>CP139503.1:176688815-179440233 GCA_021014915.2 Artemisia tridentata subsp. tridentata
GGTTGAGCTTTTAACAGGAGAAAGGCCCATCTCATTAACTAGCTTTGGTGAAAATAGAAGTTTGGCTACGCACTTTATGTTGGCTGTGGAAGAAGGTCGTGTTATGTCTATATTAGATGCGATGGTTATTAAAGAAGGCACTAGAGATGAGCTGTTGGCAGTATCTAACCTCGCAATGCGATGTCTGAATTTCAATGGAAAGAATAGGCCAACAATGAAAGAAGTAGCTGTCGAGTTAGAAACCATAAGAACGTCGCATATTCCATCTGCGATTCAGACTAATACCAAGTCAGTGACGTATGGGCATGAATTATCGATGCTATCGTATGGGGAATCAACATCAACATTCCTAAGTTCTGATGAGTACATTACTCAATGATGCAAACAGGGCGGCTTTTTGTTTAATAAGTTGTCATACAGATACAATATATTGTTACATAGTATGTAATATTAGTTGTAAGAAATCATAAATTTATCAAAAGTACTAAGTTTGGAAAGAGATATTTGCATTCCTAAGGGCATAAGGACTTTTGTAACAATCCTTTTATACCAGGAGCTAACTGATAACCAAATCCCTAACCATAAACAGCTACAAATTACACTTCAAACTATTTAGAAACCTTAGTGTATAAAATTAGGGTTTATGGCTTGATATTAAACCAAAATCAACTACAGTATAAAAAAAATCTAATAAAAAATTATAACCATACCTTAAATTGAAGATAAATTATATACAAATTGGAGTTCGATTCGTGATTTTAAATGTTGATTTACGATTTTTCTTAGTCTTGGTAGGTTTGTTTGTGGGATGTGATCTTATATAGCAGGCTTAGGGTGCTTGTTTCGGCTTATATAGCCTGCTTATGACTTATTTGATTTTGAGATTATGTTTCATAAGCTTACTTTTTGTGGCTTATTTTGAAACCTTACGGCTTATATAAGCTTATTATGCCTAATAAGCTTTATATAAGCCGTAAGGTTTCAAAATAAGCCACAAAAAGTGATATGTAACATAAGCCCGAAATCAAATAAGCAATAAGCCAGCTATAAAAAGCGAAACAAATAGTCTCTTAATTTTATAATTTAGGTCGGACGTGTTTAGCATGAAAGTTTTATTTAGCTTTTTCAATTTGGTCCTTACACATGGAAAATAAACATTTAAGTACTCGTGTATTTTTAACCTTTTTACACATCCAAGTAAAAAAAACGAAATTGATCATAGTTTGACCAAAATGATTGTCAGTTTTGACTTTTATTGGCCAATCACATCGCTTGATTTTGCCACGTGGCAAAACTGAATAACATGATTGGTTCAATTTTTTTTTTCAATAAGATTGTTTTGGCAAAATAACTCCCGAAATGATGTAACTCCTTTATTATATAAAAGATTTGGATGTAATCAAAAATGTTAGCTCAATCATTAGTGATGTATTTTTTAATAACTGATGTAAGTTGTTCCAGCAACATATAGTTCCAAACCATCGTAATCTTATAGTAGAGAATATCCAGATTTTTTTTCCTATTTTGGAAGCCTAACAGATAATCATGCACGACATAGACTCTTGGGTCTCCGAGAAATTTCTCAGTACATCCACAAAAACAGTAGGTTCTTTCTATTAATCATACCCACTATTTTCTATAAAAATGAATACTTCTATTTTTTGGTATTAATCATATCATTGTTAATTGTTAACAAAAATGAGGCTATTACAAGCTTACGGTATTTTACTTGTTATTTTCCTTTCATTAACAACAACTGTTGTATCTAGCATGTTGTTATCAGATTGTTCTAATAACACCATCTTGTGAATCATTAGAACAAAGTAATATAATCAAGATAGTAAAATAGTTATTTACCACAAAGACTAGCATACAATAAAAGTTGTATAGACCTGACCAATCGATGTCGCAATACCCGCAAGGCTTTCCTGTTGAACACAAATAAACCGTTAAATAGCTCCGCACGGGATCAAACTCCCTGTCCTTAAAGGTGTTTACGTGCTCAATACGCTACGAGCCTCTTACGTAACGGACCCCAGGATTTGATGCAGACCTCATGTTGTTTTCGTTAGCGTACGAACCCAACACAATGTCAATGGCGAAGCAGAAAACTTTTGATGGCAAGCTGTAAAACTCAGCAGCTTATTTATTTGTGTGTTGTGTGTTTTATATGAATTTCATACTATATCTTTGAGGCTACATATTACCTTCCAATATATAGTTTGAAGTCACCACACATAAGAACTCCCCATGATCTTGGTCATGCCCAAAAAGTTAGGATTATGGGCTAACGGTTGCATCTGAGAGTGCCCTCCAAATCACCCCATTATCCTTCTTTTTCTCATTGACCATTTCAATTTCACACACACAAATCAGTGGTTGGTTGTTGCTTCAACAACTTGTACCACGAGCTACTCTTATTATACCATGTGTCTCAGCATAGACCACTTTTACACTATGTTTCAATGTATGAAAACTTGCCAAACTTAGAATAAAGTTCCAACAATCCCCCACCAGGTTGGAAAGTTTTCTACTACTCTAATAGGTTGTGTCACAAAGGTGTCATTACGATTAAACCCTGTTTACTCAAAGTATGCAAAGTGAAATCGATTCATTGGTGTCCGAAGATTAAACCACGAACCTTAATGATCACACCGGCACGCTTCTACACACTCCCCATCGTAACCATTGCATTCTAACTGAGCGCTAATATAGCCATGCGCTTGAATCCTGTTTCATGACCCTCTAAGAAAGAAACCACAACTTCCCATTCAAGGCGGTACCACCTTTAGGTCATATAGGCAAAGCTACTCTAACGTCTTCGTTGCTAAGACGCCTCAAAAGCTTTGTTAAGAGAAGAATCTCATCCTTTCTCGGCAACGCCATGCTATCTTTGCTATACATGAGTCAATGGTTCAATAGCATCTTCTATCGCTAAGTGACTTCGTTATTACCCATTAAACTCGAGAGGTAGGAGCACTACATTCGAGTTGGGTTTCCATCACTAACCGATTCATATATGGTTTCAGACTCATGCCTCTAGCATCTCTCAATAAGTCTCGCGTCAGAGGATTAAAGGAGAAATATCGATAAGTTATCACAATGCTTACCAACCTCATCACAAACACTCACTAAATCTCTCGTCAGAGTGTTAGTGGTGTCATAGTCAAGTTTCTAGCTCACTTGACAAACATGTCACTAATGGCCATTCTCACTTTTATCTAGAATTCATAAACAACAGAATATTGAGGTATTCAGTCTCTATTCCGCTTAAACTCCTCTATTGCCACGAATAGGCACACAACTTCCATCTTGAAGTGTAAATACACAATTGTTTCTTGCACATTCAAGAATCAATGTAATGTGTATGAGTTTAACGATCCACCAACTTGTGAACTTTATTATGATTTTCATGTGTATTTGTAATTCTGAATATATTCTACTAGGATCTCGATTACACTATTAGAGGGACGAAAGGGAAAAGAATCATGATCATAGTGATCAGTTATGATCATAATTCTATCCTAATAAGGGACATAGAGTGATAGTTTCAACTTGATGTTGCATATCAGATCACCCGTTCTTTATCAATCACATACACATGAAACACCATATATAAACTCCTTTAATAAGTTATGCGTAGGTTATAACTCATCTCTTTATAACCCCCACCATAACTCTCAATATTAAAGTTACGTCGTAAGAGTTCACATATAAGTACCCACATTTGGTTCAATTATTCACCAATGTAACACAATATGGGATCACAAATTCACATAAGCTCTTAATTGCCACTACAAGGCAGTAAGTTCAGCTTATGTTCAACTTCCTACACGAAGTAAAAGCACTTCAAGAAGTCCAGCTTCCTACACGAAGCGAAAACAAGGCACTCGTAGCCAAAGAATATTGTAGCACGACACTCGTAGCCAAAGAATATTGTAGCACACATCAAATACCCCCACCATTTAGCATATTGTAGTTGAGTCACTACTCAATACTTTCCCAACAAGCTAGCCATTATACTTCTGCAATCAGAAACCAAAAACAGAAAAAAAAATAAAGACAAAAAATATAAAACCCATAATTTTGAACACGTAAAATACCCAAAATACCCTTTGATCTCAAATTCATAAAAGACGTTTAAAGCATTAAGACATTTTATCCCAAATATAACCTAAGCATTTAACCGTTAATAATTGAACGAATAAAAGTGATACGATAATCAGACTCATGATAAACGAATGGTACACATTTAAATGTAATTACACGCCACTAGTACCCTAACTGAAATTTCATACTTAAGTAAAATTGTGTAACAATTATTTAAAAATATATTACATTGAATGGGTTCTCCAATCAAATCCCACAATATTAGCATGTTCGTATTTCAAAATCAACCTTCACACGCCTAATTATTAACCGAATCATTCACACGTTCTTTTTCTTCAATTATACCCCACAAAGCTAGCAACCTTCCTTTTGGATAACATCACACGTATGTCTTTTAAAAACCCACGCATGGCCTCATATTTTATTTATATAGTTTCCAAAAAAAAATTTCTCAAAACACAAACCTTAAAAACCCTACAATCATTTGACGGCTGCTACTTTTCTTTTCTTCCTTACTGTTCGATTCAAAAACAAAACAAAGGAGACTCTTGTGGCTTCTACTTAGTGTTCTAGGCGAGGTGTTTATATCAGATTCAAGGTGTGATCGTGGTTCCTTTGGTTTGTTTGTTCTTTCCTTTTATCACGCTTCAAGGGTACGTGTATCATCTCATCTCGTTGTTTTCCTCTATTTTAATACCATCACTAACGTTTAACATGGCACCTAAAGGCTTATATGAGTCGACTAAAAATCTTGCACATGTATATGTTTTGAATGTCGCATGAATATTATGGAGATAATACATGAAATAACAACCTAAAAAGCCTAATCTGTGAACCTACTGTGTCTTGCTATTCGACCATATAATATGCATGAGTGTGACCTCAAATACACGACCGAAAAAGCTGTTGAAAACTAATCCTTTACGAACTGAAATAAAAGTAATGACATGCTTGTTTTGTTACTGTTTTCGAACACCATGCAGTAAATAAAGAGGGTGTCGAGTAGAGTGAAAGTCATGATTTTATGTGACCATTATAGTTGTCGTGTGGCTGTCTAAAATGAGTCGCTATGTGGGCTGTTTGTGTGTCGACTTAGGTTGGGGAACAAGGGTGAGTTACGTGTGTATTAGCGTGTAAAAGGGCTGTAAAATGGTCGAGTTTCATGCAAGTAAAATGGGTCGTGTGTGTGTATATGGTATGTCAATTCTGTGGGAATTACTTCAGGGTAATATGGGTCGAATAACATGGAACTAGGAGGGTGGTAATATGATTTCATGTGGTTATGTAGTGTGTGTCGAGAGTGGTATAACGTGGAAGTTCGTGTGAGTTTCGTTGGGTGTTCTTATGCGTGAGTTGGGTGTGCATCGAAGGACATTAAACAAAGGCTATTGTCTGGTCATTTTGAGTGTACTAAGAGTGGTACTAGAACTGTTTTAACCATTTGTGTATGGCTGTGATTTCATGTTGTGTTGTGTGTGTGCATGGTTATAGGTGGTCGACTAGAATAAGAAGAAGTATGACTTTGTGTAAATATTTTATGGGTTGTTTTGAGGTGTGTCATCAGTGGGCAACAAATTATGGGCATGGAACAATGCACTAAAATGATTAAAATAAACAAAGCATAAGAATAAGAAAATTCATATAAATATGCATTTTACACTTTAGCCTTTGAACTTTAAATAAATGACAGATTAAACCCTAAAATTATTAAAGGTGTCATATTAAACCCTAAGCTAAAATATTTATCATATTGAGTCTTAAATTATCTGATTGGCATTTTTAACCCTAAACATTATTAAATTAGAAAGTTACTAAAAATAGAAAGTTACTAAAAAGGGGAAAGTATACTAAAAGAGTAACCTAATTCAATTGGACTTAAAGTAATACTTGGTATTTAATTTGTATAGGTTCCGTGAAGCGGGAGTGACCATCTTGTGACTTTTCTTTTCTTGTTTTCTTGCTTTGAATAAGGTACAGATATTCTACCCTTATCGGGTTGGGGTGTTACAATTATGGTATCAGAGCCCAGGCTGCGACTTGTAGTACATTAAACCTTGACCTGTGAAGTTTGGACCATTAAGTTTCCACTGTAGGCGCTTATAAGATAACCTTTGAGAATTTGCTTTAGGATCTCCCTATAGGAACATAATATAACCGGTGAGGAATGGGTAGACTAGGACATCTATGTAAGTAGCATTGCTTCCGCATCACTCTGAATCGTGCCTCTACCTTTAGCTATGCCTTATAAGAACATTTGTTTCAGGAGCTAGAAAGTTTTGCAACCTAAGCTTAGTAACTAAGTAAGTTTGGAATACCTCGGGAACTACATGGATACCTTACACCATTTAAGATTCACCTTCTGATTTTGATCCCCAATTCCGATCTATTTGATAAACAGTTTGATACTTTTCCGACCATCCCGAAGGTCATTCAACCATAATGTGTTTGACACATTCTATGAATTCATTACTTATGCTGGATATAAATGTATCATCTGATACTACTTAACTCTGCATAATCCATTACTACTCCTATGAGAACTCTGGTAATTATTAACCATAGATATAGGAAGTTTTGTTCCCTCCTTTGAATGATGAACCTTGTTTGCCAACCAGTTCCTTTGGAAGGATATGATGTAAATACTATCTCAGTACGGAATTGTTAACTGAGCATGATGATGCTGATAACTGATATTCCATACATCTCACTTTTGACAGTTATACGATGTTCGTATTACCGATGATACACACCCTACCTGCCCCTTATGCTAAAAAGCTAAACAAATTCCAACACCTTGAACTGTTCGCTTATCTATCTCAACCACTTAAATCTGTTAAGATTAATGTTGCTATGGAAGCACATACTCCGATCTCATTTGATTGTCAAGTTTCTCCTGACACCTATTAGTATCCACCCTTAGAAAGCTCTGGCATTGGAAGTATTTGTTGTACAAAATTTTCTGGTGTTTTCTGATGAACCTCTTGGGATTTCCCCCTGCTTGGGAAGTAGAGTTGGCATTGAATTGATCTCAGTTGACGAAACCATGGTGCCATAGAAGTTGAGAGATTGAAGGAGCTGATGGAATATGATTTTGTTCACCTCAGTGTTTCTCTTTGGATGCTCCTGTTGGGTTATGAAGAAGAAAGAGGGGAGTACGCGGCGGCGTATCGACTATCATGAACTTAACCTTATCACTATCCGTAATCATTATCCATTTCCGCGTATCAATGATTGATTTGGTCTATCTTTGAAACTCCGTATCAGACGGCCTCATTTAAGTTTGAAGGACTGAAGAAGCAACCACAAGAACTTCTAAGATGGGAGTTGACTAACTGAGAGTACCTGTGGAAAACTAGAAGGGGGGGGGGGGGTTGAATAGTTTTACGTCTTTTTAATTTTATTATGAAAACTTTGTTTCCTTTTAAAAGATAAGTTTTGAGTTTATATGAAAAATGATACTTGAACAATATTATTAATTATATGGGTATCCTTTTAGATTTGTTATAAAAGTTTTCTTTTTATGAATGGAGTTTTAAATTGATCTTTATGTGAAATCAACTTCTAATTAATAATAACAATTATATATGCCTATATGTATGAAAGTAATGACGATATAAAGAAATAAGTAAGAGATGGAAAGATCAAACCGAGACACGAGGGATTTATAGTGGTTCGGCTACAAGGACACCTTCCTTGCCCTACTCCACTCCCCGAGCACACCTTGCTCGAGAGTTTTCTTCACAACTTCAATAAGCTCCCTTATGGCGGAGAAAACCTTACACGACTTTGGCTTACACGGGTTTAACGACACAAAGCTAAATGTCGAGTTCTAATCGTAGCTAGAACCAATCTCACAACTTCACAACACAACTTGTACACAACTTATTCACGACGACTTCACGACTTCAACACAACGGCTTCACGACTTCTACACAACGGCTTCACGACTTTTACATGACGACTTCACAACTCCTAAGCTACGGCTTCACGACCACGACTTCACAACTTCAACACGACCGCTTCACAACTCCTATGCTACGGCTTCACGACTTCAACACTAGGACTTCACAACTTCTAAGCTATGGCTTCACAACTTCTACATGACGACTTCACAACTTCTAAGCAACGGCTTCATGACATCTACATGACGACTTCATAACTTCTAAGCAACGGCTTCACGACTTCTACATGACGACTTCACAACTTCTAAGCAACGGCTTCACGACATCTGCACCACGGCTTCACAACTTCTACACCACGGCTTTACAACTTCTACATGACTTCTTTACACCACAACTACTTATACACCTTCTTCACTACTTACACACTATACATATCTAGTCACTTATGTTTACACCTTATACACACACTTTACACAAATGAATGAATGATTTACAATTATGATACACCAACAACTTGGATGGAAGAGTTACACCAAGTTGTAATACTTCTTGTCTTGAAGGATAGAAGTATTCTTCTCTTGCACTTGAGAGGTTGAAGCTTTGGATCACTTGAAACAAAAGCTTATAATTATATGATCAAAGGGTTTTTGAAAATATGAAATGAGATCTAAACCAGAAAGTTTTTAGTGCAAAAGGGTGAGTATAAATCCAGGGGAAGGCTGGTATTTATAGGCAGAAAAACTGGACAGCTGGAACCTACAGGAGCGTGGCCGGCCCCCTTAAATAGGGGGGCAGTCCCCTTAATTTTAAGGGGGCCGCCTAGCAAAATTAAGGGGGCCGCCCAAGCCGTCCGTTGCCCAGTTTTGTCTTTTTGTGGGGAAGGTTTTTCTGGAACATTTTTACTGATTTTGGTTAAAAATTTGAATTCACAAATTTATAATGAATTAAACCTTTTTATTTATTACCAAAAATGTTTTTCTAAAAGATATAAAATGTTTTTAACATTTTATAAAAAATCTAGTTATTAAGAAAATGTTCCTTTGATCATATAATGCATTAAGCATTAGTTCATTCATACCTTAAGTGATTTTAGTTGTAGAAGTAAATATTTACAACTAAGTACTTGTTTATTTTATAAGTTTATGTTTTAATGAGTTTACATTTTGTGATCATTAAAACATAGAGATATGAATAAATATTGATAATGTTTTTAGGCATTATTTATGTCAACAATCTCCCCCTTTTTGATGATTACAAAACTAAAACTCATTAAATCCAAAAAATTATTTTTGGACAAGTATTTAGTGAGTTTATATTCACTTCTCCCCCTTTTTGTAGCATCAAAAAGGTTATGCCGACAAGTTTTTGAGACAAAATTTGTCGGGACGAGAACTCCCCCTTGATGTGTGCTCCCCCTCGTTTGAGGGCACCAAGGAATCGATATATGGAATACTTGCAAGAAAGATATTAGAAGCACAAGCATATATATAGCAAAAATAAGCATGCATATAAAGACATTCATTAAAAATGTTGTGTATAAATACACAACCATCCAAGATTATATTCAATCCTACATTAACTAGTAAGTAATGCAATCTACATAATCATTCTAGGAGTACATGATCTTCCATGGGGCTTGCACACAAAATGGTTTGAAAAATTATTTTTGATTAAGCATTGCATATGCTTAATTTGGTGAGAATGAAGGTGGTGGTGGTGTAGTGGGTGAAAATGGTGGAGGTTGGTTGTTAAGCATGTGTTCAAGGGATGAAAACATGTAGTGTATCTCATCTCTAAGACCAAAGATGATGGTTCGGTTGTGGATGCAACAAAGGCAATTGTCTCCATGGGCTTCAAGTAAAGCCCAAGGGATGGGAAAGCATGGTGGTGGTATTGGTGATGATGAGAAATGAGCATCAAGAGGTGTTATTGGTGATATGGAAATGACAAGTTGGGTGAATGGAGGTTCTTGAGTAGGAGGTGGAGTTGATGCTCTTGATGGTGGTGATGATAGGTGTGAGTTGATGTAGTTATTGATGGATGAAGTGGAAGGTATGGATGAAGATGATGTGCCATGAGTGGAGGGTGTTTTTGATGGTGCATTTGGTGCACTTGGGGATGAACATTGAGGTGGTGGTGATGGAGTTTTGGTGTCTTAGAGATGATTTTGGTGATAGCATGGTGAATGAAAATGGGTGTTTGATGGAGGTGATGGTTGATTTAGGTAAGGTTTGGAGGTTTTGTGGTAAAATTCCAATACCAGTTCGTCCTTTAAGAGAAATGGTAGCTGGGGCTAGATAAAAGGGGTCGCAAGATGCAAAAGAAAACAGTAAATTTTACTGCCCAGATGGCCGGTCCCCTTAATTGTAGGCCAGCCCCCTTAAAATTAAGGGGACCGCCTAGGGAATTAAGGGGGCCGCCCATCTGGTGTTTTCCCAGGCGACCAAATTTGAAAATTTCCAGAAAAGGGTCATTTTTAGGGTGTTTTTGCAACAAGCTCCATTTGAATCATGTACATCAAGAATGATTTCATAGTGGCATAAACATGTTAAATACGCATGCATACATTTAAAACATATTATGGAATAAGCATGTTATTAATCATCAAGCATGTATATATATCATGATATTGAGTATACAAGCCATAAGCATAACAATCATATATTAAAGACAAGAAATAAAGCATTCATTAGTTGAAAATAATTATGTTAAAAACATAATTATTGATACAACACATATTTTGCTTATAGCATACAATAAGTAGAAAATTTTAAATTGCCTAAGAGATCCATTTGACTTGCTTGAGACATGAAAAACTTGAATTATTTTGGATGGATGATGGTAAAGAGGGGGTAAAAATGTTGGATTAATGGGGTTGTAAGTTTGGGTGTATGGATGTTGGAGAGAGTGTTGATGGAGGAATTGGAGGTGGAGAGCTTGGACTTGACCATGTTGAATGAGGATTTTGATGTTGTTCAAGTGCTGGTGTTGGATTAGATCTAGTGAGAAGATACTCAATCCAAGTGAGACGCTCATTTAAGGCGATGGTTTGATTTTGGAGAAAGATGCAACAAAGACAATTGTTGATATGTTTCTCAATTTGACTCAAGTGATGTGGTGATGATGGTAATGATGGTGAGATGGATGGTGATGGGTCTAAGTTGCTTTGAGCAAGGTGCAAAGCAAGGAGAGCATTAAGCTCATGGGCTTCCTTGAGTTCTTCAATGAACTTCAAGTATTGAGTGGAAGGTGATGATAATGGAGAGTGATTGTTATTTGGTGGAAGTGGTGGTGACACTCTTGGTGGTGGAGACATTTGTGAACTTGGGTAATTATGAGTGAATGAAGGTGGACATATGGATGATTGGTTATGTGTGTGAAAGGGTTCATTAGGATGAGGTTTAGGTGTTGGTTGAGTTTGAACAACATCATTTGTTGGGTTATGGCAAATGTCAAGCTTCCTCTTCCAAATGGGCCTCACTGAGATTTCAGCAACTCTTGAAGGCTTGGATCTTGGGTGGTTAGATGATGAAATGTTTGGATGGATGATATGGATGAGCATTTATGATGGAGTTGGGTATTTATGGTGTAGTGATGATGTGATTGTGGAAGGTAAATTTTGGTGGGTGATTTGTGACAAAATGTGTTTGTGAATTTTGGGAAGTGTAGGATAAAATGGGCTAAAAAAAAAAAAAAAAAAAAAAAAAAAAAAAAAAAAAAAAAAGGAGCAGCACCTTCGACCATCAGATGGCCGGTCCCCTTAATTAAGGGGCCGGTCCCCTTAAATATTAAGGGGGCCGCCTAATGAATTAAGGGGGCCGCCCATCTGCTGATTTCCAGGTCACTGGAAATGGGTTTTTGGCAGAAAATTGTTGAAAGGGTTGTGTTTTTGGGTTTAGTTTCAAGCAAGTCCAACTTCTTTCAAGGCAATTTAGGATTTAATAACTCATATATGCTAAGCATATTTATTTAAGCAACTTTATCTATCATGCAAACTACTCATTAAGCATATAACATGTATATACATATATTAGACAAGAAGATAATACATTGCATCAAGTAATTCATAGTATCATACTTAGGAAGATTAAAAGGCTAGTTAATTAATCCTAATGATTTTCTATGTACAAGGGAATGGGGAGTTGTGATAGCATGGACTTCTAGACTTGTACCAAGTGAGATCTTTAATAAGTAAACCATGATTTTTCATTTTTGATTTAGTTCACTTATAAGTGTCATATACACAAGTATATATGACATATATGAGATCACCAAGCATGATTTAAATAGATGTTTTTAGCATTATTCAACAATGTTTGAAAGTAGGTTATTATGTGGATGTGAAAGTTTATTTTTGAAGAAATAGATTTGGTTTTATTTCAAAATGTTTTTATGAGAGAAGAAAACATATTTTTCCAATCTTTGGTTTTTGATAAACACGTAATTATGGACACAAGTTTGGAAAAAAAGTAGGATGGTGAAACATGTTTAATAGAAATGTGTCATAATCTTTTGAAAAATCATTTTTCCAAAATTTGAAGTTTTTACAAATTTAAAAACAAGTCCCATTAATTATAGGTTTAAAAATAGTGGTTTATAAAAGATCTCATGCTCAAGGGTATTGGTTAAGTCTATTGTCACATGCTACCTCTTTCTACATATCCTATGGCATTTAAGCATGTATTATGACTAAATGCAAAAATACATCATATCAGAGTAGTTAGAGAAAAACAAAAGCTATTATAATGACAATGCATTCAACAACTAAACAAATAATTACGAAGGCATGCAGTCAAATCACATAGGAGCAAGTAAACATCTAGAAATTTTATATATGCAAGATAACATACATCTAGGAATGAAAAGCTCTAGTGAAAAGCAAAGTTCATAACAGTAAACTATCGTTAGGTATATTTAGGAAGAATAATGTATTCAAGTTGGAGAATGAGTATGAGACTATTACTAGTGGTGCTCAATTCAGGCTAAACACGACCGTTTTTACGGGTTACACACACCCAACTTCTCACATAGAAGCAATTCAACCGTTAGGTCAAATTGAGTTTCTAGTCAATAGATTCTCCAGTAGTCATTCTCTTTTTAGAAGAAATTAAGTTCCTAAATTTACCTATCGGAGAGTACCAAATATGAAGATTGCTTGGTTTACTAATACTTAGGGGGGCTAACTAAAGGGTTTCTAGTTCATTAAGCCACAGAACGAATATAACTAAAGTGTAAAGGCAAAGCAACCTATCAGACTAAGCGTATCCTAAGGCATTAATAAGATTATATGCATGAAGTAATTACTTGTGAAATTTAAAAAGAGAACTTACCTCACGTCCTAGCTTTTCTTCGTAATGTCTTATTTAAACCGAAGTGGCTTGACCCGAACATGTCTTGTACGGATGATGATCTTCTCCTTCGTCTGTGTCACTCCATGATTTTGGATTGAGTTCACTTTGGAGTTGATTCATGTAGTCTTCGTCGTTAATACCTACATTAACAACATTTGAACTAGTAGCACATGTATCTATTTTATCTAAATGTTTATCTATTAAATTTTCTAAGATAACTAATTCATGTACAAGATCAAAATCCTCATCTTTGGCTTGACATTTTTCATGATGAAAGTTTAAGAGATTTTTTCAAATATCATTTGCCGTTTTACAGAAAGATATTCTTTCATATTCAACTTTCGGCAAGGTTTTGTAAATAATTATTTTAGCTTCATTATTTTTGTTATTCTTTGTTTTTAAATAATCATTTTGAGTTTCAAAATCCGTTTTTGTTTGACTTTCAAAATCCGTTTTTGTTGGTTGAAAATCACCAATCGAAATGACATGCCAAAGATCTAGATCAATTGATTTCACATAATTTTCAAATTTATTTTTCCATTCAAGAAAAGTATAGTTTTCAAATAGCGGTGGTGTTTACATAAATTCCCCTTCTAAATATTTTTCGAATTCCATAGATCGATTCAAGTTTTAAAATATAGTATATTTTAAAGATCTTGATTGACGTGGCTCCTGATACCAATTGTGGAAAACTAGAAGGGGGGGGGGGGTTGAATAGTTTTACGTCTTTTTAATTTTATTATGAAAACTTTGTTTCCTTTTAAAAGCTTAGTTTTGAGTTTATATGAAAAATGATACTTGAACAATATTATTAATTATATGGGTATCCTTTTAGATTTGTTATAAAAGTTTTCTTTTTATGAATGGAGTTTTAAATTGATCTTTATGTGAAATCAACTTCTAATTAATACTAACAATTATATATGCCTATATGTATGAAAGTAATGACGATATAAAGAAATAAGTAAGAGATGGAAAGATCAAACCGAGACACGAGGGATTTATAGTGGTTCGGCTACAAGGACACCTTCCTTGCCCTACTCCACTCCCCGAGCACACCTTGCTCGAGAGTTTTCTTCACAACTTCAATAAGCTCCCTTATGGCGGAGAAAACCTTACACGACTTTGGCTTACACGGGTTTAACGACACAAAGCTAAATGTCGAGTTCTAATCGTAGCTAGAACCAATCTCACAACTTCACAACACAACTTGTACACAACTTATTCACGACGACTTCACGACTTCAACACAACGGCTTCACGACTTCTACACAACGGCTTCACGACTTTTACACGACGACTTCACAACTCCTAAGCTACGGCTTCACGACCAAGACTTCACAACTTCAACACGACCGCTTCACAACTCCTATGCTACGGCTTCACGACTTCAACACTAGGACTTCATGACTTCTAAGCTATGGCTTCACAACTTCTACATGACGACTTCACAACTTCTAAGCAACGACTTCATGACATCTACATGACGACTTCATAACTTCTAAGCAACGGCTTCACGACTTCTACATGACGACTTCACAACTTCTAAGCAACGGCTTCACGACATCTGCACCACGGCTTCACAACTTCTACACCACGGCTTTACAACTTCTACATGACTTCTTTACACCACAACTACTTATACACCTTCTTCACTACTTACACACTATACATATCTAGTCACTTATGTTTACACCTTATACACACACTTTACACAAATGAATGAATGATTTACAATTATGATACACCAACAACTTGGATGGAAGAGTTTCACCAAGTTGTAATACTTCTTGTCTTGAAGGATAGAAGTATTCTTCTCTTGCACTTGAGAGGTTGAAGCTTTGGATCACTTGAAACAAAAGCTTATAATTATATGATCAAAGGGTTTTTGAAAATATGAAATGAGATCTAAACCAGAAAGTTTTTAGTGCAAAAGGGTGAGTATAAATCCAGGGGAAGGCTGGTATTTATAGGCAGAAAAACTGGACAGCTGGAACCTACAGGAGCGTGGCCGACCCCCTTAAATAGGGGGGCGGTCCCCTTAATTTTAAGGGGGCCGCCTAGCAAAATTAAGGGGGCCGCCCAAGCCGTCCGTTGCCCAATTTTGTCTTTTTGTGGGGAAGGTTTTTCTGGAACATTTTTACTGATTTTGGTTAAAAATTTGAATTCACAAATTTATAATGAATTAAATCTTTTTATTTATTACCAAAAATGTTTTTCTAAAAGATATAAAATGTTTTTGACATTTTATAAAAAATCTAGTTATTAAGAAAATGTTCCTTTGATCATATAATGCATTAAGCATTAGTTCATTCATACCTTAAGTGATTTTAGTTGTAGAAGTGAATATTTACAACTAAGTACTTGTTTATTTTATAAGTTTATGTTTTAATGAGTTTACATTTTGTGATCATCAAAACATAGAGATATGAATAAATATTGATAATGTTTTTAGGCATTATTTATGTCAACAGTAACCTCCGCGAAGCATTTCAGTTTTATTCGTGAAGAGGAAGATAGGTGATGTGAAGTAGATATGAAGTTTCCCTAAGACGATTCCTGAAGCTGCTTTCGTACTCGTTGTGATCATTATGAGTTTTAATGATGCCAATTGTATTGGCTAATAGAATCATGTTTTCGCGAGTATTTGGACAAATTGTCATAGTATGACGTTGTGTTGTGTCCAGAGACGAAAGAGGAACATGTAGATCATTTTTGTATTAAGTAGAATGACCCTTTGTTCTGGAAGAGTAGGTTTGATTGGCGTTTAGAGATTGTAGCAGACAGCACTACCAGGTATCCTGTAATGATGGAATTTCCCACAGAAAGGACCAAGATTTAAGACCGTTATCGGAGTTAGAAACCTTGTAGAAGAGTAGTAGAAGATGTTCGTGACAGGCGTTACCGTGAAAGAAGCATATAAGAAGAAGAGAGAAACTGAGAAAGGACTAGATTATATTTCATGCAGCACGTGGAGATTTCAGTTCGGGCATCAAGACAACCAGACCGTAGGAGACGAACTATTCAACTCATCACCTGGAGGGGACAGCAGCGGTGTTCACCTTGAAGATTGGAAGACCTTTCTTGCAAGACGAAGGTGGTGGCAGACATAGAAGGAGAATGTAATTGAGTTGGCGAATTTAGAGCTGTGCTAGAAGACCTGTCGAAGACACGCAATCTTGCTTCTCTATTCATTTTAGTTGTACTAAGATGAATTGAGAGCAGAAGCAGACTTGCGGATGGAAGGATGCACAGTGATCATGTCAGAGATTCGCGTTACTACACCACAATTCCAAGAAGAGTTGCCGAAGGCTTGAGGAACCAGACTCAAGATTATAATTCTTTTTCATCCTATGATCATATGGACAGAAGTAGGCAGACTACTTGGACTTGGAAGAAATTTGAGATCATGTATTGAATGGATGAATTTTGAAGCGAACGTTTGTGTTTGGAAGAGTTGATTCTGTGAAGGATGAAGCTATTGATGACGTATTTCACTTCCTCTCAACCTACTTAAGTTTCCGTTACCTGATGATAAGATCCTTTGAATGATTTAGGTTCTCTGTTAGGAATTCCGTTCTGTGTTCACTCTGCGTATGTTGAATGACGGTTTTGATATGAGGACTTTGATGAATTGTGGAAGAATTGATGCTTTTGATGACAAGCTTCATTCGATGATTCTTACTAGGTTCCGTTACGTTATCTATGCGATCTGTTTCTTTGATTTCGAATCCGTAGTGATGAGTTGATTCGGACCAACCCTAGGAGGTAGAAGGACTGTTAGGTGATTAAGATAAGTTGCTTATTTCACGACATGAGATAAAGTATGGTCATCATGAGGGCATATTTATATGATGCTAGTATGTCACACCCCCAAAATCGGGTCCAGCGGAAGCTTACGTGTCGCTGGGGTGCAACTCAATTGGTATCATAACACAAGTGTAAAGAACGGTTTTCACATCAATCATTTAGAATATATTTGAAAAGTCAAAAGTGTTAAATTTACATTATGAAAAGTGGTGCGGAAGTTGGCCCATAAAATAAGTTAAGCGGTCCCAAATGTTTTATCAGAGTCTTCTATGACCATGCCATGCCCTGCCAAAAGCCTCCAGTAGCGTGCTATTGCTTAGTTCCTGAAAATACATGCTAAAGTGTCAACACGAGGTTGGTGAGTTCATAGAGTTTGTTATAAATGAGTTGAAAAGTCCTAAGAAAATGTTTCCACAGCAAAGGCATTGTAAATCCACTCAGTTGCAAATCCCGCCCATAACAAAACTTGCAACCTGTGTGTTTACAACCCACTGCTAAAATATAGCTTGAGTAAGACATGTGCGTATACGATATGCATGATATATCACTAGTAGACCTTATGCTGCTCACGAGGAGACTTATGTTCGGCTACCCCAAGTGTTTGATACTTAGGTCCGTGATATGTTCTGTACGGCTACCCCAAGTGTTAGATACTTAGGTCCATGATATGTACTGTACGGCTACCCCAAGTGTTAGATACTTAGGTCCGTGATATGTTCTGTACGGCTACCCCAAGTGTTTGATACTTAGGTCCGCGAGTTGCTTTCAAGAGTAACGCAAATAAGTTTAACACAATCATGTATGTAAGCAAGCAGTTTAAGCATGTATCTCCCCCAAAAGTTCAAAACGTATAAAGTAGGGGCTATGAAACTCACCTGATGCGATAGCAACAATGATAATAATGGATAAGATGAAATGAGGCTCGATCTCTAACCGCGACCTATTATGAATGATATGATCTAGCGTAAGCAATGATACAATGCTACACATGCAAATACATATGTTAACGATACCACTCGTTAGTTTTGAAAATAATGTTTATCGTCGAAAACTACATTTTTGACGTCTCGGCAAGTTATAAACTACTTTTCGTGTAAATATGTTGAAACGGTACTCCACTATCCTTGTTTGGTGTTTTATCGGTTAATATAATGCTTTCGTCGCAAAATAACACTTTTTATAACTTGTGAAAATATGACCAAACGGCCTCGCAAAACTAGTCGCAAAATATTGTACGTTAAGAGTTAGGAATAGAACTTGACGTTTTTGAAATCCTTGTAACATAATCTCAATGTCGCCTCATTTGACTTTTGATCACACGCGCCTCGATCATAGAGAAAATCGGCTATCAATTTAGCGACTTGCTAGTTTTACACTTAGAAAATATATGTGTTATAATGGTGCTGTCAAAATAAGTATAGTTCGTCGGCTTTTCAAAAATTCATATCTCGGTCGTTACAAGTCCGTTTGCGACGTTCTTTATATCCACGGATTCGTCATAGCATGAACTAACATGTTTTCAGTAGCTCGGCTCTCCTAGATCACGTCTAACGCCTCGTTTTGTCCCTTGAAGTTCGGCAAACAGCAAGCTTATTTTCAGAAAATAGTTTTTCGTCGCCTAACTTGTAAAAATCATATCTCCTTCGTTATAAGTCGGTTTTTAGTGATTCAAGCGCCCACGGTTTCGTTTTTGAAAGTATTTTCTGAATATGAAGGCCAAAATAACGGCATGTTTACTGATTTTTCCAGATTTTTCATTTTTGGACAGTAGGCTTATATATATGTTTAAAACTCATTTTCTTGGTTCACGGCTTGATCAAACTACTTCAAAGCAACTCCACAAGTACTCTAAACCTACCATACACCTTCTCAAGATGTCATGGGGTCCTAAACATCACCAAAAATGATGGGTTTCATGAGGATGATAATAAAAATGATGGATCTAATGTTTTTGGTGAAAAATAATTAAAGTGGTATATGTAACATATGTTTTGCATGACTAGCTACCAAAATAACTTGATAATACATCAATATATGAATAGAATGGAAGTATGAAATGATCAAAAATGTTCTTGAGCTTACTTGAATTGTTGAAGAGTTTTGGATGTAAAATGATTAGAACCTTGGGATTTTTATTTCAAAATCCTAACAAGGAACACTATGGACACTAGATTAACACTTGAGCTTGAAAAATTTGTGATTCTTGCTTGCTATCTCCTTGTGGCCGTGCGTTTTGATAGAGAGGGAGAGAGTGTTTGTGATTTTCTAGTGAAAATGAAGCTAGTTTAGGCTTTATATAGTCCAAGGGCATTTTGGTAATTTAAATGGAAGGGTATAATGGTAATTTCACTATATTTTCGAAATATCTAGATATTTTTGAGAAAATATCTAGATATTTTAGGTTGGATATTTATCTTTGACATACGGAGTGGGTTTTGGTCCCGTTAATTGCTAACTGTAAGTCGTAAAGTCACAAAACTTAAAACCGGGTATCCTAAAATTCCTAAATTCATGAAAATGTCACGGAAGGTGGAAAACATATATTTCTCTTGTTGGTAATGTTGTTTGGACATATCGGGATGCCTAAATGATGTTTAAACCTTAAGGTAAATCTCGGACACGGTTTCGTGATTCTTGCAGAAATTATCCGACGAGTGCCAAAATCTCGGGTTATCATTAAAATAGTTTAACTTACGAGAATATGAAATAAAAATTTTGGAATGAATAGTGCCAGTGAATAGTAAAAATGAATAGTAACTCGTGAATAGTAAATTGTCGAGGTTCGGAAAAATGGCCTGGAATTACGAGTTGTGACATAGTATTATGACGTCTGGCCAACGTGATAATACTTACATCATATAACGTGCACTTATTGTGATCATAGGATATTTCGAGGAGTGCCTGAGAAGCTTTAGATTTCTGACATTTAATGAAGACTATCCGCGATTAGTGAGACCATAGGTTCATTCTATCTGTCCGAACGTTCTACATTCATCGTTAGACATCTTGACAAGTTTGAACTCTCGACATGCGTTAAGAATCTTAAGCTTCCTTGTAGAGCTCCCTACCGTTTGTTATTATCATCTAATCTGTCTTCTGTCCGTACGTGTTCCATATGTTACTATTGAGAAGTTAAGCCTGCTACATGTACGTTTCATTTCCGTTTACGGTCCGTTGTGCTCTCTGTTCCGTTTCACTTTCAATTTCGCGGACGAAATTTTATTTTTAGAGGGGAAGAGTTGTAAAACCCAGAATTTTGAACACATAAAATACCCAGAATACCCTTTGATCTCAAATTCATAAAAGACGTTTAAAGCATTAAGACATTTTATCCCGAATATAACCTAAGCATTTAACCGTTAATAATTGAACGAATAAAAGTGATACGATAATAAGACTCATGATAAACGAATGGTACACATTTAAATGTAATTACACGCCACTAGTACCCTAACCGAAATTTCATACTTAAGTAAAATTGTGTAACAATTATTTAAAAATATATTACATTGAATGGGTTCTCCAATCAAATCCCACAATATTAGCATGTCCCTATTTCGAAATCAACCTTTACACGCCGAATTATTAACCGAATCATTCACACGTTCTTTTTCTTCAATTATACCCCACAAAGTCAGCAACCTTCCTTTTGGATAACATCACACGTCTGTCTTTTAAAAACCCACGCATGGCCTCATATTTTATTTACATAGTTGCCAAAAAAAATTTCTCAAAACACAAACCTTAAAAACCCAACAATCATTTGACGGCTGCTACTTTTCTTTTCTTCCTTACTGTTCGATTCAAAAACAAAACAAAGGAGACTCTTGTGGCTTCTACTTAGTGGTCTAGGCGAGGTGTTTATAGCAGATTCAAGGTGTGATCGTGGTTCCTTTGGTTCGTTTGTTCTTTCCTTTTATCACGCTTCAAGGGTACGTGTATCATCTCGTCTTGTTGTTTTCCTCTATTTTAATACCATCACTAACGTTTAACATGGCACCTAAAGGCTTATATGATTCGACTAAAAATCTTGCACATGTATATGTTTTGAATGTCGCATGAATATTATGGAGATAATACATGAAATAACAACGTAAAAAGCCTAATCTGTGAACCTACTGTATCTTGCTATTTGACCATATAATATGCATGAGTGTGACATCAAATACACGACCGAAAAAGCTGTTGAAAACTAATCCTTTACGAACTGAAATAAAAGTAATGACATGCTTGTTTTGTTACTGTTTTCGAACACCATGCAGTAAATAAAGAGGGTGTCGAGTAGAGTGAAAGTCATGATTTTATGTGACCATTATAGTTGTCGTGTGGCTGTCTAAAATGAGTCGCTATGTGGGCTGTTTGTGTGTCGACTTAGGTTGGGGAACAAGGGTGAGTTACGTGTGTATTGGCGTGTAAAAGGGCTGTAAAATGGTCGAGTTTCATACCAGTAAAATGGGTCGTGTGTGTGTATATGGTATGTCAATTCTGTGGGAATTACTTCAAGGTAATATGGGTCGAATAACATGGAACTAGGAGAGTGGTAATATGATTTCATGTGGTTATGTAGTGTGTGTCGAGAGTGGTATAACGTGGAAGTTCGTGTGAGTTTCGTTGGGTGTTCTTATGCGTGAGTTGGGTGTGCATCGAAGGAAATTAAACAAAGGCTACTGTCTGGTCATTTTGAGTGTACTAAGAGTGGTAATAGAACTGTTTTAACCATTTGTGTATGGTTGTGATTTCATGTTGTGTTGTGTGTGTGCATGGTTATAGGTGGTCGACTAGAATAAGAAGAAGTATGACTTTGTGTAAATATTTTATGGGTTGTTTTGAGGTGTGTCATCAGTGGGCAAACAAATTATGGGCATGGAACAATGCACTAAAATGATTAAAATAAACAAAGCATAAGAATAAGAAAATTCATATAAATATGCATTTTACACTTTAGCCTTTGAACTTTAAATAAATGACAGATTAAACCCTAAAATTATTAAAGGTGTCATATTAAACCCTAAGCTAAAATATTTATCATATTGAGTCTTAAATTATCTAATTGGCATTTTTAACCCTAAACGTTATTAAATTAGAAAGTTACTAAAAATAGAAAGTTACTAAAAAGGGGAAAGTATACTAAAAGAGTAACCTAATTCAATTGGACTTAAAGTAATACTTGGTATTTAATTTGTATAGGTTCCGTGAAGCGGTAGTGACCATCTTGTGACTTTTCTTTTCTTGTTTGCTTGCTTTGAATAAGGTACATATATTCTACCCTCTTTCAGTAAGGGTGTCTTTCTCCCATGACTCTTGATCCTTGATTATGATTCTTTATCTTGATATGATCCTTTGAGCCTTTGCTATGTTTCCTTGATGCTTGGTATTCTGATCCATTTGATATTCGTTCATTATGATTCATACTTGATATAATTCGTTCGTTACCCCTTGTGACATCAGTATTCGAATCCCTTGATACTTTGAAAGTTCATTTGATATTATAACTGGATGTGAAAACCTTTCTTAAGTATACCATGAAAATGTTTTGAGGAAAACTATTTTAAAAATAATGTTTATGAGCACGATGCGATACCACTTTTATATGGAATTTTACTGACTTTTATGAAAACTACTTTTAAAGACTTTCTTTATGAAAACTGTTATTAAAGATCACTTTTGTGAAAGCCATTATTAAAGGATTACTTTTATGACACTATGATATGAACATTTAATATAAACCTTTGAATTGAACCTTTACTATGAACCTTTGAACCCTTCAGTTTGATACCCGAGCCATTATGTTTTCCTAGCCATGAAGGTAACATGGCCGTGTCATTGATGCACCAATGGCATGACTCTAGGGCGGTGGAGTGATGTTCCGTCTCGTCCCTTTTTGTTATATGATTATGAGCTCAAGATTATTATATATGTTTGGCCACTAATATCTTTGCAGGGGCGTATGGATGCATCCTAGATTTGCTTTGTATATGATATGATATGATATAATTTGATTTGGTGATTGATGTTGTGTGCAGTACACGTCCTTCACATAATTGAGAGGTCGCTCCTCTATGGTTACTGATGATTATGATTTGATTTGTTTGGGCTCGGGGATTTATTACTGACCTTTCCTTACTTGATATCCGTTCGTTTATACCTTATGCTTTTTGCCAATGCACCATACTTTACATACTCGTTCCTTATCTTTTGGTTTCGTTTATATATATCTGTTCACTGGGCTTTTTAAGCTCAGCCGCATTTTCTTTTCATGCGGCAGGTTTTAGTTGGAAGCTGGGTTGAGTGGAGAGTACCTTGGACTTAGAAGACTATACTTTGATAGCTATCCTGGATTAGAGATGACTAGATGTGTTTACGCATTTTTAGACTTAGGATTTATTGTTGTTCTCATTTGTAACCTTGTATTTCAGATCTTCCCTTTGTAACCTTTGAAATTCATTTGTATTATGTCGTTTTTTTTCGTAGTATATTTTTCCGAGGGTAAAACTCAACGAATGCGTTTTCCCCGGGTCGTTTCCCAACGAAGGTCGAATATCGAGTTGTCGTGACGATGTCGAATACGTGTAGTGAATGTGTGAAAAAGAGTGATTGATTTGTGATTTTATGCTACGAACAATTAAAATAATAAAAGTAAACAATTAATTAATCTAATGCAACAATTAAACTAAGCATATGAATTTTAAAAGTGAAATTTTTGAAATTAAAAACGTTATGCGACGTATTATAAAACGTAACTAAAAATGATTTTGTGAAATTTAAAAACTAAAAATATCAAAATAATTTTCCTAGATTAAATAAAATAAAATTTTTGGAAAAAGAAAAATATATTTTTTTTTTGACTTTTTAATAATTTTTTTATGAATTAAAACTATTAGAAACTAATTAGGTGTTTTGACTAAAATGCAAAAGTAAAAATATAACTAATGGACTAAATTATAAAAGAAAAACCGAGAATGTAATTTTTCTTTTTTTTGAAGTAAGTTTTATAAAGAAAACAAAATTTATAGACTAAAATTCAAAAAGTGCAAAAACGGAATAATAAATTTACTCTAACGAAGACAGGGGCTAATTAGTGATTTTCTGAAACTTTTGCAAACTCAGAAAATCTAAATGCACAAGCAAACTCAGGTTCCAAAATAAAAAAGCTCACAAGCAAACTCACAAAATAGCTTTTTAAAAAAGCAAACTCACAAGCAAACTCACAGAATATCACTATCTCAGGTTCTAAATAGCTTTTTAAATGAACATAAAAGCTCACAAGCAAACTCAGGTTCCAAAATCTAAATGCACAAGCTAAATTCAACCTAATATTAAAAACTAAAAAGCAAATATATCAAACAACAATACTCACAACCAACAATACTAAAAAGCAACAATTCTCACAATACTAAAAAGCAACAATACTCAGAACAAATAGCAAACAACAAGAGCTACTAAAAAAAAAACAAATATATCGAACAATACTCACAAGTTCATCCTGCTAATATTAGAGATCTCAGAACTCAGGACTTCAAAACTACCCAGGCTTTTAAGCCAACTAAAATAATATACCCCAGAACAGCTTCTAACGAACTTAATACCACAGCAGCCCTAGCTTATCAGCTTCTTTACCAGCTTATCAAACAGCTTCTATACCATCCCACAGCTATTCCAGCAGCTTAACAACTTATCAGAGAGAATTTTTTTTTTTTTTTTTTTTTTTTTTTTTTTTTTTTTTTTTTTTTTCTTTTCTTTTACTGAAATAATACTCAGAACAAAAACAAAACAAAATTATCCTCAAAATTTGATTAAACAAAATCTATTTAAACTTTAAACTAAAAACTAAAAACAAAATTAGCTTACTTTAATTCGGATAAAACTGAATTTAATCTCAAACATTAACCTCAAAACAATTATATAAACTCAAAACAATGAGACAATTTTAACAAAACCGAAATAAAATTTGTTCATTAATCACAATGATCGATTACAAACATTAAATTCGGAATACAATCGGAAATAAAAAATTCGACAATAAAACAATTAAAATAAAAACATTTCTATCTAAAAAAATTAATTACTAAAAAAAACTAGCCTTCGATTTGGAAATGATCCCCGCTATTTATAGGCTTCAATCGATCCTTCTCGAGAGTCCACCTTGGCGATCCGCGTGAATCCACAGCTAATATCCACCTTTAGATCTTTCCTTCATCACCAAGCTTGAATTTCCTCCGTACGATCAAAATAGCAACGTGTTCGAACCAATCACATGCTGCCACGCGTCATTCCTTGTGTCAGATGCTTCCTCGAAGTCCGTGCAATGACTGAATTACCCTTAATTGTGGTAATTTTTCGGGTTAGGTAATTAGGGTTCTTTGGTTTGGAATTAGGGGTGAATATTGGGGCGTGAAAGTGAGAAAGGGATAAGAGGGTGAGTGAGTGTTTGTTATTTCTTTGACTATTTTGACCGAATGGTAGTTTGACCGAGTATTTTAGCTAGCATTTTTGACCGGGTTTAAGGGTTGGCATTGGATCGGGTTTATGAGGGTGTTGGATCCGGTTTGCTAAATGGGTGAAGGTTGGGCCGATGTGGGCTTGGGCTTAGGTGAAGGTTGTGTTAATTGTTTTAAGGATGGTTTTGGTATTTAGGATAGTGGGGTTTTTTTTTTTAAAATCCGGTTTGTTGGTTTATTTAAGATTTGGTTTTGGTTAAAGTTCAAGGACCAATGTGTATTTTCTGAAAATCAAGGGGTTCATTCTGCCAATATTCCAAAGTAGATCCAAGGGTGAATTTGACAATCTCTGAAAATATGAGGACCTCGGTTGACTTGTTGACCATAATTTTTCCTCGGCATCGGCTATATATAACACTTCCATATCTCGTGCTCGGTTTCCCGGTTCTTTGCTTGATTTTGTCCTTTTCTTCGATATCCGTGCCTGCATATGTAAAAACACAAAAACACAATATATTTGGCATTTTGGTCGGGTTTTTGGTCATTTTGGGTCCGGTTTTGGTCTAGAAATGGTATGTGTTTAAGCACATACCAAAATTCCCCCAGACTAAGCTATTGCAATGTCCTCATGCAATGTTATAAGAACACGTTTTCAACACCAAAAATTTCCAATCTCTTTTTACTAACTTTGAGAAGTAGCAAAATTTTCAAAAGAGATCAAGAAATCTTAAGTTCTAAAAACTCCCCGAATTTCCTTTTATTCTATTTTTGTATTTTTCTCATTATTCAAGTGACGGCTTTTGTTGACAATCATTATCTTTCGATAACTTTTAGGGTCTTCGAGTAGGAAACACGACTCATAAAGAAGTGACCATACGGATAAAATTCGTCGTCCTCGATTTTTCACAAGTCCCCAAACTAAGCTTAAAAACGAAATCATTGTCATTTACAAGTTAGACTGCCAACACTACTCAGAAAGCTAATTGTGGACTTCTCGTTCCCAAGTTCCTATTTTCCTCTATTTATTTTATTTTTGGTGAGAAATGAATTTCTTCAAATTCTCGTTTCGATAAATTTTAGTCCGATAAAGATACCTAGTTTAGACGCTAAGTAGTTTCCAAACCTTCCCTCGAAAACCGTTGCATACAAAAATAAGGTCTACATCAAGGTCTCTGATTTAACACGATTTTGAGAATATCCCTTTTATTTGCGACCGAAACAACTCATCTACGAGTCCAGAGACGGAAGCCTTTATTAGGATACCTCGGAGTCGAAATTTGGCATTTTTAACATTATTAAGCACATATTATTATTGATCCTTGGCCCTTTATAACAATCACAACATCGGCTGCGAACCGGCAAGATGTGATAGTCTATTATGACCTTGGAATTTTTCCTCTGCCTTTATTAGAAGTCTACAACATCGGCTGCGAACCGGCAAGATGCAGAAAACTTTTTATGGCTTTGGATTATTATTATTATTTATTATTCATTATATATTTTGCCAAATCCCGAGTCCTACGGCTTTTATAACAATCCCAACATCGGTTGTGAGCCGGCAAGATGGAATAGTCTATTACACCGTAACACTGGCAGTACCTTGATGTGTACCCAACTTCCATAAGCAAGAATTCTCTTAAAAAGGATTAAAAACTAAATTTCGCCAAAACCAAAATAGCTTTAATTATTTATAGAGTATTATTTTCGGTGAAACAAGCTGATGGGAACAAAAAGCCACAAATAACTTCGATGAGCTCTAAAGAGATCCAACTACTCCACGTTTAGCAATCTAACTTATAAACAACTCTATCATTTCTCGTTCTTCGCAAATTTAAAATCTTAAGTAATAAGATCCGCGAATGCTTAGCCTTATAATCAAGCCATGCATATATAAAGTCGAATACGGGAACTTGCAAACTCTTAAAAAGAATTCGCGTTTTCTAGCTCCTTGTGTAAAAGACTAGTACGAGCTTATAGATTATAAACGGTTAAGGGAACAAGCTAGGGCTCAACACGCCCGGTCAAGTCAGAATTTTATTCCTACTCTCACCAGCGGAAAATCAACAAAAATGTCAAAATTTATTATATTTTTGCAAAAAATTTTTAAAATTTTTCTCATTTTTTTGGATTTTTTTCAAATTTTGGAGGAAAAACGGGTTGCACGAGAAAATGGCAAATTTTGCAAGGCAAAAATCAAATCGACAGATTACCCCCCCAGACTAGATCGAGACATTGTCCTCAATGTCTTAAAGGTACGGGAATCCCTACATAAATCTAAGGCCGTTTATTAATTATGCCAAAAGATAAATGTAAACGATAAGATTTAGGATATCGATAAGCAGCTGATGATGAAACTCGAGTAGCGTGAAGGAAACTACGAGCACGAGAGTCTTCATCATCGGGCATTCCTGGACATAGCACAGAAAACACGAAACACAAGATACGGAAGAGGGGATCCCTCCTTAAGTTTTATTAGAAAATAGATAAGAAGATAGATGGATAAGCATGGGGTGCCTCCCACGAAGCGCTTGTTTTTTGTAACCGAGTCACATGAGCTTGACTCGACCCCGAATTTATTTGTCCTTGGGGGAGCATGTGGAAAAGATAATCTCCATCGGACTTTCGTTCAAGATGTTTGGATAAACACTGAAGCACATGAAAGTTCCACTCCGATGAGATACCCGCGGTATTTTAGAAGAAAGAACCAGAAATGGTAATACCGGGGTCAAAAATGATATCCTCACTCCCGAAGGAGTGAAGGATGGGAGAAGGCACAACATCAGTGAGGAAGAGCATAAAGATGTTGATGATGATCATAATAAGCTCTTCATCATCAGCAGAAATTTTCTCAAAAGTCTCGGGCGGGAGGGTTGGGATGAAATCTTCATGAGAAGGTATGCCTCCCCCCAGACTAGAATCCTCCTCCAGATCAAAATAGAATTGATTGTATTCTGGAGGAGATATGCAATGAGTAAGTTCATCAGAGAACTCCTTATGAAGAGAATCAATCATTTGATGATTTGTGAGCTCAGGTCCCGTCACAGACTCATCACTTTCCTCCATCTGACTATCAAAGATTAGATTATCCGAAATCAAAGTAAAACCTGATTCGAACTCAAACAGAGGGTTGGTGATAGTTGTTTTGAAAGTTTCGGGAACAAGGTCATCAAATTTCTTTTGTGGATTGAGTTCAACTTCCTTCGGAGGGAGAGAAAGAGATGGTTCTTGGTCTAATAATTTTTCAAGAAGAATATCTCCCTCCGGATTAAGACAAGAATCATCAATTTCTGGTGAAATTGATTCATCTTTGAAGAATACCTCGAGCTCTTCCCGCAAGATCACACTTCCCTCAGTTGGAGGAGAAGGATGGGAAGAGTCGGAATTAAGAATCTTGATGTGATAAACTTGTTCTGGAGGTGGGACAAGTGGTGTGCTCTTAGAGCTAGCAATTTCCACCGCTTCCGTTGTAGTCTCCGATTCGTCTTCATCATCGTTGTCAAGAATACTCTTAGAATTTGCAGCACAACACTCAAACCATTTGCTCGATCCAGGATTGATTTTCATGGCCTTGAGCTCAGCACGTTTTTCTGACATGCTCTTGACCGTGAATCTTGAAAGGTTTGGATCAATTCTTTTAGGAGCAATTACGGGATCGGATTTTTGATCAACCGTAGCGACATTGCATTTGTCGGTTTGAGGTTGCGAGTTCGGATTAATATTGAACGTGACTTTTTCTTTATCGACCCGCAAAGTAATTTCTTCACCATATACATCGATCAAAGCACGCCCGGTCCTCAAGAATGATCTTCCTAGAATGAGAGGAACCCGGGGGTCGGCGTCAAAATCAACTACCACAAAGTCTGCAGGAAAATGGAACTGCCCCACTTTTACAAAGACATCCTCGGCTACACCTTTGGGAAGGGTTATGGACCGATCCGCAAGCTCGAGGGTCATGCAAGTGGGGGTGAGATCGGGTAGAGACAATTTCTTCCAGATGGATAACGGCATTAGGTTGATACTCGCACCAAGATCGGCCAAGGCGTGACATTCAACCTTTCCCGGAAATTCACATGGAATGAGAAATTTTCCGGGATCTCCAAGCTTTTCCGGAAGCTTTTTGAGAATTGCCGCGGAGCAGTTTTCGTTCACTGGAGTTTTTGTCATTTCAAATAATTTTTCTTTATTGCTCAACAAACTTTTGAGTGTGGAAGTGAATTTAGGCATCAAGAGCAAAGCATCCGCGAAGCTTATATCAAAATGTAATTCTTGAAAAATTTGGAAAAATTTCTCCATTTGACTCGAAGCTTTGTCACGGAGCTTTTGATCACTCAATCTCGAAGGATATGGAAGATTGGTCTTAACGGGAGTTTCTTTAGGAGCTTTTTCTTTTGGTTCAACATTTTTCGGTTCAGATGGTTGGATGACCGGAGGTTGGACGTCTTTGGTTCCTCCGTTGTTAGTAGGAGGTTCCATGTCCTTGGTCACCTCGGTCTCACGGACGACTACCTTGGAGGTAGAGAAGAAGAGGTAGCCGGAGCCGTGGGTCCATCATATGAAACACCGCTCCTAGTCGTGATCGCCTTAGCATCTCCCCTCGGGTTGGCGATCGTGTTACTTGGAAGAGTAGTTGTACCCGAACCCGAGGGTCGATCATTTAAACGTTTGTTCAATTCGGTTATCTGATTAATCATCATCCTATTCATTTCCTCTTGTTTCTTTTGTTGTTGTTGGCTTTGAAGAATGAATTGTTTTAATAACTCATCCGAGGGCGATGGGTTTGACACAAATCCTTGATTTTGATTGTTTGGAAGATTTGGCCCTCGGTTGTTTTGAACAAAACCTTGATTGCTATTTTGAAAATTTCCCTGATTAAAATTTCCTTGATTCGGGGCTTGGTTAAAATTCCCTTGGTTTTGATAAACTTGATTGCCCCGATTTTGATTTTGATTATTTGGAACAATACGGTTTTGCTGATTTTGATTTGGTGGGAAACCGGGTGGTCCGAGAAAATTGTTAGAACGGTAGCTGAGGAGATTACGGTCTCCTTGAGGTTGGTAACCGTTACCACCTTGATTTAAATTTCCAGAAGCAGCATACACATTCTCTTGAGTGTAGCCACCGGAGGCTGGGCACTCGAAATATTGGTGAGGACCACCACATGTCTCACAACTATGATTAACAACATTCACTTGATTGTTGTTGTTTTGAGTTGAAACCTGATTTTGATGAATTCTCAAGATAGCCGTAGACAAATCATTCATTTGTTTAGAAAGAGCGGCTATCTCGGAAGTAGATGAATCAGTGCTAGATCTTGTTGACTCATTCCTCTCGGCAGAGGAATCCCAGAAATTATGGTGGGTAGTCATATTTTCAATGAGATCATAGCACTCTTCGGGTCGACGTTTCATAAACGTACCACCGGCAGCAGCATTAATCGTATCACGGTGTCGTAATGTCAAACCGTTATAGAAGGTATCTATAATAGTGACCAATAACATATTGTGGTTCGGACACCGATCAATCGATAACTTGTAGCGTTCCCATGCCTCAAACAATGATTCATCGGGAAGCTGACGGAAATTGCTAATCTCATTCCTTAATTTCGTCACCATCGACGGTGGGAAATATTTCGCCAAGAACTTCGTAACCATTTCGTTGAAACTACGAATGGAGTTCTTGGGAAGACGATCAAACCATGCGGTGGCATGATGCGTCAATGAATAAGGAAAGAGATATAGCCGAAGGGCGTCATCGGAGACCCCATTTTGTTTCATACTTTGGGTGACGGTTATGAATTTGTCAAGATGCTTGTTCGCATCATCACCCGGCAAGCCATGGAATTGGCACGAATTTTGGACTTGTTGAATCATATGATGCTTAAGTCCAAAATCGGCGGCTTGAATATTGACGGGGGCAATCGGGCCACCACGTCCGTGCATTGTTGGTTGGCACAGCTCCTCCATCGTTCGGAGATCGGGAGCTGGCATGTGATTATCACCTCCCACCGGCGGGGGTTGATTGTGTGGTTCATCGGCCATTTCTTCAACGGTTGAGAAATGAACACGGTGATTGTGACGTATAATCCTCTCGGGATTCGATAGCGGTGAAAGAAGAGGGTGAGAAGTAGAAGATCGGGTGTGCATACACCAAAAATGAAACAAAAATAAAATTCAAAAATCTTTTTGTATTTTTGGTTGGGAATTATTTTTGGCTTTTTTAATATATTGGAAAACAAAAGACTTTATTTTCTTTTTGGTAACCGTTACGTTAACCGTAACCGTTTCCTTTAAAACTACGCGCAGCGTGGCGGGAAGGCAAAGGTAGCTCCGAAGATGCTTAAAAACCCGCCTTCTTCAGCTCGACAATTTAATGTCAAACTTCCTTAAACCCCGTAATTAGGTTGTAGTAATAAAGTAATCCGATAACGATCAATTTCACGATTTGTTTTGTTGTTTATTTGGAATGGTTTACAACCGCCCTCCTTCAACGGAAGACCGAGGATGTATTATTAATGGTGAAAACACTTTATGAAAAGTGTTTTTTAATTATTATATTTTTGTATTTTTATTTTTTATGAAAACGAAAACTTCCGAGGAAGGATCTTCAAAACACGATTCTTATGGCGAAACTCCAACTCTTTTCAAGCCTTCCCCGGCAGCGGCGCCATTTTTTATTTGTCGTTTTTTTTCGTAGTATATTTTTCCGAGGGTAAAACTCAACGAATGCGTTTTCCCCGGGTCGTTTCCCAACGAAGGTCGAATATCGAGTTGTCGTGACGATGTCGAATACGTGTAGTGAATGTGTGAAAAAGAGTGATTGATTGTGATTTTATGCTACGAACAATTAAAATAATAAAAGTAAACAATTAATTAATCTAATGCAACAATTAAACTAAGCATATGAATTTTAAAAGTGAAATTTTTGAAATTAAAAACGTTATGCGACGTATTATAAAACGTAACTAAAAATGATTTTGTGAAATTTAAAAACTAAAAATATCAAAATAATTTTCCTAGATTAAATAAAATAAAATTTTTGGAAAAAGAAAAATATATTTTTTTTTTGACTTTTTAATAATTTTTTTATGAATTAAAACTATTAGAAACTAATTAGGTGTTTTGACTAAAATGCAAAAGTAAAAATATAACTAATGGACTAAATTATAAAAGAAAAACCGAGAATGTAATTTTTCTTTTTTTGAAGTAAGTTTTATAAAGAAAACAAAATTTATAGACTAAAATTCAAAAAGTGCAAAAACGGAATAATAAATTTACTCTAACGAAGACAGGGGCTAATTAGTGATTTTCTGAAACTTTTGCAAACTCAGAAAATCTAAATGCACAAGCAAACTCAGGTTCCAAAATAAAAAAGCTCACAAGCAAACTCACAAAATAGCTTTTTAAAAAAGCAAACTCACAAGCAAACTCACAGAATATCACTATCTCAGGTTCTAAATAGCTTTTTAAATGAACATAAAAGCTCACAAGCAAACTCAGGTTCCAAAATCTAAATGCACAAGCTAAATTCAACCTAATATTAAAAACTAAAAAGCAAATATATCAAACAACAATACTCACAACCAACAATACTAAAAAGCAACAATTCTCACAATACTAAAAAGCAACAATACTCAGAACAAATAGCAAACAACAAGAGCTACTAAAAAAAAAACAAATATATCGAACAATACTCACAAGTTCATCCTGCTAATATTAGAGATCTCAGAACTCAGGACTTCAAAACTACCCAGGCTTTTAAGCCAACTAAAATAATATACCCCAGAACAGCTTCTAACGAACTTAATACCACAGCAGCCCTAGCTTATCAGCTTCTTTACCAGCTTATCAAACAGCTTCTATACCATCCCACAGCTATTCCAGCAGCTTAACAACTTATCAGAGAGAATTTTTTTTTTTTTTTTTTTTTTTTTTTTTTTTTTTTTTTTTTTTTTTTCTTTTCTTTTACTGAAATAATACTCAGAACAAAAACAAAACAAAATTATCCTCAAAATTTGATTAAACAAAATCTATTTAAACTTTAAACTAAAAACTAAAAACAAAATTAGCTTACTTTAATTCGGATAAAACTGAATTTAATCTCAAACATTAACCTCAAAACAATTATATAAACTCAAAACAATGAGACAATTTTAACAAAACCGAAATAAAATTTGTTCATTAATCACAATGATCGATTACAAACATTAAATTCGGAATACAATCGGAAATAAAAAATTCGACAATAAAACAATTAAAATAAAAACATTTCTATCTAAAAAAATTAATTACTAAAAAAAACTAGCCTTCGATTTGGAAATGATCCCCGCTATTTATAGGCTTCAATCGATCCTTCTCGAGAGTCCACCTTGGCGATCCGCGTGAATCCACAGCTAATATCCACCTTTAGATCTTTCCTTCATCACCAAGCTTGAATTTCCTCCGTACGATCAAAATAGCAACGTGTTCGAACCAATCACATGCTGCCACGCGTCATTCCTTGTGTCAGATGCTTCCTCGAAGTCCGTGCAATGACTGAATTACCCTTAATTGTGGTAATTTTTCGGGTTAGGTAATTAGGGTTCTTTGGTTTGGAATTAGGGGTGAATATTGGGGCGTGAAAGTGAGAAAGGGATAAGAGGGTGAGTGAGTGTTTGTTATTTCTTTGACTATTTTGACCGAATGGTAGTTTGACCGAGTATTTTAGCTAGCATTTTTGACCGGGTTTAAGGGTTGGCATTGGATCGGGTTTATGAGGGTGTTGGATCCGGTTTGCTAAATGGGTGAAGGTTGGGCCGATGGTGGGCTTGGGCTTAGGTGAAGGTTGTGTTAATTGTTTTAAGGATGGTTTTGGTATTTAGGATAGTGGGGTTTTTTTTTTAAAATCCGGTTTGTTGGTTTATTTAAGATTTGGTTTTGGTTAAAGTTCAAGGACCAATGTGTATTTTCTGAAAATCAAGGGGTTCATTCTGCCAATATTCCAAAGTAGATCCAAGGGTGAATTTGACAATCTCTGAAAATATGAGGACCTCGGTTGACTTGTTGACCATAATTTTTCCTCGGCATCGGCTATATATAACACTTCCATATCTCGTGCTCGGTTTCCCGGTTCTTTGCTTGATTTTGTCCTTTTCTTCGATATCCGTGCCTGCATATGTAAAAACACAAAAACACAATATATTTGGCATTTTGGTCGGGTTTTTGGTCATTTTGGGTCCGGTTTTGGTCTAGAAATGGTATGTGTTTAAGCACATACCATATTATTTAAGTCATACGCTTGTGTTTGCTTTGATATGTCACCATAACTTAATACTTCTACCCTTATCGGGTTGGGGTGTTACAAAAAATATGTTGGATAGTGAAAATTAGAACTCATTTTTTATTGAAGTTCAAAGAACTTTTGGTCGGCTTAAGTAAGTTCCATGATGACAAAAAATAAAGTTAGAAGAAGGTGAAACCCCTTTCAATTCATATGGGTTAATGACACAAGAATCTGCCATGATGATTCTTTGAATTGTGTTTTTGGAATTCTGTTTCATATATTTCTATATAGTATATCAACCCTATATTTTCCGACCTTCATAAATGTTAATAGTGATAATTCAAAGAACACTCAAATCACCAACGAAACAAAAATATCAGTGTTTACAAACTTCTAAGAAAAGTAAGAGATAATTAACTGTAAAATTCCAAATCCTTTGAACATGCATGCATCGTCAATTTCTCCTATAAAGTTTAACTCACTTTTTGTTTTGTAATGGCCTGCACTCAGGTGTTAGCATAAGCATGGGTATCCTTTTTCTTGTGACCATTACCTACATATTGTACAAAGTGATCAAGAGAACAAAAGAAAGGAGACGAAGAAAGAAGTTTTTTAAACGCAATATATGGTGGTTTACTTCTAAAACAACAAGAAGAAGCCAACCAATCTTTAGTTGATAAGTATTGTCCCATATTCCTGATCGAATGATAAACATACACACACACACACACATGATTTGCACAATTGAAACAACACAATAATACTTTGTATTGATAACCAACTGATATATTTACATCAGATTATGCCCTATTTATACTATTACATGTTTGCAGTTATAATCATAAGATACATCGGTTCATGAACAGGCATACCCCTTCACAAATAACTGCTAATAACTGCCCAACTGACCATAATTACACATTTGATCCCTAGACTCTAACAACTAATACAATTGCAGCCTAAAACACATCTTTAGACTAACTACAATTAAGACCCTAACTTTTGACGACAAGACTTATACAATTAAGTCCAACATATTCCCCCCTAATTGTTTAAGTCTTGTTCATTGAGTCTTCATGCTCCTACTCTGGATTCTTCAACAATCTTTAACTCCTCAAGTCCTTAGGCAATTTCTTCTTGGCCTTCTCCTCGCCTGAAATCCCGTCTCTTGAATGATATTTTTGAAGCAATCCCTTCCAATAATCCATTGTTACCAGTCCATCGGTAAACAATTCTATCTCAAAACGTCTCATCTGGTTTCTTTGATTTCTAGGGTGTTTGATCAAACCCGCATCGCTATTGAAAGTCAAATCTGCCTCGCCAATAATTGTCACATCCGCATCCTGCTAATGACAACTATGTCCGCTTCCCCGCTATTGACAATCAAACCCGCTTCTCCGCTGTTGATCTTGATCAATCCCGCTATTCCGCTGTTGATAATCAAACCCGCTACCCCGCTGTTGATAATCAAACCCGCTATTCCGCTGTTGATAATCAAACCCGCTATTCCGCTGTTGTTTATCAATCCCGCTAATCCGCTAATGATCTCAAACCCCGACCAAACTTCTGTATCACCAACATCATTCTTGAGTGTGTTTATCACAACTTGACCATACCCTATACCATCGAATTCATCTTTGCCATAATAATCTTTGTTTCCACCATACTTAGTAAACAAAGATTTGTTGTAACAATAGTGGTTAGAACATTTGCTACTGACATTTTCTGAGTCAGTCCCATCAACGATGTGTTCTTCCATGTCCACTATCTTCTTCCTGGCCATCGAATCAACGTACATCTTCTGGTATAACGGTATGATCGAACCTTCGGCTCTTGATACCAATTATTGTCCCAGATTCCTGATCGAATGATAAACACACACACACATGATTTGCACAATTGAAACAACACAATAATACTTTGTATTGATAACCAACTGATATATTTACATCCGATTCTGCCCTATTTATACTATTACATGTTGGCAGTTATAATCATAAGATACATCGGTTCATGAAGAGTCATACCCCTTCACAAATAACTGCTAATAACTGCCCAACTGACCATAATTACACATTTGATCCCTAGACTCTAACAACTAATACAATTTCAGCCTAAAACACATCTTTAGACTAACTACAATTAAGACCCTAACTTTTGACGACAAGACTTATACAATTAAGTCCAACAATAAGACCATACTTTTCACATCACGTGAATTGGAGAAGGCCACTGACAACTTCAATGAGAACATAGTTCTTGGTCGAGGAGGCCAAGGTACAGTCTACAAAGGTATGTTAGTTGATGGAAGGATTGTAGCAGTTAAAAAATCAAAAATTGTTGATGAAAGCCAATTAGATCAGTTCATCAATGAGGTGGTAATTCATTCACAAGTCAATCATAGGAATGTGGTCAAACTATTGGGATGTTGCTTAGAGACCGATGTTCCTCTACTAGTTTCAGAGTTCATCCCAAATGGAACATATATTATATGATCACATTCACAACAAGAGTGATGAGTTCCCAATGTCTTTGAACATAAGACTGCAAGTCGCTACAGAGGTTGCAGGAGCACTTGCTTACTTACATTCAGCAACCTCCATTCCAATATACCATAGGGACATCAAGACCACTAATATACTTTTAATTAGATGATAAATACAGGGCCAAAGTTTCTGATTTTGTAACTTCAAGGTTTGTGTCAATAGATCAAACTCACTTGACTACCGCAGTTAAAGGTACATTTGGCTACCTTGATCCTGAGTATTTCCAAACTAGCCAGTTCACAGAAAAAAATGATGTATATAGCTTTGGAGTTGTTTTGGTTGAGCTTTTAACCGGAGAAACGCCTATTTCTTTAACTAGATTTGGTGAAAATAGAAATTTGGCGACTCACTTTACGTTGGCTATGGAAGAAGGTCGTGTTATGTCTATTTTCCATTCAGTAGTGATTAAAGAGGGTAACCGGGATGCACTTATGGTAGTAGCTAATCTTGCTATGCGATGCTTGAATCCGAATGGAAAGTATAGACCAACTATGAAAGAAGTGGCGATAGAGTTAGAAACCATACGGCCGTCACTTACTTCCTCTATGGTTCAAACTGGTAAAAGACAAGAGATGTGTGCCGAAGAACTATCTATTCTATCTTAGAGCACCCGGTATGGCAAATGTCATGGCTCGCCATGCCTACGTGGCAAGCTTGCCATGGCTTGCCATGGTACCGCCTCATCTTGTTGTGGCTCTTCATCCTTCCTCTTCATCTTGCAGACGGCGAGGTAAGTTTGTACTTTTTTTTTAATTATTTATTTATAATGGTTTGTGTGTTTGAATAAGTGGTATGTGGGGTCCGAATGAGTAAGTTGTGATATGGTATAGGAAGGGGGTTGTTAGTTGTGGTATGTCATGGTGACGTGGCACCCGTGGGGCCCGAATGAAGAGCTTGGGGTATGTCATGACACCTAGTGGTCTTATGGTGAATCAACATCAACCTTAGAGGCGTAGGCATGTGGATGCCATGGTTGGCCATGGCCCACCCACAAGTCTTAGTAATTGTCCATATGTATCTTACATTCAAGCCCAATGTGATAAGGCTGGTATGTGCTTAAACACATACCTTTTCTTGACCAAAACCGGACCCAAAATGACCAAAAACCCGACCAAAATGCCAAAAGATATTGTGTTTTTGTGTTTTTGTATGTGCAGGGATGGATATCGTGAAAACCGACAAAAGACACAAGAAAATCAAGAAAACGAGCACGAGATACGGAATAGGCTCAAGCCGATGCCGGGCAAGACACGTTTGGCCAAAAGTTAATAATCACCCTTGGATCAACTTTGGAAAGTTAGCAAGATCAATCCCGTGAAATTCAGAAAATACATTTAGTCCCTAGTGTTTAAAACACTTAAATCCTTAAAACTATAAAAACCCGGATCCCTTATTATAACCCAACCCACACTATCTAATCCAAGCCCACCAAAGAATTATACCCAGCCCACACCTCCTTTGTCCACAACCCGACCCACCTTTAAACCGGTCAACACTAATACTACCCATTCGGTCAAAGAAAAAGAAAAAAAATAAACTAACTCACTTTACCCTTTCTTTCTCTCTCACTAAAATAAACCCGCTCCCCAATTTCACCCCTTTCCCCCATTTTCACTATTCCTCAAACCCTAGAATTACCGTACATGATTTTACATCAATTAAGGGTACAATTGTCAATCATTGGCCTTCTAGAAGGCCCTGACAGAGAGAATGACACATGGCAGCAGGCTATTGGACCGAACACGCGTCAATCCTGATCAAACGGTGGGAAATGAAGATTGGAGGCCAAGGCATGATCTAAGGGTGGATTAAGGCTGAAGATAGCACGAGGATTGCCAAGGTGGCAAGACCCAGAAGGTTCGGTATAAGCCTATAAATAGGAGAGGGTTATTCCCCATTTTCGTATGTAATTTTTTTTAGCAAAGTTATGCTGCCAATTTATTTTATTGTAATCTTCTTTTTTAAATCTTGTACTCAGCTGTTGAATTAATACAAATTTAGTTTAATTTCAAGTTGGCTTATTCTCTTATTGAGTTTTATTTTAATTTCATTTACTACTTACTCAGTTTAGATCAGTAATTGTTGGATTGTTTTAGTTTATCATTGCAGTTTGATTATTTCATATTAAAAAAAAAAAAAAAAAAAAAAAAAAAAAAAAAAAAACCAGAAAATTCTAAAAAATAAAAAATATTTGTTTCAAGTCTAAAAACAAGCTTCAACAAGCTTCTTCTCTGTTTTACCAAGCTCTTATTAGCTCAGTAGCTTTTGAGAGGTTGTTTAGAGGTCTCACTCAGTTAGTTCTCAAAGTTCATCAATTCGGTCAACAAAAGTCAAACTCAGCTTATTCAATAAGCTGAGCTTAATCCAGAAGTAGCTGATAGTCTAGGGGAGATTTGGAAGCTCCTAGCCTGTCTAAAGACAGGCAAGCTTAGTGAATCCCCTCTGTTCAAGCTGAGGGGAAGTTTCATTGTGAGTTTCAACTTTAATTTCTATTGCATCAGTAGCTTATAAGTAGTGTAGATTTGATTTTGTTAACTTTTATTTGTTCATAGTTGCTTATATGTTCTTATTATTACTTGATCTCAGTAGTTTAATCCATCTACATTAGTTTGAATTTAGTTTGATATCAATAGTTTGAAACTGCTTCACAATTGCTAACTGATAATCTGTGGTACATGTGAACTAAGAATCTGAAGTTAATTGTTGTTGTTTATTGTCATTCTAAGGTCATTTGATGTGTATGAGTAATGATTGAAGTTTGCTAGTAGATGGATTGATCTTAATCTGCCTTTGCTTATGAAACTGTAAGATAAAAGTGAGATTGGATCTATGGATTACTGAGAATTGTAGTAGTTAGTTTGAGTTGAAGCTGATCTCAGTAGTTTGCATTCATCAAATGCAGCTTAGTTTAGTTTTTACTTGGTGATTTGGTTAGAAATAGTCAAAGCTGCTTGTCAATTTAGTGTCTGCTGTTATCTGCTGTTCTTAGAGGGCTGTTTTGATTGAATTAGTTGGAAAATTAGTTTAAGTTTGTTAGATATTCATTAAAGTAGCTTAATAACAAGTAGATTGATAAATTTGAGTAGCTTAAATTCACTTTAGTCATCTTTGAGTAGCACTTAATTAGCCAATATTTATCTGTGAGTCTGTTGCATGTTGTTCCTGGCTGCTGAGTTTTTTTGGGTCTTTTTGAATGATCATTAGTGATTAGAATTGGATTTGGATTATTGTTCTAAGTAGCCTTCCAGCTTGTGAGTTTAGATCAAGTAGAAAATCTCAGTTTGGAGCTCTATAGCTTATCTAAAAATAAGCTCAAATCTGCTAGTCTGCTTTAATTTGCCCTGCTCCTCAGTTACTAGCTCCATTTCATAAGCTCATTTCCAGCTATTTAATTGAGTTAAGAGTGGTATTATTGGGGCAAAAGCTAGTCATTCCAGCTGTTAATTAGATTCTGCTTTTGTTTTAGACTTTTTAGCTTATTTGATTAGCTTAATTGTGCCTAATTGTGAGCTTTGTGGGCTGTTTTCAAGTTGAGTGTAAAAACTCAACTGAACTGACCATAAGCTGTTTTTCCAGCTTATTTGAGCTTGTTTGAGCTTCTTCTTTTCATTAAAATTAGTAGTAGTTAGTTGTTGTTTGATTTGCAAAAGAAAAAAATTAAAAAAAATAGTTTAGCAATTTGTAGTAGCCTAGGATTCGAACCTGGGCTGCTAATTAGTTCAAAACGTTTTTTATTTTTCAGTTATTGCAAATCAGTCCCTAGGTTTCAGTTGCTACATGTTTAGTCCCTGTCTTTCTTTAAAAAACGAGTTAAGTATTAAAGATAAGTTTTAGAAATTACAAATCTGGTCCTTGTAGTTTATAAAGTCTAAAACAGTTTCAGTTTTTACAATTTTAGTCCCTCGGGTTTTATAAACTTTTATTTTATTAATTTTCTTTTATAATTGAGTTTAGTTTAATTACATTTTCAGTCCCTTGAGTTTTTAGTCTTGCATTTTAGGTTTATTTCTTCACTATTAGTTTTATAAATCTCGGGATTAGCCCGGGATTTGCATTATTTGCTTTCTTTTTGTGTGCATTTATTTTAATAGCGTAGATTGTTGATTTTAGTTTTTCCATATTTTAGTTTAATCGATACCAAAAATAATCTCTCATATTCACTTATTCACTTCACATTGTCACGACTCCGAATCGACTAAAACGCCGTCAAACCTTCGTTGGGAGAACGACCCGGGGAAATATTTTCACAAATATTTCTTTGGAATAAAAATACTTAAATCAAAAATGGCGCCGCTGCCGGGGAAGGCTTGAAACGTTGTCGTTGATTCATATCGTATTTTGTGTTTTGAAGATCCTTCCTCGGAAGTTATCGTTTTATAAAAAATAAAAATACAAAAAGAAAATAAATAAAACACTTTTCCTAAAGTGTTTTCATAAATACATCTTAATAAACATCCTCGGTCTTCCGTTGAAGGAGGGCGGTTGTAAACCATTCCAAATTACAACAAAACAAATCGTGAAATTGATCGTTATCGGATTACTTTATTACTACAACCTAATTACGGGGTTTAAGGAAGCTTGACATTAAATTGTCGAGCTGAAGAAGGCGGGTTTTTAAGCATCTTCGGAGCTACCTTTGCCTTCCCGCCACGCTGCGCGTAGTTTTAAAGGAAACGGTTACGGTTAACGTAACGGTTACCAAAAAGAAAATAAAGTCTTTTGTTTTTTTCAATATATTAAAAAAAGCCAAAAATAATTCCCAACCAAAAATACAAAAAGATTTTTGATTTTTATTTTTGTTTCCTTTTTGGTGTATGCACACCCGTTCTTCTTCTTCTAACCCTCTTCTTTCACCACTTTCAAATCCCGAAAGGATTATCCGACAAAACAACCGTGTTCATTTCTCAACCGTTGAGGAAATGGCCAACAACCAACACGATCAACACCCGCCGGTGGGTGTTGACAATCACAACCAAGGGCAAGCTCCCGATCTCCGCACTATGCAAGAGTTACTCCAATGTCCCACCGTGGGATACGGAGACGCTATTGTTATACCCCCGATTCGAAATACAAATTTTAAACTCGAGACCGGTTTAATTCAACTTGTCTCGGGAAATCAATTTCATGGTTTTGATCGGGAGGATCCTCACAATCACATCCGATGGTTCAATAAATTAACCTCAACACACTACCATAAGGATGTCCCTCACGAAACAATCAAATTGATGTTATTCCCATTTTCGATCGAGGGGGCGGCCCGAATTTGGCTCGAGAAAGAACCTCCTCAATCAATCCATACTTGGGAAGATCTCGTCCATAAATTCGTGAACTATTTCTTTCCACCATCTAAAATGACCAATGCTAGGAATGAAATCACAAATTTCCAGCAACGATTTGATGAGAATTTCGGTGAGGCATGGGAACGATTCAAGGATCTCCTACGGAAATGCCCACATCACGGATTCTCGGAATTGCATCAAATCGATACGTTCTACAATGCCTTAACTCAATCAGATCAGGATTCACTCAATGCAGCCGCCGGTGGCAATATCATGAGTCGAATGCCGAGAGAAATTCTTTCAATTATTGAGAACAAATCCAAGGTACCTACCTCAAGGAACAAACCGGTTGTTTCTAAGGTGAGTACCCAAGCTTCTAGCAGTGATGCTAAGATCGACAAGCTTGCAGATATGTTCGAAGCTTTCCTTATCTCACAAAAGAAACAATCTTCTCCACCCGCTCAAGTGAAAGCGGTGCAAGAAAATTGTGTTATTTGTGGTGGTCCCCATCCGTATTATGATTGTCAAGCTACCGATAGCCAAGTTTGCAATGCTACTGCAGCAGCTGCAAACTACAATCAAAATCAAGGATTCCGTCCTCAAGGTGAAGTTAACTACCGAGTTAGCAACCAAATGGGACCACCCGGTTTTACACCCGTCCAAAACAACCAAAACCGTTTACCTCAAACCAATCAAGGTTACAATCAAAATCAAAGCTACAACCAAAATCGAGGAAACAATTATCAAGCTCAACCGCAACAAGTCTATCAACCTCGTCCTCCCCAAGTTCCACTTCCTCCCGACTTTGTGAGTTATATGAAAGCAACCGATGCTAGCATACGAACTATGCAAGGTCAAATCAACAATATGAGAACTGACTTTCAGAAGGAGATTGATACGACGATTAATCGACAAACAAACGACCTTAAGCAAATGATGAGCGGATTCTTTCAGATAAATGATCGACCCTCGGGTTCAGGGACTACTTCTCTCCCAAGAAACACGATCGCTAACCCGAGGGGCGATGCTAAGGCGATCACGACTAGGAGCGGTGTTTCATGTGATGGACCCACGGCTCCGGCTACCGATTCTTCTCTACCTCCCAAGGTAGTCGACCGTGAACCCGAGGCGACCAAGGACATGGAACCTCCTACTAACAACGGAGGAACCAAAGACGTCCAACCTCCGGTCATCCATCCATCTGAACCAAAGGTTGTGCTGGAGCCCGAAGAAATTCCCGAAAAAGCTCCCGTCAAAGCAAACCTTCCGTATCCTTCGAGATTGAATGATCAAAAGCTCCGCGATAAAGCTTCAAATCAAATGGAAAAAATTTTCCAAATTTTTCAAGAGTTACATTTCGATATAAGCTTCGCGGATGCTTTACTTTTGATGCCTAAGTTTGTTTCCACTCTCAAAAGTTTGTTGAGTAACAAGGAAAAATTAATCGAATTAGCAAAAACTCCTCTGAACGAAAACTGCTCAGCGGCAATTCTCAAAAAGCTTCCGGAAAAGCTTGGAGATCCCGGAAAATTCCTTATTCCATGTGAATTTCCGGGAATGGTTGAATGCTCCGCCTTGGCCGATCTCGGTGCTAGCATCAACCTAATGCCGTTGTCAGTATGGCAAAAACTTTCTCTGCCCAAACTTACCCCCACTTGCATGACCCTCGAGCTTGCGGATCGTTCCGTAACCCGTCCCGAAGGTATAGCCGAGGATGTCTTCGTTAAAGTGGGGAAGTTCCATTTTCCTGCAGATTTTGTGGTTGTTAATTTTGACGCAGACCCCCGGGTTCCTCTTATTCTCGGAAGATCATTCTTGAGGACCGGGCGTGCTTTGATTGATGTCTATGGTGAAGAGATTACTTTGCGGGTTGATAAGGAAAAAGTCACGTTTCAAATCAATCCAAACTCGAAACCTCAAACCGACAAATGCAATGTCGCTACGGTTGATCAAAAGTCCGATCCCGTAATTGCTCCTAAAAGAATTGATCCAAACCTTTCAAGATTCACGGTCAAGAGTATGTCAGAAAAACGTGCTGAGCTCAAGGCTATGAAAATCAATCCTGGATCGAGCAAATGGTTTGAGTGTTGTGCTGCAAATACTAAGAGTATTCTTGATGATGATGAATCGGATTCGGAGACCACAACGGAAGAGGTGGAAATTACTAGCTCTAAGAGCACACCTCTTGTCCCACCTCCGGAGCCGGTTTATCGTGTAGATTCTGTTCTTTCCGACTCTTCCCATCCTTCTCCTCCGATTGAGGGAAGTGATATTCCGAGGGAAGAGCTCGAGGTGTTGTCTGATAATGCTCCAATTTCGCCGAAAATTGTTGAGACCAATAGTAATCCAGGGGAAGATGTTTTGAAATTTGATGAACCATTGTTTCCCCTGGAAGATGTTAAGGAAAAACCATCTAAATCCGTTCAATTTGTTGATTCAAAATCAGAAGAGCAAAGTAGTGGCAGTACCACTTCTTATATTGATTCTCTTCTTGAGGAGTTCGCCGATGAACTCGCTCATATCGATCCAATCCCACCGGGGGATGAGGACGATAACTTTGATTTTGAATCTGACTTAAGAGAATTGGAAATTTTGCTGAACCATGATCCATCGAAATGTGATTCTTATCACGAGGAGTTCACCGATGAACTCGCTCACGATGATCTTCTTCCATCAGATGATGATGATCTCTTTGACTTTCATTCTGATTTTAAAGAAGTTGAAGATCTTTTGTACCATGCTCCATCATCTGATTCTTACACCGAGCTTAATGATTTACAAGATGATGATGATCTCTTCGATTTTAGGGCCGATCAAACCGAATGGAGAAATCTTTTATATGGCAAACCTAATGATGAAAAAGGCCCTAAAATTGAAACCATAACCAAGGATGCTTCAATTGTCTCTAATGACTTAGCTCCTCATTCTCCCGAGGATGATTTCTTTATTGAGTCCTCCATCGAGTACCCTGCTGAGTTTTCTTGTGAGGACAAAGTATTTAAGCCAGGCTTACTCAATGATGGTGAAATTCATCCTTTGATGAAAGTGACTCTGGATACGAATTTAAAGTTTCCTGCCTCATCTAAGGAACTTTTAATTCTGAAGAAAAATGATTCCTCTCTGCTTCTTTCTATTCAAAAACTCCCATTCTGTCCGGAGTTATCTCTGCTTGAAACTTTACTATCGTTTCCAGCCGGAAACGAAGACAAAGTTTTTGACCCCGGCATCACCGCTTTCATCTTCTAAAGCCGTGGGTATCTCAATCGGAGTGGAACTTTCGTGTGCTTCAATGTTTATTCAAACATCTTGAACGAAAGTCCGATTGAGATTATCTCTTCCACTTGCTCCCCCAAGGACAAATAAATTCGGGGTCGAGTCAAGCTCATGTGACTCGGTTAACAAAAACAAGCGCTTCGTGGGAGGCACCCCATGCTTATCCATCTATCCTCTTATCTTATGTCTAATAAATCATGAGGAGGGATCCCTTCTCCATATTTTGTGTTTCGTGGTTTTTCTGTGATGTGTCCAGGAATGCCCGATGATGAAGACTCTCGTGCTCGTAGTTTCCTTCACGCTACTCGAGTTTCATCATTCGCTTCTTATCGATATCCTAAATCTTATCGTTTTACATCTATCTTTTGGCATAATTAATAAACGGCCTTAGATTTTTGTAGGAGAACCCTTACCTTTAAAACATTGAGGACAATGTCTCGTTTTAGTCTGGGGGGGTAATCTTTCGATTTGATTTTTGCCTTGCATTTTTGCCGTTTTCTCATGCAACCCCGTTTTTTCCTCCAAAATTGAGAAAAATCCAAAAAAATGAGAAAAATTTAAAAAATTTTGTCCAAAAATATAATAAATTTTGACATTTTTGTTGACTTTCCGCTGGAGAGAGTAGGAATAAAATTCTGACTTGACCGGGCGTGTTGAGCCCTAGCTTGTTCCCTTAACCGTTTATAATCCATAAGCTCGTGCTAGTCTTGTACACAAGGAGCTAGAAAATGTGAATTCTTTTTAAGAGTTTGCAAGTTCCCGTATTTGACTTTATATATGCATGGCTTGATAATAAGGCTAAGCATTCGCGGATCTTATTATTTAAGATTTTAAATTTGCGAAGAACGAGAAATGATAGAGTTGTTTATAAGTTAGATTGCTAAACGTGGAGTAGTTGGATCTCTTTAGAGCTCATCGAAGTTATTTGTGGCTCTTTGTTCCCATAAGCTTGTTTCACTCAAAAATAGTAATTTAGGAATAATTAAAGCTATTTTGGTTTTGGCGATAATTAGTTTTTATTTTTTTCCTTAGAGAATTCTTGCTTATGAAAGTTGGGTACACATCAAGGTACTGTCAGTGTTGCGGTGTAATAGACTATTCCATCTTGCCGGCTCGCAACCGATGTTGGGATTGTTATAAAAGCCGTAGGACTCGGGATTTGGCAAAATATATAATGAATAAAGAATAATAATAATAATCCAAAGCCATAAAAAGTTTTCTGCATCTTGCCGGTTCGCAGCCGATGTTGTAGACTTCTAATAAAGGCAGAGGAAAAATTCCAAGGTCATAATAGACTATCACATCTTGCCGGTTCGCAGCCGATGTTGTGATTGTTATAAAGGGCCAAGGATTTAATACGTATATGTGCTCAATAATATTAAAAATGCCAAAATTTCGACTCCGAGGTATCCTAATAAAGGCTTCTGTCTCTGGACTCGTAGATGAGTTGTTTCGGTCGCAAATAAAAGGGATATTCTCAAAATCGTGTTAAATCAGAGACCTTGATGTGGACCTCATTTTTGTATGCAACGGTTTTCGAGGGAAGGTTTGGAAACTACTTAGCGTCTAAACTAAGGTATCTTTATCGGCTTAAAAAATTATCGAAACGAGAATTTGAAGAAATTCATTTCTCACCAAAAATAAAATAAATAGAGGAAAATAGGAATTTGGGAACAAGAAGTCCACAATTAGCTTTCTGAGTAGTGTTGGCAATCTAACTTGTAAATAACAATGATTTCGTTTTTAAGCTTAGTTTGGGGACTCGTGAAAAATCGGGGACGACGAATTTTATCCGTATGGTCACTTCTTTTTGAGTCGTGTTTCCTGCTCCGTGATCCTAAAAGTTATCGTGAGATAATGATTGTCAACAAAGCCGTCACGTGAAAAATAAGAAAATACAAAAATAGAATAAAAAGGAAAATCGGGGAGTTTTTATAACATTGCATGAGGACATTGCAATAGCTTAGTCTGGGGGAATTTGGTATGTGCTTAAACACATACCTTTTCTTGACCAAAACCGGACCCAAAATGACCAAAAACCCGACCAAAATGCCAAAAGATATTGTGTTTTTGTGTTTTTGTATGTGCAGGGATGGATATCGTGAAAACCGACAAAAGACACAAGAAAATCAAGAAAACGAGCACGAGATACGGAATAGGCTCAAGCCGATGCCGGGCAAGACACGTTTGGCCAAAAGTTAATAATCACCCTTGGATCAACTTTGGAAAGTTAGCAAGATCAATCCCGTGAAATTCAGAAAATACATTTAGTCCCTAGTGTTTAAAACACTTAAATCCTTAAAACTATAAAAACCCGGATCCCTTATTATAACCCAACCCACACTATCTAATCCAAGCCCACCAAAGAATTATACCCAGCCCACACCTCCTTTGTCCACAACCCGACCCACCTTTAAACCGGTCAACACTAATACTACCCATTCGGTCAAAGAAAAAGAAAAAAAAATAAACTAACTCACTTTACCCTTTCTTTCTCTCTCACTAAAATAAACCCGCTCCCCAATTTCACCCCTTTCCCCCATTTTCACTATTCCTCAAACCCTAGAATTACCGTACATGATTTTACATCAATTAAGGGTACAATTGTCAATCATTGGCCTTCTAGAAGGCCCTGACAGAGAGAATGACACATGGCAGCAGGCTATTGGACCGAACACGCGTCAATCCTGATCAAACGGTGGGAAATGAAGATTGGAGGCCAAGGCATGATCTAAGGGTGGATTAAGGCTGAAGATAGCACGAGGATTGCCAAGGTGGCAAGACCCAGAAGGTTCGGTATAAGCCTATAAATAGGAGAGGGTTATTCCCCATTTTCGTATGTAATTTTTTTTAGCAAAGTTATGCTGCCAATTTATTTTATTGTAATCTTCTTTTTTAAATCTTGTACTCAGCTGTTGAATTAATACAAATTTAGTTTAATTTCAAGTTGGCTTATTCTCTTATTGAGTTTTATTTTAATTTCATTTACTACTTACTCAGTTTAGATCAGTAATTGTTGGATTGTTTTAGTTTATCATTGCAGTTTGATTATTTCATATTAAAAAAAAAAAAAAAAAAAAAAAAAAAAAAAAAAAAAAAAAAAATTCTAAAAAAAAAAAAATATTTGTTTCAAGTCTAAAAACAAGCTTCTTCTCTGTTTTACCAAGCTCTTATTAGCTCAGTAGCTTTTGAGAGGTTGTTTAGAGGTCTCACTCAGTTAGTTCTCAAAGTTCATCAATTCGGTCAACAAAAGTCAAACTCAGCTTATTCAATAAGCTGAGCTTAATCCAGAAGTAGCTGATAGTCTAGGGGAGATTTGGAAGCTCCTAGCCTGTCTAAAGACAGGCAAGCTTAGTGAATCCCCTCTGTTCAAGCTGAGGGGAAGTTTCATTGTGAGTTTCAACTTTAATTTCTATTGCATCAGTAGCTTATAAGTAGTGTAGATTTGATTTTGTTAACTTTTATTTGTTCATAGTTGCTTATATGTTCTTATTATTACTTGATCTCAGTAGTTTAATCCATCTACATTAGTTTGAATTTAGTTTGATATCAATAGTTTGAAACTGCTTCACAATTGCTAACTGATAATCTGTGGTACATGTGAACTAAGAATCTGAAGTTAATTGTTGTTGTTTATTGTCATTCTAAGGTCATTTGATGTGTATGAGTAATGATTGAAGTTTGCTAGTAGATGGATTGATCTTAATCTGCCTTTGCTTATGAAACTGTAAGATAAAAGTGAGATTGGATCTATGGATTACTGAGAATTGTGGTAGTTAGTTTGAGTTGAAGCTGATCTCAGTAGTTTGCATTCATCAAATGCAGCTTAGTTTAGTTTTTACTTGGTGATTTGGTTAGAAATAGTCAAAGCTGCTTGTCAATTTAGTGTCTGCTGTTATCTGCTGTTCTTAGAGGGCTGTTTTGATTGAATTAGTTGGAAAATTAGTTTAAGTTTGTTAGATATTCATTAAAGTAGCTTAATAACAAGTAGATTGATAAATTTGAGTAGCTTAAATTCACTTTAGTCATCTTTGAGTAGCACTTAATTAGCCAATATTTATCTGTGAGTCTGTTGCATGTTGTTCCTGGCTGCTGAGTTTTTTGGGTCTTTTTGAATGATCATTAGTGATTAGAATTGGATTTGGATTATTGTTCTAAGTAGCCTTCCAGCTTGTGAGTTTAGATCAAGTAGAAAATCTCAGTTTGGAGCTCTATAGCTTATCTAAAAATAAGCTCAAATCTGCTAGTCTGCTTTAATTTGCCCTGCTCCTCAGTTACTAGCTCCATTTCATAAGCTCATTTCCAGCTATTTAATTGAGATTAGAGTGGTATTATTGGGGCAAAAGCTAGTCATTCCAGCTGTTAATTAGATTCTGCTTTTGTTTTAGACTTTTTAGCTTATTTGATTAGCTTAATTGTGCCTAATTGTGAGCTTTGTGGGCTGTTTTCAAGTTGAGTGTAAAATCTCAACTGAACTGACCATAAGCTGTTTTTCCAGCTTATTTGAGCTTGTTTGAGCTTCTTCTTTTCATTAAAATTAGTAGTAGTTAGTTGTTGTTTGATTTGCAAAAGAAAAAAAAAATAAAATAAATAGTTTAGCAATTTGTAGTAGCCTAGGATTCGAACCTGGGCTGCTAATTAGTTCAAAACGTTTTTTATATTTCAGTTATTGCAAATCAGTCCCTAGGTTTCAGTTGCTACATGTTTAGTCCCTGTCTTTCTTTAAAAAACGAGTTAAGTATTAAAGATAAGTTTTAGAAATTACAAATCTGGTCCTTGTAGTTTATAAAGTCTAAAACAGTTTCAGTTTTTACAATTTTAGTCCCTCGGGTTTTATAAACTTTTATTTTATTAATTTTCTTTTATAATTGAGTTTAGTTTAATTACATTTTCAGTCCCTTGAGTTTTTAGTCTTGCATTTTAGGTTTATTTCTTCACTATTAGTTTTATAAATCTCGGGATTAGCCCGGGATTTGCATTATTTGCTTTCTTTTTGTGTGCATTTATTTTAATAGCGTAGATTGTTGATTTTAGTTTTTCCATATTTTAGTTTAATCGATACCAAAAATAATCTCTCATATTCACTTATTCACTTCACATTGTCACGAAACCGAATCAATTAAAACGCCGTCAAACCTTCGTTGGGAGAACGACTCGGGGAAATATTTTCACAAATATTCCTTCGGAATAAAAATACTAAATCAAAGGCCCACCTTAAAAACTCATATATTTAGAACTGATATATTATTATATCTATCGGATCATAATTGGTTTACAAGTGATCCATCACCTCATATTAATTTAATTTGTTTTAGTTAATTGTTTGTTTATAATTTACATTTTAAATAATTTCAATTGTACATCTAATTCATTAACCTGCTTTGTTTGCATTAAGGGTTTGAGGGCTTGAATTAGTTTTGTGTTAATTGATTATAATTTTATGAATGCTTTACATCTTTTTGTATATTAACTGTATAAAATTACTTTCTAAAATTTATATTTAGATATACTTTGTGATATGTAAAGTTTGTAAAGTGAGAGAGTCATGAGTTCGAAGCAAAAAAGAATAGATTTGTTGCAACATTTTTACATAGTTATATATTAATGATGCGGATGAGCGTCGTGTGCAACTAAAGCGCTAAATGAAAAAATTTGTTGTAACATTTTTACATATTTATATATGAGGTGAGATCTATCAAACACAACTAGTATCTAAAGTACATCTAATCAAATCCCAACCATCCAATCCCCCTCCATCTAATGGCTTAGATGAAACCAAAATATACAAACAAGGGCAAGATAGTAAAATCACAAAAACTTAATAAAAACAAAAAAAAAACTGCACAAAAATCATAATCGTCTCTCATCATATCTCACGCCATATCTCAAAAATTGCCAGAAATCACGCTATATCACGCCGGGAAATCATGAATCTCGCCGGATTAATCTTGAATCCGACGGATTCATCAACAACACCACCGCCGCCGCCTGAAATCAGATCGGAATCATCATCAACACAGCCGGAAACAGCAATAATCAGATCGGAATCATCAACAAACCAATCGGAAATCATCGGAATAACGAATTCATCAAAAACACCACCGCCGCCGCCGAAATCAGATCGGAATCATCATCAACCCATCCGGAAGATCAGATCGGAAATCAGATTGGAATAAACACGTCAGAAGATGATTTGATTACAGAAGGTGATTTACCAGATGAAGATGCTACTGCTAAAGAAGTTCATGGTAAATCCTTTCAGAATCTAATTTTTTTGTTTAATGATTTAAGAGAAATATAAATCCCATGGGATTCATACTGAATCCTACGGGATTAATAAATGAATCCTATGGGATTCATCAATGAATTCTTTGGGATTCATAAATGTGAATTTATAAATGTATCACAAGTAATTTATAAATAATCACATGGGATTGTGTGTGAATCCGATGGGATTCTGTGTGAATCACATGGGATTCTGTACAAGATAAATTTATAAATGTATCACAAGGAACTTATAAAGAATCCCATGGCATTCGTTAAGAATCCCATGGCATTCGTTAAGAATCCCATGGGATTCTTTAAGATCCCATGGGATTCTTTATGAATCCCATGGGATTCTTTATGAATCCCATGGGATTCATTGTTTGCAGAATTCTTAATCCCTTTAGATTCTTCTTTTTATATACAGATTCTATGAAATCACCAAGACCGACTTTATATGAATACACCGAAACACCGGGCGGATCGGAATATTGGGAGCCTCATGTAGAAAGAATTCCTATACCAGAAGAGGGAAAATTCTATAACACTCTAGATGAAGCTATAGAAATGTATGGTAACTACGCTGAAGCCGGAGGTTTTCAAATTAAAAAAGCAGGACAAAAATTAACAAAATCTGGAGTGGTACAACTCAAATACATCATGTGCAATAAAGAAGGAGCTCCAAGACATATTAATATCGACACTTTGGATGCTAAAGACAGTAACAAACAAAAAAGAAATACAATGATGCATGTAACAGGTAGTAAAGCACTCTAATATATTTATGAGTTTCTTTCTGAATCCCATTGGATACTTTGTGAATCCCATGGGATACTTTGTGAATCCCATGGGATTCTTTCTGAATCCCATGGGATTCTTTGTGAATCCCATGGGATTCTTTCTGAATCCCATGGGATTTGTTTTTGAATAACATGTTTTTAAAATATTTTTTTTATATTACAGGTTGTAGAGCTCGTATAAGGTTAGAATTGGATGTTGTTTCTCAAAAATACCAGATTGTTAAGTTTATTGCAAAACACAACCATATGCTCCTACCAAAAGAGTACAAACATTTTACAAAAAAGCAAAGAAGAATGACACAAGCAGAAAAAATGTTCGTTGTTAAAGCTGCAAAGAACAAGATTGGTCCAACACGGGCTCATAACTTGTTAACGAGTATGAAGGGAGGGTATGAGTATGTTCATGGAACAGTTGATGATTTTAAGAATGAAATGCGGGATGTTAATATGTTCATTGGGGAAAGTGACGCACAAATGCTTATAAATAAAATGGAAAACAGAAAGATATATGTGCCAAACTTTACGTTTCAGTATAAGGTAGAAGAGAGTGAGTTAGTGGCTTTGTTTTGGGCTGATGAAGTTGCGAAATGCAATTATAAGGAGTATGGAGACATAGTATCATTTGATGCAACATTCAGATGTAACAAGTAAGTTTTATATGTTAATTACAAGATATTCTTTATGAAATCCCATGGGATTATCATGCAATCCCATGGGATTCTCATGAAATCCTATGGGATTCACAGATTATATCCCATGGGATTCACCCTTTTAGATTGTGTGTGTAATTAACGATTATGTTATTTTTAGGTACAATATGGTGTTTGTACCATTCACCGGTGTTGATAATCACAAAAAGTGTGTCACACTTGGATCGGGAATGCTATTACATGAAGACACTGAGTCATACACTTGGCTTCTAAAAGCATTTATGACAGCTTTCAAAAAAGAACCAACAATGGTAGTAACAGATCAAGATGGAGCAATGAAGAGAGCCATTGAAGCCGTTTTCACTAAAGCAAAGCACAGACTTTGCATGTGGCATATTGACCAGAAGATTCCAGCAAAGGTAATTTATCGAACTTATAAAAAATGTTTCTAATCACATATGATACTATGAATCCCATGGGATTCTGTATGAAACTATGAATCCCATGGGATTGCATGATGAATCCCATGGGATTGACTGATGAATCCCATGGGATTCACATGAATCCCATGGGATTCATTTGTAAATCCCATGGGATTTACATGTGTAAATCATCTTATTTATGCTGATAACATGATTCTAAAACTATCTATATCAAAACAGATTTGTAAAGAAATATATGTAGAAACAGATTTCAAGAAGCGTTTTAAGAAGATTGTTTGGAATATGTACATGGAACCGTTGGAATTTGAAGAGAAATGGGCTAAGTTGATTGAGGATTTTGGTTTGCAAAATCACAAATGGATGACCAAGATGTTTAACCTACGAGAAATGTGGATTCCAGCTTTTTTCATCGACTCGCCATTGTTTGGTTTGATGAGAACCACATCAAGATCTGAGAGTGAAAACTCGTTCTTCAAAAGTTTCACAAGCCCAGGAGCAACGCTAGTTAGTTTTATGATGTCCTATGAATCAGCAATGGAAAGACAACGATATAGGCAAGAACATTTGGACTTTAAAACATTTGAAGCGGCTCCAAAATGTCTAACACAATTAGAGATTGAACGTCATGCAGCAAAAGTGTATACTAGAACGATATTTCTGCTAGTTCAAACTGAAATATACGAAGCATGCTGGAATTGTACGATTCAAGATTTAAAGATAGAAGAAGGTTGTGAGATTGTAATTATAAGAGACAAAAATCCATGGGTTTATAGAAAAACTAATAAGGAAGCTGCAAAAGAACAAGCAGAGGAAGACAATAGTGAAGAGAAGAAAAAGTTTATAGACTATAAGGTATGTTGCTTTTTATTCAGCATGAATCCCATGGGATTCACAGTGAATCCCATGGGATTAGTTATAAATCTAGTATGAATTAAAAAAAAAAAAAAAAAAAAAAAAAGTAATTCAAAGTAATTCTTCTCTTATTTTTCACAGTGAATTCCATAAGATTCACTCCCGTAGGATTAGTTTTGAGAATGAATGTTACAGTGACTCTTGTTATCAGCATAAAAACCATGATATACACATGTAAATCCCATGGGATTGAGAAATGAATCCCATGGGATTCACAGTGAATCCCATGGGATTGACAGTGAATCCCATGGGATTAGTTATGAATCCATTGTTTTCAGTATGAATTTTAAGGAAAAAGTAATTCAAAGTAATTCTTTTTTTATTTTTTGTTTAAAACAGGTACTGCGTACAATAGAAGATGGGTCGGTGGTATGCAGTTGTAGACATTTTGCTCGATATGGTTTTCTATGCCGACATATATTCTTTGTCTTCAAGAACCGTGATATTAACGTCATTCCAAAACAGTATATTTTGAGGCGTTGGACAAGGGATATAATACCACCTGAATTGAGAAGGAAAAGAAACAGATATGGGGAAAAAAATGTAGAAGTTGAAAGACTTACAAACGAAGCAACTTCTGTGGTGGACGATTGCTTATTCAGGTTAAGCAATAATGTAGAGAAGATGGGTGGGTTTGTAGAAAAGTTGAAGACTTTGAAAACAGAAGTGGAGGTTGAGGTTCCAAATCCTCCTTCAAGTAAAACGGGAGATGTGATTGGTGAACATTATGCAATTTCTAATCCTGAGGAAAGAATAGTCAACAATCCAACAAAGGTAGGCAACAAAGGGAATATTACAGAAAAGGAACGCAATAAAAGGCGAAAGAGTGAGAAAGAAAAAGCACTTGGAGTTAAAAAGAAACAAGAGAAGGTTTGTGGCTATTGTGGAGTGAAGACCAACTTGCACACAAAAACAACTTGTCCGGATAACCCAAAAGCAAGGCGAAAGCCGAAACCAATAGTATCTTGAACAAACTTATTATATTCTGGTTTTATGTTAGTTCTTTTTTATTCTTTACTTGAATATTTAGATGATTTGCAAAGGAAATTTCTGAATTTGTTAGTTATTTTCTTCTTTAATTGGATATTTAGATCATTTGAAAAGAAATTTCTGAATTTGTGAGTTATTCTTATTTTTTAATTGAATATTTATAAGAATCCCATGGGATTATCAAATGAATCCCATGGGATTATTTCCCTAATCCCATGGGATTCTTTGAAATTCGTTTAAACTAGAAATCATTGAAATTTCTAAATTTGTTATTTATTTTTATTCTTTAATTGAATATTCATAAGAATCCCATGGGATTAGAAAATGAATCCCATGGGATTATTTTATAACTTCATTTAAAATTTAAAATTTATGCGTGTGTGTTGAAGATTGTTGATTGTTGATTGCTTGAAGAATCCCATGGGATTCACACTGAATCCTATGAGATTCATTGACGAATCTCATTTGATTAATTATTAATCATTTGATTCAATATTAATGAATGAATCCTACCGGATTAATAAATGAATCCTAATGGATTCATCAATGAATTCTTTGGGATTCTTAAATGTGAATTTATAAATGCATCACAAGTAATTTATAAGTAATCACATGGGATTCATAAAAAATCCCATGGGATTTATAAAGAATCCCATGGGATTCTGTGTGAATCCCATGGGATTCTGTACAAGATAAATTTATAAATTTATCCCAAGGAACTTATAAAGAATCCCATGGGATTTATAAAGAATCCCATGGGATTCTGTGTGAATCCCATGGGATTCTGTACTAGATAAATTTATAAATGTATCCCAAGGAACTTATAAATAATCCCATGGCATTCGTTAAGAATCCCATGGGATTAGCAAATGAATCCCATGGGATTATTTTATAACTTCATTTAAAATTTATAAATGTAAATAAAATATCATAAAAATCTGATAATAGCAAGAAAATCTATACAAAATATCATAAAAATCTGATCATAGCATAAAATAAACTCTGTGTAAACCATCTGTGTAAACCAATTACTTCAACAGTTATAGTCTCTACCATTAACAAAAGATGAAGTTCTAGAATTTCCAGTCACGTTCATCCCTATTCCTAATTGCTGAAAAAATTATAGACAGCTTTTCACCAGCAGGAAGTTTATCAAACTCCAATGCTAATTCATACATCTTACCCGCATGAACATTAATCTCGTGTAACAATATCTTGGTGGAAAACTTGAATCTCAATAACCTCAATTGGTCAGACTGCTCTTTAGACTCAGCAACCAAACCACAATCCCATTTTCCAGGAGCTTCACCAGTGTAATTATCCATATGTAACATACCGAAAACACCACAATCCTTGAAGTTGTTCTTGGTCTTCCACTTGAGGCTTGCGATTCTTGGCTTGACTTTACGAATGCTAGCATGTTTATTGTGTCCATACAACTCCAGATGACGGGCAAATAACGTTTTCTACAAAAATTATTAAAAAAAGAGAGCATAAATAACTATAATTATGAGAAAATCACAGATTCATCTAATATCTCATATAGTTCTGTATGAATCCCATGGGATTCATCATATCCCATGGGATTCTCATGAAATCCTATGGGATTCACAGATTATATCCCATGGGATTCACCCTTTTAGATTGTGTGTGTAATTAACGATTATGTTATTTTTAGGTACAATATGGTGTTTGTACCATTCACCGGTGTTGATAATCACAAAAAGTGTGTCACACTTGGATCGGGAATGCTATTACATGAAGACACTGAGTCATACACTTGGCTTCTAAAAGCATTTATGACAGCTTTCAAAAAAGAACCAACAATGGTAGTAACAGATCAAGATGGAGCAATGAAGAGAGCCATTGAAGCCGTTTTCACTAAAGCAAAGCACAGACTTTGCATGTGGCATATTGACCAGAAGATTCCAGCAAAGGTAATTTATCGAACTTATAAAAAATGTTTCTAATCACATATGATACTATGAATCCCATGGGATTGCATGATGAATCCCATGGGATTGACTGATGAATCCCATGGGATTCACATGAATCCCATGGGATTCATTTGTAAATCCCATGGGATTTACATGTGTAAATCATCTTATTTATGCTGATAACATGATTCTAAAACTATCTATATCAAAACAGATTTGTAAAGAAATATATGTAGAAACAGATTTCAAGAAGCGTTTTAAGAAGATTGTTTGGAATATGTACATGGAACCGTTGGAATTTGAAGAGAAATGGGCTAAGTTGATTGAGGATTTTGGTTTGCAAAATCACAAATGGATGACCAAGATGTTTAACCTACGAGAAATGTGGATTCCAGCTTTTTTCATCGACTCGCCATTGTTTGGTTTGATGAGAACCACATCAAGATCTGAGAGTGAAAACTCGTTCTTCAAAAGTTTCACAAGCCCAGGAGCAACGCTAGTTAGTTTTATGATGTCCTATGAATCAGCAATGGAAAGACAACGATATAGGCAAGAACATTTGGACTTTAAAACATTTGAAGCGGCTCCAAAATGTCTAACACAATTAGAGATAGAACGTCATGCAGCAAAAGTGTATACTAGAACGATATTTCTGCTAGTTCAAACTGAAATATACGAAGCATGCTGGAATTGTACGATTCAAGATTTAAAGATAGAAGAAGGTTGTGAGATTGTAATTATAAGAGACAAAAATCCATGGGTTTATAGAAAAACTAATAAGGAAGCTGCAAAAGAACAAGCAGAGGAAGACAATAGTGAAGAGAAGAAAAAGTTTATAGACTATAAGGTATGTTGCTTTTTATTCAGCATGAATCCCATGGGATTCACAGTGAATCCCATGGGATTAGTTATAAATCTAGTATGAATTAAAAAAAAAAAAAAAAAAAAAAAAAGTAATTCAAAGTAATTCTTCTCTTATTTTTCACAGTGAATTCCATAAGATTCACTCCCGTAGGATTAGTTTTGAGAATGAATGTTACAGTGACTCTTGTTATCAGCATAAAAACCATGATATACACATGTAAATCCCATGGGATTGAGAAATGAATCCCATGGGATTCACAGTGAATCCCATGGGATTGACAGTGAATCCCATGGGATTAGTTATGAATCCATTGTTTTCAGTATGAATTTTAAGGAAAAAGTAATTCAAAGTAATTCTTTTTTTATTTTTTGTTTAAAACAGGTACTGCGTACAATAGAAGATGGGTCGGTGGTATGCAGTTGTAGACATTTTGCTCGATATGGTTTTCTATGCCGACATATATTCTTTGTCTTCAAGAACCGTGATATTAACGTCATTCCAAAACAGTATATTTTGAGGCGTTGGACAAGGGATATAATACCACCTGAATTGAGAAGGAAAAGAAACAGATATGGGGAAAAAAATGTAGAAGTTGAAAGACTTACAAACGAAGCAACTTCTGTGGTGGACGATTGCTTATTCAGGTTAAGCAATAATGTAGAGAAGATGGGTGGGTTTGTAGAAAAGTTGAAGACTTTGAAAACAGAAGTGGAGGTTGAGGTTCCAAATCCTCCTTCAAGTAAAACGGGAGATGTGATTGGTGAACATTATGCAATTTCTAATCCTGAGGAAAGAATAGTCAACAATCCAACAAAGGTAGGCAACAAAGGGAATATTACAGAAAAGGAACGCAATAAAAGGCGAAAGAGTGAGAAAGAAAAAGCACTTGGAGTTAAAAAGAAACAAGAGAAGGTTTGTGGCTATTGTGGAGTGAAGACCAACTTGCACACAAAAACAACTTGTCCGGATAACCCAAAAGCAAGGCGAAAGCCGAAACCAATAGTATCTTGAACAAACTTATTATATTCTGGTTTTATGTTAGTTCTTTTTTATTCTTTACTTGAATATTTAGATGATTTGCAAAGGAAATTTCTGAATTTGTTAGTTATTTTCTTCTTTAATTGGATATTTAGATCATTTGAAAAGAAATTTCTGAATTTGTGAGTTATTCTTATTTTTTAATTGAATATTTATAAGAATCCCATGGGATTATCAAATGAATCCCATGGGATTATTTCCCTAATCCCATGGGATTCTTTGAAATTCGTTTAAACTAGAAATCATTGAAATTTCTAAATTTGTTATTTATTTTTATTCTTTAATTGAATATTCATAAGAATCCCATGGGATTAGAAAATGAATCCCATGGGATTATTTTATAACTTCATTTAAAATTTAAAATTTATGCGTGTGTGTTGAAGATTGTTGATTGTTGATTGCTTGAAGAATCCCATGGGATTCACACTGAATCCTATGAGATTCATTGACGAATCTCATTTGATTAATTATTAATCATTTGATTCAATATTAATGAATGAATCCTACCGGATTAATAAATGAATCCTAATGGATTCATCAATGAATTCTTTGGGATTCTTAAATGTGAATTTATAAATGCATCACAAGTAATTTATAAGTAATCACATGGGATTCATAAAAAATCCCATGGGATTTATAAAGAATCCCATGGGATTCTGTGTGAATCCCATGGGATTCTGTACAAGATAAATTTATAAATTTATCCCAAGGAACTTATAAAGAATCCCATGGGATTTATAAAGAATCCCATGGGATTCTGTGTGAATCCCATGGGATTCTGTACTAGATAAATTTATAAATGTATCCCAAGGAACTTATAAATAATCCCATGGCATTCGTTAAGAATCCCATGGGATTAGCAAATGAATCCCATGGGATTATTTTATAACTTCATTTAAAATTTATAAATGTAAATAAAATATCATAAAAATCTGATAATAGCAAGAAAATCTATACAAAATATCATAAAAATCTGATCATAGCATAAAAGAAACTCTGTGTAAACCATCTGTGTAAACCAATTACTTCAACAGTTATAGTCTCTACCATTAACAAAAGATGAAGTTCTAGAATTTCCGGTCACGTTCATCCCTATTCCTAATTGCTGAAAAAATTATAGACAGCTTTTCACCAGCAGGAAGTTTATCAAACTCCAATGCTAATTCATACATCTTACCCGCATGAACATTAATCTCGTGTAACAATATCTTGGTGGCAAACTTGAATCTCAATAACCTCAATTGGTCAGACTGCTCTTTAGACTCAGCAACCAAACCACAATCCCATTTTCCAGGAGCTTCACCAGTGTAATTATCCATATGTAACATACCGAAAACACCACAATCCTTGAAGTTGTTCTTGGTCTTCCACTTGAGGCTTGCGATTCTTGGCTTGACTTTACGAATGCTAGCATGTTTATTGTGTCCATACAACTCCAGATGACGGGCAAATAACGTTTTCTACAAAAATTATTAAAAAAAGAGAGCATAAATAACTATAATTATGAGAAAATCACAGATTCATCTAATATCTCATATAGTTCTGTATGAATCCCATGGGATTCATCATAAAAGTATCATAATAGTAACGTGTCATATGTGTCAATCCCATGGGATTCATACAGAATCCCATGGGATTCATACTGAATCCCATGGGATTCAGAATGGGATTCAGAATGAATCATAAAAGTACTTACAAGAAGTTCACATGAATCTTCATACTTTTCCTCATACGTTGCTCCACTATTGCTGTTATCCAGTATCGTCATTGTTGTAACCCTTTTAGTAAGGCTGAAGACAACAACATAGAAATGGCCCGATTTGAGAATAGGAAAAAATGCCTGTTTAAACAAAAACAAAAAAACATAATAAAAATGACAAAATTAAAACAAAAAATAAAAAATTAAAACAAAAAAATATAATTTTACCAATTCAATGCCTTTGAGATCTATGCCACCAACATCATCTTTAAAATGAGCCAAAAGTTCTTTTTCAAATTCTTGAAATTTATCATCCTCAGACTCCAATGTTCCATCAAACATAGTTATCGGCTGTATATGCGATTTTACAATATGATGTTACGATATGAATTGAAAACAGTTTACTAAGCAAAATAAAAAAATAATTACTTACAATACATCCAGTTGGGAAAAAGTGTCGCGATGGACAACCAGCTCCTCTAGAACGATTTTCATGATTCAGAATTGCAGCTAAACAATCAATTACGTTAGCATCAACCTCCAAACCGGGTGCTAATGTCTCCATAGTCAAACGCACAGAAAATGGCTCCCCAGAATGTTTTTCAAAAACTGGTTCCCTATAATAGAAAAAAATCAAAAACTTAACTATATAAGAAAAAGAATCATTTAAGAATAATATCATATAATTGTGAATCCCATGGGATTCACTGTGAATCCCATGGGATTCACATACAATCCCATGGGATTGACTGTGAATCCCATGGGATTCACTGTCAATCCCATGGGATTCACTGACAATCCCTCACATTGAATCAGAACAATGAAACTTATATAAAAAACACAAACTTACATCTTTTCACCCTGCATCGCGAAAACACTATTCCCAAGAACGAACTCAGGCCTAGTTAGTTTAAGTTGAACCTTTGTCTTCTTGTTCATATATGGCGACAATAAATAGGAAGACGGTTTAACCAATCGCTTTTCAGGACTCAAACTTACATTGGAAGCACGAGTAGCCATATTTTGAGGAGTAATGTCACCTGGATTCACATCACCCATTGGCTCCACAGTACCTTCAGCGACCGACTTTAACTGTATAAAATAAAATAAAAAATTAATTAAAAATAAAGAAATTAAATTAAAAAACTAATATTATACAAGAATATTACATAATAGAGCTCAGCAGCTACACAATTAAACCACTCTTCAATCAGCTCTAAATTGCTTTCAATCCATTGAGTTAAAGAGAAAGGTTCAGCAACTTGCTTTACAGGAACTGCATCATCTCGCTTCCCAGCATCTTTATCATCCCCATTACCATCATCACATTCTTGTATTTGAGATGGATCAACCACTGTTGAAATAACTAAAACTTAATAGCATTGACAAATGAATCACATGGAATTAACAGATGAATCCCATGGGATTCACAGATAAATCCCATAGGATTCAACAAAAGAGATCCAATAAAAGTGAAAGAGATCCAATAAATTAACCAATGTTGGAAAGAGATCCAATAAAAGGGAACTACAACAATTATAAATTTAACAAATTTAACAAAGTTATTACATAAATTCAACAGTTTCAAGTACAAAAGGTAACCACAACAGCCTATCGGAATTAAGGATCGGTACCGGATAGGCGTTTATCATTTACAGTATCATCATCTCCCTCAGCACCTCCATTATCATCAGCTCGATCAAGATCTTCACCATCCAATGAGACTGGATGCTCGAGAATCTGAACATACCTTTGATGTAGTTCAATGAGCTTTGGATCAGCAGGAAATTCTACACCGCCTATAACAAAAAGTTCTTCAACAGCAATTCTTTCATTGCTTAAAATAGATAACTTTTCTTCAATTTTTTTAAGCAATTCCTGGAGAAAACAAATAGGAATATTCATAATGAGATAAGCACATTGAATCCCATGGGATTCATATTTAATCCCATGGGATTCACAGTTAATCCCATATAAGCCCATCGGATTAACTGTGAATCCCATGGGATTGTGTATGAATCCCATGGGATTGTTTATTAATCCCATGGGATCCTAAACATGCTCACACATAAAGAAGTATCACAAGAAAATAAAACAAGGAATTAAACAAACCTCCTTGCAAGAACTATCGGTAGAACAACCAGCAACAAAACCTTCCGTATCAGGAAGCTCAGATTCATCATAAACATCTAACGTCCCCATAACCTCTTCTTTTAATTCCATGTCCTCTCTTTTTGACATTAAGAATGAGGACCAATGTTTGATGGCCGGACGTGTGCGGACATAAGAAAGCTTGTTGTACTTGGTAGAATCTAAATACAAAAGCTATAAACAAAAAAACAAGGAACGAAAAAATGTAAGAAAGATACAACAAATATGCACAGTTAATCCCATGGGATTCACAGTTAATCCAATGGGATTTTTTATGAATCCCATGGGATTTTGTATGAATCCCATGGGAGTCACAGCTAATCCCATGGGATTCACAGTTAATCTATGGGATTCACAGTAACATGATATAAACATAATATATCAACAAATATGTCACACAAACATAAAAACAATATAAAACTTCGTAGAGTTTAAAACTTACAGCAAGAAAGGTATATGGCCCCGTGTATTTGTTTTGAAGAGTTGTCGGTTTTCTACTGAGTTTAAGACAATGAAAGATATACTCGCACCAATCAATACTACGAATATCAGTATCTTCACGAAGACGCTTAACAACATCAAGATTTATTTCCCCCTGCAAGCCAGCAACCATACCCATTGTATTCGTAAACAAGGTAAGAAAGTTGACTTTAAAAAGGAAGTCAACTTCCTTAGACTCAATCAACTTGCTAGCAATATCATTCACTCTTATTTGCTTAGCAGATTTTGTTTCAAATTGACCAAACCAAACTTTCTCAAAATCATCTCCAACTTGCCTGGTTTCTAAGGATAACAAAGACTCGCCGCCAATCGGAATACCCAGCAGCTCATGAACTTTGTTAACAGTGGCCTGAATTGACTTGCCACCTTCCAACTTCAACTGGCAAGTCTCAGCATCAAAATTATCAACAACATACCTACCTAACCTTGCCGGAATTTTGTTGATATCAAACTTGAAATACGAACTAAACCCAATCTCCTCCAAAAACTTTTGAATATCAACATTTTTAATGCCATGGATGGCAGTATGGAGGGCAGTAGGTGCTGACCTAGCCTGAAGAATGGGAATTTTTTTAAGATAATCTTGATGTTGTTTTTCTTCTTCTGTCAACACCTTTTCTTTCTTCTTGCCTTTCTTATTCGGCTTCAATTCATTCTGCTCATCAGATTCTACTTTAACCAACGAATTCTTTAACAGCGTCTTCATCAACTGCTTCATAACATTCTCAGGAATAACATCTTCTTTAACAGAATCATCCTTAACTTTCTTCTTCCCCTTATCAGAAATAGAAGAATCGCCCCTCTTTTTCTTTGATTTATTCTTTTCATCAGCATTAATCTTTGATTTCTTTTCATCAACATCTACATTAAAAAAAAAGAACATAATATAAACCACCTGATAACAAAGAGATTCAATATGAATCCCATGGGATTCACAATGAATCCCATGGGATTCATATGAATATAAACCACTTGATAACAAATATAAACCACTTGATAACAGAGATTCAATATGAACCACTTGATAACAGAGATTTGGGACTAGTAATGAAGGAAAAAACTAAACTAGGAAAAACTAAAAAAGCTATATAAGCTTAAATAAATATGCATACTCAATTCAATCAAACAAAAAAAGACATATATGTACCTTTTGGAACCTTGAGCTTCTGTTTCTTTGAACTCTCATTGACTTTTGATAATACTAACTTCCGTTTCTTTTGAGTTTCCTCCTGAACCGGCTTCTTGGATCTCAAAACAGCAGCTTCTGATATTACTTTAGCAGACTTCTTCTTCGGAGTGGTCTTAACCGGCTCCGTCACCTTAACATTCATCTTAAGCTTCTTATCAACAACAACATCCGTTGACTTATCCTTAACAACAAACGACTTCTTACCCTTTTTTGATTTATATGTAACCAACTTCCCACTCTCCTCATTCTCACTCTCCACCACCTTCTCAATAACATTCTCCTCACTCTCCTTCTCCTTCTCCTTCTCCTCCTTCTCCATCTCCTTCTCACTCTCCATCTGCAAATCAGCAACAACTGAATCAATAACATCACTACTCTCCTTTCCCTTATCAACAATCGCCTTCGCCTGAACATTAACCTCAAACTCTACTGGTTGGGCAGCCTCACTAACATCACCTGTTGGTTTTTTCTTTAACGGCGATTTGTTTTTTTTAGCATCAAACGGATTGAACCGAGGCTGCTTCACCGGCAATGTTTTCTTTCCCGAATGTTCTTGGGGATCGAACCTAGACAACGGTGTTGGGTTCAATACGTTACCTACATAAATTATAAGATGAAAAGAATAATATTAGTTATAAGCAATTAACAACAGCAAAATCTAATTAATCACAAAGAACTAAAACTAACAAACAAAACAGAAAACTATAAATCTGATTCCTAAAAGCTAATACAAACACTCATTATATGTTAATCCCATGGGATTCAGTGATAATCCCATAGGATTATTCTTAAACACACTGATATTTGCCATAATTATAATTCTATGTGAATCCCATGGGATTCAGTGATATACCAAACTTTTTCCGATAGCAAACTTTTTCCTAGGCGAACCCTTAAAACACAGTTTTGACATCGTAAAACCCTTAAATAAGCTTATAAATAGCTATCTCAAAACAAACACTCACATTGTCTTACTACATTTTCATAACACCAATAAGTTAATCAGCACCTTATATAATCTTAGCCAAACACACCTGAATACATAAAACAAACAACTCAAACACAATGTACTCGCTAATCTACTTATACATCACAAACCACTAATTCTTATGTGAATCCCATGGGATTCAGTGATAATCCCATAGGATTATTTAGTGATAAGCAAAATCCCATTTGCTTATCTACTTATGCTTATCACATTTGCTTATCACATTTGCTTATCTACTTATGCTTATCACAAACCAAAAAATAAGCAAAAATAAGCTAATCCTAAACAGTCATTACATCAAAAAAAATTAACTAATCCTAAAATCTAATCTACTCGCTAACATAAACTAATCCAAACTCTCATTCAGTAACAAAAAAGCTAATAAAACCACAAAATAAGCTAATAAATTCAAAAAAAAAACCTAATCGATAAAAAAAAATTCAAAATAATAACTGATTTAAAAAAATGAGACAAAAACATACCGGATTGGACATTATCAATGGATTCCGACAATAAACGATCCTTAGACTGCGCTATTTCACCACGTATATCCATTTAAATGGATGAATAACGATTTACGGTAGATATAACGGCGGATTAATGACGGACAACGGCGGATTAATGACGGATAACGGCGGATTTAGGGTTACGGTTTGAATTGGGGGTAAAATGAAGAGAGAGGGTGAGTATTAGTGTGTCAAGAGAGAGTGTGTGTGAAGAGAGAGTGTCAGTGTGTGTAAAATGAAGAGAGGGTGAGTATTAGTGTGTGACTTATTTTTGCTTAGAAATGGACAAAAATGCCCCTCCGTTTTTTTTTTTTTTTTTTGTGTAATTAATATACACCGTTGGATGAAAGAGGAATGGATGGATGAGATCGTTTGATTTGTACTTTAGATAAATCTAGTTTCGTATAGAACTTTTCTCATTTATATATTACGATTTTTTTTTGCACTTGTTGACCTACTTTAAAAAAAAATTTGGCCCCCCCAAAAATGAATTCCTAGCTACGCCCAATGATGCGAGAAAAAGGACGGTGGTTGTTCTTTGTTTAGTGAATTTCGCATAAATAAATTTGCCCTCATAACGCATTTTGTAACGATCTTTATTATTGTACCAGTCTATAAAATTGTATTTTCATTAAGGGCAAACTGTGATAATGCATGACATCAAGCATGTTTTATTTTTGTTAGAGTAAATTACATGGATAGTCTTTGTGATTTGTTCAAAATTGCATTTGCCGTCCCTGAGAGTTTCAGTTTGCATTGACAGTCCTTAACGTTGCAAAGAATAACATCCGCAGTCTTTAGTTTTAACTTCCGTTAGCATAGTCTGTTAAATTCCATCTTGTGCCATGCACATGTGGGTATTATAGTCAGTTACATCCACTTTAATCTTATTGGTCGAAGTCTTGTTTGATACTATTAAATAATTAACTTTTTTTTTTCACTTACTCTTATTTTTTTCACCACATCATATATTAAAGAACTAACAAGAGCAAGTACTATCGATGACACTGTTGCTATTTTGTCCAGCCACATCCCAAATCACGACTTATCACCAAGAAGTGTAAGAATAGAAATCAACCAAATTACCCGACCTACATACACACAAGATCATCTAAAAAATCATTACATATCAACACGCAAGACCTACATATCTATGGTGGCGGGCGTAGTATACGTGGTCAGATAGAGGGGTGGCTCCCGAGATGGCAAATAAAGAAAGAATGTGATGTTTGGTTAGTTTGAAACAAAAAGATCATCACCACAACCAACATAAAAAACCACCACTCTATCACCTTTAAAACCCACCCTCGATTTTTTGAAACCTGATTATACACACGCCGTCGACAACATCACCATACCACCATCATCTAATCATCCCTCACCATCTTCACTTGTCATCAGCAAACCCTTCATCACCCCTCATTCAAATCCCTAGGAAGGAAACCATATATGGATCTATCTAAAGCCAAAAATTGACACCGAGACCATATACTTTTTTAACTTTCACTTACCCAACAACCATCATCACATCTCCGCAGTCACATAACCATCATTTTCCACCACCACCCATAAAACCCTCAAAACTTAGTTAGCTTTCTCATCCAGTTTTTGTTTGAAACCAATATATGGTGTAAAAAGACAAAGAACTAGGGGATAAGAAAAATATCAAAGACCTCATGTTTCTGGGGATGGGTTGGGTGGAGATTTATGTTTTTTATTTACATTTTATTCATAACATCTGTAAATAAAAAAAATGGTTAGAAGATAAAAGTACCATTTTACCCTCTAATAACGGAAGATAAGCCGTAGGAATATCGGTGTTATTCTTTGCAAAGTTAATGACTATCAATGCAAAATGAAACTATCAGGGATGGTAGATGCAATTTTTGACAAAGCACAAGGACTATCCATGTAATTTACTCTTTTTATTAAGAGCAAATTCTCTAAATGCCCCAAATTGTTCACCTTTTCTAGACAAGAAGGAAAAAAAAAACTTTTCAAAATAGAAAAGGAGACTTGAGCGACTAGTCGTTCAAATAAAATATCAACAAATGTATCCTGATTGTACTTTGGGCAACTTTTTTGTAAGGTACTTTTCCAAGTTGGCTAAGTCGCTCAAATAAATGTTGACAAGTGTCCCTTGCTTGTACTTTGAGCGACTTTTTGGGCGATATTTTATTTGAGCGACTAGTCTTGCCAAACTCGCATCGCAAAAACTTTAAAATGTCAGGTGTGCAAGACATAAGAAATTATAGTATATGTGTCATTTGGATCAGATTCCTATAAGAGGTAATTTTGTAAATGGACAGTAGCCCAAGGAGTTGGGCTTTTTTAGACGGGAATATTTTTTTTTTCCTCAAAATATACATGGACTACTCATGACACGCGTCCTGTCTTGTCTTTATTATGTCTTATTATAAATGATATATATACCCCTTCTTGGAATTGGGCTACCCACTTCACCTTGGACTACCTTAGCATTGGGCTACCCACTTCATCTTCTTCGGCCAACACCTTCGAATCAAACCCAGTATCCGGCGACCACCATCACCAACCTCCGGCCACCACCACCACCAATATATTGTTGTGTTTAGAGGTGGCAAAACGGGCGGGCACGGGCTAGAACGGGCACGGGTTAGAATGGGCACGGGCTTAAACGGGCAAGGGCTAAACGGGCACGGGCTAAACGGGCACATGTTATACAAATCATTTTATAGAAGACCGAAAATGAGGAAATAAATTCCTTAAACGTAATACCCCATTTATTTTTAAAAAATTAAATATATTATATATATAAGTTTTTCTTCAAAAACGATTATAGTGTTCTCTAATTGAGAGAAAATATGTGCCCGTTGTGCCCATTTAACTTTTCAACGGGCTAAATGTGCCCGTTTCAAAAAAAGGAGGGGGCTAAATGTGCCCAAATTTTTTACAAATTAGTCAAAATTAGCTCATTTTTTTATTTTGAGCACAAATTACCACCTCTAGTTGTGTTATGTATCTTTTAAATATGCACTTGATTAAGGGCGTGTTTGGCGCGAAGCTTTTTGGAGCTTTTTTGGGCAATGAGCGGTGAAAATGAGCTTTTTTATTTTTGATGTTCGTTTGGTAAGATAGCAATGAGTTGTAGAAATTTTTTAGGAAAGCTTTTTTCCCAATGCTTCATTTTGAAGCTTTGAAAATTTACAAGAGCTTTTTTATATTCAATTACTAAAATACCCTCACTCCATCCTTAATATAATTGTACTTTTTAGTCCATTATATAGAAAGATTATAGAATTAGTACGTTTACCATATGATGACCAAAACAATATAATTGCAGTAAGAAACTAAATATTTGAATAGAAACGACTTAGGACGTTGCATGGATTGAAAATAGACTGTCAACGAATTTTAACTAGTTTGACCCATTACCCTTTTAGCTAAAATCTATGACACGACTCAGTTTGAAAATGAGCCGCCTAATAACATGCAAGAAAGTTTCAATCATTCCCATTCGTCTCTACGAAGTGCGATTGAGATATCATTTGGAATATTGAAAAACCGATGGAAGATACTCGGTAAAATGCCTAAATACAGCGTGAAAACTCAACTCGATGTAATTACGGCTGCATTCGCCTTGCATAATTACATTCGTAATAATGACAAAGAAGACACGGTGTTCACAACATTTGAACAACATCCAGATTACATGGGAGGTGAAGAACTTCGTGACGTACGTGGCTCGAATGCAAATAATGATGATATTTCTAGTGCAACATTTACCGAGATGAAACAGATTCGCAATGATATTTCCACTTCAATATGGAATGCACGTCGTCGGTAGTACATTACTAGTGTATAACGGTATTATGAAATGTCCAACATGTAAACGTAACTTTATTATTTATTTAGACAATTTTCTATTGAAATATGCATATGTCCTTTTACGTCATTTTACATATAAATAAATACAGCTAGAGCTATGTTACCAAACATTTTTATTAAAAAAACAGCTACTGCTCACAACTACTGCTCACTGCTACTGCTACTTTTACCAAACACAGCCTAAACAATCTGTATTATTGATTATTGCTCATATTAATATGTCACATAGGAGCCATTTGCATCTTAAAGAAATAATACGCACATGAAACGAAACACATTTTTCTTCGTCAAAGGTAAACGAGAAAAACTTCGAAGGTCAAAATTGCATATAAAAAAGTTGTGATTTATTGTTGTTAATTGCAACTAGTTGGTGAAAAGGGACTTGCTCAATTATTATGGATTATGACTTTGAATAACAATGGATATATGACTTTGAATAACCCAGAATCCGGCGACTCTTTCAGTGACCACCACCACCAACCTCCGGCCACCACCACCACCGAGCATAACCCCCTTATCAATTTTAACACACAACAACAAAAACTCAAAATTTATCCTATGTTCATTCGAAAGCCTATTTATTCAATTAACAATTTATGGAATTGTTTTAGATGAAATTGAACATGATAGAGTGTTTGTAAATGCTTTCCAAACAAATCCCCTCAATCAATTGATAAAAACAATTACTAAAACTCAAATACCCAATTTCTTAATATAAACCCTAGATCCAAAATCAATCATAGAAACAATATAGATCGGAGATTGGTGGTGGTGGTCGAAGGTTGACCTGTAAGTGGGTAACCGGAGGAATTCAATCATAGAATAAGTGGGAATTTTCTCATAATTATTAGAGTTAATTTCATAAATGGTCCTTGTGGTCTGTCGGTTTTAACGGATTTAGTTCCTTTACTTTTTTTAACGGGTTTGGTCCCTGTAGTTGCGACCCATAACGGGTTTGGTCCCTTGACCAATTTTTCTGTTAGTTTGACTGTTTAAAAGGATGAAATGACCAAACTACCATCATATATTATTATTATTATTATTATTATTATTATTATTATTAAGTCACCATTTTCCAAATCACAAACACAAAACTTAAACAAGAACACACGAACACAAATCCAAACCATTTTCCCTTTTCTCTAACCTAGATCACAACCACACAAACACACATTCATTACTTTTCATTTTTTTCTCTTTTTCTTTACACAGATCCAAACAACGAGACTATAATGATATAGCCTATATACTACATATAATAGAGGGATGACTCTCTCTCTAAATTTTAAGACTTACAAGAAAAGAAGCATATTGTACAACACTTTAATGCACATAATTTTCATACGTACAAGACAAGAAGCATAGTGTACACCACTTTAATGCACATATTAAAAAAACAAAACACCACATTAATGCTATTTAATGTAGTCAATTAATTAACTGGTCAATAAATACAATTAATACAGTTATTAAAACACCCTTTACATAAGAAATACAAATTATCAAGCATATTGTACAACCAAATTAAACACAATTCCTGCATTAAATGTCACTAATACAAATAATAAAACACATTATCCAAGTATTCAAGCCCGAACGGGCAACGGGCCAAATGGGCTTGAGCCTGAACGGGCGCGGGCCAAACGGGCTCGAGCCCGAACGGGCACGGGCCAACAGGCTCGAGCCCGAACGGGCACGGGCCAACAGGCTTGAGCCCGAACGAGCATGGGCTATACGAAATTTTTGATATCCATAAATTTATTGTCAAAAAGAACATAATAAACTAAAATACATGATTTACCAAAAAAATTTATTTCAGGGTACCCGCCGCCGCAACGCGCGGGTACCCTGCTAGTAGCATATAAGAACTCAAGATCTTTGCGCTGTGTTCTCATGTATATTCTTTAAACAAAACCCACAAATCCCCACACTATAACAAAGAACAAAACTGCAACTCACAATCCTCTACTCAAACGACTTCAAAGAACAACAAAAAAACCCAACTATCATATCCTATCCTCTACTCACACGACTGTCAACAATAATAAAACTGCAACTCACAATCCCACTCCCCATCTCACGACAACAACTCACCTCTCCAAGAAAACAAAAAGACTCGAACCAACTCTGACTTGAAATACATATAACAAGCCAAGATCTCATATTTGTTCACTTTTTGTACAAATCTTTAAAGATTTTTAAGTGTGTGAAACAAACACATCATCGATCTTTAACAAATAAGCAAAAAAACCAAACCTACCCGAGACCTTTAATAGATCTTGAAGCCGAGAAGAGAAGAAAATATGGAGGATATTGTTGTGCTTTTAAAGAGTTAAAAGGGCAGATTTGTTGTGTTGGGATTTTTAGTTGACGTGATTAAAAGAGTTAACTAAATGATCCGGTGATGTTGGGGGTGGTGATCTGGTGTGTAAGATCCTACAAAAATCCGTCATGATAATCTTTGTTAATTAATAATACCCTCGACTTACCATTTGACAACGCCCATTTTTACGGGGAAATTTAAATTTTTCTTTAACATACTATACCGCGACCAACATAAGATTTGGATAAGCCTACATATTTTATATAAACTATTTTCACTTTATTATTTTTATATTAAACTCTTTACGTAATACAAATATTTAAACCCTATTAGATTTTATTAACGTATACACTCTCCGTTAAACTTATTACATGTCTAATATTTTAGTTGGAGTATATTAATAAACTTTGACATTTTTATAAACGTTATATTTTTACGTTACCCAGTCTTTAAGTTTCGTGACATAAGGACTTGAAGCTAGTAATTACCGGGAGCAAACTATACCCTTTAAACCTTAAACTAATAATAGATCTAAAGATTGTCACAAAAAAAGTACTGCCAATCCATCTCCTAATAGGCCACGTCAACTACAAGTTACAAATGCAAAATATATGTCTCATGATTATACAACACATCAAGTTCAAAATACAATATGTGTTTTATTTTGTGCCATTCATGCAAAATCAGTAACGTGTATGTATATTTTATATATGAACGTGGAAGTGTTCTATTACCATGAGGCGTGTACTAGTTAATAACCATAGCAAACTAATGCCCATTATTCACATATACGTATTAGCAATTTTCCATAAGTTTTCATTTCGACTCTTATATAAAAACCGAATAACATGATCACAAACTCACCACTTCACTTCACCCTTTCATAATTTTTACAAACTTCTCTCAACTCTTAAACACTTCCTAAATGATCAAAAGCCATCCCTTTCCATTCGAGTTCCAGTACAAGTCAAGGTTCATTTTCAAAGCTTTGGTTTAAATTTCAAGCGGCTTGTCAAGTCTAGTCATTTAAAACATATCACATCTCATTTCCCTTTTTACCGTCGAAGAAGAAAGAGAAGCAACCTTGGCAAATATAGGAGTCTCATAAAAGGGTCGCTAGGAGTTGGTTCGAGAACGGGTTTAATGTCGGGCATTCATTGCTCTCCTTGGTCCTCATCTCGCCACCTTTTCCTTCGTATCTCATCACCACCTTCATGGTGACGTAAGTTCTCAATACTCGTTGCATATTTATATAATAACATGAGGTCTCGCTGCACATTCGACGTACTTTATATTATGTTTCTTTTAAAACACACGTTGTTTAACAAACGTACTACTTCCACTGTTTAAACTCGAAACGTATATACACTTATTATGAACAGCTAGCTTAGCTAGCTATTAACACATGAACATGCATTATAAGTTTAAATCATATAAAAGAATCTCATGTAAACATGTGTTTTCTCTACCTAATGGATGTGTAAACTAGTCGAGATACAAGAGTAACACAAAAGAGCCTTGGCTCATTTGTTTGTGTCATTCGCTACTACTCAGCCAACCTAGGTTCGAAAACAAGCGAAGGATGCATGGTATAAATTTTGTTTCTCTCGTTTTATTTCAACAATAAATAATAGTAGCTCCATATTTAGTTAATATTAAATAGAGATATAAAATGAAAACATCTTATCTTAGATACAAAATATAAAAAGGAAAACGTAAGGAAATGACCATATCAAAATGTTCAAAGGAGTATGTGTAGTACGACATAAATTATTATTAGAAAACACTCCGTTGAAATAGCTTTGCTTCACTGAAAACCCAACTGCCTCTCGTTGGACTTAAAAGCCCAATGAACTTTTCAAATTAGATTAAGACCACATTAATTCGTGTTGGGCCTTAAGGCCCATCCAACATCTATAAAAAATTTTCCGAGGTAACAGGTTGCAATAAACTTAAAAGGTAAGCTTTTAAATTTAGATAATAAAAAGGACTAAAAAAAAAAAATGTAACGCGATCTAACCGGAAGGACCAAAACTGCCAAACCATGAAACCCATGGACTAAAGCTGTGAAAACAGTTTATAAATGACTTAAATTGACATACCATTGAACTCCGAGCCTTATATGGACATATGGACAACTTTTGGACTATTATGGACTTTGGACTTAACCGAGGACTAACGACGTAACGCGATCGCAGTTAGACTAAAAAGTGTAAATCTGAAAAGAACAAGGACCTATTTAACTTTACTTGACATTCTTATTTATTTTCATTTTACACCCTTCATTTCATATGCATTTTACATTTTTAGTTATGCATTATTTATAGTTTCGCTATTAGAAATATTGGCAATTTCACTTGCATATTATTTCAGCATATGTCGGAAAAGTAATATTTTGGGTCATTTGAGATTAGAATCGAGATAATATTATAAATATATTATATTTTTAACTTGAGGCATTTTAGGCATATCACATACTCACATCACCGATCAAATCGTTATACGATTTATCCTTTCCACATTCTTTATTAGTCGTAAGTTAGACTCTTAGACTTCGCTTATACTCAGGTCTCGTATTGAAGAAGTTTTCGTGATCGTTTACTTGGTCTTATAATTTCGTCTTGCCAGATACGCTCCAGGTGAGTCGTGGCCCCTACTTTTCACACTTGTTTTTAATAATTCTTTTGGGGGAGATACATGCTTTAACTGTTTTACATTACTTGAAAACTCTCATGATTTGCTCAAAACTATCAACTATGCTTTATATGTTTGAATCATACTTGAAAGGAATACGTGTACGTTATATGTGCAAATTGTTTGATTAGCTTAAACACTGAACTTGAAACATAACATCTTCGGACTACTTGACGTAACATGATACTGAAACTCACTGTATGTATTCATATAACAAATGAATGAACTGTTAACTTTATTATGATATTCTACATTTTCTGGAGAGAATTGCCAAAAACCAGAATACGTATACTTGATGAACCCTGAGACCTATATTGCCTAAGTACCCCTTTATTGCCATAAAGTCCCTCGATCATGAGCCATTAATCACTGCGGTGAGCGCGAATATAGTGAACAGCTTCGAAACCTGTTGGAGGCTGACGACCTACCCCACTAATACTTTGACGGAATGCCTTATGGTTAGTCGTATTAGTCGTGGTGCACTATATTTGAGAAAAATAGGAATTGGCAAATCCCCTATTCACATGAGGGCCATAAATCCCCCATCAGGTATCCCTGGTGGGACCCCGCCGGTTTACGGAAATGGTTAACGTTTTGCGTGTCATGAGACTTAGGGCAATATAACTTTATGAATATATGAATGTTTCATATATATATCCTAGGATACAGCTGTATTTAGAAGACCATCACTTTTCACTGATAGATCTCAGACTTTAGACTATTATTAATTTACGTGATATGATTATGAATCTCGTACTTGAACTTTAATTGTTATCATATGTGATTTAACTGAGAATTCTACTCAAGACAATTCAAAATGCTTGATATATCTTTACATCTAAAAGCTGATTCAACATCCCATTTCGAGCATATAACAACGTAGCTCAACTTCATTTATAATATGAAACTTATGATTTTGAAGATTATACATTATTCACTGGTGGATTTTATACAACGCAATTCTTTATTTATTTCATGGAGAACTATTATCACTATACACCTTTTAAAGAGAGATATTTTCTATCAAACTCCGCGAACTCACCAACCATTGTGTTGACGTTTTAAGCATGTTTATCTCAGGTAATTAACGGAGCAGGACAAGACACGGAGCGGGCATCCTTTACTCTGATAACTTTAATGGTGTAAAATCAAATATGTCATTCTTTAAAAATTATCACATCTTTTTATGGGATTCTCAAATCAAATACTTACCCTTGTATCAAAAAATAATATTTTGAATGACATATAACTTTCAAAACGCCCTTTTTGGGCCGTTTCCTGAGAATTAAACTTCGATCCTCACCGTAACACCCAAATTACTTTTCCGCTGCCACAAACCAAATTTGGGGGTGTTACAGTTTGGTATCAGAGCCTATGGTTATAGAGAATCAAACGTTTAAAACATCAAACTATAACCACATTTTCAAAATAAATGATTTTACACCTTATCATCTTATGCCTTCCGTGTCTGTAGACTGCCGTGCTCAATACATTACCTATTAAGATTGTTTTGTACTAATCTTTACATGCTTAATGTTTATTCCTCACACATTACACACTATACTATTTCACACTCAACGTTATATATATATACTCACCAATTATTTCAAGTACAGTACCAACTATCTTTAATTATCTTACTCGCATCTTTATAGATACATGTGAATTAAATCTTACTGCATTCCGTAAAATCCGCGCAGGAATTATTTTGTGGACTAATATGAATATTAAAATCAGAAATTCTTAAGCAGGATGGATTGCAATGTCTTTATTTGAATGATTGGGATGCCTTTTATCTAAATAAAGAGATTGTAAGGCACCGAACCATAAGTTTATATTTCCTTATTTACATTGTTTGGGACGCCTCTCTATGTAAATAACGAATTATAAATAAGTGGGCTTATTTATATCTGTAAAGGGCACTAGTATGAAACCGATAACCATAAAAAATTCATCAAACACACAACATAACTCTCATTAGAACCCCTAAACAATGATACATAGTGTTCGTATACGAATTCAAAGCAACACTCCTATCGTAACACTGTCTTTACTATTCTAGCCACTTGCATTAACTATTTCTCACACCAAGACAAACAAGATCTTCCATACCCTAAAAACCGGAATTTAGCAACTTTCTCTACATACACCAAATCTTCATGTGAGAATCAGTTATCGACAAAACTCTTTGTTTAACAAATAGATTACCCGCACAAATTTCTGTAAAATATCTAAATCTAGCAGAGTAATGAGTTCTTTTCCAAGATATGTTCATAGCATAAACATCCAAACACCATATTATTCAAATAAACTTGACGGAAATACTTAAACATTACAAACGATACTGAATTAAAACATCACATAAACCTAAACCTAAACTTCAAAGGTAGTCTGGATGATCCCAGGTCTGAGAATTGTTGGAATCATAACCATCATCATAAGGATCAAAGCTCGCCAACTTCTCTTCTTCCCATTGAGCTTCCAACCTGCTCAGCTCCCAATCCATGGCAGGAGTCCAACCACCATCATCAACTGCCACATTTTCCTCGAAACTTGGCTGGAAATGATCCAAATGAGGCAAATGTTGTTGTTGCACAACCACTCTTGGTGTAGATGAACTTGATGCACCTTGTTGTAGTTGTGGTTGTTGTTGCAGTTGTAGTGGTGGTGAATTTTGTTGTTGTTGTTGTTGTTGTTGTTGTTGATGTTCAACCCTAGCAGCTTCAACATTCTCTTCCAAGCTCCAACAAACTTTGTTAGAAATCTGGTCATCTATCCGATGAACACATGACCACAACGATTCGATGACAGCAGCATCCTTGCAAGATTCATCATACAAAAACTTATCGATCACATACTTCCTACCATCTGAAATGTCTGTGCACTTAGCATAGCTTTCTCTAAGTCGTCGTTTCAATTGTTTCGTAGCTTCAAACTGCAGAATGACCTTCACAATAGCATTTTGACGATCCACGTCACTACCCTCAGTTTCTGCTTTGATGTACAGTTGAATTTGTTCAGCAGTATGTGGTAACTTACAAGCCATTGAATTGTGTGTGTATAGGTAATCCAACCATGCCAATGGTATTTATAAGGGTTTGAAAAATATCTTCAATTAAGAAATATAATCGTTTGTATTTAAACGGTAAAACTTTCAAAATCTATGTCTAGTAAAACTAGCAACTAGCTCTGAGGTACGTGGTAAATAAAATATTTACTTTGGTTTTCGCAATTCAACGCAAGAGGCAGGAACAAATCGCGTTAAACACGCCCCACTATGATTTAAAAATCCTGAACACGCCACATACACATATAACACTTTTCATACGATTTGACTACACATCCTCTAGAAAATAATGAACCTCCCAACGTTCTCTCGAAACTCTCAAGCATTAAACAAGTTGTCGATGATCTCGAAACTACCTAATAACCATATATTTCATGGAATATGCGCTCATCATCTCACATTCGCCAAACTAAACTTATCCTTGAAACATCTATTCTCGACCTATTGTCAACAGCAACCCAACACACTCTTGTTTATCATTAATATTTGAACCCAACTCTAATTAAGCTCAAGAACTTAAGATTTATTTCTAATCTAATCGACTCATACCCGTTACTTTGGATCATTCACTTAACAACCTACCAATATTTTCATACATCCCAATTTGACACTTACCAAGAAATCATGTGTAATAAATCTTTTCCAATACTCAATCATGTAAAGACCAAAGCTCAACCCGACTATCACATTCTAAAATGGCTTCAACAAAAAATCATATAAATACTTTGTTTCATTTAAGTTCCCAACAATCTCAACAAATTCAAACGAAATCCCGTCTAATTATTTGGTCATATTTCATCTCTGTGGACTCAACTACAACCAAAACAAACCAACTTTCGTGTTTCTCTTTTGCCCCAACAACGAATAATAATCCTAAGAAACAAAATGATTTTTTTTTTAACTACAACACATTTCATCTTGCAGCATATTTATTTCCCTCCTTGTTTTCACACTTAGCTCACAACTTGAATACTTTGAAAACTAAACTCAAACAAGCTATTAACGTAAGACACGGTTTTATATATATAAAGCAAACCAATTTTGTGTTATCACTTAAGACTTTATCTAACGAGATTTTCCTTACAAAAACTGAAGTTCAACAACTATTTTTACAATCATCAAATTCTCGTTCGAAACTCTCATTATTAAAAATCTACAAACTCTTTGTGTGACGAATAGTTTATACTATAAATTTGTGGTTTTCAAAAATTATGAATCCGGTGTACTTTCAAAATGCGATAGAATAACAATCTTCATTCCAAAAACAAAATCTCGAAACAAAATAACTCATTCATACACCTCACTTTTAGCCAACCTCAGTCCAATCTACACTCATTATCCATTACTCACTGCTCCATTATACGAAGTCGAGAACAATACGAAACTAGAAACTATAAGGATTCACAACAATCTATGGAAAACACAAATAACATAAATTTTATTTGAAACCACGGAAGTTAATACATAGCGAAATGATTAACATCGGAAGTGCTAACAGTACAATAAACACAATATAAGGCATACAATCTTCAATCGGTTGACCCACCATAAAAACAACGACCCCCACCAACCCAACAATAGCAAAAGCCACCATAGGGTGAAGCACCTTAAGTATTCTGCGTCATAACAAAATAGGAAAAGTTATGCCGAGATTTATAACTAAACATAAACGAGATTTTATTTCACAATCATTAAAGGTTACATCGACAAACAACAAAACTACATTTTAACTACACTAGCCGAGATCCTCACCCCAAAATCTTATCCACATTGATCGCTAAAACCATGAGAGGAACGATGAACACCAAGGATGAGACGTAGTAGTCAGAGTTTTCATCAGAGAAGAAGGCCAGATAAACGGCGACAAGGACAATGTATACGGTAGCAGCCAAGATGACGATCGACGGCATGGTGAAAATTTTTTTTGGAGAAGATAAAGATGTTGAATGAAAAAGGGAAGCGGAAAAGTGGAAAAGGAAAAGAGTGGATAGGATTAAATAGGGAATATAAGTGGAGAAAATACCCGTTATTTTACTATTCACGATCATTAAATTTTAAATCACTACCACTAAAAATCGCCTAGTCTCGACCGTTAGAACACTAAACATTAAGTGTTAAATACTTCCTATTCTCGGCCATTACTTTCACTATTCGTAAACCATATTTTAAACAATCGATCAAACATTCGAATTTATTCTGTCTATTACAAATAAATTTAGTTGGAATCTCGCCACTTTGATATTCAAATAAGAAATATCTCGACAACATTATCCATAAACTCTCATTTCAGAACACCACATTTTCCAAATACCTATCACGGATTGAACTTCGGGACGAAGTTCAAAAATTGAGAGGTAGATACTGTAAGATCCTACAAAAATCCGTCATGATAATCTTTGTTAATTAATAATACCCTCGACTTACCATTTGACAACGCCCATTTTTACGGGGAAATTTAAATTTTTCTTTAACATACTATACCGCGACCAACATAAGATTTGGATAAGCCTACATATTTTATATAAACTATTTTCACTTTATTATTTTTATATTAAACTCTTTATGTAATACAAATATTTAAACCCTATTAGATTTTATTAACGTATACACTCTCCGTTAAACTTATTACATGTCTAATATTTTAGTTGGAGTATATTAATAAACTTTGACATTTTTATAAACGTTATATTTTTACGTTACCCAGTCTTTAAGTTTCGTGACATAAGGACTTGAAGCTAGTAATTACCGGGAGCAAACTATACCCTTTAAACCTTAAACTAATAATAGATCTAAAGATTGTCACAAAAAAAGTACTGCCAATCCATCTCCTAATAGGCCACGTCAACTACAAGTTACAAATGCAAAATATATGTCTCATGATTATACAACACATCAAGTTCAAAATACAATATGTGTTTTATTTTGTGCCATTCATGCAAAATCAGTAACGTGTATGTATATTTTATATATGAACGTGGAAGTGTTCTATTACCATGAGGCGTGTACTAGTTAATAACCATAGCAAACTAATGCCCATTATTCACATATACGTATTAGCAATTTTCCATAAGTTTTCATTTCGACTCTTATATAAAAACCGAATAACATGATCACAAACTCACCACTTCACTTCACCCTTTCATAATTTTTACAAACTTCTCTCAACTCTTAAACACTTCCTAAATAATCAAAAGCCATCCCTTTCCATTCGAGTTCCAGTACAAGTCGAGGTTCATTTTCAAAGCTTTGGTTTAAATTTCAAGCGGCTTGTCAAGTCTAGTCATTTAAAACATATCACATCTCATTTCCCTTTTTACCGTCGAAGAAGAAAGAGAAGCAACCTTGGCAAATATAGGAGTCTCATAAAAGGGTCGCTAGGAGTTGGTTCGAGAACGGGTTTAATGTCGGGCATTCATTGCTCTCCTTGGTCCTCATCTCGCCACCTTTTCCTTCGTATCTCATCACCACCTTCATGGTGACGTAAGTTCTCAATACTCGTTGCATATTTATATAATAACATGAGGTCTCGCTGCACATTCGACGTACTTTATATTATGTTTCTTTTAAAACACACGTTGTTTAACAAACGTACTACTTCCACTGTTTAAACTCGAAACGTATATACACTTATTATGAACAGCTAGCTTAGCTAGCTATTAACACATGAACATGCATTATAAGTTTAAATCATATAAAAGAATCTCATGTAAACATGTGTTTTCTCTACCTAATGGATGTGTAAACTAGTCGAGATACAAGAGTAACACAAAAGAGCCTTGGCTCATTTGTTTGTGTCATTCGCTACTACTCAGCCAACCTAGGTTCGAAAACAAGCGAAGGATGCATGGTATAAATTTTGTTTCTCTCGTTTTATTTCAACAATAAATAATAGTAGCTCCATATTTAGTTAATATTAAATAGAGATATAAAATGAAAACATCTTATCTTAGATACAAAATATAAAAAGGAAAACGTAAGGAAATGACCATATCAAAATGTTCAAAGAAGTATGTGTAGTACGACATAAATTATTATTAGAAAACACTCCGTTGAAATAGCTTTGCTTCACTGAAAACCCAACTGTCTCTCGTTGGACTTAAAAGCCCAATGAACTTTTCAAATTAGATTAAGACCACATTAATTCGTGTTGGGCCTTAAGGCCCATCCAACATCTATAAAAAATTTTCCGAGGTAACAGGTTGCAATAAACTTAAAAGGTAAGCTTTTAAATTTAGATAATAAAAAGGACTAAAAAAAAAAAAATGTAACGCGATCTAACCGGAAGGACCAAAACTGCCAAACCATGAAACCCATGGACTAAAGCTGTGAAAACAGTTTATAAATGACTTAAATTGACATACCATTGAACTCCGAGCCTTATATGGACATATGGACAACTTTTGGACTATTATGGACTTTGGACTTAACCGAGGACTAACGACGTAACGCGATCGCAGTTAGACTAAAAAGTGTAAATCTGAAAAGAACAAGGACCTATTTAACTTTACTTGACATTCTTATTTATTTTCATTTTACACCCTTCATTTCATATGCATTTTACATTTTTAGTTATGCATTATTTATAGTTTCGCTATTAGAAATATTGGCAATTTCACTTGCATATTATTTCAGCATATGTCGGAAAAGTAATATTTTGGGTCATTTGAGATTAGAATCGAGATAATATTATAAATATATTATATTTTTAACTTGAGGCATTTTAGGCATATCACATACTCACATCACCGATCAAATCGTTATACGATTTATCCTTTCCACATTCTTTATTAGTCGTAAGTTAGACTCTTAGACTTCGCTTATACTCAGGTCTCGTATTGAAGAAGTTTTCGTGATCGTTTACTTGGTCTTATAATTTCGTCTTGCCAGATACGCTCCAGGTGAGTCGTGGCCCCTACTTTTCACACTTGTTTTTAATAATTCTTTTGGGGGAGATACATGCTTTAACTGTTTTACATTACTTGAAAACTCTCATGATTTGCTCAAAACTATCAACTATGCTTTATATGTTTGAATCATACTTGAAAGGAATACGTGTACGTTATATGTGCAAATTGTTTGATTAGCTTAAACACTGAACTTGAAACATAACATCTTCGGACTACTTGACGTAACATGATACTGAAACTCACTGTATGTATTCATATAACAAATGAATGAACTGTTAACTTTATTATGATATTCTACATTTTCTGGAGAGAATTGCCAAAAACCAGAATACGTATACTTGATGAACCCTGAGACCTATATTGCCTAAGTACCCCTTTATTGCCATAAAGTCCCTCGATCATGAGCCATTAATCACTGCGGTGAGCGCGAATATAGTGAACAGCTTCGAAACCTGTTGGAGGCTGACGACCTACCCCACTAATACTTTGACGGAATGCCTTATGGTTAGTCGTATTAGTCGTGGTGCACTATATTTGAGAAAAATAGGAATTGGCAAATCCCCTATTCACATGAGGGCCATAAATCCCCCATCAGGTATCCCTGGTGGGACCCCGCCGGTTTACGGAAATGGTTAACGTTTTGCGTGTCATGAGACTTAGGGCAATATAACTTTATGAATATATGAATGTTTCATATATATATCCTAGGATACAGCTGTATTTAGAAGACCATCACTTTTCACTGATAGATCTCAGACTTTAGACTATTATTAATTTACGTGATATGATTATGAATCTCGTACTTGAACTTTAATTGTTATCATATGTGATTTAACTGAGAATTCTACTCAAGACAATTCAAAATGCTTGATATATCTTTACATCTAAAAGCTGATTCAACATCCCATTTCGAGCATATAACAACGTAGCTCAACTTCATTTATAATATGAAACTTATGATTTTGAAGATCATACATTATTCACTGGTGGATTTTATACAACGCAATTCTTTATTTATTTCATGGAGAACTATTATCACTATACACCTTTTAAAGAGAGATATTTTCTATCAAACTCCGCGAACTCACCAACCATTGTGTTGACGTTTTAAGCATGTTTATCTCAGGTAATTAACGGAGCAGGACAAGACACGGAGCGGGCATCCTTTACTCTGATAACTTTAATGGTGTAAAATCAAATATGTCATTCTTTAAAAATTATCACATCTTTTTATGGGATTCTCAAATCAAATACTTACCCTTGTATCAAAAAATAATATTTTGAATGACATATAACTTTCAAAACGCCCTTTTTGGGCCGTTTCCTGAGAATTAAACTTCGATCCTCACCGTAACACCCAAATTACTTTTCCGCTGCCACAAACCAAATTTGGGGGTGTTACATGGTGGCAAAAAATGGTAGAGAGAGGGAAGAGAAGATTTGAGAGAGAGAGAGAGATTAGTGTTAGTGTTAGTGTTTGTGTATTTGTGTTTGTGTTTATGTATTTGTGTTTGTGTCTGCACACTGATGTTTCACAAAATATGTAAATGACAGAATTACCCTCCCATGTGCACGTCACATGACCAACTTAACGGTCAAACTAACAGAAAAATTGGTTAAGGGACCAAACCCGTTATGGGTCGCAACCACAGGGACCAAACTCGTTAAAAAAAGTAAAGGGATTAAATCCGTTAAACCCGACTGACCACAAGGACCATTTATGAAATTAACTCTAATTATTATGTGACACACACACTTAGAAGACACAAGTACTTATGTTATAGTACAGAAATGAACAAGTGAAGGATGAATATAACGTGAATTAAATGAAACTGCTGGGAAAATTCCTCAACTACCCCACAAGTACATATATACCAACCCCTATTGCCCTCACCAAGTTTCTTTTTCTTCAAATACCCTTGAGCCGGAGGTCGCCCAAAAATCTTGAGCGGATTAATTAGTAATGTGACATGTGTCCCTAGGTGTGTCCTCACCAGGTACACTTTAGCACATGCATTATTTGGGCGACTAGGCCCACAAAACTTGGGCGACTTGATCTTTTTGTCTTTTTCCAAAAAAGTATAGTCTTTTTTTATTGTTTTCTAGTACACAAAGCATCTGTTTGTACTCATCTTCTCCCAAATCAACAATAGTTTTTGCCTTCTCAGCCCATGGATTCCATACCACTAACAAAGGAAAGAAAATAACATCATTTTATCAAAAATTCCACGCTACAGAAGTTAAACACTACGTACTTGACTGGAAATGACTATAAGAATGAAATGAAATGGAATAAACACAATCAGCAATAGAATAGCAGAAATAAAAATCTCACCCGCATCAGGAAGTCCATCTTTGTGGATGACAAATGTTCGATTCTTTTTATTATCCAGAACTAGAATCTTTGATGGCGTGCTCAGATAAATCTTGTCAGTCTGGGTTAATGTTGACAATGTAAATGTAATGGGACAAGTAACAAAGTTACCTCTGAATTAAAGGTTATTGCATCTCCTTGATCTGTAAATCTCGTCCGGTTCTTCAAGTTGTCAAGATAATCAAGTTTCTCCAATCCTTCCACTCGAACTTCACTAAACACAGAAATATTAAGGACGTTTTCTTAGAAACAGATCCCACTAGCTACTCGACAATAAAATTTAAAGAGAGTGTATATACTACAGTATAATCTGCATTCGTGAAACACTCTTACTGTATTATACGGTACTACTTTCAAAGGAGCATATATACTACACAAGAAATGTAATAACAAGATGCAAAATCTAATGTTGCTGGTGAATAGAAAATAGCAACACAAACTGAATCATTAGCGTTAAATATATGTTAGCCCAAGAATAAAGAACAGTGGGACCCATTTGCCTTAGTTTTATGTATAAATATTAATATGCGTATGTCCGGTTTCGAACCCGAGGCTCGGGATTGCACACATTAGCGTGAGAGTTTCAATGATGAATAATTAAATAATTATATATTTAATGTATTTATTTATTTATTCATTTCACCAATTAAAACACTTAACGACGGTTAGTACTTAACGGGGTTTTAACTAACGACCGTTAAAGGACTAAACGTGAAAATAGGAAAGAAGGATCTAGAATCCCTTTGTGGATGCTAGGATCGGCCGAACTAATCCCTTAAGGGTTTAGGGTCGGTTTTGACTTGCTTGGAGGAGAAGAAAAGGAACACTATAAATACATTCCATTGTGTTTTAGTTTTGACCTAATCTTGAATCTCCAAAGTAGCCAAACTTCTTCTCCTCTCTTCCCTCTAGCTCCAACGATCGACCCTCTTTCTAAATCCACTCGGATTTGGTCGAGTCTAATAAAGCTATAAAGTGTTTGGTTATTGGTGATCAAGAAACTAGCTTTTCTCATTGAAACGCTATAATTACGTGTGTACAGGAACGAGTGACAAGCTTACTTTAGCTTGTGATCTTGGAAGGTGATCGATCCTAATATATTCCCAATTAGGGTTTATATTACTTGTTCTTGTTCAAGAGATTCCTTGTTCTTGCTAGGAATCATTAAGGTACGTGTCTATTTATGTTTAATTAATTACTTGTTCTTGTAGATCTATTCCGCTGCGTGCTTTTGATGATTGTATGTGTTTATGATTTATTTATAGTTCACATATTCCAACAGTGGCATCATGAGCCTCGTTTAGAACTTGTAATTAATTACTTAAACCTAAAAATTGGATCTTGTAGAGATTACATGCATTAATTAAAAAATTAGGGTTTGTTTTTTTTTAAACCCTAATATGGTTCGATCCATATTAATTAATAATTAGGGTTTTAGTTGTTTTAAATTAAAAAACTTGAGGAACCCTAGGATTGCATGAAAATTTTTTAGGGATTAATTAGTAAGTACCGTATGTGATGTTACTAATTAATTAGATACGTACAATGGATATTGACATAATAATATGTGCTACATGATTATGTGATCAATATGGTATCCATGACAAAATCTTGCATATTTTGTCATGGTGTGATTTGTATGATTTTGTATTGAATTGTATGCTACATGTTTTAAATAAATCTAAAATTGGGGAAGACCTCAATATATTAATTAAAAGGTTATGTGCAATGTGGTATCTAACTAACTAAAACTTACGCGGCCAAATTTATTTGGTGCTGTGGTCCATTGGGCACAATGAGCTCGAAAACCAATGGGAGTTTTGTTAGTTACATACAATTAAAATTACACATAGAATTAATAATAGGATTTATTGAAAAAGGTTTGCATGTGGCTATATGATATCGTGGATGATCATATATTTGTTATTATGTGTTTATTTATTTTTGTAATTACTTGATCTTTTGTGTTTAATATTATGATAGATTGTAAACTACAAAAGAGGGTAATTTTTCAAAATAAAAATAAATAAGACTAATAACTATGAAACCTTTGTAGTAATTTCAATTATTGCCAAGTCTTATGTGCCGACAGTGGTTCGCTTCGCACGGTAATTTGCTCCCAGGCGAGACTAGCAATAATAAATTTACTACATTAATTGTTTTAGCAAGAAAATTATATTCTTTTTAGTTGATTGATTGCGACTGTACTAAGTGGTCGAAGCGGCGGACCTAAAATTGACAAACTAAAAAGTGGGTTCTAGTTGGTTCGCATTAAATTGTGACCTTAGAGGGGCACGGTTTTAACCAGCTTCGGCGGCTGTCGTCCCTACGCCCGCCTGTGCGTCAATTTTAGACTTACCAAGTACACCACGATAAATACGAAGCATCTTAAGGCAATGTTGTAATTTATTCAACGCCTCAATTAAAAGATTTGATGATTTGAGCTACGAATGAGTAAATGGTTTTGTTTTTGAAAACATATATGATACAAAGATGAATGCATGACATCTTTGTACATATTTTTTGATTTAACACATCAAAAATTTATACCCTTAAATTTAAGTAATATGCCGACCAATTAATACGGAAACACCTAAGATGACATCTATCATTGCTAGCAGCCTCAGCTGATGTAATGATTCAAAGATGGTAGTCAAAAGGGGTAAATTGAGCACTTTCATTGCTAGCAGCCTCAGCTGATGTGATGAAACGGCGTCAATTTACACGTTTCTAAATTGGTTAACTTAATTGGGCACTTTCATTACTAGCAGCCTCAGCTGATGTAATGGGACGGCGCTAAGGCATAAAGATTTGGGGATGAAACATGCTTACATTTTGCAACCGAGGTTGGCAATATAATGTAAGTCCCAAGATTTCTAGGAATTGCAATTTGATATTGGCAATTGGGTGATCCCGTACCTTATTGAGTACTTTCATTGCTAGCAGCCTCAGCTGATGTGATGAAACGACGTCAATTTGGATCCTATTCTTTCAATGAAAATTAAATGGTGAAATTTTATTTACCGTGGGTGTTTAATTTTCTTGAAAAGTTATTATCAAAAATACTAAATTGAATTTTGAAAATTCTTTTAATGTATTTAATGCAACGTGAAAACCGTAAACATGGGATATTCTTTTAGTAGTAAATTGATCTACACCCGTAGGGGTTTTGGATAGAGTCAATTTTTACTGAAAAGAATAAACCGAGTCCACTTTCCGTGTGAAGAGTGAGACCTAATCCTATTCCTTTTCATGGATGAGAAAGGCATAATAGGAAAATTAGAATTGTCTAAATTCTAAGAAATAACTCATGGCGAATTCTTAAGAAATTGCATGGTTAGGAGTTATTAAATTAGAAACTAGACTAATTACCGCAAAATTGGTAAAAGGCAAACTAGAATGTTTGATCTAGTTATTATGCTTTAACCATTTAAAGGTACTACATACCATGATGGGGATGGTAGACCTAACTAAGGAAGAAATTGCATACCCAATTCTTTCAAGTTAATTGCATTGATGGATATTCCATCATTCACAAAGTAGAATACATTATTTGAAGTACCTTAGTATGTATTACGTAAGGGATTCATCAAAGGTGTAGGAAAGTAAACAGCACACCATTTGCTTTTACTGGTGATGCAACACTTACAATGTTGTCAAAGCTAGTGGGAGCATAGTGCTGAAATTACTGAATAATGAGTTCATGCAGTGATCTTAAATTCAGTGGGAGCTACAAGTCTTGGTAGTTACTCAGATTATCTCTAGAATTTCTTGAGATGGTTACTTTTCAAATATAGACACTTGTGGTATTAAGGATAGTCGTGAACGTTTCCTTACTAGACGAGGTGATTCTATATCTACTTATACCTATGACACAATCATATTAATTACATAAGCAAACTACTGACGTGTTGTTTATCTGATACGTAATGTTGTTCCATGCACAAGTGGGAGAAATCTTATTGTGTGCAAGCAACAACATGAAGGAATATGATTTAAAAGGTTCTCTTGACTGCAAGGTCAGAGATTGATGTTCTAATGTGTTTTATACACATTCTAATTTATAGAACACTTGGAGTTAATATCTACTTTCATTACTAGATATTAATAACAAGGTAAATTACATGCTTTTATTATTATCAGCCTCGGCTGATGAAATGAAACTATGTTAATTTACAAGTTCCTAAATTAGATAATTATTAGAACAAGTGTCAATATGATAATAAGACTACTTCAAATGTAAATATTTATGTATTGATGTAATGACATAAATAAATGAAGTAATCTTATACTACTTCATAATTTGAATGTTTATGTATTCTTGGAATTACATAAATATATGAAGTAAATAAATTAACTTGAAATAACTATTGAAACCAAGTTGTGGGTTTCATAATTACTTTAGTTATGCATATTTATATTTTTGTATAAAAATATAAATATGAAGTCTTATTATTATTATAAGACTTATAACAAAGTAAGACGTTATATTGTTATGTTTTTTTTAATTAAGACATATACGAGAAGTCATGGAGTTGATTAATGACTTATAACGTACATTGGGATTATAACAGTTTATGTCTTTTTGGTGAGACATAGAAATTAAGTGGCTTGGTCAATAAGGCACTTATGTTATAAATTATGCAATTGGCTTGGAAAATCTATTATACCATTAAAGTGATTTAGTTGGTAAATAGGTAAGCCAAAACGATATATATTTATCTTATATATTGTAAGAATGACTTACAATATAAATCCTAATGAAATACATAGTATTTATGGTATGTTCAATTAGGAAAATCAAACTCTTGAAAAATTGTTTGATTAAAGATAACTATATCTTCTAATCTTCCTAAAGATATCAAGGTTAGAAAATTGAGTATGGATTGAAAATACTCAATTAGACTCCAACCTAGAAGATTAATAAGACACCATTAATTATGGAATGTGTTGAATCACATTAAGTCTTAAAATTGAAGTTCAGAATTTGTTAAACTACTTGTTGGGTAGGTTATTAACAAATTAAGGTTAGGAACTGTCAATTTGTATCTGCAAAGTCCCAAAAGAGAACAAGTTTTGTGTTGCTCTATTTGCTAAGCATTTATAGGTAATCTATAAATTGCAAAAGGCGAGTGGGAGTTTTATCTTCAAAAGAAAAAAATTACAAGATACATAATCTTCTAAATACGCTAGCAAAATCATAATGTGAATTTAACATGTTAGTGTTAAATCTCAAATATGATGGAATTCTCAATTCATAGATCCGTAAGGGTATCTCAAATATTTGTAGAATATGTTGAGGGTTATGAGTTACAGGATCGTGATATGCCTGTTAATAAATTGCAAATGTTATTTGGCAAATTACTCATACTATGAACAATTAGATGCAGTCCAAGAAAGATAACTAGTTTGGAAACGTAGTTAATCTTAAACTCTATAGTAACACTATAGAATGAAAATGAATTTCTACAATGGAAATGAAAATCCTAGAGATTTAAAATTCTTGTGTAGAAATCATAATGGACAAAATTTGTATACATATTTAATATGTGAAAAGATCATCGATCACACTTAAGCAATTAAATGTGATTGAAATTCTTTCTAAGCACATTAAATATATAAAGATTATGATTGTCATTATTAGTTTCATTTATATGAAGTTAATAATGGAATATCAAAACTCTTTCTTGGATAATTACTTGAGCGAGGACGAAAAGTAATTGAAAGAAGTGTTTGAATTCAAATAATCTTTAATAGTATACAAAAGTGCAAATCATTTGAAAATGGATTAATGCATGCATCTAAAAGATATACTTATCTTTAGTTATTAAATCTTGTTTGATTTATAATTAAAAATAAGATATTTCTTAATATTCCTGAAAGCTAGTGGGAGTGATGTATTTATTTTCTTATTTCATATATGTTGTATAACATATAGGAAGTAACATTCCATTAACATTTATATGTTAAGTTTTAGTTTGGAATGAAACTTCATATAGAAAATAAAACCTTGAAGTATATGTTTATTTGATCATAAACATAAGCGGTTAAAATAACTGATTCTAAAAGAACATGATATTCTATTAGAAGATCTAGATAGAAACATATCTTTGAAAAGATATGACATGAATAAATCTAAGGTTGACAAAAGGATTATTCATGTACATCATGTTGCTTGTTGTATCATGCTTGGATACAAGATGATTAACAACATTAGTATCTAATTGGAAATTATTAGATAACTAAGTGTAATGGATATGGTTTAGAATTTACATCCTCAGCCTGGACTTGCTCCAAAATTCTAAATATGAACCATATGGCAAGTTATTGCTTGATTGATATAGTGGTCAAATCTTGAAGGATTTGAAGATATCAAACATTACACGATGAATATTAAAGTTTACGGAACTTTAAAAGAGCATATTGTTGTTTGATACAATGATGCTAGTAAGATTGAGATGACACTCAATACTAGTCATGGTGGGAGCTCATCCTTATTAGGAAACCATGTATACTAGTTGTGCTCAATATGAGCATAGTTGCATTATACATAAAGAATTAGAATACTTTAACTACAAGGTTTGGTAGTTTAATTGTCATAAATTCGTGCATGAGGATGTCACGCATTTTATGAAGTATGTGGCAATATCTAGATAGATGAATGAACGCATACAAGAATTTCATTATTGAAATAAGTATTCTCAAAATTCCGATAGATCAACATTAGTTGATTTATGCCTTGTCAACAAGTATGTGGAACATGACTTGTGGCATAATTCATTAATGAGAATTATCATGCATTGAAAAGTTAGTATTTGGATAAGGGATATTAAAGCAATATTATACTAATGGAATAAAGTGCGGATAACGTTTATTCTCATTATTAATATTTGTGTCCTATATTTGCATGTTTAAATCCATGAGTAAAATTATTATATTTTATTCTAAATAGTCCGTTGTCAATTAATAATATGGGAATATTATTGAACTAAGACAAATGTGAGAATTGGTAGAATGGGCTGTAGGTTGAGACACCAATATCACATGATATTCAATATTGGATAAATTGAATATAGGACTTATCCCAACCACATGATTTAACTTTATGGATCGTCGTCATTAAGTATATCATGAATATTTATCCTCAGACTTGAGATGACAGATAATTGCCGAGGATGTAGCTTATTTTCTGTAAGGTGGTCTAACGCTAACCGTAAAAGGTAGTTATAAGGGCTATTTTCGGAAATGATGCGAAGTTCGAGGGTTATGCTCGCAGTCAATAAAGGATTTGTTCCTTCAACTTTGTGTTGAAGTTTAATACTGCTTGGCCACTCGTAGGATTGACAAGATGTTTGCGTGGCCACGCCCAAAGTCTATCTGGAAGACGTTCAGATGTTTTGGTAATCTTGTTCAATTACGTATAAACGAGAAACTAATGTTAATTATGGAATGACAAAGATCCATATCCAAATTAACGCGGTATTAGTAACAAAAGGATAAGTATGGTGATTAATTTCATCACACGTGGTTTTTTACCAGGAGAACCACAACTCGGATCGAGCTGGGGGCATTGGGAAGGTTAAGCTAGGCTGACCCATGTCATTACTATATTAATGTTTATCCAAGTGGGAGCTGTTAGTTTTATGTATAAATATTAATATGCGTATGTCCGGTTTCGAACCCGAGGCTCGGGATTGCACACATTAGCGTGAGAGTTTCAATGATGAATAATTAAATAATTATATATTTAATGTATTTATTTATTTATTCATTTCACCAATTAAAACACTTAACGACGGTTAGTACTTAACGGGGTTTTAACTAACGACCGTTAAAGGACTAAACGTGAAAATAGGAAAGAAGGATCTAGAATCCCTTTGTGGATGCTAGGATCGGCCGAACTAATCCCTTAAGGGTTTAGGGTCGGTTTTGACTTGCTTGGAGGAGAAGAAAAGGAACACTATAAATACATTCCATTGTGTTTTAGTTTTGACCTAATCTTGAATCTCCAAAGTAGCCAAACTTCTTCTCCTCTCTTCCCTCTAGCTCCAACGATCGACCCTCTTTCTAAATCCACTCGGATTTGGTCGAGTCTAATAAAGCTATAAAGTGTTTGGTTATTGGTGATCAAGAAACTAGCTTTTCTCATTGAAACGCTATAATTACGTGTGTACAGGAACGAGTGACAAGCTTACTTTAGCTTGTGATCTTGGAAGGTGATCGATCCTAATATATTCCCAATTAGGGTTTATATTACTTGTTCTTGTTCAAGAGATTCCTTGTTCTTGCTAGGAATCATTAAGGTACGTGTCTATTTATGTTTAATTAATTACTTGTTCTTGTAGATCTATTCCGCTGCGTGCTTTTGATGATTGTATGTGTTTATGATTTATTTATAGTTCACATATTCCAACACCATTCGCCCAAGATATATGTACTAGAAAACAATAAAAAAAGATCATACTTTTTTAGGAAAAAGACAAAAAGATCAAGTCGCCCAAGTTTTGTGGGCCTAGTCGCCCAAATAATGCATGTGCTAAAGTGTACCTGGTGGGGACACACCTAGGGACACATGTCACATTACTAATTAATCCGCCCAAGATTTTTGGGCGACCTCCGCCTCAAGGGTATTTGAAGAAAAAGAAACTTGGTGGGGACAATAGGGGTTGTCACCATGTACTTTAAGACCAAATAAAGAATTTTCCCTTTCGGAAAGGTGTGCTAGAAATGAAACTGCTGTCAGTAATGCTCTATTCTCGAGGTGTTTTTTTTTTTTTTTTTTTTTTTTTTTTTTTTTTTTTTTTTTTTTTTTTTTTTCAAATGAAACTGCGGGAAGTGATGGGAAGGGAAATTGAAAAAAAATGGTGTTCTTTAGTTTTTTTTTAAGAAGGAAAGGTAAGGTACGGGAATTGTGTATATGTAATCCGTCCAAAATTGGGGGGATCAGGAGGGGGAGGGGGTAACTAACAGCATGGGCCTTTGTTAAATTACTATTATATCCTCATTTGTTCATGCACGATCTATTATTTTGACCTAGTTACAGCAGCTATCTCATAACAAACGACCCCAAGAACTGCAGTTTTTCGCACATTATTCTCACATAAAATCACAAGATGTCAACTGTAAGTCTATCCTAATGTTTATGTATCACCATGAATTATTTGTTTTGGTGTACCTAGTAAATATGAGTTTATCTATTCGCATATTGCATGCATACATGTTTTGTCATGCACATGTATTTATGATATTATATTAGAAGTTGGATCAGACATGCGCATGTATTTATGATATTATATTAGAAGTTGGATCAGACATGTTTTGACATGGTTTATATATGAGTTTAGTTTGATCAGACATGGTATATCTATGAGTTTATCTATGTAATTATGATACTAGTATTATATTAGAAGTTTTAGTTGCATCACACATACTTTATGTGCAGACATGGTTTATAGGTTTTTTTCTTATTTCCTTTTGACTGCTATATGTTTTTTTTAGCCTAGAAATGTTGGTTACCTTGACATAATACTTATAACCTCAGTGATCATGCCACGTATTCAATACCAGTTATAATCATGCCATGAATGTAAAATGTTCTGTTTTGTGAATTTGTTCGTCTTAGTTTGTGGGTCTTACGTTATGATTATAGTTTCTGTTTGCTATATGTGACTATCTAGTGTTTGGCGCGTGTTTATGTATTGGTATTCTTTTTGCAATTATCATTCGAAATTTATGCCACTTTGATTTATGTTATTTTAGACATTGTGAAAGAAATGGATGTAAGCTATGAAAAATAAGACCCGAGTAGTTATTGGTTTCAATTTATGTTTTGGAATTTACAAAGAAGATCGACATGTCTACTTTGTCACATTAAAAATGCTGTTACATTTCACGTCGTAGTTGAAGTTTTATTAGTCAACGATTCACCATGTGATGAGTAATTATTGGCTGCATAATTTGGAATTTACAAAATAAGACGACGACTGGTTGTGATTTTAGTTTGCATGTCGTAATTTGGAATTTACAAAATAAGACGACGACTGGTTGTAGCATGTACCAAAGTGAAGAGCTAGTTACGGAGTAAAATATTGGCTGCATAAAACAAATGTGATGAGTAAATTATGTTTTTAAGGTATATTGGTAATTTGAGTAGCTTCTTATCCTTTCCTTCCCAATTAAAAATAAAAACTCAAGAACAAAAATAAAAATAAACACTTTCTTCACAATCCCATCTGTGGAGTTTGATAGAACTCCTTAGATCGTTTTGAGCTCTAGGAATAACAATAACAAATTAACAATATACGCAGCGGAATTAAACAAGACATCAATGTTATTGTAACAAGGTTTTCATCATTATCATTCATAAATACTACTTGATCAATTGTAGTACGGTTACTCAACAATAACATGGATCAAAGATCCTTGAGGCTAAAACACAAACTCTAACCCTAGGCGTTTACACAAACAACCAAACGCCTAGACACACACAGTTTTACTAGTCGACTACATCTTTATTTGTGCACTACAAAACATACGACCTATGTCTCTTTATATAATAGAGACATATTAGGGTTTACAAAGACTTATAACAATATTAGGAAACAAATCTTTCTAACTTTAATCATTATCTTCAAAAAGGAATCTTCCATAACTTGTATAATTCCTTCTTTGTCTTTTAAGTCCTTGTAGTTTCGTATTTGCTTCATTCTTCTTTTATTGTTTTGTATTATCAACTCAATATAAAACCCAACAATCTTTCCCTAGTTGATAATTACAAAACATTATTCTGGATCTTCTATGAATGAAACATACTTCCCCTTAAGCTCAACTCGTGTGAAAAGTTGCAGAGCTTCTATGTACTTCTTCCCCTTTTGTCATTATCCACTAGGGAACGCTAAGTAGATGCAACTTTGATCTTCACAACCACTAACAAATATCACACTTCCAATCCAGCCTTCCAATGTCTCGAATTACCCTCCATGAAGAACACCAAAAAGCTTACTAAAAATGAATTCAAGACAGTAGAAACTTAAACCAGCAGTAGTAATAACGACTAGCAGTAGTAAAAACCTTCCCCTCAAATGGTGCATGTAAATGATTAAACACTCTAGATTATGCTTCCCCTGAAATCCATGTGTTAACCATTTATTGAATCTCCAATTCTGTAGGCTTCTTGTAATGATTACTGTTGAAGAAAACTAAGTATAACGAACTTGATGATGAAGTAGAACAACTCAAACTTGTGTCTTATGTCTTGTACTATCCACGTGACTTTGAACTTATACTAAAAACCAAATATATAAGTAGACCGCAACCTCTTGACAAAATCCTCATCTTCTATGAGACACTAAGCACAATAATGTAACTCCTTTAAGTGATAGCAAATCCCTATTGCTAGATTTTGACAAGTCATTGTCACAACATTAAAGCACGAACAAGTTACCATTAAACGTTGTTAGCCGTTTAAGATATGATAAGATCACGTACCCAAGTAATTCCACTTCAATCTTCAAATAAGTGATAATCAACCTTCTTCGTAACCAATTATTCCAAGTAATCCAAACACGAGCCTTTTAAACATTTAAGAACATTTACACCAAAAACCAATCTTTCGTGTGTGTTATCCAACATCTCCATATCCAACCAAGAACCAAATGTGTACTGTCATATCCAGATTCCATATTAGGATTTCGAACAACCCTCTAATATCAACACAAGCTGCTCCTTGTTGTTGTTGCATGAACAAATCGAATTACAAAGTATCCTTGAAGCTTCTTCCCCTTACTCAATCAACCTTGACAAAACAAAGCATTCAAGAAACCCTAATAGGCAACAGCAACAGCAGAAATTATAATTAGCAGCATTGAATTCAGAAGTAATTGTTGTTCCCGTTACACTTATAGAAATAACTAGAAAGTTATCCTAATCGTGTACTACGACTGACACAAAGTATGATTAATTTTACCAAATAAGTTAGAACGTAAATATAAAAACAACAAAGGTTTTTCAACGTTTAAATTCTTATTAGAAATTAATCAAAGAATCTATTACCCAAAGTGTTTTGCGGAATAAACACTTTGGGATTGAATAGACAAGGTATGGTGTTCTCCTCTTCTAAACTCAAGCTTTTCTTGAGTGACAACTAAAAGACCCTGCTGAGCTATCTCAGTGAGTAGGTTGTTCTTTGGAGGAGAAAAGTGGGCTGTGAAAGTCTAAGCTTTTAGTGCACAACCTTAAACTCACTTTTCTCCTCTTCTATCTATTTATACACAAGTGTAAAAGAAAAACCTATAAACTAAAGTACAAGTTGACTTATATTGGTCTGACAAAAGTACAACTGTATTTTGTCATTACCAATCTACATCGGGAATAAGCTAAAAGATCCTTTTGAGTGTCTGCCCAACCACTCTCGTACTTTAAGCCGTATTAAGGAAAGTTCGCTTTCGGCGTGATAAGACTTGTACTTATCCTCTTCAAACTTTCCCGCTCGATCCCGCCTTTACTTCAGGTCTTAGATTGATTCTAAGTCTTCAGTCTTTAGTCTTCAGTCTTTTAGTGTTCAGGAGACTGAGGGGTTCAGTGAGCTCTTGTCAGTACTCACTGAACCCATCATCTTCTTCTTCGGCCTAAGTCATACTCAGGAAGTACCGTCTTCCTGAGGAGTGAATCCTTCGCCTTGAATTCGCCTTAAGCATCCTGAAGATGACTCACTGAGTTACCGTTAACTCAGTGACTTGAATTGTTCTCGGTTGGTAAACACTTGGCTTAATTTGTGTTCAAATCCTGTTTTAGATAATTGGGTATTTATGGACCCAACAATCTCCCCCTATTTGGATATAAATTATGCCTAAGTGTTATTGATCAGTATGAGTGAGCTAGTGGCTTCTTCTCATACTGATATACAAGAAGACAGTAAGGACTGAGAAATAACATAAACATGGGACAGCATTTTATTCATATTATTACAAAGTCCTATCAGCTAAACAAAATACTTAAGGTTCCTGACGGAGACCTAATAGTTCAAGCTTTGCCTTCTTCGACACTAACACCTCTTTGTCAGGTCGTTCTTTCATCAATCGATCCATCAGCCTGACAAACTCCTCATTGTTAGAGCCCCTGATATTTAGTGCCATCAGTTTGTAGGCGAGGAGTGTTGTCGTTTCCACTTTATCAATGTCCGAAACTCTCTGAAAGGCTTCCTGACCAAATTCATCCACGAAGAAGATGCCATACTCAGGTTCTTTAATGACAAGGTTAGGACGGAACTTAACTCCCTGAGGAGGAGCCCTGTTGCAGTGAAGTGCGGCTATGTATTGTTAAGGCTCCATAGCTACAGCTTTCCTTTTCTTCCCAACCTTCTGAGTATAATCAGGGATAGTCAGTCCCTGAGAAGCAAGTGCCTCATCATGGTTAATGCCCAGACTCTTTGCCACTTTAGCGAGTTCCTCATACTTGGCACTCAGTGACTTGATGATGATTGGGGCATTCTTGCTTGAGGTTTTCTTCCTCAGGATGGGCATCATCATATCCCATTCTCTTAACCCATAGTCTGAAAATCTGACTTCAGGAAGGTGTTCAGACTTTCTTGGACCTCTATGGACAGTTAAGCTCAGAGGTTTGGTGGGGTGAATGGTGATGTCAGTGATGTTGCCTTCACCTTTGGTTTTGTTCATGTGCCACACATACCTCTCATATGCCCTTTGCCTCTTTTCCTGCTTCAGTCTGGCTTCCTTGTTATGTTTCTGAAGTAGTTGGGCCTGAAGCTTGATGAATTCTTCTTCCTGAATCACTTTCTCAGACTCCTTTATTTCCTCCCTGGCAACCTCATAGATGGTAGATGTGGTGAGATCATGGGCTTTCCTGCGATCTTCCTCATCTAAGATCTTAGCTAGTTCCTCCTGAGTCCCATAGACTCTTCTCCCATCTTCTAAGTCAACATAAGACGGTACTTCAGGGACTGGTTGTCTTATGTTTGAAGTCTTGACCAGGTGTGGTTCAGGAGGTGAGGTTTCAGTCATAATTTCCTTCCCTTTGCCAGTGAGAGGAGGTTGACTTGTGGATTCCTCAGGATTTGGAACAGTTACCAAGGCAGAGGAAGGATCAGGAATTTCATCATTTTTCTCCCCCTCAGCAGGTTTAGGAGCTTCAGTGGATGGACCTGCTGACTGAGGAGGTGGTGGGACATGAGAGGCCCGAAGAATGGATAAGATATCAGAGACCATAGACTTAGTCTCAGAAGCATCCTTCTTCGCGGCACTGAGTTCGGTAGCCATTAGTTGTTGGGTGGTGGAGAGTTCAGTAACACGGTTGGTGTAGTGGATGATCAGCTCATTATGTGTTTGTGAGAGCTGATCCATGGCTGAGGAGAGCTTGGTGAGGTGCCCCTTGGATTCCATTGTAGCCTGAAGAATGGAGTCCTGGTTGTCCCTGAGACCTTTGATATCTACCCCCATAAAGAGCCTGAGAAGCTCAGTAAGGTTTGAGGCGGCAGTTGACTGAACGGCCATATGGTCTTTCATCGATTGAATGAGTGTGGGATCATCAGAAAGTTGTTCTTGGACCCCTTCAACAGCCTTGTAGATGTTGGCAAGCTCCTGATGCTGACCAGTGACCGTCTCATCAAAGGTTTTGGTGAGTTCCCCAAGTTGTTTTTCAGTAAGCCTTGTAGCCTGAAGAATCTTCTCCTGAGATTCTTCTACCGAGGCCCTGAAGTCGGCATAGGAGGCCGCCGCTTCAGTATGCTGATCCAATAGTTCATCAGTGAGAGCATTATACAGACCTTCGTTGGCATGGCGAAGGTACTTGACCATACTTCTTTCAGTAGGTGGATGAACATTGTCATACTTGGTTAACCATTCAGGGGTGTTAGAGGCACCTTGTGAAGATGATGATGAAGATGATGGGGAATTGGGTTGTTGATCCTCAGGAGGAGGAGAAGAGAGTTGTTGCTCAGATGGACCCTCCGTTTCCTCCTCAACTTCAGTAAGAGGTTCATCATCACCAAAATCGAAATCCTCCTCCTCCTCTGACTCATCAGCCAACAAAATTTCATAGTCAGCCAGAGAAGGAGCCTTCAGGGAATCCAGCTCCCCCTCAAAAGAGGGCTCACTTTCGTTGTGGCCAGGTCCTGATCCTTTAGCCATAATAACTGGTGGGGTTGTACCAGCCTGACTAGTCATAATAACTGGGGGGTTTTCCCAGCCTGACTATTAGGATCAGTTCCTGAGTGACTTAGACCGCCTGAGGGGGTGATGGGTTCCGTATCAGCGGGTGGTTTGTTTCCCCCTGAGTCTTTGTCCCCCTGAGCACCTTCATCTACTGATGGGTGTTCTCCAGTAGAATCACTAGGTACTATTGGTGAATGTTGATGGCCTCCCTTCCCATCAGGATTGTGCTGTCCTTTTGGGGATTTAGAGGCCTGAACTCCCTGAGACTCTAAGTGTGATTGCTTAGAGACGTTAGCGGGATGTGAGTGGGTGTGGGTCCCCTTCTCAGTGGAGTAGTGCTGCCCCACTGAGGATATAGAACCCTGTACTCCCTCAGGCTCTGATTGTGATCTATCAGTGCCTTCACTGGGATGTGAGTGGGTGGATGCTCCTGACCCACCTGACTTGTTTTTGTCAGTAGGGACATGTGGAAAGGGTGTGCCCGAGGATACTGAGGATGATTGCTCAATACCCTCCGTTGGCGGTTGTTTTGTGGCCAAAGTGGTCTCTGTTATGGGAGTCGGAGAGGTCAAGGTCACAATAACTTTTTTGGTGCCTGAGGCAACAGTCTCAGTGACGAGTGGCTTAGGTCTAACCACCTTACTGGACTGTCCCCCTTTCCCTTTCTTCTTTTTCACCTTCTTGGTTGGTGAAGGAACTGGTGAGCATACATTTTCACCCTGAATCACCGTCAGCATGTAGGTGGTCAGGGCGACTGGATTTACCTCAGTAATGTCACTACTAAAGTTGGTCTTATGTAAGATGTCAGGTTTTGTACCTTCATCATCAGACCTTAAGTAGTCAGGACCGAGGAGATCCTGAAGCACACAGGAAATGAACCTAGGATACGACATATGTCTTTGCCTATGTTTCCCTGAGAGCTTTGACACGAGGTCACGGAAGATTATTCCTCCGATATCTATTTTTCTACCCTCCAAGAGACTGAACATCATCAATTGTTGTGATGAGTTCAACTGCTCAGTGGAGGATTTGTTTCCTCCGAGTACCTGAATGACGAATGTCATCATAAGTCTCCAGACAGGGTGAAACCACGTCTTCACTATTGGAGCCTTAGCCAACAAGGCTTCAGGAGACTCGCCAGGACGCCTAACATCATGAGGCCCTAGGAAAAGCATTTCTGCTTTTATTTCCTGATCAGTAGGGTTAGCCTCAAAGTTCTCAACAAAGTTGAGACCAGTGGCATTGATGAAGGTCTTGTAGTTCAGGGAGAGAGTCTTAGTCCCATTCATCACAGTGAAAGTGATGATCGACTCTTTGGTGTCCTTAGGGCTAGTAGCCGTTGCGGTACACCAAAACTCCCTGAGATAGTCATTGTAGATGACTTCTGGGGTGGTTGTAAAAGCTGTGGCAAGGAAGCAGTTTTGTAGGTACTTAACTACATCCTTGTAACCCGCATATTGCTGCGGATAATGGAAATTTCCAACCACGTTGTTTTTGGTTAAATCCACGCCCTCCATTGTGAAGTTCACATTTGGGGCGATGGTAATAGCATTAGAAGAAGCCATTTGATGATCGGGTTTAGGTCGAAAAATGGTCGGATAATCTTTAATGCTAAGAACACACACACAATTTTGTTTGAGAAATAAAAAGGGCAGAGTTTTGCTTATAAATTTCTAAAAGCGTGTGTGTGTTTTCTTTTGGATGGGTATATATAGGGAAGTGGAAGGGTTTGGGGTATTTCGGGCATAAAAACATTTTACTTCAAAAATTGAAATTTGTTTTATAAAAATTTGAAGTCCGCATTTAATGCCACGATTCCACTTCCCCATGTATTCGGCAACCATTATGGTGAACAGTTGAGCCGTCTGCAAAAAGTGTAGTTTGCAGAGATGAGTCATCACATTTCTCTAATGTGATTGGATAGGCAATTAAAGCCAAGTGGGAAAGTGGGGGCCCAAGATGTGTATGCCAGAGAGACATATATTCCTATATTAAATAGGATATCAGTCACCAACCTAGGACATTTACTAACAAAATACTTAGAGCATTTAAGTTAGCATTGAATGACATCTTGAGGACCCTGAATGACTTTTCATTCACTGAGGGATTCAGTAACTTTGGTTTTAGTTACTGATGGTTCAGGAAGGGGATTCAGTGATACTTATCACTGAGGGACACATTGATTCAGGGACCTGAGGTTCTAAGAATGTACACTTCAGTTGGATAGATTCAATCAGTGGACTGAGTCTCAATATCCAACATTCCTAACTCAGCTTTCAGTCTAGTGAAAGTTGGTTCATCCAAAGGTTTGGTGAAAATATCAGCTAACTGATATTCAGTAGGGATGAAGTGTAATTCAATGTCACCATTCATGACATGATCCCTGATGAAATGATATCTGATATCAATGTGTTTTGTTCTCTGATGAAGAACAGGGTTGTTGGAAATTGCAATTGCACTTGTGTTATCACAAAAGATGGGTACCATCTTATACTGAATGCCATAGTCACTGAGTTGACTTTTCATCCAAAGTACATTTGCACAACAGCTAGCTGCTGCAACATATTCAGCTTCAGCTGAGGACATGGCAACTGATTGTTGCTTCTTAGCACTCCAACAGACTAATTTTCCACCAAGAAATTGGCAGGAGCCTGAGGTGCTTTTTCTATCCATGTTGCATCCAGCATAGTCAGAGTCTGAGTATCCCTTGAGGTCAAACCCTGAGCATTTAGGATAATACAATCCAAGGCTCGGAGTACCTTTCAGGTACCTGAGAATCCTCTTTACAGCAATGAGATGAGATTCTCTTGGGTCAGATTGATATCTGGCACACAGACATACTGAGAATTGGATGTCAGGCCTTGATGCAAGGAGATACATCAGTGACCCAATCATTCCTCTGAATAGAGTCTGATTGACTGATTTACCAGTGAGGTCATAGCCAAGGTTGTTTGGTGGGACCATGGGAGTCTTGACTGAGGCACAGTCACTGAGATCATACTTCTTCAGTATGCTTCTGACATACTTCTCTTGACTGATAAAGGTTCCATTATCAGTCTGCTTAACTTGTAAGCCAAGAAAGTAAGTCAGTTCTCCCATCATGCTCATTTCAAATTTCTTTGCCATCAATTTTTCAAACTGTTTGCAAAGTTTATAGCTTGTTGAGCCGAAGATGATGTCATCAACATATACTTGAACAAGTATGACATCATCATTTGTCTTGTAGATAAACAAGGTATTGTCTATCTTGCCTCTGACAAATTTGTTTTGGATCAGGAAGGATGAGAGTGTTTCATACCATGCCCTGGGAGCTTGCTTCAGTCCATATAGGGCTTTGTCAAGCTTACAGACATGGTCAGGAAACTCATTGCTCTCAAACCCAGGAGGCTGTTGGACATAAACTTCTTCTTTCAGGGAACCATTTAGGAATGCACTTTTGACATCCATTTGGTACACTTTGAAGTTCATGTAGGTTGCAAATGCAAGGAAGATCCTGATGGCTTCCATCCTTGCAACTGGTGCAAATGTTTCCTCATAGTCAATGCCTTCTTGTTGGTTGAAGCCTTTGGCAACCAATCTGGCCTTGTTTTTGATGACTATGCCATTCTCATCTGATTTGTTTTTGAATACCCATTTCATTCCAATGACTGAAACTCCATCAGGACACTTGACTAAGGTCATCACCTTATTTCTGTCAAATTGTTCCAATTCATCTTGCATGGCCTGAACCCAACTAGGATGAGTAAGTGCTTCTTTGACACTTTTGGGTTCAATAGTGGAGATGAAATCCACAAATAGGCATTCATTGGGTGTGGCTGCGGATAATTTAGCAGCCATGCTTCTGGTGAGCATGCCTTCAGTAGGCACTCCAATAATATTGACAAGTTCTATATCCTGAGACCTGGTCCATCTGTCCTGAGGTCTTGGGTACTGATTAGAACTTGTGGAGGCCATATTTGGTAGAGGTGAAGGGATTGGTTCAGACACATGAGGGCTTTCAGGGAGATAGGTGTCTGAATGATTGGTTTGATCACTGAGATTATTTGGTTCCTGAGCACTTTGAACAACCTGATTGTTAGAGTCAGTGTTTGTTTGTGCTTCAATAAACTCAGTGAGGCTTGGGTGAGGAAGGTTATGAGGGAGGATGTGATAGGAGATATCAGCATCAGCTTGATACTGAGTGGAAGGATTGTTTTCAGGATCAAACTCATCAGGAGGATATCTTGATGAGTCATTGATTCCTATCTCTTCCACTGAGGAATTTGAGAACCTGAAGACTTCAGTGCTCTCATCAAAGGTAACATGAAATGTTTCCTCAGTTTGTTGTCTCCTTGTGTTGAACACCCTGAAGGCTTTTGAGACAAGGGAATATCCTAGGAAGTATCCATCATCAGCCTTTGCATCAAATTTCCCTAGGTGGTCTCTGTGATTATGAATAAACACAGGACACCCAAAGACATGAAAGTAGCTGATGTCAGGGATTCTTCCCTTGAATAACTCATAAGGAGTCTTGCTATGTCTCTTGACAATGACGGATCTGTTTTGTGTGTAACAGGCAGTTTTGACTGCTTCAGTCCAGAAATGTTTTGAAAGGACTGATCCATTTAGCATTGTTCTAGCAGCTTCAATGAGTGTTCTGTTTTTCCTTTCAGCCACACCATTTTGTTCAGGTGTGTAAGGTGAGGAAAAGTTTTGATGGATACCTTTCTCATCACAGAAACTCTCAAGTTCATGATTTTTGAACTCAGTCCCATTGTCAGTCCTAATCTGTTTGACATTGATGTCATTCTGATTTTCAATGTTCCTGACAAAGGACATGATAGTTCCTGCTGCCTGACTCTTTTTGGTCAGGAAGTAAACCCAAGTGTATCTTGAGTATTCATCCACTATGACCAGAGTATACTTCTCATGGTTAATAGATCTAGGACTGATGGGTCCAAAGAGATCCATATGAAGAAGGTGTAGGCAGTTCCTGATGGAAAAATTTGATTTGGTTTTAAAGGATGCTCTCTTGTGTTTGCCTTTTTCACAAGCTGAGCAGGGTTTATCCTTTGAAAACACAAGAGATGGTAAGCCAAGGACCTTATTTTGTTTCACAAGATGATTTATGTTTTTGAAGTTCAGATGGGAGAGTCTCTTATGCCAAAGCCAGTTGAGAGTTTCAGTGGCCTTAGCAAAGAGACAAGTACCATTCTGAGTCAGACTAGTCATGTCTAACACATAAACATCTTGTCTTCTAGGTGCAATAAGGACAACTTCCTTGTTTGCATTGAAGATGGTTCCTTGCTTATCATCAAACTGAACTATGTATTTTGCATCACATAGTTGACTGACACTGATCAAATTATACTTAAGGCCATTTACATAAGCTATCCTAGTGAAGACTATACCATTGCAGTTTACTGAACCATAACCTTCAGTGGGACATGATGAGTTATCAGCAAATACCACCTTGGGTCCTGATTCTTCCACATATTTGTGCAGATACTGCTTCACACCAGTCATGCTCCTTGAACATCCACTATCTAGATGCCAAATTGGCTCCCTGGCATGTCTCTGCACAAATAGTAAACTGGGTCAGTTCTTCCTAGGACCCCTCTTCATAGAGGGCTTGGCTTTAATAGCCTGCTTAAAAGTAGATAATGATTTGTGGTCAGTGGTTGAGTGGACTGAGCTCCCACAAATTTTGCATTTAATTGCAAGGAAAGACTCAGCAGACTGAGAGGATGATTTGTTCTTTCCTCTCCTTGCCTGAATGACCTCATCATGTCCTGAGGTGTCATGAGTGGGATCACCACATAGGTCACAGCATGTGTCCATTAGGCAATCCTCAGGGAGGTGGTCATTGAATCCACAATGAGGGCAAGAGGGAAAAGGCTTTGCCTTTTTCATTCTCTGCTTAGCATCAGATGGATACTTAAGAGCAACTGATTTAAAGTTTGCCATCTTAGCTGAGGCTGTGTATGACTGATGATCAGAGGTTCTGTGATCTTCCTTTTTGCATACCATGCAGAAAAGGATTCTGTAGCAATCATCAGCAACATGATTATTAAAGCCACACAGCTCACATATTACCCGAGGTTTGATGGGCTTGGTTTTGGGTTTGGAGGTTGAGGAAGCTGGTTTTGTCTCCTTAATTTTAGATTTAGGATTTTTCTCAGAAGATTCAATCTTCTCGCTCAGCTTCCTGACCATCTCAGTCAACTGATCAATTCTTGGATCAGGACCTTGAGATTTTACCTCAGAATGGACTGAAGTAGATGAGTCATCAGTGTTTACTGAGACCTTTGCTTCAGAATGGACTGAAGTTGTTGAGTCATCAGTATTTACTGAGACTTCAGGGATTAGCCTTTTCAGGATTGTATTTCCCGATCCTGATTTCTCCTTTGGAGAATGTTCAGAGTAGACTAATGGAGTGAGGTCTGAGCTTGGAGAAGCTCCCTGAAGGACTTTCAGTGGTGGGAGAGGTATAGCTGATTCTGATTCTGACTCAGTGATTAGCTCAGTACTACTGGGTTCTTCAGTGAGTCCTAGCATGCTTTTCAATGCCTGACTTTCAGGGAGCAAGATTTTTCCAGTCTCAAAGTTGGGTAACTTACTGACTGGGTTGTCCCTGACAATCCAGTCATTTGACTTGGGTTCTTCTTCTTGCTCAAAAGCAATGCCAGCTGGAATAAAGACTCTTTCTTTGTCAGTCTCACTGAGGGTGTCAGTGAGTGGGTTAATTCCTATGACTTTAAAGTTCTCACTAGGATTCATACTGACAGATTCATAGACTCTTGGGTTCTTTTTAGTCCAGCTTTTTATGACAGCTTTTTCTTTGTCAAGTTCAGTTTGAAGGGCTTGGTTCTTTTTCAAAATCTCAGTGTTTTGAATTTGTAGTGTGACTACTTCTAACTTGGCTTGTTTCAGTACAAGCAATTCATCTCTACATTTGTTCAATTCTAACACAAGATTATTATATTTTGAAAGTAGGTTAAGCCTTTGTTCTTCTACAAACTTGAGATCAACAGAAATATAATTTAAATAAGACTGCCAATCAGAATCATCATCCATTGAAAGTAAAATGTTTACCTTCTTCATTGTGATGTTGACCCATTCTCCATCTCTAGCATGGCTTTTTCCAACAGCCAGCTGATCACCATCTGAAAGTGCCATCAGTGCACTCACATGAATTTCTTCATCATCAGAGACCTCTTCATCATCCCAGTCATAGGCTTCAGCCATAAGGACCTTGTTCTTGGACTGAACAGTTTTGGGAGTTGGAGCCTGAGAGGACTGAGGGAGTGGCCTCAAGAAGAGCAAGCTTGGCTTTTGCCATCCTATACTTAGTTTCATAATCTTTTTGACTACTTTGAGAAGTTTGTGGAGACTGAAACATTTTAGGTTGAAATTTGCTAGCTCTTGAAGAAGAACTGTTTCCAGAAAACTTGTAAGAGGGTTCTGAGGTTGTTTTTGAATAGCAGTCTTTTGCAAAATGACCCTTTTTACCACATTTAAAACATTCAATGGTCTCATTTGCTTTAGCTTTTGAAAAGTTTGACTGATTTCTTTTGATAAAACGTTTTGAGTTTGCAAGAAGTGCCCTTTCTTGGAATTCCAAGTGTAAGTCACTTAAGTACTCCTCACTGGTTCTATCATCAACCTCGTCATCAGAATCCTCTTGAAAATCCTGCACAATACCATTAGAATAAAAGGCAGTTGATATGGGTGAGGAAGTCAGGGCCTTTTTGGTTTCAAGAGCTTTCTTTGAGTCTGGATATCTTCTTGATATTAGGTTGTCTTCATAGACAAACTTCCCATAGATCTCAGCAAGCTCAAGAGTCTGAATGTGGTTAGCATTCCTAAGGCCCTGAGAGAAGTTTAACCACTTCTCAGGGAGACAGTTGACAAAGCCAACATTGATCTCATGCTTAGACAAAACTACACCATCATTGGATAACTCATTTATCAGGGTCTTGTACCTAGTGTAGGTCTCAGAGAGACTTTCAGAGTCTTTGGCCCTGAAGGTATTATACTCAAGTTTAAGATCCATGATCCTATTTTCCTTGGTATCTGAGGGACCTTCGAAGCTATGAACCAAGTCAACCCATGTTTGTTTGGCTGATGTACAGTTAATGACTGATTCCATTATATCGTCAGGGAGACAAGATATAATTATGCTTCTCAGGCGTTGGTCTTGATTGACCACCCTTCTCTCATCTATAGTCCACTGAGCTTCAGGTTTGTCTAAACCTTCAGCAGTTTTAGGGACATAGGGACCATCATTGATACAAGTGATGTAGTATGGTTCCATACCAGTCAAGTAGCAAAGCATGCGCTTTTTCCACTTGCTAAATTTACCAGCTTCTAGTCTGGGAGCAACAGCTGAATAGCTACCTCCCTTTTTGTCAACTAGCTGGGGCACATTTATATCAGCCATAGTAGGATCTTGGTTTTAAAAACCTTGAGCACTCTTAGTTTTGGAAAGATTTTATAAACCAGAGGCTCTGATACCACTTGTTGTTCCCGTTACACTTATAGAAATAACTAGAAAGTTATCCTAATCGTGTACTACGACTGACACAAAGTATGATTAATTTTACCAAATAAGTTAGAACGTAAATATAAAAACAACAAAGGTTTTTCAACGTTTAAATTCTTATTAGAAATTAATCAAAGAATCTATTACCCAAAGTGTTTTGCGGAATAAACACTTTGGGATTGAATAGACAAGGTATGGTGTTCTCCTCTTCTAAACTCAAGCTTTTCTTGAGTGACAACTAAAAGACCCTACTGAGCTATCTCAGTGAGTAGGTTGTTCTTTGGAGGAGAAAAGTGGGCTGTGAAAGTCTAAGCTTTTAGTGCACAACCTTAAACTCACTTTTCTCCTCTTCTATCTATTTATACACAAGTGTAAAAGAAAAACCTATAAACTAAAGTACAAGTTGACTTATATTGGTCTGACAAAAGTACAACTGTATTTTGTCATTACCAATCTACATCGGGAATAAGCTAAAAGATCCTTTTGAGTGTCTGCCCAACCACTCTCGTACTTTAAGCCGTATTAAGGAAAGTTCGCTTTCGGCGTGATAAGACTTGTACTTATCCTCTTCAAACTTTCCCGCTCGATCCCGCCTTTACTTCAGGTCTTAGATTGATTCTAAGTCTTCAGTCTTTAGTCTTCAGTCTTTTAGTGTTCAGGAGACTGAGGGGTTCAGTGAGCTCTTGTCAGTACTCACTGAACCCATCATCTTCTTCTTCGGCCTAAGTCATACTCAGGAAGTACCGCCTTCCTGAGGAGTGAATCCTTCGCCTTGAATTCGCCTTAAGCATCCTGAAGATGACTCACTGAGTTACCGTTAACTCAGTGACTTGAATTGTTCTCGGTTGGTAAACACTTGGCTTAATTTGTGTTCAAATCCTGTTTTAGATAATTGGGTATTTATGGACCCAACAGTAATACTGCTCCAAACCCAAATGTGCTGCACACCGGTCACCAAGCAGCACAAATAACTCGAACATCATTAAGTTTCATTGACAGCAGTATCGAGCAGCATTAATTTCCTATAAGCAGCACTAAAAAGCTACGAGCAACATTAAAAATTTAGTAGCAGTACTAAAATATTTAGTAGCAGTACTAATAAATTTAGTAGCAGTACTAATATTCATAAAGAGCAGCACTAATCTCGTAGAAGCAGCAGTAACTTAGGGTTAGCAGTATTAATATAGACGTAGCAGTACAAACTATCATAACAAGCAACATGGAGTGAATACCAACTCAGCAGTATTAACGAATTAGAATTAGGGTTTGCTTACTCCATAACCTCGACTTTAACATATAATCCAGTACTACTCGAATCACACATAACCTGTTGATGTTGTCATGCTTCTTTTTCTAATCCCTTCAAGACATCTGGTAGTCACATGATGAAGAGAACGTATCTTGAGTACCTAAGCAGACATCATCATATGTATCATCATCGTCGCACACCTCAAACAAGTTCAGAAACCCTAAAAACGATAAACCTTGAAGATCCAAAGCTACTTTCTTTGTAAACGGGATTAGGGAATTAAGTTAAATGCAAATTAACCAACTTTCATGAAGAAAACAATCAGTAGAATAAGAAACTCATGAATTTCAAAACCCTAAAATCCCTAAAAATTGACCTACTTCAATGTTTCTGCAGCAGACTTTTAGAAAATTAATATATTTTTATTGAAAGCTCAGATTGAAGATCCCTCCAGTGAGAATGTACCATGATGTGTAGAGAACCTTCAGTAAAAATTTCGTTACGATCCAACGGTTAACGAATAAGATATCGCCTTTTTACCACAGCACTGCAGAAAGTTACGAAAATAAAAACCAAAGTCGATTTTTCTTCTTTCTTCGACAAATAAAACCTTGTAAATCCCTATATCATGAGCTCCCTGAGCTCTGATACCAACTGTGGAGTTTGTTAGAACTCCTTAGATCGTTTTGAGCTCTAGGAATAACAATAACAAAGGTTAACAATATACGCAGCGGAATTAAACAAGACATTAATGTTATTGTAACAAGGTTTTCATCATTATCATTCATAACAATTACATACACGACTAGCCCCAATACTACTTGATCAATTGTAGTACGGTTACTCAACAATAACAGGGATCAAAGATCCTTGAGGCTAAAACACAAACTCTAAACCTAGGCGTTTACACAAACAACCAAACGCCTATACACACACACTTTTACTAGTCGACTACATCTTTACTTGTGCACTACAAAACATACGCCCTATATCTCTTTATATAATAGAAACATATTAGGGTTTACAAAGACTTATAACAATATTAGAAAGAAAAAAAATCTTCCTAACGTTAATCATTATCTTCAAAAATGAATCTTAATCTTCCATAACTTGTAGAATTCCTTCTTTGTCTTTTAAGTCCTTGTAGTTCGTATTTGCTTCATTCTTCTTTTATTTTTTTGTATTATCAACTCAATATAAAACCCAACACCATCCCTTACTTTGCCCTTCCCATTCCGTCCTCTTCCATTCTTTAAAATTTAGACTCGAGAACAGAGCGTAAATATGGTACCAGTAGAGTCAAAAGATGTAAGCCATCCAACATGAGAAGATTTTGTAGTGAATGTAATAACAAATGAATAAGAGGGTATAGCTAGGTAGCCCAGATCCAAAGTAGCCCATGTCTATTTTGAGAAACCAAAAAAAAAAAAAAAAAATCATGTCTAGAAAAGGTTACCCCGGGGGCGACTTGTCCATTTTTTTAATTACATAATAGAATTAGTAAATTAAATTAAATTACATTCATTCTACAAAATAATAAAATAAAATTATCAAAAATATGATACTATGATTAATAAGAGGACTAGACCATTACATATGATGAACTCAAATAAGTACATTTTATTATCATCATTTATCCTATTTATTTGACTTGTTTTATTATATTATATATGAGAATCGATACATTAATGTTTACTTTAGTAATTCTCAGGTAAAAACAAGCATTATGTGAAACTTGGCGATTTTGGACTAATTATGGAGCAAAACAAGCGAGATGTCAAAAGTCTACTGAAATCCAGAAGATGCGCCGTATCTCACTCAACAGATACGACGCAATATCATACTTAGATGAATTCGAAGACCATTGTCTGACTTTGAAGAATGCGCCGCATGCAATTCTGTCATGCGCCGCATATGAAACTTTGGTCAAAGAAGAAGATCAAGCTCGTTCTACTCCAGATACGCCGCAATATACTTCTAACATACGGCGTATCACTATCAAGATTTCACCAGTTACAATCCAAGACAGCTAGAGTACATGCGCCGCATACAAAGATCAAGTTACGCCGCATCTGAAGACGGTGTACGAATATTCCAGAATATATTAATCTTGGACCCCACGCGAAGTTAAGTCAATGTGCCACATCTATCAACTCAATGCGCCGCATCGATCCCTCAGACAGAAACTATAAATACCCCAAGGTCAGACGAATTTAAGGGACCTTTTGTATAACCCTAGAGCCGAATCCAGACGACCAAGCAGCACAAGACACACCTCAAACAAAGATACAAGAGCTGTAAGAAGGTCCTGCATGTATTCAATTCATTAAGTAGTTTTGTTTTATTGTTTTAGTACACTTTAATTCATCAGGATTGATGGGCTTGTGTCATGTGACTACGGAAGATCATGCACTCCCCTTAATATTGCTTTCCCATTAATTAAAGTTTATATGTTGATGTCTTTGGTGACTTTTATTAGTGCATTGATAACCTCTGTGTCTAGCTGAGTCTTGCTTGGGTCGCCATGCCCCTTCCTCGCCTATTTATTCTAGCGTCTCTAGAAAAGTAGGATAGACATAAGTAATCATTAAGGGTTTACTCGCCGATAAGATTAGAGCCAACGAGAAAGGTTTAATTATATACACTTCATATAAAACTAGCAATAAAACAAGTGACAAGCTATTTAATTATCAGGACAAGTCTTCTTATTGTCTCGAGTATCTATCTGTGTACGTGTGTGCTAATCGCTGATTCGTGCTCATTAATTTAGTTTTCTATTTAATTATAACCAAACTGTGCCAGTCTCTCAGGCTGAACCCCCTTGCGTTAGATTAGGTTGTATAACTAACTGATGAGGCGAAAAGTGTACCGCTTTTAAGGGGTCATTTAAGCCCGAAATCGTATTTATTTGATCAAATATTGCCCTAAATCGTTCCTTTTGTCATTTTAGGTACTTTTGAGGAGAAATCTGGAAAAGGAGGCATTTTGGACGTTTTTGGAGCATAAAAGTGAAGAAAACGGCTAAGTCTCAAGAATCGGCTAAAAGTTACTCTTGACGGCGTCAAGATTTACTCTAGACGGCGTCATGCCTTGGCAAGAAAAGTTGGACGTGAAATTTACTCATGACGGGCCAGTGAAAACAGCATGTGAATTCTGACGGCGTCACGCTTTAACTTGATCGAGGGCGTCACGGCTTAAATCATAAGGGGACGGCGTCACGTTCAAAGTTCGACGGCGTCAAGCCTTGATAAGCCAGAATGGATTTTTGAAGAGCTAAAGAGGGACGGCGTCAAGAAGGTCATCCGGGAACCCTAAAAGCGGCGAGGTGACGGCGTCACAATCCATAAGGTGACGCCGTCAGATCCAAAAATCTATATATAGTTTTCTAATTTTTGTCATTAAGGGAGAGCTTAGTGTGTGGAATTTTGGGATAAAACCCTAAGACGATTTTAGCTACTTTTTCAGGGCTTTTTGCCTTGAGATCTTCCATGTTTCATTGAAAGATAAGTTATCAATTAATCATTCAATATGTCTATGTGTTGTTTGATTCTATCTTATTCTTGTCTTTTGTTTAACATGTTAGGCTAAATTTATCTTGTGTTTGCTTAGATCTAATGAAACCTAGCTATTGATTATTGGTTGTTAGTGTGTTATTAGTTGTATTGGATGATTGTTTATCTATGTTAGGCTTAAGAAAACTGGCTAACTTCCTATTCGGTAACTTGCTTGAACGTCTTAAGAAACATGAACCAAACGCGTACTAAAGGTTTTTATGGTTGTATTTAATGCACAAGCGAATTCTAGTGATCCCATGTTAGGAGCTTCCTAGCCGGCTCGACATAGGAGTGAAGTAGGAGCTTGTAGAGTTGGGGAAGTAAGTACGCCACCCCACGAATGGTATTAAGGAATACACCCGTCATCCACGCAACTAATACACACTAATTAACCGGTAAAAGATAGTTAGGGAGTAAGGAAATCTAAGTAAACACATTTCTCTACACATAAGTTTCTCACCACATTTTCATTTTTGTTATTTATTTTATTGCATCCGTAGTAATTTGGGTTAGTTGACTAGCAACTAATTCCGCCCATTCCTTCAAACCCGAGATTTTACTTGCTTTCATAAAAACTATAAAAACATAAAAAGAATCTTCCTCAACCCTTAGACCTAATTAGAGTAGTCTTTCATACCTAACGAACACTATTCCCTGTGGAGAACGATCAATCCCCCGTACTTACCACTACACTATACTACATCGGTCAGGTACACTGCCTGGTGGGGTTGTAAGCCTCTTGAGATCCCTCGAGAGGTAAAACCTGTTGTAAGGTTACAAAACCACGCATCAAGTTTTTGGCGCCGTTGCCGGGGAATAGTTATTGTTTAGGTTGAATTTTTATTTCTATTAGGTCTACTCACTAGATTCCTTTCTAGTGAGATTTTTATTTTATTTTTCTAGGTTTTCTTTAGTCTATCTATTTTCTTCGTGTCTTTGTTCGTAACCATACCATCCGACATCATGGAAGATGGTAATATCCTTAACCCCCACAACCCACCACCACAACAACCACCACCACCTCCTAGAGCCCGTACTTTAGGAGAGTATTCCCGTCCTAGCCACCATGGCTATCGAAACACCATTGAGCTCACTCAAGGAGCCAATATCACACCCTTGCGATCCGACACCATCCGGTTGGTGCAAAGCGGATGCGCATTCCATGGACTTCGTTCTGAAGACCCTAATCAACATCTCAAGGACTTTCTTAAAATCGTTGATTCTATAGACCTTGATGTTGCCACTCGAGAGACGACCCGATTGCGTCTCTTCCAATTCTCTCTGCGGGACCAAGCTAGTCAGTGGCTAGAACGTCAACCCGCAGGATCCATCACCTCTTGGGATGATCTCACCACTCGTTTCCTTGCTCAGTTTTTCCCACCGGGAAGAACTACCAAGCTAAGGAATGATATCTTGATGTTCCAACAACGTCAAGGCGAAACTCTCTACGAGGCATGGACTCGATTCAAGGACTTACTCCAAAAAGTCCCTCACCATGGCATAGAACTTTGGCTCCAAGTCCAAATCTTCTATGACCATATCAATCTCTCCACGAGGCAAACCATTGACCAATCGGCCGGTGGCAAGCTACGTGATCTAAGTGCGGAACAATCATGGGCTCTCCTAGAGGATCTTGCTCTTTATGACAACGAAAGTTGGAGTGATCCCCGTGATTTGAATAAAACGGTCAAGGCAATATCTTTGCCTTCGAACAATTCAAGCACTTCCGACCGTAGGATCATAGAACTTGAAGACCAAGTCAAGTTTCTCATGAAATCCTACGAGGCTCCTAAACCTTCAAGCCAAGTGAACAAAATCACTTCTTCATGTGAATTATGTAGTGGTCCCCACGACACTCGTGATTGCATGGAACTCCCCGAACAAGCTTTTGTGGACTACGCATCCTCGCGTACCGACGGAGCGGGAGACAAGTGGTACACTTTCAAACCCGAGCCAAACCATTATGGTGATTCATACAACCCCTCATGGAAAAATCACCCGAACCTTAGGTGGAAACAAAACCAAAACTCACAACAAACCAATTCTTCCAACCCACCTAATCGTTTCCAATCAAGCGGTTCCAACTCGAACCGTCCTTTCAACAACAATCCTTCCGGCAATGGTAGTACCAATAACTTTGAAGGATTGATGTCTCAATTTATGGCATCTCAAGAAGCTCGTTTAGCCAAGTTTGAAGCCGATTTCAAACAAAGACAAAGCGAGATGACCGATAAGATTGACACCTTGTTGAAAGCCCTCAATGACCGAGAAATGGGAGCATTCCCTAGCAACACGGTCAAGAACCCGAAACTAAACGTCAACGCTATTTCATCGGTTTCGTCCCCTAGTTCTTGTCCACAATATTATTCGGTCAATTCCATGAGCACGTGTTTCAAACAAACCCAAGTCGTTCCAAATGACCAAGAAGTTATGACATCCAAATTGGTCAACAACATAGTTGAAACACCTTCCACTCAAAACCTTGACGAAGAATTCAAGGAGCTCCACCTTGAAAGTCCGGTTGTTGATGAGTTGGATGAGAAGAAGCTCAAGTTAGGCGAAAAAGGGACCGCCTTTGTTCAAAACAAGCTACCTAAGAAATTAGATGATCCGGGCTTATTTGTTCTACCTTGCAAGATCGGTAATTCGGAGGCTTATGACACATTAGCCGATCTTGGATCAAGCCTTAACCTACTTCCGTTACCTCTCTACACCTCTCTAAAACTTGGAAAACTTGAAGAAACCGAGGTGATAATAGGCTTAGCGGATGGAAGTGTTGCTTACCCGGTTGGAGTAGTTAAGGACGTGTTAGTGCACATTGGAAAACTAACCATTTTAGCCGATTTCCACGTCCTTGATATGGTTAGCGACCCTACATGCCCCTTATTGATAGGTAGAGGATTTTTGGCGACCGCTAGTGCTATGATTGATTGTAAGGAATCTAAGATAGCGGTAGGAGAAGGAGATACTTGGTCAATCTATGATGTTAAGAAACACGCCTATGATACTAGTGAGGAACCGACACCCCATTGGTTAGAATTAAATAGGAGACCATCTAGATATGGACCTTGGATTGATAGAGACTTCATAGGACCCCAACGCCCATTTTACCTAGAAGAGGACTTTGTTAACCGAACGCATTCGGTGGAACAACTCTTGGCTAGGGACACCGAATTGGATCCATTTGAAGACTCTCTAGTTTTTAGAAAGATGATTGATTTCCTAGGAGTTTTGCCAATTAACCTAGGAATGAATAAGTGGATTTGTGAGGAAGATGATCATAAGTGGAATTGGGATAAACCACCCAAAGATGGAGATGGGTCATGGCATATTAAGATGACATTGTATGACCCGGATGGAGAGAAGTTTGAAAAGACATATCGTACTAAGCGGACCAATAGGAAACTTCAATCCAAGCTTAACCCTAAAGACGTCCTCGATGATGAGCTTACTTACATAGGGTAGCGTGACTTTGAGTCTAGCTACAAGACTCGTTAATAAAGAAAAGCGCTTCTTGGGAGACAACCCAAGCTTTATTTGTTTTATTTGCTTTGTGTGTTTATTTGTTTGTTTGTTTGTTTTTATTTGTTTCCGTATGTGTGTTTAATTTTTATTAGTATTGATTCATGTTCAAAAGTAATTTGTGAAAATGCTTTATTTTGTTTTTAACTTCGTCTTAACTACATATAAAGGTATTTTGCAAAAGATAAGTGTAAGGGAAATCTAAATTGGTTTATTAGAACACATATGAACATGAATCGTAATAATAATAAATTAGCATACATATTTGTGTTTGTTTGAGTCAAATGCTTGTATCGAGTCATAATGATGTTTTGCAGGATTTCCAGGAAGTAAGGTAAAGGTTTTTCCAGAAATTTTCCGGAAACTAAAAATGAAAATTTTTGTCAGGTCATTTCTGACGGCGTCAGGGGTTATAACCTGACGGCGTCAGATTTAATTTCCAGAAATTTTTGAAAGTTTTGTTTTTAAAAAGTTTTTATTAAATCTCCAACTTATAATCTCCAGGAATCTGCAAAATTATCAGTCCACAAGCATTATATCCTTATATATAGATTTTTCCCGCCGATGTTATGCAGGTTTTCGTGTTTGTTTTCTCAGGTTTAACAGGTTATTTTGGACAAGGAGATGTTTATGGAATCAAGCTTATGGCGATGCATTAGTCATGGAGCTTCAACATTCTCTTTGGAGGAAGATTTAACCGTGTAATTTCATTATCCATCGAGCGAATCAGGGGAGTATTTGATTTCATTCTTTTACTTTTTGCTTTTACATCTTGTTATTTGAACATTGGGGACAATGTTCATCTTAAGTGTAAGGGGAGGGTAAAAGTACGATTAGAGAATGCTATTACGCTTGATTTTTGTTTGTTTAATGGTAGATGTGTAATAAAACTGAGATAAATACCTGTTAGGGTAATTTTAGTGCCAAATTTAAAATTTTTTACAACATTTAGGAGTGAAACTTTGATCTTAATGAGCGTCTTATGGATAGGAGTTATATGACTAGCACAAAAACCGTACCACTAAAAAATTTTCCACCCCAAATATGTGAGGTTCGCCCCTAGAATTGGTAGGAAAAGCATTTATGCTATGATGTGTGTACCGGTAGCACTTAGATTCTAGAACTTGCGTTAGGACCATTCCAAGGCCACAAGTGAGACTACATTCGTGTAGTTAGATTTACTACATGATAAGAGGCATTAGGATTAACCCATTGTTTTACACATGTGTTTTTGTTATAATTACATTGGCTACATTGGTCAAGTAATTCTCCCACACCCCTTTGCGTTGTACTCATTTTTAGTACACGATACCCCTAGTACACCCCTCAGAGCCTATCTTTTCGTTTCGACCTTTAAGCATTTTACTTAAAGGAAGAATTTGTTACACCCCACTAAAATGTACACCCAAATCGCCTTAGCCTACCTTGTATGCACTCATTTTTAGTGCATTATTGTTACAACATTTGTTTAAACCCAAGTTAATTATCTAGTTGATTACATGGTTGCTAAGTCGAGTCATATCCTTGTACATATTGTTTTGGGACGATTGGGACTCATGGGTAAAGTACTAGTGTAATGGAGTAATGGGGAAGAACATCATTTATTACCCCCATATGTGCTAAATATTTTAAAAAAGTACTCCAAGTTTTTTCGATTATCTTGATTCGAGTCATTAGATTAGTTAATTGTAAAGTTATGTAAAAGTTCAAGTGTAAGGGGAATGCAACGCCCCTATGATGTATTATTTTGGATGGTAGGGTAAAAGTGTATGAAAAAAAAAAAAAAAAAAAAAAAAATCGAAAAATCAAGAAAAATACAAAAAAAATGAGAAAAAGAAAAAATAGAAAAAACACACGGACTACCATCCCGTTTCATTTTATGTTTGTTATATATTTTTGTTATTTTGTTATTTCGTTTTTAGCTTAAGATCGAGTCGAGTCTTCGCTTAGCAACATTGTATAGTACATGTAATTGATCAAGATCTTTAACTCGCCACCAGTAAAATATCCTTTATCTAACAAAACCGTGTTTTCCTTTTCCCTACACCCAATGTTATAACCCATGTAAAAGCCCTCTTTGATAGTTTATCTTAGGTGCTTACGCCTAGTGGAGGAGGTTTTCGATCCTTTCCCAAGCCTATGGTAATCTATTTGCTATGACAGGTAGTGAGAGATATTATCCGTTTTCATTTATGAGATTTATTTTTATGACACTTGAGAGATGTGAGTATCTAAACACTACTTGTGAGGTGCTAGTTTATAATCTCCGTGCTTATTATGATTGAAGTGGAACGAATATTTGTTGTAATTACTTTTATGTTTGCATTAAATGACCCCTAACTTGTATTTTGATTAGAATAAAAGCGCATTTGCTTGAGGACAAGCAAATCTCAAGTGTAAGGGTATTTGATGAGGCGAAAAGTGTACCGCTTTTAAGGGGTCATTTAAGCCCGAAATCGTATTTATTTGATCAAATATTGCCCTAAATCGTTCCTTTTGTCATTTTAGGTACTTTTGAGGTGAAATCTGGAAAAGGAGGCATTTTGGACGTTTTTGGAGCATAAAAGTGAAGAAAACGGCTAAGTCTCAAGAATCGGCTAAAAGTTACTCTTGACGGCGTCAAGATTTACTCTAGACGGCGTCATGCCTTGGCAAGAAAAGTTGGACGTGAAATTTACTCATGACGGGCCAGTGAAAACAGCATGTGAATTCTGACGGCGTCACGCTTTAACTTGATCGAGGGCGTCACGGCTTAAATCATAAGGGGACGGCGTCACGTTCAAAGTTCGACGGCGTCAAGCCTTGATAAGCCAGAATGGATTTTTGAAGAGCTAAAGAGGGACGGCGTCAAGAAGGTCATCCGGGAACCCTAAAAGCGGCGAGGTGACGGCGTCACAATCCATAAGGTGACGCCGTCAGATCCAAAAATCTATATATAGTTTTCTAATTTTTGTCATTAAGGGAGAGCTTAGTGTGTGGAATTTTGGGATAAAACCCTAAGATGATTTTAGCTACTTTTTCAGGGCTTTTTGCCTTGAGATCTTCCATGTTTCATTGAAAGATAAGTTATCAATTAATCATTCAATATGTCTATGTGTTGTTTGATTCTATCTTATTCTTGTCTTTTGTTTAACATGTTAGGCTAAATTTATCTTGTGTTTGCTTAGATCTAATGAAACCTAGCTATTGATTATTGGTTGTTAGTGTGTTATTAGTTGTATTGGATGATTGTTTATCTATGTTAGGCTTAAGAAAACTGGCTAACTTCCTATTCGGTAACTTGCTTGAACGTCTTAAGAAACATGAACCAAACGCGTACTAAAGGTTTTTATGGTTGTATTTAATGCACAAGCGAATTCTAGTGATCCCATGTTAGGAGCTTCCTAGCCGGCTCGACATAGGAGTGAAGTAGGAGCTTGTAGAGTTGGGGAAGTAAGTACGCCACCCCACGAATGGTATTAAGGAATACACCCGTCATCCACGCAACTAATACACACTAATTAACCGGTAAAAGATAGTTAGGGAGTAAGGAAATCTAAGTAAACACATTTCTCTACACATAAGTTTCTCACCACATTTTCATTTTTGTTATTTATTTTATTGCATCCGTAGTAATTTGGGTTAGTTGACTAGCAACTAATTCCGCCCACTCCTTCAAACCCGAGATTTTACTTGCTTTCATAAAAACTATAAAAACATAAAAAGAATCTTCCTCAACCCTTAGACCTAATTAGAGTAGTCTTTCATACCTAACGAACACTATTCCCTGTGGAGAACGATCAATCCCCCGTACTTACCACTACACTATACTACATCGGTCAGGTACACTGCCTGGTGGGGTTGTAAGCCTCTTGAGATCCCTCGAGAGGTAAAACCTGTTGTAAGGTCGCAAAACCCACGCATCACTAACTTAGGATATTAAAATACTGATTAGAATAACTAGATAATACGTTCCACTCTTAGTGATCGACACTCTGCTTACCATTATATTCATACTGACCGGGTACACTGCTCGTTAAGTGTGTGTGTTATTGATAAGTCGGCTAAATATAAATTTAAAACTTGAGTAGGCATTAATACTGCTAAACCGCAACGACACATCACGCGCATCAAGTTTTTGGCGCCGCTGCCGGGGAGTGAATTGTTATTATCTGTTAATTTGATTAAGTATTTTAATTAGGTTTTTATTTTTAGTTTTTTTTTAGATTCTAACCACTAACCCTGTTGTATATTAGATAGATTGCATTCATTGTATAATTTGCATATTTACTGTTTTTGTGTGTTTTTGTTTTCTGTAATTTTTGTTTCTTTTTGTTTGTTTTTATTTTTGTTTTTCTTTTTTCTTTATTTTTCTGCATTCTGCTGTCGTTGTATTGTGCTGATACAAACGATACGGCGGATCTGTTTTCACAGATACGGCGTATTGCGTTTAATTTTTATAAAATACAACGCGTTTAATAAATTCGAGTACGACGCATCTTTCCCCAAGATACGGCGTATTCTGTTTTTAATAAGAAAATTTTCTACACGCTAACGCCATACGACGCATCAGTTTTAACAGATACGGCGTATTTTCTATTTAAATTAAAAACAATTTTTCGAATTATTAAACAGAAGCGACGCATCAATCTTTATCGATACGGCGCATCTACTAAATCAAAAATCTTGTATTTTGAAACGTAACGAAAATACGGCGAATTAGCTTTTGTTAATACGACGCATTTAATTTTAATAAATATAATCGATTTTTTATAATTTAAACTTGATACGGCGCATTCTAATTCATAAGCGGTGTATCTGTTTTCTGAATAAAAGTCTGATTAAATTTTAACGTAATAAGATACGGCGTATCCAACTTTCTGGATACGGCGCATCGTTTGCAGATTTCAGCAACTTTTATTTTTCGTATTCCGTTTTCGTTGTTAATTTTCTGATATCATACTTTCTTGAACATACCCTATTGATGCTTTTGTGATGATTTCAGGAAGTGAATGACCAGGAATTCAACTAAGAACTTGATTAAACCTTTCGAAGATCCTGAACGAGCCTTACATTCGCTTAAAAGGCTTTTCAACACAAAAAGCTTTGAAATTTCAAGTTCGTTCGAGCTTGATTACTTTTCTGAAGAGAAGGAGAAGGAAGAAACAGAAACAATGACGGAAAACACTACTATGGAGGAATACATTAACAAAACCCGTGCTGATTACAGTTCAGGAGTTGCTAGACCGAAGTTTGATGAAAAGTCAAAGTTTGAATTGAAGGGTCAGTTTCTCAAAGAGCTAAGAGAAAATGCTTTCAGTGGAACAGAACATGAAGATGCTAATGAACATGTTGAAAAAGTCCTCGAGATTGCAGATTTGTTTACTACAGAAGGAATCTCTGACGATCAACTTATGCTAAGAATCTTTCCAATTTCGCTTAAAGGAGCTGCTAATAAGTGGCTAAGGAATGAACCTGCTAGTTCAATCACAACATGGGAAGATTTGAAGAGCAAATTCCTGAAAAGATATTGTCCACCTGCTAAAACTGCTAAAAAGATGGAGGCTATCAACAATTTCAAGTAAGAGCATGATGAAACTCTTTATCAAGCTTGGGAACGATTTAAAGACTTATTGATGAAATGCCCTCAACATTATCTAAATCCAATGCAGGAGATAATATTGTTCTATCAAGGATTGGACGTGCCTACTAGACAAATCTTGGATGCTAAGGGAGCTGTGCCTCAAATGAGTGCAGCCGATGCTAGAAAAGCTATCCAAGAAGTTGCTGATCACTCTCAAAAATGGCACGACGGAACCTCTACTAGATCTAAGAGCAGCACTAATTTTGACGGGTTTGCTGCAATTCAAGCTCAATTGGATAAAATTAGTAGAGAGATGAAGAAGCGTGATGAGAAAGTTTATGCTGCCCAAGTTGGATGTGAAAAATGCGAAGGACCTCACTACACTAAAGATTGCCCTAAAATGAATGACAGTGAGACTTTTGAAGAAGCATACTACACACAATTTGGACAACCATTCCAACCTTCAGGAAGATTTAGGGAAGCTGCTCCGGGATACTATCAAAAGAACAACTATAATCCCACTTATCAAGAAAGGAGGCAGACTTTGGATGACACTCTAAAGCAAATTATGGACGATGCTGCTAAAAGACATGAAGAGAACACCGCTATGATCAAAGAAATCCGAGCCTCAACGGATACTATAACAAGAAATCAAGGAGCTTCGATCAAAGCATTGGAACAACAAATCAGACAAATGAGCAAGGTTCTTCAAGAAAGGGGATACGGAAGTTTACCTAGCTCAACTGAAACTAACCCAAGAGATCATGTCAAGGCCATATGCACTACTGAAGAAGTCACGCCTAACATACCTTTTCCTAGAAGATTGATGAATGGTAATGATGCTGCAAAGCCCGAATTTTTCTTTAATTCTTCAATCAGTTTAAGGAGGTTACTCAAAGAGAAGGCAAAGATTGAAGAGGAGATCAAGGCTACAATGAAAGAAGAGAGCTCTGCAACCGACTTACGTGCCTTGCCTCATAAAGAAAAGGATCCAGGAAGTTTTACTTTACCTTGTTCAATTAATGACATATCTTTCAATAATGCATTAGCTGACTTAGGAGCTAGCGTTAGTGTTATGCCCCTTAAGACATTCACTACCCTAGGACTAGGAAAATTAGCACCAACTAAGCTGCTTATTGAATTGGCTGATAAAACGGTAAAACGACCTGAAGGGGTTGCTGAAAATGTGCTAGTTAAGATTGAGAAGTTTGTTTTCCCCGTAGACTTTGTTATATTAGATATGCCCGAGGATGTTAAGATTCCTTTAATCCTTGGAAGACCTTTCTTGTCTACCGCCCATGCTAAGATTAATGTGTTTAAAAGAAAAATCTCATTAAAGGTAGGGAACAATAAACTAGTCTATAAGTGCCAAAATCCTGCTAAGAGCATAATTAGAGGCGTCTATGTGCTAGGATTAAGAGAACGTATGGACCTCGATCTAGAAGCTAGGCTTATGGGAGAAACATTGATTCAAAACAACTCAACTAATCCTAATCATAAGAACCTCTAGGAATTTATTGACCTTAATGTACCTACCGAACTTAGGCGCGATATTGTTAATGATTCTGATGATGAGTGGTATGATTGCGAAGTGATTAACAAACGTAGGAGAATAGTTGATAATACAAATTTGAATAATGATATGTTTATTGAACTACCACCCCACCTTGCATATTTATGCCTATATAATAATAAGAATTTCCCGTCTATCATTTTGTCATCTCTGCCCGAAAGGGACAGAACTTTGTTTATACAGATATTAAAGAAGAATGGCGTGGATATTAAGGACGAGCAAGGAGTGTGCAATATTACTGGACTGGCGATGAGGGAGCGCGATGCTTCCGACTCTTACAGTGATCGGTATTAAGGAGCTGAACTTGAGTCTAACTTGAAGACTCTGGAATAAAGACAAGTGCTGACCGGGAGACAACCCGAAGGAAAAAATTTTACTTTTTTGTTCTGTGTCGAGTCTGTCAGACCTGCAGAAGATGCGGCGCATCTCCATCATAAGATGCGACACATCACCTGCACTGGTCATATCTTATTTCATTTTCTGCATTTTTATTTTTGACTTTAAAACTTTCTGTCAGTTTATTTAATGCGGCGCATCCCTGGTTAAGGATGCGACGCATCTTTTATTCTGATTCGTATTTATTCCAGGCTCGATACGGCTATCTTCTTCCATAAGATACGGCGTATCGACTGACCTGATGATTTACAGTTTAATTTTTTAGGTTTTATTTTTACTAACTACTAATGTATTATGCAAGTTTGAACCTTCTTAACTCAGGTGTGTTAAAGTCTAAATGGTATTATAGATTCCTGAATTTTTGTGGATAAATCATTTATGAAGCTTAAACGTTCTCATCCACAAGAAAGTTGATTTTTGCTCTTATACGAATAATGGAGGATCATACCGAGCAAATCTCAGGGGAGTTTTTCTGTTCTAATTCTTTTATTTTCCAGTTTTTAACCTTTGACACAAACAACGAGGACGTTGTTTAACTTAAGTGGGGGGATGGAGAATTAGAACACTTGTCCTAAACTTTTTCAAAATATGCTTAAAATGCGCTTAATATATCAAAATTAAAATTTTTTTTAGCATGTTTTTGTTTAAAGTCTAAATTACATAACCGCACACATAACTCTATTCTTTCAAAAATATTAAAACTTTAGTGTGCCGGTGACTTGTAAACTTTAGAACTTGGCTTGTATACTATTCGAGACCACCATAATGAGTATTATCTATATAATTGGAGTGACTTGTCTAAATTGGTAAATTTCTAGGATTACACCCAAATAGCCTTTATATGTTATGTGATATTAACTAACTACACTGGTTAGTTAACCCCCGTATAAACCCTTTGTTTACTCTCACTTTTAGAGTAAGATACCCCTAGAAAAACCCTCAGAGTCATTCCTTTCGTTTCTTACACCTTTGTTATAATGTTTCGATACACCCTTACACCTTAGCCTACCCTGTAGATTAAAATCCGAGGTTAATTGCTTTAGGCAAAGTGTGTTTCCTTACATTACCTGTGTTCGCGTGCGTAATTCATTATCCTTGGTTAGGTCGGGAAATTGCACAATGCAATTGGTATGAAAGTAAATATTGTATAACTTTTAGTTTATTTTTCGTGTGTTTGCTACTTTCACTATTACAGTTATCTCTGAAAGTATGAAGAGTATGGAAAAATTATCCGGAAAAATAGTGATAGAAAAGTTGTGAAATTTTACACATATATGTTGATGTTAAAAAAAAAAAATCGAAAAAAAATAGAAAAGAAAAAAGAAAAAGGAAAAGTTAGAAGTTTGTTTTAACCAACTTATGTAAAGTTTTGTATTAAGTGGGAGATATCACCACTATTTGTTGTTATATATTATATTTATGGATTGAATGGGAGTTGGCCGTTATGGGAACGCCAACTAAGGTTATTCTTTGATTGAGATTTTGTTGAGTATAATTCGTGTCTACCTAAAGCGTGTGTTTCAAGTGTTAAAGCGTGAGTTATTCAATGATATGAGTCTTATTCATGGGATGGTTGGGAAAGTGATTAACCACACTTAAGATTTTAATTTATCTGTTTTGTTTATTTTTCATTTTACACCAATTTGTATCCCAAATATTATCCATACCCTATATCATTCTTCATCCAAACCTTTGATTTATTGAGATTAGGGATTTGAGCAATCTTAAGTATCGTAGTCGTGGATTCGGCTATGTATTTATGATTTTGTCGCCCTTTTTGATATAATATTATTGGTGAAGATTACTTGGTCCTATCTTTAGCCCATTCGAGTTAAGGAATTGAGCAATTGCAAGTATCGTGGTCGTAGATTCGATCATGTATTTGTAATTTTGTCGCCTTTTCTGGAATATGAGATCGATAGAGATTAAAAAGGATGATCAACCCTTGACCAACAAACCCTTTTTACCGCTTTAGACTTGTTACTCCTTGGCTTTAGTGGGGGAGATGCGTATACTTGCCAAGCCTATGATAGAATATTCGTCACGACTAAGCAACTAAACGATTTAGAATTGTTTTACATTAAAAAATTATTTTGGTTTCTACTTCGTTAAGTGTTTGGTTGTGTGATTATGACAAAACGAATACGTGCTTAAATATAAAAATAAATCCTAATATCTTTTAGGATACATTTTCATATGATTAATTCTAAGGTTTACTTGGGGACAAGTAAAGTTCAAGCGGGGGGATATTTGATGAACTCAAATAAGTACATTTTATTATCATCATTTATCCTATTTATTTGACTTGTTTTACTATATTATATATGAGAATCGATACATTAATTTTACTTTAGTAATTCTCAGGTAAAAACAAGCATTATGTGAAACTTGGCGATTTTGGACTAATTATGGAGCAAAACAAGCGAGATGTCAAAAGTCTACTGAAATCCAGAAGATGCGCCGTATCTCACTCAACAGATACGACGCAATATCATACTTAGATGAATTCGAAGACCATTGCCTGACTTTGAAGAATGCGCCGCATGCAATTCTGTCATGCGCCGCATATGAAACTTTGGTCAAAGAAGAAGATCAAGCTCGTTCTACTCCAGATACGCCGCAATATACTTCTAACATACGGCGTATCACTATCAAGATTTCACCAGTTACAATCCAAGACAGCTAGAGTACATGCGCCGCATACAAAGATCAAGTTACGCCGCATCTGAAGACGGTGTACGAATATTCCAGAATATATTAATCTTGGACCCCACGCGAAGTTAAGTCAATGCGCCGCATCTATCAACTCAATGTGCCGCATCGATCCCTCAGACAGAAACTATAAATACCCCAAGGTCAGACGAATTTAAGGGACCTTTTGTATAACCCTATAGCCGAATCCAGACGACCAAGCAGCACAAGACACACCTCAAACAAAGATATAAGAGCTGTAAGAAGGTCATGCATGTATTCAATTCATTAAGTAGTTTTGTTTTATTGTTTTAGTACACTTTAATTCATCAGGATTGATGGGCTTGTGTCATGTGACTACGGAAGATCATGCACTCCCCTTAATATTGCTTTCCCATTAATTAAAGTTTATATATTGATGTCTTTGGTGACTTTTATTAGTGCATTAATAACATCTGTATCTAGCTGAGTCTTGCTTGGGTCGCCATGCCCCTTCCTCGCCTATTTATTCTAGCGTCTCTAGAAAAGTAGGATAGACATAAGTAATCATTAAGGGTTTACTCGCCGATAAGATTAGAGCCAACGAGAAAGGTTTAATTATATACACTTCATATAAAACTAGCAATAAAACAAGTGACAAGCTATTTAATTATCAGGACAGGTCTTCTTATTGTCTCGAGTATCTATTTGTGTACGTGTGTGCTAATCGCTGATTCGTGCTCATTAATTTAGTTTTCTATTTAATTATAACCAAACTGTGCCAGTCTCTCAGGCTGAACCCCCTTGCGTTAGATTAGGTTGTATAACTAACTTAGGATATTAAAATAATGATTAGAATAACTAGATAATAGGTTCCCCTCTTAGTGATCGACACTCTGCTTACCATTATATTCATACTGACCGGGTACACTACTCGTTAAGTGTGTGTGTTATTGATAAGTCGGCTAAATATCAATTTAAAACTTGAGTAGGCATTAATACTGCTAAACCGCAACGACACATCACGCGCATCAACATACATAAAACAATCTAAGGATTTGAAAATTGTGTTAATACAAATATCACGTAAAAACGTTATTTGTATTTTACGGTCTTGTAAGGTTTTGATAATGGCAATTATAAACTCATACGTAGTAAACATCTACGTAACCAAGTTTTAAGTTACAAGTTTACATTCCGACGTATATCACTTCAGATATGAATAATGTGATTATACCTAACGTCGAATGATCAAAGAGCCCAAGTAATAAATATTTTCTAACACACTTTAAATATTTATTAAACACATTTTAACACAAAGTTTACTTAATTAAAATAACTAGACATTTTAATTAAGTGATTTAATTAATTGAAAAACAAATTTAATTAGTCCCTTTATGCCCAAGTTATTCTAGAAACATTTAATTTAAAAATAATTTTAGTACAACACATATAAATGATCAAAGGATAAAAAGCTGTCCAGAGACGCTCCGCGGATCCGTATTTTATAACGTACGGATCCACAATTTGTGGATCCGCGGATCCGCCGAAGGTCGGTTCTGAGACAGAATTGAGTAGTATAAATAGGACTTTCGTCCAAACTTTCCAACTAATGATTCTCTGCCATTCTAAGCTTACTACTACCATTTCCCTCATCATATAACATCTTAATAACACTCTTTGATCATTCTACTTGACCTATAACACATTCAAAGTGATCCAACGATTCTACTCTGAATTCAAGTGAATAACACAAGAAGCTTTCCAAGCCTTCAAGTGTTATAGTTAGTAGTGTCTAGTCATATACTTTTTGTATAACATAGTGTATCATTTGTGTGTCTTTGTGTCTCACCATTTACTACCAACTTGGGTAGTGATCATCATACAACAACTTAGAGAGTCCGGTTAGTATTTTAGTCCTTAAAATACGTTGAGTGATAAGGTTGGTCTTACCTTGTGAAAGACTCGATATCTAGCTTATTATCGGTAAAGAAGTGAAGCGACGTTGTAAGGTTTTCTCCGCCAAAAAGGGAGCTTGTTGATATAATGCTTGCAAACTCTCGAGTTGGGTACTCGGGGAGTGGAGTAGGGCGAGGAAGAGAGCTTTGTGCCGAACCACTAAATGACCGTGTCTATTGGTTTGATCTTTCCTTTACATTTCCGCATTTACTTATTGCATATTGTTTATATTCATACATTGTATGTTGTGTTGATTTCACATCAAGTCACCGAATCTAAAGATTTTGTAAACAATCTAAAAATGGTAAAATCTATTCAACCCCCCTTCTAGTTTTTCACAATTGGTACCAGAGCCAGGCTAACCAAGATTTTTAAATTTGTTTGATTTTAAAACTTGAATCGACTTATGGATTTCGAAAACTACAAAGAGGGTCAATCTATGCAACGACCACCACTTTTTGAAAGCGATGGTTTTATATATTGGAAAATAGATTCGAGACCTATGTGAAATCAAAAGATCTTGATCTTAGGCATGTTATTACCATGGGTGATTTTCAACCTACTATAAGAAATGAAACTACTAACAAAGAAGAAGTTGTACCTTTTGAAAAACAAACGGATGATCTTAAAAGGAAACTTGCCAAAAATAATGAAGCAAAAATGTTTCTTTACAACGCTTTACCTAAAAAAGAATATGAAAGAATTTTCATGTGTGAAACGGCAAAAGAAATTTGGCAAACTTTGTTAATCACTCACCAAGGTAATAACCAAGTCAAAGACAACAAGATTGATTTACTTGTGCAACAATATGAGAAATTCTCGATTGTCGAGGATGAATCTATTGATAGTGGATTTGCTAGGTTTAATACTATTGTTACTAGTTTAAAAGATCTTGACCAAATTTTTTCGAGCAAAAACTATGTTCGTAAGTTTCTTAGGGCACTTCATCCAAAGTGGAGACCGAAGGTCACCGCTATTGAAGAATCAAAAGACTTGACAACACTTTCACTAGATGAGTTCATTGGCAACTTGAAAGTCTATGAGTTGATCATAGAGAAATATTTGGAGGTGATTAGAGGTAAAAGAGACAAGGTAAGATCTATTGCCTTGAAAGCCAAGAAAGAGTCAAGTGATGAAGAAGATTCGTCATCGGATAGCGATGATGATGAGGATTATGCAATGTCCATGAGGGACTTCAAGAAGTTCTTTAAGAGAAGAGGTAGATTTGTTACACAACCTCGACATGAAAAGAAGTCAATCCGGAAAAACCGGGATGACAAGAAATGCAAGAACGATCAAAAATGTTATAGATGCGGAGACCCGAATTATCTCATTGGTGATTGTCCAAAACAACCTAGAAACAAGGACCAAAAGGCGTTTGTCGGAGGTTCTTGGAGTGATAGTGGTAAAGAGGATGATGAAAAGACCAAGGAGGAAACGGCTCTCATGGCTCAATCATCATCTTTCTTACTATAGTGATGAAGCGTCTTCTATAGATGATGATGTTATGCAAAAACAATACGATGAAATGTGCAAAACTAGTCTACAAATCATACTTAAAAACAAAGGTATGAAAGTAATTAGAAAACGACTAGAAAACGAAATAGTTGAGCTTAAAGAGAAAATAAAAAAACTAGAAAGAAACAAAGCCTTAGAATGTGAGTCATGTCTAGCTTTACAATTAGAGAACACAAAACTAAAGGAATCACAATTTGAGTTAGAAAAGAACGCGTCAAAATTTGTAAAATTTGAAAAGAGTGCGTACACTCTAAAGAATATAATAGCCGAAGGTAAAAATCCCAATGACAAAGTAGGATTAGGACTTATCCTAAATGAAGCGTCAACAAGTGCAACCAAAAGTGTAAATTTTGTAAAGGGTAGTCGTGATGTTTTTACACCCTGCGGATCCACAAATATAGTGGACGGATCCGTATTATACGGATCCGTGGATCCGACGAAGTGCAAAAACAAGACAGAACTCTTTAATATGCGTCGAGAAGCCCTTAAACCAAAATTTGAGATTAGCTATGATAATATAGATTGTAAAGTATGTGAGGATAGAGAAACTCCAAAAATGAGCACTTCATCTAGAACCGAATTTGTTGTAGTTAGTAAGAAACCTTCAACTAACGAAAACAAACAAACACAACCATTGAAACCTTTGCTTAAACATGGTTTAAGTTATGTTAAGAATGATTCTAGGTCAACAACACCTCCACCTAGATGAGTTGTTAATTCTCAACCTAGGTCAAAAACACCTCAACCTAAGAGAAGACAAAATGTTCCGACACGACAACATTCACATCCTATGTCTTGGAACACTAGTCACCAACAACCATTCATGCCTTGGGGAGTTTATCCACCATCTGCATTCATGCAACCAACTCCTCAAATGGCTAGAATGTTTGACACTAACATGTACAGACCCATGAGACAATGGGGACCAAGCGTTTGAGTTTTTGTGTCGTTAAACTAGGTATGCTTAAAGGTTGATCTGGAGCCAAACGAATGGGTAAACGAAAGTGGTTGCTCCAAACACATGACGGGAAAAGTCTCTTTTCAACCTACAAAGCGTACGACAGAGGTAACGTTACTTTTGCTAGCAAGCTTAAAGGAAAAATCATTGGAAAAGGTACGGTTTCTAACGACTCACTTACTATAAATGATGTGGTACATGTTGATAACTTAGCTTTTAATTTGCTTAGCATAGGACAAATATGTGATACTAAGTGCAAAGTTGTTTTCTCGGAGCATAAGAGTGAAATCATTAAGAATGGTAGAATCATAGGTGAAGGAACTAGGAAAAATGGGTTATATGTGATGAAACTATGAAATAACCTTAAGGATCAAATTTGCTTAGCATCAATGGATGATAGTTCAACTTTATGGCATAGGAGATTAGGACATGTAAACATGCGTTTGATTCAATCACTTGCATCTAAGGAACTAGTTAGAAACCTTCCCAAATTTAAGTATGACCAACACTTTTGCGATGCTTGTAAAATCAGAAAACAAACACATGCTAGCCATAAGGCTAAAAATATGGTTTCTACTAATAGGTGTCTAGAACTCTTGCACATGGACTTATTTGGCCCATCGGCTATTCGAAGTTATGGAGGAAACTTCTACACTTTAGTAATAGTCGATGACTACTCAAGATATACATGGACAAGATTTTTGAAAACTAAAAATGAAGCTTTTGAACAATTTGAAATCTTAAGTAAGAAAATTCAAAATCAACAAGGTTGTTCAATCATTTCTATTAGAACGGATCATGGTCGGGAATTTGATAATGAGGTGCAATTTAGAGCTTATTGTGATGCACAAGGGATCAGTCACAACTTCTCGGCTCCAAGAACTCCTCAATCAAATGGTGTAGTAGAAAGGAAAAATTGAACCTTACAAGAAATGAGTAGAACATTATTAAATGAGCAATCGATACCTCAAAAGTTTTGGTGTAATGTCGTGGACACTTCAACATACACTTTAAATAGAATTCTCATTAGACCGTTCCTAGGTAAAACACCATATGAACTATATAGAGGTAAAAAACCCACACTAGAATACTTCAAGGTGTTTGGAAGCAAGTGCTTCATTCTCAACACCAAAGAATACCTTACCAAGTTCAACCCAAAGTCTTACGAAGGTATGTTTCTAGGATACTCACAAAATAGCAAGGCTTACATAGTCCTAAATAAGGATACTATGAAAGTCAAACAATCATTGAACATTATGTTTGATAAATCTCCTCCCCCACCTAAAACATCACCCTTGGTGAATGATGATCTAGATAAAGAATCAACAATTAAGAAGAAAACCAACTTAGACCTAGAAAACCAAGTCGAACAAGACAATGATGATGAGAATGGACCCTTAGAAGAACAAACAATAGTAAACATCAAAGAGTCTAAGAATCATCCTTTAGATCACGTGATAGGCAAGTTAAATGAACGAACACTTAGATCCCAAGCGCAAAACAAAAGTAACTTCTTTTGTTTCATTTCAACCTTAGAACCTAAGAATGTTAACTAAACCCTTAAGGATGAAAGTTGGATAGTAGCAATGCAAGTGGAACTAAACCAATTCATTGCTAATGATGTTTGGGAACTAGTACCTCAACCTAGAAATGCTACTATCATAGGAACTAAATGGGTGTTTAGAAATAAGCTTGATGAAAACGCGATAGTGTCTAGAAATAAGGCTAGATTAATAGCGCAAGGATATAGTCAACAAGAAGGAATAAATTATTATGAAACTTATGCTCCGGTAGCTAGATTAGAATCTATTCGTATATTACTTGCTTATGCGTGTGCCTTAGATTTTAAGTTATACCAAATGGATGTGAAGAGTGCATTTTTAAATGGTTTTATCAATGTTGCAAAAATCGTGAATCGGTAGTCGGGCGGTCGACCACCCAGCAGCGATTAATCGGTCAAGGCAAGATTAATCGGTGATTAATCGGATTGGCATTTCCTACAAGTTTTGGGTATTTCTTGAGACCAAACTAAAGATCTTAACTGATTCCCAAGACTACTATGTTTCTAAACCTCAATAAAATGCTTCAATTCTAATTATGAGTCCGATTGTGCATTATAAGTGAAATAAACGATCCCCAAATTAAGTAGAATGCCTAAATTACTACTTTTTTAAAAGTTGATCGATTAGTACGATTTGGCCGATTAGTCCGATTTTTGACTGATTAGTGGCCGATATTTGCCTAGGCCGATTTTTCCACCGATTTTCAAAAATCAACAGGGTATAAGACCGATTACCGGCCTAGGCCGATTTTTGCAACATTGGGTTTTATCAATGAGGAGGTATATGTAGCACAACCTCCGGGATTCATTGATTTCAAAAAGCCAAATCATGTTTACAAGATCAAGAAAGCTTTATACGGTTTTAAGCAAGCTCCTAAAGCTTGGTATGATAGATTCAATGCATTCTTGATTGAACGTGAATATACCATGGGGATGGTAGATAACACACTCTTCACCAAGAAAAGAAACTCACACCTCATCATCGTACAAATATATGTCGACGACATTATATTTGGTTCAACTTGTCAAGAGTTATGCGATGACTTTTCCAAGATCATGCATGATGAGTTTGAAATGAGCATGATGGGTGAGTTGAATTTCTTTTTAGGATTACAAATAAAACAAATGGAAGATGGTATCTTCTTTAATCAATCTAAATATATTAAAGAGATGCTTAAGAAATTTGGATTAGAAGATTGTAAACCTACTAAAACTCCCATGTCGACTAAAATCAAGCTAATCAAAGACGAGGATGAAGAGTCCGTGGATAGCACTAAATATAGGGGTATGGTCGGTAGTTTACTTTACCTAACAGCTAGTAGACCCGACATTATGTTTAGTGTTTGTCTTTGTGCTAGATTTCAAGAGAATCCCAAAATTTCCCATCTAGAAGCCGTCAAACGAATTTTTAGATATATTAAGGGAACAATACACTTAGGATTATGGTATCCAAAGGATACGGGTGTTGAAACGATCGTCTATGACGATTCCAATCACGCGGGAGATTACGTAGATAGAAAAAGCACTAGTGGCGTTTGTACATTCCTTGGATGTTGCTTGACATCATGGTTCTCTAAGAAACAAACCGCTCTTGCTATCTTCACAACCGAAGCCGAGTATGTATCCGCAGGCAAGGCATGCCAGCAAGCACTATGGATGAAACAATCTCTAATCGACTACGACATAAATCTTAACGACATCACCATAATGTGCGACAACAAAGGCGCGATAGATTGAAGTAAAAATCCCGTACAACACTCTAGGACAAAACACATAGAAATCCGTCACCATTTCCAACGCGACAACGTTCAAAAAGGAAATATTTCTATAGAGAAAGTTTCCTCACACAACGTCGTCGACATTCTAACGAAACCGCTCAAGCGTGAACCTTTCAACATTCTTCGTTTAGGTCCAGGAATGATGGAAGATATTCCATAAATCCAAATCTCATTAGGATTGACGTGTTGCGATTTTTCATCCGAAAAGTCGTATACAACTCATCGTTGAAGTTCAACGAAGAAACGTCATAACCTAAAAATTCATCACAAGACTCCTTACAACATATGTAAGAGTCTCATGATAAGTCTTAGTCAAAATCTAGGATCCAAAACTCACAAATCAAGTTCTGCCTCATGTTGACAGTTTCACGGATCCACGGATCCACAAAATACGGATCCGTCCGCCAAATTTTGTGGATCCGTAGGTCCGAAGTCTACGTAAAATTCTCTTTTGTAAAAACATAGTTTCATAATATTAAAAACATAAACCACGAACCACTCACATCAATTAATCTCTTCAACGAAATTGAAAGCTTTTGGTCGTCAAAACAAGTATATTTCATCAATCTGAACAACTACTGTAAGTAATTACTAATTCATTATCTTTAATCTGAGTCTAGGATTCTAATTTTATGCATCAAAACATAATTTGAGGGATTTGCTATATAATTCGTTATAATTCATGAATCAAGTGTTAATTAAACTAGATTAGTACAGTTTATAACTACTATGCCTTCCCAATTATCAATTATGCATAAACCAAATCAACATTGTAGGAAATTGATTTTTGGAAAACCCTCAAATTATTTTTCATAAAATCTTCTCACGATTAGGAAAAACATGAAATCATTTTCAATGCATTGTTAATACAAACTAAAAACGTTTTCATTCATGCACGATGATCTTACTAATGTCGTGGAATGTACATTAGTAATATGTATGTTCGCCACATTTGTGTAAGTAATATCAAACCTAGAAGATGAACTTTGGATTATCTCAAAATTTATTTAACTAAACATTTTGTTCAAAAATCGAGTCGAGATAATCGCATCTTCACATAGTTTGCATGTAGGCACACACTAGAATTGAATTGTGCGATAAAACATCTATATACTTACTTTGAATTATATTCTTTTAGGTGTTAATCATATCTCATGAGTATGACTTTGACTACTAAAATACCAAAAACTATATTCCTCACATTTCCCGTGAACCAACAACTCCCGGAAGTCAAATTCGTGCGTTTATCAACCTTGAAACACGCGGCTTTCATGAAGGAAGAACCGTAGATGTCTCCCTCCTTAATCAAGAATATATCTTCATCCTGTTTTGCACCATAAGATTCGACCGCTTACTCACTATAAATGAGGATATTTGTCCTAGGTTTGTACTAGAATTCTTCCATCAAGTAGAACTTGTGCGAAACGAAGATCAATCATTCTCTCTTTGGTTCTGGATACAAAATCATAAATTTGCCATGCCCCTTCAACAGTTCTCTCAAATCCTTAGGATCCCTAACCAAGGTCAATGTGTCTACACGGAAGATTGGTTATTAGAATCTCTTTTCAACTATCGAGAAGAAAACAGTCCATATCGTTCCTACATACCCTCTCCACAAGAAATAATTCATTTCGTGCGAACTCCACAACGTAAACGCTATCTTGATCCAGACCAAATCCTTTTGGAAGAAATTCGTGAGGAATATCGTCCAAGTGCAATTATTTTAAAAGAAAATGTTCTTAGTCTCAAATGGGATCGTGAGATTGTACCTGCATGTGTGGCGCACATGTTATATTGTCTTCTAACTGAACAACACTATAATCTCACATACTTATTTGCAAAAAGGATTACTAACCTTAAAGGTCACAAAAGCAAACTAATTCCTTATGGAATGTTCCTAACCCGTCTTTATCATCACATCATGCATTTTAACCCACATCACCGTAGTCCTCTCTATACTATGTTCACAAAAGTGATGGAACCATTAAATGAAGCTCAAATTTCAGCATATGAGATTCCTGAGTCAGCATATGACTATCAACCATTCGATGATCCGTCCTTATATGAAAGCTCTCACTTAGAGCAAATGCATGGTAGTACCTAAGTGTCTCAATTCAAGTGGTTCAACGCTTTATTAGAATTAGCGATCGGTATGAGTTGTCTTAACTTTTAATTATTAGGATTATGTGCACTATGAATCATTGACATTTATTAAATGTTTCTATGGTAGGATAACTTGACTCTATTATGCTTTCATCATTTCTATTTTCTATTTGCTTGATTTAATTTGTTCTTGAGATCACCAATAGCATTAGAATGCACCTAGGAAAAGTAGGATAGAAGTCATGGACTATCCCAAACTGCACAGCAGTTCTGTCCATTTTACTGAGTTTGGCGGATATGCGGATCCACAAAATATGGATCCGCCCGTATAAAATACGGATCCGCCATAGGTCAAAAGTATGACCCAGATATATCTAACGGACGGATCTGCGGATCCACATTTTGCAGATCCGCCCGTATAAAAAGAAGATCAGTGTTTTTTCAGATTTCAAATTTTTTATTTTAACTTTTAGCACTTTCCCACAATTTTCTATAAATCTTTCATAGATAACTATAGGATAAAACACTAAACCCACATAATCCAAAACCCTTGAGATAATTCACTTCATCTCATTTCCCTTAAATTCAACCCTCTCACTCCAAGTTTCTTGCACATTTGCAAGATCTAGTTCTTCTTCTCCATCTCACAATACCACCATGACTTGTTCATTCAAGTCTTCATCCACCACAATCAAGAAAAGACAAACCACTAGGATTAGAGTAGGAAAACCAAAGATTACCAATCTTGAAAGCTCCTCAAGTGATAACTTCTCAACTCCATCTCAAACTTTATCACAAAAATCACCAAAACCACCCAATGCTCCATCCAAGAGTACCTCTTCAAGAACCACCTCAAACTCACACTTGTACTCACCCAAGGAGACTCCATCCTTGAAATCTCCCACCAAGACCTTCACATCCACCGCCACAACCATCACCATCACTTGTCATCGGTAGAAATCTTCTACCCACCTTCAACAACACACAAGACTTCCCACCGGGATTTTCCGAGTGGTTGAATCCACCACCTCATGAGCCCACCTATCCATCATCACCAAGAGGTCCATTTGATCTCCAAACCCAAACCTACAACTACCAAAGACAACTACATGACTACCATTGCATGTGTTGTCACCACAACCGTGAACACATCACCACTCTTACAGAAAGAGTTAATGTGATGTTCGCCTACATCCAACACCACCTCCAAGCTCCACCCGTATTCCCACCAACCTAAGTGTCGGCTTATTGTCGAGCCATAGTATGTCTTAGGAGATTATCATCTTTCTTTCTTAGTTATTTTTGCAACTTTTCTTAGGATTTTTTCTTTTTCCTTTCTTAGTTATTTTTGTAATTTTTAGGATATATGACCTAATGGTCAAAATTTACCTTGTTTTCTTATAATAAAACGAGGTTACTTAGTTGGTGCGCTCTTATGCTTTGCGGTGATCTCATTTGTTGCGTGCTATGTGTAGTTGTGACTTATAATTACTTATGGTTGTTTTACATATTGTGGTTGTGATAAATTTGTTATTGTCATATTCGTGCTTGTACGTTAACTTTGTTTTGTAGCACGACTGCATAGCTCGATTCCTTGGTGCCCCGAACAAGGGGGAGTATACACCGAGGGGGATTTTTTGCATGGATTCTTAGCTTCCGCCAAGCCACTCTACACTTTTTGTTTCGGCAAAAAGGGGGAGAAATGTATGTAAACTCACATTTAAAATCTTGTGAATGTATACTTTTACTAAAGATGATTTATGTTTTGCCATCATCAAAAAGGGGGAGATTGTTAATACAAATATCGTGTAAAAACGTTATTTATATTTTACGATCTCTTAAGGTTTTGATAATGGAAATTATAAACTCATACGAAGTAAACATCTACGTAACCAAGTTCTAAGTTACAAGTTTACATTCCTACGTATATCACTTCAGGTATGAATAATGTGATTGTACCTCATGTCGAATGATCAAAGTGCCTAAGTAATAAATATTTTCTAACACACTTTAAATATTTATTAAACACATTTTAACACAAAGTTTACTTAATTAAATTAACTAGACATTTTAATTAAGTGATTTAATTAAATGAAAAACAAATTTAATTAGTCCCTTTGTGCCCAAGTTATTCTAGAAACATTTAAGAAAATAACTTTAGTACAAAACATCTAAATGATCAAAGGATAAAAAGTTGTCCAGAGACGCTCCGCGGATCCGTATTTTATAACGGACGGATCCACAATTTGTGGATCCGTGGATCCGCCGAAGGTCTGTTCTGACATAGAATTGAGTAGTATAAATAGGACTTTAGTCCAAACTTTTCAACTAATGATTCTCAGCCATTCTAAGCTTACTACTACCATTTCCCTCATCATATAACATCTTAATAACACTCTTTGATCATTCTACTTGACCTATAACACATTCAAAGTGATCCAACGATTCTACTTTGAATTCAAGTGAAGAACACAAGAAGCTTTACAAGCCTTCAAGTGTTATAGTTAGTAGTGTCTAGTCATATACTTTGTTGTATAACATAGTGTATCATTTGTGTGTCTTTGTGTCTCACCATTTACTACCAACTTAGGTAGTGATCATCATACAACAACTTAGAGAGTCCGGTTAGTATTTTAGTCCTTAAAATACGTTGTGTGATAAGGTTGGTCTTGCCTTGTGAAAGACTCGATATCTAGCTTAGTATCGGTAAAGAAGTGAAGCGACGTTGTAAGGTTTTCTTCGCCAAAAAGGGAGCTTGTTGATATAGTGCTTGCAAACTCTCGAGTTGGGTACTCGGGGAGTGGAGTAGGGCGAGGAAGAGAGCTTCGTTTCGAACCACTATAAACGACCGTGTCTATTGGTTTGATATTTCCTTTACATTTCCGCATTTACTTATTGCATATTGTTTATATTCATACATTGTATGTTGTGTTGATTTCACATCAAGTCACCGAATCTAAAGATTTTGTAAACAATCTAAAAATGGTAAAAACTATTCAACCCCCTTCTAGTTTTCCACAAATTGGATTCAAATGTTTACTTGTGGCTATATTTGGAAAAAATAGCAATACGTTAGCTATTAGTCGTAAAGGTAACAACAAATTGTTTGTTGTAACTACAGGGTGTAGTTTTTCTTTTTTTCTTTTAAATGTACTTGGTAAGGATCTTTCTAGCCGAAACTATAACACTGTAAAACAAACATATATAATACTATAAGCTAAATGCTAAATCCACTAGTGTTTTATTAGGAGTGGTTCAAATATAAATTCGAAAAAGGAGTGGCTCAAATATAAGTTCGAAAATCCAAAAGCTAAAAGCTTGTTGTCAAAGAAGTTTTCAATTCTTAACGCTAAAAGCTCGCTGCTAAATAAAATGCTTGTTGTTAAACAAAGCCACAGTCTCTGTAAAAATGGTAACAAACACACAATAACATTTTGGTATCACTCAACCAACCACCCATTTGCTAAATCCAAACAGATGCTTACCAAACAAGATACAAAAGACAATGATAATCCCCACCAGGTGGATCTTATCACCCTCACTACAAAGTTCTCTCAATAACACTAAGACTGATGTGATTAAATGAAAAGATTGATCTACACCACAATACAACTAAACAGATATCAAAGATGATATCAAAACAGACTAATAGTAGAAAGAATAAAAAACAATTGTGTGAAGAGAATGACAAGTTATGAAACCCTAGATCTGATGAGATGATTATATAGCCACAAGTTGCCCTTTAGTCCTCCAAGCGTCAGTGATAAGCTAAACACATTTTTAGATTGTCCAGCTTTAGCCCTTGTACTTGAATAGACCAATGACAAAGTGTTTTGACCTTCAGTTTGACCATGCTTGCTAACATTATCAAAACCATCAAATAATTTTCTTAATAATATGATTATTTTATAACAAGATTTAGGGCCCGTTTGGTTTGTAAGTAGGTTTAGATTTGGATTTGGATTTAGGAATGGTTTGAAAGAAAAGTATGAGAGAAAAAAGAAATGATAGTATAAAGCGTTGTTTGTTTTATACTATGAAATTGATAAAGTATTTGAATTGTAGTATTATTTAATGAGATTTACTAACGGGTGCTCACTGTGCATCTTATAAGATGTAAACAAATGCATTTAATGTTAATTATACACTAAAACTTTCGTTTTATAATAAAAAATGCATTTAATAGACATTAATTAAACTTAGAATATACCATAATTATGTATAATTTTTAAATTATTACACTCAAACTTTCCATCTATTTACACCTTATAAGGTGCCCAATAGGCACCCGTTAACAAATTCCATGTGGCCCACTCTTTTGCACAAAACCAACCGCTGACCCATGGTATCCCTCAAACCCTCCAATAAGTATATCAAATACTGTTTATAAACCGGTCCCCACAAACTAAACGAATACTTATTTCTTTTACTCCATTATTTGAATCTACACCCTCAAACCAAACGGGCCCTTAGCACATAAGTAATTTACTAAATTCCAGAAACTTAAAATTTATATAAAAGAAAATTGACAAGTCAGAAGCGGTTATGCTTGCTTATTTATTATAGCTACAAACTTATATAACTTTTAAAAAGCTCATAAGTGCACTTTTTCGGCTTGTCAGATTTTCGAGTTGTGCTCAATGTAAGCCATAAAGTCAACTCGATAAGCTCGAATGATCGGTCCGACTATTTGACATCCTTAGAAGAAATAGTGGTCTTTAAGAAAAGAAAAAATACGTTTATTAACTTCTCTAATTTTCGTGGTAAAAAACTTCTCTAATTTTACATAAGATCATATAACACAAACACTCCCCTAGAAAAAGTATAAATTAGACAGTTAGTCCTTAGGATGTAGGTTTTACACGCATTTAGTCCCTAACTTATAAAGAGTAAATTACACCGTTCGTCCTTGTGGTTTGCGTTGACCGCAGCCTATCGTCATTTGACAAAAAAAATGCACCGTCCGTCCTTAAGTGGCAAACGTTATGTATCATTGGTCCCTCTCACTAACGACAGTCACTAACGCTCGTTAACTGACAACATATGAGGTTATTTTTGTCTTTTTAAATCTGCACATGAGGGTACATTGGTCATTCTACCTTTATGACTCACAAATACTAATTAAACAACATTTATTATTATTCTTCATGTAGGTCCCACCATTTACTCTTACTTTATTCTTCATCTTCCACCACCATTCCCTATCACCACAAAATTTTTTTTTTGAACATCCTACCACCACAATCACCAGAGACACCAACAACCCAGTTCACACAACCTCGATTAGCACAAAACCAAAACTAATAGCCCCAATTTACACAATTTCATGGTTTCCTTTTCAAAAGGGTATTCTCAATAGATGCCAAACCCATAAACCTAACATCACCTCTCTCCCACAGAACCACCGCCACCATCTTGTGGCTGTCCGACGTGGTTGGCAGTTATTCGACGGTATGTTCAGAACCTTCTCGGCGAAGCATCGTGTGGTGGTTTCCCGTATTTTAATTTTTGTATAAAATCTAGATCCAAATTTTAAATCATCGATTTCCCTAATTTCAACACCTACTAAATGTGCCTCACTTCTTTTTTGTAATTCATCGTCATAATCATCATAGTACCAATTCAAATTCCATATCACAAAAATACTAAAGTCCGTGCTACAAAACCCACAATAATAAATTCAAAATTATCAAATCAATATCATAAAATCATCAATTTCTAACATTTATAATACCATTTTTGTCAAACCCCAAACAATTTATTGAATGTACAAATCAAATAAAAACCTTCTCATTTCTTGAAAACCAAGTCATGATTCAAACACTTATAGAAACTCACAACAGTTATTCACATGCTTCTTCGATTTTGATTGTTTTGACCCCAAATATATATATATATATATATATATATATAATATATATATATATATATATTTATATAATATATATATATATATATATATATATAGGGGAGGGTTATTGTGAGATCATGTTTAAAGTTGTAAAAGTAAGACCCAATCTAGACCGTTTGATTCATTAATTGGTGTTAGATGTGGTTAGTATTAAATGCGTCTCATTATAGTAATTAAATAAAGTTTCAAGGGTATTTTGGTACATTCACTTTTAACCATTAATAAAAAGATAATCTATTAATACTTTTAGCCCCATGACTTTTTTTCAATTAAGTACAATGATACATCGATACATGGGTCATACATACAACCACTTTTATCATATTAAAAATGATACATTGACACATACAATAACATACACAGATATATTTATTAAAAATGAACCCACATTTATTAAAATTGGATCCAACTATTACAAATGTTCTATGATTTGATATTCCAAAAAAAATTAAAAAATCTTACAAATACATAGATACATCCCTTTAGAAACTGATACAACCCAACTAATACAAAGATACATGATAATACATTATCTCGAAAAATAACTGATGCATCGTGGCACGTCATCTAAAAAATAACTGATGCATCGGTACATCATCTCGAAAATAACTGATGCATCATGGTACATTATCTCGAAAATACCGTGGTACATCATCCCTTTTAAAGAATCCACAATCACACGGCCGCCGGATCTGAAAACCAACGATGATTCTGGCGGTGGTTTTCACAAAACCGGATCTGAAACCAAGATATTTCTACATCCAACCAACAAAACAATAACAATAAAAGCCTCATACAAAACAATAACAATAACAGCCTCAACTGAATGTGTAATTAGTAAATGTGAATATTATAATAGGAAGTACATAGTTCCAACAAAGAAGCACCGTATGTCGTACAAAGTAATCATAATAAAACGTAAAAGTAAGACAAAGGAATTACAAAGTAGAAGTAACCAAAAATACTTTAGTTAGTGGAAACTAGAGATCTACTCCAGTGTTTAAGACAGGTCCCACACTGAAAACATATATTGCACTCATATTTATTAAAATATTTCTTAAATACAAAGAAAAAAGTTAATTGTTTCATAACCAAATTGTTGTAGTTACTAAAAAATGTGTGACAGTGAAGGAATAATTATATTCAGATAGACAATATATGAGAAAGAAACAATAATTAACTGACAATATAAGACACAAGCACAATTCGACTTTTGACTTAAAAACTAATTACCTACCTACCTTTTCGATGTGACAAAATTTTCTATTATATAAAATCACAATCTTCAATATTTCTACCAATCGATCTTGAATATTTCTACCGACCGATCGATGCAAAATAGGGAAGGCTTTTTGTGGCGGCTGGTGTTTTTTTGTGAGATCTTGATTATGCATATAAAACACAGATGATGCATCGGGTGGGGTTTAATCTAGTCAACAATAACATATATGCGTCGGGTTGGGTTCGATATCGTGTTGGGTTTTGTTTATGGATTGTAGTATGTGGCTGGAGAGTATGACCGCGGAGATGGCTGTCTTTTGGTCGCCGAAAAATAAACGATGAGTGGGGAGAGATGGGAGGCAGAAAAATGAGATGGAGGCGGGTAGTTTTTTTTAGATTTGAAGGTTATTTAGGGTTAAATGTATAAAATACCCAAGATACCCTTTTCATTTAAATATTAATTTCATTTTTAATTAAGCCATAAATTACACTTGCCCACCTCCTATTGGTTCTTGAATGGATCTCATTTTTACAATTTTAACATTGATCTTATTTGATCTCAAATATATATATATAATTAGTTACACGTAGATAATGCCACATAATGCCACCTCAATGCTATGTAATTGTGATTTAATGCCTGTAATCACATTATCGAACCTTGGATGATTTGTAACATTAACAAACTTGATAACTACTAGACCATCATCTTTTTTGTTTTATATTTTGCAACACCAAATCTATAAACCTAATGATTTTTTTCTAATAAAAAATTATGCACACTATAGCCCGTTCATCCACTCGGAACCCTAATATCAATTCCACAAGCCGACTCTCTCTATCTCTCTCTTTTTATACACTTATGTCATCACAATGAAGCGCCTTATAACAGTTTAATGTGGGTGAAGTAGTTATGCCCGCCCATTGGTTTCAGTTCTTCACCTCTATGATGTTGTCAACTCTCCTGGTGTCACAGCTGATATTAGCCACATGGATACTGGAGGTGTGGTAACTTTCTACTAAATTACAATCTTAAACCATTAATACAGATGCCTTATGCATTTTCATTATCAATTATTTGTTTTACTAAATTACAATCTTAAGCCTTTAATACAGATGCCTTATGCATTTTCATTATCAATTATTTGTTTTTGTTGGCAGGTGAGAGGCTTTTTAGGCCAACTGCATCTTGATGTTGCACTAATGGTATGTTTTAGAAGTAACTTACAGTAATCTACATATTTGGTACATAGCTTTGTTCCTTTTATATTGAAAACAAGAATCAGATGTAAAGTCACCTTAAGGAGTGCCGTTGTTGGCTTACAGTATGACAATTGGTATTTTTGTATTTAGGATTTAATATACTCCGTGTCTGTACCGAATATATGTTCTTGAATATAGTTTTATCCTCTCAATCTATCAGGCAGCTATCTAATGAGCACGAGGCTACTCGAATTGAGTCACTGCTCTGGATTTCAACCCTCTTGAGTAGACATCATTTAGAGGTACATTGGAGCATCATTACATGAGTCCCTTTTATTTATGACACCATTTGCCCTTTTGTTGATACTTTTTTTTGTATATGTTATTTTTTTGCTTAGAATGATTTTAATATTTCTGATATGATTTGGTAGAAAATGTGATGAGGATCAAGGGCATTAGAGGAGGAATTGCAATTAGAATGTATGTTCATAAACAATATCCAGTAACAATATATCAATTGTAATCATGTTTTGGAGCTCATGATTTGAAGTTACTGATCTTTTTTATAGTACAGGCTCTTTTACAGGTCTTCTTTCGTGATCGACAATTGAATTAACATCCTTTACAGGTTACTTCACTTATCCTTTATTTCATTGTATTGAGGTTAAGGGATTGTACAAAAATTTGAATCGGTTTTGAAGAAAAAGATGCTTATTGATCTTCTGAATATGGGCCCTAGACATTATATAATTAGCATTTGGATTTTGGCCATTATTCGTTTAAGCTATTGCTATTAGGTGTTTTTGTTTAGTAATATTTGGTAAAACGTTCAGGTCGTCCTATCAAGTTTAGTGGTGGAAGAGAGTCATCTAAGGGAACCCGTATATGATTCAAGTCCTCGATCTGTTTCAAGGAATCGTTCATCTTCGTCAATTTTGAATGATTTACAAGCGGAAATGCCTGTGGGGGAAGATCATCCACATAGAGATGAAATCGTTAAAACACACCGAGGACCAACATCAGGCAACAAGTTCTGCTGCAGTTTTTGGGTTTCCTGCTGAAACTATGGATGCTAAGAATTGACGAAGATTTGTAGCAGATTACAAAAAATCTCTAATAGATCCGGATGCATCTCATGAGCTAGAACATTTGGCGAACCAGAATGTGAGCATCATGGGCCACAGCCTGATCCAAATTACAGGTAACCCCTTAAAAAGACTCCCATCACATTCACCAAAATTGTTGAATACTGACACTACCAAAAAAAAAAAAAAAGAAAAAAAAAGGGTACAACTTTAAAGCTTTCATAACAGATAATTCAGCGACTGCACATTGACATTTGTCGAAAAATGTTGATTTGGTAGGGGACTGATTTATACCTGAAGTTTTATGGCTAAAACTAGGATTGGAATTATGGTTAATGTAAGCGAAAGATTGGGGTGTTTGGTCTGCACCCAGGATCATCTATGACTATGAGTTCGATGATTGAGTGGTTAAATGGGTAGGATGCATAATTTTATGGGTAGCAGCCCCATTCCTTATAACATATATCCATGATTTTTGTTTCGATCACTAGGTATGAGCTTTTTGTTAGTCTGTCTGAACTAAAGTTTTACTTCATTTTCATGTTACTGGAGTTGGGATATCAACTTCCTGCGGTTTATACCTGATTTCGTGGCCCCACAGGAATTTGGACACTTCAGGTAGTGTGTTTGATATAACAACTACTAATATGTATGCCTAAGACATCACCATGATGTATATGGCTACACGATGTTCAAAAAGGTTGTAACATGTTCAACACTTTGTAGTACTGATCAGTTACCAGCAACTTTCGACATGGTGTTTATGATTAGGTTTTTATTAATTGTAGCATACAATGATAGTAATATGATAACTAATTAGCTCTTTGTTTGATTTTATATAATTCTTGGTTAAAGTAGGAATCTCTGGGAGAAACAGTCGGCCTCTTAAATGTGAGACGACCTTTTTGTTTGCTCTTAGTTAGTGCTGTTTTGAACGTAAACTGACAGTTTTAGTATAGTATAATAATATTGCATCATCTAATACATGTATAAGAAGTTGATACATTCAACAAATAGAATTTGATTATGATTGCTTGGAAGGAAGAAAACAGTCTGTCGTATTTTAGGATTACATATTTTACTGTTTTATCTCATGAACATACGAGACAAAAATGTTGCGTGTCCAAGGGAAGTAAAGTAAATCTATGTTTAAGGTATTGTTGCAAAGTTCTACTCCTGCAAGTATGGCCATACTGGCACGTGAAAAAGTAACATATAAGTGGCAATGCAGCTTGTGTGCAAAATTGGAAATTAAATTACTGTTGACATTCATTTTTCAATGCCGTTTCAAAAAAAATAAATAAATAAATAAAAAAAGACATTCATTTTTCAATATGACTGTTCATGCATATGGCCAATAGCTAAATGAATGTTGGCGCTCAATCTCGTGATGTATATTATAACTTGAAGACAATGAAGATGCTGACATTATTTTCCTATTTTGCAGGACCTTCAGGTGAAATCATCCCCGCCTGCTCAACCCACACAACCCATAAACAGTGATCCTGCCATAATACAGGTAACATCTAGCAGAGAATAGATAATTAACAGTAACATATCTACTACAGCCTTTGACTGTGTAAGATAGTCTGAATCTTCATTTCTATGCAGTCTCATTATCCTCCACACCACTACAACATCTTCGAACTGATTGCATATGGTTTTGACGTATGCATCTAGGATATACTAATGCGTTTTCTTTAGAATATAACTTGAATATAATGTTTGTTGTTTTTCTTACAAGCCTCTTGATGGGACTTTTGTTGCTAAGCTCCTCAATGACCTCTTTAGCATCCAAGGTCGAGGAGGATGTGCATGTGTTGGACCTTATGGTCACTACTTGCTTGGTATCCATAAACCTCTTTCCATTGAAATAAGATCTGCAATCGGGATGGTAACTTTTGTTTCAACATTTCTCCAACCCAAAACTCATTTTTTTATCTGAATATTTTTTGAATATTTTCATCAGCTAATTCATTTTTTCTAGAATATAATTACAATTACCTCATGTGAGTTAGCTGCACCCACGATGATATAAATAGGGGTGTGGTTGTTATTTAAAAATTGAATGTATTATCTGCTATTACTTTCTTTGGTATGTATTCTTTTTATTTTTCTTAATGATGAGAACTGATTCAGAAATTTGTATTTGGTAATAGCTCCACTGTCATGCACATATGGCCTAAACTTAGTGACATATGGCCTAAACTTAGGAAGACTCGCTGTATAGAGGTCAAAAACGTGCCGGACCGTTTTTTTTTTTTTTTTTTTTTTTTTGTGTGTGTGTGTGTGTGAGTGAAATGCCAAGGATATGACTACAATGACACGATGGAAAGCTGTGTTGTATGTGGTCTTGGTTTTGTAAAGTTTAAATTATCTAGAGAATGGATAGCTAAGGCAATTCAATTTTCTTTTCTGTTCCAACTGTTGTCAAACGAACATTATAATTCTGACGTTAATTATTATCTACTTCAATATCATTACTTTTCTTTTTCTTCTTGCAGGTATTCATACGATGCTAAAGTTGGTATTGAGACATGCGCACCAAAATTTCTGTGAAGAAAACAGTTATATACTTTCTGTCACAAAATAGAGGCGGGGAAAAATGCATGAGGGTCATTTACTATCCACTTTTAGTGAAAAACGTTAACTCGTGTGCTTGAGTATTGTGGAGTTGTTTGGATCCGCAAAAGAATAAATGATGAGGTCATCCAAACATTGATCATTTGGACATTAAGGTACATGCAGTTGGTCTTGCTAATTGAATGTTTGTTAAACTAAAATCTATTATACATGTATCTACATGTTATCTGAAGTTGCATATTAGCCCCTTTTTATTCTTGAGTCTAAACTCGCATCAATAGTCTAATGGCCGTAATCTATTTGAAACACACACAAAACACTTCCGTACATATTGGTGCACTAAAGATGTTTTTATTTTTGTAGTTTAAAAGATAAATAATAATAATAATAATAATAATAATAATAATAATAATAATAATAATATAATAATAATAATAATAATAAATAATAAATAATAATAATAATAATAATAATAATAATAATAATAATAATAATAATAATAATATAATAATATAATTAAATATAATAATAATAATAAATAATAAATAATAATAATAATAATAATAATAATAATAATAATAAATAATAATAATAATAATAATAATAATAATAATAATAATAATAATAATAATTAATAATTAATAATAATAATAATAATAATAATAAATAATAATAATAATAAAAATAATATAATAATAATAAAATAATAATAATAATAATAATAATAATAATAATAATAATAATAATAATAATAATAATAATAATAATAATAATATAATAATAATAATAATAATAATAATAATAATAATAATAATAATAATAATAATAATAATAAAATAATAATAATAATAATAATAATAATAATATAATAATAATAATAATAATAATAATAATAATAATAATATAATAATAATAATAATAATAATAATAAATAATAAAAAATAATAATAATAATATAAATAATAATAATAATAATAATAATAATAATAATAATAATAATAATAATAATAATAATAATAATAATAATAATAATAATAATAATAATAATAATAATAATAAATAATAATAATAATAATAATAATAATAATAATAATAATAATAATATTAATAATAATAATAATAATAATATAATAATAATAATAATATAATAATAATAATAATAATAATAATAATAAATAATAATAATAATAATAAATATAATAATAATAATAATAATAATAATAATAATAATAATAATATAATAATAATAATAATAATAATAATAATAATTAATAATAATAATAATAATAATAATATAATAATAATAATAATAAAATTAATAATAATAATAATAATAATAAATAATAATAATAATAATAATAATAATAATTAATAATATAATAATAATAATAAAATAATAATAATAATAATAATAATAATAATAATAATAATAATAATAATAATAATAATAATAATAATAATAATAATAATAATATAATAATAATAATAATAATAATAATAATAATAATAATAATAATTAATAATAATAATAATAATAATAATAATAATAATAATAATAATAATAATAATAATAATAATAATAATAATAATAATAATAAATAATAATAATAATAATAATATAATAATAATAATAATAATAATTTAAAAATAATAATAATAATAATAATAATAATAATAATAATAATAATATTAATAATAATATAATAATAATAATAAATAATAATAATATAATAATAATAATTAATAATAATAATAATAATAATATAATAATAATAATAATATTAATAATAATTAATAATAATAATAATAATAATAATAATAATAATAATAATTAATATAATAATATAATAATAATAAATAATAATAATAATAATAATAATAATAATAATAATAATAATATAATAATAATAAATTAAAATATAATAATAATAATAATATAATAATAAGGAGTTCCTAATTGAAAGATTCCCTAATATGGAAGATAATGATCTAGCTATTGGAGAACTTGGGGTTAACACATTTACTTTGAAGTTAAATTGCATGTTGTCTGCTATTCTAATTGTGCTATTGCTTCTAATTGGGCATCTTTGCATCACTTGGAAAACTGCAACAATAGTTATATTTTTTTCATGGTATGTTATATATTTAATTAAAACAATGTGAATATCGTAGTCACATGGAACACGGAACAGGATCTCGGATCATTAAGTTTTCTAAAATTGGTACGGAGAGAAGGGGGAGGCTCATTACGGATCGTTCGGGTTCGATGTACCAAATTGGTACAGTGTACTATATTAATAATAGTAAATTTCTACACTTATATACATTTAAGCTTTCTAAAATTGTACGGGAGAAGGGGAGGCTCATTACGGATCGTTCGGGTTCGATGTACCAAATTGGTACCAGTGTACTATATTAATAATAGTAAATTTCTACACTTATATACATATTAAGCCAAACATCAATCATATGTTAATATACACTTGCATGTGTTTCTTTTTGAAATTTTCACCGTATTTGGTTTAGAATAAGTCTTTGGTTTCAATATTCTTAGTTGGAGAAGTCATATGCATTGCAGTTAAATGCATTCATCCATTTAATTTTATAAACTTTTTATTCATCCATTTAATTTTATAAACTTTTTATAAGTTTAGAATAAGTATTTGGTTTCAATATTCCTTAGTTGGAGAAGTTCCACATAAATTTAGGCTAGGTCATGTTACATTTGGCTTCCAACATCTTTTGAAAGTTTAGTTTTAATTAACGGATACTAAAATGACCATTTCATTTTCTTTATGCTCATTCTTATGTGTAGGTTCAAGAACAATCCACACCGGAAGATGTAGAACTTGCACACCTTCTTTGCACCTAATAGAAAATTGTCGATGAATATTAAAGCTTTGTCATTTCCAATCCAACACTTCATAAATGTGCTCAACACAGGTTAGACCGAGATAACAGGGCCATTTGTTTTTCAATTACTGGAGATGTGATAAATCAAGTGATTTGTTTCTTAGACCTTAGATTAAGAATAACACTATTAAGTATAATATCATAACATTTAGTTACAAAATTCTATTAAATAAGCTAATACACTTATGTGATATTTTAACATTGCGAGTCATAAAACCATTGTTTTACCAAATTTTGTTGCTTGATATGAAAAAGTAGTTGGTAAAAAGAAAGTATTACTGTAACATTTAATTTTTTGTTGTTGTTCACCGGAGCTAAAAGAAGGGATTGAAGATTCATCATTGTGATCAAGATGGTAAATGCAAATAAATCAACAATCAACGTTGTTTACAAATGAGTTCGGTTTCGAATTTGAATTGACATCATTAAATATATGTGTTGGTAAATTTATATCTTATTTTTCTTTAACTTATTTTTTTAACCCTAAGAGCATTGGGGTGTAATAACTCAGAGTTAAGGTTTAACTCAGTTCCACATCAGCTTTAACTTTTCAACCTAAACTAAAAAAAACACGTCTTATCATAACTCAACCTTTTGGGCCTCACTTTTCTTTAAAAAATAAAATTTACAAATTCTACCCTCAACAATTTCATTCATTAAACAATCTAATACTTCATTAATAAAATTAAACATTAGAATACGCCTATATATATTAACTTTCATATGAAGACAATAATGTTGCTGAAACAGAATATATTACTTTCATACATGAATGTGCATTTGTTAATGTGATGCCAATAGGCCTTCTTTGTATAAGCCCAAATTTTGAATAAGTGCAGCAACCCAACAACCAATCCCTAATTTCATCACAAACAAATACGCCTCCTTCCTTACAAAACGCAGCATCACACCTTCATACCTTATCCCTCCATGAACCAGACGCCATCAACACCATAGTACCCCATCAACACCAGACGACACCTCACAGCAACAACATCAAACATCCAAGGGGCATTAATGTAATTTTTTTATTCAATCAATCCTTAACTCTGCGTTAGCAGGTTAACGAAGACCTTAACTCACCAGGTTAATGCAAAGGGACGGTTATGGTAACACATGCTTAACGCACGCTGCGTTAAGCCTTAAACTATTTGCGTGATTACACTGCATGCTATAATAACTTTTTTAAAGGCGTTAAATGGGTACTACTATAATTACCATCTTTTATGATCTACATGAAATTGAACATGAACAATTTGTTCGACTAAATACTCTCAACTTAAATGAAAAGCCTAGAGTACTCACACTCAAAAGGGACCTACACTATTGTCCTACATGGAGTTGAGGTTTGATCCTCAAATTGCAATAAAGCACCGAAAGATTATTAAATCATTAAGAATTGGAGATAGCTTTTAAACACAAGATAGAGGTATGTTTTAAGATTCAAGATCGAGATTATGGACTCATTCTGTAATGTTGTATCGAATCTCGGTACTATTTATTTGAAGCCTCTTATTGAACATGGAATCATGATGGTGTAAGTTTCTTTTATGTGTATTCATTCATTTTTTTTACTTTTCAAAATATAACCCTTTCTTTCAACCATTCCAGTTTTCCAGCCATTCTTGACCACCCTTTTTTCATTATAGAGAAATATGTCAACGATAATTATAATTCATGCCGCCCATCGGGCGGGCTTTGAAAGCTAGTATTATATATATAATATATATATATATTATATATATATATATATATATATATATATATATATATATATATATATATATATGGTTCGCTTTAATATAAAGCAAATACTTTGGCTCATGGGCCAAAGCAGTTAAACGCTGATTTTGAATCGGGTATTTGGATGGTGGATGATAGTGGTTGTGGAGCAGGTGGCCGGAGATGGTGGTTACGGTGGCGGTGGAGCATGTGGTTGTAAGTGGCCGATAAGGAACATGTTTGGGGTAATAAAGTAATGTGGGAAATAAAAGAAGATTGTGGTGGTTGGTTGATGATTTGATAGTTATTGGATTTATGGTCATGTGGAATCGTTGCATGGTTTGATTTGTTACGGGTAGTGATTGGTGAAAGGAGGTGGTGGCACGAATCTGGAGGTGGCCGGATTTTGTTGGATATACACTGAATATGGTTTGAAGGTGATCGTGATTTTAAATGAGGTAGAGAGGGCTTAGTGAAAAAGGATAAAGAGAGAAATGAGAGAAGAAGAAGATGATAGGGGATGAGTGGTTATTTTTTATGAAAAGAATGTATATTAGTAATAACTTGAATAAACTAAAAGTGTAAATTTACCATTTAACCCTCGTGTGCAAGTTATGTGAGCAGACTTAACAAACTTTACTGAAGGCCGTTAGAGTGAGGGACAAACGGCGGATAACATTTGCCACTTAAGGACGGACGGTGCATTTTTTTGGGTCAAAGGATGATAGGCTGCGGTCAACGCAAACCACAAGGACGAACGGTGTAATTTACTCATAAAATAGTCCCCTCATTGTGAAAACGCTCCGACATGTCCAAATTCCTAACGGTTGTCAAGTTTGACCTCACGGCTGAGATACACACATGTTGTGGAGATCCATGGTAGGTTTTTTCTTTTTTTTCTTGTTTTTTTTTTTTTTCCTTCATATTGTGGTGTTTATATCCATAATTAGTATGATGAAAATATTATCAAGTTATTTTATTGAAGTTTTAGTTAGTAAATCTTTGTTTTTATGTTTTGGATGGCCAACCTAATTTGTTTAGCATTCGTATCAAAACCATGTTGGTGGTTTTAGAAAGTTCACTAGGAGAGAAAACATAAAATTTCAATAAAATAACTTGTTTAGTCCGTATTCGGGTCACGAACCCGACCTTTACTCAGGTCCATCACGAATGGACTCAAGCCCATTACGAATGGGCTATCACAATAGCGGTTTGGGCTCACGATGGCCCAAACCCAAAGCTATTTATGGTTTTGATATAGATATCCCTTATTTATGGATATATATCATATAACCGCCCTATGCGGGTTTTGCTGAGGAGTGAAGGACACGAAACCAACTAGGGTTTCGTGTGTATATAAAGAGTCCTTCAACTCTCATTAAAGGGACGACTTACAAAACCCTAACTCTTCTACAAACCCTAAAACCGATTACTTACTCTCACGCCGGAGGATAATCGTGGGAGACAATCCCACGATAAGCCTAACGGTGTCTTTTTGTTTTCTTAGTGCGCAGGTCTCAAGCATTAAAATCTGATTGGTACGGAATCAAGGAACGCCCAACTTTTGTATCAACAAGTGGCGCCATCCGTGGGACCCTACACTAAGAGCTTTGCCAAAAAACTAGAATGACGAAGCACGGAAAGGAGCGGACTCCGCATACGAAGAAAACGCACGACGATTCACTGGGAAAGAAGCAGCAAACTGATGCGGCCTCTAAGCAGGCCTCTGGGACAACCAGCACGCCTAGAAGCTTAGGAGCGTACTCAGATCTGCTCTTTACTCCAGTAGAACCGCCCATTATGACTACCAATGCTACTACAACAAGTACTGGCGCGGTAGATCTACAGCGCACTCCTCTCACCATGCCAGAAGTAAACTTCACTGAGCCACCAAATGCGCCTATCCGAAACAAGGATCTTGTTTTGGAAACAGACTCCATCGCGCTAGAAGGAGTCGCATCTGAACTAGCGCCAAGTGACTTCGTATCTCAAAACTACGAAGCCTTGGCTGCGCTCATGCGAGAGGAGGCAAAAAAGAGGTCGAACCAAAGTCTGCACGCCAGGCTCAACTTCGACCCTGAGTATGAAGCATCCCTACCGCGCTACCGAAAGGAAAGACGCGAGACGGATAGCCGCAAACACCCAGTGTTTACCAGGATTGGAAGGAAGGTTGTGGATGATGAAGCAGCCGACTTTCAACATCTGGAGGAGCATGAAGATGAGGAACGGCGCGCCAATGTCCACACTAGGCTTGGCAGTCGTAGAGTTCATGATAGGCTTGGGCGACGGAGCTCCCCAAGCGAAAGTCCTTCAAGCTCTGATTCCGAGGATAGTCGGCGCAAGCGCCGCAGAGGAGCAAGCTCAGATTCCAATGATAGTCGGCGCAAGCGTCACAAAAGAGTAAGCTCATCCTCAAGTGATTCCTCGGACAACGAGGACAAAGAAACTGGACACTGGAAATCAAGGGGAAAATACCGCGACCAGGAAGATGAAGACATGTCTCTTCCCTGGCGTCGTCAAAAAGTTGATGCGTTTACTAGGCGCATCAGCGATTTTTTCGGAAAATAAGAGAAGGCGCATGCCTGCTAATGTCAAAACATATGATGGGACAGGTGACCCTGATGATCACCTAAACATTTTCGAGTCAGCAGCCACTATCGAAAATTGGCCACAACCTGTGTGGTGCCATATGTTTAACTCTACATTAGTAGGGAACGCGCGCAATTGGTTCAATAAGCTTCCACGCAGAAGCATCGGTGGGTTTGAAGAGTTGCGAAAGGCGTTTCGTTTAAACTTTACTCAAAGAAAGAAGTGCGCCAAAAAACCCTGTCGAGCTCGCTAGAGTAAAACAGCGACAAGGGGAATCCACAAGCGCTTTCATGGAGCGCTATAAGGACGAATGCATGCAAGTCAAAGCGTGCCCAGAGATACTAAAAATATCGGGTTTTATGAACGCAATCAATAACCCAGACTTGATAAAAAAGTTAAACGATAGGGTTCCCCACACCTTTGACGAACTCATGAAGCGCACGAGGTCCTTGGTCCAAGGAGAAGCAGCCGCTGCGGATAGCAAAAAAGGCTACTCGAACCATAGGCCACAAGAAGAGTCAAGGAGACAATCCAATGACCAGAGTGGCAATCGCAACAAAAGTTATCGCACCCAAGGGGGCGGACGGGGAAACGACAAGTACACCCCATTAACAAAAACTCCAAAGGAGATATTTGCGACGGAAGGTGCGAACTTTCCAAGACCCCCACCTATGCGCACCCTAAAGATCGGCGCGTAGGGAATGGATACTGCGAATATCACGCACAGAAGGGCCACACCACTAATGAGTGTGTCCAATTACGCCAACTAATTGAGAAACTAGTTAAAGAAGGCAGATTGGACCACCTCGTTAAAAATATTAAGGAGGAGAAAGACAAGCAGAGAACCGGAGGCAAGAAAGAAGCGCCTAAGGAAAAAGCTGATACTATCTACATGATACAATCATGGCAGCGAAAGACTAGGCAAAAGGTGAGCCAGAAATTCTCTCATGAAAGCGAAATCTCCTTCCCCACCTTGACTGCGGACAACGCAGTGGCAGAACCACTTACCATCGAAATAAATGCGGGGGGTCACGACATCCACCGCATGTATGTCGATGGGGGCGCATCAGCGGATATAATGTATGAACATTGCTTCAAGAGATTGCGTCCTGAGATACAAAGACAGTTAAGTCCAGCCACGACTGCGCTTACTGGCTTTATAGGAGAAAAGATATGGCCTAAGGGGCAACTGCGCCTACTAGTCGCTGTCGGTAATAAGGAACACTCCACGACAGCCTGGATGAACTTTATGGTGATCAAATCTCCTTCGCCATACAATGGCATTATTGGAAGGTCAGGAATCTCGGCGTTGCGCGCGGTACCATCCACAACGCATGGAATGCTCAAATTCCCAGTAGAAGGCGGCATCGTCACCATTTACAACAACGCTGCGCCACCAGAAGAATGTAACACGATTACATGTGAAACAACGCACGTCTCAGAACAGAGCGCAGCTAAAATTCCAAATTTGAAGGTCGCAATTCACCCCGATTACCCAGAGCAAGAAGTATCAATCGGAGGATCGCTGTCTGTCAAAGGCAGAGCGGCCGTGTGCGCACTCTTACAGAGGAATCTAGATATCTTTGCCTGGGAACCAAAACACATGACTGGTGTGCCACGCTCGATCGCAGAGCACAAGCTAAAAATCCGACAAGGATATTCCCCAGTGCGGCAGAAAAAGCGCGGCCAAGCTCCAGAGCTCGCAAAAGCCATTCTGGAGGAAGTACACAAACTTGTGGACGCAGGAATCATGCGTGAAGTCTATTACCATGACTGGCTCTCTAATCCAGTCATGGTCAAGAAGGGTGATGGCAGTTGGCGGATGTGTGTGGATTTCACTGATCTCAACAAAGCATGTCCACAGGACTGCTATCCGCTGCCAGAGATAGACTGGAAGGTAGAATCTCTGTGTGGATATCCATTTAAATGTTTCTTAGACGCATACAAGGGATACCACCAAATCCAAATGGCTAAGGAAGACGAGGAGAAAACAGCTTTCCACACAAGCCAAGGTGTCTATTGTTACACAAAGATGCCTTTTGGCCTGAAGAATGCGGGCGCCACCTACCAGCGACTGGTAGATAATGCGTTTGAGAAGCAAGTGGGACGCAACCTAGAAGTCTATGTGGATGACCTTGTCATAAAAAGCCATACAGAAGATGAAGTGGTGCGCGACATCGAAGAAACGTTCACAACACTACGAAAGATCAACATGAAGTTGAATCCTAAGAAGTGCACCTTTGGCGCTATAGAAGGTATGTTCCTAGGATATTTGATAGAACCAGATGGCATTAAGCCATGCCCAGAGAAAACAGAGGCTGTCATCCAACTTCCTTCACCGCGCACGCTGAAAGAAGTTCAATCTCTGAATGGAAAGCTAGCCGGTTTGAACAGATTCCTGTCCAAATCAGCGGATAAATCACTTCCTCTATTTAAAACACTCAAGAAGTGTACTAAAAAGGGAGACTTTCGTTGGACTGCGGAAGCAGAAGAAGCTTTCACTCAGCTTAAGCAACATATAGCAGCGCTTCCTAAGCTAGTCGCACCCCGACCAGGGGAGGAGTTAATCATCTACTTATCCGCGACCCATGGAGCGATCAGCGCAGTGCTACTGACGGATAGGAACTCTGTACAAACACCAGTGTATTTTGTAAGCAAAGCACTCAAAAAGACAGAGATTAATTACAGCCCAATGGAGAAGTTGGTTTTGGCATTAGTATTTGCTGCCAAAAGACTGCGCAGATACTTTCAAGCGCATCCAATAGCAGTGATTACCGACCAACCTATCAAACAAGTTATCTCTAAACCTGACGCATCGGGGCGATTACAAAAATGGAGTGTGCTGCTAGGCGAATATAACATTTCCTATAGGCCACGCACTGCGGTCAAGGGGCAAATACTAGCAGACTTCATCATCGAAAAGCCAGACACCGATGCCGCACCCCCACCAAACAAGGTAGAACTACAAGAGCCATGGATCTTATTCACGGATGGATCTTCATGCGTGGATGGGTCGGGCGCTGGCCTTATACTCACTAATCCAGAAGGAATGGAGTTCACTTACGCACTGCGTTTTGAATTCACAGCCACGAACAACGAGGCAGAATATGAGGCCCTAATCGCTGGATTGCGCATTGCAACTCGAATGGGTGTACGCAACCTAGAAGCAAACGTGGATTCTCGATTAGTAGCCAACCATGTGTTGGGAGAATATGTGGCTAAAGAGGACAACATGGTTCAATACCTTGAAAAGACAAAGTCACTAATTCAAAGTTTTAATAGGTTTACCATCAAACAAGTTCCTAGAGGGGAAAACAAAAAGCAGATGCACTGAGCAAGATTGCATCTACAAGCTTTGCGCACCTGTCAAAACAAGTATTGGTGGAGATTCTAAAGAACAAGTCCATCTCGGAGATGGAGATATCTACGGTGATAGAAGAACAGGATCCTACATGGATGACCCCTATCATCGATTTTATAAACAAAGGCAAATTGCCCGAGGAGCAGAAAGACGCTCGACGGATACGGCGCACGGCGCAGAGGTTCGAACTTAGAGATGGTATCTTATATCGGCGCTCATTCCTACAACCATGGCTTCGGTGCGTTGGACCTCTTCAGGCAGATTACGTACTCCGAGAGATCCACGCTGGTTCATGCAGTATGCATTCAGGACCACGGTCCGTCGTAGCACGCGCATTGCGCTCAGGATACTACTGGCCTACTATGCACCGTGATGCGCGCGATGTGATAAGGAAATGCAACGACTGCCAAGTTCATAGACCCATCCCGCGCAGACCACAACAAGAGCTAACGCCTATTACATCTCCATGGCCATTCTATAAATGGGGCATTGACATTGCGGGTCCCTTCCCTGTCGCAGCAGGAGGACTGAAATTCCTTATTGTGGCAATAGATTACTTTACTAAGTGGATTGAGGCAAAAGCAGTTGCGACAATCACAGGTAACCAAGTAAAACAATTTGTTTGGGAAAATATTGTATGCCGCTTTGGATTACCTAGGGAAATCGTTTCGGACAACGGAAAACAATTCCGTGATAACCCGTTCAAGGACTGGTGCGCGGAGTTAAATATCACACAACACTTCGCATCAGTTAAACACCCACAAACCAATGGTTTAGTTGAGCGCGCAAATCGCAGTCTAGGTGAAGGAATTAAAGCGCGCCTGGACAAACACAAAGGAAGATGGGTGGACGAATTATCGCATGTCTTATGGGCGCATCGCACGACGATCAAAGTTAGCAATGGAGACACCCCTTTTTCCCTTGTCTACGGGACAGAAGCTGTCATACCAGCTGAAATTGGAATGCCAACTATCCGCACCGCGGAAGTTAATGTCACGACCAATGACGACGAACGACGGATAGATTTGGACCTACTAGAAGAAAGGCGCGAGCGCGCAGCCATACGAGAGGCAAAAACCAAGTCAAAGATGAAGGGATACTACGATGCCAAAGTTCGAAGCACCTCATTCAGACCTGGCGACTTTGTGTACCGCGCTAATGATGCAAGCCACGTAGAAGACACAGGTAAACTTGGACCAAAGTGGGAAGGACCCTATGAGGTCATTGAAGCACTAGGACAAGGCGCTTACAAGCTGCGTGACATGGAAGGCCGTAAGCTACAACGCACATGGAATATCTGCAATCTCAAGAGATGCTATCTTTAGGAAAGGTTACGACCCAATGCATGGACACCTACGCACTTTAGTAAGTGCCAAAATAATATCCGTGTATTTACATTTTTTGTTTCATTTAGACAAATGTTTTTTTTTTCTTTTTACAAAAACTTGCAAGTATTAATAAAATGTTGCGGTTTCTAGCTAACTCCGTGACACACTTTACTTTATTGCTTACATATAATTTATGTCTCAATATTGTTTGTTATATTATCTTTTGCCTACATGGCGTGCATGCACTAATTAAAAACCCACGATGGTAAAAGGATGAGTAAACCTAATAAATGACTCGTTGAGTAAGAGGGTTGCAAACCCATCAACATCGGATCACGAATCCTTGTTAAACACCTTACTCTCAAGACGTTGGAGTAAGTTCGATGCGCATCTCACGACGGATGCGCAACTATGCATACTGTGCGCGTTTAACAAATTAGGAGTTAAGACAATTATCCCCTTAACATGGTATTCGCAGTACGCTGCAACTCATACAATTGTGCATCCCACGATGGATACACAACAACTTGTGCATTTCATATACAATTATGTTATACACGACCATACCATACACGCTTATATTATACACAATTAAGTCATGAATTTCATACACGATTATGATATAAGTGATCTTAGTAAATCTTTTTTAAATGTGTTTATACAGACGGTTTGATTCTTAGACATCTTTCACGTAAAGACAATCGCATTTTCAAACCAAGACTTTATTATGGATTACGAATTCATACAAGAGGATAGACTTAACATGCACACGTGCAACAAAAATGTTAATCTATTACAAAAAAGTTCTAAGACAAAAAATCTAAAGGCTACGGGTACGCTTGAGCCTAGAACTGCTAACACCACCTTGGGGCGAGACTGTCGGTACGCTGACAGGTACCCCATCAGACCTTGGGAGATGCGCAGCACCAACACCGCAAAGGATGGCCTTCCCCTTCACGCCCTGCTTCTTCGCCAACCTCATAGCATGAGCCTCTAAGGATTGCTTCAAGGGGATTTCCGTCTCAAGGGCAAATGGATCCTGGACGTTGCGAGGATGGACAAAAATAGGTACCTGCAGCTGTGACACGTCCGGCTTGAGGAAATAGTCAGCCTCTTCCTCTGCGCCCTCTGCTGAATGCTTGGCCAAGGTCAACCCCTCCATGATTACACTTATGGGGTAATCCTGGTCGCGCTCAAGTTGAGCGATATGAGGAAGATCCAGCAGCTTCATCTTCTACATAGCCACAACAAGCTCATCAAAAGCATTAGCATTGTAATTAGGCACTTGTGCGGCAGGCACCTTCAGCAGTCCGCTCTCAGAGAGCTCCTCTACAGCTTGCGCCTTGCCACGTGCAAGCGCGCACTCCACAACCTCTCCAAAGGCCTCTCGCACCTCTCGGGACTCCAAAGTACCCATGGCAGCAAGGCGTAACCCATGGCTAATGAGCCATCTGCGCTCAGCAATGGTGGACACCAAATGAGGGTACAACTCCTCATCATATTCGATGCTGAGCTTACGCAGCTTGCGCTCCTGGTTCTCCAGCAAACTCTCCACAGTCTTGCGGAAACCATCCATGTTTGAGACGAGTTTGCCCTTGTTTAGCTCCATATATCTCAAGGCCCAAAGGCAGGAGGCTTTGTATTCTCTTGCTCCATTGCGCTCCTGAGTCAGTTCAGCCATGAGCAACATCTTCTCATCAGCAACTTTCTGGGCGTACACACCAGAAGCCCTCACTTCAGCCTGCGCTTCAGCCAATTGCGCCCTCAGAATGTCAATTTCTTTGTCCTTCTGCGCAACCAAGCTACCCTCACCACTATATTGAGTCTGTAGCCGCTCAACCAACGAAGCCAACTCCTCTATAAGACGACCTGTTGGCGCATCTTCAGCAGACTTTTCCTCACCCACTGGACTCTTGGGCATAAACTCACCAGAACCAGCCTTGGGTGGCGAATTCTCAACTTGCGCACCCTCATCAATAACAGCCTCCAAACTGCGCGCAAGTAACAAAAAGTCAACAAATTACAACAATATCAACACGGAATAAAAGTCTAAAGACAGAAGTTTCAGTACTTACTTGAAGGGAGGAGTTCCAGAAGCATCCTTCTGCGATGCACCCTCCTCAGATGATTGCCTGACAGAAATAGCAGGGCGCTTACTTGAAGTACTTGCGCCATCATCACCAGATGATCTCTTGCGCTTTAACCTTTGGCTCTCCTCCTCCTCTTCCTCAGACTCATCCATGGCACTCCCCGACGAGTCTAATACCTCCACAGGGATCTGCGACCCAGAAGCGGGAAAGCTACGCAGAGGAGTAGCCATCGTGACACCTGGGGGGATCTCCCCTGTCTCACCTGTCTCCTCTGGCTCTTCCTGCGCAATGACCATTGTGCGCCCTGCAGTAGCCTGTAGAATCGGCTCTTCGCCATCCCTCAAAGGGCGCACCCCTACAATCACTTGTTTTGGCTTCTCCAAGCGAACAACGCTAAATAGGTCCATTTCTGCGCAACAAGCAACAAACAAACACAAAACTAAGTTAGATAATTTACAAAGGGAGGAGCGCTTACAAATAATAATCGAAAAGGAAGGAAGGACGAGCACCCACCCCGGCTATTTTCATCCAAAAAAGTTGGCACCTCTTCTGGACTACCGAAGTAGTTGCGACTGATGCCCATGTGCACCAAAAACTCTTCTGGATACGCTTGTATCGGAATGCGATTAGTATTTATCGTGTCCGCATCAGCCTCGTTATACAACCTGGGGTCTGGGCGCTCATCCTTCGGCAATGATTCTTTGGTATAAAACTCGAAAACCCATGGAAAGAAGGCACTATCTACCCCAAAAGAACTTTTCCCTCCAAACCCTCAGCGCATCTAATTTATCCGTATAGCATTGCAATGTTCCGGCGCGCTTAGCAAAAGACACCCATCCATTCGACCACGTTGTGTGGTAGAACGCGCGGAATAGATGGACTGTGGGTTCAATCCCCAAAAGGCGACAATTTACTTCGAAATTAGTTATTTTTGCTGCACCTATGCAGTGCAGCTGAGAAATATGAAGGCGATAGTGATTGAGAATATCGCATAAAAATAGGGAAATAGGCGCACGTTGGTTCGCAAATTCGAAGAAACGCGTGTAAACCCCTACCTTCCCTTAAGGGAAGTTCGCGATTGACGCATTAGCAACCGGAACAACCGGTGCAAAAAGCCAGGGATGTAATAATCAGAGGCGAATTGACGAAGATCGTCCTCAGATAAATCGGAGTGAATATCAGACAACTGCAGAACCATTATTCAAATTTAAAGAATTAAGAAGCACATGCGCTATTTACCTTAACTTCTGTTGATTTTTGACTGCTACTCGAAGGTTTAACAATGGTGGAATGTGATGATTTTTTACTGTGGTAGCCACAGAGAAATGACGGCTTCACTTTATATAGGGTACACATATTCGTGGATGTACGACATGTGTACCCCACTTGCTCTAATCGGATGGTTGGGAACTCAAAAGGTAAAGCAATTTTTCACCCACCACACACGATTTTCGAAGAAGATACTTGGACTAGGTTAACTCGCTACTTTTGGCGGGAAATACTTAAAACTTCCCCGCTACGCATCGAGGAATTTTTTTTTTAAGTTGTTAGTCTAGTACCCGCAATCACGCATTGCGCACACTAGACTGGGGGGACATGATGACGTATAGTCCGTATTCAGGTCACGAACCCGACCCATACTCAGGTCCATCACGAATGGACTCAAGCCCATTACGAATGGGCTATCACAATAGCGGTTTGGGCTCACGATGGCCCAAACCCAAAGCTATTTATGGTTTTGATATAGATATCCCTTATTTATGGATATATATCATATAACCGCCCTATGCGGGATATGCTGAGGAGTGAAGGACACGAAACCAACTAGGGTTTCGTGTGTATATAAAGAGTCCTTCGACTCTCATTAAAGGTACGACTTACAAAACCCTAACTCTTCTACAAACCCTAAAACCGATTACTTACTCTCACGCCGGAGGATAATCGTGGGAGACAATCCCACGATAAGCCTAACGGTGTCTTTTTGTTTTCTTAGTGCGCAGGTCTCAAGCATTAAGATCTGATTGGTACGGAATCAAAGAACGCCCAACTTTTGTATCAACAACACTCATTTAGATTAAAGTTGTTTGCCTTAGCTAATGATGATGATGTTCGTTGTTTGCAAACTTTCAAAATGATAAAGGTTTACATCGAACATGGCAAAACAAAACTATGTGTTACTTTATGTCACGAAGTGATATTATGGCCACGGCTAAGATGTACGAAGAGTAAAGTTAAACCTAGTTCTAAGAATAATGCATGTATTAAAGGGTTGTTTTTGGAATCATATGATCTAGTACTCCTAGTCAAGGTAATGGCAGATTAGGACATGCGTTGAAATGACAACCGGAATTCAGATCGTTTGATAATATTCTAATGATGTTGTGTCTACCACATGCAAAAACAACCCTCGTTGATTTATTAGTGTATTGGATGAAATCGAAATGAAAAAGATGATGTGAGTGGGTGTTAACTAACACGAAAAATGGATTAGGAAGGCTATGTTTGGCGCACGAGCTTATTAGAGCTTATCGTAGCATGAACTTATTTTTTTTAGAAAAATAAGCTACCATTGAAAATAAGTCTCGTTTGGCTGACACGGCTTGAAGGAGCTTGTTAAAAAAATAAGCTACTAAATGAAATGCTAGTTGTACTAGTATGTAAAAAAAAGCTCCAGCCACAAGCTCCAGCAACCAGCTCCAGCAACCCGCTCCAGCGATCCGCTCCAGCTCCTACTTGTGCCAAACATACCCGAAGTGTGTGTGATTAAAACTTAAGAATGGTAAAGTGAGAAATGACACACGTGTGAGAGATAACTGAAAAGCTTAACAACCGTTAAGGAATTGAACTTTCGCCAAATCAGTTTCTTGATGTGGAGGACTGTCAACGTAATTTATAAAAGTTAAAGACTAAATGTGTTAATCTATAAAAAAAAAAAAAAAAAAAAAAAAAAAAAAAAAACTAATTAATTTTTATCTTCATTATTTTTAACTAAAGAAATAAAAGAAATGATAAGTATACTTAAAAACATGCCTAAAAGTGTATGCCAATAGCTTATTGGTTTATAGCAATCGGATCCACTTCTTTACAAACCAATAAACTCTTGTCACATTGTTTCGCATATAATTAGACTGCCCATCATTTCTGAAAAAATAATTTGATGACTTGCCACCGACCCTAAGTTAGTTTTACTTGAAATAAAAATAATATAAAAGGTTGGTGGGGAAAGTGCACAACAGCACAACACACTCACACCCCCAACAAAACATTTTTGTATCGAAATAGTTGGTGAATCATTCGACAGAAAGAAAAAGGCGGCGATGGGATCAAGATTAATGTGGGCAACAAAAGCTGCATCGTATCTTAAGATCTCTACAACCTTCAACAGAGGTTTTGCTTCTGGTAATTAACATCACCCACTTCACCAACCTTTGTCACCTTTATTTTGTTTATACATACAGATATGATGTTGGATCATATATTTTTATACGTAGATACTTATTGATATTAATGGATCTCTGTTATTTGATATGTTTTTAGTTTTTTTTTTGAATGAATCCTCATTTGTGTTGATTTTATAATGTTTATATAATCTGCTCCTGTTTATTGATTTTGATTTTCAAAATGTTTAAACTAGAAAGTATATATCGAATTTAGTTGTTTTGTACCGTGCGATTTTGTGTTGGGTTGACAAGCTTATTAAATTTGATGAAAGTGAAGCATGGACACTATAAATTTGATCTGTTTAGTAGGTGTTTGGATTTAAGTTTCCTAAGTGATTATTCTGACGTTTAGAATCAGAATTAATATTTAGTCAGCATTATATAGTTTTGCATTTTCAGTTGATTTATTGCAAGGATAGTTATCAAGTTTCTGACTTGTTTGACACAATAGAATAGGATTCACACAGAACTGCAAAACTGATTATTGTGACTTCTAGTCACGGTAATTATGTTTCCGATATTTATGTATTGTTCTATTTGGTTTGTTTGTATGTTTTAAGTAAAAGTGTGTGGTAAATGTATGATTGTGACCCGTATAATGAAAAGGGTAAATGTTAAACAACATACAGTATTATTTTACATCCTTATGGCCATCCTTTATATAAGTTTCATCTTTTAAATAGTATATTAACTTGCTACTTTTTGCGATATGTTTAGTTGTGAAGGATTTGAAGTATGCCGACTCTCATGAATGGGTCAAGGTCGATGGTAACTCTGCCACTGTTGGTATCACAGACCATGCTCAAGATCACTTAGGAGACGTGGTGTATGTTGAATTACCAGAGGTTGGAACTGCTGTAACTCAAGGTAGTAGTTTTGGTGCAGTCGAGAGTGTTAAGGCCACTAGTGATATTAACTCCCCTGTTTCCGGGAAGGTTGTTGAAGTCAACGAAAAGCTCACTAGCTCACCTGGATTGGTAATTCATCTAATGCTCATTCTCGATACATGGCTTATGAATATTGCAACTATTGACTAGACGTTGTTAGATAGTTGGATTGGTAACAGGTCAAAACGTATCCATGTTGAAAGGGATCATTTTTAGTAACGTAAATATGGCCTGGGAAACCCCCACAAACAGTTAAATAGTTAATGATTGAATCGTGATTAAGAACACAATTTTTTTTACTCAATCTAAATCATTATTAAAAAAACACAACTTGGGTGGTTTTATGCGTTAAAAATAACCTTTAGGCGACTTCAACATGTTTGACCAGTTCCCGAAAGTCGAGTGTTGTTACGAAATGCTTATGGAAGTTATGGTCAATCTGATGTGTTTTAAAAGCTAAAATTAAGATGAAATTTTAACCTAGCATAGTCATTTTTCTTTACTAACATATTTTCATGAAATGTTTATGGTTGATGTTCCGTATGTAAAATTTGAAGTATCTATAGTAATTTTGGAAGTCTAAAGTTAGCTTTTTGCCCCCAGATGTCAAATTTTATTGGTCCTGCTAACCTTCATTGCTTCTAGAATTCTAGTCATTCTAATTTATTGGTTTGCAATAGCTGATTTGATATTATACTGTTTCCAGGTTAATGGAAGCCCGTATGAGAATGGCTGGATTATAAAGGTGGAAGTAAGTGACCCGAATGAGGTAAACTCACTAATGGACTCGGAAAAGTATACAAAGTTCTGTGAAGAAGAAGATGGTCACTAGAGTCAACAATGCATGTCACTTGACAAATGTTTGTTTTTATGTATCTTCATGTGACATTCGACTTGTTTTTGTTTCTTTTTGGTTATGTATGTTTTGTGGTTCACGTTTGGGTTTTGGCAATTGCGGTTCCTGCTTGAAATTTTCGAACGCCACAAAGGGTTTTTCTTTTTCTATAACAAGTTCAATGTAATACACTTGATATTCACATGTAATTTGCTTATTCCAACACGAAAGCCTCAAAACTTGAAGTTATTACAGTTTAAACAGGGATATATTTGGTTTGTGCAAGTTTTTGCAAAGCCAAGGTTAACAAGAAACAAGTAGCTAGATGCAAATATGAATGAAAATATGGAGTGTTTTGGATATTCAACATTGAAATGACACGCCCTTGCAATGCAAAGAAGGGATGATGCTTGTTCGAATCGACAATCATAGACATGCGAAGAAAGGCTGATTATAAGAACCATATTTTGGCTGAAGTATTTTATGCATTGCAGTACCACATACTCGCATAGGTGAGGAGCTATTAGCCAACCAACAAAACAAGCTTGTTAATGGGCACTTCAATTTTGCCACTTTGGGTCGAATCATTCAATTTTGCCACTTTGTGGTCGGATTATGCTGACTCGACATCGGATTATTGAATGATCTTAGAACATAAGTGGATCTTTTTAAGTAGTAACACATTAAAACAAAGTCGACTTTTTTTTCTACACACTTATAAAAAGTTTGTAAATTTATATTAAATCGTTCGCACTTGTAAACATGTATAAAATTATCAAGTTAATAAGTATAGGATATACAAACAAGGCTAAATTACACCGTTGGTTCTTGAGGTTTTATCAAAAGTGCAAGTTTCGTCATTTTTTTCCAAACACCTCTTGTTCTACATTTGAAAAAAAGACGAAACTTGCAATTGTACAACCTTAGGGACCAACCATGTAATTTACTCTACAATATCTTCTCATTTCCATGTGTAAAGAAAAAGAAAATACACTTATAAATGTACAGTTCAATTTGTAACATCTAATTTATCTCCACTTAATCTTTTGCGGAAAAACTAGGTTAGACAAATAGATTTCACACTTTTAAATGCAAACAAAGTGGATATTTTTCTGCACTTAGAGCATCCAAATTGGTTAAAACACAAAAGATTTTTTACTATTCTATTAAGCTTTTGAAAAAGCTTTTTAACATTGTAGCAAAAGGTTTTGAAAAAGCTTTTTACAAAAGACTTGACAAATTTCAAGCTTTTGTAAAACCTTTTAGCCATTAATTACTTTATGCAATAAATGCAACTCCACTAAAAGATGTATACATTAGTACACAACACCATAGTGTTTTTACTTTTTTCATTCCCAAAAGTCACAATTTCATTCCAAATTTCTTGCAACCTTACCATCTTACGTTCTAGCATTGTAGCATGACATCTTAAAATCCACGGAGTTCAAATAAGGACATGAACTTCAAACAAAATGAGGTTTTTCATGTTCAGGATATCCAAGAAGGACAAGTCTTTGACTCATATGTACATGACCCAACCGGGGTTTACGTTGCAGATCTTACCCTTTCTCTGGTCGCCCCCTAATTGCCCAATTGTGTACCTAGCGTTCTTTGAACCTTGGACTTCTTGTAAAGAGGTTATTCACTTATTTGTCTTATCATTAGGTCACTTGATGATGGTTGACCATGATGGTTAAAGACTAAATAACACTCTATTCGTCTCAAAATTAGTGTTTACTTTTAAAATAGTTTTAAGAATTTTCACCAACCACAATCTCCACCAAGTAAATACAACATATCTCACTACCTACTAATTTTATCTCCATTGACTGAAAAATGAAGTCACAAAATAAAAATATAGACAATTATTTTAGAATGTAGAGAGTTCAAACTATTTATGTCTATGGTTATGTTTGGCGACACGTAGTAGTAACAATAAGCAGTAACAGTAACTGTTTGGTTAAAAAACGTGTTTGGTAACAAAGTTGTAGCTGTAATTATAAATTGTAAAATTACTAAAAATGACATATACACATTAAAATAAAAAGCTGATTAAACAAATAATTAAGTTATTATTTATAATTTACTCATTACTTTTACAGTTTTACATGCTTGACATTACATAAACACCATGATACACTATTTTTTTAGGTATATGGGTAATTTCATAAATAAAATGTTGGAGCATATATGGAACGCTTCTTCGATAAGTATTTCAAATGACAGAGGTTCCACGAAATGCTAACTTTAGTTGTTTTGTTGCAAACAAGATTTTCAACCAACCCGCTAACCGCTTGTCTTCCAAAACGCTTCCAAATGCTTGCAAACAAACATGACCTATATCTTAAGATCCAAACCCAAACACCCTCGTATTTTTTTTGAGCAAAAGAGAACCTAGTTAGACAGACTAAAAAACTGAAAAACGGAACCCAAACACTATTATTGTCCTTTTGATAAAAACCCTCAATAAACCTCTCCCAACAACAATAATATCACCAACCCAAAATTCATTTCTTTAAATCCATTTACGGACGAAATTTTACAAAACGGCAACGAAATGTGGTCGTCGCTATTATCATCGCATCCTATGTTCAGTCATCCTGTTTCATCTTCAATTCATGTATGTTATAAGGTTAGTTTAATTTGGATTATATTGTTAGGTGGTGTTTGTTTAAGCTTATTTTTGGGCTTATTAAGCTTACTAGGTTTCGCCTTATGTTTCGTAAGCTCATTTTTCTGACTTATCTATATAAGCTTATTATGAAGTAATAAACTTCATAAGTTCCAAAATAAGCCGGAAAAAATGTGCTTACGAAACATAAGGCGAAACCACATAAGCTCATAAGACCCAAAATAAGCTTTTTAAGTTTTTGGGTTTTTTTTATTTGTGTGATTTTTGTTGGTTTTTGAAGGGGAAGAAGGGGTTAAGTGGTGGTGGTGGGGTAGTTATAAGAAGGAAGGAGAGTATGAAGAGAATGGTGGTTGTGAAAGCGGGTGCGAAGAGGGTTCGTTTTGATAAGGAGTGTAGAGATGGGTTGGTTGCGGGGATTGATAAGCTGGCGGACGCTGTTTCTGTTACACTGGGACCGAGAGGTATTTTCTTTTTCTTTACGCGTTATGTGTTTAGGGGGTGTTTGTGTTGCGTGTTGAAAGTGGTTATGTGATATGGAATTGTTAGAGGCGGTAAAATACTTTAAACTATAGTAAGGTAGGTGAAAATTTATCAGTGGGTACTTGCATTTGTACAATTTTGGCAATGTAGTCCCGTTGCTGTTTTGTCAATTATTGGTTTGTAGTAACGTATTTTGCTAATTTAGTTGTGATTGGTAACAAAATGTGAGTATGTTTCTATCATTGATAATCACCATACTAAGTTGCTTTAATTATTTAAACATGTAAAGTAAGAAATTAATTAGTTTACATAAATGGGGTGATGGAGGTACTGTTTGAGCTCGCTTACGGCCTTATGCTATGCAACTATGATCAGCTGTTTGAGTGACTGACGAAATTTTGATTATTTAGGAGTTATGTGTAAAATGACCCGTAAGTTATTAGATAATAAAAATACGTTCTATTGCATCTATTCCCAGTTATGTTATTCAAAACTGATTATTTGACCCCTAGAGAAGCATTCAGTTTCACTATACCCAAACACTAGATTATCTGCAACATAAAAAATGAAAATGCAAATAAGAAGACAATCACATTCAAAAGCATATGTTCAAACATACTGCTTTGTTGTAATTGTTGTTATGAAGTTTAAGTTATTTCCTTTAAATCATAGTCCTAAACATAATGGTGTTTTGTACAGGCCGAAATGTTGTTCTTTCTGAATCTGGATCACTTAAAGTTATCAATGATGGTGTCACGATTGCTAAAGCCATAGAGCTTTTTGATTCAATTGAAAATGCAGGAGCAATGCTTATCCAAGAGGTATTCATTTTAACCAAATCATAAACCGTCACCAACGACTAAGACATAGTCATAGTAAAATAATTTATCTTTGTAGGTTGCAACTAAAACAAACGATTCAGCTGGTGATGGTACTACCACTGCAATTGTTCTCGCAAGAGAAATGATTAAATCTGGATTATTGGCTGTAGCATTTGGAGCAAATCCCATTTCTTTAAAGAAAGGAATGGAGAGGACTGTAAAAGAATTAATTAAAGTTTTGAAGAGTAAAGCAATCCCGGTCAGAAAAAGCGATGATATTAAAGGTAAATTGAGTTTCTGTGTTTTATACTTTTTTAATCATGAAAAGCGATTCTCTAAGCTTGTTTCTGCTGTGCAGCCATAGCTTCCATTTCAGCTGGAAATGATGAGTTTATTGGAAACTTAATTGCTGAAGCGATTGATAAAATTGGGCATGATGGGATAATTTCTATCGAATCTTCCTCATCAAGTGAAACTTCTGTTATGGTCGAAGAAGGAATGAAGGTAAATCATACATTATCTTGAAGTTAATTTACCCTCTGTCCTGTGACCAGGCGCATAAAGTTATGAAATTTGCTGAATGTTAGTCAAGTGTTTTGAGATTTTCACTAATAATAAAACAATAGGAAAATTTGTGGACCAATCTCAACTGGATTTATAAGTACCAATGATGACATCGGGTAAAATGGTCGTTATTACTTTGGATGTTTTACACGAATAAGAATTGTTGTGATTTTCACGAGACGCCCGAAATGGAAATTGTTGTGATTTGTTACGGGAAAGAGTAATATAGACGAACTAGCTTAATTTGCTGACTGTTGAAATGGATCCTGACATCTGGACCTTTTTATCATCTTAGTTAATTTTCACATGGATAGGAAATGTTGTGATTACCATGTGCTCCTTTACATATTTATCTTATAATATACGATTCAGATATTCTTTTTATATTTTAATGTCTACTCAGGAATACTTTCCTACAGATCGACAAAGGATACATGTCACCTCATTTCGTGACAAACGAGAACAATTTATCTGTGGAATTTGAAAATGCTAGAGTCCTGATAACTGATCAAAAGATATCGAGTGTGAAAGAGATTGTTCCTTTGCTAGAAAAAAGTACTCAACTAGGTGTCCCTTTGCTCATTTTTGCTGAAGATATATCAATGTCAGTGCTGGAAACGTTATTAGTTAACAAAAATCAAGGTACACTCAAGGTTGCTGTTGTAAAATGTCCTGGTGTTGGAGAAAGAAAGAAAGCTTTACTGCAAGATATTGCCATCATGACAGGTAATTATTTGCTACGTTGTCAATTTTGACCTGTTCACTTATGAATGGGTCCGTTTGTGTTGTGTTTTATCTCAAACGGGTCAATTAAATCAAGTAGCTATATGGGCAACAGGTCAAATGGATCGAAGTTGGCTAGTGTCTCTTTTCTAATGCAAGCGACTTTGTTAATACTTATATTCACGGATTTAGATTATTTTGGTAATAATATTGTTTTGTATTCATAGTTATGGACTTAAGGTGTTGATTATTTAGAAACAATGGCAATCTCTCGGGTCGGCTGGCCTTGTTTTGACCCATACTAGACATGACCAGATTTAACCTAAACCAGTTTGTGACCACCCCAACTGTCCGACCCGCTCATTTTGCCACTTCTATTCTGATTTCTAGCTCAATGCATAGGATTTAGCTAGTCATTGCCTTTTAATACGAGAGATACTACCCAAGGTGATACGTGTGATATAGGAGAAAATGAGATAAGAACTTAAAATGAAGAAAACACCAGGTATGACTTGGATAAAGTTTCCACCACCAAGTCTAACAACCTGTTTAACCCCTGGGTAAAGTAATGAAACACCACCAAAGATTAATTCAGATTGGCGAAAGATGAAGTTTCTAGTGATAAAGCAAACAGCACCACACTAAGAACTATCAAAAATCGACTCCTAATTTTGAGTTAAAAACTCAGGGAAAGCTTCATAAGCTGTAATGTATTCAAAACTGAAGATGATGTCTTCTAATACAACTTGGAAGCCTTTTTATAGGCTGGAATAAGTAACCAAAGCAAACATTTAATCCTTGCTTTGGAAAAGACAATAAAACTTTGAAAAACTGATAAGTGGTTGAAGCATTAAAAGCTACAGTAAACTAAGTGAATAATTAATAAAAACCCAACTCTCCATGCTGAAATGCAGATCTCAAAAAAAGACTAATGACTGATGTGTTCTTTATGGGCTCATGGGCTTGACTTAGGGCTGGGATTAGTGGGCTGCCATAAAATTACATTCATCCCACTAAGAGTTTTGAACCCAAGTAATTCTTGTGAGCCATAATCTGGGCTGAGGGGAACACCACACACAAAGTGGGTCTGTTTTGTACTAATCAGATCAATTGGGTTAGTAAGCCCTGATGCATCCGCATCAACCCCTCCAGGTTCAGAAGAATTTGTCCTCAAATCTTCTAATGGACCATCATCGAAGTAAGGGGACAGATCCCCAACATTGAAGGTTGCTGATATTTTTGAATCTCCGGGTAATTCCAGCTTATAAGCATTATCTCCAATTCTTTCCAACACCTTGTATGGTCCATCACCTCTTGGCATAAGTTTGTTTTTCCTTTTTGAGGGAAACCTCTCCTTCCTTAAGTGCAGCCATACGAGATCTCCAGGTTCAAAAAGAGCTTTTTTTCGATGCTTGTTTGCCTTTTTCTTGTACAAATCATTGGCATGCTCAATCTTTTTCTTGACTTGTTCGTGAATCTTCTGCATTTCTTTAGCTCGAGTTTCTGCCTCAAAATGTACTTCACTACCCTTAGGAAAGGGTACTAGATCAATAGGTGTGAGAGGGTTTACTCCATAATTTACCTCAAATGGTGCACGTCCAGTAGCATATGTAGGAGAGCGATTATAAGCAAACTCAGCAAAGGGAAGCTTAATATCCCAGTCTTTTAGGGACTTGCTTACCATGGTCCTAAGCAAAGTGGTAAGTGTACGATTGGTTACTTCAGTTTGCCCATCCGTTTGTGGGTGGTACGCCGTACTAAATAACAATTTTGTACCAAGTAACTTCCATAGCGACTTCCAAAAATGGCTTAAAAATTTGACATCCTTGTCAGAGACTATAGTCTTAGGAACGCCATGAAGACGCACAATCTCTTTGAGAAACAAATCAGCAATATGTATAGCATCATCAGTTTTGTGACAAGGAACAAAGTGTGCCATTTTGGAAAAACGATCTACCACAACCATTATAGCATCTTTTCCACGTTGGGTACGCGGTAAGGCCACGATGAAATCCATAGAAATGTCTTCCCAAGGTTGGGAAGGAACGGGTAGTGGAGTATACAAACCTTGATGAAACTTGCTCTTTGCTTGGTGACAGGTTGCACATCTAGAAATAATGGCAGTAACATCACCCTCCATACGAGGCCAGTAGAAGTGTTCCTGTAGAACACCAAGGGTCTTGTTGATGCCAAAATGACCTGCCAACCCTCCTCCATGGGCTTCTCGAACCAGCAGCTCCCTTGTGGTCCCTTTCGGGACACAAAGTTTATTGTTTTTAAACAGAAACCCATCTTGGACAGAATAAGGTCCATAAGCTTTCTCTTTGCATTTTGGAATTACAGGAGAGAAATCAGAATCATTTAGGTATAATTCTTTAATGAAAGAAAAACCCAAAACTCTAGCACCAAGAACAGTAAGCATGGCGTGTCTCCTTGAAAGTGCATCTGCAACAATGTTAGAACTTCCGGTCTTATACTTTGAAGCAAAAGTAAAAGATTGGAGAAACTCTACCCATTTTGCATGTCTAGGATTTAGTTTACTTTGGCCATTGATATGCCTCAAAGCTTGATGATCAGAATGAAGTACAAACTGTTTTGGCCGCAAGTAATGGCTCCAATGATCCAAAGCACGCACGATAGCATAAAACTCCTTGTCATAGGTGCTGTAATTCTTCCTCGACCCATTTAGTTTCTCACTAAAATAGGCAATTGGGCGTTTATTCTGCAATAGAACAGCCCCTATGCCAACTCCACTTGCATCACATTCAACTTCAAACAATTGGTTAAAATCTGGTAGAGCTAAGATAGGAGACTCACATAAGCGCTCCTTGATTTGCTCAAATGCCTTTTGGGCAGATTGAGTCCATTCAAAGGCGCTTTTCTTGATACATTCAGTAAGAGGAGCAACAATGGTGCTGAAATTTTTAACAAATCTTCTATAAAATGAAGCAAGACCATGGAAACTTCTCACCTCGGTTACATTAGTAGGTGTGGGCCATGTTTTGATTGCTGCAACTTTAGAGTCATCTACTGAAATACCATCCTTAGACACAACATACCCGAGAAATACCACTTTTGGGGAAAAGAATTCACACTTTTCCAGTTTTCCATAAAGCTTTTGGTTCCTCAAAACTTCAAATACTCTCCTCAAATGTTGAGCATGTTCTTCCATTCCTTTGCTGTAAACAAGTATGTCATCAAAGTACACAACAACAAAGTGACCGATAAATGATCGAAGTACTTCATTCATTAATCTCATAAAAGTACTAGGAGCATTAGAGAGTCCGAATGGCATTACCAACCATTCATACAAACCACCTTTTGTCTTGAAAGCAGTTTTCCACTCATCTCCCTCACGCATTCTGATTTGGTGATAGCCACTCCTAAGATCAATCTTAGAGAACAAAATGGCACCATGGAGTTCATCAAGCATATCATCTAATCTTGGAATAGGGTACCTATATTTGACTGTAATGTTGTTTATGGCCCGACTATCAACACACATTCTCATTGTTCCATCTTTCTTAGGAACCAACAAGGCTGGAACAGAGCATGGGCTCATGCTTTCACGAATATAACCTCGATCAATGAGCTCTTGAACTTGTCGCTGCAGCTCTTTAGTCTTTTCTGGATCACACCGATAGGCTGGTTTGTTAGGGAGAGGTGCTCCCGGGATCAAATCAATCTGATGTTCAATACCCCTTAGTGGAGGTAATCCTGGGGGTAGATCAGTAGGAAACACCTCTTTGAACTCTTTCAAAAGTGGTCCAACAGCTGGATGCACATGTTTCCCACCCTCATTTAACCTGTTCTCAGTTAGAAACAGAATGTAAATGGTCTTACCCTTGTTGATAGCTTTCTCCATTCGTGTTTCAGTCATGAACAAACTTTTCTCAGCCTTGTTCTTCATCCTCTGCTCAGTTTTCTGGGGGGAAGCAGGTGGTAGTGGATCAAGAATGATCTTCTTCTTGTCCATGATAAAAGAGTACGTGTTTTGGTGACCATCATGCAACACCTGTCTATCATACTGCCAAGGTCTACCAAGTAATATATGGCATGCATCCATAGGTATAACATCACAAAGAACCTGATCTTGATAAGACTTACCAATAGAAAATGCAAGTAAAAGCCTGTTTGGTTACCTTTATGTCAGTTCCCTGATTTAACCATTGAAGATTATACGGGCGCGGGTGAGAAGATGTAGGGATGTCGAGTTTGTTGATAAGGGTTGTAGATGCAACATTTGTACAACTTCCACTATCAATAATAAGGCTACACACCTTCCCCTTGATCGTGCATCTTGAGTGGAATATGTGTTCTCTTTGTTCGTCATTGGAAATCTCTTCTTTTGTATGAAGTACTCGTCGCATAACCAAAAGCTCTCCTTCATCAGGCCTGATTCTTTCTTCAAAATATCCTTCATCGTCATAGACTGGCTTATCTTCTTCCTCTTCCTCCACGAGAGTAACCTCCTGAATTTCTCTTAAAGTCATGACTCTTCGATTTGGACATTCTGCTTGAAAGTGTCCCAAACCTTGACATTTGAAACACTTCTTCTTTGGGGCATCTAGGGTAGGCGCTTTGTCTTTTTGATGTCTGGTTGAGCTTTCAACTTTTGGAGGATTTCCTGCTTTATAAAATGGATTGGTAAAGGAATTACCTTCCTTAAAAGAGAACTTGGGGCTGATTTTTCCACCTTCTTAACCTTGATACGTTTTTCGATCTTTGAAGCTAACTTGCACACCTCATCAAAGGTCCAATAAGGCTGCAACTCCAACTTCTCAGCTATATCATGGTTTAACCCACCAATGTATCGAGCAATGGTTTGCTCTTGCTTCTCTTGTATGCCACTGCGCAACATGAGTTGTTCAAATTCACGAGTATAATCATCGATGTTAAGGTTACCTTGTTTGAAATTGGTAATCTTGATATAGAGATCTTGCTTGCACGAATCTGGTAGGAACCTTTCTTTGAGCAGCTTCTTGAGTTTCCTCCATGACTTGATCTTAGCCTTTCCATTCCTCTCTCTTTTAGTTTTTACATTCTCCCACCACAATGAAGCATATTTCTTGAACTTTAAAACAGCAACTTTGTAGCTTTTCTCATCAGAATATCCCTTAACATCAAAGATGTTCTCAATGTCATTTAGCCATTCAATAAAATCATCAGGGTTTGTTCCCCCATGGAACTCTGGTGGTTCTGTTTTGACATCCCGCAAATCATCCCAAATCCTTCTCTTTCCACGTAACGAAGACTGGCCAGAATCATCAGAATTGTAGCCACTTTTGTAATCACTTTGGTAGGTAGAGTCGTCACTAGAAGAATAAATATCCTCCTGGTTTCTTCGTTTAAACTTACGCGGCTGTTCGTCAAGAAGCTTAGCAAGTTGTTGGGTGATGAGTTCTGTTTGTTTCTGGAGTTGTTCAATCTGCCTATCACGCCTAAGATTTTGGGCTTCTGCTGCTGTCATGTTAGAAGGAATTGCCATGGGAATAATTCAGAAAGATATAGAAGAATCAGTAGGATGACAACACAAACCAAGGTTAACCTGGTTTGCTTTGATACCAGTTGATACGTGTGATATAGGAGAAAATGAGATAAGAACTTAAAATGAAGAAAACACCAGGTATGACTTGGATAAAGTTTCCACCACCAAGTCTAACAACCTGTTTAACCCCTGGGTAAAGTAATGAAACACCACCAAAGATTAATTCAGATTGGCGAAAGATGAAGTTTCTAGTGATAAAGCAAACAGCACCACACTAAGAACTATCAAAAATCGACTCCTAATTTTGAGTTAAAAACTCAGGGAAAGCTTCATAAGCTGTAATGTATTCAAAACTGAAGATGATGTCTTCTAATACAACTTGGAAGCCTTTTTATAGGCTGGAATAAGTAACCAAAGCAAACATTTAATCCTTGCTTTGGAAAAGACAATAAAACTTTGAAAAACTGATAAGTGGTTGAAGCATTAAAAGCTACAGTAAACTAAGTGAATAATTAATAAAAACCCAACTCTCCATGCTGAAATGCAGATCTCAAAAAAAGACTAATGACTGATGTGTTCTTTATGGGCTCATGGGCTTGACTTAGGGCTGGGATTAGTGGGCTTCCATAAAATTACATTCATCCCACTAAGAGTTTTGAACCCAAGTAATTCTTGTGAGCCATAATCTGGGCTGAGGGGAACACCACACACAAAGTGGGTCTGTTTTGTACTAATCAGATCGATTGGGTTAGTAAGCCCTGATGCATCCGCATCACAAGGCCTTTGGTCTAGTGGTATGTGAGTTGCCCACCAACCTAGAGGTTGTGGGTTCAAGCCTCGCTGGAGGCATTTGTGAGATAGGTGGTATAGGTGTGAAAAAAATTGTCGTTCTAAAAAAAAATACGAGAGATACTGATAAGAGTTGCAATTTTGGTATTTCATATATGAGTAGGCGTAGGTGGAATATGAAATCTGTTGACAGAAATGGGTTTAAGTCGAAGGAAAGAATTTCAAACAATTTTCTTCTTTTTGTGACTTCGATCTTTACCCAACAATTAGTTCAGACTTCTATTCTTACCCAACAATTTGGGTCAAGGACCTCTACCAAAAGTTAACCATTTTGACCTGCTATTCACGCACCCATTTTGCAATTACGTTCTGTTATCTTATTATATGTCACCTTTCTGCTGACATTATGATGTTGAAATCAGGTGCTGATTATCTGGCGGGAGATTTGGGTCTGTCTCTTGGGGATGCAACCTCTGATCAGCTTGGTATTGCACGCAAAGTAACCATAACAAGTAATTTCACAACTATTGTTGCTGATCCATCTATGAAAGCTGAGATTCAAGCAAGAATATCACAAATTAAGAAGGATCTTTCTGAATCAGATAGTTCATATCTTTCTAAAAAGCTTAGCGAACGAATTGCTAAGCTCTCTGGTGGTGTTGCTATTATCAGGGTAAGTTTATTCCATTGATAATGTGTTAAAATGACTTTCAACTTTGAGGCTTGTTTCACGGGTCCTTTAAGTAGCTTACTTAAAGTGTGGTTGTAGTTAATGCATTTTTTGAGTTATAGGTAGGAGCACATACTGAGACGGAACTAGAAGATCGAAAGCTACGAATTGAGGATGCAAAAAGCGCCACATATGCAGCTATGGATGAGGGAATTGTCCCTGGTGGTGGGGCTACTTTTATTCATCTTTTGGAAGAGATCCCGTCCATCAAAAAGTCCTTGGAAAACCCAGATGAGGAAAGTGGCGCCAGCATCATTGCATCTGTATGTTCCCATTGTCTCACCTGTTCCTATTTTTATGTTTCTTTTATGGGGTGTTTGTTTTGATAGAATAGGAGTGAGGTAATGATAATGATGTTAAAACTGTAATTGGGTGTGCTTTGGCTTAAGGGAACAGAGTGATTCCTTAGTATATAATGATTCCCAGTTATATTGGAATCACTCAAACCAAGAACTGGGAAGGTATAATCCCATCCCATTGACCCATTCCCATTCCAACGTACCATGAAACCCGTAAACATAGTGATTCATATAATGAACAATACCTTTGTAAATTCTGTTTATTAGACCCTTTAAATACCTAATAATTGTGTCATTTTATGGATTCCAGGAGCTGCAAGCTCCTGCATAACTGATAGCAGTGAATGTAGGGGTCGATGGTGAGGCAGTTATAGAAAAGATAAAATCACTGGCTTGGGAATATGGTTATAATGCAATGACCGACACCTATGAAGATCTTATGGCAGCAGGAGTAATCGACCCTTGCAGAGTCTCAAGGTGTGCACTTCAAAATGCTGTATCAATTGCTGGTATAGTCCTCACCACTCAAGCCGTATTGGTTGAGAAAATAAAAGAGCCTAAACCACCTGTACCTCTTCTTCCCGGAATACATCCATGATCCAAAGATGCAGGTATCGGGGGCTGTTACACTATGTTTCACTTTCTTTGAGGTGAAAAAATGAAGATATGTCACATTCAACAGACATACACCAATTTGGTTGGCTGGAGGATCGAGTTGAGTGCAAGAACATGGAAGTACTTGGGCATTTAGCAGCATTGTTGGTGATTAATTGGGCCGAAATAGGGTTGTGATGACAAGCATACAAAGGAATTGTTGGTGTTTATTTTGTGTTGTTTAACATGAACTTGTGGGTGGTGCATCTTTTGTATGTTTGAAAGAAGCACTGTATATGTAGTGACATGCTATTTTTATAGGTGCAGAATAGATGGATGGAGAACAGTTTTAACAGATTAAAACAAATTACTTTTTGTTTAACATCATTACATTTAAGTATACTTTCATGCTTAAATATTTAAATATCTGACTTTTTAAACAAATTCAACGTGGTTTTTAGCTGTGTTTATCTATATCTATACTATCTATTGTTGGATATTGTGATGATGTTGTATAGTTTGATTACTTTACAATAATGATATTAGTATGGTGGGGGTATAAATTATGGGGAAAGTGAGTGTGAGTCTGTTAGGTACATAAGCTTAGGTATAGAACTCAATTAAACTACGTCGTTTTGGTCAAAACTATAAAAACCCCAAACTCACTTCTTCTCCACAACTAAAGCAAAGGGAAGACCCAGGTGTTTCTTAATCTGATCTCTTCTCTATGAATGGGGAAAGTGAGTGTGAGGCTGTTAGGTACATAAGCTTAGGTATAAAACTTAATTAAACTACGTCGTTTTGGTAAAACTATAAAAACCCCAAACTCACTTCTTCTCCACAACTAAAGCAAAGGGAAGACCCTATCTGATCTCTTCCCCATGAATCACCACTTCAACCGCAACCCTGCTATGCCATCACGAATAGCTATTCACGAATAAGCTTAGGTATAGAACTCAATTAAACTACGTCGTTTTGGTAAAACTATAAAAACCCCAAACTCACTTCTTCTCCACAACTAAAGCAAAGGGAAGACCCTATCTGATCTCTTCCCCATGAATCACCACTTCAACCGCAACCCTGCTATGCCATCACGAATAGCTATTCAACCAAAGGTACCTTTAGAATCAATCGGTTATCTGTTCCAATTTTGGGTCTGATTCGTTATTTACGAAACAAGTTCTAACTTCACTTATTTTCTGTTAAATCCTATCCCACTTGAAAATCACAGCTTATTTATCTAACCCCAATTCGAAATTAGCCTCATTCTTGTCTTATTAGGTGAGTTTAATCAATTATATATGATAATCACATACTGTGGTGGAATTAGTTGTTTATGTAACAATAATTCGATTTGTCACATGATTTTGATAACATTTTATAAAGGGTAACCAAATGTGATCCAATTTTAGGTAACCAACTTTGAGGCAATAACTTTTGGGGAAAGTGAGTGTGTGGTTCAATAGCTATTTGTGATTTCAAAGTTATGTAAGTGGTAATGATTTGGTTTGCTAACTAATTGTTTTGACTATTAATGATTTAGTTGAAGAAATTAGATTTTGACTAATACATCATATGCATTGAAGCAAAAATGGTTGTAACAAATGTACGTAACTGTTAGTGTTTTTTTAGTGGTAACTGTTGTAGACTTTTAGCAGATTGTTAATATAAGCTCAGGTAATCAAGTTGTGGTACAAAGTTTGATTTTATGAAAAAATTGTTATATCATGTAGAAGCGTGATAGTATTAATAAACTGTTATACTGTATGTCTTAAGTGATAATGGAAAATGGACTTTACTTATGTTTGGCTTAAATGTGACATAAGTGGTTTTGTCATAACTAAATGGTGTGTATAGCATTGGCTTTATGTTTAGTAAGCACAATGGGATCTCGAACTGAAATTTGAGGCATGATGTCTACTTGAGAAATTCCAACACGAGCATCTTTATATGCATTATCAATCTCTGTTGGCTTTCTCCTTATCATTTGATCTTCTAAAAACTCCACCAAAAAGCTATTTAGTCTTTTTATTTCCAAAGGTGCATCTCTTGCTTGTTCAATTGCCTTTGTACAATTAGATTGAACATACCATAAAGCTAACGCACTAACCCTATTTGAGTTTGTTTCCTCAATTCCGATACTAGCAATACCAACTTTGTACCTACAATCAAGTGTCCACCTAGGTATATTCAAATTGTTGTTGTGATTCAGTAAAGTTAGACAATTTTTTGTGAGTAATTAATTAATTGATGATAGATGTTAGGCCATAATGGTATGAAAAGCTACTTTAAATAGCAATATCATTGAAACATTTAATCAAACACTTGGTGTGCGGTTCATATCATATTTTTCTATCATCAAATTTCTAACTCAGATGAAAAAAAAAAAAAAAAAAAAAACTAATTTCAATAAGTTGTGATTTTCAAGTAGGATATGATATATTAATTAATAAGACTTTAGGATTTAGTTGGAATAATAAGTGTATTTGGCAGATGTTTTGTAAATAACGAATCAGACCCAAAATTAGAACATATAACCGATTGATTCTAAAGGTACCTTTGGTTGAATAGCTATTCGTGATGGCATAGCAGGTTTGCGGTTGAAGTGGTGATTCATGGAGAAGAGATCAGATTAAGAAACACCAGGGTCTTCCCTTTGCTTTAGTTGTGGAGAAGAAGTGAGTTTGGGGTTTTTATAGTTTTACCAAAACGACGTAGTTTAATTGAGTTCTATACCTAAGCTTATGTACCTAACAGCCTCACACTCACTTTCCCCATAAACTATAGCTTAATGAGATATAATATGTTGAAATTGGTTTGTGCTTTTAGAATAGGACTTTGTGGAGTCCCCTTGATGACTTATTCTTCCTGAGAATACTCAAGCACGACTACATTTTCTATTGATTTGAATCATGCAACGGTTTTGATTTTGAGTCCACTATTTTTTTCTCAACTGATATCTTAGTGGGTCTTTAACTTTCATTATAAATAGGAGGTTAGACTCCTTAATTTATACTAGCAGGGTCCCCGCGCGATGCAGCTGCGGGCACCTTGTAATTTAATTTTTTCGGTTAATAATTTTTTTTATTTGTACGTTTTTTGGCAATAGTTTTACTGATTAGTTTTTTATGGCAAAAGTTTGATGAAATTTTGCTTAGTTTGTATTATTTTATTTATTATTTATTTTATGTTTTTGTTTAGTAGTTTGCTTGGTTTGTACAATATGTGAACATATTTTAGTTTATTATATTTTTTTTGACAATAAATTTACGGATATCAAAAATTTCGGTTAGCTCGTGTCCGTTCGGGCTCGAGCCCGTTGGCTCGTGTCCGTTCGGGCTTGAGCCCGTTTGACCCGTGCCCGTTCGGGCTTGAGCCCATTTGGCCCATTGCCCGTTCGGGCTTAAAAATTTGTATAATATGCTTTATTATTTGTATTAGTCACATTTAATGCAGGAATTGTGTTTAAGTTGGTTGTACAATATGCTTGATAATTTGTATTTCTTATGTAAGGGGTGTTTTAATAAGTGTATTAATTGTATTTATTGACTATTTAATTAATTGTATTTAATGTACATAATTCAATTTTAAGTCATTAATTTTAAACTTTAATGTCAAAGACAAAGTGGTGTGTACATGAAGCTACTAAACTTGTACATGTCTAATTATATCTCATTTATTGTATTAAACGAGCTGGGTAGCCCGCGCTTTGCAGCGGGTGTGTTTTGCACGTAAGTGTTGTGAAAAATGTTGCTTATCCGGATATTATGCAAAAGCGCGGGAGGTTTTGCGAACACATATTGAAAACATGTTTGATTCGGTATGCGTTATTTAGCAGGCACAACCTAGAAAACACGAAATGTATCGTATTTGTCAAAAATATTGATTTATGAAAGTATTGCAAATTTATACTCGTTTTTATTGGAAAAATTATTTCGTGAACAATGGCGCAAGTTTCGTAATTTTTCGAGTCCGTTTGGTATGTCGAATAAGCCCCGAACCGTTTTCGTGAAAAGTATTGCCAAGATGGCAAGAATACCCCCTCCGCCCTTAAGTTTTATTTCCCACCCCCACATCTTGTATTTTCATTTCTAACCTTGAAAGCAGATGGTTTTAAATTGATTATAAAAGAACCTATTTCACCAAGTAGTGCAAATTTCTCCCTTTTTAGAATGGCTCCAGTGGCTACATTTATGTTAAGTCTGGTCGCCCGGGCCGTTGTACCTTTTGATTATGGTATGGTATTGTCAGATCCGAACATAGGGCTACTTTATTTGTTTGTCATATTGCAAATTTATACTCGTTTTTATTGGAAAAATTATTTCGTGAACAATGGCGCAAGTTTCGTTAATTTTCGAGTCCGTTTGGTATGTCAAATGGGTCCCGCGGTGTTTTTGTCAAAAGTTTAGCCAAATTCGCACCTTCACCCCCTCTGCCCCCTATTTTCATTTCACTCCCCTCACTTTTATATTTTCATTTACACCCCTCCCTCAAAAATATAAATACCACAAAAATAATAAAAACACCCAACACTATTCATTCTCTCTTCTCTCTTCCTTCTCCCTCCCCACCGCCGGCGTCCACAACTCCGGCCACCACCAAATTCCGGCCACCGAAATGTTTTTCCGGCGAGTATCTTTCATTGCCGAATCAATAGATCGGTTTATCCCGATAATTTCTGGAGCTTCCTAGCCCGCGACGCCCCCTGCAACGCCACCCAAGCGCCACCAACATCCACTGCCTCACCGCCACTCACCACCACAGCCGCCTTCTTCGTTTTTCTCCTCGGTAAAACCCTTTCACGCGCCCATATTTTTATTTTTATTTAAACATTTTTTAAACATTTCAAAACCCTAATTCGTATATTTTTAATTAAATCCGAGTTTTTAATAAGTCTTTTAATAAAAACCTTTTAAAAACTTAATAACTCGTGTGGATCTATTCGTTTAGCCGCGACTCGGTCACGACTCGGTCGTGACTCGGACTCACCGAGTCAACTCGTGGTGACTCGGGGCGAGTTGCTTATTTATTCGACCTCTATTATTTTTCTTTATCCTTTGTGATGTTTGTAGCTTGGTTTAGATTTGATCTCAGTGTGTTTACTTCTCGACAGCCGAGATACGGCGAAGCCGAGCCGTGACTCGTGGTGAGTCACGGCAAGGCGAGGTGTGGTTTAGGTTAGAGTTTGGTATGATTGTGTTAGTTTGGATTTGCGTTGGGATTATTGATGTTGCAGTTTCAGATTCATTGGATTCGTTTGGATATATATATTTTTTTTTAGTTAAAAGAGTTAGTAAAATTAGTGTTTAGAATAAACTAAGGCCTAACTGCGTACTGTAAGGCCCAAGTGTGTACTTGTAGCGTAAGGCCCAAGAATGTACTGTAGCGTGCACTGTAGAATGTACTGTAGCGTGCACTGTAGATGCACTGTTCATTCATTTCTCATGTTTTAATATATTGGATAATGTCTAATTGTCTTGAATCACTTGTACTTTTAGCATTGAAATGTGTAATGCTTAATTTTAAGTATTCTATTAATAGTAGTCATTCATGCTTTATAATATAGTATGATAACCTTAAAATACCAACAGTTTCATATCACAAAGTATCAGTTCATACTCTTCCATCATATTGCTTTCTGCTATCGCCGAAGTGTTTTGTGTTGATTCGTTTGCTGCCGAATAGACACGTGTTGCCTGCATCAAATCCTGGGGCTTGTACGATTGTAGTCTCGCAGCAAAATAACGAGTTCGTATTAAGCTTAAAGGACAGAGGATTATCTCGTGCAGTTTTTCTGTCCTTTTGTTCTTTTATTGCAGGTTACTCTAGGTGCTGTTAAGGTGTTAACAGGTGCTGTTCGGATCGAGTGTAAAGTTCTTGCTGGTTCCGGTTGATTTGGTTGCTGCGTTCGAGTAATACCCCAAGATATTACAACAATTATTACAACATCTATAATGGAAAAACCAACTATTTTTGAAAGTGAAAAGTGAAAACTTAATGGGATAATTCTAAAAGTAGACCAAACACAAATGGGCGGTTCCCTATCTAACCCGAAATCCGAAAATAATTTTGTTGCCCAGGGCAACCGACAATTTTTTGGGCAACTGAAGGATTTTCAGTGTATTTTTTGGGCAACAATCGCTATTTTTTGGGCAACTGGGGACATTTTTTGGGCAACCGGGGTATGGTATAGACCATTTGGTGTTTGGTCTATTTTAGTAATTATCCCAAACTTAATCTATTTAAGGAAGAAAACTAATACACAGCTGTAAACTTAATTATGTACCTATTAGCTGAAACTATTCAATCATTATAATTTTGGAAATTATTCAATCATATAATGTGCACGGCTGGAAACTTATGCCGCTATAAAATTCTATTGTTATTGTTGTGCACAGGTACTCGTCTAGTATTATTATATAGATTGATATTCTTTGAAAGTGAAATAGTATCCTACATGTTCACTCATTTGCGAACTGAGAGAACTAAAAGTATTCTCTAATCTAACTATCTTATAATGCAAAAAGGCCTACTATTAATAGAAATACTTAAAATTAAGCAATACAAGTTCTAAAGCTATAAGTACAAGTAATTAAACACATTTTATAACATTTACAAGTTCTTAAGCTCAAAGTACAATTAATTAAAATAGAAATACTAACACTAAATACATACAATTAATATATACAATTAATACACCTCATCACCAATATTTACAACTACCTAAGCTCAATGTACAAGTACAATGTGATAAAACTTTTGCTTCCACTCAGCCTGCCTTCTTACTTCATCCAGCTTGCCTCCTTTCTACCTCTACCCACGTTTTTCCATCTGACCTGCCTATTTCACAATTCATGTAAAAAAAATGCTTACATTCAAAACACAATTCATGTAAAAAAAGATTGTATGACAAAAATGTTTTCACCTTCCTTTTATTCGGTATAAACACAAAACAAAAATCACGAAAGCAAACCTACCCGATACCTCAAATAATGATCTTGAAGAAGAAAATCTTGTGACTCCTTTGTGGGCTACATCATCCGTACCGTACGTATTTGATGTGGACTAGGGGCGTATGTTTTTTGTGGATATGCTTCGAGTGTTACAAGGGATGAAAGAAGCACTATTAGGCATTAGTTGATTAATTCGGTTTTAATGATGATGATGGAGATGAGACCAGTGATGAGTTTGATTAAGACGAGATTTAATGTGGGAGAATTAGACTTTGAGATGGGGGCGGATATATCATTGTATGTGATTTAGGTTTAAGATGTAATGAGACTATTTGAGTTATATGTCTTATACGGGTATTAAAAATAGATTGGATCTGGTTATCTTTCTTGGTGGGCTTCGTCTTTCAGTTATTGGGCCGCGATGGAATGGATTTATGATTCGTTTGGACTGAAAGGATGGTAATGCTGACATTAATTGGACTATCAAAACATATAATCCGAATTGTATTATTTGGATATAAAATTTTGATAATGTTTGGTAAATGAGTGGTATTTTGGAATTACAAATTTACACGGGGGATACTAATTTCACGGCTAGAATTGGTAGTTTAACAAAATGACTACGGGGTTTTTGTACGGTATTATTGATTAGATTTTGAAGTGACATTTCACGGGTACTTATTTATCTTGGAGGGCGCGTGCGTGGTGTTACTGTCGAGAAAAGGGTGATGGAGCATCAATGTGGTGCCGGTGGTGAACGGCAGTGGTGGTCGCGGCGCATGGGTGGGGTTGTAGGGAGCGCCGAGGCTCGAAACTTTCCAGAAACAAGGAAAATGGACTGATCTATAAGTTTGGGTGATAAAAAGTCTCGCCGGAAAAAATGGCCTGAAAATTTTTCCGGCGATGGTGGTTGGCCGGAGAAGGTGACCGGAGGAGTGGGGTGAGAGAGAGAAAAGTGTGTGTGTGTGTGTATAAATGAGAGAGTGAGGAAATGAATAAAAAAATGGGTTTTTATATTTTTGAGAGGGACTAAATCTGGACAAAACAAACTCAAGGGGTGGAACTATAACTGCTGGGCGGAGGGACCTAAGGGGTCAAATAACTAAACCTTTTGATAAAACACTCTGGGACCCATTTGACGTACCAAACGGACTTGAAAATATGTATAACTTTCCAGAATTCAATTTATTTGGCAAAATTGGATACGCATTCAACAACAAATGGACCTATATGTTTATTATCACAAATGTTCTATGCATCGATAAAGCATTCATGCAGCGTTATTACTATTCTTGAATATGATTCTTAGTATACATAGCTTTTAAAAGTAAACATAGATTTAAGTAATATTAAACCAGAAACCAAAAGTTTCTGTTAACACCATCAAAAAATGAAACAAACTAACAAAATATAAGATCAAACCCAACCGGACCCATATCGATTTTTTTCCAATCAGTTACACAAAATAACCCGAGTCAAAGAAAGAACAAAACAAGCAAAAACAACGAAAAACATGGTCACGAAATCCTTCCCAGACCGTTTCTTCACACTCGTATTCTCGCTTTTCAAACTCTTAGCACGACGTAATGCATCAACTTCCTTCAACAAATAAAAATCTAACCCTTCTATTTTATTTTCTTAAACAAAGATATACAACAAAGATTCGTGAAGACTCAAGCAACAACAATGTACAACAAAGCTACCTCAAATCGATATGTTATGAGATCTGTGATTTGATGAGTTGATGGGAGATGAGAAAAATTAGACGAGAGGAAATGTATGTGAGGGGGCGGATGAAATAATGAAATGTGTGTGTAGGGTTATCAAAATGAAACCGTGTGTTAGTTATACACACTAATATCATCTTTGGGCCAGATATATCACAAATATCAAACTGGGTTGAATAACTATTGGACTGGATTGGATATTGGGCTATGAGTTGGGCTGCAATACGCATACTTGAATTATCAATTGATGCTTATAAATTGCTTTAACATAGCGTGGATACTCTACGATTTGTAAATTACAATTAGTTTGATATTGGTTAAAGTTACTAAAACTTAAAATTATCGTTTTCCGTAAAGTCATTATAAGGAAAACATTAAACTAAAAATTATTGTTCGTTGAAAATTATTGTACAACATCTTTATTGTCGTTACCGATAGAAACTAATTTTAACTTCAATTATTATTCTTTTGTACAGTTACCGACAGAAAAACGTGTAACCGAATAACATTTGTTCGCCACAAAATATAATCACAGGGTACCCGCCGCCGCATTACGCGGGTACCCTGCTAGTACTTTGTAGCTGGCGTATGTAGTTCCTCATAACTTATGAGTTATAACTTAAGCATTAAACTGGTTGTCTAATTTACTTGATATTAGCTTTTAACCAAACTTAGTGGTCTAATTCATTTCTAGTGTATGAGTTGTTCTAGTGACATATTTTAATCAAACATTATGATAGAGGATAGTAAAAAGTAAAAACTACATATATGCATTTAGAATTTAAACACTTGTTTCAGTAAAACCTTGTCGAAGACCATCAAATTTAATTTTCAAATATGTTTAAGTGTTTAACAGTTAAACCAACAGATACGTCAAAATCGATCACGTGACTTAGTTTAAAGATAGTACTCTAGGTTCATATATTTCTGTTGGTAAAAATTTAACTCCACGTTTTGAAAACTTAGGGTGCGTTTATTTTTTGAGAAAACGTTTTTTGAAAAAACGTCTTTATTAAGATAGTACTCTAGGTTCATATATTTCTGTTCAATACTCTTACTGAGTTAGAGGTGGTCAGACATTTATGTTGTTTGTTTTTTTCTTTTGAGTCAGACCCGGTCAGACATATAACATCTTACTCAATAAGAAGTGGGGACTTGTCTTACTTCCTCTTACCAAATAAGAGATTGAAGACTTGTGTTAATATAATATATTTGATACTTTATTAACTATGTTATATTTATGATAAAAAGTTTTGTTTCATATTTACACAAGCTAGTTATTTATGGTATTGCTATGATATAATATATACTTAAAAAAAAAGACCGTTAAACTCATTCAGACGATTAAACAAAAAACAAACAATATTATTTCATTTAGATTCAAACTTTATAGCCACATCTTACGTCAGATTCATACCCAAAACATCTTAATAAGACAAACACACCCTTAGTCAACCTAAAACACCTTGCACATTACACCTTATAAGAGTCATAATATATTAAAAAGAAAAGGATATATGTTAGAAAAATAGGTTTTCAGACTTGTGCGTTGCGACTGAGTTTAAATATTTTGGTATAAAATTTTGAAGGTATAGTCGTGTATAATTTGACCTAACGTATGTTTGAGAATATTTTTTTATGGTCATTTATTAAATTTGGTTTGTAAATTTAGACCATACTTAAAAAACTAAATAACGACAGTGTAACTAATGATTAAGGTGGTGTTTGTTTATTAAGAGGGTCTGAATCTGAATCTGAACCGCACGTCTGAATCTGAATCTGAGGCGTAAATGTCTGAATCTGAACGCATCTGAACGGGAAAAAAAAAACTCGTGTTTGAACGGAAAAAAAAAAATTTTTGTTATTTTGTGTCAACAAGAGGCATTCAGACGCGTTAAGACACCCCTCTCAAGTCTTGACCATTAAGATCAAATAGTGCCGTTCAGACGCTGTTCAGATGCAAAAAAAACAAACGGTCTGAACGACAAAATGTCTGACCGATTCAGACATTTTGTCCGTTCAGACGCTGTTCAGAGGCAAAAAACAAAAAACAAACGCAGCCTAAGATAATAAGATACTAGGTATCATATATTATACTCCGATGGATTTGATTTGACATTTGCAAATAACTAGTGTGTGTATCTTAACTTTTGAAATGAATATATATCTCTTTTTATCTTACAAATATTATAAAAATTAAAATTGAAACGTATTACATATTATAAATGAGAACATGTTGATTTATCTCAAAAGGCATGCAATACTAAGTAAGTGACTGTCACACCCCAAAAATGGCGCAGCGGAAAGGCATTTACGGGGTATGACCTCATAGACAAGAACACAAGGTGTCACAATAGAGAAACACTAAATGCATAACATACGGCAGTTGATAGTCGCAAACTCCCACAAACGGGATAAGTACAAAGATCCAAAATAACACAAGTCTCAAGGTTAAACAATGTCACTATGTAATAACAAATGCAACTCCACGAGATATAACCCGAGAGGGTCTTGTCCTAAGTCTTGCTAAGCTAGTCCATACTCTACCTTCTAAACAGCTTCAATAACACCTGAAAATGGTACTAGAAAACGTCAACATAAAGTTGGTGAGCTCGTAGGTTTAGATGTTAAACCACGAAGCTGTGAATAAGCGTAGGACAATAGTGAGCAAGATAAACAAATGTGAGCACATGGTAAAGATCGCAACTATCACAGATTGCAAACACGCCTAATTTATCCACACATAATCTGGGTGCCACTTCCCAAATGATATACTGGGTGCCACTTCCCAAAATGAAATACTGGGTGCCACTTCCCAAAATGATATACTGGGTGCCACTTCCCAAAATGATATACTAACAATGTATCACAAAACAGTTGCGCACGTTTAAGCTAAGTCTCACAATCTGAATTCACACAGTAAGGCACATATTGCAATCAAAACACACATATTGTCCAAAAACATGAAAACATTGTATCATAGCATGAAAACAGTTAAAATATCATTTGAGTACCATTTTCCCCCAAGGAAAACATAATGAAAAAGGGGCTACGAGAACTCACCTCAGAAATAGTCATCTGAAGTGAATAAATCAAGTAACAATAGTGTACGGCACCGACACGCGACCTAGATTAGTAAGGTTTGTTTTAGTTCACAGTTTAAGTTCAAGAATTTCAATTTGCTTTAAAGAGTTATGTTGGTGTTGCTGGTGTGGCAGCATTTAAATTGAAACAATGTTTTTAATCATTTGTAGGTATTGGCTCATTGGAGTGTACAAACATAAAAGGGTAAGACTAGTGAACCTTCGAATGGATAGAAATCGAAAAACTACGCACGAAGGAACATGACTATGAAATGTCAACGTGAACGACATATAGGAAGGTTGGCGTTTAAATGAATGTACGTGTGCATATACACTTTCATATATATACATATATAGTCCTTGTGAAAAAGAATGTTAAGTTGAAAGAGGTTTCACCACTATATGGTGAGTTATATCATGTTTGTGAGAAAATGTTGTTTTAATAAGTTTGAAGAAAATAATCGTTTCTTATTTACTTGATTTATATACATTTTGGACATGGCCAAATAGAATTGCGATAAAAAAAACATTTAGTTAGTTTATGGTTTCCAACTTAAATATTTGTTCGTGTATAGTTATATATATACGTCGTCAACAGTGAAAATTACAAGTTTTTCTATTTTAATGTTTGCACGTCATTTATATATCGTTTAGCGTAAATGTTATGTGTTCAAAATCCATGGCACTTCAAATGTTCTTGTTTCAAACTCGTGTCGGGTTTTATTTTATCCATACGACATACATAAAACATTAAGTCGTTATATGTTTAGAACATGTGGTGAAATAAATTTCTCGTCTAGTTCTTTTAATATGTAGTCGAAATATATTTTAAATGACCACTTGTTCGACAAAAATTTATTGAGTTACAATAGGTTTTACGTGTGTCGAGGAGGGGGTTTTGCGGCCCCGCCAAATGCAAGAACCAGATTTTATTTTAACACATTACTTGGGCTTTAGTGTAAAAGGGCTAGCGGCCTGTTAAGTACCACCCCACTTTGGGCCTAGGACTGTTAAGGGATGGGAAACAGAAGATAACAACCAGGCCAAATCAGATGGGCTGAAGGTGGGCTAAAGAATGACCAGCATGTAATTTTTCCTTTTCTTTACTTTCGCTGGGAACCAAAAATTCAGTATACAAGTGGCTTTTGAATTTGCATTTGAGAGGTTTATTTTTATTTTTTTTTGCTCTTAAACCTGAATAAATTGGCGAGCAGCAAGGGGTTGAGGACAAGACTTTGACCAAGGCTTATGTTACAAGGGTGGCTAGTGTTGTGGTCTTGTTGTAAACCAACGGATCAAGCACCCAAGAGTGATGTTGCAATCGACTAGAATGTCGACTCAACACAAGTGAGAACCAACCTTTTGAGATAGTTCATGGTTGTGACACAACTCCTAGTCCTTGACATAACCTTCCCGCCTAGAACCGCTAGTTCAAGGTCGGTAGACTTAGGACTCACAAGCTCAACATAAAGGGAGATAGGAGTTTTAGAGATCATTACGTTGCTTGAATGGTTTGCTAGATCCCGAGTTGAGTACTACTCGACCCAATCCACACGTACCATTTCAACCATGAACATAAGTAGGCATAAAAACGACAAGAATCTAGGATCTAGGAACTTCAATATACTCGATCATAACAAATTTTGGAACGTTAAATTTCTTTAAAGACATAAACACAAACACTTTAAGCGCATCCTTTTGAGACTAAAAATTCGACTAACATGACTCTAAATCAAAACCCATAACGTTCGAGCAAAGATCAACCTTCACAGTAGCATGTTTTGGGAAAACTAAAACCAATCCGAAGTCTAACAATAGTTTAGCAATTTGGACACCACCTAAACTAACGATTTAACTCGATTACAAGATGAACAATTCGACTCAGCCAACAACATCATGATTTTGAGCCAACAACTAGTTTCTAATTAATATTACTAGTTTCAAAAACCATTTTAAACCACACCACAACCAACATAACTCAACACATAAGCTGATAATCCAAAAATGCATAGAATCACAAGAAGAATAACAATTCGAGTGGGTCTTAACAGGAAACAAGATCAACAGATTTAAATACCACTCGATAGCTTCAAAAGAAAACAAGAATTACAAGATTGAGTTTTAAAAGAAAAACCTTACAAGAAAACTGATGATAGATCGGATCCAAGAATCACCACAGAAAACCCACTCGATTCCAAGTTAGTCACACCCTTCCTTCTCCCCTTGCTTTACTGGACTGAGATATTGTTTGAGGTAAGTTTGAAGTTCTTGGTGTGACATAACCTTTCCTCGAACCGAGCTTCTTAAGGGGCAATCCATGGCAAATTCTTGGTTCACGTTTGATTTACCAAAGATGAGGTTTCACCATTTTGGGTTAACTCCTCTTTCTATGCCTCGAGTTTAATAAGATTCGACCCCTGTGGAGTGGTTTGGGTCTTGATGTAACCTGGGAATACAAGAAAAGTGCTACAGTTTTCATGTTGATGGTGATGGAGGATAGCAGGGAATATTGTTTGCGTGTAGTGAAGATGGAATAGGGGAAAGAGATCAGTAAGTAGGCATCACATGAGTTATGTTTGACCGAAAATAAGGAAGAAAGAGATATAGTTATTATTTGTTTTAAGTTTTTGAGTGTATTGTGTATACCCTGTGTTCCGTTTAGTTGAGGTTAAATTGTGGTAACTTGGTTTTACGTAAACGTGAAAAAATGAAATTCTATGGTCGTTTTTATAAAACTGACATCAAGTAAAAATTATTGATCTCCGAAAATGAATTAAAATTTGAACCATTACTAATGTGGTATCGGTACGCGTGTGATATTGTTTTTCAGGAAAAACGAGATAACCTCTCATTTTTAAATCAGTAATCGTCAGAAAATATTTGATTTGCATTATTTGTCAAAAATAAATAGTAGAATTATTAAAATAATGGCCTCAAAAATTCGCGGTTGCTACAGTAACTGAAAAAGTTCTTAATATTCTCATATGTTGAGTCATTTTTAAATTAAAATGCTTAATTTGGATTAAAGTGAACTAAAAGAATTGATACTTGTCATATTTTGTTATTAATCTTACTATCTTATAATGCATTTAGGCCTTCTATAAATAGTAATACTTAAAATTTAGCAATACTATAAATAGTACTCCCTCCGTCCTACTATAAGTGTCCACAATGGTATCTTTGCTTGTCCCATATTAAGTGTTCAGGGAATATTTTCAACCAATGAGAAGAGACTTTAGTGGGTAATAGTGATATTTGATTGGTGGAGAGTGTAGTTGGCCCCACTTTTCTAAAACTTTGTGCAAATAGAAAGTGGACACTTATAGTGGGACGGAGGGAGTAATACTTAAAATTCAGCAATACAAGTAAATAAGCTAAAAGTACAACATGTTTAAACATAATTTTCCAACATTAATTACATCAAAAACTTAAAATTCAGTAGTACATATTACAAAGCTATGTTTACAACTAATTAATGCACACATAAAACTAAAAACACACTACTCATTTAATACAATTAATACGCTATTAAAAACACCCATTCATCTAAATATACAACTTTTTAACCACAAAGTACAATATAATTAAGCTTTCACACATGAAAGCAAATAATAGTGACTACTATTAATAGAAATACTTAAAATTAAGCAATACAAGTTCTAAAGCTATAAGTACAATAATCAATACTACTTATAGAAACTTCCCTAATATTTACAACTAATGCATTGTACAAATTAATACATACAATTAATACACCCCATCACCAATATTTACAACTACCTAAGCTCAATGTACAAGTACAAGTAATTAAAACACATTTTCTAACATTTACAAGTTCTTAAGCTCAAAGTACAACTAATTAAAATAGAAATACTAACATTAAATACAATAAATAAATCATTATGTACATTAAATACAATTAATTAACGGGTCAATAAATACAATTAATGCAGTTATTAAAACACCCCTTACATAAGAAATACAACTTATCAAGCATATTGTACAACCAACTTAAACACAATTCCTGCATTAAATGTCACTAATACAAATAATAAAGCACATTATACAAATACTCAAGCCCGAACGGGCAACGGGACAAATGGGCTCGAGCCCGAACGGGCACGGGCCAAACAGGCTCGAGTCCGAACGGACACGAGCCAACGGGCACGAGCTAAACGAAATTCTTGATATCCGTAAATTTATTGTCAAAAAGAACATAATAAATTAAAATACATGATTCATCGAAAAATTTTATTTCAGGGTACCCGCAGCCGCAACGCACGGGTACCCTGCTAGTGCAAGTTAAAAGGTGAAACACTTACATTTTTCTATTGGTTTATGTGACTTAAAAATCATGTAAAGATTAGAGATATTGTAATATTAGACTCACTTTAATCATGTTATAAATACTCATTCAGTGGCAAACTTTTTAAATTGTAGTAAATATTTAACTTTTTGTTTACCTATTTAGGAAGAATCTTTATAAATGTTTATAAATTAGGGGGCTTTATTAAAATGTTTTACATCTTAAAGGGTTTTTTTAATAAAAGTTTATTAATTTTTTTTTATAGATTATGGAGTTTTATAACATTTTTTCACAAACGATATATTAAAGCCCCGACTACTTCACTTTAAAGTAATGTTCAGGAAGAAATTGAGAAGACTAAAATGAAGTTGTTAGGCTTTAATATCTTATTTAAAATACTACCTATCAAATTGACGTGGAATACACATAAGCATAATATTATCATGGCATGTAGTCATGTACATTAGGATTTTTCAAAATAATTAGATTAAAAAAGTATCATGTGTGTAGATTGAAACAAAATTTGAAAGTTGATGAGAAAATGTTACATACTAACTTGGAATTTGCGTTGCTATTTGTTGACCTAAACCCAAAATAAAAACATATAATAAATCCTGATACTTAAGTTGTGTTTGGGAAAAACACTTATTAGTGAGATAGCTTATAAAAAAGGTTTATTTTGTGTATTAGGATACGAAAAGTATTCAAAGCTATAAGCTCAAGCTAATAAAAACGAACTTTTATAATTGAGGAGGGTTTGTTATTAGTTAAATTACTTAAATATCAATCAAAATATCATTCATGAACACACACAACTGTATTATATATACGAGTTTTATTTGATTGATTTTTACAGTTCTATTTACTATATATACGAGAACCACAACTCATACGCTCTTCCAATTCCAGCTAAAGCTCTACTTATTAATTACTCATATATAAAAAAATAAAAAAAATAAAACCATAAATAAACCCCAAACAGAAATAATTTGTTACTTCTTGTTAAAGCATAGAGCAGTTAGTTACATTTAAAATCCAACTGAGTGCTGCAGCATCATTACCATTACCATCATCACCACCACCTAACATTCCCTAAAACCCCCAAATTTCATTAACAACCTAGATCTCATTTTCACACACACACTATAACCGTTTTTGTGTGTGTAAATTCACCATAAACAATCAAGGTAACTACTATCTCATTACTTAATTATAAACTTATAATCATTATTTATGTAATAGATCGGTTAATTTCGAGTCTAATTAGCTGTTTAATTGTATTTGATTGCTGTTTATGTGTAAAGTGTGCAATGTAACTTGTTAATTCGAGTGAATTGATGCAAATTTGTGAATATGTTAAGATCTAGGGCTTCAGTTATTGTGAATATGATGTGTTTAGTGAAATGTAACTATAGGTTTGGAGTTGAATACGTGATGTTGACTTTTGTTGACCTAGGGTTTATAATGATATTAGAGGTGTACACGCCCTATGTGACCGTGTTTGTGTGTGTTAGTTCATTACAACAATCAAGGTAACTAACTAGTTTCTCATTCATTGACCGTGACTCGTGATCACTATCATTATCGTTCATATACGTTACGGATAGATTCTTTTTTTGTTAATTAGTTGTTTAATAGTTGTTTTATGAGTTAATTTTGCAATGTAATTGGTTAAGTGGAGTGAATTATTGCAAATTGTGGATATCGTAAGATCTAGGGTTTCAGTTATTGTGAATTTGATGTGTTTCATGAAATGTACATGTCGAACACTAGGTTTCATGTTGAATACGTGATGTTGACTTTTGTTGACCCAGGGTTCATGTGTATCTGGTTAGAAGATCGTTAGTTAAAACTAGAGGCGTAAACGCGCTATGCTGCGGTTTTAGTGACTTGGTGCAAATTGTGAATTTGTTGATTGATTAGTTTTTAGTTTCATGTGTTGTGAAATGTGATTGATATGGTGTATGAAGTATGAACCCTAGGTTTGAAGTTGAATACATGATGTTGACTTTTGTTGACCTTGGGGGTCTATGTATTTGGTTATAAATTCGTTCGTTACAACTAGAGGTGTAAACGCGCTATGTGACGGCAATAATCGATAGAAAAGTCGGCAGTTGGTGGTTCAACCGAGGGCGAGTTTGTGGTTCAATTTTCATTGTTTTGTGTTTGTGTTTGTTTGTTTAGAAGATTTGTAAACTGTGAAATTTGAGTGGGGTCCACAACTTAACTGTTTCGTAATGTAGTATAAATGACTTAAATATGTGGCTTAATTTACCGCGTTAAGATCTAGGGCTTTAGTTTTAGTGAATGTGCTGGACTGTTGGTTAATTAGTTGTGAATTTGATGTATGTAGTGAAACGTACATGTTGAACTCTTGTTACATTATGTTGACTTTTGTTGACCTAGGGTTAGTATATATTTGTGGTTATGAACTTGTTTGTTAACGCTCGCCCTATGCGTCGGTAGTGCAGCCGCAGTACGACTACGGTGTGAGGGAGAGAGTGTGGTTCGATTATGAGTTTGTGTGTGTTTTAGAAAGATTAGTAACAAAAAAGGAAATTGAGCATTGTGATTGTTTTTTTAGATAATCTTGGAGTTCAAGTGCGGTCCACGACTTAAATGTTTTATATTGTAGTATAGAACTATAGATAACTTGAAACACAAGGGTTCCTATTTATCTGGTTATAACTTCCTTTGTTAACACTAAAGGCGTGCCCACGCTATGTGGCGGTAATAAAATGAGAGAAGTCAGCGGTGGTGTAGTCACGGTACAAATACGGTTGTTTAAATAAGGGAGAGAGCGTTGCTTGATTTTGACAGTTTTGAGCCCCTGTGTGTGTGTGTGTGTGTGTGTGTGTGTGTGTTCGTGTCTAGAAGATTAAGGGAAATTGAGCAATGTGATTGGTTATGTGCTTAAGCTTAAAGTTTATGTGGGGTCCACAACTTAAGTGTTTTATAATACTTTGTGAGTATAGATGACATGACTCTCTAGCAGAATTTACCGCGCTATGAAAATAAACCAGTTACTCGTTTCACTGAGGATTACTATGTAGGTTTTGTTTTACTATGATATTGAATATAAATAAGTGGAAACTCTATTTTTTTGGGTGGTTGTGTATGAAATATATTGGGGGTGATGTTGGATGTGACGGTGCACTAATGTAAGAAGTGCGAAATTAAGATATTATTATGTTTCAGATTGGATTGGATTGGGTTATATCGGAACAATGCAAATGCCAAAATCTAGGCTGAACTTATCGACGCAAGAAGCATTATCAACGTCTTCTAGAGCAAGAGAGGTTGAAGGTCCTTCGAGATGGAGTGAATACTTGAGTCAAGAATCGGCAACTCCAATGAATTCTAGAACCTCACGTAATAATGGGTCGGAAGTATCGTTCCAGCTTCCTGGAGTGTCTCATAAGGGGTTGAACATGCAGTGGGTATATCAGCTAACGCAAGTTGCTCAGGGATTAACAGCAAAAATCCATAGATTGAACCAAATTCTGGATTATCCGGATTCAGTTGGTCATGTATATTCTGAAGCGTTTTGAAAAGCGGGTGTTTTCCCGAATTGTCCAAAGATATGTATCTTGCTCTAAAAGAAGTTTCCTGAACATCATAGTAAATTGCAGCTAGAACGTGTAAGCATTAGATTCTTTTAATGTGGTTTATAATTAATCAATCTTATTTGAACTGCTGAAAAGCTAAACTTGACAGTAAATGTTTTTTAGGTTGATAAGGTTGCTTTGGATGCTTTAAATGATCAAGCTGAAGTTCACTTGCAAAGCTTGGAGCCATGGATTCAGGTTCGGAGTTTGCTTTATTAATATCTCTGATCATCATGCTTAATAATTTCATCTAGGAGACTAGGATAATAAATAATCCTCTGCTACATTTTCAATTTGTGTGAGCTTTTCTTGCTGATAACCATCAACTGTCTTTGCAACAATAGAAGCAATTAGGAAGCTGATTAAGTTGAGAACTGGATTTGGCTAGTAACTGTTTCCCTGTTTTATGTTAGTTTCTGTATGTTTGTGAATGCCTGGAGTATTTGATTGGTTCAATGCAGCACGGTCTTTCTAAAACTTTGATTTTCGATTTCCTAGAGAGAAGAAGTGAGCATGCATAGGACTTGACTTGGCCACAACTTAAGATAGTTGCCTAGCACCAGCCCCATAAAATATTGACATGCATTCACACTCTGTACCTTAATGGTCAGTGTGAATACACATTTCCATATTATATCAATGTTGTTTCATTGCTGAGAGTTTGATGGATCAGTTTTATTGATCATTCATCCAGTATATAATGTGAAATCAAGCATGGGTTAGCATTAGATGTAATGAAAGTAAGTAGTGATATCGATAAAACACTTTTGCGTGTCATGGTAGGACGATAACCTAAATTTTAGCAAACAATCATGATGTCCCCAATACCTTAGTTTATGACTTCTAAGGGCGCTAGATTTTTAGCAAAGTTTGAAAAATCTTACCTAAGTTCTGGCAGGAAAAAAACTTAAAGGTCGACATTCTTACTTTCACCTAGTTCAGATAAGTAGTGCATATGAAGAGTTATATGTGGCATTGTGTTTGTATTGAAAAGCTTTTAGAAGTTTTCTCTGTGTGCCATGAGTTTAAACAACAATTGTGCTGCATTGCAAACCGAACTAGGTTGCCCACCAGTCAAACAATGGTGAGCTCCCACTTTTGAATCTTCACATTCTCCCTAAATTAACAATAGTTCTTCCACAGCTAGTTCCCTATGAGGCAGTGCTTCTAGTATTTTGGTAAAATTTAATAAGAATTTTGCACGGGAAATATTGTTGTACAAAGATTAATAAAAATAGAATCAAGCCATCTCAAGTGGTATTCTTTCACTTCCGTCATTTGATCAGATGATTTAATCTGATACTAATAATGTGGAGTATAATAAAAAGTGGACCGGAGATTCTAAGCATCACATATAATCTTTAGATCTCCTGAGAATCTCTCTCCCATGAACTAAAAGGAACATTTTCCTCAAAGCTTAAGGGCATGAAAACTCACCACTAAACCATAATAAAAAAACCATAATTCACCACTAAAGAAGTACTTGCATGCCTATATGATTGTAAATGCCCAGTTTTTTTTCTTTAAATAACAAGTGAATAAAGCTTCATAAATTCCATAAATATGTGTTTTCTGTCACGAACATATTGAATGTCATATTGTCATTATATATAAGTTCTGAAGATTCATAAAGCTGAAAGTTAACTGTCTATAAATTGACCTGCAAAAGAAAAAGAAGAAATATCTGAAGGACATGGAGATATGACTTATGAGGTGATCTTAGTTGCTAAAAAGATGATGATGTTTTGGTTTTTTCTTTATGATCATTATAATTATTTTGTTATAATCTTCATTTTGTTTCTACTTGCTTCTTTATTTATAGAAGTAGTTGGTAAGGTACTCTTACTTTTGAGTATAGAGTAATGTGAAAAATGATTTTACATCCTTTGTTAATACTATTATATTTTGTAGCTACTCCTTGATATGATGGCATTCCGAGAACAAGCTCTACGACTCATATTGGATCTGAGCAGCACTGTCATCACCCTGTTGGTGAGTTAACTTTTTTCTTTCTTTTCTTTTTTTTTATTTTTATTTTATTTTTTTATTTTTAATATCCATGCAATTTCCTGCCTATGGATGTCTTGTTATAAGAATCGAACGGATTCTGAAAAATTATTAAGAAAACATGATTTTTATCACAATCCATAAAAATAAAGTAAAAAACAAGAATTTTACCTATTACTATACTTTTATCATTAATTTATAAGTGTTAATTTTTCTACTGCCCATGTATTTTAGCATGTTTCTAATTGTGTATTTCTTCTGTCTTTGCAGCCTCATCAAAACTCTCTTATCTTACATGCTTTTATGGACCTCTTTTGTTCGTTTGTTCGAGTCAATCTCTTTGCTGAGAAGGCAAGTCTTTAGGCCATGTATGATCAATGTTTTCTTATAGTTTAGACATTTTCCTTGCAGTCTCGTATTATGTAGGTATATAGAGTTATTGGACACATGCTCGTCTTATATTCGCTGAATTATCTGTTACACTTTTAATTACAGTTGCCAAGGAAAATGATGCTCCAGACTTACAACCTTCTCCATGCCATGTTGAGAAATGACCGAGACTGTGATTTTTATTATAGGTACTATTATGAGTTTGAAGTCATACTAGTTCAGGGTACGACATGAATAAATCAAAGCTTTTCCTCAAAACCAATGACTTGACCTTCATCTGATTAATATATTAATATTCATGTGCACTTGTTATGCAATTAAACTTCTTTACTTTCCACATCAATCTACTATCAATTATGGTTAAATAGCAAACTGCAATCATGCCAATCCTAATTTTGTCTTTATATGAGCTAATATATTCTCTTTCATAAAATAACAGGTTGGTTCAATTCATAGATGCATACGATCCACCGTTGAAAGGGTTGCATGAAGACCTGAATTTCGTTAGTCCTCGCATTGGAGAGGTCGTTACTCTTTCTTGATGCATATATAATCTTACAGTGATATAAATCTTCTGGGTTGTCAGTTTTGTGAACTCTATTGAGTAGGAATTTCTTATTTGCTTATGATTATTTTAGGTCATTCAAACTGTCCACATAGGTTCATGTTTGCCTTATGCATAGTGATTTTCTTATAAGAATTTGGCCGTGAGCACTTGCAATGCTACTCATAGAGTCATAGGTATTTATTAGGTGTGTGGAGGATAATTTGAAGTACATATGGATTATATTTTAATTTATCGATATTTCAATCTAAGGATTCCACTTCTTTGTGCAACTATTATTACATGAATTAGTGCATCAAACCAAGAAGGATTCGTTTTTTCAAGTTGTATCCTGGTTTCCCCTCTTCTTCCATGCAAGTTCTGTTCATATAAACCTCCAATGTAGGTCCAAAAAAGTGTCTACTATTCTTTAATTGGGTACTAGACTTCGATTCCTGAGTATGTACATGACAGTCTCGTGGGACTGATTATATGATGTATACCCACTTTTTGCAGGTTTTAGAGGCTGTGGGTCCCATCATATTTTTGAGTACAGATACACGAAAGCTTAGAAATGAGGGTTTTCTTAGTCCCTTTCATCCTCGGTATCCCGACATCCTCACAAACTCTGCACATCCAATGGTACACTACTTTCTTTGCTTGATCGCTAAAGAACTATATAACGCCTTTATGCGATCATAATGATCTATTGATCTGTATGATATAATTTCATATTGACTTTCCCTCACATGGAGTAGAGTTATTTGCTCAAACTGCTAATTATACGCATGCAGTTTCTGTCACTATCAATCTATCTTTTTGGAGACATTCTAATGTTGTTTTTTCTATTGCTTATTTTGTTTTCTTTGTGTACAGAGAGCTCAAGATTTAGCAAATGTAACTTCTTACAGAGAATGGGCACTATTTGGTTATCTTGTCTGTCCCGATGAGCTTCTTAGATTAACCAGTATTGATATAGCCATGGTACAATTCTTGCATCTCTCTGAAATTTGTTTCAGTATATAAAATTATGTATAACATGTTATCCTCTAATTTTCTATTCATTGTATCAAAGAAAGATAAGCCTATAGTAGAGTCTAATGCATTGTCCCATTTAAGATGTAAACCTTATTTCATTTCTCTTGTTATTATTGTCAGCTATGTTTAGTTAAAGGATCAAAGTTCTATATTTTCTCGTGTTACTTACAGTCTTCTTGCTTACACCACTTGTTTGTGATATTTACAGGTAGTGCTAAAGGAAAATCTAGTTCTTACCTTATTTAGGGATGAGGTAAACTCTATAGAATATATGATGTTGTCAATTTAAAATGTTGTTGAGAAAATTAGTGATTCTGAAATTCTCATCGTGCAGTATATATCGTTGCACGAGGACTATCAGTTATATGTGCTGCCACGAATATTGGAATCAAAGAAAATGGCAAAATCTGGGCGTACAAAGCAAAAGGAAGCAGATTTGGAATATAGTGTTGCGAAGCAGGTTGAGAAAATGATAAGGTATTAAAATAAGCCTGTCATAGGAATATCGGTGTGTAAATTTGAACAATTTTGCCTGACTTCAGTGCTATAATTTTGTACTTACCGCAGTGAAGTGCATGAGCAAGCAATTTCATCCTGTGATGCAATTCATCATGAGAGGAGGATATTATTAAAGCAAGAGATTGGAAGAATGGTTCTCTTCTTTACTGACCAACCTAGCTTATTGGCTCCTAATATTCAGGTCCATTGCACTCCATAGATTCTCAGTTCTTCAATCTATGTTCTATAATTTTCAATACTGTAAGTACTGATATAATAGGTGAACTTCTGTTGTCATTTCGTTGTCTGTTCAGATGGTATTCTCTGCACTGGCATTGGCGCAAAGTGAAGTTATATGGTACTTCCAACATGTTGGGATTAGTTCATCACGATCTAAAGCCAGTCGTACAGTGGCGGTAGACATAGTAAGTTTAAGTTGCATCCTTGAAGAAATATGATCTCATAATTCATGATTTTTTGGTCTCCAAATTGTTATGACACCACATGTTCTGAAAAGCCTGACTTGCAACTTCTGGATGCAGAATGCTAATGATCCTACAATAGGATTCTTGTTAGATGGAATGGACCGGCTTTGCTGTTTAGTACGCAAATATATTGCAGGTAAGGATGAGTTTTGTTGGCAAATTTTCAGTTGAATACATCTGGATTTGTAATATAATTTCAGATAAATTGTCTGTCAGTCTTTTATTTATTTCAATATGCAATTCTTTATATTAATTTATTTGAGAGAATAATTACATTAATTTGCAGCGGTCAGAGGCTACGCTTTATCCTATCTATCATCCTCAGCTGGCCGGATCCGGTTTTTACTCAACACTCCTGGAATGGTGGCTCTTGACCTGGATTCTACTCTGAAAGGACTCTTCCAAAAAATCGTTGAGCATCTTGAGAATATACCAAAACCACAGGGTGAAAATATCTCTGCAATTACATGTGATCTATCAGTAAGTAATATATATAAATCAGAAATATATATAATGTTGGTTCGTTTGTATTGGCTGCGGTTCATGCTGGTGTTTCTTTTACTCATACATATGTATAAGCAGGAATTACGCAAGGATTGGTTATCAGTTTTGATGATTGTTACCTCTGCCCGGTCATCTATTAACATTCGGCATTTGGAGAAAGCAACAGTCTCTACCGGAAAGGAAGGCTTGTTATCTGAAGGGAATGCTCTATACAATTGGTCCAGGTGAGCCTTGCTTTTAAACTGGTTCATCAGCTTTCAAAAATTTAATTGAAAGTTATTTACTCATTTTCATACCTAATAAAAGTATGCCAAATCTTATGTGTTCATTCGATGTGTCAAGCCAGATGTGTTGATGAACTTGAATCTCAGCTTTCGAAACATGGGAGTCTGAAAAAGCTGTATTTCTACCATCAACATCTCACAACTGTATGTTTTAGCTCTCTGAGCAAGTTTTAATAAACATAATCATACGAGCTGCTAGCTCTGCTACTCTCAAGGCTTTTAGTTTTCTTTATCTGAACATGGTTCAATACAGGTCTTCAGGAATACTATGTTTGGACCTGAAGGACGCCCCCAGCATTGCTGTGCGTGGCTTGGTGTTGCTAGTAGCTTTCCGGAATGTGCTTCTACAAATGTTCCAGAAGAGGTAATTATAAGGGAAATGGGTCAATTCGGGCTCTTTTTATTGGTAATGGGCCAAATCTTAAATTTAGCTAGAACTGAAATGGGTCAAAAGTCTCTTAATGTGTCTTAAGATGCATACAGTTTTTGGATCATTTTATTTGAGAGAAGTTATATTAATGTTTTAGAAATCATATTTAGTGCTCTTTGCAAAATTTGAGAAATAGACATAATTTTTGGTGGGTCGGTCCAACCTGAATCAACCCTTTTGACCTGGACATCAAAAGTTCCATTTTTACCCGAATCCATTTGATATGTTGCTCTCCCCGCCCATATTTTCGCCTATATCATTTTTTGATGGTGTGTAACTGTGTATTGAAGAAATAGTTAATGAATGCGGATTGCTTGAATGCAGCTCACTAGAACTGGTCGAGATGCTGTTCAATATGGTGAGTCTCTCATTGAGTCCATCATGGGAGGGTTTGAAGGGCTAATCAATATTCTTGATTCTGAAGGAGGTTTTGGCTCCTTGGAGATGCAGGTTCCTACTTGTTTATCCAGCACATTTAGAATTTAGCCAAGTTACCGTTAATGCATAAGACTGACTATAAACCACTTAACTTTCAGCTTCTTCCAGAGCAGGCAGCAACTCTCATGAACTTGACATCCAGACTTTCTATTCCTTCAGCAAAATCCCCAAGGGGCGTATCTAGCTTGCATTTGCCAGGCTATGAAAGCTATCCTGAAAGTAATAACTCCATTAAAATGTAAGACACCTGAAGATTACCTTTGGAGTTGTCATATGGTTTTTTAGAAAGGATAATGATATTATATGCTATCTGAGAATTTACACAAGCATTGATGTATATAATGTGTCCGTTGGCAGGTTAGAAGCTGGCATGCAGAGGTTGACAAATCTTTGCTCAGTTTTGAATGACATGGAGCCTATATGTGTCTTAAATCATGCCTTCGTATTGAGGGAGGTAAGCCCCTATGTTAGTTACCTGTATGGTAATGAAATTACATGTTCTGTTTTAACTTAAAAATTAGTAGTTTAGAAACTTCGTCCATTACCTAAGAACATATTACCATTGTAAAATCTCTTGAAATAGAGGGGTAAAGCAATCCATCTCTTTAATTAATGAAGAAGGTACATATTTTCGCAATCAAATTCGACATTTTGGAGAGAGATAGTACTATGTGAATCCTCAGTCATTTTTCTAAAATGATTCATTTTTGGATAGTGATAGTACTATGTGCACGGTCTCCGTTTCAGACTTTCAGTTATATCTAATGTCAACTTTTGATCTCACAACTATTATTATGCTTGCCACTTGAAGCTTCTTAATGTAGAAGCTATGCCCAGTGTGAATCCTGGAGATTCATTTAAACCTACGCGTTATGCAACTTTTAACCTGTTCAACCCATTTGAGCTGTTTCCTTTTTAGCTCCCGTTTTTTTTTTTTTTTTTTTTTTAATTTACCTGTTTAACCCGCTATAGATAAAACTAAAATACAACCCAAATCAGCTATTCAGAAATAAACGGGTCAATTTGTTTACTCAAAATTTAAATTGTACCCATAATGTTGCACTGCAACTAATTTTTCATCATGACTTGTTGCAATGCAGTACATGAGAGAATGCATCCTTGGGAACTTCAGGAGAAGGCTGCATGCTGTATTGAAATCAGATACAGATCTTCAACGTCCCACAGTTCTTGAATCACTAATTCGTAGACATGTAAGTATAATCCATTTGGCAGAGCAACATATCAGCATGGATCTCACACAGGGTATGCGGGAAGTCCTATTGACGGAGGCTTTCTGTGGGCCTGTTTCATCGTTACACACATTTGAAAAACCTGCTGAACAACACACCGGATCCGCCATCGAGGCCATTTGCAATTGGTATGTTGAAAACATTGTAAAGGACGTCTCAGGAGCTGGGATCCTTTTTGCACCACTCCACCGATGCTTTAAGAGTACGAGACCCGTTGGTGGCTATTTTGCCGAGGCAGTAACCGATCTCAAAGAATTACAAGCTTTTGTCCGTACATTTGGTGGCTATGGAGTTGACCGACTTGACAGAATGATGAAAGAACATACAGCTGCCCTTTTGAACTGCATCGACACATCACTAAGGGCAAATCGAGAATCGTTAGAAGCAGTTTCTGGAAGCATTCATTCTGGTGATCGGATAGAACGAGAAGCAAATGTCAGACAGATAATCGATGTAGAAACAGTAATGGGTTTCTGTGTTCAAGCAGGTCAAGCCATTGCTTTTGACTCACTTTTAGCAGAAGCTGGTGGGGCGGTGCTTGCAGAAGGTGCACCATTGATACACTCGTTGGTAACATCAGTTGCAACACATTTACCATTGGAGGTGCCTGAGAAAAATGAAATTAGGAGGATGAGAAGGGTGGCCAACAGTGTAGGAGTAGTTCATGATCATGATTCTGAGTGGGTGAGAGAAATCTTTGAGGAGGTTGGTGGTGCAAACGATAATTCATGGGGATTGCTGCCTTACTTGTTCTCCACTTTCATGACTTCTAATATCTGGAATACTACCGCTTTCAATGTTGACACAGGAGGCTTCAACACTAATATTCACTGTTTGGCAAGGTAAAGTGCTTCCACCTATTTTTACTGAAAGACTTTTGGGCATATCCTTGAGGTAACTAAATGGGATAGTTGGTAAAGGTCCGGCCGAGTTAGATATCTATAGAATTTTTGTGTATTATCAAAAAATCTGTTTTAAAATAATATTTTTATTTTTAAATATAACGAATTAGTAAATTATTATATTGTATACATTACAAATATAAATTGGGCGAATGTAACCTGCTCAACCAATTTGGCCCGTTTCTCGTTTCACCAAGTATTTTTATTGAACTATTTGACACGATAGAAATATAATATAACCTGAATCGACCCATTCATAGGTAAGTAGGTCGAAAATGACACTTCCCATGGGACCACCTAAATTCATTAATTAAAAGAGTTGTTAATTAATAGATATTAGTTTATCTATAAATTAATGAATCGGGACCTGCAAAAAGTATTAATTTATCGAGTTTATTTATTAATCGAGTATTAATTTATCGAGTTTCCGTCCATGCATATTGGTTCTTTAACTGGTTTATCTTGAGGAACAATATAATAAGGGTAGAGTCCTTTTTTCTAATTTTACTTTGTTTACAGGTGTATTTCTGCCGTGATCGCTGGAAGCGAGCTAGTTAGAGTTGAAAGAGAACATCAACAGCGACCGTCCTACTCAAACGGGCATGCCAGTGATACCGCAGAGGCTGAAATGCCAGATCACCAGTCTGTTGAATCAAACATCAAGTCCACAATGCATCTTTTTGTCAAAATTTCTGCAGGCATTGCACTTGATTCCTGGAATGAATACGACAGGTAACAATACTAGTTTATTTTACACAAAAGTGAATTAGATGATTTCACCACAATTAGGCGCTATATAAAGTCTGCTTTATATGTGCAGGTCTCATCTGGTGGCAAAACTAATATTCTTGGACCAATTATGTGAGATCTCTCCACACCTACCACGAACTTCACTTGAAATGCACGTTCCTTATGCTATTCTACGTTCCATATACAGTCAATACTATGGAAACTCTCTTTCTAACCCTCTTGCACTTCTAAGTATATCATCACCACGTAGTTCTCCAGCTGTATCCGTGGGACACTCATCTCCCGCCATCAGGCATCCTTATGGTGATTCAACACCACAATCGAGTGTTTATGATTCAGGTTACTTCAAGCCTGGATCAGCACATGGCCACGATCAGCCCTATGAAGGGCATCCAAAAAGCACTGACCACAAACATAGAAATGTGAGACGATCATCGGGTCCATTGGATTACAGCTCAAGCCAAAAAGTGAAGTCTACCGAAGGGTCGACATCTGGCAGCAGAGGTCCTAGTCCACTGCCTAGATTTGCTGTGTCACGATCTGGTCCCATATCATATAAATAATCTGGTTGGAGCATATATTGTAACAGAAATTCATGAATGTGTTGTCTTCCTATAAATCTTTACTCTGAATCTGAGTTCTACAAAAGTAATCAGCAAATGACTGCCTTCATCTTGTAACTTACGGCAATCACAATTTTTTCGTTCTTATACAATTGAAATGTGTAGAGTGGCAAATGGTGACTCCTCTCAAGGGTGTTGTGTCGTACTTCATGTAATCCTAAAAATACAAAGTTTGAAATGAACTGAAGAGTCTAATAATGTTCTGATGTGAAAGAAAACTACATAAAATCATGTTTTTGGTTACGCGAATATTTTAGATTTTGATTTTTGTAAAAAGAAAAATCTGACCAAATCTCATAAAAAACGTTGACTCACCAAACGTATAATGTAATGTAACATTGACGTTGAGACCCTCTCTTCAACATATAAAAAGGCAATATAAAATACCATTATTCTTAAGACTCATTTGGGTTTTCAACAAAAAATAGTTATATGTAACATGTAAGTGCTGCAATCATAGGTAATTTAAGCTGCAAACAAAATAAAATTATTCAATACTGAACCTGAGCTAAGCTTTATAAAAGTCATTTGAGCTTGAGGCCACTTGCTTATATCCCAGTCATCATAATTAACATTGGCAATCGACGCTTAGCTACTGCAGCTCAGAAACTTGCCTAAAAAAGGCCAAATCCGTAACTACGGCATGAGAAAATAATATCTCAGAGGAACATATTACAAAGATATAGAAATAGTGCAAGAAATTACTAGCGATGGGAACACCCTACTACAACAATCGGGTTCATTAATTAGTGAATGTCCATGATCATATTTACTAATCACTGTCCTTGACCAAATTCTTAACTAACAACATGACAAGTCCAATGAGCAGGATACAGTTGCACACTTACACAACAGGAAATCCTAACTTAACACCCACAAGGCTACAACGCGTTCTTAAAAGCAATTGCGGTGGACGACAGATGGCCAGAATTATCATAATCAGCCTCTGATAAATGTTGGTTTTGAGGAAACAAGACCTTTGCAAGTGCGGCACGTCCCACCCATGCCGAATACATGGATAAGTACTCTGGCATGTATTCTGGGGCCAGTAATGGTTGCCATTCATAATTCAATCAATATTATAAACAAAATAGATGGATCCTGCAGTTGATGCAACTTTGCATTCACTAACGTGTTACGAGTATTACCTAAAGAAGGACGTATTGAAGATGAGCACATACTGAAACCTATCTTCAAATCCTGCAATGTAGCAAGACGAGATTTGTTAGCAAAAAGGATATAGAGTTAACAAAAGTGGGACTCAAGATGCTAAAACCTCTCCAGTATGTTATTATACAAATTTAGATTATTATTCTAGATTCTAATAACAGAGATTCATTACTGTATATAACAGATCGTATATTTACCTCTCATGGAAACTGTTCCACCACAGAGAACACTGTTCTCCAACAGCTGACGATGATTCTCAGATGATACAGTTGAGATAATGCGGACAAGCTACTCAACAAGACCATGGGTCTCTAGACCCAAGATAGATGGTTGGAACAACGCCTCTCCCACTGTATACCTTTCTCTTTTAATGGAGATCACCTGAAATCCAAAAACATAATGATAAAATAACTAAAAATAATTCATACAATAAAGTTTGAACTTAAAACAGTCATTACTTATTTAGCATATACTTCATCCTCAACAATATGCATAACATAAATACTATGAGACTTTTTCTATGGCTGGATTAAAAAACTGATAACATTTAGGTTTCACAATGTACGCAAGAATATGGTCCAAACTAGTTGCATACATGCATTCAGATATAAAAGTTGCTTGGACTATACTAAATACCTAGATTCAAAAAAGCTACTTCATATCATTTAGCATAAGAAAAACCTATATGATAATTAGACTAAGAGTGTCATCTGCCATATTTGCGGACTTGAGTACTCTGATTTGTGATCAACTTGAAGACAATATACAGAGCAATCTAAAAAGGCACTTCACATCACATTTTTATCTATACAATTTTGTCTCTTTCAAAAACCCCAAATTCAAAACCCTAATTAAAACTTACAGTTAAAAGAGCAGATATCTGTATTATTGTCATCTGATAACTACAACATTGAATCTAACTTAGAGGGTGTTTGGCTAAGCTTATTAATTTATGGCTCGTTATAAGCTCATAAGCCCCGTCTGATAAACTTAAGCGTTTGGTTTAGTTTAGGTTGTTAAATGACCAAAATAGACATGAGTATAATCAAGTTGAACCCCTTTTAAAAAGTCACAATTTTGTGACTTATCAAAACCCCCTTATATAATCTCATAAGCCTACTCCTATAAGCTTAACCATCATATAAACTTAGTCAAACACCCTCTCAATAATAATAGTACAACAATAAAGAGGCATGGTTTTAGAAGGTGATACTCTCGGCATGGTTTACACATTTTATTTCACATTTCGTTCTTAAACTTTAATAACTACACCGCCCGTTCATGTGGTTGTTCATTTTTAACATACTGGTCTTTTGACCGGACGGCCGTTAAATTTATGTCATTACCTTTGTCACATGAGGCCACTTCTTACTATGCTTCATAACATTCTTTTTTTTCTTCCTATTAATTGGCACAATATTTAACTTCAAAGCAAAGTTGTTGAAATATTATTACCCGTTATACTATCTGCTCAAACACCATTACATGCACGGGTTCTATAACTAGTAATGTATCTAAAACGAAATGTACAAAACAATAGAAAACATTGATCATCATTATACAATGTTTGACGATTGATATTACGATCCACATGTACTACCTAAGAGTAATAGTTATAGAAAGACATACTTGTATTTGTGAACTGAATTATCAGGAACAAGTGAGCGCGCCTGTGAACTTAGTTTAGTAGCCAATCAAATGGTCGTTGAAAAACTTGCTTACCGCATATAGTTTATGGGCATATGGTGTATGTGTACACAATAGGTTTCTGGGGCTTTCCATTGGGGCTGTAATTACATACTATATTTAACTTGAGCCAAATAAGCCTAATAATTTATTTTGAACATCCCAGCGGCTTGGTACCCTAAACAGATAAGTTCTGATTAAAAGGTAGCTTGCTTAACTTTTTTTTACATGCATTTGGCTAATAAAGATTAACTCATCATGGATGTTAAAAAAACTGCATTGCTAAGAACAGGGTTACAGTTAAGCTTTTGTACCATAGACGGGTGTAGATATAGTGATATTCATCATTTACATCCCAAAGTCCAAAATTCTTTGATCATTATACAAGTTTCCTGTTTTCCCATAGTAAATTTGATAAGCCATCCAGCGGTTTGTAATACCCCATCAATTAACCGTGAAATTACATCATACTGGAAAGAAAGAAAGAAAGAAAAGGATGAGTTCAAAACAAAACCAAAAACGTTTTACCGCCAAGACTTGCAAGTTGTTCCGTACTTTAAACTTAACAAGCAGAAAAAGGCATTTAGAATTCTAGATATATTTAAAAATAGTGAGCTGAGACGTAGCGCCTATTGATAACCACAACCTCTCCTTTTGTATTTTAAAGACCCCAAAACCGACCGCACAGTCTTGCTTAGATTTGGAGCAGTCCTGGACAGATACAAATCATGGTTGTCAGTTCACAATAATCCCATATGGAACCAAATCAAAATAATTCAGCATAAAATTGTAAATTTTCCCTTTAACAAAACAGTATAACCTAATAAAGAAAATGATCATTATCAGTATGCGGTATGCTATTGATAAATGGATTGTTTTTTTATTTCTAATGTGCCAAACATATATAATAGCTTAAGAGGAAAGGCGTCAAATGGGTCGATAGGTCAACCATGTTATTAATTTATATATCATAACTATTCACTAACTTATAAAAATGATTTTTTTTATTCAAAACAGATTGAAGATTCTTAGGTAGTTCTAAGCATATAACCCATTAAAACGTATGAATCTGATATCATTTTTAGCGATGGAAAAGTTCGCTTACCGTTACTATATGAAAGTAATAAAAAAAAATTGCATCTAAGTCACACAGAAATTGATCTATAGCTTCGTCCGCTCTGTACGATCAGAAGAAGAAGAAGAAGAAGAAGAATACTAAGCTCTAAAATAATCACAAGATAACAAAAAAAGGCAATACTCTTATTGATCCTGAATTTCACTATATCAAAGAACCTAACAAATGCCTTAATCGAATAACTCGCTTTAGGCCTCTCAGTATTTCAAGACGCTTGGCCTCCAACGTTATCTTACTCATACATAGAGTCATTTTTGTAATCAAGATTGACACACAAAATGATCAATAAATAATTTAGATTTTTTGAACAAAAAGAATTTTGGGTCAGCTGACCCAGCACGTTTCAACGCGCATAAAAAATTACCCTTTTTGACTTTTTATCTAGCCAGCCCATTTTGCTACCTCTAGCGATAATGATTATTAATATCCGAATTAGCTGGTAATGGTTAGTCAGGCCTAGACCGAACATAAAAGACATACGCATACACATCAGCACATGCAATGATAGTAAGTATTTATTTTTGTGTATATGTATGTATTTTCATAGATGTGTAGATATGTAAATTACAAAACTCTGTAGGAATGGTCAATTACCTGGAAATTCAGCAAGATCAAGTTCCCAAGAACCATTCAAGCGGCCATCTTGCTCCACTGTTAGAAGAAAAGCCGGAACGCGACAAAATAATCTTTTTGAATCCACAAATGGTATCTCCATAACCTTCTTTGCCTTTGAGTTTAGTATCTCAGGAGCCCTGAAAACCGACTTGTAACCAGGCACACGTGAGAGTGACAAAATGCTTATAAAGTCTTCATTGCTCTTAACAACTTCAACATTGCTACAATCACTAGCATTCAGATCAAACAGTGTAAGCATGGTATCCTCTTTATTCTTTAAAACCCAAATCTCTTTCTCCCTTGGATATATGTTGAATCTGTTTTACCATTCAATTCTGCTTTTACAAGATACAAAAGCGAATCCTGCTGAAAAACTTGTCTTCCACCTTTCGAAGCTCGAAATAGGCCACAGGAATTTGGCCTATTCACATCTGAGCAGAGTTCAAGTAAATCTACATGCAATCTAGTGGGGTAGGATTCAATCTTCTTAATTTGTCCATAGCGTCCAATATTAAGTGCCCATATCTGACCCTCTTGAAACGACCAATTCTGCTTATCTAATCTGAAATCATGAATAACAATTGCTTCATTGCCACCGATAGGTGAAGAAAGTTCAGCGCGTTTTTTGAAACTGGTGGAGCTTATTTCCACAACATTATCTTCACCAGATAGACCGTTACCAATTGAGTTTTCCAAATTACTTTTTAACCCTCTAGGTGATCTACAAATACAACACAACTTGCTATCAGAATCAGACCGAATAAGATAAAAACATGCATTAGAATTGTTAGAAGGTAAGCTTTAGCTCTCAACCACATGGGCCTATTTGTTATTCTATCAAAGATAAAGCTCAAAGTGTTCCCGCCCAATTCATGAAGGACTGAAGTTGCATCTTATGGAGACATTAAGGAGCTAAAGTGAAGTATATTCAAAGCTTGTATATAATGCCTTATAAGTCATTAGTCTTATTTATTCACTCTATTTTAATGTGTGTATTCTTTCTCTCTCTCTCTGTGGTTCCCTAAGTTGAGAGAAACCCTAGTTTGTGTATTGATTCTTTCCAGTTTATTGTATTGTAACATAACTGCTATTCTATAGCTTATTAGTTTTAATAAAAGAAGTGAGCCAAAGGGGAGGTTGGCCGGGTTCACTTGTAAGATGTTGTGTTGTTTAAACGCTTTGATTATAAGTTTCTTCATGGTATCAGAGACAGGTTGCTCTATACCAAAGCGTTTTAAAAGATTTTAAAGGTTGTCAAAAAATTAGGGTTTCTCTGAATTTAGGGGTTTTGATCTATATGTTTAGATCTGTTGGTTCTGAGAGTGAATATAGTGTTATTGTTGTTAGATCTTGTAGATTTACAGGTTAATTGGTTTTTCCTAAAAATTAGGGTTTTCCAATTTTTGGGGGTTTCTTGATCCTGGTGGTTCTTGTTGCAATTAGACCTTGATTTAGTGTTCTTGTAGTCTAATTGTGTATCGGAGTTAGTTAATTTGATTCTTGATCAAATTGGTCAAAATTAGGGTTTACTTTATCAAACCCTAATTTCAGGTTGTTATTTGTTTAGATTGTTTAAGTCTGGCTGTATTGATTCTAATTTCAAGATTCTTGAAATTAAAATAAAAAACCCTAAGAATAATTTTTAGGGTTTCTAGTGTCAGTCAGTTCTTGTTCATTTTTTTTTTTGTTTCTAACTTTAATTTGTTTGTTTCAGGTGTTTTTCCGCTGTGCTATTGGTTGTTGGTGGATCTTCTTGATCCTTGGGTTTTCTTGGAAGCTTGCGTGCACTGTAATACCACTCACGCCCTCTCTAGGTTGTTTTTATTAGGTTTTGTAGAATTGCATGTGACGAAGTGTAGGTTATGGGATATTTGTGTTTGTGGTGTTGAGATTTTTGGTGGTTATATGTGCTTGTGGAGTTATAAGATGTTTCTGTGTTGGTTTTGTTTGCTCTGTCTTGGTTACTCTTGTTATTTTGTCTGTTCTATTCTTGTGTGTTTTTGTTCTGGTTGTTTTAATCTTGAAAAATGTCTGATAGTGATAATAATAAGAATAAAGATAAGAGTCATGAAGGTGGTAGTAGTGAATTAAAACTTGACATTTTGTACTTGCATCCTTAAGACATTGGTTCTCAGTTGATTTCCTTCAAACTTGAAGGAACTGAGAATTATAAAGTCTGGGCTGCTGCTGTGCAGTTGGCATTGCATACAAGGAATAAACTTGGTTTTGTGACTGGTAAATGTGTTAGGGATCCTGCTGATGGTCTTTATCAGGCTCAGTGGGATAGATGTAATTCAGTTGTGTTGTCTTGGATCTTAGGATGTATTTCACAAGATCTTTATAAAGGTCAAGTGTTTTCAAAAAATGCTAAGGCTGTTTGGGATGAATTAGATGAAACATATAATAAAGAAGATGGTTATGTGATTTACAATCTACATCATAAAATTCATACATTAACTCAATCTGGTATGAGTCTATCTGAATACTATCATGAGTTTAATGCATTGTGGAGACAGTTTGACTCACTTGTTGATCTGCCCACATGTGCTTGTGACACTGCCCTTAAATTGAAAAAGCATTCTGACCTTCTCAGGCTAATGCAATTTCTAATGGGACTTGATGATGGTTTCAGTTCTGTGAGAAGTCTTATTCTTACTACTGATCCTTTACCAGATGTTAAATTTGCTTTTGCCACATTGTCTAGAGATGAATCTCACAGAAATAGTTATGTGGCTTCTAAAGCTGTTAAGAGTGGGACTGCTGCTTTTGCAGCCAGGCCTAATACTCGTAATAATCAAAATAATAATTGGAACTCTAATAGAAACAATAATAATAATAGAAGATTTGGAAGAGTGTCTAATCTTGTTTGTACGCATTGTAATATGAATGGACATACTATTGATAGATGCTTTGAATTGGTGGGATATCCACCTGGTTTTGTTAAAAAAGGAAATGTGAGTCAAACTAATGCTAATAATGTGACTGATAATAAGGCTGACATTAGTAAGAGTACCACTCATACTCTTACTAGTGATCAGTATCAGAGGTTAATGTCTTTACTTAGTGATACAGGTGATGCTAGCAAGACTCATGCTAGTGTTGCAGGTATTGTTATGACCTCTAATTGTGTCATTAGTTTTTTCACTAGCAGATTCTTTAACTTTAACTCTAATATAAGTACTTATAGTACTTATATTGGTTGGATTATTGATTCAGGAGCTAGTCAACACATCACATTTTGTGCAACTATTATTTTTGATATAATGGATGTTTCTCACTTAAATCTTATTGTTGCACATCCCAATGGGACTGTTGAACAAGTTAAACAAATTGGAAGTTATAAATTTGGAAATAATTTGATTCTTAAAGATGTGTTGGTAGTTCCTAGTTATCTTGTCAGTTTGTTATCTGTTCATAAGCTTTCTAAAGATAATAATGTGATTGTCAGTTTTAATGATAAAATGTGTAAAATTCAGGATTTAACTCAAAAATACCTGATGGGGGACTGGTAGTGAGAAAGGAGGTCTTTACTTTCTTGATGAAGGTAAGAGGGTTAGTAATAACAATATTAAGAGTTGTGTTATGTCAAATTGTATTTGGCATAATAGACTTGGACACCCCTCTGACCATGTTCTAAATGTGCTAAAAGATAAAATAAAAGACCTTAAGACTACTAGTTCTGGACCTTGTGATATATGTCATAGAGCTAAACAGACTAGAGAATCATTCGCATTAAGTGATCATAAAACTAAAAATCTGTGTGAACTTGTTCAACTAGATGTATGGGGGCCTTATAAGGTGACCAATAGGGATGAGTTTAGGTTATTTCTTACTGTGGTTGATGATTACACCAGAGCTGTTTGGGTGTTTCTAATGAAAAACAAAAGTGAGGTTTATGATCATCTTGTAAGTTTTTATAACTTGATTAAAAATCAGTTTGAAAAAACTATTAAGGTGTTCAGAAGTGATAATGGAACAGAGTTTGTAAACAAAAAGTTTGAAAGTTTTTTGTTAACCAATGGTATTTTACATCAAACTACTTGTCCTTATACACCCCAACTGAATGGTGTAGCACAAAGAAAGCATAGACATTTGTTAAATACAACTAGAGCCCTCATGTTTCAGGGGGGCTTACCTTTAAACATGTGGACTGAATCTATTCTAACTGCCACTTACTTAATTAACAGGTTACCTACTGCTGTGTTATCTGGTAAAAGTCCCTATGAAATGGTGTATAAAATTGAACCTAATCTCCTAAGTCTAAGATGTTTTGGCTGCTTATGTTTTTCAACTGATAAGTTTCGATCTAGGTCTGACAAATGCGTGTTTGTTGGATATGCTTTTGATAAAAAAGGATATAAATTATTTAATCTTGATCAAAAGAAATTCATTTTTTTCTAGGGATGTTATGTTTTATGAAACTGTATATCATTTTAAAAATAGTTCTATTACTAAAGATTTTGTGTTTGAAGAAAATGATATAAATGTTTTGAACTTTTTTTATCAAGAAAATGATAGCAGTCAGGATAGTCTTAGATCCAATGATCCCAATGATGATATAGGAGATAGTATAGATAGTAACAACAAATCTATGCCAGAATTTAGTACTCCTAAACCTAGTGTCAGCACTGTAGATGGAGCAACGAGTGTTAATAAAACTCTGCAGGCTGAAATAGCAGAAACTGCTAATACAACTGATGTAGATGTTAGTTTGCCAGCTGAAACAACAAAAACTGTTGATACAGCTAATGTAGATAACATTGGTGGTACTTCTAGTAAGAAGGACACTAGGAGTAAAGAGTATGCAACAGAATCTACTGGTTCTGATGGTATACAGAGTACTAGTCTTAATGATGATGAATATGCATATGAGGGTGAGGACTTGGATATGTTTGGTAAAATGTTTGAGTCACCAGAACCAGCAATAGGTCAAACTGTTAGGAGGACTAGTAGAATGACTGCATTACCCTCTAAATACAAAGATTTTGTGCTAAATAAGAATCATAAGTATGGAATTGACAAAGTGGTTAAGTATTGCAACTTAAATTTTGACAACTTTGTGTTTACTGCTAGTCTTAATAAGATTCATGAGCCTGCTACCTATTAAGAAGCTGCTAAAGACAGTAGATGGGTAGAGGCTATGAATCAAGAAATTGAGGCTTTAAATAGAAATGGAACTTGGATTATAGTTGAGCTACCTGCTGGTAGAAAAGCTATAGGATAAAAAATGGGTATTCAAAGTTAAATATAAAGCTAATGGTGAGGTAGAAAGATTTAAGGCTAGATTGGTTGCCAAAGGATTTAATCAAAGAGAATGGATAGATTATGAGGAGACATTCTCTCCTGTTGTTAAAATTGTTACCATAAGATGTGTTTTAAGTGTTGCTGTTAATAATAAGTGGCCTTTGTTCCAACTTGATATTAACAATGCCTTTCTATATGGTGAATTGGAAGAAGATGTATATATGACTTTACCAGAAGGGTTTTCCGATAAGAATGATAAAAGAGTGTGCAAACTGGTTAAGTCTTTATATGGTTTAAAACAAGCACCAAGAAAATGGAATGAAAAGTTAACATTTGTGCTTAAAGAAAATGGTTTTGTGCAAAGTCCTAATGATTTTTCACTGTTTATTAAGAATGATAATGGTGTTATATTGTTTCTATTGGTTAATGTTGATGATATTATTATAACAGGATACAACATTGATGAAATAGATAAGTTTATAAAAAAATTGAGTTCTAAGTTTTTGATAAAAGACTTGGGTAAGCTCAAATATTTTTTGGGTATAGAAGTTTTAGAAATTGAACAAGGTATTTGTTTAACTCAAAGGAAATATTGTACTGAGCTCTTGGCAGAGTTTGGCATGCTTGGTTGTAAACCATGCAGTACACCTATTGAGACAAATCCTAATAATAAAAAACTTGTTTCTAAGTTTGGTGATGATGAACCATTGTCTAGTATAACACATTATCAAAAGTTAGTTGGAAAATTGATCTACTTAACTTTAACAAGGCCAGATATATCATATGTTGTGCATTGTTTAAGTCAAGTTATGCATAAACCTATGAAATCTCATTTAAGACTTGCATTAAGAGTATTGAGGTACTTAAAGAAAGAACCTGGTCTTGGTATCACTTTTAAAGAAAGTGTGGATACAAGTCTAAAGGTTTTTGTTGATTCAGACTGGGCAAAAATGTAAAGTGACCAGGAAGTCTGTTACTGGTTATGTTGTGTTTCTGGGAAACAGTTTAGTTTCCTGGAAAAGTAAGAAACAAGCTGTGGTGGCTAGGTCCTCTACTCAGGCTGAGTTTAGAGCCATGTGTAATGTTTGTTGTGAAGTGATTTGGATCACTAAAGTTTTAGCAGATCTACAGGTTGATGTTAATCTACCTGTAGATATGTATTGTGATAATAATTCTGCTATGCAGATTGCTGTGAACCCAGTTTTACATGAAAGGAGTAAACATTTTGAGATTGATCTTTATTTTTTAAGAGAAAAAGTTGCATCAGGTTTTATTAAAACTAAAAAGGTCAAATCTGAAGATAACATTGCAGACTTACTAACAAAAGGGCTCAATATAGCTGACCATAACAAATTTTGCAAAAGTCTTGGTTTGTTCAATGTATTTTCAAGATAAAGCTGATGGGGGAGTTAAGGAAGCTAAAACTTATGGGGGAGTGTTAGAAGGTCAAGCTTTAGCTGCTCAACCACATGGGCCTAGTTGTTATTCTATCAAAGATAAAGCTCAAAGTGTTCCCGCCCAATTCATGAAGGACTGAAGTTGCATCTTATGGAGACATGAAGGAGCTAAAGTGAAAGTATATTCAAAGCTGGTATATAATGCCCCTTATAAGTCATTAGTCTTATTTATTCACTCTATTTTACTGTGTGTATTCTTTCTCTCTCTCTCTAGTTCCCTAAGTTAAGAGAAACCCTAGTTTGTGTATTGATTCTTTCCAGTTTCTTGTATTGTACCATAACTGATGCGCGTGATGTGTCGTTGCGGTTTAGCAGTTTTAATGCCTACTCAAGTTTTAAATTTATATTTAGCCGACTTATCAATAACACACACACTTAACGAGCAGTGTACCCGGTCAGTATGAAGATAATGGTAAGTAGAGTGTCGATCACTAAGAGTGGAACGTATAATCTCGTTATTCTAATCAGTATTTTAATATCCTAACGCAAGGGGGTTTCAGCCTGAGAGACTGGCACAGTTTTGTTTGCAATTAAATAGTAAAATAAACAATAGGCACAAATCAGCAAGTAGCACACACGTACACAGATAGATACTTGAGACAATAAGAGGGCTGTCCTTATGATTAAGTAGATTGTCACTTGTTTTATTGATAGCTTTATATGAAGTGTATGTAATTAACCCTTTCTCGTTGGTCCTATTCTCATCGGCGAGTAAACCCTTAATGATTACTTATGTCTAAAAGTTATTCCTAAGTGATCAATTTAGAAACAACCGTGGGAGCCACATCTTGTCCCGCAGTCGGATGCCCGCAAGCCACTAATAAACACAGAGGTTATCAATGCACTAATAAGTAGTAACCAAAGACATCAACATATAAACTTTAATTAATGAGAAAGCAGTTTTAAGGGAGTGCAATCTTTCCGTTGCCACATTACACAAGCCACCAATCTTGATGAATTAAAGTTTGCTAAAACAATAAAACAAAACTACTTAATGAATTAAATACATGCAGCACCTTCTTACAGCTCTTGTATCTTCGATTTGGGTGTGTCTTGTGCTGCCTCCTTGACTGAATTCGTCCTTTTGCTCTGCTGTCCGAACTTCGGTTTTAGGGTTTCGAACTCTTTTATCTCGTCTGGTCTACGGGGTATTTATAGTTTGTGTCTGAGGGAAGATGCGGCGCATCTACTAAGTAGATGCGGCGTATGTACGTAACTTCGCGTGGGGTCCAAGATTATAATATTCAGGAATATTCGTACACCGCCAGAAGATGCGGCGTAACTCCATGATTAGATGCGGCGCATGTCCTCTTGTATCTTGGATCGTATCTGGTGACATCTTGATAGAGATGCGGCGCATGTTGATAGTGAGATGCGGCGCATCTGGAGCAGATTAGTCTTGATCTTCTTCATTTCAGTAGACTCTTCACTTTATGCACGTTTTGCTCCATTATTAGTCCAAAATCGCCAAGTTTCACCAAATGCTTGTTTTTACCTGAGAATTACAAAAGTAAACGATTAAGTATCAATCCTCATACATAATATAGTAAAACAAGTCAAATTAATAGGATAAATGATAGTAATAAAATGTACTTATTTGAGTTCATCTGTACCATAACTGCTATTCTATAGCTTATTAGTTTTAATAAAAGAAGTGAGCCAAAGGGGAGGTCGGCTGGGTTCACTTGTAAGATTTTGTGTTGTTTAAACGCTTTGATTATAAGTTTCTTCAAGTATCAAGTTCAAAAGATCCAATAGGGACGTCTGCTCTTTCCTTTCCAGTTAACTTTATTGACGGAATATAGTGAGAAAATCTAAAGAGTTCGCTGGAAGGAATGCAACATTCAGTAAGCCATACCCGGCTTGTCCTCCGAAACACACTCACAAAACCTTCCACTTTTACCATATACACTACAAGAATGCCATGTTCTTTATCAAAATCAGAAAGAACCTCCACAATCTCATATTTAAAGTCCATATGGCTTTCCGGGTAAGAGCTCCATTTAATATCCCAGTCCTTATAAAGAGCCCATATTTCACCTTTTTTGGGATAAACGATGATTGTATTACCGTCTTTCACATATGTTATCTGATGGGAGACACTGTAAGTGTGCGTTATATACAAATTTGTGAGATATTGAGCCAATCGCTTAAATTTACCGCAAGCAACAGGTAAACCTTCTTCTGCCCAAGCAATTTCTTCCGGGATCTCTGGATCAGCCACCAATGAAGTTACTTCTAGCCGAAACGGAGATGAATGAACTTTCGTGATCTGGAAATAAGATCTTGGCATAAAATGGAATCCATCATAAAGAGCCCAAAACTGATCAGCTTTAAAACAATGTTCTTCCTTATGTTTGCCAAAGTTTCCGAATTCAGTTAGTGGACATCTATATGTAGCCTTTTCCTCGTCAAAGCCTGAGCTAGAATTATGCTCATCATCAAGCCGCTCCACAATTCCATCTCTGCGTAGCTTAAGCTCGTCAGGATAATCCTTTAAAGCTAAGGTTATTGCCACATCAATAATCCTTTATGGCACGATAATGTCGTGCCAAAGTGTATTTTATAATTTATTTTTCGAAATTAAATAACTGATTTAAAAAATAAATAATTCTTTGGCCCGAGATTGTCGTGCCAAAGATAATTCCCGAAAAAGATTTTATGTAATTAAATAAATGATTTACTAAAAAAAAAAGGTTAAAAATAGGGTTCTATGGTTTATACCCCATTTGACCAGCTTTTGACCTATTTTTTTCACCTCAAATTTTGTGAGCATGTTTTTCAACCAACTTTTTGACCAACATTGAAAACATTAAGGATTCAACATCTAACCACCCTAATTAATTACTTAACTAATTACTAATTACTATTTAATCTTGTTATGTTGATAGGTGTGAAAAAATTAATTTGACCAAAAATAATTTTTTTTTAGAAATTAATTTTTCTAAAAAAAATTTCGGAAAAAAAAATTAATTTTTGTAAAATATAATTTCGGATAAAAAATATTAATTTTTCTAAAAAAATTAATTTCGGAAAAAAAAAATATTTTTCTAAAAAAAATTACGGAAAAAAAATTTTATTTTTTATAAAAAAATTAATTTCGAAAAAAAAAATATTTCTATAAAAATTAATTTGGAAAAAAAAAATTCTAAAAAAATTAATTTCGGAAAAAAAATTTAATTTCGAAAAAAAAAATTCTAAAAAAAAATTAATTTTTCTAAAAAAAATTATTTCGAAAAAAAATTTGAAAAAATGATTTGGACGTTGGACGCAATTTAGCGTAACGACAGGGACCATTTATGTAATTATATCTCACACTAAATTCATATTTCTTACAACCATCAAGTGACCAATCATAATAAATGATAATGATTATTTGTAATAAACACAATCATGACAACAATCAAGTGACCAAACATAATAAATGAGAATGATTATATAAATGAGAATGATTATTTGTAATGATTGATCTATGGTGGGTTGGTGGGTTGGCTCTCCTAAGTTGATGGGGTAGAAACCCACAATGCCTAAAAATATTTGGCACGATATTATCGTGCCAAATTTTAAAAGGCATGTCGACCCAAAGGGAATTTCCAAAGTTGACTGGTTTGTGGGCCCCTTAGTGTTGTCGACCCAACCCTTTGTATTATTGTCGAGACAAATCAACTTGGGACAAATACATTGGCACGACCAAAAAGGGTCAATATTGTCCACCCAAAGTGTTTGGGTCGACTTTTCTTTGCAATTTGGGTCGAGATTGTAGTGCCAAATCGTTTCATTTTTTGTAGTGCAAACATCCAACGGTGAATTAGATAGAATCTCCCTGAATGCTGCATCCGAGTCCATCCTGCTTTACAAATTACAAAAACGTTTAGAAATTAGTCTCTTGCACAAACACATGCATGCACAGGCACCACCTCAAGAACTTTTTTTTTTTAACAAGTGAGTCTAGAACTGATAGAAGCAAATATTGAGATATGAATAAATGGATGTGAAGGAACGTTTTTAAAGTGTATGTGAAGAGAAAACCAAGAGCCGTATGCATGCATGCTTCTCTTGTTTGAATACAATTCAAGAAGTATTTCATAAATGGACAACAAATATTTAGTTACTAGCACTTTGTTGGAAAAGAAAGAAAAATTAATTACTAGAAATATTAGTTACTATAATTCATTAATTAGAATCATGATCTGGGTTAGTTCAATAGTCTTTTTCAGGCTTGCTATCATTGTGAAGAAATTTAGTCGATTTTGCATTAAACTTTGTTATATCGGACATAGTTTAGATAGTACAAGTTTACACGTCAAACTTGATTTCTTGGAGAAGAATTATCATGATATTCTTTCATGCAAACTCGATTCTGTGTCATGTATATCTTAGTTATATGCTCCAACAAATAAAAACTTGGTACTATATATATATATATATGAGACTTTCTTGCGATATATATATATATATATATATATATATATATATATTTTGGTAAAAGGGTTACCTTAAAATAAACTTGATACTTTTTAACTTTAGCTTTGTGTCAGTTTTGTCACATAAAAAGATCAATTAAATTAGATTAATAAGGAGGTGTTTGTTATGTTGTTTTTGAGACTAGTAGTTACAAGACCGAATGGTTCGGTAGGTCCCTCATAGTTGACAGTGTCCCCCACTACGGAGACCGAAGGGAATGCGTCCCACCTTCTCCCCTCAAAATGCATTTATTTGGTTGGCTAGGCAACCGAAACAATTGAAAGTGTTCGTATGTGAGTTTTGTTTTTTTTTTGTGTTTTTTTTTTTTTTGTTTTTTTTTGTTTTTTTTTTTTTGGTATATTTTTTGTTGTGAGTGCGGTCCTCTTACTATGAGCATTTGGTCTGTGCTTTGTCCAGGAGAGAGAAAACTGAGTTGACACTGATATGGCGGGGCTATTTGTTCACAATTGTGGTCATTGTTACTTGTAGTCTGACTAAGGGTTTAGGTTGATTCTTAAGACTGATAGTAATAAGACCACACCAAGACACTAAATAACCTCGCCACATCAGCGTCAATTCAGCTTTCTTTCTCCTAGACCAAACACTCGTAGTAAGGGGACCGCACTCACAATCAAAAACATACCCAACAAAATTAAATAATGTTAGAAAGTAACTTCAACTTTTAGGTTTGTTTCGTAAATTTGTCTTTAGATAGATATTAGTTTTTTTGTATGTTTTCTAATTTGAGTCGTTTTAAAATTTGGTAAGTTTAAGTCATTGGTTGCCTATAAATAGAGGCCAATGACATTAGTTTTCTTTGTACATTTTGAATTAGTTTTTGTGCTGATACCTTTCAATTTGGTTTTGTATTTGGTTCGGCAATTTGAATAAAGCTTTCCACTTCGTTTGTTTGATTTTGTTTATTTGTTTCGTCTTTGAATTTTCAACAAGTGGTATCAGAGACAGGTTAGTTTAGCCATGAAGAAAAAGAACAAAAAATTTCGTTTAGGTTTGTTTGGTTTGAAGAATCGTATTTTGTGGTTGATCGTCGATTCGTCTTTGCGGATTTTTGGTCGTCGACTGATTTGAGTTAAGAATTGACCATATTTGTTTAACGGGCTTTTATATTGGAATTGTACTTCGAATTACAAGATGTGCCAAGAATTGAATAATGCATGGTACACGTAATTTGCACTTTTGGCATTTGTATTTAGGATTTGTTATTTGTCAACAAAAAAAGTATTTGTTGTTTTGGTGATTTTTCGTATTTGTTTATTTGAATTTGGACCGTAATTATTATTATATAAGTTGGTTATTAGAATTATTATTCGTTTTATATTTAGGGCATTTGAATTGAAAGAGCGCATTTGTCAAGTTATTTATATACTTGAATTTGTTTGATACTCGGATAATAAGTTTGAAGTTGGACCGTAATGCTTATAAAATAAGTGGGTCATTGGAATTTGAATTTGATATTTGCAATTTGAAGATCGATTTGGTGATTGGAGACTTAATTAGTATTAGGTCGTTTTGAAGATTGGTTGTCCGAATTTGATTGTCTTTGTTGAAGATCGTTTGAGCCGATTTGTTTGTTTGGTTGACCGAGTTTGAATTTGTTGGTTAACGTTTGATTGTTCATTTTGAAGATTATCGGCGTTTGTATTTGTTCGGTTTGTTTTGGATCGTTTTTTGGGAATCGATCGTTCGTTTTGAATTAGGCTACTATCTCTAGCGTTTGGAATTTCAAATTTGGAAATTTGAAAGATGAAAGATTCGTTTGGTTTGAAGTTTTGAGTGGAGTTGAAGTCACGGTGGAGATTGTTAGAAAGTGACTTAAACTTTTGGGTTTGTTTCATAAATTTGTCTTTGGATAGATATTAGTTTTTTGGTATGTTTTCTAATTTGAGTCGGTTTAGAATTTTGTAAGTTTAGGTAATTGGTTGCCTATAAATAGAGGCCAATGACATTAGTTTTCTTTGTAATTTTTGAATTAGTTTTTGTGTTGGTACCTTTGAATTTGGTTCGGCAATTTGAATAAAGCTTCCGCTTCGTTTGTTTGATTTTGTTTATTTGTTTCGTCTTTGAATTTTCAACTAATAAAAACAAAAAGCACACACACACCAAACAATTCATTCGGTCCAACAGCGGACCAAATAAATGAAATGTTCGGGGGCAGGGGGAGGGGGGCGCTTGCCATATGGTTTCCATAGTAAGGGGGACACATTTGGTTCGGATAGACCGACCAAACCATTCGGTTGTATTACTTTTAGTCTAAAAAATGTAGTTTGGTAGAAAGTGAAAGAAAGTGATGAAAGTGGTGGGTTTTTGTTGAGAGCACTTTCATCCCAAGTTTTGATTTTGGGTGCAAAGTGAAAGAAAGTGAAGAAAAGAAAAATAAAGTTGTGTTCTTAAGATTTTTTATAGTGAAAGTGAAAGTAAAAGTGATGAAATTGGTGGGTTTTTGTTGAGAGCACTTTCATCCCATTTGTAGGATGAAAAGGAGGTAAAGATGATGTTTATTATTTAAATTACTTAATTATCCCTTTAGCTTTATTAATTTATCATCTTACTATGAGGCCACTAGGAGCGCCTTCGGTTTGTGCAAATGGTATCAATCAAACCGGCGGTAACACCGCCGCCGGTGTTGATTTTATGGCAAATTTTTTTGAAAAACGGTATGGATCCCCGCTCCCCACAAAATCATTTGGAACAAAAAATGGAACGTTGAAGTGTATTAAATTGAAAAGAATGGAACGTTGGAAGACACATAAATACAAAAAAAGAAAAAAAAGAGAGGGTTGCCTGAGGGCACACCTTACAAACTCAGACCCCGGAAGGAATCACATCAAGAGGATTTGAGTGAGTTTGAGAGAGAAATGGCTCGTAAGACGCTGATCAAGTTGAAGAATCGAGATGAAGACAAGGAGGAGCCTGTTGTTTTTACCGACTTGATGGCAAGGATGGATAGTAGTGGCAGGTTGTTGAAGAGAAAAGCAGATGAAGGTGATGAAGAAGCAGCCAAAACACTAGCAAAAGTAGCAGCATCACCTACTTTGTTTTAATTTACTTTGTTGAACTACTACTACTGCTTGCTTGTTTGTTTGTTTTTAATCCACATTAATATGCACATGCTTATGCTTTTGTATTAATAAAATTGTATGTTTTTATTATAAATTGTTTAGTTTAAATATTAAAAAGAAAGAAAAAATTGGGAGGTATGAGAATTTATGGCCGCCAGTGATTTAGGTTGGGAGGTATGGGATTTTATGGGTATGAGTTGGCTGAATCTTATTGGTGGAATTTGAGAGGTGTGGATACTTCGGAGGTATGACTCCTAGTACCCTGAGGGTACTATTGTAAAAATGACATACTTATTTATTTCTTTCCTTTCATTTTTGTACAACTTGAGAACACATATATACAATTACACTTTCTTTACTTAACTTTCCTTTACTTTCTTTTTCTTTTCTAAAAAGACTTAAAAACAGATTGTTAGAGATTGAAATTGTGTGAATTGGGCCACAATTAGTATAGTGTTAGAGATTGAAATTGTGTGAATTGGGCCACAAGTAGTTTAGTGGTTACAGCAGAGTGACTCACTTGTTCCATTCCAATAACTTATTGCATATATAATATAATATCGACTATGTCATGCATGTTATATCGAAAAGTGGAAATTAAGCACCTAGAACTTTGATATGCAAAAAAAAAAGTTCAAAAAATAATACATAACAAAAAAATGTCCTTATTTTCAGATTTTCGCCTTAGGACACTAAAATGTTTAAACAATTAAACTACACCTCGAAATCAATAAGCTGATGAACATGCTTTTATCGCATAAAAAAATATTTACGATAACACGGATGACTTGAACTAGTGACCAAAAGGTTGATATTTGCATCTCTTGCCATCAAGCTAGCATCAAACCTATATTTATGTTTAAGTTGTCATTTTTAATATTTACAATGCATGTGGACTCGCTACTCGCTAGACAAATGTTCATACGTACAAAAATGTTATAGATTTTGTATCATAAATTGTATTATAACAGCATAGTAGAGCTCGCGTTTCTTAGTGAGTTTTTCCTCACTATAGCGTTTCAGTTTATGTAGGCATTGTTTGATTTTTGGAACATTTTTTAATTATTTTATTTTTTTTAATTTTTTGGCATTCGGTCGTTTGTATGATCCCTTTGTTTATGTATTGATTGCCTCTTTGATCAGTTAAAGGATCTCTTTGTTTAAGTATTTGGTTTTCCCTTTCAAATGAAAAATATTTTAGGTACAAAACCAACATAGCAAGAAGTAATCAAATATTTTCGTCATTGGTGCTCACTAGTAATTCAACTTTGTTGAATACATATATGCTCGCAAATGTATGAGTCAATGTTTGTGCAAAGATTTTATGATATGTGCTAGTTATACCGCTAATCAGAAGACGAAATAAATAACAAATTCGACAAACGAAGTGGAAGCTTTATTCAAAGTTATCAAACCAAATTGAAAAGTACCAAACACAAAACTTTAATTCACATGTTTAAAGAAAAACTAATGTGATTGACCTAATTGCCAAATTTAAAACCGACTCAAATTTGAAAACATACCATACCTAAATACCTAATTTCCTAATTTTACAAATGATCCTTAGAGTTCAAAAGTCACTTTTCCAACATATACTTATAAGATACAATAGCTATGTGTTTCAATATAAAATAGCTATGTGTTTCAATCTATGGAATAAAAAACTAAAACTAAAACCATTTCACAAAATATGTTTCTGATTCACTAGAAGTGACTTGTGCATTTGATTTTTACATCTTGTAATATAATGTTTAACTCTATGCTTTTAAAAAAGGTTATTTGCATAAAAAGACATCATACTTGTCACTTTTTATCATTGTATATTGCGAATTTCTTTTTTTTTTCTCAACTTGTCACCAACTTTTTTATATCGTGCTATTGTATGGTCTGTGTGATCGGATGCATCCTTAGCCGGTCATCTGCCTTTTTAATACCGTTTTTAACATTTTACAATTTCCACGTCTGAAATTCATATGCCACATACGATAATAGAGTATTGTAACCCGAAATACGTTTGGTCACCACTTATATACTTTACCCTATCCAAAAAAACACACACTCCCACCACACACTTCTTTATTCCATCTGGTCCCCAAACCCTAATTATTAAGGGTTAGATGGTTTAGACACCATTTGACTAAAATTTGATTTTGTCAGACTATTTTGTCAGGCTAGCTAAATTATAATATTAAATTGGGTGTTGTTAAGTTATTGTCACACTTTACTATTGTACAAAAATTCCACTTTTCAATGAAGAGTATCAAAAAACATCCAAAACTTGTACAAATCACAAATCTGGATTTACTAGTACCATCAACCAGTTTTCAGATCCAGATTACAATTTACAAACATAAATCTACATAAATAATGCACAAACAATATAACAACGTTTACTTCAAGTCATCAACTAAATTTACATAATCTTTACAAAAACTTAAAAAAATAATTTACACAAGAAAATACATAATAAACTTTAAAACCAAATTCACCAACAAACTTTAAAAAAAAACACACCACACACATTAACCGATGACATAAGCAGGTTCCAATTCCGGCTTAACGGCGGCGGAGGCGGTGGATTCCGGGGACAACAGATCTATAAAAAACCTAAAAAAATCAGTTTATAAGAAATACAAAAACCCGAACAAAATAAAACCCTCAAAATAATGGGATTAAAAAAAAACAGATTTAGAAACAAAAAAAGATAAAATATATATATATATATATATATATATATATATATATATATATATATATATATATATATATATATATAAAAAAAAATATATATAAATATATATACAAACTTCGGTGGTTGGAAGCTAGTGGTGATGGTGGCGGGTCGTCTGTGATGGTGATGGTGGTTTTCAGTGGTGGTGGGTCCGTTGTGGTAGTGGTGTTTATGTGGTGTTTTGTTACATCTAGAGGTGGGGTGTGTGTTTTTATGGGAAGGAAGAGAGAAGTATTTTTGTTTTTAGATATATAATATTTTTGTTTGTTAGATGTGTTTGTCAGTTTGTGTTTGTGGAGAGAGAAGGAGATGAAGTAAACCGAGTGTGTATATGTGTGTAAGTGTATGTTTATGGGTAGAGTAATGATTGAAATGGTGTGTGATGGTGTGGATTTCTTAGGTTGGTGGTGTCCAAACCCACAAAGCCATTATTAAAGTGCAAATTGACTTTCATTCTCTAGTGATTTTATGCAAATGATGTGTACAAAAGGTATATTTCACTTTATTATGTTTGTATTTTACTGGAATTGTTTTTTGTTTATGTCTCCCATAATATGCATGGTGATTTAGGATTTCTATTGATTACTAAAAATTTCTTTTATTGTTTATAGTATGGCGCCTTCTGGTTCAGATGCATTATTCTTTGATTTACACTTTGATGGTGTCTTCTATTTCTTACCACTAAGGTATGAAAATGGTACAGTTTACCAATTAAGGGTTTCTAAGGATAAGAAGTCTGACTATCAGGGTTTGTGTGAGTTTCTGAAAGAGCAGTTAGAGCTAACGTTTTATGCCATGTTTTTTAAGTTACCACAATGTGAGTTAGATGTTGGGTTAAAAATAGTTGAGTGTAATGCAGATTTGGAGTCAATGTATGCATTTGGTGAATCTTATGGAGAATTAGATATGTATTTAGCCCACATTCCCCAAAATTTGTATGATTATTATCATAAATCTGTGATGAATCTGTTAATGAGGCCACTTCCAAACTTAGAATACAAGGGATTATAAAGAAGGATGCTGGGAACATGTCATATGATGAATTAGTTTCATGGGCTGAGGAAGAAGCACAAAAGCTAAAAACACCACCTAAGCCCAGAATTGTTAGTAGAAAACATTGGGATAGTGTATCAATTGAAGTTGATGTGGATCACACTGAAGCACCACCTGTTAATCTAGATACTGAGGCTGTTAAACCATCTGATGTTGTAGATGATTACATTGACACTGGTCCATCTGAACATGTTGATGATGACACTGGTCTATCCGAACATGTTGATGATGACATACTTAAGAAGGTGGTGGATAAGGGTAAGGGTCCGATGATTGAAGAAGATAGGACAGTTCATGCTAGAAAGCCAATGGTTAGGAATAAGGGTATTGTTATTGAAGAAAATGTAAATCCAAGTGTTATAGATGATTGTTCTAGTGAGAGTGAGGCTGAAATTCCTAACTACTCAATGTTATATAGTGATAGTGACAGTGAATTGTCTGACAGATCTATAGACTACTTATCGGAAGGTGAGGACGAGTTGATTGAACTTAGGAAAAGAAACTATGAGACAAAGAGGGCACCCAAGGTAACAAACCAAGGTACTGAACAGCAAGGTGGAGAGGGAAGTTCAAGACAAAAGAAAGATAATGGTCTAGGTGAAAATGAAACTGTCTTAGAACATGAGGAATTCTTGGATGACTTAATGAGGAAGCTCAAAGGTTGTGATGATGATGTTGTACTTATAGATCCTTTCAAAATGGTAGAGACTAATGTGGAGAGGTTTCCTGTCCATGATGCAGATACACACTAGAAAATGCAGAAACCAAAGGTAATGCTTTAGTACATCCTAAATATTGTGCATAGTATTTAACTTACACTTAGTCCTTTCTGTAACAGCTTTATGTTTTTGTTCAGGTTGGAGAAAAGTTTGTAGATGTTGCTCAATTGAGACAATGTCTTACGTACTATGGTTTAGCAACTGGATTTTCTCTATGGTTTGAGAGGAGCTCAACAAAAAAATTAGTTGCTCGTTGTGGTTTACGTCCTGAGAAGATCAAGGATCCAAAGAAGGGGAAACAAAGTAAGTACAATAGATACCAACAGATTGGAATGAAGGCGCTAAATGCCCATGGAGGTGTTATGGGAAGCAGATGGCTAATGAAAAGTCTTTTCAAGTAGTATCACTTACTGATGAACATACATGTGCTAGAGATTTTAAGTACGGATCTTTAGTTAATTACAAGTGGATTGCTAAGCACTTTGGTCCTAAGATTAGAATGAATCCAAACATTAAGTTGCATCAAATTGTTGAATCAGTCATGAAAAAATACAAGTGTTTAGTTAGTCCCAGTGTATGTAGACGGGCTAAAAGTTGGGCAATAAATAAATGGGAAAACACAATGGCAGATCATTACGGTTACATTAGGTCATATGCTAGAGCTATATTAGATTCAAATGATGGTTCCACTGTTAGAGTTGGGGTTACAGTAAATCTAGATGATCAAACATATTGTGATAGATTTTATATCTACTTTAATGGACGAAAAGAGGGTTGGAAGAAAGGGTGTAGAAGGGTTATAGCTTTAGATAGATGTTTCCTCAAAAAGCTAAATGTGGGTGAAATTCTTACGGCTATTGGGAGGGATGGTAACAACCACATCTATCCAGTAGCATGGGCTGTGGTGAATGTGGAGAACAAAGATAACTGGTCATGGTTTTTGGAATTGCTTGGACAGGATCTTGAGTTACCAACTGGAAATGGTTTAACACTTATGTCAGACCAACACAAGGTATGCTTCATTTTCATTTGATTGAATGGTCCTTGTTTTTTAACTGTCTTTCATATTGTAACTGTCTTTTAATGTACATGTAGGGATTGATAGAAGCTGTCAAAGATGTAATGCCAAATGCAGAACATAGACAATGTACAAGGCACATCTATGAGGGTTTTAGGAAAACATATGGTGGTATGGAATTTAGGAATCTTTTTTGGGCTACTTCAAAGGCTAGTTATCCAGGTCTGTTCAACAAGATTATGGACAAGATCAAAATTGCTAACCCAAATGCATATCAATTTCTGCTTAATAAAGATCCCAAGACCTGGTCTAGAGCCTATTTTCATATTGGTAACAATTGTGAGGTTGTGGAGAATGGATTCAATGAATGTTTCAATGTTGTTCTTTTAAGTGTCAGAGATAAGCCATTGATTACAACGCTTGAAGCAATGAGGGTAATTGTTATGGAAAGAATGAACATAATGAGAAAGATGTTGGATAAATGGACAGATGAAATTTGTCCTAACATTCAGAAAAGGTTGAAAATCATAAAAGGTCAATAAAGGTATTGTAACACCCTCAAAATCTGGTTTAGCGGAAGCATACATGTTTTGGGTGCTACTCAATTGGTATCACAACACCAGTACAAAGAACGGTTTTTACCTCAATCATTTAGAATAAAATTCATTAACGAAAAGTGTTAAATTTACATTATTCAAAAGTAGTGCGGAAATAAGCCCATAAAATAAGTAAAGCGGTCTCAAATACATCAGAGTCATCTACGACCATGCCATGCCATGCCAAAGCCTCCACCAGTATGCTATCGCTTTAAACCTGAAAATACATGCTAAAAGTGTCAACACGAGGTTGGTGAGTTCATAGGTTTATGATAAAGCAGTAAAAATAATGTGAGTTCAATAAAAAGATTTGTGACCATTGTGTCGCTCACAATGTCATGAAAATAAAGTTTACCATTAGGTAAATTAATAAAATGGACCACAAAGTTTTTGAGTGTGAATAATTGTTAACATACAAATCAAGTTTAGTATTAGTGACCACTAATTCACTCACAGCGTCATGAAAAAGCATTAGTAGAGTAAAACATAAGTATTAAGCAATAGAGTTGGACCATAAGCAAGGTATGTGACCATCACAATGAATATAATGGCACATCAAAGTGAGAGTCTATTACGCTAGCACAAAGTTCATGCAACCGAAGCTCGACAGTTCAGTGCGCTACAATGTAGCACATAAATAATAATTAGGGGCCCATAGCGAGTGTTTAACCGAATACACTCGTAGTCCGACTTGGTATACGCTCGCATTGACCCGTCTGGCCAACCGAACAGGGGAGTCACCCCAATAGATCTATTTATATCAATCGCGCTTCCTAGCGGGAATTAACGATTCATGAAGGTGGGTATAACAGTGGGTTCAGGGGCTTAGGCTAACTATGCAATAGTTTTGAGAAAATAAACACTATTGTGGTCCAGAAAACGTTTTGCATGTTTCTCACCCCATAGTTGTAAAACAAGTATAAGTAAAGTGGGGCTATAAAATCACATATATGTTTTCAAGCACTTGTGTCCATGAGTAAAAATCAAGTATGTAATGAGTACATAATATTGCATTCAAGAAATCAACAAGTATTAAAGCAAAGCAGAGAATGCTTCCGAGTTATTAAATCATGCATGAGTATAATTTAATTAAGGAGTTCAAGTAAAACGAATGAGTAAAGTGTGCATGTATTCTCCCCCAAAAGTATTTCAAAACAAGGAGAAGTAGGGGCCATGAACTCACCTCAATATGCAGTAATACAAGCAACACAAATGTCACAACTGGCATCAAGTGGAAAAACACAACGGTATCGGGAGTACAGGAACAACGGTACGGGATCGGCACAACCTAATAAGTATATAGCTATCTCAGAATACGTCTCGGAAAGTAAATGGGTTTTCAAAAGACAAGCTTCTTAGTTTTCGTGGATTACTCGCATTAATTATTGCTAAAAGTTTAGTATCAATGTTTAGTGTGGTAGTAAGAAAGCATAGACTCAAGAATACTCACGCCAAAAGGAATAAAAAATCGACACAGTCGAGAAAAGTACGGACGAGAACTTGAGTCGAGAAGGAAATGACAAGCAGAAGTCAAGAAAATAACGACAAAGAAATATGTCAAGAAAGTAAACCAATTGGCAAGTTTCGGTATTTACCGCATAATTCCCAATTAGTTTGTATAGAACATACGTGTTTCATTAACAAGGACAAGTTGAATTCACAATTCAACAATAAGGGTTTTAAAATTAACTTGTACAACTCGTCAATTGACGAGTTTATAATAGAAGCGTTTTTGAAAATACAATCTTTGTATAACCTTATAGAGGCATATGATTTTATTTGATAGTAAAGTTCAAGTTAAAAAGTTCAAGTTAAAAGCCTAGTCATATATATAGCGTCAAGAAATTAAATTACCAAAATTCTACTTTGCCTTCCCATCAGTTTTTTTAAGAAAGTTTAACTTATGAGAAAATCTTCCAAGACTTGTTTGTTTATAAAACTTCCAAGTTGTGTAGTATTTAATTAAACTACGTTTTCTATATATGACTTATGTTGTCGATATGCTAAATAGTTTGTTTTAATTCCAATAACTTGTCCAACTGATTCGATGCAATTCCAATGATTTGTCCAAATGATTAGAGTCACAATTGTTATATTTTGCCCGTTAAGTATATTTTTAGTCCGTATTCCAAGTATCAATCCCAAGAGTAGCCGAAGTGTACCAATGTTCACAAGTTTCCAAAATAGAATAATCATGTTAATCCTTAGATTATATAATCCGCAAAATATGCATGCAAGTTTAGAATTTTAGACACATGCGTACACTAACCAAAATAAAAGTTTACTCTTTTAATGTAGTGGGCTTCGGTCCGTTTATAAAAACCAAACGCGCCTTAGTAATATAGTGGGCTGTTGAGCCCGATCCAGTTTACACTCAACACACAAACACACGGTTTAAACTAATACATCACACTTATTCATTTTGCTAAAAAAAAGTCAAATACCTTCTACTTATTTTCGTTAACTCGAGAGAAAAACACACCCTCACTGTTTCAAACGCACCCTTAATAGCTGATAACAAAGAAAATAAAACCAACACATCCTTAATAGATTTTAAAGGAGTTCACACAAACTAAAATGAGCAAAACCACAACAATCATTTCTGTACCAAAGTCAAGGCCACACAATTTGAAAATAAGTTGGACAATAAGCTGGAACAAATACACTCCCCATGAGTCATGACTGAAACAAACAACAAGCACCCTACGTGGGTGTTAAACTGAACCGAGAGCAACCACACCCTATGTAGGTGTTGGCGAGACCAAGTAAGCACAAAACGGCCACCCTTTTGGCTTCACTAGCATCGAATATAAACAAACACACCAATTGCTCGTTTCTTTTATACCGAGACCCAAGACAAACCAAATAAGCCATAGTTTGTTGAAATAAACATAAGCCGAAAACCCTATGTAGGTTTCTATTGACCCGAGACCAAACCACAACCAAATCAAACAACCACCATTTAAATTTTACACCACACTAATGTTTGATATCAAAATGTTTTTAATCCACGAAATCATTTGATAAGTTTTATAATCAGATGCTAAATAAAATAATAAATATAATACAAGAAAATGGTTTCGACATACCACCAGAAGGAAGGACGAGAGAGAGGATCGGAGATGATGGTGCCGGCTGTGGTGGTGGTCGTGGTGGTGACGTCATGGTGACTGTAAGATTATACTAGGACTTCTACACATAAAATGTATGTTGCCCTAATTAGAACAAATATCAAGATAACATGAAAAGCTACTTCAACATATTCACTGAATGGTTTAGTAAATATGATTATGTTTTCTTGTAAAGTCATAATCATGAAGTATGAAATTAACTTGAATTTACTATTTGAGGCCAAGAGTCGGCGCTCGTAATTACTTTAGATGAATATGTTTAGGTCTCTTGTAAAGACACAGACATCAATTCCGCTAATTGTTGGAAGACTCATAACGTAAAGTAAGACGTTAACTTGTTATGTCTTCTTGTTAAGACATGTACACTTATGACGTATAGTAAAATATTAAATGTTTATGTTTTCTTGTCAAAACATGCACATGAAGTAAAGTATGCAGTAGGCTAAAATTACTATTGATACCATCTGGTTTGACTTGGTTGGCAGATACGTAAGCCAAAAAGTATAAGTTCATCTAATGAGTTGTGTGATAGTCTCACAACATCAGTCCTCATGGAGTACCACAACTTTATGATATGTCCATCATGGAAAATCAAACTCTGTAGATATTGTTTGATCTTTGACGACTTAAACTGTTTTACCTCCAAAGCTATCAAGGTTAGAAAATTGGATGTGCCATGTGTACACTCAATATGATTCCAACCCAGAAGGAATTTAAGACACCATTGTATTATGGCATGGGATGAATCTCATTATGTCTTGATTGAAGTTCTGAATTTTTTAAATACCTAAGAGTAAGTAATTAACAAACTAAAGTCAAGAACTAACGATGTATTTTGGATGTCCCACTTGAAAACAGTTTATTGTTACTCAAGATGCTGAGTATCTAGAGATTAGTCTCTACTTACAAAAGCAAGTGGGAGCACCTTTAGATCTTGAAGTTATTCAAGAGCAACCTTCTGAGTACACTTGCTAATGTCATACTAAGGTTGAACATGCATATGTTAAACCATAGATTAATATCTCTCATTCATAAATCCGCAAGGATATCTCTTGCACCTGAATGATATAGTTTTAATATCAATGTTAAGGGATATAAGTTGGAGGATCATAGTGAACCTGCTAACTACAGAAATGCATTATTAGATCTTGTATCTGATGAATAGCTCAAAACTATGAATGTTAAGATGCAGTCCTTGAAAGACAATCACTCATGGAGCTTGATTGATCTCTTACCAATCAGTTAGACTGTGAGGTTAAGAACGAGTTTCTTGATGAGAAGACTCAAAAGGACAAACTTGTACACACATTTAATGCACGCGTAGTAAAAGGAGTTTACTCGTACTCAAGAAATTGACTATGATTAAATCTTCCTACCTACAAACATTAAATGTATAAAGATGATTAATTGTCATACCTGTTTTCATGTAAATGAAATATGACAATAGGATATCAAAACACTTTTCTTGTTGATTACCTTTGCGAGAATGATGAGTAATCAAAAGGGTTTATGAATCCATATAATCTTTATTATGTATACAAGATAAAAGAATCTAAGTGTGGATTAGATCATGCATCTAGGAGCAGAGATCTTAAGTTAATTATAAAATCATTAATTTGATTTTGATTAATAAGATTACTCCTAAGTACACTGAGAGCAAGTTAGAGCACTGTATTTATTTTCTTAAATCTCATATGTCATTAACATATTAGAAACAATATTCCATCTAAGTTAGACTTTAATCCTTAGCACTCCCCATGAGTCATGACTGAAACAAACAACAAGCACCCTACGTGGGTGTTAAACTGAACCGAGAGAAACCACATCCTATGTAGGTGTTGGCGAGACCAAGTAAGCATAAAACGGCCACCCTTTTAGCTTTACTAGCATCGAATATAAACAAACACACCAACTTCTCGTTTCTTTTATACCGAGACCCAAGACAAACCAAATAAGCCATAGTTTGCTGAAATAAACATAAGCCGAAAACCCTATGTGGGTTTCTATTGACCCGAGACCAAACCACAACCAAATCAAATAACCACCATTTAAATTTTACACCACACGAATGCTTGATATCAAAATGTTTTTAATCCACGAAATCATTTGATAAGTTTTATAATCAAATGCTAAATAAAATAATAAATAAAATACAAGAAAATGGTTTCGACATACCACCAGAAGGAAGGATGAGAGAGAGGGTCGGAGATGATGGTGGCGGCTGTGGTGGTGGTCGTGGTGGTGATGGCAAGGTGACTGTAGTGGCTCACGATCACACCCCCAAAAGTGGTTTGCAGCGGAAAGTAATGTCTTTGGGGTGCAACTCAATTGGTATCACAACACAAGTGTAAAGAACGGTTTTCACATCAATCATTTAGAATATATTTGAGAAGTCAAAAGTGTTAATTTACATTATGAAAAGTGGTGCGGAAGTTTGCCCATAAAATAAGTTAAGCGGTCCCAAATGTTTTATCAGAGTCTTCTATGACCATGCCATGCCCTGCCAAAAGCCTCCAGTAGCGTGCTATTGCTTGGTTCCTGAAAATACATGCTAAAGTGTCAACACGAGGTTGGTGAGTTCATAGAGTTTAGTGTAAAATGAATTTGCATTGGATTAAGATTTCCCAGCAAAGGCATTGTAAATCCACTCAGTTCCAAGCCCTGGCCATACAAGACTCGCAACCTGTGTGTTTACAACCCACTGCTAACATATAGTATGAGTAAAACAAGTATAAGTTTATCACAACAGTTATCAAAGCTAATGGTCATCCAACAACTTAATTTGGAGCCACTAGATAGTCTCAGTAGTCATCCAGCAACTTAATCTGGAGCCACTGGAAAGTCACAGTAGTCATCTAGCAACTTAATCTAGAGCCACTGGAAAGTCACAGTAGTCATCTAGCAACTTAATCTAGAGCCACTGGAAAGTCACAGTAGTCATCTAGCAACTTAATCTAGAGCCACTGGAAAGTCACAGTAGTCATCCAGCAACTTAATCTGGAGCCACTGGAGAGTCTCAGTAGTCATCCAGCAACTTAATCTGGAGCCACTGGAAGTATGTATGTATGTTTACTGGGTGCCATTTCCCAAAGTATAAGAATCCAAGAATACACAATCAAGATTTACGCAATATGTTTAATAGTATGAAAGTATAGCATAGCATATGAGTAAAGTTGTTTAGAGTAATAGAAAACAGTTTAAGCATGTATCTCCCCCAAAGAGTTTATAAAGCAGTTAAAATGAGTAAAAGTGGGGCTATGAACTCACCTGGTGCGATAGCTACGATGACAAAAGTGGATACACTGAAATGAGGCACGATTCTCTAACCGCGACCTAATATGAATGAATGATATGATTCACTTAGATTATGAGGTGTGAGATGAATGCATATGCACATGAAGCCTATACCACTCGAAGCTTAAGAATAAGTGTTAGCGTTGAGTTATAGCGTTGCCATAACTTAGGAAAATATGCCCATACTCGGCTTGCAAAACTAGTCGTGTAATAATGTGTATAAAACGTTTGTGTTAGTCTCGGCGTTTTGAAAACCTTGGTATGTCTTATAATAGTCGCGTTAATAAACCTTTGATCGAACGTGTTCCAACGGGTAAGAAATACGGCTCTCCGTGGTTGTTACTTGAAAAATATAGTTTTTAGTACGTAATTATATTTCTATTAAAAGCTGTCAAAAATTAGTAGTATTTATCGAAGTTTAAACGCGTGTATCTTGTTCGTTATTAGCTTGTTTTCGACGTTCTTTATATCCACGGGATCGTGGGACAACATACTAACATATTTTTGATAAATCGGGACGGCTAGATCAAGTTTTATGCCCAAAACAGCCCGTGACAACTGTTCATCAGCAAGGGATTTTCAGAAAATATAGTTTTCGTTGTTAACTCGTTTTTAGCGTATCTCCTTCGTTATTTACTCGTTTTTATCCCCGTTTTCGGCCACGTCTTCGTCTCGGAATGTATTTTCTAAATATTTGGCCAAAAATAACCCTAAACTTACTGAGTTGGCCACGTTTTAAAAATGGAGACAGTAGCATAATTATTGTTTCAAAAATGGGTTTTCTTAGTTTGTATCTAGTCCAAAACCATCCAAACTACAACCAAACAATTCTCAATCCTACCATACACCTTCTTAGGGTGCCATGGGTTCCTAAACATCACCAACCTTGGTGGATCTCATGAGGGTGTTAATGAAAACCATAGATCTAGTGTTCATAAGTTGTAAAAAGTATAAATAGAGTGGTATAAACTAACATATGCATATAGATCTTGAATAAACATCATGAAGCTAGAAAAATGAAAGTATGAAAAGATCAAAAGATGTTCTTGAACTTACTTGATGTTTTGATGAGTTTGGATAAGAAATGAGTAATAATCTTGAGGTTTGATCTCAAAATCATAACTAGGAAGATAAATGGAGCTTGATTATGACTTGATCTTGGAAAATCTATGGTTTCTTCTTGTTCTTGTGGTTGTGGCCGTGGGTTTCAAGGAGAGAAAAGAGAGAGTTTTGATCTTGAAATGGCTAGTGAAATGTGTTGTATGTGTTATGTAAATTAATATAAGAAACATAAGGACATAAACATTAATGAGTGTGCTATATAATCAAGTGATTTGAAGACTTAGAGGACTAGGGGGGGGGGGGGGGGCGGCCATCACATGGAAGAAAAAGGAGAACATGTGCCAATTAATGATCTTGTCTAGTGGTGGAAGTATTAGTGTAGTTTAATTGTGTATTGGGTGTTATCGGGTACCGAGTTATCTTGAAATAATTGCTAACGAGGTGAAATAAAATATGAAGAAGTTGTAAAAGTTGTAAAATATTATTCCTTGCAAGAATCGGGTGTTAAAATAATTATCGGGTTGAAAATTCACAAACCAACGGTGTTATAAGCGTTTACCGGAAAATGTAGCAGTTGATTTAAAAACACCGGGTAAATTAATAATATAATTTTTATATCATTATAATAAATATGAAAACATGTTAGGATCATTGTCGGGAGTATCGGGTATATTATTAGTAGTAAAAACTGAGTGGTAACGTTAATTAATAAAATAACCATACGTAAATTGAAATAATGCATACCCGTGCATGACCTAGGATACTGATGATTTGTAGACTATTCCTAGTCCGTATGAAGTGTCCCTACTAATGATGCATGAATTTCGCAGTTAAACCCAACCGGTTACGCGAATATGAATACCCGTAAACCACGTTTACGATGAAATGAATGATGGACATGAATAGTGTTTTCCCTCCGGGAATGAATAGTGTCATGTGAATAGTAAAATTTCTGAACGCTTCTCAGAATCTCAAATTGACTCCGAAAACGATGAATAGTAAAATGATGAATAGTGATCGGTGAATAGTAAATGATGAATAGTGACTGATGAATAGTGAATCGTCGAGGTTCGAAAAATGACCTAAAATTACGGGTTGTGACACTCACGATCCAAACAACCCTAAATCCAAATCGACAAGCGAATCCACACACCCCTTATCCTCAGAACTCGATCCCTCCTAGAATATCGATTACAAACCTTTTGCTTTGGGTGGTTTCTTGTGGGTGTGGACTCACTTGTGAATCTGATTTGGTTATAAAATAAATACACATGGTGTGGTTGACTCCTTCATCCTTGTTAACAGTCGACCTTGAAGTCGTTTATGGTAGTCGTCCCCCCCATGGCTTCATCCTCTTGTGTTGACCTCTATAACTAAGACAAGATGAGTCAGACCTGTGTTGCTAGGACCAACCCTTGTTGTTTTATGGTCATTGATTTGCTCAGATCTGAATTGAAACAGGGAGGTGGGGATGGTGGAGCGTAGCAGGAGAGAGAGAGAGAGAGAGAGAGAGAGAGAGAGAAAGAAGAACGTGTGTGTGGGGATAAGAGAGTGAAAGAATAAAACGTTTATAACTGTTCATTTTCTTCTTTTTTTTTTTTTTTTTTTTTTTTTTTTTTTTTTTTTTGTATCTTTATACGGTTTATATATATTAAGTGGGTGGGTTGGATAAATTATAATGGGTAAATTTGTAGTTTGGGTTTTATATCATTGGTGGGTATTTAAGTGTACCCCGTGTTTCGCTGAGCTCCGGTATAATTTAGTGTTTTTCGGATTGTCGTGAGCACGAAAGATACTGTTTTCGAGAACGTTTCTATATAAGCCATATGAAAACAAAGTTTTGGGTTCCGGATGATAATTATTGGTTTTATGCCGTTACTAGAGTTGGTGTCGGTACGCGTGTGGTATTGTGTGCGAGATATTTCTCATTTTAATACGAAATTAATCAGTAACAGTCAGAAGATGAATTATTCACATTTTTCTAATGAAAAAAATAAATTTCTGCAAATGTTAATGTGTGTCACAGTACGTGGGATAGCTCCCCGTGTAACACTCCAACCCGAAAAGGGCCTAAGTGTAACATTATGGTGTCAATCAGAATATATAAACGCGAGCGGAAGACTTCTTATTAAATACTAAGTCAAGAATTACAAAGACTTCCAAAATATAATCCAAACAATAGTCTAAAAAGAAATACATATCGAAAGCATAATTATAATCCAACAATAGGGAAACTAATCATGGGTAGGTCTTCTAGCTCCTACTCTCAACACTCATGCCCAGCATCCGGCTTATAACCTGCCATAGAGAAAAGAAAATGCGGCTGAGCTAACGCTCAGTGAACAGATATAAACAATTGAAAGGTAATAAGTTTATACGAAAAGAATAAGCGAATAAATCCAAGAGAACCTGCTAAACAAGATGTCAAACAGAATATGGAACACATGAAATGGATCAAAGCATAATAATGAACATAAAGTGGATATCAATATCAAAGGAAATGCCCAACAAATCATATAACAAATTGTACATGGAGTAGCTAGCTCAATGTACCAAATAGTGAAATGGGGTGTATTGCACACACTCAAGTCCATTCACAAGTATATATATATCTAAACTGAACTAAGTACCTATGATGCATCCATACGCTCCCTGCAAAACAGATATACATATACAAGTTCGAGACTGTGCATACGTATGTTAATATAATAATAAATATGGCGGCCATGGTTGCTATATAGCATAAGTGGGAACGCTGTGGAATAAAACCCACCTCCACAGATAGTGTCAATACCATTGGTGCATTAATGGCAAGGCCATGGACTCCCCATGATTGGCTACAAATATGGGCAACATAATAGGCAAAGAACATACAAAATAATGATGAAGGACAATTATAAATTGTCCAACTAAGATAATAGCTATATGAAATGAATATAGCATGAAACGGATAATCAAATGAATAACTAACCAAATACGTATTAAAGCATGACCAATAACAAATATCAGGAAATCAATGAGTCATGAGAAATCTTTAAGGAATAGATAGAGTACAAATAGGTTAAGTAATTGTGAAAATCATTTAACCCTGTTTTCATAAACGTATTCTTTTAAAAACAGTTTTCATAAAAGTAAATCAACTGTCATATAAAAATGGTATCGCATCGTATTCATAGAAATCATTTTAAAATAGTTTTTCTCAAAACATCATTAAGATATATTATTTAAGAAAGGTTTTCACACGAAGTCATAATATTAGATGGGTTACAAAGTCTCAAAGGATTCTAATACGAATATTGAAATCACGAACGAATCGAACCATATCATAACGAAACGAGTCAAGAGAAAAACCCTCACTGAAAAAGGGCAGGATATCTATACCTTAGCAAGCAATGAAATGGAAACGAAATGAAATGAACATAGGGACGGAAATCACTCCTTCTTCAGAGAATCTACATGAATTATGGATCAATTATTATTTAGGAGTCCGTTTTAAATGCCATTAATTGTCATAACTGATTCTTAAATACTTATAGTTATTCATTAATTGTGATTTGGGTTTCATTACTGAAATTAGGTTAACATATGTTTAAGAGTATCCATATTAACATTACAAATTTTATTTAGGTCAAAACGCATTAAATGGGGTTAGGTTACACTAACATCTTAACTTATAACATATTTAAGATTTTATCATATTCTGGTCCCTTTATTTATGAATTTTATACCATACTTAAGTGTTTACTGGGGAGCTCAAATATTTATCATTGATACCTATACATGTTGGGTACTTAAAGTAATTTTCTCAGATTTTATTTTAAAGTGATAGTACCATTTCAAAAATCATTTTCCGATACCTACCCAAAAAGATAACTGCACAGACACCCAGAAAGTTTGCATTTTCTTAACCCATTAGAACCCTTCATAAAAATCTACAAAAATTTCAATAAGTCCTATACATCTTAAATATTCTCCCTGTCAAATGAGACCTCCTAATTCCTCACTGTTTGGAAATTAAAATTCAAAAATACCAGCTGAATTTCCAGGATCCTAAACCCAGGATTGACATCTAATGTTCTAAAAATCAAAAAGTCGCCTACCCCACCTCCAAAAATTATGAAATTTTATATCCAGATAGAACAAAACCTGAAATTAGTTTTAGGCTAAAAAATATTGCAAAAACACATTGGCATCATCAAATTAGACCATTTGCAAAACGACTCAAATTCTGGACAGCAGTCAACACATAAAATCATAGATTGGTTTACACTTTTAAAACCGATTAGATCACAGGTTATGGACATGTCTTAGAATCCAAAAACTATCCTACAAATACAATTATAGCGTGATACAAAACACCCATACTCACATGTAACACAACTCACACCATACGATATACAACTCACATAAAATCACGATCACACATGAATTAACGCGACCAAAACCCTAACCCTTCTCGTTATTATGTACCATCTAGGGTTTCCATTTTTACACTTCAATTAATGTGCCATAAAGGCTGATATTAGGGCTTATTAAATGTGTCATAAATGTGTCATCTCTAGGGTTTAGTCGAATGAATTAGGCTGTAACAAATGAGCAGGTCAAGGCACAAAGAACATGGGTCGAATAGGATTTAACCAGGTTTCATATTAATGTTTCTTGTGATTATCTTAACATATATATATATATATATATATATATATATATATATATATATATATATATATATATATATATATATATATATATATATATATATGTGTTATCGAAAAAGCAGCCAACCAGATTTAGATAAGAAACAAGATTAGATTAGGTTTAGGTCGTATATGATGAGTGATCGAGTAACTTAACGTGACAGCAAGGTCACCACAACAGAGCGCCACAACAACAAATAATAGCAAGCCTTGAACTTGGAGTAAAAGAAAATAGGTGCCTTTGGTCTTGAGAGGATCACCAGGATTCTTGTGTTATTATTTAGGATCGGTAAAGAATAATGGAGGGGAATACGTATATGATGTTAGAGGAAAAGCGTGTGATTTACTTTAGGAAACTAGAGGAAATCATATCAATCACAATAGTGAGATTGGTGAGATCTTAGGCTGACAATTGGGGATTGTATATCTTTATTACACGGTTTTATTTTCATCTCATACTTAAGTATGGAATGTATATATTATGTCGTGTATATAAGTAAAGCTAGAGAGAAAAAAAACGTGTATAGGCTAGACATAAAGAGAATAAGTCGTGTGAGGTCTTAGAGCAATATTTAGGAAAGTTACAAATCTAGTTATTAAGTTAATCTTAGGTTAAATGCACATATAGATTAATTATCACATAACATAAGGTTTTAATTACTTTTCAATATTCATAATACTTAGGTTAAAATTCAAATTCCATAGAAATTTAGGAAAACGGATTTTAGGGTTTTACACCCCGTGATTTAGTCAAGTGAGCTCGTATTTGCTCAGCTAATTGGATAAGTAATAATAAATAGAAATCTATTATTATAATAATGTTTGGAAAAATTACGGGTGGTTACAGGTATGACTAACTTTACTTATATCATGATCATAATGATCAATAAGAATTAACTGTATACTAATATTGACTTATTTGGTGTAAGGTTTTGGCATGAGATACCAGCTGGAGGAAACCTTTTTGAAGTGAAAAATGGTTCAGAGGCTTATAGTATTGATGAACATCATAGGACTTGTAGCTGTAGGTAGGGATGTAAACGAGACGAGACAACTCGCGAGCTACTCGGGATCGACTCGTAAACTACTCAAAATCGACTCGATGTAAACGAGTAGAGCTCGAGTTCGAGCTACTCGAGTTTATTTTTGAGTCGAGTTCGAGCTCAAAAATACTCCGCACGTGAAGCTCACGAGCCTTATCGAGCTTCAACTAAATTACACTTTACCCTTTTATATACATATATTTACTTAATTTTCATACGAATCGAGTTGAGCCGAGCTTGATATGTCGAGTATTCATCAAGTTCGAGTCTTAAATGTGAAAATATCAAGCTCGAGTCGAGCTTCGAGCTCGAGTTTTATATAACGAGTGGAGCTCGAGCTCGAAATATAAAGCTCGACCGAGCTCGTGTCAAGTTTCGAGCTCGAGTTTTAGTATTCGAGTCAAGCTCGAGCTTGGCAGTACTCGGTTCGACTCGACTCTTTTACACCCCTAGCTGCAGGATGTGGCAGCTATCAGGTTTGCCATGTAGTCATGCCATTGCTGTCATTTATAAGTTAAATAGAAGGGCAGAAGAGTATGCGCCAAATTGTTTTAGAAAACAAACGTTTCATGATGCCTACCATCAATACTTAACACCTGTTGGTGGAATGACCTTCTGGCCTGACTATAGTGAACTATCTAAGGTCTTGCCTCCAAAACCACATAAGATGCCAGGTAGGCCAAAGATAAAAAGGATTAGAGCTGCTCATGAAAATAAGAACCCCAATAAGATTCCTAGGACTGGTATTGAAATGACTTGTCAAAATTGTTTTCAAAAAGGTCATAACAAGAAGGGTTGCAAGAACCAAACTGTTGTGAAACCAGCAAAACCACCTTTAAAAAAAGGTAGACCAAGGAAAACCACAACCACTGGTTTAGTTAATGAAGATGAACCCTTAGTTTAACCATTTAGAGCAACATCTGATTGTAACCCTATTCCACCACAAGATGAAAATGAAACAACTAGGTCAAGTGATAGTGCAACTATGAACGCTAAAAGAAGTAGAGAAAGGAAAACAAAAAAAAACAGTTGACAAGTCAGTAAATGTTGATGAAAATGAGACCTTTGTTACACCAGAAGCACCTTCTATTCCAGTACCTTCTTTTCATCCAGTTGATGAAAATGAGACCTTAGGTTCAAGTGAATATGAACTGTGTGGTTCTAGTGCAAGTGCACCTACTCAAAGAAAAAAAATGAAAGATTTACTGAAGTGGGTGGATCTAGGGCATTTAATCTCATGGGAAGAGGTAAAGGTAGAGGGATTACAGGTCTGGGCAGACTAGGAAGGTTGGGAAGATGGTTTAGAATTGGTGAAAATGAAAGTGTGTCTGATCCAATTGAGCATTCAGAAGATGCCCATGCTGAAGAAATTCCACTTGACAACCAAAATGCACAAACTCAGAACTCACAAAGTCATATCTCACAGAATGCACCTACTCAGAACTCGCAGACTACAGCAAGTGAACCAATTCCTGTTGTCAACCAAGCTGTACCAGTAAATGAAGCAGTACCAAGAGCAAATAGAAACTTTGTCATGCCAAGGAAAAGAGGACGGAGTGAAAGAATCTTGAAGAAAAAACTAGCAAAGCAACACCAAGGAATTGGAAGCTCAAGTTCCAATGCTCTCAATTTGGAATGGAAAAAATATGTCCTGTTTAACTTAACTTTTTATGTCATGTAACTCTAATTTTGTGTAACTTTAACTTCATTTTTGTGCACTTCTTTTGTTCATATATATTGTGCACTTAGAAACATATGATATTAGGTTCATATGTCATGTAACTTTAAACTTTCATGTGATGCTCAGTTTTGTACCTGAATGGGCATTCATAACTAATGACATGAACCTTTGTTCAACAAGTCTGTATTACATATCATATTATCAAATGTTAAGGGTTTAATGTGTATGTGTATTTGCTATAAGAACAACATCTTTAAATACCAACTTAAATAAAATAAAGCATTGCATTAAACAGAAACCAAGACAAAACATGGTCATATTACATAAGTCCTAACAGGTTCAGTAGACAAACACATAACTTGCAGCAACAAAAGCTACCAAAATGACAAACAAGCTAAACAAAACCACAAGTTTGTCATGAGAATTGACTTTTGACTTTATCACAATCAACTCCTCCTTCAATTGAACCATTTGCAAATATGTGGCTTCATCAAATGTGGAACTTTTGCCTTCATCACAGTTTGACCCAATGTTATCCATGTGCTTAGCCATTTTCTTCCTCAACTTTTTCAGTTCTTCATGCTCTTTGAGGAACAACTCTTTGTAGTAGTCACTAGGTAGCTCATCATCTATAAACCCATAGAACTTACACCGAGAATCCCTATCCTGTCATAGCAACACAAAAAGATGAAAAGACACTCTAATCTTCTTGTATAAAAAGGTTAACTAACGTACGAAATATAAGCTTACATATTTTGGACAACCCTTGAATCTTCTACCAGGGTTGTAAATGGTCCATGAGACTTGCTCTTTAATATGAAAAGGTGTTGGAACACAGAAATACAGATGGTTTACTAGATTAGATATCCCACCCCAAGACACTTGTATAGTCTCGGGGGGGGGGGGGAATAAGAATGTTATGGTATCACAACTTATCCTAGTAAGGGGTGAGAGGTATCACAACCTTATCTATGTACTAGTATATATACCTCACTAGTTTCACTAGTGAGGTGTGTGTTCTCATAATAATATTATCCTTTGTCTCACCACTCTCTCTTCTTTCTCTCTAGTCTCTCTCTCTCTACAACACCACCATGGGTGTGTTTGGCTATTTCAGCCGACCACCCGACCACACCATAATATATTAACCTAAACTATAAGAAATATTCGATCCTAAAATTGGTATCAGAGCTAACTAGGGGTTTAGGTTGATGTTTTTTATTGTGGTCCATGTCTTTTACTGTTGGGTCAAAAAGATTTGAAGATACAAAACATGAAGAATGAAACATGAAGGACTTAAAACGACAAGAAGGGAAATTATAAAAAGATGGAAGATTTAGAATATTCATAGAAGAATATTTAGTTACCTTATTGTATTAGGAATGTTTTCCACATAAACCTAGATGATCTCTATTATATAAAGATTCATTAGGTCATTAGTTTATGTGTGCACAAATTATAATGTAGTCGATTACTAAAGTGTGTGTTCTAGGCGTATGTTCTTGTAAATGCCTAGATAGTAGGTTTAGTGTTTGTTTTAAACTTCAAGGTCAAGTCTCAATCCATGTTACAAGGTGTGTAACACGTTCTACCTTGATCAAGTAGAATTGGAGTGTGTAGGAGATTGTAAAACCTTGTTGATAATAACAATTGATTCTTTATTGAATATTCCACCTTTGTTATTATTTGTCCCAGATTAGAACTGACAAGTATAGAGCTATAACAATTCAACAAGTGGTATCAGAGCTTGGGGAGCTCGTGATCTAGGGATTCACAAGGTTTTTAGTCGAAGAAAGAAGAACAAAATCGACTTTGGTTTAATTTTCGTAACTTTCTGCAGTGCTGTTTTTAAAAGGCGATATCTCATTCGTTAAGAGTTGGATCTTAATGAAATTTTTACTGGAGGTTCTCTATATATCAAGTTATATTCTCACCATAGGGATCTTCGATTTGAGCTGCCAATTAAAAGATATAAATTGTCGAAGTCTGGTGCAGAAAAAGGTTGTAGTAAGTTGAATTTTTGTTATAAAACAGGTTAGTGACACTAAAAAGTGCCACTAAAGACTAAAAAGTGTCGTATTTATACTTAAAAAAAAAAGGATGACTATGATTCTGTTTTAGGTCTGCTGGTTTATGCGAAGAATAAACGCAAGATTGAGGGCAAAACCTAATATGAAATTTGATCATAACATGGATGCTCGTCTTTCTGTTTGATGACGCATCTATGAAAAACAAGAAGTACTGATTAATGAACCAAGCATGGAAGGACTGAGCTAGGTTGATTAATGTTGCTCTCACATCAGTTAATGCTGCTTCTCCATATTAGTATTGCTTATTGAATGTTTAAGCTGCCCATGGGAACTTACTGCTGTTCATTAACTGAAGTTAGTACTGTTGTTTTATCAGTTAGTGCTGCTCGTTATAGAATTTAATACTGCTCGACGTTATGAGTTAGTGCTGCTGAGTTTTTTTAGTTAATACTGCTATTGACTGGTTAGTATTGCTTTCACATTTTTAGTGCTGCTCGATGACTGTTACTACTGCCAATGATATTAGTGCTTCCAGTTATTCTGTTAGTGCTGCTTCAGTAAGTTAGTGCTGCTTGTTGTTCGTTAATACTACTCCATATGATTATTAATGCTGCTATGCATATAGTGCTGCTGTCACGGCAAGGATGATTGTTGAAAGTTATGGTAAAGTCGAATAATAGTTATTGCTATTGGTAGTGTTTCTATTACTTGGTATGATTTGTGCTGCAAAAAGTTAATACATGGAATAACACATCAATGTAAAAGGGTCGACACATGGTTTCTGATTTAGAGTATTATTTGGAAGGTCGACAGCTGATGCAAAGTTTCTGCTGCTAGAGGTGTCTAATAAATACATAATGTTGTTTGTTTTATTCGATATCGGACAAGACATGTCTGGTTCTTGGCTGATGTATATGATTTCGGATAGAAGTGGAATGCTTTTTGGTACTTGGCAGGATATGTATTCGCTCTGAATACATGGTGAGTTAAATGATTGGATTACACACACAGAATGGTTATTTGGTTCACACACACAAGAAGTTTGATTTTTGGTTTATTTGTTCTTTAAAGATTAAAAAGGTTCATTTTTGGATTCATTGGAATAATTGATTACGAAGAGAAGTTGTTTATCTCTTATTTGAGATTGAAGTGAAGTTTCACGAAGGCGTTTACTTATTTCATCATCAATATTCCTAGCTATTGATTGGTGACTTGCTTGTTTATATATGGTTTATGATTGGGACTTGGTTTATCTAGTTTTCATAGGTCAAGGGGTGGATGGACGAAGACCTAGTTAACTATCACTTAAAGGAGATACATTGTAGTACTCAGTGTTACACGATGAAGTCGATGTGGATAAATTCAAGAGGTTTAGAGATTTGATACACCACAACTCTCTATATCGTTTTCAATTAATAATAGTGCAAGCTTAAGTAACAAGTTTGGGATATTTTACTTTGGTTTCAAGTTTGGTATATCAAGTTTTCTTCATTAGTGATCATTACAAGGAGCCTACAGATTTGAAGAATCATGAAGATGATTAACACATTGGTTTCAGGGGAAGCTTATTCTTATGATGTGTTTAATCATTTGATGTTCATGCACCACTCAAGGGGAAGTTTTTGATTCTTACTATTGTTGATCATTATTACTACTTCTAGTTGGAGTTTCTACTGTTTTTGATTCATTTTTCTTATATATGCGTCATGGAGGGCAATTTGAAATATTGGAAGGCTTGGATTAGGAGTGTGATATTGGTTTGTGGTGGTCAAGATCATATTTGCATACGTTCTCTATTTGATTATAATAAAAAGGGGAAGAGATGTTATGGTGGTATGGCATGGATTAAGGGGAAGACAAGATTGTTTCATTCATGGCGAGATTTAATTATCTCAACTTCTTTACTATGTCTAAGGAAGTTTGTACAAGAACGTGTATGTTTTGTAATCATCAAATAGGGAAGATTGTTGGGTTAAAAAGATTTGAAGATACAAAACATGAAGAATGAAACATGAAGGAATTGAAACGACAAGAAGGGAAACTACAAAAAGATTGAAGATTTAGAAGATTCTTAGAAGAATATTTAGTTTCCTTATTGTATTAGGAATGTTTTCCTTGTAAACCTAGATGATCTCTATTATATACAGAGACATTAGGTCATTAGTTTATGTGTGCACAAATTATAATGTGGTCGATTACTAAAGTGTGTGTTATAGGTGTATGTTCTTGTAAACGCCTAGATAGTAGGTTTAGTGTTTGTTTTACACTTCAAGGTCAAGTCTTGATCCCTGTTACAAGGTGTGTAACACGTTCTACCTTGATCAAGTAGAATTGGAGTGTGTAGGAAATTGTAAAACCTTGTTGATAATAACAATTGATTCTTTATTGAATATTCCGCCTTTGTTATTATTTCCTTGATTATACCTAACAAGTCTAGAGCTATAACGATTCAACTGTGAGTTTTATGTCCAAAACTGTCCCATATTTTCTGGTCAAAATAACAGTCCGAATCTGGTCTTTTTAGTGTCAAAATCTATGGTTGAATCCGAGTTATACGAGTCAAGTTATTATATTGATTTATACCAAGATTTCATAGGTTTCATCTCAGTTTTGTGGTCGGATTCAAGATTTTTTTGGCCAGAGTTAAGTTTTAAGGGTTTTTAGATTCGAAAAAAACTGCTAGTGTTTTTTGCTCGCAAAAATACGAGGTTTTTATTGTGATAGCAGTTGCGATAGCAGCTTGTGATAGCTGTTGCGATAGTGAGACTACAAGATTTTGGTTACCCACGTTTTTACAAAACAAAACTCTACCAAAATTGCGACTTGAAGTTGCGAGACTTAAGCAGTCGCAAACTTGATTCTATATCTCTAAAACAAATCTGAGTCTTCTATTATTTACAAGCCAGATCTGTTGCGAGAGTACCACTAAGACATTGTTATACCATAAGATACACAAGACTTCAATGATTGACCATGACTTATTATGCCTTACAGTCCAAATGAAGAAAAAAAAATCAAATACAAAAAAAAAGGAAGAAGTCAACAGCCAAGATCTACTACAACTTAACAGCCAATAATAAATTGCAACAACTAAATAGTCAACAACCGCTTCAATTATCCTATATCCATCATCTAAACAACTTTCAATCTCATCTCAGTCCCACCCCAACTCACGTCATCAATATAAATAATCACAACAAAACCAATACTACAATCTCTTATCTTGATTCGAAAATAAGAAAAACAAGAACATAAGGTCTCAGTTTGATACTTCATAGACCTTTGTTTACCAAACATGAAACGCCGACCTACCCGAGACCTTTAATTAAAGATCTTGAAGACTTGAAGAGAAGGAACAACAGGGCTTTCTAGAGTTTATCGTGTAATATTCGGTTATACAGAAGTAAGACTAAAGGGTAAGTTTGGTTCATAAGTTTTTAGTTTTGTGTGTTTCGATCTTCAAAGAACTAAAATGGCTGTGTGGTTGAGATTTGATTGGTTGAGTGGTTGAAAGGGAAACGAAAAGGAGTGATATGAATGTGAGATGAGATGTGGTGTTGAAGTGATTAACAGATTCATAAGTGATATGTGTTTGAAGTAGATGTGTTGTGTAGGAGAAGAGTGTAGCTGCGATACGTTAAGTGAAATGAGGATTAGGGTTGTGTTACTCATGTTTAGGGTGTTATATAAGGGGTTAATTAGGGTTAGGGTTGAGTTGTTGGACCTTAATCCAAAATGCATCATACTTAATTTTCGTTTGGGCTTAAAATTTGACTATAGCCGATTTTTAACAATTTGATCCTATAGCCGAATAGTGTCTAAATGCAATTGGACTTATACGAATTTTATTAGCTTATACACATTTGTGCTAAATTTTTGTTGAAAATTTGGTTAGGCTGAAAGTTGGGCTTAAAATTTGACTTCATTTTGACTAAAGCTTGGGCTTGGGCTTGGACTTGGACTAAATAAAACTTACAGGGTTTGACCACTTCAAGTGATAAGTTTGTATCACGACCTCAAACGAAAGCCATCTCAAGAAACCAAGATGGAAACTTGTTTTTAGATTGAATTGTTAGCAGAAAGACACCAACGGATCTTCGTCTGAGTTTCGAACCGAATGTTAGCCGAAAGAAATGGTTCTTCATCTGAGTTTCGAGACGACGGTTAGCAGAAAGAAAGGGTTCTTTATCTGGGTTTCGAACCGACGGTTAGGAGAAAGAAAGGGTTCTTCGTCTGACTTTCGCACCGATTGTTAGCAAAAAGAACATGAGGTTTCTTCGTCTGAATTTCAAGTCGGTTGTTAGCAGAAAGAACATGAGATTTCTTCGTCTGAATTTCAAGTCGGTTGTTAGCAGAAAGAACATAAGATTTCTTCGTCTGAATTTCAAGTTGGTTGTTAGTAGAAAGAACATGAGGTTTCTTCGTCTGTATTTCAAGTCGGTTGTTAGCAGAAAGATTCTAAAGGTTGTTCTTGGTCTGAATTTCAAATGGATTCGAAAAAATAAGGTAAAGTGCCTTGGTTGTTGTGATTTGAGAAGCTTTGGTCACTTGGTTGGTTCGTTAAATTCACAAGCTCGTGTACTTATTTGACTTCACGAGACGAGATGGTTGGTTGGTTGCATGTCTCATGAAGATTACCTGCTTGGGCATAATGTATACGATGTGTACATGTGATTAGTCTTACATGTCTAGTTATATCTATCGCATGAGCTACGTTGTAGTGCTCATAGTATATAACTATCACTTTAAGGAGTTACTATGTAGTTCTCAGTGTCTCACGTTGATGAGGACGTGTCAAGGGCTTCATGCAACCTATACTTTAAGGAATTCTGTTGCGATGTTTAGTATAGGCTCTAATCACTTTTAGCATATGTTTAAGTCACGGATTTTTATTTTATCAAACTTCATCAAGAGATCATCATTTCTCAAGCTTCTAACAAGATTGTAGTACAAGATCTTCTCAAGAGGTAGTCATACTTAAAGACACGGGGTGGAAATGTTTAGAGACGTGTTTCAACTTGTACTCCCTTTAAAGTTGAACACATTTCATCAAGTGGTTTAGGCATACAACGAGCTTCACTGCATCCTTCATTTGCTAAACCATTGATGAGGAGACAAAGAAGGGTTTTTAAAGAGAGTTTTAATCACCATCTTCTTCGCAGTAGTTTTTGGGCCTACACACATATTCATGCTGCGCCTGATAAATCACAACCATCACGGAATCTCAACTATGGCAAAAATGTCATCAGCATGCCATTTTTTAGGGGGGGGGATAGGCGCATGTCTTTTCTCTTTTTCCGTGGGAAGAAAAATGTGTATGTTGGGGTTATAAATCATAATGGAATCGAGCTTAATCATTCGTGTCGGGGAGAATGGTGTCTACCATGCCAAAATATTTCGTGGTTTGTTACTTTGTTCGAGTTTTATAGCCACCTCTGTGATTCAAACTTGGTGTTATCATTTACTACCCCAGTTGATTGGTTAATTCACATGAAGAAGAAGACGGTTGATATCAAGACCCTCAAACGTGATCATGACCTTAAAGTTTCATATCTATAAAAGGGGATGGTCAGTTTGAGGGGGAGCTGATTCAAAGACTTCACAATTCATTGAAGAAGCTCTTAACATTAAATGGCCTAATTGAGGGGGAGCAAACTCAATTAGTCATCATCTCATGACTTCTGGACAAAACGGTTTAGGACTTGTACCAAAACCAAAATCATCAACACCAAAACCTAAACATATTCAAAAGGAAGAGTTATATGGTTTGTTTGAGAACTTCTATGATGAATCATGTAGAGGAAATAAGATGAAGGTGTCTACAATATCCGCTGCAACTTGGATTATCGAAGTTAATCATCAAGAAGATATGCCATCTCCTGTATCCGTCTCATCAACAACTACTTATGAAGATGCTGATCCAGTACCAGATACCCCTCCAATCATACAGATTCAACAAGAACTTTCACCAAACAATACCACTCCAACCTCCAATGCAAATGTTGATGATCAAGTAATTACCAATGCATTGTATGAAGAGGAACCATTCACAAACCCATTCGCGACTCTCGAAGCTGAGGTCGGTGGACCTTCTGAGACGTGATATGTTGATCCTTCAAACATGCATACGTTTTACCAACCACATCCGCACAAAAGAAGATGGACTCAAGATCACCCTTTAGAACAAATAATTGGAAATCCCTCTAAACCCATCCAAACAAAAAGAGCAACACCAGATTTCTGTTTCTACAATTCATTCCTATGTCAAGTAGAACCTACCAACGTCAAAGCAGCACTTGCAGATCCCGACTGGATTGTCACAATGCAAGAAGAAATAAACCAATTCAAATACCATGGCGTATGGAGCAGGGTTCCTAAGCCTCTTGGAAAACTAACAATTGCATTGAAATGGATTCTGAAGAACAAGTTAGATGAAGACGGGGAAGTAATCAGCAACAAAGCTTGTCTCGTTGCAAAAGGATACCGACATGAAAAAGGAATTAACTTTGAAGAATCATTTGCACCAGTAGCAAGGATCAAAGCAATACGCTTATTCCTGGCTCATGCAGCTCATAAAGCTTTCACTGTATACCAAATGGACGTGAAAATGACCTTTTTGTATGGAGAGTTAGAAGAAGAGGTGTATGTGAGCCAACCAGAAGGCTTCATTGATCCAGATAGCTCAGATGACGTTTATGTCCTCGACAATGCCATTTACGGACTCAAACGAGCACCACAGGCATGGTACAAGGTATTGTTAGATTATCTGCTCAAACAAAAATTCATCAAAGGTTCAATCGATCTAACTTTGTTTATAAGACGAAAAGGTGACGACATCATGCTAGTCCAAATTTATGTCGATGATATTATTTTTGGATCTACGAATCCTAAATATTGCAAAAACTTTGAAAATATCATGCGACAGAAATTTGAGATGAGCATGATGGGAGAGTAAAAATTCTTTCTGGGTCTACAAATAAACCAAACTCCTCGTGGTATCTTTATTCACCAAAACAAATACACGATGGAAATGTTGAAAAAGTTTGAAATGGAAAACTCTGACCCTATAAGTACACCTATGCAAACCAAGCCTAAACTAGATGAAGATATTAATGGTTATAAACCAGTTGATACTACAAAATACTGTAGCATGATTGGTTCACTCATGTATCTTACAGCTAGTCGGTCAGATATTTATTTTGTTGTCTGTATGTGTGCCCGTTACCAATCAAGGCCAATGGAAAAGCACCTTACTGCTTTGAAACGTATCTTTCGGTATCTAAAGGGAACCATGTACATGAGCCTCGTGTATCTGAAAGACTCCAGTTTTGAACTAACTGCCTATTCAAATGCAGATTATGCAGGTTATCAAATTGATTGCAAAAGTACTTCAGGTGCTGCTCAATTCTTAGGAGAAAAACTAATCAGCTGGTCTTCAAAGAAGCAGAATCAAACTGCCTTATCCACTGCAGAAGCTGAATACATATCCCTCTCCGGATGCTGTGCACAAGTACTGTGGATGAAAACTCAAATCACAGACTATGGTTTCTTCTTCTATAAAATCCCAATCTATTGTGATTCGTAAAGTGCCATTGTCATCTCTTGTAACACAGTACAACACAAACGGACGAAGCATATAGCAGTCAGATACCATTTCATCAAAGAACATGAAGAAATACAGAATGTGGAATTGTACTTTGTGAAAACTGATTACCAAGTTGCCGACTTCTTCACCAAAGCATTGCCACCGGAAACAATTGAATATCTACGACAACGTCTAGGAATGGCAAGCATGCGTGATCAAAATGACAAGATTGATGAAAAGGTCAAAGAAGTCAACAGAGTATCAATCAACACTAATATAAGCAAATCTGGTAAAACAATCGGGTAATTTTTACTCATTAAGGCTATTGGTTAAATCACATATCAACACCCGTTTTTAAACAAAGGACCCTGAACATACGCTTCAGTGCATCAATCCTTCAGAAAAGAAGAGAAATCTTCTTAATTATCATGAGCAAAATTTATACAAAATTTTTCAAAAATATTTTTATAAAACCTTTTTCAAAAAAATTTTGCTCATGATAAACAAATCTTGAGCATGTTTTTCTGATTATTAATATAATCTTTTTTAGCTCAAGTAAGAATAAAATTTCAAAAACAATGCTACCCACTTAAAGAATAGATCAAAAACAGTTTAAAATATTAAGCTATTTTTTAGGGGGAGAAATTGAGAAGTTTGTTTTTGAAATCAAAATAATAAGTTGTTAAAAGTTGTTGAAAAACAAAATCAAAAATTGTTGTTGAAATGAAAAACGAAAAAAAAATGTTGTTAAAATGTTGGGAAAATACTATCACTTCGAAGGGGAATGATAATTTTATTTAAATATTTTTTGATATAACACAAATGATCAATAAAAAGATATAAAATGTTTTCAAAATTTTGTTAAAAATAAAAAGTTGATTAAAAGGACTTTGGGTGAATGAGAGCATAAACCAATGGGGAGTTTTGCTGAATTATAAACAACTTTGAACCTTCCCCCAGTCCAAAACTCTCGCAGACCTGGGTCAAATACTCAAAAGTTCAAAAGTCCAAAAAGGGTTAAAAACCCACCCATTGATTGCGAGAGAAACACACATAACACTTTTTTTACTATCACAACTCGCTCTCTCCTTCAGAACGCTCCCATCGCAAAACCTTCGCATAACCTTTGATTTTTTAATTCTGGTGTTTCCCGTGCTAAAATAAGATTTCAAACACCTTAAACATATTATTTTATATCTTTGCTTTGAATATCTTTAACTGTTATGCAATACATTGATAGAAAATTAGATGTTAGGGCTGCGTTTTTATTGAACACTAAGAACAATACAAGGTTTGCGATTTAGGATGTTTTGGTTAAATTCTTATGGTTAGATGACTAAGTTTAGAGGTTTTGATCATTTGTTTTGAAGAATATTGGGGGTTAAACGGTTTGATTTAGGTTAAAATGGATCAAAATGGTGCGAAGATGAACAGTTAAAGTTTGCGACACTAATAATCGTGGTTTGCGATACATAGGGATAGAGCCAAAAAAGACTTTACTAAGGTTTTTAAAAGCTTGCGAGACCTTTGCGAACGTTTGTTGCGTTACCTATGTACGAGCATAATGTTGCAAGAGGTCCCTTGCGAGATCTTCATTAGTAGTAAAAGTTTTGATCTTTGTAGATTTTAAAAACTTGTGTGTTAGAATAACATATTTGAGATTAAGAAAAAGTTTTTATAATTCTATACAAAATTTTTATAGATTTGGTGAAGATTTGTGCTTAAAAACGTGGTTTAAGAGTTTTTTTTCCCAAAATGTTTTGCGATAGCCATTAGTATCATAACTTTATTTTGCGAAACCAATGTTTGACCATGCTTGCGACAGTAAACTTTGTTGCGATACCAAATCATTGCGAGAGCAAATCTTGCGAAACCCACACATTTCTAAACGTTACTTTCCCAAAATTTTCAAAAATAATTACGAGATTTTTTAGTGTATCATACTTTATAAAAAATCTAATAATTATTTTTCTTAATTTTGACAAAGTACATATTTGATGAAAACATTTTCCAAAAAGTCATTACTTGTTCAGAAACTTAAATTTTTGTCAAATTTATTTTTCAAAATCTTAAAGTTTCACAATTGAGCTCATTCTTAACACAAAAGTGTATTTCTCAAATTCACTAATCACATTTTAAATGGGAAATTTCAAACTTTTTCTAAAAAGAATATTTTTAAATTTGTTAATACAAATCGCATACGATTAGTTTTGTATTGATTAGAATAGGATTGTATCCCGATATTACCTTTAAGTAGTTCGAGATGCATATGTTTAATTAAAATAATTATACTTTTCTATGATTGCACTTTGTCAAATATACACTTTGTGAATAACATTTCATTATGTCAAAGTGAATGTATTATTTTGACGGATTCAAATTTAATTTTTTCTCGGTTGCCAAAGCTATGAATTTCAAAATAAAAAATCAATTCATGCAACCTTGAAAAGTTTTTCACTCAAATCTGTTTTTCAAATGGTTTTGAGATAACTCGACACGGTCTTAACTAAGAATATCTCATCTTCAACGTGGTTATAGGGCTAGTTGTCACGTCAAAAATGATAATGTATCCCTTTAGCTACGCAACGTAATATAATATTCAAGGTTTTGATACATTTAGGGAAATCTCACTCTTATGCAACAAAAAGCTCTTTTAAGACAACTTGTATTTGACTTAACCGAGAATTTCTTATCTTCAAGATAGTTATTAGGAATAGTTATCACCTAAAAGCTGGTAATGGACTCCTTTAACTAGGCAGCGTAATAGAGAGTTCAAAGTTTTGTCATTTTTTAAGAAATCTCACGCTCATGCAAATAAATGATCTTTGTAAATGTTTTTCTAAACAAATTCTCTAGTATACACTAGATTACTTAAGTTTGAATAAAAAAGTAGATACTTTTTCCCAAATCTTCAAAAAGGTTAGATGAACGTATACTTTTAAAGCATGAGCAATATAAAATAATGTTCAATCTAAACCTCAAATTCTTTGAAAAAGTATCACACAAAACAAACTTTTGGTGAGGAAAAACAAAAACTGACAGAGAGAATTAAATAGCATGTGAAAAGAAAAGATCATGCGCTTATGCTATAAAAGCAAGAAAGCATAAGAAAAGAAAAATAAAAAGAAATATGCTCGAAAAAGAAATGTCGGAGCATACAAAAACAGACAGTGAAAATAAAGAAATTTAAATTTATCCATATATTTAACAATTCCCATATCATTTCAGAATCACATCTTACAAAAATGGCTCAAGAACAACAACCACAAAACATTCAGGAAGAAGTCCACGTAGTTCCATTCAAACAAATGAAGAACTTCTTCAAGAAACTGAATTTCTCATATTGGAGTTTCTTAACCATCAATTTATCCCATAATCCTTTCACTATGATCACTCCACAATCGTTGAAATTCTCAATTATCATTCCATATTTTCACACTCACTGACACTGTTTCCAACATTATCATATACCTTCTGTTGGGAATTAAATATTCTGAAGATTAAGTATCGGGAAATTCTCTTAAGTGATTAAGTCTGGTTGATACCTGGTTAAGTCTGCTGGTTAAGTCTGGTCTTTGAATATTAAGTCTGGTCTTTGAATATTAAGTCTGGTGGTTAAGTCTAGTGATTAATTTTGGTGAGTACAAAAATTAAGTCTGCTCTTCGAATGTTAAGTCTGCTTGCTGGATGGATAAGTATACACTAAAGTCAAGAATATACGGTTGATAATATCTTTGGAAAAAGTGATCAGTAACAAGTTGTGTACATAGATACATGTTGTATCTAAGTTAATGACACACATAAGATAAGCTAGCAAGTGTTCGACAAGACTTAACAATATTGTAAAGATCTTTCTTGAACTATAAAAGAAAGATCTTAGACTAGATATATGTGTCTACTTTTGAGAGTGACTAATTAAGTGCTTAGATCATAACTGTTAAGAACATAGAACAAACACAACAATATCATAAGTCATAGAAACATAAGATTCAAGGTTTTCTAACCGTAGTGATAGTGAAGATCACTCGTATTATTTTGATTAATATTGAATCATTTGGTGATAAGCTTTCATTGTTCATTGTTAAATAACAAACATAATTGCTCCATTTCCATAACCAAAATAACCTTCTAAGTGTGATTAAATAGATTCCGCATACTTAATCATATTAACTCAATATATCATATACACTTTAACCACCTTTTAGTGTATCGAATCCTCTCAGTTGGCATCAAAGCAAGGATGATATAGTTGATTTAGAAGAAGAAGAAGAAGAAATGGACGTGGAAGCTATTCAAACAAATGTTGCTGCAAAGTTACCAATGCTCAAACAGAATGAGTTTGAGATGTGGAGGTTAAGGATAGAGCAATATTTCCAAGTGCAAGACTATATACTTTGGGAAATTATTGAAGATGGAGACTCTTTCAAGCCTACAACCACTACATCCATAGTTGAAGGCAAGGTGGTGACAACTCTGTAGACAAAGCCAACATCTGCAGAAGAAATAATAAAGAAAAAGAATGACCTCAAGGCCAGAAGCATGTTGATGGTGACCATTCCAAATGATCAACTACTAAACTTCAGCAAGTTCAAAGATGCAAAGTCATTATTTGAGACCATTATTGCAAGGTATGGTGGGAATGAAGCCACCAAGAAGACCCAGAAGACTCTTCTTAAGCAACAGTTTGAAAACTTCTCATCAACCAACAATGAATCATTAGACCACATGTTTAACAGGCTTCAGAAAATTGTGAGCCAACTTGCTGTTCTTGGGGTCGAAATACCTCAAGAAGATTTAAACTCAAAATTTCTGAGAAGCTTACCTGAAGAGTGGGCTATGCATGTTGTTGTCTGGAAGATTAAGCCAGACCTTGACACCATGGAGCTGATGGACTTGTATAGCAACTTCAAAGTTGTGGAACAAGATTTGAAGAAGACTGGTGTTTTTAGTTCAAGCACTGGGAACATGGCATTTATGTCAGATCCTAGTACATCAAATCCAGTTGAAGATGTTAAGGTTGATATGGGAAGTGGTACTGCTAGTTCATCAAGCAGCACCATGGGTATTTTAGATGAGAAGACTTGTTGTGCTTTTCTAACAAGTCGAAATGATGGGTCCATTTTAACTCATGAAGACCTCCAAGAGATCAATGATGATGATCTGGAGGAAATGGACCTAAAATGGCAAATTTCTCTTATTAGCATGAGGGCTAAGAAGTTCTATCAAAGGACAGGGAAGAAGATCACAATCAGCAGCAATGATACTGCTGGTTTTGACAAGTCAAAGATAGAATGCTACAACTGTCACATGATGGGTCACTTCTCAAGAGATTGTAGAAGACCAAGGCAGCAAGATAGCAAGAACAGAGGTTTTGGAAGCAAATCCAGAATAGGGGAGGTTACTGAGCCAAAAGCTATGGTAGCTATTGATGGCTTAGGTTTTGATTGGAGTTTCATGGCAGATGAAGAAGAAGATTCTTCACAAATGGCACTTATGGCTTTCTCTACCGAGGTACAAAATCATAAAGTTTGTTCTAATACTTGTACTGCACTTAAAGAACTACAAACTTTAATCAAACATTATGATGACCAAAAGAAAGAGCTAAGCAACACTCATCAAGACTTAGTAAATTATAAGTGTGGTTTAGAATCAGTAGAAAAGCAGATCCTATACTACAAAGAAAATGAACTTGCTTTTTCTGATGACAAAGCTCTTCTAAGACAGGACATATTCTTTAGAGATGCTGAAATTAATCTTTTAAGAGATGCTTATGATAGGATTAAAGCAAAAAATGATAATATTCAATTAAGTGTAGAAACTCTAGATCATGCTTCTAGAGGTGTTACAAACATGATTGAATGTCAAGAGATCAACAGAGCTAAGTCAGGAATAGGATATAAGAGTGTCCCACCTCCATACAGAGGTATCCCTAAACCCCCAGGGATTGACCTAGAACACTCAGGCTTACCTGAATTTCAACTACCAAAGTTACAATATGGTGTACAACCAAAAACCAATGTAGTTGTTGATGAGCCTAAGAAGTTAAGTGAGAGTTTATGTAAAACTTCACTTCAAGAAGACAAGGTGTCTTCTATTAGGAAATCAGATGCTATAGTTGTTGAGGACTGGGTATCTGATGATGATGAAGATGAACAGGTTATGTCTAAATCTGAAGTGGTTAAGAAAGCAGGAACAAGTGTTCCTAAGATAGTCAAACAAAATGCTGTTAGGCCTAAAACCAACACTAAACATGTTAGGCAACCAGTTAGATATTGTGAACAATATAGAACTACAAACAAGCCCAGAGGTAACCAAAGGAGTTGGAATAACCTCAAGTCTCACCAACTAGGTGATGAATTTGCTTTTTATAACAAAGCTTGTTACACATGTGGTAGTTTTGACCATCTTGCAGCTTTCTGCAACCAATGGGTATCTGGGTATGAAAACAATAGAGTGAACTACAAAAGACAAACATCTAAATCTCACTTTCACTCTAATACTAATAGAACAAAACCCAGAGTAGTCTCAAACAAGTCTGGATCAAACACAGATCCTGCTGATAGACCATTTAAGATTAGTTACCCAAAATCAACAGCTAAGGGTGCAAAAACAACTTACAAAAATGCATCAACAACTGTTAAAAGGTCCATTCAATCAAAAGCAGTGGTCCAAAAACAAGTTTGGAAAATTAAGGGTACAACTGCAAAGCCAGCAGTTAATACTGCTAGGCAAGTAGTTAATACTGCTGCTTGGGAAAACAGGGCAAATGCTGTTAAGGCCTCAGCATGTTGGATTCTTAAATCCAATGTTGCATCAACTGTTCTCAAGAGATTAAATTTCATTGATGCAAGAGGCAGGTCCAAATCAGTAATGGCTTGGGTCCCCAAAGGAAACTAATACTCCTTATTACTGTGCAGGAACATTCAATTGATAAACAAGAGGATCAAGGATACTCAGATAGTGGATGTTCAAGGCACATGACAGGCAACAAGTCTTATCTCTCAGATTTTCAATCAATAGATGGAGGCTTTGTTACCTTTGGAGGAGGTGTTGGTGGCAAAATTTCCAGTAAAGGTACCATTAAAACTGGAAATTTAGACTTTGAAGATGTATACTTTGTAAGAGAACTTAAGTATAATCTCTTTAGTGTCTCACAAATATGTGACAAAAAGAACAAAGTTCTTTTCTGTGACACTGAATGTCTTGTGTTTTTTCCTGATTTTAAGATGCCTGATGAAAGTCAAGTACTTCTTAAAATTCCTAGAAAGGGCAATATGTACAGTGTTGATATGAAGAACATTGTTCCTAAAGAGGCACTTACTTGTTTACTTGCAAAAGCTACATTAGAGGAGTCACTTAAATGGCATAGAAGGCTTGGTCACATTAACTTCAAAACCATAAATCAGATTGTTAAGAATGGTTTGGTAAGAGGTTTACCTCAAAAATGATTTGAATATGAACAAACATGCATTGCTTGTCTTAAAGGCAAACAACACAAAGCCACTTGTAAGCCCAAGATTTTTAACTCTATCAATCAATCATTGTTTATGCTTCATATGGACTTATTTGGTCCTACAAATGTTAGAAGTATGCAGCATAAGAGATATTGTCTAGTTATTACTGATGACTATAGCAGATTTACATGGGTTTTCTTTTTAGCTACTAAGGATGAGACACCTAGCATCCTTAAGACTTTCATTACAGAGATAGAAAACCTAGTAGACAAGAAAGTAAAAGTCATTAGATATGATAATGGGACAGAGTTTAAGAATAGAGTTATGGATGATTTCTGCAAAGAAAAAGGTATTAGGAGAGAATTTAGTGTTGCTAGAACTCCACAACAGAATGGTGTTGCTGAGAGGAAAAATAGAACACTAATAGAAGCTGCTAGAACTATGTTAGCTGACTCTAAGTTGCCTATCACTTTTTGGGCTGAAGCAGTCAACACTACTTGCTATGTCCAGAATATAGTTTTAGTTGTCAAGCCTCACAATAAGACATCATATGAACTTTTTAGAGGTAGAACTCCTGCAATAGGATTTCTTAGACCTTTTGGATGTCATGTGACAATTCTGAATACCTTAGACCATCTAGGAAAATTTGATGGTAAAGCAGATGAAGGATTCTTAGTTGGATATTCTCTCAATAGTAAAGCATTTAGAGTATACAACTTAAGAACTAAGAAAGTAGAGGAAAACTTGCATGTGGAATTTTTAGAGCATAAATCCAATGTAGAAGGTCAAGGACCGAAATGGCTATTTGATCTTGAGACTCTAACCCATTCAATGAATTATGTGCCTATTGTTGTAGAAACTAATGAATTTTCAGGTTTAAAAGCGGATGAAACATCAGATGAGGCAAGGTTAGAAAAGGAGACAAATCAAGATTATGTGATGATGCCAATATGGTCAAGTACAAGTGTGGATTCAACTTCAATAAATGGTGAATCTTCTTCTGGTAAAGCTAACGAAGATGTTGAAGATGAACACAAGAAAGATGGAACAAAGGAACAAGAAAATAGTTCTGCTGTTGATAATGCTGCTGAAACAGAATTAACTGAAGAAGCAGAATTAACAGAAGAAGCAGAATTAACAGAAGATGAGGTGGATTTGAGCAATCTCCCACCTGATTATCAAGTTCCTTCTACCCCACACACAAGGATTCACAAAGTCCACTCCCTGGAAAATGTGATTGGAGATGTACAATCAGGTGTGAAGACAAGACAACAACTGATGTCTTCAGACCAACAAGGGCTTCTTGATGCCCTTTATGCTTCAAAACAGCATGAGTTTTCAAACTCTTGCTTGTTTGTATGTTTTCTCTCACAAGATGAACCAAAGAACATTCTTAAAGCCCTATATGATTCAAGCTGGGTAGAGGCTATGCAAGAGGAGCTTCTTCAGTTCAAGATTCAGAAGGTATGGGTGCTAGTTGATTTACCTAAGGATCAAAAGGTAATTGGCACTAGATGGGTTTTCAAGAATAAAAGGGATGAAAGGGGAATAGTGATTAGGAATAAGGCTAGATTAGTAGCCCAAGGGTACACACAACAAGAAGGGATAGACTATGATGAGGTTTTTGCTCTAGTAGCAAGAATTGAGGCAATTAGGCTTTTCTTAGCTCATTCTTCATTTTTAGGCTTCACAGTTTATCAAATGGATGTCAAGAGTGCTTTTTTATATGGTACTATTGAAGAAGAGGTTTATGTCTTACAACCTCCTGGTTTCATTGATCCTGACAATCCAGACAAAGTGTACAAAGTTGTAAAAGCTCTATATGGCCTACATCAGGCAACAAGAGCTTGGTATGAAACACTGGCTTCCTATTTAAAAAGGAATGGATTTCAAAGAGGCAAGATTGATCAGACACTTTTCATCAAGAAGCAACAGAATGATCTTTTGCTAGTTCAGGTGTATGTGGATGATATCACCTTTGGATCTACAAGGAAGGAGATGTGTTTGGAGTTTGAGAAGCTTATGCATGATAAGTTTCAGATGAGTTCCATGGGGGAACTTACATTCTTTTTGGGTCTGCAAGTTAAACAATCAAGAGAAGGAATCTTTATCTCTCAAGACAAATATGTTGCTGAGATACTTAGAAAATTTCAATTTGCTGATTCAAGAATAGCAAGCACACCAATGGACTCTGAGAAGCCACTTCTTAAAGATATAGATGGAGAAAATTTGGATGTACACACATATAGATCTATGATAGGCTCTTTGATGTATCTTACATCATCAAGACCTGACATCATGTTCTCTGTTTGTGCTTGTGCAAGATTTCAAGTAACTCCAAAGGTTTCTCATTTAACAGCAGTCAAGAGAATTTTTAGATATCTCAAGGGTCAACCAAGGTTGGGTCTATGGTATTCTAGGGAGTCACCTTTTGACTTGGTAGCATTTTCAGATAGTGATTATGCTGGTGCTAGCTTGGACAGAAAGTCAACAACTGGAGGATGTCAATTCCTTGGGTGTAGACTTATTTCATGGTAGTGTAAGAAGCAAACAATTGTGGCTACTTCCACAACTGAAGCTGAATATGTAGCTGCTGCAAGTTGCTGTGCTCAAGTCCTATGGCTTCAAAACCAACTTCTTGACTATGGGTACAATTTTATGAACACTCTTATTCATATTGATAATAGTAGTACAATTTGCATTATTAAAAATCTAGTACAACATTCTAAAACAAAACACATTGAAATTAGACATCACTTTATAAGAGACTGCAATGAGAAAAGATTAATTCAAGTTCTTAAAATTGCTTCAGAACACAACTTTACAGATCTGCTAACAAAAGCTTTTGATGTTGGAAGATTTCAGTACTTGGTAGCAAGTATTGGAATGCTTAATCCTCAATGATTTAAAACTGTGTGTCTTTGTATATATGAAATGGATTTCTACTGCTAGTATTATCAATTAGTACAAATTTGAATTGTGTTATTCATACAGTTAGTCATATGTTTATTCTAATATAAGACAAGTACATTGTACATTGTTCTTTTGGTTTTAGACTAACAATTTCAGGTATGAACATGTGAACACAAAGGATGTTTCAAGTGAAATGTGTGAGCAGCAGAATGATAATACAGTTGCTGACATAATAGGTTCATGATAGAAAGAGTTTGGGAATTTACACCTCCTTAAAACTTCTTTCTTGAAACCTGATTATGAAATTTCACATTGAATTGATGACTTAGTTGATCAGAAAGTAACTGATACAACTCACTTTCTATCATTTTATACTTTTAAGTATAATGAGCAAGTCTAAGGACATCTGATAGAAAGAACAGCTAGTAAAAGTGAATCTAACACTTGTGTTAGAGGCAACAATTGCTATGAGTTGGAAACCCTATCAAGAAAGACTTTTGAATAGGTTTATCTTTACACAGACAGTTATTTATAACTGGAAAACATTGGTTCTCACACAACCAGAGGTTGCTTTAAACCAAAATTTTGATTAACTGTCTGTTATACACTTAATCCCTTCAAAATGGTTGTAAGCAGTATGATTTTTCATAATAAAATCATGTACATACTGCTAATGGCAAAAGTTTCTTAAAAAGCATTTTCAAAGAGACTCACAAAAACCATCAAATGATGGACCATGAGTCAAATGTCCCATGAATCACCTCTCATAGGAGTTAACACACCTAGAAGTGATGAGGGCAGCAAATTAAACTCTTAAGGAATTGATGGCTACATGTACAACATTGTCTGATAACAAGTTCTAATTGATAGATCAGATGATGGGGAGAGAAATATTTTGGTACATTGTGAGAGATCTTCCAAACAGGGGAGGAAATGTTATTTGCAATCCAGGGGAGGAAATAAACCCAAAGAAGGAAGATTAACCAATGAAAGGGAGGAAAAGACAAGAGCATACAAGATGATGATATAGAGGTTGAAAATGACAAGAATAGAGCTGATAATCTCTTCTTCATGAACAAGATTCTGGAGTATTATGTATATTCAGAAGGGATGAAGCATTCAAAAGGAGAAAGTTCTATCTAGGTCAAAGGAGAAAAGTTTCAATTTCAGTTCACTACGTTTGTTCATCACTTGCAAAGGCATGCTGATAGATGATTTCACTTGTTGAAACAAGCATCCAAGATACACAGCACCATTGCCTCTTATAATTCCTCCATCCAAGGAAATTGTACCATCTTTTAGGTCATGTTTGAAGCCTGAAGATGTGTATTGATATTGTTGAAGTCAAAGAACAGAAAGCAGATGAGTTACTGAGAAAGATATTCAATCTCACAGAACAGAAGAAAGCTCAGATCAAGGGTCTGACTATGAAGTATTTGAAAGATCTTCACAATTCCTCATTTAATTCAGAAAACATGTTGAATAGGTTTCACATGTTTAGGGGAGGATTGTTGGGAATTAAATATTCTGAAGATTAAGTATCGGGAAATTCTCTTAAGTGATTAAGTCTGGTTGGTACCTGGTTAAGTCTGCTGGTTAAGTCTGGTCTTTGAATATTAAGTCTGGTCTTTGAATATTAAGTCTGGTGGTTAAGTCTAGTGCTTAATTCTGGTGAGTACCAAAATTAAGTCTGCTCTTCTAATGTTAAGTCTGCTTGCTGGATGGATAAGTATACACTAAAGTCAAGAATATACGGTAGATAATATCTTTGGACAAAGTGACCAGTAACAAGTTGTATACATAGATACATATTGTATCTAAGTTACTGACACACATAAGATAAGCTAGCAAGTGTTCGACAAGACTTAACAATATTGTAAAGATCTTTCTTGAACTATAAAAGAAAGATCTAAGACTAGATATATGTGTCTACTTTTGAGAGTGACTAATTAAGTGCTTAGATCATAACTGTTAAGAACATAGAACAAACACAACAATATCATAAGTTATAGAAGCATAAGATTCAAGGTTTTGTAACCCTAGTGATAGTGAAGATCACTCGTATTATTTTGAATAATATTGAATCGTTTGGTGATAAGCTTTCATTGTTCATTGTTAAATAACAAACATAACTGCTCCATTTCCATAACCAAAATAACCTTCTAAGTGTGATTGATTTCGCATACTTAGTCATATTAACTCAATATATCATATACACTTTAACCACCTTTTAGTGTATCGAATCCTCTCACCTTCAACAATTCTGGCACCACATCCAACTCGTGGAGGACACAAAACCTGCAACTCTTACAACAAATGTGGACACCTACGTCTTTGAATTCACAACATCATTGCCAAAAGAAGTCGAAGAAGAAGGAAGAACCATTTATACCTTTCGTGAGGATCATCAAGCTCATCTTTGCAGACTTGATGAACATATATCATATCTCAGCAAAGACCTAATGCCACAACACATAAGCATTATCTAGTATACGAGCATTATTGGATCTTGCTGCTCAAACCACGAAGGTAGAAAAGTAATTTGCACGGGTAGCTAGCGTTTCTTTGGAAAGCTCAAAACCGAGCGGACCTACCCAGGAAATGCATCAGAAAGTTGTGTCTAGCGCCAAAATAGGTATTAAGAAGGGAAGATTTAAGAAGTAAGCATATGTTGAAAGCATCAAGCAAATAGAAGTCATGCAATGAGTAAATAAAAAGTGCTAAAAAGAAAGTGCCAAGTGAATCTGTGGAGTTGGAGGAACTTATGGATGAATGTTGCTACGTGCGTAGAAAATCTTGAGAAAACAAACGTAGGCGAAAAAATGGATGCCTTATGGCAGGATAAGGGGGTGTATCAAGTGAAATGTGCACCTTTTAAGGAGGATAAGGATAGTTTGTTGGATAAGAATAAAAGTAATCGTATGGATGACAATGATGGAGATGATAAGGGGGTCGGAGCTTAAACACTTAGAAGGAAGCCTAGGACGTAGAAGAAGTTTGACAACAGTAGTTCTATTAGGACCTCTGAGTTAAACCAACTCATTAATTATGATACTTCTACAAATCCTTATGTGGATTTCGGAACGGGCGTAGTGGATTCTATTAAAGAATCTTCATGAGGATCACCCGGAAATCCGGCCAGAGTTAACATCACGGCAGCTCTGAAAGTCGGTCGAACAAGTCATGTATCATTCATTGTTACATTGACAAGTTTGCTAACGGGTACTCTATGTGAGCCCGGTTAGTTACCGATTACTAAGGAAGAGAAGGCCCCATCACCATCATCATCACCAGTACCAACACAAGAAGCAACAACAACAACAACAACAACAACAACAACAACAACAACAACAACAAACAACAACAACAACAACAACAACAACAACAACAACAACAACAGCAACAGCAGCAGCAGCAACAACAGCAGCAACAACAGCAGCAACAACAACAACAACAACAACAACAACAACAACAACAAAAACAATAACAACAACAACAAGAACAACAACAACAATACCTACATCACAGGCACCATCAACTGCAAAAACTCATACATCATCAACATCCACAGTGAAAACTACCAAACAATCACATCTCGTATTATCACATCTGCAACAACAAAAACACTTATTCCAACTGCTCCAAGGAAGAAATACAGAGAACCTTTTCGGTCACATTGAAGGTTTCTTCTGTATCAGAATCCTATTAAAAACCCCATAAGAATCACGGATAAACAAACTTGCTGACCTCAATCTCGAAGCCTCCGTCAGGATAATCCTGAAGGGGAGAAACAACATACGAGATTGAGATCTTCAGTAGCTACTGGTTCTACAATCATGGAACAATCTACATCATCTCACTAACAATCACAAAAACTCCCATGCTCATCAAAACCTGTTGAAGATGTCGAAGAACACTCCACAGAGTTAATTCTGAAAGATGTTTTTGAAGATGTTGTGAAAGAAGATGAAAGTGTAGCAGCTGAAGTGTATTAGGCAAAGTTACAAGAAGGGGGAATAAAGACAGGAGCTAGTGAAAGATGGGTTAGTTGCAGAAGATAAGCAATTTGAGGTGACAGATGAAAACCCAACGGTTGAAAAGCCCGAGGAAGTATCATTTGCATCTTGTTAGTCGACTGCTGAAAGTAACGAGGAATATGACGAAAGGGCTGAAACATCAATACAATATATCTTCTACAATGAATGAATGACAAAACAATAGAAGATAAAACAATCAGCTGATAACTGATGTGTTTAATGCCTCGTCTACTTGGGAATCGTGCAATCCAGAAGACTTTGACCATAGTATTATGAGAGATATCTTCAAGAAAGTCAAAGATGCACCTAAACCTCCCGTTACTCACCAGATCATCACAAGTGATGCTGGAAGATCTGTTGGATCAGATGTTCTTCAAGCAGCTAGAGATGGATGTTGAACATCAAGCACTGATAAGTAGAGTTTTGCAGGTGACAAAAGAAAGACTGGAACTTCGAGCATTATAAAAACGCTAGAAGCAATACATTGAAGCTCGGAGATACAAAGACCGGTTGCCTTACATCAGAAGACCCCATGATCTATCCTTTGGGGGAGATTGTTGGAACACAAAAGTGTAAATCATGATATAGGGTCTTCCATGAAAACATGATTAGGGAACGTTGTAATATGTTGGAACATTGTGATACGAAGCATCTCATTGCTTGTCTTCAAGGATGCTGCACACCAAGCTCATAGCAAAAGATCAAAGCCGAGGTTTATTCAGAAGAGAGAGCTACAAGGTTATCCTCAGCGTTAGTTGAAGACATCAATGTTCACTAATCTAGACTATCCGTATTTAGGGGGAGATTGTTGGAACACAGAAATACAGATAGTTTACTATATTAGATATCCTACCCCGAGACACTTATATAGTCTCGGTGGGGGGGGAATAAGAATGTTGTGGTATCACAACTTATGCTAGTAAGGGTTGAGAGGTATCACAACCTTATCTATGTAGTAGTATATATACCTCACTAGTTTCACTAGTAAGGTGTGTGTTCTCATAATAATATTATTGTAACACCCCAACTCAACAAGGGTCAAAATGCCACATTATGGTGTCAACAGAACAAACACAAGCGAAAGACTTTTATAAATACTAAGGTTACAAAAGTTCAAAATGAAACTAAGGACATAATAAGTCTAAATAATAATGACTATCAAACTAGAATACAGATCTAAATGGAAGATAACTCCAAAGTCAAATCCAAATGCAAAGGGGATCTATCGTCAGGGTGGTCCACTAAGAGCTTCTATGCACACTTCACTTAATCCCCAGGTTCCAACATAAACCTGCCGCAGGAAAAGAAATGCGGCTGAGCTTAAAAAGCACAGTGAACAGATATTAACAATAACTGAAAATACAAAAATCAAACGAATAACGAATCAAATGATGCCAACTCAATGGAAGAGAAGAGCCTGCTGAGAAGATGTCAGATGGAACAGAATACAAAACAAATATGAATCAGATACAGAATCAGAGTGCATAACAAATATCAATCAATATAGGATCGGAGTGCATTGCTGATGTGTCATGTGCGTATGCTCTAATTTATACCCACGGTATGTCGTTGTGGTTTTAGCAGTATTCAAGTTTTAAATTTATATTTAGCCGACTTATCAATAACACACACACTTTAACGAGCAGTGTACCCGGTCAGTATGAATATAATGGTAAGTAGAGTGTCGATCACTAAGAGTGGAACGTATTATCTAGTTATTCTAATCAGTATTTTAATATCTTAAGTTAGCTATACAACCTAATCTAACGCAAGGGGGTTTCAGTCTGAGAGGCTGGCACGGTTTGGTTATGATTAAATATAAACTAAACTAATAAGCACGAATCAGCGAATAGCACACATGTACACAGATAAATACTTGAGACAATAAGAAGACCTGTCCTGATAGTTAAGTAGCTTGTCACTTGTTTTATTGCTAGTTTTATATGAAGTGTATAGTTCGATGCAACGCACCGAGATTAATTCCTTTCTCGTTGGCTCTAATCTTATCGGCGAGTAAACCCTTAATGATTACTTATGACTATCCTATTTATCTTTCTTCCTACTTTTCTATAGACGATAGAATGCATAGGCGATCTAATAAATAGGCGAGGAAGGGGCATGGCGACCCAAGCAATGCTCAGCTAGACACAGAGGTTATCAATGCACTAATAAAAGTCACCAAAGACATCAACATATAAACTTTAATTAATGGGAAAGCAATTTTAAGGGGAGTTGAAGTGCATGATTAAATCAATGACACAAGCCCATCAATCCTGACCAATTAAAGTGTACTAATACAATAAAACAAAACTACTTAATGAATTGAATACATGCAGGACCTTCTTACAGCTCTTGTATCTTCGTTCAAGGTGTGTCTTGTGTTGCTACTTCGTCTGAATTCGGCTTAGGGTTTCTGTCTTCTCGTCCTTCGTATATCTTATCCTCTCGAAATTCGTCTGGCCTTGGGGTATTTATAGTTTCTGTCTGAGGGCTAGATGCGGCGCATAGAATAAGTAGATGCGGCGCATCGACTTGACTTCGCGTGGGGTCCAAGATTAATATATTCAAGAATATTCGTACACCGCCAGAAGATGCGGCGTAACTCCATTCTTAGATGCAGCGCATGTCCTTGCTGTCTTGGATCGTAGCTTGTGAAATCTTGATAGTGAAACGCCGTATACAATAAGTAGGATGCGGCGTATCTGGAGCAGAATAATCTTGATCTTGTACATTTCAGTAGACTCTTAACTTCTTGCTTGTTTTGCTCCATAATTAGTCCAAAATCGCCAAGTTTCACATAATACTTGTTTTTACCTGAGAATTACAAAAGTAAACATTAACGTATCAATTCTCACAGATAATATAATAAAACAAGTCAAATAAATAGGATAAATGATGGTAATAAAATGTACTTATTTGAGTTCATCAATTGCCCAACTGCCTAAGCATGATACATGAATAGGCCAAATAATAATATCACAATCATATCACAAATCATATACCGTCAATTCCAAAGTTGTACAAGGAGCTGCAGACTCTAATGTACCAAAATGTGATGGGGTGTAGGAGCACACACCAACCAATCATCAGATACAGATACAGATTCTCTAGGATGCATCCATACGCCCCCTACAAAACAAATCATATATATACACCTGCTCATGACAGGTATATACACATATCATAATGGCCAATGTGCCCAAATATCATAACAGAACAGAAGAGGACGTCGTGGATCAATCACACCTCCACAGAAAGTGTCATGCCACAGGTGCCTCAATGACATGGCCATGGTACCTCCATGGCTAGGAATACAGATACAGAAGCTGGGCAATACAAGAGTAATCATAATCATAATCATAATCATAATCATATCAAATCAATCATATCAAATACTGAACTGAATCATATCAAACGGATAATCAACGAATATCATAATGAGATAGCAAATCAAATATCAAAATGAATATCAAAGCGGATATCAATCAGATAACAGAACGGATATCAATAGCAATAACGGATAACCATACCAATGGATGCCCTTACTGAAAAAGGACGAAATATCTGTACCTTAGCAAATGAACGGAAATGAAACGATCACAAGAACAAGAGTCACTCCCTCCTTTGAGATTCTACATGAATTAGGGATCATGTATTACTTATTAGCTTATAGTTAATCAGATTGCACATTTAATGCTTCTTTCTATTTTTAGAAAGTTTCCATTTTTAGTAACTTTCCAAATTTAGTAAGTTTCTTGAATTAGTAACTTTTCGAATTAAGTAAGTTTCCCGAATTGGTAACTTTCCATATTTAGCAAGTTTTCATAATTAGTGCGATTCCAAATTTAGTAACTTTCCGAATTTAGTAACTTTAGGGTAACATTCCGAATCAAATTCAGGTTTACCAATGATAAGAAGTTATAGTAGGGCTCATATGTTCAAAATTAGGTTTATGACTTATAGTTACCAAATTAGAGTTTATATAGCAATTCTAGACCAGTTTCTTACGATTTTTCATGCCTCTCATTTAAGCCCCAAAAATTCTGAAATAAATATATGTGATTCCCATATTAGTCTAGTGTCTTCAGAAATTTTCATAGATTTTATTAGCAAGTTAAAGTACTGTTACAAAAATCATCTTTCCAGAGCTACCCAGAAAATTAACTGCAGATACACACAGAAAGTTTGCCTTTAATTAACACATTTCGACACTTTAGAAAAATCCACAACAATTCCAGGAAGTCACACATAACTTCTATATCACCCCTGTAAAAGGACAGCTCTCCCTGTGGTTTGAAAATGAAAAATAAAAAAACTCGACTGATTTTCAGACTCAGATTCTCGGGTTTGACAACTTATGATCCAAAAATCAAAAAGCTTACTTACCGACCTCTATTTTCTATCAATCTTATATTTCCAGAAAGTAGACAAATAGTACTTATGTTTAGAATAAAAAATCACTTAAACACACGTTGACATCTTCAGTTTGGACACTCATCAATCCAACCCAAATTCTGCACAGATATAACGAGACACAAAAAGGACTAACGAGACCAAACAACCTAATACTCTAACCATTTTTTTGATCCGATTCACACACATATTTTTAGAGGTTCAATTGACATATAACACCCATGTTTCCAGCCCTTGATGATCATACACACAACACACACACAACACATAATTAACGAGCCAAAGGAGATCACATAAAATAACACAATTCGAGCCTTAGTTCCCACGTATTAAATGCATGCGCCCCTCATTGATTCTTAGGTTTCTATCCACCTTTTAGGTCGTATATTTATGAGTATTAGATGATCTATTAGGGCTAGCTTCAGATCTGATTCACTAGGCAAAAAATAATAATAAAAATAAAAAAAAACACCAAGTTGACATATATGGGTGGTGGTTGCATGATTTTATGTAACGTTTTCTTGTGTTATTCCAATTCAGATTCACGAAACAATCATCATATTAGTTTGATTATTATGGTTCATGTCACAAGTTTACTTTCTGATTGTACATATGATATAAGGTGTCGAATGGCTGGAAAAACAAAGACATGAAGGTGATACCTTTAGGTAGAATTTTTACGAGGCAAGGAGAACAAAAGAGACCCACGAATTCAATAACAACCAACCCAAGAATCACACAATTAAAACCACCTTCAAACCCGCTTCTTCCTTGATCCTTAAGAGCTAAACAGAAAGGGAGTTATGGCTGCTAGGGTTCGGTTTATGGAGAGGGAGAGAATGCCGTGAATTTTGAGTGAAAGAAGTGAGGGAGGAACGTTTAATTTATGTGGGGAAACCGTGTGTTTTATACTAAAATTAATGGATCACAAATCATTTTATTTAAGTTAAATATTACTTTGGTCTAATCTCTTGTTCTTATCCCATATTGACGTGTGAAAGAGGAGAGGGGATTTTCAAAATTTTTGATCGGTTCCAATCATCACACATAGTAAAGGTGTACCTTTTTTTTTTTTTTTTTTTTTTTTTTTTTTTTTTTGTAGCATAAGATAGGTAAGTTTTATTTTCAGTATTAATTTTATAACTTATAGTTTAGGTTTAATATTAATTCAAGTATATAACATATAGTTTACATATTTTTTATTTATCAAATAAACTTAGGTTAAATTCAAATTATCAAGTAAAATGTGATTACGGATTTTAAGGTTTTACAACTCTTCCCCTCTAAAAAGAAAAATTTCGTCCTCGAAATTGAGTCGGAAAAGTTAGACAGAGACGTACCAAATTACGAAAGAAATGTCAATAAATAGCCTCATGCTCGGAGGGGTTCTTCCAAAAGATTTTAACGAACAGAAAATTTTTCTCATGACTCGATCTAGACAAACTAGGATAGCCACGGGCTCTCCACAGAACACAAATCATAACAAATCTGATCCAACGAATACAAAACAACTACGTAGCAGATGATAGTTGTAACCTCATAAAGAGATGCATGAAACACATATACACACGAGGCAAATACGGAGGTAGTGCTAACCAATAGGAAAACTTCATCAACTCTATCCAGATTCTGAACGAACTAAGAGAATGTACCATCGATCAACGAAGCACATACCAAATTATCAAACCGTATCAAAACGCATAATGAGATGGGTAACACATTCGTACTGATGATCAATTGAGCATATATCGGAATATCGAAACGTATCAGAATGCAAAATGGGGTAGGTAGAATAATTGTACGGATAAGAACGAACCTAAGGACTACATACCACGAACTAAATCTCCCTTAGATGCTAAAACGTCTAACAATGTTGGACGGAAATCATATGGATCACACAAATCCCCGGTCTAAAGTTCCAAAGTTTCTCTTCCACAAATTTACTATGACTCAATTCGTGTTGTCCTTCCTAAACGTGAGCGTAAATCCCGTTACAAGGTCCATGAAGGTTTAAATCCCACTTCCTCATAAGAATATCCATAGCTAAGGAAAACCACTTGTACGCTGATGCTAACTCCTAACCTGTTTACATGCTAGACATTTCGCCACCAATGTAGTCACAACCGTCTTCATATCACTCCATCAAAATTTCTGCTGCAAGTCTATATACATATTAATACAACTAAGATGAATAGAGTGAATAGAACTGGGTGCTATAATCAAATCCGCTCCCTTTTATTCTTCTAACATAGATCATATTCCATTGTCTTGCTCCTGAGCTTCTTCATGTTCGTCGCCTATCACTCCGAAGTCATATCTCCTACGGTTCTAGCTGTATTGATGCATAACCAATAATCTTCCCGTGTTGCATAAGGACATAGCTAAGTCTCCTTCTTGAGTAGAAACAAGTCTCTTTTTAGCTTTTCAAAATTCTCCTCTCATTCTTCATTCCAACCAAATTTACTCTTCGAGAATATCACATAGAGCTTCTTCTGACGTAGAAGTTTCAACACAAAAATACGAAGATAATCCCCGTGTTTCTCTTTCGTCTCTGAATACACCAAGATGTCATACTATGACAATTTGTCCGAGTACTCATGAAAGAAACGATTTATCAAGTCCCTAGGAACAGTCGGAGTAGTAGTCAATACAATTGGCATCACTAATACTCATAAAGACCATAACGAATACGAAAGGCAATTCTAGGAACATCTTGCCCCTTTACACCAAACTGAGAATAATCAGATCTTAAATCAATCATTGAGAAAATTCACACTCAGAAGTTGGTTAGACAAAACGTCAATTCGAGGTAACGGATAACGGTTCTAACTGTAATACTATTCAGTTTCCAGAATTCAATACACAACCTCATGCTATTATCATCCTTCTTCACGAATAAAACTGGAGTACACCACGGAGACACACTCGGACGGATAAAGCTACTCCCTAGAAGTTGATCCTTCAATTTTTTTTCCCTTCAATTGATGTCGTTCAATACGGAGTTTCAGAATTAGGCAAAACGTCGCTCTTATACGGATAGAGTTTTGAATCAACCAACTTACTGTCCTCATGCACTTCTCAAGACATCTTATGATCCCAATAAGTTCAAGTTATATGATGTAACTATTATCACGTTGGCCAGGCGTCATAATACTTGCATTATATACACATGCCTTTATTGCAATCACATTCTACCTCGAGTCGTGACTAAACAAATTCTCATAACCAGATCAAAACAACTTCACATTCAGATGGTAATCTTGGTAGTTCATCAAGGAATACATCGCGAAATTTCAAACCACCGAATAACTCTCAAGGCGAGTTTCATCAAACGAAGTATCTTTACAATCCCGAGGAATTAACGTACGAGTTTTCAAAGCAAAGGTGATCATAATTGTTTACCAGGTTGGAAACCATGGTACAGAATTTTGAGTTTCTCAAATCACCAAAAATGACAAATCTAATATGACCGTTGTTAGCATCTGGATGCTCAGTTAACAAATCCATATTCAGAATAATATCGAATCAAACATTCCTAAAGGAAACAGATTAGCAGAACGAAACTTATCTTCAAATATCTTCAAAACGTACTGGACAATTCCGATACTTGTGACTGATACTCACAAGATTTTTCATAGAGATAGAAATAGATATATCAAAACCAAATAGTGGAGAGGGGACCTTAATATGCTTAGCAAAAGCAAGAGGAACCACAGAATGTGTCCAACATATCGGATTCATACATATAAAATTTCTCTGAACGGACGAAAAGGCATCTAAACGAATGAAAAACTAATCAGAGATCAAAATTCGAAAGAATGCGGTCACATCAGAAAGTGAAACCTGTTGGGCATTACTACAAAATTCTCAAAGCATTCTAAACTTATTTGATTACTAAGCTTATGTTGTGTATCCTGGTAAATTTTCTAAATCTTCAGAACGAATGATCTTATAAGGTTTAACTGAAATCAAAGGCATAAATCAGAGTGGTGCGGAAGAAAGATAGCTAACCAATGCTTTATCACATAATCTACCCAATCCTCACCGGCCATAACTGAAGTTCCTACGGGGAGAAACCTAAAGCAAATCTTTCCAAGGTTATTCCATAAGCTCCTACAGTGCAAACCTAAGGTTCCAAATCTTCACAGGCCATAACTTATGTGCTACAAGTCGAAGCCTGATTTCTGATACCATAATTGTAACACCCAAATTCAAATTATCAAGTAAAATGTGATTACGGATTTTAGGGTTTTACATTTATCCTTTGTCTCACCACTCTCTCTTCCTTCTCTCTAGTCTTTCTCTCTCTCTACAACACCATCATGGGTGTGTTTGGCTATTCCGGCTGACCACACCATAATATATCAACCTAAACTATAAGAAATATTCGATCCTACAAAAGGACAATCACATTCAGTGCGAGCAATAATTTCTTCCTTGGTGTAACGTTTGAATGTGGTCGACTAGATCTTGAAGTTGAAGAGGAGGCAGACCTCATGGCTAGGGTTTGTGTGGTGGGGATAAAAGTGAATGTATAAATAAAGAGAATGAAAAGAAAGTGTTTTAATAAATATATTATATGTATAAAATAAAGAAAAAAGTAAGAAAACTATGGAAAAAAAAAAGAATTACTCAGCGTTTACCTACGCCACGTCGGACAAGCAGTTGCATCCGGTCACACAGACCATAAAATAGCACGATATAAAAAGGTTAGTGACAAGTTGAGAAAAAAAAAAAGTATGCAACATACAATGACAAAAAGTAGCTAGTATGATGCCTTTTTATGCAAATAACCATTTTAAAAACATTGAACTTAAATGGTGGACATTTCAAAATCAAAGATGTACAAATCACTTAATCACTATAAACAAGGGTTTAATTACGCGCCGCTAAAGCGCGAGACATGACCTCCACATTATGAAATAGACCAAGGTACAAAAATGAGTTCAAGGCTTCCCGCATGACTAACAATTTGACATGAATTAGTAAGATGTCGACTCGAATCATTATCAATATCATCAAACCTTACTTTTATGTTAAGAACTTTAGTATTTTTCAAGCCAAACTTGTTTTTTTTAACAGTCTCAGCCGATACTTTCAAATTTTCACATACACTTGTTTTATTGAGCAAATTTATCATGGATTGTTTTATGCAAACTCAATTTTTTTTTATCAAAAAGACTTGTTACACTATGGACAAAGTTTAAGTTAGCCCAAACATCAAACTACAGCCATATGACAGCTCGACTTAGACTCAATTCAGCTGATTTGCAAATTGCAATCCTACTCCAAACTCCCAGAAAAAAGGACCTTTGAGTAGACATCAAACTGGTGCTACTTTTGCTTCAAAAGGATCAAAATCTTTTTGTGTTACTTAACAACAAAGGTAGTATCTTTTTGTTCACGTATCAATTATCCACATCAGTACATCGCATAGGAAAAAACAGACGTTATGATATCTGTTGTAAATTGCGTATGGAGAAACATATATAGGAGTGTTTGGCGTAAGCTTATAAGCTTATTACATTTTGAAACCAATTAGGCTGTTTTGGGAACCAAGAAAAGTTATGGTTTATTAGTTATTTATATCAGAAAAGTTGTTTTGAGAAAACCAATATGGAGGAGCTTATCCAAAAGAGATTATTTGAGCTTATAAGATGATAAGCATAAATTGTTTGCTATAAGCTAATCCAAACACCACCATAGAGGTACTTTTAGAAAAAAATATTTATCGGCATCTATAAAACTAACCAATTACACTAGCCGCAATCAACCCATTTTTGTTCATTCCATTTCAATCACATTGCAATAATCACTTCGAAAACACACATCCAAACATAATTTAGTGGTTCAGATGGAAGCACTTGGCAATCATGAATAATTTTTTTTTGGGAAAGGGGATGAAACCCCGGCAAATTAATCATGAATAATTGGCAATGTGGCAAATTGGCAATCATACCAGACGATCATACGTAGTCAAACAAAAAGATGACCCAAAAACGCGGCATAATATGGATTGGAAACGGTCAATGTTGTAAATATCGTTCGGCGGTACCGTGGCGGTCGACCCCCCGCCAAGCGTCATATCGGTCTTGGCCAGAGGCCATAAATTATAAATGAGTTTATTTTTTAAAAAATAAATATTAGCAATATTAATGTTTTTATTATTTTTAATTATATATCTTTTGTTATATAATTATAAATCTGTTGCTTCTCTAACATAACCTAGAAAAGCATCATTGATTTGTTCCCCAAAAACAAAATCAAAAAAATCGAAGTTAACTGGCGTGAATATGAATTAAAAAAAAAAAAAATAAAAAATAAAAAATAAAAAAAAAAAAAATCCTAAGTTGAGCGGCGTTGACCGACCCGCCACCATGGCCGATTTTGACCACCAGACCAAAACCGATAAGTTAGATCGATATGGGAAATATCGTGGCGGTGGACCACCTCCAACCGCCATATCGGCCACCATGGCCGATTTTTACAACACTGGAAACGGGTCATCACTCTTTTAATCAATCTATCTTTTACCAAAAACTTAACCAAAGATGGTAATAGCAACTTGGGTCCTAAGGCACAAAGATAGTCCACAAAACACATTAATATCCAAACTCAAGCAGCCATAGTTGACTTTACTTGACCTTGACGTTATATTTTGTTGTATGGTGGGACATTCCAGCTATACTACCATTAACATTTTCCAAGCTCTATCCAAAAAATGGGTCCCAAACCAATGGACCCAAACAAACTCACATGTACATGTTTGTTACCCAATCTTTTAGTCAATTGGTCCCAAAAAAGACTCAAAACTTTATCACTAACCCAACAACCCTCACATGCATTCACCCTTTCCTTTGTCCCCATATGCTGACAAAACACCTACAAACACCTTTCACTGTGTGTGTGATGCACCAATAAGTGGCCCAAGAGCTAAATGACACCTATAGCTTATGGTCAAGGCACCAATAAGTGACTCAAGAGCTAAATGACACCTACCTTATGGTCAAGGCCTTAAGTGCCAATGATCTTTCATAAAGAAACAAAAACCTCACCAATAAGTGCACCAAGAGCCGAAAGACACCTAACCATGGTCAAGGTTTTATGTAGCAATGATCTTTTCACGCAGAAAAAAAAATCTAGCAAACAATGTTATGACAAAATACACATACATACAAACAAATCTTACTGTGTGTTTAGTATGCACCAATAAGTGTACCAAGAGCCAAATGACTTTATTATGTGCCAATGATCTTTCGCAAATAAACAAAAAGTAGCAAGCAAAATGTTTTTGACATAAAACACAACATATATAAACAAAATATAGTTACACAAGGTACACAGCACCGTATCAACGGTAACAAGAAAAGTAAAAATAAAACACGAGTGCATAGAAAGTTTTGTAATAATAACAAAGATAGTAATAATAATAATAATAGTAACTAACTTGATACTATACTATGGATTAAAGAAGAGGCTTTTTCACCTGTTAATGTTGAAGCTTTCTTGATTCTTTCAAAGGTACCACATTGACATATCTGGGGTCGGGTTTGACTCGCCAGAGAAGTCAACTCCTAGATTGAACGGAGACTGTGAAACAAATCTGAAGTCCAAGTTGTTATTTGCATCAAAGGCAGGATTGTAAGGCGTTTTGTTCTCAAACTGAAACCCTGTTGGCATAAAAGTTGATTGGTTGGAAGGGATGTTTGACTCGACAGCATGTCCAAAAAAGTCATCATCAAGTTGGATGGGAAATTTTTGCTTCTGGTGGTCAGCAATCACATCGAGATTCGAGGTAACATTTCTGTTGGGGTGTTGTTGATGATTAGTTTCATAAAATGACATGAGGTCAGAAATCGCCCTTTGACCATCTCCTGGAAGTCCAAGCTGGTTAACAGGTTGACCTGTGTTGATCTTCGGCTGAGCAAAAGTAGGCATGGTGAAAACAGGTTCTTTCTGAAGATTATTCATTTGGAAGTTCAGCGTTCCGCCACGATTCACTTGAGAAGGGTTAGGGTTATGGTTCGGGGTTGGACTAGGTCGGTAAGGACAGCTCATTTGATGATTGTTTCTTGAGAATCTGTCCTGAAAACCTACACGAATGTCACTGTAAGGACACTGCTGATACTCGCACGTGTAGATCTTTGGTGGCTGCTGGTCATCAGATGGTTGCTTTCGCTTCTGAACAAAACTCTCAGGGCTTGGAATTTCAACAAGCTCGCCTTTAACTTGAGCCAGTGGTGGGCCCATGAACCCTAGATTGTAAATATTGTTGACTTCAACCGGCTGAGGCTTACACTCTTCTACGTCAGCAACCTGGTCATCTTCAACACCATCAACATCATAATCACTCGTGTCACTGATGATATACGACCCGCTCCCAGTCCCTGCTCCATTAATTGGAGGGCAGCTGTCAGGATACAGTTTCCTTGATATCGCTTCCTCTTGGTTAATAATTGCAAGCCAAGTGGCGCTTTCTTTTGCCGTCATTTTGTCTTGTAAACATTTAGACTGTCTAACAAGCTTGCGAATTTTTGCAATATCTGGAGACATATGCTTAATTACAGCCGTTAAAACACCAACTTTCCAAGCTTTTTTGAGATCGTGTGGTTTTTTGTATGGCGGTGTCCCGTGCTCTTTCGGAAGCCCAAGTTGGGACCACCATTCCTCGTCACCACTCGGCCACCACGGCGGTGCAACACCCTTTTCCAATGGGAACCGCCTCTGTGGCGGGTCACAGTGTTGCATTAAAGCTGATAAAAGTGACCCTAGAGTGGTATCTTGAAGCTCTTGTAAGGTATGCGGGGTGGAAACCGGCGTTAAATTATCCTCATTTTTCCCAGGGATCGAGTGATCCGCTTGGTATTTAGCAATTGCAGCCGGCCCATTGCGATCAAACCGGACTTTTTCCTTCCACCAAGCACGAAGATTATCAGAAGCTCCGCTCACGGGTTTCCCATTTTCAGGGATGATCCCGTACACAAACCCTTGAGCTTTACAAACTTCCATCATTTTAAGCATGTATTTCAAGATCCCGTCTTGTGCACGAGACATTTTCTTTCTTCTTGCTTGCTCTTGAGACTGACGTTGCTTGGCGTTATCAGCTTCTTTACCTTTATTTTGATCTTTAAGTCGCCTCAAAAGCATACGGTCTCTCCACATCCTCCTCTCGAGCTCATCAACATCCATTTCTTCATCACTATAATCTTCCTCCACCGCTGCTGCCTCTTGTTCAACTTCGGGCACCCTTTCGCTTTCACAGTTGGGACCCGAAAGAAAATCAAGATTTCCATAAAACCCCATTTCTTCAAAGATCCCCATCCCCATGGATCACGCTAAATCTAAATCAAATAATAGTGTACTTCAAGACTTAAATATCAATCTTCAATCAGAAATTTCCTGGAATAAAACAAAAAACAACTTAGAAATCGCAATAATCATCTAACAAAACAAAGATTAGCTCAGATTACAATACTAATCAAATCAACATCATACTTATGCTTCTCATGTTCAATTTTTTTCGCTTTCAAGCATACAAATAACTAAGGGGGCGTTAATGATTGCTTAACTCAAACTAACTTGCTTATCTTTAAGCCCTTATTTACACTTAAAACAAAGCAGATAAGCACTTTAAAAAGCAAATCCCAAAAACCCTCTAAACTACACATAAAGATCATATACTTGCTTCTTTCCATGTAAAAGTACATTAAGTCACATAAAGTTAACTTTTTTACCAATTTTACGCTAAAAATTTGACCAATATCTATCAAGATTCTTTAACTTTATCATTCTTTCATATAAATATAACAAACTCACATACACACATATATGAAGAATAGCAAAAAGATTATTAAAAAACAAAAATAAATAAATAAATTGTTTTGACTTATTTTTACATTAAACATAGCAAAAAATATTCATTTTTTAATCATAGATCTCATCCATATGTAAAACAAACTAGAAATAATCACATCAAAACTAAAAAAGTTTAATTTTATAAATCATATTCAATCCAGCAACTTCATATCATATAAGGGTCAATCAACATATAAAAAAATAAAAAAAACAATCAAGATCCAATAATAACCAAAATCAAATCCAGATCAAATACACAAAACCATCAAAAGGGTATCCTTAAAATCCAAAATCTTGACGAAATAAATCATAAAAAGATGAACTTACAGGTGTGTTTGGTTTTAAGGTTTATTGAATCTTGATATTATTGTTATTTTCACATCTAAAAAATTAAGTCTTTAAAGGCAGCTGTGATGGTGGCTGGAAGAAGAGAAGGAGAGAGAGAAATGAAATGAGAAAAATTTAATAGAAAGTTGGAAGAAATAGAGAGAGTGCGCATCGTACACGTATATTTTCTATTTTTGGATATGTAAATTTTTCTTTGTTAGAGATTTGTTATACTTTTATGTAAATTGCACCTAAAAATAACTTGTCTTTTCTCCTTAGAAAAGGCATGAATATTTACCTTAGATCATATCTTGAAAAAGAAAAGGTTGTTATCACATGTTGGAAGATATTTTTTGGGAGTCGGTTTGGTGTTCAACTTTTCATAAATGTTGATTTTACTCATATTTGATTTGAATTGAGAATATACGCAACTCACGTCAAAAGATACGTAGGTAGTCTTTGCAGTGTTAGTAATTAATGAGTTTAGTTTGTTAACCACAATGACTAAAGATTTTTTCGTAAGTTATAAGAGTTTGGTGATGATATAGGTGTAACGTGTGAGTGTTCAAAGAGATATCAAGTTTAACACTTGTAAGTTGTAAGTTGCAATTCAAGGGTCTTGTCGCCCTAGCTTTGTAATCCATAATTGTGAAATTTATTTGATTTTATTAGGCTTAATAAGTCTTGCAGGTTAGTCTGGGGTGTTTATTTTTGGCTTAATGTCCTGAATGGAGAAGTTCCTTAACTCATCTAGGAAAAAATAGTGTTTCTTTTTTGCTTAATACAAACAAAAATCCTGAATGTAAAAGGGGTCTAAAATTGAGCATGTTTCCATTCAGGATTTTTTTTAACTCACAATTACACCCAACATTTTCTTCTATTCTCTTTCTTCTCCACAAATACAACCCCATCATCTCCGGTTCAATCCGGTTCAATCCGTCATCTTCACAAATACAACCCCATCATCTTCTATTCTCTTTCTTCTCCACAAATACAACCCGATTCTCTTTCTTCTCCACATTTTCTTCGATTCTTTTTGGTTGGTTTTTCGACTCCTTCGATTCTTCTCCACAAATTAACCTGGGTTTTGGTTGTTTTTTCGACTCCTTCGAGTTTTCGAAATTAGGGTTTCTAGGGTTTTGGGCGTTTTTGATAGATTCAACGGCGATGAATGGTTTTTTTCTGGGGTTGTTTGGAATGTTTGATTGTTGTGATTTATTGGGTTTAATTTCATTTTTGGTGTGTTTTAGGGTGGATTTGGAATTAGGGTTTTTAGGGTTACGGAAACTGGTGTCGTTGAAGCCGGAGGATGGGAGGGAAGATGAGAGGCCGAGGGAGGAAGCGAAGTTTGCGATTTCTGAGTGAAGGTTGTCGTCGGAGTTAACGGTGGTGGTCTTTGGTTTTTTGGTTTTTTTGTTGTGGATTGACATTTTTTCCGGTGGGTTTTGGGGAGGTGGTGAAGGTGATGATGGTGGTGGTGGGAGGAGAAAGGGTTGTTTCTGGTTTCATTAAGAAAAAAAAAAGAAACACAATTTTCTTATTCAAACCTTTTTGTAAAAAGACATGTTTTCCAATCAGGACCTGTTTCCAAAAAGGAAAATAAAAGAAACACCAGGTTAGTCTGTCGAGTTTAAAATTTACGTGTCGCGTGATCAAAGGTGACTCATGTGAAGTTTCTTCTATCCAAAGAAAAAACAAAAACAAAAGTAAAAATCTGACATAAAAATATGTGTTTCGCGGTTTTTATCCTTAAAACGATGCAAATATATAGTTTACGTGTCTCTACTGAAATCAAAAATAAACCAACGTGAACAAATATTGGGAAGTGTTCGATGATTGTAATAACCAATAAAGCAGAAGCGCAAATGCGGAGATTATCATTAATCCACACATAACATGTTTCAAGACACTGATATGAGATGTATCACTCAATCTACTTTCTTTTGACAAACCTATATAGGATGGAAACAAAAGCCTAAACTAAGAAAGAATTCATTCACCAATGATTGCACTGTCGATCCTCTACAGAAGAAGAAGGAGGTATCATACGATGTGTCATTTGGTGTTCATAAATGTTGCTCTTTATTTGTTTTGGATTGAGAAGATACGTAAGAGACGTTTGAAGATACAAAAATGGTCTTTGCGGTGTTAGTGCCTGAAAATAACTTGTGTTTTCTCCCTTAAAAGAAGCATAGATATTTACCTTAGATCATATGTTGATAAGAGAAGGTTACCACATGCTAAAAAAATTCTTCGGAGTCCATGTTCATAAATGTTGATTTGGATCAAGAAGATACGTAAGAGACGTTAGAAGAAACGTTGATAGTCTTTGTGGTGTTAGTAAATTAGGGCTTTAGTTTGTTTTCGTCAATGATTAAAGTAAAGGTTTTTTTTTTTAAACTCATAAGAGTTTATTGGATCATTTGGTTGTGACGTGTAAGATTTCATAGAGGTATCAAGTTTAACTCTTGTAAGTTATAAGTTGCAACTCATAGGTCTAGTCGTCCTAGCTTTGCAATCAACAACTGTGAAATTTATCGTGATTTTATCAAGCTTAATAAGTCTTGCAAGTTGGTTGGTAGAGTTCAAAATTTACGTGTCAAGTCATCAAATTAAGGTGACTCAAGTAGAGTTTCTTGTATATGAAGAAAAAAGACAAATAAAAGTCACTAATCATCGTAAAAATATGTGTTTTAGGGTTTGTTATCTTTAAATTGATGCAATAATATAGTTTACGCGTCTCAGTTGTATTTTGAAATCGAAAATAAATCAAAGTGAATGAATATTGGGATGCGTTTGATGATCATAATTAACCCAAAAGGCACAAGTGCAAAATGTGAAAACTATCATTAGTCCACGCATAACATATTTCAAGACAAAGATACAAGATTTATTGCTCGATCTACTTCCTTTTGACAAACCTATGATAGGATGGAAACAATAGCCTAAACTAAGAAAGAATTCATGCCCCAATGAATGCACCATCGATCCTCCAAAGGGGGAGAAGAAGGTATCGTACAATGTGTCGTTTGGTGTTTTTACATGCTAATCTTTATTTGATTTGGATTGAGAAGACACATAAGAGACGTTAGAAGTGAAATTATTTGTGTAGAAATAACAACGTCTTTCATAACTGGTACTAATAAAAATGTCGATGGGTTACACCGGTGCACATAAACAGAATAGGCAAGTTGATAATGAGAAAAGATATACGAAATGAGATGAAAATGATGAGGAAATGAAAATATGAATATTCTCATAAAGGGATAAAACGATAATTATTCAGGGTGTATATATTTATCGGAATAAATATATAAGTAAATAAAAGGCAAAACCATAAACCCCCTAAGAGTTGTGGGTTTTTAGCTGATCCCTTATGAGGGGTGGGGGGTTAATTTGTTTCCTAACCAAACAAAAACACTTAATGATAATTCTATATTGTTTTAATTGGATTAGGAATGTCCTTAAAATCCCTATAGATACAAGGCTTCCTAAACCAGAGTTATAACTTTTTCTATAACCCTAAAATTACCTCCTTCTCCTATATCCCTAATAATTCGATCGATCAGGGTTTACCCAAACCCTAATTAACTTCCATTCGACCTTGAGGTCGATCCTGTAACACCCCCGTTTTCGATACACGCAGCGGAATATCAGTTTGGGGTGCTACTTCAAGGTTCACATTCATGATAATAGAAAACGACTCGAAAAGAGACGTTTTAAATGAAATTGTTATCATTCATTTATTAAATCAGAGTACATAATATAGGTCCCAGAGGGAGGTTCGGAAAATATGTTATAAAAGTTACATTATTCATCGAATGATAACAAAGTGGACACTCTTATTATAAAAAGAAAGTCCACAGCCACTCCGTGCCGATAGCCATGCTTTTAATTACCTGAGATAAACATGCTTAAAAAGTCAACACAAAGGTTGAGTGAATCTACAGTGTTTAAAATTATAAATAAGTTTTGAACATAAGCTAAAAATAAAAGAAATCAGTTATATCACAATACGGAATATTGCACTAAACCTAATGACACGTAATGCGTTGACAGTTTACAGTCTCACTAACGTAATAAAAATGAAAGTGGTTTGCCCCCAGGATTAGATATCAAATATAATGCATCTGTCTAACCGGCTACCACGAAGATATCCATCCGATTAGTACAAATGGGTCGTCAGGCCAATAGATCTATTCACATATTCGCGCTCACCCAGTAAGTGACTAATGGTGCATGATATGAGGGACTTTTAAATATAAATAATAATAATAAGGGACAGTTAGCCTAGTGCAATAACAATCAAGAAAATACTTGTGCTCGGTTTGGTAGCATGTATCTCCCCACGAGTTTAGAAAACATATAAAGAAAAGTGGGACTATAAACTCACCTGAACAGTCTGGATGGAAAACAAAGTTAAACAAAGTTGATAAACGTCTCCGGCACGCAACCTGGTTCGTTATGTCAAATTTCAGTAATCGTTTCTGAATATTTACAAGTTGTATAATTTGTTTCGTAACGTTTTCGGTTATCGGTTAAATGTTATTTTGAGACAACATGAAGTCTCTTCAAAAGTTATAAGATTTATCTTATTTCTTTTATCTGTAGTTTTCGTTCCGTTCGTTAAATAGATACTTCGTTTGTTCGTTATCGGAGAAAACATATTTCGTTTATTAATTAATATCTTAATAATAAGAATACTAATACTAATAAGAAATATAATAATAATTATACTAATAATAATAATTATTATAGAAAATATTACCCTTCATCCCCTAAAGTTTCACATATTGACAACTTATGCCCTTGAACTTTTGTAAAATGACAATTTTTACCCCTCAACTTTGATCAAATGACAGTTTTTACCCCTGTAGTTTCAAAAGTGACACTTTTTACCCCTGAGGTTCAAGTCGACAGCATACAAGGTTCTAGTTATAATTTTAGTTAGAGTCTTGGCAGAAAATACCCCTGAGACTCCCGTCGCGTTACGTACGACGTCCTTATTTTCATAAAATGCGTTATATATTACGGAAAATAGCAAAACTTTTTACGACTCTTTTACACACTTCTTTATCAGTTTATAAACATCATTTTTACAAATTTCCAGCTCGTGATTCGAGCTCACGAGCTCGGAATAATTTTTATTAGGGTGCGTTTGTTCAAAATTCTGGGCAGTAAAACAAGCGAAAAGAAAAGGTTATATCTCAATGAATACTCGATCATTTTACTCCGTTCTTTTTCCTATAGTTAGACAACTAAATGATCTTGATTCTGACAAAAATTTAGAATTTTTAGTGTCCATTTGGTGGTCGAATTTTAGGTTACAAGGTTGAGGTCTGCTGTGGTGTCGACAGGAACAAAAAGAAAAGAAAAACATTTGGTTTTTGATTTTAGAACTTACGAACTAGGGATCTTAAATTATTTTTAGTATAAACAACATATCTAGACTGTTTCTAATTTGTTTTAGGTGTTCTAGGTTCATAAAAATATATTAGAGGGTGTTTGTTTTGTTCGATTGAAATGAAAAAGAAAATAAAAATTTGGTTTTGATCTTTTAGGGTTTCTAACTAGTTTTCTAAGGTATGTTATAATCATATTAAGTGTATTAAACTTGTTTGTATCTTATTTTAACTCTTCTTAAGTTGTAAAAAAAATAAAAAATAAAAAATAACTAAGGGTGTGTTTGTTTAACTCGACAAAAACAAAAAAAAAAGAAAAAGAAAAGAATTTCTAGTTTTTGTGTTATATCCTTATTAGAGATTATTAGGGTAGTCTTTTAAGAGTATTCAGAGTATAGTAAAAGAAATGAAATGAGTTGAGAACTTACCTAGCTAATATGGTTCGAAATAGGGCAAGTTTTGGGCGTAGGGCATGGAAATGGATCACAAGAGTGTCTCCTTCCTTCTTTGGCTTCTTAGGGTGTTTTTGAACTTATATAAGGGCTGTGAGATCAATGATGAGAGTGTATGTAGGCTGTGGTGGTTGTGTCGAGTGATGTGAGGGAGTTTAGGAAGAGTAGTGGTCGAATATATATAGTAGGAGAGGATTAGGGTTTCTAAACCCTTCTAGGGTTTCTCTTGGAAGGTGTAGGGAAGACAAAGGTGATGTGTTTCTTTATTGGAGGTACCATGTGGTTGGAGGGGGAAACAAGAAGATGTGGAAAGTCCCTTGCCATACAAGTAGGTTATTTCTAGAAGAGGGGGGATGTGGAAGGTTTAGGGTTTAGCATGTGTACACTTAGGGTTTAAGAAAATATAGGACTTGGTTTGTGTTTTGTTGAAATTGAACTAGGCTAGTGGAAAATGGGTTAGTTTGGTTCGACTAGAGCTTCATGGGGTTGTACATCGAGCTTAGGCATGTGGTACTCTAGGGTTAAGGATTTAGTTAGGGTTTCTAGGGCTTATGTATTAATTAGGAATGGTTTTGTAGATTTTCTAAATATATAAATGTATATCGAGCTATATAAAATCAAAATAAAATAATTTGGTGCTTTGGAAAGTTGTACCTTAAGCTTAGTAATGTTGTACTAGGGTTTAGAAAATAAGAAAATTATAATTTTAATAATTCCTTAATTTATATAATTTTTATTAAGGTTTTAAAGTACTTAAATGGGTTTTTAAGTTTTTGTGCATTAGAGGGTTGTACAATAGGTTTAGAGGATTGTACAATTATTTTATAAATTAATAAATTTATTTTAAGAATTAATGTATGAAATTATTACAAAATATACCTTTAAAATAGTTATTATTAAAGTTTGTATAGTGTTTTTGTTAATAATTAGTTTTTATGCATTAGTGACTTGTACCTTGGTTTAAAGGACTTGTACATATATATTTTATAAAAATATTATTTAAGGTTTGTGATTTTATTACATAAAATCATAGTTTTATGAAATTAGGGTTTTATCGAGAGTTATAGTGGAATTAGGGTTTCTGTGCTTTAATAACTTGTACATTACTCAAATAAGTTGTATTTTGGTATTTCTAGGGTTTTATTATTTTCTATATGTTGTTATGGTAGTTTAGGGTTTTATAAAAACTCTTATTATATAAGAAACGTTTAGTTTTTAACGTACGTTAACGAATTAACATAAAGTGGTAAATGGGACATCATAAAGTTTTAGGTCAAAGGTGTTTATATAGATAAACATTAAATCAGTTAAGGTCGGGTTGCGTGCGAGCACGTTAATCGAGGATGTGAGCTACGTCACATAAGATAATAGTTATGTTCAGATAAGTAAATAAAAAAAAAATTACACGTAGAAAAGGATAAGTATTCTATAAGATAGTTTATTTTAATGCGGGATTTTCACAATGGTTACAGTCTCCCTCCGTTGAGGGAATCTCGTCCCGAGATTCAGTCTACATTGGTTAAGAGGTTGGGGAAAATAAAGTATAGAGAGAGTTAAGCTTAGATTTCTAGCCTATTTAGATAGGGAATATGAGAATGGGAAATCGTACAACGATTTGGTTTGCGATGGGAGTTTGATATGCTTAAAATGACATAAATAAATGCCTAAAAACATTATCAATATTTATTCATATCTCTATGTTTTGATGATCACAAAATGTAAACTCATTAAAACATAAACTTATAAATTAAACAAGTACTTAGTTGTAAATATTCACTTCTACAACTAAAATCACTTAAGGTATAAATGAACTAATGCTTAATGCATTATATGATCAAAGGAACATTTTCTTAATAACTAGATTTTTTATAAAACATCAAAAACATTTTATATATTTTTGAAAAACATTTTTGGTATTAAATAAAAATGTTTAATCTTTTATAAAAATATGAATTCAAATTTTTAACCAAAATCAGTTAAAATGTTCCAGAAAAACCTTCCCCACAAAAGGACAAATCTGGGCAACGGACACCTTGGGCGGCCCCCTTAATTTTACTAGGCGGCCCCCTTAAAATTAAGGGGGCCGGCCACGCTCCAGTAGGCTCCAGCTGTCCAGATTTTTCCCTATAAATACCAGCCTTCCCCTGGATTTTTACTCACCCTTTTGCACTAAAACTTTATGTTGTAAATCTCATTTCATATCTTCAAAAAACCTTTGATCATGTAATCTTAAGCATTGGTTTCCAAGTGATCCAAGCTTCCACCATCCAAGTGCAAAAGAAGAATACTTCTATTAATCAAGACTAGAAGTATTACAACTTAGTAGCATCTTGTTACTCAAGTTGTTTGTTTTGTATACTTTGTAAATCTTTCATTCATTTGTGTAAAGTGTGTATACATGTTGTAAACATAAGTGATTAGGCTAGAGTAGTGTGTAAGTAGTGAAGAAGGTGGATAAGTAGTTGTGGAGTAAAGAAGTAGAGTAGAAGCCTTGTAAAGTTGTGAAGTAGAGAAGTCTTGAAGCCGTTGTGAAGCCATAGCCTAGAAGTCGTGAAGCCGTAGCATAGAGGTTGTGTAGCGGTCGTGTTGAAGCCATGAAGTCCTAGTCATGAAGTCCTAGTGTTGAAGTCGTGAAGCCGTAGTGTTGAAGTCATGAAGCCGTAGCATAGAGGTTGTGTAGCGGTCATATTGAAGCCATGAAGTCCTAGTCGTGAAGTCCTAGTGTTGAAGTCATGAAGCCGTAGCATAGAGGTTGTGTAGCGGTCGTGTTGAAGCCGTGAAGTCCTAGTGTTGAAGTCGTGAAGCCGTAGCATAGAGGTTGTGTAGCGGTCGTGTTGAAGTCGTGAAGTCTTAGTCGTGAAGACATAGTGTTGAAGTCGTGAAGCCGCATCATAGAGGTTGTGTAGCGGTCGTGTTGAAGTCGTGAAGAAGTCGTGAAGTAGTCGTGAAGCCGTTGTGAAGTAGTCGTGAATAAGTTGTGAAGAAGTTGTGTTGTGAAGTTGTGAGATTGGTTCTAGCTACGATTAGAACTCGACATTTAGCTTTGTGTCATTAAACCCGTGTAAGCCAAAGTTGTGTACGGTTTTCTCCGCCATAAGGGAGCTTATTGAAGTTGTGAAGAAAACTCTCGAGCTTGGTGCTCGGGGAGTGGAGTAGGGCAAGGAAGGTGTCCTTGTAGCCGAACCACTATAAATCCCTCGTGTCTCGGTTAGATCTTTCCATCTCTTACTTACATCTTTATTTATATCGTCATTACTTTTATAACATATAGGCATATATAATTGTTAGTAATAATTAGAAGTTGACTTCACATATAGATCAAATTGAAACTCCATTCAAGAAACCAAAACTTTTACAATCAATTTAAAAGAATACATATATAACTAATAATAAGATTTAAGTTTTATTTTTCATAACAAACTAGAATCTAAGTTTTTAAAAGTAAACAAAGGTTTCATAATAAAATTAAAAAGACGTAAAACTATTCAACCCCCCCTTCTAGTTTTCCACAATTGGTATCAAGAGCCACGTCAATCAAGATCTTTAAAATATACTGTATTTTAAAACTTGAATCGATCTATGGAATTCGAAAAATATCTAGAAGGGGAATCTGTGCTAAAACCACCAGTATTTGAAAACTATACTTTTCTTGAATGGAAAAATAAATTTGAAACTTATGTGAAATCAATTGATCTAGATCTTTGGCATGTCATTTCGATTGGTGATTTTGAAAGTCAAACAAAAACATATTTTGAAAGTCAAACAAAAACATATTTTGAAAATCAAACAAAAACGGATTTTGAGAGTCAAACAAAAACGGATTTTGAAAGTCAAATTGAGCATTTGAAAACAAAGAATGACATAAATAATAAAGCTAAAATAATTATTTATAAAACCTTGCCGAAAGTTGAATATGAAAGAATATTCTTCTGTAAAACGGCAAATGATATTTGGAAAAATCTCTTAAACTTTCATCAAGAAAAATTTCAAGCCAAAGATGAGGATTTTGATCTTATACATGAATTAGTTATCTTAGAAAATTTAATAGATGAACATTTAGATAAAATAGATACATGTGCTACTAGTTCAAATGTTGTTAATGTAGGTATTAACGACGAAGACTACATGAATCAACTCCAAAGTGAACTCAATCCAAAATCATGGAGTGACACAGACGAAGGAGAAGATCATCATCCGTACAAGACATGTTCGGGTCAAGCCACTTCGGTTTAAATAAGGTGTTAGAAGCTTGCCATGATATATTTTCACACCTTGGTTATCATGAACAGTGTATTTTAACGGTCATATAACGGCTAGTTTTTTTTCCTTTAAATACCCCATTTTTAATCCTCATTCCTTCACTACTAAATTTTCTCCTAAAAACCTCAAAATGCCACCTTATTACATACCTAACAATTGTTTACATTGTTGCGGTTGCTACCTACATGGCGTATAATCCGGAAGAAGATCTCGAAGCCTTGGGCATGATCCTAATGTTCGTCGTACCACTTACTATCGTAGCCTTTATCGTGGATCAGACATGGGGAAAATAAGTCTTGCGCTAGGGTTATTAGTATAGGTCCTTGTTGTGTTTTCCTAGGTAATCCTTACTGAAATAAAACTTATGTAATCCTTGTAATATTATCACTTTCGTTGCTAACTATGTTTCTATGTATTAACTTCCAAGGTTTCTAATAAAATTTGTACTGTTTGGGTTTGTCATAAATCTTAGGGGTTTTTTTTTTTAAATCCATAATTTTGTCGAATTCCTATCTTAGAGGTAATGGGTAGTAGATGAAGACTTCTATTGTATTAAATCAAAATGATTTTATGAACAATTTATTTTGTTTAAATATTTTGCTTTTGAATGAAAATTTTTATTAGAAAATCTGAAAAGATAACCGTCCAATTTATTACATGATTCTTCCTAAATTATACATAGTTAATCAGGCTATGTATAATTGAGGACCAAATGATGTGATGTTTGGCTCAGTTACTGTGGTATTTATGCTTTTCAAAAAGTTTTAGATGGTGTACAACGCGTTATTTTTGGAAAATAACATCATAATTTTTATTTTTTTTTAAATAGGAAAATTTTAGTCCACACTACAGTGATAAGTTAGGGATTTTCTAGGGCATGAATGGGGTATCCTCAAAATAAATCTTAGAGTTTGTCTAAGGTTCCTACAGGGTAGTGATAGTCTATTGTTCCATCAGAAATAATATTCACCAAATTTCCTAATGGTATACTAATGTTTTGCTAGGTACTAATTATGAATAGGGTAAGGAGGAATAGAGTAGATAATGAAGCTAAAACGCAGATTGTGATTATTACGGAAATATTACAAGATGAAGGTTTCATATGATTGAAAGATAGTGATTACACTTAGGTTACATCCATCGTAACTTAAGGTAGAGATTCAAAAGGAAATACAACTTAAGGAGTTCTAAACCTCAATTTATTCATTTATTACAGGGATTTGTCTTCTGTTTAAACTTAAGAGTCATCCTAGGACATGGTTGGGATTTCTTAATGAATTCTAGTTTTCTTTTTCACTAGTCTTGGTTTTCCAATTGGTATTGTGGTTTTCCTATCATCGAGCTTTCTCTTAAGGTCATTTTTCTTAGGCGTGGCATCTTGCTTAATTCCTAGGTTGGGAAATTCTTAAGTTAAGGTGATGGTCTTTCTATCATCAAGTTTTCGCTTTTGGTTATTTTGCTTAATTTCTTGGGTTAGGGTGATGGTAGGTTTTAGTCAGGGAGATTCATAAATTTACGATGTGTCTGGTTAATATCGTAAATAAATGATTAACTCTTGGTATTAAACTGCTAAGGAACAAACTAATTCATTTGAAGTCTAGCAATCTTCTCTTCATTCATCAAGTTTTCTTCCGATTTTTTTTTCTTAGAGGATTCTATGGTTAAAGCCTAGTTATGGTAGGTCTATGGAATCATAATAATCTTAGGTAAAGTCATGGTAGGTCTGAGCTTAATCTCTGAAAATTACATGATATTAACAACTTGATTGATTGTTTTTACACAAAACAATTAATACAAGGTCTTTTATTAATACTGCATGTAGTAGGTTTAAGGATTTTCTGTCTCTAGTATATATGTTTGGTCCTTTGTTGTCAATAATGGTCCTAGTTTCTATCACTTGCTATGCTCCAAGTTGGTTGGTTGTCTATGTTTGGAGGTAGGGAAGGGAACTGTTGTCTAGAGTGTGGTTTGGGTTGCGGGAAATCATTTGTCTATTATGAGATTTTTGTATAAGGTCATGGGTAGTCATTACATATATGCACAACATTATTGTAAGACATAGTGGAAAGAATTTGTTCTCAACATAAACATATAACAAAAGGAGATTGTTATAGATTTAAATATTGATTACAAACTCTGAAAGTTTCAGGCTTATTGGAAAATACAGGAAATAATAACCAAATACTATTCGGTTTAGTAGACACAACTTTGATACATGTGAATTTAAGATCAGTTACGTCCTTGACGTAAATGCTTAGCTTCAGTCTCAAGTTTTAGTTGTGCAACTTCCATTTCTGTGAAGCGTTCCTGAAATTCCTGGTACAGTCACGATGTTTTCGGTATCCGAGTCCGACATAAGAGTAATAGAATGAGTAGGGGAAATTATAACCCTGTAACCACCCGGTAATTATAAATATTTTTTTATGTAACTTAAATGATTAACAGTAAATTATGTCTAAATAACGTTTCAGTAGCGTCGTGGCACGGAGGACTTTGGTTAAGTTTTTGTGGAAAACGGTTATAGTCCAATGTTTGAAAACATTTGGTTCTCTATAACCATGAGCTCTGATACCAATCTGTAACACCCCCGTTTTTGATACACGCAGCGGAATATCAGTTTGGGGTGCTACTTCAAGGTTCACAGTCATGATAATAGAAAACGACTCGAAAAGAGACGTTTTAAATAAAATTGTTATCATTCATTTATTAAATCAGAGTACATAATATAGGTCCCAGAGGGAGGTTCGGAAAATATGTTATAAAAGTTACAATATTCATCGAATGATAACAAAGTGGACACTCTTATTATAAAAAGAAAGTCCACAGCCACTCCATGCCGATAGCCATGCTTTTAATTACCTGAGATAAACATGCTTAAAAAGTCAACACAAAGGTTGAGTGAATCTACAGTGTTTAAAATTATTGATGCGTGGTTTTGTGACCTTACAACAGGTTTTACCTCTCGATGGATCTCGAGAAGCTTGCAATCCCCACCAGGCAGTGTACCTGACCGATGTAGTATAGTGAAGTGGCAAGTACCGGGGGTTTGATCGTTCAACTCAAAGAATAGTGTTCGTTAGGATTGAAATTTATCTACTAGGTCTAGAGGTGAGGGATGATTCTTTTTGTATTTTTATATTTTATGGAAAGCAAGTAAAAATCTCGGGTTTTGGAAGGAGAGGCGGAATTAGTTGCTAATCAACTAACCCAAAAAACTACTACTTAAACTAATGTGAAGGAAAGTAAACTAGGGTTCTACAAGGGATGTGAAGCATGTCTACCTATGATATGTTACTCCTTGCTAGCTATCCAATTCTACCTATTGAATTGTCACACCTTGTTTTAATTGACGGGTTGAATTCCTTAATACCATTCGTGGGGTGGCGTACGTACTTCCCCAACTCTATAAGCTCCTACTTCACTCCTATGTCGAGCCGGCTAAGAAGCTCCTAACATGGGATCACTAGAATTCACTCATGCATTAAATACAACCAAATAAACCTAGTACGCATTGGTTCATGTTTCTTAAGACGTTCAAGCAAGTTACTGTATAGGAGGTTAGCCAGTTTTCTTAAGCCTAACATCGATATCACCCAATCAAACAAGAGACAATAGGAAACAAGAATTATAAGCTAAACCAATAAGATCTATTGAAGTGTCACACCTTTATTGATGACGGTAGACACATACATCAACAAGGAATCAATAAGATCTAATTAATTATATACAAGTTTTACACAATCATAAGTAGACACAAGGTGAATTAGCAAAGCATGATCAATGAAGGGCAAACAACCATAATAATGAAAGACATAATTAAGTTAGAATCAACAAACCAATATTTGATGTTTATGAAGTGATTGAAACCCTCTAAGTTGCTGGAAAAACACCTACCTAAACCCTAGAATCGGACTTAGGGTTTAGGGCTTACAAATAATGAAGTTATAAGGTTGTATTTATAAGCACTTTTCTGCCCGGCCCGTCTTGACGGCGTCAGACTAACCTTGACGGCGTCAAGACCAACTTTTCTTCACCAAATTGTAGATCTTTTCGTCCTCTTCGCGTGGCCTTTTGAATCACCCAAATCCGAGTTCGTATGAAGATTTTATGGCCAAAACAGTGACAGCTACTCCGCGCGTAAGTTGTGATTGTCTTGATTAACTTGTGGCGGTTTCACTAAGGTTCCTTCTCGTGTAAGAATACTTTGACGCTGTCACTCTATATCATCTGACGTCGTCAGGTCTATGATCCTGACGCCGTCACCTTCAAAAATCCTCTAGCCCGTCTCTCTTTAACTTAACACTTGACGGCCTACATCCATTAACACGTGACGCCATCACCCTTTAATTCCACAAAACCTTCTGGCGCGTCACGTGTAAATTCATATTCATCCTTTTGCCAGTACGTGACACCGTCACCTACAAAGCGTGACGCCGTCAAGCTCTGTTTCCAGCTTGATATTGGAGACTTTGCCGTTTTCTTCACTTTTCGCTCCAAAAACGTCCAAAATGCTTCCTTTTCCAGATTTCTTCTCCAAAGTACCTAAAATGACAAAATGAACGATTTAGGGCAATATTTGATCAAATAATCACGAATTAGGGCTTAAATGACCCCCTAAAAGCGGTACACTTTTCGTCTCATCAGTGTTTAAAATTATAAATAAGTTTTGAACACAAGCTAAAAATAAAAGAAATCAGTTATATCACAATACGGAATATCGCACTAAACCTCATGACACGCAATGCGTTGACCGTTTCCAGTCTCACTAACATAACAAAAATGAAAGTGGTTTGCCCTCAGGATTAGATATCAAATATAATGCATCTGTCTAACCGGCTACCACGAAGATATCCATCCGATTAGTACAAATGGGTCGTCAGGCCAATAGATCTATTCACATATTCGCGCTCACCCAGCAGGTGACTAATGGTGCATGATATGAGGGACTTTTAAATATAAATAATAATAAGGGACAGTTAGCCTAGTGCAATAACAATCAAGAAAATACTTGTGCTCGGTTTGGTAGCATGTATCTCCCCACGAGTTTAGAAAACATATAAAGAAAAGTGGGACTATAAACTCACCTGAACAGTCTGGATGGAAAACAAAGTTAAACAAAGTTGATAAACGTCTCCGGCACGCAACCTGGTTCGTTATGTCAAATTTCAGTAATCGTTTCTGAATATTTACAAGTTGTATAATTTGTTTCGTAACGTTTTCGGTTATCGGTTAAATGTTATTTTGAGACAACATGAAGTCTCTTCAAAAGTTATAAGATTTATCTTATTTCTTTTATCTGTAGTTTTCGTTCCGTTCGTTAAATAGATACTTCGTTTGTTCGTTATCGGAGAAAACATATTTCGTTTATTAATTAATATCTTAATAATAAGAATACTAATACTAATAAGAAATATAATAATAATTATACTAATAATAATAATTATTATAGAAAATATTACCCTTCATCCCCTAAAGTTTCACATATTGACAACTTATGCCCTTGAACTTTCGTAAAATGATAATTTTTACCCCTCAACTTTGGTCAAATGACAGTTTTTACCCTTGTAGTTTCAAAAGTGACACTTTTTATCCCTGAGGTTCAAGTCGACAGCATACAAGGTCCTAGTTATAATTTTAGTTAGAGTCTTGGCAGAAAATACCCCTGAGACTCCCGTCGCGTTACATACAACGTCCTTATTTTCATAAAACGCGTTATATATTACGGAAAATAGCAAAACTTTTTACGACTCTTTTACACACTTCTTTATCAGTTTATAAACATCATATTTATAAATTTCCAGCTCGTGATTCGAGCTCACGAGCTCGTAATAATTTTTATTAGGGTGCGTTTGTTCGAAATTCTGGGCAGTAAAACAAGCGAAAAGAAAAGGTTATATCTCAATGAATACTCGATCATTTTACTCCGTTCTTTTTCCTATAGTTAGACAACTAAATGATCTTGATTCTGACAAAAATTTAGAATTTTTAGTGTCCATTTGGCGGTCGAATTTTAGGTAACAAGGTTGAGGTCTGCTGTGGTGTCGACAGGAACAAAAAGAAAAGAAAAACATTTGGTTTTTGATTTTAGAACTTACGAACTAGGGATCTTAAATTATTTTTAGTATAAACAACATATCTAGACTGTTTCTAATTTGTTTTAGGTGTTCTAGGTTCATAAAAATATATTAGAGGGTGTTTGTTTTGTTCGATTGAAATGAAAAAGAAAATAAAATTTTGGTTTTGATCTTTTAGGGTTTCTAACTAGTTTTCTAAGGTATGTTATAATCATATTAAGTGTATTAAACTTGTTTGTATCTTATTTTAACTCTTCTTAAGTTGTAAAAAAAATAAAAAATAAAAAATAACTAAGGGTGTGTTTGTTTAACTCGACAAAAACAAAAGAAAAGAAAAAGAAAAGAATTTCTAGTTTTTGTGTTATATCCTTATTAGAGATTATTAGGGTAGTCTTATAAGAGTATTCAGAGTATAGTAAAAGAAATGAAATGAGTTGAGAACTTACCTAGCTAATATGGTTCGAAATAGGGCAAGTTTTGGGCGTAGGGCTTGGAAATGGATCACAAGAGTGTCTCCTTCCTTCTTTGGCTTCTTAGTGTGTTTTTGAACTATATAAGGGCTGTGAGATCAATGACGAGAGTGTATGTAGGCTGTGGTGGTTGTGTCGAGTGATGTGAGGGAGTTTAGGAAGAGTAGTGGTCGAATATATATAGTAGGAGAGGATTAGGGTTTCTAAACCCTTCTAGGGTTTCTCTTGGAAGGTGTAGGGAAGACAAAGGTGATGTGTTTCTTTATTGGAGGTGCCATGTGGTTGGAGGGGGAAACAAGAAGATGTGGAAAGTCCCTTGCCATACAAGTAGGTTATTTCTAGAAGAGGGGGGATGTGGAAGGTTTAGGGTTTAGCATGTGTACACTTAGGGTTTAAGAAAAGATAGGACTTGGTTTGTGTTTTGTTGAAATCGAACTAGGCTAGTGGAAAATGGGTTAGTTTGGTTCGACTAGAGCTTCATGGGGTTGTACATCGAGCTTAGGCATGTGGTACTCTAGGGTTAAGGATTTAGTTAGGGTTTCTAGGGCTTATGTATTAATTAGGAATGGTTTTGTAGATTTTCTAAATATATAAATGTATATCGAGCTATATAAAATCAAAATAAAATAATTTGGTGCTTTGGAAAGTTGTACCTTAAGCTTAGTAATGTTGTACTAGGGTTTAGAAAATAAGAAAATTATAATTTTAATAATTCCTTAATTTATATAATTTTTATTAAGGTTTTAAAGTACTTAAATGGGTTTTTAAGTTTTTTGTGCATTAGAGGGTTGTACAATAGGTTTAGAGGATTGTACAATTATTTTATAAATTAATAAATTTATTTTAAGAATTAATGTATGAAATTATTACAAAATATACCTTTAAAATAGTTATTATTAAAGTTTGTATAGTGTTTTTGTTAATAATTAGTTTTTATGCATTAGTGACTTGTACCTTGGTTTAAAGGACTTGTACATATATATTTTATAAAAATATTATTTAAGGTTTGTGATTTTATTACATAAAATCATAGTTTTGTGAAATTAGGGTTTTATCGGGAGTTATAGTGGAATTAGGGTTTCTGTGCTTTAATGACTTGTACATTACTCAAATAAATTGTATTTTGGTATTTCTAGGGTTTTATTATTTTCTATATGTTGTTATGGTAGTTTAGGGTTTTATAAAAACTCTTATTATATAAGAAACGTTTAGTTTTTAACGTACGTTAACGAATTAACATAAAGTGGTAAATGGGACATCATAAAGTTTTAGGTCAAAGGTGTTTATATAGATAAACATTAAATCAGTTAAGGTTGGGTTGCGTGCGAGCACGTTTATCGAGGATGTGAGCTACGTCACATAAGATAATAGTTATGTTCAGATAAGTAAATAAAAAAAAATTACACGTAGAAAAGGATAAGTATTCTATAAGATAGTTCATTTTAATGCGGGATTTTCACAATGGTTACAGATCCGTACTCTCAAATGTGCATAAGATAGCTCTAGTTCAACATGTGCATTATTGATGGATACCTAACGCAACCAACGTCACTACAAGAATTCTGTTGATTACCCTCGAAAATTACACACCGACATCAATTCATGGGTATTTGCCCACATATTCCCCATAGATCACCCATGATGTGATAATTAAAACGCTCATCAAATTTACCCACAAATTTCTCACGGGTTTACCCACTAAATTACCCAGATAACTATTTTTCGTGTGTAATATGTGGGTAATTTATCCCCAATATAATATTTTCCACAAATTAACCATGAAATGTGTTATCATGGGTGAATATGTGGGAAATTTAGTGGGTAAATTTATGATACCCACGATTTACACGAACCCTTTTTATTTACGGGTAATTTTATGTTGCTAATTTGTGGGTGAGTATTTGCACACAGATTCTCCCACGTCTTATTTGCGTGGGTATTTTGTGACGCTAGTTTAGTTTGGGAATTTTGCGGCAAAGTATATGCCCACGACTTCACCCATACCTGTTTTGTGGCTATTAATGATTTGGTGTTTTTTTTTTGTTGTTGTGTAATTTGTGGGTAATTATATACCAATGAGTTTACCCAAGACATTTTTTGTTTTGGTAAATACATACCCACTAATTTTTTATGCGTAATTCTTGGCTATACGGTTACGCACGGCTTCATGCACTGCCAATTTTCATAGCTATTTCTAAATTTTTCTTAGATTCCATATTTTTGTTAGCGTGTCATGAGATATTTTAAATATCATCAAGTTTATTTTGAGTGAGTTATTCGATATTTCTTATAGTAACGCGAATACAACGGAACAAAATTGCATGTCGGTCTTGTATATTTTCTACGATGGTGTAATTATTTTCGCTTCACGATTCACGGTTTTGAGATATTTATATTTTAAGAAAAGGGGTGTGAAGTGGGGTTTTCATTTGATCTAAAATGGAGTCACCAGAGTGGCGCGAATGACTAAATAATCTACGATCAAGCGGTAGCTGTGTATCGTGTTATTTGCAATTCGCCCTTCACACTGACTGAATGCTGGAAATTTTTGAAGGACCAGCAAATGGAAAATAGTAGAATTGCTAAGGTTTTACAACAAATACAATCAAGCTACTTCAAAAAAAATCGCAAACATCGGAAAACACCTCACACGCCATTTCCGACTCAGCACATGGTGGATTTAATCTGAACGATGAAGCAATTGATTCAGAGGAGGTAAAGGTTCAGGAGGTTCAACCAACGGGCCGGGACAGGTCTAAGAAGAAAGTGTCATCCTCTTTTGTTCGTTCGGAATCTTCAGCTGCTGGTGCACCTGAGTTGGTCGATAAATGGAAAAACGTCGCACTGGGTTTATTTTCCCAAAGGAAGGAAGCCTCAGTTGAGTATTTGAGAATAAAGGAGCGGCAAGTGGAACAGTAAGAGCAGACGCGGCGAGAGCAAGTGGAATTGGAGAGAAAAAAGATCGCACATGAGAAAGAAATTGGACAACAGAGGCTTGCAAACCAGAGAAGAACTTGAGCTGCAACGTCAAATATATCAATTTAAGCAAGAAAAAATAGGGATAAAGTCCTCATGTTTTATCATACTCCCAATGACCATTTAACCGGAAAACAATGAGAGACAATGTTGGAGATGAAGCGAAACATAAGGGAAAAATGAAATTTAGACTATAGGGAGAGATCCGGTAAGAAGAAAAACTAAAATTAGAAGAATTCGAAGAATTTTCAGCTACATATTTCAAATAAGAGGGAGAATTTCAATGGGAGATGCATCTCTATTTGTTGGTGTATCTGAAATGTGTGGTTGCGATTTCTTCTCATCATTCTCATTTTAATTTTTCTTCTTATTTAATATTAACTCTTTAGACTATTAGTTTAAGTTTTTAATTTTTAGTGTATTGTTTTTATTTTATTTGAATTATTTATGTTATGTTTTTTAGTTATTAATGAAATTATAATTAAAAAGAAATTATAATTAAAAAAAACAAAAAAATTGGTCATGCATTTGGTCACCATTACGAGCATTTGATTATACATTTAATATTAAAAAGAAAAAAATGTGTTAGCGCTGAAATGATAAGTTACTAGTCTAATACTCCCTCCGTCCCATATTAAGTGTCTACAATAGAATCTTGGGATGTCTCAAATTAAGTGTTCATATTGTATTCCAACTAATGAGATGAGACTTTAGTGGGTAAAAATGATATTTGATTGGTGGAGAGTATAGTTAGTGGAATTTTCTAAAACTTTGTGCATTTTGAAAGTGGACATCTGGCTTCTAGCGCAGATGGTACCCAAGTCCCCCAATGAAAGGGTTTGGACTCGTTGATGCGGGTTCGAATCCTAGAGGAGGCAAGGTTTTCTTCCAGTTAAGTGTAGTGCCTACGGGCTGCTTGGTTGGTGAGTTTTCCCTCCCCCGTGGTTTCCGTGACTTCATCGGTCGCTAGTGCGCCTTGAGCCTCTGCATACTGCCCAATTGGATGTCACTGCAGGACCCAAGGGCTAGCCGTCCCGTTGACGGTTCAAAAAAAAAAAAAAAAATATATATATATATATATATATATATATATATATATATATATATATATATATATATATATATATATATATATATATATATATATATATATATATATATATATATATATATGGATCAAACTTTTATCTTTTTAATAAAATATCCCATTCAAGCTAATTTCACTTTGCCGCTCCCCTCCGCACCAAAAATTTGAATTCCCTCTTATAATTTTTTTTTTAATTTCCCTCTCCTTTAATCAATAACTTGCACTCAAATCTAGTGTGTTTTAAAAGAACATGTTGAACTACCATTCATGTCGTTTTCTTGATGTCTCTTCGTCGAAAAGAGAAAACTGCCATAGTGATATCGATTTAATTCAAATTTTCCGTCGTCGACATCACATCAAGATCATGTTCGCAAAGATGTATCTTCTTTTAGACATGTATTATATCTTATTCTTATAAATATACATTGGTTAGATTTCATATAGTTATAATCTTGTTTGCCCATAATCGTCTAAGGTAACATTTTTTTGTGGTTTAATTGTGCTATTCTAAAATCTTGCGTGTATTTGGTTCAAAAGTTATGGGTTGGGGTTAGATGTATTTTTGTAGAATTAATGAACCATTAAGTGAGTTTTGCAGATCACCCGTGAAACCTGTCATATATGACGCCCAATATGTGTTTGATATAAGTCCTAAACTAAGTTTAGCATAAGTGCTGTTGTAATGTTACATTTGTATATAGATTAAGTTAACAAGATAACAATAAAGTCTTTTTCTAAGTACGCTCACTCACAAAACTAACATGCCTAACCTTTTACTTGTTCCACATATAAACTTATCTCATTGTCCCTAACATGTTTGACTGTTGATGATAGGTTGAGAATCTTACCAATAGCAGGAAATAAGATGCTTGAAGGGGACTGTGTGGTTTCGTTTTACGGTATATATTGATTACAATCTAAATAAGAAACAGGAAAAACATGTATGTGTGACGTAGTTCATCTCAGGGTGTCTATGTATTTGAGAAGGGTCTACAAAAGGTTTATTCATGAGGAGACTTCATTCAACTATTCAAATAATAAAACATCTATGCATCATCTGAGGTTAAATGCTATGGGTAACTACTATATTGTTTTAAATTATTAATGTTCTTGAAACAATTTAACATCTTTGTTATTCGTTTTCATCAGGTTAAGTTGACTGATACTAATTGAGAAAATCAGCAATAACTAAACGCATTGGTGCCTTGGGTTTGTGGTCATTTTCATTGTTTGTTTTGGGGGTTGCCATATATGAGGTTTGTGATTGTGAACTCTACTCTTAGTCTTGAACTAGACAAATAACATTTTGTGAATTGAGCATATCGTTGTTTATAAATTATTTACTAAACAAGTAGAGCATATCTTTCGCTGTAGAAAAGTCAGCCTTACCATGAACCAACGTTGAGCTATGTGTGATCACTTGAAAACCTTGTTAGCGATAACATGTCCTTTACCATGAGTATAGTTAATGTGTCGTATAAGAGTTGTAATCACAACTTTTCATGAAGGTCGACTCTTTTTTCTACATGTTTGTTTCTTTTGAACTATCCATACATATATTTCTAGTTTGAAGATTGTATTACATATTTATAGCTAATTACATGTATATTACATAGTTTGTAGGGTTTGATGACCTTTCTTGACCTGTACACAAAAGAGTAAAGAGTTGGCAATTTGATGTCAAGTTTGAGGATTCCACTCACAAAGAAAGTTCCTGAAGGTGGCTCGTGAATGTACCTTGAGAGTTAACATGTGAATGTTGTAGTTGTACTTGTTATTGATTATCGAAACTTTTAAACAGATGCTCTACATTTTTGTGTAATGGATAGTGGGGAGAACGGATACAGATCGTAATTGGATGCCATATAAATCAAAGCTTTGTTTACATGTATATGTTTTGGATTATATTTGTTTACTAGTACTTTTTAAAGTTTCATATAGATTTAGTAAGGAATATTCAATATACTACTGTAATGTAGCCGCGACCACCCATAGAAAAATTTGTGGTTATTTTAGTCACGAATTTAACCTCAAATTATATGGGGCATGTCTAATATTTTTACCCTGCGTGTTACACACAACTATTTTCATGGGAAGTTTTACCCAGGCAATACCCACAACGATATATATGGGTATTCTCGTGGTAACTTATGAAATCCCACAAACAAACATTGCCACGATTCAACACAATCACCCACCAAAAACATTGTGGGTAACACTACCCACCGCTTAAATATTTCGTGGGTACAAAATTAGCCTCGGAGGTTTTGCCCATGTATACTGGGTTGTGGGTAATTCGTGGGTATTGGCCAATTACCCACGAATATTGCTCTTTTACCCACAAATTTGGTCCGTGGGTAATCGACATAATTCTTGTAGTGCGTGGTGATTGTCCTAATAAACCCTAAGGAACGATCGAACCAAGACCAAGTAATTCTATAAACACCTTTATGCATGTTAAAGTTTATGTTATATCATTGATTAAGAGATATGTAGGGTTTTGTCTGCATGGCTTTGATTTGTTTTATTTTCCGTTGTGTATCTTTTATAGGCCATGCAGGTGACACTAATATCCTATAGTGGTATCAGAGCCAATCTAATCATATATAACTTAAGTAGGGTTCTTATAATTGTTTCTATTCTTATAAAAAATTAAAACTTTAATTTTGATGATGTGGCTTGAGTCGATTTGTGCAAATTAGCGTTTTTTTGCTTTTGTTGACAACTAGGGTTAATCACTCTTGTGATTGAATTTAGAGTTTATTTGGTTAAATCATATAAAATCGATCCAATATGGTTTCCTAAGCCATAAAGAGTCAACTTTTTAAGGATACTAGGGTATCCGGGATCAAACGTGAAAACATTAATTCGTGTTGACATGTCATCGCGAAAACTAGGTTTACCTAGATTGTTTATCTTGTATCCAAGCGTTTTTATTTCCATTTATGATTTAAGGTTTATGTATTCTTGGAAAGGTGCAAAATTTACTAAAAATATGGGAGATTATAAGGTTTGAACGGTGGTATTTTATTAAAAGAAAACTAGCAAGAAGCTAGCAATTACATGTGAGATTTTAACCAATCAGTCCAACTATAAAGTATACGACCTCTAGTCCAACTATAAAGTATACGACCTCTAGACTTAAGACAAGAAAAAGAGTACAAACGAATATTATCAAAGATGTCACTTTTCCTCGTAGAGTGAGAGTTAAAAGTGACATTATTACGAAACCGCCAAATCCACCATAAAAAAGTTGCGATGATGACATACATACGATGGGTTTTCTCTTTAGAAACTTGCTAAGAGCTCAACCAATCTCTCCAATGGATGTGAGATACGAATAAAGGCATGGAGGCGTCACACTAAGTACGAACGAGCCTCCAAATATCTTTGGCAATGTTACACTCGAAAAAGATATAGAGGTTAGACTCCACATTACCATTACAAGAATGGCAAGAGATCTCCCAGATTTCGATACCTCGGGACGAGAGATTGAAACGATGCAGAATCATGTCAAGCAATAAACGCAGCATGAAGATATTCACTTTGCGAGGAAGATATTTGTCCGATATAGTAGGAGGATCCAAAGAGGGCAAAAGTTGAGCGTTAATATGCCTACGAGTCATTCCTACCGAAAAACGCCGTCATGTGCGATAGACAAGACACAAGTGTCCGAATCAGAGAGGATATCCATCTTTTAATTTGATGGTCTATTTTAAAATCTTGGCCCGTTTGGTTTGTTGATATGAATCACAATGAGTATGGGTATTGGTATATGGTGGAATGAGTATTGGAGGGAATGAGAAACCCCCCACACACATCATATATGAGGAAACCCATACCCGTAGGTATCCTCATTCCCATTCCCCCCAACCAATAACCAACCAAACAACATGAATGACTTTCAAAGTCACTCAATAGTGAACTCAATTATTGTAATTCAGATTCCTAATAATATCCTTTAAAGTGTTTTTTAGTATTGATTTTTAGTTTGTAATTTTCTTTAGAGCAAAGTGATCATAAACTATTGAGCATATGAGTATTATGGCAATATATTTTTTTTTTTTTTTTAGGTACGTTGGAGATTGCTTAACTTTTTATAATTTATACTTTCACTGGTTTATTTCTATAAGTAATTGTCACGATAACCATATTTAAAAATGAAAATCCAAAGTTCCAAAGATGTTTATCATGCATACTTGATAAATTTGCAATAAAGCTCTTAAAAATAATCTAACTAACACAAAGTTGGATTTATTAAAGTATAGGTTTAGCAAGACAACAAACTAACAAAGTCTTGGCTAAACTTGGTAAACAAACAGTCAAAACAAAAAGAACTAAAAGATGTCCGCAACCTCATCAGTAAGGTGGCCAAATTGGATGTAAATTATACGAGTAGTTTTTAGTTATTGTTTTTCTCTTTTCTTCTCAAGGTAATCATTTTATTTACAATAACAGATATGCAACTTTGTAATTTTAACCAAAAGCTTAAAAGAAATACAATTACAGGATTATTTTGTAACAATAATTTGGTGGCTGACAACACTAGAAATCTCAAATCCCGATTATGTTTTCTTCAGCTTTTTACAAGTACAGTAAGTTATACAATGAAGTAAACGGGTGGTAAAATCTATATCATTGTTTTAAAGTTTACTTCTTTTTACCAAAGTTGTGTTGGAAAATTTAATACACTTGAGGGTACTGATTCACACCTGGTAATGGGTCATGAGGTACAGAGTGTACACCCATCAGGTCCCTGAACACCATGACTCTAATAGTAGTTTGGAGTAATTCATCAGAAGGTTTAGTCATTTACAGGGTTACTACTGCTAGTACTGAAGTTAGTACTGTTGGCAGTGTTAATGCTGCTAGTATTAAAGTTAGTATTGCTGGATATAAGTTAGTACTGCTGGACATAAGTTAGTACTGCCGGGCAAAGTTAGTACTGTTAGTATAACCACTAATCTCTGCTATTATGGAAACTAGTTATGGTATGATTAATGGGCCGCTAATCACTCATAATTTCATGGGTTAGGGTTTGAGTAATCTCTATTATAAATAGAGATCATAACATAACTGCATGGGCGGAGGCATGTATAGCCGAGGGGTAGCGGTCGCTACCCCTGAACTTTTATCCGGTAGTGGAATTTTTGGCGATTTTTGGCATTTTTTGACGATTTCGCTACCCCTAAAACAAATTTTCGTGTTTCGCTACCCCTGAAACAAACTCCTGGCTCCGCCACTCTCTATTATAAATAGAGATCATAACATAACTGCATGAATATACAACATACAAATCCTAAACACTTGAAAGCGAAAAAGTTCTTGATTTGTGCTTAAAACAAGAACACCACTTTGTCTTATCCTATAGAGATATTCGTGTAACCCATGCATAGGGTCGAATAGTTTATATTCGAAAGTGATCACACGATTTCAAGTGATATCCAGTACTCATTGATTATCTATACCCTGTTTCGGAAACACACGCAACACAAGAACCAACAAGTTGTAATAAATCAAATTATAAAAATAGTAAATTGTAAAAGAAAATCTTTTTCTATACCAAGCAAAGATATTATTGATCACACGACAAGAAAAAAACGTAAACAACAAAAGGGGCTTTGAGAGAAACTCAACCGAAAACAAAACACGAAATCATAGAAAAAACGTCATTACAAGAGAAGTTAAAAAAACGAGAAACTCATCAGGGCAAAGAATTCAATTGGCCTGTGAACAACGATTCTATGAACACCGGTCAAAGTTAATGGAAGCGTCATCCTTTGAACCTTGACAAAAAGAAAACACTAGACCTCATTTCATCCGAAGAAGCATGAAAGTTACTGTTTCTCCCAACCTAAACACTCCATGTGAAACCCAAACAAACATTCAAATATATTAAAATAAAAAAATTTATGTGAGAAACTGCGAATGAATCACTAATAACTTATTAAAAGTCTAATGTAAAACATCATTCTCATTAAAAATCATGCAGAAACTTGACAAAAATTAAACAAAAAACACCTTTTTCGATGGTGTTCATTAAACTTTTGATTTATGAGAGACAATCGATCATTTTATTTTGCCAAAACAAACAAACTACATAAATAAGATTTTACAGTCTACAAGAAAAAAGATAAAAAAAAAAATAATAATAAATATATGACACGACATATAGTTTAATGGAATTATTTTTGTCATTAAATTCAATAATCTTTATTGAGATGGCAGGAAAAACTTGCAAAGACGTGATCTATTTCTAAATTTAGTAATTATTGCAATGTACAAAATGAATTCAAAAACACTTTTTCGCGAAGTAGTGAAATCCGATTAGTTAATACATCCCAAATCACACGTTATAGAAATGAAGCAATATCATGTTTTTCGGAATAAAAAACTAGACCACTATGATCGTTAAAGCCCAAAAAATAGCATAAAGGTAAGTTATCAAAGATTTGATTTAATTCGATTCAAAGAGCATACCCAAATTTATTTATTTATGTAACAAGAATAGACGATTGACTGTTAATCTTGAGGCAAACCGTACTAACTGACTAGCTTGATCTCATTTATTTATGACAACTGTTTGACATTGTACTTTATAGTATAACTTTTATAAAATACAAAGATGAAGATTTGATTTGATTTTAGGGACATTTTTTATTTTGTAAAGTCAAATACATGCACCATTGATCTCCTATTTCTCCAAGGTGTATTATTAACTATTTAAAAAGAGGCTTGTATACAATGATTGCATGCACCAACATATACTGATCAAAAACTTTTTCAATACTTAGTTGGTTATTTCGCAGCATAAAAAAATACAAGTGACATTTTGACTTTTGAAACTTTAGTTTTATGAAATTGAGGTTAAGACACGTGTTTTATATAAGCACTTTGATGTTTGATCATCATAGTCAATTTTCGAACAAGCGTGTGGGGGTAAGTGTTAATTTAATATTAGGGGTGCGGATGGGCGGTTCGGTGCGGTTTTTGATAAAAACCATTTCGTACCGTAAAATGCGGTTTTTAAAAAATGAGAATCTACATTCACGCGGTTTTTGCGGTTTCGGTTTTTTCGGTTTATGCGGTTTTGCGGTTTTTTGGTTCAAAGTTTTTTTTTTTTTTTTTTTTTTTTTTTTTTTTTTTTTTTTTTTTTTTTTTTTTTTTCTTTGAAATTATAACTTTTGGTATATATTACCTAAAAAACTTAGATGATAATTAACAATTAAAATGTGTTTGAAATAATTTATTATAAAAGTATAAGCAAAATCATTTTATCATAAAAAAAAATATAAATTTTAGTGTGTTCTTCTAAAAAATAAAAAAATATATATATTTAAATATGATAGTGCGGTGCGGTGCGGTTATTTTAGTGTGGTTTTTTGGTGAAAACCCAACCCGCACCGCAAAATGCGGTTTTTTCTAATTTCAAGAAACGCACCGTCGGTTTTTGCGGTGCGGATTTTGCGGTTTGCGAATTGCGATGCGGTTCCAGCTCACCCCTATTTAATATGCACTTAAAATTGGGTGGCTTTTATAAATTGCATGGAATATTTTACCCGCGTTTAGCTGTGCGGGACGCAAAATTTTACGGGAAGAAAAAATACATTATCTTAAGATCTTATTTAAAGAGTAAATTGCAGAAATCATCCCTGTGGTTTAACGAAATTGCAGATATCGTCCCTAGAATTCCATAAGTGCAGGCGGCGTCCCTGTCACGAAACCTTTTGATCATTTTGGTCCCTGGCCAGGGACTAAACGTGCAATTTTGAGCAAACCACAGGGACCATTTCTGCAATTTTGAGCAAACCACAGGGACCATTTCTGCAATTTTGAGCAAACCACAGGGACGCCGCCTGCACTTATGGAATTCTAGGGACGATATCTGCAATTTCGTTAAACCACAGGGACGATTTCTGCAATTTACTCTTATTTAAATTGGTTTTTGTTTTTATTAAATAAATTGTCTTCAACTGTAAAAATGGTACTAAAAAACAAACTAGAGATAGCTAATCATCAAACCAACCACCCTTTTAGTGATCGTCTTTTATTTACAACAATAAACATTGATGACAAGTCCTTAACACATGTTGTTGCCTACAAGATACAAAGAAACAATGATAGTCCCCAAACGAATGCTATCTGAGAGGGTTCGATACACTATAAGGTTGTTAGACCTTTGTTGCTTTGTGTATATGATATATTGAGTTAATATGATTAAGTATGCGGAATCTACTTAACCACACTTAGAAGGTTATTTGTGTTATGGAAATGGAACAATTATGTTTGTTATAGAACAATGAACAAAGAAAGTTTATCACAAAACGATTCAATATTATTCACAATAATACGAGTGATCTTCACTATCACTAGGTTACAAAACCTTGAATCTTATGTTTCTTATGACTTATGATATTGTTGTGTTTGTTCTATGTTCTTAACAGTTATGATCTAAGCACCTAATTATTCACACACATATCTAGTCTAAGATTTCTCTTTTATAGTCCAAGAGAGATCTTTACAATATTGTCAAGTCTAATCGAACACATGCTTGAGAGTGTCAGTCATTAAGATACAACATGTATCTGTGTTTACAACTTGTTACTGAACACTTTGTCTAAAGATATTATCTACCGTGTATTGTTGACTTTAATACACATAATATCTTTGTATACTTATCTACTCAGCAGCAGAATACTTCGATAGTTATCCACTTAGCAGTAGAAAGTTCTTCACCAGCAGCAGAATCATTCAGCAGTAGAATGTTTAACGCTAGCAGCAGAATCAAATGCTCTAGCAGTAGAATGATACTTAAGAGTATTTCTTTGAGCAGAACCCGATATTAATCTTCTTGAATATTTAATTCCCAACAATCCTCCCCTAAACATGTGAATCCTTTTCAACATGTTTCTGAATTAAATTATGGATTGTGAAGATCTTTCAAACACTTCTGTAGTCAGATTCTTGATCTGAGCTATCTTCTGTTCTTCAAGATTAAATATCTTTCTCAGTAACTCATCTGCTATTTTCTTTTGACTTTGACAATATTAGTACCTATCTTCAAGCTTCAAACAAAGCCTAAAAGATGGTGCAATTTCCTTGGATGGAGGAATTATAAGAGGCAATGATGCTGTGTATCTTTGATGCTTGTTTCAACAAGTGAAATCATCTATCATCATGCCTTTGCAAGTGATGAACAAACGTAGTGAACTGAAATTGAAACTTTTCCCCGTTTGACCTAGATAGAACTTTCTCCTTTGGAATGCTTCATCCCTTCTGAATATACATAATACTCCAGAATAAGCTCTGTTCTTGTCATTTTCAACCTCCATGTCATCATCTTGTATGCTTTTGTCTTTTCCTCCCTTTCATTGGTTAATCTTTCTTCTTTGGGTTTATTTCTTCCCCTGAGATATTTCCTCCCCTGGATTGCAAATAACATTTTATCCTCCCCTGTTTGGAAGATCTCTCACAATGTCACTCCCTATCATCTGAGCTATCAATTAGAACTTGTTATCAGACAATGTTGTACATGTAGCCATCAATTCCTTATGAGTTTAATTTGCTGCCCTCATCACTTCTAGGTGTGTTAACTCCTATGAGAGGTGATTCATGGGGCATTGACTCATTATCCATCAATGGATGGTTTTACTGAGTCCCTTTTAAAATCCTTTTTAAGAAACTTTTGACTTAGTAGTATGTCCATGATTTTATTATTGAAAATCATACTACTTTCAACCATTTTGAAGGGATTAAGTGTATAACAGACACTTAATCAAGATTTCGGTTTAAAGCAACCTCTGGTTGTGTGAGAACCAATGTTTTCAGTTATAAATAACTGCATGTGTAAAGATAAACCTATTCAAAAGGCTTTCTTGACAGGGTTTCCAGCTCATAGCAATTGTTGCCTCTAACACAAGTGTTAGATTCATATTTACTAGCTGTTCCTTCTATCAGATGTCTTTAGACTTGCTCATCATACTTAAAAGTATAAAATGATAGAAAGTGAGTTGTATCAGTTACTTTCTGATCAACTAAGTCATCAATTCAATGTGAAATTTCATAATCAGGTTTCAAGAAAGAAGTTTTAAGGAGGTTTGAAATTCCCAAACTCTTTCTATCATAAACCTATTATGTCAGCAACTGTATTATCATTCTGCTGCTCACAACATTTCACTTGAAACATCCTTTGTGCTCAAATATTCATACCTGAAATTGTTAGTCTAAAACCAAAAGAACAATGTACAAAGTACTTGTCTTGTATTAGAATAATCATAGGACTAACTGTATGAATAACACAATTTAAATTTGTACTAGCAGCACAAACTTTTGTAATAGCAGCATTAATTTATAAAGTTAGCAGTACAACCAAAAATTTATATACAAAAACACATTAGATTGAAAAATTCAAAGATTAAGCATTCCAATACTTGCTACCAAGTACTGAAACCTTCCAACATCAAAAGCTTTTGTTAGCAGATCTGTAAAGTTGTGTTCTGAAGCAATTTTAAGAACTTGAATTAATCTTTTCTCATTGCAGTCTCTTATAAAGTGATGTCTAATTTCAATGTGTTTTGTTTTAGAATGTTGTACTGGATTTTTAATGATGCAAATTGTACTACTATTATCAATATGAATTACGGTGTTTAAAAAATTGTACCCATAGTCAAGAAGTTGGTTTTGAAGCCATAGAAATTGACCACAGCAACTTGCAGCAGCTACATATTTAGCTTCAGTTGTTGAAGTAGCCACAATTGTTTGCTTTTTACACTGTCATGAGATAAGTCTACACCCAAGGAATTGACATCCTCCAGTTGTTGACTTTCTGTCCAAGCTAGCACCAGCATAATCACTATCCGAAAATGCTACTAAGTCAAAAGGTGACTCCCTTGAATACCATAGACCCAACCTAGGTTGACCCTTGAGATATCTAAAAATCCTCTTGACTGCTGTTAAATGAGAAACCTTTGGAGTTACTTGAAATCTTGCACAAGCACAAACAGAGAACATGATGTCAGGTCTTGATGATGTGAGATACATCAAAGAACCTATCATAGAACTGTAAGTGTATACATCTACATTGTCTCCATCTAAATCTTTAAGAAGTGGCTTCTCAGAGTCCATTGGTGTGCTTGCCATTTTTGAATCAGCAAAGTTGAACTTCCTAAGTATCTCAGCAACATATTTATCTTGACTAATAAATATGCCTTCATATGACTGTTTAACTTGCAAACCCAAAAAGAATGTAAGTTCCCCCATGGAACTCATCTGAAACTTATCATGCATAAGTTTCTCAAACTCCAAACACATCTCCTTCCTTGTAGACCCAAAGATAATGTCATCCACATACACCTGCACTAACAGAAGATCTTTCTTGTGCTATTTGATGAATAGTGTCTGATCAATCTTGCCTCTTTAAAATCCATTTTCAATTAAGTAGGAAGCCAGTGTTTCATACCAAGCTCTTGGTGCATGATGTAGGCCATATAGAGCTTTTACAACTTTGTACACTTTGTCTGGATTGTCAGGATCAATGAAACTAGGAGGCTGTGAGACATAAACCTCTTCTTCAATAGTACCATATAAAAATGCACTCTTGACATCCATTTGATAAACGGTGAAGCCTAAAAATGAAGCATAAGCTAAGAAAAACCTAATTGCCTCAAGTCTTGCTACTGGAGCAAAAACCTCATCATAGTCTATACCTTCTTGTTGTGTGTACCCTTGGGCTACTAATCTAGCCTTATTCCTAATCACTATGCCCCTTTCATCCCTTTTATTCTTGAAAACCCATCTAGTGCCAATTACCTTTGCATCCTTAGGTAAATCAACTAGCACCCATACCTTCTGAATCTTGAACTGAAGAAGCTCCTCTTGCATAGCTTCTACCCAGCTTGAGTCATCTAAGGCTTTCAGAATGTTCTTTGGTTCATCTTGTGAGAGAAAACATACAAACAAGCAAGAGTTTGAAAACTTATGCTATTTTAAAGCATAAAGGGCATCAAGAAGCCCTTGTTGGTCTGAAGACATCAGTTGTTGTCTTGTCTTCACACCTGATTGTACATCTCCAATCACATTTTCTAGGGAGTGGACTTTGTGAATCCTGGTGTGTGGGGTTGAAGGAACTTGATAGTTAGGTGAGATATTGCTCAAATCCACCTCTTTATCTGAGAAATCTGCTTCATTTGAGTCTGAAGGGCCAGCAGTAGAATCATTTGGCCTAGCAGCAGAAAAATTAAGCCTAGTAGTAGAATGCTCTGTCTCAGCAGTACTATCATCAGCAGAAATATTTTGCTGTTCCTTTGTTCCATCTTCCTCGTGTTCATCTTCAACATCTTCTTAAGCTTTATCAGAAGAAGATTCATCATTTGTTGAAGTTGAAGCCACACTGGTACTTATTGGCATCCATACATGATCTTGATTTGTCTCCTTGTCTAACCCTGCCTCATTTGTTGTTTGTGAACCTGAAAAATCATTAGATTCTGCAACAACAGGCACATAATTCATAGAATGGGATAGTGACTCAAGATCAAATAGCCAATTAGGACCTTGACCTGCTACATTGGATTTATTCTCTAAAAATTTCACATGCAGGTTCTCATCTACTCTTTTAGTTCTTAAGTTGTATACTCTAAATGCTTTACTATTGAGAGAATATCCAACTAAGAATCCTTCATCTGCTTTACCATCAAACTTTCCAAGATGGTCTAAGGTATTTAGAATTGTCACATGACATCTAAAAGGTCTAAGAAATCCTATTGCAGGAGTTCTACCTCTAAAAAGCTCATATGATGTCTTATTGTGAGACTTGACAACCAAAACCCTATTTTGAACATAGCAAGCAATGTTGACTGCTTCAGCCCAAAAAGTGATAGGCAACTTAGAGTCAGCTAACATGGTTCTAGCAGCTTCTATGAGTGTTCTATTTCTCCTCTCAGCAACACCATTCTGTTGTGGAGTTCTAGCAACACTAAATTCTCTCCTAATACATTTTCTTTGCAGAAATCATCCATAACTCTATTCTTAAATTCTGTCCCATTATCACATCTAATGACTTTTACTTTCTTGTCTACTAGGTTTTCTATCTCTGTAATGAAAGTCTTAAGGATGCTAGAAGTCTCATCCTTAGAGGCTAAAAAGAAAACCCATGTAAATCTACTATAGTAATCAGTAATAACTAGACAATATCTCTTATGCTGCATACTTCTAACATTTGTAGGACCAAATAAGTCCATATGAAGCATAAACAATGATTGATTGATAGAGTTAAAAATCTTGGGCTTACAAGTGGCTTTGTGTTGTTTGCCTTTAAGACAAGCAATGCATGTTTGATCATTTTCAAATCATTTTTGAGGTAAACCTCTTACCAAACCATTCTTAACAATCTGATTTATGGTTTTGAAATTAATATGACCAAGCCTCCTATGCCATAACATTGATTCATCCAATGTGGCCTTTGCTACAAGACAAGTTAAATACTTTTTAGGAACAATGTTCTTCATATCAACACTGTACATATTGCCCTTTCTAGGAATTTTAAGAAGTACTTGACTTTCATCAGGCATCTTAAAATCAGGAGAAAGCACAAGACATTCAGTGTCACAGAAAAGAACTTTGTTCATTTTATCACACATTTGTGAGACACTAAAAAGATTATACTTAAGCTCTTGTACATAGTACACATCTTCAAAATCTAAATTTCCAGTTAAGATTATACTTCTGCTGTGGAGTATATGCACAAGTAGTTTGATGAATAATACCCATGGTATTAGCAAAATCAGACATTTTATGATTAACAAAGTCAATACCATTATCAGACCTTATCAATTTAATCTTTTTATCAAATTGAGTTAAAACCAGATTATAAGAATTGACGAACATTCCAAAAACCTCATCTTTAGTTTTAAGCATATGCACCCACACAAATCTGCTATAATCATCAACAATGGTAAGAAAATACCTAAAACCCTCCCTGATAATCACTTTATAAGGCCCTCATACATCAAGATTTATGAGCTGCCCAAAGACAGTGGATTTATTTTCACTTAAAGGAAAGGAATCCCTGCTCTGTTTAGCCTTATGGAAAACTTCACAAGGACCCTCATGATTAACGTTTGTTGGATTAAGAGAACCTTTTAGTAATTTTAAAACTTGATTAGCAGGATGCCCCAAACTATTATGCCAAACCTCTTTAGATACATGACATACATAAAACTCACTCTAATTTGTCACAACAAGACTAGTAGGTTCTATATAAAAAATGTACAAACCACCAAATTCACTACCAATCCCTATAACTCTCTCCTTTTTCAAATCCTGAATGTAACATGTAGTCTCATCAAAACCTACACTAGGCTTACTATCCTTATTTATTTTATGAAATGATAACAAACTAACAGAATACTCAGGCACAACCAACATATGAAACAAAATCACATTATCATTTAATCTTAAGTTTCCAACATGTGCTATCATAGCCAAAGTACCATTAGGATGACCAACAGTAAGCTTTAAATCAGTTATATTAACCACACCAAACATTTTATCAGTATTATTAGTCATATATTGATTAGCACCTGAGTCGATTATCCACCCCAAGTGATTATTGACTCCATTAACTTTTATATTGGCACAAAAAAACTTATAAAAGTTCTAATTAAAGAAGACATTACAATTAAAGAATGAACATGAGGCACTACCTACCATAATGGCATGAGCATGAGGCAATACCAGTCTTATCATTTAAAATACTCATCAGCTTCAAAACCTGTTCATTTATAAAAGACAATGTACCACCAGTTTTGACATCACCATTGACACCAGACATACCCTTAGCCTCAACATTATTATTTTTATTATTAAAAGCAGTTGTAGGCTTCAAATTAGGATTTTTATTAAAACCTAGAGGATAACCAATTAATTCAAAACATCTATCAATGGTGTGTCCTTTCAAACCACAATTTTTACATAACAAGATGTCATCATTTCCATTGTTATTATTTAAATTGTTACTAGACCACTTATTGTTAAACTTTTTTCTATTATTATCATTGGACCTAGAAACAAAAGTAGAAACCAGAGGTTTTTCAGTTTTAACAAAAGAAGAAGGAATCCCTCTGTGGGACTCTTCTCCGGATATGATAACAAAAGCATCCTTGACTTCAGGAAGGATTTCCATAGTCAAGAGACTGCTTCTTATGGGTGATAAATGTCATCAAGACCCATAAGGAATTACATCAATTTAAGCAGTTTACCATGGTCAATCAATTATGTTCTAGCCTCACATGTACAGTCTAGAAGCTTAGTAAGAATATCAAACTCTCCCCATAAAGAGTTCAATCTATGATAATATTCAGAAACAGGTAAACCTCCTTGTTTAAAGTTGTAAATTTTCTGTAACAGATTAAAAACTATTGAACCATCAACTCTATCATAGGTTTCCTTTAATTCTTTTCACACATTCACAACATTATCAGAAAACACATGTCCAAGATACACATCTTGAGACAAAGAACTCAAAATCCAAGACAAGACAGCTGCAATACATCTATCCCATTGAGTAAGAAACAAAGGACTAGTAGCATAGTCACTCCTAAGACAAGTACCATTAAGAAAATTGATTTTATTCTTAATTTGTATAGCTAATTTCATGGCACTGGCCCATATTCTATAATTTTCAACACCATAAAATTTAACAGAAACAGTAGGAGCACCATGCTGAGTCAAATTCTGACCAAATTATCCCTCACAGGTATTTGAAACAATAAATCAGCCAAAGTTCAGGATAGCTGATCACGTCAGAGATACAAACTCTTTCTCTGACAGAGTCAACAAGGTAAATCAAAGAACAAAGTTTACCCTTCACTGAATGATCAGCACAGCTGAACATCATCAGCTATCCAAAAGACTCATAGGTGAAACACCATGAGTGAACCTCAGAGAAGTCAGAGTGAAAGACCACTTAATGGAAGTACAACGGTATAAAGGGACTCACTGAGTGTTCATATATCTGATGATAAACACATCAGATATGCCTTGTACCTTCTCAGCTACAACAGTAGTACTTTGCAGAGACAAAGTCTAAAACTGTTTGAAAACTTTGTAACCTGATAATGGAGTCAGCTAAAACAAAGGGCAGATAAGTGACAAAAAGCCCTGAGACCTTAAGGACTGACAAATGCCCTTAGGTCTCTGATAATGACTTATCATCTTAAGCCATGCAGATGAACCAGTTGCACTTATTAGTTACACTCAGAGTATTCCTTCAACATACTTGTAAAGCGTATCCTTGGAGCTGACTTAAGTACTCAGCTACGCTTAGGCGGGAGTAATTTAAGCTAAAGCAAAGTGGGAAAACCCTTGGGAAGATAAGGACTCATCGAGAGCAGGGAAAGCAACTTTCATGTACCAGAGATGTCAAGACAGTAAAGCAACCCTAGCTACATAAGTGCACGTGTACCTTAACTTCCACTTTGCTTCTAGTTTAGTTATTACTATTCTTGTAACTACTAACAGTGTATCTCCCTTTATCTATAAAAGGGAGGTTAGTAATAGTAATAGGTAACGATTCCACCTCTAGAACACACTTCCTCTTGTAAGTGGAATCTCCCTCTTCATAACTTGAGGAGAAGCATTTTTCATTACTAGAAATAGTATTCCGCAACTATCTCTCGTAAAAGCCTTCACCTTCAACCTCTAGTGTGAGACTATTACAGTCGTAATGTACAAATGGGTATTATTTGTTAATCTTGGTCAAGATCGTGTAACCATGTACATATCTATAATAAACATTAGTTATTTTCATTTTCTCAAACTCTTGTTTAACAAGAAACTAAACAGATAATCACAACAAATAAACCATACAAGAAATTACCAAACCAACAGAAAAATAATAGATACACCTGAACACCAGCAATCATAGATAAACCACAAATAAACCAACAAATCTTAACTTCCAAGACTGCCCAAATCCTAACCTCCTGCACTCTAGACTCAATAACAAAATTAAATGCAATGAAATAAAACTGACACCCAAGAAATAACTTGATTTCAGTCAAGGGATCTAGGGTTGGCCACAGCAGGAGTTCATACCACTCAATGGTGGCAAATTAAGGAGTTAACCGAACCCATTTGCACCCACTTAACCAAGATCTGTTATTCTTAAGGGAAGAAATTACACTTACAGAGCTTTGTACCAGTTGCAGCGGAAAAGAAAATCAATCACTCTAGATTCACTTAGTCTAGAGTAACTGAACCAAGAATTAGCCCAGAAAATCACAGATCCACCAGATTCCAAAAAACCGCCAAAATTGCCAAATTAGGGTTTTCAAGAACCCAACCAAGAACTAAAAATTAACCGTTAATTCTTCAAGAAACCACCACCAAAACTCGCCAATTATACCAGAATCAAAAATCCCCAAAATCTAGGGTTTCAAGAAAAAAAACCCTAAATCTTCGATTGATACTCTAAACCTTTAATTAAGCCAAGAATCGACCAAGATCAACACCTAAGCGTTGAATCAATCAACTCTAAACCAAAACCACTAAGAAAAGACTGATCAGAACTTAGGTCTCTGAAACCATGTAAAAATGGTACCAAAGACAAACTAGAGATAGCTAATCACCCAATCAACCACCCCTTTGGTGATCTTCTTTTATTTACAACAATAAACACTGATGACAAGTCCCTAACACAGGTTCTTGCCTACACGATACAAAGAAACATTGATAGTCCCTAAATGGATGCTATCACAAACAATACATCACTCACACTACAAAACCCAGAAACCAAACTATCTGATAACGCTCAAATTGTACATGTTTTTAGGAGCGTTATCGTGGATTTTATGCATATATTTTGATCACTTTTATGAACTTATGGTACTTAACGAAGTATAATTTCTATTTTAGGTTCATGGAAGTTCACGACAAAGAAAACGAAGAAAAAGACGAAGAAACGATCAATAAACGAAGATTTATGCATATACGAAGAATTCCCGACAAATGCGAGTCTCTTGGAATATATTCAAGTAGATAAAGTCATGAAGTTGTCACTCCAAAGACTCAAGAATAAAGCACAAGAGGGAAAACGAGAAAAGAAATGAAGAAAAGAAGCTAAAATGAAGAATTATTAGAAAACTCGTTTTTCCCGACACACCTTCACCATATTTGCCATAACTTGAGCATACAAACTCGGATTTAGTTGATTGAAAGCTAAGAGAAAGTTCTACAACACAGGTGTCTCCATACGATCGGTAGGGACCCGCAACCGAATCGGATGGAGCTATAACCGATTCGGTTGGATGCAATACCGATCGGTTGGAGTTGTCTGGTATGCCAAAACTTCATTACTAAGACTCTAAACGTGTACAAACCAATTCTAGATCCTTCCCAAGTAGATTCTAGTCCATTCTAAGCTACTTGGTCACCAAGTTGAGCATTAATACCCCAAGGCCTTGAGAATAGTATAAATAGGACTCATTTGTAAGAGTTTTACACACAACTCCAATAATCTCTCATATAACTCTCATGTAAACTCTCAAAGTATCTCTCTTAACTACCCCTCACCCTTTTCCAGTGGTGTTGGGGGGTTGGCTTGGCATTTGGATGTGGAACATTGGAGGATTCATGTGTATCTTATGAACTTTGGTATTTTCTCTTTTAATATTAAGCATGTTTGTTTCTTTGATTGTGTTGATGATGTGATTCTTCTTATTTGCTTTTGTCTTGTGAATGATTATGTCTTAATACTTGTTTGGTTCATATGATAACTTGTGATAAAGGGATGTTTGGATATTTGTAGTGTTTGTTTGGATTATGATGATAACATCATATTTGGTTAAATTGGAACTTGTCTTGTTTATTGTTTTGATTAATTATTGTTGAGTCTATATGTCGAAAGGATTCTCAATAGTGGTTGATTTCAATTCATTAGTCGACGAATGTTTTGGTCTTGTACTTTGTGACAATTGTATGAGAAACTTAATAAACATAACAAGTAAAGGTTTAATTTAGATTAAAGGTCGAAAGGCATCTTTTGAATATGTGTTCTAATCATTATTTTTCAAGTAAATGGAACTTCACAAATTGATGACATCAAAGTTATGGGTCGAAAGAACTCTTTGTTTGTTATTGGTTTAGGCATGAGTTTTATGACATGACCAATTGATTAAGACTTATGTATATTTGATTTATAAAACACTAAATTATTATTGGTTCTAAAGGTCGAAATGATTACCTTTGATAATATGTTTTCCAACCTAACCATCCTAATATTAGTAAAGGCCTACACCAGGTTCTTACTAATTTATTATAAGGCTTACACCAAGTTCTTACTCACTTATTATCATTGCCAAACATGTATTTTCTTTTTTTGATAGTTCTTATATTGCTTTTCTTGTTGGTTTGATCCGTGACAATCATAACCATCAACTTGTTACTTGCTTAAACAAACAAACGACACTTGAGTGCAACCAAGTCTCTTGGGACGACCTTGACTTACCAACCTCTATACTACATACGACTAGGGTATACTTGCCCGAATGTGTTCCTAGTTAATCGGTAATTCTTGTTTATAAATTTAAAACCTAGTGCGAACGCATCAAGTTTTTGGCGCCGCCGCCGGGGACTTGCGTTTGTTTGTTTGTTGAATTGTTTGCTTGAAATGTTTGATTGTTCATTTACTTGCTTGTTATGCTTGCTCTTGATGTTTACGTTTGAATACTTGTTTCTTTGCTATTGTTTGATTGCTCTTGATTGCTTGCTTGTTTGCTCATGATAATTGCTTAATTGCCTCCCTTGCGTTTTGTTTCAAAAATTTCTTAGTTCTCATCTTTTGCTTAATGATCTTGGCATCAAAATCAAGTGTTTTGGTGTTGGATTTGGTTTCATGTATTCTAAAAATACACATTTCAATGTTTGCTTTATAAGTGTGCTCGAAATTGCTTGCGAAAAAACCACCAAAAATGGCCAGAATCATCTAGCCGATCGGATGGCAACTCCAACCGTTCGGCTGAACCACCCAAACCATCTCAACCGATCGGTCACCACCCGTAACCGATTCGGTTGGAGGCTTCTGTCCCATTTTTTTTAGTTTTTGTTCTTCTTGTTTTGTGAGTTTTATATTTTATATGTTCTGTGATCTCTTACATGTTTTTGTGTTTCTTTTTGTTCGTGTTTTTCTTGTCTAGATTAGTCTCGTATTAATTTGGAATAAGACTATCTTGTTTTAGATTGTTTTGTTTTGATTTGTGTTACGTGACTAATTGTGTTTGCTTGCGTCTATGTGCTTGTCATTTTCTGTGATTTTGCTCTTATTTGTTCATGTTTATTTTTGTTTTAAGTGTCGTTTTATGTTCTTGGTGCTCTTCTAGTATATATGTGTTTATGTGTTTTACTTGTGTTTATTTTCGTGTTCGTTACATTATGCGTTCTTGTTTTATTTTGTCAATAAAAAGTTTTAAGTAAAACTTGTTTTTATAATTAAAAAAAAAAAAAAAAAAAAAAAAAATTACTGAGCCTTACAACCGATCGGTTAGATCCGCCAACCGATCGGATGGAGCTCTCGGTAAAATTTTTTACATTTTGTTAATTCCCAACCGAATCAGATGGTTACCCATCCGATCAGTTGGAGCTCTCGTTAAAAAATTGGCCAACCCAACCGATCGGTTAGATACCCTGACCGATCGGATAGAACTCTCGGTAAAATTTTTTAATTCCCAACCGATCGGATGGATACCCCAACCGATCGGATGAACCAATCGGTAAAAAAAAAAAAAAAAAAAAAAAATTATAAAAAATATTATTTTCATTTTTCGTATTTTGTTCTTGTGTGTTTGTGTTTAGATCGAATAAGTTTAAATGTTTTTTGGTTTTTGCAAGAGTATCATTTCTTTTATTCTACTTAACTTTTGTTTTTCATTTTAAATTTTGTTAATTTAGTACGTTGTGAATAAATAAGTACTTGTTTTAAAAATAAAAATGTTTTGAACTTTGTGGGTATGTTCACTGGAAACCCTCACGAGACTTCACTCGTCCACTCGGGCCACCGAGGGGTTTAAAAGGCTTGTTGCATATGCTAAATGCAATCGTGATGCCTACGAAAGTGAGTTTTAGAATTTTACGCGTTTTTTGTAGTTTAGTTTATTTTTGCAGATTTAATAAGCTCTTGGAGATTGGATTATTGGTGATATTATACTTGGTGTGGAGTTGTTTTTTTGAATGAGAAATTGATTGATCTCATAAGCTTATGCTAGCATTTGCTTAGCACCTTATCATATGGAGTTCGATCGCGATTTCTTGGCCTGGGAAGTTTCGTTTCTCTTGGAATTTTTATTTATTTATTTTCCCAATTTTACATGCTTTGAAGTTAATTTTCATTACACTTTGGACAATGCTTAACTTAAGTGTAGGGGAAAGTTAGATAGTGAAAAACGAAACTACTTTCAAATTTATAATTTTTGGGCCAATTTAAAATTTTGTATACTTGTTTGCCCTTGTGATCTAATTGTTTTCACGCTTTTAGGATAATATATTAGAATAACTGGATGAATCCACTGGTGAAATCTGTAATTTTGAAAAAATTGAGATGTGTCCCGATTAATATTGCAATCCATTCTGGGATCGATAACATTTGCTAGCACATATTATAGCCCTTTCCACTAAATTGTGAGGATTTGAGCCTGTTTCGTATATAGCATACATCTTTTATGCTTGGATCTTTTGCTATGAGTGTGCCGATGATTTTATTTATTCTAGAACTGGTACTTGTAAATCATTACCAGGCCGCAGTAAGATCACATTCGTGTGATAAAGAGGCACCCTTAGGAATAAAACCAAATGGCCTTCATTTTACATCTAATGATATATTATCTAGCTACATTGGCTAGTTAACCACCCATATGACCCATTTGTTAGCGTTTATCTTTAGCGCTAGATACCCTTAGTTACACCCTCCGAGCCATCCTTTTCATTTTTGATTAAATCCAGAAAAATACAAAAATATTTTACACTTTAAACCTTAGCCTAACCCTTTGTCGAAGTCTAAACGGTGGGTTGCTAGTTGCTTGGTATGTTGGATTGTTTTTGATGATTATTAGTTAGCCACACTTTGTCATTCGTGTGTGCCATTCCGACAAAGATGAAGATTGATCACCTTTATGTTTTGTATTTTTGTGGTGTATGCTTGTGCGAAGTGTGGGGGAGATGTGATGTATGAAAGAAAGGTTGAAAAAAAGAAAGAATGAATGAATAAGTCATCGAAAAAAATAATAATATATGTGATGACAATTATAGCCAATGTGATATATTATTATGAAGATGAAGGAAGAGGAAGTATGTTTGAGATATCGATTAGCCAATGTGCTAAGACGTGATATACATATATATTTGGTGATCGATATGTGAAGAAGAGAAGATTGTAACTATAATCATTTACGGGTTTGCAGTTTGTTCGGTAACTAGCAACAATGGGACTTAGACTTGACTTTATTTTTCTTTTAAAACCAATTTCATAAATACTCCCATGCCTTATCCCTACCCTTACCAAATTACTTTATTCGTTGTTAGCTTTCGAGCATCCAGATATAGTGATGGCTTTGTGAAAATATGTAGTGCATGGATATTGTAGTGACCATCCGGTTTTTGAATAGTTGAAAAACGCGCCAGCGATCTAGTGCGTATTTTGGTGACCATCCGTTATATAAGTAATGTTGTTAGCGAACCAAGGTACAATCTAGTGACCATCCGTTGCTTAGCTAGTCAAAAATTCGTGCCAGCGAGCTATTGTATTCTTGTATGAAATGTTTGAACATAAGTCTGGTAAAACCCTTAAGCCTGTACATTATGTTTTAACCAATTAGTGTAACTTCTGCTCGAGCTTCATTTAAAGACCCGTGTCATTATTGAATGACATTTCTAGGTCCGTAAATGTTATCGATAAACAGAAGACATGCCTAGGTGAAACTATTTTTGGTATTTTCTGATTTTTTGATTTTTATGGTTTTTATAGGTTTTATATTTTTCTATTTTCTTTTTGAATTAAGATATATACAACTATATACAAGGATATGGGAAGTCAATCCTTTACTCCTCCTTTTCTTCTTGAAGACACTTGAGGGTTTCAGGTGTCAAGCTCTTCATTCCAAGACGTGGGAGAATAAACTGAAACCTTTCTCTCGGAAGAGCCTTGGTGAAGATGTCTGCTAACTGAAACTCTGTCCTCACGAAGTATAGCTCCACAATTCCTTTCTCAACTTGTTCCCTAATGAAGTGATGCCTGATGTCGATGTGTTTTGACCGGGAGTGTTGGACATTGTTACAACAAAGAGCTATAGCGCTTTTGTTGTCACAATATAGAGGAATCTTGTTGTATGAAAAACCATAGTCTAAAAGCTGTGATCTCATCCATAGAATTTGTGCACAGCAACCAGACATAGCGATGTATTCGGCCTCTATAGAAGATATCGACGTACTCATTTGCTTCTTAGAAGACCAACTCACCAACTTTTCCCCTAAAAACTGAGCTCCCCCCGAAGTACTTCGACGAGTGTCTTGACATCCCGCGTAATCAGCATCAGCGTACGCAGTTAACTCCATTGCTGTGTCCTTCGGATACCAGAGACCCATATGAACTGTGCCTTGAAGATATCTGAATACCCTTTTTACTGCTTCTAGATGTTTCTTAGTAGGCTTGGATTGATACCGAGCACACATGCATACGGCGAACAGAAGATCTGGTCTACTAGCAGTGATATACATCAAGGATCCAATCATGCTTCTATACTTTGTTTGGTCGACTGGAATCCCCGAAGGATCTTCATTTAGTCTTGATCTATCAACCATGGGAGTATCAACAGGCTCACTCGAATCAAATCCAAACTTTTTCAAGATCTCATGGGCATATTTGGATTGATTTATGAAAATGCCTCCGGGACATTGTGAGATTTGTAATAGTAGGAAGAACGAAATTTGTCCCATCATTGACATTTGAAACTTGGAACTCATCTCCTTTGAAAATCTATCACATTCACTAGGATCAGATGAAGCAAAAATAATATCATCTACGTATATCTGAACATGAAGCAGATGTTTTCCCGACTTCCTAGTGAATAATGTGGGATCAACAACACCCTTCAAGAACCTGTTTGCTAGAAGGAACTTGGACAATGTATCATACCATGCCCTTGGTGCCTGCTTTAAACCGTAGAGAGCCTTCTTCAAGCGGTAGACATGAGTAGGATGTTCAGCATCCACAAATCCTTCTGGTTGGCTCACATAGACTTCTTCCTTTAAATCTCCATTCAGGAATGTTGTTTTGACATCCATCTGGTAGACTATCATATTCTGACTAGCAGCATTGGCAAGGAAGATTCTAATGGCTTCAATTCTAGCAACTGGAGCAAACGATTCTTCAAAATCTATGCCCTCTTCTTGTCTGTATCCTTTTGCAACTAACCGTGCCTTGTTCTTTAGAACATCACCATGCTCATCTAGTTTCACCTTGAAAATCCACTTGAGAGAAATAATCATAGCACACTCTGGAGGAGACACCAATTCCCATACTTCAATTCGATCAAATTCTTGGATTTCGTCTTGCATAACCTCGAACCAGCAATCTTTAGTCATTGCTTCTTTGGCATCTTTTGGTTCGACTTTGGATAGTACGGAATTGAAGAAGCACCACAGTGCATCAGTGGCCAGTTGTTTACGTGTGGATACAGGACGAGCGGGATTGCCAATGATGTTGTCAATAGGATGATCGTTGTTTCATTTTCTGAGATGATCATGAGGTTGAGGGTTTTGAACTGATGTTGCCGTGTTGTGTTCTTCGAAAGAGGATGTGTGATTTGAAGATTCAGGAGCAAATATGTTGATGAACTCAAATAAGTACATTTTATTATCATTATTTATCCTATTTATTTGACTTGTTTTATTATATTATATATGAGAATTGATACGTTAATGTTTACTTTTGTAATTCTCAGGTAAAAACAAGTATTATGTGAAACTTGGCGATTTTGGACTAATTATGGAGCAAAACAAGCAAGATGTTAAGAGTCTACTGAAATGTACAAGATCAAGATCATTCTGCTCCAGATACGCCGCAACATACTTCTTACATACGGCGCATCACTATCAAGATTTCACAAGCTACGATCCATGACAGCAAATCACATGCGCCGCACGGAGAAATGGAGTTACGCCGCATCTTAAGGCGGTGTACGAATATTCCTGAATATATTAATCTTGGACCCCACGCGAAGTTAAGTCAATGCGCCGCATCTACTTATTCTATGCGCCGCATCTAACCCTCAGACAGAAACTATAAATACCCCAAGACCAGACGAATTTCGAGAGTTTTTGTCAGACACTTAGCTTAACTCAGAAGAGAGACAGAAACCCTAAGCCGAATTCAGACTTATTAGCAGCACAAGACACACCCTAAACGAAGATACAAGAGCTGTAAGAAGGTCCTGCATGTATTCAATTCATTAAGTAGTTTTGTTTTATTGTATTAGTACACTTTAATTCATCAGGATTGATGGGCCGATTCCATGTGACTACGGAAAACCATGGGCACCCCTTAAAATTGCTTTCCCATTAATTAAAGTTTATATGTTGATGTCTTTGGTGACTTTTATTAGTGCATTGATAACCTCTGTGTCTAGCTGAGCATTGCTTGGGTCGCCATGCCCCTTCTTCGCCTATCTATTCTAGCGTATACGAAACGTGGGCATCACAAATGCTCAATATTCTAGGATAGTGGGATAGACATAAGTGATCCTTAAGGGTTTACTCGCCGATAAGATTAGAGCCAACGAGAAAGGGTTAATTATATACACTTCATATAAAACTAGCAATAAAACAAGTGACAAGCTACTTAATTATCAGGACAGGTCTTCTTATTGTCTCAAGTATCTATCTGTGTACGTGTGTGCTAATCGCTGATTCGTGCTCATTAGTTTAGTTTATATTTAATCATAACCAAACCGTGCCAGTCTCTCAGGCTGAACCCCCTTGCGTTAGATTAGGTTGTATAGCTAACTTAAGATATTAAAATACTGATTAGAATAACTAGATAATACGTTCCACTCTTAGTGATCGACACTCTACTTACCATTATATTCATACTGACCGGGTACACTGCTCGTTAAGTGTGTGTGTTATTGATAAGTCGGCTAAATATAAATTTAAAACTTGAGTAGGCATTAATACTGCTAAACCGCAACGACACACGCGCGCATCAAGTTTTTGGCGCCGATGCCGGGGAGTGAATTGTTATTATCTGTTAATTTGATTAGTATTTTAATTAGGTTTAATTTTTAGATTCTAACCGCTAACCCTGTTATATATTAGATAAATTGCATTCATTGTATTATTTGCATATTTTCTGTTTTTGTGTGTTTTTATTTTCTTTAATTTTTGTTTCTTTTTGTTTGTTTTTATTTTGTTTTGTTTTGTTTTTTTTTTTTTTTTTTTTTTTTTTTTGCATTCTGCTATCGTTGTATTGAGCTGATACAAACGATACGGCGCATCTATTTTCATAGATACGGCATATTGCGTTTGATTTTTATAAAATACAACGCGTTTAATAAATTCGAGTACGACGCATCTTTCCCCAAGATACGGCGTATTGTGTTTTTAATAATTTTTTTTCTAAACCCTAACGCCATACGACGCATCTGTTTTAACAGATACGGCGTATTGTCTATTTAAATTAAAAACAATTTTCGAATTATTAAACAGATACGACGCATCGATTTTTATCGATACGGCGCATCTGCTTAATCAAAAATCTTGTATTTTGAAACGTAACGAAAATACGGCGCATTAACTTTTGTTAATACGACGATTTTAATTTGATAAATATAGTTGATTTTTGATATTCACTTTGATCGTTCCACTACTCTCGTGCACAAGTTGGTTTACTTTCAGGATAAATGATGGCTTAAGCATCACTATGGAAGATTACATTTTGTACCTGACCAAGAGACGCTAGTTGGAGTAATCAAAACTTGATGATTGAAAGGCTGTAATAAGACGACAAGAGTGGAGGAGAATTCAGTACTGGTAACATTGAGTATCTTAAAATTCTTGAAATAGAATTCCAGGTATCCTCTACATTAATTTACCTAGCCTTATAGAGAGTTCTCTACGAAACCTCTCCCGAATATAATCTAAATTTTGTAAGCTTAAAACGATATTTGCTCCTAACCTTGGAGTAAATCATTATCCACTAAACAATAAAGATTATAATCACTTATAAAACGGATATGCTTATTGCTCTTATCTTGAATTTATATATATCATATGGTATACCGTTTTACCCCAATTTGATGTGCAAGGAAATGTGTTGCGGAGGCCAAGGTAAGTTCCCTATTTAAATTTCGTTCACTAGCACAACAATACGGCGGATCTTAGTATTCTAAGCGCCGTATCTCTGACTAATTAACACTTATTGACCAGTCAACGAATTTAGATAAGATACGGCGCATACAATTATGCGATACGGCGCATCGTATTTACCCTATAAATATGAAAGAGATGCGCCGGATTTCAATTTCTTACCCAAATTTACACACAGTAATACGCACACCAAATTAAACCCTTTAATCCGAAGTTTTTTTCTCGAATCAAAACCTTCTAATCCGAACTCTAGACCGAATCCTAATCGCAATATAAGGTAATTATTCTATTTGATTTTGTTTAAGTCTAAAAATTAGGGTTTATGATATAGTTCGATTAGGGCTTAGAAGTTTAAGGGATTTGATTAGAACTAGGACTAGATAATTTCCCCCATGTTAATTTTTGGACTAATTATTGAATTTGGTACCGAATTGATTTAAACGAAAATTAGGGTTCGGGAAATTTGTTTTTGAGCTTTGGAGGGAAAATGAAATATTGTTGTTATTGGAACTCTTAGATTTAATATATGGGTAAAATGGAACCGTGATGTTGAGTGCAAGTTTACGTCACGGGTCCGGATTCTTGGAAAGCATACCTGACCCCTTTATTTTATACTGATATATTGCTAGATGCGGCGCATCTTGGTTAATTGATGTGGCGTAACGACCTATTTCCAATTTAAATACTTCATTGTTACGCCGTATTACTTAACCTAGATACGACGCATCCCCCGTACGCCGTATCCCCTTAATCTATGCGGCGTATTACTGTCTTTACCATCTGCACCATATCAGTTATACCTAGATGCGGCGCATGACCTATGCGCTGTATCGCCTTTTTGTAATACGCCGCATCTTCCTACTAACAGAACACTAATATTCTCTGTTTTGAATTTTTCAGAATGGATCTCCCAGTTGCCGCCCGTAGACACCCATGGCTCCGTTTTGAAACAATGGGACTGACACAGGGTGCCGTTGATGATTACATGCCTAGACTTAGGAAGTTTTATCAGAGGAAGGTGTTCAGTGTTCCAGTTTTGGATTTTGACAGCATCGGGCATATTGATGGGGGTAACGCTGCTGGTAGGTTACGGACTAGGTTGGAGATGGTACACAGTGATGGGGAAGGGCAGGTTTTATTCAGGTCTTACGCTTGGGAAAGGTTGTTTAGGATTGAGGAGCCGTTGGTGAAGGTTTTGATGTTGGAGTTTTTCAGTACAGTGCACTACAGGGAGACAGATCTTGGTCTTGATACGTTCGATACTTTGGTATTCAGACTGGGTGGTTTAGAGCGAAGGATGTCTATGAGGCAGTTCATACTGGCTCTCGGGTTGCACACTGCAGAGGAAATGGCATCTCCAGGTTTTGCTGATTATTGGGCTGACAGTTTAAGGATCGTTCCGGATCGTGGAGAGTTAGGAGGTTATTGGGTTGAGATTTCATCTGGGGGTGATTCGACCACCACCACTCCTTCTTACACACTGATTAGGGAGCCCATGAGGAGGCTTTGTCACCGTCTGATAGCCCTGACTATTGCTGGGAGGGGACAGTCCCCTGAGAAGGTGACTACTTTGGACCTTTTTCTTTTGCGGAGCATGGACGAGGGAGCTGTGGTGAACATCCCTCACTTCTTAGCACATTATTTACACAGAGTTGCTCCAGGGAGAGATGGTAGGAGCCAAATGACTGGAGGTCACTTTGTCTCTCGACTTGCTAGGCACTTTGGGGTATTGGGTGATGAGATTCCCGCTGATCTCCCGATTGATGTAGCTAGATTACCTGGTATGGATGCAGACTATCTTGCGACTAGGCTTGGGATATGCGAGGAGATGATGGGTGGATACTTCTGGGCACCGTTAGGACCACCTAGGCCTGCTGAGCCGGAGCAGGGGGATGCTCAGGCGGCCCCAGCTGCTGCTCCAACACAGGAGGAAGTACAGGCACCAGCACCACCAGCTCCCCGCACTGTAGGACAGAGAGTCGAGAGAGTGGAGATAGAGGTTAGGTCATTGAGAGAGGCTCTCGAGGCACAGGGAGTTGAGATTGCTGGAGTGAGGAGAGATGCGAGCTGGTTAGTCGACGGTGTCAGTAGGGTGATGGCTCTTCATGGGATCAGCCACCACCTCCCAGATGGTGCTTATGTCAGAGGGATGGCCACATATGAGCGCAGGGTTCACCGCAGGACTGACGGAGCTAGTACCTCAGCAGCCCATACAGATGACGTGACTCCCGACCAGCCTACAGCTTGACCACTCTTTACATTTTCATCTTTTGATTACGAACATGTTTCCTCGTACATTACTTATATTCTTTTTGGGACTGTACTAATTATTACTACCATGTTTATATTTAATGTTTCAGTTCATGTTTCCATTGAGTCTTTATTAAGACTGGCATTCAGTTCAGCATGAGTAACCGAGAGAACCCGAGAGATATACCGAGGAGAACATGAATTTTATACCAGACTGTACCATTCTGGTTATTAACCGTATGCGCCGCATCCAGTAACACAGATGCGACGCATCCTACCCTTTATTTTATTCTGATTCGTATTTATTCCAGGCTCGATACGGCGTATCTTCTTCCATAAGATACGGCGTATCGACTGACCTGATGATTTTCATTTTAATTTTTTATGTTTTATTTTTACTAACTACTAATGTATTATGCAAGTTTGAACCTTCTTAACTCAGGTGTGTTAAAGTCTTAATGGTATTATAGATTCCTGCATTTCCTGTGGATACATCATCTATGAAGCTTAAACGTTCTCATCCACAAGAAAGTTGATTTTTGCTCTTATACAAATGGAGGATCATACCGAGCAAATCTCAGGGGAGTTTTTCTGTTCTAATTCTTTTATTTTCCAGTTTTTAACCTTTGACACAAACAACGAGGACGTTGTTTAACTTAAGTGGGGGGATTGGAGAATTAGAACACTTACTTGTCCTAAACTTTTTCAAAATATGCTTAATATATCAAAATTTAAAATTTTTAGCATGTTTTTGTTTAAAGTCTAAATTACATAGCTGCACACATAACATTATTTCCAAAAATTGTGAACTTTTCAAAATTCACAAATCTATGAGTGTGCCGGTGACTTGTAAACTTTAGAACTTGGCTTGTATACTATTCGAGACCACCATAATAAGTATTATTTATATAATTGGAATGACTTGTCTAAATTGGTAAATTTCTAGGATTACACCCAAATAGCCTTTATATGTTATGTGTTATTAGCTAACTACACTGGTTAGTTAACCCCGTATAAACCCTTTGTTACTCTCACTTTTAGAGTAAGATACCCCTAGAAAAACACTCAGAGCCATTCCTTTCGTTTCTTACACCTTTGTTATAATGTTTCGTTACACCCTTACACCTTAGCCTACCCTGTAGATTAAAATCCGTGGTTGGTTAATTGCTTTAGGCAAAGTGTGTTTCCTTACATTACCTGTGTTCGCGTGCGTAATTCATTATCTTTGGTTGAGTCAGGAAATTGCACAATGCAATTGGTATGAAAGTAAATATTGTATATCTTTGAGTTTATTTTTCGTGTGTTCGCTACTTTCACTATTACAGTTATTTCTGAAAGTATGAAGAGTATGGAAAAATTATCCGGAAAAATAGTGATAGTAAAGTTGTGAAATTTTACACATATATGTTGATGTTAAAAAAAAAAAAAAAAAAAAAAAAAAAAAAAATCGAAAAAATAGAAAAGAAAAAGAAAAAGGAAAAGTTGGAAGTTTGTTTTAACCAACTTATGTAAAGTTTTGTATTAAGTGGGCGATATCACCACTATTTGTTGTATATTATATTTATGGATTGAATGGGAGTTGGCCGTTATGGGAACGCCAACTAAGGTTATTCTTTGATTGAGATTTTGTTGAGTATAATTCGAGTCTTATTCATGGGATGGTTGGGAAAGTAATTTACCACACTTAGGATTTTAATTTATCTGTTTTGTTTATTTTTCATTTTACACCAATTTGTATCCCAAATATTATCCATACCCTATATCATTCTTTATCCAAACCTTTGATTTATTGAGATTAGGGATTTGAGCAATCTTAAGTATCGTAGTCGTGGATTCGGCTATGTATTTATGATTTTGTCGCCCTTTTTGATATAATATTATTGGTGAAGATTACTTGGTCCTATCTTTAGCCTATTCGAGTTAAGGATTTGAGCAATTGCAAGTATCGTGGTCGTGGATTCGATCATGTATTTGTGATTTTGTCGCCTTTTCTGGAATATGAGATCGATAGAGATTAAGAAGAATGATTAACCCTTAACCAACAAACCCTTTTACCGCTTTAGACTTGTTATTCCTTAGCTTTAGTGGAGGAGATGCGTATACTTGCCAAGCTTATGATAGAATATTCGTCACGACTGGACAGTTAAACGATTAGATTTGCTTTTATCAAAATATTTTATTTTATTTCTAATTCGTTAAGTGTTTGGTTGTGCGATTATGACAAAACGAATACATGCTTAAATATAAAAATAAATCCTAACATCTTTTAGGATACATTTTCATAAGATTTATTCTAAGGTTTACTTGGGGACAAGTAAAGTTCAAGTGGGGGGGATATTTGATGAACTCAAATAAGTACATTTTATTATCATCATTTATCCTGTTTATTTAACTTGTTTTATTATATTATATATGAGAATTGATACGTTAATGTTTACTTTTGTAATTCTCAGGTAAAAACAAGTATTATGTGAAACTTGGCGATTTTGGACTAATTATGGAGCAAAACAAGCAAGATGTTAAGAGTCTACTGAAATGTACAAGATCAAGATCATTCTGCTCTAGATACGCCACAACATACTTCTTACATACGGCGCATCACTATTAAGATTTCACAAGCTACGATCCATGACAGCAAAGGACATGCGCCGCATGGAGAAATGGAGTTACGCCGCATCTTAAGGCGGTGTACGAATATTCCTGAATATATTAATCTTGGACCCCACGCGAAGTTAAGTCAATGCGCCGCATCTACTTATTCTATGCACCGCATCTAACCCTCAGACAGAAACTATAAATACCCCAAGACCAGACGAATTTCGAGAGTTTTTGTCAGACACTTAGCTTAACTCAGAAGAGAGACAGAAACCCTAAGCCGAATTCAGACGTATTAGCAGCACAAGACACACCCTAAACGAAGATACAAGAGCTGTAAGAAGGTCCTGCATGTATTCAATTCATTAAGTAGTTTGTGTTTTATTGTATTAGTACACTTTAATTCATCAGGATTGATGGGCCGATTCCATGTGACTACGGAAAACCATGGGCACCCCTTAAAATTGCTTTCCCATTAATTAATGTTTATATGTTGATGTCTTTGGTGACTTTTATTAGTGCATTGATAACCTCTGTGTCTAGCTGAGCATTGCTTGGGTCGCCATGCCCCTTCCTCGCCTATCTATTCTAGCGTATACGAAACGTGGGCATCACAAGTGCTCAATATTCTAGGATAGTGGGATAGACATAAGTGATCATTAAGGGTTTACTCGCCGATAAGATTAGAGCCAACGAGAAAGGGTTAATTATGTACACTTCATATAAAACTAGCAATAAAACAAGTGACAAGCTACTTAATTATCAGGACAGGTCTTCTTATTGTCTCAAGTATCTATCTGTGTACGTGTGTGCTAATCGCTGATTCGTGCTTATTAGTTTAGTTTATATTTAATCATAACCAAACCGTGCCAGTCTCTCAGGCTGAACCCCCTTGCGTTAGATTAGGTTGTATAGCTAACTTAAGATATTAAAATACTGATTAGAATAACTAGATAATACATTCCACTCTTAGTGATCGACACTCTACTTACCATTATATTCATACTGACCGGGTACACTGCTCGTTAAGTGTGTGTGTTATTGATAAGTCGGCTAAATATAAATTTAAAACTTGAGTAGGCATTAATACTGCTAAACCGCAACGACACACGCGCGCATCATATGTTCTCAAAAGGAACATCATCTATAGGAGCAAACGGATTAACTTTCAAAGAATGTTCATCTGCAGATTCTTGTTGCACCGGAGAGGATTGAGTATTTGATGATGAGGGTGATTGACTGGCAGCTGGAGCATTGAAACTGATTGAGACAGATGCTGATGGGCCTTCAGAGCCTTGCGGAACTTGAGCATCAACATTAGGAAGAACAGCTGCAGCATTTGAGGTCGTTTCATTCGTTGGCTTAAAATATTCGTCAAACATAGGATCAAATAACATCTTCAACTCCTCACTAGTTGGTGGTACATAAGACTCTGCAGGCGTGGGATTCTGTACAAGCCCTGAACTAATTGGTCCAGGTGTCAAAAGTTTAAGATCGGGTCCATAACTATTTTGTCCTGAAGCAGGTTGCTCACTCAGCTCGTCGAACGTGACGTGGATGGATTCCATGATTTGTCGGGTTCTCTTGTTGTAGATTCTGTACCCCTTGCGATCTGGTGCGTAACCAACAAAAATACCTACGTCTGCTTTAGCTCTTAACTTTCCCAAGTCTTGACTATCATTAGTCGGATAGCAAAGGGCGCCAAACACACAAAGAAAGGAAAGATCTGGTTTCTTGTTATGAATTAACTCATAGGGAGTCTTGTCATGAACAGGATGAATCAGAGATCGGTTTTGGGTGTAGCATGCTGTTGCAATAGCCTCTGCCCAGAGAAATATCGGTGCCTTTGAAAATATAAGCATGGTTCTCGCAGCTTCCACCAGAGTACGGTTCCTTCGTTCAACAACTCCGTTCTGCTGAGGAGTGCGAGGGATACTTTTCTGATGCGTGATGCCAATATTTTCATAGAAATTTCTGAGTTGATGATTAACAAACTCAGTTCCATTGTCAGTGCGGATGATTCTGACAGTTTTGTCGAGCCTTACTTGCAGCTGTTTTATCAGTTTGATGATAACCTCTGGAGTTTCATCCTTTGTTCTCAAAAACTTTACCCATGTAAACCGAGAGTAATCATCTACTATCACAAGAACATATTTCTTTCCATTTATGGTTTGTACTCTCATTGGGCCGCACAGATCCATGTGAAGGGTGTGAAGAACTTCCAAGTTGGTGTTGACGGTTTTGGGTTTGTGGGTTTGTTTCTTGCTTTTGCCCAGTTGACATGCAGAGCAGAGATGATCTTTCTCAAATTTTAGTCTGGGCATGCCTCGTACAAGATCTTTGCGGGAAAGATTATTTATGGTACCGAAGTTTAGATGGTTCAGACGACGATGCCACAGCCATGTTTTTCCTTGGAGGCTTTAGAAAGTAAGCAAATGGGAGAGGACCTCAACATTTCTTCAATTGATATGGTGTATAGATTTGTGCCCCGACTGCCTTTTAGAAGGTCTACACCATCCAATTCCCTGACGAAACATGTGTGTTTTCTGAAAGCCACTTCTAGATCTGAATCACAAAATTGACCCACAGAAAACAGATTGTGCCCTAATCCTTCCACATAATATACCCGTGAGATTACACTGTCACCGAACACATAATCTCCATAACCCATAATCGCACCAAAATGGTCGTTCCCGAATCTAACTGTCCCGATAAACTTTTTCACGAAGTTATTGAGCCGTGAGCGATCCCCAGTCATATGTTTTGAGCAGCCTGAATCCAAATACCAAAGGACGATTTGTACGACCTGCATTTGAAGACAGACAAAGATGGATAACTGAAATATGTGGATCCCCACGTATAGCTGGGGTCCGTTTGGTTAGCATTCACAAATTCAGGAGCAACAGAGTTTGCTAATACTGAAGTCTCTACAGTAGGAACAATCCTAGAGTCAGCGGATGGCCTATTTGGGAGGCATTGTGTTCCTAGAGACAAGATTCGACCTGTTGGCCTCCATTCTTTAACTTTCACAAACCTATGATCATTCAACTTAGGCAATGGACTTTTATTTCCTAAACTGAATTTTCTTCCAGTGGGTCTCCATTGATACCCAACAGTAGCAAAAGTTTTTCCTGTTGCCTTCCAAACTTTCTTACTTCTTTCAGTTTTCCTAACATTCTTAACTTAGGGTGGTGCATGAGATATCAGAAATGACACAACACAATCATCATGATTAGCTGAAATTAAGCATTTGTCACATGTTTTACAGACCGCATTAGAATTTGAATTAATTACAGTACTTTTGATACTAGAATCAACACGATTCAATTTAGTCATTACAAACTTATTGTTCCTAGGTTGGGCTTCTACACTCTTCTTGTGATCACTATTAGCTGGCGCAGTCCTATCTTTCCTTGCATTGCCTCTAGGCTTTGACTCGCTAGCTTGGGTGTCACATTTCACTCCTGTAGAAGTAATGATAGGACAATTAGTTTGTTTCACGGTCACATGCTTTCCTGATTTTGATGTGATGGGTTCTGATGTTCTTGATGGCAAATCAAAGGTTACATGCTTGTTTTTAATGGTGGATGATGATGCACCTAATCTATCTCTTTGGTTGCTACACTTGGGACCCGTGCCAATGGCATATTCTAACTGTTTCTGGATCCTTTTTGTGAGGACGCAGGCATAACCTACTGCCTTATCAAGTGGTTTTTCTATTCTGTCCTCTTCCACAACCTCACGAAGAGTGTCAAGTCCATCCCTAAGGTGATAGAGGTACATTTGATGGACAGGTCTGTTGTTTCTTATGGGAAATGGAATAGGCCCCACATCAACATCGTACATTTTACAAGCAGAGACCTTTGATGCAACACAATTACAAGAGGTGCATGGCATTTTTCCTCTCACCTGAGTCTTAAGATTCTCAATTTCATTTAACAAAGAAGTTATCTTTTCATTATGACTATTTCTTGTAACTTTAATTGAGTCATATAACTCTTTGTAATGCTGTTTAATCTTAGAATTTTCTTCTCGAAAACACTCATTTTCATAATGTAACATATTGATGGTGTCTTGATATTGAAAATTCTGAGAATATGAAGACAAAGGTTTATTGGTGCCATATACATCACACTTGTTGGATTTCAATTGGGCAATTTGGGCCCTCAACAGTCGAATCGTGTTTGTGTGAGCTTGAATCTTTTCATCTCTTTTGCTTAATTCAAAATATGTATCAAACTCAGGAGCATCGAAGGATGTCTTGTCATTTGATATTTTGCATTTTTCTTCTAAATGTTGATATTTTAGTTGCAGATTTAGATAATCAACCTCTAGTTTTAAAAAACGTTTAACCATGTTATCATGGTCATCATTTTGAATTTTGTCAAGCAATTTCACATTCTCCCCCTCAAGCTCAACAACACGATTCTGGGTAACATTTAAAGCAATAGCATACTCATGAAATTGACAAGCAGATAAAGCAGAATCAGTAGCAGTATAAAAGACATCTTGCGTAATACATCTAGCAATCAAGTTGTCATTGGCGATGAGTATGTTTTTCCTTTCAATTTCACGACTCTTAAGTTCTATTGCACATTGAGTTACCTCATTTTCCATATCTTTAAACACTACTTTCATTTCATTTATTTCGGTATTAAGGGCAGTTTGCATCCCTTCAAAATGTTCTTTAAGTAGTTTAAAGAATGGCATGACCTCAGTCAAGTAACACCTTTTCGCATGCTCAAAACACCTTTCCCCCTCAGTAATTCCGGTTGGTGTGATTCTCTTCTTACATGTTTTATCAAAATCAGCAAATAGTTGCCAAAGCACATATAAGCTAATTAAGGTTTTGCATTCAGTGGGAAGAGACAAAGGAACCAAATTCCTAGGTGTATTGGGAGGATACACCGTTATGGACGCAACTTTTCTAAGGGATGGGGTGTTGGCTTTAAGTTCATCAGCTTTTAATTTCTCAGTATCATACTTCCAAAATATTTGTTCAGGCGTTAACTTCTTTTGAGGTGCAAACACAGTCAAGCGATTCTCCTCATAATAATCATGGGTTTTGACTATTACTCGCTTGTCTATGCATATGGGATCTTTCATTTTCTCATTCATTCTTTCTCTATTTCTCACTTCTATTTCATCACTCTCTTTCAAAGATAAAACCTCAGGTGGGGCATGACTAGGCATAAGCATCACATTGGCATCATATAAGGCAGGTTGGGCTACTTTAGCAATCCTAAGAAGAGCTAATTTAGGTTCACCTACATTACTTTCACTATGCTTATCACTCAGCTTTCTGTGCTTCTGAATCATTTGAGCAGTCTGTCTGGTTTGATCTTGTGTGTACAACTTATCTTCAAGTTTATTCTTTAATGTTTTGAGTCTAGAGAAATCATCTAAGATTTTAGATTCTTTTTCTTTGAATTCTAGCTTAAGCCTATTCACACAATTCTGTACTTCCTGTTTTTGTTTAACAGGCATATCTAGCTGGCTTTTCAAAGAATTCAACTCTTGTTTTAATGTTTCTTCTCTCACTCTAAAGTCTTTTATAAGTGTACACAACTAACCTTCCATTTTCTGCTCACGTTCAGTTAGTTCAAACTTAGCACGCTGTTCATACATAGCTACTTGTTCCTTATAGATGTTTAATCTAGTGATCAAGTTAACATTAGGAGCAAGTACAGAGTTTTCATGCCACTCACATGCATTATCAACGTCACATGTATTTTCTAAGGCACACACGTTATTAACAACACAAGCATTATTATCAACAGAAGATTCTCCATCTTGTACATCAGGCACGTTGTTGTGAGTCAAATATTGTTCATATGGAATCATATCGCTATTTTCCATGTCAACATTATTTGAGTCAGAAACATCTCCCTGTTGTACTTCATTGGGAATCTTTTGTTCATCAACTACTTCATATGTGTCATAAAGTTTTAGTACCTCAGAAATCACAGATGCATTTGAAGAACCAGCTTGTCGAGGTGATGAAGCCAAGGATGACAAGTTAGCCATGAAGACTGTTTGAGCCGTTGGTTCATCATCCACATCAGAGTCAAATGCATCACAATCATCAGCTTTGAAGATGTTGGGATCGTTGAGTGCTAGATCCTGAACTGGTTGCTCATCCACATCTTTATCAAAAGTATTTCCCCCATCACCAGCCAAAAACAACAGTTCTTCCTCATCCAATACAGCTCCATTCTCTTGAGCCTGCATCAACAGCATCTTATCCTTGAAGTAATCTGAGTTCTGAGGACGTTTCGGTTGATTGCAATTCCTGGCAATGTGTCCCAGTCCTCCACAATTATAACACTTGAGCTGTTTCCCCTGCCCCTGATTGGCATTCCCCGCTCTGTTCTGCACATTACCTCGACCCATGTTTCTTCCTGCTCTCCCTTGCACATTCTGAACCACAATTTTCCCATCCTCCACCATTGCTAGATTGCGTGGGTTGGATGAGTTTCTTAACTGATTGTTGGTCTGAGGGAGAGATGCTTTAAATTGTTGAACCAGTAATGATACTTGGTTGGTGAGGTTATCAATCATTTTGTCGGTCTGAGAATAACCTGAGTCGAGTTGTGAGCTCATAGCAGAATATGGTGAGTGAAGTTGATGATAACCTTGATTAGGTGATGGTTGGGTGTTTGGTAGAGCACTTGCCATAAATGCCAGTGGGTCATTAGGAGTTGAAGGATTGAGCTTTTCTCTCAGCACCCGATCGTAGGCAGCATGCTTCTCATGTTGTTGTAGGTAGGCATACAACTGTTCATAGTTAGTGTCTCTCAGACCTTTGTTGAGTTTGAAAGCAGTAACAAATCTGTCCCATTCTGGAGTCATGTTGTTCACAAACTTTGAGTTAAGTTGGATGTTGGGCATAGTCATTCTTATCATCCTCATGTCATTCACCAACTTATGGAATCTCACATAGTAATCTGTGACATTCTCTCCTGGGTTCATTTTGAAGAGTTCAAACTCATCATACAATTGTGATTCACGGTCTTCTTTTGTGAGTTCTGACCCAGCTAGCAACATCTTTACATTGTCCCACACTGCTTTAGCTTCAGTGTTGAAATTGATGAGTTTGTAGACATCCTTTGGCAAACCTTGAATAACAATGTTTGAGGCCCTAATGTCAGCATCATACCTCTTCTTTTCCTCCTCATTAAGGTCATTGTAAGTGTGTGGTCTGTCAATTCCAAAGGTGACTGTGCCATCTTCACCAGTAGTAACAGCATCTCTGGTGGTACCCATCTGAAATGGTCCTTCATCAATGGACTTAAGGATGTTTGCTCCATTCTTTTTTCCCAAGCAGTAAAGCCGTATTTGTTGTGCCCACGACTCATAGTCCGTCCTATCTAGCATAGGCGGACGGGTATCGGACCCTGCTGCTTAAATGTCATCGGATGCGGTGCTTGTAATGCTGGCCATAATGTATACGGGATTTTACAGTTCTTGTGATTTAACCGAGAAATTGACTCTTTCGCGGGACTTTCTAAAATCACCAAGACACAAACCGTAAACTAATGAGTATCTTGCAAAATAGAATTTTAAGTCCTAACTCAAGGAAACACAAATCTCAATTGAACAAATCGCAAAGATTCAAGACACAGCTTGACAAATCGCAACAAGACAAATCGCAAGCTTATCAAATCACAATAAGTCAAGTCACAAGTGTTAGCTTGCAACGTCAAATCGCAATAGATCAACTCGCAACTATCAAATCGCAATGAGTCAAGTAGCAACTTGTCAAATCGCAGACAATCAAATCGCAATTTGTTAACTATGAGTCAAAACGCAAAGTTCAACTCGCAAGTGCTCAAGTCGCAACTCACTATTACAAATCGCAACAGACAAATCACAACCCTGAGGATACAAACCGCAACATACAAAATCACAACCCTGAGGATACAAACCGCAACAGACAAATCACAACCCTGTGGATACAAACCGCAACAGACAAGTCGCAAGTCTAACAAGTCGCTACCCTGACAGACACTAGTCGCAACCGCAACAGACAAGTCGCAAGCCTAACAAGTCGCTACCCTGACAGACAAGTCGCAAGTCTAACAAGTCGCTACCCTGACAGACACTAGTCGCAACCCACAAATCGCAAGTCACAAGAAGACAGAACTGTCACTATCTTGGTCAAAACGCAACACACTAAACGCCAGACACGTCGCTTTCTTAGCGGTTTGTCGTCTTTTGCCAAATCCGGTAATGGGCCAAATCGCAACTTCGAGATACCACAAATCGCTACTTTCACTTACCCAATAATACACAAATCGCTACTATGAAACCTTCACAGAGGGACAAAACGCTACGAAGAACTCCTTTACACTAACCCTCGAATCTGCCAAAAACTACCACACAAAGCCTGAAACTATGATTCCAAACACCAAACACTACTTCAATACAATCCCTAAGCTAGAAAGTACAAGATCTAACACCTTCTATCAACAAAACAAAGCGCAAAATAGATTTTCAAGAAACTACCTATTCGAACCAAAAGTACCCCAAATCTACACAAATCCGTAAATATAACCATACATGAACCTAACCATGGCTCTTGATACCAATTGTAGTATATTCACGATCAAAGAAACACAAGTATGGTACACAAATATGGATCGAATAGAAGAAAGTCTAGAGAGAGAAGTAGAATTGGAACCTTAGTGAGAGAAAGAGAAGTGAAATGTATTAGATTGTGTGAAAGGTCCAACCCTCTCCTTTGGTGGAGAGGGCTTTATATAGTACTACATAGGGTGCCCCTAGTGGGCTGTGGAGCAAGCTGACTGTGGGTAAAAGACCCGACCCACTCCACAATATTAATACTAACTAATCTACTGCTAATATTACTAATAAACCTACGAGCTATTAAGTGCTATTAAATACTCGGGGTAACCGAGTCTTCAACTGAATATTTATATTCCTAACAATAACATGTATGTGTACCAAGATCATAATACAAATAATAATAGTTCAAATAATAATTACGTGTTTAACATTCATATGGTTGTGGAAACAAATTAGGGTTTTGAAGAATGGATGAAACTCAAAACGCCACATAAGGTTCAATAACTTCTGTGATTGTGGTGGTTGAGAAAAGTTTATTAGGGTTTCAGTGGGAAGTATCGTGGCTTTGATTGTGTTAGTAAACCATAATAGAGAAGATAAATATGGGATTTATATTCTAGAATGTGTATGGGATTTATATTCTAGAATGTGGTGTCATTAAGCCATTACATTTTTGTTTTGAATTGTCCATAACAACTTCTAGCTTGCTCCATTGGTTAAAGTGCTTGTTTGTGGACTAACAGACCCAGGTTCGATTCTTGTAAAGGCCAAACTTTTAATTTTAAAAGGATTATAATATATATATATATATATATATATATATATATATATATATATATATATATATATATATATATATATATATATATATATATATATATATATATATATATATATATATATATATATGTTGGGTCATGAAAAACCCAAGAATACTTAAAACATGATTTGGACACAAATTAACTAAGTGTTAACTTAAACCGAGAACAATTCAAGTCACTGAGAGAACAGCCTCTCAGTGAGTCATCTTCAGGATGCTTAAGGCAAATTCAAGAAGAAGGATTCACTACGCAGGAAGGCAGTCTTCCTGAGTAGGACTTAAGCTAAAGAAGAAGATGATGGTTCAGTGAGTGTTGGACAAGAACTCACTGAACCCCAGTCTCCTCAACACCAAAGTGATTGAAGACTGAGGAACCAATGCCTGAAGAAAAGGCGGGAACAAAAGGGAAAAGATCTGAGAAGATAAAAGTGTCAGACCAAACACTCTTCTCTTGTCAGATCCAACCTTCCCTATTGCGGCTAAAAGTCATGGAGTGTCAGCCAACAACTCCCAAAGTCTTATTAGCCCTTTCCTATTGGTTCTTGGAAATGACAATTACTATTTGTAATTGTCAGACACGCAACCTCAACAACTTGTAATATTTTAATCACTTATACTTAGATTACTTGTGTATAAATAGATCAGATGGGAGAGAAGTTAAAGTGTGCTTTGTATATTGAAAGCTTAGAACTTTTACAAAGTAACTTCTCTCCTACAAAGAGTATACAACTCACTGAGATAGCTCAGTGGGTATATTGTTACCACTCAAGCAAAACTTGAGTTTCGATAGGAGACACCCCATACCCTTGTCTATTCAATCCCAAGTGTTTGTTCCGCAAAACACTTGGGTAATAGATTCTTGGAATTATTTCTAATAAGAATTTAAACGTTGAAAAATATTGTATATTTTATATTCACGTTTTATAACTGTTAGAATTAATCATAACATTGTATTAGTCATAAACACAAATAGATTAACTTACTAGTTAACTCTAACGTGTTAAAGGGAACAATAAGTGGTATCAGAGCCTCTGGTTTATAAAATCTTTTTAAACTAACCAAGAGTGCTCTAGGTTTTTAAAACCAAGATCCTACTATGACTGATATCAATGTACCCCAGCTAGTCGACAAAAAGGGTGGCAGCTACTCCGCTGTTGCACCCAGACTTGAAGCTGGGAAATTTAGCAAATGGAAGAAGCGTATGATTTGCTATCTTACCGGTATGGAACCCTACTACATCACCTGTATCAGGGATGGCCCATTTGTCCCTAAGACAGCCGCAGGGCTAAATAAGCCTGAGGCCCAATGGACCATTGATGAGAGGATGGTGGTCAATCAAGACCAACGCCTGAAAAGCATCCTTATATCATGTCTTCCTAACGATATAATGGAATCAGTCATCAACTGTTTAACAGCCAAACAAACTTGGGATGACTTGGTAAACAGCTTTGAGGGTCCCTCAGATACCAAGGAAAATAGGGTCATGGACCTTAAACTTGAGTACAATACTTTCAGGGCAAAAGACTCTGAAAGTCTCTCACTGACCTACACCAGATACAAGACTTTGATAAATGAATTATCAAATGATGGTGTTGTATTGTCTAAGCATGAGACAAATGTTGGCTTTGTCAACAGTCTCCCTGAGAAGTGGCTCAACTTCTCACAAGGCCTGAGGAATGCTAACCACATTCAGACCCTTGAGCTCCCTGAAATTTATGGGAAGTTTGTCTATGAAGACAACTTGATCTCAAGGAGATACCCTGACTCAAAATCTCTTGAGTCCAAAAAGGCCTTAACCTCCACACCCATATCAACTGCTTTCTATTCTAATGGTGTTGTGCAGGATATTCAAGAGGATTCTGAAGAAGAAATTGATGAAAGAACTGGTGAGGAGTACCTGAACGACCTGAACTTGGAATTTCAAGAAAGGGCACTCCTTTCTAGTTCAAGACGTTTCATCAAAAGAAATCATTCCAACTTTACAAAACCAAAAGCAAATGAGACCACTAAATGCTTTAAATGTGGTAAAAAGGGTCATTTTGCTAGGGACTGTTATTCTAAAACTATCTTAGAACCCTCTTACAAATTCTCAGGAACTAGCAAGTTTCAACCTAAAATGTTTCAGTCCACCCAACAATTTCAAAAAAAGCGTCAAAAGGTTTTTGAAACAAAATATAGGAAAATCAAAGCTAAACCTGCACTTCTTGTAATTAACCCCATATCGCCTCAGGCTGCTCAAACATCTAAACCTATTCAGACAAAGAACAAGGTATTAGTAGCCGAAGCATATGATTGGGATGAAGAAGAGGCTTCCTCAGATGAGGAAATAAGAGTTAGTGCACTTATGGCACTTTCTGAAGAGGATCAGGTGGCTGTAGGAAAAAGCCATGCTAGGAATGGAGAGTGGGTCAACATCACCATGAAGAAGGTAAATACTTTACTTTCTATGGATGATGATTCTGATTGGCAGTCTTACATGAATTATATTTGTGTTGATCTAAAGTTTGTTGAGGAACAAAGGCTTAACCTGTTTTCAAAATATAACAATATTGTGTCAGAATTGAATAAATGTAGAGATGAACTGCTTGTACTAAAGTAAGCCAAACTTGAAACAATAACTCTACAAATTCAGAACACTGAGATTTTGAAACAAAATCAAGCCCTTCAAACTGAACTTAACAGAGAAAAGGCTGTCATCCAAAGCTGGACCAAGAAGAACCCCAAAGTTTTTGACACTGTGGGATTAATCTCTCAGAAAACCATTGGAATTGACCCTCTTATGGTTGATCCAAATGTGTGTCACAATGAACTAAACTTTGTTCCAGCTGGCATATCTTTTGAGCAAGAAATGATTTCCATGTCAAATGACTGGATTGTCAGGGACAACCCAGTCAGTAAGTTACCAAACTTTGAGACTGGAAAGATCTTGCTTCCTGAAAGTCAGGCCTTGAAAAATATGCTTGGACTTACTGAACAACTCAGTAAGCTCGAACTCACTGAACAACTCAATACTGAGTCAGTGAATGAGTCTGAATCAGAATCATACCCACCACTTCCTCCACTGAATACCCTTCAGGGTGCTGCACCTAACTTAGGCCTCCCACCAATGGTCTTCTCACCACACTCTCCAAAGGAGAGATCAGGAAAGGGAACAACCATCCTGAAAAGTCCAACCCTTGATGTCTCATTAAATACTAATGACTCATCAACTTCAGTCCCCTCTGAAGTATCAACCCAAAGCTCTGATTCAAAATTTAATCAGTTGGCTGAAATGGTCATGAAGCTGGGAGAGAAGATTGCATCTTCTGAGAAACCTTCTCAATCCAAGAAGGAACAAAAACCAACTTCCTCAAAGACCAAACCCAAACCCACAAAACCCCTGAAAGGATGTGAACTATGCAACTATACAAATCATCTCACTGATAATTGCTATAGAGTCCTTTATTGCATGATTTGCAAAAAGGAAGATCATAGGACCTATGATCATAAACAATGCTCAGTCATGTCAAACTTTTCAGGACTTAAGGCTCAGTGCCTGAACTACCCTTCTGATTCTAAGCAGAAACAGAAGCAAAAGGCCAAGCCTTTTCCACCTTGCCCTTTATGTGGATTCAATGACCATCTTCCTGAGGATTGTCAAAAAGACAAACACTGTGAATCTAGTGGAAGTTCCACTCAGAAATCCTCAGGAAAAGAGAAGGTCATTCAGTCAAGAAGAGGAATGAATAAACAATCCTCTCAGACTACTGAGGCTACCCCTGCGACTAAATGCAAAACATGTGGTAGCTCAGTCCACTCAACCACTGACCATGAATCAATGAATACTTTCATAAAGACCTACAATACCAAGCCCTCCATGAAATGGAGTCCTAGAAAGAACTGACCCAGTTTACTATTTGTGCAGAAGCATGCCAGGGATCCTATTTGGCATCTAGACAGTGGATGTTCAAGGAGCATGACTGGTGTTAAGGAGTGTCTGCACAAATATGTGGAAGAACCAGGACCCAAAGTGATATTTGCAGATAATTCATCATGTCTCACTGAGGGTTATGGTTCAGTAAACTGCAATGGTATTGTCTTTACTAGGATAGCTTATGTAAATGGTCTTAAGTACAATCTGATCAGTGTCAGTCAACTATGTGATGCAAAATACATAGTTCAGTTTGATGATAAGCAAGGAACCATCTTCAACGCAAATAAGGAGATTGTCCTCATTGCACCAAGAAGACAAGATGTTTATGTACTAGACATGTCCAGTCTAACTCAGGATGGAACTTGTCTCTTTGCAAAGGCTACTGATACACTCAACTGGCTTTGGCATAAGAGACTCACCCACCTGAACTTTAAAAACATAAACAATCTTGTAAAGCAAAACAAGGTCCTTGGCTTACCATCACTTGTGTTTTCAAAGGATAAACCATGCTCAGCCTGTGAAAAAGGTAAACATCACAGAGCATCCTTTAAAACCAAAACCAACTTTTCCATCAGGAACTGCCTACATCTTCTCTGCATGGATCTATTTGGACCTATCAGTCCAAGATCTACCAACCATGAGAAGTATACTCTGGTCATAGTGGATGAATACTCTAGATACACTTGGGTATTCTTCCTGATCAAAAAGAGTCAGGCAGCTGAAACAATCATGTCCTTTCTCAGGAACATTGAAAATCAAAATGACATTAAGGTCAAACAGATTAGAACTGACAATGGGACTGAGTTCAAAAATTATGAACTTGAATGTTTCTGTGATGAGAAAGGTATTTCCCAAAACTTTTCCTCTCCATACACACCTGAACAAAATGGTGTTGCTGAAAGGAAAAATAGAACACTCATTAAAGCAGCTAGGACAATGCTATGTGGATCAGTCCTTTCCAACCATTTTTGGACTGATGCAGTCAAAACTGCCTGTTATACACAAAACAGATCCATCATTGTCATGAGACATGGGAAAACCCCATACGAGGTATTCAAAGGAAGAATCCCTGACATCAGCTACTTTCATGTCTTTGGGTGTCCTGTGTTTATTCATAATCACAAGGATCACTTAGGGAAATTTGATGCAAAAAGCTTATAATGGATACTTCTTGGGATACTCACTTGTCTCAAAAGCCTTCAGAGTGTTCAACACAAGGAGACAGCAGACTGAGGAAACATTTCATGTTACATTTGATGAGAGCACTGATGCAATCAGGTTCTCAACTGCCTCAGTAGAAGAAATAGGAATTGATAACTCTTCAAGATATCCTCCTAATGAATATCTTCCTGAAAACAATCCTTCTACTCAGTATCAAGATGATGCTGACCTCTCCTATTACATAAACCCTCACAACCTACCTAACCCAACCATCACTGAGTTTGTTGAGGCATATGCAAACACTGATGAAATTAATCAGTCTGTTCAAAATGCTCAAGAACCAAACAATCTCAGTGATCTGGTAGACACTCAAGATCCAATCAATGATCATGTGTCTACTCCAGAACCAACCCCTCTACCCAATCAGGCCTCCACAAGTTCAAATCAATATCCAGGACCTCAGGAAAGTTGGACTAGGTCTCAGGACATTGAACTTGTCAATATTATTGGAGAGCCTACTGAAGGCATGCTCACCAGGAGCATGGCTGCTAGTCTAAGAGGAGCCTCAGCCAATGAATGCCTATTTGTGGACTTCATTTCCACAATTGAACCCAAAAGTGTTAAAGAAGCACTTACACATCCAAGTTGGGTTCAGGCCATGCATGATGAACTGGAACAATTTGACAGAAACAAGGTAATGACCTTGGTCAAATGTCCTGAGAATGTCTCAGTCATTGGCATGAAATGGGTATTCAAAAAACAAAACTGATGAAAATGGCATAGTCATTAAAAACAAAGCCAGACTTGTAGCCAAAGGCTATAATCAACAAGAAGGCATTGACTATGAAGAAACATTTGCACCAGTAGCAATGATGGAAGCCATCAGGATCTTCCTTGCTTTTGCTACATACATGAACTTTAGAGTATACCAAATGGATGTTAAAAGTGCATTCTTAAATGGTTCACTGAAAGAAGAAGTTTATGTTCGGCAACCTCCTGGATTTGAAAGCCATGAGTCTCTTGATCATGTCTGTAAGCTTAACAAAGCCCTTTATGGACTAAAGCAAGCTCCCAGGGCATGGTATGAGACTCTCTTAGCCTTCTTAATCCAAAACAAATTTGTCAGAGGCAAGATAGACAACATATTGTTTATCTATAAGACAAATAATGATGTCATACTAGTACAAGTGTATGTTGATGACATCATCTTTGGCTCAACAAGTTTCAAACTTTGCAAACAATTTGAAAAACTTATGGCAAAGAAGTTTGAAATGAGCATGATGGGAGAACTGACATACTTCCTTGGTCTACAGATCAAGCAGACTGATAGAGGAACCACTATCAGTCAAGAGAAGTATGTAAAGAATCTACTGAAGAAGTATGATCTCAGTGACTGTGCCTCAGTCAAAACTCCCATGGTTCCCCCAAACAACCTTGGTCCTGATCTCACTGGTAAACCAGTAAATCAAACTCTCTTTAGAGGAATGATAGGATCACTGATGTATCTACTTGCATCAAGGCCTGATATCCAATTCTCAGTATGTCTATGTGCCAGATATCAATCTGACCCAAGAGAATCTCATATCACTGCTGTGAAAAGGATATTCAGGTACCTGAAAGGCACTCCTAACCTTGGATTATACTATCCAAAGTGCTCAGGACTTGATCTTAAAGGATACTCAGACTCTGACTATGCTGGATGCAACATGGACAGAAAAAGCACCTCAGGCTCTTGCCAAATACTTGGTGGGAAACTAGTCTGTTGGAGTGCTAAGAAGCAACAATCAGTTGCCTTGTCCTCAGCTGAGGCTGAATATGTTGCAGCAGCTAGTTGTTGTGCAAATGTACTCTGGATGAAAAGTCAACTCAGTGACTATGGAATTCAGTATAAGATGGTACCCATCTTTTGTGATAACACAAGTGCAATTGCAATCTCAAACAACCTTGTTCTTCATCAGAGAACAAAACACATTGATATCAGATATCACTTCATCAGGGACCATGTCATGAATGGTGACATTGAATTACACTTCATCCCTACTGAATATCAGTTAGCTGATATCTTCACCAAACCTTTGGATGAACCAACTTTCACAAGGCTGAAAGCTGAATTAGGAATGTTGGATATAGAGAATCAGTCCACTGATTGAATCCTTCCAACTGAAGTGTAAATTCTTAAAACCTCAGGTCCCTGACTCAATGTGTACATCAGTGAAAACAACTCACTGAATCCTCAACCTCAGGAACTAAACCCAAGTTCCTGAAATCTTTAGGGTTCAGGAACTAAACCCAAGTTCCTGAATCCTTGTTGCTCAGGAATCATTCCATATTCCTGAATCATCAGTGACTAATCCCAAGTCCCTGAAAACCATCACTGAATGAAAAATCATTCAGGGCCCTAAAAAGAGACATTAAATACTGACTTAAATGCTCTAAGTATCTAGTTAGTAAATGTCCGAGGTTGGTAACTGAACTCATATTTAATTCAAGAATATTTGTTCCTTTTGCCTTTCTAGCTTCCACCAATGGGCCACCACATTCCCACTTGGCATTAAATGCCTCTCCAATCACATTACAGATATGTGATGAATCATCTCTGCAAAAGACACTTTTGCAGAACTGCTCAACTGTTCACCTTGACTGTTGCGCCAAACCAGGGAAAAGTGGAGTGTTGGCATTAAATGCGGATCCCAAAACATTTTATTCAAAAGAGTTTCCAATAATTCTTTTTAAATAAATTAAAACCGCTCAAATGCCTAAAAACACCCCCCATCTCCACTTTCCTATAAATACCCCAACCAAAAGAAACACACACACGTTTTTATAGAATCTTAAGCAAAACTCTGCCATTTTTAATTCTCAAAAACAAATTGTGTGTGTATTGTTAAGCTTTAGAAACCCAGAAACCTTAGTCAAACCCAGACTTACCCACTAATGGCTTCTTCTAACGCTATAGCATACGCCCCTAATGTGGAATTCCTCACTGGGGACGTTGACCTAACAAAGAACAATGTGGTAGGAAAATTTTCTTATCCACAAAACTACCCAGCCTACAAGAACGTTATGAAATTTCTTCGTAATTGTTTTCTTGCAAAGGCTTTCACCCACACCCCCTCAGTCATCTACCATGACTATTTGAGGGAATTCTGGTGCACGGCTGTGGCTACCAGCCCCAAAGACACCAAAGAGTCAATCATCACCTTCACGGTGATGAATGGGAGCAGAACCCTCTCCTTTGACTACTCAACCTTCATCAAAGCCACAGGCCTTGACTTTGCTGAAGCGTTTGCACCCAACCCTACTGATCAGGACATAAAGAATGAACTGATCTTTCTAGCACCCCACGACCCCAGACGTCCTACAACGTCTGCTGGGGGCTTATTGGAGAAAGCTCCAGTAGTCAAAACATGGTTCCATCCTATCTGGAGGATACTGATGACATTTGTCATTCAGGTCCTGGGTGGAAATAAATCCTCTACGGAACAATTGAACTCATCACAACAATTGATGCTGTTCAGTCTCCTTGAGGGTACAAAAATTGACATCGGAGGAATAATCTTCCGAGACCTTGTTGCTAAGCTCTCAGGAAAACATAGGCAAAGGCATATGTCCTACCCTAGATTTGTTTCCTGTGTGCTTCAGGACCTACTTGGTTCTGACTACGTGAGGCCTGATGCAGAAGTTACGAAGCCTGACGTCCTGCACAAGTCAAACTTCACTAGTAGCATCAGTGAGGTTACACATATTGCCCTGACTGAATACATGCAATCAGTCATTCAGGGTAATGACGCTGTCTCACCTGTTCCTTCACCGACCAAAAAGGTGAAGAAGACAAAGAAGGGTCAGTCCAGCCAGGTGGTTAGACCCAAGCCACTCGCCACTGAGACTGATCCTCAAAACCAACTAAACCTTAAAAAGAGGTTGAAAAAGGCCGAGACCTCTGAGACACCCATTTCTGAGACCCTCTTGACCTCAAAACAAAGGCAAACGGAGGTCACTGAGCAATCATCCTCAGTGACCTCGGGCACACCCCTTCCACATGGTTCAACTGACATAAACAAGTCAGAGGGATCAGGAAGCATTCCCCCCTCACATCCCGATGAAGGAACTGTCAAAAAACAATCAGTTCCCAAGGGAGGAAAGGGTTCTAAATCCTCGGTAAGGCAGCACTACCTTACTGAGAAGGGGACCCACAAACATTCACATCCCACTAACGTTCCTGAGCAATCACCCTCAGGATCTCAGGGAGAAAAGGACCCTAAATCCCCAAAAGGACAACACAATCCTGATGGGAAGGGGGTCCACCAACTTTCACAATCAGTACCTAGTGATATCACTGAAAAACACCCATCAGTGGTTGAAGGTGCTAAGGGGGACAAAGACTCAGAGGGAAAGAAACAACCCACTGATACGGAACCCATAAACCCCTCAGGCGATCCAATCCTCTCAGGAACTGCCCCCAAAAGCCAGGCTGGTGTCACCCCTGTTATTATGGCTAGTCAGGCTGAGCAAACCCACTCAGTTATTATGACAACGGGGTCAGGACCTGACCAAACCAAAGGAGAGTCTTTTTATAAAGAGGAGCCGGTTGAATTTTTGGGTATTGAGTCCATGGGGGACTTTCAGGCTTTTATTGAGTCTGATGAAGAGCTCAGGGAAGAGAGTGAAGAGGAAATTTTTGAGGCAGGTGAGGATATGGAGACTGATGTACAACCCGAACAACCTGAACAATCTCCTCAGTCATCTCCACGCCAAAGTGAAGAGTCAGGTTCTCAATCTTCTGATTCTTCTGATACTGGAGACATCCTCAAAAAGTATGATGACTCTCTTCCCCTCACTGAAAGAAAATTGGTCAAGTTCCTGCTCAAGACCAATAGAGCTCTTTACACTGGTCTCTCTGAAGAGATGTTCGATTATCACACTGAATCTGTTGTTCACTATGCCAACCTGAAGGCAGATGTTGAAAGTTATCATGATGATGTGAACGAAATGCATTCTGACACCAATCACTCCCTGACAGCTATTGATCTTCATCTCAGGAAGTCCAATCTTGCTCTTGAAGGCATCACCAAAAGCCTTGGAACTATTCAAACAGCTGTCAAGGATGACCCCGAACTTAACAAGAAGGTCCTTCTGGTTGCTGAGACTTATCAGAAAAACTCAGCTGAATTCAGTGATCTTCTCAGCTTACTGAAGGATTCTAATATTCAGGGTCTTAACTCTTTATTGGACTCAATCAGGACTTCCTTGGGTCTTCAGGAAAAACATCTGGGTACTTGGGCACAATCTTCAACATCTTTGGCATGGTCACTTGGGTCAAGGATGTCAGGCATCGAAGCTTCTCAGGCATCTCTTGAGAATAAGATCTCAAGTCTTCAGCAAGACACCTCGGACAACAAATCAATGATGACTGAGATCTATCAGGCTTTCAAGGGTCCTGCTGCTCCAGTGACTCCAACTCTTGCTATCACCATGGCTCAAGCAACAATTGAGGGGGAGAAAGACACTGGAGTCCCTGAAGTCACCACAAGCCAGCAACCTCCTTCTCCTCCTTCTCACACTGAAGGGGAGATTCCTGAAGCTTCTTCCACCCATCAAGAAAAAGGCAAAGGCATCCTCACTGATCCTGAGCCTCAACCAGCACCGATCTCGGTAGCAAAGGATCCTGAATCACCACCCAGGATCCCATATGATATTAATGGAGTTCTTCACCACTTCTCAACTGATGAACTCAGTGCTTATCTGGAGAAAGAGGAAGCAAAGAAGAAGTTAAAGGAGGAAGAGAAGGTGAGCAAGTCTGCTATAATTAAGGTTGTTCATGAAGAGGCTAAGAAAATTGGTCTTGAGGCTAAGGATCTCTCAGGAAGAGAGGGTGGTATGACCTTTGTAAAGGCTCAGACTGAGGAGATGATCACTCTCAGGAAGAAAAGGGAAGAAAGGAATAAAAGGGCTGAAGAGATCAGGCAGAACAGAATTAAGAAATATCAGTGGTATATGACTAACAGGTTGAAGCCAGAACCAATCACTGATGTTCATATTCATCGAAACACCAATCCTGCTTCTGTTACTGTCTACAGAGGTGCTGACATGAGAAACTTTGATGTTCATACACCATTCAGATTCGCTGACTTTGGGATCACAGAATTGGATGAGTTGGGTCCATTAATAGCAAAGAAATCAAATGTTGTGGTCCCTAGCCTGTTGAAGTCCTTGAGTCTGAGGTACGAAAGATTGGCAGCTGCACCTCAGGAACTTGGCACTCCATCTCTTCTTCCTGATTCAGCACAACCAGCTCCCTCTCAGTCTTCTTCAAGGAAAAGAAAGAAGATAGAAGCTGATCCTGAGATCAAGATTCCTGGTCTTGACTGCAATAGGGCTCTCCCTGAAGGTGTTCCTTTCAGGAACAATATGGTCATTGAATAACCTGAAAGAGGTTTGTTCTTCATTGATGAGTTCGGAGACAAAGCCTTCCAAAGGTGGAGTGATATCGATTTGTCAGGGATCAAAGCTATGCTTGGCTTTCTAATGATGGCCTCTCCACTCAAGAGTCCTGAAAATGTGAAGTTTTGTCAAGATCTGAAAAGGAAAATCAATGAGCATCCTAACCAACAAGAGCTGCAGTCAAAGAAGCCCAAGCTTGAAGCCCTTGGTATTAAGTTGAATTGATGATCTGCCTGAATACCCGCCACTATCCCTTTTGTACTTAGTTTTGATAGGACTTGTAATGATATCAATAAGATGATGTTTTTATTATTTCAGTGTCCTTATTTACATTCTAGTACATTCAGTATGAGTAGAAGTCTTTAGCTCACTCATATCTGATCAAAACACATAGGAATAATTTATATCCAAATAGGGGGAGATTGTTGGGTCATGAAAAACCCAAGAATACTTAAAACATGATTTGGACACAAATTAACTAAGCGTTAACTTAAACCGAGAACAATTCAAGTCACTGAGAGAACAGCCTCTCAGTGAGTCATCTTCAGGATGCTTAAGGTGTAAAACCCCAAAATTACTATAATCTGAAATGACTAAAATGCCCTCTAAAATTTGAATTTTAAGAACTTATGAAATACGCTATAAATTAAAACTTGAGTTATATAACGTGTTACGACTCGAGACTATACGTTATGAATATGTGACCTAAGTATTTACCTTAAATATTTAGACAAGAAACATTATTCGAACAATAAAAACTTTCGTTAAAATAAATTGTACACGCCTTAACATAGGTCACGATTTCTAGGTCCCTATAACCGGATATTATATTTCATTTTGTCACAAACGTATAAGAACTAGTATTATGACTACATTCGTGATTGACTTATTCTCCCAATTTGCTCCTTAAATTACGCACCATCCTCTTTTGAAAAACCCACTTACACGATTTCTTTAATACCAAATCAATCACACGTTTCCTCTAATTCCTAAATCTACAATATACTATTTATCTCTCCACACCAATCACGCTCAAATCTGTTATAAGCAATAAATTTCAATTACTTATTTCCTTCTATAGAGATACACTTTCTTCTTCCTATATCAGATGGTCCTTTCCTTTGTCTTCCATGCGACAAAACAAGACTAAACACAAAGTTCTATTACTTTTCTCTCAAGGATCAAGCATTCGAGGGTTGTTGCGGTGGTTCGTGAAGTAGCAGTGGGTACTGAATTCGTGGAGGTTGTGATCATTCTTCTTGTTCTCTTTTCCTTGCTCGATACAGCAGGTATCACCAACACCACCCTTTTTGTTTCTTTTCCAGTCGACACACCTAAAGCATGTATAAATCTAAATTAATGAACACCTAAAACTAATCTGTTATCATGCTAAGATATTCTTATGATCTCACACATAAAATCATACACACAAAGAGAATAGAAACTACACGCCTTATGTTACCTGCTGGTGCCGCGTGATTTTGAGCCACATGGTTGTCGTTGTACCAGCCCCACAGCGACCTAAATGCGACTCTAAACAAGCCCTAATATCCACCTTACTTTAATTGGCGTTAATCTTATTTGATTTTGAAGTGTACGTGTTTGGGTGTTGTGTGTGAGTCTAAACTTTGTCTAGACATGTCGCAATGATCACGTAAACATGTATGTCATACGATCATATCTCGCGGTGTGTGTGTGTGTGACTCACTTGTGTGCCCTTAATTCGAATGAATCCAAAACCTTAATAGGAACATAAAAAGGAGACATTTAAAACCAGTATGGAAAACCTTAAAAGAAAAGAAGAGAGGAAGATGGTTAACGAGGGTCATATATTCAACAAAGGGTTGTGGTTTTACATGCGACCTGCATGCATGGTTTTGAGAGTAAACATGTTTCGTTGCGTGTGTGTTTAGTGCCGATTGGATGGGTTGGGTGATCTATCGAGGGACTTTAAACCAAGGTTACTGGTCTGGTCATTGTTGATGTCATAAGTAGCGTTGAACCTGGAATTTTGAGACGTGTAAAAAGGGGTTTGTATGGGTCATATGGCTGGGCAAAATAAGAGTCTTGTGTGCGTTGTGTGGCTGTGACAAGGGTCAAAGGTGGGCAGTGTGGGTTGTGTGTACACGTGGGGTTGTATATTTGTATGCATTGAATTTGCATGAATCTGAGGTTAAAATGAGATATAAATAGTGAAACATGAAAATATTATAAGTTATATTAAAAGATGTTAGAGGTAAACATGGGTGTATGGTTAGTTTAAAAGAATTGGTTCATTGGTTCGAACTAGCTTTGTTAATTCGTATTTGTGTCTCGCATGTTGGGTCCTTTATTTCAAGTGTATATTGTCTCGGTGTTTTTGGTTCTTAAGTGATTCCGAGGAGTGGTTTCGAGAATAGTTTTGTACCTAGTTTCGAGGGTGGTCTCGAGTTTTCCTTTGTCCCTAACTCAATTTATTCTCATTTCTAATTCGATCTAACAATATTCGAGAAACTTTTAAACCTGTGCTTAAACTAATTTAACCAAACCCAAAATGTAATAATATAATAAAATTAGTATAACATTAAAGGCATTAATCAGTTACGTTATTAATTAATTAATTGACTTATAAATATTAAGCAACTATTAAATTCGTGTAGATTCGTTGAAGGAGTGACGTGTGTTTTCCTAGTGATCCGCATTTGCGTTAAGGTACAGATATTCTGCCCTTTCAGTAAGGTGCCTTCGTTTCTTTTGATTTGATTCGTATTAGGATTTCCTATGCCATTGCTATGTTCCCTACACTTTGGTTCGTTGTTCGATTCTTTTGACCTTGATGTTCGATATGACCCTTTTTGCTTTGAGCCTTGCAATGATCCGTTTGATATTCGTTCGTTACCTTGGGATATTAGTATTCGTATCACTTGATGCTTCGAAGGTTCATTTAATTTGGTAAATAGATGTGAAAACCTTTTTAATTATATCATGGAAATGTTTTGAGGAAAACTATTTTTAAAATGATGTTTATGAAATAGTGTACTACCATTTTAATTGGAATTTGACTAAGCTTTTATGAAAACTATTTTTAAAGTCTACTTTTGTAAAAAAAACTGTTATTAAAGATCATTTTTATGAAAATCATTTGATAAAGATTACTTTAAATGAACCAGTTGATGATGAACCCTTGATCAGTTCATTTGGATTCATTGACCTGTGATATTTGGACTTTGACTATGATTCGATGACTGAGACTATTTGAACCTTTGCTATGATTTGGACCTTTGACCTTTAACCCTTCGTTTGATACCCGAGCCAAGTTCGTTTCCTAGCCATGAAGGTAACATGGCCGTGTCATTGATGCACCAATGGCATGACTAGCGTGTAGCCCTAGTGATTTGGTTACACCGTCCCCATTTTGATTTGATATGAGCTCACTATGATATGATTTGATATGGCCAATATGATTTGTTCGGGGGGCGAATGGATGCATCCTGGTTCGTGTCCGTGTTCGTGGACAGTTCGTTTTGATATGATTTGATTTGGTGACTGATGATGGGTGCAATCCACGTCTTTCACAAAATTTGGGAGCTAGCTACTCCATTTGAAGAATGAGGACACCCCTCATATTATCTGATTATCTGAGAGGTCTCCCCTCTATATGATTTGAAGATTATGGTTACGATATGATATGATTTGATTTGTTTGGGCTCGTGGTAGATGACTGTCCTAAACCTTTACTCTTTATACCTTTACTTATATCTTATTCATTATGCTACTTCTGTTCATTTCCGTTTACTTTCGTTTCCGTTTATTATATATCTGTTCACTGGGCTTTTTAAGCTCAGCCGCGTTTCTTTTCCCGCGGCAGGTTTTAGTTGGAAGCTGGGTAAGAGGGAAGAGACTTTTGGACTTAGAAGACCTTGATAATTATTTTGAAGTAGAAGTCATTAGAAGGATTGCATTTGCAGACTTAGTATTTAGTTTTGTTTCCTTTGTATCCTTGTGTATTCAGTATTTCATTTGTAACCTTTGAGAATCTTTGTATTACTATTGAATGTATGCTTTGTTTGATATGATATGAAGCCATTAATGTGATACTTCTACCCTTGCCGGGTTGGGGTGTTACAATTATGGTATCAGAGCGACAGGCTGCGATTCGTAATACATTTACCCTTGGCCTGTGTAAGTTAGGAGCACTAAGTTTCCCCTGTAGGCGCTCATAGGACAACCTTTGAAAATTTGCTTTAAGATTCCCTCATAGGCACTCATAGGCATTTGTTTGAATATCATTGCTTCCGCATCACTCTGATTCGTGCCTTACTTTTGGTTAGATCCGATTGATATCACTTTTGGAAATTGAAAGCTCACACCTTACACCACCTGAAATTTGAATCTGATTAAATCTGGAAGGCTTTGAGAACTGCATAGTAATTGCCTGACACTAATTGATCCTTATCTTCAGATATTGACTCTGACCTCTGATCCTTTCGATTAATCATTTTGATGCCTCTTCGATCATTCTGAGAATCCCCATGGCAATGACGTACTTGATGTATTCTCTTATATGTCTCTTGCTTGTGATAAGTATCTATAAATCTCCCGACACTATTAAATTTCGTTCCACCCATCTCTGTTCCTATGAGAAGTCTTGTGGCGTGTAACCACGAGTATAAGAATGTTTTACCTCACTTTTGAATGATAACGATTTGATTTGTGATCCGTCTATCTTGGGATAGTTAACTTCAATATTATCCTGACAAGGAATTGGTTGATTGATCATTCAAATATTGACAATTTTCCCCTTCGATATCTCACCTTTAACGTTTGCAACCAGTTTGAACTCCCTACCATGATCACCGATTGATAAACCCTCTGCTATCACTATTACTCTGGAGTCTCTTGTGTTAATCTAGCGGTTATGAAGTTTTCCTAGAACCCATTTCGTACACCAATGAATGAACCTTATCTTGAACGTTTCTGGCACCCTGAATCTTGAATATGATTCCTGGTCGAACCACCAAAATTTTCCATCGGAGCATGAAATAGGAGTTGACTTGATACCAGGAGATTGTCTAGTCACCAAGCGAAGGTGTCTTTCAGATGTGTCCGGGATCCTACCAGTTTGTTTGAGCAACCGAGAGGAGCAAGAACCGAAGACCAGAAGTGAGTTGGTTTAAGTGTATCTTCTGGGCGTGTTGATTTCTGAAAGCTGAACCGTAATACCTTCACCCTGAAACGATTATGTGCTTGTTTAATTTCAGAGCGCGAAGTTCCTTCTGATGAATAGATTTTATTCTTGGAATTGCCTTCAGTATTCGTAAAAGACTGCTATGACGATTAGTGACGCTAATAGTATTAGCTAAAGCTCTGGTTGTTTTTGCGAATTTGATGAATGATGTTTTCTCGTGAGTACCTGGATAAATGGTCATTGTATGACTAAATAGTACGTTTGGAGACGAGAAAGAGCATGAAAATCATCTTTGCACGTCGTTAGAAAATTCGTCGGTCATTGGTGCTTTCTGAGAGATTGATATTTGTAGAGGCAACGATGTTCTTAATCAAGGATATCTCTTTAAATCTCGCAAGTTTTGAAAACTATCGCTATGTGGTCAAGACTAATAACAGAATGGAGAACTGAAACCTTTTGAACCTTGCAGAAGAATACTGGAAGATGTTTGCAACTTATGATACCATTGAGAAATTTCGTGAACTTAGAGAAACAGCTTAGTTTGATTTAGAATGGAGTTTTGGAAAGGTTGAAATAGAAATTAGCTTCCATACCACCGGGCGGAACAATTTTTGGGATAAATCGGAAGGAGAATCGGTTATACTCCCTTACAGCACAGAAGGCTTTTCGTATGCAGCAGGACAACTAGAAGCACGTCAGAAGAGTTACTTCACTACCTGACCTGGAGTTGACAACAACGGTGGCTACCTGGATGGTGAAGACATTACTTACAAGGCAGAAGTGTTGGCGATGCAGAAGAGGAAATTCTAGTCAAGATGGCGAACCTGGAGCTGATGAAGACGTGCAGTCTTACTTCCCTATTCATCTTGGTTGTACTAAGATGAATTGAGAGCGGAAGCAGACTGGATGATGAAGAGATTTAAAGATTCTTCCAGAAATCCATCCTACTCCATCACATTCCAAGAAGAACTGCAGGAGGCTTGACGAACCAGACACAAGTTTCCGATTTTGGTTTCACTTCCCGATTGACGGACCAACGAAGACAGATTAACCGGACTTGAAGAGATTGGATGAACGAAATTTTGAAGCATACCCTTTATGTTGGAAGAATTGATTCGGTGAAGGCCGAAGCCCTTGGCAACTAATTCTCAGTTTCGTTGACCCTCTTAAGTTTTGTTATATAGTAATAAGATCCTCTGATGATTTAAGTTCCCTAGAAGCATTTCAGTTCCGTGTTTATTCGTATGTTCGATGATGGCTTTGTTTTGAGAGATTTTGGCGAGTTGTAGAAGATATGATGCTTGTAACGGCGTGCCTCGCTTTGCTAGGCAATTTGGGATTTTGATACTCGTGCGAATAGTTTTCTTTTTCTCTTGTCTATGGCATTCGATTTTATTGACCTCGAGACTGTAGAAGTACTAGGTGGATTAAGATAGGTGGTTTTGATTACGACTTGAGATAAAGTATGACCATCATAAGGGCATGTTTATGTGGTGCTAGTATTATGACGCCTGATCAACGTGATAATACTTACACCATATAACGTGCACTCATTGTGGGCATAGGATATCTTGGGAAGTACCTAAGAAGTTTAGAATTTGAATCTCAGTTGGATTATCTATAAATAGTGAGACCTTAAGTTCATTCTACCTATGAGTGTACTCTACCTTCGTTCGTAAATATCTGAATGAGTTAGAATTCTCGATTTGTATTCTGTTGGCCTCAGTTATGAATCTTAAACTCTTTGAAGAACTCTCTACTGCTGATACTTGCTTGTGACGATCTTTTGCGATCTGCTACGACTTCGTCTAACCTTGCGACTTTAATTTTCGAGGACGAAAATTTTTTTTTAGAGGGGAAGAATTGTAAAACCCCAAAATTACTATAATCTGAAATGACCAAAATGCCCTCTAAAATTTGAATTTTAAGAACTTATGAAATACGCTATAAATAAAAACTTGAGTTATATAACGTGTTACGACTCGAGACTATACGATATGAATATGTGACCTAAGTATTTACCTTAAATATTTAGACAAGAAACATTATTCGAACAATAAAAACTTTCGTTAAAATAAATTGTACACGCCTTAACATAGGTCACGATTTCTAGGTCCCTATAACCGGATATTATATTTCATTTTGTCACAAACGTATAAGAACTAGTATTATGACTACATTCGTGATTGACTTATTCTCCCAATTTGCTCCTTAAATTACGCACCATCCTCTTTTGAAAAACCCACTTACACGATTTCTTTAATACCAAATCAATCACACGTTTCCTCTAATTCCTAAATCTACAATATACTATTTATCTCTCCACACCAATCACGCTCAAATCTGTTATAAGCAATAAATTTCAATTACTTATTTCCTTCTATAGAGATACACTTTCTTCTTCCTATATCAGATGGTCCTTTCCTTTGTCTTCCATGCGACAAAACAAGACTAAACACAAAGTTCTATTACTTTTCTCTCAAGGATCAAGCATTCGAGGGTTGTTGCGGTGGTTCGTGAAGTAGCAGTGGGTACTGAATTCGTGGAGGTTGTGATCATTCTTCTTGTTCTCTTTTCCTTGCTCGATACAGCAGGTATCACCAACACCACCCTTTTTGTTTCTTTTCCAGTCGACACACCTAAAGCATGTATAAATCTAAATTAATGAACACCTAAAACTAATCTGTTATCATGCTAAGATATTCTTATGATCTCACACATAAAATCATACACACAAAGAGAATAGAAACTACACGCCTTATGTTACCTGCTGGTGCCGCGTGATTTTGAGCCACATGGTTGTCGTTGTACCAGCCCCACAGCGACCTAAATGCGACTCTAAACAAGCCCTAATATCCACCTTACTTTAATTGGCGTTAATCTTATTTGATTTTGAAGTGTACGTGTTTGGGTGTTGTGTGTGAGTCTAAACTTTGTCTAGACATGTCGCAATGATCACGTAAACATGTATGTCATACGATCATATCTCGCGGTGTGTGTGTGTGTGACTCACTTGTGTGCCCTTAATTCGAATGAATCCAAAACCTTAATAGGAACATAAAAAGGAGACATTTAAAACCAGTATGGAAAACCTTAAAAGAAAAGAAGAGAGGAAGATGGTTAACGAGGGTCATATATTCAACAAAGGGTTGTGGTTTTACATGCGACCTGCATGCATGGTTTTGAGAGTAAACATGTTTCGTTGCGTGTGTGTTTAGTGCCGAGTGGATGGGTTAGGTGATCTATCGAGGGACTTTAAACCAAGGTTACTGGTCTGGTCATTGTTGATGTCATAAGTAGCGTTGAACCTGGAATTTTGAGACGTGTAAAAAGGGGTTTGTATGGGTCATATGGCTGGGCAAAATAAGAGTCTTGTGTGCGTTGTGTGGCTGTGACAAGGGTCAAAGGTGGGCAGTGTGGGTTGTGTGTACACGTGGGGTTGTATATTTGTATGCATTGAATTTGCATGAATCTGAGGTTAAAATGAGATATAAATAGTGAAACATGAAAATATTATAAGTTATATTAAAAGATGTTAGAGGTAAACATGGGTGTATGGTTAGTTTAAAAGAATTGGTTCATTGGTTCGAACTAGCTTTGTTAATTCGTATTTGTGTCTCGCATGTTGGGTCCTTTATTTCAAGTGTATATTGTCTCGGTGTTTTTGGTTCTTAAGTGATTCCGAGGAGTGGTTTCGAGAATAGTTTTGTACCTAGTTTCGAGGGTGGTCTCGAGTTTTCCTTTGTCCCTAACTCAATTTATTCTCATTTCTAATTCGATCTAACAATATTCGAGAAACTTTTAAACCTGTGCTTAAACTAATTTAACCAAACCCAAAATGTAATAATATAATAAAATTAGTATAACATTAAAGGCATTAATCAGTTACGTTATTAATTAATTAATTCACTTATAAATATTAAGCAACTATTAAATTCGTGTAGATTCGTTGAAGGAGTGACGTGTGTTTTCCTAGTGATCCGCATTTGCGTTAAGGTACAGATATTCTGCCCTTTCAGTAAGGTGCCTTCGTTTCTTTTGATTTGATTCGTATTAGGATTTCCTATGCCATTGCTATGTTCCCTACACTTTGGTTCGTTGTTCGATTCTTTTGACCTTGATGTTCGATATGACCCTCTTTGCTTTGAGCCTTGCAATGATCCGTTTGATATTCGTTCGTTACCTTGGGATATTAGTATTAGTATCACTTGATGCTTCGAAGGTTCATTTAATTTGGTAAACAGATGTGAAAACCTTTTTAATTATATCATGGAAATGTTTTGAGGAAAACTATTTTTAAAATGATGTTTATGAAATAGTGTACTACCATTTTAATTGGAATTTGACTAAGCTTTTATGAAAACTATTTTTAAAGTCTACTTTTGTAAAAAAAACTGTTATTAAAGATCATTTTTATGAAAATCATTTGATAAAGATTACTTTAAATGAACCAGTTGATGATGAACCCTTGATCAGTTCATTTGGATTCATTGACCTGTGATATTTGGACTTTGACTATGATTCGATGACTGAGACTATTTGAACCTTTGCTATGATTTGGACCTTTGACCTTTGACCCTTCAGTTTGATACCCGAGCCAAGTTCGTTTCCTAGCCATGAAGGTAACATGGCCGTGTCATTGATGCACCAATGGCATGACTAGCGTGTAGCCCTAGTGATTTGGTTACACCGTCCCCATTTTGATTTGATATGAGCTCACTATGATATGATTTGATATGGCCAATATGATTTGTTCGGGGGGCGAATGGATGCATCCTAGGTTCGTGTCCGTGTTCGTGGACAGTTCGTTTTGATATGATTTGATTTGGTGACTGATGATGGGTGCAATCCACGTCTTTCACAAAATTTGGGAGCTAGCTACTCCATTTGAAGAATGAGGACACCCCTCATATTATCTGATTATCTGAGAGGTCTCCCCTCTATATGATTTGAAGATTATGGTTACGATATGATATGATTTGATTTGTTTGGGCTCGTGGTGGATGACTGTCCTAAACCTTTACTCTTTATACCTTTACTTATATCTTATTCATTATGCTACTTCTGTTCATTTCCGTTTACTTTCGTTTCCGTTTATTATATATCTGTTCACTGGGCTTTTTAAGCTCAGCCGCGTTTCTTTTCCCGCGGCAGGTTTTAGTTGGAAGCTGGGTAAGAGGGAAGAGACTTTTGGACTTAGAAGACCTTGATAATTATTTTGAAGTAGAAGTCATTAGAAGGATTGCATTTGCAGACTTAGTATATAGTTTTGTTTCCTTTGTATCCTTGTGTATTCAGTATTTCATTTGTAACCTTTGAGAATCTTTGTATTACTATTGAATGTATGCTTTGTTTGATCTGATATGAAGCCATTAATGTGATACTTCTACCCTTGCTGGGTTGGGGTGTTACATAAGGTGAATTCAAGAAGAAGGATTCACTACTCAGGAAGGCGGTACTCCCTGAGTAGGACTTAAGCCAAAGAAGAAGATGATGGTTCAGTGAGTGTTGGACAAGAACTCACTGAACCCCAGTCTCCTCAACAACAAAGTGATTGAAGACTGAGGAACCAATGCCTGAAGAAAAGGCGGGAACAAAAGGGAAAAGATCTGAGAAGATAAAAGTGTCAGACCAAACACTCTTCACTTGTCATATCCAACCTTCCCTATTGCGGCTAAAAGTCATGGAGTGTCAGCCAACAACTCCCAAAGTCTTATTAGCCCTTTCCTATTGGTTCTTGGAAATGACAATTACTATTTGTAATTGTCAGACACGCAACCTCAACAACTTGTAATATTTTAATCACTTATACTTAGATTACTTGTGTATAAATAGATCAGATGGGAGAGAAGTTAAAGTGTGCTTTGTATATTGAAAGCTTAGAACTTTTACAAAGTAACTTCTCTCCTACAAAGAGTATACAACTCACTGAGATAGCTCAGTGGGTATATTGTTACCACTCAAGCAAAACTTGAGTTTCGATAGGAGACACCCCATACCCTTGTCTATTCAATCCCAAGTGTTTGTTCCGCAAAACACTTGGGTAATAGATTCTTGGAATTATTTCTAATAAGAATTTAAACGTTGAAAAATATTGTGTTTTTTATATTCACGTTTTATAACTGTTAGAATTAATCTTAACATTGTATTAGTCATAAACACAAATAGATTAACTTTCTAGTTAACTCTAACGTGTTAAAGGGAACAACAATATATATATATATATATATATATATATATATATATATATATATATATATATATATATATATATATATATATAATATATATATATATATATATATATATGGGAAAAGTGAATATGGGGCTGTCTCATATCTAAGCTTACATGCGAAACCATCAAAAATCACAAAAAAATACGTCATTTTGGTTTTTATTTTTTCAAAATTTGAGTTGTGGAACTAACATATGCATAGTGAAACGCATTTTAGTGGTGTAATTAAATCAAATCATTGTTGAATCTATAGCTAATTTTTTAGTTAATGAAATCACCTAACAATATGATGTAGAAAACGCATGTATCAACGTGAACCCAACTTAAGTGATTTTGTGATGAAATCAAGAGAAAACACTAATATTGTGAAAGACATGATACAAATGAGGTAGATTTGATGTTTTTCTTGTTAAAACGACGTAATTTTTGAAGATTTCGCATGTAAGCTTAGATGTGAGACAGCCCCATATTCACTATCCTATATATATATATATATAATATATATATATATATATATATATATATATATATATATAATATATGAAACAAATTCAAACATAAGTATAAAAGTTGATTGCACTTTAATTGTACCAATCCTAGTTTCAAACCAAGCGGCTCCCAAGTCTTTTGTAGAAAGCATTTTTAGCATGACAATAGAGATAGAATATTCTGAGAGTTTCATACTCACATCTATACTACTATTCCGAGGTTGATGATCATGTACATCCTTTCCCTAGTCTTTACAAAGTGTGTTACCATGGTACCAGAAACTAGTTGCAATATCTCATGCATCCTCTTGTTCGAGAACCATAGCTACTAAGCTACATTCCATTTGCTTCAGTAACTTTTGCAGCTCATCGTCACGAACCCGTAGCAACTGTGGAGGAATAACCATTTTCTCTTGTAGCGCATTCATGTATTGAATCAAAAGTCTCATGTCTTCCTTTTTGTGGAATTGCAGACCCTTGATCACGTTCCAAATATTGGCGAATCGTCTATATTCTTCAAACATTCTGAGAACTTCATTCATGTGAAGGTTAGAGGCTTCTGCTATTTGCATCATCCTCGATTCATTCATGTGGTTTGGGTTTGTGCTATCCAGCTCAAATATATTTGGAAATTTTAACTATAAATGTTAAGATGATTTCCCACTAAAAAGTAAAAAGTGGTCATGTTTTCATCTTCAACTGGTCAAACAAGTATATATAAGATAACTAGATACACTGGAAACAAAGTAAAAAAAGGGTGAAAAGGGTCAAAGGTTGCTCAAAATGTTCTCCTAATACTTGTTCAAATAACAATACTGTTATCGAAATAACAATACTATTATATACATATATATATGTCAGCATGTTACTAGATGTCATTAAGAGTTCAAAATTCTTGGACCCTTTCTAGTAAACCCAGGCTGACCCGTTTCAACCCATACCAAAAATTATTTTGAGGTGAACCGGATTTGACCCTTCAAGCGAGGTGCCCAAAACACCCATATTACATGCAAATCATAAATTTAACCAACCTTCATCAGTCATGTAATCCATGATTCTCATGTATTTTTTTATATGTGCCAGCCTTCTCTTTGGACGGCCATCAGGCATCACTCCGGGAGGAAGTTGACAAATACTTAATGCAGCAAGTACAACCTCCATTTTCTGTAACAAATAACTGGAGTCAAGATATGGTGAATTATTTTAAAGATAACTAGCAAAAGGAATATGTGAATAAGAATAAGAATAGGAATAATAACATGGAAGAAGAGGATGTGTATGAAGACATTAGTGGAATTGCTAAAACAATGGTGTTAGCACTTCAATGTGGAAGGTTAACCGGAAAGCATTGGGCCTTTAATTAATAATATCACTTGATAGGCATTGAAAGTGGCGTAATGGGTGGATAAGGAAATACCGAAATACCATAATGTTGTGAATATTCAAGTTCCATATCTCAAAAATATGTGAAAAGTACTGAAAGTGACAAGATTAGATGGAAGAATTCAAATGGAAAACTAGTGAAATTTTCAGTTAGGAAGGTATTGGAAGATATTAGTGTTATGGAGCCCAAAGTGCAGTGGTACGCAGTGGTACTCTCTGGTATGGTTTATTCAGTGCATTTCTAAGCATGCATATGGGTTGCAGTACAAGGTAGGCTCAGTACTCAAGATAGATTATTGAAATGGAATACTAATGTTGATATGAAATGCTCCTTGTGTAAAGTAACTCATGATTCACAAAAACACATTTTCTTTACATGTGGGTAATCTAAGGAACTAAGTAAGTGTGGAAGATTATTCGGATGATGAATGTCAAAACAATGCTGAAGAATGAGATTATTCAAAGAACTAATAAAGTTTCCTTGCAATAATTCTGTTTGGAGGATCATTAGAAGATTATGCATGGGAGCAATGGTGTATCATGTTTGGCAAGAAAGAAATCCTAGGCTGTTTAGGAATAAGAGGAACTGAGTAAAGCAATAATGGAAACTATCAAGACGAGGATTATGGGTAGTCATGTAAAGAATTCTATAGCAGTTAGTCAAGTTGAGAATAAGTGGGAAGTGAAGTTTAGAACATTAACAGATGGAAATAAGTGAGACCGGAAGTGTTTTAGTGTGGTATGGAAATAGGTCAGTCATTGAATTAACTAGGGTGAGTCATGAAAGATGGGACTACCTTGAGTTAATTAATGAGGTGAATTATTGTGGTTCGTTTAAGGAAACTAAATTGGGAAAATGTATGCAAACTCTGGGAATTTTGGAGAATGTCATGGAAAAGTAAATTCCCTCAAAAATGAATAAGTACAATGAGTGAGGGAATCAACTGCAGTTATTGGATTATTGTAGCTAGAGGATACACATATCAGCCTAATGAAGCCTTTCTGAATTGGATTCATTGCTTATTTGTGAGGTTAGGAGGTTTTCTGCAAGCAAGTACTTGGAGGTCAAGGTCGGTGAAAGGAAATGTAGTTGAGCTGATACTTTGTTGTATTTCCTCCTGTAGTTATATTGAGACTGAAAACAGAGTTGGTATATTACTCAAAATGCCAAAATTTCTCTGTTGGAGACTTCAGTTCAAGACTGTATGCTGCAGATACGTGCTTCTTTGAACATGGAGTGTTTAGGATAGGAGAAGTAGAATTCCACTGGATGGTGAGGCCTTGATGACTATCTATTTTATATGATCAAAAGTGTGAGGGAAGGAGTGCTGCACTTTATGGTATATGAAATATGCATAGTTAGCGATTAAATGTGACTTCTGCCTATGATGATGCGTTTCTGTGTGACAGCTAGTGGTCTGTTAGTGCGAGGTCCGGAGTTGTCTGCATTAATGGACTGCTTGCCTGCTCTCAATAAAAGGAAATGTAATCATAGGATGGTGAGTTGGTGAAAAAGAATGAAGCAACAGAAGAAAGATCATATCCAGAATTAGTTTAGTCATTGTATGGGTTCTGGTATAGTTTCATGGTTGGAGTGTTTGGCATGTCAGTACACTCTGGCTTGATTGCTTCTTGTAAACTTTTATAAGGTTTTGTTGGTAATATATATTCACCTTTTCACCAAATAAATTCTTTCAGTTTAATTTCTTTCAAACTTAAAACAAGTGAAGGAAAAGATGGTGAACCTGATATTGCTGATTCATAATCCTCAATGTGCAGTTTTCTTCTGAGAGCTTTTTCAGACTCTCAAGCTGCTGGCCCATAGAAACAAATTCATGATTTTTATCCATGAATCCAGGCGGGTCATCCTCACCTATTTGAAGAAGCCACAAATTAAAAATGAAAACCCTTTTCCCTGGCATGCTTTCAAATCGACTTGGCATGCATATAAAGAAAAACGTCACGAGAGCTAATTCTCAAATAAAGAGATGCAAACCTAAAAGATGGCTGACGAACGACCTAACATCAAAAGATTCAAACTCATCCATAAGTTTACCGGTGCCCAAAAATATGACTGGGTTTTTTGATGTTGCAACTCTGCATACAGGATAAGAAAAGATGAGCAGAAACTTTAAACCAAACTAGATATTAAGTATTCATAGTTTTACAGCACAATATGATTATTACCAAAATATCTGCAACTACATGACTGAAATTTCCAAAAGAATTGATCCGTATAACAATACATTTCGTGTAAAGATTTTTCATGGTTGTCACGTGGTTGTGTGACTAACAACTTTCCGACTTCCAAGGTATGGTTCTATGAATGATGCAAACCGGGAGTCCATGTATCTCGGCATCACGTGTGTGTGGTTAAAGGGTTTTGAGATAATCTCATAGTGAATAAGTATGTTTGTTTAGTGGGTCGGACATGAGGTATAAGTCGCATAGAACTTAAATTACTCACTACAGCATGTAGGTTTAACCTTCTTTTGATGTGGGTCCCTTTTCCCCGTTCTAATATATTTAATTAAATTACAACATACATATTCATGTATCTTCTCTTTCATACCTACACCCACTCCCAACCCCAACCGGCGTTTAGACACCAAACGCCTCCTAAGTTTGAGAGTCACTTTTCCTAGATCGTTACTTCCACGAACGTGCAGATTTTTCATATTTGTAAGCAGACCAAGTGTTCCAATTCGTTTGGAGTTTAAAAAAAAACACCTATGCACTAGTTAGGGTGGTTCATAAGTATCTCCAAAGGGACCTAGTTTATCCCAAATGACGAATAACAAAACATTAAGAGAGTGACGACACTTACGCACTAAGAGCTCCACATCCCTTTGCATGGCAGTCCATTTTAGTGAGAATAACAGCTCCGAGAGCAACACTCTGACTAAATGCTTGAGCTTGATAAAGAGCAGCATGAGGAACGCTGCTATCCAAGACAAGGATAACAAGATCCGGTTTCTGCATGATTATAACAGAGACCAACCTTTAGCAACTAGTACCATAATATAATAGAGATAAAAGAATAAAAACAATGTAAATGAAAGAGGCAGCAATTGCATACAGTTGCTTCATAAACTTGGTGGATATCTTCAATGATAAGATATGCACTTGTATCAACAACGATAAGATCACAGTTGTCCTTCTTGAAGGTCTCAACACCTTCGACCGCGATTTTCACAGGGTCTGACTCCATACAGCTGTTGGCAAGAAAAGAAGGAGACGAGGGGGTTAGTAGCAGGATTGTCATATGTGAACAAATATAGCATGTAACAGACTTGCAACCGGCTCCCCATCCCCAATTAGATAAATCTTTCTAAAGTCTAATTAAAATGTGTATTAGTGGTGAGCAGGACCGAGCCTTTTTTAAGAATAGAAATTTGATAATTTCCCTGTTATGAGGTGATTGAAGACAACTTAACCTTTGTTATCATCATAACTATAAACAGAATAGATACCTTCCATAGAAAGGGATATTTGTTGATGTTGCATTCTGCTTCAACTGATGAAAAGCAGCAGCGGAAGATGTATCTGAACACACCAAAGCTGGTTTCCACCCTTTGTTTTTGTGGTAATATGCATACTTTGTACATGTGGTAGTTTTTCCCGACCCTATATGATTGGTGAATTCATTTTCAGCAAGCAAAAAAAAATGATGGAAACGAGCTACAATACTAGCTAGCTAGGTACCTTGTGGGCCCACAAACATGACAACGGTTGGGTTGCCTTTGTTGGGCGTGAAAGACAGCTTCCCAGGATGATCTAACATCTTGCAGAGCTCGTCAAAGATAGCCTGTAATAATAAATATCATAGTCAATTTCAGTTTGCCACAAACACATATATATCAATCAATAAAATTATCAAAATACAATGTACCCGCAGGAAAATTATCTGCTTCTTATTACGACCAACATCATCTAAAAGCTTTTTGATATTCGTTTTCATATCATGAACAAGCTTTATTCGAACATCTGATTGACGAAGAGCACGAGCAATCTTATTTAAACATTCATTAACAACTTCTTCATCCATGATCATAGCATTTTTCACCTGCTCGATACCACCTGATAACGATTCCATTGTGTGATTCCGTTTTTGTTACTTTACGATTTAGGGTTCTCCTTCTCTTTTCGGGTTATTATATAGTAGATCGAGGTGTCAAAACTGGCGCCAGTGCGGGCCAGAACGTGCATGGGCGCTTAAACCTAATGGGCTAAACGGGCACATGGCTTTATAGAAGACGAAAATGATAGAAATAAATTCTTTAAACATAATAATCCATTTATATTTAAAAATTATATATATATATATATATAGAATCTAGATCAAATAAGAGATTTCTTAAAATTTTAAAAGTGAGAACCCACTAAAAACATGACACATGGAAATTAAACATTTAAGCTAAAATATAATGATGAAAAATCAAAAAGGGCATACTAGGTATTTTACTCCTCCGTTTATTTCTCATCATAAATAAAACCGTATCACACTTTTTACATTTAAAAAAACAAAACAAAATTAAACCCCCACTATTGTCCTCCATCTCTTGCTTTATCTCAAATTCCAACTTGGCTCTCTTTAAATCACCTCTAAATTATATATAAAGTGGCATATTTTCCTCGTTTTCGGAAACGGCTAGCGCCGCCGTTAATTTCTTGTCTCCGACGATTGCAGCGATCCACAGCCGTATCACATTTTTTAGATAAAATTTTTATCACAAAAACCACCAAATTCCGGCGACCATTTAACAACAACAACCATGGGCGCATCTCTCAACAACAAACAATTATTGATTCAAACAAGGTCTTACATTGTTTCGATCCATTGCTATACTGATCTGCCATCGAAACTCCTTGCCGTCATGCTTGGTTAGTGTATCAGGTGACGACGCCATCGTTTTTTATACATATTTTATGAATCGATCTGTGTAACAGTTGGTTTTTTTTAGAAGGGATGTAGCCGGAACAAGAACTTCATGCGAAGGTGCATTGGTTTCGTATTTGGTTTAGTATTTGGGTCTCGTATAAAGGTGTACTTGTGTAACAGTTGTTGGTTTGTGGCATTTAGTGTATGTAAACGTGATGTTATATTTTTTTTTGGCAGTGTAAAAGTGATGTTATATCAGTCATCATGTTGTGCCCATTTTTTTATTTGTATATTAATGTTGGACCAATTTTTTTCATATATACAGTATTAGTTGTTGGGGTAACATGTGTGCCATTTTATTTTCTATCCATGGGCTTTTAGTCAGCGGAACTTTGTTTGAGACATGATATATATCGAGTTTTTTTTATTGTGTATCAAGTGTATTTATTTATTTTAGTGGTGCATATTTGAGGGTATCAAGTGTATCTATTTGAGCTGTCAGATTTTAGTAGTGCATATATATATATATATAGGGAAGGTTTTTTTGTATTGTGTATCAAGTGTATCTGTTTGAGATGTAATATATATCAGTTTTTTTTTGCATTATGTATCAAGTGTATCTGTTTATTTTTGAAATATGTTTTAAAAACAAAAAACGTATAAGTTTGTACAAAAAATGATGAGAAAATGCATAAAAAATTAATTCAATAAATGTGATATAAATTGTCCAAAATACCCTTGAAATCTTATTTAATAACAATAATGTCACTCATTTAATATCAATCTCATCTAACACATATAAAGAGATCTAACGGTCTAGATTAGTTCTTATTTTTACAACTTTAATTTTTCTCTCACATTAACCCTTCCCTATATATATATATATATATATATATATATATATATATATATATAGTGTAACTTTCAAACGAGAACCATTTTATCCGCAAGAACTGAGAGAACCACCAAAAACATACATGCACGCCTTCAATAATTGTATTTTTGCACATATGTTTTCAAAACAACACATATGTTTTAAAAAAAACATAGTTGTTCTAAAGAATTTGATAAGAAATTCGAAATACAAAAATTTTCTTTGAAGGTGTGCATGTATGTTCTTATAAAACGTGCAACGACAATATTGCGGCCGTGTGTAAGGTTTTTGTGAAAAAAGAGGATGAGTTCATAATGATATTGAAGAACATAGGTGGATGTTTACGATTATTGATGATTTGCATGTATTTTTATTTTATTTTAAAAGGCGTGCATGTATGTTTTTGGTGGTTCTCTCAGTTCTTGCGGATAAAATGGTTCTCGTTTGAAAGTCCCCCTATATATATATATATATATATATATATATATATATATATATATATATATATATACTAGATCCAAAGCCCGCCCCGATGGGGCGGCTAGCTTTAAGAAATTAATTGTACAATAAAACCAATAATAATATAAGTAACATATACATGGTGAATTAAAATAATAACCATATACACATTCTAAATATCAAAATCGTCCTTAGTATGTTCATCATAGGCTATATTTAAGAAGTGATTATAAAATAAAAATAATAAAAATATAAGTATGAATGTGTAGCAACATAAATGAAAAAAATAAACATGCTACTATTAATAAGACAATGAAGTTAATAAAACCTAAGGTTGAAAATAACAAAGTAACATATAGTTTATAATCTATGAAGAACTTCTCTATAAACAACGTTGGTTGTAGAATTTGTGTAGTTGCCGTCTTTGTCACAACATAACACTTTTAGGCCTCTTTTGCTTTTGACTCTTGAGACTGCTACATAAAGTTGTCCGTGTGAAAAAACGGATCGTTCCAAATATAACCCAACCTTAAACAATGTTTGACCCTGACTTTTGTTTATAGTCATGGCAAAACAAGCGGAAATAGGGAATTGTCTCCTATTAAGCTGAAAATGCATCTTCTTGTCGGATGGGCTTATAACCATTCTAGGTATAGATCGAACCTCACCCACTTTACCCCCTGATATAATTTTTGCCTCAATGTTATTGACTCCCATTCTAGTTACTTGTAATCTGGTTCCATTACACAATCCACCTCGTTGATCAATGTTGCGCAAACACATAACCGGAGTGCCAATCTTCAAAACTAATTTATGATGTGGAAGTCCAGACATTTTGATTGTATTCAAAAAATCTGTAGTGTACATATCCTCGCTATGATTAAAATCCACATCTAAATCTGACACTGTATCTGAACTATAATATACTTTCTCTCTGCCACTAAGTTGAGAAAGCATTCGGTCATTAACTTTATCAACTTCCTCATGTGTTGGTGCAAGAATGGCTTGATCTTGGAAATAAGATAGATCCCAAAGATTAGCCTCCCAATTATCATAAGTTTCTTGTATTACAGCTTGCACATGATCATCAGAATTAGGTATTAGCATTTCTTCTGGGAATTCAATCTCAGCAGTACCATCTTTAGTGCCACCAATTAACCCATCACCAATACACAATATCCAATCAGCAAAATCCTTAATTTGATCTGCATCTCCGGGGTTGCAACCAACGCGAAGCCTCATATTCTCGGTAAGTTTAAGGATGTTGCAATGATTCCATAGATAAGACTTATTTAAGGAAGCATGTACAACATCTTGCCTGCTACCGTTTGGAATAACCGGTAGTATTTGACGAAAATCGCCACCAAAGACAACTACCTTACCTCCAAACACCTTATCTGAAACTTCCGTATAAGTACCTGTTAAAAAGACAATTTAAACGTAAATATATACAGTTTAGAAATATTATGTGTTTATATTACGTATAAACAAAAATAAAACATTATACTCAGTAATGAATTTTGTTTTCTGCATTCATTATTTCATGTCAATTCACTATGCTTAACTTGGTAACAATAATAAGCGAGTATGAATCCAATATGATTTTGTACATGGTTAGAAAATAATGTTTATAATGAGGATTAAAATGAATAAATTGAATGGGTTAATTAGAAAGGATGCATACGTTTTAAAAGTTAATGAATCTGGAAAGTAAGAAACAACATGTTGCTACATTTCAAATTTACATTATTATCTGTCTTCTTAACAGCTATTATTTAAAGAAAGATTGTATTATATGTTAAGTATAAATAATTTCAATGTAATACTAAGTAGATATAAAAAAAAGTTGGTAAAATATAAAGTAAAATGCACCTGTTGATATATCTCGTAAAGTTCTGTCAAAAGCTTCAAAACAAAGTCTGTTAACCATTGGTGCTTCGTCCCATATAATTAACTTTGTCTGGCGAATCAAGTCAGCAAGATCACCATCAGCACTAATACTACACATTGAATCCTCAACGACATTTATAGGGATTGCAAACCGAGAATGGGCTGTTCTACCACCATCTAGCAAAAGCGCGGCTATACCACTGGATGCTACGTTTAGAACTATTTGACTCTTGGACCTTAAAGCAACGGTCAATGTCTTGTACAGGAAAGTCTTCCCTGTACCTCCGTAACCATATACAAAAAACATACCTCCTTTGTCATTATCACACGCATCCATTATGGTATCATAAATTCTTTTTTCCTCATTTGTCAAACTTCCGCATAGCTGTTGATGTTGGAGTATCAATTCTGGCACGTTATAACTTAGTTCATCATAAATCAACCTATTGTATTCATCCATTGTGAAATCTGAATCCGGATACGGCATATTCACAATATCTTTGAGGCTCTTCGAATTGCTGAGTAACTTGTCCTCAATATACGTTAAACATATATTGTACTTTTGTTTATCTGTTAGACGCAATTCTGCACAAAAAGAGTGAATATTAGTTCAACAACACTGACAACTACAGGTCCAATTGAAAGTTGCGTTTAAAAGTGTACTATTATATATGATTTATAATAAAATGTTATGATACCTGGATGATTTCTTTTTTTCCGTTCCAAATTTTCAACGTCTTCTGCTAAAAGAGTCCACGTTTTCTCCCAAACGACTTCTGGTCTTGACATACTATCTGATAGTATTAACATAACAAAATGATTACGAAGGTATTCACCAGTTCCCCACGCACTTACTTCCATAATTCCTTCGATGTATTCCTTGTCATCCTGTAACAATCCACGTGCGTCGCAAGCCTCCTTATACGTACGGTATACCACATCATCAAATGTCTTAAAATCGTCCCATTCTGTTGCTCCTTTAACTTTGTTTAAAAGCATACGCAAATAAAATAGTTCGCCCCAAGAGGGAGGAACGTGATGGATCCTACCTATGCTTTTGCCTTGCTTTCGTCGAGTCCATATTTTGTCTTGACTGTTCCAAACAAAATGTTTTGGGATCTCAACATACAACAACGATCGTGCTAATTCATCTTCTTTATTGAGATCCATATAAGCCAAAAACTTGGTAGTATTAGCTGAGGCCTGATCGAGTTGAAAATCGATACTTTCAGTGGGATCAAATACAACAGAATGCTCGTTTGGAAGATGAAATGGCAAACGCTCTACTGGAGGGAAACGGTGGTGTATATCAAACTTAAATATCCTCCACGCATCCTCACAAGCTGATAAATAACGGCAATCGTAAAAGTCTTTAATCTCATCCGTCTCTTCATCTTCGACAGCAGCAGTAACTCTATCCGGTCCCTTGTTTATGTATTTAAATAAATACTTGATGGATCCAAATTGATTGCACCATTCAACATTGATATGAGCTTGATACCTTTTCAATAAAGTTGGATTGTAGGGAACGACAAAACCACAGTGAAGATCAGCACCTTGTTTCTTAACAGTCATGCCATCATCTGTCCTTTTATAAATAGCATAGCCACTTTCGTCGATGAAAGTAGACTCATTAAATGGCTTTGGAAAATTCTTGGAACACTTATCTGCAACCATGCAAGGGCAGCTTCTATGATCAGGACCACAAGGACCGTGCATCATAAATTCCGTAACCAATTGGTGTAGTTCGGGGTCTTCATCTATATCTGGTATTTCAGCCGATATACATCTATCTATATCGACAGGGAGTCTCAGCTTGTCATTTGATTCCAGCCATACACACAAGTGACAGTGAGGCAGTCCACGTTTTTGAAATTCTATTGTGTAAACCTCTGTAAAAAAAAAAAAAAAAAAAAAAATAAAAAAAAATCGGGATTAATAAAAAGCAAGTTGTATAAAGCTTTGAGTGGGAGACAAAAGTTAAGTAAAGTTTGAAATGTACCTGCACGAACGCGACTGAAAATACGTTTCTCCTTAATGTCCTTTATCAAGTTATCCAACTTTATCTTAAACACTCTAGTGGTAATGTCGGGACGATCCTCTGATTTAAGACCCTTGCTACGTAAAAACCTTGTAATTTCAGGCCATTTTGGATTACATGTAAAGGTTATAAATAGATCAGGGTATCCATAAAACTTGCACATCGCCATAGCATCCAAGTAGTTCTGCATCATATATCTTGGGCTACCTGTGAAGGTCGACGGCAAAATCACATTTTTTCCACGTTTCTTGTTTTGTTGGTTTGATGATTCAGCAGCTTTAGCTAATCGGGAATAAGTTTCACATCTTAATTCACTGTTCTTATTCTTTATATATAACAGCCTCTCAGCTTCAACCATAGTGTAACCATCGACCAAAAATTGCTGGAATAAGCGCTTACTGTTTAAAACAATTGAAAAAACATTTGGTCTATCTTGTATACGGTAAGCAAACCAGGATGTTAGTTAAGATAATACATTTTTTTTATTGACATTTAAAAGGTTTAAATGTTATGATAATGTTTGTTAACATTTCCTCAATTATGAATTGATTTTTCAAACTTTCCTAAAAAACTGTAAAGTATATTAAATGTGTTGTTTAAAAAAAAGTTTTTTTTGAAATAACATCAATTATAACCATAAAATGTTATGAAAACAAAGATCAATAAGAGTTTCAAATAAACAGGGAAAATAACATTAACATAAGTGTATGTTGGACAAATAAAGATCTAATAACATGAATATTAAAATGACTGTGAATGAAATAAAGATCATTTTTAGATGCAACTAAAAATGCAGACTGAATAATAATCCAAGAACAAATAAGATTGTTTTAAGAACAACTTATCCTAAATACAAACATGTATAGAGTCGGAAATTAGTGATAACTGATTGACATTAAAGACAAATAAAGATCTAATAACATGAATACTAAAATGACTGTGAAGGAAATAAAGATCAAATAAAGATGCAACTAAAAATGATGACTGAATAATAATCCGATAACAAATAAGATTGTTTTTAGAACAACTTATCCTAAATACAAACATGTATAGAGTCGGAAATTAGTGATGACTGATTGACATTAAGGTTAAAAAATATAAAGAACTGGAAAATTACAAATAACATGAAGGATTAAATCCATTTTATGAATACGTGAGCACCTCTGTAAATTTAAGGGTTGAGGTATTTTATCAAACATATTATGTGCATATAAAGCATTATAAAGTTAATCCAATAATCAATCACGCCATATAAATATCATAGCTGAAAAAGTAAAAAAAGATGATACCTTGTATATCATACTTGAAGAATCAACACATCAATACCTAAAGCATACAATTAACTGATTAATCAATCGCAAAACACAAAATCGAAATAGAACATGCGTGCAAATAACATCAAGGATAAAATCCATTGTATGAATACCTGAACTAAATCGTTTGACACAACAATCTAAAACTTTAAAATCCATGGATGTGAATCCAGTTAAAGCATAACCGGTTATGTTTAGTTGTTAGGAACAGCCGTATCTGTTATAAACCGATTGATTGTTGAAAGGATATCAAATAGAACGATGCAGAATGTTATGGAAATGGATAAATATTGAAGATCCATGGATCTAATTTAATCGGTGAATGTTTGTGGGAGAGAGTTTGAGAGGATCTAATTGTGTGTGTGTTTTTATTTTTGAGATGTAAATAATGGAATGGGTTGTTTGTGAGTAGTTCCGCCCAAAACAGGTTTCTCAAGATCGACGGCTGAGGAATATTGGATATTTTACACGTGGCAGTTGATTAGAATTTTTGAGGGAGATTTTGTAGGATAACACTCCTTTATATATATATATATATATATATATATATATATATATATATATATATATATATATATATATATATATATATATATATATATATATATATATAAGTTTTTCTTCAGATTATAATATTTTCTAATTGAGAGAAAATATGTGCCCGTTGTGCCCATTTAACTTTTCAATTGGTTAAATGTGCCTATTTCAAAAAAAGAATGGGGCTAAATGTGCCAAAATCTTTTACAAAGTAGCCAAAATTAGCCAATTTTTTTCATTTTTGGCACAAATTACCACCTCTATATATCTTTTATAAGGTTTGATTTTAGAGTCTTTAACTTTGACGGCAAATATTTTTATTTGTGTTATATAATACTTGATGTAAAATATATGAATAGATTGAGTTTCAAATTTATTTTCATTGGTATAATTTTCATAAAGTATTATATAACGCAAACAAAAATATTTAAAGTTAAAGTTTAACAAAAAAAACACCAAAACGTCAAATCTGACATTTATTTTGGGACGGAGGGAGTATAAAAATACGTGTTTAAGGGTAAATTGCAAAAAAAGTTCCCTAAAGTAGATCAAATGCGCAAAGTTCACACCGAGACGAATTTTGTTGCAAAAACGACATTAATGTTTCCTTTTTTTCACAAAATAGCCATCAAAAGCTACTTTTTGCTAACTTTCGTTATTTTTCTCTTTAAGTGCCTCATCACTGAGGGTATTATTATCATTTCACTGTTCATATTGCCGCCAAACTTGTGAAATCAATGCGGCATGACCTTAATGGCTAAATTTGCAAAGTAACTTTTCATGTTTGCATATTAAATTGTCAGAGTCTTCTGTCATTACACACACACAAATAGAAACACACACACCCTTAACAAAAAAATTATCATTTCCTTAACCAGTAATATGTCTCACTCTCTTGATCTCGTGCTTGGCTGTAACTCACTTGTCATATCTGAAATGATGTTATCCCATTACCAGCGAGAGGTTGAGGAAGACATTCGGCATGCACTCAAACTGACGAATAGGTGCCGAAAGCTTTCTAATATGATCGAAATTAGGATGGAGCTGATTGTTGAGCTCCAAAACTTAAGGGGTTCGAGACTTGCAAGGTCCAATGTTAACAAGCTTAGGAGGATTCAGACAGCTGATTTGCGAAAGATGAGGGGGTTGATGAGGATGCTTAGGCAAACTAATGACATCATTGTTTCCAAGATTGAGTTTTTTGTTAGGCAAACGTACATGTTAGGGGGTTGAGTTTGCTGGGATGGTTTCTTTTGTTGTTTATAATGTTCATCAGTTAATCAGTTTTCTAAAAAAAAAATCATAATGTTCATCAGTTCATTAATTTTCTAAAAATAATTATAATGTTCATCTTTCTAAAAAAAATTTATAATGTGCAGCTTTCTAAAAAAAATTATAATTTTCATAAATTCATCAGTTTTCTAAAGAAAATTATAATTTTCATCAGTTTATCAATTTTCTAAAAAAATAAATCATAATGTTCATCGGTTTTTTTTTTAAAAAAAAGAATCATAATTTCATCAGTTAGATTCTAATATTCATCAGTTAAAAGTGTAAATATAAAAAAATAATCTAGCAAAAGAAAAATGAACAATTGTCACCATTTAGTGACTTTTTTGACTTTTTATGTTAGCATTACCTTTAGAAGAAAATAATAGAAGTGATTGTTATTTTATGTTTATGAACTATGTAACGTTAATCTAATATATATAAAACAAAAGTTGCCTAATGATGACGTCAGCAGCTCTAAAATCATTGATTGGTCGATGAGGATTCTGTCGCCACGTGGAACCCTAAATCGACAGGTTTGGTGGCAAAAGCGTTTCCTATATCGATGCCTGCATATTAGGTTTCCTATTTTGAAGAGTTGAACGGGGATTGGAGTAGACAATTTAACTTCACTAGGGATGATGAAAGCTCGCATTTTCGAAGAGAAATGAAGTTAAAAACTCTAAGGACATACCATTTTTATTTCGACAAAATGGGGAGAAGAGAGTGTAAACGGAGAAGGTAATATAAAAGGTAGTACGAAACAAGTAACATTTTACATTTTACTATCTATCACGTTTACATATTTTGTCATCATCAAAAAGGGGGAGATTGTTAGTGCAAATATTACGATATTTAATCAATACAGTCTTGTTTGTTTTGATTGATGACAAATATGTAACTTGTAATACATAACGTAAAATGTACAAGTTACTCGTAATCATATTTTGTCTCACCATACATTCAACACCTCTCGATGTCTCAAGTCCTCGTATGCTACAACACATGTTCGTACATGTTTGTTATGTTGCGTTATGATCAAACCCCTTAACGAACTATTTAGAATGTTTAAAATACTTTTAGAGTCTTTAAGTATTTTATAGATTTATCATTCTATTTCGAACCCACTTTACATTTTGCATACACAAGTATTTTTGCTTGTACATCATGCTTCCGAAGTTGTATTCATGTCAAAATAAAATAAGTGCCACATTAGGTGTCAAAGTGCACTTTAGGTGTCAAAATAGGATAAGTGCCACATTACGTGTCAAAGTGCACTTTAGGTGTCAAACTAAGACAAATTTGTTTACATACTTCTAAAAATGATGTTAATGACATAATAACTTAAGTCCTATAATAGCATAAGTAGTTTAACATTTTTAGTAACACATAAACTAACATAGTACAACTTGTTAAACATATATTAACTAGTTAAGTAATACATTTTACAAACAAACTTTTGTATACATTTTAATCAAAATGAAAATGTATTGTTACATCACTGCATGCATCATCCTAACCTAGAGAAATCTAAGAAAATATCTTTGTATGATACTAGTAAGATCATGTAAATATTTTGGAAAGATTTGAACAAGATTTGCAAAGATTTTGGAAGATTTTCTGTCAGGACTGGCGGAACCAAAAATTAACAAGGGCGGAACATTTTTTTTTGGTTCCGTCGGGCCCGCGAGCTGCTGAGCTTGTTGGCTATAAATAACAGCCCATTGTTCACTCATTTATTCACCACTTGAACATATATTCTCTCTACCATTTTGCATACATTTAGATCAGTAGATAACAATTTAGTAACATACATTAATCACCCTCATCATCACATGAGCATAATGCTTCTAACATTCATTTTGTTGTAAGCATATTTTACATCCTGATCCACCAAAGAAAGCTTGGAGATCTTGTCATCATCATCCACCAAAGCATACAAACATATGAAAATTAAAAGGCACTTGTCATTCTCATTGATTGAAGACTTCTTATTTAAGAAGATCATTTAGATTAGGCATTTGTATCCATTAGACATTTATGTCTTATCATCACTGTATATTTGTAACACTCATTCCATTTCACAAGGGTTATAGGTTTGGTGTGTTTTAGTTGTAAAACACCAAGTTGGTCGGTTTGTTATGTTGGGCCTTAAAACATAACGGGAGTGGTTGTACCCGAGAAAAAACTTGACATCTAGCTTAGTGCCGGAAATATTGTATAGGCTGTTAGAGTTTATGGATTATTTATTAATATTTGTATGTCTGGTTTCGAACCCGAGACTTCGGGATTGCACACATTACGTATGAGTCTCAATGTATTAATAATTAATATAATGATTTATGATTAATTATTAAATCACAAATATTTATGTGATCGAACAAGGAAAATGAAAGGGGTTAAATGTCGATTCTTGAAATTTGAGGAGGTGTTGCACTCAAACTTGGAGAGCAAGTTTGGAGTGTATATAAACCCCTCAAAGCTTAATATAATCGGTTGACACAAGGTGAATATCCCTAACCGATTACTTTTTGCTCAATATTCGATCGACAAGAATATTAATCCCTTAAAACCGATTGTTTTTCAATCGGTACACTCTTTCTACCACTGACACGCCATCAATACAGAAAAGAATTAATGATGCCATCATGTGCATTATTATTATGTACGTGTGTGCATATTGTTATTATGTACGTGTTTGCTTTTGCATGCATATGTGTATATGCATGTAAAATTAACTTGCTCCTTTGTTAGTGGGATTCGATCATGTAGTATCTAGAACATCAAACCCTAGGTGTTGTGATGTTTATTTGTGATACATGAACCTAGCTTTTCACTTTGAGACGCTAGTAATACGTGTGTACAGGAACGAGTGACAAGCTTACTTTAGCTTGTAATCTTGGAAGTGTTACTTACCCTTGTCGATCCATCCTAAAACCCTATTAGGGTTTATATTGTTCTTGGAGCAAGTGATTCCTTGTTCTTGCTAGGAATCATTAAGGTACGTATCTATTTATGTTTAGTTAATTACATGTTCTTGTAGATCTATTCCGCTGCGTGCTTTTGATGATACTATGTGTTTATGATTTATTTATAGTTCACATATTCCAACAGTGGCATCATGAGCCTCGTTTAGAACTTGTAATTAATTACTTAAACCTAAAAATTGGATCTTGTAGAGATACATGCAATTATTAACTAGGGTTTGTGTTTATTTTTTTTTTTTGTGAAACCCTAATATGGTTCGATCCATATTAAATTAAAATTAGGGTTTTAGGTTTTTAATTAAAACTTGAGAAACCCTAGGATTGCATGAAAATTTTTTAGGGATTAATTAGTAAGTACCGTATGTGATGTCACTAATTAATTAGATGCGTACAATGAATATTGACATAATAATATGTGCTACATGATTATGTGATCAATATGGTATCCATGACAAAATTTTGCATATTTTGTCGTGGTGTGATTTGTATGGTTTTGTATTGAATTGTTTGTTACATGATTTAGATAAATCTTAAATTGGGGAAGACCTCAATATATATTAATTAATAAGTTATGTGCAATGTGGTATCTAATTAACCAAAACTGACGCGGCCAATTTTTTTTTTGGCGTCTGTGGTCCATTGGGCACAATGAGCTCGAAAACCAATGGGAGTTTTGTTAATTACATACATTTAAATTACACATAGAATTATTAATAGGATTTATTGAAAAAGGTTTGCATGTGGCTATATGATATCGTGGATGATCATATATTTGTTATTATGTATTTATTTATTTTTGTTATTACTTGATCTTTTGTGTTTAATAATTATGATGGATTGTAACGACAAAAGAGGGTAATTTTCAAAATAAAAATAAATAAGACTAATAACTATGAAACCTTTGTAGTAATTTTAATTATTGCCAAGTCTTATGTGCCGACAGTGGTTCGCTTCGCACGGTAATTGGCTCCCAGGCGAGACTAGCAATAATTAATTTACTACATTAATTGTTTTAGCAAGAAAATCATATTTTTTTAGTTGACTGATTGCGACGGTACTAAGTGGTCGAAGCGGCGGACCTAAAATTGGCAAACTAAAAAGTGGGTTCTAGTTGGTTCGCATTAAATTGTGACCTTAGAGGGGCACGGTTTTAACCAGCTTCGGCGGCTGTCGTCCCTACGCCCGCCTGTGCGTCAATTTTAGACTTACCAAGTACACCACGATAAATACGAAGCATCTTAAGGCAATGTTGTAATTTACTCAACGCCTCAATTAAAAGATTTGATGATTTGAGCTATGAATGAGTAAACGGTTTTGTTTTTGAAAACACATATGATACAAAGATGAATGCATGACATCTTTGTACATATTTTTTGATTTAACACATCAAAATTTTATTACCCTAAAATTTAAGTGATATGCCGACCAATTAACATGGAAACACCTAAGATGACATTCTATCATTACTAGCAGCCTCAGCTGATGTAATGATTCAAAGAATGAAATCAATAGGGGTAAATTGAGCACTTCCATTACTAGCAGCCTCAGCTGATGTGATGGAACGGCGTCAATTTACACGTTTCTAAATTGGTTAACTTAATTGAGCACTTTCATTACTAGCAGCCTCAGCTGATGTAATGAAACGGCGTCAAGGCATAAAGATTTGGGGATGAAACATGCTTACATTTTGCAACTGATGTTGGCAATACAATGTAAGTCCCATGATTCTAGGAATTGCAATTGGATATTGGCAATTGAGTGTAGCTCTACCTTATTGAGTACTTTCATTGCTAGCAGCCTCAGCTGATGTGATGAAACGACGTCAATTTGGATCCTAATTTTCAATGAAAATTAAATGGTGAAATTTTATTTACCGTGGGTGTTTAATTTTCTTGAAAAGTTATTATCAAAATACTAAATTGAATTTTGAAAATTCTTTTAATGTATTTAATGCAACGTTAAAACCGTAAACATGAGATATTCTTTTAGTAGTAAATTGATCTACACCCGTAGGGGTTTTGGATAGAGTCAATTTTTTGCTGAAAAGAATAAACCGAGTCCACTTTCCGTGAGAAGAGTGAGACTTAATCCTATTCCTTTTCATGAGTGAGAAAGGTATAATAGGATAATTAGAATGGTCTAAATTCTAAGAAATAACTCATGGCGAATTTCTTACGAAATTGCATGGTTAGGAGTTATTAAATTAGAAGCTAGACTAATTACCGCATAATTGGTGAAAGGCAAACTAGAATATTTAATCTAGTTATTATGCTTTAACCATTTAAAAGTGCTGCTTACCATGATGGGGACGGTAAACCTAACTAAGGAAGAAATTGCATACCCAATTCTTTCAAGTTAATTGCATTGATGGATATTCCATCATTCACAAAGTAGAATACATTCTTTGAAGTACCTTAGTATGTATTACGTAAGGGATTCATCAAAGGTGTAGGAAAGTAAACAGCACACCATTTGCTTTTACTGGTGATGCAACACTTACAATGTTGTCAAACCCAGTGGGAGCATTGTGTTGTAATTACTGAATAATGAAGTTCATGTAGTGATCTTAAATTCAGTGGGAGCTACAAGTCTTGGTAGTTACCCGGATTATCTCTAGAATTTCTTGAGATGATTACTTTCCAAATATAGACACTTATGGTATTAAGGATAGTCGTGTACGTTTCCTTACTAGACGAGGTGATTCTATATCTACTTATATCTATGACACAATCATATTGATCAAATAAGCAAACTATTGACGTGTTGGTTATTCGATACGTAATGTTGTTCCATGCACAAGTGGGAGAAATCTGTATTGTGTGCAAGCAACAACATAAAGGAATATGATTTATAGGGTTCTCTTGACTGTAAGGTAAGAGATCAATGTTCTAATGTGTTTTATACACATTCTAATTTATGGAATACTTGAAGTTAATATCTACTTTCATTACTAGATATTAATGACAAGGTAAATTACATACTTTCATCATTATCAGCCTCGGCTGATGAAATGAAACTATGTTAATTTACAAGTTTCTTAAATTAGATAATTATTAGAACAAGTGTCAAAATGATTATAAGACTACTTCAAACATGAATATTTATGTATTGTTGTAATGACATAAATAAATGAAGTAATCTTATACTACTTCATATTTAGATGTTTATGTATTCTTGGAATGAAATAAATATATGAAGTAATAAATTAACTTGAAATACTATTGAAACCAAGTTGAGGTGTTCATAATTACTTTAGTTATACGTGTTTATATATTGTAATGATATAAACATGAAGTCTCTTATCATTATAAGACTTATAACAAAGTAAGATGTTATAATTGTTATGTTTTTTAATTAAGACATATACAAGAAGTCATTGAGTTAATCAATGATGTGTAACGTAAATTGGGATTATAACAGTTTATGTCCTTTTAGTAAGACATAGATATTAAGTGGCTTGGACAATAAGGCACTTATGTTATAAATTATGCAATTGGCTTGGAAATCTATTGTACCATTAAATTGACATAGTTGGTAAATAGGTAAGCCAAAACGAAATATATTTATCTTATATATTGTAAGATTAACTTACAATATTAATCCTAATGAAATACATAAGTTTATGGTATGTTCATTTAGGAAAATCAAACTCTTGAAAAATTGTTTGATTAAAGATAACTATATCTTCTAATCTTCCTAAAAGATATCAAGGTTAGAAAATTGAGTATGAATTGGATATACTCAAATTAGACTCCAACCTAGAAGATTAATAAGACACCATTGATTATGGAATGTGTTGAATCACATTAAGTCTTAAAATTGAAGTTCAGAATTTGTTGAACTACTTGTTGGGTAGGTTATTAACAAATTAAGGTTAGGAACTGTCAATTTGTATTTGTAAGGTCCCAAAAAGAGAACAAGTTTTGTGTTGCTCTATTTGCTAAGCATTTATAGGTAATCTATAAATTGCAAAAGGCGAGTGGGAGTTTTATCTTCAAAAGATAAAAATTACAAGATACATAATCTTCTAAATACGCTAGAAAAATCATAATGAGGATTTAACATGTTAGTGTTAAATCTCAAGATGATGGAATTCTTATTCATAGATCCACAAGGGTATCTCAAATATTTGTAGAATATGTTGAGGGTTATGAGTTACAGGATAGTGATATGCCTGTTAATAAATTGCAAATGCTATTTGGCAAATTACTCATACTATGAATAATTAGATGCAGTCCAAAAAGATAACTAGTTTGGAAACGTAGTTGATCTTAAAACTCTATAGTAATACTATAGAATGAAAATGAATTTCTACAATGGAAATGAAAATCCTAGAGATTTAAATTTTTGTGTAGAAATCATAATGGACAAATTTGTATACATATTTAATATGTGAAAAGATTATCAATCACAATTAAGCAATTAAATGGGATTGAAATTCTTTCTAAACACATTAAATATATAAAGATTATGATTGTCATTATTAGTTTCATTTATATGAAGTTAATAATGGAATATCAAAACTCTTTCTTAGATAATTACTTGTGCGAGGACGAAAAGTAATTAAAAGGAGTGTTTGAATTCAAATAATCTGTAGTAGTATACAAAAGTGCAAATCATTTGTAAATGATTAATGCATGCATCTAAAAGATATACTTATTTTTAGCTATTAAATCTAGTTGTGATTTATAGTTAAAATAAGATATTTCTTAATATTCCTGAAAGCTAGTGGGAGTAATGTATTTATTTTCTTATTTCATATATGTTGAATAACATATAGGAAGTAACATTCCATTAACATTTATATGTTAAGTTTTAGTTTGGAATGAAACTTCATATAGAAAATAAAACCTTGAAATATATGTTTATTTGATTATAAACATAAGCGGTAAAATAACTAATTCTAAAAGAACATGATATTCTATTAGAAGAACTAGATAGAAACATATCTTTGGAAAGATATGACATGAACAAATCCAAGTTTGAAACAAGGATTTTTCATGTACATCATGTTGCTTGTTGTGTCATGCTTGGATGCAAGATGATTGACAACATTAATATCTAATTGAAACTATTAGATAGATAAGTGTAATGGATATGGTTTAGAATTTACATCCTTAGCCTGGATTTGCTCCAAAATTCTAAATATGAACCATATGGCAAGTTATTGCTTGATTGATATAGTGGTCAAATCTTGAAGGATTTGAAGATATCAAACATTACACGATGAATATTAAAGTTTACGGAACTTTAAAAGAGCATATTGTTGTTTGACACAATGATGCTAGTAAGATTGAGATGACACTCAATACTAGTCATGGTGGGAGCTCATCCTTATTAGGAGACCATGTATACTAGTTATGCTCAACATGAGCATAGTTGCATTATACATAAAGAATTAGAATACTTTAACTACAAGGTTTGGTAGTTTAATTATCATAAATTCGTGGATGAGGATGTCACGTATTTTATGAAGTATGTGTCAATATCTAGATAGATGAATGAAAGCATACAAGAATTTCATTATTGAAATAAGTATTCTCAAAATTTCGATAGATCAACATTAGTTGATTTATGCCTTGTCAACAAGTATGTGGAACATGACTTGTGGCATAATTCATTAATGAGAATTATCATGCATTGATCTAGTTAGTATTTGGATAAGGGATATTAAAGCAATATTATACTAATGGAATAAAGCGCGGATAACGTTTATTCTCATTATTAATATTTGTGTCCTATATTTGCATGTTTAAATCCATGAGTAAAATATTATATTTTATTCTAAATAGTCCGTTGTCAATTAATAATATGGGAATATTATTGAACTAAGACAAATGTGAGGATTGGTAGAATGGACTGTAGGTTGAGACACCAATGTCACATGATATTCAATATTGGATAAATTGAATATAGGACTTATCCCAACCGCATGATTATACTTTATGGATCGTCGTCATCAAGTATATCATGAATATTTATCCTTAGACTTGAGATGACAGATAATTGCCGAGGATGTAGCTTATTTTCTGTAAGGTGGTCTAACGCTAACCGTAAAAGGTAGTTATAAGGGCTATTTTCAGAAATGATGCGAAGTTCGAGGGTTATGCTCGCAGTCAATAAAGGATTTGTTCCTTCAACTTTGTGTTGAAGTTTAATACTGCTTGGCCACTCGTAGGATTGACAAGATGTTTGCGTGGCCACGCCCAAAGTCTATCTGAAAGACGTTCAGATGTTTTGGTAATCTTGTTCAATTACGTATAAACGAGAAACTAAATGTTAATTATGGAATGACCAAGATCCATATCCATATTAACGCGGTATTAGAAACAAAAGGATAAGTATGATGATAATATCATCACGTGGTTTTTCCAGGAGAACCACAACTCGGTTCAGGCTGGGGGCATTGGGAAGGTTAAGCTAGACTGACCCATGTCATTACTATATTAATGAATATCCAAGTGGGAGCTGTTAGAGTTTATGGATTATTTATTAATATTTGTATGTCTGGTTTCGAACCCGAGACTTCGGGATTGCACACATTACGTATGAGTCTCAATGTATTAATAATTAATATAATGATTTATGATTAATTATTAAATCACAAATATTTATGTGATCGAACAAGGAAAATGAAAGGGGTTAAATGTCGATTCTTGAAATTTGAGGAGGTGTTGCACTCAAACTTGGAGAGCAAGTTTGGAGTGTATATAAACCCCTCAAAGCTTAATATAATCGGTTGACACAAGGTGAATATCCCTAACCGATTACTTTTTGCTCAATATTCGATCGACAAGAATATTAATCCCTTAAAACCGATTGTTTTTCAATCGGTACACTCTTTCTACCACTGACACGCCATCAATACAGAAAAGAATTAATGATGCCATCATGTGCATTATTATTATGTACGTGTGTGCATATTGTTATTATGTACGTGTTTGCTTTTGCATGCATATGTGTATATGCATGTAAAATTAACTTGCTCCTTTGTTAGTGGGATTCGATCATGTAGTATCTAGAACATCAAACCCTAGGTGTTGTGATGTTTATTTGTGATACATGAACCTAGCTTTTCACTTTGAGACGCTAGTAATACGTGTGTACAGGAACGAGTGACAAGCTTACTTTAGCTTGTAATCTTGGAAGTGTTACTTACCCTTGTCGATCCATCCTAAAACCCTATTAGGGTTTATATTGTTCTTGGAGCAAGTGATTCCTTGTTCTTGCTAGGAATCATTAAGGTACGTATCTATTTATGTTTAGTTAATTACATGTTCTTGTAGATCTATTCCGCTGCGTGCTTTTGATGATACTATGTGTTTATGATTTATTTATAGTTCACATATTCCAACATAAGCGACGTTAAGTTGGTTCTACCTCGAACTAGAAGCCGGCATTTAGCTTTGTACCCAAAAAAGTGTAAGCGACGTTTGTAAGAATTTCTTCGCCGAGAAGGGAGCTTGTTGATCTAGTGAAGTAACTCTCGAGTTGTGTACTCGGAGAGTGGAGTAGGGGGAGATGAGCTCTGTGACCGAACCACTATAAATCATCGTGTTCGGTTTGCACTTTCTTTTACTTACTGCTTTACTTTTATACTTGTATTATATTATTGCTAGCGTTGTGACTTGATGGTTATGCTTGTATGACAACTTATTTTAGTGTATGCTTATATTAGCCATAGACTATAATTGGCATTTTTCATATTACAACAAGATTGATTGAATATTTGATACAATAAGTTTTAAGTTTTAAGACGGTAACGTATTCACACCCTTTACATTTTTACAAGATACAATACGGTAAACTTGCTATATTGTTAGCAATTACTACGTGGTGTCTGAAAGGAGACAATAATTTTCATATTACAACGAGATCTGTGTGAGTCTTCGCATCCATATAAAAGGCGCCTGTGAATAAAAAGAAATCCGAGTGTTGCAAAAGACAGACAGGTGTGAGAGAGGCCGCCTTCACCTCAATCTTACACGTACGTATATCAATTTATTTCATAATTTACTATACTTTTATTTATATACGAGTACACAAATGTTGTTAATTGTCTTCAATTTGAACAATAATTAAGTATTAATAATGTTGTTTAGAATGCGAAGCTGTGTGGGTACTGTTAGTGTTTGGCGGCGCAACAAATCCTTGAGCTCAAATTCTTCTTACGTGACTTCACCTCATGTATGGTGTTCACCTCAGTCACCTTCTACAATGACTTCTCATCATCCAACACCTGCTTCTTCTTGTAAGTACTCTGTTGTTAATTTGTTATCACTTAATTATCAATTGCTATAGAAGCATGAGTAGTGAACATTAGTCATATTACATTTTTTTTTTTTTTTTTTTTGAATAGGCATAATCATTTCTAAACGTATTCTTTTGTGTCTATCCAAAGTTTTTTTCTTGGTCCTATCCATCTCATAATAAGTGTCCAGTTTCAAAATAAACAAAATTTTAAGAAATTTCACAAACTACACCCTTCACCAATCAAATATCATTTTCACTCACTAATCTCTCTTCTCGTTGTTTGATATACAAAATCGACACTTATTTTGGGACATCCCAAAATAGTAATGTGCACACTTATATGGGCAGGGGCGGAACCAGAAAGTTATGGCCGAGAGGGGACAAACTTTGATAATTTTTAGAAACTACACTACAAAATCTGTTCGTTAGGAGGGGGCAAATTAAAAGAATAGCTATTTTAATAATGTATTTTGTGTAAATCACTATGGATATATTATGGCTATTAATAACGGATAAGTGGTGATCAAGTTGTGCCAAGTCATAATATATCGGTAATGATACACACAAAAGACATTATCAAAAGTTCCTATGTATAATAGGAGGAAAAAGTTGGATACATACAAAAGAATACGGTGGCTAGTTGGGTACGTTTAGATATGATTATCCCTTGTGAATATAACATACTATTCAACTTGTGAAATGTCTTCCATTAGTTAGAAATTATGAAGGACTTTTATTGACCTTGGTGTACAACAAAAAAGAAAAGTAAACATATTTACCTATAGTATATCTACAGATGGTTTATTAGTTGTTTCGAAAGATCTGTAAGTCTGCTACCAGCTATAAGTTGAGATTACTAGGATTCAACACATGTAGCAAGTTCAGTGATACATGGTCTACAAAAGAAAGTAGTATGTTGCTTAAAAAATGTACATTTGTGAAAGTCCGTCTTTAGTCATGTCATTGTTCCTAGTTACCATATGTTTTAATGATCGGTATTTGCCTGTTTGGTATTGTAAATTGAGTTATTTCTCATAGGTAAATGTGTATGAGCATTATCAGAACTTAAATGAAGTTTTTGACAGAAAATTATTACATAATACATAGTTTAGTGCAACCTTATAAAAGTATATCTGGGTGGGGCGAAATTCCTTTCACCCGATTAAGTTTACAGTTAAATATGATCAACTCTTATTAAAAGTTAATAGGCTCTTTCAAGTGGAAGTTGATACACTCTAGCAATCACAGTTTTTCTCATACATAGTTTTCATAAGTCTGACTTCATTTAGAACTGTATATGAATTTGAAACCAGGGAAACAACTTGTTGTTCCAAATAGTTGTGCAAAGCTGGTAAAGCAGTGGTCAATAGGATGTAGGAAAATAAACAACTTAATGAAAAATAGTTTACTAAGGTGCTATACTTAGCTTTTTCAATACACTTCTATCACTCTTAATTAGTAAATTGCGGATTGTGATGACCTGAATGGCTTTGCCTCTGGTAGTTAAAAAGTCGAGTTGATTACATTCTAATGGAAATTAGAAGTGTGTCATCCATAAATGTGTTTAACGGCTTTACTGGTGTGTGTAAAAAAACAGATAATGGTCATACAGCAACAGAAATTGATGGGAAGTTGATTGCAAATGATATTAAAGCTACATTAGCAACCGAAATATATAACATGAGAAATTCAACTGGGAAGGTACCTGGATTAGGTGTTATATTAGTTGGCAATAGAAAAGACTCCCTATCTTTTGTACGCATCAAGAAAAACGCTTGCGAACGAGTTGGGATCAACCCACTAGTAGTAGAACTTCCTGAAGACTCTACAGAAAGTGAAGTTCTTGATGCTGTTTCAGCATTAAATCACAAGGATTCAGTACATGGCATTCTTGTCCAACTTCCCTTGCCCAGTGTAATTACTCATTTGCCGTTCGTTCTATTTGTCGACCTTAAACTTTCTCAAAGGAATAGATTAAGAAAGAAGATAGGGATATTTGCGAAGACATGTAACTAAAAATACTAAATTTGCTACCATTGGAGCAAATTGCTCCAATGGTATCACTCCCCCACCGCAAACGTCCAGTTGACCTGTCAAGGAGGGCTTTTGGAGAAATAGATCTTGGGTTCAATCCAAACTCCTGGCTAAAAGGTCATTGGTACATGTGCTCATTGCCTGGGGCTTGGTCCTTGGGGAAGGGTCAGTCGGCACCCAAAAGGGTGCATGGGTCAGGGTTTCCCCACCAATTTAAACCTTTTGGAGAAACATAGTAAATTTGCTAACTTGAGGTGAGTAATTAACTCCCTTAAAAAAAGGAGTGGAGGTCCAATTTTCATAACTGAAGGACATTATGTCAACATAGAATATTTTTAAATAAACCAGGGTCCTTGAATCTGTCAAAAATTGAACTTCGACTCCTTTATTTGTCAAAAAATTAAGCATTCACTCCAAAACTTGAACTACCTTCCGCTGCTTTTGTCTAGTTGAATTACCTTAGAATATGAAACACTACATTAGCCATTGTATGATATTTACTGTGGCGTGTTTGTTTTTCAGCATATGAATGAGGAGAAGATTATAAATACTGTAAATGTGGAAAAAGATGTGGATGGATTTCATCCTATAAACATGGGAAATCTTGCAATGACAGGAAGAAATCCCTTATTTATACCTTGTGCATCAAGGGGTTGTGTTGAGGTGCTTCACCGATACGGTGTGGAAATCATAGGTAAGAAAGCAGTAGTAATTGGAAGAAGCAAAATTACTGGTTTGCCCACTTCCTTGTTATTGGAGGTATTCACTATACTCTATTAACATATAGATAGTCTTGCTTTAATGTTTATCTTCATAACACATGTTTCTATATGCAGCGACATCATGCTACAGTCAGCGTTGTACATGCATTCACGAAGAATCCAGAGGAAATAACACGTGAAGCTGACATTTTAGTTTCAGATGTGGGAGTTCCGAATCTGGTGCGAGGTCATTGGTTAAAGCCAGGGGTTGTGGTAATTGACATGGGGTCAACATTGGTCAAGGTAGATTTTCTTATTAGAATTTACTTGTTAGATGAATTGTGCACCTTGCAATGTTGTAATTTTAGAGTCTATTATTGCTAGCTTAGAAAATGACTAAAGTTTAATGCATGCAAGAAACTACTGCAGAAACATCTTAATGAAAATAATAACACAGTCTGATCTTTGACGTGTAGCTTGGTCCTATCACTGAAATTTTTTGGCGTTAGTAAAGCATTTGCTAAAGTAACTGGTATTTGTTACAAGAATCTAGATTTTACTTATTCTGTCTCACACTTATCTCCTACATTTCTTCTTTTTTAATGAGCATTTCCGACACATTGGTCACTAAGGCTCTACGCTTACTGGGTGGGGGGATTTCCCCTTGCTTCGTATTAGAAAGCCTGCGTTTCTTAGGTCTGATAATTGAATGAAGAAGGAGGACTGATTCTAGGAAAACCAATCGTTTATATATATATCTCTTCTTATAGTTCCTAATTCACCTTTGGCTTGACTAACTAATGTGAGTCCATACAGAGTGCCACAAACATGTTAGGACTTATGGCTAGTGATGGCAATTCTGACCCATTTAGTTATGAATGGGTCAGTTAGTGGGGCGGATTGGGATTGTTTAAGCAATTCACATAATCATTGACCTCTTGCCAATTGATTCTGAGTAGCTTGATCGAGATCAGAAGCAAATTGTGCAAAAGCTTCTAATTATGCGAATTGTGCCAGTTCTAATTTTAATTTACCGGCTACTTGTTTCAAAGCTTTAATTTGAACCGCAGACCCTACTCTGGAAACAGAGATACCCATATCAATAGCGGGTCGGATTCTAGCATTGAAGAGATTGGCAGATAAGAATATTTGGCCGTCTGTCTTCGAAATTACATTATGTTTATGTATCTATAAAGGTTAAAGCGGGTCAAATATAATAAAAACTAGCCATTAGGAAACGGGTAGAAAGTTGCCGAATGTTCAAGGCATGAAACTTTGATAATCATTTCCGATATACCCTGTAAAAGGTAGATTATCACCTTGTAAGGTAGAAATTGAACAAAAATTGTTTCGACACAACCTGCACCAAAGCGTTATCCGGTTTTACCTGTTACCCACTCATTAGCTTCTTCTTTACTAATATTTATAGAGTCACCGCAATGTTAGGCCCTTTTGATTGGTCACTGACACTCGTGCATAATATCAAAATTTAGCCGCCATTCTCTTTTGGTTCATTTCTGTCATATGCATTTTTTTTCTGTTCTATATGTATCAATGGCTTTATGCTCTGATTATGCACAGGATAACAATAGTTCACATGGTTCCCGTGTTACTGGAGATGTTTGCTATGAAGAAGCAATGCTTAAAGCATCCATAATCACCCCTGTCCCTGGTGGTATTGGGCCTGTCACTATCTCCATGCTACTTTCCAATACAGTTGAAGCTGCTAAGCGTGCTTATCAATGGACTGAATCATAACAAAAACTATAATAGTACACAGTAATATCTTATGTAACACTTTCAAATGTACATATATGTAATCTCCCTTCCACTTTTTCCAATATTAGTTACACAGCTAGTGTTATAGACATTCCACAAGAAGTGGTATATACATGTTCTATTCTGTTGTATTTTCTTAACATTTCGTGCCTATGTAAGTTTCTTGAGTCCTAGTTTCTGAAATGGTGTTGCTATATATGGTGCCAATGGGGTTGCGACATAAAATACATGGACTGAGTCACTTCTAGGTAAATACAAACAGTTTGCAAGTTACATTCCCAATATATGGACTTATTTCCTACAATAGTATTTACCTGTAAATTTTTTGGAATCTGTTGGGACTTGTCTCGTTTTGTAGAATAAGGGCTTATCTTACATCTGCAATATTGAGACCTTGGAATTACATAGTTGTGTCGGATCTTGACACCATAATATGGAACAGAATGATGATATAAATTAAACAATTCTGAATACATTTTCGAAATAGTCCAAGATGAAATGTGATGTTGTTAAAACCATTTATGTAATGTGAAGTATTCAAGGCAATTTATCGACCTTGCTCGAGACTCCAGGAAGCTTGATTTCGGGACTTTGTTCAAGAAAATCTGGCGATCTTTGGTACACGACTGATGCAGCCCGAATCAGAATTCCAGCAGTCAGACCCCAAATCAGGTACTTCTTACCACCCGTTTCATAATCAAAGGAATGAATCACAATCCTACTTTCCATCCATTCTATTTCTTCAGATTTCCGATTTTCATCCTTGAGAAACATTTCTAATGGAGCATCAAATACATCATCTACTTCACCAACATTAGGAACTGGATTAAACAAGTTTCTATCTGCAAGCAAACCAATCACAGGAACTACTCTGAGAAGATGCTTGGACACAAATGGCTCAAGAATTGTCACCACATTCACAAGTGAAGGATCGAGTCCTATCTCTTCTTTCGCTTCCCTTGTCGCAGTATCAGCATCATCTACATCGCCCTCTTCCGTTTTTCCTCCAGGCAATGAAACTTCACCTGAATGCGAAGAAAGGGTAGAAGATCTTTTAGTAAGAATTACGCGAAGACCATCGTTGTTATCTCCTTGAAAAAGGCATATCAGAACTGCAGCTCTTTTGGGGTTCTGTTTTTTTCGAACTATCGTCTATATAATCATTGTCATCTAAGCCAGGTGTTGGCTTGTAAAGACGGAGCTGCTGATCTAAAACTGCTAGACTGATGTTGCTAATGTTGTTGTTAGTTGAAGCTGACATACTTATAATGTTGTTGTTGGATCTAAAGAGAGAAAATGATGGTGTTGTTTTTGGTGAAACTGATGATAACTTTCTTAATAAGAGCAGTCTAGATAGCATGTGTGTGTTTGGTTGGAATCCATCAAAAGGGTACTAAATCCAGAATCTTGATGAACTAGCTAGCAGATGTTTTTGGTTTAACTTTAAGGTTTGATGAATCTTGATATTGTGATTGTGGCATCAGAAACAATATAAAAAAGTTAAGTCTTGTAAGGCAGCTGTGGCTGTGATGGTAGCTGGAAGATGAGAGAGAAATGAAAATAAAAATAAATATGACAATGAAAAAAGGGAAAAAGAAAGAAAGATGTTGTTAATTGTACTTGACTCCTTTCTCAATTAAAATAGCATGTGCCTACTAAATTGAAAGTAGGTGTGAAGAGCTTCGGTCCGACTTGTTTATGATTATAAAGTTGGAGTTCAAGCTTGAGCTCGTTTTGAGTTTTGTGTTTTTAACTCGAGCTCGGCTCACGACAAATTTTACAAGCTCGGGCTCGAATCATATTTGTAATGAGTTAAACAAAACAAAGCTCGAATCAAACTCGGTTTGTTAACACACTAGGCTCGAGCTCGTTTATTTTTAAGGCTCGTTTAGGCTTGCGACCCTAGTCGATATTTATATATAAAGCTCGGACCCGAGTTCGATTATTAAATGAGCCCCGACTTGGCTCGAACTCGGGCTTGAGCTTGTTAGGCTCGACTCGTTTTGAACTTTTATCAATCCGATCTCGAGTTTTTCACGAGCGACTTGACTCATTTTCATCTCTAATTAAAACTATAACCTTTGAACAACATATTAGGTTGCTAAATTGAGCATACCGTTTTATGACATTTGGAACTAGTCTCTACTTTAGTAGATTATTATTTAGTGTTAGCAATGTTTATATTAAGCCAAGTCCGTTCGATTATTTAACATTATTTATATTGTACTTAAACTCATTATTCAGTCAACAACCTACTTTGATTAACTTTTACCCCTTACTAGCGGATACAGGTCTTTAGGGGGCATTTGGTTCGTCGGAATTCATTGTAATTCGTTGTAATTGTAATCTAAATTACATTCCACTCATGTTTGGTTGGCAAGGTGAAATGAATTGTAATTCAGATTACATTAAGGTGACTGTTTGGTTTGCAGTGTAATTGTAATTCAGTCACTACAATTACATCAAATGAGGGAATCTATATTACATAAGAAGTTTGAAGGAAAGTTTGAATTACGTTTAATTCATTTTGTATACTTTAAAAATCAGTATATTATTATTTATTATTATTGATTATTATTATTATTATTATTATAAATATTATAATAATATATAATCTTTATTATTATTATTATTATTATTATTATTATTATTATTATATTATTATTTTATATAGACTTTCACTTTTATTAGACATATAGATTTACAAGAAGTTAGTAGGACCGAGATACTATTGGCTCCATCCTACTTAGAAAACTATCCTACTAAAAATATGACACTGCACGTGCTCAATCTTAGTCATCGAAAATTTCGAATATTATTATTATATTATTATTTAACATTATATTATTATTTTTTTATTATTATTATTATAAATAATATAATATAATCTTTATTATTATTATTATTATATTATTTGAATTATTATTATATTTATTTTTTAAGTTTATAAAAAAAATTGAATTACAAGTCAACCAAAGTACCAAACACATTAACAAATTTCATCAATTACAATTACAACACATTACAATTACAACACATTTCAATTCTTTGAATTACAATTACATCAAATTACAATTTCTTCTAAAGATTACAATTCTTTCAAAAACATTCTGGGAACCAAACGCCCCCTTAGTGTTAGCCATTATGTGTATCTATGGATTAACAAGTGTGTTTAACTATGTTTTATATACACTTGATCTCTTTAGTTTAACATAACGGGCTAAACCTTAAATACACATAACGTGTCAACACTAGGAACACATAACACTCTTTAAATACATAGGGGCACGTGTAACATGTGTTAAATGATTTGTGCATTCGAGTCGAAAGAGATTGTTTGTCTCTAGCTCAAACTTGATGAATGATTGCCTTATTACGGAGTACATGTGACCACTTTCTTAGTGGAAACATGTATATGAAAAACACGCAACTTGTTATTTATTGGAATCCCATTATAGTATTGTCAATATATTTGACAATATATTAACAAGTTGATCCTCTTAAAAAGAGCCTAAGTTGGTTTTTCTTTTCAATCACTTTGTTTGAGAATAAGACGACAACTAAAACCTTGACATGTTTCGTCTGTGAAGTAATTGGGCTCCTATGGATATATGTTAATGTTGATCATTAAATGTATGTTTGGCAAAATTAGCTGTAAGTAATTAGCTGTAAGTTGTATGTTGTAAGCTGTAAACTGCAAAGCTGTTAATATGAGCTACAAGCTGTATCTTTTTTTCAATAAAAATATTTGGTAAGTTAGCTGTTAAATGTAAATATAAGATGTGAAATGACATAAAAAGACATATCTATAATTGTAAACAAATATTTGGAGGATATATAAGTAATTTAAAGTTTTAACAGCTCCAATATGTTTAAAAAGCTTCATGAATCAGTTTTTCATTTAGGAGCTATTTGTTTTAAATAAAAGCTTGAAGTTAATGTATTCAAACGGAGCTATTTATTTTAAAGGAGATGAATTTTTAACAAAAAGCTAAAAGTTCCGCCAAAAAGCCCCTACCAAACAGGCCCTAAAATGTTAATATCAATCCAATAATTTTGCTGAAATATTACTCAATGTTTTGGGTTAATAATCTTACCCGCCCCATACTACCATTGGAATCCCATAGCTCTATGAGAAATCACCACTTTTAATTATTTTTTATTTATCAATAATTATTGAAATATTATAGACCGAACCCTATGAAATACTATCTACTATTGTTTTCATTTAAAGGTGGCAGAACGGGCAGGCCGAACGGGCACGGGCCACGGGCCAAAAGGGCTATGGCTAAACGGGGCACGGGCAAAACGGGCGCATGCTATATGAATCGCTTTAGAAAAGACCTAAAACGAAGAAATAAATTCCTCAAACGTAACACCTCACTTATATTTAAAAAATTCAATATATTATATATATAAGTTTTTCTTTAAAAATAATTGTAATGTTATCCAATTGAGAGAAAATATGTTTCCGTTTGTGCCCATTTAACTTTTAAATGGTCAATATATGCCCATTTCAAAAAAATATGAGGCTAACTGTGCCCAAATCTTTTAAAAATTTGCCCAAATTAACCCATTTATTTGATTTTGAGCACAAATTGCCACATCTATTTTCATTGTTTGGACGATAGAGTTCATGAAAATTGAAAGGTGCCAAATTTAGCACATGGCTTAGCGGCCACTGGCCACCTAACCTCCAACTGCTTCATATATCCGCAGGGTTGTCATAAAAGTTGACCCAACCGGAACCCGAATATTGCTTTTCGGGTCGGGTTAGTCGAGTCCAAAATTATATTCGGGTTAATCGGGTCAACTCGAATTGACCCGAGTTCTAAACAAGGTCAGGTTCGGGTATTATATATGTCTCTTACTCGGGTTCGGGTCAACCCGAGAGACCCGAGTTTCATTTTTTTTCTTTCTAATTTGTATGTAAACAAAATAATTGTATAATTTTTAAACGGCATAGACCCAAACTCGAGCTGACCCGACCTGAATTGACCCGAGTTCTAAACAAGGTCATGTTCGGGTATGTTTTTTAAGTCTTGACCCGAATTGATCCGACCCGAATTAACCCGAACCCGACCGGGTCAACCTGAATAACACCCTATATCCAAGTACATAAAGTTGTGATCTAGTTAAAATTACAGTGTCGTCCCATTGATTCGGGCGCTCTTAGCGATAATTAAAAAATAGCCTCTTATAGAAGGTTTAATATTGATGAAAAATTGTTAAACCATAAATCAAGAGTTAACAATTAAGTTAATTACTAGTAGTAAGTATTTAAATTATGGGTTTTTTTAACATGTGCCATCAAGCACATGTTAAGTTATATTTATTAAACACGAACTTTCCTTCTATATCAAAAAATGCATTTAATTCTTATTAAATACAATTATAAGTTGTCATAATTAAATGTAAATTTGAATTTAATAATCTCGAAATTTACTATTATATTGAACTCAAACATGTGCACTCTGGGCACATTTTAGAAAATCCCTTAAATATTACGAAACAAGTAAATGATATTAATAAATAAATCCTAGCATGTTAAAAGATCTGAAAAAATAAAAAAATAATAAAAAGAATAATTGTGATAGGAAAGAACAGTGATAATCGATCATAAGATTGTATGCATTTTGTTTGTTTTGTTTGTTTAATGATATTAACGAGGACGGCTGCGAGCCGCCGCATTGCGGCAGGGCAGTGATCTTGCAGCTAATTTCCACGTTTGGTTGTTTCATAAATGAAGCATTTGGTTTATCAAAAACTCTAGTGATACTACTGCAAAATGTAATTGCAACAAATCTTTGTCAACAAAAACATACCCACCAGACATCATTTGGGAACAATATTATTATTAATACAAAACATACATTCTTTAACAATAACAGCTAACAATATTCATGTAAATTGTCAGTCGTACATACAGCACGTTAAGAGTTCAAAATTTAAATCTGAAAGTGACTGTCAAAGCTATGAATCAAGTCTAAGCAAAAATGGTATTGCATTAGGAAGACGAATACTTACATGCTCTTAGGTGTAGATCACACATCGTCCCTCTTCAAGTTGAAACTGATGTCTTCCATTGATGCATGGTCTCATATTGTTGTTCCCGTTTCAATGCTGAATGTGAATCCGTTCAGCAGCTGTGTTTAGTTGTTGCTTCCATTGTTACAGAGCATTTCCATAACTTAGGTTCAAAACGGCTTTATAATTTGTTATAACTTGCTTACCTGCACGCGCAGTTGCTGGTGCTGACTCCTGTGCGACGCAGCCCAGCGAGACCGGCATTGGAGATACTTGTTCTTCTCTAGTTGTTGCTCGTGGCAGGTGTGAGTGCCTTGTTGCATGTATATTCTGGCTGATACTACCCAGCCCTGTCAGTGGTGTTGGAGCAGGTGTACTCGCCGTGGCTGTTATAAGAACAGTATCAGAAAATAGTTATAAACATGTATAGTAAAAACTATGCATGGAACCGTCCATATAAATACCATCTGGAAAAGGATAATGCATAGCATACCTGTCCTTAGATCCGATCTCGCTAATACACGCCTGTAACCAACGTTTGGATCCTTCACTGACAGTACCACATTTGCTGGTGCAGAATCTCGAGTGACGATTGGTGGTATTGTCGTATGCATACCATTTGTTGTCGATACAGAAATTTCCATTTCTGACATACCTGCATGTACAAAAACATTGAGAAATTAGTGATAATGCAATCTAGGAAGTGGTATGACAGAGAATGGTAAGATTAGTTACTCACATCTGCGTGCCCTCGTAGTTGCACCTCGTGTCTTGTTATTACTAGGTGCATGTACACTTAGGGAATCATTTGACTCTGAAAATATGCAAATATATAGCATTCCAAAAGTAATACTTTCACAAAATATTATAAAGCTTGTGTGAGGCATATTGGCCAACCTCTTCACATACCCGCTAATCTCCTTTTGCGAGTACCGTTGGAACATTGTCTTGTGATTGTAATGGCACCTGCATTTGGGAATTGACCATTGGAAACAGAAGACGCAATATCCCTCCGTACGGTTCTGGCCTCATAATCCAATACTACTGGTACGCAACCTTCATACAATGTACGAATGTCGTTGATAAAATGAACCGACTTTCAAATAAAGTGGTAGAAGAACATTGGCACTAACTAAATCTGCATACCATGAATCACAATCATAGTAGCCAAAAAAAAATTCTTAAATACATTGATATAATAACTACGGCTGTAAATATATGTGCAATTTGTATGTGGACAACCTTCAGGAGTGACCTGACGAAAGGAAAGACTGACTGAAACGGCAAGACAATTACCTTCTAATGAGAAAGGATGTCGTATATTTTGTTCCATAACCGTGGTAGTGATAGGGCAACAGGACAGGCTGGCACCTTGCATTTGCAAGCTCGTACGACGGGCGTCTAATTCTTTATTCAAACCGGTGAGTTCAACTCCCACCTGCTTTCACCACGCGAATGACCACCAGTAATTTCTCCCATAATACGTCGTTCCTGCAAAGCCGTTTCAAACTCTTTTTCCACCGTCTTTTGCACATCTTCATGAAGCGTTGCCCCATAAACCAAACTCTCAAACATTACATTGTATAGGATTAACCGATTAACCACTAATAATACATCCTCCTAATAAAAAAGGTAACTTTATTATAACATAAGTGAACGAACCTTTTACCAATGATATACTGATACAAAAAATTGAACTGCAGAAATTTAGGCGAATTCAAACTACCTGATAATTGCAAAAATAAGCTTAAACAAACATCGGTAAACACACTAACGTTTTTTCACAAACGACTCAATTTCACAACAAAGCCAAAATCAAAAATATAATACCTCAGCTGGTATTGTAAGCCATACTCGTCTTCAGCTTCGTCAATTACCTGACAATATCCTTGATTAGATAGTATGACTATTATTACAAAGATTAACAAAAGGTCAGGTTATACAAAAAGTAAGATTATGAGCCTATCAAAGTTTGTAATAACAGAAGTTGTGTCAACTAAAAGGAAGTAAATCAACAACAATAATAAAAATAAAAACCATAAAAAATTATGCCTTAGTTCCAGAAAAAATACCTTTAATTATGCAGTTACCGATTTACTTCATGTAACACTAATTAGGGTTTTGTAACCTCTGTAGAAATTCCTCCGATTGTGGATTTGTGTGAGAGAATTATCAACAAACACTTCCTTCTCCCCACTTTATCTCCTCCAACATCGTCTAAAAACCACCCACCGCCTCTTTTGTGTCTTTGCGTTATAACACCACAAAAAGCGCAAACCCAACGGCGAAGGAAACCGAGCTTCCAGAAGAGTGCAAACCGCCCTTGTTCGAGAATTATCCAGAAAAAAATAAAGATGAAGCGGTGGAAAAAGCATAAAAAGGAGGGAAAAAACTACGTTGGGCCTGTATAACGAAAACCTGACGGGCTAATTGTTGGGCTCCCGTATGTTGACGTCATGGTTGCGTCAGATACGGTCATCAAAACGACACCGTATTAAACGGCAAATTATATATATAGTAATATTGTTCAAATATGCTATAGATACATATGGAAACTAAATAAGGAATTGGAGGTTGCATATTTTTCAATTATGGGGCTCGATGTAAATGGCCTTATACAAACACATATATACTGGGCTTTGAGAAAAAGTGGTGCCCCCCAAATTGGTGAGGCCTTGAGCACCGGCCCAGGTCGCTCCGGCCTGCTAGATCCAAGAATCTTTTCTATAAAAGACTAGTAGTTTCATACTTTCGTGGTTGTGTAAAGCACAACACAATGATGCCATTATTAATTCTTAAGTAAGCATAATCCATTGAGGTAAACCGTAAATGTTGATACTTAGAAACTAAATTCAAAGCTATCTGCATTTACATATAATAATCACCTAGTGTTAAAAGTGAATATCTTATACATATACATGTGGTCTAATCACTCTCATGAATATAGCCACAACAAAATTAGGGTGACATTTTAATTTAATGTTTATTAAAAATCATGTTTTGGGTAGCCCGCGCGTTGCCGCGGAAGTGTTTTGTTAATAGTATGTAGTAAACTATTGGTTGACATACATTCCAGAAATCCAAATTTCTGCAGCAATTTATGCTGTAAAAACAGCATTTAAAAGCTATAAAAAACAGCATACAAATATTACACCTATTATGTTATCTGCTATTTGTGATTCACTGAATTTCATCTTCCCCTCTTCTTCATTATTTGACTGTATTGCTTCTAACAATCCTTCGACCCTTTCTTGCTTGTACATATAATTATGTATGACTATCAGTTTGTGTTGCTAACTTCATACTCAAACAAAATAAAATAAAATAGTGTTGCATATTGTAAGGATATAGCTCAAGGCCTCAAAGACCATTATCTTGTTTAGGCAATTTTATGAAACTATTTTAAAAACGAACCTTCATTTGAAAGACCATTTCTAAAGTTCTAATCACTAAGTTAAGGTATCTGATACTTTTAGAATGCAAGATATGTACCTTCATTGCTTTGTTGAATGGAGTGGCAGGTAAATCCAAAGGCATGGAGTTTCAATCTCTGCCTCGTCCATTTCAGTATCCAAACGGACATCTTTAGCCCCCATTTCAGCACCCAAATGCAAAGGTATTTCAGCCCCTAAACCCACACGTTTCAGCCCTCATTTTAACACCAAACGCACTCATTTCAGCCCTGCACCTGTTCATTCAGGGGTTAAATCTTGGTGGTTACAAATAAGGCACTTACCACGTGAACCACGGTCCCCTGAACCCAATCCTGCAGACCGGGTTTCTGCTTCTAGTGGCTGAAGGTCCAGCTTATCTTTTTTTCTTAGTGATTTATTTTTCTTGGGCTGGCTGCAAACAGACTTGCTATGTTAACGATGATGAGAGGCTGAGTTATTAACTATTTTAATAAATCAAGAAACTAATAAGCTCCACAGATTAGATTAAAACATAAACACATAAAAATGAAAACTTTACCTCAACTGATCCTATTAACATGATCGGTTCACGTTTTTTAGTAAACATGGATCAGGTCATACAAATATCTGAATCCCACCATGGCACCTAAGTCAATAAGCTTATGGGCTTATTTCATTTGGGTTAGCTTAACTTGTCGGCTTATGGGCTTATTTCCTATTGAAAAAAAAGCCAATAAGCTCATATCAACCATCAGTGGAACCACATAGTCTGCTATAAAACTTCTAAGGCACCCTATACAACCATTAAGCCAAACAAAAAATAGAAAACAAACATCAAAGATGAGATGGATAATTACCTTTCTAAAAAGAAAGATTCTTTGTCTTTCTTTGTTTTTACTTTAAAATTGATTATTAGCTTTGATTACAAACGGTGATAATGAACTTTCTGGATTTTCTGGAAGAGATACCATGTTTTGGCCGGTGTATTTTGTGATATATATGTGTACATAGATATTTAGCATCTACAATAACATAAGGTCTAAAGCACTAATCTCAGACACAAAACCTTTGTACTAATACCTTGTTTAATCTTTTTTCCCCTAATTATGATTGCATAGTTCATGAATAGTAAAAAACAGTTCTATGAACAGTAGAAACACAACTAAAGCATCCTCATCAACCACACAATCATGTACTACTAATGGCCCTCCTAATTATCTTTGAAGATTATTTTTGCAAACCCCAAAATCTCACTATTAAATAGATTGAAAATAATGTCGTCCGATCTAGACTTAAAATTCATATAACACATGCTGATATGGTTATGCAGATGCATATACATACACTTGCTTCTAAAAGAGCATAGATAATACAGAGAGTTTAAAAAGAATTGACCTTCCGGGAACTTTTAGACGAAACTGAAGGTTTTAGATGACTCACAAAAGCAGAATTGCAGAAGAACGAAATTGGATTGCTAGCCAAAGGTAAATTAGGATACACTCATGAAAAAAAAAGTCCAGAAACTACAAATGTATATAAAAAGACATAAAAGGTATCCAACCACTAAAATGTTGCGACAAATAATTGGCTCAGATCTGTAGGCAGGGTTCAAGTCACAAAAGTATCCTTATTCCGTAATGGCTGCTAACAAACACGGTTGCATAGTAAGTATTTAAACTATGCCATCCGGTTGTTGCCCCGCCAGTTTACGGCCAAATCATTCAAGACACAGCTTATTTGTGTCAGATCACAGATATCATCATAGCCTTATAGGAAACATTATAAAGGAGACGGGGGTGTAACCGGATAAAAGGGTTTGCGAACCTGCCATGGCTGCAAACACGAACATTATCGTGATGCCCTGCCAAGATACAGGCTGCTTTCACCCATCATGTTCCAGCTGCACATAAAGAACTATGACTACCTTTAGTGAGAGTGAAACATCAGGCACCATATCAGGTGCACCAAGTGACTGTTTGTTATCCGAGTTTGCCTTCCTCAACTGAAGTCATTAAAAAGAAATGACAACATGGTTATAAAAAGGTTGAGATAGCAGTTAACAGCTAAGGGGTTTAGTGAACAATTAAGTTAATACACACCTCCTATCAAAAATATGTTATGGTTCCAAAAATATAAGCACAAAATATAAGCAACAAAAAAATCCAGGGATACGGATATGTAAAGAACCGGAAAAAGAATACCTGAAAAACCTTAGATGCAAACATGATCAGCAACACAATCTGCAAAACAAATCAACAAAAACCCCCAAATTAACCAAACCCTAATTTTTAATTTAAAAATAAACGAATAAATAAAAGAAACACATCAAATAAATGATGAATTAAGAAAAAGTAAACCGTATAGAGTATAAAGACTAAAAAAAAACACGAACATATGGGCAGATCATTTCTTGTAGGATCTGGGTTTATGATATTTTTTCGGTTGAAGGTTAAAGGTTAGGTTAAAGGTTAATGTGGGTTATCGAAATTTCTAGAGAGAGAGCCACAGAGATAGGGAGCTGAGTGTGTGTGTTTGTGAGTATAAGTTGATGAATAGGAAAAAACAGTTCTATGAACAGTAGAAACACACATAAAGCACCCTCAATAACCGCACATTGATGTACTAATTAACCTCTTAATGGTCTTTGTAGATTTTTTGCACAAACTCCAATTTCTGGCTATTAAATAGATTTTAATTTAATGTTTATTAAAAATCACAAGTGATAATTACTTTATTAAGTGTGTATCTCAATATATTGGAAAAATTCTTGACAAATATGGCATGCCTAATTGTGCTTCAATCGAAACACCTATGACAACACATTCAAAACTTGATTTGGATTTCGAAGGAATTCCGTCTGACCAAACTTTATATTGCATTGTGATCAGTTCCTTAGTGTACTTAAGTGCTAGTAGACCTGATATAATGTTTGCTACATGCATGTGTGCTCTCTTTCAAGCGAAACCTACTGAACTTCACATTACTGTTGTTAAACGAATCTTTCACAATCTTAAGGGCACTATTCATTTAGGTCTTTGTTACGGGAAAGAACCCGGTTTTAGACTAACAACTTTTTTAGATGCAGACAATGCAGGGTGCAATCTAGATAGAAGAAGTACATCATAAAGTCTTCAGTTTTTGGTAAATAAACTTCTTTGTTGCATTGGTCGTCGATAAAACAGAATTATGTCCCATCTTATCCTAACCCCCCTTAGGGGGTGTTGACTTTTTGGCCTGCTGCAGCCGCTTGTACCGTCTGCTTTGTCGGGTTGTACATTCCACCAAAAGTAGGCGGCCCCACATAATAGGGGGGTTCCTATAATAGAGGCCAACAGAATTATGTCTCCAGATCTACAGTCGAAGTAGAATATATATGCTGCTATTTTCGGTTGTTGTGCTTAAGTTTTATAGATGAGAACAAAATTGGTGAATTATGGATTTTATTACGATACCAATCTACTGTGACTTGAAGAGCTAGTGCTATCGCGATTTCGTGCAATCCAGTGCAACATACACTCACGAAGTATATCCATGTCCGGTATCATTTCATAAAAGATTATATTGAAAAAGGAATAGTTGAGATATATTTTGAGGGAACGAATTTTAAATTGCCTGACCTTTTCACCAAAGTATGATTTGCTTGGCAAAGAATTTGGCATGACAAATATTAAAACGTAAATGTTTCTCATAAAATATAGAGTTAATTTCATAAATGGTCTCTGTGGTATGTCGGGTTTAACGAATTTAATCATTTTATTTTTTTTAACGGGTTTGGTCCTTATGGTTGCGATCGGGTTTGGTCCATTGACCAAAATTTTCATTTGTTTGACTGTTTAGTTGGTCATGTGGCGTGCACATGGAATGGTAATTATATCTTTTTCACTATCTCACCATCACCCCCAGCCACACACACCTTATCTTTATCCATTACCACACCCACAAACACAAATCAACCATCTTTTTCAATCAAACACACACACTTCATCATTTCTCTCTATCCACCAACACCTTCCAACATCATACCACCATCCACCGACAATAACACCACCACTGACCACCACCACAGCCGTGAAAACAACCCCACCGCTGCCACCAAATCGTTGGCCAACACCTACCAAACATGAAACCCTCCAACATTTTTTTTTTTTTTTTTTTTTTTAACAAAAACCCCAATATCCTTAAATTTTAAAAAAATGAAAAACCACTACCAACCACTAAACATCAGATCTGGTGGCGGCGGTTTCGTGGTGATGGTAGCAGTGGGGTGGGTTTTGTGGCCGTTTCATGGTGATGGTAGCAGTAGGTGAGGTTTGGTGGTGGGTTTTGTGATGGGTTTTTGAGATGAACATTTTAATACAAATATGTGGATTTGTTAGGTAAGATTAAGATGAAGATGAGGAGGTAGAAGTGATTATAATGAAGATGGGGGTTTGCAATTTTTTATGGTTCGGTTTTTATTAGAAAGAAAACACCAAGATGGTGTTTTAATCTTTTGTTATTGTGGTATTTTGTTGAGGGAAGGGGGAGATTGGGATTAGTTGTGAATACGCTTCATGCTGCTGCTATTTTGTTGAGGGAAGGGGGAGATTGGGATTGGTTTATTAATCTTAGTGCTTCGGATTATCCGCTTGTTACTCAAGATGGTGTGTTTGTGTTTTTGAGTGTTGACATGTTTTTTTGTTTGTGGGATTGTTTTTTTTATGTGGTTGTGTTTTGTTTGGATGGAAAGAGTAACAAACAAAAACGTTTGAAACGATCGAAACCAACACTAAACAATGAACACCCGGTAGTGGTGGTGGTGGGTGCGTGGTGGCGGCTGTAGGGGAGGGTTTGGTGGTGGGTTTAGATGATGAAGGTGGGGGTTTGAAGATGATGAAGGTGGGGGTTTGAAGTGTTTAATAATAATAATAATAATAATAATAATAATAATAATAATAATAATAATAATAAATAATAATAATAATAATAATAAGAGTAAATTACACCGTTGGTTCTTGTGGTTTGCGTTGACCGCAGCCGGTGGTCCTTTGACCAAAAAAATTGCACCACTCAGCCTTAAGTCGGAAACGTTATGCACTGTTAGTCCCTCCCACTAACAGCCATCACTAACGCTCGTTAACTGCTGCCATGTGATACCCACGTAAGGGTATATTCGTCTTTTTACTCTTTCTCTATTTCATCTTCCTCTACTTATTCTTACCAACACACCCTCCAATCCTCCACTTTCCGGCTATTTTTCCGACCAAGTTTCCGATAACAACAAAAATCATTGATCACAATATCTTGTTTTATCACAAAATACCTCAGATCATCCAAAAATAATTTCACATCTATTTCATTATTCATCCAACACAAATATTTATCATCATCTTCAACTATTACAAAAAAAAAATAATAAAAAAAATAAATAAATAACAAACAATCCATCACACAAACTGAGTTTCATTCATGTATTTTTCAAGGCATCAATATTGCGATTTCTCTCTTTCTTCATTCTTTATTCCAAACCATCATTTCACCTCCACACAAAGTACACACACTAATTTCACCTTCAAAAAACACACTCTAATTTCACTCAGATCTGGAATATATATATAATTTCACTCAGATCTGGAATATATATATAGGGGGACTTTCTTACGAGAACCATTTTATCTGCGAGAACTGAGAGAACCACAAAAAACATACATGCACGCCTTTTAAAATAAAATAAAAATACATGCAAATCATCAATAATCGTAAGTATCCACCTATGTTCTTCAATATCATCATGAACTCATCCTCTTTTTTCACAAAAACCTTACACAAGGCCGCAATATTGTCGTTGCACGCCTTATAAGAACATACATGCACACCTTCAAAGAAAAATGTTGTATTTCCAATTTCTTATCAAATTCTTTAGAACAATTATGTTTTTTTAAAAACATATATGTTGTTTTTAGAACATATGTGCAAAAATACAATTATTGAAGGCGTGCATGTATGTTTTTGGTGGTTCTCTCAGTTCTCGCAGATAAAATGGTTCTCGCTAGAAAGTCTCACTATATATATATATATATATATATATATATATATATATATATATATAGGGTCCGGTTCTAGGAAAAAGTGTAATTAGATAGAAAAGTGAGAAAAAAAGTTATATGGTAGGATTTGAAACATCTCAAACTTCAGGGTAAGTTATGAAACGCACCCCCCCCTCCCCGGGAAGAAAAAAAAATTTCCCGCCAAAAAAAAATTTGGGCAAAAATTTTTTTTTTTCCAGGCCAAAAATTTTCCCGCCAAAAATTTATAACTATGATGCACCTTTTTATTTTAGTGCATCATAGTTATAAAATTTAGTTATAACTATGATGCACCAAAATTTATAACTGTGATGCACCAAAATAAAAAGGTGCATCATAGTTATAAAATTTTGGCAGGAAAAATTTTGGCCTCAAAAAAAAAATGTTTTTGGACCCTAAAAAACACATTTTTATTTTGGTGCATCACAGTTATAAATTTTGGTGCATCATAGTTATAACTAAATTTTATAACTGTGATGCACTAAAATAAAAAGGTGCATCATAGTTATAAAATTTTGGCAGGAAAAATTTTGGCCTGGAAAAAAAATGTTTTTGGACCCCAAAAAACACATTTTTATTTTGGTGCATCACAGTTATAAAATTTGGTGCATCATAGTTATAACTAAATTTTATAACTGTGATGCACCAAAATAAAAAGATGCATCACAGTTATAAAATTTTGGCGGGAAAAATTTTTGGCCTGGAAAAAAAAATTGGGCCCCAAAAAAAAATTTTTTGGCGGGATTTTTTTTTTTTTTTTTTTTTCCCCGGGGGTCGGGGGGGGGGGGTAAGGTGCAAATGTACAAAACCTCCCTTAAAGAATGTAGGAAAATACAATAAGGTCCCTGTAGTTTGGTGTGAAAAAAGGGAGGGGAAGGAGAAGGTGATTTGCACTATTTTCTCACTTTTCTACCAAAGTGGATTTTTTCCAAGAACCAATATATATATATATATATATATATATATATATATATATATATATATATATATATATATATATAGGGGGACTTTCTTACGAGAACCATTTTATCTGCGAGAACTGAGAGAACCACAAAAAACATACATGCACGCCTTTTAAAATAAAATAAAAATACATGCAAATCATCAATAATCGTAAGTATCCACCTATGTTCTTCAATATCATCATGAACTCATCCTCTTTTTTCACAAAAACCTTACACAAGGCCGCAATATTGTCGTTGCATGCCTTATAAGAACATACATGCACACCTTCAAAGAAAAATGTTGTATTTCTAATTTCTTATCAAATTCTTTAGAACAACTATGTTTTTTTAAAAACATATATGTTGTTTTTAGAACATATGTGCAAAAATACAATTATTGAAGGCATGCATGTATGTTTTTGGTAGTTCTCTCAGTTCTCGCAGATAAAATGGTTCTCGCAAGAAAGTCTCACTATATATATATATATATATATATATATATATATATATATATATATATATATATATATTGGTTCATGAGAAAAGTTTATTTTGCTAGAAAAGTGAGAAAAGTGTGCAACTCACCCCCTCCCCTTCCCCCTCTTTTTTTTCACCAACTCAAGGGACATGATTGTTACTTCCTTTATTCTTTAAGGGTAAATATTGTAAATTTGTCCCTATTTGATACTCTATCATATAAAATGCCTAACTTTTTAATTTTTTCATTTTTTCCTCTTCTTCATTTCTCTGGTTCTCTCCCGCTTCTTATTTTTTCCAATGATTATTGCTTCCAATCTCCACACAATCAACATAATAAACATGATCTCCTATCAGATTCACTTAATCATCTCGTTCTAATGTCATAAATCACCGATCAAAGTAAGGTTTTAGACCTTTTTCGATTATAATTTTGTTAGTTTTGTTATCAAAGATAAAAAATAAAGCTGATATACGTGTTTGTTAGAGTTTAGTTGTACCATTTATTTGTTTATTATGAGTTAGGGTTTTGTTTTATGAATTTTGATTCGTTAATCATCATGTTTGTTCATTGATGTATCGTTTAAGTGCTTTTGTGACCTGATGCATTGTATAGATTAGTTATTTGAAGCAAAATTGAGAAAAAAATGACTTGGAATCATGTTTACAAAAACTGCACACAAGGTGTTTGATAAAATTCATAAATTAAATTTTATAACTGTGATGCATTGATTTTACACTGCGAGTGTGGAGTTTTAGTGCGAGGAGATGACAGATTCTGTAGGGAAAGGTGGATCTGACTCTGATCATGTTGAATACGTACAAACGAGGTACTATGATAATATTCCTAAAACCCTCTTACAAGCCATCAGTTATGTGTTCTTTTACTTTTAGTTTGTGACTATTTGAAGCTTATTTATTTGTTTAACCTTGTATACTTGTTGCTAATTATTCAATACACCAGTTCCTTGCCAAAGTTTTTGTATAAATTACGGCTCTCCGCCAGTTATTTCGCTAGAAGATTAATGTAACATGATGGCTGGAAATAGTGGTTAGGTAATTAGTGGTTATGTATTTGTGATTCTTTGTGCACTTTTATGTTTACTCGTTTGCCCAACTAGAATCCATAAGATGCAAGAAAACACCTTAGTCATTACAATAATAGATGCATGGTTTTGACAAACATGCACACTGGATGCAACACACAATGACACTATATCATTGATATAAAAAATAGTTAGAGTATTTAAACTGACTTTGGTGTAATCCTTGAAAGATATAAGTTGCAACACAGGAACTACAAACAAAAAGAACAGGATTACAATATCTTATATGAAATTAATCGCAACATATATAAGTGGAATTTTAATAGGACATTTATATTTGGCAGATCAATTGTTGTGTACGTGATTGGCAGTTGAGAGCACCAAACTGAATTCTAATTCACTATAGGCAATGGTCCAGCACCCTTTTCAGAGATCGGCAAAAGCGTAGAAGGTAGATAAAGCTTCTATGATTTTTATTTTCCTTATCCGTGATGCTAGATGCTAGGTTAGTAATTAGTTATGTTACAAGTGTCAATCCACAAATGATATTTACCTTTCTAATTGCCAACATGTTTAGACTGTGATAAAACTTGCAGTGAAAAGTGATAAAACTTGCAGCGAAATGATCATGATACATATAGTTGCATGCCCTGCTGTTGCCTTTTGTATTAAAGTTTATCACACCGCGTAATTTAAGTGATAAAACGTTTCATGATAAATAATCTCCATATTTGAAAATTTCAAACCTATCCTTTTCAATGAGAATTAGTGTCAGCTTCTTACGCGGTGTCCTATATCATCTTAAATTATTGTCAATAGCTTTTTTCTTAATGATTAGCAAATATTTTAAATGCTCGTTCGAGTACTAAACTGCACATTTGATGTATGAGTATCATAAGTCAAATCAGGACACATCAGGTAGAGCTTCGTTTGATTTATGTCTGAAATTCATTCACTTGACCAAACGGATGCACTAAAGTGACTCAAACAGATGCACTAAATTTCATCAAACAGATACAGCAAAGTTGCGTCATATTTTATCATGTTTCCATTTTGTGTGTAATTGTTGTATTTTATGGATGTTTTCTATAAATGCATATAGTTTACTAATCTTGTACTTATATGTTTGACAGTGTCTGTAGTTGATGCTAAAGTGCATCACCTAATACTAAACAACATGGAACGTTCATACATAAAAGTTATCCCACTGGAAAATGAACATGAAACCTGTAATAGATCTTTCATGGAGACCTGTAATGGATCTTTCATTGAGATAATACTACGTTGAATGGATGCTTAGAACATGATTTTATTCAATGGATATGAAGGATTCTTGAGATGGGGCTGCCACTTGAGCCATATGAATGGTACTTGGACTTGCGTCGCTATGGGACTGTGAAACATAGTAGATTAGTTCTGGGATTTGAGAAGATGATTCTTTTTGCAACAGGAATTGACAACATCATGGATGTAATCCCCTTTCCCAGGTTTCCAAGAATAGCAGGTCTTTAAGATGGTACATGGGACGATACAAATACATAGATCAGATCATATCATTCCTTCTGCTTTATTGACTTTTAGCATGATAGTGTTTTTATTGCTGAACCAATTTGTATACATATTATGTGAGATTTTGTTGCTTCTTTCTTTCTAAATCTACTGTTGGTGATGTTTATAACACATGTAAGCTTGTGTAGTTTCTTGCTTCTTGAATTTAGTGTTGGTATGCTCAACGATTTTTCACTTCCAAACTGTGTTGAATTATAAACTGCCCGAGAATAAATTATAAACTGCCCAAGATTAATCATATGATGTTCGAGTTGCACCACTTTGTGCAATTAGGTTCCTATGCTCATTATTTACACCAAAAATTCAAACAAGTTTAATTCAAGTTTCAACAGGGGGCATTAAACTTTGGTCAAAAGTAACAAGGAACTTTATGCACATTGATAACAATTTATTTTTGATAAACACATCATATAAAGCCAACATACATTAACGATTGAATTCTGGACATAAATTGTCCAAACAACAAGGCATTCACTATCACGAGCACTATTCTTATAAACCTAACTTCGGAACTTGTTAGAGAGGTTCGAAACCTTTAATGGGTATCCTAAAGACAACAATAATGTACAATTCAGGGTCTTCATCGTCAGTTCATACAAAACCTGCTCCGCTAAGTAACTTGACTACTACTCGCTGGTCAGCGCCACTTGTTCATCCACTTGATCTCATCTGGTCATGAACAAACAAAATAAGTATTGCCTTCACTTTGGGGGAGTAGTTCTCCACATGACTCTATGAAACAAAAAATATGAATGCAAAAAACAGATATGGTAATGTATAATGTTGATGCACTAATGTATAATACAGATGCAGTAATGTATAATGTTGATGCATTAATGTATTATACAGATGCAGTAACGTATAATCTTACACTACGGATGCCCTAATCTAACAAACAAATAGAGTAATGGATCATACTGATGCAGTAATGTATAATAGATATGTAGTAATACATAATCATACACTACAGATTGCCATAACTTTACCAGTGTCTCATGATTTCATTACATGGTACTTAACATTAAGGCCTGCTATTCAATACAATATTAGCCAGTTTAGGTTCATGCATGTAACGAGAGGAAATTAGCCAGTTTACCTTCATTTTCTTGTAAATTGGTTATGATAGGAGATTGGATCTGTATGGTAAGTTGCCATATCTCTGGACTACCAGTCTTTGGGTTTCCCCACCCATGACTTAAGATTGAATAGATCTACGCAAAAATTAATTCTCATTAGCATTGGATTATACCAACCCCGATAATTTAGTTACCTCGAAATAACAAAATTAACATGAATTATAAAAAATATTAGCGAAATAAAAATTCATAAAATGATAAATGTATGACAAGATGACTAATTTTTAGAGCTTCTTAGCACCAATGTTTAGTTGGTATCTGATGCAGGTCATCAAGGGACTTGGTAAGCCTGCAATAACGTTAAAAGTTTGGAATAATAATTATAGCAAGACAGATCCACCATCTGAAACACAAGAACAAGAAGAAAGGTGTCGTGTCAGAATTATCATCTAAGAAGTAGTATGTTTTAACTTCGTAGAAAACTATTTAAAAATCTTTAGCTATTAGCCTAGAAGGCTCTTCTAAGAAGAGAGCAGCAACTTCATCTCCGCCAGAACCCTTAAAGAAAAAGAAAGTAGCAGATACCTCTAATAACTACATATAGATGCCTTAATATTTCTAACGATGCACTAATCTTACACATTGATGCCCTAATATAGAGAACTGTCTAGTTGAGCATGCAAAAGGCCTTCGAAACAAATTACAAGATGCATTAGAAGACGCAACTGACTTGTTTTCCAAAATAGGTATATCTGATTTCATTTATCATCATATTTCTTTTAAAATTCTAAGTAGGTATATTGTACCTTCTGAATAAGTAGATGTAAATTCATTTTCAGTAGGTATATGCACAAACTCTTGACCTGCTATTCAGGCTTTTCTAAACTGATTATAACACCTCAAATTAAAATAAAAATAAAAATGATTGCTTACTTAAAAGTGCTTATCAGCTTTTAACTGTGAGTAACATTTACGCTAAATAAGCACAGAAAAAAAGGTTCCATAGTCACGCAAATGGATGCACTTATATGTCCAAACAGATGCTCTAAAAATGCAAATGGATGCATTATTAATCATTCACTAATAGATCATTATTTTCTCCAATTTTTGTTCACATTCACTTAGTGATTTCACTTCATCATCTTCTAAGCTCAAAGGATTCTGAACGTGGTACATAACCACTGTTTAAGAGACTTTGCAAGGCTTAATTTATGTCACCAACTAAAGGAACCATATAACCCATAAATCGTTTATAAGTAAACGAGTCAAAGTTGCCACCTCTAAAAGAATACATGTGGATATTCTGCATTAAAGGGTGGAATTCCAACAAGTAGCTCGAAAAGAATAACACCAACAGACCAGGAATCACCTGTTGTACCTGCAAGAAGTAAGTATTACAACAATAGTATAAGTAGACGCACTAATCAAACAAACTGATGCCCTAAATTGGACAACTGTAACACTTTCATAATCTGATTGGTGAAAGTCTTAGATTGGAAGAAACCTAACTTACTAGCTTCGTTCAAGATCATAGAACCGATACAATGAACATTAAGCATACTAAGTTTAAGCGACAACTTCAGTACTAAATTATAGCTTTAGCAAATATAGGGTGTTGGACCTGCTGGTTCAGGACAGTCCGAAATGAACTCTTCTTCATTTTAGTCAAGCTACATCGTTTAGGCAAGCAATTGAGCTCTAAATCACTGTCATAAAACAACCAGAAGTTCAAGTGTGGTTTTGTTCCAACTCGATTCAACCAACAATATTAAATGGTATAAAAGGCCTCGTGTCTTAAAGCCCAAATCTCCACAGCTAATTCAGTAATCAAACTTGTTCATACTTTCATCGAATTCCAGTTTCCTCAAGTTTAGATTATAATATATAACATCATCTAAAAACAAAATAGAAAGCTAGTTTGGGTAATATATTAGTATTATTTTATAACAATAAGGATTTATACACAAGGAACTTATTTTCCCGTTTTATTAAACTTTATAACAATTAACACATTAACTAGTACAAGGTTAATCAAAATCTTTGAATAAAAATGATTTGTAAAAGGTTTTGTGCAAAAATCGACTTTGAGAGATTGACCCATTTGATAAGTATACGTTTTTTAGCCTTGTTTTTTAGATTGACCCATTACTAATTAAATGGGTCTAAATGGACACCTCTTGTATAGCTCATTGGAGAGTTATACCACTAATAAAACAAAAACATACTTGTAGATTGGAAGGATCTTGTCAAGAAGGTATATAAGATCAAAGGTCTTCTCAACATCCTTGGCGGGCTTGGATAGCAACAAGTAGCTAACTGGGCCAACAAATACTGGGACAGTGTCAACTCCAAGTTGCAAATATGAAAATAAGATTTAGCAACCAGGCACAAGACCACAATACATAAGAAAGTAATTTTTTCAAAGGACGGATCAAGAATACATACAACTTTAGCCTCCTTGTATTCATTCACGGGCTTGTGGGAGGCATAGGAGAATGACACTTATGGGCCAACTCTAGGATAATGAAATCACTATTAATAAAAAGAATACAAATAGTTAGTAATCATCCATTGGATTATATACTAAAATGTCAATAAGACTGAGAAACCAAGTAGTACTTATATTAAGAATGACCAAAAACCAAAGGGCAACATTATATGGGTAAGAAACACCACACGCATTGACCAAAAACCAAAGGGCAAGCAATTAACGGAAATCAAGCACAAACATTGTATTATCGATGCACTATACGATGCACCAATCTTACTCACCGATGCACTAATACTAATCATCGATGCCCCTAAAATGTTCATCGATGCACTATACATACAAACATATGCCCAAGGTATGTTCAACAATGCACTAAAATACAAATGGATACCCTACTATTATCAATTATGCACTAAACATTCAAATAGATACACTAAACATAAAATACACACTGATGCCCTAACGTGTTCATCGATGCATTGAACATACAAACAGGTGCACAAGTATTTCCAACGATGCAGTAATCTTACAAATGGATGCTATTGTCCTGTGATGCAGTAAACATACATATCGATGCACGAAACATACACACTGATGTCTTAATCTGTATAATGATGCACCAATCAAACTCACTGATGTCCTAATCACACTCACTTTCATACTCACTGATGCTCTAATATGTTCAACGATGCACAAAATATACAAACATATGCCCAAGGTATGTCAAACGATGTATTAAACATAAACATTCATGCCTTAGTATGTCTAACAATGCACTAATTATACTCAATGATGCCTTATTATGCTATATGATTCAACAATAATACAAATTATGATTTTTTAGATTGATGCAGCAATTACAAACACAAATGCAATAAAACAACCTAATGCCCTAACGTGTAATCTGATGCTGCAAATTTACGCAAAGATGTCATATCCTTCAATAATTAATGCATATGCTGTAAATTAGTGCATCGCGGTTATAAAATCTTACTCAGACATTTTATCAAACACCTGGTGTGCAGCTTTAATAAACACAGTTTTTATGCATTTTTTTTGTCAATTTTGTTATAAATAACTAAACATTAAAATAAATAAACAAATAATTTTATATAATATAATTAAAAATGTTCTATATAATTAACTAACCTGAAGAAGATCATTGAAGATGTAGCGTTTGTGAATGAATCGCATTTGACCCGCGGCGGAGTGGAGATTGACGTAGTGGTTGCACGACGGAAGACGGTGGTGACGGTGGTAGTGGTGGTGACGGTGAGTCGTCTCATCATACAAATAGAGTAGCTCATCTTACTGTTTGGGCGTCGGTGTTATGGTGGAGGTGTGAAGATTGACGCGGTGGTTGCACGGTGGAAGACGGTGGCGACGGTGGTTGTGGTGACAGTGACTATGTATGTTTTAATCGTGAGTGTATGTGTGTGTTTGAATTTTGAGAGAAAACTAATAACTCTGTGTGTATGCATGTGATGGTTACCAAGCTACTCCGTATTTGTTTGCATTGTTTCAAAATTTACCTTGAAGTTTAAGATGTTTGCAAAATCTACCCTATTACTTTTTTTTTCTCACTTTTCTATCTAATTATACTTTTCTCTAGAACCGGACCATATATATATATATATATATATATATATATATATATATATATATATATATATATATATATATATATATATATATATATATATATATATCAAAAAACCCCCAATATAACAAATTCAAACACCCCTGCTTCACATTCATCCCACTTAATTTATAACATCAAACCCATATCCGACACAAACCAAACCATAAACCCAAACGATAATAAATCCACCAAATGTGAAGGTATAATACTTAATAATATTAATCCATGATTTACAGACCATCTTGGTAGTATATGAATCTGCAATTACCGTTTACCAACACATAAAACATAAATCAACATACACGTTTTTATATGAAAGAAAGAGTTTAAGTAAACAATCTAAAAAAAACTTGTACTAACCGGACTTCGGACAACAATGGATGTTTGTGCACCATAATTTGAAAGATCAAGTGCAATTTCCATGCCAGAATTACCCGCTCCAACCACCAAAACCTTCTTGTTCTCGTACACCTCACCAGATTTATACTCGGTCGAATGAATAACTTCGTCTTTAAACTCACTTAACCCATCAACTTGTGGTATAAAGGCCTCACTAGCTTCTCCTGTGGCCACAATAAAAAACCTCTCCTAATAACCGGTCCTTCACTAGGCCTTTCAAGACCATATTTGGTTATATCTCCATATATGAGTTTGCTAACCAACACCGAGTAAACACACACCCGTTTATGGCCACAAAAACTTATTAAAATAATTTTCTATATTCGGATTTAAATAGAAAATAAATAAAAATAGGTGGCGGTGGAGGACAACTTCGAGCAAAATACCTTCGATCTACCTTCAAATGTCTTCAAAATGTCGAGATCTATACTGTAACACCCCAACCCAGCAAGGGTAGAAGTATCACATTAATGGCTTCATATCAGATCAAACAAAGCATACATTCAATAGTAATACAAAGATTCTCAAAGGTTACAAATGAAATACTGAATACACAAGGATACAAAGGAAACAAAAACTAAATACTAAGTCTGCAAATGCAATCCTTCTAATGATTTCTACTTCAGAATAACTATCAAGGTCTTCTAAGTCCAAAGTCTCTTCACTCTTACCCAGCTTCCAACTAAAACCTGCCGCGGGAAAAGAAACGCGGCTGAGCTTAAAAAGCCCAGTGAACAGATATATAATAAATGGAAACAAAAGCAAATGGAATTGAACAGGCATATCATAATGAATGAGATATAGGAAAGGAAAATAAGAGTAAGGTTTAGGACAGTCATCCACCACGAGCCCATATCATAACATATCATATCATATCGTAACCAAAATCTTCAAATCATATAGAGGGGAGACCTCTCAGATAATCAGATAATATGAGGGGTGTCCTCATTCTTCAAATGGAGTAGCTAGCTCTCATATTTTGTGAAAGAAGTGGATTGCACCCATCCTCAGTCACCATATCAAATCATATCATATCATATCATACACAAAACATATCTAGGATGCATCCATACGCCCCCCCGAACATATCATATTGGCCATATCAAATCATATCATAGTGAGCTCATATCAAATCAAAATGGGGACGGTGTGGTTAATCACTCTGACCACACAAGAGTCATGCCATTGGTGCATCAATGACACGGCCATGTTACCTTCATGGCTAGGAAACATATTTGGCTCGTAGTATCAAACTGGGGTCAAAGGTCAAAGGTTCAATTATCAAAGGTTCATAGCAAAGGGTCCATATCAAAGTAAGGGTTCATATAATCATAGTCCGAATCTCAAAGTTCATATCAAAGGTTCATGTCAAAGGTTCAAATGCCAAAGGTTCATATCATAGGTTCAAATCAGAAATCAAGAGGTCGAAGGCACCTTATTAAAAAGGGCAGAATATCTGTACCTGAGCAAATGAACGAAAATGGAAATGAAATGATCACAAGAACAAGAGTCCCTCCCTCCTCTGAGAATCTACACAAATTAGGATCATAAGTTTATTTCCGGTTTAACACTTGTAGTTACATATTTAGGGTTTCTTTCTATTTTTAGAAGCTCGCCATTTTTAGTAACGTTCCATATTTATTAACTTTAGAGTAAAATCCCTTAATTAGCCATACTTAGGGGTTTACAAATAATAATTAGTCAAGTTAAAGACTTTATATAATAAATACCATAGTTTAGGGTCTTACATATCATTATATTAAAGTATAGGGTTTAAATGTCAATTGTCAAAGTTAAGGATTAAATATGTCAAGGGATTTTAGGACTTACATGGAATTAACAAATATTGAAAGCAATCTCACGTGCCTGGTTTCGGTTTACTATTTTTATGTCTCTTCAATTTACAATCGTATATATGAATCTTCTTATAACGACGCATGTATTATTCACAACGAATCAAAGTAAATTAGTTGCCATGCATACGAGTTTTGTTTAGTTTCTTTACGTAGCCATTGTCATCTCTATGCGTATGTTTTATTAAGCAAAACGGAAACAACTTATTGGTGATCGATATGTAGACACGCCGAGGCAAACTCACGATAAGTAAAGAGAACATCAACGGTTTGGAGATACCTTGGGGTCGGATTGAACGAAGGAAGTACAAAACAAGAGGCATGTCAAACACCCCTAAGAACCAACAACCCTTCAAACCAATACATGTCAAGAACGAAACCTTCAATCCACGAGCGACAACCCTCGTTGCGTGATCAAAGAGAAGAGAATAAAAAGATCAATACACCACCACTATCCCAGCCGAGTAGCTTTAACAAAACACCCTTCGAACTGCTTCTATAAACCCATGACCAAACTTTTCACCTCGAACCCGCTGTAGGTACCACGAGTCCACGACCCAACCTCCAAGCCAAAGGAAGATAGTTTAAGACCGAAGTGAATATGGGCAATAGCACCAGACCAAACTCGAACACGTACCGAAACCAAATCAAGAATTGAACCGCAACCGGATATGGAACTAGATCGTATAACTCGTATATTGCAAGCCGTAACATAACTCAACTCTTGAACACTCTCTTATATTATGCAGATTTATTTTCGATTATAATATAGTTTTATGACTTATGTGAGATTGTGAAAGGAGTATACGAAATATAAGAGCGTGTGTTAACTAACACATCGACTATTGCGGAATTTGGAGAAGGATATTTTGACCGAATCTTGCTTTTCATTTGATTGATCTTAACGTAGTAACAAACTTTCTATAAAGTTTAACCAATCCTCTAATTAAAGTAATCCAAGTATCATTGTCATTAATTTCATATAAAGTTAAATCTTATACTAGAATAAGAAAATAGTTCCAATTTAAGTCTATTATTTATATTGTTTTAACTAATATTGTATTTCAAGCATGTATATACAATGGTTAATGTCTTTAGTCACTGTAATTAAATTTGAATGACACTAAAACTCCTACCCTGTATTGTCAAATCTTGTAACCGATCGTCAAAACGAAAGCCCAAAAGCCCAATCTTGATTACAAATGAATAGATAAGACGTCATATACAACATTCGAACTCACATGCTATTATTATTTGTAACATTAATATACTTATCAATATTAGTATTGTTATCACTATATTACTTTTAAGGGTATTATAATGTCAGTTCACATGTCAATCAAAGGAGTGGCTACATATATATCTTTGTGCAACCTCTTTCTAACGCATATGATTCTATTGACTTACCTTAATTCCAAGAGATTTATGTGCACAATTTTAAATTACCACTCGGTCCTTGTAATATATATAACATTTGATGGCTTCTGAATTTGGTAAATTGCTTAAATGGTGGCCTTTGATTTGGGTCATATTAAGTTATGGAATATTTTCTTAAAATGATACATGCAAAATTTCGGTTATGACACTATGTTTTAGGCGTGGGATATTTTTGATTAAAAGTGTACGTTCGTTTTATTCATTCAATTATTAACGTAAAATACTTGGGGCATATTCGGGATTTAAATGTCTTAATGTTTTTAACGCCATTTACGAATTTGAGATCAAGGGTAATTTGGGTATTTTACATGTTCAAAATTTTTGGGTTTTACAAAATGTCGAGATCTATACGAATAGATGGTGGTTGAGGCGGTGATGTGGTGGTTGTACGGTGGCGGCTCAAAAGATGGCGTCGTGGTGGTTGTGTTGTTTGATGGTGATGGATGAAGATGGTGATGATGGTGGTTGCTGTGTCGAGGTGGTTAGTATTTGTGATTTGGAAGTGATTTGATGTATTTGTTATTGCCTTATTGGAATAGATCTTTTGTTAGTTTTAATGTATTTGTTATTGGAAGTGATTTTATTTCTGAATTTCGCCAAGATAAACATGTGTGTGAATATGTGATGGTGTATGATTATTGTGCAGATAGATAAAAGAAGAAGAAGTTAAAAATAAAGGGGAAAATACTAAAATACCCTCATGTGTAATGGTTTAACGTGCAAATATAATGATCGTTAGTGGGAGGGACTAACGGTGCATAACATTTCTGACTTAAGGTTGAGTGGTGCAATTTTTTTGGTCAAAGGACCACCGGCTGCGGTCAACGCAAACCACAAGGACCAACGGTGTAATTTACTCTAATAATAATAATAATAATAATAATAATAATAATAATAATAATAATAATAATAATAAGAGTAAACTCCAAAATACATCCATGTGGTTTACCCCGTTTCGTACAATACATCCCTCTCGAAAAAGTTTCAACAGATACATCACTCCGTTAGTAAAAGTTAACCAATATACATCACTTGGTTAAAATAAGGACGAACGGTGCAAATTATTTCTCCGTTATCTCCTAATGAGATAGACAATATATACACCATTAGTCCTCTGAGTTAATAATATTTGCACCGTTAGTCATTTTTTTAAATAACTAAAAATGGAGGGTAAGCTAGGATCGAACTTTGGTCTGTTGGCTAAAAATCAAAGCCCCAACCACCGGACTACACGTCCAGTGGTGAAATAACACCCAAATATTATTCTTTTAGCCTTTTTTTTCGAACTTATTCTTTTTTATACGTTTTCTTACGTTTTTATGCGTTTTTTTACGTTTTATGTACGTTTTTATCCCTTTTTATCACTTTTAATCATTTTTTTTACGTTTTCGTCCATTTTTTTAATTTTTCGTCTGTTTTTGTCCTTTCGAGGGAGTAACAAATAAATAAATGTTTTCGTTAAAAGAAAATCGTACAAAAAGAGATTGGAACAGATGCTAAATTGAAAAAATAGTTTATCGAGATTAAATGTGCTTATAAGAGCTAAAAATAGAACTCCAAAGACCACTAATAATCTAAAAAAATAATCATCAAATCAAATGTTGACGTAAAGGTTAACTTAGGGCTTTATTATTGCATGAATTTCATGCTTGGGTTGACAGTTGAGGGACAATTTGTGCAAAAGTGTCAAACTTCACCCCTCCCTACGGGTAAGGTGTGTTTGTTTTTTGTTTTTTTTTTCAAAAATTAAAAAAAAAAATAAATAAATAAATAAATAAATAAATAAAAATGTCATTTTTTTTTTATTTTTTATTTTTTGTGTGTGTGTGCAAAAGGTGAACTTTTATATATACTTCCAATAGAATTTACATCATTTGTATAAACACAAAGACTTTGGACACACCCAAATCTTTGAATACTCAACAGTAAACCTGAACTATACATCTCAATATTGAAACATCTACATCAGATAGATATCAGACAAGACTCTCTGACACCATTGATCTCTGATGCAGCAAAAATAGAGCATTCCTCAAACTATCCTTCAATCACTTGCACCAATTCACCTTTAAAGAGCACCTACCATCTAGCTACATTTCCATCACTCCAATCTACCAAGCCACTCAACCTGCCACCATAGTAGACAATGTGGAATAGGAGGATGGCATCACTAGGCACCCATAACCCATCCATGGGGGGGGGGGGGGGGGGGGCTCTGCCAAAGTAACCTACATTTCCCTCTCTATGAAGGGCTTCAGTTACTTGGGAACACTCACCCTCCATGATGACCAACCATTACCTCCTTGGTGATGTATTGGGTGGACCAATAAGGATCATCTTTCATTCCTCTCTATTCCACCCATCATACATCACCCCCCCCCCCCCCAACTACTTACCCTTCACAAAGCACAGCCCTACTTTATGGTACATTCCTTTGAATTACCTCCTATTGAGACAACATATCCTACCAAACTTCCTCCCAAGGCCAAGTTTGGAAAAGAGTATGTGTGTCAAATAGGTACAGTCACACCAAAGAAACTCCAAGGTACAAGGTACTGTGTCATTGTAGTGGTCTGAAAAATTATCAATGAAACAATAGAATTGTGCTTGTTAGAAACCTCTGAGATTCAAACAGAAGTGATATCAGCATATTCTAAACACCTCTAACTCTTACTAGTAAGAGGTGGTCAGACGTTTTGCTTGTTTGTTTTTTTTCTTTTGAGTCAGACCCAGTTAGACATATAACATCTTACTCAGTAAGAGGTGAGGGACTTGTCTTACTGCCTCTTACTCGATAAGAGATTGAAGACTCATGTTAATATAATATATTTGATGTTTATTAACTATGTTATATTTATGATAAAAAGTCTTGTTTCATATCTACATAAGTTACTTAAATAAATTGCAGAAACGAGCACTTAAAATCATTCGGACAATTATAAAAAAACAAACAACATTATTTCGTTCAGATTTAGACTTTCTAGCCACCTCTTACTGGTAAGATGTGGTAGTCAGATTCAGACATAAAACATCTTAATGAAACAAACACACTCGTACGCCTATTGTATTAGTGATTTTTATTTAGATACTAATCATGGTTTATGTGGAACTAACATAATTATAATAACTCAAGTTATATGTCGTTTGACATACAAATAAAAAAGAAATACAGTCTTCACCTTTTGACGACGAGTGTGAACAATACAAAATATACATACTAAATATTTTTTTGATTTTGATAGCATTGATATATATATATATTTTCAAATATTTATGCCTTCAAAAACACAAGAACCTCTATTTATTTATATGGATTTAAATCAAGTGTTAAAGAGAGTGATTTTACAAGTATATTGTACTTGGTCTAAAACGGTCACGTTTTGAATGACGGTTGAATCGTAGTTTTTTTGCTAAACTGGAATTGTTCACTTAAAAAATTATGATTATTAATTTCAAGTCATGATAGTTTAATATTTTTTATTATTTGATTTCATTTTGATTGGTGACACTATTTGATTTCTATAGGGGGTGTTTGCAATCATTGAATGCATCAGGCTGTTGTACTGTCTGCTTTATGAGTTGTACATTTGACTAATATAGTGTAGGACCCACATAGTAGGGGGTGTTAGGATAACACAACCCTTCATTTATTATAAGAATTTTTTTTAGTTTTAGCCGTTCAAAAAAAAGTGTATGTCAGGTTGAAAAAAAAACTTTGGATTTATTTACAGTAGAAAGATATGTATATGTGGACAAAGGGGTGTTGGGATTAAAAAAAGATGGTGTTGATAAATTGAAGATATTGTTCTATAACATTTGAAACTAGTATCAGCCCATTTTGATTAACGTCTATCCATTATCAGCGGATATGTGTATTTAGTATTAGCCATAATGTGTATTCATCGATAACTATATGTTTTATATACATTCCATGTCCTAACTAGTTAAACATAATGTGCTAAAACTTAAGTACACATGATGTGTCAACACTAAGAACACATGTTCTCTAATACTCTTAAGTTTACAATGGCATGTCCTAGCTAGATGTCTTTCTGGTTCGATTATCTAAAAGTAGATATTGGTTTACTCGAGCTCAAACATGCTCAATAATTGGCAACAAATTCCACATGTAGATCGAGCTTTACGCCTTTACAACAATAGTGTGAATTCTGATAACAATTTTAATTGGTGTCATTAACTAAAAAGCACGTGTAATTAGAGATATGATTCGATGTTAAATGTGTCGGCATTGGTTGAGATACATGAACCTAAATTGGCGCACACAAAACATATTAGGCTGCCTGGCAAGGCAGCGTGAATGGTTCGCCTTTGACCAAATTCATGCGTAGCTTCCATGGCCACCACCCATATTCACGCGCAACATGTTCACCATTCACCAAATCCAATGCATATTAAGGTGAAATGTTCACCACTATTAATTTCGAACCTTGTGCATTAACTAAAAAGATGCTGCCAATTTTTTGTAAATGTATAAAAAAAAAAGTGAGAGTTATGGTGAAGATTTGTGAACCCTTGACTAGTAAATGGTGAAGTTGGGTGAAGGGGAGTGAAATGAGAGAGAAAGCTGACGTGGCGCTGATGTGTATGGTGAAGTTGGGTGAACCTTGCCTACCAGCCTTAGAATAACCTTTTCATGTGTGATCACTTTGTTAGTGGAAGAAAATGCACAACTTGTTAATACTTAATTGTAGGTCCGATTAGAGTATTCCATTATAGTTTTGTTAATATATTAACAAGTTGATCATCTTACAGAACTCAAGTTGGCTATTCTTATTTGTGTTTTCAATCACTTTTTAAAAACGAAGAGACAATCAACTTTTTTTTGGTGCAAAAGGGTGAATTTATATAACTTTTCAACAAGTTACAAGATATACAAACAACTTAAAGATGGATAAGTCCCATCCAGTTGTAAAAATCAAAACTACAAACATTCTATCTGATATCTGAAGAAGAGACAATCAACTTTGACATAGTGTTTTTACAACCGGACCGGACCGGTAGCTCAAACAGGTTAAACCGCCTTTTAACAAACCAGCAGGTTTCATAAAATCCGGAAAAACTGAATTCAAACCAAACAACCGGAGTGAACCGGGTCTCAAAGCAAATGGCTCTAGTTGAACAAACATTTTCTTCCCCTTGTTTCATCAGTTGATTTTTATGGTTTTTACAAATAAAAGCAACTAACAAATTTATATACTTATATACTACAATAACCATGTTTTAGTTATCCTTTATTTCGTAATTTAATAAATTTTCAAAGAAACATTCTATTATATATCGAACGTAAACAATTTCTTGCATTTTTCTATGGAAACATTATAGGTGCGTTTAGTTGGAGGAAAACACCCTTGTTTTCCACAAAATGTTTTGTAGAAAATAAGGAAAACAGAGATCACGTTCAAATTAGCGTTTTCCAACAAAATATTTTCCAAAACACAAAATTTCTATTTCCATCTCTAACAAAGAAAACAAGAAAACAATTTTTTTTTGTTTTCCTTATTTCCTATTTCCTATTTCTATTTCTCTTAAAACCACATACTCACACACTCCAGCCATACCCTAACCCCAAACACCACCCTCCCACAGCCCACATCAGCCATCACCACCCTCGTCGGCGTCGCTCCAGTCGTTTTTTACGTTTTCGTCCGAATCTTTACGTTTTCGTCTGATTCTTTACGTTTTCGTCCGATTTTTTACGTTTTCATCCGATTCATTACATTTTCGTCCGATTCATTACGTTTTCGTCCGATTTTTTTCGTTTTCGTCTTATTTTTTACGTTTTCGTCCGATTCTTTAAGTTTTCGTCCGATTCTTTACGTTTTCGTCCGATTTTTTACGTTTTCGTCCGATTCTTTACGTTTTCGTCCGATTTTTTACGCTTTCGACCGATTTTTTACGTTTTCGTCTGATTTTTTACATTCTCGTCCGATTTTTTACGTTTTCGTCCGATTCTTTACGTTTTTGGCCGATTCTTTACGTTTTCGTCCGATTCTTTAAGTTTTCGTCCGACTTTTTACGTTTTTGTAAGATTCTTTACGCTTTCGTCTGTTTTTTTTACGTTTTCGTCCGATTCTTTAAGTTTACGTCCGATTTTTAACGTTTTCGTCTGATTTTTTACGTTTTCGTTTGATTCTTTACGTTTTCGTCCGATTCGTTAAGTTTTCGTCCGATTTTTTACGTTTTCGTCCTATTCTTTACTTTTTCGTCCGATTCTTTACGTTTTCGTCCGATTCTTTAAGTTTACGTCCGATTTTTTACGTTTTCGTCCAATTTTTTACGTTTTTGACCAATTTTTTACGTTTTCGTCTGATTGCTTACGTTCTCGTCCGATTTTTTACGTTTTCGTCCGATTATTTACATTTTCGTCTGTTTTTTTACGTTTTTGTCTGAATTTTTATGTTTTCGTCTGATTCTTTACATTTTCGTCCGATTTTTTTTACATTTTTTTAGGTTTCGTCTGACAAAAACGTAAAAAACTGACGAAAACGTAAAAAACAAAAGAAAACGTAAAAAAGTGAACGAAAACATAAAAAAACAGACGAAAACGTAAAAAATGGACGAAAATGTAAAAAAATGGATGAAAACACTATAATTTAGAAAACGTAAAAAAAATGTTCGAAAACGTAAAAAAAACATAAAAGAGAGGACGAAAACATAATAAAACGGGTGAAAATGTAAAAAATTGACGAAAACGTAAAAAAACAAATGAAAATGTAAAAAACAGACGAAAATGTAAAAATATTGATGAAAACGTTAAAAACCTGGCAAAAACGTAAAAAAAGGACGAAATCGTAAAAAGACATACGAAAACGTAAAAATTCAGACCAAAACCTAAAAAAATAGACGAAAACGTAATGTATCGGACGAAAACATAAAGAATCGGACGAAAACGTAAAGAATCGGACGAAAACATAAAGAATCGGACGAAAAGGTAAAGAATCGGACGAAAACGTAAAAATTTGGACGAAAACGTAAAGAATTGGACGAAAACGTAAAAATTCTGACAAAAACGTAAAAAGACAGACGAAAACGTAAAGAATCGGACGAAAACGTAAAAAATCGGACGAAAAAGTAAAGAATCGGACGAAAATGTAAAAAATGGACGAAAACGTAAAAAAACTGACGAAAACGTAATAAAACGGACGAAAACGTTAAAAAACAGACGAAAACGTAATAAATCGGACAAAAACGTAAAAAAACAGACGAAAACGTAAAGAATCGGACGAAAACGTAAAAAATCGGACGAAAACGTAAAAAATAGACGAAAACGTAATAAAACGGACGAAAACGTAAAAAAACGGACGAAAACGTATTATTGTCGATTGAAGATTTTTTCATGTTATTTGATTTTATATTTTACTTTTTTAATTCTTTATTTTCTCGTATTAGATTTTTTTAGTTATTTTATAATTTAGCTTTTTAGTTTGTAATATTTGTTTTTGTGTTTTGAAGATATTTTTATAATATTATAAAGGTGAATAGAGAATGGAGATAGAAAACAACACTACTTGAACATGTTTTCTAATTTTGCAAAATGAAAAACACAAACACATGTTTCTCTAACTAAACGCGTTTTCTAAAATTTTACTTGTTTTGTGGAGATAAAACTCCTCTCCTTTTTTTTACAAAACAAGAAAAAAGAAATGAAGGAAAATGTTTTCCAACTAAATGCTATATATTTATATATTTAAACATTTCTATATATTTTACAATTTAAATTACGTGTTCCATAATTATAATGTCTCCCGGTTCTTATAAATGATTGGACCGGTTGAACCATCGAATCGGTAGAACAACCGGTTCTGTCCGATTCGGTTTTTAAAAACTTGCTTTGACATGCAAATTCGTGCATATTTGTGAGTGGACTCTTACAAATATCAATAATAATCGCAATATAAAAGACCGAACCCCTATGAAATAATTGTTCGGACGAACGGTGGTCAAAGAGACAAAGACCATATTTAGCATGTGGTCATAATTTGATAGTTGGCAAAGGCTGTCAACTTTGTGAGGCCACCAAGTTATCATCTAGATCTATAAAATGATATTGAAGTTGAGCTTTATTCGTCGCCCCTAAAATGTAATCACTACAGTACTCAAGAATAGAGAATATGTGATATTATTCTCCTTGTAAACAATGGGAACCAAATAGAGAGGTATAAGTTCCTTCTTTTTTTACATAGTGGAATACGTTTTTTTTTTCTTTGTGTTGTTTCTTTTTTGTCTAGTTATTGTAAATCTTTGTGTAACCACAGGTGGAGTATTATTAAGCATAGAGAAGAAAATTTCAAAAGGAGATATGAGATTATTTTGCACGACTTTACAAGAGAAGGAGATGATCTTCATATTTTGGTCAACTCACGTCATTGAGTCAAAAACAGATTCATAAGAATGAATCTCTACTTTAAATTGTACCTGACTCGTATCATCAGCTCATCATCAACTTAACAAATATGTCCTCACGGAGTATTTGATCTCCAATGATGTTGAGGGAGATCAACAAATCATGATCAAAGTGGGAGTCACACAACCATCGTGGATATATTAAAATCACGAAGAAATAAATGTAGACATAACTGCTGCAACATCATAAAAAATAGACCAAATACTCGGTGAGGACATCATATGTTAAGCTGATGATAAGCTGGTCATATGAGTCAGGTAGATTTTGAAGTAGAATTTAAGCACAAGTGTTTTCAAGTACTCCGTATAAATTAAGCACGGTTGCTTTGTCCTTGTAATAAAGGTGTAAATTTGTAATTCTGTTATTGTTAAGCGATTCCTTCCTAGTCGATGGCATTTACCTTATTAGAGTTTTCATGTAAAATTCGTGTGCGATGTTCCCATTGTTATTTATTTATTTTATTTTATTTTTTTCAAATTTTTAGTTGTTTTCTTCCATTGGGTAATAAATTTTGTTAGCAAATAACACAACTATACAGAATTATGGATCATAAAATGGACCTTACTAGTTCGGATTATCTCTAATATAATACAGTAAAAGATTTTCAAAAAATGAAAAAATAAGATTGAAAAACTCAATTGGACCAACATGACTGCACTATTCTTTCTGCTTGTCAAAACTGAGCATTCATATTGTCCGATAAAGTCGAAATTGACTTCAATTTTGTCAAACTCATCTAAATTACATCAAACAAAATAAATATGTATAAAAATACATGTGTCAATGCTGTAAAGAAAAAACTTAAAAAACGAGAGGTTAGTTGAATCAGTTATATGGACTTAAGTATATTTATTGATTTTCATGTTGTTTAATAGCTTTACAAATTTAATAATAACAATAGACTTTATACCCCTTATATTTTAGATTTTATAAAAAGGTATAACATATATGTTGTTATTTTTAAATATTATTATCAGTATATATTAAATTTATGTATTTGCACGGAGTTATAGATATAAACCGGTAAGCACGAGTTATTGTGACATGTAAATGGATATACAAAATTATACATATACGAACGACTCATGTATATGCATGGAGTTATAGATATTATCACCCGTTATATTATCTGTCAAAAGCATGTCCGGATTCTAAAACTAGTTACTCAATAAACAATAAATGATAGTTTGTGATCCAAATCAAAGTGACACCCCTCCGAGTTCTAACTTAACTTAACTTCACTTCACTACATATACATATACCTTTTGTTTTCTGCTTGTCTGTTGCAATAACTTTAAAACCTTTGGCACTACAGATTTTCTTTTGTTACATTTTGAGCAGCCAAAACCTTAAACACATGTGAAAAATCACATTCTAGATTGGGTTTTCATAATTGGGCCGGCCCATTGTAAACCTCCTAGCAATAAAGAGATCAGATTTTTAGATCATGCATTTATTTGTGAATAAAAGAAATAAAAAAGACTTATAAGTCAGAACCTCTATAAGAAGACATTGTTAAAATTGGTAATGTCGAGTACAATTGTTTGGAAGGTGAAGGCCCGTGGTCAAAGATCATATTTGCATGAGGCCGTAATTTTGTTTGCTAGGTGAAGAGTTTGTTAGGCCAATCACAAAAGTCTCTTAGATTAATAGAAAAGAAATGTGGAATTCTTCATTTACAAAAAATACATATATTGTTGTTTTACCCCGGGTTTTACATATAGGGTTCTGCGAGTAGGATTCACGAGTCCCTTATATATGAATAAGTGTTATTAGAATTCTTCATGTGTAGTTTGTTAGCCCGTAATACATGTAAGAGGGAATGATGTGTTTATTATTTGATTAATTACATTGTACAGATTTATAGCAATACTAGGAATATTCTAGACTCGGACTTGAGCCCGTTACATCTATACAATACATTACGGGCTAACAGTGATTTACCTCAATTCCATGTCACTTTTTTTTATATCAAATAGTACATGATCAATAGTTCTCTTTCAAAAATATATTTGGGTTAGCGTAACTCAACTATGTAGTGGATTGGAATACGTACCTAAGGATTGTGCTTTGAAGTATTACTCGATCTAAACAGATAGACGATCGATCATAACCCATGTGTTTGCTGTAATAATATTGTTTTAAAATGTAACAACTCTTTATAGTACTAACTTTTAAAACTTTGATCAAATTGTTAAAATAAGTTGTATTTTGAGTATTTGGTCATTCATTATTTATTGCATACGCTGACTTGCTTTTTGTCATAAAAAATTGTTCACGTTAAGTTGTAGCACAAAACATTCACAGTTTCTCTCTCTTTTTTAAGGAGATAAATGTTAAATTCAACCCATCGAATCTATGGTCTAAGAAGGCCGTAAGTTGGAGCGTTGAAACATATTTCCAATCTATCAAAAGTTTGGAGATGTAAATTAAAACCCGGCTTACTTGCAAACTTATTTGACATATTTCTAAAGCAGAATGGTTATTAAAGATGGTCTATTCATATCTTTACTAAAGGTTTGATCACATGTTTTAATGTTATTTTTTTGATCACATGAATGATGAACGAGTAAATACAAATTATGAGTATTTTGTTTGAGTATATTTACGGCCTATATTTCGCAATTCTTGAAACGACACGAAACACGATTCGAGACGGACATGAAAACAAACGGGCTACGGTTGATTATAAACCCGTTTGTTAAGTTGGTCGTGTTCAGGTTGACCGACTAAAACTGTTTATAACACGGAGTATTTTTTTCAAACCGTAAACACGGACCTAAAAAAGTCTAAACCCGTCGCAATGCACGGGCTACGAAAACCTTGTATTAATCATTCTGTAGTTTTTCAAGTTCATCTATCAATTTCTTAATATTGTATGATGCTAATGTCTTCTTGCCACTTGTATATTTGATTTAATCCCTTAAATGTTGAATCATTCATGGGTTCTCTCTTGCCCTCCTTCAGTCTCCATTTATTTCTTGAGATCAGCCATGGTCATAGCTTTGCTGCCCGACACAGATCTTCAATAATTTTATAAAAAAGAAAGCGTCGACAAGACGACAAGTTCATAAGATTAAAGCTTAAGTCGAACAGGTTTCGACGCCTTTCAACTTGCAACACACAAGTTACTTGTACAGCAATTAAAAGCTCAAGAACAAACTGAATTTCCCAAACAATGTTTTTTTTGGTAATGTTCAATTATCCTTTCTTCTTTAAATAAAAAAGATATAATACCAAACAATTTTTGTATACATCAATTCAAGATAATCTTCAAGATGAAGACTATAACAATAATTTTAACTACACTGATGACTATAACAGAATACGCGTTACAAAGAGACAGAATGAGAATCTCCATCTCTCCAATCGACATTTTTTATTGTCTATTTCACGTATGTTAAATATGCTTTCACTGAGTATACTGATCATAATAATCGTCACTAATGACAGAAACAAACCTCTCAAGCCAAGGAAGCTGATGAAGGTCCTTCATCGTGTTTTCAAGATACGAAGATCCCGAGTCTACACACGGGCTTGGAGGAGACTCAGATTGATACGTGCTTGTATTGTGGTCACCGAGACTAAACCCACCGGCAAGAAACCGTTGTATTAGTGCAAGTTGTGATCTTTCTTGATCCGAATAAGCATCCATCAAGTTTGAAAGTGACCCACATGAATCCCATGCCCATTCCTCGACTGCAGGGCTGGAACTGAAGTTCTGGGTAAGGCTAAAGTCATCACTTTCTCCTCCTTCGTCACTATCCAATAACACACATTGGCACGTCTGTTCACTCTCTGTGTATTCAGCCCCACAAGAATAACAGAACTCATGCCCGCACCTGCACAAAAACAAGAGAAAAACTTATTTTAATGGTGACATTTTTGACCCATTTACTTGTGAATGGGTCAATTTGGGCTGTGTTTTATCTTAAGCGGGTCAATGAATTTGTTAGCTAAAAGGGGAATGGGTCAAACAGGTCAAATGTTGCAGTTTACACGGGAAGTGCTTTAAACTAAAAATGTCAAAAGATGATCATACCAGCATGTCATGTGATAGCAACCATGCGTTAATTCGATCATCCTTTCACACATTTGGCACTGCCTCCATCTTGTATTCTCCAAATCATCAACATTGTTGACCCTGCCCTGTGGTGGGCGGTCCTGAAACTCGTCACAATTCATTGATGAATGCCAAGTGACTCCACATTTCACACATATAAATCTTTGGCATACAGGGCACTCGACACAGTTATTCGCAGATTGGTTTGAATCACAACATGGATCAAGCAGAACAGCACAATCTGAAAAGGGGCAGTAAAACTTATCCGTGGCTTGCAAAGTTGGTCCTGAAAGGGCATCCTCTAACAATGCGTAAGAGGCAACTGGAAGAAATGATTTAAACTCGGGTGTAGAAATGTAATATCTGCACTTTAAACTAGGGCATTTGACCGGGACTTTAGAGGACTGAACTTGTTCATCAACGTAAGTTTTGATGCAACAGGAACAGAATTTGTGTGAGCATTTCATGGTGATGGTCATTGGTGTTGGTTTATCTTCACAACAAAGGGAACATGTTTGGACCGATGAGTCGCCCTTAATAGGCAGATTCACGATTCCAATGGCCACTTGAGCTAGACGCAGTGGTTCCTCAAGATCAATATTGGGAACACATTTAAGAACAAAATGTTCAAGATTTTCAACATGTTGTAATATTCTTTGCTTCAATGCCATGATAAGCGGACTGTCGAATGTTTCCTCAGTAGTTGTAATCTGGCATGAAAATCACAACTTTCAGAATTAAGAATCCAAATGAAATGTGTCTACAAGTCAGTTTCAACAAAAAGCTACTTATTTTGTTGCAAACTAAAGACACAGATGCATTATATACAAACAACATAAAGATTAGCATCTCACATTGTAATTCAACTCAAATTAATTCACTTACCTGATCAAATAAGCTCGCTGAGTCAGTGAACGCGTATACCCTTTTGATATTACTTCGTATAGCTTCTGCCAAACCATCCATCAACGCCAAATAATCTGCAACCGATTCATCCACAAAAAATTCAAGCTTTTTTTGCACTTGGATCAAAGGAACCTTATGAACTCTTTCCATCACCACCCTAATACCTGAAACATCAAAACCACTATTTCCAGGATCCGAAATTGATACACCTTTAAAAAAACATTTGTACCGAAAATTCATCCAAAGAATCATCTAAAATATCATTCTTCAAACCCTGTTTCATCATTTCTTTCCTATCAAGTTCCTCCTCATCTGCACAACAACTTCTAAACTCACCTTCATCTTCTCCTAACTTCATTTCCATTAAAACACTTCTTTCCTCCATATCAAATTAGTAACCTTAGAACCCGAATTAAAAATTGTATATTAATACCTAACTCATATAAAAAAAACTTCCTTTTTGGTCTAATTATTAACTAAAAAACAAAATTTCAACAAAATTTTCAAATTTAAACAAAACCCAGATCAGAAAAGCTTCCAAAATAAAAACCCATTTTCAAATCAATAAACAATCACAAAATAAACAAATTTAAGCATCAAGATTCACTTTTTATACAAATTCAAACAAAACCCAGATCACAAAAGCTTCAAAACAAAAAACCCATCTCCAAAATCATTACTTTTTAACCAAATTTATAAAAACAAGCCCAAAAAATTACAATTTAAGCATCAAGATTCACTTTTTATTCAATTTCCAATAAAACCCAGATCAGAAAAGCTTCCAAAAACAAAACCCATTTACCAAATCTAAATTAATAAGTGGGTTTCAAATTTGAAGCTTTGAAAATAAGTCAATGATTAAAAATGCATTTTTCAGTAAAAAAAATGAATAAAAAAAGGAATAAAAAGTACTAATAGAAAGTGAAGGTTCCATACCAATCTAATAATGATGGGGTTTGTTTCCTGCAAGAAGAACCAACCCTAATCTGACATTTGACTGTTAATGTTAATTATGTCTATACATACATATGATTAAAATATAAAAAGATTAATAAACTATGGTTTTTATTTGGGAGTTAAGGAATTTGGGTGGTGTTAACTGTTCAGTATGTCACATGGAAGTGGAATTTTTATTTTATTTTGTTTTGTTATTTTGTGTTAGAATGGTTAATTATTTATTGAGAATAATACAGCCAATGAAATAATTGGTAATCATTGATATCATGGTGGTGTTAATAAATTAATGTTAATGAGCTTTGCTTTTTTGATTTATTGGTTCATTAAGCTTTAAAGAGGTTTTAAACTTTTAATTGCTATGGTGCCCTTATTGTTATGGTTATTTACAAATGGGAAAATTATTTTTGTAACAAATAATAATGGTTGGTTTTTTAGGTGTACACATGACAAAACTGAAATAAACCAAAGGCAGACTATATTTTTATCATCACCTCAACTTCACATCAGTGTTCGTAGCTTTTTCAAATCAACTATCAAACAACCACACAAACATCCCACATTTAAACACATACATATCTCAAAATACATTCACACGCGCACAGACCAAATCATTCCCAAAATTGAAGCACCGTGTGTAAAGGGGAGGTGGCATATGTTAGTTTTGTGGACAATAAATTAATAGATCTATATTAGGATCGAACTCGAGACCACATGATTGCATACTTTACGTATGAAAAATTAATGATTAATAATTAAATATAAAATGTTGTGTTTAATTATTAAATACGCAAAACAACTAATGATCATTAAGTAATTAATGGAAATTGACTAACGGACAAAGATAAGGACTATAGATGAAAATAGAGAACAAAAAGGATCCGGAATCCCTTTGGTGATGAGATCCGATCGGCCATAAGGGTGAGGAAACCCAACCCAAAGCCTTAACTTGTTCCCTAAGGGTCATTGTTTGGTATCTCTTGTGTACACACAATACCCTAAAGTTTTCTTCCTCTTTTTCTTTGGTGTAGGCCGATCGAACATAAACCCTTGTGGGTCGATTGGTTTGATTTTTCAAACCAAAAATTGTTTTGTGTTTTCTTTACTAGCATAACATTAATTTGGTATTAGTACGTGTATACAAGAACGTTGTACTAACACACTATTATTAAGTATCTTGGATTGAATTGAAAAACGGTAAGGGTCAATTCTTATAATCCATATAAACCCTAATTAGGGTTCATCAAGTTGCTTGTTGAAGATTGCAAAAGAGGTACGCATACTATTTAGTATTCGGTTAATTATTTACATGTTATTTGATCTTTACGCTTCCGCAATACTTGATGTTTATGTGTTTAATTATGTATGACATTTTATTAAATTCAAACAGCGTAATTATGCTCGGCACGTGGTGCATGTGCTTACCGCGGGAAGGCATGCCACATGACGGATGGTCTTATAGTCTACGGGAGCGAAAATGGAGTGATTTTATAAATGGTGTTCATTAAACGTATATTTACGAAATATCTATATATACTATGATTTTCGGTTTGCCTAAGAAAAAGACATATATTGGCTAAAGTTTGGTTGATGGTGATTATTTCATGAGAATAATACTTGTTGTATGCAAATATCTGTGGGAATATTTAAAGTAAACGGATGTCATATGACTAAATTTGGTATGAATAAAGCTAGAGGTCACATGTGGGTGATGAATTTATATCTCTAGATAGACTGTTAATGTTACTTTTTATCATCGTGATATTTTGTCCGATAATACTAGTAATTGAGTTTTTTCGCCTTTCTTATTATATAAAGCGGTTAAACGGTTTTTTAAAATAACAGGAAAAGATTTATTGCAAAAATTCATTTCGCTATAATATTTGTTTAAAAATCATCATCAAAATGCTTTTAATGGTAAGGTTTTGGATTTCCTCACAATAGTTTTTGAGTTCAAACCTCACTAGAAATGTGTATATTTTGAGATGGTCAGGGGAGGGACGGAAACGGCCACGGGATTAACCCGGTGAAACCACGTATATAGTAGTAAAAAAAAAAAACTTGCCCTTTCTAAGTAACATGAGCAAGAAAAACCTCATTGTTTTATCCGTTTTTTATTTGTATAAATCTGAAAAACTGTAACTGTGCACCTAATCAACAAATAATTGTAACTAACGTTATAAGTTGGATTGTTTTGGCAAATTTAACTAGTTGATATTTATTTGGTAGATTTCTTTGGCTAACCCAGATTTTGTGAACATAATTTAAACGTATAGCTTGATCCAAAACAATTTAACCATTCAACTTGACCCATAACTTTGATAACGTGATATAAATATAATGCGGATTATTTTATTGCATTGTTGAAAACTTTTTTTTTTTTTTTTTTTTTGGTGCAAAAGGGTGAATTTATATAACTTTTCAACAAGTTACAAGATATACAAACAACTTAAAGATGGACAAGTCCCATCCAGTTGTAAAAATCAAAACTACAAACATTCTATCTGATATCTGAAGAATCATATATCAGATAACAAAAGAAGACAAACAAAAGTAGAAGACACCCCATGTCTGACTACTTTCAAATTCACCCAAAAGAAATGCACCAAGACTAAATCCTTCTCAACTACATTTCCACAACCAATTGCTCACCAAGCTCAGTCAACCTGCCACCACACTGAGACAAGAGAGACAGTTGGAGGGCATCATTGAGCAAGGAAAAGCCACCCATTCACTCAATCCAGTCAAGGGCTCTTCCAAAACTGCTACATTTCCATCTCAAGAATGGCTTCACAGTCTTGGAAACACTCACCTTGAGGGAGAAAAACACCATTACCTCCTGTAGGTAGTGTATAGTATGGACCAAGTAGGATCATCTTTCACTCCTCACTATTCCATACTTCATACACTACCCCACCTTAGCTCACTTACCCTTCCAAATAGGGAACCTACTTTATGGAATCACATTCTTCATATATCAGTTATGCATCAAAACTGCTCAACACTTTCCTCCCAAGGCCAAAATGTAAGCAGAATGATCCATATAGATATAGAAGAATAGAGACCAAGTTACAAGGCCATCCATTTGAGTGAGCTAATGATAAAATCCTCTGTCTAAAAGTCATGTAGACATTGAGGAATAGTAAGAAACCATGATAATTGCAGTTCATTTTGATCATTGACTGCAACAGACCATGAGTGAATTCAATCCAAGGTATCAATTTGGCAATTCCATAGAGAGGAAACTTTGCTCACATCCAAAGATTTCTTGATTTTGAGGCTCATTAGCTTGTGCTTTATGCTGTCACATATTAGCCTGCATATAACTTGCCAATCTCTTTCCTCATCTCTGAAAGTTCTAAAGTTCCTTTCTTGCCAAATAAAATAGACAATTGCACCAATAGACATCCTTCTAACAATGCTAGGCACAATTGTGACCGACAATAACCTTGCCACATTAACTTTCTCTCTCCAACGACCTGACACGGCCAAATTGCCACAGTTGTGTCCAATTTTTTTTTTTTTTTTTTTTTTTTTTTTTTTTTTTTAATTCAAATATTTTAAATAACAAATTTAAAATTCATTAAAAATAAAAACATTACAATACTAATTAAAAACTTAAACAAATAAAACTTAAACATTACAATACTTATTAAAAACTTAAACTAATAATCTAAGTTGTAACGTGCCTTGATTGATACCTTAATCTCCAAAAGTTCTTGTAGTTGTCGTGGGGGCAAATTTTGGTCGATTGCTGAATTTTATAAAATCAAGTCTTGCTCCCGTTTTGATTGGGCCATGAATGCCATTTGCTGTCGTTGGATCTCAATTTTATCTCTTTTCATCTCCAGCTCTTTTTCCTTCAACTTCAAGTATGACTCTTCCATGTCCTTATTTTTCCTCGGTTTTGACGGCTTGAACTTGAAAAAAGTCTTGGCTAATAAACTAGCAAATGATGATGGTGGATCACAAGAGGAGGAGGATGATTCTGGCATATAATGATTCCTCAAAATACTTCCAAGCATCATGATTCCTCAAAATTTTCCAACAATCCTCCAATGTAAAATCATGACCGTAAATCACACGGTATTCTCTAAGAGCTTTTTCTTTAACGTTTGCATCACTCTCACCACTTCCATGATTATCCTTGATATTATCCATAATACCACAAAAATTCCTAACCCTACTACGAATCCTATTATTCCATTTGGTCGTGATCAAGTCGTACGTTCTTTGTGAACCAGTTTCCTTTTCAAAGTACTCTATCACCTCCTCCAAAAACCCATTCCTGTTGATAGCGTTTCCTCTCTCAGAATTTGCCAACACATGAACCCAAGCTCTATAAAGCGCGATCTCTTCCGCCTTTGTCCATAGTTCGTTCTTTTTTGTTGGTTCGGCCTTTTTACCTTTGTCATTCGCCTTTGTAGCACGTCTCGAAGGCTTCTTTGGTTTGACGGGTGACGTCTCTTCGACATCGTCATCGTATTCAACAGGCATGGAACCATGGTACGAACCGTGACCCGAACCTTGGCCCATCGAAACATCTTGACTCGGATAGTTTTGAGTCGAGTATTGTTGAGTCGGATGATTCTGGCATATAATCCTCCAAATTCATATCAAGTTTAACACCCCGAAGCGGGGAATAATCTTGATACGGTTGGGAAGACTGCGAGAAATCCATGTTAGGATGATACGACGACCCACTTGGTGATTGGTGAAAATCGGTATTAGGACGATACGGTGGGACATATGGACGATTAAGGTAAAACGCGTTTTGATTTTGATTCGGTTGTGGTAGTCGTGTTGGATATTCAAAAGCGGGTGCACGAAAGCGAATACCCCGATTTTGTGGTGGTGCTATGCCGATTAATTCGAAATTTGAATCCGGCGAGAAATTCAAATTCGGGGCATTTTGGGGTAGTCAGGATTGTTGGTTTTTTTATGTGGGAGATTTTTTTTTTTTTTTTTTTTTTTGACATGATGAATACTGATGAGAAGTTGTTTGAATTGTGTTTGAAATTGTGTGTTTAGAAGTTTGTATTTATAAGGTTGTAAAGTGGTAAAGGTTTTTTTTTTTTTTTTTTTATGAAACGGTAAGATTTTTTGGATTTTAGTGTTTGTGAAAATTGGTCGTTATTTTGACCCTTCTCTCCAAATAGTCGACCGACGACTGACGACGACCTTTTATCCTCAGAGCCTTCGATACCATGCCCTCTTCATTGCGTTATTCTTACATGGCAATGGCTTAACGCGAGTTATGATCCAAGTTATGATACCGAGTCTCCAAGTTAAGGGCTTGCGTTGCCCGGAATGTTACCACGGTAACGTGTCATTAAGGTGCTTTGATGAATATATATATATAAATAAAATAAAATAAAACATTATTGGCCCATGTCGTTACATAACGGCTACAAGCATTAAAAAAAAAAAAAAAAAAAAAAAAAAACTTATTCTTTCACAATGGATTCAAATCAAATTGCCAAAGAAGATAAAAGTTGGTCTGATGTAGATGACGAAACTGAATTTTACTTTATGATGGGCGCGTACGAGTATCAGCAACATTTAGAACAAGAAGCAGCTCGACCTCGTGTGAGCCGTAACCATATCTACCGTGAACGTGAGATTGCCGAAGAACGTTTGAGGAACGACTATTTCATTCAAGGTTGTAAGTATTCAAACACGAATTTTCGAAGAAGATTTCGTATGAGCCAGAAACTATTTCTAAAAATAGTCAAAGGTATTGAATCTTATACTTCTGATCCTCTTCCAAGTCATTTTGACTTCTTTAGCCAAGCACCCGATGCTACGGGTCGAATGAGTATAAGTGTTCTTATGAAATGTACTGCCGCCATACGCCAGTTGCCATACGGCACCATACACGATGCGCTTGATAAATACTTGCAAATGGGTGAGCATATTTATCGTGATTGTCTTGATAATTTTAATAAGTGTGTTGTACTTGCAAATGAATTACATTATTATTTATGAGGTGATGTTCTTAATGGAAATATTAGTTTAAGGGTTGAATTTTTAAATTTTATTTTTTAAAGAAAAGTGTGGCCCAAAATGTTGAGTTATGATAAATAGTGTTTTTTGTGAATTAAGGTTAAAATGTTAAAACTGATGTGACGCTGACGTGGCGCTGAATTATGGCATAACTCAATGATACGAAGGGCTCTTATAGGATAACTTTTTTAAAGTACTTTATGCATAACACGTTACTGATTATCACACCATGGTTGACATAATGACCAGTCTTTCTCAAGTCAATAGTTTGAGTTTTAAGCAACCGAGTATTCGAATATTTTTGGTATAATCTAATAATACTAGAGGGTGTTTGGAATTCCGTTATCAACTAGATTATCTGATTATTTCATTTCCACAATGGAGATAAGCTATTTTAAGTGTTTGGGTAAAAGAGTGAAATAATCACTTATTCACGTTATGGATTGGAGATGGCAAAACGCAAATTTGGATAAGTTGGTAACAACCTACTTTTTCAAAACGCAAGTTTGAAAATTTGGTTGACTGCCATTTAATTACTCCCTTTGATTTGACTCCCATATGGCATTGTGGCCTTTATCTTTTTATTCTATGTCGATTTTTGTCATATTACGTATTAAGTCGTACTCACTCCGTCTTAATAATTTGTTTTGTCAAATACTAAAAAACTGATTATTGCGATATCAAATACGTAGCATAATTAAATCCAAACACTATGTTTCAAAATCACGTTTTGTAACAGCTGATTATCTGATTATCCATTTTTTTCAAAACGCATAATTTATTTTCAATAAGTAACCCCAAACACCCTCTAAAATAAAAGAAGTGATTTGTTATTATCAAGAGTTAGTTGAAGAATTTGATAGAAGTATAAGCCTGAGGGTCATCTAAGTAAATGCCTATCATTATCAAGTAGTTGACGTGGCAGAATAAAGTGCGCCTGGAAATTTTAATTTTTAAATGAAGCTTACAATATTTTACTCTTGTTTTTGTACGATTGAGACACTACTTAAATTTAGTTGTCTTTTTGTGCCGACTGAAATAATGAAGTGTATCATAAGTTAAGTTGTAATCGTCTAAATGAAAGCAAATGTTTTGGTTCCATATAAGATTTGTTTTTTTTGTTTTTTTTTTTAAGGCAACAATATTATAGAATTCAAAGGAAAAAATATATATATAAAAAAAGGCGTCTTATTTCAATTAATCAAGCAAATTAAGATGAGAAAATGACTCAAGAGTACAAAACAAAAAAATAACTTAAATCAGTCTATCCGAAACTATACATAAATGATCAAAATAAAAACCACGTCATGATACTTGAGACATGGTACACTGTCACATGAATTGTACATGCTCACTAGACATGGTTCCTTATAAGATTGAACAACAAATTCATGACCAATCAACCATCGGTGCCCATCTTTAAGCGTGGACGAGGTGGGCAATAGCCCCCCAAGGCCCCGAAATTTTAAGAGCCAACACCAGACGTACAATATTTTTTTCGCATTGTCATTATATTCTTTTAAATGTATAAACAATAAATAAAACAACCGCACATAATCAACCCGACACCAAATTTCTTCACATTTTCTTCCTAAAACTTCCTAGCTCAATGTTTGTTAAAAGAGTTGTTACAAACTGTTACAATGGAGAAAGTAGAATTGGAGAGAAGTAATTGAAAGTCTAACTACACAAACGAGATATAACAGATTTTTAAAGGGAATGCTTTTGGCGCCAAAGTTGGTTAGGAGCTGTGTGGAGATAAATACACGCACCTCAAGTGTCACACTAAACTCATATCCAAACGCAGGTTATCACACCACGAGGGTGTTTAATTTCGACTTAATTGACTTATTACTAAAAAAACTGGATTAATAAGTCATATGAAAATTGTTTGTTTGTGACTTATTAGAGAAAGATGACTGAAAATATTAAGTAATAAAACTGGAGTTGTCTGCATTAAATCATCTCTTAGTTAACATGACTTAATAAAAAAATTTAACAAACAAGCGCTAAAACAATTTTGCAGACCTATTCAATAATTCATAAGAGCAATAACTTCTACTTTTCTGTCAATGCTAGCTAGTTTCATAGAACAAAATAATAGAAAATTCATGTTAATTCAATAGGTCAATGATGTACCTATTTTCTACTACAATATATTTGTGCATTTAATAAACTGTTAACATCAGTAACATATATGCCTACTTTTGCACATTGGAGTACTAAATCTTCTTCTACTACCTCAGACATGTCTCGTTACAACGTACAACAATAATAAGCTTGATGTAACTACCATGGAAGCCCTTTGTTTCCAAGACGCCTTGCCAATTCCCAATCCTTTTTCACTGGAGTAAATTCAAAATAGAAAGAGATGAATAAAGGTATTGTGTGCAATACAGGTGGCGGTGTCATCACATCTACTTGATAAATGGGTCGATTCAAGCTATGTATTATTAGAAGGGAACCGGTGAAAAGTAGCTCAAAGTGTACTTTAAATGCATTAAAGTTTAGTAACATGATTATTACTGTATTGGGTAAATGCAAACTTAGAAATCATATTTGAAGCGTTATTTAATTATTTATAAAAGGCAAAAAAAGTTAAAATTTAGGACAGGCTTCAAGTCAACCCAACCCAATTCACCTTACCCGCCCATTTTGACACCTCTAAAGTGCATGATCAATCAAAGTTCCATGAAAACTTACTGAGGGTAACACGCTGGGCGTGGATTGCACATAACATGGAATCTTCAAACAGCTGAATGATGTAATCTTCTGCAGCCTGAACATAAGACAGGACTTATTTGTTATATAATTCAGCATAACTTGATCTAAGAGATAGTTTAGAATAAGAGATAGTTTTCTAAACTCAAGAATGCTAGAAAACATATATGTTACGATGCATAACTTTATTATGGTAAAACAGTCAGCATATGTCTTTAAAGAGGCTTAGAATAACCAGATAAAACTTATCACCCAAAAAAAATGAAATAATAATAAATAAAAAAATAAAATAAAAAAATAAATAAAGTTCGATTCAAGTATTAATTGATAAATTGTTGTACCTCTTGAAGGGCTTGCAGGGCTTCAGCTTGCCAACGAGTCACTTCTGGTGCCAAGTAGTTGCTTATCTCTTTTACCTGCCGGATTTTATAAAGAGCAAAAACCTCTGTTTATTCTCTAGTTAACATCACCAATTACACACAAAGAAGCACAGAACAAGAAATGACAAATTATGCTTTACATAAACGTGAAATATGCAATAAGAAGTAACCTAAATTACTCTAATGGCCAGAAGCTTTGTAGTACAATGGTTATATCGGTATGTAATTAATGTGTAACAGTGACACAACTTACACCAGGTTATTACCGATGAACAAAATTTTTTAGCACCATCAACTGTACACAAATATATAAATAGAAACACAGAACATGACACAACATATCATTGTGAACTATGCACTGACAAACTAAACATCTCAAGATCAAGTGTTTTCATATTAATACAACATGAGAACAGGTAACAAAATAGCATCCCCTGATCTTCCCTTGGAAAGACGATATATGACGCTGATATGGCTAGGACTAACATTTCATTTTACACAGGATCTGCCTAGGGGCCTGCACCAGTGTATTAGTTCCTCCGCACATACTACTTTACTTCATGTATGTTAAATAAGAGTGGTGCCCTATGAACAACAACTAGTAGATATATGGATATGAGTAATAGTTATGACTTACGACAAAAACAACACAACTTTCAAAGCTGAATACTTCCTGAACTAAAACTGACTCTATGTTAGGTCAACTGTAACAAATGCCAAGAAAAATGAACTTGATATAAATACATAAAATATTTATAAAACATATTAGGCCTCATTAAATTTACTATGTTAGTTACTGTTGTTAGTATATTGTATATAGAAGAAAAAAATTGATAAGAGTCCAAAAATCAGTCAGATATTTAATCAAATTAAATATAACTACAATTCTATAACAAAAATAAAACCAATTAATGACAACAACTTTAACATGAATTTTTAATGCCTATATTATTTATTACTGAATACAGAAATCATTTAAATATCAGATACTTGAGTTACCATTTACAGGTCTATGTAGTTAAGTCTATCTTTCTACTTGGGCACATACAGATGTGTGTAAAAGAGGCCCAAGGAACAGAACAACCCTGCAAAGAGCAAGCTACTAAAATTTAGTAAAGGAGAACGTCTAACAATATGATACTCCAACCAACTTAGTTAGCTACTTAGCTACACCAAAAGTGCACTGCCCTATATGACGAAACATGGCATGCTAACAAGAAAAACACTAAATCAAGCAAATGTTGATGCTTTCTTACCATATTAGAAAGAAAGCAAAAAGATGACCATAGACCTAAAGAAATCGAGGACCAGCCCACACTACTACATCGGAATAAATAGCTCACAAAAAATGTAGCTTTAGTCTTGTCACGTATGTACGAGTGTAAGACAGACATTAATATCATTAACATTTCTTGCAGTGAACCTAGTGTACCTCATGTATGCTCTAAATCTGATGGTTTTGATGCAAACAAGAAGATTTAACTAAAATATGATGTATTTATCACATGTGTTTTGCACAATATTTGGGGTTTGTTTGAAACTTCGTACAAAAATGTAACTAATTTGCAATGAATATTAGTGTAGAGACAAGAAGATTTACCTAAAATATGAAGTATTTATCACAATTTTCTGCACAATATTTGGGATTTGTAATAAACTTAGTAAAAAAACATAACCAATTGGAGCCTTAGTTACAAACAATAAACCTTAAGATTTGTGACTTGTGACTTGTAATAAACTTCTTACAAAAATAGAACTAATGGACCCTTAAATACAAACAATAAACTTAAAGAATCAACATAAGATTAATAAAAGATAGGAAGTCACTTCGCAGTTTACCAATCATGTTAAACGTTCAGAAGAAAACAATGTCTTTCAGAAGATTTTTTTAAAATCTCAAGTTAAAGTGCACTTTATCTGATCTTTACTTCCAGAAAAGTAAATGTATGTGACACTTTGTTTTAAACAATAACAAATAGAAGAAAAAAGAACTACTAGCAGTTTGACTTTGTATTTGATATAAATTGTTTCATATACAAAATAGTACAGCTTTATGCAACATGTTGGCACTTCTTGATACGCAATCAATATGCAGAAATGTCAATGCACAAAGAACTGGCACGTTGGCCTAATGTAAAAGGAGGTAAGGGAAGGTCAACGATTCATCAGGCAAAAGATTACCATGCTTAAATGGAAAGTGAGCGAAAATGAAATAAAATTGCCTTCTTGTTTAACAGAGAATCAACATATTCAGAAATAGATTTTTACAAATTGCTAAAATGACAGCATTTCACACTTTGAATCTCATTACCTGACTTAACTCATGAAGCAAATATTGCAACCACAATAATGATTCCAAAGCCTTTATGATTGCCACTATTTGTACCAAACACAACATATGCCAAATCAATTCACATTAAACAAGTGTATAATCTTTACCCCAAATCTCTTGCCTATATTAGCTGTTATAATTGTGTGGAGTTTATTGAACCATAACTTATCCAACACCAGAGAAACAGGAAGCTCTTTATGTTAGTATTAAATGCAGTCATGATTCATCAAAATCACCATTAGTTTGTTCTCTAGATCACTCTACTCACTAGATTCATGAACTGAGAAATATACATGGAATATTACTAATCACCAATTGCAAGAGTGCAAGACAACACTGCGAGCACTCTAAACGTAAGTAAACTAGAATAATTCACAACTTATTTCCGTTATTCCTTATATATCGTACCCACTGGCGCCAGAACAACAATAATATTCGATATGCAGATATACATACAAAATCAAAAACAAAAACTTACAGTTCGAATAGACAGATCAGCAGGAATAAGCAAATTGACAAAAACTCGCAATATGAATCTCGATATTCGGTTCAACTAATGAAGCAAACATTGGAATCTGAATAATAAATCGAGATTGCCACTATATGTACCAAACACCACCATATATCTATAAGTTTATATCCTAGATTCTTACCCTTTTTTTGTTGTTTTTCGACTTGCGAGGAGTTTACTGATACACAACTTATTCTACAAGTTTAGTGATTACAGCAAGTAAATTCCGTTCTCTAGATCGCTAAAATCCATTTTCTGTTTTCAATTCTACTTTGTAAAATTTACACAAACAAAAAACTAGACACATTTCAACAACAACAACAAGAGCGCGAAGGACTTACAGCTCGAATAAAGGGAGCAGCAGGAATAAGCAGATCCACAGACTTCTGCAACTTCCTAATCTCACGAAGCGCCTGCGTCCCTGGCTTAAACCTATGACGCCTCTTCTCCTCGCCACCTCTCGCACCTAACATTCGCAAAAAAAAAAAACACTTCAATCCACCAAAACACACACACTCACACACACACAAACACACAAACAAACTCACCTCCGGGACTCCTCCCCGCACTTCTTTTCGGCTGCGAAAACACAAATTCAACAAAACTATTAAAATCACAACAATAAAATAAATCGAAACAACGAAACGAGTAATAATTATAAACAGTGTTGGTGTGTTACCGTGCTAGTTGACGTAGACGCGCCAGCAGCTGCAATTCAAAAATCGGGGAAAAAAGTTAGGGTTTCATAAAAAATTTATTAAAAAAACGTGTAAGTAAAAGAGTATGAGAAATCGAACCGTCTCGTCGGTGACCGGTGCTGCGTTTCGCGGGATGTTTGGTTCTCGCCATTGTTGAGATTGTTGTTGTGGCCGTTATAACGGTCGAATGTAAGTAACTGTGTGTGGGTTTTTGTATTTTTAAAGGATTTGAATATATAAATTTGCCCGCTTATTTGGTTTCGGGTTTGGGTATTTTATATACGGGTCTAGTTTGTTACCGTTGATAAGATGTGACAGTGGGTTGCGTAAAAAAATCAACCATTTTATATTGTTAGGCTATGCAGAGTCGAACAGATTAAATCAGTTAAGACATAGGGTCGACCAATATTAAAGTCAGTCGAGCCCAATGTAGAGAAAAAAAATATCGGTCGTCGGTCAAGTTTTGGCAATATTAGTCACAAATTCGACCGATCACACAAACACTAAAATCCAAAAAAACTTACCGTTTCATATTTAAAAAAAAAAACTTTACCACTTTACAATCTTATAAATAACAACCTCAAACACACTTCTAAACACACAATTTCAAACAACATTTCTATCAATACCTTCAAACACATTCTTTTAATTATGTCTTACGAGCTATTTTTTGGTTCTTCGTCTTCCGACGATGATGAAGTTATGAGTGAGTTTACGGAGTTTGCTTGGAACGCGTACCAAGCATCACAGCCAAAAGTTCGACGAAGGTACATACGTAGGGATCATGAGGGTGCTCATAATCGTTTACTGGCGGCATAATTCTCCGAAAACCCGCAGTTCGACGAAAGAACATTCCGTCGTCGGTTCCGAATGAGCCGAGAACTATTCACACAAATTGTTCGAGAGGTAACCGATTATTCTCCTTATTTTCAACAAACTCTTGATGCTAGGGGCATACCTGGTATTAGCCCATTGGTCAAGTGTACTGCGGCAATTCGTCAATTGGGATACGCGGCCGTTCCTGATTCTCTTGACGAGAATCTGCAAGTGGCTGCAACAACATCCCGTGAATGTCTCCGTAAGTTTTGCAAGGCTATCATGAAGTTATATGGTGCTGAGTTTTTGCGAAAGCCCACGTATTCTGACCTTGAAAGATTATATGCTCATCACGAGCATAAGCATGGGAGTGGGAGAATTGCCCAAATGGTTTGAGAGGTCAATATGCTAGGGGTGATCACGGGCCACATCCATTCATTTTATTGGAAGCGGTCGCCTCCCAAGATTTATGGATTTGACATGCGTTCTTTGGTGTCTCCGGGATGAATAACGACGTAAATGTTTTACGTCGTTCCCCTGTTTTCAATGATATCAAATCTGGGAGAGCACCAGACCTTGAATTCGAGGTTAACGATGTACCTTATAAAAGGGGATATTATCTTACTGACGGGATATATCCACAATGGTCCGTTCTTATTAAGTCCATTTCAAATCCTCCCACGGGTGATGATAAAAGAATATTGTACAAGAGGAAGCACGAAGCAGCAAGGAAAGATGTCGAACGAGCTTTTGGTATGTTGAAGAAGAAGTGGAAAATGCTTAGAGTTCCGGCTCGAGGGCTGTATAAACAGGATCTCCAAGATATTATGTATACATGTATCATATTACATAATATGATCATTCAATACAAGGAGCGGGCGATATGTCCTACATGGTTCGAAAATGAGGGTCACCATGATCATGATCTCTTAAGATCGCATGAAGAATCGTTAGTAGTTACTCAGGAGCTAATGGACTCATCAACACATTTACACTTAAAATCTGATTTGATCGAACACATTTGGAGAAATCGTAGAAATCAAGTCAATCAAGAGAATGAAGACGAAGACGGTAGTGACGATGACGATGAGGAAGACGATGAAGAATTTTTGTAATGTTTTTAATGTTATTTGAATAATTTACGTAATGTTTTTAATGTTTATTTGAATAATTTATGTAATGTTTTTGTTTTTAATGAATTTTAAATTTGTTGTTTAAAATATTTGAATTAAAAAATAAAAAAAAAATAAAAAATAAAAATAAAAAATTTGTCACCGACTGTGGCAATTTGGTCGTGTCTGGTCATCGGAGAGAGAAAGCTGATGTTGCAGAATCATGCTGGGTCACGACTGTGTCTAGCCTTAAGGAGTTTTCTCTTATTCACTTTTTTACTATGTTTACATTGGTAAAACTAGCTATAAACTGGTTAATGTAAATTGATAACTGGTAGATGAGGATGATAGTTACAAGGTGTTACCTTTTTTTTTTTTTTAAAGTTATTGTTTGGTAAAATGACTATAGCTGTATTTGTAAAGTGTAAAGTGACTTAAAAAGACATTTACATAATTTAAAACAAAAAAGAAGAATTTATTAATCACTGATAACATGTGTTCCATATTAATGAATGTAGTATTTGAGTGCTCTGTCACAACAATATGCAATAATCTTAACATATAGAAGTGAAAGTATTACACCAAGATTAAACATGTACCTTGTTAACATTCTGAGAATCCACAATAGTATTCCAAAACAAAACCAAATATAAAATGTAACAACAGCAATCCTGGACTCGGACTCGAAATCGAACTTATGGAATTTGAAAACAAATAAAATTAGAACATGCATCATCATTATGTGTTTCACCATTGCTTTGAAACACATGAACATCTTTATACCAATAGAACCAGCAGCTATAATCCACTCGATCAGCCCGAACCCGAACCCAAAACAAACAGCAACTATCATTACCAATAACATGCTAGAACCTGAGAAAAAACCCATAACAAATAGAACCGTACGGGAAAAAATTCCCTGTCCTTTTAAGTACTTTCGGCACTCCGTTAGTTGCTCGAGTCTACAAGCCTAAGCACCCAGGATTAATACAGTTCTACACACGTAACCGTTGAGTAGCAACAACTCACGATTACAACACAATGGTGGCAACAGAACTGATAAGAACAGAAGCAAACAAAGCTTTGTGTTTTTGAATGAATATGGCTGTTTTTGTTATCTTCTTCATACACCCAATACTCACTGTATATAACAATGAAAGTAGACGTGATATAACCCACTCCCAAAATAAAAGGAGATAATGGGAGGTTACCATATGATCAGGTCAAACTTTATCTCAAAATACAAGTGCTACTCCAACTTGTACCAATAGCTTTGTTATAAATACTATCACTTGCAGCTTCAAGTGTTTGTACTTTATGCTTCATAAGTGGCCAAACTTGCCAACATTATTTAAGTCCCAACAATCCCCCGCCATGTTGGGAAGTTTCTGCTACTCTGATAGGTTGTGTCACGGTGGTGTCACGAAGATTAAACCCCGTTTACTCTAAGTATGCAAATAAAATTGATTCAATGGTGTCCGAAGATTAAACCACAAATCTTTATAATCTTATGTACATACTTATACACACTTCCCATCGTAACCAAAGTGTTCTCACTGAGCGCGAATGTGGCCATGCGCTTAATCCTGATTCATGACTCTCTAAGAGAGAAACCACAAACTCTCTATTCAAGGCGGCACCACCTCTAAGTCATATAGGCAAAGCTTCTATAACGCCTCCGTTGCTAAGACGCCTCTAAAGCTTTGTTAAGAGTATATCCTCATCCTATTCTCGAAAACGCCGTACTATCTCTACTACATGGGTCAATTATTCGATAGTACCTTCTATCGATTAGTGACTTGTTATTACCCATTAAACTTGGAAATAGGAGCTCTAAATTCAAGTCGGGTTACCATCACTAACCGATTCCCTTATGGTTTCAGACCCATGTCTCTTGTAGTAACACTCACTAAGTCTCTCGTCAGAGGCTTAGTTAGTGGATCTGCCAAGTTTCTACACGACTTGACATAAACAACACTAATGGTACCATTCTCTATCACTTGTCTCACATAGTTGTGTCGTAGACGAATATGTCTCGACTTCCCATTGTACACAGAGTTATAAGCTTTAGACAAAGTTGCTTGACTGTCACAGTACATGGGAATCGAAGGCATTGGACCGGGCCACAGTTGGATATCCAGTAACAGATCCCGCATCCACTCAGCCTCTTTGCCTGCTGCAGCCAGAGCAATAAACTCAGCTTCCATAGTGGAATGAGAAATACACGTTTGTTTCTTGCTCGCCCAAGAAACAGCTCCTCCTGCAAGAGTATAAATCCACCCACTCATGGATTTAGAATCACCTGTGTGATTCACCCAACTTGCATCTGAGTACCCTTCCAAAACCCCAGGGTATGACGTGTATGTCAAGTTCAAAGCACTAGTCCTTTTCAGGTACCCTAGTACTTTAGACACTGCTCTCCAATGTTCAGTGCTTGGATTACTTGTGTACTGACTTAACTTGCTTACAGCAAAGGCAATGTCAGGCCTAGTACAATGTGTAGCATACATCAAACAACCAATAGCACTTGCGTATTCTAGTTGAGCCACGGCTCTACCAGAATTCTTCTCAAGATGCACACTTGGTTCAAAAGGAATATTGGATTCCTTTATGTCCAAGTGTTGAAACTTAGTCAGTATCTTCTCAATATAATGAGACTGACTAAGAGAAATTTGATCATTTGTCCTTTTCACTTTAATTCCCAAAATGGTGTCTACTTCACCAAGATCTTTCATCTTAAAGTTCGAGGATAAGTAAGACTTTGTTTCAGAAATACCATCTAGAGTTGTGCTAATGATCAACATATCATCAACATAAAGACAAATGACCACTGTATAATCTTTCGTTGTTTTGGTATAAATACACCTATCAGCACTATTGTGCTTAAACCCGAAAGAAATAACAGTAGTATCAAACCTCTCATGCCACTGCTTTGGAGCTTGTTTCAACCCGTATAAGGACTTAACAAGTCTACACACTTTGTTTTCCTGTCCTTGTATCACAAAACCTTCGGGTTGTTCCATGTAAACCTCCTCGTGTAAGTAACCATTTAAAAAGGCTGTCTTCACATCCATTTGTGAATGTACAAACCTTTAATAGCAGATATCGCTATTAGTGTTCGTATAGAACTAATCCTAGCGACAGTGTAACACCCCAACCCGACAAGGGTAAAGATATCACAACAATGGATTCACATCAGAACAAAACCAAGCATACATTTCCATTAATACAAAAATCTCAAAGGAGAACAAACGAAATACTAAATCTACAAGGTTACAAAAGAGAGAGCTTTCAAAACACTATTTCTAAAATATATTATCTTCGGTCCCATTCTAAGTCCAGCATAGCTATTCAATCTTCTAAGTCCAAAAGTACACTCTCCAATCATTCCCAGCTTCCTACTAAAACCTGCCGCAGGAAAAGAAATGCGGCTGAGCTACGAGAGCTCAGTGAACAGATATAACGGTAACAAAACAATAATAGATAGTAAAATCAAGAAGATCAGGAATACAGGTCATACCGATAACTCAAGATGTAAAAATGCGATGTCAGGAATAAATAAGGAATAAGACTAAGGAAAAGAAAAGGAACAAGTAATAGGGAAAATTCATGAGGTTCAATAGATAAAGAAAACAGAAATCTATCACGAGCCCAGAAACAAGCCATATCATATCATCGCAATTGTAACTAAATAGAGTAGCTAGCTCCCAGATATGTGAAAGACGTGTATCGCACACACCATCAGTCACCAGATAAATATAACAATACACATATAACATAACATATACAGATAACAGGTCAAATCTAGAGTGCACCCATACGCCCCACAGACAAATCAATAATCATAATTATAATGGCCATAACAAATAATAAATAAGGGACGGAACAGGTCATCACTCTCCTGCCCTAGAGTCATGTCAGAGGTGAGTCAATGACATGGACATGAAACCCTCATGCCTAGTGATTGGCTCGTAATATCAAACTGTAGGTCAAAGGTCAAACGTACTACCAAATAATCAAAAGGTCATATCCTAAGGGTACATGGCAAAGGTTCATGTCAACCAGTTCAGGATTATATCTCATAGGTTCAACTTAGAATTTATCAGGTTAAGTTTTATATCAAAGTTTAAGTTCAGATTAAAGAACTATATCAAATGGTTCAAAGAGTGTAACAAAAGTTTATAATCAAAGTTTCATATCAACAGTTTATCTCGAAAGGTTTCTATTTAAAAGTCCATTTAAACAATCCTTCAAAAAGGGTTTTCATAACAACTGATTTTACAAAATAGTTTTCTTCAAAATGGTCTTCTAAAACTTTTCGTAATTTCCATTAAGGTGATATTACTTCTGAAATAGCTTTTCCCAAAACGTTTCATATGTAGTTTAAGTACGGTTCAAAACCAATTAGGTTCAAATAAGGATTTAACAGCTTAAGGTTTATATCAAAATCAATTTAGTTTATAACAAGTCTATTAGATTAAGATTCAAAACAAGGTTCACAGATCAGGGTTCAGGACAAGAGATCAAATACAAAGTTCATGAAGATTCACAAAACAAAAGATCACATGGAAAGTTCACAACAGCAGGGAACATAGCAATGGTATAGGGAATCCTAATAAGGACAAATGAGAACTGAAGGAAAAAGGAAATGAAAACCCTTACTGAAAGAGGGCAGAATATCTGTACCTCGACAAAGCACATCAAAATCAAAGCAACGACAGAAATAAAGATGGATGATCACTCCCTCTTCACCCGATCTACAAATATTCATAAGTTCTCTTATAAGTTCCATATGATCGTAAGGTTTCATTTTAGTTCTCATTCCATTTGAGGTAACTTTGGTTATTAACATTCTCGTATGTCAAATTAAATAATTAAGGATGATCATATTCGTAGTTTAGGGTTCATGATGTCTTTTACAAAAATCTAGGGTTCGTAAAGTATGTTCCCATGATTTAGGGTTTATTAGGTAATCATCATAAGTTTAGGGTTTAAAGTGTAATTACTATAAAGTTACAGGTGTTCACAAGTTAGGTCCATTAGTTTTAACAATTAACAATTTAAACCCTTTAGTTTATAAAATAAACACAACACATCTTTTAATTTCCTTTTTAACCTTTTATAATTTCTCACAGTTTTATATACGAATTTATTAAGTTTTCTATAAATTGTAAACCGTATAAGGACTCAGTAATAAAATTCCCAAAAATTCCCAGAGATGCTCAAAGGTCTTAAGTATTTTACCTAATTTTTCCAGATTTTATTAAGTAGTATAACTATGGATTAAAATTCACTTAAACCAACTCGTCCAGATTTCTGATAGATTTTGCTATACGAAAATTTATTAATTAGAAAACCTTTAAGAAAAACTTATAAAAATCTATAAAAATTTCAGTAACTAATAGACATCTTAAATATTACCCAGTTCAAAGAAAACCTCCTAATTCGACACGGTTTGGAAATTAAAATTCAAAAACCCGGACTGATTTTCCAGACTCACAAATCCGATCAGACACATAATTTTCTATAAATCAAAAAGTAACCTTCCAGGCCTCCAAAAATTACAAAATTAATTTTCCCAGGTAGCCATTTCATTGAATTTAGTTTTTGACTCTTAAAACACCAAAATATACGTTCACATCATTTATTTACAGCCGGTTAAAGTCGAACAAAATTCCAGATCAGTAGCAGTTTTTAATTCTAACATGAAATCTCTTAGGTTTTTCATTCTAATCTTTACTCCTTATCACATAACGATTTGAGATAAGTTTAATACACGTTAGGTCGACTCATAACAGGCCTTATCATGATCAAAACAATTAAATACCTCACATAGATATATAGTCGAGTTTCATGTATTAGTTTTTAGGGTTTTCTTTGTTATGATTTTATGTGACATCTTATACTTATTATCTTATGTAGCTTTTATTCACAAGAACATCAAGATGAACGAATACAACAATGATTTAAACACGAAAGGATGATACTCCATACCCTCGAAGACAAGATGAAGAACACGAACAACACAAGATTTAATCCACCACGAATCTCCTTCTTCTTCCTTTGGTGGTGATCGACAGAAACAACAACAACAAAAAAACAGCCAAGGGTCGATTATGGTGTGTTACAAACAAATTCGAATAGATCAATGATGGTTATATGATTACCTTAAGACACGAACAAGATCAAAACTCCTTTTTGGTTGGGTTAGGGATCGACAGCAGCAGCACAAGGGGAGAGGCCGAAGTTTTCAAGTTTGAGGAAAGTTAGGGTTTTTTTTTGTTTTCGGTATTATGGGGTTTATGGGAGAACCGATTATTTTATTTATGTATTTAGGGAATGGATCAAGCTCCATAATGGGCCAAATTAAAATGGGCTAATGCTTGCTTATCTCTTCTTATGTTGGGCTGAAAATTATATTGATGTGGGCATGTATTGAGGGTATTTTTGTCATTTACATGCTTTCTAAATTTCAGGTATTACAACTTCTTCCCCTCTAAAAAAAAATTTTCGTCCTCGAAAATTGAAGTGAAACGAAACGGAAACACAACTGACTGTGAATAGGAATATGAAAGACTTCGGTTTCCTCAGAAAGACAAATCGCACCGAATCTAGATCGAAAGAATAATATATCGAACGTAACGGATGATACTCGGATCTTCTCGGAAAAAACGCAGGAAATACATGGGATTTTGGCAGATATGCCATCCACATAATTTGATTAGACAAATCGGAGTAGAATGTACAGGAATAGATTATCGATAACATCAATTGGCAGAAGTTCTATAACAGGACCTAAGATTATTACCGAAGAATTCTTCGAGGTCAGCAGAATGCGTGACGAAAATCCCAACGTATCAATTTACATGACGGTGAAAGCGGATTGCGCGTACAGTTAGAATGAACTTAAAGTCCCGATAATGCAGATAATCTCAAACAGTTATCGAAATTTCTAGAGTTCTAAGGCACTTCTCGAAATGTCCGATGCCCACAACAAGTACACGTTATATGATGTAAGTATTATCACGTTGGCCAGACGTCATAATACTGGCATCATATAAATATGCCCTCACGATGGTCATACTTGAATTCGAGTCGTGAACAAACTAACTTATCTTATCCCACCTAGTCTTCCTACGGTCTCAGAGGTCATCAAAATTAAATATCCTAACTAAGTGGAGAACGAATCACTCGAACGAGTTAACGGAGTCCCAAAATATCTATCGGAATTTGGTACTATCGCTAAAAGCATCAAATCATCCATCATTTGCCAAAATCTCTCAAAACAAAGTCATCACCGAACATACAAATAAATGAATGCGAACAGGAATGCTTCTAGGAAACTTAAATCATTTGGGGATCTTATTACGAAACTTAAGTAAGTCAACGGAGTGAAAGTTAGTCGCCAAGAACTTCGGCCTTCATAGAATTAATTCCCCCAACCATAAGGGTCTGTTCCAAAAATCCGCTCATTCAACACATCCAATCTCTTCAAGTCCGGTTAATCTGTCTTTATCAGCTCCAGGTATGCCATCTTGACCAAATTTCTTCTTCTGCATCGCCAACCCTTCTACCTTGTAAGGAATGTCTTCACTCTTCAGTGTAGCCGCCGTTGTTGTCAACTCCAGGTCAGGCAGCGAAATGATTTTTCTGGTATGCTTCTAGTTGGCTCAACAAATATCAATCTCTCAGACTGCACAATGATCGACGGATTTCCTAACAAAGTGCAACATGATTCTCATGCTCTTCCTCGTCTCCGAACGCACTATTAAGTCATACAATGACCATTTGTCCCAGTAATCACGAGAAAACTTAATTACCAATCTTATAAGCAGTCAGAGCTTTAGCTAATACTATTAGCGTTACTAACCGTCATAACAGTCGTTTATGGATTCGGAAGGCGATTTCAAAACTAAAATTAATTTATCCCTCATAAAGAAACTTCACGTTCTAAAATTTAACAAACACATAACCGTCTCAGGGTGGAGGAATATCGGTTTCTAACAGTAATACGGTTCAGCTATCTCCAGTCATCATTCTTCTTTATCGCGAACGAAACTAAAATACGCCCAGTAAACACACTTAGGTAAACTAACTTCCTGGTCTTCGGTTACTGCTCTTCCTGGTTGTTCAAATCAACTGGTATGATCCCGTACACATTTGAAAGACATCTTTGCTTGGTGGCTAGACACTCTCTCGGTCTCATGTCTCATCCTACTTCACACTCCGGCGGAAAAACTTGGTGGTTCAACTAGGAATCATATTTAGAAAACTCAAGGTGCCAAATAACTCTCAAGATAAGATTCATTCATTAGCGTACGAAGTGGTTTCTAGGAAAACTTCATATTCGCGAAAGCAACGCACGAGTCTCTAGAGTCATAGTGATAGCAAAGGGTTTGACAATTGGTAATCGTAGTAGGGAGTTCAAAATTGTTTCAACGCCAAAGGTGAGGCATAGTAGGGTAGTTGTCGGTATTAGAGTGATCAATTAACCAATTTCTTGAAGGAATAAAATCGGAGTTAATTATCCAAAGAAAGATAGCTCATCATAGAAAATTTTATCGTTTCAAAAGTGAGAGGAAACATTCTCATACTCGTGGTTACACACCACAAGACTTCTCATAGAGACAGGGATGGGTGAAACGAAATCGAATAATGTCGGAAGATTCATCGATACTTATCAAAAGCAAGAGCTAATTAACAAAATATATTAAATACGTCATCGCCATGGAGGTTCTCAGAATGACCGAAGAGGTATCGAGGTGATTGACGAAAGGATCAGGGGTCAGGGTAAAATCTGAAGATAAGGATCGAATAGTGTCAGGTAATTATTGTGCTATTCTTAATGCCTTCAAGTTAATAGGTTCAAATCTTAGGTGGTGCAAAGCATAAGCTTTCTATTTCCAAAGTGATATCAGATATCAACAGGATCTAACCAATAGTGATAATTGTCAGGATTCTCATAGGAGTGGTAATGGATCACGCAGAACTGAGTAGTATCAGATGATACACTTCATATCCGACATGAGTAATGAACTCGTAGAATGTGTCAAACACATTATGGTTGAATGACCATCTGGATGGTCGGAAAAGTATCAAACTATTTATAAAACAAATTGGAAATGGAGATTAAAATCAGGAAGTGAAATTTAAATGGTGCAAGGTATCCATGTAGTTCTCGAGGAATTTCAAACTTACTTGGTTACTAAACTTAGGTTGCAAGCTTTCTAGCTTCTGAAACAAAAGTTCTTATAAGGCTTAGCTAAAGGCAAAGGCACGAATCAGAGTAATGCGGAAGCAATGCTACTTAAACATATGACTTATAGTCTACCCATTCCTCACTGGTCAGGAATTAAGTTCCTATAGGGAAATCCTAAAGCAATTTCTCAAAGGTTGTCCTACGAGCACCTACAGTGGAAACTTAGTGGTCCAGATTTCACAGGTCAAGGGTAAATGTATTACGAATCGCAGCCTGTCTCTCTGATACCATAAATTGTAACACCCCAACCCGACAAGGGTAAAGATATCACAACAATGGATTCACATCAGAACAAAACCAAGCATACATTTTCATTAATACAAAAATCTCAAAGGATAACAAATGAAATACTAAATCTACAAGGTTACAAAAGAGAGAGCTTTCAAAACACTATTTCTAAAATATATTATCTTCGGTCCCATTCTAAGTCCAGCATAGCTATTCAATCTTCTAAGTCCAAAAGTACACTCTCCAATCATTCCCAGCTTCCTACTAAAACCTGCCGCAGGAAAAGAAATGCGGCTGAGCTACGAGAGCTCAGTGAACAGATATAACGGTAACAAAACAATAATAGATAGTAAAATCAAGAAGATCAGGAATACAGGTCATACCGATAACTCAAGATGTAAAAATGCGATGTCAGGAATAAATAAGGAATAAGACTAAGGAAAAGAAAAGGAACAAGTAATAGGGAAAATTCATGAGGTTCAATAGATAAAGAAAACAGAAACCTATCACGAGCCCAGAAACAAGCCATATCATATCATCGCAATTGTAACTAAATAGAGTAGCTAGCTCCCAGATATGTGAAAGACGTGTATCGCACACACCATCAGTCACCAGATAATTATAACAATACACATATAACATAACATATACAGATAACAGGTCAAATCTAGAGTGCACCCATACGCCCCACAGACAAATCAATAATCATAATTATAATGGCCATAGCAAATAATAAATAAGGGACGGAACAGGTCATCACTCTCCTGCCCTAGAGTCATATCAGAGGTGCGTCAATGACATGGACATGAAACCCTCATGCCTAGTGATTGGCTCGTAATATCAAACTGTAGGTCAAAGGTCAAACGTACTACCAAATAATCAAAAGGTCATATCCTAAGGGTACATGGCAAAGGTTCATGTCAACCAGTTCAGGATTATATCTCATAGGTTCAACTTAGAATTTATCAGGTTAAGTTTTATATCAAAGTTTAAGTTCAGATTAAAGAACTATATCAAATGGTTCAAAGAGTGTAACAAAAGTTTATAATCAAAGTTTCATATCAACAGTTTATCTCGAAAGGTTTCTATTTAAAAGTCCATTTAAACAATCCTTCAAAAAGGGTTTTCATAACAACTGATCTTACAAAATAGTTTTCTTCAAAATGGTCTTCTAAAACTTTTCGTAATTTCCATTAAGGTGATATTACTTATTCTGAAATAGCTTTTCCCAAAACGTTTCATATGTAGTTTAAGTACGGTTCAAAACCAATTAGGTTCAAATAAGGATTTAACAGCTTAAGGTTTATATCAAAATCAATTTAGTTTATAACAAGTCTATTAGATTAAGATTCAAAACAAGGTTCACAGATCAGGGTTCAGGACAAGAGATCAAATACAAAGTTCATGAAGATTCACAAAACAAAAGATCACATGGAAAGTTCACAACAGCAGGGAACATAGCAATGGTATAGGGAATCCTAATAAGGACAAATGAGAACTGAAGGAAAAAGGAAATGAAAACCCTTACTGAAAGAGGGCAGAATATCTGTACCTTGACAAAGCACATCAAAATCAAAGCAACGACAGAAATAGAGATGGATGATCACTCCCTCTTCACCCGATCTACAAATATTCATAAGTTCTCTTATAAGTTTCATATGATCGTAAGGTTTCATTTTAGTTCTCATTCCATTTGAGGTAACTTTGGTTATTAACATTCTCGTATGTCAAATTAAATAATTAAGGATGATCATATTCGTAGTTTAGGGTTCATGATGTCTTTTACAAAAATCTAGGGTTCGTAAAGTATGTTTCCATGATTTAGGGTTTATTAGGTAATCATCATAAGTTTAGGGTTTAAAGTGTAATTACTATAAAGTTACAGGTGTTCACAAGTTAGGTCCATTAGTTTTAACAATTAACAATTTAAACCCTTTAGTTTATAAAATAAACACAACACATCTTTTAATTTCCTTTTTAACCTTTTATAATTTCTCACAGTTTTATATACGAATTTGTTAAGTTTTCTATAAATTGTAAACCGTATAAGGACTCAGTAATAAAATTCCCAAAAATTCCCAGAGATGCTCAAAGGTCTTAAGTATTTTATCTAATTTTTCCAGATTTTATTAAGTAGCATAGCTATGGATTAAAATTCACTTAAACCAACTCGTCCAGATTTCTGATAGATTTTGCTATACGAAAATTTATTAATTAGAAAACCTTTAAGAAAAACTTAAAAAATCTATAAAAATTTCAGTAACTAATAGACATCTTAAATATTACCCAATTCAAAGAAAACCTCCTAATTCGACACGGTTTGGAAATTAAAATTCAAAAACCCGGACTGATTTTCCAGACTCACAAATCCGATCAGACACATAATTTTCTATAAATCAAAAAGTAACCTTCCAGGCCTCCAAAAATTACAAAATTAATTTTCCCAGGTAGCCATTTCATTTAACTTAGTTTTTGACTCTTAAAACACCAAAATATACGTTCACATCATTTATTTACAGCCGGTTAAAGTCGAACAAAATTCCAGATCAGTAGCAGTTTTTAATTCTAACATGAAATCTCTTAGGTTTTTCATTCTAATCTTTACTCCTTATCACATAAAGATTTGAGATAAGTTTAATACACGTTAGGTCGACTCATAACAGGCCTTATCATGATCAAAACAATTAAATACCTCACATAGATATATAGTCGAGTTTCATGTATTAGTTTTTAGGGTTTTCTTTGTTATGATTTTATGTGACATCTTATACTTATTATCTTATGTAGCTTTTATTCACAAGAACATCAAGATGAACGAATACAACAATGATTTAAACACGAAAGGATGATACTCCATACCCTCGAAGACAAGATGAAGAACACGAACAACACAAGATTTAATCCACCACGAATCTCCTTCTTCTTCCTTTGGTGGTGATCGACAGAAACAACAACAACAAAAAAACAGCCAAGGGTCGATTATGGGTGTTTACAAACAAATTCGAATAGATCAATGATGGTTATATGATTACCTTAAGACACGAACAAGATCAAAACTCCTTTTTGGTTGGGTTAGGGATCGACAGCAGCAGCACAAGGGGAGAGGCCGAAGTTTTCAAGTTTGAGGAAAGTTAGGGTTTTTTTTTGTTTTCGGTATTATGGGGTTTATGGGAGAACCGATTATTTTATTTATGTATTTAGGGAATGGATCAAGCTCCATAATGGGCCAAATTAAAATGGGCTAATGCTTGCTTATCTCTTCTTATGTTGGGCTGAAAATTATATTGATATGGGCATGTATTGAGGGTATTTTTGTCATTTACATGCTTTCTAAATTTCAGGTATTACAAACAGGGGCATATGTATCGAAATAATCTACCCCCTCTCTTTGTCTGTAGCCTTTGGCAACTAATCTTGCTTTAAAGGCAGATATTGATCCATCTGGGTTAAGCTTCTTCTTAAATACCCATTTGGATCCTATGGGTTTCACGCCCTTAGGAAGTTCTGCTAATTCCCAAGTCTGATTACCCAAAATTGAATCCATCTCATCATTTATAGCTTCCTTCCAAAGAGGAGCATCCTGAGATGACATGGCTTCAGAAAAAGTCTTAGGGTCGTCATCAACGTTAATCAAGAAAATGACCTCTTTTGTCACTTTCTTTTGCGTCCCTTCGACCAGGTAAGAGAAGAAATCTGGTCCCAAAGTCTTCTCTTTTCTAGCTCGTGTACTCCGCCTTGGTTCATTAATCTCTGTAGAGATTTCTACAGGAGACGAACTAGTAGAAGTAGGAACTAGACTTGCATGAGGGTTTTCGACATCTTTCGAAAATTTATCTTCAAAGAATTCCACATCTCTGGATTCTATGATAACACCTGAATTATCATCTAAAAGTCTATAAGCTTTACTATTTTTGGCGTAGCCAACAAACACGCTTTTAATACCACGAGCTCCTAGCTTAGATCTTTTCGGATCAGGGGTCCGATAATAGGCTAAACATCCCCACACTCTCAAATAGTCTAGGTTCGGTTTTCTGCCATTCCATAACTCATATGAACTCATAGGAATCACACGACTAGTGATCCTATTGTGTATATGACACGCGGCTAATAGAGCTTCTCCCCATAGATTTGTGGGTAACCCAGATTGGTTTAACATACAGTTAACCATCTCTACAAGGGTACGGTTTTTTCATTCTGCTAAACCATTTTGTTGTGGTGTATACGGAGAGGTACGCTCATATATAATGCCATTCTCTTCACAGAAGGTGTCAAACTCTCGCGTAAAATATTCTCCACCCCGGTCGGATCGTAGGATTTTAATCCTTTTCCCAAGTTGGTTCTCAACCTCCGCTTTGTATATTTTAAATGAATCAAAAGCTTCGTCTTTTGATCGTAATAAATATACATATAAGAACCGACTTGAATCATCGCAAAATGTAATGAAATACCTCTTGCCTCCTCGAGTACGTATTATAGGTGATGTATGATAAAAATACATATGAAAAAAATAAGCACAGCGGAAAACATCACCATACAAGGATCCATATAGCCATATGATCAATCTAAATAAAAACAAATTAAACAAACATGTTTTATACCTTTGTAGCGTGATCCGGGTAACACCACCAATATCACCACACGAATGAAATGAGAAACCCAAGTGATCAAATGGAGATCACCTCTATGTGTATCCACACTACACGTCACCGAATACTAATTGATGCTAGTCCTTAAACCTCGTAACCGATCTAGTCTTCTTTGATTAATCAAGAAACAAAGAAGAGATGGAAAAATTGAAAACCCTAGATGGTTTTATTGTTTTTGCCATGAGATGGGATGGAGGGGAGGGAGAGATTAGTTGGTGATTAGTTGTTATCATTAAGAGTAAATCAAGGGATTCCAATTTACCTAATTAAACTCTAATCTTATCCCTTTTCCATTCCATGGGCCGGCCATAAGTGGGCTCAAAATGGGCTTCCCATTTTGTTTCCAAGTCCAATAGAATAAGTCCAACACTTAGTTATTAGAAGCCCAATAGCGGTTCCTGGTTACTTACGGTTATTTATATATCGTAAATACGATAATCACGATATATAAAATGGCACCTCAGTGTATATGTGTGTGACCCCATAGGCTCACATATGTCTAGCCATATAATTAGTCATTATGACAAGAGCATACTCCAACAGCTCCCACTTGCGACGTCATAATAATCAAGTAATTATACAAGCAATGGTTAGCGTCTAGCAACACGCCAATGCCCCTAGAAATATGTGAGGTTAGTTTCTTAAATGTCTCATTTCAGATGGTTTTATGTCATCTATCCTTTTGTTACAAATACCGTGTTGAATATTAGACATGGATCAAAAGTCATTCTAATAGTTCAACTATTATGTTTCTCGATATAGATATTGAACAAGATTACCAAGTGGATTTAAGATTCATCTTAATTTCATTTGGGTACGGCCATACAAACATCTGTTCAATTCATCGAGGGGCCCAATAGTATCTAGCTCCAAAACAAGTGGAGGAACAAATCCCGTTTTGACTACACGTGTCATTCACATGCTTCATATCACTCCTGATAATGGCTTTTATAACTACCTTATTCAGGATAGCGTTTAACCATATCAAGGAATGAAATTCCACACATGCAAAACCTGCTTGCATCTCAAGTCTAAGGATAAGAGACATAACCTCTTGCGAGATTCACTATTGACGACGATCCATGTAGTGAATACTCGTAGGTTGGGTCAATCCAATGTTCATCACAATGAACAACATGTGAGTGTGGCAAATAAATCACCAACACGCTCACATTTGTCTTAATTTGATGATACTCCCGTATCGTCAACCGACAATGGATAATTTTAGAATAAATAAATTATTCATGGATTAAACATGCAAATATAGAACACAGTAGTATAAATGAAGACGATCATACCAGGTATATCAATTCATTATATAATACGACTGCTTACAGTTCCATTATCCAAATACTAAAAACAGATATGCATAAGACTACTCATAGGTCAGAATCCGATGTTCCCACCATGATCGAATCATTTTGTACAAGGCAACAAGTAGTCATCTGAGTAAACTTTGAGAATACTTCTTTCAAAATTCATGAAAGGTTTGAATGATGATTGTCCTTTGTATGTGTGCAATCAAGTACAAGACGAGTATTGCAACAATACATTCCATAGGGTGTTTGAAGCTAGCAAGACACCTACTTTAGACAGTCATCTGAATAGTTTCTCAAACTATAAAGTATTCTTATTCTTTTAATGTATAACGCATTAATGCTCTCATTCGAGCACATCTAGTCAGCAATTTCATCATTCATGATGACATCCTACCACGACTAGGGTTGAGTATCACCTCAGTTAAATAAGCATCAGCATATGCAAACAAAACAGAGTTCCTCATATATCCGTAAACTTTTTAACTTATCTTTTGGTCCTTTAAAGGTCCCTTATAATGTTCATTTAACAATTATCTAATGACTATCACTTAGATATTTGTTGTTATCAACTCATCTTGCATTCATGCAAATGATATATACATAGTCCAATGCGTAATATGACTTACATGATGAATCCTTTAGTCGAACTTAAGATTTCCACTCATGTGTTCAATCTCATCAAGTGAGATTGATCATTGAGACTCCCATCAATAACGTGTCATATTATGTTTAGACTTAATAACCGCTTATGTTTATTCTAATAAACATATACTTGACAAGGTTGTATGTCTTATTTTATAAATCCCTCAAGAGAAACTCTATTCCAAGCTAAGGATTAAAGTCTAGCTTAGAAGGAATATTGTTTCTAATATGTTAATGAAATATGAGATTTAAGAAAATAAATACAGTGCTCCAACTTGCTCTTAGTGTACTTAGGAGTAATCTTATTAATCAAAATCAAATTAATGATTTTATAATTAACTCAAGATCTTTGCTCCTAGATGCATGATCTAATCCACACATGGATTATTTTATCTTGTATACATAATAAAGATTATATGGATTCATAAACCTTTTTGATTACTCATCGTCCTCGCAAATGTAATCAACAAGAAAAGTGTTTTGATATCCTATTGTCATATTTCATTTATATGAAAACATGTATGACAACTAATCATCTTTATACATTTAATGTTTGTAGATAGGAAGATTTAATCATAGTCAATTTCTTGAGTACGAGTAAACTCCTTTACTAAGCGTGCATTAAATGTGTGTACAAGTTTGTCCTTTTGAGTCTTCTCATCAAGAAACTCATTCTTAACCTCACAGTCTAACTGATTGGTAAGAGATCAATCAAACTCCATGAGTGATTGTATTTCAAGGACTGCATCTTAACATTCATAGTTTTGAGCTACTCATCAGATACAATATCTGATAATGCATCTCAGTAGTTAGCAGGTTCACCATGATCCTCTAACTTATGTCCCTCAGCATTGATATAAAAACTATATCATTCAGGTGCAAGAGGTATCCTTGCGGATTTATGAATGAGAGATATCAATCTATGGTTTAACATATGCATGTTCAACCATAGTATGACATTAGCAAGTGTACTCAGAAGGTTGTGTTCTTGAATTTAGTTTGTTTTCAAGTGAGACTAATCTCTAGTTTGTTAAATACTTACTCTTAAGTAGTTAACAAATTCAGAACTTCAATTAAGACATAATGAGATTCATCCCATGCCATAATACAATGGTGTCTTAAATTCCTTCTGGGTTGGAATCATATTGAGTGTACACATGGCACACCCAATTTCTAACCTTGATAGCTTTGGAGGTAAAACAGTTTAAGTCATCAAAGATCAAACAATATCAATAGTGTTTGATTTTCCATGATGGACATACCATAAAGTTGTGGTATTCCATGAGGACTGATGTTGTGAGACTATCACACAACTCATTAGATGAACTTATACTTTTGGGCTTACATATCTACCAACCAAGTCAAACCAGATGGCATCAATAGTAATTTTAGCCTACTGCATACTTTACATCATGTGCATGTTTTGACTAGAAAACATAAACATTTAATATTATACATCGTAAGTGTACATGTCTTAACAAGAAGACATAACAAATCAACATCTTACTTTACGTTATAAGTCTTTTAACAATTAACGGAAATTATGTTTGTGTCTTTACAAGAGACCTAAACATATTTAACTAAAGTAATTACGAGCGCCGACACTTGGCCTCAATAGTAAATTCAAGTTAATTTCATACTTCATGATTATGACTTTACAAGAAAACATAATCATATTTACTAAACAACTTAGTGAATATGTTGAAGTAGCTTTTCATGTACTTCATGATTATGACTTTACAAGAAAACATAATCATATTTACTAAACAATTTAGTGAATATGTTGAAGTAGCTTTTCATGTTATCTTGATATTTGTTCTAATTAGGACAACATACATTTTATGTGTAGAAGTCCTAGTAGAATCTTAGTTTCTTACCTTGCAGTCAAGAAAAACCATTAGTCATATTGTTATATGTTGTACCTTGCACACATTAAGATTTCTCCCACTTGTGCATGGCACAACATCATGAGAGTATACAAACACCACTATGCTCGTGTGTTTGTATGAGCAATATGACAATGTCTAAGATAACATATGATTTTTAGTTAAAATCAAAACATAGATAGGTAGAACTTTATCGTTTTAATAATGAATCATGCATAACAATTTTATAGATAACATTTCAGGAAGCAACATCAGGAACGCGACAAGTTATCTTATAAAATTTATGCAATGGTTCTTATATAAACTATGATGCTTGACATGTGGAAAGTAATGTATTATTTCAAGACAATCTAGAAATAAGATGGGCAACTTGCACGGTAATAAAGCTTACAACTCCCACTGGATTAGACAACATTACATGTGTTTCGTCACCAGTAATATAATCACGTAGCTCCCACTGGATTAGACAACATTACATGTGTTTCGTCACCAGTGGAGAGTGAGCGGCGATTAGATACTTTCCTTCTTTCATTGAATATCTACACATTATTGCTAATGTGAGTCACTTTGACTAGTAAACATGTACTTAGGTATTCAAGAAAGTGCATCAAGTTCTAACATATAGATGATGGGCTAGTCATCATTGCTATTTTAACTTGAAAATAGGCATGCATTTCCTCCATAATCGGTCTACTTTACCACAATGGTATGTAGTACCTTAGTAGGCTTATTGGGTTAAGACAAACTGCTAGGTAATCATGCTAGTAATTGCCTTTATCTCTTTGCGGTTTATTGATACTTCCATCTTCTAATTATTTAAACTCATTTTAGTTTGGTAGCTATAGAAAACGTGTTCTCTAGTTATCCAAATATCTTATATTTCATCAATGTTTCAAAACCGAAACTAGGGTTATAAAACAATCTTGAAAGAATAAGATGTGTAAACATACTTAACCGTTTTGACTTTTACAAGACATCACGATTTCTAGAGTAGGTGTTCTTTGAGTTTTATTAGAATTAGGAAAATTCAAATATTCCTATTATGGCTTTTCCTCATAAAGAAAAAGGATAGGAACAAGTCTCTTTCTTACAAGGAAAGTCGACTCAGTTCGTACTTTTAACAAGAAAAGAACAAACTTTCGTTTACGGTTGTGTTGCATTAATTGAATATACAAATTTCATATTTAGTATTTTCGATAATTATCCTTTTATAAATTAACTACCGCATGTTTATAATTTAAAACAATTAATTTACGAAAAGGCTAAGATCCACATTGTGCTTCTACTATCACATCAGTTGATCTGCTAGCAATAGTAGATTCAATTGGTAGGCGACGATCACTAATTGTATTACATGTACAACTCTTAGATCCTTATGGGACTCATGGCATCTAGTGTCAAACAACTAGTGTCATGTAGGCATGTTTAGTCCCATCTTTGCCTCGGGTCAAGGTCTAACCGCTTAACTCGATTAAGTCATCCAATTTGAAAACGTGTGATAATATATCTAGGTCTCACACATAGAGAATAGTCACCTTGGGTTACAATTCAACCTAGGTCCCACGTATAGGCAAAAGGTAATTGCAAGTGTCCTCAAAATTGGACGGCACGACTTAAATTTTGACGGGTAAAATATTTTGATGTGGATCAAAAATGTATACGAAAGAAGCATGCATTCATTCTTCGTAGCACAAGTTAAAAACTTTTCTTAACTTAAGTCTAATCATTGTTTTAATTTATGTGTGTCAAGTTGTCCATTTTCAAGACTAATATAAATCCTAAGTGGATTATAATTAAGTTTGAACAATACAATAAATAAATAAACAACCTTAACTAGTTTAAGTGTTATTTAGAAAACAATGATTTTTAAGTTTCAAATCATATTTAAACTTAGTTAAACTAAATCATAAGACTTAGTTCAAAATGGTTTATGTTTCGTTTTAAGTTTTAAGAAAACAATTTTCGTTTTTCATGTAGTCACAACATACATAAAACAACCAAACAAACATACAACCACAATATGCAAAACCTCAACCGATGAAAATCCTATGCTTGGTCTCGTGAGCCATCACGAGAACCAAGAGTCAACTAGGGACACAAACCACAACCACACGGAGGGCTCCCACTTGCCCCAAGACAATCATGGGCAAGTAAAGGCCCATAATGCACATGAAAACATGATTCTGTTAGCCCAGTTTTTCTGTCTTGCGAGGCCCAAATGTCCTAGAAGAAGTCCTCCTCTTGCTTCGGCCCAAACTAGAGAGTTGTAGGCCCATGTCTTGGGAACCTGCACGAAAAAATTTAGCCAAAAATACCTTACCAATCTCCTGGAAATCGCGTTTTCCCATCAGGTGTCCAGCAGCTATTTTTGGTCCAAATTTCTTCATTCTTTTGCCATTTGCTTCCAAGCTCTCGGTTACATGATATATAAAGTAAAGTACATCTAATATACTTTGTATCTACTATAATAATGCCCAAACAATGGCAAAACCAAAATGAAATACATTGCAAAAGTGCCGAAACAATGGCAAACCCCAAAAACAAGAAAATCAACCAACAATCACAATCACAACGCACAAGTGGTCTAGGTTTTCATCGGCTTTGCATATACACATAATAATACATTAATATTATGATCATGACAAGTTGTTGGCTAACTCCATGGACAAACATGCATGTATTTGCCATGGATAACAAAATAAATAACAAGAATTAAATTGTTAGCCAACGAATCGAAGAAATAATTGACAAGAATTAAAACCCCGAATGGTACGCGTTACAAATGGCCATAGACTTATAACCCACTGATATTAGGACCTTCTTAACACCATTTTACCACAGAAAAATAAGCCTCATGGGCTGATTAGAAATCGGGTTAAAAATCTCTTAAAGAACACGTTTTTAGGCCATTTTACGGGTACCGATCAAGTAAATAATTGATGTATGCATAACAAATGGCCTGTAACATCCCGCCTACTCAAACCACAATATTGTCCGCTTTGCCCGCAGGCTCACGGCTTTGTTTTTGTGGCCTCATGTGAAGACTTCCCGGCAGGTCACCCAAGCCAGTACTACTCTCACATGAGCACGCTTAACTGCCAGTTCCTAAGAACCCCACTCGCAGTAGACCACAAAACACGTTGTGTTATTGTAAGGCGAATGTTATCTTATGAACCCAGCATCTCTCCAGGCCACAGCCGATGTGGGATTTGCCTAGGGTGTTACAATCACCCCCCCCCCCTCAGGGACTCATCGTCCTCGATGAGGTTTGCCCCACCATCCTGAACGGCTCTGGAGTGGCTCTGATACCACTTGTAACATCCCGCCTACTCAAACCACAATATTGTCCGCTTTGCCCGCAGGCTCACGGCTTTGTTTTTGTGGCCTCATGTGAAGACTTCCCGGCAGGTCACCCAAGCTAGTACTACTCTCACATGAGCACGCTTAACTGCCAGTTCCTAAGAACCCCACTCGCAGTAGACCACAAAACGCGTTGTGTCATTGTAAGGCGAATGTTATCTTATGAACCCAGCATCTCTCCAGGCCACAGCCGATGTGGGATTTGCCTAGGGTGTTACATGGCCATAGGATCAAAAAGTCCAGATCTTAAGACCTCATATATGTCGACATATTCAGAATATATAAGCCCTAGGGGCTGTTTTAAAATTACACATTTAAATCCATTAAAAACCCACGTTTTTAGCCATTTTTACGCATACAAGATGATCATATGACAACATATGATGGCTCGTGATACCACTATAGGTGATGTATGATAAAAATAAGCACAGCGGAAAACATCACCATACAAGGATCCATATAGCCATATGATCAATCTAAATAAAAACAAATTAAACAAACATGTTTTATACCTTTGTAGCGTGATCCGGGTAACACCACCAATATCACCACACGAATGAAATGAGAAACCCAAGTGATCAAATGGAGATCACCTCTATGTGTATCCACACTACACGTCACCGAATACCAATTGATGCTAGTCCTTAAACCCCGTAACCGATTTAGTCTTCTTTGATTAATCAAGAAACAAAGAAGAGATGGAAAAATTGAAAACCCTAGATGGTTTTATTTTTTTTTCCATGAGATGGGATGGAGGGGAGGGAGAGATTAGTTGGTGATTAGTTTTTATCATTAAGAGTAAATCAAGGGATTCCAATTTACCTAATTAAACTTTAATCTTATCCCTTTTCCATTCCATGGGCCGGCCATAAGTGGGCTCAAAATGGGCTTCCCATTTTGTTTCCAAGTCCAATAGAATAAATCCAACACTTAGTCATTAGAAGCCCAATAGCGGTTCCTGGTTACTTACGGTTATTTATATATCGTAAATACGATAATCACGATATATAAAATGGCACCTCAGTGTATATGTGTGTGACCACATAGGCTCACATATGTCTAGCCATATAATTAGTCATTATGACAAGATCATACTCCAACACGTATTCCATTCAATTCACAAATATCCGAATGTATCAGCTCTAACAATCTAGTATCACGTTTAACTGATGGAAAAGGTTTCTTTACAAACTTTGATTTTACACAGGTTTCACATTTTTCGAAATTTTTGTTTTGAAATTTAATTAATCCGTTGTGTTTCATCTTTTCAATATTTTTAACATTTATATGTGCTAAACGTTTATGCCATAAAGAAATAGAACATGCAGGAGAAACAACGGATATTTGATTAATTTCATGAACATGTAAACCAACAACAGAATCAAAATTACTTCTTAAAGAAACATTTGAAATATGATTGCTAGCAATAGAACTAACTATGCTATTTCTTTCTGATATATTTTTAGGGGGCTCATTTTCCACATTTAGTCGATACATCCCTTCTTGGTAGTATCCTTTTCCCACAAAAAGGCCGCGTCTAGTGATTACAACCTTCCTTGACTCGATGGCGATTTTGAAACCATGTTCGTCAAGTTTACCAACAGAAACTAGACTCTTGGATATTGTAGGAACATGAAGCACATTATGAAGAGTCACGATTTTATCAGATGTGAACTTCATTTGTACCGTTCCTACACCGCAAACATCGGCTCTATCACGATTAGCCATCATCACCTGCCTACCCGTTACCGCAAGATAAGTTGTAAAACTATTTCTTGATCCCACTACATGAATAGTGGCTCCTGAATCAAGATACCATGCGCGTGCGGCAGTAATTCGGGTGATTTGAGCTATCATCGATACCCTACTAACAACTGGTTTTGGTTTCGGTTTCAATTTGTTCAGTCTAAATGGTCCGCATTTGATAGTTTTCTTTTTAAAACTCCATGCCTTCATTAGACCATCACATGTATGCCTTTTGTTTGGAACAAAAGTACTTAAAAGAATGTTGTATTGGAGTGCTCTGTCACAACAATATGCAATAATCTTAACATATAGAAGTGAAAGTATTACACCAAGATTAAACATGTACCTTGTTAACATTCTGAGAATCCACAATAGTATTCCAAAACAAAACCAAATATAAAATGTAACAACAACAATCTTGGACTCGGACTCGAAATCGAACTTATGGAATTTGAAAACAAACAAAATTAGAACATGCATCATCATTATGTGTTTCACCATTGCTTTGAAACACATGAACATCTTTATACCAATAGAACCAGCAACTATAATCCACTCGATCAGCCCGAACCCGAAACAAACAGCAACTATCATTACCAATAACATGCTATAACCTGAGAAAAAACCCATAACAAACAGAACCGTACGGGAAGAAATTCCCTGTCCTTTTAAGTACTTTCGGCACTCCGTTAGTTGCTCGAGTCTACAAGCCTAAGCACCCAGGATTAATACAGTTCTACACACGTAACCGTTGAGTAGCAACAACTCACGATTACAACACAATGGTGGCAACATAACTGATAAGAACAGAAGCAAACAAAGCTTTGTGTTTTTGAATGAATATGGCTGTTTTTGTTATCTTCTTCATACACCCAATACTCACTGTATATAACAATGAAAGTAGACGTGATATAACCCACTCCCAAAATAAAAGTAGATAATGGGAGGTTACCATATGATCAGGTCAAACTTTATCTCAAAATACAAGTGCTACTCCAACTTGTACCAATAGCTTTGTTATAAATACTATCACTTGCAGCTTCAAGTGTTTGTACTTTATGCTTCATAAGTGGCCAAACTTGCCAACATTATTTAAGTCCCAACAATGAATATGTCATTAAGTGCTTACTTCATGGCAACGAACATCATTAGTCCATATAGTGGTATGTAATTTGAATGATGATGGAATAATAGATGTTGCAAGTTTAACTTGTAGGCGTATTTGTTTTTAAAAAATAAAATAAACTAGACAATATAGAATATAATAGATACTGTTGGTATGTTAACTATAAAATGTGAAGATGAAAAGTTTATGTTTCAACAACTCTAAAAATTTTAAAAAGTTTCATTTGTTAGCTTTTTGTTTAAAAGCTACATGTTAAATATAACAGTTTGAAGTTTGTATTACCAAACAAAGCTTTTTATTTTGGAGGAGCTTATTTAAAAAAAAAAAAAAAAAGGCTTACAACTCTAAAAAGCTTTAAAAAACTCCATACAAACAACTATATGGGTTAAGAAAATGCATAATCATATATATTTCCAATATAAACATCAAAATATGGTATATACTCAAATACAATTTTCTAGTGTATGATGTGCAATCTAGTTAAAACACGTTTTGAATAAATTTGATATTTTGATGTTTAAGTTAGTTAAATATGGAATTGACATTTAAAAAAAATTATAATTATTGTTGTTTTCTATTTTTTTACTGTCTACATAATAACTGTTTTAAAATTAGCTAATGTTTTTCTATAATTCGTATAATAATTTCAAGTGAGGATAGTATGATAAATGTAATTCGAGTAATGGGCAATAATTTGACACAACTCGAAAAAAAATGGACAAATAAATTGAGACAGGTAAGTATATAACAAAGAGAAATGCTAGGCTCGCACAATTTTCTTATGAGAAAATTGTGCACTCAACATGCCACATGTGGATGTGAATTTTATTTGGTGAAAATTGCGTGAGTTTAACATTTCTCAATTACAAATATTTGACTTTTTCTTCTATGTGAAATGAGATAAAGAAGAATTTTGCTGCACGCGTGTGCTGCAATGGTGAAATAGATAAAATTTTATTTACATAAATTTATGCACAAAGTAAAAATTAAACAAAAATAAAAAAATAAAGTGTTAGAACTTAAAAGTAAACATATGAAATAATTATAGTTTTTCTACACTAAAACATCAAAATAAAAAAGCAAGAAACATAAGAATGGGTAAAGTTGGAAACATGTAATGAATAGTAAAGTTTTGTGAATCGATAGTAAGTAAAATTGGTCGTTTGAGGAATTGAGGGTGTTTTAAGGACTTTTCGGTTAGTAATGCATGGAAGGATATGCGTCCAAGAGATGTGGAGGTTGCTTGGGCTCGGCTAGTGTGGTTTACGCATTCTATCCCGAGACATGCTTTTCCCCTTTGGTTAATTATGAAATGTAAGCTCAAAACGCAAGATCTTTTGAAACAATGGGATACTCCAGGGTCGAACTCATACTTGTTGGTATGCCCATTGTGTAAGGTTGAGCCAGATTCTCATGAGCATCTTTTTTTTTAGTGTCGTTTTTCTTCGTATGTGTGGTCGTGTGTCAATGTTAAAGCAGGTCTCCATCAGGTCTCTTCTTCAACGTTCGGGGCGAGCTAACTGTGCTTTGTCTAATTTCAGCTAAGGGACACAAGAGAACAGCCTAGTACTCCAAAGGACCGAAGCTAAGACCACTTGCAAGAAATTGCTCCAACAAGTTTTGTTTATGATAAAAGACGTAATACCAACTATAGAATAAGACTTATTTATAGTGTCATTTGATTCTAGCAAATTCTCGTTTATAACGGATCAAATGGACCACTTAAGAAATTATGGTATATGTGCTTTATTTGTGATTTATGAGATCTAAACAATGTCTATGATGTCTTATCATACACTTTTATTATCATATCACTAGTGAGACTATACTTCATGGTTTCTATACCCCAACTTTAGCTCAATGAAATGGATTAACCTAGCAAAGAAAAAAAACATCTAGACAAGTTTAAGGGATACACATCCTTTTCGAAATGCATCAGTTGACATTTTCAGAACCATATTACAGTGTATAACAGGTTTTGCATATAGTTTTAGACATTCACAGATCAAATTGGATTACGGGTCAGATTGCATATACTGTAATTTTTTTTTTGAAAGGCAATTTATTCCAACCGAACAAACCAAATACAAACAAATTAACAAGGTGATTAAGTATAGTGGACCCAAGAAAAAAAAAAGATACAAAAAAAAGCTTAATACTAACTTGAAGGATACTACATGAAACACAAAAAGTAAACCATATGCAGTTTATGCACCATCATCTGCACAACTTTGGCAACTCCAACTATCACAAATTAATTTGGGCCCATGATCACTAAAGCCAAACGACCCATTAACAGAGAAAAAGCTCATCATGTAGTGCAGACCACACTAAACATCCTAACATGTATAAAATTTCAATATGTCCCACACTGCCAAACACCCCTAACCTGTATAATTGCTGCTAAATTGCTGCCCCATTATACCAAACACCCATACAATGAGATAAACATTACCGTGGATCATAGAACCACACTGCACTTTAGACCTTGTACCAAACTGTCATGAATTACAAATTGCAGACCATAGAACCTATACCACACTAAATTAAGATGGTGTTGGAATTTAATATCATGACAAACATAAATTAAACACATAAAGCATCAAAGTAATAGCGAAAGCGAGTAGGAACATATAATGCATAAATTAATTAACCAAACATAAACGTATACGTACCTTTGGATTCTAGCTAAACAATAATCAATCTAAGCAACAATAGTGATGAACCCTAATTAGGGTTTATAAGGATTACACGAATTGCCCCTTACCAATTTTGCAGTTCAATCCAAGATACTAACAATAATGTGTTAGTACCACGTTTTTGTACACACGTACTATAACGAATTAAAGTTATGCTAGTAAACTTAACACAAAACGGTTTTGTTTGTAAAAACAAAAAGTCGAACACCCTTGGAGGGGGTTTCGGCCGATTGATCACAAAAGAAAAGAAAAACATAAGTTAAGGTTATAGTATGTGTACAAGAGATGCAAAAACTAATAACCCTTGATGTGTCTAAGTAGTTAAGGACAAAAATTTCGGTGTTTCGGTCAAGGACCGAGATACGAAATTTTTGGTATTTCGGTGGAATTTCGGTAATTTTAAATATTAATATTTTATATATTTTATATAATATATCTATAGTTTTTTACTAGTAATATATAGAAGTTTGCATATAATATTTGTCCATTAATACTCATCAGCCCACTCCAATTTTTTAAACATCCAAAGCCCAAAATTAAACAGCCCATCCACAAAATTAAACAGCCCATCCAATTAACTAATGAAAAGTGATATACACCAATCACTTTACCTAACCCTACAAACACTTCTCATAAAAAATCAGCCCCCATCATTTCTCTGCTCCTTCATCAGTCTCATGTAGCACACTTCAACAGATTCTCCATCTCTTCATCAGCAAAAAATAGAACTACACAAAACTGATCTCTTCATCAGCAAATCTCAACAGATTCTCCCTCCTTCATCTTCCTCCCTTCGTCACTTCAACAACCAAAAGTTTTTAAAACATCAAAATCCGGCCCAAATTAAAATACAATCACAAAAATTAAAACATCAAAATCCGGCCGAAAAAACCCTAGATCTGAAAAAAGAGGCGGATTTGAAAAAAAAAACCCTAGATCTGAAAAAAGAGGCGGATTTGAAGCGTTGACCGATAATACCGCCTTTTCCACCGAAAATTTGGGTATATTTTCGGTCAAATTTTGGTATTTTTCGGTCAATTTCGCCGAATATCTCGGTAGCGAGATTTCAAACGAAATTTGAAACGAAATTTGATTAGACCTCCGAAATCCGAAATTTCGGTGGTATACCAGTGGTATACCACCGAAATTGATAACACAGAACCCTTGATGTGTTTATATAGTGTTAATAACTTGGAGCTCAAGTTGGATTTGGGTTGGGTTTTCCCCTCCCCCACCGATCGGCTAACATCCCACAAAGGGGATCCGGAAGCTTCTTGACTTACCAATTATTAACACATAATTCTTTCCTTATATTCGTCTAACGGTCATTAGTCATTATCCGATAAATACTAACGGTCGTTATATATTTTGTGTTTTAAATAATTAAATATAACCTTTTATATATAATTATTATTCTTTAATTCTCATACGTAAAGTATGCAATCCCGTGGTCTCGAGTTCGATCCTAACATACGACTACTAAAATAATGTCCATAAACTAACAGCTCCCACTTGGACATATTTTAATAGTATAATCACATCGGTTAGTGTCTAGCAACACTTCGATGCCTCTAGTATAACTCGAGTAGGTCTCCTGGAAAAAACCTTTAAAGATTCATCATTAATATTATCCTTTTAATTGTTACTAATACTACATTAAATAAAGATATGGATTAAAGTCATCCTTTATTCAACTATTCTGTTTCTCGTTGTTTGTGATTGAGCAAGATTACCAAATCTTCTGAACACATTCAGGGGAGATCTTGGGCGTGGCCACGCAAACATCTTGTCAACCCTATGAGGGGCCCAGCAGTATTAAACTCCAAAATAAATTTGAAGAAACAAATTCTATCTTAACTACAAGCATAATCCATGAATTTTACAACACTTCTGAAAACAATCCTTATGACTACCAGTTACATGTAGCGTTAAATTGTTCCACAGAAATGCACTACATTCATGACAGTTATCTGGTATCTCAAGTCTGAGGATAACTATTCATGATTTACTTAATAACAACATCCATAAAGTAACATCATGTAGTTTGGGATAAGTCCTATATTCAATTCATTAAATATCATGTAAATTTTGTATGACTACGCATCAATATACTTTCAAGTATATGTTGGAATTTAATAATCATGACAACTCATATATTAATCTAATAAACATCTTACACATATGCGGAAGCGTAGGATCTATTTTAACACATAAAAGATTAACCGAAAAATAAAGTAACGTACCTTTTGATTCTAGCAAGAACAAGAATCAAATTTCAATCTTCTTCTTTAATATCAAAACGGATTACGAGATACCCCTTACCTTTTTGTATCTCAATCCATGAATATCAACTATAATGAGTAGATACCACAATTTTGTACACACGTACTATAACCGAATTAATGAGATTGCTAGATCTTGAAAACACAAATAAACCAAAAAAATTTTGTTTATGAAAAACTTGGATCGATTAACCCTAAGGGTTATGTGATCGATCGGCTATAAGTCAAGAAGAAGAGAAAAGAGATTTAGGGTTATAGCAAGAGTGCAAGTGTGTTGAAACAATAACCCTAGGTCTTGTATTTATAAATGAGAAATCTTGGAGAACAAGTTTGGCAACGGGTTGGGTTTGGTAACCCTATGCCGATCGGTTCATGCATCCCCAAGGGATTTCGAAACCTTATTGATCCTCTAATTTCATCTATAGACCTTCTCTTATTCTCTAACGGTCGTTAGTCAATTTCCGTTAACTACTTAACGTTCGTTAGTCGTTATTTTTTTGTGTTTCAATAATTAAATACATAACGGTTTATATATTAATTGTTGTACATTAATTCCTCATACGTAATGTGTGCAATCCCGTGGTCCCGAGTTCGATTCTAGACATACACACATTAATATTTGTCTATAAAACTAACAGCTCCCACTTGGACATCTATTAATAGTGTAATGACATTGGTTAGCGTCTAGCAACACGCCAATGCCCCTAGTACAACTCGGGTGGTGGTCTCCTGGAAAAACCATTCGATGATTCATCATCATACTTATCATTTTGTTTCTAATACTACGTTAATAAAGATACGGATCTTAGTCATTCTTTATTAACCATTCTGTTTCTCGTTGTTTCTGATTGAGCAAGATTACCAAATCATCTGAACGTATTCCAGATAGATCTTGGGTGTGGCCACACAAACATCTTGTCAACTCTACAAGGGGCCCAGCAGTATTAAACTTCAAAACAAATTTGAAGGAACAAATTCTCTCTTGACTGCGAGCATAACCCATGAACTTTGCAACACTCCTGAAAACAATCCTTATAGCTACCAGTAACGTATAGCGGTAAATTGCTTCACAGAAATGCACTACATCCATGACAGTTATCTGGTATCTCAAGTCTGAGGATAACTATATATACATGATTTACTTGATGACAAGATCCATAAAGTAAACTCGTGAAGTCGGGATAAGTCCTATATTCAATTCATTGAATATCATGTGAAATTGGCATGTCAATGCATCAATATACTTTCAAGTATATTCTACCAATACTCAGATTTGTCTTAATTTAATGATATTCCCATATCATTAATCGACAACGGACAATTTAGAATAATCAATATATTCAAGGATTAAACATGCAAATACAGGATATATTATTAAGAAAATGACAATCAAACATAACAAGTATTTTATTTCATTAAAATAATAATTGTTCATAACATCCCATTATCCAAACACTAATCACAGATGGGCATGAAACTACTAGCTAAACAAAGTCCTATGCCTTCAGCATGTTGATTAAGCTTTCCACTAGGTAAAGCCTTCGTTAAAGGATCTGCTAGGTTATTATCTGTGTGAACATCTCCACTTGTTCTCGAACATAGTGATATTTAATCAGGAAATGTCTGGTACCCTTCATGATTCCAGGTTCATTGGCAAATGTAATTGCGGCTGAATTGTCACAATACATCTTTATAGGTTTTTCGATTGAGGGCATAACTCCAAGCCCTGAAACGAACTTCCTAATCCAGACAGCTTCCATTGCAGCTTCTGAAGCAGCAATATACTCACTTTCTGTTGCAGACTGATGCGTGCGTGCGAGTGCTCTAATTTATACCCACGGTATGTCGTTGTGGTTTTAGCAGTATTCAAGTTTTAAATTTATATTTAGCCGACTTATCAATAACACACACACTTTAACGAGCAGTGTACCCGGTCAGTATGAATATAATTGATGAGGCGAAAAGTGTACCGCTTTTAAGGGGTCATTTAAGCCCTAAATCGTATTTATTTGATCAAATATTGCCCTAAATCGTTCCTTTTGTCATTTTAGGTACTTTTGAGGAGAAATCTGGAAAAGGAGGCATTTTGGACGTTTTTGGAGCATTAAAGTGAAGAAAACGGCAAAGTCTCAAAAATCGGCTAAAAGTTACTCTTGACGGCGTCACAATTTATACTGGACGGCGTCATGCCTTGGCAAGAAAAGTTGGACGTGAAATTTACTCATGACGGGCCAGTGAAAATAGCATGTGAATTCTGACGGCGTCACGCTTTAACTTGATCGAGGGCGTCACGGCTTAAATCATAAGGGGACGGCGTCACGTTCATGGTTCGACGGCGTCAAGCCTTGATAAGCCAGAATGGATTTTGGAAGAGCTAAAGAGGGACGGCGTCAAGAAGGTCATCCGGGAACCCTAAAAGCGGCGAGGTGACGGCGTCACACTCCATAAGGTGACGCCGTCAGATCCAAAAATCTATATATAGTTTTCTAATTTTTTGTCATTAGAGAGAGCTTAGTGTGTGGAATTTTGGGAGAAAACCCTAAGACGATTTTAGCTACTTTTTCAGGGCTTTTTGCCTTGAGATCTTCCATGTTTCATTGAAAGATAAGTTATCAATTAATCATTCAATATGTCTATGTGTTGTTTGATTCTATCTTATTCTTGTCTTTTGTTTAACATGTTAGGCTAAATTTATCTTGTGTTTGCTTAGATCTAATGAAACCTAGCTATTGATTATTGGTTGTTAGTGTGTTGTTAGTTGTATTGGATGATTGTTTATCTATGTTAGGCTTAAGAAAACTGGCTAACTTCCTATTCGGTAACTTGCTTGAACGTCTTAAGAAACATGAACCAAATGCGTACTAAAGGTTTTTATGGTTGTATTTAATGCACAAGCGAATTCTAGTGATCCCATGTTAGGAGCTTCCTAGCCGGCTCGACATAGGAGTGAAGTAGGAGCTTGTAGAGTTGGGGAAGTAAGTACGCCACCCCACGAATGGTATTAAGGAATACACCCGTCATCCACGCAACTAATACACACTAATTAACCGGTAAAAGATAGTTAGGGAGTAAGGAAATCTAAGTAAACACATTTCTCTACACATAAGTTTCTCACCACATTTTATTTTCAGTTATTTTATTTTATTTGCATTCGTAGTAATTTGGGTTAGTTGACTAGCAACTAATTCCGCCCACTCCTTCAAAACCGAGATTTTACTTGCTTTCATAAAAAATATAAAAAATACAAAAAGAATCTTCCTCAACCCTTAGACCTAATTAGAGTAGCCTTTCACACCTAACGAACACTATTCCCTGTGGAGAACGATCAATCCCCCGTACTTACCACTACACTATACTACATCGGTCAGGTACACTGCCTGGTGGGGTTGTAAGCCTCTTGAGATCCCTCGAGAGGTAAAACCTGTTGTAAGGTTACAAAACCACGCAATCAAGTTTTTGGCGCCGCTGCCGGGGAATAGTTATTGTTTAGGTTGAATTTTTATTTCTATTAGGTCTACTCACTAGATTCCTTTCTAGTGAGATTTTTATTTTATTTTTCTAGGTTTTCTTTAGTCTATCTATTTTCTTCGTGTCTTTGTTCGTAACCATTACCGTCCGACATCATGGAAGATGGTAATATCCTTAACCCACACAACCCACCACCACAACAACCACCACCACCTCCTAGAGCCCGTACTTTAGGAGAGTATTCCCGTCCTAGCCACCATGGCTATCGAAACACCATTGAGCTCACTCAAGGAGCCAATATCACACCCTTGCGATCCGACACCATCCGGTTGGTGCAAAGCGGATGCGCATTCCATGGACTTCGTTCTGAAGATCCTAATCAACATCTCAAGGACTTTCTTAAAATCGTTGATTCTATAGACCTTGATGTTGCCACTCGAGAGACGACCCGATTGCGTCTCTTCCAATTCTCTTTGCGGGACCAAGCTAGTCAGTGGCTAGAACGTCAACCCGCAGGATCCATCACCTCTTGGGATGATCTCACCACTCGTTTCCTTGCTCAGTTTTTCCCACCGGGGAGAACTACCAAGCTAAGGAAGGATATCTTGATGTTTGAACAACATCAAGGCGAAACTCTCTACGAGGCATGGACTCGATTCAAGGACTTACTCCAAAAGTCCCCCACCATGGCATAGAACTTTGGCTCCAAGTCCAAATCTTCTATGACCATGTCAATCTCTCCACGAGGCAAACCATTGACCAATCGGCCGGTGGCAAGCTACGTGATCTAAGTGCGGAACAATCATGGGCTCTCCTAGAGGATCTTGCTCTTTATGACAACGAAAGTTGGAGTGATCCCCGTGATTTGAATAAAACGGTCAAGGCAATATCTTTGCCTTCTAACAATTCAAGCACTTCTGACCGTAGGATCATAGAACTTGAAGACCAAGTCAAGTTTCTCATGAAATCCTACGAGGCTCCTAAACCTTCAAGCCAAGTGAACAAAATCACTTCTTCATGTGAATTATGTAGTGGTCCCCACGACACTCGTGATTGCATGGAACTCCCCGAACAAGCTTTTGTGGACTACGCATCCTCGCGTACCGACGAAGCGGGAGACAAGTGGTACACTTTCAAACCCGAGCCAAACCCTTACGGTGATTCATACAACCCCTCATGGAAAAATCACCCGAACCTTAGGTGGAAACAAAACCAAAACACTCAACAAACCAATTCTTCCAACCCACCTAATCGTTTCCAATCAAGCGGTTCCAACTCGAACCGTACTTTCAACAACAATCCTTCCGGCAATGGTAGTACCAATAACTTTGAAGGATTGATGTCTCAATTTATGGCATCTCAAGAAGCTCGTTTAGCCAAGTTTGAAGCCGATTTCAAACAAAAACAAAGCGAGATGACCGATAAGATTGACACCTTGTTGAAAGCCCTCAATGACCGAGAAATGGGAGCACTCCCTAGCAACACGGTCAAGAACCCGAAACTAAATGTCAACGCTATTTCATCGGTTTCGTCCCCTAGTTCTTGTCCACAATATTATTCGGTCAATTCCATGAGCACGTGTTTCAAACAAACCCAAGTCGTTCCAAATGACCAAGAAGTTATGACATCCAAATTGGTCAACAACATAGTTGAAACACCTCCCACTCAAAACCTTGACGAAGAATTCAAGGAGCTCCACCTTGAAAGTCCGGTTGATGATGAGTTGGATGAGAAGAAGCTCAAGTTAGGCGAAAAAGGGACCGCCTTTGTTCAAAACAAGCTACCTAAGAAGTTAGATGATCCAGGCTTATTTGTTCTACCTTGCAAGATCGGTAATTCGGAGGCTTATGACACATTAGCCGATCTTGGATCAAGCCTTAACCTACTTCCGTTACCTCTCTACACCTCTCTAAAATTAGGAAAACTTGAAGAAACCGAGGTGATAATAGGCTTAGCGGATGGAAGTGTTGCTTACCCGGTTGGAGTAGTTAAGGACGTGTTAGTGCACATTGGAAAACTAACCATTTTAGCCGATTTCCACGTCCTTGATATGGTTAGCGACCCTACATGCCCCTTGTTGATAGGTAGAGGATTTTTGGCGACCGCTAGTGCTATGATTGATTGTAAGGAATCCAAGATAGCGGTAGGAGAAGGAGAGACTTGGTCAGTCTATGATGTTAAGAAACACGCCTATGATACTAGTGAGGAACCGACACCCCATTGGTTAGAGTTGAATAGGAGACCATCTAGATATGGACCTTGGATAGATAGAGGCTTCATAGGACCCCAACGCCCATTTTACCTAGAAGAGGACTTTGTTAACCGAACGCATTCGGTCGAGCAACTCTTGGCTAGGGACACCGAATTGGATCCATTTGAAGACCCTCTAGTTTTTAGAAGGATGATTGATTTCCTAGGAGTTTTGCCAATTAACCTAGGAATGAATAAGTGGATTTGTGAGGAAGATGATCATAAGTGGAATTGGGATAAACCACCCAAAGATGGAGATGGGTCATGGCATATTAAGATGACGTTGTATGACCCGGATGGAGAGAAGTTTGAAAAGATATATCGTACTAAGCGAACCAATAGGAAACTTCAATCCAAGCTTAACCCTAAAGACGTCCTTGATGACGAGCTCACTTACATAGGGTAGCGTGACTTTGAGTCTAGCTACAAGACTCGTTAATAAAGAAAAGCGCTTCTTGGGAGGCAACCCAAGCTTTATTTGTTTTATTTGCTTTGTGTGTTTATTTATTTGTTTGTTTGATTTTATTTGTTTCCGTATGTGTGTTTAATTTTTATTATTATTGATTCATGTTCAAAACTAAATTGTGAAAATGCTTTATTTTGTTTTTAACTTCGTCTTAACTACATATAAAGGTATTTTGCAAAAGATAAGTGTAAGGGAAATCTAAATCGGTTTATTAGAACACAAATGAACATGAATCGTAATAATAATAAATTAGCATACATATTAGTATTTGTTTGAGTCAAATGCTTGTATCGAGTCATAATGATGTTTTGCAGGATTTCCAGGAAGTAAGGTAAAGGTTTTTCCAGAAATTTTCCGGAAACTTAAAATGAGAATTTTTGTCAGGTCATTTCTGACGGCGTCAGGGGTTATAACCTGACGGCGTCAGATTTAATTTCCAGAAATTTTTGAAAGTTTTGTTTTCATAAAAAGTTTTTATTAAATCTCCAACTTATAATCTCCAGGAATCTGCAAAATTATCATTCCACAAGCATTATATCCTTATATATAGATTTTATCCCGCCGATGTTATGCAGGTTTTCGTGTTTGTTTTCTCAGGTTTAAGAGGTTATTTTGGACAAGGAGATGTTTATGGAATCAAGCTTATGGCGATGCATTAGTCATGGAGCTTCAACATTCTCTTTGGAGGAAGATTTAACCGTGTAATTTCATTATCCACCGAGCGAATCAGGGGAGTATTTGATTTCATTCTTTTACTTTTTACTTTTACATCTTGTTATTTGAACATTGGGGACAATGTTCATCTTAAGTGTAAGGGGGGGTAAAAGTACGATTTTAGAGAATGCCATTGCGCTTGATTTTTGTTTGTTTAATAGTAGATGTGTAATAAAACTGAGAGAAATACTTGTTAAGGTAATTTTAGTGCCAAATTTAAAATTTTTTACAACATTTAGGAGTGAAACTTTGATCTTAATGAGCGTCTCACGGATAGGAGTTATATGACTAGCACAAAAACCGTACCACTAAAAAAATTTTCCACCCCCAAATATGTGAGGTTCGCCCTAGAATTGGTAGGAAAAGCATTTATGCTATGATGTGTGTACCGGTAGCACTTAGATTCTAGAACTTGCGTTAGGACCATTCCGAGGCCACAAGTGAGACTACATTCGTGTAGTTAGATTTACTACATGATAAGAGGCATTAGGATTAACCCATTGTTTTACACCTGTGTTTTTGTTATAATTACTTTGGCTACATTGGTCAAGTAATTCTCCCACACCCTTTGCGTTGTACTCATTTTTAGTACACGATACCCCTAGTACACCCCTCAGAGCCTATCTTTTCGTTTCGACCTTTAAGCATTTTACTTAAAGGAAGAATTTGTTACACCCCACTAAAATGTACACCCAAATCGCCTTAGCCTACCTTGTATGCACTCATTTTTAGTGCATTATTGTTACAACATTTGTTTAAACCCAAGTTAATTATCTAGTTGATTACATGGTTGCTAAGTCGAGTCATATCCTTGTACATATTGTTTTGGGACGATTGGGACTCATGGGTAAAGTACTAGTGTAATGGAGTAATGGGGAAGTACATCATTTATTACGCCCATATGTGCTAAATATTTTAAAAGTACTCCAAGTGTTTCAATTATCTTAATTCGAGTAATTAGAATAGTTATTTGTAAAGTTATGTAAAAGTTCAAGTGTAAGGGGAATGCAACGCCCCTATGATGTTTTATTTTGGATAGTAGGGCAAGAGTGTATGCAAAAAAAAAAAAAAAAAAAAAAAAAAAAAAAAAAAAAAAAATCAAGAAAAATACAAAAAAATGAGAAAAAGAAAAGTAGAAAAAACATACGGACTACCATCCCGTTTTATTTTATGTTTATTTTATGTTTTTGTTATTTTGTTTTTAGCTTAAGATTGAGTCGAGTCTTGGCTTAGCAACATTGTATAGTACATGTAATTAATCAAGATCTTTAACTCGCCACCAGTAAAATATCCTTTATCCAACAAAACCGTGTTTTCCTTTTCCCTACACCTAACGTTATAACCCATTTAAAAGCCCTCTTTGATAGTTTATCTTAGGTGCTTACGCCTAGTGGAGGAGGTTTTCGATCCTTTCCCAAGCCTATGGTAATCTATTTGCTATGACAGGTAGTGAGAGATATTATCCGTTTTCATTTATGAGATTTATTTTTACGACACTTGAGAGATGTGAGTATCTAAACACTACTTGTGAGGTGCTAGTTTGTAATCTCCGTGCTTATTATGATTAAAATGGAACGATTATTTGTTGTAATTACTTTTATATTAGCGTTAAATGACCCCTAACTTGTATTTTGATTAGAATAAAAGCGCATTTGCTTGAGGACAAGCAAATCTCAAGTGTAAGGGTATTTGATGAGGCGAAAAGTGTACCGCTTTTAAGGGGTCATTTAAGCCCTAAATCGTATTTATTTGATCAAATATTGCCCTAAATCGTTCCTTTTGTCATTTTAGGTACTTTTGAGGAGAAATCTGGAAAAGGAGGCATTTTGGACGTTTTTGGAGCATTAAAGTGAAGAAAACGGCAAAGTCTCAAAAATCGGCTAAAAGTTACTCTTGACGGCGTCACAATTTATACTGGACGGCGTCATGCCTTGGCAAGAAAAGTTGGACGTGAAATTTACTCATGACGGGCCAGTGAAAATAGCATGTGAATTCTGACGGCGTCACGCTTTAACTTGATCGAGGGCGTCACGGCTTAAATCATAAGGGGACGGCGTCACGTTCATGGTTCGACGGCGTCAAGCCTTGATAAGCCAGAATGGATTTTGGAAGAGCTAAAGAGGGACGGCGTCAAGAAGGTCATCCGGGAACCCTAAAAGCGGCGAGGTGACGGCGTCACACTCCATAAGGTGACGCCGTCAGATCCAAAAATCTATATATAGTTTTCTAATTTTTTGTCATTAGAGAGAGCTTAGTGTGTGGAATTTTGGGAGAAAACCCTAAGACGATTTTAGCTACTTTTTCAGGGCTTTTTGCCTTGAGATCTTCCATGTTTCATTGAAAGATAAGTTATCAATTAATCATTCAATATGTCTATGTGTTGTTTGATTCTATCTTATTCTTGTCTTTTGTTTAACATGTTAGGCTAAATTTATCTTGTGTTTGCTTAGATCTAATGAAACCTAGCTATTGATTATTGGTTGTTAGTGTGTTGTTAGTTGTATTGGATGATTGTTTATCTATGTTAGGCTTAAGAAAACTGGCTAACTTCCTATTCGGTAACTTGCTTGAACGTCTTAAGAAACATGAACCAAATGCGTACTAAAGGTTTTTATGGTTGTATTTAATGCACAAGCGAATTCTAGTGATCCCATGTTAGGAGCTTCCTAGCCGGCTCGACATAGGAGTGAAGTAGGAGCTTGTAGAGTTGGGGAAGTAAGTACGCCACCCCACGAATGGTATTAAGGAATACACCCGTCATCCACGCAACTAATACACACTAATTAACCGGTAAAAGATAGTTAGGGAGTAAGGAAATCTAAGTAAACACATTTCTCTACACATAAGTTTCTCACCACATTTTATTTTCAGTTATTTTATTTTATTTGCATTCGTAGTAATTTGGGTTAGTTGACTAGCAACTAATTCCGCCCACTCCTTCAAAACCGAGATTTTACTTGCTTTCATAAAAAATATAAAAAATACAAAAAGAATCTTCCTCAACCCTTAGACCTAATTAGAGTAGCCTTTCACACCTAACGAACACTATTCCCTGTGGAGAACGATCAATCCCCCGTACTTACCACTACACTATACTACATCGGTCAGGTACACTGCCTGGTGGGGTTGTAAGCCTCTTGAGATCCCTCGAGAGGTAAAACCTGTTGTAAGGTTACAAAACCACGCAATCAATAATGGTAAGTAGAGTGTCGATCACTAAGAGTGGAACGTATTATCTAGTTATTCTAATCAGTATTTTAATATCTTAAGTTAGCTATACAACCTAATCTAACGCAAGGGGGTTCAGCCTGAGAGACTGGCACGGTTTGGTTGCAATTAAATAATAAACTAACTAATAGGCACGAATCAGCGAATAACACACACGTACACAGATAAATACTCGAGACAATAAGAGGACCTGTCCTGATAGTTAAGTAGCTTGTCACTTGTTTTATTGCTAGTTTTATATGAAGTGTATAGTTCGATGCAACGCACCGAGATTAAGTCCTTTCTCGTTGGTTCTAATCTTATCGGCGAGTAAACCCTTAATGATTACTTATGACTATCCCATTTATCTTTCTTCCTACTTTTCTACAGACGATAGAATGCATAGGCGATCTAATAAATAGGCGAGGAAGGGGCATGGCGACCCAAGCAATGCTCAGCTAGACACAGAGGTTATCAATGCACTCATAAAAGTCACCAAAGACATCAACATATAAACTTTAATTAATGGGAAAGCAATTTTAAGGGGAGTTGAAGTGAATGATTAAATCCATGATCACAAGCCCATCAATCCTGACCAATTAAAGTGTACTAATACAATAAAACAAAACTACTTAATGAATTGAATACATGCAGGACCTTCTTACAGCTCTCGTATCTTTGTTCAAGGTGTGTCTTGTGCTGCTACTTCGACTGAATTCGGCCTAGGGCTTCTGTCCTTCGAATATCGTACGTACCAAAAGTCGAACTCTTTCTCTCGTCTGACTTTGGGGTATTTATAGTTTCTGTCTGAGGTAAGATGCGGCGCATCTGGAGCAGAATGTCTTGATCTTGTACATTTCAGTAGACTCTTAACTTCTTGCTTGTTTTGCTCCATAATTAGTCCAAAATCGCCAAGTTTCACCAAATACTTGTTTTTACCTGAGAATTACAAAAGTAAACATTAACGTATCAATTCTCACAGATAATATAATAAAACAAGTCAAATAAATAGGATAAATGACGGTAATAAAATGTACTTATTTGAGTTCATCAAATATCCCCCCACTTGAACTTTACTTGTCCCCAAGTAAACCTTAGAATTAATCTTATGAAAATGTATCCTAAAAGATATTAGGATTTATTTTTATAGTTAAGCATGTATTCATTTTTGTCATAATCACACAACCAAACACTTAACGAATTAGAAGTAAAATAAAATAATTTGATAAAAGCAAATCTAATCGTTTAACTGTCCAGTCGTGACGAATATTCTATCATAGGCTTGGCAAGTATACACATCTCCCCCACTAAAGCCAAGGAATAACAAGTCTAAAGCGGTAAAAAGGGTTTATAGGTTAAGGGTTAATTATTCTCCTTAATCTCTATCGATCTCAAATTCCAGAAAAGGCGACAAAATCACAAATACATGATCGAATCCACAAACACGATACTTGCAATTGCTCAAATCCTTAACTCGAATAGGCTAAAGATAGGACCAAGTAATCTTCACCAATACTATTATATCAAAAAGGGCGACAAAATCATAAATACATAGTCGAATCCACGACTACGATACTTAAGATTGCTCAAATCCCTAATCTCAATAAATCAAAGGTTTGGATAAAGAATAATATAGGGTATGGATAATATTTGGGATACAAATTGGTGTAAAATGAAAAATAAACAAAACAAATAAATTAAAATCCTAAGTGTGGTTAATCACTATCCCAACCATCCCATGAATAAGACTCATATCATTGAATAACTCACGCTTTAACACTTGAAATACACGCTTTAGGTAGACACGAATTATACTCAACAAGATTTCAATCAAAGAATAACCTTTAGTTGGCGTTCCCATAACTGCCAACTCCCATTCAATCCATAGATATAATATACAACAACTAGTGGTGATATCGACCACTTAATACAAAACTTTACATAAGTTGGTTAAAACAAACTTCCAACTCTTCCTTTTTCTTTTTTCTTTTCTATTTTTTTTTTTTTTTTTTTTTTACTTGAAACATAAACATAGATGTGTAAAATTTCACTACATCACTATAATGATAACTCTGGATAATTTTTCCATACTTTTCATAACTTCAGAAATAACGGTAATAGTGAAAGTAGTAAACACACGAAAAACAAGACTCAAAATATACAATATTTACTTTCACTCCAATTGCATTGTGCAATTTCCCGACCTAACCATAGATAATGAATTACGCATGCGAACACAGGTAATGTAAGGAAACACACTTTTCCTAAAGCAATTAACCAACCACGGATTTTAATCTACAGGGTAGGCTAAGGTGTAAGGGTGTAACGAAACATTTTAACAAAGGTGTAAGAAACGAAAGGAATGGCTCTGAGTGTTTTTCTAGGGGTATCTTACTCTAAAAGTGAGAGTAACAAAAGGGTTTATACGGGGGTTAACTAACCAGTGTAGTTAGTTAATAACACATAACATATAAAGGCTATTTGGGTGTAATCCTAGAATTTTACCAATTTAGACAAGTCATTCCAATTATATAAAATAATACTTATTATGGTGGTCTCGAATAGTATACAAGCCAAGTTCTAAAGTTTACAAGTCACCGGCACACTCATAGATTTGTGAATTTTTTGAAAAAATCACAATTTTTGAAAATAACGTCATGTGTGCAGCTATGCAACTTAGATCTTAAACAAAAACATGCTAAAAAAATTTAAATTTTGATATATTAAGCACATTTTAAGCATATTTTGAAAAGTTTAGGACAAGTAAGTGTTAAGTGTTCTAATTCTCCAATCCCCCCACTTAAGTTAAACAACGTCCTCGTTGTTTGTATAAAAGATTAAAAACTGGAAAATAAAAGAATTAGAACAGAAAAACTCCCCTGAGATTTGCTCGGTATGATCCTCCATTTGTATAAGAGCAAAAATCATCTTCTTGTGGATTAGAACGTTTAAGCTTCATAATCGATGTATCCACAGGAAATGCAGGAATCTATAATACCACCAAGACTTTAAACACACCTAAGTTAAGAAAGTTCAAACTTGCATAATACATTAGTAGTTAGGAAAAATAAAACATAAAAATTAAAATGAAAATCGTCAGGTCAGTCGATGCGCCGTATCTTATGGAAGAAGATATGCCGTATCGAGCCTGGAATAATTACGAATCAGAATAGAAGATGCGTCGCATCCTTAACCAGGGATGCGCCGCATTAAAATAAACTGATAAAAAGTTTTAAAGTCGAAAAGTAAAAAATGCAGAAAAATAAAGTAAGATATGACCAGTGCAGGAGATGCGTCGCATCTTGGGATTGAGATGCGCCGTATCCTCTGCGGGCCTGACTGACTCGACACAGAACAGAATAGAAATTCTCCGGGTTGTCTCCCGGTCAGCACTTGTCTTTATTCCAGAGTCTTCAAGTTAGACTCACGTTCAGCTCCTCATTTAGTCCTTGTCACGGTCCATCCTTCTTCCTTCATCCGAAAGATGTTCCCGTATAGCTTTGCAACGTTTTCTTCCGTTCGACTTAATCTAGTATAACTCTTGGTCTTCGTCGCAACATATTCCTCATCTGGTCCCAAAGAGTATTTGATGATTTTAAATTTTTCAGAAATGATCATGGGTGGCTCATTATAAGGGATCCCAAGTAGTTGACATTTTCTTTTGATGAATTCTTCTTCGTCTTTATCAACAAACTTAAAATAAGGATCCTTAATCAAATAGTCATCAAGTTCATCAATTAATGACTTATTGTTATCATCATCTTGAATTGCCTCCCACTCTCTTTCCAATTCCCATTGTAACCGTCGACTAAGCTTCGTGTAATCATCAAATTGTTCATGCACCCATTCCCAGAAAGTAGTATTCGATGTTCCCTTTAGCTCTTTCAAGTATTCAATCCTACCCTTTTCTTGCAAAGCCTCCGCTTTTTGTGGGCAGTCTTCAACATTATCATACCACTCATAGTCTTCAAAGGTTACATTGTTTCCAACCCGTTTCATTCCAATTATACTTCCCCCATTACAGGTTCCGTCACTCTTATAATCACAGGTCGGCCAAACACTACTCCCATCCTTGAAAACGAAAGGTGTACAAGTGTGATTAATGTGCTCAAATTCCCATGGTTTATCCCAAACCCATGGTATTTGGTCATTCCATTCGTAGTACCAGGTGTTTTTGAAATCATCATAAGTCTTGAATCCTGGTAAATCTCCAGTAAGCACATCATCGTCGACTTGAAGAAGGTAATTAAATTCTTTGAATTGGTTGCACAAGGGTGTCTCATAATCGAACACGTCAATGTCTATTCTGAATAATTCTTCAATGCCCTCATTGACTGTTGAATCATGAAGTGACGACCCATAGTCGCTCTCTACTTCTTCGTCTTCTCCTCTCATCCAATATACCCATAACGCATCTTTAGTAGCTCGATCCATGCTCTTATGGTTATTGAACTTACTAGCCAACCAATCTGAAAAATCAACATTGTTAGGATCATGGTCAACATCAAAGCAAGCTTTTCCAATCATTTTCCTCCTTAATTCCATGAACTCGTTAAATTGTTCCCTAAAACTCCGTGTCAACCATGAAGTCATAATCCGCTTGACTTCATTCGCAGGGGCAAATTTCGGACTACCATATTTAAGTTCAAGCCATTCTTCGAGGGAGATGTCCATCAACCTTACCAACCTGCCATGAAATAGTAACTCCGCCACAGCATAAATTCTTTCATCGTCCAGATAGTTCTCATTTAATCCACAGTACTGTTCGGAATAAGGCATGTAAGAGTTTTGTATAGGTTGGGTATTGCCTCCACCACAGCTTTTATTGCTTGAGTTCATGAATTCAATTTGGAATTTCCCATCATTCTCTTCGATAATAGTCCAAGTCAATCCTTTAGATTCAATGATAGGCCATAAGAGTAGCAATTCATCTTCAGTGTAGCTCATTAGTAACTCATAAGAGAATATCCCATCTTCAATATTGCATAAACGTTTAAATTCCTTATAAGTAGCCTCAAGAGGGGTTTCCCAAGAAAATAAATCGGCATCAATCATGAGCACATTGAAGTTGACATCATCAAAAACTTTCACATCGAATGAATCCGAAAGCAAGAGTTCCTTAGCAAGATATCCGTTCACTGACATGTCTTCCATAGCAAAACCTGTCATCATAGGTAAAATCTTCAGTAGGATTTGTTCGCTAGAAGAGAAATTAATGAATATAGAAACGGATATAAGAATAAAAATAACTGATATCTGCAGATGATGCGCCGTATCCAAAAAGTTGGATACGCCGTATCTTATAATCGTTAAAATTAAATCAGACTTTTATTCAGAAAATAGATACGCCGCTTATAAGTTAGAATGCGCCGTATCAGTTTAATTATCAAAAATCGATATTTATTTAAAATCTAATGCGTCGTATTAACAAAAGTTAATGTAACACCCCAACCCAACAAGGGTAAAGATATCACAAATGTATGGTTTCATATCAGGACAACATAGAATCCATAAACCAAAATAGCGGAAGTCAATACATAAACCAATAATAAGTCAACATGACTTATATCCAAATGAAAGGAAAATAAAGAAGTACATAAGTTCAATGCCCAAACAATGGCAACATAAGTCTAAAGAAATCAAATGGTAGATAAGCTATAAAGAACAAGCTCCACTCAAGTGCACTCAACCCCAAAGCCATGCCCAACTCCTAGCTTAATTACCTGCCGCGGGAAAAGAAAACGCGGCTGAGCTACTAGAGCTCAGTGAACAGATATAACGTAACAAGCAGTAGCATAATGAATAATACATGAGTAAAAGAGAAAGGAAGCATGAGTACATGGTAAGAATACATGGTGTCACAAGGTAAAGGATAAAGGTGCATGGTAAAGAAAGGTCAGTAATCCACTACGAGCCCATAACATGAAATCATAATCATAACCATAGCCATAAACATGTAGAGGGGAGACCTCTTAGTATCCTGTAAATATGAGGGGTGTCCTCATCATGGGTTGGAGTAGCTAGCTCCCGGAGTGTGAAAGACGTGTATCGCACACACCATCAGTCACCATGAATATCATAACATAACATAACATAACATGTACATGAACAAATCTAGGATGCATCCATACGCCCCAGGTGGCCATAATCTGCCTCTACGTAAACATAACATGCAGGGACGGGACAGGTCATCACTCTCCTGCCCTAGAGTCATGCCATCGGTGCATCGACTGACATGGACATGAAACCCTCATGCCTAGTGAGTGGCTCGTAGTATCAAACTGAGGGTAAAGGTCAAGTATCATGAATCATGTTTTAAGTTTACTTGCATAGGTCAATATCATGTTTCATAAGTTCATAATCATGGCTCATAATCATGGTTCATAAGCAAAGGTTCATAAGCAAAGGTTCATGGATGAAAGGTTCATAATCATAAAAGGTTCAATATCATGATGGTTCAATAATCGAAGTCATAATAAGAGAATGAAGGCCTCTTATCAAAGAAGCAGAATATCTGTACCTTATTGCTTGACAAAGATCACACTGAAAAAGATGATAACGAGCACAGGATTACTCTCTCTTCACACCTAGAGGAGTAAAGACATGATTACTAAAGATCCCATTTCCATATTAAGTAACTTTCTATTTTTAGTAGGTTTCCATTTTTGGAAAGTTTCCATATTTAGTAAGATCTCCATATTTATCCATTAGGTTAAGTTAATATTAGTTTTATTCCAGTTTACACTTTATACCCTTGAGGTTTCATAATTTTACATGTTTGGTCCCTTAGTTAATAAATTTACATATTAAGCCCTTAATTATTCATGTTAACATGTTTAGTCCTTAGTTTTATCAATTTACATATTATATCCTTATTTTAAGTGATGTACGATTCATAACCCTTAGAAAATAGATTTTACAACTTTAGTCCCTCATGTTATAACAATTTCATTATTAGTCCTTATTTTATATAAATCGTCCTTTAATTAATAATAATTTCATATAGGCCCTTTAAATTATCCAAATGACACACGGCCCCTTTAAATATGTTTATTTACACGACAAAACCATAAGTTTTCCCAAAATGACACTTTTAGTCCCTCTAGTAATTTAAATCATAAATCGATCTATAACTTATTATATATTTCAAAATAAGTCCTTAAATGATTATTTTAACATACAAGGTCCTTTCTAATATTTACCACTCGACACCCACTGGTTTTAGAAGTTCCAAAAGTAACCCATAAGATTTAAAAAGTACAATTCGATCCCCTTAAGTTTTAAAATAAAATCGTATAACACTTTAGTAATTCGAATTCAAGCCCTAACCAAACCAAATAATTAGCTAATCATTATACCTCATTCAATATCCCAAAACAAACCCTACTTCACGATTAAAACCCTAGGTCGATCGATTATATATATTTCCCAAAATATCTCTAAATCCGGTTTTAAACTTAATTCGAAAACAATTCCTTTGGGCCATGACAAATCGAATACACATTTATCTCGTATTAACATAATCATATAGTGTCCATAAAAATTATTCATGAGGTTCATTTCAATCGTATACATGTATTTTAGATTTTAGGTTCGATTCATAGAATTTATTCACAACAATTGAAAGATCATGCATGCCTTGAATTATATATTTTATATAGCGTTCATAAAGATCAAAGAGTATGGAAAAATTACCAAACTGAAATTTGAACGTGTAGGATAGGCCGAACAAGAAAGTGCACTAGATGTGGATCTAAAATCACCACGACTTCCTGAGCTTCCTTACGACCTTGTGAACAATTTTCGTGGACCATGTACAACATGAATAACATGAGAAAAATGTTGGACGAATTTAGTTTGGCTCGTATGAATTATTTTGGAAAATACCTTATACGTATAGCGCGATTAAGAAATAATTCCCCACGATCGATTCAGCCACAACCAGCCTCCCAGCTAATTTTCGTAGGTTAAAATTGAGTATTAGAACGTGAGAAAAATGATAATTTGGGCGTACAAAAATCGTAGCATCGATTTGGAATTATTACCTCAAAGCAAGGATTCGACCAAGAAACTTTCGCCACGAACGAAACAGCCCACGAACACCTCTAGGATTATTTTTCTAGGCCTCTTAGGATTATACTCGAACTCAGAAAAATAGCTTAAGGATTTGTGGTGATCGGATGAAGGCTAGAGAAATGTTTGTGTTTTTTTTTTTTTTTTTTTTTTCAATCGGCAATTAGGTTTTGATAGGAAAGAAATGTGGTGATTTGATTTTAAAATAATGACCGGTCAAAAGGGGAGGTAATTGAGCCATAATTTCGGAATTCATGATAGGAAGTTAATGGTTTTAATTATCTCTTTTAATTTCCTTTAAATCTCCTTTAATTCATTTTTATTTAAATCAAGAATTTGAAATTTTAATTTCATTAGGCGCCCAAGGGCATTTTAGTAATTTTCTTGGCTTGTATAAATGTTAAATATAGTTGTTAAAATATTTGGGATCATTACTTGTTCATTGCTAGAAATTTAGAATTTATTTTGATGCTTTACATATGTTTTATTTATATCTTAAATTCTCAGGGGTAATTTGGTCATTTTACATGCTATAAAATTTGAGGTATTACAGTTAATGCGCCGTATTTTCGTTACGTTTCAAAATACAAGATTTTTGATCCAGAAGATACGCCGTATCGACGAAGATCGATGCGTCGTATCTGTTTAATAATTCGAAAACTGTTTTTAATTAAAATAGTAGATACGCCGTATCTGCTAAAGCAGATGCGTCGTATCGCGTTAACGTTTAGAAATTTTTTTTTATCAAAAACAGATACGCCATATCTTGGGGAAAAGATGCGTCGTATCGAATTAATTAAACGCGTTGTATTTTATAAAAATTAAACGCAATACGCCGTATCTGAGAAACCAGATGCACCGTATCGTTTGAATAAGCTCAGTACAACGATAGCAGTATGCAGAAAATACGAAAAATAAAAACAAATAAAAAACACAAACGAAAATAAACACAAATAAAAGCAAACAAATAACACACAAAACAGAAAATATGCAAAATAATACAATGAATGCAATTAATCTAATATACAACACAGTTAGCGGTTAGATTAAAAATTAAAAAGAAAAACCTAATTAAAATACTAATCAAATTAACAGATAATAACAATTCACTCCCCGGCAGCGGCGCCAAAAACTTGATGCGTGCGTGCGAGTGCTCTAATTTATACCCACGGTATGTCGTTGTGGTTTTAGCAGTATTCAAGTTTTAAATTTATATTTAGCCGACTTATCAATAACACACACACTTTAACGAGCAGTGTACCCGGTCAGTATGTATATAATGGTAAGTAGAGTGTCGATCACTAAGAGTGGAACGTATTATCTAGTTATTCTAATCAGTATTTTAATATCTTAAGTTAGCTATACATCCTAATTTAACGCAAGGGGGTTCAGCCTGAGAGACTGGCACGGTTTGGTTGCAATTAAATAATAAACTAACTAATAGGCACGAATCAGCGAATAACACACACGTACACAGATAAATACTCGAGACAATAAGAGGACCTGTCCTGATAGTTAAGTAGCTTGTCACTTGTTTTATTGCTAGTTTTATATGAAGTGTATAGTTCGATGCAACGCACCGAGATTAAGTCCTTTCTCGTTGGTTCTAATCTTATCGGCGAGTAAACCCTTAATGATTACTTATGACTATCCCATTTATCTTTCTTCCTACTTTTCTACAGACGATAGAATGCATAGGCGATCTAATAAATAGGCGAGGAAGGGGCATGGCGACCCAAGCAATGCTCAGCTAGACACAGAGGTTATCAATGCACTAATAAAAGTCACCAAAGACATCAACATATAAACTTTAATTAATGGGAAAGCAATTTTAAGGGGAGTTGAAGTGCATGGTTAAATCCATGATCACAAGCCCATCAATCCTGATCAATTAAAGTGTACTAATACAATAAAACAAAACTACTTAATGAATTGAATACATGCAGGACCTTCTTACAGCTCTCGTATCTTTGTTCAAGGTGTGTCTTGTGCTGCTACTTCGACTGAATTCGGCCTAGGGCTTCTGTCCTTCGAATATCGTACGTACCAAAAGTCGAACTCTTTAAGTCGTCTGACTTTGGGGTATTTATAGTTTCTGTCTGAGGTAAGATGCGGCGTATCTGGAGCAGAATAGTCTTGATCTTGTACATTTCAGTAGACTCTTAACTTCTTGCTTGTTTTGCTCCATAATTAGTCCAAAATCGCCAAGTTTCACCAAATGCTTGTTTTTACCTGAGAATTACAAAAGTAAACATTAACGTATCAATTCTCACAGATAATATAATAAAACAAGTCAAATAAATAGGATAAATGACGGTAATAAAATGTACTTATTTGAGTTCATCACAGACATCGCTATGGTACTCTGCTTCTTGCTCTTTCAATCCACAACTCCTCCATTAATGACAAAGATATAACCCGTCTGAGACTTCGTATCATCTTTATCACATTTCCAGGAAGCATCACAGTAACCTGTAACACCAAGTTCTGCATCTGGATTTCCCTCATATACTTAAAACATATCTCTTGTAGCTCTCAAGTACTTGAAAATATGTTTAACAGTAGTCCAGTGGAGTTCACCTGGATTCTGTTGATATCAACTGGTAATATTTTGAGCAAACGCCACATCAGGCCTTGTGCATCTCACCGCATACATTATAGATCCCACAGCCGAAGCATAAGGGACTCTCTTCATGCGTGCCACCTCTTCAGGTGTTGATGCACATGCTTTGCTACTAAAGCCATGATTCTCTTGCATCGGTAAATATCCCTTCTTGGAATTTTGCATATTGAATCTCTTCAATATTTTATCAATGTAAGCACTTTGGCTTAATCTAATCAACCGCTTTGATCTATCGCTATAAATCTTGATTCCCAGAATGTATGCTGCTTCTCCTAGATCCTTTATGGAAAAACATTTCCCAAGATAGGCATTAACCTCTTTCATTCTTGGAATATTTTTACCCATGATTAATATGTCATCAACATATAGGATAAGGAAAATAACATCACTCCCACAAGCTTTGTGATATACACATGGCTCATCGAGATTCTGAGTAAACCCAAACTTTTTTATTTCTTCATCAAATCTCTTATTCCATTGTCATGATGCTTGCTTCAATCCATAAATGGATCTTTGAAGTTTGCATACATGGTTCGGAAATTCTGGATTCACAAACCCCTCAGGTTGCGCCATATAGATGTCTTCATCTAGGCGACCGTTTAAGAAGGCGGTTTTGACATCCATTTGCCAAATCTCATAATCATAGTACGCTGTGTTAGTGCAAGCAGTCTCGTTGGGGAGATTGTTAGTGTAAGCAGTCTCGTTTGTTTTGACTGATGACAAACATGTAACTTGATACATAACGTAAAATGTACAAGTTACTTGTAATCATATTTTGTCTCAACATACATTCAACACCTCTCGAGTCCTCGTATGATGAAGCGAAAAGTGTACCGCTTTTAAGGGGTCATTTAAGCCCTAAATCGTATTTATTTGATCAAATATTGCCCTAAATCGTTCCTTTTGTCATTTTAGGTACTTTTGAGGAGAAATCTGGAAAAGGAGGCATTTTGGACGTTTTTGGAGCATAAAAGTGAAGAAAACGACAAAGTCTCAAAAATTGGCTGAAAGTTACCTTTGACGGCGTCACAATTAACTCTGGACGGCGTCATGCTTTGGCAAGAAAAAGTGGACGTGAAATTTACTCATGATAGGCCAGTGAAAATAGCATGTGAATTCTGACGGCGTCACGCTTTAACTTGATCAAGGGCGTCACGGCTTAAATCAAAGAGGGACGGCGTCACGTTCAAGGTTAGACGGCGTCAAGCCTTGATAAGCCAGAATGGATTTTTGAAGAGCTAAAGAGGGACGGCGTCGAGAAGGTCATCCGGGAACCCTAGAAGCGGCGAGGTGACGGCGTCACAATCCATAAGGTGACGCCGTCAGATGCAAAAGTCTATATATAGTTTTCTAATTTTTTGTCATTAGAGGAGAGCTTAGTGTGTGGAATTTTGGGAGAAAACCCTAAGACGATTTTAGCTTCTTTTTCAAGGCTTTTTGCCTTGAGATCTTCCATGTTACATTGAAGATAAGTTATCAATTAATCATTCAATATGTCTATGTGTTGTTTGATTTTATCTTATTCTTGTCTTTTGATTAACATGTTAGGCTAAATTTATCTTGTGTTTGCTTAGATCTAATGAAACCTAGCTATTGATTATTGGTTATTAGTGTGTTGTTAGTTGTATTGGATGATTGTTTATCTATGTTAGGCTTAAGAAAACTGGCTAACTTCCTATTCGGTAACTTGCTTGAACGTCTTAAGAAACATGAACCAAATGCGTACTAAAGGTTTTTATGGTTGTATTTAATGCACAAGCGAATTCTAGTGATCCCATGTTAGGAGCTTCCTAGCCGGCTCGACATAGGAGTGAAGTAGGAGCTTGTAGAGTTGGGGAAGTAAGTACGCCACCCCACGAATGGTATTAAGGAATACACCCGTCATCCACGCGACTAATACACACTAATTAACCGGTAAAAGATAGTTAGGGAGTAAGGAAATCTAAGTAAACACATTTCTCTACACATAAGTTTCTCACCACATTTTCATTTTTGTTATTTATTTTATTTGCATTCGTAGTAATTTGGGTTAGTTGGCTAGCAACTAATTCCGCCCACTCTTTCAAACCCGAGATTTTACTTGCTTTCATAAAAATTATAAAAACATAAAAAGAATCTTCCTCAACCCTTAGACCTAATTAGAGTAGTCTTTCACACCTAACGAACACTATTCCCTGTGGAGAATGATCAATCCCCCGTACTTACCACTACACTATACTACATCGGTCAGGTACACTGCCTGGTGGGGTTGTAAGCCTCTTGAGATCCCTCGAGAGGTAAAACCTGTTGTAAGGTTACAAAACCACGCATCAAGTTTTTGGCGCCGTTGCCGGGGAATAGTTATTGTTTAGGTTGAATTTTTATTTTATAGGTCTACTCACTAGATTCCTTTCTAGTGAGATTTTTATTTTCTTTTTCTAGGTTTTCTTTAGTCTATCTATTTTCTTCGTGTTTTTGTTCGTATAAGATTTTCATTGACTCTTCCGTTCACCATTATGGAGAACGCGAATCCACCATACCACCAACCACGTAATTCACCCACTCCATATGACATCTTGATGTTTAAACAACATAAAGATGAACCTCTCTATGATGCATGGACTCGTTTTAAATATTTACTCCAAAAAGTCCCTCATCATAACTTCGATTTTTGGTCCTTAACTCAAATCTTTTACAATCATGTCGACCGACATGCCCAAAGGGACATTTACCATATTGCCGGCAGGGATATTAGGGAATTAAGTGCTGAGAAAGCACGGGAAGCTATTGAGAATTGTGCCCAATATTATTATATGGTAGACAACCCAACAAACATTAATACAAGTCAATTGACCACAAATTTCAAGGATCATGAAACAAGTTTGTTTGAGGATGAGGGTAGAGTTGAGCCACCTAGCTGCATGTCATGGTTAGGCACTACCATAATACAGGGTGAACACTTAGGTGATCTTGATGTGATGGAGGATCTAGCCGAGCATGATCTCATTGATCAAAAAAACCTAGGTTTTATGATCGATGACGATGAATCTCAAGAAACACATGATGAATCTTTTGGGCAATTTGAATATAGTAGTCAGAATATTGAGGATGATCCTTATGATTCGGATATAGAAGTTGAGATGCCTAGAGAAGCACTTGAGATACTAGGGAAAATGTTAGGGTTAGATTCTACTAAAACACATGATGAGGATATAGGTGATCTTGACACAAGGAATGATGAGGTAAGTAACATAAGCCCACCAAGTACCCCACAAGTCCTACCATCATTTGAGGCACACACACCGCCCGTGACTTACCCGGAAGAATTTGAGGAGACTATAGGAACCCCAATAGAGGTAGAGCCCTTGGACCAAACACAACTAGAAGAAATAGGTTTGAATACTTGTAGCCACAACCTTTCTTTTAGTTCTATGGAAGTTCCTAGTTTTGATGAACCGGAACCTCAACCAAAACCGTTACCTAATCTTCCATCTTTAGATGTGAATTTAGGAAATGAAAAAGGTCCCGATCCACCCATCAAACCATATAGTCCGGGTAGTTTTACGTTGGAGGTAGTAGACTCTAAGCCTTGTAGAGAGGAAGCCAATATAGGAGTAAAACATGACCTTACATACTTACATCACCCATTCATGATTGATCACAAGAAACATTATGGGTTTAAACCGGGTTTATTAGGTCAAGATGGATTCCCAACTAGGAGTCTCTCGAAGTTGATAGAAGATGATCCCTTTTTAGGAGGAAACTCAAAATCACCCATTGACCAAAGTGAACTAGGCAAGGTTATGATGAAAGGAGCACACCCCTTTGAGCATATAATTCATCCACCACTCTTTCCTCACGTGGCATACTCCTACCGAGCTGGTGTGTATCGCTACTATCACCCGCACTTAATCCTAAGTATAGGGAAAACCTCTCCTTTATCCATTAAATAAGGGTAGAGTCAGGCTCATGACTCGAACAAAAACAAGCGCTTCTTGGGAGGCAACCCAAGCGTTATTAACTTTATTTGCTTTGTTTGTTTGTTTTGTTTGTTTGTTTGATTTTATTTGCTTCCGTATGTATGCTTAATTTTTATTTTTATTGATTCATGTTCGAAACTAAATTGTGAAAATGCTTTATCTTGTTTTTAACTTCGTCTTAACTACATATAAAGGTATTTTGCAAAAGATAAGTGTAAGGGAAATCTAAATCGGTTTATTAGAACACAAATGAACATGAATCGTAATAATATTAAATTAACATACATATTAGTATTTGTTTGAGTCAAATGCTTGTATCGAGTCATAATGATGTTTTGCAGGATTTCCAGGAAGTAAGGTAAAGGTTTTTCCAGAAATTTTCCGGAAACTTAAAATGAGAATTCTGTCAGGTCATTTCTGACGGCGTCAGGTTTAATTTTCTGAAAATTTTTGAAAGTTTTTGTTTTTAAAAAGTTTTTACTAAAATCTCCAACTTATAATCTCCAGGAATCTGCAAAATTATCATTCCACAAGCATTATATCCTTATATATAGATTTTATCCCGCCGATGTTATGCAGGTTTTCGTGTTTGTTTTCTCAGGTTTAACAGGTTATTTTGGACAAGGAAATGTTTTGAATCAAGCTTATGGCGATGCATTAGTCATGGAGCTTCAACATTACTTTGGAGGAAGATCTAACCGTGTAATTTCATTATCCACCGAGCGAATCAGGGGAGTATTTGATTTCATTCTTTTACCTTATTTACTTTTACATCTTGTTATTTGAACATTGGGGACAATGTTCATCTTAAGTGTAAGGGGGGGTAAAAGTACGATACTTTAGAGAATGCTATTACGCTTGATTTTTCGTTTGTTTAATAATAGATGTGTAATAAAACTGAGATAAATACCTGTTAGGGTAATTTTAGTGCCAAATTTACATTTTTTACAACATATAGGAGTGAAACTTTGATCTTAATGAGCGTCTCACAGATAGGAGTTATATGACTAGCACAAAAAACCGTACCACTAAAAAATTTTCCACCCCAAATATGTGAGGTTCGCCCCTAGAATTGGTAGGAAAAGCATTTATGCTATGATGTGTGTACCGGTAGCACTTAGATTCTAGAACTTGCGTTAGGACCATTCCAAGGCCACAAGTGAGACTACATTCGTGTAGTTAGATTGACTACATGATAAGAGGCATTAGGATTAACCCATTGTTTTACACCTGTATTTTTGTTATAATTACTTTGGCTACATTGGTCAAGTAATTCTCCCACACCCTTTGCGTTGTACTCATTTTTAGTACACGATACCCCTAGTACACCCCTCAGAGCCTATCTTTTCGTTTCGACCTTTAAGCATTTTACTTAAAGGAAGAATTTGTTACACCCCACTTAAATGTACACCCAAATCGCCTTAGCCTACCTTGTATGCACTCATTTTTAGTGCATTATTGTTACAACATTTGTTTAAACCCAAGTTAATTATCTAGTTGATTACATGGTTGCTAAGTCGAGTCATATCCTTGTACATATTGTTTTGGGACGATTGGGACTCATGGGTAAAGTACTAGTGTAATGGAGTAATGGGGAAAAACATCATTTATTACCCCCATATGTGCTAAATGTTTTAAAAGTACTCCAAGTGTTTTGATTATCTTAATTCGAGTCATTAGAATAGTAATTTGTAAAGTTATGTAAAAGTTCAAGTGTAAGGGGAATGCAATGCCCCTATGATGTATTATTTTGGATGGTAGGGCAAGAGTGTATGAAAAAAAAAAAAAAAAAAAAAAAAAAAAAAAAAAATGAGAAAATGAAAAAAAATAGAAAAAAAAATACGGACTACCATCCCGTTTCATTTTACGTTTGTTTTATGTTTGTTTTTGTTTTTGTTATTTCGTTTCTAGCTTAAGATCGAGTCTAGTCTTGGCTTAGCAACATTGTATAGTACATGTAATTGATCAAGATCTTTAACTAGCCACCAGTAAAATATCCCTTATCCAACAAAACCGTGTTTTCCTTTTCCCTACACCTAACGTTATAACCCATTTAAAAGCCCTCTTTGATAGTTTATCGTTGGTGCTTACGCCTAGTGGAGGAGGTTATCGATCCTTTCCCAAGCCTATGGTAATCTATTTGCTATGACAGGTAGTGAGAGATATTATCCGTTTTCATTTATGAGATTTATTTTGATGACACTTGAGAGATGTGAGTATCTAAACACTACTTGTGAGGTGCTAGTATGTAATCTCCGTGCTTATTATGATTGAAGTGGAACGAATATTTGTTGTAATTACTTTTATGTTTGCATTAAATGACCCCTAACTTGTATTTTGATTAGAATAAAAGCGCATTTGCTTGAGGACAAGCAAATCTCAAGTGTAAGGGTATTTGATGAAGCGAAAAGTGTACCGCTTTTAAGGGGTCATTTAAGCCCTAAATCGTATTTATTTGATCAAATATTGCCCTAAATCGTTCCTTTTGTCATTTTAGGTACTTTTGAGGAGAAATCTGGAAAAGGAGGCATTTTGGACGTTTTTGGAGCATAAAAGTGAAGAAAACGACAAAGTCTCAAAAATCGGCTGAAAGTTACCTTTGACGGCGTCACAATTAACTCTGGACGGCGTCATGCTTTGGCAAGAAAAAGTGGACGTGAAATTTACTCATGATAGGCCAGTGAAAATAGCATGTGAATTCTGACGGCGTCACGCTTTAACTTGATCAAGGGCGTCACGGCTTAAATCAAAGAGGGACGGCGTCACGTTCAAGGTTAGACGGCGTCAAGCCTTGATAAGCCAGAATGGATTTTTGAAGAGCTAAAGAGGGACGGCGTCGAGAAGGTCATCCGGGAACCCTAGAAGCGGCGAGGTGACGGCGTCACAATCCATAAGGTGACGCCGTCAGATGCAAAAGTCTATATATAGTTTTCTAATTTTTTGTCATTAGAGGAGAGCTTAGTGTGTGGAATTTTGGGAGAAAACCCTAAGACGATTTTAGCTTCTTTTTCAAGGCTTTTTGCCTTGAGATCTTCCATGTTACATTGAAGATAAGTTATCAATTAATCATTCAATATGTCTATGTGTTGTTTGATTTTATCTTATTCTTGTCTTTTGATTAACATGTTAGGCTAAATTTATCTTGTGTTTGCTTAGATCTAATGAAACCTAGCTATTGATTATTGGTTATTAGTGTGTTGTTAGTTGTATTGGATGATTGTTTATCTATGTTAGGCTTAAGAAAACTGGCTAACTTCCTATTCGGTAACTTGCTTGAACGTCTTAAGAAACATGAACCAAATGCGTACTAAAGGTTTTTATGGTTGTATTTAATGCACAAGCGAATTCTAGTGATCCATGTTAGGAGCTTCCTAGCCGGCTCGACATAGGAGTGAAGTAGGAGCTTGTAGAGTTGGGGAAGTAAGTACGCCACCCCACGAATGGTATTAAGGAATACACCCGTCATCCACGCGACTAATACACACTAATTAACCGGTAAAAGATAGTTAGGGAGTAAGGAAATCTAAGTAAACACATTTCTCTACACATAAGTTTCTCACCACATTTTCATTTTTGTTATTTATTTTATTTGCATTCGTAGTAATTTGGGTTAGTTGGCTAGCAACTAATTCCGCCCACTCTTTCAAACCCGAGATTTTACTTGCTTTCATAAAAATTATAAAAACATAAAAAGAATCTTCCTCAACCCTTAGACCTAATTAGAGTAGTCTTTCACACCTAACGAACACTATTCCCTGTGGAGAATGATCAATCCCCCGTACTTACCACTACACTATACTACATCGGTCAGGTACACTGCCTGGTGGGGTTGTAAGCCTCTTGAGATCCCTCGAGAGGTAAAACCTGTTGTAAGGTTACAAAACCACGCATCATCCTCGTATGATACAACACAGGTTCGTACATGTTTGTTATATGGCATTATGATCAAACCCTTAACAAACCATTTGGAATGTTTAAAATACGACTAGGTCATTAAGTATTTGAAAAGGCTAACCATTCTACTTAGAACCTCATTTGTCATATTTCCTAAGATAAATAGGATGAGTACACTTTAGGTGTTAATCTAACATGATACATCTTGGTAAACATATATTAGTTAAGCTAGTATATACATGCTACATGATCACTAGGATACATGTTACATACATATATACATTTACATGTTTTAAATTTTAAATCATAAAATGTAAATATATACATGACATCATGGCATATCTCATTAGGAAATCTTTAGATATCTTGGAAGATTTGAAATATATTTTGGAAGGATCTTGAAGCAAATGAGTTGACTTTGTAAGATCTTGGCAAGATTTGAAAAGATTTTGAGATATTTTCTGTCAGGCTCCCACGGAACCAAATCACATAAAAGACGGACCCCTTCATTTGGTTCCGCCAAATTCGTGGGGTAAATTTCCTGTTAGCTATAAATAGCAGCCCATTGTTTACCCATTGTCTTACCACTTGAATACACATTCCCTCTACCCTTTGCATACATTTAGATCAATAGTAAACCATGTAGAAACACACATTAATCACCCATTTCATAATGATCATAATGTTACTAACTTTCATTATGTTGTAAGCATACACTCGTAATGATCCTGTGAAGCAAGCTCAGAGATCGTGAGTCATCATCCATCACAAGCATAGCATACTTCCTGATCCACCAAGAAGGTTAGAAGATCTTGAAGTCATCATCCACCAAAGCATTCCAACATATGAAGATTCAAGGACACTTGACATCCTCAATGATTGAAGACTTCTTATTCAAGAAGTTCACGTAGATTCCACATGCATATATGAAGATCCATCACAACAAGTTTAGGGAGCTTGTGATCTTCATCCATTGAAGACTTCTCATCAATGGAAGTTCATCTAGATTAGGCATTCATATACATTGGACATTTATGTCATGGATCATTGTAAACATCATTGCATAACAATCTATTCATACTAGAATAGGTGGTTTATATGTTTGGGCCATAAAACACAAGGTTTATATGTTGGGCCATAAAACATAGCGGGAGTGGTTGTACCCTTGTAAAAGAACTAGCGGTTGTGGTTGTACCCTTGTAAAAGAACTCGACATCTAGCTTAGTGTCGGAAAAGGTGTAAACGATGTTAGGTTGGTTCTACCTCGAACTAGAACCCGGTATTTAGCTTTATACCGGAAAAAGTGTAAGCGAAGATTGTAAGGTTTTCTCCGCCGAGAAGGGAGCTTGTTGATCTAGTGAAGTAACTCTCGAGTTGGGTACTCGGGGAGTGGAGTAGGGCGGAGAGGAGCTCCGTGACCGAACCACTATAAATCATCGTGTTCGGTTTGCGCTTTCTTTTACTTACTACTTTACTTTTATGTTTGCTTTATGTGATTGCTTGTGTTGTGATTAGTTGATGATACTTGTGTGACAACATGTTTTAACTTATGCAAGTCATAAATATCTTTCATATTAGAACAAGCTTAAACGGATATTTGATACAACAAGTTTTAAGATTTTAAAATGGTAACGTATTCACCCCCCATTTACGTTTTCACAATTGGTATCAGAGCCTCGTGGCTCTTATTTTCAAAACAAATGGTTTTTAAAATAGAGTACGATCCATGTATCAAATTACCATTGAAGCGGAATATAATATGAAAAATGTTTCGCTAAGTATACTTAGAAATTTTGTTGTTAGATGTTACTTTGTATCCAAGCTTGAAGATATCCTTGAAAAATAAAAGAAAATATTTCTTAAAAGGATTGAGTGTCAAATTGTGTGTGTAAAGCTAATTTACGAAAAACACGGGTTTTAAAGGAGCGTTTGGGATAACTATTAATTTAGTTGAAAAATCTCTTCGTAAATGTTTAGATAAGTCACATTAGTAGAAATAATGTTAAATAAGTATATTGTAAGTTTACTATCTAATCTAGTAAGTCTCACACACTTTCTCTATGTCAAAATACTAGTTTTATTGAATCTGGTACAGAGACCCGCGGAACCTTTCTCTTCAAAGGACGGAACCCTTAAAATGGTTCCTTGAAATCCGTCTGTATGGTATGCAGTTTTTGTCCAACTTCAAAAATTCATAACTAAATAACCGTAAGTCCGTAGGAGTCGCGCCACCTATCATTTTGAAGGGATTAAATCTACTTTCATTTAAAAATAATCTCATGTCCTAAATCTAAATTTAAGTAGGTAAAACAAATCAAATACTATAACATGTTCAAAATATTAAGTTTCATTTTGACATAGTAACTTAAACTTTTAAGTCGGGCAATGTAAGTGTTACAGCCCGTGCCCACTTTGACAAAAAACTTTGAACTTTACACACGGAAACGCTTGACTTTTACGGATATCCTGTTACTCTTTTGACCATTTACAAAAATCTATACACTTTCCACACTAAGGTCTAGATTATGGAACCAAAACGGGGATCCTTGTCAAAACTATGGATCCATGATAAGGTTTAATTTTTACAAACCAAAAAGTAGATCCAGGACTGAAATCTTGATCCACACTAAGGACTACAATTTTGAACCACAGAGTTGATCCAACATTCGACGGGTTATGCATAAAACCCATTTTGACCCATTTACACAACAAACTACTCATACAACTTTCTTTTCCCACCAAACTTGACCATTATCATTACTTTAACATACAAGACATACTCCAAAGACACTTGACCCGCTTACCACCCAAAATGGGTACATTTATACTTAAACCAAACGCTCCTTTAACTTTCACAATAAACACTTAAAACATACTTTGACACACCGTTAGACCACCAAATCGTTATGACACCATTAATATACATTTTAACGCTTGACTCCACTTTACAAACCATTTATTGACTCACGGGGGTACCATCTTGAATGAGCTCGGTATTCTACCTAACTCCTACACATATCAAATCTTCTATCTTCCACATTAGTAAACCTTTATCCTTAGCTCAAGCTTGCCATTTTCGTCACATACAAACCTACAAAACATTAAACACTTAAACCGTAAGCATGAATGCTTAGTAAGTAAAACGGGTATAACTTAACATTATACTTCATTCAACACATTACACATTATACAACCATTAATCCAACAACATTAAACATAAGCACATACCTTAACCACTTAAGCCTTAACCTTCCTTTTTCCTTAATCCACTCTCATCTAACACATCCACTAACCTTATAACCTCTTACACATAACTACCATTATGCTAAACAACCATAACCTTAACACATAAGCCACATAACAAATAATGCGTAGAAATCATTATAACTTTACATTATACCGGTTTACTTACCTTGAGTCCAAGCTAAGGCTATCAATAACATCATCATCATCATCATCTTCATCTTTTACCATCATCATCATCATCATTACTTCCTAAACCATAACCATCATCAAAACTCATTAACACAACACATCATAATCAAGGGTTATAAAACGCATCTAAACTTACCCATCTTCCTTCCTATATCATCATATGATCATATCATGATCATATGATGAAAACTCACTTAACCCATTAACCTTTACCTCATTAACATCAAGATAGGGATAATACTTACTTGGGAAATCATTGCTAGGGAAGGCTATGGCATTTGATCTTCATCTTCTTCATCTTAAGTGATCATCTAACTTTTCCTTCCTTTTTTTTTCTCTAAGCCGACAATCCTACACCACTCTTGAATAATATGGAAAATACTAGAACCTCTTGGATATATAATAGCTAGACACTAGTTTGGGCTAAAGGCAAGAATAGACCCTCAAGTCTCTTTGCTTCCATTTTGGCCACAATAACTTATAACACATTTAAAACTTATTACCACTTTAGTCCTTTAAGTCTCTTTCCTTTTTAGTTGTGCCACCCAAAACTTTCCATAACTATACAATACATTCATTGACCATTAATTGACTTTCTGGTTTGACTATAACTTTACATTCATTGACTAGCCAATCACATAAGGCCTTTGGTCCACTTTCATCTAGGGTGGGGTACAAGTACCAGGGGAACGGGTCTAACAATTCTACCCCATTATTTAGATTTCGTCCCTGAAATCTCTCGTCTATTTAACCATTTCTACACCTATCGCATAACCTTTTAACTAGTTCCATTTAAACTTTCCCGTCAAGGACTATGTGTCACTTGAACATTACACACCCTTAACTTCTCATAAGTCAATTATTTATTAACTTTCTACTTTTACCGCAACCTCACCACTATCTCATTACTATTTTACTACACGTTACATTCGCCTTTACTTTTCTTCTCATAATTTTATAGAGCTTTTATTCCATATTAGCGTTTATTAGCATTCATTACTCCACTTCACATTGCAAACAAACACATCATTTAAAAGTTTATTCGTTTCAACTTACACTTTAACACCTAAACCATATACTTCACTTTACGTTTCCCACCTAGGGTCGATATTCAACTCATTATCTATCCACCTATCTTAACTCCTTATGACTTCTAATCATCCTAGACTCCCTTTTTTACCCTTTCACCCTACTCATGCCATGTCGGGAGCACATAAGCCCACTCATTCATACTTCCTCATTTACATGGAGAGGCGTCCCAAACGATATAAATCAAGAAATACAAACTTCTGGTTCAGTGATTCATAATTTCTTTATTCAAATGAAAAGGCATCCCGATCCATTTAAATAAAGAAACCATAAACCATCCTATTTACATACTTCTGACATAACACTCGCATTACTATTACTTGCTTTAACTTTCAACCTTTCATTTTCATTTTACATTTCATTCATCATTTAAACTTTTCCATTTCCTAGCTTGGATCCACCTTACTTTAACATTTTCCCCAAAGGGACGATTACACATGCCAAGGATGTAGGCAATCTTTGCCGGTGAAGGCAATACATTTTATCCCGAAGGATCTTTAACACATCCCAAAGGATTCTTTAACATTCATTGACTTGGTCATCCCGAAGGATACCACCTTTAGCATTCATCCCGGAGGATCATTAACATCCATCCCGAAGGATCTTTAACATTCATAATTTATCACTTTCACATTATAGCATTGGATCCAAGCTATTAACATTTTAACATACACACATTATTTCCTCCATTTTATTTAGTGACGCAAGCTCATAGAGCATATGAACCTGCTTATTATAAGTACACACTTCTATGTGTTTATCATCTTACATTCTAAATCCGCTTTAATCATTTTCACCTTCTTACCTTACCCTTTAGTCTACCCGACTCTTTCCACTTTTAAACCTTGCATAGGTTAATTTTCATTCATTCATTAGCATCATTCACTCTTCTTGCACATTATAAGTCGTTTACACATTCTTATCACGTTTAGTTTTCACAACACATCATTACGCTTAACTTATCACATTTTCATTCTTACACCTTAACTTATCTTCTTTAATTATCTTTGCATTTCAAGCAACATCGTTCTATCTCATCTTTTACATATCATCTCACTTTAATCCCATTCTATAACTTTTATATTATTAGATATTTAGCAACAAACACGTCAAGTCATTCTCACTTTCATTACCTCACACCATAACATCGTTATCATTATTACACATTCATGTGCATACTCCATCCTCATACATACTCATCTCATTCTCATTTACATTCTTAACTTACCGCATTTAACTTTTATCATTCTAAACTTTTTCGTTTAATTTCCATCCTTTATATACCAACACACTTTATCACAACTTCACGTTCACACTTTAAGCCTCAAGTACTTTACCCTACCGTTACCCCGTCTCTATACCAAATTAACATTAGTCTTTAGTCACTAAATATAATGAGACCATATGTTGGTCACATTTCATTCCATCATTCCCAAACATCATTCTTTTACCTTCAAGTCATTAAATACTTAATCATTAATTCGTTAGTTTCATCTTGTCTTTTCACGCTATACTTTAGTACGCTTAATATCATTATGATCTACACTTAAAGCGTCATTACTTAATTCACTTGCTAGCCCATCTCTAATACCACTTATCATTCTTACTCATATTCCATTACCGCTACTTTAACATACATTCATATACTCACAATATAATCACCGGCACCAACCAAGGTGCACGACCAACTAATCATTTAAACGTTTCAAGTCCTCCATGGACTTACATCACATACACTTTAAAACATAAAACACTTTTATCATACTTACAAACTTAAGTTCACATGTCACGTCACACATTCCTTCTTCTAACTTATACATATAACTTACGCATTCCTTACACCTACGTTCAACGCTTCTACGAGTGGTTTAAATCTAGGCAACCTACAGGAAACCTAATTCACTTAAACCGAAGCTCTGATACCAAGTTGTTACACCCCGTGCCCACTTTGACCAAAAACTTTGAACTTTACACGCGGAAACGCTTGACTTTTACGGACATCCTGTTACTCTTTTAACCATTTATAAAAATCTATACACTTTTCACACTAAGGTCTAGATTATGGAACCAAAACGGTGATCCTTGTCAAAACTATGGATCCATGATAAGGTTTAATTTTTACGAACCAAAAGGTAGATCCAGGACTGAAATCTTGATCCACAATAAGGACTACAATTTCGAACCACAGAGTTGATCCAACATTCGACGGGTTATGCATAAAACCCATTTTAACCCATTTACACAACAAACTACTCATACCACTTTCTTTTCCTACCAAACTTGACCATTATCATTACTTTAACATATAAGACATACTCCAAAGACACTTGACCCGCTTACCACCCAAAATTGGTACATTTATACTTAAACCAAACGCTCCTTTAACTTTCACAATAAACACTTAAAACATACTTTGACACACCATTAGACCACCAAATCGTTATGACACCATTAATATACATTTTAACGCTTGACTCCACTTTACAAACCATTTATTGACTCACGGGGGTACCATCTTGAATGAGCTCGGTATTCTACCTAGCTCCTACACATATCAAACCTTCTATCTTCCACATTAGTAAACCTTTATCCTTAGCTCAAGCTTACTGTTAAGGATCCTGGACACATGATTAAGGTGGTTAAACCTTGTAACTTTGTGTGTATGATATGTTGTGTTAAAATGATTAAGTGCGCGAAATTCACTCAACCAAACTTAGAAGGTTGTGTGTGTTATGGAAATGGAATTGTTATGTTTGTTAGTTAGCAATGAACACATAAAGATTATCACCAAACGATTCAATATTATTAAAGATAATAATACGAGTGATCTTGAAATATCACTAGGGTTACAACCTTGAATCTTAAGTTTTTTCTAACTTGTGATGTTTTTATGTTTGTTCTTATCTAACAGTTATATGTTCTTACAAATAACATATGTATGGACACTTGACAACTCTATATTAATATCACAACTAAGATCACTTTTATAGTCCAAGAGATCTTTACATATTGATTAAAGTCTTAGCCGACTTACTTTGTTAACTTATCCTTTTGAGTGTCAGTACATAAGATACAACATGTATCTATGTATACAACTTGTTAACTAAGCACATGGGGTAAGATATTATCTACCGTATATTGTTGACCAAAATACAATAAATATCTTTTCGATCTTATCCACTCAGCAGCAGAATGTTCACTATCGGCAGCAATGAGTTATCGCTAGCAGCAGGAACAAGTATCATTAGCAGCAGGATCAACAACAGCAGAATGCTAAGCCGAACAGCAGAGTCATTTATCACTAACAGCAGAGTGAAATGTTCTAGCAGCAGGAATCAACATTAACAGCAGGAACCATTTGCACTAGCAGCAGAATTACACTTAGAATATTTCTTGGATTAGAACCCGATATTAAACATCTTGAATATTTAATTCCCAACAATCCTCCCCTAAACATGTGAATCCATTCAACATGTTTCTGAATTAAATCATGGATTGAAGATCTTTCAAACACTACTGTTTTTCAAGATTGAATATCTTCTCAGTAATTCATCTGCTTTGCTCTTCTTTGACTTTAACAATATCAAAACATATTGAACCAATCTTGGACTAAAAGATGGTGCAATTTCCTTAGATGGAGGAATTATAAGAGGCAATGATGCTGTGTATCTTGGATGCTTGTTTCAACAAGTGAAATCATCTAACCAGCATGTCTTTGAAGTGAAATTGAAACTTTTCTTCGTTTGACCTAGATAGAACTTTCTCCTTTGGAATGCTTCATCCCTTCTGAATATATATAATACTCCAGAATAAGCTCTATTCTTGTCATTTTCAACCTCCTCATCATCTTGTATGCTCTTGTCTTCTCCTTCCTTTTATTGGATTATCTTCTTTTTCTGGGCCATTATTTCCTCCCCTGAGATTGTTACCTCCCCTGAAGCAAATAACTTTTGTTTCCTCCCCTTGTTTGGAAGATCTCACTATGTACCTTTGGCTGATCTATCAATGTGAACTTGTTGTCAGAAAATATTGTACATGAAGCCATCAATTCCTTAAGAGTTTAAGTTACTGCCCTCATCACTTCTAGGTGTGTTAACTCCTATGAGAGGTGAATCAGTGGACATTTTGATTCATGATCCATCAATGGATGGTTTTTGTGAATCCTTGAAAATCCTTTTAAGAAATCATTTGACTTAGTAGTATGTTCATGATTTTAGAATTGAAAAATCATACTACTTTCAACCATTTTGAAAGAATCAAGTGTATAACAGACACTTAATCAGCATTTCGGTTTAAAGAAACCTCTGGTTGTGTGAGAACCAATATTTTTCAGTTATAAATAACTGCCTGTGTAAAGATAAACCTATTCAAAAGGCTTTCTTGACAGGGTTTCCAGCTCATAGTAATTGTTGCCTCTAACACAAGTGTTAGATTCACTTTTACTAGCTGTTCTTTCTATCAGATGTCCTCAGACTTGCACATTATACTTAAAAGTATAAAATGATAGAAAGTGAGTTGTATCAGTTATTATCTGATCAACTAAGTCATCAATTCAATGTGAAATATCATAACTAGATTTCAAGAAAGAAGTTTTAAGGAGGTTTGAATTCCCAAACTCAGTCCATCATAAACCTATTATGGTCAGCAGCTAATATCTCAATTCTGCTGTTTCCATTTCACTTGAAAACATCCTTTGTGTTTTCATATTCATACCTGAAATTGTTAGTCTAAAACCAAAAGAACAAAATACAAAGTACTTGTCTTGCATTAGTATAATCATAAGACCAACTATATGAATAACACAATTTAAATTTGTACTATTAGCACAAACTTTTGTAATAACAGCAGTATTAGGAAAATCAGCAGCAACAACAAAAATTTATTTACAAAAACACATCATATTGAAAATTTAAAGATTAAGCATTCCAATACTTGCTACCAAGTACTGAAACCTTGAAACATCAAAAGCTTTTATTAGCAGATCTGCAAAATTATGTTCTGAAGCAATTTTAAGAACTTGAATTAATCTTTTCTCATTGCAGTCTCTTATAAAGTGATGTCTAATTTCAATGTGTTTTGTTTTAGAATGTTGCACTGGATTTTTAATAATACAAATTGTACTACTATTATCAATATGAATAACAGTGTTTAAGAAATTGTACCCATAATCAAGGAGTTGGTTTTGAAGCCATAGAACTTGACTAGAGCAACTTGCAGCAGCTATATATTCAGCTTCAGTTGTTGAATTTGCCACACTTGTTTGCTTCTTACACTGCCATGAGACAAGTCTACACCCAAGGAATTGACATCCTCCAGTTGTTGACTTTCTGTCCAAGCTAGCACCAGCATAATAACTATCCGAATATGCTACTAAGTCAAAAAGAGATTCCCTAGAATACCATATACCCAACCTTGGTTGACCTTTGAGATATCTAAAAATTCTCTTGACTGCAGTTAAATGAGAAACCTTTAGAGTAACTTGAAATCTTGCACAAACACAAACAGGAAACATGATATCAGGTCTAGATGATGTAAGGTACATTAAAGAGCCTATCATAGATCTGTAAGTGTGTACATCCACACTCTCTTCATCTTCATCTATCAGAAGGTGCTTCTCAGAGTCCATTGGTGTGCTTGCTATTTTTGAATCAGCAAATTGAAATTTTCTAAGTATCTCTGCAACATATTTGTCTTGACTAATAAATATGCCTTCAGATGATTGCTTAACTTGCAAACCCAAAAAGAATGTAAGTTCTCCCATAGAACTCATCTGAAACTTATCTTTCATAAGCTTCTCAAATTCTAAACACATATCTTTCCTAGTAGATCCAAAGATAATGTCATCCACATACACCTGCACTAACAGAAGATCCTTCTTGTGTTGTTTGATGAACAGTGTCTGATCAATCTTTCCTCTTTGAAATCTATTTTCTAATAAGTAGGAAGCTAGTGTTGCATACCAAGCTCTTGGTGCCTGATGAAGGCCATATAGAGCTTTCACTACTCTGTACACTTTGTTTGGATGTAATGGATCAATGAAGCCTGGAGGTTGTGAAACATACACCTCTTTTTCAATTTTACCATATAAAAATGCACTCTTGACATCCATTTGGTAGACTGTGAAGCCTAAAAATGAAGCATAAGCTAGAAACAGCCTAATTGCCTCAATCCTTGCTACTGGAGCATAAACCTCATCATAGTCTATCCCTTCTTCTTGTGTGTACCCTTGGGCTACTAATCTAGCCTTATTCTTGATCACTATTCCTCTTTCATCCCTTTTGTTCTTAAAAACCCATCTAGTGTCAATTACCTTCACACCTGTAGGTAAATCAACTAGCACCCAAACCTTTTGAATCTTGAACTGAAGAAGCTCTTCTTGCATAGCCTCTAACCAGCTTGAATCATCTAGGGCTGTAAGAATTGTCTTTGGTTCAGCTTGTGAGAGAAAACATACAAACAAGCAAGAGTTTAAAAGCTCATGCTGTTTTGAAGCATAAAGAGCATCAAGAAGCCCTTGTTGGTCTGAAGACATCAATTGTTGTCTTGTCTTTACACCTGACTGTATATCTCCAATCACATGTTCCAGGGAGTGAACTTTGTGAATTCTTGTTTGTGGTGTAGTAGGAACTTGATAAGATGGTGGAAGATTACCCAAATCCACCTCATTATCTGTGAATTCTGCTTCTTTTGTTTCTGAAGGGCCAGCAGCAGAGTCATTTGGCCGAAACAGCAGAATCAGTAAGCTTAGCAGCAGAGTGCTCTGGCTCAGCAGCAGAATGACCAGCAGGAACAGAGACACTACCAGCAGCAACAGAAATACTACCAGCAGAAACATTTTGTTGTTCCTGAGTTCCATATTCTTTACTTTCATCTTCAACACCTTCTTTAGCTTTGCTAGAAGAAGATTCATCAGTTGTCGAAGTTGATTCCACAATTGAACTTGACCATATTGGCATTATCACATCATTTTGATCTTTCTCTAACTCTGCCTCATTTGTTGTATTAGAACCTGCAAAATTATTAGTTTCTGCAACAAAAGGCACATAATTCATTGAATTTGTTAGATACTCTAGATCAAATAGCCATTTTGGTCCTTGACCTTCTACATTGGATTTATTTTCTAAAAACTCCACATGTAGATTTTCCTCTACTATTTCTTTTCTTGTGTTGTAAACTCTAAATGCTTTGCTATTAAGAGAATAACCAACAAAGAAACCTTCATTTGCCTTACCATCGAATTTTCCTAAATGGTCTAAGGTATTGAGAATTGTCACATGACATCCAAAAGGTCTAAAAAATCCTATTGCAGGAGTTCTACCATTAAAAAGTTCATATGATGTCTTATTGTGAGGCTGCACAACTAAAACTCTATTTTGAACATAGCAAGCAGTGTTGACTGCCTCTGCCCAAAAATTTATTGGTAGCTTAGAATCAGCTAACATTGTTCTAGCAGCTTCAATTAGTGTTCTATTCTTTCTTTCAGCTACACCATTCTGTTGTGGTGTTCTAGCAACACTAAATTCTCTCTTAATACCTTTTTCCTTGCAGAAGTCATCCATAACTCTATTCTTAAACAATGTCCCATTATCATATCTAATGACTTTTACTTTCTTCCTTACTTGGTTTTCTATCTGTGTAATGAAGTCCTTAAGGATGCTTGATGTCTCATCCTTAGTGGCTAAAAAGAAAACACATGTAAATCTACTATAGTCATCAGTAATAACTAGACAATATCTCTTATGCATTATGCTCATTACTGAAACAGGTCCAAATAAGTCCATATGTAGCATAAACAAAGACTGATTAATAGAGTTAAAAATCTTGGGCTTACAAGTGGCTTTGTGTTGTTTGCCTTTTAGACAAGCAATGCATGTTTGATCATTTTAAATCTTTTGTGAGGTAAACCTCTTACCAAACCATTCTTAACTGTTGACATAAATAAATGCCTAAAAAACATTATCAATATTTATTCATATCTCTATGTTTTGATGATCACAAAATGTAAACTCATTAAAACATAAACTTATAAATTAAACAAGTACTTAGTTGTAAATATTCACTTCTACAACTAAAATCACTTAAGGTATGAATGAACTAATGCTTAATGCATTATATGATCAAAGGAACATTTTCTTAATAACTAGATTTTTTATAAAACATCAAAAAACATTTTATATATTTTTGAAAAACATTTTTGGTATTAAATAAAAATGTTTAATCTTTTATAAAAATATGAATTCAAATTTTTAACCAAAATCAGTTAAAATGTTCCAGAAAAACCTTCCCCACAAAAGGACAAAATTGGCCAACGTTCAGTAGGGGCGGCCCCCTTAATTTTGCTAGGCGGCCCCCTTAATAATTAAGGGGACCGCCCCCGCTCCAGTAGGCCTCCAGCTGTCCAGTTTTTCTCCTATAAATACCAGTCTTCTCCTGGATTTTTACTCAACCTTTTGCACTAAAACTTTCTGTTATAGATCTCATTTCATATCTTCAAAAAACCTTTGATCATGTAATCTTAAGCATTGGTTTCCAAGTGATCCAAGCTTCCACCATCCAAGTGCAAAAGAAGAATACTTCTATCAATCAAAACTAGAAGTATTACAACTTAGTAGCATCTTGTTATTCAAGTTGTTTGTTTTGTATACCTTGTATATCATTCATTCATTTGTGTATAAGGTGTGGGTGAACATAAGTGACTAGATATGTATAGTGTGTAAATAGTGAAGAAGGTGTATAAGTTGTTGTGGTGTAAAGAAGTCATGTAGAAGTTGTAAAGCCGTGGTGTAGAAGTTGTGAAGCCGCGGAGTAGAAGTCGTGAACCCGTTGTGTAGTAGTTGTGAAGCCGTAGCTTTGAAGTCGTGAAGTCCTAGTGTTGAAGTTGTGAAGCCGTAGCATAGAGGTTGTGTAGCGGTCGTGTTGAAGCCGTGAAGTCCTAGTCGTGAAGTCCTAGTGTTGAAGTCGTGAAGCCGTAGCATAGAGGTTGTGTAGCGGTCGTGTTGAAGTCGTGAAGAAGTCGTGAAGCAGTCGTGAAGTAGTTGTGAAGTAGTCGTGAATAAGTCGTGAAGAAGTCGTGTTGTGAAGTTGTGAGATTGGTTCTAGCTACGATTAGAACTCGACATTTAGCTTTGTGTCGTTAAGCCGGTGTAAGCCAAAGTCGTGTAAGGTTTTCTCCGCCATAAGGGAGCTTATTGAAGTTGTGAAGAAAACTCTCGAGCAAGGTGTGCTCGGGGAGTGGAGTAGGGCAAGGAAGGTGTCCTTGTAGCCGAACCACTATAAATCTCTCGTGTCTCGGTTAGATCTTTCCATACCTTATTTATTTCTTTACTTGCATCGTCATTACTTTCATACACATAGGCTTATATAATTGCTAGTATTAATTAGAGGTCAACTTCACATAAAGATCAATTTGAAAATCCATTCAAGAAACCAAAACTTTTACAATCAATTTAAAAGAATACATATATAACTAATAATAAGATTTAAGTTTTATTTTTCATAACAAACTTGAATCTAAGTTTTTAAAAGTAAACAAAGGTTTTATAATAAATTAAAAAGACGTAAAACTATTCAACCCCCCCCCCCCTTCTAGTTTTCCACATTAACAATTTTATTTATTGTTTTGAAGTTAATATGACCAAGCCTTCTATGCCATTTCATTGATTCATCCAATGAGGCCTTTGCAACAAGACAAGTTAAATTCTTTTTAGGAATAAAATTCTTGGTATGTGCTTAAACACACACCATTTCTCGAGCAAACCGGACCCAAAAAGACCAAAAACCCGACCAAAATGCCAAAAGATATTGTGTTTTTGTGTTTTTGTATGTGCAGGAATGGATATCGTGAAAACCGACAAAAGACACAAGAAAATCAAGAAAACGAGCACGAGATACGGAATAGGCTCAGAACCAGAACCGGGAAAGAATATATTTTCAAAAAGTCAACCGTGGTCCTCCAAGTATAAGTGATTGTCAAATTCAGCCTTTGGATCATCTTTAAAAATATGGCAGCTAAGGTCCCTCTAAAATCAGAATTTACAATTATAGTCCCTAACCCTTAAACCTATTCTATAAATAAAACCCGGATCCTAAAACTAATAAACCAAATCCATCCTAAAACTCTAAACCCAACCCCCCCTTTTAATCCAAACTAGCCCACTATCCTTTTAACACACACCAACCCAGCCCAACCCATTCCTATAACCCGACCCATCACCCACTAATACTACCCATTCGGTCAAAGAAAAAGAAAAAAAATAAACTAACTCACTTTACCTTTCTTTCTCTCTCACTAAAATAAACCCGATCCCCAAATTCACCCCTTTCCCCCATTTTCACTATTCCTCAAACCCTAGAATTACCGTACATGATTTTACATCAATTAAGGGTACAATTGTCAATCATTGGCCCTTCTAGAAGACCCTGACAATAAGAATGACACGCGGAAGCTGTTGATTGGACCGAACACGCGTATCTGTGATCGTACGGTTAGAAATGGAGGATTGAAGAGCAAGGTGATCTAAGGGTGGATTATGGCTGAAGATAGCACGAGGATTGCCAAGGTGGCAAGACCCAGAAGGTTCGGTTAAAGCCTATAAATAGGAGAGGGTTATTCCATTTTTCGTATGTAATTTTTTTTTAGCAACGTTATGCTGTCAAAGTATTTTTAGAATTTTAGTCTTATAATTCGTATTGTAATTTTCTGTTTATGTTTATTTGTTTTGATTATTGTAATTTTTAAGTTTTAATGAAAGTTTAAATTTGAAGCTATTTTGAATCCGAATTCTCATTTAGTTATTATTGATTTCAGTTTTTAGTTTATTTATTCTGTTTTAATATCTGATCATCACAAAAGAAAAAAAAAAAAAAAAATTATAAATCAAAATGTTAGTTCAGTTAATCAAGCTTCAATAAGCTTAGTTCGTTTTTTCTCAAGTTTCATTTTAGCTTACTATAGCTTTTGTGAAGCTTAACTTGGCACCTTAATCAGTTTCACTCAAATTAACACAAAAGTCAAAGAAAGTCATTTGTTACTTGAACCATGGTGAATCAGAAATGGAGTGATGGTCTAGGGGGTGAAATGGAAGCCCTTAGCCTGTCTAAAGACAGGCAAGCATAGTGAGATCCCCTCTGTTGAGCTGAGGGGAATTAGCTTTGTAAGTTTTTTTTTTTAAAATTCATCTCAATATTGCATCAGTAGCTTAAGGTTGTTTAGATTTGATGTTATTGGTTATTTGTTGCTTATTATTGCTCATATGGTCTTAATATTGGGTGATAGCAGTTGTTTACTTATTTTGCATTTGATTAGTTTGAAAGTTGTTGGCAAGTTGCTTATTACTGTTTCATTTAGTGGGTTATATGTGCATGATTTTATTCTAAGTATTTGAGGTCTTAGATTGGAGTTCTTGTTGTAGTTTGGATTGAAAGTATAATACTCATGGCTGTCTGTTATAAGTCTGCTATGCTTTTCAGTTTTGAGACAAGTTCACAAGTTGATTTCTAGCAATTTAGTTGAGTTAAGTGAAAGATTTTTGGGGCAAAAGCTAGGCAGGCTAGCTGTTCATAAGTATCTGCTTTTGTTTTGCTTTTCTCAGCTTATTTGGTTAGCCAATTTGAGTCCATTTTGTGCCTAATTTGAGCTGTTTTATAAAGAAGTGTGCATAAGTTGACTGTCTTGTGAATAAGCTGATTTCCAGCTATTTTAATCTTGTTTGAGCTTCTTCTTTTCATTAAAAAATAGTTTTAGTTAGTTGTTATTTGAATTTCAAAAGAAGAAAAACAAAAAAAAAAATAGTTTGGATAATTTGTAGCAGCCTAGGATCGAACATGGGTGGATTTTTAGAGTAAAAACGTTTTTGGTTTACTGATTTTACAAATCAGTCCTTAGATTTCATTTTGTTCCACTTCAGTCCTCGTCTTTATTTAAAACCGTTTTTAGTTTTGTGTAAGTTTCAGAAAAGTACAATTTAGTCCCCGTCTTTGTTTCAAAACGTTTCTAGTTTTAAACAATTTTCCGAATTTACAATTTAAGTCCCTTTAGTTTTTATAAATATTTTCTTAATTTTCTTTTATAAAATTAGTTTTATTTAATTACAGTTTTAGTCCCTTAGCTTTTAATCTTTGCATTTTAGCTTTATAATTTCACTATTAGTTTTATAAATCTCGGGATTAGCCCGGGATTTGCATTTATTTGATTTATTTTTGTGTGCATTTATTTTAATAGCGTAGATTGCTTTTAATTTTCCTTATTTTAGTGTAATCAATACTAAAAAAATAATCTTTCACTTCACTTATTCACTTCACATATTCACGACTCCGATTTGACTTATTCGCCGTCAAACCTTCGTTGGGAGAACGACCCGGGGGAATTGTATTCGTTACAATTTCTTTGGACTAAAAAATAAAAATAAACAAAATATATTACATCAAAATTCTTCATGTCTACACTGTACATATTGCCCTTTCTAGGAATTCTAAGAAGTACTTGACTTTCATCAGACATCTTAAAATCAGGAGAAAGTACAAGACATTCAGTCTCACAGAAAAGAACATTATTCTTTTTGTCACACATTTGTGAGACACTAAAAAGATTATAATTTAGCTCTTTTACATAGTACACATCTTCAAAATCTAAATTTCCGGTTTTGATTGTACCTTTACCAGAAATTTTGCCACGAACACCCCCTCCAAAGGTAACATATCCTCCATTGAAAGCTTCAAAATCTGAGAAATAAGACATGTTGCCTGTCATGTGCCTTGAACATCCACTATCTGAGTATCCTTGATCCTCTTCCTGATCATTTGAATGTTCCTGCACACAAATAAGAGTGTTAGTTTCTTTTGGGGATCCAAGCCATTACTGACTTGGATCTGCCTCTTGCATCAATGTAATTGAATCTTTTGAGGATAGTTGATGCAACATTGGATTTGAGAATCCAACATGCTGAGGCCTTAACAGCATTTGCCCTTTTTCCCTTAGCAGCAGATTGAACCACATGCTTAGCAGCAGAGTCTGCTAACTTTGTAGTTGAACTCTTTGGTCTCCAAATTTTTTTATGGACCACTGCCTTTGTTTGAATGGGCCTTAGAACAGTTGTAGGTGCATGTTTGAAAAATGATTTCGCACCCTTAGCTGTTAATTTTGGGTTAATAGTCATAAATGGTCGAGCAGCAGGAACAAATTTTCTAGCAGCAGGATCATTTGGTCTATCAGCAGGATCAGATTTTGAGATAGACTTGTTTTTTACTACTCTGGGTTTTGATTTCTTAGAGCTAGAGTGAAATTGAGATTTAGGTGTTTGCCTTTTGTGGTTCACTCTATGGTTTTCATACCCAGTTACCCATTGGTTGCAGAAAGCTGCAAGATGGTCAAAACTACCACATGTATAACAAGCTTTATTATAAAAAGCAAAGTCATCACCTAATTGGTTAGACTTGAGGTTGTTCCAATTCCTTTGGTTACCTCTGGGCTTGTTGGTGGTTCTATATTGCTCACAATATCTAACTGGTTGCCTAACATGCTTAATGTTTGATTTAGGCCTATCAGTATTGTGTTTGACTACCTTAGGAACACTTGTTCCTACTTTCTTAACCAAAACAGGTTTAGACATAACCTGATCTTCTTCATCATCACTATCAGTTGTACAATCTTCAACAACTATAGTTTCTCCTTTCTTAGCAAAGGACACCTTGTCCTGATAAAGTAAAGTTTTATCTAAACTTTTACTTATCTTTGCTACCTTAAGGCTCTTACTAGCCTTAGAACCATATTCCATGATTGGTTCTTGAAACTCAGCTAAACCTGTATGTGCTAGGTCAACACCTGGAGGTGAAGGAACACCTCTATATGGTGGAGGGACAGTTTTGTAACCTACACCTGAATTAGCTTTATCAATTACCTGAGCTTCCCAAATCTTATTCATTCCTTCTGAGGCATGTGCTAAAGTATCTATAGTCACTTTAACATTTTCTTTTTCAGTTTTGACTTCAGATAACTGTCTACTTTGATCATTAAGTAATTCATCTCTAAATGCTATTCCTCTTTTTAAAGCATTTAAGTCATCAGTAAACGTAGATTCATTCTTTTTAAAATGTTGAATCTGTTTTTCTAAAACTCCTACACACCTCTTATGATTAGCTAAATTATGAAGGGCATCAATTAACTCTTCTCTAAATGCATCAAATCTCTTTTTAATGTCTTCATAATTTTTAAGATTAGGACATGAATTAGTACAAGTAGGAATGGTATCTACCTCTGAATCAGAAGAAGCCATTAGAGCAAATTCAGTGGCCATAAGAGCAGCATTTGGTGGTGCATCCTCTTCAGTAGCCATAGAGCTCCAATCATATCCAATACCATCAATAGCCAGCATAGCCTTTGGCTCTTCCACCAGTACTTCCTTATTCCTCTCTTGCTTATACCATGTGTTCCTATTATCCTGCTTCCTTGGGCTTCTACATTCTTTAGCAAAGTGTCCCAACCTATGACAGTTAAAACATTCCACTTTCTTCTTATCGAACCCAGCAGTATCATTACCATTTATGGTAATTTGCTTTCCAGTTTTCTGCCAAAACTTCTTAGCCCTCATGCTAAGTAAAGCAACTTGCCACTTAATATCCATCTCTTCCAAATCATCACCATCTACCTGCTCAAGGTCTTCATGATTTAGAGGAGAACCACTAGCTTGACTGGTTATAAAGGCATAAAATGTTTGATCCATGCCGAAACGTATATATAAATATTATGCAACGACGGATACACGTGAAAAAAATACAAATGACCCCTTTGTGAAAAAGGATACTTGCAAAAACTCATGTTCGTGTGTAGTGTGAAACCAGGTAAGTGATTACCCGGATCGTTTCCCAACGAGGTATGAATGGGCAAACTGTGAAAAGTTAGGATTAGAGTGACTGATGATTAGATATGAGATTTTGCTTTTCTAATAATTCTAATTAACAAATGAAAAACAAATATACAAAAGAAAATTAAACGCGAATTAATTAAACTGAAAATGCGTAACGGGAAATATAAAATGGGACGAAAAACTGAAATATTATAAAATTAAAACCTAAAAATGTAAAATTACTTAAAACTTATTTTAAAACTAAAATTATATTTTTTTATACTTTTTATTTAATTATTATTAATTATTTATTATTTAATTACTTTTTAAACTATTTAAATTTATAATAAATACTAAATGAACAAAGAAAAATCTAAAACTTTTTCTATAAATATTATTAAGTTAAAAGAAGCTAAGAAAATTATAAAAATGAAAATTGCTTAATTAAAAATTTAAAAAGATAAAATCTATTAAATAGAAGCTATCACTTATTTTTTATTTTATTTTTCTTAAGGTCTAAAAATATTATTATATTTTTCCTAGATTCTACTTAATAAAATAAAATTATGAAAATTAAAATTATATTTTTCTGATTATTTTTCTATTTATTATGATTTATTTACTAATTTAAACTAATTAAAAGATTAAAAATATTAAAACTATTAGAAAAATTATGAAACTTTTTTCTAAAATACTATATGATATTACAAAGCTAAGAAAAATAAAAAGGGTGTCACAGCTTATGTGGATAAGCTGTAATAAGTTAATTAGTTAATAAGCTAAAACTGACAAGGACTGCTTATATAATAAACTTTGCAAACAAATACTGGAAAAGACCTACGGGCACAATGGTTGGGGTGTTGGTGTGGTGAGCAGGAGGTCTGGGGTTCGAATCCTACCCAGGCCTTTTTGTGAAAACTTATTTTTTTTTTTAAATTTTCTTTTTGCTAACTAATATTAAGCTATATATTAACAACTTTAAAACTGGAAGTATTTTTGTAATAAGCTAAATAAGCTAGAAACTAAGAGCTTATTGAAACAGTTGGCTAGTTTAAGGTTTTAAGAACTAGAAAATTTCTAATTAAGCTATGGACTTTAAAATAAGCTAAGGGCTGATGAATTAAGTTACTAGGGTCTGAGTTGACTTTAAATAAGCTATAGGAACTAGAAAAAGCTCAGGCTTATAGCATAAAAGCTCTCAATAAGCTCATTGTTCAACTGAGTCTGCTGATGTGCTATGTGAGCAGGGCAAAAACTAGGGTTTTCAAGCTCTTGAAAAGCTATCAAAAGCTTTTCTAAAAATCTGACAAAAAATACTAGAGCTAGGTGAGCTGGGGAACTTTACTAATCCAGAAATTCAGCTAATTCCAAGCTAAACTGAGAGCTCTAGAAAATCCACAAGAGTTGCAAAAACATAAAAAAACAAAAACTATGACTGCTATGTTTCTATGGACTGATAAAGTAGGATTCTTGCAACTAGGACAATAGAGTTATAACACACAATGAAAATGGGATGAAAGGAACCTGTGAAATGGCAAAATGGAGTCCAAAATAAGCCTAGCTAATTTGGAGCTTATGATGGGCAGTTCAGTCCTTGTGACTGCAGTCCCAAGCTCAAAACCTGTGCAAAACTTCAAAACAAGCAAGGTAAAGTTGAGAACAGCTTTCACAAGCTGATATAAGCTAAATCAAATTAGGACTTGATGCAATTGAACAGTGAACTCCCTAAATGACCCAGTTTGAACCACAAACCAAACACCCCTTTGTTTTGGCTGCTTTGTGATTAAAACTAGGAAATACTAAAAGAACTTATACTATGGACTTATTAATGACTGGAAAACTTCAATAAGCTGAGAAAAGCAATTTTCAATTTAAAATAAGCTACAAATAAGCTGTTGACTAAAGCCTTGACTTTTTGACTGATTTTAAGTGTTTTAGTGAAAAATGAGATTTAAACACTAACAACTATAAGAAGAACTTAAGTTAACTTATAATTAAGTAATAGACTCAGAAAAATGTGGAAAAAGTACTAAATAAGCAGTGCTACAGTGAAATTTGACCAAGTTTGACTTTTTTTATTTTTGAAATAGAAACTGATAAACACTAATAGAAGCTTACAAAAAGCTTCTGAGAGCTTGTGTGAGCTTATAGGAGTGATTTTGAAAACTTGGAATGGATTCTTAACAACTGAAATACTTGATACGAATTACAGGAAAACTTGAACTTTTATTAAACTTGAAATTGAGTACATCACTTGATAACATAAGGATAACTGACTTTAATTAAACTTGAATTACAATAAAAACTTAAAGTTAAACTGAAACATACATTAAATAAATTTTACACTAAGGAAATGGTCTAAATACAGTGACAAAATATTTCTTTTGTCTTCTTCTTCTTTTATAGAAATCCAAAAAGTCTCTCCTCAACTTACTGATCAAATCCCACCACTTGTTAGCTTCCAATTCATCCTATTCGTCCATTTGTAATTTTGGCGCCAAAATGGTTAAAGTGGGAAAACCACTTGGTCTAATAACTTGTGAGGGGGAGGGAAGCATTAAATGCTTTTGGTTTGTTAGGGAGTGTATTGGGAAGGAGGAGGGTGGTATGGCAGAGATAAGGTGGGCTATGGTGGTATTGTTTTGGCGGGTCAGTAGGTTGAAGAAGACAAGTTTGACTTGAGTCAAACTTGTCTTAGCTAAGGGTGTACGGGTTTTATAATAAAAGGTGGGTTGGATCGGGTTTAATATTTTGGGAATGGGCTTGGGTTATTGTTTTGTATGTGGGCTGATGGGTTTAGTTAATAGGATTGGGTTGGGTAAATGGGATTAAGGGTATTATTGGACTGGAAATGGGTTTATTTTAGGATTGGATTTGGATTTGATTTTAAGTTTAGGGACCATTGTTGTAATATGCTGAAAATCCAAGGACCATTCGTGCCAAAATCCAAAACTATTTCCAAGGGTACAAATTGTCATTCTTTGATTCCTGGGGACTGTTGTTGACTTTTCTTCAAAATAATTTATCCAGGGACCATTTCTGACAATCTTTGAAAGTTCAGGGACTAGACTTGCCATTTATGCAAACTTTGCTCATTTTTCACTTGATTTTAATCTTTTTGTATCTGGATCACATAAAAACACATTCCAATGATATTTATAGTATTATGTGACATTTCAAAGTGTTTTTGGCTGTTTTTGTGGGTTTAAACAATGTAAAATATATGTGTATTTAGACACATATCATAAAGGCATAAAATGTTGGATCTCCAAGTCCAGCAATATCCTTTTGTAAACTAGTAGAAGGACCACCATAAGTAACATTAGAAACACTTTCAACTTCATCTACCTCCTCTGAATGACTAACACTAGGAACTGATAATAGTGCAGTATTCCCAGAACTAGTACCATAGTTTCCACCTCTCTTTAGACTTTGTTCAACAATTTTAAAGTTGTTAAACAAATCATTAAGCTTCATTATTTCAATTTCTGGTTTGTTCATCCAGACAATAACATGAGTATGGAAATCAACAGGTAGACTTTTCAAGAACTTCATGTTGAGATCTTCCTTCTCAGTCTCAACACCCAACACAGCTAACTGACTGACAAGCTTGTGTAGTCTTGAAAATAGTTTATCAAGAGACTCATTACTAAAAGCAGTAAAGTTTTCAAATTGGTGCTTTAGTAAAGTCTTCTGTGTCTTTTTGGTAGTTTCATTTCCACCAAACCATGCACAAATCTCTTCAAAAAGAGTTTTTGCATCAAGATATTTGCTAAAAGATAGCATCTGCTCACCAGGAATGGTCATAAGCAACAAGTTTCTTGCTTTCTGATCATTTCTCTTCTGTATCTTTTCATCGTTGGAAACTGGTCCAATATTTCTTTTTCTAACTGTTTTCCCTTCAACAAGAACATCTGAATAGCCTAAAGTGAAGGAATCATCATACTGAATTATGTCCCAAAGAGCATAATCTTGAACCATAAAATATTGCTCAACTCTCATCCTCCATAACTCAAACTCATTAGGTTTGATCATGGGCAACTTTGCAGCAATATTTGTTTGAAAATCTTGTACATCCATTTCTTGTTTCTTCTAAAAAACAAAAAATATCAACCTCTAGCTCTGATACCACTTGCTAAGGATCCTGGACACACGATTAAGGTGGTTAAACCTTGTAACTTTGTGTGTATGATATGTTGTGTTAAAATGATTAAGTGCGCGGAATTCACTCAACCAAACTTAGAAGGTTGTGTGTGTTATGGAAATGGAATTGTTATGTTTGTTAGTTAGCAATGAACACATAAAGATTATCACCAAACGATTCAATATTATTAAAGATAATAATACGAGTGATCTTGAAATATCACTAGGGTTACAACCTTGAATCTTAAGTTTTTTCTAACTTGTGATGTTTTTGTGTTTGTTCTTATTTAACAGTTATATGTTCTTACAAATAACATATGTATGGACACTTGACAACTCTATATTAATATCACAACTAAGATCTCTTTTATAGTCCAAGAGATCTTTACATATTGCTTAAAGTCTTAGCCGACTTACTTTGTTAACTTATCCTTTTGAGTGTCAGTACATAAGATACAACATGTATCTATGTATACAACTTGTTAACTAAGCACATGGGGTAAGATATTATCTACCGTATATTGTTGACCAAAATACAATAAATATCTTTTCGAACTTATCCACTCAGCAGCAGAATGTTCACTGTCGGTAGCAATGAGTTATCGCTAGCAGCAGGAACAAGTATCATTAGCAGCAGGATCAACAACAGCAGAATGCTAAGCCGAACAGCAGAGTCATTTATCACTAAAAGCAGAGTGAAATGTTCTAGCAGCAGGAATCAACATTAACAGCAGGAACCATTTGCACTAGCAGCATAATTACACTTAGAATATTTCTTGGATTAGAACCCGATATTAAACATCTTGAATATTTAATTCCCAACACTTACCATTTCCGTCACATACAAACCTACAAAACATTAAACACTTAAACCATAAGCATGAATGCTTAGTAAGTAAAACAGGTGTAACTTAACATTATACTTCATTCAACACATTACACATTATACAACCATTAATCCAACAACATTAAACATAAGCACATACCTTAAACACTTAAGCCTTAACCTTCCTTTTTCCTTAATCCACTCTCATCTAACACATCCACTAACCTTATAACCTCTTACACATAACTACCATTATGCTAAACAAACATAACCTTAACACATAAGCCACATAACACATAATGCGTAGAAATCATTATAACTTTACATTATACCGGTTTACTTACCTTGAGTCCAAGCTAAGGCTATCAATAACATCATCATCATCATCTTCATCTTTTACCATCATCATCATCATCATCATTACTTCCTAAACCATAACCATCATCAAAACTCATTAACACAACACATCATAATCAAGGGTTATAAAACCCATCTAAACTTACCCATCTTCTTTCCTATATCATCATATGATCATATCATGATCATATGATGAAAACTCACTTAACCCATTAACCTTTACCTCATTAACATCAAGATAGGGATAATACTTACTTGGGAAATCATTGCTAGGGAAGGCTATGGCATTTGATCTTCATCTTCTTCATCTTAAGTGATCATCTAACTTTTCCTTCCTTTTTTTTCTCTAAGCCGACAATCCCACACCACTCTTGAATAATATGGCAAATACTAGAACTTCCTGGATATATAATAGCTAGACACTAGTTTGGGCTAAAGCCAAGAATAGCCCCTCAAGTATCTTTGCTTCCATTTTGGCCACAATAACTTATAACACATTTAACACTTATTACCACTTTAGTCCTTTAAGTCTCTTTCCTTTCTAGTTGTGCCACCCAAAACTTTCCATAACTATACAATACATTCATTGGCCATAAATTGACTTTCGAGTTTGACTATAACTTTACATTCATTGACTAGCCAATCACATAAGGCCTTTGATCCACTTTCATCTAGGGTGGGGTACAAGTACCTGGGGAGCGGGTCTAACAGTAAGTTGGTATCCTTTGAACATTGATATGATTTCTTTTGAAACTAAAAAATTTGGTTTATATAAAGGAAACAAATCAAGCTTGGTATACATCGTCATATTTAATCACAAAGTGATGAAAAGTATATTTTTTTTTGCTATGTGACTACTTGTTCTTGTGGTTTACAAACCGTAGAGGGGGGGGGTGAATACGTTTCCATTTAAAAACTTAAAACATTTTGTATCAAACACCCGATCAAGTGTGACGTAATATGAAAAGTGTCAACAATGATCATATATCATCTAGGGATGAATAAATTAAACTACAACACAAGCACAATCAATCATGACACATACATAACATAAGCAACTAGCCACACAATCATAAACACAATGCAAATATAAACATAAAGCGATAAAGAATAAAATGAAAGTAAAGAGATAAGTTAGAAGGCGCAAACCGGACACGGTGATTTATAGTGGTTCGGTCACGAAGCTCCTCTTCGCCCTACTCCACTCCCCGAGTACCCAACTCGAGAGTTACTTCACTAATCAACAAACTCCCTTCAGGCGGAGAAAACCGTACACGTCGCTTAACTTGTTTTCCGACACTAAGCTAGATGTCGAGTGCTAATCTTAGCTAGCACCAATCTACCACGATCTACCCGATCTACACCATACACGTTGCTTATCCTCTTTTCGACACTAAGCTAGATGTCGAGTGCTAATCTTAGCTAGCACCAATCTACCACGATCTACCCGATCTACCCTTGATCCACATGATCAATCACACAAGCCCAATGGCTTCAAGAGATCTTCACTATCTCTTAAGATCACAATGATCTTGACTCACTCTCTCATAAAAGAAAAATAATCTTGATGTATGCTATGATACAATCAAGAGTGTAACAAATGTTACAAGACCTAACAACTCCAACACTTTGTATCTACTTGGATACTTTGTGTTCTTCTCTTGCTAATCAAGAGGGATGACAACACTTTGTATCTACTTGGATACTTTGTGTTCTTCTCTTGCTAATCAAGAGGGATGACAACACTTTGTATCTAGGATACTTTGTGTTCTTCTCTTGCTAATCAAGAGGAATGAAGAGGATCACTTGAGTGGATGATTGGATCACTCTTAAACAACCTAAGACTCTCCAAATGATCAAAGAAAGTTATCTAAGTGAAGAGGGATAAGACCAGAGAAAAAGGACTGAAAAAATCAAGTTGAAAGTGTGGAATGGTCCACTATTTATAGGCAAAGGAAAATCTGACCGTTAGAGACCTACGGCTCCACTAAATACCCGACGGCTCCACTAAATTTAGTGGAGCCGTCCATACTTAAAGGTGCCGTTGGACGCTCCCTTTTTTGTCTTTAGTGGGGAAGGTTTATTTTGGGAAGTTGGAGCTGTTTTGGGGGGAAAAATGGCTGTTGGGAGTTTTCAAATTTATTTTTCAAAATAAAACATTTCTTTTTAATTCAAAAATAATTTGTAAAATATATTTTTGAAATTTTTTTTTGTCACATTAAAAATGTGAAGTTTAGAAAAATATAATCCTTTGATCATTTGTCAAGTAGTAGATTTGTTTGTCCATACCTTGAGTGATTTATGTCGGGATGGAAATCTACGACTTCGTTGAAGCATACTTGAGACGTCGGGAGGTGTTGATGAAGTATGCATTGATGATTTGTGTTTACAAGTAACTTGCACATTTTACGTTATGTATTACAAGTTACATGTTTGTCATCATTAAAACCGAAGAAACCGTTTAGTTTAAATATCGTAATATTTGCACTAACAATCTCCCCCTTTTTGATGATGACAAATATGTAAACCGTAACACATAGTAAAATGTAAAAGTTACCTGTTTACACTCCCCTTCTCCCCCTTTTGTCGAATCAAAAAGGTAGTTGCCTCGAGCGCTCCCTTGAATTCATTCCCTACTCCCCCTTAATGAACTACATTCCTTTCTTCCTAGAAAGGCGAGTTTGCATCATCCTAGTGAAGCCTTCTATCATCACTTGTGAAGATGACTCTATGCTATGTATTCAAATACTCCCGAGCTCCCCCTAGCTCAATGCTCCCCTATGGTGACTTAATCCCCTTGCTTATTTACCTTAGTATCTAGCGGATCCATGGATCAAATACTTACAAAGGCTTTTCTTACATCAAGGGTTAGCTTCGTGCAGCATAATATATAACAGTATAGGAGCAACATTATAGGGATAGAATACACATAGCAAGACATGCATGGGTTAAACTATGTTAACACGTAAATGTCACAACCCGACCAAAAACCTAAGGTGTAATTGTTCACTCAATCACACTAATCAAGAACGAGATTCGTTCATTGACTGACGCACTAAATGACTTCTTCCAAGTTGTCATTGGGAAGGAAAGTTCTAACAAACCTTTTGAACAACATAATCATCTACCAAGGATGATTGATGTTAAGGATAGTTTGTTAATAAGACATACTCTAAATGATTACTATTATGACAAGTCGTGCCATAAAGTAGACTCAATGAAGGTTATACCTAAATGATTCCATAAGGTGGGAGAGTGTTGGTTGTGGTGACAACAAGGACAACTTGGGTTATGTGGTTGTTGGGGATAAATAATGGGATGACCCATTAGTGGTTGTGGTGAAGGTGATAGTGATAAGGATGATGTGTTGGTGCCAAGTCCAAATAGGTTTGATGGTGATAGGGTTAGTGTGATGGCTAAAGGTTGTGGTGGACTTGGTGGAGGTAAGGGTGTAGGAATCCTAAAGGTGTAGGATGATGATGATGTGGTTGGAGGTGTTGGTTTTGCCCTTTGAGGAAAGGTGGAAAAGGATGGTTTAGGTTAATATATCGTTTGCACTGACAATGAGATGCATGATATATTTCAAAAGGGAAAAAGAAAAGGTGCATGTGATCCTAACAGGATTGTTGGTGGATATCTCTAACGGGGTTAAGGTAACGAAGTTCTAGGTTTCTAGGTTGGATGATCCTAGTTGTGTGTTAGAGATAATTTGGTGCATGAAAGGTTTTGTGTGATTGTGAGGGTTGGAGGTTGTTTAACTAACTATCACTTTCAAGAGTGAAGTGTAGCTAAAAGGTTTGAATGTGAGATGCAAGATAAGCTTGCAATGGTGAGGCCTTATATAGGCAAGAGTTGTGGGATTCGAACTAAAGTTGGTGTTAGAGTCCTATGGTGTAGTGAGGGAATCCTAGGGTGTATGTGAGTTTGCAAAATTTTGCAGGTTTGAGGTTAGGGATGCAGGGATCTAAAGGAAATAGTGAAAATTCGTCAAACATAGGCACGGTACCACTAAATACCACACGGTACCGTTAAATTTAACGGTACCGTGGCCTATTTAACGGTACCGTGACCTGGAAGTCACGAATTTTCCTGTGCAGCCTACTTCTGGGTAGCTAAAGGGAAGTTTCCTAGGGACTAAGAACCACATTTGTGTGTTCTTGAGAGTGTTTGGTGAAAGACTATATGAGTGTGTTTTCGCTCCCCCTCAATCTATGACCATCCGGACAAGATGTAAAAGATAAAGAGGAAAACAAACGTTGACGAAAGCGATGAGCTTAGTAACGTCATGACAAGTGGTGGATAGCATACGATAAACTTCACCTTTGAAGTCACATAGCTCTTCTCAATCATTGTGAATATTCATAGAATATTATGATGAGGCATGCGATTACTAGGAGATATCCTAAGGGTTAAGAAGATAAAATCTTCAGGGTTGTGAGGTTGGTGACAAGGTTCTAGTGGGGTTATCTCAACTTATCCTAGCGGTTTTTCGCTTGAGGTGTGTGAAAGGTGAGTGGGATGCGGAAGCATTGGTAGTGTTTAGTACCATGCGGAAGTGGGAGGGAAAAAGGCTAAGGAATCAGATGATAGATACAATCTATTCTGATAGGAGACGGTTTTAGGTTCAAGACTACATCGAGTGGGTTTTGATGGTGTTAGTGAGAATTGAAAGCAAGATTTTTGACAAAGAAAATTCACATATGTTGTGATTTTTCTGGACTTTAGATTAAAAGAATTTATACCGAATAAATTCTTTTATGAATGACTCCAACGGGATTCGATGAACGTTCATCGAGAATGAGAAATGACATTTAATCGCATTTTGCAAATTAAATATACTTTAAATATTTCGGATGAAATATTTAAGTTGTCATTGGAGTTTAAGAGGATTTCACGAATAAATCTCGCTAATTTAGTGAGACTTTTCGACAGAGGAGAGAATTTATACCTAATAAATTCTTTGACCGGTACTAGACGAGAAGAAATGACTTTTATATTTTCGAGGAAATACATAGGTAGTCATTAGAGCGATGTGAAAGATGACTTAATATTTCCAGTGAAATATTTAAAAAGTCATCAGACGAGACACAGGATATGACTTGACATTTCCAGTGAAATATCTAAAAGTCAAGACACGAAATAGAATAGATGATCTCAATATTTCCAGTGAAATATTCAAGAGATCATGCAAGGAACGTGAGGGATGACTTAATATTTCCAGTGAAATATTTAGATAGTCATGAGACGAGACACACGAGATGACTGCAATATTTCCAGTGAAATATTTAAATAGTCATAAGAGGGGTACAAGGGATGACTTTAATATTTCCAGTGAAATATTTAAATAGTCATAAGATTTATGGAAAATGTTCCATCATTCCTAGACCTAGACGAAGATGGTTAGGGGATTCTCGGTTGAGAGGTTTGGTTGATTTACGGATTTTGATGTGCTTCGCATACGAGTGTTTCATGGGGTTTTGAAAGACGTAAAGCTAAGCCTATGGTGCTGATTCGCAGCAAGGTTTGGGATCTAAAGATGTGTATATACACACGAGGATGAAAGGAACTACTAATCACTTATATAGTAACTCGTGAGTCCTTTGTCACCCGAGGGTAGACGTAAGCTTTTAGCTTTTGGATGAGCGTTTTAACATACATTGTTAAAAGGCTTGAATGTGATGTTTCGGATATGACATTTAACAATTGCGATCGCAAGTTAAATTTACTTGAATATTTCGGATGAAATATTTAAGTTGTCAACCCTACTCCGAGTTTTACTGGGTTTGTATCTAACCTACCCATGACAAAAGGGTGTATTGCTTGGAAGAAGGCAAAGGGATGACTAGGGAATTAGGACAACTTCGCGACTACTCTAACTTATGGGTTTTGACACTAGTGTATGACTCTATGACTTCTAAGGGTTCATAGTGATAGGCATACCTAATTCCTAATGTGTCAAAATGACCTAGTGTGGGTGCAAGCAAATCATGTAGAATGCACATAACGAATAAATGCAAACATCATGCAGAACATGATAATCATTTAGCATTTAAGATCACGAAGACATTTAATCATATCTTATGAAAACATGTTATCATTTTGAAACACATATGTGGGATGCAAGCAATCTAGGTTTGCTAAGGAAGATCCTAGTTACTACTTGTTCAAAATGAGATCCTAACGGGAGATAAAGTTCATCGATGTAAACTATCTCTAGTCAAATGTAGGAATGAAAACTTTTCAAGTTAGAGAATGAGTATGAGACTATCACTAGTGGTGCTCAATTAAGGCTAAACACGACCATTTTTACGGGTTATACACCAACCCAACTTCTCTCCTGGAAGCAATCCAACCGTTAGGTCAAATTGAATTTCTAGTGCGATAGGTTCTCCAGTAGTCATTCTCATGTTAGAAGAATTTGAATTCCTATATTTGCCTATCGAAGTATAGCAAAGATGATTTTATCTTGTTTTGCTATACATGGCCTAATATGACTCAATTAACCATACTTTGAAAGTAGGTTAAGAAAATGACATGTCTTACACAACTCCTAACAAAGGCAAGCGAGATGTTTTAATTTCGTGTTTGAGATTTAAAGGTTGTTTGATGGGGATGGTGTATTTTATGATCTCTTGGAAAACATCTTTGTTTGTTGAGTTGTTACATATTATTTTAACATGATTTGGTTTCCTAGAACCAAGAGACACTCTAATGTGATACAATGTAGAACCTACTACATCGTGTGTGTTTCAAGAATGCTCCTTTGCATATCTTGAGTGAGAATCTAGTGAAGGTTACTTACCTCAATAGATCTTGTGAGCATTTTATTTGAAATGAGACATACTGTTTATTTCAAAAAGTATGCTTTTCTAAGAGGAAACTTATCACTCTTACGAATGCCTACTGAAACAAGTATTTTAGTGTATGACCAATTTTACTTGTTTATGCAATGACACATGTTGTATTAGGTTATTATTCAACTCTAATATCCTATATTTGTTAACAAGATGCAATGTATTCTCTTGTAACATAACCATTCATGTAGGATCGAGTACTTCGAGCTAGATTGAGCTTGGTTAAACAAGAACCTCTGTATGGAATACAAGTGTTTATGCGGAAACTAAACGACAAGTATAATAAAGAAGAAAGCTAATGATCCTCTATGGATCAGACTATGAACTAAGAAAGGTGTTATTGAATATTGAAATCGTTAAAAGTGTATCAAACATATGGACGGGATGTTTCTTTTATAATGATAAGAAACCCTAACCCTAACCCTTCTTACAAGAAAACGTGTGAAGAGATAAACATCAATCTCTTCTAAAATTAAATCTAACAAACTTACTAAACATACGGATAACAAACAATAATATCCGCAGCAATAGACACTATCGGCAGAAACAAAACATACTATCGGCAGGAACCAACCGCAGCAGCAATGCAACACTATCGGCAGGAACCATTCTTCACTATCGGCAGCAATGAGAAACTCCTTATTTCTCATATCCCAACAATCCTCCCATCATTGAGAAACTCGTATTTCCTAGAGATCCTAACACATAACCATTCATGTCACAAAGAAAATAAGATGCATGGGATATAAGTTATCCTTTTTCAATCTTTTGATAAGAGAAATACATGTGATATTCTCAAAGATTGATGACTTACATAATAGTTAATAACATATTATGTATGACACTTTTACTAGACATGTGACATTGAGTGTTGAGTCGTTCATGAGCAAAGTTTACATATGTTGTTTGTTTGCTCTTGTTTGGTTTTTCGGAAATGACACATTTACTAATTGCATTGCAATGTAAATTACTTGTATATTTCGGATGAAACATCCAAGTTGTCACTCCTACTTAGTTGTGTATTTTATGCATCTTTTAAACATATTAGTTTAATGTTTGGAACACAACTATTAGACAACAAGACTCAATATGGCATCTTCAACACAAGTGTGAGTTATGATCCGATGCATATTATTTTCGTCTTGAGAGGACGTCATTATTTTCATAACAATCGAGTGTGATTGAGTATGTAGATTCAAGATAATATGTTTCATCATGTTTTGATGTTATCTTGAAGCTAAACAAATAATGACTCCAATTTCATGTCCACACTCGAAAACTTGTCAATTAGATTCGATGATGATATCAATCATAATTTGAATAATGAATTGATATGTACTCGAAATCTTTCTTGACCCTCACAATCACTCCCTTTTTTTTAAAAAGAAAATAAAAATTTAAGGAGTGTGTTCCATTTATTTTAACACTAGTTGTATGTGTGAGGTTAATGACAAACTAAGTTACTACTTTGATATTGTCATTTATTTTTATTTGAGAAAAACTATTTATATTATTATGTATAATACTCTTAGTTTTTCGACACCTCATTAGTATAAAAATAATTATCTTAACCATTTTTATACCACATACGTAAAATACTAAATGTTTAAAACATTTTGTATGTGTGTTAAATCAATGCAAGTTTAATACATTTTCTTTTACTTAAATACTAATGTATTAAAATGACCTTTTATCTTGTTTAGACAACCCATGGTCAAACAAGACAAAATGATGTGATGTTTTTAAGGATCATGTTACGGATTTTATGAAAGTGTTAAGTGTTTTGTGGTGATATACTTTTTACACTTAAACATTTGGAAAAATAATTGTGTAAGACAATATCTTTCGACACACATGATCTACCAACTTAGTTTTTATTCCTAAGAAAGTTACTAAACCATTTTAAGAACTTGCAACAAATGCAAGACAAATGGTTGATGCCTATATGCAATGCAAACTAATTACTTAATATAGTGCAAGTGATTTAGCATGAGCCTTAGAAATGCATAAACCGAAAAACTATAATAAGCAAATAGCAATTTAACACACAAAAATACTTATCGTCATTTTGTGTATTAGGTATAACAATGTATACTAAGCTTGATTTTATTTGACAATGAATTGGTTTCCTCCCCCATTTCAAATATTTTTGCTGAGCACTTTGAAAACATGTCAAGGTTTAAAAGTTGAATCGCCCTTTTTCAGTTTGACCAAAAATTTACGCAAACTGCATGACTAGAAGACCTTTAGTTGAAAATCAAGGACTTTAACATACTTTCATTTAGAACTAATTCATAAAAATGTTTCTCAAATGAAAGTAGACTCAACATCGTTCAAAATGATGGGCGACACGACTCGTACAGACTCATGGTTGATTTTATATGGATTTTTGAAAATGAACCAAAAATGAAAAACAGACAATCAGATTCACAGCACCGTTAAATGACCCACGGTACCATTAAATATAACGGTACCGTACAATGTTTAGTGGTACCGTGGTCTGTTTTCTGATTCAGAACTGCATGACTTAATGACTCGTTCTGAAAACATGACCGGATACTTAAAGACACTGTTCTTTTAGTGGTTTAAGAAAACCTTCAAGCTAGTATGACAAAGTATACTTAACAACAAAACTTGTAAGTATTAAGCAACTAAATACTTTTCATATTTTTATCACCTTCATGGGTAATTTGATACATGGATCGTACTCAATTTTGAAAACCATTTGTTTTAAAAATTTGAGCGACGTGGCTCTGGTACCAATTGTGGAAACCGTAGAGGGGGGGGGGGGTGAATACGTTTCCATTTAAAAACTTAAAACTTTTTGTATCAAACACCCGATCAAGTGTGACGTAATATGAAAAGTGTCAACAATGATCATATATCATCTAGGGATGAATAAATTAAACTACAACACAAGCACAATCAATCATGACACATACATAACATAAGCAACTAGCCACACAAGCATAAACACAATGCAAATATAAACATAAAGCGATAAAGAATAAAATGAAAGTAAAGAGATAAGTTAGAAGGCGCAAACCGGACACGGTGATTTATAGTGGTTCGGTCACGAAGCTCCTCTTCGCCCTACTCCACTCCCCGAGTACCCAACTCGAGAGTTACTTCACTAATCAACAAACTCCCTTCAGGCGGAGAAAACCGTACACGTCGCTTAACTTGTTTTCCGACACTAAGCTAGATGTCGAGTGCTAATCTTAGCTAGCACCAATCTACCACGATCTACCCGATCTACACCATACACGTTGCTTATCCTATTTCCGACACTAAGCTAGATGTCAAGTGCTAATCTTAGCTAACACCAATCTACCACGATCTACCCGATCTACCCTTGATCCACATGATCAATCACACAAACCCAATGGCTTCAAGAGATCTTCACTATCTCTTAAGATCACAATGATCTTGACTCACTCTCTCACAAAAGAAAAATAATCTTGATGTATGCTATGATACAATCAAGAGTGTAACAAATGTTACAAGACCTAACAACTCCAACACTTTGTATCTACTTGGATACTTTGTGTTCTTCTCTTGCTAATCAAGAGGGATGACAACACTTTGTATCTACTTGGATACTTTGTGTTCTTCTCTTGCTAATCAAGAGGGATGACAACACTTTGTATCTAGGATACTTTGTGTTCTTCTCTTGCTAATCAAGAGGAATGAAGAGGATCACTTGAGTGGATGATTGGATCACTCTTAAACAACCTAAGACTCTCCAAATGATCAAAGAAAGTTATCTAAGTGAAGAGGGATAAGACCAGAGAAAAAGGACTGGAAAAAATCAAGTTGAAAGTGTGGAATGGTCCACTATTTATAGGCAAAGGAAAATCTGACCGTTAGAGACCTACGGCTCCACTAAATACCCTACGGCTCCACTAAATTTAGTGGAGCCGTCCATACTTAAAGGTGCCGTTGGACGCTCCCTTTTTTGTCTTTAGTGGGGAAGGTTTATTTGGGGAAGTTGGAGCTGTTTTGGGGGGAAAAATGGCTGTTGGGAGTTTTCAAATTTATTTTTCAAAATAAAACATTTCTTTTTAATTCAAAAATAATTTGTAAAATATATTATTGAAATTTTTTTTGTCACATTAAAAATGTGAAGTTTAGAAAAATATAATCCTTTGATCATTTGTCAAGTAGTAGATTTGTTTGTCCATACCTTGAGTGATTTATGTCGGGATGGAAATCTACGACTTCGTTGAAGCATACTTGAGACGTCGGGAGGTGTTGATGAAGTATGCATTGATGATTTGTGTTTACAAGTAACTTGCACATTTTACGTTATGTATTACAAGTTACATGTTTGTCATCATTAAAACCGAAGAAACCGTTTAGTTTAAATATCGTAATATTTGCACTAACAGTTCTAGTTGTTTACATACATGTTGTTTGCTTGTTGATAGTTGTGATTGTACTTGTTTATTTGTAATACATAAGTGTCTCGCTATGATACTTATTTGCTTGTTTTATGCATATTAGGACATTTGCTAGATATTGTGCAATAAGTTGATAAACTGTGTTTGTTTCACTTATAGACTTAGATATTTTTGTTTGCACATGTTATTTGAAAACCTTGCATAACTTACTTAGGAATGAGAACTAAGTGAAACTAGTTTAGTGTCTTGAAAAGTATTATCTTGTACAAACTCTAGCTCAAGTGTTAAAATGTGTAAACATGTAGTATCTTTGAAAAAGGTGTTTGGTACATTTGCTTCTAATCATAATGTTTAATGTATTTGTCTTGTCATAGGATAGAAACTTATCTTTGAATGATCATGTGAACTAACCGTGACAATGCAGGACGATAATACTTGATGTTATCAGTTTTTCGTGTTTAAGCCACTGTTTGGCTTAACTTCCATATATGGTAAGTTCATAATCGTCCGTTTGAACTTTGTCTTACCATGTGTTAGAATTTGTGTTTTTGGTTTTAATATATCACAACTAAGTAGTTACATGTGTTTTAGGACAATTTTCGGGAATTGAACGGGTTTCGGCTATTTTAGCATACTCTCTGTTAAGAAATTCCCATCTGGCGGATATAGCAGAACCAACTTTTGGGTTTCGTCTGTTGAAAACTTTGGCTCCGCCAAATTTCACCCAGCGGATTCTGTGGAACCAAAAATTTGGTTCCGTATTTGCTATCGGTTGGATCCGCCGTTCAACAGTTACATTTTTCAAATTTCTTGACTAATCCCGATTCTTAGATTATTGATTCTAGTTCTTAGGATTCTTCTACTGATCATCAGGCACATTAGGATGACTTGGGCATACTTAGAACTATAAGAAAGCCACTTCCCACCAAATTTTGAAAATTCAAATTTTCATCCAAGTTACCCTTCTGTCACAAGCTAGGAACCCTGAAATTGGTTCCTTGCAATCTGTGGACCACTAGGTATTTGTGATCAGTACACACACTCACTGCATCTTCCTGTCCTTTACACATCCATTAACTTGATTTGTAAATTAACAATTTCCTAACTAATCCAGACTCACTGTTGGTAAAAATATCATAGATCACAAGTCCTACTTATGACTATAGATATTGCCTCAGTTGGTTAACATGTCATCCTTCAAGACGACTTACATCGAGTCATAACTCAAACTTAGGTTATAGATGTAATTATCAAAGTCTTGCTATCCTTCTTCTCAAAGTAGGATTGACAACTTAAGTATTTCATCCAAAATATTCAAGTATAATTTGACTCACGATTGTAGTCATTAAAAGTCATATCCGAAAGAATCAACACCCAAGAATTTTAACAACTTATGTTAAAACACTCATTCTATCACCTAAGTACACTTGTTCATTCATCTCTGTGATATGGCCCTAAGCTTCGAATCACATCACCCATTAGTTGTACCAACCAATAGTCCACAAGAATTAGTCCATTCTTGTTGTCTTCAACATCTATGAAACCTAAGTACTCACATAGTACAACAAACCCATACAACACCAAAATCCTTACCATCATTTGAATCCATTGAGTGCATTGCTCAAAAAGCCCTTGTCCAAACACTCGTACCAAATCATATGCACGTTGAACAAACTCAACCACCGATAGGATTAGAACCCTCACCATCAAATGAGCATGATGCTCACATTCTTAGCCTATCAATTTCCACTAGGTTCAAGTAGTACCACTTTCACAAGTTATCAAAGTATTGGTAATACTTTGTTGTTAAACTTCTGCGTAAGTTTCATTAAACCTTAAATCAACATTTTAACAAGATATGTTAAAATGCAATCTCAAAGCCATCCTCATGCACACCAAGTAACAATGAATCTTGAGGAGTATACATAATTCTTCATTCATTAGGATAGGTCTATCGAACTCAAACACCTTGAATTCATATCTTCATTTAGAAAAACATGATGTTTCAGAAAACATTATGCCTAAGATATCATATGTTTAGTTTTCATATTGTTAAAAGGATAAATATGCTATGCATCATTCTCTCCTTGCAACATGAATGGTTATGTTACAAGAGATTTCATTACACCTCATCGGCTAAATGATCTTAAACAAACATCTACAAGTTCTATGAACTTTCTTCATCATTGAGCATGATAACATTATCCCAAGAGATAATCTTACTTGTTTAAAGATACCATACGTATCTATTTCCTTTTAAACGTACATCATAACCAAACCTTGCTCAAACCTTGTGCATATCCACATCTCTGGAGCATACACAAGATCTATTAAAGTTGGTAACTTTATTTAGATTCTTGTTCCAAAGAACTTTCTTGAGAACGTTCTTAACATAGTTCATTATCACACACAAAACACATTTCTTGGTCTTATGATGCGCGCGTGATGTGTCATTGTGGTTTAGCAGTATTAATGCCTACTCAAGTTTTAAATTTATATTTAGCCGACTTATCAATAACACACACACTTAACGAGCAGTGTACCCGGTCAGTATGAATATAATGGTAAGTAGAGTGTCGATCACTAAGAGTGGAACATATTATCTAGTTATTCTAATCAGTATTTTAATATCCTAAGTTAGCTATACAACCTAATCTAACGCAAGGGGGTTCAGCCTGAGAGACTGGCACGGTTTGGTTATGATTAAATAGTAAACTAAACTAATGAGCACGAATCAGCGATTAGCACACACGTACACAGATAGATACTCGAGACAATAAGAAGACCTGTCCTGATAATTAAGTAGCTTGTCACTTGTTTTATTGCTAGTTTTATATGAAGTGTATATAATTAAACCTTTCTCGTTGGCTCTAATCTTATCGGCGAGTAAACCCTTAATGATTACTTATGTCTATCCTATTTATTCAAGAGACGCTAAAACAAATAGGCGAGGAAAGGGCATGGCGACCCAAGCAAGACTCAGCTAGACACAGAGGTTATCAATGCACTAACAAAAGTCACCAAAGACATCAACATATAAACTTTAATTAATGGGAAAGCAATATTAAGGGGAGTGCATGATCTTCCGTAGTCACATGACACAAGCCCATCAATCCTGATGAATTAAAGTGTACTAATACAATAAAACAAAACTACTTAATGAATTGAATACATGCAGGACCTTCTTACAGCTCTTGTATCTTCGTTTAGGTGTGTCTTGTGCTGCTTGGTCGTCTGAATTCGGCTCTAGGGTTATATAGTTAAGCTCAGAGTGTCCTTGGGGTATTTATAGTTTCTGTCTCAGGTATCGATGCAGCGCATGTACTTGATAGATGCGGCACATTGACTTAACTTCGCGTGGGGTCCAAGATTAATATATTCTGGAATATTCGTACACCATCTTCAGATGCGGCGTATCTTGATCAGGGCCGGCTCATGGGGCAGGCGAACCAAGCCCAAGCCTAGGGCCTCCCATTTTTAAGGGCCTCTAAATTCAGCCATATTTCTCCCATTCTCTTTTATATAATATTCCTCCCATCATATTTTATGTTATTTATTATTTCTCCCACATCATACTTTATGTTGTTTATTATTTCTCCCACATGATACTTTATGTTCTTTATTGTTTCTCCCACATCAAACGGCTATAGATCTTTTCTTTTTAAGCCTTATCATTCGATCTATTTTTCTCAACACTGCAAATGACTTTAGTCATTCCATTGATAACTTTGTGATAATATTGTAAACATTTGCTGCTGTAACTTTGTGTCTGGTATCAACCTGACTGTCCTCAGGTGATTCTTCTGCTGCTACAAGCTTCTGCTGCTGCTCTTGTTACAAGCTTCTGCTGCTGCTCTCGTTACAAGCTTCTGCTGCTGCTCTCGTTGTTATAGCTTCTGTTGTTATCTTTTTCACAAAGTTGATAAAAAATTACTTAAAAAATTACTAAAAATTACTTATAGCTTCTGTTGTTAGCTTCTGTTGTTATCTTTTAATTTTTCCACTCTATTAGAAAGGGCCACATTTTTATGTTTCGCTTTAGGTCTCCAAAAACGTTGAGACGACCCTGATCTTGATCTTTGTATGCGGCGCATGTACTTGGATTGTAACTTGTGAAATCTTGATAGTGATACGCCGTATGTTAGAAGTATATTGCGGTGTATCTGGAGTAGAACGAGCTTGATCTTCTGGATTTCAGTAGGCTTTTGAAATCTTGCTTGTTTTGCTCCATAATTAATCCAAAATCGCCAAGTTTCACAAAATGCTTGTTTTTACCTGAGAATTACTAAAGTAAACATTAAAGTATCGATTCTCATATATAATATAATAAAACAAGTCAAATAAATAGGATAAATGATGATAATAAAATGTACTTATTTGAGTTCATCATCTTAGATGATCAAATCACTTTCATACTTAAACTTAACTTAAAGGATGTCACCCTTTAGATCATTCAACCTTAGATTTCAAACACAAAGATTAAAATCTGTTGACACATATTTGTCAAATTCCCGTGTATAACATGACATCTTCATCACATTAGTTTTAATAGAAATAGTTGAGTCTCATTAAGCCAAGTAATTGGTAAACTATCATATTTTATATACTTTGATAGGCAAAAATATGAATTCCTATCTTTCAGACATGAGAATGACTACTGGAGAACCTATTGCACTAGAAACTCAATTTAACCTAACGGTTAAATTGCTTCCAGCAGAGAAGTTTGGTATGTGGAATCACCCGTAAAAATGGTCGTGTTTAGCCTGAATTAAGCACCGCTAGTAATAGTCTCATACTCATTCTCCAACGTGAAAAATCTGCATTCCTATACTTGCCTAAAGTAAGTATTAAAAGATGATATTTTATCTTGTCTTAGGAATATTAATCAAACAAGTAGTAGATGTGACTCTTCTTTAGTTTATTAAGAATCACTTGCATTGATTACATGTTATTTGTTTGATATCTTGATGTTATCATGATAATTATTTGATTGATAGTCAAATGTGTAAACCTTGGAAAGGTTTTGTCTGCATGCTTATATATGTTTTATGCTACTAGATGTTAACATGATTTGCATGATGCTTGTTATATGATATTTCACAAGATTAACATGGTTAACTCACGCTATATCATTTTTAATACATGGTGTTAGATAGCTCTTGTCTGTAGTTGACATTCATTGTGCTTTTTCGTAGGATAGCCTAAACGATACATGCTCCAAAATGTTAGAATGGCTTGCATTAATATATCGTCTTACTTCTTTTGTGACTTTTGTCACATTATGTGTTTGGCATGTATGCACCTATAATTTGTCTAAGTGTGTTGGGTCAAGAATTTGACCCAAGTACCCTGACAAGATTTGAACATAAAATAGCCTAACTCACTGATAAAATAGTGGGTTACTCACTGATAAAGAAATCAGTGAGTGTTGTAAAAAGCTCGTTGTTGAAGAAACCCTTTGATTACTGATACGGTGTCAGTGAATAAAGTATACGAGCTACAAACAACTCCAGTATCACTGAGAATTGACAAATGTCTCAGTGACCCTGAAGATACTATCTCTACAAGCAGACTGATAAATATGAGCGCGAACTTCTAGAAGATAAGATAGAAGTCAGACAAAAGAGAAAGATGAAGAGGGACCACTTGGTGGATGACAACTCACACCAAGTGGATGACAACTCACAACAAGTGGATGTCTACTCATACCTACCCCACATGTCTTAGTCTAGTTACCTGTGTATATATTGTCTGTATTGTAATAGAGATAATATGCATTCCTAAACAAACAAAAATATACACAAAGTGTATTAGTTGATAGGAACATCCTCTCATTGAATCATCAAGCATAGCTTGGATCAATGAGAGTTGATTTATCACCCAAAGGGGATATTTACCGAAAGTATCCCCTTTAAGAAGTTGAAGATGTTATCATGTAGTCTAGTGGGTTTTGAGTAATCTTGTAACAATTTGTTCTTATCAATAAATCTGTTCTTGTTTTACTCAGTTTCATGGACCAACAAGTGGTACCAGAGCCATAGGTTAATTCTTATGAGCCAGATCCATGTATAACTGCTGATAACATTCTTCAAAAATTAATAAATGTGATCTTCAAAAACTACTATTGATATAGCAATTTTTGAGGGGGTGAAACACATTTATTGGGGATTGACACACACCAAAACCCTCCCTGAACCCCACAAAAGATACACCCACCACACAAATCTTATCCACACACAAAACCCAAACACACCCCCACACCACACAAATCTTATCCAAACACACCCCCACACCACACAAAAATCTTATTCAAAGAAAGATTTGAATGCAGAACTCATAGTAGTGTTATTATTTTGAGCCATTTCTACAGATAAAGAAAGTTCAAATATTAGTATTTTCGATAATACAATTTTTTAAGAAAATGAAATACCCAAGGAAATATTCATATAACCATAAAATTTTCTTGAAAACTAGGATCCAAATTAACATAGTTTCATTACATCAGTTGATCTGCTAGTAATGAAAGTATAAAATAAGGTAATCTGTCAAACAATATGTTGACATAAATAATGCCTAAAAACATTATAAATATTTATTCATATCTCTATGTTTTGATGATCACAAAATGTAAACTCATTAAAACATAAACTTATAAAATAAACAAGTACTTAGTTGTAAATATTCACTTCTACAACTAAAATCACTTAAGGTATGAATGAACTAATGCTTAATGCATTATATGATCAAAGGAACATTTTCTTAATAACTAGATTTTTTATAAGATGTCAAAAACATTTTATATCTTTTAGAAAAACATTTTTGGTAATAAATAAAAAGGTTTAATTCATTATAAATTTATGAATTCAAATTTTTAACCAAAATCAGTAAAAATGTTCCAGAAAAACCTTCCCCACAAAAAGACAAAACTGGGCAACGGTTGGCTTGGGCGGCCCCCTTAATTTTGCTAGGCGGCCCCCTTAAAATTAAGGGGACCGCCCCCTATTTAAGGGGGCCGGCCACGCTCCTCTAGCTTCCAGGTGTCCAGTTTTTCTGCCTATAAATACCAGCCTTTCCCTGAATTTTTACTTACCTTTTGCACACTAAAACTTTCTGTTCTAAACTCTTTCTAATCCTTGTAAATTCTTTCTAAAAACCTTTGATCATATCTTCTTAAGCTTTGGTTTCCAAGTGATCCAAGCTTCCTCCATTCAAGTGCAAGAGAATAATACTCCTTCAACAACCAGAGAAGAAGTATTGCAACTTAGATACCTAAGTTGTTTGTGTCATCATAAATTTGTATATAAGTTGTGTATTGTTGTTAGATAGTAGTGTGAATAATTGTTTGGGATAGGTTAGAGTGTTAATAGTGAAGTTGTGAAGTTAAGGTGTGTTAGAAGTAAAGGTGTGAAGAAGTAGAAGTGTACATAGGTTGTGTTAAGTTGTGAAGAAGGTGTGAAGTCATAGTAAATAAGTTGTGAAGAAGTCGTGAAGAAGTCGTGAAGAAGTCGTGAAGAAGTCGTGAAGAAGAAGGTGTGATTAAGTCGTGTATAAGTTGTGAGATTGGTTCTAGCTACCATTAGAACCCGACATCTAGCTTTGTGTCATTAAGCCGGTGTAAGCTAAAGTTGTGTAAGGTTTTCTCTGCCATAAGGGAGTTTGTTGACATAGTGAAGAAAACTCTCGAGTTAGGTGCTCGGGGAGTGGAGTAGGGAAAGGAAGGTGTCCTTGTAGCCGAACCACTATAAATCTCTTGTCTCTCGGTTAGATCTTTCCATCTCTATCTTTCATTTCATTTTATTACCTTACTTGCATTGCTTATTTATATTTACTTATATATATATTGTTCATATTGTTCAAGAGTTGAGATCACATAAATTCGAATATGAGTTTTAAAAAGTAAACAAAGTTTTCACAACAGAAATTAAAAAGACATAAAACTATTCAACCCCCCTTCTAGTTTTCCACACAATAATTGGCAAACAATTTTCAATTCCTAGATCATTATGGGATTTACATTGCCAAACCAAGTTGCAATGTAATAATGTTTTACCCCCATCTTATGCCTTAAATCCAAGCTCTCACTTACAACTCAATTAAGTCGTCTAATTTAAAAAACTGCAAATTAACATAGTTCTATTACATCAGTTGATCTGCTAGTAATGAAAGTATGAAACTTACCTTTCCAATGTAATCTAGTCCAAGCTCCCACATGATGTAAATTACAACTTCAAGTGTTCTTTTAATTAAATGACATTAACTTAATTTTAAGGGTACTAGTTTTTGATGTTTATAATCAAAATATGTACGAAGAAGCATGCATACATCTTCGTATCATAAGTTTAATAAAACATTTTTATTTACCAATTCAATAAGATCAAATTATCAAAGTTTTTATTGAGGTATTGGGTTCACCAATTAAAGAATTTACCTTTAATTATCATCCATTATATCGTACTTTTGCATAAGTCTAAGGACTTAGTGTTTCGGATAATTACCACAAAGTGGCGCATGGAATTAAAGCTAATTCACCCTTAAGATGATTTTGTACATAAAAATAGTCGTACTTGGTAGCTCCAATTTGACGCACAAAGGAGCGGAGAAACTAAAGTCAGCTTTAAAGGCCAATTAAAACACCGTTTCTTTCGGTTTGACAATTTAATGTCAATCCTCCTTATACCCCTCTTATAGTTTGTCACAATTGGGTGAGCCGTTCATACTATTGGTACAAAACTCAACAATCAATTAAACACTTGAAAATTTAACTCTTCGAAAAACAATTCATTGTTTCACCATTATTTAGTCCATATTATTTTGCTATTCAAAATTACCCTTTTGTTTCAAACATGTCAAACATAATATAAACAAAACAAGTAATAATAAAAAATAACACAACTAAATAAACACACATAACATAACAATTAATATGTGTAAAACATGTAGCCACATGCAACCTTAATTCGATAAAGCTTATTAATAATCAATTCTAGGTTTATATTGTATATATTCAACTAAGGCTCTCACTTCAAAGGAAGTGAACCACATGCATTGACGAATCAATTGCGTAAGCCATAATTAAATATACATCACATAACACGTAATTTATTCCTTAATATATTGGAGTCTTCCCCAATTCGACATCTATCAATTAAATTACATGTGTAAAACTTAACCATTAATTCATATAGCAAATTTAAACAATTTAAATTATCACAACAATAAATCAATGCCAAACATGCACATTTTCATGGATTCTACATAACAATTATCAAGTTGCCACAAAATCGCATACTAACACATAAACATGTTAATCTAGGGTTTCTAATCAAATTAAAATTAAAACCCAAACCCTAAAATTAATTAGAGGTAATCGACCCCCCCCCCCCCCCAAAAAAATTAGGGTTCGATTTTTATAACCCTAAAAAATCGACTAACAATATAAAACACAATTTAAGATTCGTTTTTTATGCGTTTTGGTAATTAATTATACATTATCCAAGGCTCGTGATACCACTTTTGGAATTTAATATCATGACAAGCATAAATCAAACACATAAAACATCAAAGTAATAGCGGAAGCGAGTAGGAACATATAATGCATAAATTAATTAACCAAACATAAACGTATACGTACCTTTGGATTCTAGCTAAACAAGAATCAATCCAAGCAACCATAATGATGAACCCTAATTAGGGTTTATAAGGATTACACGAATTGCCCCTTACCAATTTTGCAATTCAAACCAATATACTAACAATAATGTGTTAGTATCACGTTCTTGTACACACGTACTATAACGAATTAAAGTTATGCTAGTAAACTTAACACAAAACGGTTTTGTTTGTAAAAACAAAAAGTCGAACACCCTTGGAGGGGGTTTCGGCCGATTGATCACAAAAGAAAAGAAAAACACAAGTTAAGGTTATAGTATGTGTACAAGAGATGCAAAAACTAATAACCTTTGATGTGTTTATATAGTGTTAATAACTTGGAGCTCAAGTTGGATTTGAGTTGGGTTTTCCCCCTTCCCCACCGATCGGCTAACATCCCACAAAGGGGATCCGGAAGCTTCTTGACTTACCAATTATTAACACATAATTCTTTCCTTATATTCGTCTAACGGTCGTTAGTTATTATCCGTTAAATACTAACGGTCGTTATATATTTTGTGTTTTAAATAATAAAATATGACCTTTCATATATAATTATTATTCTTTAATTCTCATACGTAAAGTGTGCAATCTCGTAGTCTCGAGTTCAATACTAAGATACATACGACTAATAAAATAATGTCCATAAACTATAAGATGGCAATTACAATTCCATCCCGTCAGACACAATTTAGTAAAATGGGTCAAACTCCACTAAGCCTAACAGATTGCATATTGACAAGTCATAGGGATTCAAATGGTTCAGACTGCATTTAACGGGCCAGATTGCTTTTGATTAACAGTAAATACTACATTTTCAGTTCTAACTAGGGCCGTTCAAAGCGCTCGCCGATCGCTCGCCGCTCGTTCGAAAATTGCTCGGAAATTGCTCGCTCGATCCGTCGCTCGATTGTAAACGAGCCGCTCCGCTCGGTTCGTTTTGTAAACGAGCCAAGCATGAGCAAAGGTCTGCTCGGCTCGAATATTTTTATTATATATAAATATATTATATATATTATATATGTATGTATTTATATAAATATAAATTTATCTTGTAACTATCATTCTATTAAATTTATGGATTAACATTTTTGTATTTAGCCCAAATAACACTTATCCCAATTAAAAGTCCATCCAAAATCCAAAGACGTACACGTACACACTATCCGTTAATGTTTTTTTTTAACGCATACTCGATAAGATAATAGTTGAATGTTTTAGATATAAAATAACATAAAACTTGTTAGACCAGTTTCCCGGGTAGTGGGACCCCACCCTAGATGAAGTTGACCCGAGCCTAAGTATGTTTGACTAAGAGTATGTGGTTGTCTAAGGGCAAATGGTTATAGTGTTAAGTGTTAGTCTGTTATAGTCTAGATGCGGCGTATCCAAGAAGTTACATGCGGCGTATGGTAGAATGGAAGGTAGAACCGACTTGTTATAGTCCATGCGCCGTATTGGAGAAGGAGATACGGCGTATATAAGGGGTAGCATGGATGCGGCGTATCTATGAAGATAGATGCGGCGCATCGACCTAAAATGGACAGAAATGACAGAATTGCCCTTGTAGCTAGAAACTTCCCCATTTATCTATAAGTTTCCACACTCTCCTGTAAAAGAGAGTGTGTTTTCTGTGGGTGTCGAACCAAAAGAGAAAGAGAGGGAAAGTGATGAGATGATGATGGTTTAATGGTGATAATTCAAGGGTTAAGCCTATAGCTTGTTCCTAGCATGTTTATCAAGTAAGTAATGATGCTTAATTAGTGTTTAATTGATGATTAAGAATTTAGGGTTTGTGAACCCTAACTTGGGATTAAAGGGTAAATGGTGTTTTAAGATAATTAAGAGGTAATGATGATTATGTGATGAGTTTATAATGGGTTTAAGTTGGTAAATGATGGGATTGATTATCATATAATCAATATATGATTATATGATGATTAGAAGTGTTTAGAGGTTAGTTATGGTTGTATTAACCATGATTTTAGTTAATGATTATGTATTATATGTTATGTATGATTATGTGTTCTAGGATGCTTATGAAAGAAGGTGATGATGATGATGAAAGAATATGATGATGATGATGTCCTTGTTATGATGTAGCTTGGATTAAGGTAAGTAAACCGGTATAATGTAAAGTTATAATGATTTCTATGCATTATGTGTTATGTGGCTTATATGTTAAGGTTATGGTTGTTAGCATAGAGATTATAAGTCTAGTGGATGTGTTAGTATGAGTGGATTAAGGAAAGGAAAAGGTTAAGGCTTGGTTGGTTAAGGTATGTGTTTATGCTCAATGATATGGGATTAATGGTTGTATAATATGTAATGTGTTGAATGAAGTATAATGTTAAGTTATACCCGTTTTACTTACTAAGCATTCGTGCTTACGGTTTAATGTTTCAATGTTTTGTAGGCTAAGGTGCTTAATGTGGTGGCGAATAAGGGTAAGAGTTGGATATGTAAAGTGTAGAAGAATTGGTAAGAAAGTAGGGCTAGGTAGAATACCGAGCTCAAGTCAAGTTTGTACCCCCGTTGGTCTTTTAATGGATTGTGATGTAAAGTCAAGTGTCAAAATGTATGTTAAAGGAGTTATAACGATTTGGTAGTTATTTGATGAGTCAAAGATTGGTTTATGTGTTTTGAGTAAAGTTAAAGAGGTGTTTGGTTTATGAAGGAAATTACCCATTTTGGGTTGTAAACGGGTCAATTGCCGTGTATTACAGTTTGTTATGGTATTGAATGTAAAGTGAGTGTTTTGATACAAGTTATAGTGTTGTATTGAGTTGTGGGTGAGTATTAGGTTTATGCAGGTCTTCCTGCTGATGTTCTGTGTCGGATGGGTAGATACGGCGTATCTAATATATTAGATGCGGCGTATCAGAAGTTTAAGGTGATGCGGCGTATCACTTTAAGTGGATACGGCGCATGGTCTCTCAGTGGTGATACGGCGTATCCCTCAAAGGGATACGGCGTATCGGTGGTCACAGAAGGATTGTCTGGTCGTGTTATAAAGTTTTATGTGAAATGTTTTGAAGGGTTTTCGAGTATATGTTCTTGCAAGTATTTTTTTAAAGGGTTAATGTTATAGATTCTTGTCTTTGAAAGAAGAGTGAAGGTATGTATGCTTTAGTCAAATGTTTCCGCGTAAAAAGTCAAAGTTTTTAGTATAAGCGGACACGGGGCGTTACAAAACTATATGCAAACTAGTTATTTCAACTCAAATGATACTTTAAGTAGCTTTTAAAATAAAAGCTAATGGTCAAAAGCTTTTAAAACTAAGCTTTCGAAAATCGAACTCTAAAAACATAAACTCATCCTAAAGTCTGAAACACACCCTTATACATGATTTTTTATATATTTGCTAAGCAAGATAATTGCTAGTTTCTGAAATCGTCAATCTTTTTAGTTACGTTTTTAAACAAAAGTGTGTATTTTATCATTTTAGTCGTGATATAATTCGAAGTCTTTGTACTAAATTTTAAACCAAGCGAGTTCGAGCCGAGCCGAGCTGCTCGGTTTTAAACCAAGCGAGCTCGAGCAATGGTTTTCTGCTCGTTTCATTAAGTTCGAATCGAGCCGAGCTGCTCAGTTTCAATTCGAGCCGAGTTCGAGCAGACCCTCGCTCGGTTCGGCTCGGCTCGTGAACAGCCCTAGTTCTAACGGCTCATATTTCAGATTTAATGAAACGGGTCATATTGTTGTAAACCTGTCAACACAAGACAACTCAAGAATACCTATTATAATTCAATGTACTCTAACTAGTAAATACTATTGTATGATATATATCTACCAAAGTAGTTAATCTTTTATATAATAAAATAAAACCTTAAGTGGGGACTTTTGCATTTCAAAAAAATCAAATCATTCCTTATTTAGTAATATAAGTCAATTATTAGTTTTTTTTTTTTTTTTTTAAAGTTGTTAAATAAAAGATTCTTAATATTTCTTTATTTGGCCAAAATCCATTGAATTTTCGTTTTTTTAGTTTAGATGTAAAAAAAACCAAAGAATACACATGTACCGTAAATTCAATAGTTAATAGTTTGTGGTGCAGAGTGTAACTAAAATAAAAAAATAGGAGATCAAATTCTAATTGATACTTTTGGACCTAAAAGAAAATCCCTTTGCCTTCTTCACCATATCCACTGTGAAGAAAAGCATAGTCACGAGACCTACTTCTTCTTTTTAGCCCTCAATACACCAAAACCCTAAGTCAAAACTGCGATTGAAGAACTAAAATGTCCTATTCAGTTATTTACATAAACACTCTAAAATCGAGGATATAGTTTACGATTCAGGTAAATTTTGCGTTTTATGTATTTCAGTCAGATTCGTGTTTGTTTAATTGGGGATTCTTGGCCTGGAGAGGCTTACTTTAAAACCTAACTTATGATTGTGGGTTTAGTCAACAAGTAATTAATTTGTTGATTACAGGTGAAAAAAAATAAAAAATTTGTTGGAGATTAAGGTCAGACTGTTATAATTAATTGCTCTAACAATGTTTCTGGAATATCGATTGATTACGTTATAAAATTAATGAATTCTGAGTTTAAGATCTACAGAGTCTATGACATGATAATTATATGATTATTAGTGTTGTGTTTAGGACCTGCTTATCAGATATGTTTATGTTTTATGTAATAATAAGAGGCACTTGATTTTTTATATTCTGATGTTAAATGTGATGCAGGTGATTCTAGGATGGTTGTCATCAAACCGTGTTGACATTAGGTTTTTCATCAATTTGTTTCTACCTTAACCGTAGATAGAGGACAAATAACAGAGATTGTGTATAAGGGCACACATGATCATCCCAAACCTCAACCTAGCCGTCAAGTTAGTGTTGGTGCTCTCATGCCATCACAAGAGGAAACTTCAATATGCAGGTAACTGGAGCAGCTTTTAATGCTCTTCCTTCTTAATCATAGATGGCATTTTTACCCATTATGTATGGGTCATTTTGGATTTATGTTCTATCTCAGGCTGGTCGAATGGGGCCAAATGAATGAATTTAGCTTTAACGGCATGGGTCAATTGGGTAATCAAGTTTAAACATCGTTAAATTTTAAAATCTGGTCAAAAAAAAAGTTTTTGTGTGATGCATTTTGAAAGCGAGGTTTAATGTCCCTATCCGAAACTGAAAATGGGAATAACCATCTTTAAAATCTTTTTTAGGTTTTGCCTACTCACAGACTACGTAAGCAAGCCTTACTGCATTGTTTTACTCTTTGCTGATAACGTTTATGTTGTTTTTAGTTCAATCTCAAATCTATCATTAAGTTTTTAATAGCATTGTACTCTATCTACTGTATTATTTATTTTAATAATTTTGTTTTCTGAGTTGTGTATGTGCTTTGTATTTGTGCGTGCAGCATTTTGTATCATATTATCTACATAGCATTAATGATGAAAATAGCTAAATTTGATTATTTTCCTGTATGCAGTCCTCTCCAACCTCAAGGGTCAAAATTGAAATTTTAAAAGAACATATCACTCACAATTGTAACCCAATTTTTGTTTCATTGTTCCAAGTTGGAACCGTAAACATTAACTACGACTATTTGAGGATAAACTGAATAAACCATGTTTCAATTTGATTGTTGTTTCAGTGATTCCGAATTTAGATTTAGTTAAGGAACTCTTTCAATGAAATAAAGGTACGATTTTATGTGCAGTTGGATTAAAATACTAGAATTGTAGATATATCCACATAAGCTTTTCCTTTGTTCATCGTAGTTGTTTGTAACTCATCTTTAATATGCAATGAACGATCATTAAAGGGAACAGGAGATGAAGACGTGAGGTTCAAAGTGTTGTATTTTGGTGTTTGTCATTCTGATCTTCGCTAAGTCATGCTGAATTGTATAATTGAACAAGCTGCTAATGCATGTTTAAACCTTAATACAGGTTGTGGGAGATAACATTATGTTAGGTGACCATGAAACCTCAAAAAGGAAAGATGGCATATAATCTATTAGCAAGAAGGGTGATTCCTTATTCCTTAATGATTAAAATGCCAGACACGGACTATTGGGTCATAGATAAGGTATTCTCTCTTATTTTATATATCTTTTATGTATTAAATTTGTTTTCAATTTTACATCATTTAGACTAAAAGTATCATGAATTTGTTATTTGGGGGTCAAGGCTCGAGTGAAGGTGACTCAGGTACTATTCATGATCTTGGAGATGGTTCATAGTTTTCCTTATTATTTTTCAAAAAAATAATAGTTTTGCAAAGAAAGTCAACACCATGCTATATAAACCTGTGCTCATTGACGTTGAATTTTTCACGCAGGATGGCCAGGCATCTTGTGGCACACAACTTATCTTTCCATCAGAGCAAGGTAAGTTAATATTAAGCGGGATTGTACACACAAGCCTATTTGCTTATTAGTGAAATACGCATAAAATAGCTCCGGCAACTCTCCTGGCCCAATGAGGGAGTGAGCACGAGCCGAGACTCGAACCCTTGACTTTTTATCCACCAAATCTCTCCGGTGAGCCTATGGGTTTTTTGGAGATGAGTACCAACTGAGCCAAAGCCCTTTCGTGAATTGTTAGTTTGATATATGTTAATGTATTCTTTTTTTATTAGAAAGACATGCTAATGTGTGTTTGCTGGTTCATTAATGTTATACTCCATATTTGTTAAGAAAAATCATTTTTATTTGCGGTTGTAAGATTTGTTTTTGAGTTTGTCTATCTGTTTGAGATGCTTATTTTTACAACAGTTTTGACTTTTGAATGAAATTATGTATTAATTTAGAGCAAATAACCACTTTAAAATTGCTATTCTGAGTGTTTGGATGAAACTATTTATCTGCTTCTTTAGTGAAAAAGGACTCTAAATTGGGCAGTTTTGAGAGTATGATTGATTCATCATTGTCTTTTAAGCTGACTATCAGTTTGTAAAGACGATAATAACTTTGTTTTTAATACGAGAATTTCAAAATGCTGCTTTTTTCTGATGTATTGAGTCGAAAAAATAACCAGTTGTATTTGCAATGGTTGAATTGTTTGACAGATGTTCTATTAAATACTTTGTTGTTTTAATTTCGTAGTATTTCTTGCGTAGAAATGATGTATCACTGTGCTGCTCTTTATGATGTTCATTATTGTTTTTTATACTTCGATAGAGAATTGTGATGCAAATGAAGAGGTGCTGAGGGAATTTGACATGAACATGGCGTACAGGCCGTGTGTTGAAATGAAAAGTGGATCGCTGGCAGAGGGCTTCTTCCCTGGGGTTGAACCCTCCCGAACACATCCACCATCTCCTGACCTATGCCGCCAATTAGGTTTTTGCAGACTCATTGTGGGATGGTCGCGTTTGAACTATTAAAAAGCGATCAGTGTGTGCACGTAGGCTTTGTTGATAGAATCTCTGAAACGTTATGTTTGTGTGCCCTGTACAGCCTCTAGCTGACCTGGGTTGTTTTATGATTTAGTGTTATGCTGTAAGCTATGTATCAAGGCTTTTGTACTTAATTTGGCTTTATGGAATCAGTTTCTGTTTTATAATGTATGATTTCTGTGTATTATTATGCACAAGTATATCTTTCTTTACTAATCTTACCAAGTGATAAGGTTATGGTTTACTAACTATAAATGACTGGTGATGGCTCAAGGATGGTTCTCTGCTTGGTTGCAACAGTATGCATAAATCTGAGCATTTGCTACAAAGATTTGTTCAAACAAGATAACTATGACCATGTCTATTGATGTTTTAGTCTTTTTAGTGTGGTTTACTTAAGATTAAATTAGGTTGTAAATTCATAAAGTTGAAATCAGTGCTATAAAGTAAATTGATTCTATAGCAGTGTAGTTTAGCAAATTGAAGAGCCATCCTCCCTATGTTGGTATAACCATCATATTCCTCATTTTTGTGCTACCTTTTTTTGCTTAAAAATGAGTCATTTTTTGCTTAATTTTTGGAATTGATTTTACACTATTAGTTTTATTAGGTTTACAGATCAAATAGTGGTGACCGATATGCAATCTTATTTTGTTTCTATATACATACACCAATCATTAAACCCAATGTTGAAACAACAATACCTACAAAGAAACAACAAGCAACGACGTATATCTGATCGAGAATGAAGATCAAGAGAAGAAATGTTACAAATTAGGTTAGCAATACATTTTACTAGATATATGCATTGGAAACATATTGGATTACCTTTGTGCATTTTGAGATATTCGAACCATTTGTCACGTTTCGTAATATGTTTTTCGAAAGTATGCCCATTATAGAAAATAGGCTTAACATATGAACTACCTTAACTCATTTATGTTGAAATTTAAATTACAATTCGTGGCTTGATAAACACCACCAATACATTTAAGAGCCCAGCTTCTTACCTCTAATATTTTCTCGAAATAAAGTATATATATATATAATATTATAATAGCTGAACTTTAAAAGTTACATGGTCACATAAAAAACCAATATCAAACAACCACTCCAAAACCGGAACCATATGTGCTCCTGTACACAAACGCAAACATAATTATAAAACACTAATTATCAATATACAAACACAACATGCGGAAATTAGACTATATACATAAAGATTACCACGTCTATGAAAATACCATATTCGAAATATTACAACGTACATCAAACATAATTATAAAACAAAATTAAGAAACATAATAAAAACAAAAAACAAAAAATAAGCTATTTGTTTTTTAATAAATAAAAATACATTATTAAAAAATTTAGAAAAAAACCTGCGCGTGCGCGGGCATTATAACTAGTTAATTTTACGTATAATATAATCTAGAAACAGAATTCAAGATGCCACATCATGCAAAATATAGAGAGAATCCAAATGCACGGTTAAATTAGCTACCAACATCATAGCATCCTAGACTCGGCACAATCTTAGTTTTGACTTTCGACAGCAGACCAAAGTCGAAACTGATAATGACTAAACTGAAAATACTAAATTTGATACATTATCCAGACAGACCAACTTCACAAAGCGTGTTATTTTCAACTGTCATGCTTTCTTTTGTCAGTGTTCAACAGAAGAACATAGAACTGCACACCTTGTCATGAAGCCTCGGGATTTGGGTAAAACCAGCAGCACCACTGCTAGTACTACCACCAGCGCCACCGCTATGGCTGGATGCCGCATCAGACATGTCATCAAACTTCACGAACTGTGACATCTGCGCTGCTGCCAAGTGGGCATAGCAAATCGGAGCAACTGCAAACATGTGTGTACATACATCGTTAGATTCTTGATATTAACTAATAGTTATGACACTAGCTACATATATGCATTTTATGCAGAAAGTGGCTGGTAATTACGTACCTACAGATATGGCAGTTGTGCTCCTTTGGTACCTGCAAATCCATAATCCCCAAATCAATGGCTAATTAACTATTTACCATAGACATTACAGTTGGTGAATTTCAACAATTTTGAGACTAATAATTAGTTGATTGACATACACATAGGAAAGTGAATGAACGAGCTCCTGTAAGTCATCTGTAGTGAAACCAATTTGATCAAGAAGGACATGGTAATGTGTAGGCCGTGTAGTCCCCTAGAAACCATCATATCGTTTAGCCACCATATATTTGGTCAGAAACTTTAAATATATGTATAAATGGTTTGACAACACTCACAATGGGTCCGTTTTGAGCACACAAGTAGAAATCATTGTTCTTCGGATGACAGACTCTATTGTCAATGATTGTTCCTGAAAACACACAAAATTACTCAGTTTTTGTTCTTCTAAAACATACTTTTTTCGGAATCTGATGGTACCTGGTGGAACATTGACGTCTGAATTGGGTTGAAAGAACTTGGTGTGGTGAGTTTTCTGTGCCACGATTACCAAGAATTTAGGATCCCAGTTTTCATCTAAAAACTTGCATGCCTGCATTACAAAGTTTTTACTTTCAATTTGTTTACAAACTCTATGAAAAATTGAAATCCCAAAGTTAAGCGACCGAACCTGCATGATTTGCTCAAGCTCGATGTTCAGCACCTGATTGAACTGACTCTCGCTGACCCCATCCCTAAAAATTATTATATGTTGTGGTTTAAGCTGACGAGTAGTACTTGTATAAAAGTCAGTTAACAACTCCCTGACATCACAAAAACATTAGTTAGTACATCTAAAACTAAAATTCAAAGCAATTTGGAAATGTTTTATAAATTTCGAGAATATCAATCTAACAATCGAACCTGATCATCCCTTCGTCCTTATCAAGTGATACGGGTTTGAAAAAACCATCAATCATTTCAACTCGAGCAGATTGCGCACGGACAGATGCCCTGTAATGAGAAATCAGTGGCCATTTCCTCGAGCTAACAACCTACACATGCCAAGAAAGAATATTATATATTATCCAATTACATTCAAAATTTTGTCACGAAATTAGGATACAAAGCAAAACATACAGCTGCAATCGAAGGAACATCTGAGCGCCCTGGCGAACCATGGGATACATCCATTCCAAAGATAATGGTTGGAGTCTTTGAAACTAATGTTATTGAGTTTGAACATTCGACTGATAGTAGAGAGTTTATACCACCTGTCTGAAATCATTTAATAAAAGATCATACTTGAGTTTCAGAAAGAAAAAACAATAAACTAAAAATTACTTTACTTGAAATGCAGACCTTTGCATTGATCTTCAGAAGCAAGTTAGTGAGATACTGATCATTAATCCGAGTTGGTGCAATACACTGTGTAATGATCCCAAAGTCCACTAGGCATTTTCGCTTCCATGGACCTATCATCATACCAAAACATTTGATTAATATTCCGATAAAACAGTTTCTCAGGTGGCAAAAGATCATGAAAAAGAGGAAAAACCATAGATGTCGGAATTCTTTCTCTCTGGGAGGATGCATAGAAGAAAGTAAGGTGGGCCTGGCAGTGTTCGTTTTATCACTTCAAACATCATGTCCACACGAATAGGAGCAGGATTGCGCCTAGCCTGATGATTCTCTTCGATCACAGAATGGGGTTCTTCAAGACGCTGCAAGAATGACACAAAAAGTTTGATCTTAACTTAATCTACCATATTTAGTATTTACACCACAATAAAAAAGATAAAATATGTGAGCAGTGAGCTAACTAACCATTCCTTTAGCCTGAGAACACCTAAGTAGATCTCTGCGTAGGCTATTGCAGTCACATCGTGCAGAAAAGTTCACAATAGCCCAACGTGAGACCTCTGTCGGCTCAATAAGTGTCTGCAGCCAAATTTTTAAAATTAGAGCAAACACCTGGAGCCTTTAATAAGTTGTAAAATAACCATAACTTAAAGGACCTTGTTATTGAAATTCCAACGACCACCACGAGGAAGCAAGTCGGCTCCATTCCCAAACTTCAGCTGTAATAAATACAAAGCAAATATGGTTAAGAAACATATTGTGCAAACAAAGAGAGTTTTGAAAACAAATTATACCTTTGGTGGATCCAAAACACGACCCTGAACTTCTGTGAAGGTAGCGCTTATTGTGATGCCAGTTGAAGTGATAAGAGGATCTGCATTATAGTTACTTTGTCTCATTGCCTGCAATGATTAACGACACTCACTATATATTCTGGTTTTGTGTTATCCTTTCAGAAATGTTCTATAAGAAGCTTACACCCGTCAAGGTCCTCATCCGATCTTGTGGCTTCTGTCTGGATTTCTCAACGAGTGCGGCTCTTTGTAGATTTGAGAGTGACTTGGTGTACCTTTGTAGTGATATCAATGTACACAACTGATAATAAAAACAAATACAAAAACAATGTGAATTTAGTCTAGAGAGCATTTGTAAAATCAGTTTTACCACATTGTAAATAGATTACCTCGAGTGGTATGTAAGTTGGTCGTTTTGGTTTCCCAACGTCCAGGCATGGGTAGTATTGAGACTCCCTAAGTTCTTGACCACGATATTTGATAAAGTAATCGTTCACGGTAATCTCAGTTGGTTCAGTTGGGCTGTTTCCATTCTTTGCTTTCAACGTAAACCTACAAATTTTCAGGTATTTAAACTGATTACTGTCTATTGTGTCCTAGATATTGTTAGATAATATACACGAACAGAACCTACTTCTGTTCTCTGCAAGGTTTCTCGCTCAACCCAATGATTTTATACTCGAGATTAGAAGGAAAAGTCTTGATACGGAGGCTCTTCAGTGCTCTTTTCGCCTGTTGACCAGAAAAATAATAAAACAAGAATCGAAGAATATGGTTCAATGGAAGCTTCTAAAATATAAAACATAACAAACTTACCTTAGTCCAGTCAATATCCCTTATGTCTCGAACGTTTTGATTCTCAAGAAGAAAGTCCACAACTTTCCCTGGCTTGACTATCATAGTTGTTGATACGTCTGCAAGTCAAACAACAAATATGAGTAATCAATATAGATGTTCAAAACCGTAATTCAGATGAATCAATAAAGATTGATTGTTACCCATGTTCAAACTCAAACCAGCTTGAGTTGCCCGGAAACTTGAATGAAAACCCCTACATCCCACAACTCCACCTCCGATGCTTATGGAGTTCTTTGGGTCATTGTGAAAGAAGCATTGTCGAACGAGAAGACAACCTCTGTGCACATATACCCAAAAAAACATGGTTAAGGTTAATGCGCAAAATTATAGTTAATTGCAAGTCATTTTAGGACTGTAAGACTTACTGTTTTGCAGCATGTTGTCTTAGGAGCACATCCAAGACCCTCACAGCTTCATGAAATTGTTCAGATTCTTGGCCTCGCAGTGCGTTAAAGATAGCTTGAATCGGGATCTTGGTAGCGTAGCTTATCTTCACAGTATACGATTTCGATTGAGGGGGTCGCCTTGATCTCTTGGGGTCATTCTCCTTCGGGCTGCCTCCACGAACAGTTCTACATAGTAAACACATGATCATTAGTAACAAGACCGTAAATAGATCTAAAAACATCACACATTGTCTACCTGTTTGATGATTGATTCTCCAACAGAACAGGAAACTCAAGCTTAGTCTCAGGCAAAGGCCCAACCGTAAATAAAGTCTTCTCTCCATCATAGGCAAAACCTTTCCCACCCATTTGGGACTTGTACAAACTATGGACCATGTCAAGAACCCTTCTACCAACACCCTTAGCCTCAACTGGATTTCCATCATCATAAAACAAAGCCACCTAAAACAGCATACAATTCAACAATAGTAACATAAGTTTAGAAATTCAAAGCCATTTTTTTCCCTCCAAACCCAACTTGATGCAGATTTCTATAGTTTTCCATATCTTAAAGGTTCATGTTATGATAAAGTTCTGTACTATAACATGTAGCTACAAAACTTTCTTTACAGTCAAGATAATCCTAAATTCCTAAAAAATTTTGAGATTCAATAACAGTCAATTTGACAACGAGCATAACTCTACAAGTGAAATGCTTATCGTATTTGTATACAGTTACTAATTTTTGGCACAATGAGCATAACTCTGCCTATTATGTTCAATCATCACTTGTTTGACAGTAAAATACACATGTAAGATGATTTGAACAATAGTAATATACAATTGTGCGTATAAGAGTAAAGTTGATACACTGTATTGGTAGAAGTGGTCACTAGTGCTGCTGAGTTTCACATTGAAATGGTTGGTCACAAGAGAGATCTTCTGGCCTTTGGTACCAAACCCCTGTCTTGGCATTGGGACACGGTTCGAGCCGTAAACTTTTTCAGGAACGAAACCCGGTGGAACCACAGGCGGAGGTGGTGGCAATGCTTCGGATGTCGAATGCTTCATTTTCTGAAACAAGAATTTCTGCAAGTCGTTAAACAAACGTTAAGAATGGTAGTATTAGAAAGCAAATAAGACAAGTACAAACATCATTATAACACACATGTTAATGTTATGAAACATTTAAAATCGACCATATTGTTTTCAACTAAGACATAGATAGTATTAAAGTATGTGGAACATGCTATATTACAGTAATTTGATGCTTAAAGTTTCCAAAATATAACATGCTATATTGCTATCTTACAGTATATTTTAAAGAGTTTGTTAACCATAGCCCTGTGAGTTATGATTAAGCTTATCATAATTATGAGAACCACGTCCAATAAGGTCATAATTACTATATTTACACATATCTAGCGATTGTAAAGTACTCCCTCCGTCTCAAAATTGTTGTCAGGAGACAAAAATCACATAGTTTAATAAAAGTGGAGTTATTTTAATTTTCAACCATTCAAATACAATATTCCCTCATTAAATTCTATAGTTTTTACTTAAAAATGAAAGTGGACAATTATTTTGAAAAATCACGAAAAAGAAATATGGACTATTATTTTGAGACGGAGGGAGTACTTACTAAAAACATACTTAATTTGTTACTTTGTCTCTTATTAATCATGATCCTTCTTTGACATGTAATGTAAAACAGACTACTACACATTTATAGTAACCCATCTAGCATTACTTCATTTGTACGTGAAAGATAATTAATCAATGTACATATACTAAAAAGCTCTACAAGAACATAAATATGTAAGAACAATAAGTAACAATATGTTAAAGTTTTAAACGATTTTAGCACCAAAAAGAAAAATTAATGACAAAGTGAACAAAAATATATAAAAAAACCTTGAAAAATAATATTGGAAAATTTTTACAATTTGTAAAGAGAAAAAACTAGGACCGAAATTATTTCAACAATATCTTTCATAGATCTCCACAAATCGACATGATCACTTGCAGTTCTGGATCGGCAACGACAACTGATCACTCACACACCAAAAGAGTAAACAAACAAACAATTTCACATTTAGTTAATAAGCAAAATAATCGATCAAGCTATTCACCATAAAATATGCATTTATCAACCATGTTTATACACACTTGCGTCACATACACACAGTGACGTCACATACTACAAAATACTCGTGACTAATAAACAAACCAACATTTTTACGTTCATTTTTTTAGCAAATAATAACATATAATCAGCTAAACCACGTTATACGAACCGTCACAGTTTAACCTAAACACACATTTACACATACACATAAACAAACACATTCTTAACTACACATTCCACATTTTATAAACAGAAAGGTTACAAACATAACCTAATCATTAATATATTCACGTAAAAAACTTTTAAAAAATAACCAAGAAACGATATACCTAGCTAGCTAGCTAGCTTTTCACTCTTCCTTTAGCTTAAGTTTGATCACCTTCGGATCTAAAAAATAACAACAAAATAACACAGAGTTTTCATACAATGTACTAGCAACAAACTATTTTTATAAAATGTGATGAAATTTTTTTTAGAGAGAGAAATAATTACTTATGAGAGAGAGTGAGCTGATGCTTTCTGTAGTAATGCTCATAGTGGCAGGAGAAATATTCGGATGTTGTGACGAGTTATTTGCTGACACGTGTCCGCTTTCTATTTTTGGATTGTGAATTATTGTTTTTGTTGCCCCTTTGATTATTTGTTATTTGTATTGTGAAAGTGTAAACGTTGTGTGAAATGTTGCATTTTTATTGTGGGTAACATGGATATAGGTTTGAGTTTGACTATGGTTTAGCATCGGAATCGGATATTGGATCTATAAACATTTTCGGTTTAACTTGGTGTAACCCGCTGATATCGACCAACCGCTTTCCAATTTAACCAGTCTTACCGACTGGTCCGTTTTTCACAACATCCGATGTGACGCAACTTTATGTAAAATTTACTAATTGATGTAAACAAGTAAAACTAATTACATATGGATATGGGATTTGTATGTAAAGTTTGAATTCTCTAGTGAAAATCTCAAATACAAATCTTACAAAGAATAATTTTGAATATAACTATTCGGTTACACAAACGTCACGCATCTAGAAAGGGAGATTTGTTTTCTCTAAGGCTGCTCACAGTGGCGACCTATATTGCATCATCTTTCCGGCTGCCACCTCAGCTTTCTCTCTCCTCAACCTATATTCATCTCTCTCATCACAGTGGCAACCCATATTGCATCACCTTCCTTTATTTAAAAAAAAAAAAAAAAAAAACATCTTTTAACACAAACACAAATTTTATTAATAAAACGTAAACATTTACATAAACGAAACGATACGGAATTAAACAACTAAAAATTAAACGTAGACATTACATGATATTCATAATTCAAATGTAAATTTTTTATTAATAAAAACATAAACGTTACATAAACTGAAATTAAAACATTACAATAATAATTTAAAAACTAAAACTTCAATTATAATCTGGGTGATTCCAGGTCTGCGAGTTGTTGGAGTCGTAACCGTCATCGTAAGGATCAAAGCTCGCAAACCTCTCTTCCTCTAACTTAGCTTCCAACCTGCTCAGCTCCCGCTCATCCTCAGAGTTCCAGTCATCATTAGCAGCTTCCACATTTTCCTCAAAACTTAGCTGAAAGTTTTCCAGATGAGGTTGTGGTGCAGATGAACTTGATGCACCTTGCATAAATTGTTGTTGTTGTTGTTGTTGTGGTGCAGATGAACTTGATGTACCTTGCATAAGTTGTTGTTGTTGTTGTTGTTGTGGTGCATCAGCAGCTTGCACATTTTCTTCAAAACTCCAACGGATCTTGCTGGATTTTTCGTTCTGTATCTTCTGCACACAACCCCACAATGTTTCAACAACAGCATGGTCTTTGCGAAATTCATTGTACAAAAACCGGTCGATCACAAATTTTCTGTTGTCGGAGATGTCTTCGCACTCTGTGTATCGTGTTCTCAGCCGTTGTTTGCGTAACTTTGCGAGCTCAAACTTTTTTATAACTTCGATAATTGCATCTTGTCGTTCCTTGTCGTCTATCTCGACTTGTTTTTTGACATAGTTTTGAACTTCTTCGACAGTGTGGGGAAGCTTACAAGCCATTTTTTTGTGTTTGATTTGTTGTTTGAATTGTGTTTAAAAGTGTGTGTTTGAAAGTGGGTTTGATGTGGGTATTTATAGGATGAAAGTGGTTAAAAAAAATAATAAATAAAAAAAAAAATAAAAAAAAATTCAAACGGTAACTCTTTTTTTTTTTTAGTTTGTGATTGTTTGAAACAAAATGCTACAAGTTTGTGTCTAAATATCGTTCGCTCAAGCAATCGATATTGCTCCTTATTCGCCGGCGATCGATTTCAAAACAACACACCACAATGGTGACAATCGATTTCAATATCGATCGATCGATCCTCTCGATCGATATTTTCCGACCCACTGTCACAAGCACCTAGAAAGGGAGATTTGTTTTCTCTAATACATCTTTATCTCAACTATCTTAGTTCGCATAAAATGAACATTGTCTAAGATGTGATTTTTTAGACAAATGTCGCATCGGGTTCAAAAGTTGAACCACGCGAGTTAAGACTGTCCATCGAACCAAACCTTTTTGTCAAACGTTACAATAAAATAAGTTTTGATGACGTGGCAAAACCCATAAAATGACCAAAAAATTTTGGTGACGTCGTCAAAAACCACATAATGACCAAATTAGTTATGTCATGTAAACACGATTTATCAAATTTAAACGGTAAAAGATGCGCAAAAGGTTGCAGAACTATGTATTCTACTTTCGAGTATGGGTACAAATATCTATATTTTATTAGCTCCGACAAGATCCGGTATTGTTATTGTTTTCGTTGTCGTCTTACATTTTGCGAAAATACAAATAGTTACTATTAGAAGTTTAAGAAAATTGGACATCCAAACGTTTTTTAGGCTTAAGTCTTAATTACCATATTAAAAAAGCAGATGGCCACCGGCTGCCTGTTAAAGCTTGGGCTAATGCATGGCCTTAAAAATGGCGCGGGTTCGACCCGCAACATGCACTTGGTACCATAGTTAGGCATTTCACAGGCTTCACACCTTTGCCAGGTAGGGGTGATGGGTACCTAGTAGGTACACAGGGTTGAGGTGTCCCTGCCAACCTACACTTTTTATTACCATATTTATCTCTTTTCTCAAATCCTATTTTCTCCATAATAGGATGCTTTGAATCTTTGATTGCTCTTGCATTGTAATAATTAGAAAGCTGCAGATAGCTTGGTAAGCGAAGTACCTCTTGGTATTTAAGACTGGGGTGTTTACTAAATTCCATTAGCTAAGGCCATGTGGGTCCCACGTTTCATATGAGGCTCTTATTGGGGAGGGCTTCATAATTTTTGCCTTGTGGATTAAGACCAAACAAGGGAATTAGTGGGTCCCATTTAAAATAGAAATACTATTAAATTGCTTGGTTCCACTATCTTTCCCCATTAAGCAAAAAAGAAACACCCCCTTAATTAAGGTTGTGGTCAACATCAAGAAATTATGAGAATCGAATAATAATTTACAGCTAGACTTAAATTTCACATGCTACACACTTACACAGCTTGACTTAAATGTCACAAAAATTACCACAAGGAGAAAAGGATAACTAGTTAGCTTGATTTTGAAATTCTTTTTTTTTTTTGAACGGCGACTTTCATTTTTTTGATTAGAGTCGCACCCGCCTAATCGGCAGGCCCTCGTCCTCCACTACCCAGGCTATGTTGTCTTAACCGGGTCCACGCTGGTATAGTGGGGACTGTGATCGGCGTCCTCCCGGAAACCATACTGCCTCCACACGATTTCTCGCTGGAGTAACAACTGGAATAAAACCGGGTTCAGGATCAGGCTCGAACCTGCGCCCTTTGCAACAGGTTCTACCATCATTTCCAATACCAAGTGAGCTAGGCCCACTGATATTTTTTTGAGAGCAAAATACTTTGCAAGAGCATTTACAATGTCAAAATAAAAATAAATAAATAAATTAATAAAATTGGTAGGGATGGGTTTTCATCACCATTGTCGCTCATGTGACTTTGAAAGGGTGGAGTCTTGGTAGAGATGGTAACGGGGCGGGTATGAGGTGGGGCGGTCATCCGCATCTCCAAACCCGATTACCAAAGTCATCCCCTAACTCGTCCCGATCTTCATTGGTGATCTAACTCGGGGTGGTGACCACGAGCAAGACACAAAAATAGCCCTTCTTTATTAATATAAAAAGTGACGAGTGACGAATATAGATTATTGAGAGGTAAAAGTGGTAAGAAAGTGAAAGTAAATGTATGTTTCGTTGCGAACTCAGTAAAAAAACGATGGTATGACGACTTGTTGCTTAGTACGTGTACTTTTTGTGTTTTCCTAGGTCGGTCAATGTGTATGATTCTAAAGTTTCATGTCAACGTAAAAAAGATCTAAGATCATTTGAGGACAAAAGATCTCTCACATATAAAGGGACCAATCCCAACCTTCCATTCATTTTGATCTAATGGCTGAAATTAAATTGATTATTTACACTTGAGGGGTATTTTTGTACTATATAAATATAATTTTTTACAGCCTATCTCAACTAATTCCTCATTTTTTTCACACACACAAAGTGTGTTTCTTTCTTCTCTCTCATCAATTCATCAATACATCTTCTTCTTCATCCCGTTCATCTCGTAACTCTAATTCATCAATAAACCCTAATTTTTGCTGCTTAATTCATCCCGTACATCTCTCATCAATTCATCAATACATCTTAATTTTTGTTCACCTTCTTCATCCCGTACATCTCCTAACCCTAATTTTTTATCGTTTAATTTTTGTTCAATTCTAAGCTTAATTTTAAGTTATCTGAGAGAATAAGCTCAATTATAAGCTAACTGATTCAATTTTTTCATCTGATATGCAGGTTTTATGGATTCGATTCAAAGTTCTACTATTTCTAGTTCTTCTGAAGAGATCGTTGTTAATGATTCTTCTACTATTCCTGAAGAGATTGTTCTTGATGATGATGTTTCTGCTAAGTATGTTGAGGAGATTGTTGCTTATGAACATGGTGATGAATCCGAAGCTATTAAGAGTAAGTTTTTTGATTATTTTAATTTTTAGTGTAATTCGTGTGTCAGTGTGAATAAGTTATGTTGTTAAGGTGTTATAAGGTCTGAATAAGCTATTAGTTAGGTTTTGATTGAATTAAGCAGTTTTTAATATGTGAATAAGTAGGTTTAAGCTTTGAATAAGGTATCTTAGTAGCTGATAATAATAAGCAGTTTTTGGTTATATCACATGTGATAATAATAAGCAGTTTTTGCTTATATCATATCTTAGTAGTTGTTTTTTTCAATTTTTGGTAGTATATCACCTGTGATAACATTTTTCAATTTTTACTGATAAGTAGTATATCACCTGTGATATATACATGTTATATGTATCACTGGTGATATAACACACATAAAAACAGTTGTAGTGGTTTTATTTTATTTTTGGTAGTATATTAGCTGTTATAATGATGTATCACATGTGATATATCATATATGATATATGATATATCAGTGTAATATTACATGTGATATATCGTATATGATATATGATATATGCTATATCATATATCACCTGTGATAACATTTATCACCTGTGATAACATTTTTCAATTTTTACTGATAAGTAGTATATCACCTGTGATATATACAGGTTATATGTATCACTGGTGATATAACACACATAAAAACAGTTGTAGTGGTTTTATTTTATTTTTGGTAGTATATTAGCTGTTATAATGATGTATCACATGTGATATATCATACATGATTTATGATATATCAGTGTAATATTACATATGATATATCATATATGATATATGATATATGCTATATCATATATGTTTATGTGATTTCATTTTTAGTTTATCATTGTTTTTATTTTTATTTTTTTCAGATTTGAATGCTTTGAAAACTCCTGAATCGTTTGCTACTCACTCTAATTTTGATACTCCTGGGGGAACTGTTTATTATATTCCTAAAGTTCCTGTGGACGTTTTACTAGTTAAGGGGAAAGTTTATAATTCGATGGATGAGTGCATTACTGCCTATATGAAATATGCTGCAAAAGCAGGGTTTGTGGTTAGGAAATCATGCCAGAAAAGATTGATGAATGGTATTGTGAAACGAAAGTATTTAGTGTGTAATAGGGAAGGTTGTCCTAAGGGAATACATGTGGATACTTTAGACTTAGAGAATAGTGACAAGCAGATTAGAAGTTCGAACTTGCATATCACAGGCTGCAAAGCACGTGTTATTTTTGATTTGATTCCTGGTACTAGTAAGTACAAGTTGAGTGTTTTTTATAGTATTCATAATCATGAGCTTCAACGTGAAGAGTATAAGCATTTGTCAAAGACTGAGAGGCAGTTAACCTATGCTGAGCAGTTGCTTATTGTTAAAGCTGCTAGTGTAAATATAGGTGCAACGAGAGCTCATCACATTTTAACCGGTTTGAAGGGTTCTTATTTGCTTGTTCATGGTACAACTGTTGATTTCAAGAACTTTTTTAGGGGTGTGAACTGTTATATAGGCGATAGTGATGCGCAGATGCTTATTTCTAAGATGGAGAATAGGAAGAAGCATGTGGCAGATTTTTCATTTGATTATATGGTTGAAAATGCTGAGCTTACTACAATTTTTTGGGCTGATGAAGTTTTCAAGTACAATTACAAAGAGTTTTGTGATGTTGTTTCGTTTGATGCTACCTACAGAACAAACAAGTAAGTATTTGTATGTTAAATATGACATTTTGATTATATGATTTGGCATTTTTTTTTATTTATTTTTTATTATTTTTTGATTTGACAATTTTTTTTTTAATTTTTTTTTCAGGTACAAAATGGTGTTTGTTCCCTTTACATGCATAGATAATCATCGGAGGTGTGTTACTGTTGCTGCAGGGTTGCTGAAAAACGAAACTACAGCTTCTTATATATGGTTGCTGAAAGCGTTCATAAAAGCGTTTGGTAAGGCTCCAAATATTGTTGTTACTGATCAGGATGGTGCTATGAGAAATGCTATTGAATCTGAATTTGCTGGTTCGAAACACAGACTATGCATGTGGCATATTATGCAAAAGCTTCCTGGAAAGGTATTTTTTCTGTCTTCTTGTATTTTTCGTTTGATTATTCCTGCGTTTTGATTACTGCTGAGTTTTTATCACCTGTGATACATACAAAATTACTTATAATGTTGGTGCTTGTTGAAAAGAGTTTGTACTGTTTTGGCTTAAGTTATTAGGTATCACCTGTGATACAAAATAACATATTAGGTATCACATGTGATAAAAAATAACATGTTCTTGTTCATTTATCACATATGATTATGCATATATATTTTTTTTTCAAATCATTTGTTAAATTAGATGTGATATATTGTTTTCAGATATGTTCAAAAATCTATGATCACACTGACTTTAAAAAGAAGTTCAATCAAATTGTATGGAATATGTATATTGGTCCGGAGGAATTTGAGGATAAATGGGCTAAGTTATTGGACGAGTTCAGTTTGCAGAGTCATAAGTGGTTAACAAAGATGTTTCGTATACGTTCATCTTGGATTCCTGCTTATTTTATTGATTCCCCGTTGTGTGGTTTGATGAGGACGACATCTAGGTCTGAGAGTGAGAACGCCTTTTTCTCTCATTTTACGAATTCAGGTTCTACTCTTATGAATTTTATGAATTGTTTTGAGACGGCTATGGAAAAGCAGAGGCATATACAAGAGAGGTTAGATCATAAGACTATTGATTCTGTTCCGAAGTTTAGAACCTATCTTAAGATTGAACATCATGCATCGAAGGTTTATACTCGTCGTTTGTTCGAGTTAGTTCAAGCAGAGATATTTGCAGGCACATGGTATTGTCAAATAGATGCGAAAAATTTGGTTGAAGGATCTGAGGTTTCTATTATTAAAGAGACGAAATTTGTTGATGAATTTATGGAGAGTAAGAAAGCTAAGAAGAAAGCGAAAGCTAAGAAGAAAGTTAAGGATAATGGTAAGGATAATGATAAAGATGAAGAAGAAGAGCCACCAAACTTGTTTCGTAGAGTAGATGGACTGTATAAGGTATGTTAGTTTCTTAAAAATAGTGTTCTTTTTTTTCCTTTGTATTATCACCTGTGATTTTTACCTAACTTATTACTTTTTGTCCATGTAGGTCTTGCGAAACCAAGAAGATGGATCAGTTGTATGTTCGTGTCAACTTTTTGTTCGAGTTGGAATATTATGTAGACACATTTTCTGTGTCTTTAAGAACGCTAACATTGAAATTATCCCAAATCAATACATATTGAGGCGTTGGACTAAGAACCTTATACCTGCTGCTTTAAGGAACAAAAGGAACAGATATGGTGAGAAGGATGTGATTGTTGAGAATTATGCAAATGAGGCAAGTTCTATTGTTGATCATTGTGTGCATTTGTTGAGTAAAGACGAGGCTAGGTTGTCTGGTTTTGTCGAGAAATTGAGGTTGCTAAAGATTGATGTTGAAGCTGATTGTCCAAATCCTCCATCTAAGAACAAGCTTGATAATTTGGAGGAACTTGTTGGAGTCCCCAAGCCGGCTGTAAAAACTGTTAACAATCCATCTCTTTGTAACCCCAAAGGCCGTAAGAAGCGTATAAAAGGAGGTAAAGAGCAAGCTTTTGATAAGAATTCGAATAACAAGAATACATGTTCACTATGTGGAGCAACAGATGGTCACAACAAGAGGACGTGCCTGATGCGTGGTTTTGCAACCTTACAACAGGTTTTACCTCTCGAGGGATCTCAAGAGGCTTACAACCCCACCAGGCAGTGTACCTGACCGATGTAGTATAGTGTAGTGGTAAGTACGGGGGATTGATCGTTCTCCACAGGGAATAGTGTTCGTTAGGTATGAAAAATTACTCTAATAGGTCTAAGGGTGAGAGAAGATTCTTTTTTATGTTTTTATATTTTTTTATGAAAGCAAGTAAAATCTCGGGTTTGAAAGAGTGGGCGGAATTAGTTGCTAGTCAACTAACCCAAATTACTACGAATGCAAATAAAATAAAATAACTGAAAGTAAAATGTTGGTGGAAACTTATGTGTAGAGAAATGTGTTCACTTAGATTTCCTTACTCCCTAACTATCTTTTACCGGTTGATTAGTGTGTATTAGTTGCGTGGATGACGGGTGTATTCCTTAATACCAATCGTGGGGTGGCGTACGTACTTCCCCAACTCTACAAGCTCCTACTTCACTCCTATGTCGAGCCGGCTAGGAAGCTCCTAACATGGGATCACTAGAATTCGCTTGTGCATTAAATACAACCATAAAAACCTTTAGTACGCATTTGGTTCATGTTTCTTAAGACGTTCAAGCAAGTTACCGAATAGGAAGTTAGCCAGTTTTCTTAAGCCTAACATAGATAAACAATCATCCAATACAACTAATAACACACTAATAACCAATAATCAATAGCTAGGTTTCATTAGATCTAAGCAAACACAAGATAAATCTAGCCTAACATATTAAACAAAAGACAAGAACAAGATAGAATCAAACAACACATAGACATATTGAATGATTAATTGATAACTTATCTTTCAATGTAACATGGAAGATCTCAAGGCAAAAAGCCTTGAAAAAGAAGCTAAATTCGTCTTAGGGTTTTCTCCCAAAAATTCCACACTAAGCTCTCTCCTCTAATGACAAAAAATTAGAAAACTATATATAGACTTTTGGATCTGACGGCGTCACGTTATGGAGTGTGACGCCGTCACCTCGCCGCTTTTAGGGTTCCCGGATGACCTTCTTGACGCCGTCCCTCTTTAGCTCTCCAAAATCCGTTCTGGCTTATCAAGGCTTGACGCCGTCATACCTTGAACGTGACGCCGTCCCTCTTTGAATTAAGCCGTGACGCCCTTGATCAGGTTAAAGCGTGACGCCGTCAGAATTTACATGCAATTTTCACTGGCTTATCATGAGTAAATTTCACATCCACCTTTTCTTGCCAAGCCATGACGCCGTCCAGAGTAAAATCTGACGCCGTCAAAGGTAACTTTTAGCCGATTTTTGAGACTTTGTCGTTTTCTTCACTTTAATGCTCCAAAAACGTCCAAAATGCCTCCTTTTCCAGATTTCTCCTCAAAAGTACCTAAAATGACAAAAGGAACGATTTATGGCAATATTTGATCAAATAAATACGATTTAGGGCTTAAATGACCCCTTAAAAGCGGTACACTTTTCGCTTCATCAGTGCCCGAAAAAGTATTCAGGAGAGGGTGACTTGAATCAAGCAGAGATTACAAGTGAAGAATGTGATTTGGTTGAACCAGAGATTACAAGAAAAGAGGGTGTCTTGGATCAACGAGAGATTACAAGAGAAGAAGTTGACTTGGATGATCCAAAGATTACAAGAGATGAGGACCACATGGATCAACCAGAGATTACAAGAAAAGAGGGTGAGTTGAATCAATCGGAAATTACAAGAGATGAGGAGCTCTTTGTTCAAGCATAAATTAGATCATAAGTCGTTTGTTTCTTTTTTTATTTTCTTTTGTTGATTTTAAATTTTCCATATTGTTTTGATGATATTTGAATAACAGATTTATACATGATTGTTTGATTATTAATGTGTTTTCATTATTACTGAGTTTTTATCACCTGTGATACAAAATAACTTATTAGTTATCATCTGTGATAAAAAATTACTTATAAGATATCACCTGTGATTCATTCAAAATGATACATTGGTTATTACTGCTAGTTGGTTTTAATGCTTTTCAATGTCATCATCATCAAATTTATCTTCTTCTTTTATTCTGAAGACTTCACATATAATTTATTTTGGTCAAATATAATTACAATATCACTTGTGATATTTCTGAATATCACTGGTGATATTTCAGAATATCACTTTCAGAATATCACTTGTGATATTTCAGAATATCATTTGTGATATTTAGAATATCACTGGTGATATTTCAGAATATCATTGGTGATACTAGTCTATAATTCACAGGTGATACTTTTCATTATTTTCATTTGTCAAAAGGACTATATTTTCATTATTTTCATTAAGCACAAATTACTTTTTTTTTTTTTTTTTTTGTATATATGAAGTATCACCTGTGATATATGTAGTATCACAGGTGATACTTTTCATTATTTTCATTTGTCAAAAGAACTATATGAAGTATCACATGTGATATAAAAACATAAAAAAGTTTACACATAAATCAATTAAGCTAATAATATCACTAGTATTTGTAGTCCTATTTTTCCTTTTGCTAGTATGTGTCAAAAAAAATTTCAAAAAAGCCAAGGGGTGATTAAAAAAAAAAAAAAGAAAAAAAAAGAGAGACACCTTTTGAGTTTAAAAAAAAAGGGAGGGACCACTTTTGCCGATTTAGAAAACTTACCCCACTAACCCCACCAACCCCACGTTCGGCCTTTCATTATCAACAAATATTCTCTAGGTCATTTTCTCTCTCTAACCATCATTAAAAAAACTACCAAAAAAACTATCAAAACTAACCGTTTTTACCGTTAAAATCATAAATACAACACAAAAATGGAAGTATCATCGTTTGCACAAGCAGATCCAGAAAAAAAAATGATTGAAAATGAACCTAGTCAGTCTGGAAATGAAGGTACGTTGCTTTCGACTAATTAGTTAGTTGTTTTAATAGTATTTCTAGCGATTTTCTACTTATTTATGAATTTTATTGCTTCATATGAAATTTTTTGCGTATTTTTTTGTTTATTTTTTTTTGTGATACTGTAATGCATGTGATGAATATGTACTTGTTTTCGGTTTTATTTGTAGAATGAGAGATTGTGATGTATGTTGTGTTTTTGTTCAGTTTTTGGTAGAATATGACTTTTGATTAGCACTTGAACTGATAAGTAGTATAACAGTTCTAGGTATCTTATTCTATTTTTGGTAGTATAAGATCTGTTATTATGAACAGTTGTAGTGGTTGTTTACAATTATGAGCACTTGAACTTATAAGTATCACCTGTGATATAACACAGGTTATTTGTATTACCTGTGATTAGGGGTGTTTGTAGGGTCGGGTCAACCCGACCCGAACCCGAACCCGATCGGGTCAGGTCTAATCGGGTCAAAAAATCTAGTCGGGTTGATTTGACCCGAACCCGATAACCCGATAGTGTTATCGGGTCGGGTTCGGGTTAAATAAAAAATATTATCGGGTTATCGGGTCAACCCGATAAGACCCGACAATTTTAATTATTAGATCTTTATTTATGATCCATTTTACTTTGTCATCTTGTGCTTGCATACCAACATTACCATGCCTGCATAGTCAACTGTGAAAAGATTGTTACATGATGCATTGGAATAGATTAGTTTGTTAAGATAGTAAGATACATATCTGATATACATGTGCAGGATTAGCTGCTTACATATTCACAAACAGTATTAAGCGTTCATGGCGTGTGTCTGAAGCTCTTGAATATGGTTTTGTTGGAGTCAATGAGGGATTGGTTTCTACAGAGGTATTTATCTGTTGTCCACAAAGTTGTAGAATATCTGTATATCAAATTGTTTTATGCATATATCATATATGCATCACGTACAGGTGGCTCCTTTTGGAGGTTTCAAGTAGTCTGGTTTAGGACGTGAAGGCTCCAAATATGGATTGGACGAGTATCTTGAGGCAAGTACCAAAACACCTAATGTTACTGTCTTGTGAAATGAACTGTGAAATTCTAATTACACTAGTTATGTAGAATTTCCTGAATAGAACGTGCCATGAATTATGCCAAAACACGGGTTTTTTTAATATATGTTTATTAATTTTGAGATCAATGTAGTTTGTATGGAAATATGGGTCTGGGAGGGACCAAGTTATATGCTTCATTCTGGATAAAATTGGTCACACAATTTGTGAAGGCTTGAAATTGTTGCATATTTTCATCTTCATCATGCTTTTGTCGTTGATATGTTTATCTTAGTTGTTATTTTAGCTTTGCATATGTGAAAAGAGTATGCTGGACAAGAGCTGCAGGTTATCAGTTTTTGTATGTATGTGTTATTGCTAAGCACGGTAAGAATCGGATGCATCTGATATGTACCAAACGAAATTTGCAACTGTTTATTTACTGCAGCTGTAGATTTAAGAGGCTGCCTTTGGTCACCAAAGGTAGGGCATAAGTTTTTAGCTGATAAGGAAACATTTACAACATACTTCTAGACCATGACATTTACTATCGGGTCACCCGATAACCCGAATCACCCGACCCGACATAACCCGACCCGACTACCACCCGAACCCGATAACCCGAATCCTTATCGGGTCGGGTGTCGGGTGAGTTTTTAAAAAATCCAAACCCGACTCAACCCGACCCGACAGACCCGATAACCCGATAACCCGACCCGATAACACCCCTACCTGTGATAAGTAGTAGTTTTATTCAATTTTTAGTAGTATATCACTTGAGATAATGAGCACTTATACTGATAACTTGTATATGTGATGTGATTTTTAGTTTATATTTTTTTATTTAACATGATAGATTTAATTTTTGCTTTTTTGAAAATAAAGGAGATGCAAGTAGCGAAGGGGAACTGGATACAAGTGCAGCTTTAAACGGTTAGTTTATTTTAATAAAGCTTTACATATAAAATTTGCATACATTGTCTAACTATCTAAAAAAAAAATTGTATATGCAGTTGTGAAGACAAGTGAATTTTTGAAACTATCTCCAGAGGTTGATAAAACTAAAGGTATATTGTAACATATACATTTGTTTGCTTTAGAAGAATTAACTTTGATGAAAACGTGAATGTATGCGTGATACCAGATTTAACATTTATCTTTTGTGATATATCACCAGTGATACAATGTCTATTTATTTATCATATATGATATTCGTAAAATTTAATTCGGATTTGTTTTTTGCAGGTTTAAGTTACAGAACAAAAAAGCAAGGGAAAGAAATGAAAAGCAAAAAGAGTGTCATAAAAAAGAAAAAACTGATACAACCGAAACATCAACACCCTCTTCAACACCAACAAGTGTGAACCCATCAACACCGTCAACACAAACATCACCCACAAAATTCACAAAGACAACTGTAAGAAGATTCTCTCATGAGACAATACCAGAAGAAACAATACCTGAAATATCCTCTTCGATTCCAGCAAGATACATTACACCTTTAAGTCAAGCACCACCTGTGCAAACAACAACTGAAACAACACCAACATCAACACCAACAACAGTTGATGACATACCTTTGTTATCACAAGAAACAGCAATGGTTGTTTATACACAGGATCAAACAAATGTGTATGAACCATCATTTGTGCGACGAAGAAAAAAGACTGTTGCAAAAAAGAAGGATGTTAAGGAGGGAAAAGGAATGAATGAAGAAAAAGAGGCTTCAGGAAAGAAGATAAAAGGATGTGTGCAGAAGGATGAAAAGAAGAAAAGAACGGCAAAAGAATCACCAAGTGCTATAACAAGAAGTGCTGCGAAGAAGCAACGATTAGAAGAGAATGTAAAAGAGAAAAAGAAAAACAATAAGGAAAATGTAAAGAAAAATGAACAGATGGAAGGAGCGGTTGTTGGAAAAAGAAAAAGGGTTGAAAAGGAGAAGAGTTTTGTTAAGAAGAAAGTTGAAAAAAAGAAGAATGAGGATGAAATGGATGATGTTGAAACGGTTGTTGAAAAAAAGAAGAAGGTTGTTAAGAATAAAGTTGAAAAAAAGAAGGAGGAGGTTGAAAATGTTGTTGAAAAAAAGAAGTATAAGGATAAGGGGAAAAAAATAATTGAATATGAAGAAGATGAAGAAAGAGAAATATATTTCAAGTCGTTGAGGGCCAAGACGACTGTACAACCATTTTTTGATGTTTCGGTTAAACTTAGCCCAGAGAGAAGGGAAAGGGTCAGACAAATGGGCTTTGGAACGTTGCTTGATTTCCCATTCACAAGAGTCCCTTCAAAGCTACCATACTTCATTTTAACGCATTTGGATGTTAGTACAATGGAGATCACATTGCCTAATGGTGGTGTTATCAAAATAACTCCGAAAAAGATAAGAGAAGTATTGGGAATTCCAATGGGGCCTAGACCATTCTATGTTGAGAGACGGAGGTTGAAACAAGACACAGTTTACTGCAAATTTATGGCACAGCTTCCGGGTAACAAAAGGAGGAGGACAACATCAACGTTGTCTGGTATAATTCAATCGACAGAAGGAACAGACTTCTTGTTTGATTTGAACTATTTGATGCTTTTTGGAAACTGTTTGGGAATGTGTGATAACTCCTCTATGTTGAAGTATCATGTGCTGGAAAACGTAATGTCAGCAGAAGAGATTCCCAACATAGATTGGTGCAGCTTCATTTGGAATTGCATAAAAGGTAGCAAGGATCACTAGGATGACAGAACAAATGAAAATTGGTACTATGGACCTCATTTGACATTCACTGTAAGTAACAATTTACTTTAAATATATCGTTTCTATAAAATTTGATGTAGGGTATCACCAGTGATAATTCAGTTTTTGCTTATCTTATTTGATTTTTTGTAATGTATCACCTGTGATATAAAAATAGTTGTAGTGGTTTTATTCAATTTTTGGTAGTATATCTGCTTTGATAATGAGTTCTTTTACTGATAAAACAGTTGTGGTTATCTTATTTGATTTTTGGTAGCATAATGTCGTTTATTATGAACAGTTACAGTTCTTTTTTTGTAGTATATCACCTGTGATATAACACAGGTCATATGTATCACAGGTGATATAACACACATAAAAATAGTGGTTTTATTGAATTTTTGGTAGTATATCTGCTGTGATAATGAGTACTTGTATTTATAACTAGTATATGTAATGTTATTTTTATTCATTTAATAAAAGTTTATTTTGATTGAAAACAGCTCATTTACTTGCGTTACACAAAATTTGAACAAATGAATGTTCCTCGCAAATGGTCAACAATTAAGAACTGGAACACAAAGCTTTTGGAAGAAAGGCAAGAGATGGAAATGAGAAGAGAAGAGTTTGGGTCAGTTATAATCATCGAAGAAGATGATGACGATCTAGAAAAAGAGAATCAAAAGCATAGACAGGTTAGATATCACTATTGTTAAATTAAAAGAATAATAGATATCACTATTTTTAAATGCTTATTTGTTTTTTGTTTAAAAAAAAAAAAAACAGATGGTATATGATACAATTGAAGAAAACTTTGATAGAGTTTTAAGACAGAAAAGAGAATTAGAAACTAGTATCAAAGTTAGCATGGAGATATACCCACGGGATGAAACAATTATGATGTTTTTTGAAAGATACAATGCTGAATTCATATTAGGAATGAAAACCGATGAATTTGGAAGAGTGGTTGATGATGAGACAGGAACTAGTAAAAGAGGTAATGGAAATGATGATGATGAAGAGGTTAGTGATGGAGAAGATGATGATGATGATGGAAATGATGATGATGGAGGAAATGATGGAGTAGATGAAGGTAAAAAAGTTGATGATGATGATGGAAATGATGATGATGATGGAGGAAATGATGATGGAGTAGATGAAGGTAAAAAAGAAGCAAGCAACATGGAAGGAGAAAAGTTGGATGAAGAACAAGAAAGCGAAGAACTAAAGAAGAAACAGGATGCTGAAAAGGTAAGATATTAGTGATTTTAAAATAGTTATATCACAAGTGATAAAATGCTTATATATTATGTAATAAAGTGCTTATATGTATTTAATTTTTTTTAATTTTTTTAATTTAAAAAACAGGCTAAAGAAGTAGAATCTGGGAAAGAAACATATGAGGCAGCAACTGAAGCTGCTGCAAAAGAAAAGGAACAAAATGAAAAAGATAAAGCAGCAAAAGAAAAAATGTTACAAGTTATCCAACAACAAAAAGAAGCTGCTGAAAAAAGAAGACAAGATGAAATGAGAGCAAAATTGAAGGAACAAAAGGTAATAAAACAAAAATAGTAATATGACAAATGGTAATATCTCAAATGATACAATCTAATAGTTTTTAATTCTTTAATAAAATAGGCTTCGGAAGAAGCTGCTGAGAAAGAGGCTGCAAAACAAAAAGAAGCTGCTAAGCAAGAGGCTGAAAAGAAAGCAGCTGAGAAAAGAAAAGCAGCTTTAAAGGAGCTTAATGAAAAAAGAGCAAAAGAAAAGGTTAGTTACTTTTGACTTTAAATTATCATTTTAAAGTAATATAAGATATCACATGTGATACTTAACATATCACATGTGATACCTAATTTTTTATTTTGTATAACAGGTGATATTTCATTAGAATATTAAGTATCACCTGTGATACAAAATAACATATTAGGTATCACGTTTGATACATATCAGTTATCGTCTGTAATATATTTGTTAACATGAATTGTTAACATGAAAAGAAAGCAGCTGAGAAAAGAAAAGCAGCTGCAAACGAGCTTAACGAAAAAAGAGCAAAAGAAAAGGTAGATGAAGCTGCATTGGTTGATGAGCCTGCAGTGGAGGAGGGTGCAGTGGATTATACTAAGCTTTATACCCCTCCACTCAAGAATGCATCAGAAGAAGAAGCTTATTTCTGGGACACATTTGAGATCCCTCAAGTGAAGAAGACACAATCGGAAACGAATGTTGCTGAGATTGAAAAACAATTCACACAGGAAAACAAACCATCAACAGAAGAAAGCAAGGAAGTGCAGGAAGATATTCTTGAAAAAAGAGTCCGAAAGCCTTCAAGATTTCTTGTTTCACCATATATGAACAAGAAAACTGATGTAAGAAAGCAAACACATCCTGATGAATTGATGGTTACACATGAACTGTTTTCGATGCTGGGAGACCCGATTTAAGTATCTTTTAGTTTATTGGATAATCATATGACATTAGAAAAAAGGGTAATTGTGCTTATAATTTCAAAATATATTTTGTATAGGGAATTTGTGTTTGAAACAAGCTCAGGAGTTGTTTCGATTAGAGATAATATGCAGACCTTAGCTCCATCTCTTAAGATCGAAGCAAATGTCATCGACAGCTTTGCTGAAGTTCTAAACTATGAAGAAAATCTGAATAACAAAGGAGTGAGAATGAAGCACTATTTCCACACAGCTATGATTGTAAGTATATAATAACATATTAGATGTAATTCCCAAACATATCACATGTGATACTTAACATATCACATGTGATACTTAACATATCACATGTGATATTTCACTAGAATATTTAAGTATCACCTGTGATACAAAATAACATATTAGGTATCACCTGTGATACAGAATAACATATTAGGTATCACCTGTGATACATATTAGTTATCACCTGTAATATTTTTGTTTACAATATTGTTTGTTCATTTTTTTAAAAACAGTCGAAAGATATGATTGAAGGGAAGATGAAAAACGAAAAGAAGCAAATTCAAGCATTCCATGAAAGCATGGAAAGTGTATTTAAAAAGAATGAAGCTGATATGGCAATGCAACACATTGAATTGGTAATATATTATTTCAAATATTATTGATAATTGATTTGTTATCTTTGCTATAGAACTAAAATTCAGTTTTTTTTTTTTTTTTTTTTTTTTTTTTTTTTTTTTTTTTTTTTTTAAATAGGCATTCTTTCCGATCGTTGCTCATGAGCACTACTACTTGGTAGTATTCAATCTCTTTAAAGGAACATCAGTTATCATCGACAACTCAAACTCTGGAAAAAGTTATGATTCAAAGTACAAGCATGTCTGTGATCTTTTGGTAAGTAATGAAATCTTAAACATTACATGTGATAACCTTAGTTATATTTCATTTAATAAGGAATAATAATATCAATTTGAAAAATTTGTTTATACAGAAAAAGCTGTTTTCAAAACACTTAGAGAGATACAAACATCCAAGAGCGTCAGATGTGATGAAAAAAAAGACTACCATCATGAAGCTAAAGTGGGGAACTAAGAATAACGTAATTGATTGTGGCGTTTTCTTGATGATGCATATGGAAAATTACAATGGAGAAGCAGCCTTAAAATGGAACTTTGGTTTCCCAACTGAAGCAGAAGGTCAAATGTTGAATCTGGTCAAGATGAGAATGAGATATGCAACAAAAATGTTGATGCATGAAATAAACGTGCATAGAGAAATGATGAGTGAATACGCACACCAGTTTGCAAGAGAAAACACAGACAAGGAAAAAAGACAACAGATGTACAAAGAGAACATCAAGAAGAAGAAAGCTGAACAAGACGCAATTCATGTTCCAAGTGCAGTTTAGAAACTGATGCAGTTTACGGTGGAGCGTAGTCAAGTAGTTCCGTAAAGCAGTTTAAAAACAACGTTGTTTCTATTTTACTATGTTTAGACTATTTGCTACATTTTCGTATGTAAGGTCGGTTATTGCAAAAGCCATTTGGTAGTACTGCCGGGCCACGGAATGTGACGGATAGTATCCAAGTTTGGGGTTACCTAAGAATGATGGTGCTCTATTAGGTCCCGAACCACATTCCCAGGTGCCGGAGATTGTACTCTGTCTTGTTATGGCTTTATGCTTAAACTAACTGTTAGGCATTACACTGATGAATGTAATCTGAATTTGAAAATACTTTTTGGTTAAACTGAATATAACTTCTTTTTATATATTTCCAGCGTGTGATTTTTTATGTATCACAAGTGATAACAAATATGATTTTTTGTATCACAGGATTTAATTTACTTTGTATCACAGGTGATACTTACATATATGATACTTAACATATCACATGTAATACTTAATATATATGATACTTAAATATCACTGGTGATACAATAAATATCACTGGTGATAAAGTAACTAGGTGATAAAGTTTTGTATCACAATATATCACATATATGATACTTAACATATATGATACTTAAATATCACTGGTGATATGTATCACCAGTGATATTTATTAATAATAATTCATTTTTACATTTAACTAACCTTGTTACTTTATCACCAGTGATATTTATTGTATCACCAGTGATATTTAAGTATCATATATGTGATATATTGTGATACAAAACTTTATCACCTAGTTATTTTATCAGCAGTGATATTTATCGTATCACATGTGATATGTTAAGTATCATATATGTTAAGTATCACATGTGATATGTTAAGTTTTGTTTGAAAATCGCCTGTGACATGTTAAATAACGCCTATATGTGTGTAATGGAAATAATTTATTTTGTATCACATGAGATACCTATTATGTTATTTTTTATCACAGGTGATACCCCATAATGTCAGTAGGAAACTACAGTCTACACAAACTCTTTGGGCTGGTCATTAAGCCCAAATTATTTTTCTTTATTGGGCTAGCTTAAAAGTCTATATATAAACCAATTAAAATAATAATTTTACAAGTGATATAAAAAGATATTAAAAAAAATAATAATAAAAAAAAAAAAAAAAAAAAAAATAATAATAATAAAATAACACATGCAAGGGTATAACCGTCAATAATATTGACACTATCTACCCTCTAAAGTCCCGCTACTCACATAACTTAAATTAATTCTCTCACCTATAACACACACTCAAAAAACACACAAACTCACAAAAACCGATCAAATTTATAGATAACCGTGCCATAGATTTCAAAAACACTAGAAAAGCAATAAAAATGAAGGATAAAGGCGTCGAGGACATTGTAATGAGTCAATACATGAGGAACATGGAGACAGAGGAACATGATGAGGAAAGTCCGACCAAAAAAACTGACTAAAAAAAACGATAAAAAATCGTTTTCAGGTATAATAATCAACTTTTTTTCCATTTACATCTTTTTTTACTTGCCATTACTGCTTTCTATAGAGTTTATGATGAAGATATTTTGATAAATAGTTAGATTTCTATATTTAATGAGTTTTTGTTCATGTTTTTTATTTTATTGAAAAAACTGTGATTAGAAGTTAGGTTTTCATTATTCATAAACTTTTTGTTGATGTTAACAAATTAAAACATTTGAATAACAGATTTATACATGATTGTTTGATTATTAGTGAGTTTTTATCACCTGTGATACAAAATAACTTATAAGATATCACCTGTGATACAATAATTTATTAGTTATCACCTGTGATACAAAATAACTTATAAGATATCACCTGTGATTCATGCAAAATCATAAATTGGTTATTACTGCTAATTGGTTTTAATGCTTTTCAATGTAACTGCAGAAGCTGAAAACGCTAGGAAAGCGGCAGAAGAATCAAAAAAAGCCGAAGAAGAAGCAAATAAAGTTGCTGAACAAGAACAAAAGCCAGAAATCAAAGGCAAAAGAAAACTTGGAACTGTAAGGAAGATGCAAGCAAGAAGAAAAAAGATGCCAAAGTTAACAGTTGATGATTCACAAAAAAGAGTAACAAGAAGTGCTTCTCTGAAATCAAATCTAGATGAAGATGAGAAGAATGAGATGACAGATTCCCACAAAAAAACCACAAAAAGAAGTCAAGAAAACCACCTTACGTACATTCAGGACAAGGTCTTCCCCCAAGCCATTGTTTGATGCAATGAGAAACTTGTCTAATGAAAGAAAGAGGTGTTTAAAGGAAATGGGGTTTGAAACAATGATAAACTTCCCATTGAACGGACTTCCAGGTACTTTAGGATTTTATGTGGGTGAAAATTTCTATCCAAACAGTATGGAACTAAGAATGGAAAGAGGTTCAGTAAAGATAACAAGAGAAAAAATTTATGACATGTTTGGAGTTCCAATGGGAAGGAGAAAGTTGGATGAAATGGAATCAAGAGAATCGGATGATGATTTCATTAGGATATGGAAACAACAGTATGCTTATCTTGGGGGAAAGGTGACACCAGCTGCTATAGCAAATGAAATTAACAGCACAGAAAATGCAGATTTCATGTTCAAAATAAATTTCCTTATGCTATTTGCAAGCACAATGGCCACACTTGAGAGTGGTGGAAAGTGTGCTTATATCGTTCTAAGAAATGTGAAAGAGGAAGATGATATAGCCGACATTGACTGGTGTGGCTACATACTTGATTGCTTGCAGGCAAGTAAGCATAACTGGGATGAAGTGAAGAAAGGGACTAACTACTATTATGGTCCACTGACGTTCCTCTATGTAAGTTGTGTTCTATGTTTCTAAAGATTTATTTAGTTTATCATATGTGATTATTACAAACAAAGAATAAAAACTTACACAATTTCTTATTGTTATGTACAAAAGCTGCTGTACTTGGATTCTACACACTTTCCAGCATTAAAAGTGATGCGACATAGACCAGCACTCAGAAGCTGGAACACAACAGTGATGAGAAAGAGAATCGATCTTGAAATGAATCTAGGATGTTTGGGAAAGCTTGAGCTTCATGGTGAATTTAATCCAGATGAAGATCAAACTGGATGTCTAAATCTATACAAAGGGGCTGATATATACTTTGAACAAGAAGATGAGAAAGAGACAAAACCAGTGGCAAAACGAGTAAAATAAACTAACTTTGGATAACTGAATTCAAATGTTTTTATACATATACTCAATATCACATGTGATATTTCACTAAAATATTAAAAATGTTTTTATTTGTTATACTTGTTTTGTAGGATTTTTATCGGTCGATTGAAGCATCATTGATAAGAATTTCGGAAGAAAGGAAAAAATTGGTTGAAAATCTGAATGAGGGTTGTAGCAAGTATAATGAAGATAGATTCATGTACAAGTTATCTAAACGATACATGAAGATGTTCAATGTTAAAGACTTGCTTTTAACAGTTTCAGCCTCAGATTACGACAATTATGATGAAAATGAGAATGAAGAATCAGAAGTTGAGAAGGGTGGGAACGAAGATAGAACAATTGAAACAGATGTTGAGATGGATGATGAGATGGAAAGAGAAAATTCTGAGAAGGAAATAAATGATGATTATATAATGGAAGAGAATGACAAGAATGTTGATATAAGTGTTGAGAAAGAAAAAGAAGCAGCGGAAAAGAGGCTGCAGTGGAGAAGCTTGGTGTAGATGAGGTTGCATTCGTTGATGATGATGCAGTGAAGAAGCCTGCATCGATTGAGGAGCTTAAAGTGCAGGTTCCTGCATTGGTTGAGGAGCCTGGTCCAAGCATTGAAAAAGACATGAAATCAGACATACCACCAACCACACAAATGTTAACAAAGAAAACAGCAAGAAAAAAAGTTGCAACACGAACTATGGAAAAGATAACAAGGGAATTGGACACGAACCCAGTTGCTGATATTGAAAAACAATCCACACAGGAAAACAAACTATCAACAGATGAAATGATGGTGACAGATGAACTGTTTTCAATGCTGGGAGACCCAATGTAAGTATCTTTTAGTTTATTAGATAATCATATGGCATTGGAAAAAAAGGGTTATTGTGCTTATAATTTCAAAATATATATTGTATAGGGAATTCGTGTTTGAAACAAGCTTAGGAGTTGTTACAATTAGAGATAATATGCAAACCTTAGCTCCAACTCTTAAGATTGAAGCGAATGTCATCGACAGCTTTGCTTCAGTTCTAAACTATGAGGAAAATCTGAATAACAAAGGAGTGAGAATGAAGCACTATTTCCACACAGCAATGATTGTAAGTATATAATAACATATTAGATGTAATTTCCATACATATGACATGTGTACTTAACATATCACATGTGATAATTCACTAGAATATTAAGTATCACCTGTGATACAAAATAACATATTATTCGTCCTTAAAGCGTTCCATGAAAGCGCTTGTGGATTCCCCTTGTCGCTGTTTGACCCTAGCGAGTTCGACAGGGTTTTTGGCGCATTTCTTCCTTTGAGTGAAGTTTAAGCGAAACGCCTTGCGCAACTCTTCAAACCCACCGATGCTTCTGCGTGGAAGCTTACTAAACCAGTTGCGCGCATTCCCTACTAATGTAGAGTTGAACATATGGCACCACACAGGTTGTGGCCAATTTTCGATAGTGGCTGCTGATTCAAAAATTTTTAGGTGATCATCAGGATCACCTGTCCCATCATATGTTTTGACGTTAGCAGGCATGCGCCTTTTCTTATTCTCCGAAAAATCGCTGATGCGCCTAGTAAACGCATCAACTTTTTGGCGACGCCAAGAAAGAGACATGTCTTCGTCTTCCTGGTCGCGGTATTTCCCCCTTGATTTCCAGTGTCCAGTTTCTTTGTCCTCGTTGTCCGAGGAATCACTTGAAGATGAGCGTACTCTTTTGTGACGCTTGCGTCGACTATCATCAGAATCTGAGCTTGCTCCTCTGCGGCGCTTGCGCCGACTATCCTCAGAATCAGAGCTTGAAGGACTTTCACTTGGGGAGCACCGTCGCCCAAGCCTATCCTGAACCCTGCGACTGCCAAGCCTAGCGTGGACATTGGTGCGCCGTTCCCCATCTTCATGCTCCTCTAGATGCTGGAAGTCGGCTGCTTCATCATCCACAAACTTCCTTCCAATCCTGGTAAACATCGGTTGTTTGCGGCTATCCTTCTCGCGTCTTTCCTTTCGGTAGCGCGGTGGGGATGCTTCGTACTCAGGGTCGAAGTTGAGCCTGGCGTGCAGACTTTGGCTTGACCTCTTCTTTGCCTCCTCTTGCATGAGCGCAGCCAAGGCTTCGTAGTTTTGAGATACGAAGTCACTTGGCGCTAGTTCAGGCGTGACTCCTTCTAGCGCGATGGAGTCCGTTTCCAAAACAAGATCCTTGTTTCGGATAGGCGCATTTGGTGGCTCAGTGAAGTTTACTTCTGGCATGGCTAGAGGAGTGCGCTGTGGGTCTACCGCGCTAGTACTTGTTGTAGTAGCATTGGTAGTCATAGTGAGCGGTTCTGTTGGAGTAAAGAGTAGATCTGAGTACGCTCCTAAGCTTCTAGGCGTGCTGGTTGTCCCAGAGGCCTGCTTAGAGGCCGCATCAGTTTGCTGTTTCTTCCCTAGTAAATCGTCATGCGTTTTCTTCGCATGTGGAGTCCGCTCCTTTCCGTGCTTCGTCATTCTAGTTCAAAGCTCTTAGTGTAGGGTCCCACGGATGGCGCCACTTGTTGATACAAAAGTTGGGCGTTCCTTGATTCCGTACCAATTCAATCTTAATGCTTGAGACCTGCGCACTAAGAAAACAGAAAAACACCGTTAGGCTTATCGTGGGATTGTCTCCCACGATTATCCTCCGGCGTGAGAGTAAGTAATCGGTTTTAGGGTTTGTAGAAGAGTTAGGGTTTTGTAAGTCGTACCTTTAATGAGAGTCGAAGGACTCTTTATATACACACGAAACCCTAGTCCGTTTCGTGTCCTTCACTCCTCAGCATATCCCGCATAGGGCGGTATATGATATATATCCATAAATAAAGGATATCTATATCAAAACCATAAATAGCTTTGGGTTTGGGCCATCGTGAGCCCAAACCGCTATTGTGATAGCCCATTCGTGATGGGTATGGGTCCATTCGTGATGGACTTAAGTATGGGTCGGGTTCGTGACCCGAATACGGACTATACGTCATCAAGTATCACCTGTGATACATATTATTTTTTAAAATCACCTGTAATATATTTGTTAACAATATTGTTTGTTTATTTTTTAAAAACAGTCGAAAGATATGATTGAAGGGAAGATGAAAAACGAAAAGAAGCAAATTCAAGCATTCCATGAAAGCATGGAAAGTGTATTTAAAAAGAATGAAGTTGATATGGCAATGCAACACATTGAATTGGTAATATATTATTTCAAATATTATTGATTATTGATTTGTTATCTTTGTTATAGAACTAAAATTCAGTTTCTTTTTTTTCTTTTTTTTTTTTTCTTTTTTAAATAGGCATTCTTTCCGATCATTGCTCATGAGCACTATTACCTGGTAGTATTCAATCTCTTTAAAGGAACATCAGTCATCATCGACAACGCAAACTCTGGCCAAACTTATGATTCAAAGTACAAGCATGTGTGTGATCTTTTGGTAAGTAATGAAATCTTGAACATCACATTCGATAACCTCAGTTATATTTCATTTAATAAGAAGTAACATCAATTTAAAATATTTGTTTATACAGAAAAAGCTGTTTTCAAAACACTTGGAGCGATACAAGCATCCAAGAGCGTTAGATGTGATGGAAAAAAAGACTACCATCATGAAGTTAAAGTGGGGAACTAAGAATAACGTGGTTGATTGTGGCGTTTTCGTGATGATGCATATGGAAAATTACGATGGAGAAGCGGCTTCAAAATGGAACTTTGGTTTCCCAACTGAAGCAGAAGGCCAAACAATGGAGCTCATCAAGATGAGAGTTAAGTATGCAACAAAAATGTTGATGCATGAAATAAACATGCATAGAGAAATGATGATTGAACATGCACACCAGTTTGCAATAGAAAACACAGACAAGGAAAAAAAACAACAGATGATCAAAGACAACATCAAGAAGAAGAAAGATGTACAAGACGCAATTCATGTTCCTAGTGCACTTTAGAAATTGATGCAGTTTATGTTGGAGCGTAGTCAAGTATTTTCTTTAAGCAGTTTAAAAACAATGTTGGTTCTATTTTACTATGTTTAGACTATTTGTTACATTTTTGTATGTAAGGTCGGTTATGTCATATGTTGGTACTATTTGGGTAAACTGAATGTAAGCTTCTTTATATATGACCAGGTGATAACTATATGTTATTTTGTATAACAGTTCTAGGTATCTTATTCTATTTTTGGCAGTATAAGATCTGTTATTATGAACAGTCGTAGTGGTTTTTTATCACATGAGATAAAGTAACTAGGTGATAAAGTTTTGTATCACAAGTGATAACAAATATGTTTTTTTTGTATCACAGGATTTAACTTACTTTGTATCACAGGTGATATTTAACATATCACATGTGATACTTAACATATATGATACTTAAATATCACTGGTGATAAATTAACTAGGTGATAAAGTTTTGTATCACAATATATCACATATATGATACTTAACATATATGATACTTAAATATCACTGGTGATACAATAAATATCACTGGTGATAAAGTAACTATGTTAGTTAAATGTAAAAATGAATTATTATTAATAAATATCACTGGTGATACAATAAATATCACTGGTGATAAAGTAACTAGGTGATAAAATTTTGTATCACAAGTGATAACAAATATGTTTTTTTGTATCACAGGATTTAACTTACTTTGTATCACAGGTGATACTTAACTTATCACATGTGATACTTAACATGTCACATGTGATTTTCAAACAAAACTTAACATATCACATGTGATACTTAACATATATGATACTTAAAATATCACATGTGATACTTAACATATATGATACTTAAATATCACTGGTGATACAATAAATATCACTGGTGATAAAGTAACTAGGTTAGTTAAATGTAAAAATGAATTATTATTAATAAATATCACCGGTGATACAATAAATATCACTGGTGATAAATTAACTAGGTGATAAAGTTTTGTATCACAAGTGATAACAAATATGTTTTTTTGTATCACAGGATTTAACTTACTTTGTATCATAGGTGATGCTTAAAATATCACATGTGATACTTAAAATATCACATGTGATACTTAACATATATGATTTTGAATGTATCACCGGTGATACTTAATAAGTTATTTTGTATCACAGGTGATACCTTATATATTTTTTTGTATCACATGTGATACCTTATAATGTATGTAGGTAACTACAGTTTATGTAAATTTTTTGTGCTGCTCATTAAGTTCAAATTATTTTTCTTTATTGGTTTAGTGTGACAACATTTATTTAGCCAAAAAAAAACAAATGATATAAAAAAAAATAAAAAAAGTCTGTTTATCAGCTTAATTTTTAAGTTAATTTTTTATTAAATGTCAAATTGATTGAAGTCCTAGGTTTCCTTTTACAAGTCTTTGTCAAAAAAAAACTTTCATAAAAGCCAATGGATTAAAAAAGTTACCTTTTAATATTAAAAAAAAAAAAAAACGGATGGACCACTTTTGCCAATTCAGGAAACTTACCCCACCAACCCCACCAACTCCACCCTCAACCTTTCACTATCAAAATATTCTCTTTATCTAACAAATCATTTTCTCTCTCTTATCACCATTAAAAAAGCTACCATAAAGCAATCAAAACTACCCGTTTTTAACTGTTAAATTCATAAAAGTAACACAAAAATGCAAGAATCATCAAGTGTACAAGCAGATCCACAAAAAAAAAACGATTGAAAATGAACATACTGAATCTCGAAATGAAGGTACGATGCTTTCGAGTAATTAATTAATTATTTTATTAGTTGTTTCTGTATTTTTTTAAGTGTCTTTGATATAATTTATGAATATTTTCTTAAGTTTTTGTGAAGCAATGATAGATTATAGATTATATTTAAAAAATCTAGATATAATTAGCTGATTATTGAATGTGTTGTAGTCAATAGGTTATGTTGTTTATTAGATGTTTGTTGATGAACTGACTGTTTGGGATTTTAGATTTTGTGATATGAGGCCTTATGTTGTACATTTTAGAAAGTTAAGTTATCAAATTAGTTCAAGTGTTTTTTAGTTTAATGAAAATGTCATGAAAATGCAGAGCATAAAATAGATGAAACAATTCCAAAAAGAAGAAAACAGTTACCAAGATTAGGATGTAAGAAAAAAGGACGTCATATGCATCCACTATTAGCAGCACATCAAAGAAAGTTGGAAGAAAAAAAGAAAAAAAGAATGCAGATGAAGAAACAACGGTTAGATGCGGCAAAATTAGAAAAAGCTGAAAATGAAGCAGCAAAGAAGGAAGAAGCAGGTGAAAAATGTAAAGAACAGGTTAGTTAAATGTAAAAATGAATTATTATTAATAAATATCACTGGTGATACAATAAATATCACTGGTGATAAAGTAACTGGTAATGTCCTATAACCTTCTTTACATTATGCCACAGGCTGAAAAAGAAGCTGAAAAAGAGTGTAATGCAAAGACAGAAGAAGCTGGAAAATCTAAAGAGAAAGAAGTTGAAGACAAGAAGAATGAAACAGCAAAAGGAAAAAGAAAAATAGATGAAACTGGGATTGATGAAAAAAAATTTGATATGGGTGAGTGTAATTCTGATGACGAAGAAAAGGAAGGGATTCATAAAAATGTAAAAAAGAAACAAAAGATGTTTACGACGTTGAGTTCAAGGGCAAGTGTTAGGCCCTTTTTTGATGCAATGCATGGACTAAGCAAAGAGAGAAAGAAAGTTATAAGAGAAATGGGCTTTGGTGAGTTGATTGATTTTCCGATTAATGAAATACCAACAAGGCTAGCGTTTTTTGTAGTAGACAGTTTGGATGTAGAAACAATGAACCTTCGGCTTCCAAATGGTAATTTACAAATATCTCCACAGACCGTTAAGGAAGTTCTTGGGTTACCAAAGGGATCGAGGAGGTTGGAAACAAATGAAGAACAAAGAGAAAAGAAAGATCTATTTGAGGAAGAATGGAAAAGTCAGTTCAAAGATGAAAGAAAGTTGACAATAAATGCATTATCAAGACAGATAACAAAAACAATAAACACAGATTTCATTTTCAGAATAAACTTTTTGATGCTAGTTGCAAATACCTTTGGAGAATGTGATAGCAACTGTGTTGTAAAACCGACGGTATTGAAAAATGTTCTTGAAGAAGATGATGTTAGAGAGATAGATTGGTGTAGATATGTATATGAATGTGCAAGATTGTCAAAAACTGATTGGGCAAGCAGAAAGAGGAATAGGATAGAGGTTGTCTATTACGGCCCGGTTACATTCTTGATGGTATCTCCTGATTTTTATTTTTTATTATTTTTTATTTTTTTTAGCATAACAAGTTTATGATTTTGAAAATATACATACATATGTTTTAAGTGTTAAAAAAAGACCATGTGTAGTATCACCTGTGATATATGAAGTATCACATGTGATACTATTCATTGTTTTCAATTCTTAAAAACTATATGAAGTATCACCTGTGATATATATATATATATATATATATATATATATATATATATATATATATATATATATATATATATATATATATATATAGGATAAAGATCAAATAAAAAGACAAATATCCGTACATTACGTAAAAAGATTTTTTTTTTCAAAAATTTTCTCGAAAAATTCCAAAACAATTCCACAAGATCAGGTATGTTGGTGCATGAAAAAGTTGTGAAGGAAGTTTTTCTAAAAGTTGATATTTTTTCCGAAAAAAATTTATGAAAAAATACGTTTGTGCATTAAATTGCTTTTTTGTGCATCAAAAATTCGTTTTTGCACCCAAGTTCTTTTGACTTTTTTAATCAAAATAACATTGCGCATCTAACTAAAACAAGTTGAAAATTTTGTGCATCAAAAATTTTTTGCGCATCAAAATTCGTTTTTTGTGCATTAAAAAAAATGTGTAAAAACTCAAAATTAGAAAAACTTCTTTCACAAAAGTTTCATGCACCAATATTCCTGATCTTGTGGAATTTTTATGGATTTTTTCGCGAACTTTTTTGAAAAAAAAAATCTTTTTACGTAGTGTACGGATATTTGTCTTTTTATTTTAACTTTACCCTATATATATATATATATAATATATATATATATATATATATATATATATATATATATATATATATATATATATATATATATATATATATATACTTGATAATGTTTTTTAATATAATATTATAAATGGTTGTTGAAACAGCTTGCATATTTACAATATACGAAGTTTGATCGAATGAGTGTTGCAAGAAGATTACCAGCTTTCAAAAGTTGGAATGCAAACTTGTTGAAAAGTAGAGAGACTCTGGAACTAGATTACAAAACTTTTTTGGGATAGTCAACATTATAGGAGCTCTGAATGAACAAGAAAAAACTGCTCAAAAGGAGGTGAGTATATGATATCTCTAGTGATATTAGATTATTTTTGTGTTTAAGAGTGTAACTGATGATTTCTTAAAATTTAAATTCAATTACAGGAAATTTATGAAATGTTAGAAGACAAAATAGATGGTATTTTGAGTGAGAAACAATTGTTTGAAGAAACAGTCAAGGAAAGTCTAGTAAAGTTTGGAAATGATCAAAGGCTTATTGAATATAGAGAAAGATTAAAGCAGATTTTCAGAAACGCTAATGATAATTTCCAAAGAAAAAGTCCTTTCTATTATTCATCAACAGAATCAAGCTCCATCAAATTTGTAACAAGTGATGATGAAGATGATGACAATGGTGAATCTAATGATAACAATGATAACAATGAAAAGACAGAATCTGGACATCAAAATAGAGAATATGGAGATGAAAATGGAGAATCTATGATATTTGATGATGATGAAGCTGACAAACAAGATGCCACAAATGACAATAATGCAGAATCAAACTCTGATAAAGACGAAGGTGCACAAGGAATGGGAAAGGATGAAACTGCATCAAACAATGAGGGCAGTAGTACCAAAAATGATGTAGATGCGGAAAACAATGAAACAAAAAAGGTTACAAGTCAAAAAATTGAAGGTGAAAAGATGAATGAAGATGAAGAAATTCAATGTCAATTTAAAGTTGATGATGATTTATCTTTCTTTGAGGAATTAATTGCTAAAACCGATGAAGAATTTATGAAAGAATTGAGAGAAATTCAATGAAAACAAGCCAAACCACTTGAAGATTTAACCGATGAAGAATTTATTGAAGTTTTAGCTGAAGCGCAAACATTTGGGAATCAGGAAAAGGTAGAAGAAAAAGAAACGGAACAAGCAGATGCTTCTTGTCAACAAGAAAAACAAAAGCAACAAGCAAGTTCATCTTGTTGTAAAAGCAGGGAGCATAATTTTGAGTTCACACCAGGATCACAGCCAACCTTTGATCTAGGATTTGATAGCCCTGTAGTAGACTCAAAACCATGCAAAAAATCAGAGTCAAATGATGAAGAAAAAGAATCTTGGTGCTTGCAATCACCGTATATAAACCAAAAGGTCAGCACAACAACAGAGCTAACAGAGGATGAAATACTCTTGGCAAGAAGCATCTTTTGTATGCAAGGAGACGAAGCGTAAGATTAACTTTTAAATTTTTATCAACTTTAATTGAATATATCACAGATGATACCTCAGTTCTTTTTAACAAATGAAAGAAATGATTAGTATCATCTGTGATATATCAAAGAATATATAATATCTGAAGTTTCTTATACTTATCACCTGTGATATTCTCAAAAACAGAGAGCAAGTTTTCAACGACCAACGTGTAGGATTGATGAGAATGAATGTCCAATCACTAGCACCAGGATTGAAAATTGAAACTCCTGTGATCGACACATTTGCTTCAATCCTAAATTACGAAGAATGGGAATCAGAGAAAGAGATGAAAAGGCATTACTTTTATACATCAATGATGGTGAGATAAATTTAATTTAAAATAATGTACTATAATTGAATGTGTTTATGTATTAACTTAATTTAACTTGTTTTCAATTATCAAGCAGCTGCCTGGAGTAATAGAAGATAATCGAAAACGTATGCTTTCCGAAGAAGAAATAATAGATAAACAATATGATGAGTTTGCAAAGATGATTGCAATTCAGATGGAAGATGATATAAGGAGGCTACAATTTGAAGATGTTAACTTGGTATATCATATGACTTTTATAAATTAATGAATGAACTTAGTCTATTATCTTAAAACTTAAATCATTTTTATAATTTCATGAAAACAGGTTTTCTTCCCAATTATAGCGCATGGTCATTACTACCTTATAGTTTTCAACATCCTTAAAGGAACATCTGTGATAATAGATAACAGTGATTCAGATGGGACGTTTGAAGGAAAGTACCAAGAAAACTATGATCTTGTGGTAAGAAAAACTATTCTGAAGACTTCACATACAATTTATTTTGGTCAAATATAATTACAATATCACTTGTGATATTTCAGAATATCACTGGTGATATTTCAGAATATCACTGGTGATATTTCAGAATATCACTTGTGATATTTCAGAATATCACTTGTGATACTAGTCTATAATTGACACTTTGTAATTTTATTTTTAGAGGGCTGTTTTTGCAAGGCATTTGTCTACATATCTACATCCAAAAGGAGATGTATTTATGAATCAGAAAAAAAAAAAAAAAAAACAACAATCTTAAACATGAGTTGGAAAACAAGAAAAGAAAAGATAGACTGTGGTTTGTACATGATGTTGCATATGGAGCATTATGAAGGTAAGAGTGGAGCAAAATGGGAAACAGGCATGCTCAAAGAAACGAACAGAAGCCATCGAATGCAGATAAACAGCCTGAGAACAAAGTATGCAGCAAAGATGATGCTCCATGAAGTAAATGAGAAGCAAAAGATGATGTCTGACTATGCCTTGAAATTTGCAGCTGAAAATCCAGATGAAGAAGAAGTAAAGAAATTGGTTCAGGAGGCTATAAATAGAAAGATTGAAGAAGAAGAAGCCCTAAAGCCTGGATCAAGTGGTTATTAGTTTAACATTTAATTTTTGTATAGAAACTTGTACTGTCTTAGTTTATGTTTCTGAAATAGTGTACACAGTTAAGCTAGGTTTAAGAATTAGATATTGCAAAAGCCATTTTTTGTAGTACTGCTGGGCCACGGAATGTGACGGACAGTGTCCAAGTTTGGGGTTACCTAAGAATGATGGTGCTCTATTAGGTCCTGAACCACATTCCCGGGTGCCAGAGATTGTACTCGATTTTGTTATGGCTTTGTGCTTAAACTAAGAGTTAGGCATTACACAGATGAATGTAATCATAATTTGAAAATATTTTTGGGTGAAGTAAATATAAGCTTCTTTTATAAATTATGAGTGTGTGATTTTGTATGTATCACAGGTGATACCTAGAAGTTATTTTGTATATTAAATATTAACTGTCATTTTATTATTTTATCCGTTATTTTTGTATCACATGTGATACCTAGAAGTTATTTGGTAAACTGTAGATACCTTCCTTACATTATAAGGAATTTTAGGTGATACCTAAAATTAGATATTAGGTATCACCTGTGATACAAAATAATTTATTAGGTATCACCTGTGATACAAAATAATTTATTAGGTATCACTTGTGATACATTCAAAATCACACATTGATTCGTACTGTTGCTCAATAGAGCTTAGAAGCACTGTTTGTCGAAAGTACTTGGTACACTTATTCGTCTATTTGTGATATCAAAAGACATTTTTTTTATTTGAAATTATGGAATACTTTGATATTTTTAATATTTTCGATTTTATGGAATACTTTGATATCTATCATCTGTGATACATTAAACTGTGATAAAGCTTTAAACTGTTTTGGCTAAGGTATTATTTATCACCTTTGATACAAAAAAACATATAAGGTATCACCTGTGATACATACAAAATAACACTGCTAATATACAAAAGAAACTTATATTCAGCTTATTCTGATTACATTCATCTGTGTAATACCTAACACCTAGTTTAATCATAAAGCCATAACAAAATCGAGTACAAACTCCGGCACCAGGGAATGTGGTTCGGGACCTAATAGAGCACCATCATTCTTAGGTAACCCCAAACTTGGACACTGTCCGTCACATTCCGTGGCCCAGCAGTACTACAAAATGGCTTTTTCTATATCTAATTCTTAAACCTAGCCATAACAAAATCGAGTACAAACTCCGGCACCAGGGAATGTGGTTCGGGACCTAATAGAGCACCATCATTCTTAGGTAACCCCAAACTTGGACACTGTCCGTCACATTTCGTGGCCCAGCAGTACTACAAAATGGCTTTTTCTATATCTAATTCTTAAACCTAGCTTAACTGTCTACACAATTTCAGAAACATAAACTACGACAGTACAAGTTTCTATACAAAAATTAAATTTCAGAAACATAAACTACACAATCTTTCATCATATCGCACTTTCAACATGATCTGCTTCCTGTTCAGCTTTCCTTTTCTTTATCGCTTCTCTTATCACCTTTGCTTTCAGTTTATTGTCTGGGTATCTCTCTGCAAATTTATGTGTCTCGTTGCTGATATTTTCTCTTTGAATATTCATTTCATTTGTCAAAATCTTTGTGGCATACTTGATTCTCAATCTTGTTATTGCATTCTCTTGTTCATTTCCTTCTGTTGGAAACTCCAGTTTCCAATTTTTCTCAATCTCTCCATTGTATTGTTCCATATGCATCATGACAAAGACTCCGCAATCAATGATGTTCTTTTTGGTTGCCCACTTAAGCTTCATCACTGTTGTCTTTGATTTTTTTATTTGAGAAGCCTTTTTGTGTTTGTGGGATTGCAAATATCTTGAAAATAGTTTTTTCTACACAAAATAGAAAATTGAGTTTATTAAAGACATCTCACTTAAGCAGTATCCATAATAATTTAAGCACGCATCATAATTTAAGTATAGTCTTTAATTACTTACGAGAACATCGCACTCCTTCGAGTATTTGCTTTCGTATGTCTGCCCTGAATTAGAGTTGTCAATGATAACAGAACTTCCTTTGGAGAGATTGAAAACAACCAAATAATAATGTTCATGCGCAATTATTGGAAAGAATGCCTGTATTAATTGTAAACAAAAATTAGAGTCATTTTAATACAAATAAAACATATCACATGTGATACTTAACATATCACATGTGATAGTTAACATATCACATGTGATACTTAATATATCACATGTGGTACTTAACATATCACATGTGATATTTCAATAGAATATTAAGTATCACCTGTGATACAAACAAAAGTTAAAACTCATAATAATTGAAATAAGTTGTTACCAATTCTACTTGATGCAACGATTTGTCATCTTGATTGTTTTTAAACACAGGTTCTAAGTATGAACAAAAATCATTATATTGCTTTTCTTCATCTTGCTTTTTTGCTTCCACTATTTGACGTGTCTGTTTTTATACATCAACACATGTTATAAGAAACAAATTAAGATTTTAGTAATTAAGTTCTAATTTTTTAGGTACTTACCAGTATTCCAGTATGAAAAAATTGTTTCATCTTTGGTCCATAGTTGTTGATTGTTTCTTCGTAGTTTAAAACTGCTGCAAAGGTGTCGATTACACTAGCTTCCACTTTTAGTTGTGGTGCTAGGGTTTGCATGTTGTCTCTGATCGCCGCTGCCTCCCATGCCCATTCAGTTTGAAACACAAATTCGCTGTACAAAAAGATAGACCATAATTAGATATATTATTAACAAATTCCTATATTATTGTTTAATTAGATAAAGCAGACTTACTATGGATCTCCTTCCATTGAAAATAAAGCATCTGTAACCATAATTTCATCTAGCTTTATTGGAATTTGTATGTCAGTTTTCTGGTTCATATACGGTGAAACCAGAATTCTTTTTTGAACGACATTTATTTTCTCAATGTAATCATCATCACCCCTTGCATTTTTTTCTTCATTCGCAGCTTCATCATTATCACTACCAGTTTCTGTCTCATCACTTCCAGTGTCCGTATCGTCATTCACAGCTTCATCATCATCACTTTTCACAGTTTCCGTTGCAATTTTTTCTTCATTCACAACTTTATCATCATTCACAGTTTCCATATCATTTACAGCTTCATCATCATCACTACCAGTTTCCGTTTCACTTTCGTCGCTATTCACAACTTTATCATCATCATTCACAACTTTATCATCACTATTCACAACTTTATCATCATCATCATCATCATCATCATCATCATCATCATCATCATCATCATCATCATCATCATTTTCTGTTTCAATCTCGCCATTGCCATCATCTTTTTCTTGTTCACTTTCACTATGTTTTACATTCTCAGTTTCTTTTCCATCATCACCATTGCCATCATCACTAGTTTCTTTGTCCTTCTCATCACCATTGCCATCATCATTTTTGCCAACATCACTACCATCGTTGTTGTTATCATCACTCTCTTCTTCTTCATCTTGATCAAAATCCACAACATTGAACATTGTTTTGTATTTCTTACATAACATGTTCATTGTTTTGTCATCCTTGAACTTCTGCATACCATCTTTGATTGTCTCATCCAACTCTTCTTTTTCTTTTGAAATTGTTTCAAATTTCTCTTTAATTTTTGCGTAAAACTCCTGTAAAACGAGCAAGTTGGATTAGTTTTTTAATCTATCACATGTGATACATATGACATGTAAAATTATATGTAATATTAGTTATCAGTATAAGTTATATCACCTGTGATACATATGACTTGTGTTGTATGTAATATTAGTTATCATCATCACATATGTTTTATCACTGGTGATATACTACCAAAAACTCAAAAAAATCACCAGTGATATTCTGAAATATCACCAGTGGTATTCTGAAATATTACCAGTGATATTCTGAAATATCACCAGTGATATTCTGAAATATCACCAGTGATATTCTAAATATCACAAGTTATATTGTAATTATATTTGACCAAAATAAATTACCACAAGATCATAACATTTATCACTGGTGACATACTATCAATAATTGAAAAAAATTAAAACTAACCTCTTTTGTTTCTGGTCTTTTGGGAAGCAATGGCTCATTGTAAACATCAACTCCCTTGTATAAATCGAAACCAACTTGTTCTTCCTCAGGATCAAACTCTGGATGGTGTTCCAGCTTTCCCAAGCAGTTTTGTTTTGTTTCCATCAAAATCCTCTTCTTCATTGCTTGAGTGTTCCAGCTTCTTATTGCCGGACGGTGACGTATTACTGGAAAGCTTGGAAAATTGGTTGAATCCAAGTATAGCAGCTTTTTTATACAAAAAATAAATTCGTGTTAGATTATAATATTTGAATCACTTATGACTAACTTATAGAAACTTTTAAAATAACTTACACATAAGAAGGTAATCGGCCCATAGTAGTAGTCTGAGTTCAACTTCACATTATGCCAGTTTTGCTTACTTATCTGTAAGCTTTCCAGTATGTAACCACACCAATCAATATCCTTTATATCATCTTCTTCTTTGACATGCATCAGCACCGTCGGCAGCACCTTTCCTCCATTGTCTATTGTTCCCATCGTGCTTGCAAACAGAGTTAGGAAGTTCATTATAAAGGTGAAATCAGCATCAAAGGTGTTTGATATCTCCATGGATATCGCTGGTGCTGTGATTTTTGCTAGATGAGAGTATTGATTTTTCCATTCTTGTATGAAAGCATCATCAGGTTCTCTTTCATCTAGGTCTTGTAATTTCTTCCTTCCCATCGGGACACCTAGCATATCGTTAATTTTTTGCCTTGTTTCCTTAATAGATCCTTTTTCCAATCTTAGTTCCATGCTTGGTGGATGGAAACTTTGTATCACATGGTACACTAAAGCACCTGGAAGTTCAACTACAGGGAAGTTGATGAATCTCTCAAAACCAATGTTTTTCAAGCACTTTTTCCTAGCATCTGATAAACCGACCATTGCATCATACAGAGCTCTAGGTGATGTTCTGATTTTGCAGGTAGGATACATCATTTTTTTTTTGTTTTTTTTCCTTCTTTCCTTTTTCTTTTTTCATTTTCTTATTTTTATTCTTGACAATATCCTCCTCCTCAGAATCTTCTTCATCACTTTCCAATTTTCTTTTTTTGGCTATTTTTTTTAGCTTTCTCTCTCTCCTTCTCCTTCTTTTTTTCAGCCTCTTCTCTTTTCTTCATTATGCTTTTTTTAACTTTAGATCTAAATAACTGCTTTACTCTTTTCCTCTTTTGTTCTACAACAGGTTTTTGTCCTGATGTGGATGTCCCTTTATCATCTGCATATTTAAAACACATAAAAGATATAAGTCCCAAACTTATCACACATGATACTCAGCATATGACATGTGATACTCAGAATATCACTTGTGATATATAACTTATCACATGTGATATTTCACTAGAATATTAAGTATTACAAAATAAAACCTTAGGGTAATGCAGAAGCCAAATGCGTCTTCTGTGGCTTAGTTGCAGCCGACGCCTTAGGCGAAGCCGATGGCGTCTTCTGTTGCTTAGCCACAGAAGATGCTTTCGGCTTCTCTAGAATATCAAGTATCACCTGTGATACTTAATATTCTAGAGAAGCCGAAGGCGTCTTAGCCGCAGAAGAAATTAAGTATCACCTGTGATACAAAATAAGCTATGACATTAAGTGACACTGATTTTCTATCTTATATAACAACCAATAAGCAACTTTTAATTCCTAACTTGTATAACAACCAATAAGCAACTTTTAATTCCTAAATAAGCAATAACGTAGAAGCCGAAGGCGTCTTAGCCGCAGAAGACATTAAGTATCACCTGTGATACAAAATAAGCTATGACATTAAGTGACACTGATTTTCTATCTTATATAACAACCAATAAGCAACTTTTAATTCCTAACTTGTATAACAACCAATAAGCAACTTTTAATTCATAAATAAGCACTGATTTTCTGAAGCCGAAGATGTTATTTTATACAAAATAACATCTTTTGTGGCTTATCTGCAGCCAACGGCTTTGGCTGTTGTTTAGCCACAGAAGACGCCTTCGGCTTCTACGTGATACAAAATAACATCATTTCACATGTGGTTTTGTGTGGCTTAGTATGCCTTCGGCGAAGCCGAAGGCGTCTTAGCCGCATATAACTTCTTCAATAAATGCTTCTAATGTGTTTGTTAACTCTTAAAACCTAATTTCTAGTGCGTTTTTCTTCACAAAATCACTATAAACATCAATTATTCATTCTAAAATCATAATATCTTCACAAAATCACTATAAACATCAATTATTCATTCTAGGGTTTCGGTATACCTGAAATTGGACTGTTGACTGGTGTTTCCTTCATCCTTTTCGCCGGAGATTCCATTTTTTCTGATCGACTGGTGAAATGCGTGTAGATCCGGCGTTTTTTACGGTAATTTTGATCGGTTTTTGTTGTGAGTAGTGTGTGTTTTTAGTGTGTGTTTGTTGGTAGAAATTATGAGACGAAAATGAGCGGGTCAGTGTTTGTGTTTTGTTGTGAATTTACGAAATTACCCCTCCGTGTATTTTTTTAATAGCAATTGGTATGATCTCAGCCATTGGTTAAATTTAAATCAATGGATGTGGTTTGTCCCTTGGTATGTGAGGGTTTTATGGTTTGTAGAATAACTCAACTCACGTAAAAAATGGGTTGTGTTATACAAACCCTCCTTATGTTGTCACATCAGGGGGTTTGGTCAAACCGTACAACCCGCGATGTACACTGTACAACCCGGCTATGCGTGCAATGATTGGAAACCCTCCTTATGGGGGGTCCAAATAACTTGCCCCGTCAAAAATATATGAGAATCTATTACTTACGGTACGTATTCTTAGGGTGCGTTTGGTTTGTGGATGTGTTTACGATTCAGATTCGGATTTGGATTTGGATTTGGATTTAATGTAGGAGAGATAAAATATATTTTAAAATAGATAAATGTATTATTTTAGAAATTTGTATATAAATTTGATTTATTATATATAAAAGAGAATGTGAGATACTCCCTCCGTCTCAATTTAATTGTCCATATTTCCTTTTATGGATGTCTCAAATTAATTGTCCACTTTCCTTATTTAGTAAAAACTAGAGAATCTAGTGGAGGAATATTCCATTTTAGTGGTTGAAAATTAAAGTGGCCCCACTTTTATTAAACTTTGTATTTTCTCTCTCCTGACAAATAAATTGAGACGGAAGGAGTAATAGTAAATGTAGGGTCCACTTATATGGGAAAAAGACAAAAAAATAAAATCAAATCCGTATACTTCTTTTTGATACCACCCAATTTGAAGACGAATGACATGTATCAAATTTGATTGTTTGATTCCTAATATATGGGCAACCATTATAAACAAACACACAAATTTCCTTGAAAGACATGAACCAAACTGCACCTTAAATTTTCTTGCTACACGTACAATATTTTATATATAACAAGACTTTAGGATCTAGGACTACTTGCGATACTGTTTTGTTTCTTTGAACAACATAGATATAGGAAACCACATGGGGTGACTCAGTGGTTTGGATTTGGTCTCATAAATTGTTAAAGTCACTGGAAGTCCCAGGTTCAAACCTTGGGGAGAAAATTAATCCCCATGTGGCCACGGAGGTTCACCTACGATGACTCCAGGCTATCCAAAAGGATAGTCACCCTGGGATTAGTCGGCTCGCAATGTCGAGTTGGAACCCAGGTAAAAAAAAATTAATAAAAAATTAATAAATATAAGAAAGAATTATAGTTATTAGATTTGATTAAAGTATCGTGAAACAAACCTAAACGAATTTACTACTCGATCCAAATAGTCTTCAAATTAACAATATCCATGTTTGTTAACTGTACAGCAATTGAAACGAAGTTCACACATTCTTGATGAAAAGTATACAAATGTACTTTAGTTTCAAGAGAAAAGTGAAGTCAAGTAGTTAAATTAACATGTGATTTTATGTTGTTTCAATCTTGCAATTATAAGACTGAAGGGAGTGGGGCGTTTTTTCAGGCGAACCAAGCCTGAAACGCCTCTGAGTCGCCGGGAACACTGCCCCACCTAGGCGATCCACCATCCAGGCGATATATTTGGCTCGGCGGCTGTGTTCATTGTTCGAGAAAAATATACCCGTTGCAATAAATTCGTGTTATATTGGAATAAGAAAAAAAAATAAAAATGAGGAAATAGATCTGAAAATGGAGTATGAACTATGAGGAAGAAGATGAATTGATGGAAAGAGAAAGAGGTGGTCAATATAAAAAGATACAGTAGTAAAAAGTATATACATTAAATATAAATGTTACCCATATTTTGTTTATTACTAATATTTTTGTGACTGTGATACAATTCTTTAAAAGATAGAATTTTTAGTTATTATTAATAAGTTGATAGTGAAAAAAAAAAATAAAAAAATCAATCATTACAAGTGTCACGTGTCGCGAGTCGCCCCACCCTCCTGGGTAGCCCCACTCTTTTTTTTTTTGAGGCTACCCAACATGCTGACTCAGCGTCACGTGTCACGAGTCGCCCCTTAGTTGGGTAGCCCCACTCCCTTCAGTCTAAAAGATTTTCCCCAACAAAAAAATTGGGGCTCACTCTTCAATGAGCACAATTATTACTACCTCTATTTTGGGTAATTAAAATAGAGATATATTGGTCCCAAAAACTATTTCTTAAAATATCCGCGGTGATGGTAACATACTTGGGGATAATTTCTCAAAAGAAGTTATTTTGTCATATTTTGAAAAGCCAATGAAACATATCGTTAATCTATATATGAGCTTGTTATTTAAATATCATATATAAACTATAGGTAAGTCGAAAGAAGTTTATAAAGAAAAAGAAAACATATTCACCTTTAAATAAAACGAGCAGGGAAGCCCGCGCGTTGCAGCGGGTTTTTCAGATAGTTATTTTTTGTTGTACGATGTTTGTTTTACGTTTTGTAGGTTCACAATTATTTTGTATTTTTTTTAGAATTTTTTTTTAAATTAATTTTTTTAGAAAAATTAATTTTAAAGTTTTTTGAAAATATTTTTTTTTTTTGAAAATATTTTTTCAAAAACTTTTTTTTTTCAAAATTTTATTTTTTCGAAATTATTTTCCCGAAAAAAAAAAAAAAAAAAAAAAAAGCTACAGTAGCGTGAAAATATTTTTTTTGAAAATATTTTATCAATAACTTTTTTTTTTTTAATATTTTTTTTTTCAAAACATTATTTTTTCAAAATTATTTTTCATTATTTTTTTTTAAATTCAAAAGAAAAAAAAAATGTACTGTAGCTACTTTGAAAATATTTTTTCAAAAATTTTTTTTTTTTAGTTGTGTGCATGTTAATTTTTTTTTTCTTAATGTTTGATACATTTGGGTATTTAGGGTTTACAAAGCGTTTGTAACACCCGGTAATTTTCCAAATCCTTTCTAGCCAGTTATTTTAAAACTTTGCATTACCTGAGAACTTAAACTTTTCATTGCACTTGCTTGGGGCTTGAGAAACGAAAGATATTGCGAGAAACAAAAATATTGTTCCTATTAGTGAATCGGCACAACGTAGAAAACATAAAACGTACCGTATTTGCCAAAAATATTGATCTATGAAAGTATTGCATATTTATACTTGTTTTTATTGGAAAAATTATTTCGTGAACAATGGCGCAAGTTTCGTTAACTTTCGAGTCCGTTTTGTATGTCAAATGGGTTCCGCAGTGTTTATTGCAAAAGAATAGCCAAAGTGACAATAACAGTCCCTCTGCCCCATATTTACATTACACATCCCTCATTCTCACATTTTCATTTTAGCCCTCCTTCAAAAAATATAAATACCCCCCAACAATAATAATCCCCATCTCTCTCTCTCTACCTTCGCCGGCGAGCATCTCCGTCCGGCCACCACCGCCGCCGGAAAATTTTCCGGCGAGTTGTTTTCTTTGCCGAATCAATAGATCGGTCGTTTTTACTTGTTTCTGGAATGTTTGAGCCCTTGGCTCCCACCACAACTACCCTCACGCGTCATCACCGCCGCTGCCATCACCACCGAACCACCACCACACACCTAAGCCGCCTTCTCTTTCGGTAAACCCACCTCACGCGCCGTTTATTTTTATTTTCGAAACCCTAATAATTTTTTTTATTAAATCCGATTGATATAATTTTTTTATTTATAAAAATGGTGATAATAACTTGTTAAAAACCCTCGTGTGGAACCCCCTCCTCTTCTCGTCGTTGACTCAGTCAAGTCGGTCAAGTTGACTCGGTGAGGGTTTGCTTAATCTGATGTCTCTTGTTCTATTTCTTTTGTTGTGGTAATATTTTGTTTGAGTTTGATATTGATGGAGTCCGTTTGGTTGTTCACTGTTCCGGCAGTCGGCACATAGCCGAGCCGTGACTCACGGCGAGTCACGGCAATTGAGAATTGTGGTTGTCGAATTGACTTTGTGTTGGCGGATTTGGAGTGTTTGATATGGTTTGGATTTTTTTTTTTTATTTTTTTAATAGAGTTGATATATAATTTATTTAGTGTTAAGATTAGAGTTAATATTTTTTTATCCTTCCTAATTAAGGTGCACAGTTGTGCAATAGTGAATTACAGTAACATCAACAGTAGCATGACACGTAAATCACTCTCATCAGCCACACATTGGCTCACTAATTACACACTTAATCACTTTTGAAGATATTTTTTGCACATTCCAAGATCTGATGTTTATATAAGATATATAATTACTTTCATATATAGCACCCTAGTTTATAAGTTTGTATGCCAAACATACACAAAAGTAAAAAATTTAAAGCCATAAGCTAAGATTATTGATTTGATAAATCTTTTATATACGTTTTGAAACCAACTCGGGTATCATTGCTAATTTTAGTATTTAGATTGTCAGTGTGAAAAACGCTAACGAGTAACGACTTATTAATGTATGATTTATCATCTATGGATATTATAGAGTAAATTACAAATATGGTCCTTGTGGTTTGGGTTGACTTTCATGTTTGGTCCTTTGACTTTTTTTTTTGCATTCATGGTCCCCAACTCTGAAACCCTTAACACCCACGGTCCTTTGACCAAACGGCGTTAGGTTTGACCGTTAAAAGTTCCTCATGTGCAAGGCACATGAGGGTAAAATTGTCTTTTAATGTATAAGGGACCATATGTGTAATTTACTCTTCAAGTCTGGTTAACCCCACACGTGGACCATTTATCCCATTACTGCACGTGGACATATTCGATCCAGATTCCAACAAACAAGTCCCTTTTGTTTACCAGTTTTCACGACATGAGCATTCACTATATTTGAAATGGTGATATATCTTTGAATCTCCAACATTTTGCTTGCATCAAAACACTGAGCATTGTACAAGAAGAAAAGCAAAAAACAAATCTCACACAACATATACATTTGACACGACTGTCATAATGATTGAGAGAGACCTTTCATAAAACCTTAGTAGCTTCTTAATTTGTGGACAAAGCGAATGATACAAACCTTAATCAAGCTCCACATCCGCCGCATTCACAGCCACCACATTCACAACCACCACATCTGCTACCACCGCCATCTCCACAACCGCCATCTTCGCCATCCCCACCACATCCACCACCATCACATCAACCGCCACCATCAGCACTAACAACCACAATAGCTGCACCTAAAAGAAGCAGCTGCACCACCAATAATATTCGTCGCCAAACAAGCATTATATTCTAACTTTTATCACATTTCCGCTTAATCCGAAAACAATAATAACAACTAGTAATCATTTCAGAAATAGATTCAACATACCAGTTACTACCAAAATTTACTTACCAGTTACTACCACTCAACATAAATTCAACACAAAACTGATCAAACTAATAAATAGATAAAATAAAAAATACAAACAACTATCAAAATCATCAAACTGCCTTAAGTACTTTCATTATATAAGATACACAAAATATCTATTAAAAAAAATAAACCATCACACTATATGATTTCACCGGAACCTCACTCGGTGGCGGATTCAATACCGGCGGAGGCTGTGGAGCAACATTAACCACCGCCGGAGGCTTCATAAATACCGGCGCAAATGACGTTACCGGAGGTGTCGACGGAGTTAACTAAAGAATTCTACTCTTAAAAGATAGCCATAAACCTTAGTTGACCAGTAATACAGGTTTCCATAGCCAAACAAGTCAACCATAAAATGTTAAAGTCATTTTATTTTGTGATCATGGCAACAAACAATAAGATCTTAAGTGAATAATGAAAAAAGAAACAAATGACAAATCTTGTGGTGATCTTGATCTTCTTAAAGTCAAATTCATTAAACTAAAAATGTTGACTTTATAATACACAGATGGTTCTTTATAATACACAGATGTTGACTTTATATAGGTCTAGAAGAGGAAGAGTAAATTACACATATGGTCCCTTAGACATTAAAAGACAATTTTACCCTCATGTGACTTGCACATGAGGAACTTTTAACAGTCAAACCTAACGCCGTTTGGTCAAAGGACCGTGGGTGTTAAGGGTTTCAGAGTTAGGGACCATGAATGCAAAAAAAAAAGTCAAAGGACCAAACATGAAAGTCAACCCAAACCACAAGGACCATCTTTGTAATTTATCATCTCTCGATATTATAACATCATTAATGTATACATGAAGAGAAAAAAATGGTCTTATGCATGTAATAATTGCTACTACAGTAATATGACTATGACTCTATGAGGAGTCAAGTTTATTTACAAGTTTCTTGAATGATCAAAAGCAAACAACTAGTTCTATACTTTTATAAATATTGGTCCCAACAAAAAAATTCCAAATAGACTCATCGTTTAATGAAATACTGTATTTACTTATTTTTAATAAGCATATAGATTAAATACATAATAATTTATATGCTATTCCTATGATAAAGAAAACCAAACTATTTTAAACCAAATAGTCCATTAGAGAAAAGAATATTCAAACAGAGAATCCCTATTAGTTTCATGCTAATAAGAAGGCGCTTGGGTAAGCTTAAGCTTATTGTATTAAGCATTCTTAAAAAGATTGACTGTAAGCTCTTTAAAATAAGCGTAATTAAAGGAGCCTAGTAGCTTTCTCAAACTACATTAAGCAATTAAGCTTCCTCGGCCAACACCCCCTATAATGGACTTACTTACAATTAAGCTCCTCGGCCAACATCTAACACGGGTCAAACAAGTTTGCTTAATCCCTTTTTTTTTTTTTTTTTTTTTTTTTTTTTTTTTTTTTTTTTTTTTTTTTTTTAAGAACGGCTTATTAGTTGTTAGTGGTTCAGATAGCAGTGACATCCAATTGGGCAGTATGCTGACCTTGAACTCCGCCTGTACTTTCTTCTATTCCGCCTGAAGGGGTAAAAGTCTCGGATGGGACTCGAACTTGAGACCTCCCCTAGCCAAACATCCCCTCCCCAAGCCCTTAAAGAATTTTGGTGGCGAACTGAGCTAGCACAGATGGTTGCTTAATCCCTCCTAGGTGATTCAACAGTGTTTCTGATGTGTATCTTATCATACAATCTTATTGTCACTAGTAAGACTACACACTAACTTCTAGCTCAATGCAATGGATCAAACAAAACAATGAAAAATATATATATGTTTGTTGGAGACTTCTTACATTTGACTTTCCTACATCAACTCTTCATTTTCTGCATGCCTCTTAGCCGATTCTTCTATGAAGTTCTTTAGAGAATCTTTTAGATATTGCCTCTTTTCATCAAATCCCGGTTTGTTCTCATCCTTGACAAAGAGGCCCGGTGCTCTTTTTTTGTACCTACATGGATTACCTGGATAAGGCCTGCCATAGAATTCTCTATACTTAACTTCTTCCACCACTTTACCTTCTTCTTTCAACGGAAGATCTTTAGAAAAGTGAAAACCTTCACAACGTTCATAACCAACTTGAATAGCATGTACCTTCTCAGTTACCTTTTTCATTTCACACCCTAGGTTGTCAATCTTAGCAGTATTGGCAGCTAATCCCTCAGAATTGTCACATCCTTTTCTTCTCCCACTTGCACCATCGTGCCACATTTGGGAATGATCAGTCATGACTCGAGTGGCTTTCTTTCTACTGGTGGGAGTCATTTTAGGAATGGGGCCTTGCGAATCCAGCATCAGATGGGTGGGCACGTCCAAGCCGTAATAGAAAACTACCACATCCTGAATATAATTTAGATTATCCAGAGGACATTTAAAATATAAGTTTTTATACCTTCCTAAGCCTTGTAAAGTGTCTGGTCAACTTCTTGTTTGAAGTTGTGAATCTCCTCAATCTGCTTGTCTTGGATGGTGGGAACTACATAGCAATAAACTTGCTCTTCATGGTAGCCTAAGTTATGATAGCACCCATAGGTTCACTTTTGATCCACCTGTTAGACTGCCCTGTAAGTGTCTTAGGAAAAATCCTCAATATAACTTGGTCCTCAGTCACCTTAGGCACATAGAACATGCCAGCGATCTCCATAGCTAATTTACGAAGGGATTTCAATCTATGCCCTTTTTTTACTTCCCCAAATGCTAAACTCTATCAGAAAATTTATTTATATGCCAAAGTGCAAAAGTTTAGATTGCCAACTTTACCCAAAGAAATATCGAGGAATGAAACTTAAGGGAACATAGTAGGGGTATCAAGCTACGACCATCCCCATACCTTTCTCCAAATTGGCAAGACTCGAGAACGCTTGAGTGATCAACCGATTCCACTTTCAACTCACAAAACGACATAGAGTGGAAGGGGTGGTGTGATGAAGCGAATACTGTTGTAGTCGATAATCACTTTTTATCACACTTATATGAGGCGTTAATGCACAAGAGATGAGATGGGACTGTGGTGAGTTGGATCGTATATAATATGAGAGAATGAGATATGTTAAGAGCTTTTCTATTTCACACACAATGCACACACAGTGAACCACACTTACAAATGAGGCATTGTGATGAATATATATCACAACCACTTTGCCTAATGGGCTTTGATGGGCTTGTGGGCTTTTGCACTTGGATAAGGCTTTTACAATGAATACTAACTCTAACACAAGCCCACATTTACACAAAGTTCTAGCTTAATTGAATGACCATCACTTTTATCTAAAATTAAAGCTAACAATCTCCCCCTAAGGGATGGTCATTCAATAGATGCACCACGTGATTAGGTCTTTAGACTTCTAGGTCTTGAACTTTGTGATTCTTTGTTCCTTCATGCATTGTGATCTTCAAAGCATCGTCTTTTGGATTGTTCTTTACCTTGATCAACATCTTCATGTATTAACAGCGTCGTTTCTTTCAATGTAGATGTTGAGACATACGATGATCGATGGACTTTCTTCAGTACCTGCATAAAACAGTTAGCAATAAATCGTCCAGCTCTTCCAGGTTCAGATCTCATTAAGACACTTACAACTTATGTCCTTTTTGGTGAACACAAGTGTATTTTATTGGAAGTGTTCCTAAAAGATCTTTTGATGAATCTCATGGCTCTAGACTCAATAATGTGCGTTTTCGTTTTAGTAATCAGAGGCGAGGAGCAGAGTGCCACCTTTTCAATATCAACTCATCTCGGAGTGAGAGGTCGATAGATTATGCATTGATCTCCGTGAGAAATAAAACAAATATCTTTTAAGAGATATTTGAGTGGCTGGGAGGGGTTTGTGCACCGCATCACTGGGTCTATGACGTCTTGTCTTCAATATCAGTATCACCTTAGTGAGTACCGATAGTATATGTATTGACCCGGTTTCTTTCCTAAGTTTTCATGGAGAGCTATTTCTTTTCACCCTTTCATTAAACTTTTCTTTTTAATTCTTCAACCCCTTCTTTCTCCTTTCTCATTTGCTCCTTTTTTCAATCTTACCTAAGGACTTCTAATTCTAAGCTATTGGAATTGTCCTTGGGTAGATCCCTCCGGTTCTGGCGGATCATTAGACATTACCTAACCATAATCACCTTATTACACCATGATTATCCTAGATTTGTTGATCACTTGCCATAAAACCTTTTGTGAAAATCTCTTAAAGCGTTTATGTATAAAACACATTTTTGGTTAACACTTCAAGAGTTTTGCATTTTCTGAAATACTCCCCCTTCACATGTGCTCATGCATTTTGAAATAAATTGCACATGATGGGTAGAGTTCGCACATTTGAAATGATCAATTTTCAATGAACATGACCTTCGTGAGACACGCTTACATCACTAGTTAGACTAGCTTGAAATTATTACCCGTCCCGGTCATATTCAATGATCATCTCTCGAATTGGTACATTCTACTTAGACAAGTCCTTTGCGAGACACGCTTACATCACTGGTAACCCAACTTGAAATTATTACCCGTACCGGACAAGTCTTTTCGATAACAAACAGTTGATTTCGTCAATTCGAGGGTTAAAACTGAGTCTTTCTGATGAGCTCCTTTGAGATTCGAACCATGATCACATTTTAATCCCATTTCTCCCCCTCAAAAATAGCATTTCGATGGTATTTTTGATACCGTTTGATTAAAATCATTGTTTTTTGAAAGCTAATAGGGAGAAACTGATATGCATGAACTTTTTGGAACAAAATTTGTTTCTGAAATACCCCCCCTCAAAACTTGCATTGGTTGTGACATTTTTGAAAATTTTGGAGCAAGTGGGGAGTAACGATTTGAAAATCTTAAGCAAACTTTTTGAAAAGTTTTGAAAAACCTTTTGAGAAATTTTGAGTAAAATTTTGCTTAAGATTAAGAAGTTTGAATAAACATTGCATGAAAACTTCTTTTCTTTTAGGATTGTTGCCATAAATTGTACAACAGGGTCCTTTCTTTGAAAAAACGGGTTATGCACTGTTATGTGTACATAAGCCAAAACGATGAAGCCCGGGTTGTAAGCTGAAATACTTACAAGCCTTTGAGATTTTTAGGATAAGTGCTCGAAATTATTTGAATAAGCACTTTCCTTTCTTTGAAGCTCGGGTCCGAAACTGAGTTGTTCCGAAGCCATTAGGTTAAGCTCGGGTTTCGTACTGAAGTGCACGAAAGCCAGTTTGACCAGATTAGACAACAACTTTTGGAACCCATTTGAGCACTGCACCAACGGGTTTAGCAAATTTTGAAAACCATTTGTAAGTTGTGTTAATATGATTCAAAGAAGTTGAATTCCAACGAGGACTAAAAACCGGTGTTTCATTTGGAAATAACACTCGTGGAATCAACGATGATTTAAAACTCTTTTTCTTTTGAAAATGGTTTGAGAAACTCGTTGTCTCTTTTGGAGTTTTAAAACTTGAAGCAGAGTCATTCTTGTTTTGTAGCGGAAGCATTTCAGAGTTTGAATGACTTTGCTTTGGTTGCCACACTTGCCTTACCCGTGTAAAGCGATATTGTGGAGTTTGAAAAACTGTATTCTCTTTATGAGAATGATTTGACCTTGAAAGCTTTTGAGGAGTAAGTGTTTCATAAACTCTTGGTTTCTTTGAAAACTTCCTTCCTTTTTGCAAAGAATAGGTTGTAAATTGAGAAACCTTTTTCAAAAATGGTTTTGAAGATTCACCCGTGTAAACCTTCTTTGAAACACTACCCTCTTTGGGAAACTTGTTTGAAACAGGAGATTTGCCTTTTGATCGATTGAGAGCGTCAAACTTTGCTTTTAAGGCATTGTATGACATTCGCAAATCATTGTATTCTTTTTGAAGAGGATCTTGAAATGCCAATTTAGATTCCAAAGAAGCAATTTGTTTCAAAAAATGATCTTTTTCAGCTTTTGAATCATCCGTTTTACGAGCCAATTTCCGTTCGAAAACAATATTTTCTTTTTCAAGTCTTTCAAAATATGTTTCGAATTTGTTCGTTTTGTTGAAAAGATCAGTTTTTGCATCCTCAAGATCGTTTGTTCTTTGAGCTAAAAGAGTTTCAAGCTCAAGGACTTTTGTTTGAAGTACATGGTTTGCGTTTTCCATTTCAAAATCTGAAGAATTCGAATCAAACAGAGGATTTGGATAGGAAACTTTTGTAACTTGAGGCTTCAATACTTCAGACTCCTTTTGTTTCGTGTTTGATTTTTGATTCAGAACACGTGAACGTTTGATTGAATCAAACAGGTTTTTGTAAGTCTGTTTCAAATGCTCATTTTCTTTTTGTAATGATGCCACAGCATGTTCCAATTCAATATTTTTTGTATCAAGTTCATCCAAATCAAACTTGATATTGGCATCATCACAATTTTCTTCAAAAATCTTTTCCTTTTCTTTAAGCACTGATGTCGAAGAGTTTTCAGAAGAAGCAATTCTTTTTGACAATTCTTCTTTGACTTCAGCTACTTCTTTTGAAAGTTCAGTGATTTTTCTTTTGAAACAAAGATTTTCAGATTTCAAAGAAGATGTTTGTTCAAAATCCACATTCTCATACTCAAGGCTGACAGACACCGATTTGAATGACTCAATTTGATTTGTGAAAAATTCTTTTTGAATGTCAAGTTTTAAGTATTTTTCATCAAATTCATCTTCAAGAGAATGAACGTACTTTAAATCTTCTCTCATTTCAGTGACAAGAAATTTTTCAAAGTGTTCAAAACTGAAATTGATATTTTTCACAAGAGGTTCAATCTCATCTTTTAGTAACTTACAGACTTCACTTTTTAGCCAAGAGTCTGATAACATGAGACGACTGTAGTCACGATCGGTGTATTGTTGTTTCGACCAAATGACCTTTAACGTGTGCTCAATGTGATTTTTAAGATTACAAAACTGTTTCCTTCTCAAGTTTTGTATTAACAATCTTAAAATTGTTTGCACGTTTTAAAACCTCTTGATTTTCATTCTCAAGTTTTGTATTAACAATCTTAAAATTTGAAGTGTTTTCCTGAAGCATTGAGTATCTCATTTTTAATTCAACGTTCTCTTTTAAAAGCGCTTCGATCTTTCTGTTGGCGGGGCCCATATTTGCATTCAGATTTTTAATGGAAAGTTTTTTCACGTGAAAGGGCCTCGCGACACTCAACTTCAAGTTCTTTATTTCGTTTGAGAACATCTTCATTTAATTTCTGAGCTTGAGATTTAAGTTCTGAGATTTGAACGTCTTTGTAATGTGTTATTTTCTCAAAATCTTTTTTCATTTCTTTAAATCCCTCAAGCTCTTTGGACAATGAGGCATTCGTTTGTTTAGCTTTGCGATTGTCCTCTTTGCATTTTTCAAGTTCACGTTTGAAATTATCGATTAAAGAAGCAAATATGGCATGATCTTGATCATGAGAAGATCCATCCTGGGCAGGCTCACCTCCATTAGGATCCATATCTGGAGTTGTAGGAGTGATATTACTATCAAACCGATGCTCCACATATGTGTCACTGATGGACTCAGGATGTGCAGGATGTGTCTTGTCATGAACAAACATATTCTCGAACAAATCAACATTATCATGATCGTGTGAATGTTGTACCATTGCCAAGATTGCTATGTCAGATGAAGGTCTGATATGGTCAGCCTCAGTATCCCAAACAGCTTCATTCCTGTGTGTACCATCAGCATCCGAATCGTATCTTGGAGTACTGCTTTCAACCTGCTGTTCTGACGATGTGTCACTTCCCGTTAAAACCGAGCTAACTTCAGATGTTGTACCCTCATCGACTTTTTCTTCATCTTCGTTTGCCTCTTTCTCATTTCCCTCTGATTCCTTTAAAAGACGTTCTCTTTTAATTCGCTCTCTTTCCTGTTTCTACTTCTCCATTTCAATTCTTTCCCGTTCAATCACTTTCATTTCTTCCCGCATCTCTATTAGATGAAGTGATCTTTTAGTAAGCACCAATTCCAGTGTTCGCATTCGACTAAACAACTGATTTCTAAACGTTTCCACGTCCACGTATCTGCTGACGCATTTACTCCATATTTCTCTTGTTGATTCATAATCTGGAGAATTTTTGATTCCTCTGATATGAAAGTTGAGAAACCATTTAAGCTGCGTCTGGAGCGCTTGAAAGGCTTCAATGCAGTCACTTCCTTGTTCTATTTGGTTCTCTATTTGAGATATGTTGTGCAGGAGTTTCTCTCTGAATTTTTCAAAATTCATTTCAGATCCGAAGAGTCTTCCAGATATTCGATGGAATAAATATGGACTCAACATTGGTGACGTTGCTTTAGAGATTGTCACACATTGACTCTTAACTCCTTGAAAGTTTAATAGACAACATTCCTTCGAATGAATAGCGTTTTGCACAACTGGAGACATCTGTCCTGCTTGAGAACTTGATTCCATTTGCTTGCGGTGTGATAAAGTTGATTCAGGATCTTTGCAACGAAATAGGAGATGTTGTTGTTGAAGGTTAAGATTGGTTGTTGTTGCGAAGTCTTGTTGTGTTGTTGATGATGGTTGAAGTTGCAGTTTATATAAACGAAACAAATTTAAATAAAGTTACAAAATTTGATTAGAGTATAATTAAGACAAAGTCAAAAGTTTACAAATTCGACAAAGTTATGTAAATCACAATTTAGATAAAATGACAATTTCTATAGAAATTTCAATTTGACCAAAATTTATATAAATTATGGCAAAATGTCAATTTAGATAGAAATATATCCAATTTATATAAATTGGCAATTTATATAAAATCTAACACTCTTATACAAGAGGGTAGATATCCGTTTGTCGAAGTATTTCACACTCTTATACAAGAGTTAAAATACCGAGTTCACTTTCGAGTTGACGAAATTACGTTCGAATCAAATCCTTAAAAGTTATTTAACTTTGAAATCGTTTCACAGAAGTACGAGGGCCAAAACTGCCAATTCTGGAAGTTCCCAAAGGCTGCTAGAAAGTACAGGGACTGAAATTGACAAATCTGAAAACTGCTGAGAATCCTTCTTTGTCCGATATCGCAGAACCTTTCTTTGTCCGATATCGCAATTGCTGTAAGATATCGGACAGAACTAAATTCCGAAATCTGATAAAACTGAACTGCGATAAACTGAACTGCGATAAACTCAGTTCAGACCAATCGCGATAAAGATATCGCAAACCAATTGCGATAAATCTTCCAGCTATGAATTGCAATAGGACCTTGCTTGTTCCAATTGCGATAAAAAGGTCAAATGCGATAATTCGCAGTTTTTCACAGAATTGCGATAAGAAGCGCTGTTTGATGCCAACTTTGATATTTTGCCTTTTCAACCACTTTCTTGACTTTTGTGTCACTCGCCCACGCTTTTCCTAACTTTAAGGGATATCTATGACAACTTTTCACCAACTTGGACTAACAATATATTAAACAAAGATTAATCCAAGTAAAATATTCACATTTATTCCACAAACACAACCAATAATTCTTTCTTGAAATTATTCGATCTATTAACCAAGAACACAAACAAAAAGTGCAGCTCTTTACCCAAGATTTAAGTGAAGAATAATCACAAAATCTTTCAAACCAAGAACAAACACAACCTTCACACAAGATTCTTGCTATATCGATTCCAAGAGAACCAAAAATCACCCTCGTTGTGTTTTTTTTAAGAAGAAAAAATCACAGCAGTTGGTTTCTATTAAGCACAAATCGAAACACAAAAGCTTCCTACCTCGTTGACCGGCTTTGATACCACTTGTTGTAGTCGATAATCACACTTTATCACACTTATATGAGGCGTTAATGCACAAGAGATGAGATGGGACTGTGGTGAGTTGGATCGTATATAATATGAGAGAATGAGATATGTTAAGAGCTTTTCTATTTCACACACAATACACACACAGTGAACCACACTTACAAATGAGGCATTGTGATGAATATATATCACAGCCACTTTGCCTAATGGGCTTTGATGGGCTTGTGGGCTTTTGCACTTGGATAAGGCTTTTACAATGAATACTAACTCTAACACAAGCCCACATTTACACAAAGTTCTAGCTTAATTGAATGACCATCACTTTTATCTAAAATTAAAGCTAACATATACCTTTCAGTCAAACAAAAAAAATAGATATGAAATATGGAAGTACGAATGATCAATGTGACTTTAGCTTAGCGGTAATTGTGAGAGTACGAGTGCACTTTAACTAAGTTGACGTGGCTTCGAGTTTCGGCTAAGACGAGTTGGATTTATATATATATAAAAGAGGTGAAGTGTTATAATGAAATCCATTTTTGTCTTTCAAAAAACAAGTGCATTTTTGTTGTTAAAAAGAAAGTGAGTCATAAGATGGATATTTTATAATTTGTATACGAACTTATGCTGAAGGGTGTGGTGAGCCTTTTGACAAGTTTATTAGTACATCTTTAGGATACGTTAGGTTTTTCTTCAGCATTTTCCTACAAGAAAAGTTTTGCAACACTTTCTTTTTTCCTTTTAAATCTTCTTATTTCTTATTGTTAATAATACCCTTAGCACATATACACACCAAACAATTTGTTTCTCTCTTATTCGATTGGCAAAACCTTGCCGGCGGAAACTAATTTATAGTGTAGTTCCTAATTAAAATTTATCAAAGTGTGCCTCCTTAAGCAAAAATTTCTAGCTCCGCCCCTGATTATGCAAAACTGTTATTGATGTTTTGGTTCCTACTTCCTAGTATAACAGGACGCATAAACTAAGAGTTTAACATATGGGAGATTCTTGTATATATGACAAAAACATGTGAGTTTCTCAGTTTCTAAAAATGGATGTGTATATACATATACGGAGTAACAGCATATACATTGTACTTCTTGGTATATAAATTTATTTCATTTTTCAAGAAGATAATATTGTATGGTTACATAAGGGTTGTATGAAACTTTACTTACCATATTACAAATTCCAAACTCACCTCCATTAAATAACTAAAACTTCCTTATTAAAATTAACTTTGTGGGTTTTTTTTTTCTATTGAAAATCGGAGATGTGAAAGGAAAGAAAAAGAAAAGAAGCTAGAAAAGGAGAGAAAATGTTTTTCTAACATGTAAAACTCAACCAAGTCCTTATGATATCGAGACAATACAAGTTCAGTTATATTTAATACGTAACATTATATTCTACCATGTCTCATTATCTCAAGAATTCATGTTGGTTATGCTAAATTGTGTTTGAGTCGTTGACTCGCATTCGTCAACCAAATACGACCACTACTACAAAAAACGTGAAATAGAGAGGTTGAAACACCTCAAATAGATTGGTTATGAACAAACACAACACCAATATATAAACTATCCAAAGACAAAGTCGATTGAGCAACAACAACAACATGTCCATTCAAAACCCATTTTGCTTTCTGAAAATGTGGTTTGATGTGCTATCTGCTTTAAAAAGCTCACTTGGCTGAGTTGTAGAGCAAAATAAGCCGACAGTTGATCGTTCACACCAGGGAATTCATACATCCGGTACAATGGATCCCTCAACGATTCTTCCAGTGGCAACTTAAACTTTCTTAAAGAGACTGCATAATGACATATCCACATAGAGCAATGTTGTAAAAGAAACCAAAACCTAATTACCAATTTTATATATGTTCAAAGAATTACAAACAGTGATTCATATTTGTGCAATTTCTATGATGTGAAGTAGTCTCACACCAAAATGAAACCATTAATTTAAAAGAAAGAGTAAATGCTAATTCGCCAACACTTGAGTGAATCACCATAGACATGACTTATGTTTCTTGTCCCAAAAACCATAAATAAACCAAACAAGGCTACTTAAGTGAAATTTTTACAAGAAAACATAACTTAGCAGTTTAGTGATTTACTCATGTGTTGTAATCTGGCGCAACTGTTATTGTACATGTTTTTGTAACATAAGAATGCTTACCTAAATGCCATGATTTACACTAAGTAAATAGAAAAGAGAGCAGGATTACCTAGTTTGTGGAAAATGAGAACCAAATTTTCTCCTTTCCAACTAGCCCTTCAAATACATACAAGTCAATATGAATGAAAGGGATGGTGTGGTGAGTGTGTTACAAATGGTTCGAAACTTCTTCACTCTTAAACCAAAAGACAATATCTAGCAAAGACTTCAAACCAAACATTCAATATTTCAACACAAACTGCGCTAACTCAAAAAGCTTGTATCTTAATAGTTTTACCTTATGTTTTCTAAAGTTAATTGTAACATTTAAAAAAACTAACACTCGTTTCATATACTTTCAAACATTAACAGCAACCAACATGTTTAACTACCATGTCAATGATGTCACTGTTGGAATTTAAATAACTTGACAATCAACTAAATAAATAAACACATCAAGAGCATGTAGCGGAAGCAGGATCAAATATTTAACACATATAAAGTATTACCGAATAATAAATGGTTACATACTTTTTGATCCTAGCTAAACAAGGATCTAATCTTCTCTTCACTTCTCTTGATCAAATAAAAGGATTACCGTGAAACCCCTTACCTTTTTGTTTCACATGTTAGCAATTGGGGTTCAAGATCATCAATTACACACAATAAACTAAGAATTATTATTACTGAATTGTTGTTTTACAATACATGGATGCTTCTATTTATAGACATCCATATGAACCATTGTGACTCTTCATGAAAAGTCACATCCTTACATAAGTAACTACCATAACTACCATAACCACCATTCGGTTATTAACTAACATTTTGACATAAACAGCCCCTACACTATATACAATGACATATTGCCACTAAACTTGACTTTAACTAATGACACCAAGACCCCTATACTTTATAACTAGACTATATTTGGTTTAATATCCAATACTCCCCCCTAAACTAAATATAGTCTAAGTGATGTCTTCAATTTTCTTCCATATCTGATCACAGCACCATCATGTCTTCATCCTCGTACTTGATCAGGTTTGCCTCCGTCTCCATCTTTGGACATTCGCCTTTGTAGTGTCCAAGTTCTTTGCACTTGTAACATCTTATCTGACTCTTGTCTTGATCACCATCTTTTTTCTTCCATGGTTTCCAATTCTTGTCTCGACCACGTCCTGGTCTTCCTTGACTTGAATTCTCATGACCGCAACGTTCACACTTGTATTCCTTGGTCTTCTCCTTTTCATCTTCTTTGCTGAAAAGTAGTCTACTGGACCCATCTTCTTCTTTGACTGCCTTTTTCGTCCGTTCTTCGAAAGCTTTTAATCTCCCAATGGCTTCTTGAAATGGCATCGTATTAAGATCTGCAAACTGCTCTATTGCTGCAACAATCTGCATAAACTTCTCTGGTACAGAACTTAAGAGTTTCCTAACCAGCCTTTTATCGTCCACCGTATGCCCCAAACTGCTTGCTTGTGTTCCAATCTCACTAATCTTCCAGGCATACACATCTAGCGACTCATTGTCTTTCATCTTCAATTGTTCAAACTCCGACTCTAGTGTTTGAACGCGTGCCTCCTTAACTCTATCAACTCCAACATGTCGAATCTTCAACGCATCCCAAATCTCCTTTGCCGAATTAAGGTTAGCAACTTGCAATACCATACTTTCTAGAATTTCTTGATATAGCATTGCAATTGCCGAGTTATCCTTCTTCTGATCAACTTCAGTTCCTTGCGTTGGTTCAACCGCTTCCCAAATTCCATGGACATTAAAAGTTGCTTTAATTTTTACTGCCCAAATCGTATAGTTTGTAAAGTTTAACACTGGATACTGGAAATTCATTGCTGTCTCCTTTACGGTTATGATTTCCTTATTCTTGTCATTCGATGCACTGCCTGTCATCTTCCTTTTCTTCTTTCCTTTTTCCAATCTTGATCTGATTGAAAAAACTTTATTTTTCTACACTGGTTTTTACCAAACCAAACGTCCTGGTTTTAGTCCTAAACCAACTATCCTGAACAATACCTTGGTTTTTCTTAACCAATTTGTTCTAACACCTACAGCACCCTGGTTAACCAATGGTTTACCTACTGTATCCTCCAAGAATAGTACCCTGGTTCCCTATTAAACAATGATTGAACAAATAGTTGTCAACCAAGCCTTCGATGGTGATCAAAGGAATAATGGGGTGTTGAGATTGCACCAAGCTTGTTCTTAACCTGAAAATAAGAAATACGAAGACACTACGTTAAGTGATTGCGCAGGGGTTGGACCCTGCGAACCACCTCCGGCGTGCGAGTAAGTATGTGTAATGGTAATGTAGGTCGTAAATTTAGAGAGTGAAGTTAACTTACTTAGTTTTTGGCCCGACTATGCTATTTATAGGGGAGAAATAGGGCATAGTGGGCGGTTGCACATAGTTCGGAGATCATGGGGGCGTCCCATAGAAAGTGGTAACCGCTAGGGCTTTGTAGCCCACGATCTCTGTTTTGGCGGGAAAGCCAAGGGATAGAGGAGACGTGGGTTTGACCAGGTCAGGATGGTCCTTCGTGCTAGTCCCTTCGTCAGGAATACCCCGAAGGGCTTAGGGCTTCGATTGGCGAATTCCCACATGGTAACCAGTTCGCAGGCGAATGGTTTTACGCCAATGAAACGTGTTAGAAGATTAACCTGGGCCTCCGAAGGGAGGGCTTTCTGCAGGCTCGAAGGGGAGTCCTTTGACCCGTTAGGAGGGTACATCATTAAGCCCCCCAGTCGAAAGTGATATATATGTACGAGTATAAATTGCATTCGACTCAAAAAACCTGCTACACTCTATCCCATTTATCACAAATTCGGGCGAAATGAAGATAAGTGCTTAAACAAATTCTGCGAAATAAATGCGGCTAATAATTCTCCAACTACTACACCCTAGGCTGCAGCAGCTACTATATCGGTATCTTCAAACTTCTTTTCAAAATTGAAAAAACAGTTTGAAATCCGTATACTACTCAAACTATGAGTACACGTGGACGGTCAAGGTAAATTGTCAATAGATATGCATAAACTCTTTCTAATCCCTACCTGATCATACTTTTTCTTTGCACCCAAAATACACATACACAATACTGTGCTTTGTGCTTCTTCAGAGATTTAAGGTAATTATCCCTCTTCGTTCTCATTGCTACAAATACAAGATGAGTATGGCGGCAAAAAGAATCATTAGGGAACAAAAGTGTACCTTATCAGAACAGGCTTTGGCGGATTTTTTTGAAAAATATCCCATACTAAAAAAGTATAAAGTGATACTCCCAAACAAAAACCAAAGTATTTTTGACACTCCAACTGGGTATGTTGGGTTATATGTTCATGCTTTTACAGAATCCAACTTTAGGATTCCTATTCATCCACTAATCTTAGAATTTTTACAGTATTATCAAGTACATATTTCCAGGTTGAACCCATTCGGCTTAGCCAAACTAACCACCTACATTATCGTATGCAAAGCCTATGGTTATGAGCCCACGCTTAACGTGCTTAGAGGCTTTATCAACCTTTGCCCTGGTGGTGATTGGTTAACCTTAGGTAAAAGAAGTGAACCTGATGTACCCTGTTTAATAACAAAACCTTTTGCCAATATAAGAAAATGGAAAGGTCTGTTTTTCTATGTGCAAGATAGTATCATACCTCCCCAATATCCAGCATTGTTAGACAAAGACAATCGTTTTGACGAGAAACGCTTTGATGATCCTTTGCCTCACTTCGTAAGAAGCTATTCCCTCTACCAATGTCTTGAACGTCACCCATTTGATGTGCAAACATTTCCTGAGCCGATACTGTTTATGGCGGGGATTGTAGATCATTGGGAAGGCTCTCCCTTGGAACCTGAGATAATCTGCAATGGGAAAAGTATGTATATACCTATTAAAATAAAGTAAATGACTTATCTGATGATATTTATCTCTTCTTTTTGTTTTTCTGTAGGGATGGCATTCAGAAACTTCGTTGTGGCTCGTGGTACTAGGGAAGTTAGTTTTGTTCCTAAAGAGCCAGAAAATATAAGCTACGGGATAGGGTCTCCGTCCATGTCAATTGAGAATGACAAAACTCCACAGTTCGTGGAAACTGTTGCAGATTCCGATGATCCCCTTATCAAAGAATTTCAAACGAGGCTCGCAAGGTCCTCCGGTGTTTCAGATAAGAGAAGTAGGAAAGCAAAGGCTGCCATATCTGTAAAGAACCCTCCGAAGAGGAAATTAGCCCTCCCTAATCCTCCAGCGAGAGTTGTGAAGCCCAAGGGATCGCACTCCAAAACCTTTATACCCACTCCTCTAACGATTCCTGATGATCCTACTCCAAGTAAGCTAACATCTTTCATACGTATCAAATGCCATGCATCATATAACTTGTTTTCCTTTCTTTTTTAGGCCTTCCCGATGTTGTGGAACTTCCTAATGCACATGCCTGTCGACAATTGGTTGACAAAATGACGCCTACCAGTTGGAAAGGAGTCTTAAATAACATGTCTATTGAAGAACTTTGTGACTTTCACTCCAAAAGTTACGCTAGGCAGGCTGTTTTGGATAATCATCTTAATTCAAGAACAAGGGAACTAATGCAAACGTTGTTGGATGTGAGGGTAAAAATGGATGATATCTTAGCTAAAGAAAAATCTAGGGATCAGGAACATGATGAGTTGGAGGCTAAATGTAAAGAAGTGATGGAAGACTTTGAGAAGAATCCCTTCGTTCAAGATATACGAGTCAAAATTGACAGACTCGAAGGCCAACTGAAAGAATCCCAGGTGAGGTGTAATAAATTGAAGGTTGAAGAGTCCAAAGTTTCCATTTATAGAGCCCAAATTGCCGCGCTCGAGTCTAAATGTACAAGCCTGGAGGTCGAAAGGTCTAGGCTAGCTGAACAGGAGATTAACCTTTTTGATAAGCTCAATGATCTTAAATCCCAGCTGCAAATCTTGGAGAGAGACCGAGCTGAGGTAGTTTCGAGAGTTGTTCCTCATGTGGCGATGGAATTGTACCGTAGCGATGAGGTAGGGGAAGTTATTGGGAGACTTGTGAACGCAGCCATCTTCTACGGAACGTGCACCGCATTGGAGGAAATTGCCAAGACAAAGAAACCCGTTGTTTTGTCGGAGGTGTCTTACTATCGCCCAGATTCGGAGCAAGAGTTTAATGAAGCTGGTGATGCGCTTATTTCAACAAAGTACCCTTATCTTTCCGATGTTACCAATGATCCATTGGCTTCAATAGAGGAGCTTTTGGCAAAGAAGCCTATGAAAATCCAACCTTCATCCTCAACAAGGAAGTCCAACTCTGCTCTACCTTGAAATGATTCCCCAATGTGTTATTTGTTTGAGATAATTTATCTTTATTCCTGTTAGAAAAATTTATCTTTTGTGTTACTGGGCTTTGGCCGGTAGCTTTAGACAATTATCCGTTTTGTGATTATGATAACTAAGACTGTACGTAGTCTTTGTTTATGCTAATTTAGTGGGATATGTCCCACTTTTATTGTCATGTTTTTCTTCTCTTACGCTCATGTCAAGAGCGTTGATGCGCGTGATGTGTCGTTGCGGTTTAGCAGTTTTAATGCCTACTCAAGTTTTAAATTTATATTTAGCCGACTTATCAATAACACACACACTTAACGAGCAGTGTACCCGGTCAGTATGAAGATAATGGTAAGTAGAGTGTCGATCACTAAGAGTGGAACGTATAATCTCGTTAATCTAATCAGTATTTTAATATCCTAACGCAAGGGGGTTTCAGCCTGAGAGACTGGCACAGTTTTGTTTGCAATTAAATAATAAAATAAACAAATAGGCACGAATCAGCAAGTAGCACACACGTACACAGATAGATACTTGAGACAATAAGAGGGCTGTCCTTATGATTAAGTAGATTGTCACTTGTTTTATTGATAGCTTTATATGAAGTGTATGTAATTAACCCTTTCTCGTTGGTCCTATTCTCATCGGCGAGTAAACCCTTAATGACGACTTATGTCTAAAAGTTATTCCTAAGTGATCAATTTAGAAACAACCGTGGGAGCCACACCTTGTCCCGCAGTCGGGTGCCCGCAAGCCACTAATAAACACAGAGGTGGTCAATGCACTAATAAGTAGTAACCAAAGACATCAACATATAAACTTTAATTGATGGGAAAGCAAGTATTAAAGGGAGTGCAATCTTTCCGTTGTCACATTACACAAGCCACCAATCCTGATGAATTAAAGTTTGCTAAAACAATAAAACAAAACTACTTAATGAATTAAATACATGCAGCACCTTCTTACAGCTCTTGTATCTTCGATTTGGGTGTGTCTTGTGCTGCCTTCTTGACTGAATTCGTCCTTCTCTTCTGTTCGGTCTTTAGGTTTTCGAACTTCCGAATCTCCGAACTCTTTAATGCGTCTGGTCTACGGGGTATTTATAGTTTGTGTCTGAGGGAAGATGCGGCGCATGTACTTAACTTCGCGTGGGGTCCAAGATTATAATATTCAGGAATATTCGTACACCGCCAGAAGATGCGGCGTAACTCTTTATTAGATGCGGCGCATGTCCTCTTGTATCTTGGATCGTATCTGGTGATATCTTGATAGAGATGCGGCGCATGTTGATAGTGAGATGCGGCGCATCTGGAGCAGAATTGACTTGATCTTGTCCATGTCAGTAGACTTCCACTTTATGTACGTTTTGCTCCATTATTAGTCCAAAATCGCCAAGTTTCACCAAATGCTTGTTTTTACCTGAGAATTACAAAAGTAAACGATTAAGTATCAATCCTCATACATAATATAGTAAAACAAGTCAAATTAATAGGATAAATGATAGTAATAAAATGTACTTATTTGAGTTCATCAAATATCCCCCCACTTGAACTTTACTTGTCCCCAAGTAAACCTTAGATTAAATCTCATGAAAATGTATCCTAAAAGAAGTTAGGATTTATTTTTATATTTAAGCATGTATTCGTTTATTTCGTAATCACACAACTAAACACTTAACGAATTAGAAGTAAAATAAAATAAGTCGATAAAAGCAAACCTAATCGTTTAACTGTCCAGTCGCGACGAATATTCTATCATAGGCTTGGCAAGTATACACATCTCCACCACTAAAGCTAAGGAATAACAAGTCTAAAGCGGTAAAAAGGGTTTTTAGGCTTAAGGGTTAATTATTCTTATTTACACTATCGATCTCAAATTCCAGAAAAGGCGACAAAATCACAAATACATGATCGAATCCACGAACACGATACTTGCAATTGCTCAAATCCTTAACTCGAATAGGCTAAAGATAGGTCCAAACTTCACCAATAATAATATATCAAAAAGGGCGACAAAATCATAAATACATAGCCGAATCCACGACTACGATACTTAAGATTGCTCAAATCCCTAATCTCAATAAATCAAAGGTTTGGTTGGATAAAGAACAATACAGGGTATGGATAACATTTGGGATATAAATTGGTGTAAAAATAAAAATAAACAAAACAAATAAATTAAAATCCTAAGTGTGGTTAATCACTATCCCAACCATCCCATGAATAAGACTCATATCATTGAATAACTCACGCTTTAACACTTGAAACACACGCTTTAGGTAGACACGAATTATACTCAACAAAATCTTAATCAAAGAATAATCCTTAATTGGCATTCCCATAACTGCCAATTCCCATTCAATCCATAGATATAATACAACAAATAGTGGCCATATGAACCACTTACATAACTCTACATCGTTGGCTTAAAATAAACATCCAACTCTTTTTTTCTTTCTTTTTCTTTTCTCATTTTTTCGATTTTTTTTTTTTTTTTTTTTTTTTTTTTTTTTTTTTTTTTTTTCCAACTTGAAACATAAACATAGATGTGTAAAATTTCACCACATCACTATAACTTTCTTTCCGGATAATTTTTATTCATACTTTTCATAACTTCAGAAATAATGGTAAATAGTGAAAGTAGTAAACACACGAAAAATAAACTCCAAAATATACAATATTTACTTTCACTCCAATTGCATTGTGCAATTTCCCGACCTAACCATATATAATGAATTACGCACGCGAACACAGGTAATGTAAGGAAACACACTCTGCCTATAGCAATTAACCAACCACGGATTCTAATCTACAGGGTAGGCTAAGGTGTAAGGGTGTAACGAAACATTTTAAACATAGGTGTAAGAAACGAAAGGAATGGCTCTGAGTGTTTTTCTAGGGGTATCTTACTCTAAAAATGAGAGTAACAAAAGGGTTTATACGGGGGTTAACTAACCAGTGTAGTTAGCTAATAACACATAACATATAAAGGCTTTTTGGGTGTAATCCTAGAATTTTACCAAGTTAGACAAGTCATTCCAATTAAATAAATAATACTCATTATGGTGGTCTCGAATAGTATACAAGCCAAGTTCTAAAGTTTACAAGTCACCGGCACACTCATAGATTTGTGAATTTTGGAAAATCACAATTTTTGAAAATAATGTCATGTGTGCAGTTATGCAACTTAGATCTTAAACAAAAACATGCTAAAAATTTTTAAGTTTGATATATTAAGCACATTTTAAGCATAATTTTTGAAAAAGTTTAGGACAAGTAAGTGTTAAGTGTTCTAATTCTCCTATCCCCCCACTTAAGTTAAACAACGTCCTCGTTGTTTGTATAAAAGGTTAAAAACTGGAAAATAAAAAGAATTAGAACAGAAAAACTCCCCTGAGATTTGCTCGGTATGATCCTCCATTAGTATATGAGCAAAAATCATCTTTCTTGTGGATTAGAACGTTAAAGCTTCATGCTTGATGTATTCACAGGAAATTCAGGAAACTATAATACCACCAACACTTTAAAACACACCTAAGATAAGAAAGGTTCAACTTGCATAATACATTAGTAGTTAGGTAAAAATAAAACTAAAAAATGAAAACTGAAAATCATCAGGTCAGTCGATGCGCCGTATCCTATTGAAGAAGATACGCCGTATCGAGCCTGGAATAAATACGGATCAGAATAAAGATGCGCCGCATCCTTAACCAGGGATGCGCCGCATTAAAATAACTGATAAAAAGTTTTAAAGTCGAAAATAAAAATGCAGAAAAATAAAATAAGATATGACCATTGCAGAGGATGCGTCGCATCTCAGGACTGAGATGCGCCGTATCTTCGTGCGGCCTGGACTGACTCGACACAGAAAACAGAATAATAAAAGATAAATCCGGGTTGTCTCCCGGTCAGCACTTGTCTTTATTCCAGAGTCTTCAAGTTAGACTCACGTTCAGCTCCTTAGTTGGTCTTTGTCACGGTCCATCCTTCTTCCTTCATCCGAAAGATTTTCCCGTATATCTCTGCGACGTTTTCTTCAGTTCGACTTAGCCTAGTATAATTCTTTGTTTTCACCGCAGTATATTCTTCATCAGGACCCAAAGAATATTTGATGATTTTAAATTTTTCAGAAGTAATCATGGGTGGCTCATTGTATGGAATCCCAAGTAGTTGACACTTTCTTTTGGTGAACTCTTCTTCGTCCTTGTCAACAAACTCAAAATAAGGATCCTTAATCAAATAGTCATCTAGTTCCTCAATCAACGACTCATTATTATTATCATCTTGAATCGCCTCCCATTCTCTTTCCAAGTCATATTGTAACCGTCGATTAAGCTTTGTGAAATCATCAAACTGTTTATGCACCCATTCCCAGAAAGTAGTATCCGATGTCCCTTTAAGTCCTTTCAAGCGTTCAATCCTGCCCTTTTCTTGTAAAGCCTCCGATTTTCGTGGGCAGTCTTCAACATTATCGTACCACTCATAATTTTCAAAGGTTACATCCTTTCCAACTCTTTTCATCCCAATTATACTTCCCCCATTACAGGTTCCGTCACTTTTATAATCACAGGTTGGCCAAACACTACTCCCGTCTTTGAAAACGAAGGGTGTACAGGTATGATTAATGTGCTCAAATTCCCATGGTTTATCCCAAACCCATGGTACTTGGTCATTCCATTCATAGTACCAGGTGTTTTTGAAATCGTCATAAGTCTTAAATCCTGGTAGATCCCCAGTAAGCACATCATCATCGACTCGAAGAAGGTAGTTAAATTCCTTGAACTGCTTGCACAAAGGTGTCTCATATTCTAACAAATCAATGTCAATTCTGAAAAGTTCTTCAATGCCCTCATTGATAGTCGGATCATGATGTGACAACCCATAATCGCTTTCTACTTCTTCGTCTTCTCCTCTCATCCAATATACCCATAATGCATCCTTAGTAGCTCGATCCATGCTCTTATGGTTATTAAACTTACTAGCTAACCATTCTGAAAAATCAACATCGTTAGGGTCATGGTTAACGTCAAAGCAAACCTTTCCAATCATATTCTTTTTTATCTCCATGAACTCGTTAAATTGTTTCTTAAAACTCCGAGTCAACCATGAAGTCATAATCTCCTTGACTTCGTTTGCAGGGGCAAATTCCGGACTACCATATTTGAGTTCTAACCAATCATTGAGGGAGAGGTCTATCAATCTTACTATCCTGCCATGAAATAGTAATTCCGCCAAAGCATAATTCATGTCATTATCCTGATAGTTCTCATCTAATCCCTTGTACCACTCGAAATAAGGCATGTAAGAGTTTTGGGTATTGTCTCCACCACAGTTGTTGTTGCTTGAGTCCGTGTATGCAAGAGAGAATTTCCCATCATCTTCTTCGATAGTAGTCCAGTTCAATCCTTCTGCTCCAATCTTAGGCCATAAGAGCGACAATTCTTCTCCAGTGTACCTCACAAATACATCATAAGAGAATACCTCTTTGTCAATGTTGCATAAACGCATAAATTCCTTAAAAACTGCTTCAAGAGGAGTCTCCCAAGAGAATAAGTCTGCATCGATCATGAGTACATTGAATGAATCTGAAAACAAGCATTCCTTAGCAAGATATCCGTTAACTGGCATGTCTTCCATAGCAAAATCTGTCATCCAAGGTAAAATCATCAGTAGGATTTGTTCGCTAGAAGAGAAATTAATGAATATAGAAACGGATATAAGAATAAAAATAGCTGATATCTGCAGACGATGCGCCGTATCCAAAGAGTTGGATACGCCGTATCTTATGATCGTTAAAATTAAATCAGACTTTATCCAGAAAATAGATACGCCGCTTAGAATTTATGAATGCGCCGTATCGAATTAATTAATCAAAAATCAGTTTATCTAATTAAAATTAAATGCGTCGTATTAACGAAAGTTAATGCGCCGTATTTTCGTTACGTTTAAAAATAAAAGATTTTTGATTCAGTAAGATGCGCCGTATCGACGGAAATCGATACGCCGTATTTGTTTAATAATTCGCAAACTGTTTTTAATTAAAATAATAGATACGCCGTATCTTCAAAAGAAGATGCGTCGTATGGCGTTAACGTTTAGAAAAAAGTTTTTATCAAAAACAGATACGCCGTATCTACAAAAGCAGATGCGTCGTATTACTTTATCGCTTAGAAAAATTTTCTTGTTAAAAACAGATACGCCGTATCTTGGGGAAAAGATGCGTCGTATCGAATTAATTAAACGCGTTGTATTAAAAAAAATTAAACGCAATACGCCGTATCTGAGAGATCAGATGCGCCGTATCGTTTGATTTAGCACAGTACAACGATAGCGGAACAGAAAAATACGAAAAATAAAAATAAAAATTAAACACACCAAACAAAAAATAAAACACACAAAAATAAAAACAAAAGCAAACAAATAACACACAATACAACAAATATGCAAAATAGTACAATGATGCAATTTAATCTAATAAAAAGAAAAATAACCTAATTAAAATACTAATCAAATTAACAGAAAATAACAATTCACTCCCCGGCAGCGGCGCCAAAAACTTGATGCGCGTGATGTGTCGTTGCGGTTTAGCAGTTTTAATGCCTACTCAAGTTTTAAATTTATATTTAGCCGACTTATCAATAACACACACACTTAACGAGCAGTGTACCCGGTCAGTATGAAGATAATGGTAAGTAGAGTGTCGATCACTAAGAGTGGAACGTATAATCTCGTTAATCTAATCAGTATTTTAATATCCTAACGCAAGGGGGTTTCAGCCTGAGAGACTGGCACAGTTTTGTTTGCAATTAAATAATAAAATAAACAAATAGGCACGAATCAGCAAGTAGCACACACGTACACAGATAGATACTTGAGACAATAAGAGGGCTGTCCTTATGATTAAGTAGATTGTCACTTGTTTTATTGATAGCTTTATATGAAGTGTATGTAATTAACCCTTTCTCGTTGGTCCTATTCTCATCGGCGAGTAAACCCTTAATGACGACTTATGTCTAAAAGTTATTCCTAAGTGATCAATTTAGAAACAACCGTGGGAGCCACACCTTGTCCCGCAGTCGGGTGCCCGCAAGCCACTAATAAACACAGAGGTGGTCAATGCACTAATAAGTAGTAACCAAAGACATCAACATATAAACTTTAATTGATGGGAAAGCAAGTATTAAAGGGAGTGCAATCTTTCCGTTGTCACATTACACAAGCCACCAATCCTGATGAATTAAAGTTTGCTAAAACAATAAAACAAAACTACTTAATGAATTAAATACATGCAGCACCTTCTTACAGCTCTTGTATCTTCGATTTGGGTGTGTCTTGTGCTGCCCTCTTGACTGAATTCGTCCTTCTCTTCTGTTCGGTCTTTAGGTTTTCGAACTTCCGAATCTTTTTAATGCGTCTGGTCTACGGGTATTTATAGTTTGTGTCTGAGGGAAGATGCGGCGCATCTACTTAAGTAGATGCGGCGCATGTACTTAACTTCGCGTGGGGTCCAAGATTATAATATTCAGGAATATTCGTACACCGCCAGAAGATGCGGCGTAACTCTTTATTAGATGCGGCGCATGTCCTCTTGTATCTTGGATCGTATCTGGTGATATCTTGATAGAGATGCGGCGCATGTTGATAGTGAGATGCGGCGCATCTGGAGCAGAATTGACTTGATCTTGTCCATGTCAGTAGACTTCCACTTTATGTACGTTTTGCTCCATTATTAGTCCAAAATCGCCAAGTTTCACCAAATGCTTGTTTTTACCTGAGAATTACAAAAGTAAACGATTAAGTATCAATCCTCATACATAATATAGTAAAACAAGTCAAATTAATAGGATAAATGATAGTAATAAAATGTACTTATTTGAGTTCATCAAGAGCGTACACATACAACCTAAGGTTATAACCTTATTGTGTGTATTTTGGACCAAGATTTTAAGCAATCGTATAATTTGATTGCGACAGAGGGTCGCGACCCACTCCGTCTTTATCCTTAAGTAGCAGAGGGCTTTTAATACCCTAAGACTTCATAGGAAAGTTAATGTGAATTATATTGGATGTTATTTATATACAAGGCGTGTGCCTTGCTACATCCTTCGACATTGAAACTTTTATACTACTTGGCTGGACAAATCTTTGTTGTAAAGAACGAAACAAGAGATTTGAGGGAAATGCGTTATATCATTAATTGGGAAGGGAGGATTACATCATTTTAAGAAATGAATACTAAGACACCTAACATTAATGCTTCTTTCCCCAGATGAGAAGAATGCGTTACATGAAATTGTAAAAATGATGAAGCGAAAAGTGTACCGCTTTTAGGGGGTCATTTAAGCCCTAAATCGTATTTATTTGATCAAATATTGCCCTAAATCGTTCCTTTTGTAATTTTAGGTACTTTGGAGAAGAAATCTGGAAAAGGAAGCATTTTGGACGTTTTTGGAGCATAAAAGTGAAGAAAACGACAGAGTCTCCAAAGCTGCTGGAAAAGTACACGTGACGGCGTCAAGGATTGCTCCTGACGGCGTCACGGCATGGCAAAAGAGGTGGATATGACAAATACACGTGACGCGCCAGAAATTTTTGCAATGGAAGTCTGACGGCGTCACCCTTTAAGGTGATCAAGGCCGTCACGGTTTAAGTTAAAGAGAGACGGCGTCAAGCACAATTGTGACGGCGTCAACTCTTGACGCGCCAGAGTGGATTTTGGAGGATTAAAGAGGGACGGCGTCAGGAAGACCATCCGGGAACCCTAGCCGCGGCGAGGTGACGGCGTCACCTCCTACAACGTGACGCCGTCAGCCCCTAAATTCTATATATAGTTTTGCAATTTTTAGTCATTAGTGTGCAACTTTGTGAGGAGAAACCCTAAGACGAATTTTCTGCCATTTTTAAGGGTTTTATACCCTTGGATCTCCCATGTTTAATTGAAGATAAGTAATCAATTAATCATTCAATATGTCTATGTGTTGTTTGATTATATCTTGTTCTTGTCTTTTAATTAACATGCTAGGCTAGATTTATCTTGTGTTTGCTTAGATCTAATGAAACCTAACTATTGATTGTTGGTTGTTAGTGTGTTATTAATTGTATTGGATGATTGTTTATCGATGTTAGGCTTAAGAAAACTGGCTAACCTCCTATACGGTAACTTGCTTGAACGTCTTAAGAAACATGAACCAATGCGTACTAAGGTTTTTATGGTTGTATTTAATGCATGAGCGAATTCTAATGATCCCATGTTAGGAGCTTCTTAGCCGGCTCGACATAGGAGTGAAGTAGGAGCTTATAAAGTTGGGGAAGTACGTACGCCACCCCACGATTGGTATTAAGGAATGCACCCGTCATCCACGCAATTAATACACACTAATCAACCGGTAAAAGATAGTTAGGGAGTAAGGAAATCTAAGTAAACACATTTCACTCCATATAAGTTCCACAACCTTTTCATTTTCAGTTATTTTATTTTATTTGAAATTGTAGTTATTTGGGTTAGTTGGCTAGCAACTAATTCCGCCCACTCCTTCAAAACCCGAGATTTTACTTGCTTTCATAAAAATATAAAAATACAAAAAGAATCTTCCCTCACCCTTAGACCTATTAAAGTAGTTTTTCAATCCTAACGACACTATTCCCCTAGAGAACGATCAATCCCCCGGTACTTGCCACTACACTATACTACATCGGTCAGGTACACTGCCTGGTGGGGATTGCAAGCCTCTTGAGATCCCTCGAGAGGTAAAACCTGTTGTAAGGTCGCAAAACCATGCATCAAGTTTTTGGCGCCGTTGCCGGGGAATAGTTATTTTTTAGGTTGAATTTTTATTTTATTAGGTCTACTCACTAGATTCCTTTCTAGTGAGATTTTTATTTTATTTTTCTAGTTTTTTCTTTAATCTATCTTTTTTCTTCGTTTCTTTGTTCGTAACCATTACCATCCGACATCATGGAAGGTGGTAATATCCTTGATCCCAACAACCCACCACCACAACAACACCCACCTCCTAGAGCCCGTACCTTAGGAGACTACTCCTGTCCTAACCACCATGGCTATCGAAACACCATTGAGCTCACTCAAGGAGCCAATGTCACTCCCTTGCGATCCGACACCATCCGGTTGGTGCAAAGCGGATGCGCATTCCATGGACTTCGTTCCGAAGATCCTAATCAACATCTCAAGGACTTTCTCAAAATCGTTGATTCCATAGACCTTGATGTTGCCACTCGAGAGACGACCCGACTACGTCTCTTTCAATTCTCTCTGCGGGACCAAGCTAGTCAATGGCTAGAGCGTCTACCCGAAGGATCCATCACCTCTTGGGATGATCTCACCACTTGTTTCCTTGCTCAGTTTTTCCCACCAGGAAGAACTACCAAGCTAAGGAATGATATCTTGATGTTCCAACAACGTCAAGGCGAAACCCTCTACGAGGCATGGACTCGATTCAAGGACTTACTCCAAAAAGTCCCTCACCATGGCATAGAACTTTGGCTCCAAGTCCAAATCTTCTATGACCATATCAATCTCTCCACGAGGCAAACCATTGACCAATCTGCCGGTGGTAACCTACGTGATCTAAGTGCGGAAAAATCGTGGGCTCTACTGGAAGATCTTGCTCTTTATGACAACGAAAGTTGGAGTGATCCCCGTGATTTGAATAAAACGGTCAAGGCAATATCTTTGCCTTCGAACAATTCAAGCACTTCCGACCGTAGGATCATAGAAATTGAAGACCAAGTCAAGTTTCTTATGAAATCCTACGAGGCTCCTAAACCTTCAAGCCAAGTGAACAAAATCACTTCTTCATGTGAATTATGCAGTGGTCCCCACGACACTCGTGATTGCGTGGAACTCCCCGAACAAGCTTTTGCGGACTACGCATCCTCGCGTATCGACGGAGCGGGAGACAAGTGGTACACTTTCAAACCCGAGCCAAACCCCTACGGTGATTCATACAACCCCTCATGGAAAAATCACCCAAACCTTAGGTGGAAACAAAACCAAAACGCACAACAAACCAATTCTTCCAACCCACCTAATCGTTTCCAATCAAGTGGTTCCAACTCGAACCATACTTTCAACAACAATCCTTCTAGAAATGGTAGTACCAATAACTTTGAAGGATTGATGTCCCAATTTATGGCATCTCAAGAAGCTCGTTTGGCCAAGTTTGAAGCCGATTTCAAACAAAAACAAAGCGAGATGACCAATAAGATTGACACTTTGTTGAAAGCCCTCAATGACCGAGAAATGGGAGCACTCCCTAGCAACACAGTCAAGAACCCGAAACTAAACGTCAACGCCATTTCATCGGTTTCGTCTCCTAGTTCTTGTCCACAATATTATTCGGTCAATTCCATGAGCATGTGTTTCAAACAAACCCAAGTCGTTCAAAATGACCAAGAAGTTATGATATCCAACACTAAATTGGTCAACAACATAGTTGAAACACCTCTCACTCAAAACCTTGACGAAGAATTCAAGGAGCTCCACCTTGAAAGTCCGGTTATTGATGTGTTGGATGAGAAGAAGCTCAAGTTAGGCGAAAAAGGGACCGCCTTTGTTCAAAACAAGCTACCTAAGAAGTTAGATGATCCGGGCTTATTTGTTCTACCTTGCAAGATCGGTAATTCGGAGGCTTATGACACATTAGCCAATCTTGGATCAAGCCTTAACCTACTTCCGTTACCTCTCTACACCTCTCTAAAACTAGGAAAACTTGAAGAAACCGAGGTGATAATAGGCTTAGCGGATGGGAGTGTTGCTTACCCAGTTGGAGTAGTCAAGGACGTGTTAGTACACATAGGAAAACTAACCATTTTAGCCGATTTCCACGTCCTTGATATGGTTAGCGACCCTACATGCCCCTTGTTGATAGGTAGAGGATTTTTGGCGACCGCTAGTGCTATGATTGATTGTAAGGAATCTAAGATAGCGGTAGGAGAAGGTGATACTTGGTCAGTCTATGATGTGAAGAAACATGCTTATGATACTAGTGATGAACCAACACCCCATTGGTTAGAATTAAATAGGAGACCACCTAGATATAGACCTTGGATCGATAGAGACTTCATAGGACCCCAACGCCCATTTTACCTAGAAGAGGACTTTGTGAACCGAACACATACGGTAGAGCAACTCTTGGCTAAGGACACCGAATTGTATCCATTTGAAGACCCTCTAGTTTTTAGGAAGATGATTGATTTCCTAGGAGTTTTGCCAATTAACCTAGGGATGAATAAGTGTACTTGTGAGGACGATGATCATAAGTGGGATTGGGACAAACCACCCAAAGATGGAGATGGGTCATGGCATATTAAGATGACATTGAATGACCCGGATGGAGAGAAGTTTGAAAAGATATATTGTACTAAGCGGACCAATAGGAAACTTGAATCCAAGCTTAACCCTAAAGACGTCCTCGATGACGAACTCACTTACATAGGGTAGAAGGACTTTGAGTCTAGCTACAAGACTCGTTAATAAAGAAAAGCGCTTCTTGGGAGGCAACCCAAGCTTTATTTTCTTTGTGTGTTTATTTATTTGTTTGTTTGATTTTATTTGCTTCCGTATGTATGTTTAATTTTTATTATTATTGATTCATGTTCAAAACTAAATTGTGAAAATGCTTTATCTTGTTTTTAACTTCGTTTTAACTACATATAAAGGTATTTTGCAAAAGATAAGTGTAAGGGAAATCCAAATCGGTTTATTAGAACAAATGAACATGAATCATAAAAATATTAAATTAACATACATATTAGTAATTGTTTGAGTCAAATGCTTGTATCGAGTCATAATGATGTTTTGCAGGAATTCCAGGAAGTAAGGTATAGGTTTTTTCCAGAAATTTTCCGGAAACTTAACATGAGAATTCTGTCAGATCATTTCTGACGGCGTCAGGTTTTAATTTTCTGAAATTTTTGAAAGTTTTGTTTTTCTACCGGAATCATAAAAAGTTTTTATTAAATCTCTAACTTATAAACTCCAGGAATCTGCAAAATAATCATTCCACAAGCATTATATCCTTATATAGATTTATCCCGCCGAGGTTATGCAGGTTTTCGTGTTTGTTTTCTCAGGTTTAACAGGTTATTTTGGACAAGGAGATGTATGTGGAATCAAGCTTTTGGCGCTGCTTTAATCTTGAAGCTTCAACATTAACTTAGAAGAAGATCTAACCATGTTACCCCTTTATCCACCGAGCGAATCAGGGGAGTATTTGATTTCATTCTTTTACCTTATTTACTTTTACATCTTGTTATTTGAACATTGGGGACAATGTTCATCTTAAGTGTAAGGGGGGGGGGGTAAAGTACGATACTTTAGAGAATGCAATTACGCTTGATTTTTCGTTTGTTTAATGGTAGATGTGTAATAAAACTGAGAGAAATACCTGTTAAGGCAATTTTAGTGCCAAATTTAAAATTTTTTACAACATATAGGAGTGAAACTTTGATCTTAATGAGTGTCTCATAGATAGGAGTTATATGATGATGGGCGTGATGTGTCGTTGCGGTTTAGCAGTTTTAATGCCTACTCAAGTTTTAAATTTATATTTAGCCGACTTATCAATAACACACACACTTAACGAGCAGTGTACCCGGTCAGTATGAAGATAATGGTAAGTAGAGTGTCGATCACTAAGAGTGAAACGTATTATCTAGTTATTCTAATCAGTATTTTAATATCCTAACGCAAGGGGGGTTTCAGCCTGAGAGACTGGCACGGTTTGTTTGCAATTATATAATAAAATAAACCAATAGGCACGAATCAGCAAGTAGCACACACGTACACAGATAGATACTTGAGACAATAAGAGGGCTGTCCTTATGATTAAGTAGATTGTCACTTGTTTTATTGATAGCTTTATATGAAGTGTATGTAATTAACCCTTTCTCGTTGGTCCTATTCTTATCGGCGAGTAAACCCTTAATGATTACTTATGTCTAAAAGTTATTCCTAAGTGATCAATTTAGTAATAACCGTGGGAGCCACATTATGTCCTGCAGTCAAATGCCCGCAAGCCACTAATAAACACAGAGGTTATCAATGCACTAATAAGTAGTAACCAAAGACATCAACATATAAACTTTAATTGATGGGAAAGCAAGTATTAAAGGGAGTGCAATCTTTCGTTGTCACATTACACAAGCCACCAATCCTGATGAATTAAAGTTTGCTAACACAATAAAACAAAACTACTTAATGAATTAAATACATGCAGCACCTTCTTACAGCTCTTGTATCTTTGATTTGGGTGTGTCTTGTGCTGCCTCCTTGACTGAATTCGTCCTAGGGTTTTTCCTGTTCGGTCTTCGAAATTCTTATGATGCTTCTGAAATTCGTCTGGCTTTGGGGTATTTATAGTTTCTGTCTGAGGGAAGATGCGGCGCATCTAAGGAGTAGATGCGGCGCATGTACTTAACTTCGCGTGGGGTCCAAGATTATAATATTCAGGAATATTCGTACACCGCCAGAAGATGCGGCGTAACTCCATGATTAGATGCGGCGCATGTCCTCTTGTATCTTGGATCGTATCTGGTGATATCTTGATAGAGATGCGGCGCATGTCATGAGTGAGATGCGGCGCATCTGGAGCAGATTAGTCTTGATCTTCTTCATTTCAGTAGACTCTTAACTTTATGCATGTTTTGCTCCATAATCAGTCCAAAATCGCTAAGTTTCACCAAATGCTTGTTTTTACCTGAGAATTACAAAAGTAAACGATTAAGTATCAATCCTCATACATAATATAGTAAAACAAGTCAAATTAATAGGATAAATGATAGTAATAAAATGTACTTATTTGAGTTCATCAAATATCCCCCCACTTGAACTTTACTTGTCCCCAAGTAAACCTTAGAATTTCTTTTATGAAAATGTATCCTAAAAGATGTTAGGATTTATTTTTATATTTAAGCATGTATTCGTTTATTTCATAATCACACAACTAAACACTTAACGAATTAGAAGTAAAATAAAATAAGTCGATAAAAGCAAATCTAATCGTTTAACTGTCCAGTCGTGACGAATATTCTATCATAAGCTTGGCAAGTATACACATCTCCTCCACTAAAGCTAAGGAATAACAAGTCTAAAGCGGTAAAAAGGGTTTGTAGGTATAAGGGTTAATTATTCTCTTTTCACTATCGATCTCAAATTCCAGAAAAGGCGACAAAATCACAAATACATGATCGAATTCACGAACACGATACTTGCAATTGCTCAAATCCTTAACTCGAATAGGCTAAAGATAGGTCCAAACTTCACCAATAATAATATATCAAAAAGGGCGACAAAATCATAAATACATAGCCGAATCCACGACTACGATACTTAAGATTGCTCAAATCCCTAATCTCAATAAATCAAAGGTTTGGTTGGATAAAGAATAATGAAGGGCATGGATAACATTTGGGATATAAATTGGTGTAAAAATAAAAATAAACAAAACAAATAAATTAAAATCCTAAGTGTGGTTAATCACTATCCCAACCATCCCATGAATAAGACTCATATCATCGAATAACTCACGCTTTAACACTTGAAACACACGCTTTAGGTAGACACGAATTATACTCAACAAAATCTTAATCAAAGAATAAACCTTAATTGGCGTTCCCATAACTGCCAATTCCCATTCAATCCATAGATATAGTACAACAAATAGCGGTGATATCGACCACTTACATAACTTTACATAAGTTGGTTAAAACAAACTTCCAACTTTTCTTTCTTTCTTTTTCTTTTCTTATTTTTTCCTTTTTTTTTTTTTTTTTTTTTTTTTTTTTTTTTTTTGAACATAAACATAGATGTGTAAAATTTCACCACATCACTATAATGATAATTCTGGATAATTTTTCCATACTTTTCATACTTCAGAAATAACGCTAATAGTGAAAGTAGTAAACACACGAAAAATAAACTCAAAGATATACAATATTTACTTTCACTCCAATTGCATTGTGCAATTTCCCGACCTAACCAAAGATAATGAATTACGCACGCGAACACAGGTAATGTAAGGAAACACACTTTGCCTATAGCAATTAACCAAACCATGGATTTTAATCTACAGGGGTAGGCTAAGGTGTAAGGTGTAACGAAACATTTTAAACATAGGTGTAAGAAACGAAAGGAATGGCTCTGAGTGTTTTTCTAGGGGTATCTTACTCTAAAAATGAGAGTAACAAAAGGGTTTATACGGGGGTTAACTAACCAGTGTAGTTAGTTAATAACACATAACATAATAGGCTATTTGGGTGTAATCCTAGAATTTTACCAATTTAGACAAGTCATTCCAATTATATAAATAATACTTATTATGGTGGTCTCGAATAGTATACAAGCCAAGTTCTAAAGTTTACAAGTCACCGGCACACTCATAGATTTGTGAATTTTGAAAAATCACAATTTTTGAAAATAACGTCATGTGTGCAGCTATGCAACTTAGATCTTAAACAAAAACATGCTAAAAAAAATTTTAAGTTTGATATATTAAGCACATTTTAAGCATAATTTTTGAAAAAGTTTAGGACAAGTAAATGTTAAGTGTTCTAATTCTCCAATCCCCCCACTTAAGTTAAACAACGTCCTCGTTGTTTGTATAAAAGGTTAAAAACTGGAAAATTAAAGGAATTAGAACAGAAAAACTCCCCTGAGATTTGCTCGGTATGATCCTCCATTAGTATAAGAGCAAAAATCAACTTCTTGTGGAATAGAACGTTAAAGCTTCATACTTGATGTATCCACAGGAAATCCAGGAAACTATAATACCACCAACACTTTAAAACACACCTAAGATAAGAAAGGTTCAAACTTGCATAATACATTAGTAGTTAGGAAAAATAAAACTTAAAAATTAAAACTGAAAATCATCAGGTCAGTCGATGCGCCGTATCTTATTGAAGAAGATACGCCGTATCGAGCCTGGAATTAATACGGATCAGAATAAAGATGCGCCGCATCCTTAACCAGGGATGCGCCGCATTAAAAATAAACTGATAAATAGTTTTAAAGTCGAAAATAAAAATGCAGAAAAATTAAAATAAGATATGACCATTGCAGGAGATGCGTCGCATCTCATAATTGAGATGCGCCGTATCCTCATGCGGGCCTGGACTGACTCGACACAGAAAACAAAATAATAAAAGATAAATCCGGGTTGTCTCCCGGTAAGCACTTGTCTTTATTCCAGAGTCTTCAAGTTAGACTCACGTTCAGCTCTTTAATATCGATCATTGATTCCTACATTGCCGCGTAGGATCCATTTAGCAACTAATTCGTCACGTATATATTCAGGTCCCAAGTTCAAAACTCCTTTATAGAATCCTTCCATCATCTGATACGGGTATTCAATCCCTCTCTTCATGTCATCATTACTAATAAAAAGGAATGGAGAGAATTTGTAGCAGACTCTATTAGTAGCATGTTTAAATCCAGGGTGGGTTCGGGGCATCATATAAGTGATAACGTCGCTTCCACATTGAAAGGTGATCTTTCCTTCAAATCGCTTTGCATTAATAGTGATCTCCCTACAGAATGGTTTTCCAACAATCACGTCGCCCATACTGCTGTCACGATAGGCATTCATGTCTTCAACAACGGCGAACTCAGTTACAATAGTAAAGCGTCCAACGAAGATCGGGACATTAATGAAGGCTCCGACTACATTCTTTCCCCTACACTCCACTTTATTTCTCATAATAGAATTGTAAAAGCTTCTTGACATAACATTGATCGGCAAAATAGGAAAGAAATTGGCGTCAATACATTTGTATCCAATCATGCATGGGAATTGCAAATTGTAAGCACAATTGGCGTGGATTCTTCTACCATAATCCCAAGAACCATCATATCCCTCAAATTCATCGTAATTCCTAGTATTAATAACGTTGACTTTTGGACTATCCACAATTTCTCCTTCTTCTAACTCAGATTCAGCATCATCCATGACCAGGTCATTGGATTCCAACGGTCCATTAAGGTCATTAAGTTCAATGTAGTCCCCATCGTAACGTTCGAGTGATTTATCATGCACTAATACTTCATTCATAAAATTGGCTTCGAAGTCGAAGTCAATCAGTTCTCCGTATCCTTCCATTTTTCTTCTGAAATAATCACGCAAGCATCAGTAGGATTTGCTCGCAAGAAGAAAAATTAGCGAATTTAGTAACGGATATAAGAATACTGATAGCTGATATCTGCAGACGATGCGCCGTATCCAAAGAGTTGGATACGCCGTATCTTAATACGTTAAAATTAAATCAGACTTTATTCAGAAAATAGATACGCCGCTTTAGAATTTTGAATGCGCCGTATCGAATTAATTAATCAAAAATCAACTTATCTAATTAAAATTAAATGCGTCGTATTAACGAAAGTTAACGCGCCGTATTTTCGTTACGTTTAAAAATAAATATCGATTTTTGATTCAGAAAGATGCGCCGTATCGATATAAATCGATGCGTCGTATCTGTTTAATAATTCGCAAACTGTTTTTAATTAAAATAATAGATACGCCGTATCTACGAAAGCAGATGCGTCGTATGGCGTTAACGTTCAGAAAAAAAATTTTTTTTATCAAAAACAGATACGCCGTATCTGCAAAAGCAGATGCGTCGTATTACTTTATCGCTTAGAAAAATTTCTTATTAAAAACAGATACGCCGTATCTTGGGGAAAAGATGCGTCGTATCGAATTAATTAAACGCGTTGTATTTTAAAAAAAATTAAACGCAATACGCCGTATCTGAGAGATCAGATGCGCCGTATCGTTTGATTTAGCACAGTACAACGATAGCAGAACAGAAAAAATACGAAAAATAAAAACAAAAATAAAAACACACAAACAAAAATAAACACACAAAAATAAAAGAAAACAATTAACACACAATACAACAAATATGCAAAATAATACAATGATGCAATTAATCTAATAAAAAGAAAAACCTAATTAAAATACTAATCAAATTAACAGATAATAACAATTCACTCCCCGGCAACGGCGCCAAAAACTTGATGGGCGTGATGTGTCGTTGCGGTTTAGCAGTTTTAATGCCTACTCAAGTTTTAAATTTATATTTAGCCGACTTATCAATAACACACACACTTAACGAGCAGTGTACCCGGTCAGTATGAAGATAATGGTAAGTAGAGTGTCGATCACTAAGAGTGGAACGTATTATCTAGTTATTCTAATCAGTATTTTAATATCCTAACGCAAGGGGGGTTTCAGCCTGAGAGACTGGCACGGTTTGTTTGCAATTAAATAATAAAATAAACCAATAGGCACGAATCAGCAAGTAGCACACACGTACAAAGATAGATACTTGAGACAATAAGAGGGCTGTCCTTATGATTAAGTAGATTGTCACTTGTTTTATTGATAGCTTTATATGAAGTGTATGTAATTAACCCTTTCTCGTTGGTCCTATTCTTATCGGCGAGTAAACCCTTAATGATTACTTATGTCTAAAAGTTATTCCTAAGTGATCAATTTAGTAATAACCGTGGGAGCCACATTATGTCCCGCAGTCAAATGCCCGCAAGCCACTAATAAACACAGAGGTTATCAATGCACTAATAAGTAGTAACCAAAGACATCAACATATAAACTTTAATTGATGGGAAAGCAAGTATTAAAGGGAGTGCAATCTTTCGTTGTCACATTACACAAGCCACCAATCCTGATGAATTAAAGTTTGCTAACATAATAAAACAAAACTACTTAATGAATTAAATACATGCAGCACCTTCTTACAGCTCTTGTATCTTTGATTTGGGTGTGTCTTGTGCTGCCTCCTTGACTGAATTCGTCCTAGGGTTTTTCCTGTTCGGTCTTCGAAATTCTTATGATGCTTCTGAAATTCGTCTGGCTTTGGGGTATTTATAGTTTCTGTCTGAGGGAAGATGCGGCGCATCTAAGGAGTAGATGCGGCGCATGTACTTAACTTCGCGTGGGGTCCAAGATTATAATATTCAGGAATATTCGTACACCGCCAGAAGATGCGGCGTAACTCCATGATTAGATGCGGCGCATGTCCTCTTGTATCTTGGATCGTATCTGGTGATATCTTGATAGAGATGCGGCGCATGTCATGAGTGAGATGCGGCGCATCTGGAGCAGATTAGTCTTGATCTTCTTCATTTCAGTAGACTCTTAACTTTATGCATGTTTTGCTCCATAATCAGTCCAAAATCGCTAAGTTTCACCAAATGCTTGTTTTTACCTGAGAATTACAAAAGTAAACGATTAAGTATCAATCCTCATACATAATATAGTAAAACAAGTCAAATTAATAGGATAAATGATAGTAATAAAACGTACTTATTTGAGTTCATCATATGACTAGTACAAAAACCGTACCACTAAAAAAATTTTCCACCCCCAAATATGTGAGGTTCGCCCCTAGAATTGGTAGGAAAAGCATTTATGCTATGATGTGTGTACCGGTAGCACTTAGATTCTAGAACTTGCGTTAGGACCATTCCGAGGCCACAAGTGAGACTACATTTGTGTAGTTAGATTTACTACATGATAAGAGGCATTATGATTAACCCATTGTTTTACACCTGTGTTTTGGATATAATTACATTGGCTACATTGGTCAAGTAATTCTCCCACACCCTTTGCGTTGTAATCATTTTTAGTACACGATACCCCTAGTACACCCCTCAGAGCCTATCTTTTCGTTTCTAACTTTAAGCATTTTACTTAAAGTAAGAATTTGTTTACACCCCACTTAAATGTACACCCAAATCGCCTTAGCCTACCTTGTATGCACTCATTTTTAGTGCATTATTGTTACAACATTTGTTTAAACCCCAAGTTAATTATCTAATTGATTACATGGTTGCTAAGTCGAGTCATATCCTTGTACATATTGTTTTGGGATAATTGGGACTCATACCTGAATGGTATTTCTTTCCGGTATTTCAAATTTTCGGGATCAATGGTTGGACCATGCAAACTAGAAATACTTTTTCTTGGATAAAGGTTATAGTTCTAAAAGTAATAATTTATTAAAATTAAACGGGTCATTTTCTTTTGGTGAAATAAAGTACTAGTGTAATGGAGTAATGGGGAAGAACAACATTATTACCCCCATATGTGCTAAATATTTTAAAAGTACTCCAAGTGTTTCGATTATCTTAATTCGAGTCATTAGAATAGTTAATTGTAAAGTTATGTAAAAGTTCAAGTGTAAGGGGAATGCAACGCCCCTACGATGTATTATTTTGGATGGTAGGGCAAGAGTGTATGCAAAAAAAAAAAAAAAAAAAAAAAAAAAAAAAAAAAAAAAAAAAATCGAAAAAATCAAGAAAAATACAAAAAAAAATGAGAAAAAGAAAAGTAGAAAAAAACATACGGACTACCATACCGTTTCATTTTATGTTTATTTTATGTTTTTGTTATTTTGTTTTTAGCTTAAGATTGAGTCTAGTCTTGGCTTAGCAACGCTATATTGTACATGTAATTAACCAAGATCTTTAACTCGCCACCAGTAGAATATCCCTTATCCAACAAAACCGTGTTTATCATATCCCTACACCTAACGTTATAACCCATTTAAAAGCCCTCTTTGATAGTTTATCTTAGGTGCTTACGCCTAGTGGAGGAGGTTTTTGACCATTTCCCAAGCCTATGGTAATCTATTTGCTATGACAGGTAGTGAGAGATATTATCCATTTTCATTTATGAGATATATTTTTATGACACCTGAGAGATGTGAGTATCTAAACACTACTTGTGAGGTGCTAGTTTGTAATCTCCGTGCTTATTATGATTAAAGTGGAACGACTATTTGTTGTAATTACTTTTATATTAGCGTTAAATGACCCCTAACTTGTATTTTGATTAGAATAAAAGCGCATTTGCTTGAGGACAAGCAAATCTCAAGTGTAAGGGTATTTGATGAAGCGAAAAGTGTACCGCTTTTAGGGGGTCATTTAAGCCCTAAATCGTATTTATTTGATCAAATATTGCCCTAAATCGTTCCTTTTGTAATTTTAGGTACTTTGGAGAAGAAATCTAGAAAAGGAAGCATTTTGGACGCTTTTGGAGCATAAAAGTGAAGAAAACGACAGAGTCTCCAAAGCTGCTGGAAAAGTACACGTGACGGCGTCAAGGATTGCTCCTGACGGCGTCACGGCTTGGCAAAAGAGGTGGATATGACAAATACACGTGACGCGCCAGAAAGTTTTACAATGGAAGTCTGATGGCGTCACCCTTTAAGGTGATCAAGGCCGTCACGGTTTCAGTTAAAGAGAGACGGCGTCAAGCACAATTGTGACGGCGTCAACACTTGACGCGCCAGAGTGGATTTTGGAGGATTAAAGAGGGACGGCGTCAGGAAGACCATCCGGGAACCCTAGCCGCGGCGAGGTGACGGCGTCACTGATGAAGCGAAAAGTGTACCGCTTTTAGGGGGTCATTTAAGCCCTAAATCGTATTTATTAGATCAAATATTGCCCTAAATCGTTCCTTTTGTCATTTTAGGTACTTTGGAGAAGAAATCTGGAAAAGGAAGCATTTTGGACGTTTTTGGAGCATAAAAGTGAAGAAAACGACAAAGTCTCAAAATTATGCTGGAAAGTACCTTTGACGGCGTCAGGGATTGTTCCAGACGGCGTCACGGCTTGGCAAAAAAGGTGGATATGAAAATTACTCATGATAAGCCAGAGAATTTTACAAGGGAAAGTCTGACAGCGTCACCCTTTGAAGTGATCAAGGCCATCACGGTTTAAGCTAAAGAGTGACGGCGTCAAGCCATATTCTGACGGCGTCACCCCTTGATAAGCCAGAGCGGATTTTGGAGCACTAAAGAGGGACGGCGTCAGGAAGGCCATCCGGGAACCCTAGACACGGCGAGGTGACGCCGTCAGCCCTTAAACTCTATATATAGTTTTGCAATTTTTTGTCATTAGTGTGCAACTTTGTGAGGAGAAACCCTAAGACGAATTTCTGCCATTTTTAAGGGTTTTCATACCCTTGGATCTCCCATGTTTAATTGAAGATAAGTAATCATTTAATCAATCAATATGTCTATGTGTTGTTTGATTATATCTTGTTCTTGTCTTTTGATTAACATGCTAGGCTAGATTTATCTTGTGTTTGCTTAGATCTAATGAAACCTAGCTATTGATTATTGGTTATTAGTGTGTTATTAATTGTATTGGATGATTGTTTATCGATGTTAGGCTTAAGAAAACTGGCTAACTTCCTATACGGTAACTTGCTTGAACGTCTTAAGAAACATGAACCAATGCGTACTAAGGTTTTTATGATTGTATTTAATGCATGAGCGAATTCTAGTGATCCCATGTTAGGAGCTTCCTAGCCGGCTCGACATAGGAGTGAAGTAGGAGCTTGTAGAGTTGGGGAAGTACGTACGCCACCCCACGATTGATATTAAGGAATACACCCGTCATCCACGCAATTAATACACACTAATCAACCGGTAAAAGATAGTTAGGGAGTAAGGAAATCTAAGTAAACACATTTCTCTCCACATAAATTTCACAACCTTTTCATTTTCATTATTTTATTTTATTTGCATTTGTAGTAATTTGGGTTAGTTGGCTAGCAACTAATTCCGCCCACTCCTTCAAAACCCGAGATTTTACTTGCTTTCATAAAAATATAAAAATACAAAAAGAATCTTCCCTTACCCTTAGACCTATTAAAGTAGTTTTTCAATCCTAACGACACTATTCCCCTAGAGAACGATCAATCCCCCGGTACTTGCCACTTCACTATACTACATCGGTCAGGTACACTGCCTGGTGGGGATTGCAAGCCTCTTGAGATCCCTCGAGAGGTAAAACCTGTTGTAAGGTCGCAAAACCACGCATCATGCGGGTAAACGCTCTAGCCATTGACTAGCTTGATCCCGCAGAGAGAATTGAAAGAGACGCAGTCGGGTCGTCTCTCGAGTGGCAACATCAAGGTCTATGGAATCAACGATTTTGAGAAAGTCCTTGAGATGTTGATTAGGATCTTCGGAACGAAGTCCATGGAATGCGCATCCGCTTTGCACCAACCGGATGGTGTCGGATCGCAAGGGAGTGACATTGGCTCCTTGAGTGAGCTCAATGGTGTTTCGATAGCCATGGTGGCTAGGACGGGAGTAGTCTCCTAAGGTACGGGCTCTAGGAGGTGGTTGTTGTTGTGGTGGTGGGTTGTTGGGATCGAGGATATTACCACCTTCCATGATGTCGGATGGTAATGGTTACGAACAAAGAAATGAAGAAAAAAGATAGACTAAAGAAAACCTAGAAAAATAAAATAAAAATCTCACTAGAAAGGAATCTAGTGAGTAGAACTAATAAAATAAAAATTCAACCTAAACAATAACTATTCCCCAGCAGCGGCGCCAAAAACTTGATGCGTGGTTTTACGACCTTACAACAGGTTTTACCTCTCGATGGATCTCAAGAGGCTTTGCAATCCCCACCAGGCAGTGTACCTGACCGATGTAGTATAGTGTAGTGGCAAGTACCGGGGGATTGATCGTTCTCTAGGGGAATAGTGTCGTTAGGATTGAAAAACTACTCTAATAGGTCTAAGGGTGAGGGAAGATTCATTTTGTATTTTTTATATTTTTTTTATGAAAGCAAGTAAAATCTCTGGTTTTGAAGGAGTGGGCGGAATTAGTTGCTAGTCAACTAACCCAAATAACTACAATTGCAAATAAAATAAAATGACTGAAAATGAAAAGGTTGTGAAACTTTTATGGGGAGAAATGTGTTTACTTAGATTTCCTTACTCCCTAACTATCTTTTACCGGTTGATTAGTGTGTATTAATTGCGTGGATGACGGGTGTATTCCTTAATACCAATCGTGGGGTGGCGTACGTACTTCCCCAACTCTATAAGCTCCTACTTCACTCCTATGTCGAGCCGGCTAAGAAGCTCCTAACATGGGATCACAAGAATTCGCTCATGCATTAAATACAACCAAATAAACCTAGTACGCATTGGTTCATGTTTCTTAAGACGTTCAAGTAAATTACCGTATAGGAGGTTAGCCAGTTTTCTTAAGCCTAACATCGATAAACAATCATCCAATACAATTAATAACACACCAACAACTAATAATTAGTAGTTAGGTTTCATTAGATCTAAGCAAACACAAGATAAATCTAGCCTAGCATGTTAATTAAAAGACAAGAACAAGATATAATCAAACAACACATAGACATATTGAATGATTAATAGATTGCTTATTTTCAATTAAACATGGGAGATCCAAGGGTATAAAACCCTTAAAAATGGCAGAAATTCGTCTTAGGGTTTCTCCTCACAAAGTTGCACACAATGAATAAAAATTGCAAAACTATATATAGAGTTTAGTGGCTGACGGCGTCACGTTGTAGGAGGTGACGCCGTCACCTCGCCGTGGCTAGGGTTCCCGGATGGTCTTCCTGACGCCGTCCCTCTTTAATCCTCCAAAATCCACTCTGGCGCGTCAAGAGTTGACGCCGTCACAATTGTGCTTGACGCCGTCTCTCTTTAACTTAAACCGTGACGGCCTTCATCACCTTAAAGGGTGACGCCGTCAGACTTCTATTGTAAAACTTTCTGGCGCGTCACGTGTATTTGTCATATCCACCTCTTTTGCCAAGCCATGACGCCGTCAGGAGCAATCCTTGACGCCGTCAAGTGTACTTTTCCAGCCGCTTTGGAGACTTTGTCGTTTTCTTCACTTTTATGCTCCAAAAACGTCCAAAATGCTTCCTTTTCCAGATTTCTTCTCCAAAGTACCTAAAATGACAAAAGGAACGATTTAGGGCAATATTTGATCAAATAAATACGATTTAGGGCTTAAATGACCCCCTAAAAGCGGTACACTTTTCGCTTCATCATCTCCCCTATGTCCTTGATTGTAAGTGGAGAGGACAGTGCCTATCCCATAGGGTGTATGGAATTTTACCGCTGCGTGTATGGTAGAGACTACGATCCCCGTTTTTTGCATGGCGGTTCTTCCTATCAACAAGTTGTAAGGAGAGCTGGACCTTACGATAGCGAACATGAGGGTTTCTGTCCTTGTGAGCTTGCCTTCTCCAATCGTTATTTCCAACGGAACTTCTCCCAGAGGCCATGAATGTTCGCCAGAAAATCCTACCAAGGGTATCTTCGAATCAATTCGCTGTGACCTGATCGAAGGATTAAGCTTGAGGAAGCAGTGCTCATAGATGATTTCGCAGGATCTTCCACAGTCCATATAGGCTCTACTCACTTCCCGGTTGGAAATGAGGACTTTGATGACTACCGGATCGTTTGAAGGGATTTGACCTGCAAGAGGAGGAAAAGTTACCTCCCCTACTTCGTTACCCTCCGTTACCTTTCTTTTCAAGCTGGCTTCGCCCCAACGGACCATGAGTATTGGGGCTTCGAGAGGAGTGGTGTCGGTCGTCTCTTCCTTTCCCTTCTTTATACCCTTAACCAAATGTGCCAATTGCCCGGACTTCACAGCTTCCTCTATCTGTTTCTTCAGCTCTCTGCAACTGTTTGTGTCATGACCGTAATTTTCGTGGAAGTGACAGTACTTGCTGGTATCCCTGTTTTTACCCTTACTTGTCATACGGGGAGGCGCTTCGAAGGCTTTGGCTGCCCTCTCCGTAGCAAGTATTTCCTTTGGAGACTTTGTTAGACTGCTTAACAAACCATGGTTGGGGCCTTTGTTGTACGGAGAAAACCTATCTCTGTTCTTGTTCTTGTTCTTGGACCCCTCCCACGAAGAATGCTTCGAAAACTTGTTGTTGCTATCTTTATCTATCGGAGCTCCATTAGTGGACACCTCTTTTGCTTCAATCCAAGTATATGTCTTTTCGGTCAACCCCTTGTAAGTTGTCGGAAGGTCAGTGGACAAGAATTCCACCAAACTCCGATTCCGAAGGCCATGTACGAAACCAGAGATACGCTGCTCTTCATGAAGACCCAAAATTTGCAAAGTCTCATCGGTGTACCTAGTAACGAAGGCCCTGGTGCTTTCGTTATCTTTTTGTTTGATGTTGTGCACCGTTAAATGAGTTCTTGTGAACTTCTTTTGCTGACTGAAGTGTGACCGGAACTTGGCTTTGAGATCATCAAGGTTGACGATGCTACCGGGCTTTTGCCCATTCCACCAAATACGAGCAGAATCCCGTAGGGTGTATGTAAACATATGACAAGCCACCGGCATAACCCACTTTTGCATCTTAATAGCCCCTTCGAACAAGTGTAAGAAATTGTCCGGATCCCCCTTCCCATCATAAGTCCCGACACGTGAAGGCATTTTTAACCCATCAGGCAATGGGTAATCTTCTATCCATCTAACAAAAGGTGTAGCTGAACCCATAGGGTCTGAATATAGACAATTATAAGGTGGTGCATACATGGGGACAGTATTGTATGGATTGCTATTTGGGGGCATTCCCATAGGAGTCTGGCCTGGGTAGGACTGATAAGGTGTATTCATGGCAAACGGGTAACTGTTTCCCATGGCGTACGGAGGGTACGCCATAGGATGGCCGAAGGGCATGCTCCCATAATTTTGGGGGAAGCTTGGGTTATTAGGCTGTCCATTTACTGGAGGATATAAATTTTGAGGATAAGACTGAGTTTGGAACGAGGGGTACATACCATTGGGAGGAAGATTTCCTCCCATATTAATTGTAGACGGATTGCCTTCTACGCCTGATGCGTGAGAAGGCTGCAACGGAACCCCAGCTTCAGTCCTTCCAAGATGAGCTGCTAGCAAGGGAGGCAAAGTCACCCCCCTTTCTTCCCTAAGCTGGCTCCTACCGTTAGAGCCTTCGGTAACCGCCCCTTCTCTTCTTGTCGGAGCCCTCTCGGGGACCCCTTCGAAACCAACGGACCTTTTGCTTAGCCTTCGACCTATTGGAGACCCAATTCTTAAGGCCGATAGGGTTGGCCCTTGGGTCGGAGGCCTAGGTTCCATCTCCATTTCTTCATCATACTCATCACTCGAGTATTCCAGCTCCCTTCGCACCTCAGCATTCCTGACTTGTCTGTTACGAGCCCTTAAAAGGGTTTCCAACACTTCGTGGTTGGCTTCGACAAAGGCTGGGCTAATGACAGGTTCTGGGTTGGCTGATGCCGAAGCATGATTGTTGGTTATGATTTCTGGGTGAGAACGTGTTGTGAAGGTGGAGGCGGTTATTGGGGGAAGGTTGTTAGGGTCGTCGGTTGGTATTGGTGTTAAGGTAGAGAAACCCGATGGGGGAGTACCTTCTCTTCCTTGATCCATGCCGGAATAATAGTGAGATTAGTTGGTAGGTTATAAGCTCGGAATTAACGAGACCAATTGTAGCGGTCCCACGGATGGCGCCACTGATTGAACAAATAGTTGCCAACCAAGCCTTCGATGGTGATCAAAGGAATAATGGGGTGTTGAGATTGCGCCAAGCTTGTTCTTAACCTGAAAATAAGAAATACGAAGACACTACGTTAAGTGATTGCGCAGGGGTTGGACCCTGCGAACCACCTCCGGCGTGCGAGTAAGTATGTGTAATGGTAATGTAGGTCGTAAATTTAGAGAGTGAAGTTAACTTACTTAGTTTTTGGCCTGACTATGCTATTTATAGGGGAGAAATAGGGGATAGTGGGCGGTTGCACATAGTTCGGAGATCATAGGGGCGTCCCATGGAAAGTGGTAACCGCTAGGGCTTTGTAGCCCACGATCTCTGTTTTGGCGGGAAAGCCAAGGGATAGAGGAGACGTGGGTTTGACCAGGTCAGGATGGTCCTTCGTGCTAGTCCCTTCGTCAGGAATACCCCGAAGGGCTTAGGGCTTCGATTGGCGAATTCCCACATGGTAACCAGTTCGCAGGCGAATGGTTTTACGCCAATGAAACGTGTTAGAAGATTAACCTGGGCCTCCGAAGGGAGGGCTTTCTGCAGGCTCGAAGGGGAGTCCTTCGACCCGTTAGGAGGGTACATCATCAACCAACTATCCTTAATCCTCCTGGTTTCTATAAAAGACCTATTGATTTTGCCAAAACACCCGGGTCTCTCACAAAAAACCAAAATCCCTGGTTTCACCACAAGACCAAAACAACTTCCTGGTTTCACCACAAAACTAAAACAACTCCTTGGTTTCACCACAAAACCTGTTGTTTAAACACTAAAAACAATATCCTTTTTTTTTTTTTTTTTTTTTTTTTTTTTTTTTTTTACCAAAAACTATTGTTTTTAAATCCTCCTGAAACAATTCCCTGTTTTTCACCACAAAAACTATTGTTCCTAATCCCAGAATAGTTTTCCCAGTTGTAAGACAAACCCAAAACCAATTGTTTCAATTCACCAAAAACAATACACGAGTTTCTACCAGTTGTCTAACAAATCCAAACCACTATTCTTAACCTTTTTCTAATTTGTAATAATTCTAAATTCCTACACTAGATACCATAATCGAATATTAAAGAGAGTTGGTACTTATCTCACGGTCCGGTTCCGCAATTCTTTTCCTTGCACAACGAACCACAACAAAATATTGAATTCTTTGTTTTTTTCTTTGAACCGCAATATCAAAAGGAATATGATTTCCTTTTTCGAGCAGCCAACCAAAATCAATTTGTTTCTTCCGTCTCCCTTTTCCGAACAGCAACAACAAAAATCGTCCTTCTGTTCTTTTCAAATCCTCGAACAAACAACCACAAATCTTCAATTCGTTCTTCCTTTGGTATCTCTTTCAATCCCGTAACGACGATCCAAAAACCCAAGTCCGCTGCCTCCCTCGAATCGATTCAACCCTAGGCTCTTATACCAAATGTTAGCAATTAGGGTTCAAGATCATCAATTACACACAATAAACTAAGAATTATTATTACTGAATTGTTGTTTTACAATACATGGATGCTTCTATTTATAGACATCCATATGAACCATTGTGACTCTTCATGAAAAGTCACATCCTTACATAAGTAACTACCATAATCACCATTCGGTTATTAACTAACATTTTGACATAAACAGCCCCTACACTATATACAATGACATATTGCCACTAAACTTGACTTTAACTAATGACACCAAGACCCCTATACTTTATAACTAGACTATATTTGGTTTAATATCCAATATCACAATCCAAGATGGAATAACTAAAGTAAGTTATATCCAAGTTCATGTACACACGTACTATAACCGATCAAAGGTTGATGCTAGTGAATGAACACGAATTAAACCAAACACTTTGTTTAATTGATAAGCAATGGATCGACACCCTAAGATGGATGTACGATCGGTTCGAGCTAGCAAGAAGGAGAGAACAAACTTTTAGGGTTATAGTTAATGCACAAGATCACCAAAACAATAACCCTTCAATTTGTATTTATAGTGAAAACCTATCTTGTAGCCTAAGTTTGATCATTGGGTCAACAAAGGGTTATGGGAACCCAAACCCAACCGGCCACCCCATTTTGATGGGTTCTAGATCCTTCTTTTGCTCCAAATTTCACTAACGGTCCTTCCTTTATTCCCTAAAGGTCGTTTAGTCTATTCCATTAATTAATTAACATCCGTTAGTTATTATTTCGTGACCAAATAATTAAAATATATAACAATTATACATATTAATTATTCCTTTGATCATTCATACGTAAAGTGTGCAATCCCTCAGTCCCAGTGTAACACCCCAACCCGACAAGGTTAAAGATATCACAATGATGGTTTCATATCAGATCAAACAAAGCATACATCTATAGCAATACAAGAATACTCAAAGGTTACAAATGAAATACAGATACTATAAGGTTACAAATGAACTTCCACTAAATACAAATTCCGAAATAAAAATAATAACTTCTAATCACTTCTAAATCCAGAATAGCTATCAGTCTTCTAAGTCTACAGGTACTCTCCACCCATTCCCAGCTTCTTACTAAAAACCTGCCGCAGGAAAAGAAATGCGGCTGAGCTACGAGAGCTCAGTGAACAGATATAACGATAACAAACAGTTATAGAGAATAGTACTGAGTAACAGAAACAAAGGTCAAACAGATGTAATATGGTCCAAGGGATAAGTCAATGAATAAGTATAAAGGAAAGAGAAAGAGGGGTAGTAATCCACCACGAGCCCAGAAACAGATCATATCATATCGTAACCACAAATCTTCAAATCATATAGAAGGGAGACCTCTCAGATAATCAGATAATATGAGGGGTGTCCTCATTCTTCAAATGGAGTAGCTAGCTCCCAGAAATTGTGAAGGGCATGTATAGCACACAGTACCAATCACCAGAACAGAAATCATATCATATATAGTTAAATCCACTAAACAGAACAGAATCTAGGATTGCAACCCATACGCCCCTGCAGACAACTCACAATCATAATAGCCATGGCAGATAACAGAAAAGGGACGGTGTGAGAAATCACTCACCCACACATGAGTCATGCCAATGGTGCATCAATGGCATGGCCAGGTTACCTTCCTGGCTAGGGAAACAGAAATGGCTCGGGTATCAAACTAAGAGTCAAGTATCATATCAAATCAGAGTGTCACATCAAAAGGGTCATATATCAGAAGCTGCATATCAATATCTCAGAAGTAATATCAAAGGTCCAACTCAGAGTTTATCAGATCAAAGTTCATATTAAATAATCAAGTCAGGGTTCCGAACAACAATCCTTTATTCATGATTTTCATAAAACGATCCTTTAAAGTAGTTTTCATAAAAATAATCTTTCAAAACGGTTTTTTTCATAAAAATAGTCTTCCAAATATAGTATTCACAAAAGTTAGTAACATTTTATATAAAAGTGGTTTCGCCTCATTGATAAACATCTTTTTAAAATGGTTTTTCTCAAAACATTTTCAAGGCATAATTATAAAAGGTTTTGATAACATAGCTTCATATTAGAGGTCATATCAAATGGGATCAACAGAGAAGGTTCAAGCGAAAGGGAATCATAGCAATCAAATCAGAAAATTAACGGATCAGAATACGAAAGAGATCATGAGAAACCTTAAAAGAAAAGGTCAGAATATCTGTACCTCATACCGCAACCGAAAACACAACAGAAAATATCAAGGTCGGAAGCAGACTCCATCTCCAGCGAATCTACACGAATTCATGACTGACTTATTAAAACGTATTTAATTCAGATTACTTATTTTAGTCGGCTTTTCCAGTTTTAGTAACTTTCCATCTTTAGCAGGTTTCCATATTTAGCAAATTTCTATTTTTAGAAAGTTTCCATATTTGGTAAGGTCCCATAATTAGGAGATTAAAGTATTTTAACTTAAGTTAAGTCGTAATTAATTATATTATGGACATAGGGTATATTTTAACAAGTTTAGATAGTTCAGGGTTAAATGTGACAAGTTTTCATAAATTAGGGTTTTAATTGTAAATATTCCAAAGTCAAGGGTTTTAAATGAAAATATTGCAAGTTACTGATTAAAACACATATTTTATTCAGAATCACCTTTTAGTCCTTTAAGTTTCATAATTTACACTTTACACCCTTTAATTATCAAAATTACAAAATAAACCTTATAATTACATAGTTTACAATTTAACCCATATAATATCCATAATTACACAATTGACACTCACATTTACTAAATTATAGATTATACCCTTAAATATAAGTGTGGTACGAATTCAAACCCCTTAGTTTCACATAATTACATTTTTAGTCCCTCCATTTAAAATAATGTAATACGAAACCCTAATTTCCCATTTAATTCCAAATCTTGCAAATTTACACATAAGACCCTCATGTTATAATTTTTATATATTCTTCCAGATCTATATAACATTACAAAAATATCCCACAAGTTTTAATAATTACAAAACACCCCCTTATCATTTTAAAATCAAATCGTTACACATTTTAAGTTTCAATTCTTAACCTTAATCTTCCCAAATCATTTAGCCATCATTATCACATCACAATTACACATTTACATCACCAAATCCAGATTTTAAAACCCTAATATCAGATCGCAACCCTAGTTCCTTTTATTTCCATTCGAAATCCAAAAACCCGCTTTTACTTTAAATTCGTTACACTTTATTTCGACCTTAACAAATCAAACTATTATTTTTCCTGGATCATATACATCATATGGAGTCTAACAAAAATAATCTCCATGCCCATAAAATTCGTTTTCAATATTTTAGGATTTACACCCGTTTTAACACTCTAAATTCACAACGATTAACCTAGGATTCTACAATTCGAAATACTATTTTTCCCAGCTTATATGATGACCAAGGAACTCATAAAATTTAATAAGGTAACCCAGAAAAATCGTATAACCCATTTTACACAATTATATTTCAAACGACCCATTAAGCTTTGCATGATTCGAAACCTGCATTTTTACTAAATCATATATGATATAATAAGTGTAATAAAAATACCAAATCAATTGTTGAATGTGTGAATGAGCCAAAACGAATTTAGGCTTCTCGGATGGATTTGCGACAAGAAATAAACCTCACGCCCAAACGAAAGAACCTCAAACCTTGAAACCAATTTCCTTAGCTCCCTTAATTGATGTAGAATCCCAGAAAAATCACTCACGAATTTTGGATGGCCGGATCAACGCGTTTAGAATTTTATGTGTGTTTTATTGTTTCGGTTTAGGGTTTTGAGGTTAAAAGGAAGTTTGTTGCAAATAAAAGGCAATTGCCGCGCCAAAGGGGAGGCTTGGATGGCCAAAATTTGGGAATTAACTTGGCCCATTCAATTTTGATGAGTTTCCCCATTTAAATGTATTTATAAAGTTTAATAATAATAGTAATAATAAGTAAAATCATAATTCGGTCCATCAAGGGTATTTTGGGTATTTTCATAATTTTGTACCTTGTAAAAATATTAAATGTAGTTGCCAAAATTATTTGGTATCATATCTTGTTCATTTCCAGAAGTTCGGGATTGATTTGGTACTTTATAAGTTAAATATTAAATTTTTACGATCATAGGGGCAATTTGGTCTTTTTACCATGTTTCGGATTTTTAGGGTTTTACACCCAGGTTCGATTCTAGTCATACACGATTTAATATTTTTCCCAAACTCTAACAGCTCCCACTTGGAAATCTATTAAAAGGGTAATGACATTGGTTAGCGTCTAGCAACACGCCAATGCCCCTAGTACAACTCGGGTGGTGGTCTCCTGGAAAAACCACTTGATGATTAATAATTATACTTATCCTTTTGTTTCTAATACTACATTAATAAAGATATGGATCTAAGTCATTCTTTATTAATAATTCTGTTTCTCGTTGTTTACGATTGAGCAAGATTACCAAATCTTCTGAACATGTTCAGGGGAGATCTTGGGCGTGGCCACGCAAATATCTTGCCAACCCTACGAGGGGCCCAACAGTATTAAACATCAAACTATTTGAAGGAACAAATTCTATCTTAACTACGAGCATAACACATGCACTTCGCAACACTTCCGAAAATAATCCGTATAGCTACCAGTTACGTATAGCGTTAAATTGAATCACAGAAATGCACTACATGCATGACAGTTATCTGGTATCTCAAGTCTGAGGATAACTATATACTCATGATTTACTTGATGACAAGATCTATAAAGCAAACTTATGTCGGCGGGATAAGTCCTGTACTCAAACATTTTGAATATCATGTGAAATTGGTATGACAACGCATCAATATACTTTCAAGTATATTCTACCAATACTCAGATTTGCCTTAGTTTAATGATATTCCCATATCATTAACCGACAACGGACAGTTTAGAATATATAAATATATTCAATGATATAAACATGCAAATATAGGATATATTATTAAGAAAATGATAAACAAACGTAACCCTTATTTTAATTCATTAAAATAATAACTGTTCAATAACATCCCATTATCCAAACACTAAAATAAATCAATGCATGATAATTCTTATTAATGAATTATGCCTCAAGTCATGTCAAACATACTTGCTGACAAGGCATAAATCAACTAATCTTGATCTATGGGAATTTTGAGAATACTTATTTCAAGAATTCAATTAATGAAGTTCTTGTATGTGTGCATTCAACTATATTGATAATGCCACATAATATTTCATAAAATACGTGACATCCTCAACCACGAATTTATGACAATTAAACTATCAAACCTTTTATAGTTAAAGTATTCTAATTCTTTAATGTATAATGCAACTATGCTTACAGTTAAGCATAACTAGTACACATGGCCATTGACTTGGATGAAATCCTACCATGACTAGTATTGAGTATCATCTCAATCTTATTATCATCATTGTATGCAAACAACAATATGCTCTTTAAAATTCCGTAAACTTTAATATCCAATGTGTAATGTTTGATACCTTCCAATCTTTCAAGATTTTTCGGCTATATCAATTACGCAACAATTGCCATATGGTTCATACTTAGAATTTTGGAGCTATTCCAGGATGAGGATGTTAATTCTAAATCCAACCATATCCATTACACTTAGTTATCTAATAACCTTTAATTAGATATTAATATTGTCAAATCATCTTTCATCAAGCATGATACAACAAATAACATGATGTACATGAAAAATCCTTGCATCAAACTTAGATTTATTCATGTCATATCTTTTCAAAGATATGTATCTATCTAGACTTTCTAATAGTATAATCATGTTTATTAGAATCAATAATTTTACCACTTATGTTTATAACAATAAACATATATTCCAAGGCTGTATGTTTATTTTCTAAATCTTCACGTGAAGTTTCATTCCAAACTAAGACTTAACATTTAATGTTAATGGAACGTTACTTCATATATGTTATACAACATATATGAAATAAGGAAATAAATATAACACTCCCACTAGCTTTTAGGAATATTAAGATATTGTCTTATTTTAATTATAAATCAAAACTTGGATTTAATAATTAAACATAAGTGTATCTCCTAGATGCATGCATTAATCCATTCATAAATGATTGCCCTTTGTATACTTCCAAAGATTAATTGAATTCAAATACTCCTTTCAATTACTTATCGTCCTCGCACAAGTAATTACTCAAGAAAGAGTTTTGATATTCCATTGTTAATTTCATATAAATGAAACTAAGAATGACAATCATAATCTTTATACATTTAATGTGTTTAGAAAGAATTTCAATCACAATTAATTGCTTAAGTATGATTGATAATCTTTTCATACATTAAATATGTATACAAAATTTGTCCATATGATTTCTACATAGGAATTTAAATCTCTAGAATTTTCATTCCTTTTGAAGAAACTCATCTTCATTCTATAGTGTAACTATAGGGTTCAAGATTAATTAAGTTTTCAAAACTAATTATCTTTATGGACTGCATCTAATCATTCATAGTATGAGTAACTTGCCAAATTCAATATTTGCAATTCATCAACAGGTTTACCATAATCATGTAACTCATAATCCTCAACATATCATATAAATATTTGAGATATCCTTGCGGATCTATGAATGAGAATTCCATCATCTTGAGATTTAACATTTACATATTTAATCCTCAGCATGACATTTGCTAGTGTATTTTTAGAAGATTATGTATCTTGTAATTTATTTTTTTAAAGATAAAACCTCCCACTTGCCTTTAGCAATTTATAGACTATCTATAAATACTTGGCAAGTAGTGCAACACAAAATTGTTCTCTTTTGGGACATTACAAATACACATTGAGAGTTCCTAACATTAGTTTGTTAATAATCTACTCAAAAGCAGTTTAACAAATTCTGAACTTCAATTTTAAGACTTAATGTGATTCATCACATTCCATAATAAATGGTGTCTTATTAATCTTCTAGGTTGGAGTCTAATTGAGTATATACAATCCATACTCAATTTTTCTAACCTTGATAATTTTTGGAAGAATAGAAGATACAGTTATCTTAATCAAACAATATAACAATAGTTTGATTTTCCTAACTGAACGTACCATAAGCATTATGTATTTCATTAGGATTAATATTGTAAGACAATCTTACAATATGTAAGATAAATACATTTCTTTTGGCTTATCTATTTACCAACTAAGTCAGCTTATGTAGTATATTCACAAGCCAAGAAACATAAGTTTGGGATCTAACTTTGGATCGAATGGAAGAAAGAATTAGAGAGAGAGATGTAGAACCTTAGAGAGAGAAACAAAGAAAGGAAAATGTATTAAACTTTGTGAAGGTCCAACCCTCTCCACATGAGGAGAGGGCTATTTATAGTACTTGATATTACTAGCTAGATTGCCCCTACCGGGCTGTGGAGCAAGCTGACAATGGGTAAAGACCCGACCCACTCCACAATAATAATTATAACTAATCAACTACAAATATTACAAGTTATGCTACGAGCTATTTAACATAAATGAGTGCTCGGGGTGACCGAGTCTTCAACTGAATATTTATATTCCTAACAATCTCCCCCTAAGGGAGGTCACCCCGAAAACAATGTTCAGACTTCAAGCACTCTTTTCATGAATCTTGACTCCGTAGCTCGTAGACATTGATTCTTCAGTTTCATTAGTCATTGTGCCTTCAGCAGTGTTCTTTTGATGACTTTTCTTTGTCTTGGATGGTTTTGAGTATTCTTTGAAAATATCATCCCACTTGAGTCTCCAAGTCATATTTCAGTTGTAAGTCTCCACGTGATGAGATATACTTTGAGCCGACATGCTCACACTATTCTGGGTCATGATCTTCAGCATCAGAGTTAGCAGAAGCAGTGTTGAAGGTCTTTTGGTTGATCATGACTTTGTTGAATTACAGTAATGATGTAGTGTGAACATGTGGTAGTGGATTGGCATCTTTTCTGCAACCAGCTACAGCATCCAACAGCTACAACTGCCAGAAGTTCCTGCATACGACAGTTAGCAATAAAACGTCCGGTACTTACAGGTTCGGACTTCAAGATTGTTAACAGCATAGTGTGAAAACTCTCTCTAATCCTCACCAAGACCGTTCCTAAATCGAAAACCCACAGAGGGTTTTTTAAGATCTTACCGTAGTAAATCAACGATTAGGTAAGTCGCTAGAGATCACTCCACGACTGTAGACCGTTTGGAACCGTCGTGATCACTAAGCGTAATCCACAGGGAATTACCGAAGTGACATGCTTTCAGGGCTGTTTGATGTTGACCCTGGCAGGAATTTCTATTCAATCATTGAGAATTACATTTGTAAATTCTCTCATAAATGTTCTGGCAGATTGCTAAGATCTGCGTAGGACTCATGAGTTTACAACTGGTATCCTTAATGTTGAACAACCAGTGTAGAAATAATTCGTGTTCCTATGAGATCTTATTATGCATCTCGTGGCTCTAGACTCGATAAGTGCATTTTTGGTAGTCGAAGACTGGAGCGGTGTCTCCTGTTTCAATATCAACATAACTCGTAATGAGTAGTCGATAGATTATGCAGGGTTCCCCGTGAGAATGAAACAAGTCCTTTTAAGAGAACTTGAGTGGTTTAGAAGGTTTAGTGCAGTGCGTCACTAGGTCCATGACGTCTTGTTCTTCAATACCGGTGTTACCTTGGTAACTACCAGTAGCATATGAATTGAACCCGGTTTCTGCCCTAAGGTTGAATAATTAGAGGGCTATTTCTTTTCCCCCTTTCTCATTTCATTTCTTTTTAATTCTTCAACCCCTTCTTTCTCCTTACTCACATTACTCCTTTTTTCATAATCATACCTAAGGACTTTCTAATACTAACTATTCGGTATTGTCCTTGGGTAGATCCCTCTGGCTCTGGCGGATCATAGGACGGTTTTCTTAACCTTAGTTACCTTATAACTTCATGACTATCCTATGTTGCCGTTTACCAAAACCTTGAAAAATCTCTCAAAGTGTTCATGATTATGAAACACATTTTTCTAACACTTTGAGAGTTTTATATTTTTCAAATGCTCCCCCTCAACATGTGCTCGGATGATTGTTTTATAAATATGCACATGTTGGGTAGAGCTTGCACTTTTTGAATTGATCCACTTTTAGTGAACATGACCGATTCGAGACACGCTTACTTCACTAGTTAGACTAGCTTGAAATTATTACCCGGCCTGGTCAAGTCCACAGAAAGTTTCTCGAAATAGTACACTCTACTCAGACACATCCTTTTCGAGACACGCTTACATCACTGGTTAGACCAGCTTGAAATTATTACCAGGTGATGAACTCAAATAAGTACATTTTATTACCATCATTTATCCTATTTATTTGACTTGTTTTATTATATTATCTGTGAGAATCGATACGTTAATGTTTACTTTTGTAATTCTCAGGTAAAAACAAGTATTATGTTAAACTTGGCGATTTTGGACTAATTATGGAGCAAAACAAGCAAGAAGTTAAGAGTCTACTGAAATGTACAAGATCAAGAACATTCTGCTCCAGATACGCCGCATCTTACTTATTACATACGGCGCATCACTATCAAGATTTCACAAGATACGATCCAAGACAGCAAGGACATGCGCCGCATCTAAGAATGGAGTTACGCCGCTGATGAAGCGAAAAGTGTACCGCTTTTAAGGGGTCATTTAAGCCCTAAATCGTATTTATTTGATCAAATATTGCCCTAAATCGTTCCTTTTGTCATTTTAGGTACTTTTGAGAAGAAATCTGGAAAAGGAGGCATTTTGGACGTTTTTGGAGCATAAAAGTGAAGAAAACGACAAAGTCTCAAAGATCGGCTAGAAGTTACCTTTGACGGCGTCAGGATTTACTCCAGACGGCGTCATGGCTTGGCAAGAAAAGGTGGATGTGAAATTTACTCATGATAAGCCAGTGAAAATTGCATGTGAATTCTGACGGCGTCACGCTTTAACCTGATCAAGGGAGTCACGGCTTAATTCAAAGAGGGACGGCGTCACGTTCAAGGTCTGACGGCGTCAAGCCTTGATAAGCCAGAACGGATTTTGGAGAGCTAAAGAGGGACGGCGTCAAGAAGGTCATCCGGGAACCCTAGAAGCGGCGAGGTGACGGCGTCACACTCCATAACGTGACGCCGTCAGATGTAAAAATCTATATATAGTTTTCTAATTTTTTGTCATTAGTGGGGAACTTAGTGTGGAATTTTTGGGAGAAAACCCTAAGACGATTTTAGCATCTTTTTCAAGGCTTTTTGCCTTGAGATCTTCCATGTTACATTGAAGATAAGTTATCAATTAATCATTCAATATGTCTATGTGTTGTTTGATTCTATCTTGTTCTTGTCTTTTGATTAATATGTTAGGCTAGATTTATCTTGTGTTTGCTTAGATCTAATGAAACCTAGCTATTGATTATTGGTTATTAGTGTGTTATTAGTTGTATTGGATGATTGTTTATCTATGTTAGGCTTAAGAAAACTGGCTAACTTCCTATTCGGTAACTTGCTTGAACGTCTTAAGAAACATGAACCAAATGCGTACTAAAGGTTTTTATGGTTGTATTTAATGCACAAGCGAATTCTAGTGATCCCATGTTAGGAGCTTCCTAGCCGGCTCGACATAGGAGTGAAGTAGGAGCTTGTAGAGTTGGGGAAGTACGTACGCCACCCCACGATTGGTATTAAGGAATACACCCGTCATCCACGCAACTAATACACACTAATCAACCGGTAAAAGATAGTTAGGGAGTAAGGAAATCTAAGTGAACACATTTCTCTACACATAAGTTTCCACCAACTTTTTATTTTCAGTTATTTATTTTATTTGCATTTGTAGTTATTTGGGTTAGTTGACTAGCAACTAATTCCGCCCACTCCTTCAAACCCGAGATTTTACTTGCTTTCATAAAAAAAAAATATAAAAACATAAAAAGAATCTTCTCTCACCCTTAGACCTATTAGAGTAGTCTTTCATACCTAACGAACACTATTCCCTGTGGAGAACGATCAATCCCCCGTACTTACCACTACACTATACTACATCGGTCAGGTACACTGCCTGGTGGGGTTGTAAGCCTCTTGAGATCCCTCGAGAGGTAAAACCTGTTGTAAGGTTGCAAAACCACGCATCAGGTTTTTGGCGCCGTTGCCGGGGAATAGTTATTGTTTAGGTTGAATTTTTATTTTATTAGGTCTACTCACTAGATTCCTTTCTAGTGAGATTTTTATTTTATTTTTCTAGGTTTTCTTTAGTCTATCTATTTTCTTCGTTTCTTTGTTCGTAACCATTACCATTAGACATCATGGAAGATGGTAATATCCTTAATCCCAACAACCCACCACCACAACAACCACCACCTCCTAGAGCCCGTACTTTAGGAGAGTACTCCCGTCCTAGCCACCATGGCTATCGAAACACCATTGAGCTCACTCAAGGAGCCAATATCACACCCTTGCGATCCGACACCATCCGGTTGGTGCAAAGCGGATGCGCATTCCATGGACTTCGTTCCGAAGATCCTAATCAACATCTCAAGGACTTTCTCAAAATCGTTGATTCTATAGACCTTGATGTTGCCACTCGAGAGACGACCCGACTGCGTCTCTTCCAATTCTCTCTGCGGGACCAAGCTAGTCAATGGCTAGAGCGTCAACCCGCAGGATCCATCACCTCTTGGGATGATCTCACCACTCGTTTCCTTGCTCAGTTTTTCCCACCGGGAAGAACTACCATGCTAAGGAATGATATCTTGATGTTCCAACAACGTTAAGGCGAAACTCTCTTCGAGGCATGGACTCGATTCAAGGATTTACTCCAAAAAGTCCCTCATCATGGCATAGAACTTTGGCTCCAAGTCCAAATCTTCTATGACCATATCAATCTCTCCACGAGGCAAACCATTGACCAATCGGCCGGTGGTAAGCTACGTGATCTAAGTGCGGAACAATCATGGGCTCTCCTAGAGGATCTTGCTCTTTATGACAACGAAAGTTGGAGTGATCCCCGTGATTTGAATAAAACGGTCAAGGCAATATCTTTGCCTTCGAACAATTCAAGCACTTCCGACCGTAGGATCATAGAACTTGAAGACCAGGTCAAGTTTCTCATGAAATCCTACGAGGCTCCTAAACTTTCAAGCCAAGTGAACATAATCACTTCTTCATGTGAATTATGTAGTGGTCCCCATGACACTCGTGATTGCATGGAACTCCCCGAACAAGCTTTTGTGGACTACGCATCCTCGCGTACCGACGGAGCGGGAGACAAGTGGTACACTTTCAAACCCGAGCCAAACCATTACGGTGATTCATACAACCCCTCATGGAAAAATCACCCGAACCTTAGGTGGAAACAAAACCAAAACACACAACAAACCAATTCTTCCAACCCACCTAATCGTTTCCAATCAAGCGGTTCCAACTCGAACCGTACTTTCAACAACAATCCTTCCGGCAATGGTAGTACCAATAACTTTGAAGGATTGATGTCCCAATTTATGGCATCTCAAGAAGCTCGTTTAGCCAAGTTTGAAGCCGATTTCAAACAAAAACAAAGCGAGATGACCAATAAGATTGACACCTTGTTGAAAGCCCTCAATGACCGAGAAATGGGAGCACTCCCTAGTAACACGGTCAAGAACCCGAAACTAAACGTCAACGCCATTTCGTCGGTTTCGTCTCCTAGTTCTTGTCCACAATATTATTCAGTCAATTCCATGAGCACGTGTTTCAAACAAACCCAAGTCGTTGCAAATGACCAAGAAGTTATGACATCCAAATTGGTCAACAACATAGTTGAAACACCTCCCACTCAAAACCTTGACGAAGAATTCAAGGAGCTCCACCTTGAAAGTCCGGTTGTTGATGAGTTGGATGAAAAGAAGCTCAAGTTAGGCGAAAAAGGGACCGCCTTTGTTCAAAATAAGCTACCAAAGAAATTAGATGATCCGGGCCTATTTGTTCTACCTTGCAAGATTGGTAATTCGGAGGCTTATGACACATTAGCCGATCTTGGATCAAGCCTTAACTTACTTCCGTTACCTCTCTACACCTCTCTAAAACTAGGAAAACTTGAAGAAACCGAGGTGATAATAGGTTTAGCGGATGGAAGTGTTGCTTACCCGGTTGGAGTAGTTAAGGACGTGTTAGTGCACATTGGAAAACTAACCATTTTAGCCGATTTCCACGTCCTTGATATGGTTAGCGACCCTACATGCCCCTTGTTGATAGGTAGAGGATTTTTGGCGACCGCTAGTGCTATGATTGATTGTAAGGAATCTAAGATAGCGGTAGGAGAAGGAGATACTTGGTCAGTCTATGATGTGAAGAAACACGCCTATGATACTAGTGAGGAACTGACACCCCATTGGTTAGAATTAAATAGGAGACCATCTAGATATGGACCTTGGATAGATAGAGGCTTCATAGGACCCCAACGCCCATTTTACCTAGAAGAGGACTTTGTGAACCGAACACATACGGTAGAACAACTCTTGGCTAGGGACACCGAATTGGATCCATTTGAAGACCCTCTAGTTTTTAGAAGGATGATTGAGTTCCTAGGAGTTTTGCCAATTAACCTAGGGATGAATAAGTGGACTTGTGAGGAGGATGATCACAAATGGGATTGGGACAAACCACCCAAAGATGGAGATGGGTCATGGCATATTAAGATGACATTGTATGACCCGGATGGAGAGAAGTTTGAAAAGATATATCGTACTAAGCGGACCAATAGGAAACTTCAATCCAAGCTTAACCCTAAAGACGTCCTCGATGACGAGCTCACTTACATAGGGTAGAGTGACTTTGAGTCTAGCTACAAGACTCGTTAATAAAGAAAAGCGCTTCTTGGGAGGCAACCCAAGCAATCTTTATTTGCTTTTTGTGTTTATTTATTTGTTTGTTTGATTTTATTTGTTTCCGTATGTGTGTTTAATTTTTATTCTTATTGATTCATGTTCAAAACTAATTTGTGAAAATGCTTTATTTTGTTTTTAACTTCGTCTTAACTACATATAAAGGTATTTTGCAAAAGATAAGTGTAAGGGAAATCTAAATCGGTTTATTAGAACACAAATGAACATGAATCGTAATAATATTAAATTAACATACATATTCGTATTTGTTTGAGTCAAATGCTTGTATCGAGTCATAGTGATGTTTTGCAGGATTTCCAGGAAGTAAGGTAAAGGTTTTTCAAGAAATTTTCCGGAAACTTAAAATGAGAATTTTTGTCAGGTCATTTCTGACGGCGTCAGGGTCTATAACCTGACGGCGTCAGATTTAATTTTCAGAAATTTTTGAAAGTTTTGTTTTCATAAAAAGTTTTTATTAAATCTATAACTTATAATCTCCAGGAATCTGCAAAATTATCATTCCACAAGCATTATATCCTTATATATATAGATTTATCCCGCCGATGTTATGCAGGTTTTCGTGTTTGTTTTCTCAGGTTTAACAGGTTATTTTGGACAAGGAGATGTTTATGGAATCAAGCTTATGGCGATGCATTAGTCATGGAGCTTCTACATTACCTTGGAGGAAGATCTAACCGTGTAACTTCATTATCCACCGAGCGAATCAGGGGAGTATTTGATTTCATTCTTTTACTTTATGCTTTTACATCTTATTATTTGAACATTGGGGACAATGTTCATCTTAAGTGTAAGGGGGGGTAAAAGTACGATTTTAGAGAATGCTCTTACGCTTGATTTTTGTTTGTTTAAAGGTAGTTGTGTAATAAAACTGAGAGAAATACCTGTTAGGGTAATTTTAGTGCCAAATTTAAAATTTTTTACAACATTTAGGAGTGAAACTTTGATCTTAATGAGCGTCTCATGGATAGGAGATTTATGACTAGCACAAAACCGTACCACTAAAAAATTTTCCACCCCCAAATATGTGAGGTTCGCCCCTAGAATTGGTAGGAAAAGCATTTATGCTATGATGTGTGTACCGGTAGCACTTAGATTCTAGAACTTGCGTTAGGACCATTCCGAGGCCACAAGTGAGACTACATTCGTGTAGTTAGATTTACTACATGATAAGAGGCATTAGGATTAACCCATTGTTTTACACCTGTGTTTTTGTTATAATTACATTGGCTACATTGGCCAAGTAATTCTCCCACACCCTTTGCGTTGTACTCATTTTTGGTACACGATACCCCTAGTACACCCCTCAGAGCCTATCTTTTCGTTTCGACCTTTAAGCATTTTACTTAAAGGAAGAATTTGTTACACCCCACTAAAATGTACACCCAAATCGCCTTAGCCTACCTTGTATGCACTCATTTTTAGTGCATTATTGTGACAACATTTGTTTAAACCCAAGTTAATTATCTAGTTGATTACATGGTTGCTAAGTCGAGTCATATCCTTGTACATATTGTTTTGGGACGATTGGGACTCATGGGTAAAGTACTAGTGTAATGAAGTAATGGGGAAGAACATCATTTATTACCCCCATATGTGCTAAATGTTTTAAAAAGTACTCCAAGTTTTTCGATTATCTTAATTCGAGTCATTAGAATAGTTATTTGTAAAGTTATGTAAAAGTTCAAGTGTAAGGGGGATGCAATACTCCTATGATGTATTATTTTGGATGGTAGGGCAAAAGTGTATGCAAAAAAAAAAAAAAAAAAAAAAAAAAAAAAAAAAAAAAAAAATTCGAAAAAATCAAGAAAAATACAAAAAAATGAGAAAAAGAAAAATAGAAAAAACATACGGACTACCATCCCGTTTTATTTTATGATTATTTTATGCTTTTGTTATTTTCTTTCATTAGCTTAAGATTGAGTCGAGTCTTGGCTTAGCAACATTGTATAGTACATGTAATTAATCAAGATCTTTAACTCGCCACCAGTAAAATATCCCTTATCCAACAAAACCGTGTTTTCCTTTTCCCTACACCTAACGTTATAACCCATGTAAAAGCCCTCTTTGATAGTTTATCTTAGGTGCTTACGCCTAGTGGAGGAGGTTTTCGATCCTTTCCCAAGCCTATGGTAATCTATTTGCTATGACAGGTAGTGAGAGATATTATCCGTTTTCATTTATGAGATTTATTTTGATGACACTTGAGAGATGTGAGTATCTAAACACTACTTGTGAGGTGCTAGTTTATAATCTCCGTGCTTATTATGATTAAAGTGGAACGATTATTTGTTGTAATTACTTTTATGTTTGCATTAAATGACCCCTAACTTGTATTTTGATTAGAATAAAAGCACATTTGCTTGAGGACAAGCAAATCTCAAGTGTAAGGGTATTTGATGAAGCGAAAAGTGTACCGCTTTTAAGGGGTCATTTAAGCCCTAAATCGTATTTATTTGATCAAATATTGCCCTAAATCGTTCCTTTTGTCATTTTAGGTACTTTTGAGAAGAAATCTGGAAAAGGAGGCATTTTGGACGTTTTTGGAGCATAAAAGTGAAGAAAACGACAAAGTCTCAAAAATCGGCTAGAAGTTACCTTTGACGGCGTCAGGATTTACTCCAGACGGCGTCATGGCTTGGCAAGAAAAGGTGGATGTGAAATTTACTCATGATAAGCCAGTGAAAATTGCATGTGAATTCTGACGGCGTCACGCTTTAACCTGATCAAGGGCGTCACGGCTTAATTCAAAGAGGGACGGCGTCACGTTCAAGGTCTGACGGCGTCAAGCCTTGATAAGCCAGAACGGATTTTGGAGAGCTAAAGAGGGACGGCGTCAAGAAGGTCATCCGGGAACCCTAGAAGCGGCGAGGTGACGGCGTCACACTCCATAACGTGACGCCGTCAGATGTAAAAATCTATATATAGTTTTCTAATTTTTTGTCATTAGTGGGGAACTTAGTGTGGAATTTTTGGGAGAAAACCCTAAGACGATTTTAGCATCTTTTTCAAGGCTTTTTGCCTTGAGATCTTCCATGTTACATTGAATATAAGTTATCAATTAATCATTCAATATGTCTATGTGTTGTTTGATTCTATCTTGTTCTTGTCTTTTGATTAATATGTTAGGCTAGATTTATCTTGTGTTTGCTTAGATCTAATGAAACCTAGCTATTGATTATTGGTTATTAGTGTGTTATTAGTTGTATTGGATGATTGTTTATCTATGTTAGGCTTAAGAAAACTGGCTAACTTCCTATTCGGTAACTTGCTTGAACGTCTTAAGAAACATGAACCAAATGCGTACTAAAGGTTTTTATGGTTGTATTTAATGCATAAGCGAATTCTAGTGATCCCATGTTAGGAGCTTCCTAGCCGGCTCGACATAGGAGTGAAGTAGGAGCTTGTAGAGTTGGGGAAGTACGTACGCCACCCCACGATTGGTATTAAGGAATACACCCGTCATCCACGCAACTAATACACACTAATCAACCGGTAAAAGATAGTTAGGGAGTAAGGAAATCTAAGTGAACACATTTCTCTACACATAAGTTTCCACCAACTTTTTATTTTCAGTTATTTATTTTATTTGCATTTGTAGTTATTTGGGTTAGTTGACTAGCAACTAATTCCGCCCACTCCTTCAAACCCGAGATTTTACTTGCTTTCATAAAAAAAAAATATAAAAACATAAAAAGAATCTTCTCTCACCCTTAGACCTATTAGAGTAGTCTTTCATACCTAACGAACACTATTCCCTGTGGAGAACGATCAATCCCCCGTACTTACCACTACACTATACTACATCGGTCAGGTACACTGCCTGGTGGGGTTGTAAGCCTCTTGAGATCCCTCGAGAGGTAAAACCTGTTGTAAGGTTGCAAAACCACGCATCAGCCGCATCTTCTGGCGGTGTACGAATATTCCTGAATATATTAATCTTGGACCCCACGCGAAGTTAAGTCAATGCGCCGCATCTACTTATCCTATGCGCCGCATCTTACCCTCAGACAGAAACTATAAATACCCCAAGACCAGACGAATTTCAGGAGGCTAATACCGAAGAAGACCGAAGACCACAGAAACCCTAGGCCGAATTCAGTCGAAGTAGCAGCACAAGACACACCTTGAACGAAGATACAAGAGCTGTAAGAAGGTCCTGCATGCATTTAATTCATTAAGTAGTTTTGTTTTATTGTATTAGTATACTTTAATTGGTCAGGATTGATGGGCTTGTGTTATGTTATCATTCACTTCAACTCCCCTTAAAATTGCTTTCCCATTAATTAAAGTTTATATGTTGATGTCTTTGGTGACTTTTATTAGTGCATTGATAACCTCTGTGTCTAGCTGAGCATTGCTTGGGTCGCCATGCCCCTTCCTCGCCTGTTTATTAGATCGCCTATGCATTCTATCGTCTGTAGAAAAGTAGGAAGAAAGATAAATAGGATAGTCATAAGTAATCATTAAGGGTTTACTCGCCGATAAGATTAGAACCAACGAGAAAGGACTTAATCTCGGTGCGTTGCATCGAACTATACACTTCATATAAAACTAGCAATAAAACAAGTGACAAGCTACTTAACTATCAGGACAGGTCTTCTTATTGTCTCAAGTATTTATCTGTGTACGTGTGTGCTACTCGCTGATTCGTGCTCATTAGTTTAGTTTATTATTTAATTGCCACCAAACCGTGCCAGTCTCTCAGGCTGAAACCCCCCTTGCGTTAGATTAGGTTGTATAGCTAACTTAAGATATTAAAATACTGATTAGAATAACTAGATAGTACGTTCCACTCTTAGTGATCGACACTCTACTTACCATTATATTCATACTGACCGGGTACACTACTCGTTAAAGTGTGTGTTATTGATAAGTCGGCTAAATATAAATTTAAAACTTGAATACTGCTAAAACTACAACGACATATCGTGGATATAAAATTAGAGCAATACGACACGCACATCAAGTTTTTGGCACCGTTGCCGGGGAGTGAATTGTTATTATCTGTTAATTTGATTAGTATTTTAATTATTTTTTTCTTTTTAATTTTTAATCTAACCGCTAACTCTGTTGTATATTAGGTTAATTTGCATTCATTGTATTATTTTGCAAATTTTCTGTTTTTGTGTGTTTTTGTTTTTGTTTATTTTCGTTTGTTTTTATTTGTGTTTTTATTTTTCGTATTTTATGTATTCTGCTATCGTTGTACTGAGCTAATATAAACGATACGGCGCATCTATTTTCTTAGATACGGCGTATTGCGTTTAATTTTTATAAAATACAACGCGTTTAATTAATTCGATACGACGCATCTTTCCCCAAGATACGGCGTATCTGTTTTTAATAAGAAATTTTTTTCTAAGCGATAACGCCATACGACGTGTTAATACAAATAGCGTCTCAAAAACGTTATTTATATTCTTTGATCTTTTCATTAGTTTTGTTAATGACAAATAAAAGGAATATCTTTTAGCAAATAATAAATACTAGCTTAAGTCTCTTAAGTACACATTTTACACTTCACATATTAACCAAGAATTACAAGTTTGCTTATTTAGTAACTTGTTTCCTTAAAAGGAAACTTTAATTCTAAAACCATTCCATGACATCATTGCATGCATCACATACAATATATCTTGGTTAGATTTGCAAGATACATAGTTCACATTTGAGGATCTTGGATGATTTGGTAAGATACAACTAAGATATGGTAAGAGACAACTAAACCTTAGCTGTCACATCCCACGGATCCAAATCATATGAAGGACGGATCCCATGTGAGGGATCCGTGGGATCCGTGAGCTGAAGATCAGCTTGCCTATAAATAGGAAGCTGATCATTTGGCTCTCTCATCACTCATATAGCTTTAACACATATATTCATTCAGTACATATCTTACTAACATCATTCATAGTTGCATTTCACTTTGATCTTTCATTTTGTAGAGAAGAGATCAAGCATTCAAGGATCTACAGAACCGTAATCCTTTAGTTGCATTACTGTGTGATATTGTAGTTTGTTTCACACATCATATCTATCATTTGTAATCAGTGAGTGTGGTTAGTGCTTTAGTCCTCAAAGCACAAAGAGTGTAGGGAGTGGTTGTACCCGTGTAAAGAACTCGACATCTAGCTTAGTGTCGGTAAAGTAATTAGGCGACGTCAGGTTGGTTCTACCTTGTGAAAGAACCCGGTGTTTAGCTTAGTACCGGAAAAGGAAGTAAGCGACGTGTAAAGATTTTCTCCGCCTAGAAAAGGAGTTTGTTTCTTAGTGAAAGATAAACTCTCGAGTAGGAAACTCGGGGAGTGGAGTAGGGCAAGGAAGAGAGTCCTTGTAGCCGAACCACTATAAACAACAGTGTCGTGTGGTTTGATCTTTCCTCTCTTTATCTTTTGTTTACATTGTGTGATTATTTATTTGTGATTGTTTCCTTTGAAATTAACATATAGTAACAAAGCAAATAAAACTTTAAAACGGTAAAAATTATTCAACCCCCCTTCTAGTTTTCCACAATTGGCATCAAGAGCTACGTTACTTAAGATCTTTAAAATATATTGTATTTTAAAACTTAAAACGATCCATGGATTTTGAAAACTTTAAAGAAGGGCAATCTATGCAGAGACCACCTCTATTTGAACCAAATTGTTTTATTTATTGGAAAAATCGCTTTGAGACTTATGTAAAGTTAAAGGACATAGATCTATGGTATATTATAGTTGATGGTGATTACAAACCTATTAGTAATAATATTTCGGGTGGTCGGGATGAAGGAGCTTCTCTTACTCGTCACAGTGATGAGCAAAAGAAACTAATTGCCAAAAATAATGAAGCCAAAATGATGCTTTATAATGCCTTACCTAAGAAAGAATATGAAAGAGTTTTTATGTGTAAAACAGCTAAGGATATTTGGCAATCTCTTATTATCACACATCAAGGGAACTCACAAGTAAAAGATAACAAAATTGATCTTCTTGTCCAACAATACGAACAATTTGTTATCTCTGAAGATGAGACCATTGATAGTGCGTTTGCTAAGTTCAATACTATTATTACATCACTTAAAGCACTTGATGAATCTTTTTCTAGTAAGAATTTTGTCAGGAAATTTCTAAGAGCACTCCATCCGAAATGGAGAGCAAAGGTGACAGCTATTGAAGAATCTAAAGATCTCTCAAGCATGACATTGGATGAGCTCATAGGAAACCTTAAAGTTCACGAAATGATTATGGAAAAAGACTCGAAAATTGTCAAAGGCAAAAAGGAGAAGATTAAGTCTATTGCCTTGAAAGCCAAAGTCGAGTCAAGTGATGATGATGAGTCTTGTTCAAACAGTGATGATGAAGAATATGCCATGGCCGTGAGGGATTTCAAGAAATTCTTCAGGAGACGAGGAAAGTTTGTAAAACCACCTCGTGATGAAAAGAAATCCTCTCGGAAAGATCGTGACGATAAGAAAGGTAAGGTTGATAGGAAATGCTATAGGTGTGGTGACTCCAGTCACTTAATAGGAGAATGTCCAAAGCCTCCAAAGACCAAGTCTCAAAGAGCCTTCGTTAGTGGAGCTTGGAGCGATAGTGAAGGAGATGATGATGATGAGCCTAAGAACAACGAAATGGCACTTATGGCTAATGACACAGAAGAGGTACATTCTGATTCATACTCCTCTATAGATGACGAAACCTTAGAAGTAGAATATAACAAACTGTGTGACGTTACTTTAAAAATCATAAACAAAAACAAGTTTTTGAAAACAAAGACAACACTTTTAGAAAATGAAGTATTTTGGCTTAAAGAAAAAGCAATACGAATTGAAAAAGGTAAAGATAGTAAAGAAACGTGTGTGTCTTGTCAAGAACTAAAACTTGAATTAGAAACCTTAAGAACCACACAGGAAGATTTGATCAAACAAAATTCAAAGTTTAAAAGGTTTGATAAAAACATAAGTTGTGCAGATGAAATAATGAAAATGCAAAAACTACCTCATGATAAAACAGGACTAGGCTTTATGAAACTAGGAACCTTAAGTGATTATAAGGAACAGACTGTGAATAAAACTGATTCAACCAAATTGGACACTCACGGATCCGACGGATCCAAAAATTTGGATCCGCCAAGTGTATCCAAAGGATCCGCGAGTACTGAAGTTGAACAGAAGGTTCACAAAGTCGACCGTTCCGAGTTTGTTAAAGTTACTAAGAAACCTAACAGTAGTATAACCAATAATAAACATAAACCAGCAGTATCTTTAGGAAGAGGACAAGCTAGAAATGAATATAGAGTTAAAACGGATCAACAGAGACCTCAAATAAGTTTTCCCAAACACCCCTTTCCTAAGAGTATAGTTAATCCACAACATACTTATCAAAATAATTGGAACCAAAACATACCTAGAAACTTTCATGGTCCTAGTTATATGTCATGGAACAATTGTCCACCATTTACATACATAAACCATGATAATGTCATGTTTAACCCAAACGGACCCATGAGATATTGGGGACCAAATGCTTGAGTCTTTTATGAACTTAGGTATGCTTGAAAGTTGATCTTGAACCTGATGAGTGGATCAAAGATAGTGGGTGCTCAAGACACATGACGGGAAACAAAAATCTTTTCTCAACCTATCAAGTGTATGACGGAGGTAATGTCACATTCGGTAGCAAGCTTAAAAGTAAAATCATCGGAAAAGGTACAATCTCCCATGACTCTCTATCTATTGATGATGTTGCTCATGTAGATAATTTAGGATTTAATTTACTTAGTATAAGTCAATTGTGCCGCAAAAAGTATAACGTCCTTTTCAGTGAAAATGGAAGTAAAATACTTAAAGATGGCATAACCGTAGGAAAAGGTGTTTTAAAGAATAATGTCTATGTTATGAAATTGGATAAAACACCTAAAGATAAGTTATGTCTTACCTCTTTGGACGAAAACTCAACTCTATGGCATCGACGCTTAGGTCATGCTAATATGAGGCTTATTCAATCTTTGTCATCCAAAGAACTCGTTAGGAACCTACCCAAGTTGAAATATGACCAACACTTTTGTGATGCTTGCAAAATTGGGAAACAAGTACATAATAGCCATAAGGCTAAAAACATGGTATCTACATCTAGATGCCTAGAATTATTACATATGGATTTGTTTGGCCCGTCGGCTATACAAAGTTATGGAGGAAGTTTTTACACTTTAGTCATAGTAGATGATTACTCTAGATATACATGGACAAAGTTTTTGAAAACTAAAAATGAGGCATTCGACAAATTTGAAATTCTAAGCAAGAAAATTCAAAATCAAATAGGAAGTAATATAGTATCTATTAGAACTGACCATGGTCGAGAATTTGACAATGAAATTCAATTTGGAAATTTTTGTGATAATAATGGAATAACTCATAATTTCTCAGCTCCTCGTACACCTCAATCTAATGGTGTAGTAGAACGTAAAAATAGAACAATTCAAGAAATGAGTAGAACTATGTTAAATGAACAAAACATACCACAAAAGTTTTGGTGTCACGCTGTAGATACTTCTACATATATCCTAAATAGAGTTTTAATTAGAAAATTTTTAAATAAAACTCCTTATGAAATTTATCGAGGCAAAAAGCCTACATTAGGATATTTTAAAGTTTTTGGAAGCAAGTGCTTCATTTTAAACACAAAGGATTATCTCACTAAGTTCGACCCAAAGTCGTATGAAGGAGTATTTCTTGGGTACTCACAAAACAGTAAAGCATACATTGTATTAAACAAGGAAACATCAAGAGTCGAGGAATCGTTGAACGTAACATTCAACGAAAGTCCACCTCCCTCTAAGACATCACCTTTGGTAGATGATGACTTAGTTGAAAGTCAAATGGTTAATGATATAGAAAACATTAAAAATGACAATGAACCCGTAAAAGGAGAAATAGTCAATATTAAAGAAACTAAAAGTCATCCATTAGAAAACGTCATAGGAAAACTTAATGAAAGGACATTAAGATCCAAAGCTCAAAATGAAAGTAATTATTTTTGTTTTATTTCAACTATTGAACCTAAAAATATAGACGAGGCAATAAAAGATGAATCTTGGGTAATTGCTATGCAAGAAGAACTTAATCAATTTATTAGAAATGATGTTTGGACATTGGTCCCTCCACCTAAAAACCAAACCATAATAGGCACCAAATGGGTCTTTAGAAATAAAATGGATGAAAAAGGTATTATATCTAGAAATAATGCTTGGCTAGTAGCTCAAGGTTACAATCAACAAGAAGGTATAGATTACGATGAAACCTTTGCACCCGTAGCTAGACTTGAGTCTATTAGAATATTACTTGCATATGCATGTGTACATGATTTTAAGTTATTTCAAATGGATGTCAAAAGTGCTTTCTTAAATGGTCTTATAAATGAAGAAGTATATGTTGCACAACCTCCCGGCTTTGCCGACTTTGAAAAACCAAATTATGTTTTCAAACTTAAGAAAGCTTTATACGGACTTAAGCAAGCACCAAAGGCTTGGTATGATCGACTTAAGACTTTCCTAGTTGACCATAAGTATACCATGGGCCTAGTAGATAATACTCTCTTCACCAAGAAAAAGGGATCACATATTATCATAGTCCAAATATATGTGGATGACATTATATTCGGTTCAACTTGTCAAGAGTTATGCGACGATTTCTCAAAAATCATGCATGACGAGTTTGAAATGAGTATGATGGGGGAACTAAACTTTTTCTTAGGTCTCCAAATTAAACAATTAGAAGATGGGATATTCTTCAACCAATCAAAGTATATCAAAGATATGCTTAAGAAGTTTGGTCTTGAAGACTCAAAACCCATGAGAACACCCATGTCCTCCGAAACCAAACTTACTAAGGATGAAGAAAATGAATCCGTAGATAGCACTAAATATAGAGGAATGATTGGTAGTTTACTCTATCTTACGGCTAGTAGGCCTGACATTATGTTTAGTGTTTGTCTATGTGCACGTTTTCAAGAAGATCCAAAAACGTCCCATCTTGAAGCCGTTAAAAGAATATTTAGGTATATCAAAGGTACTACACACTTAGGATTATGGTATCCCAAAGGAACGGGTGTAGAAACCATAGTGTATACTGACTCAGATCACGCAGGTGATTATGTTGATAGGAAAAGTACTAGCGGTATTTGTACTTTTGTAGGATATTGTCTAACATCATGGTTCGCTAAGAAACAAACTGCCCTCGCAATCTCAACAACAGAGGCAGAGTATGTGTCTGCAGGAAAGGCGTGTCAACAAGCACTGTGGATGAAACAAGCTCTCGTCGACTATGGAATTGAACTCAACAACATTCCCATTCTTTGCGACAACAAAGGTGCTATCGATCTAAGCAAAAATCCAGTCCAACACGCTAGAACCAAGCATATTGAAATACGCCATCACTTCCTTCGCGACAATGTACAGAAGGGAATCATCTCAATTGAGAAAGTTTCCTCAGAGGACAACATTGCCGATATTCTCACAAAACCACTTAAACGAGAACCTTTCAACTATCTTAGACTTGGATTAGGATTAATGGAACCTAGTGATTAGGTGAAACATAAGTACAAACATTAGTTTAGCCACACACGACACCAAACCAAAACATGTGTTCTGATCCGCGGTTCCAATCGACAACAAAGACGGATCCTTTGTTTTGGATCCGCCGGATCTGTCGCATGCTGAGTTCAGTTTATTATTTAATAAACAAGAACAACTACTATTCATTCCTCACTCCAAAACATATCACCTTACTATACCCGACACACACTTAATCTCCATCACAATTTAGACCATTTTCTTCCACAAATTTGTGCTTCTAACATCACTGTAAGTATTCTTATCATATTTATACTTCGGATCTGCGTCTAGGATTTCCATTTCATGCACAAAACATAAACTTGGGGTATATGCATAATTCTTGAAAAATCATGAAGCATATTTACTGCATTATACTTAAAAACATGTTTTTCTTAGTTAGGAATTGCATCTCATAGCACATTGTTTTAATTTAACAAAAACCCCATGAAACTTTTTCACTAAAATCTTCTAACGACTAGGTAAAATGATTTTTTCTTACATTGTTCATACAAATGCAAAAACGTTATCTTTTAGACTTCACTTGCATAATGTCTCTTGAATGCTAAAGGGAATACATAATTAATATGTATTTTCGGGTACATTCAACCGTAGCTACATTGAAATAGGAGCGTTTGGGTTATCTCTCGTTTGTAAACAAAATTTGCATAAACTAATTTTTCTTGCATCAAAAGGAGTCGAGATAACCGCACCTCCACATTGTCCCCATGTAGGCACACACTAGGAATTTTACACTTCCTTTGATCATCTTAACTAAAACTATGTAACTTTTGTATTTAGGAAAATCATGCCTCCCGCAACCAACTACGATCACAAAAGAACCGTTAACTACTTACCCAATGTCCACAAAACCAAAGGTCTAACCAATGCCCAAATCAAAATTTTCAAAGCCTTAGAGAAAAAGTATGTTCATGAGGGTAGAGTCGTAGATTCATCGTTCTATGAAGGAACACAACTTAGAGAACAATTAGCCGCAATTCGATTTGATTCTCTTTTAGATATAGATGAACCAATTGTTCCTAGGTTCATACTTGAGTTCTATGCTAGTGTAGGTCTTAGTTCGAGTGACCAAAGATACTTAAGCCTTCATTTTACTCTAAATGGAAATCTTGTCAACATCCCTCTTGATCAATTTGGTGAGGTCTTAGGCATTCCAAGCCAAGGGACATGCATTTACTCAGACAAATGGTCCTTAACAATCTTAGAATCCAATCTTGATAGGACGGCACCATATGTCACTCCTCTCGAATCAAAAGAAGTGATTAGGGAACATCTCTTCATTTCTAAGAACAACCCCACAAGAATGTTTCGTGGTCGTGAAGTTGCTAGAGATCCATTTGCAATGGAGCTAAATGAACTCAAACCCGAATTCAAGAAAATGGAAGATGTCTTAAGGGCTAATGTGATGTGCACCATAGGAAACCGTGATCACATCAATGCTTGTTTGTGTCATATGATGTACAACATCTCTACTCGTCAACCCTTCAATCTTGCTTATTATGTTGCCAAAAGAATGTGTGACATTCCGGTTCAAAGCAAGATTGCAATGCCTTATGGTATGCTCTTAACCCGACTTTATAGAGCCTTTGCACCCGCTCGTCCAAACCATTTAGGCTTTGTTCCGGATTACAATGAAATTGAACATACCTTCGTTCCTTTGAGCGACTTTAGGGTTAGTGTTGATAAGGGCAAACGTCCTCGTGTACCAACATCATCCTCATCATCTTCAATGAGTGAAGATGATGGTTTGCCAAATTCTAGGATTCCTCCACCCGAATACTTGAGCCATCTTCCTCCAATTCAAAATGAATCCGCTGAGTATCGAAACATCAAAGGAATGGTGAAGAATCTTGGTCGTTGGATGATGAAATTGCACAAGGGGATGAAGAAGTTGAAGAAAAAGCTTACATGATGGAGTGTTTGGTTTTGAACAATGTTGGATGTTGTGATGTTAAACTTTTATGTGTCTTGAATTTATCTGATAATACTTATTGTGTATGTGTAATAACTAACATTTGCAGGTAGATAACCATCACGGTTATCAATTTTCCGGGTTATAGCCTATGTTTGGCATAACACCTAAAACGGTAAGTTTCTAAGAACGGATTAAACTATGTGCAATCATGTGTTAATGTTATCATATTTAGTTGTTTTGCTATACATATTAGATGTTAAGTAAGGTCTAGGTGAATTTTCGGGTTTTCCTCGAAAAACGCGAAATATGACATATGTTCTGTTTAGTTTCTTTAGGTTTAGGCATACGGATCCGGCGGATCCAAAACCTGGTCTCCGCCAAGGCTTATCGTTGGATCCGCCATCCACCAACCTGCGGATTTGGCGGATCCCTGAACAAGGTTCCGCCTTTGATTCAACTTGGATCCGCAGGTTTCCCAGTAAAATTCTCAAACTTTTTTGACTTATCCCGATTCTTAAATCTTAAGTGTTTCGTATCATTTAGGATTCATTCACTGATCATAATTCCTCTTAGAATCATTTAGGAATTCTTAGAAACTTAGGAACAAAAATTCCCACCAAAATTTAAATTTTTGAATTTTAGGTGTGAGTTACCAAACTAATACAAAGAAGGAACCTTTTTTCGGGATCCGTCAAATCCGTGGAAATATCAAATCATCAGATTTTCCACTATCTTCTTGTATTAACTGCAAATCCACAACATATTACTCAACCAAAGCTCAATGGATTGACTTCCTTGATATGACCTGCACAAATTCTTGTTCCAAATCATTAGTAACCAACATTCTCTATTGGATTCACATCAAATCCAAACACACAGACTCACAAACCTTCTGTCTATAAATTAGCACTTTAGGATCTTCAATTCACATCACAACCATCTCTTCTCCTGTACATTTTAGCTATCACCTAAAAGTCTCAATGACAAAATCACACAACTCCTCCACATCCAAGCCACTCAAACGAACAGCCCGTATGAGTGTGAAACCTTGTTGTTTTATCAACATTCACAACTCATCCTCTGAAGAATCATCACTACTAAACATATCCTCACCCATTTCTAGTGAAAACTTCCTTACTTTATCCACTCCAACTCCCTCACATGTAGTTATAAAAACACCACCTCCTACCATTACTCATGTAGCAACCACACCACCACCCGCTCCTGCTCCCGCTCCATCACAGTCTGAGAAGTCTGCCTCATCACCATCCTCACCAAAACTCCAACCCATGGAACTATTTAGAACACCACCAACATCTCCACAACCATATCTTGAAGAGTTAGAAGATCTTCCACCTACATCCACCAATCCTCCACCAATAAGTCTTGAAAACTTAGAATCTATGCTATTTCATCCTCTCCATCCGGAGATTCATGGTCCTCTATACCGTGAAGCACCACAACCTCGTCCACAAATACCACCACTATCCCCAACTTCAACACTCATTGCCATTGATGAAGCAATGTGGAGCAACATTCCTCAAACACAAGAGGAGATAAGTGCGGAGTTAAACCAACTCTATACTCTCTCGGGTATGGTTGACCATCGCCTTCATGAAGCAATGGACATTCAAAACATTCTTATGAACTCCCTCCAAACACCACAACAACCATCAAACAACAACAACAACCAACCACCATCACCACCACCACCACCACAAAACTTGGAGCCTAGTCTTCCTCCCGGCTTCTCAAGTCATGATTGCGCACACTGTGAGAGAACGGCTCACTTGGCCCAAAGGACCAACATCTTGGTCTATGAGCTTCAAAATGAAACGAGGTTCATCCTGAACCATGTTCTTGAACGTTTAAACGCAATCTCTCATCCTCCTCAATAGGAGCTTTTTAGACTAGTTGTTAGGACCTTTTAAATTGTTGCTTTAGGACTTTTTATTTTCTTTCTAGGATGTCTTTTTATTGTACTTGTAACATCATTTCATACTTGTGACTTTTGTCACAAAATTTTCAATATCTATGAATGTGATGTTTTATGCTTATGAGTGATCAACATATTGCATATTATCATTATCATTGTGAACTAACATTCTTATATAGCATATATTCTACCTTGATTATGTTTGCCTTAGGTACAAATAATGATCAGACACTTACTTTGACTTTTAAAAGTCAAAACATATTGAAAGGCTTGTTTGGGAGAATACTTCACAAGCATTCTACTTCTTCATTGAAGTCATTCATTACTAACACTTCATTTGCAGCATATCATACCCTTCATAGTATACGTTGGTACTCGAGAAGTGAGGAGTATACATCAAGGGGGAGCATCTCATAAGCATTTCATATACTAACTGTTTGTTTTGTAGATTCATGCATTATTTCCTTGATTACTCCATCTAGGGGGAGTATAAAACAAGGGGGAGCTTTTAAAGTTCTCAAAATCGCATTCCGCTACGCTACTCTTTTTGTTTCGACAAAAAGGGGGAGAAAGGACTAAGTTTGCATTAACTGTGATTCATCACAGTACATACATTTTTACAAAACTTTTCTTTAATAAACAAACTTAATATATATTTTTAAGAACTCATGCTATATTTATTCTCTTGCTCAAAAATATACCTTATGTTTTGTCATCAACAAAAAGGGGGAGATTGTTAATACAAATAGCGTCTCAAAAACGTTATTTATATTCTTTGATCTTTTCATTAGTTTTGTTAATGACAAATAAAAGGAATATCTTTTAGCAAATAATAAATACTAGCTTAAGTCTCTTAAGTACACATTTTACACTTCACATATTAACCAAGAATTACAAGTTTGCTTATTTAGTAACTTGTTTCCTTAAAAGGAAACTTTAATTCTAAAACCATTCCATGACATCATTGCATGCATCACATACAATATATCTTGGTTAGATTTGCAAGATACATAGTTGACATTTGAGGATCTTGGATGATTTGGTAAGATACAACTAAGATATGGTAAGAGACAACTAAACCTTAGCTGTCACATCCCACGGATCCAAATCATATGAAGGACGGATCCCTTGTGAGGGATCCGTAGGATCTGTGAGCTGAAGATCAGCTTGCCTATAAATAGGAAGCTGATCATTTGGCTCTCTCATCACTCATATAGCTTTAACACATATATTCATTCAGTACATATCTTACTAACATCATTCATAGTTGCATTTCACTTTGATCTTTCATTTTGTAGAGAAGAGATCAAGCATTCAAGGATCTACAGAACCGTAATCCTTTAGTTGCATTACTGTGTGATATTGTAGTTTGTTTCACACATCATATCTATCATTTGTAATCAGTGAGTGTGGTTAGTGCTTTAGTCCTCAAAGCACAAAGAGTGTAGGGAGTGGTTGTACCCGTGTAAAGAACTCGACATCTAGCTTAGTGTTGGTAAAGTAATTAGGCGACGTCAGGTTGGTTCTACCTTGTGAAAGAACCTGGTGTTTAGCTTAGTACCGGAAAAGGAAGTAAGTGACGTGTAAAGGTTTTCTCCGCCTAGAAAAGGAGTTTGTTTCTTAGTGAAAGATAAACTCTCGAGTAGGAAACTCGGGGAGTGGAGTAGGGCAAGGAAGAGAGTCCTTGTAGCCGAACCACTATAAACAACAGTGTCGTGTGGTTTGATCTTTCCTCTCTTTATCTTTTGTTTACATTGTGTGATTATTTATTTGTGATTATTTCCTTTGAAATTAACATATAGTAACAAAGCAAATAAAACTTTAAAACGGTAAAAACTATTCAACCCCCCTTCTAGTTTTCCACACGACGCATCTGCTTTTGCAGATACGGCGTATCTATTATTTTAATTAAAAACAGTTTTCGAATTATTAAACAGATACGACGCATCGATTTTTATCGATACGGCGCATCTTTCTGAATCAAAAATCTTGTATTTTGAAACGTAACGAAAATACGGCGCATTAACTTTTGTTAACACAACGTATTTAATTTAATAAATATAGTTGATTTTTGATATTCGCTTTGATCGTTCCACTACTCTCGTGCGCAAGTTGTTTACTTTCAGGATAAATGATGGCTTAAGCATCACTATGGAAGATTACATCCTGTACCAAACCGAGAGACGCTAGCTGGAGTGATCAAACCTTTGACAACTAGAAGGCTGTGATAAGACGAAAAGAGTGGAGGAAAACTCAGTACCGGTAACATAGAACGTCTTTAATTCTTGAAATAATTCAAGGTAACCTCTACAATAATTCACCTGGCCTTAATAAGAGTTCTCTACGAAATCTCTCTCAATTTCACTATACATTTATAATCTTGATTTTGTATGCTAAAACACGATATTTGTTCCTAACCCCGGAATAAATCATTATCTACTAAACAATAAGATTATAATTATTAATAAAACAAATATACTTGTTGATCTTATCTTGGATTTATATATATCATATGCCGTTTAACCCCAATTTGATGTATAAGGAATTGTGTTGCGGAGGCCAAGGTACGTTCCTTATTTAAATTTCGTCCACTATCATAGCGATACGGCGGATCTAAATATCCCAAGCGCCGTATCTCTGACCAACTAGGACTCATCGACTAGTCAACGAAATTAAATAGATACGGCGCATTTCAATTTTTCAATGCGGCGCATCGTTTTGCCCTATAAATACGACGGGAATGCGCCGGATCTCAACTTTTTACCCCAAATCCTCACACAGTTAAAAACACACACAGTAAAATTTAACCCTAAGTCCGAGCATTTTTCTCAAATCAAACCTCTAATCCGATCTCTTAACCTACTCCTAATCATATAATTAAGGTAATTATTCTATTTCGATTTAATTTTGTTTAATATGAAAATTTGGGTTTATGTGATTAATTCGATTAGGGCTTAAATTATATAGGGATATGATTAGGACTTGCATTAGATGATTTCCCCCGTATTTAATTTGCATAAATCATTGACTTTCTGGCCTAGTTTTATTTGAATATAAATTAGGGTTTTGAATTCGATTTTGAATTTTAGTGGGAAAATGGATTGGTGGTAGTATAATAAACTTTTAGAACTTTTATAATGGGTATATGGAACTGTGATGTTAAGTGGGAGTTTACGTCACGGGTCCGGATTCTTGTAATGCGTGCCTGACCACTTTTTATGCTGATAGATTGATAGATGCGGCGCATCTTAATTAATTGATGCGGCGTAATGACCTATTTCCAATTTATATAATTCCATATACGCCGTATTACTTAACCTAGATACGACGCATGACCTGTGCGCCGTATTGCCTTTTGTAATGCGCCGCATCTCCCTACTAACAGAACACTAATATTCTCTGTTTTGAATCTTTCAGAATGGCTCTCCCAGTTGCCGCCTGTAGACACCCATGGCTCCGTTTTGAAACAATGGGACTGACACAGGGTGTCGTTGATGATTACATGACTAGACTTAGAAAGTTTTATCAGAGGAAGGTGTTCAGTGTTCCAGTTTTGGATTTTGACAGCATCGGGAATATTGATGAGGGTAACGCTGCTGAGAGGTTACGAACTAGGTTGGAGATGATACACAATGATGGGGAAGGGCAGGTTTTATTCAGGTCTTTCGCTTGGGAAAGGTTGTTTAGGATTGAGGAACCGTTGATAAAGGTTTTGATGTTGGAGTTTTTCTGTACAATACACTACAGGGAGACTGATCTGGGTCTTGACACATTTGAGACTTTGGTATTCAGACTGGGTGGTTTTGAGCGAAGGATGTCTATGGGGCAGTTCATACTAGCTCTCGGGTTACACACTACAGCAGAAATGGCATCCCCAGATTTTGCTGATTATTGGGCTGACAGTTTAAAGGTCGTTTCGGATCGTGGGGAGTTAGGAGATTATTGGGTTGAGATTTCATCTGGGGGCGATTCAACCACCACCACTCCTTCATACACACTGATTAGGGAGCCCATGAGGAGGCTTTGTCATCGTCTGATAGCACTGACTATTGCCGGGAGGGGACAATCCCCTGAGAAGGTGACTACTTTGGATCTTTTTCTCTTGCGGAGCATGGACGAGGGAGCTGTGGTGAACATCCCTCACTTCTTAGCACATTATTTACATAGAGTTTCTCCAGGGAGAGATGGTAGGAGCCAAATGACTGGGGGTCACTTTGTCTCTCGACTTGCTAGGCACTTTGGGGTATTAGGTGATGAGATTCCCGCTGATCTCCCAATTGATGTAGCTAGATTACCTGGTATGGATGCAGACTATCTTGCGACTAGGCTTGGGATATGCGAGGAGATGATGGGTGGATACTTCTGGGCACCATTAGGACCACCTAGGCCTGCTGAGCCGGAGCAGGGGGATGCTCAGGCAGCCCCAACTGCTGCTCCTGCTCAGGAGGAAGTACATGCACCAGCACCACCAGCTCCCCGCACTATAGGACAGAGAGTCGAGAGAGTGGAGCTAGAGGTTAGGTCATTGAGAGAGGCTCTCGAGGCACAGAGAGTTGAGCTTGCTGGAGTGAAGAGAGATACGAGCTGGTTAGTCGACGGTGTCAGTAAGGTGATGGCTCTTCATGGGGTCAGCCACCACCTCCCAGATGGTGCTTATGTCAGGGGGATGGCCACATACGAGCGCAGGGTTCGCCGCAGGACTGACGGAGCTAGTACTTCAGGAGCCCAATCAGATGACGTGACTCCCGACCAGCCTACAGCTTGACCACTCTTTGCATTTTCATTACGGACACGTTTCCTCGTACATTACTTATATTCTTTTGGGACTGTACTCATTATTACTACCATGTTTATATCTAATGCTCCAGTTTATGTTTCTTGTTATATCTGATGAAGACTGGCATTAAGTTCAGCATGAGAGTATGAGAGGAAGTGAGAGATTAACCGTGGAATGAGCCATATTACAACAGACTGTTATTAAGTTCAGCATGAGAGTATGAGAGGAAGTGAGAGATTAACCGTGGAATGAGCCATATTACAACAGACTGTTAACAGTCTGTTTTATTAATACATGCGCCGCATCTAGTAAAACAGATGCGACGCATCCTATCCTTTATTTTATCTTATTTCGTATTTGTTCCAGGCTCGATACGGCGTATCTTCCTCCATAAGATACGGCGTATCGACTGACCTGATGAAGTTATGGAGCAATTGCCAAATACACACGCACTTGATGTGTATACCAACTGAAGTATCAAAATAAGGAGCTGAACGTGAGTCTAACTTGAAGACTCTGGAATAAAGACAAGTGCTGACCGGGAGACAACCTGGATAATTTTTTATATTCTGTTCTGTATCGAGTCAGTCAGGCCCGCAGCAGATACGGCGCATCTCAATCCCTAGATGCGACGCATCTCCTGCACTGGTCATATCTTACTTTATTTTTCTGCATTTTTACTTTTGACTTTAAAACTTTTTATCAGTTTATTTTAATGCGGCGCATCCCTGGTTAAGGATGCGACGCATCTTCTATTCTGATTCGTATTTATTCCAGGCTCGATACGGCGTATCTTCTTCCATAAGATACGGCGCATCGACTGACCTGATGATTTTCAGTTTAATTTTTACATTTTATTTTTACTAACTACTAATGTATTATGCAAGTTTGAACCTTCTTAACTTAGGTGTGTTTAAGTCTTGATGGTATTATAGATTCCTGCATTTCCTGTGGATACATCAATTATGAAGCTTAAACGTTCTCATCCACAAGAAGTTGATTTTTGCTCTTATACAAATAATGGAGGATCATACCGAGCAAATCTCAGGGGAGTTTTTCTGTTCTAATTCTTTTATTTTCCAGTTTTTAACCTTTGATACAAACAACGAGGACGTTGTTTAACTTAAGTGGGGGGATTGGAGAATTAGAACACTTACTTGTCCTAAACTTTTCAAAATATGCTTAAAATGCGCTTAATATATCAAAATTAAAAATTTTTAGCATGTTTTTGTTTAAGATCTAAGTTGCATAGCTTCACACATAACGTTATTTTCAAAAATTGTGATTTTTCAAAATTCACAAATCTATGAGTGTGCCGGTGACTTGTAAACTTTAGAACTTGGCTTGTATACTATTCGAGACCACCATAATAAGTATTATTTTTATAATTGGAATGACTTGTCTAAATTGGAAAATTCTAGGAATACACCCAAATAGCCTTTATATGTTATGTGTTATTAGCTAACTACACTGGTTAGTTAACCCCCGTATAAACCCTTTTGTTACTCTCACTTTTAGAGTAAGATACCCCTAGAAAAACACTCAGAGCCATTCCTTTCGTTTCTTACACCTTTGTTATAATATTTCGTTACACCCTTACACCTTAGCCTACCCTGTAGATTAAAATCCGTGGTTAGTTAATTGCTTTAGGCAAAGTGTGTTTCCTTACATTACCTGTGTTCGCGTGCGTAATTCATTATCTATGGTTAGGTCGGGAAATTGCACAATACAATTGGAGTGAAAGTAAATATTGTATATCTTTGAGTTTATTTTTCGTGTGTTTACAACTTTCATATTACTGTTATTTCTGAAGTCATGAAAAGTATGGAAAAATTATCCAGAGTTATCATTATAGTGATGTGGTGAAATTTTACACATCTATGTTTATGTTTCAAGTTAAAAAAAAAAAAAAAAAAAAAAAAAAGAATCGAAAAAATAAGAAAAGAAAAAGAAAAAGGAGGAGTTGGATGTTTGTTTTAACCAACTTATGTAAAGTTTTGTATTAAGTGGTCGATATCACCACTAGTTATTGTATATTATATCTATGGATTGAATGGGAGTTGAACGTTATGGGAACGCCAACTAAGGTTTATTCTTTGATTGAGATCTTGTTGAGTATAATTCGTGTCTACCTAAAGCGTGTGTTTCAAGTGTTAAAGCGTGAGTTATTCTATGATATGAGTCTTATTCATGGGATGATTGGGATAGTGATTAACCACACTTAGGATTTTAATTTATCTATTTTGTTTATTTTTCATTTTACACCAATTTATATCCCAAATATTATCCATACCCTATATTGTTCTTTATCCAAACCTTTGATTTATTAAGATTAGGGATTTGAGCAATCTTAAGTATCGTAGTCGTGGATTCGGCTATGTATTTATGATTTTGTCGCCCTTTTTGATATAATATTATTGGTGAAGATTACTTGGTCCTATCTTTAGCCTATTCGAGTTAAGGATTTGAGCAATTGCAAGTATCGTGTTCGTAGATTCGATCATGTATTTGTGATTTTGTCGCCTTTTTTGGAATTTGAGATCGATAGAGATTAAGGAGAATGATTAACCCTTAAACCTCAAACCCCTTTTTACTGCTTTAGACTTGTTATTCCTTGGCTTTAGTGGGGGAGATGTGTATACTTACCAAGCTTATGATAGAATATTCGTCACGACTGGACAGTTAAACGATTAGATTTGCTTTTATCAGAATATTTTATTTTACTTCTAATTCGTTAAGTGTTTGGTTGTGTGATTATGATAAAACGAATACATGCTTAAATATAAAAATAAATCCTAATATCTTTTAGGATACATTTTCATAAGATTAATTCTAAGGTTTACTTGGGGACAAGTAAAGTTCAAGTGGGGGGATATTTGATGAACTCAAATAAGTACATTTTATTACCATCATTTATCCTATTTATTTGACTTGTTTTATTATATTATCTGTGAGAATCGATACGTTAATGTTTACTTTTGTAATTCTCAGGTAAAAACAAGTATTATGTGAAACTTGGCGATTTTGGACTAATTATGGAATAAAACAAGCAAGAAGTTAAGAGTCTACTGAAATGTACAAGATCAAGAACATTCTGCTCCAGATACGCCGCATCTTACTTATTACATACGGCGCATCACTATCAAGATTTCACAAGATACGATCCAAGACAGCAAGGACATGCGCCGCATCTAAGAATGGAGTTACGCCGCATCTTCTGGCGGTGTACGAATATTCCTGAATATATTAATCTTGGACCCCACGCGAAGTTAAGTCAATGCGCCGCATCTACTTATCCTATGCGCCGCATCTTACCCTCAGACAGAAACTATAAATACCCCAAGACCAGACGAATTTCAGGAGGCTAATACCGAAGAAGACCGAAGACCACAGAAACCCTAGGCCGAATTTAGTCGAAGTAGCAGCACAAGACACACCTTGAACGAAGATACAAGAGCTGTAAGAAGGTCCTGCATGCATTTAATTCATTAAGTAGTTTTGTTTTATTGTATTAGTACACTTTAATTGGTCAGGATTGATGGGCTTGCGTTATGTTATCATTCACTTCAACTCCCCTTAAAATTGCTTTCCCATTAATTAAAGTTTTTATGTTGATGTCTTTGGTGACTTTTATTAGTGCATTGATAACCTCTGTGTCTAGCTGAGCATTGCTTGGGTCGCCATGCCCCTTCCTCGCCTGTTTATTAGATCGCCTATGCATTCTATCGTCTGTAGAAAAGTAGGAAGAAAGATAAATAGGATAGTCATAAGTAATCATTAAGGGTTTACTCGCCGATAAGATTAGAACCAACGAGAAAGGACTTAATCTCGGTGCGTTGCATCGAACTATACACTTCATATAAAACTAGCAATAAAACAAGTGACAAGCTACTTAACTATCAGGACAGGTCTTCTTATTGTCTCAAGTATTTATCTGTGTACGTGTGTGCTACTCGCTGATTCGTGCTCATTAGTTTAGTTTATTATTTAATTGCAACCAAACCGTGCCAGTCTCTCAGGCTGAAACCCCCCTTGCGTTAGATTAGGTTGTATAGCTAACTTAAGATATTAAAATACTGATTAGAATAACTAGATAGTACGTTCCACTCTTAGTGATCGACACTCTACTTACCATTATATTCATACTGACCGGGTATACTGCTCGTTAAAGTGTGTGTTATTGATAAGTCGGCTAAATATAAATTTAAAACTTGAATACTGCTAAAACCACAACGACATATCGTGGATATAAAATTAGAGCAATACCACACGCACATCACCCGGCCAGGATATGTCCTTTCGATCAATGACAGTATAGGTTTCGTCAATTCATTGGTTAAGTCTGAGTCACGATCTCATGTTATGCCAAATCCTTTTTTTCCATTCGCTCCCCCTCAATATGTGCATCGATATACGAAAGAGTTTAGCACATATGGGAGAGCCTAACATTTGAGTCCAAAACATCACATTTTATCAGATTTCATATTTAAATCACATTCTCTCCCCCGATCAAAAATTTCAAACCATTTGAGATTTGTGATCCCAATTGATTTAAATAAGTTAGAAAAAATGTGGGAGAAAATGTGTCTGATTTAATGGTTTCTGATAATGGAGTATACAATACTCCCCCTCAAACCAAAAGAGAGTGTCACTGCTGATGTTGCACAATGTTTAGAAAAAGGTGTCAAAAAAATTTGAACAAAGACTCTCCCCCTCAATTAATGACCCGTTTTCTATTTAAAGAGCTGTAGTCATTCAATTGAACGAGAAGTATTTGTGAAAATTTAAGTCCAATTTACCACCTTGTGAAACATCAAAAACTCTCCTAAAGAATCATAGAACTGGAAAGTTTATGATATAAAGAAGATTTCTCTTCTTTTACACGAAATGATGCACTGAAGCGTACATTAGATCGGGAAACACATGGATATAAGGTAATCCATGCCAGGGTGAACATCACCCAGTTGGAGGAACAACCGTCTTTTTGGCGCCGTGTTTTCCTCAATGTATCGCGCGGGTTGCAGTATGAAGTAACTGCAAGCCATTAAGACATGTTTTAACTAATTAGTATAACTTCTGCTCGAGCTTCATTTAAAGACCCGTGTCATTATTGAATGACATTTCTAGGTCCGTAAATGTTATCGATAAACAGAAGACATGCCTAGATGAGACTATTTTTGGTATTTTCTATTTTTTTCAATTTTTATGGTTTTTATAGGTTTTATATTTTTCTATTTTCTTTTTTGTTTTAAAGATATATACAGATATATACAAGGATATGAGAAGATAACCCGTTACTCCTCCTTTTCATCCTGAAGACACTTGAGGGTTTCAGGTGTCAAGCTCTTCATTCCAAGACGCGGGATAATAAACTGAAACCTTTCTCTCGGGAGAGCCTTGGTGAAGATGTCTGCTAGCTGAAACTCTGTCCTCACAAAATACAGCTCCACAATTCCCTTTTCAACCTATTCCCTGATGAAGTGATGCCTGATGTCGATGTGCTTTGACCTGGAGTGCTGGACATTGTTGCAACAAAGAGCAATGGCGCTTTTGTTGTCACAATATAAAGGAATTTTGTTGTATGAGAATCCATAGTCTGAGAGTTGTGAACGCATCCATAGAATTTGTGCGCAACAGGCCGACATAGCAATGTATTCAGCCTCAGTAGAAGATATGGACGTGCTCATTTGCTTCTTAGAAGACCAACTAACCAACTTTTCCCCCAAAAACTGAGCTCCTCCTGAAGTACTTCGACGGGTGTCCTGACACCCCGCATGATCAGCATCAGCATAAGCCGTTAGCTCCATGGTCGTGTCCTTAGGGTACCAGAGACCCATATGGACTGTTCCTTGAAGATACCTGAAAACCCTTTTTACTGCTTCTAGATGCTTTTTGGTAGGCTTGGATTGATATCTCGCACACATGCAAACAGCAAATAGAAGATCTGGTCTACTTGCTGTAATGTACATTAAGGATCCAATCATGCTTCTATATTTTGTTTGATCAACTGGAATCCCTGAAGGGTCTTCATCTAGCTTTGTTCTGTCTACCATGGGAGTATCAACTAGCTCACTTGAATCAAATCCAAACTTTTTCAAGATCTCGTGTGCGTATTTGGACTGATTGATGAATATGCCTCCGGGACTTTGAGATACTTGTAATCCTAGGAAGAACGACATTTGTCCCATCATTGACATTTGAAACTTGGAGCTCATCTCCTTTGAAAATCTATCACATTCACTAGGATCAGATGAAGCAAATATGATATCATCTACATAAATCTGAACATGTAGTAGATGTTTTCTTGACTTCCTGGTGAATAATGTTGGATCAACAGCACCCTTTGAGAATCCATTTGCTAGAAGAAATTTGGACAATGTATCATACCATGCCCTAGGTGCCTGCTTCAACCCGTAAAGGGCCTTCTTCAAGCGGTAAACATGAGTAGGATGTTCAGCGTTCACAAATCCTTCAGGTTGACTCACGTATACTTCTTCCTTTAAGTCACCATTCAGGAAAGCTATTTTGACATCCATTTGGTAGACTATCATATTCCGACTTGCAGCATTGGCTAGGAAGATTCTAATAGCTTCAATTCTAGCAACTGGAGCAAATGATTCTTCAAAATCAATGCCCTCTTCTTGTCTGTATCCTTTTGCAACTAACCGTGCCTTGTTCTTTAAAACATCACCATGCTCATCAAGTTTCACCTTGAAAATCCACTTGAGAGCAATAATCATAGCACACTCTGGAGGAGGCACCAACTCCCATACTTCAAGTCGATCAAATTCGTGGATTTCATCTTGCGTGGCCTCGAACCAGCATTATTTGGTCATTGCTTCTTTGGCATCTTTTGGTTCGACTTTAGACAGAACGGAATTGAAGAAACACCACAGTGCATCTGTAGCTAGTTGTTTACGAGTGGATACAGGACGAGAGGATTGCCTATGATGTTGTCAATTGGGTAATCGTTGGTCCATTTTCTGAGATGGTCATGAGGTTGAGGGTTTTGAGCTGATGTTGCCGTACTGTGTTCTTCGACAGAGGACGTGTCTATTGAGGGTTCAGGAGCAAACATGTTCTCAAAAGGAACATCATTTGAAGGAGAAAACGGATTAACTTCTAAAGAATGATCATCTGCAGATTCTTGTTGCACCGGAGAGGATTGAGTGTTTGATGATGAGGGTGATTGACTTGCAGCTGGGGCATTGATACTGATTGAGACTGATGCTGATGGGTCTTCAGAACCTTGTGGAACATTAGCCTCAGTAATAGGAAGAACAGCTGCACCATTTGAAGTTATTACATCTGTTAGCTCAAAATATTCGTCAAACATTGAATCAAATAACTTCTTCAACTCCTCACTCGTTGGTGGAACGTAAGACTCTGCAGGCGTGGGATTCTGTATAAAGCCCTGAACTAATTGTTCCAGGTGTCAAAAGTGTAAGATCGGGTCCAGAACTGGTTTGTCCTGAAGCAAATTGATCACTTAGCTCGTCAAACGTGACATGGATGGTTTCCATGATTTTTCGGGTTCTCTTATTGTAGATTCTGTACCCTCTACGGTCTGGTGCGTATCCAACAAAAATACCTACGTCTGCTTTAGCTTTTAACTTTCCCAAGTCTTGACTGTCATTAGTTGGATAGCAAAGTGCACCAAACACACGAAGAAATGAAAGATCTGGTTTCTTGTTATGAATTAACTCATAGGGAGTCTTTTTATGAATGGGATGAATCAGAGATCGGTTTTGGGTGTAGCATGCAGTTGCAATAGCCTCTGCCCAGAGAAACATCGGTGCCTTTGAAAATATAAGCATGGTTCTTGCAGCTTCTACCAGAGTACGGTTCCGTCGTTCAACTACTCCGTTCTGTTGAGGAGTGCGAGGTATACTTTTCTGATGTGTGATGCCAATATTTTCATAAAAGTTTCTGAGTTGTTGATTGACAAACTCAGTTCCATTATCAGTGCGGATGATTATGACAGTCTTGTTAAGCCTTACTTGCAGCTGTTTTATTAGTTTAATGATCACCTCTGGAGTCTCATCCTTGGTTCTCAAAAACTTTACCCATGTGAACCGAGAATAATCATCTACTATCACCAAAACATATTTCTTTCCATTTATGCTTTGTACTCTCATTGGACCGCACAGATCCATGTGGAGGGTATGAAGAACTTCCAAGTTGGTGTTGACGGTTTTAGGTTTGTGGGTTTGTTTCTTGCTTTTGCCCAGTTGACATGCAGAGCAGAGATGATCCTTCTCATATTTTAATCTGGGCATTCCTCTAACAAGATCTTTGCGGGAAATATTATTGATGGTACCGAAGTTCAGGTGGTTCAAACGACGATGCCACAGCCATGATTTTGTTTTAGAGGCTTTTGAAAGCAAGCATATGGGAGAGGACTTCAACATTTCTTCAATAGATATGGTGTATAGATTTGTACCCCGACTACCCTTGAGAAGATCTACACCATCCAATTCCCAGACGAAACATGTGTGTTTTCTGAAAGCCACTTCCAGATCTGAGTCACAAAATTGACCCACAGAAAACAAATTGTGCCCTAATCCTTCCACATAGTAAACTCGTGAGATTACACTGTCACTGAACACATAATCTCCATAACCCATAATCGCACCAAAGTGGTCGTTCCCGAATCTAACTGTCTCGATAAACTTTTTCACAAAGTTCTTGAGCCGTGAGCGATCCCCAGTCATATGTTTTGAGCAGCCTGAGTCCAAATACCAAAGGACGATTTGTACGACCTGCATTTGAAACCAGACAACAATGGATAACTGAAATATGTGGATCCCCACATGCATTTAGGGTCCGTTTGGTTAGCACACACAAGTTTAGGAGCAGCAATCATTTCTAATACTGATGCCTCTACAGGGGAAACTACCCTAGAGTTATCAGAAGACTTATTAGAAAGGCAGTGTGTTCCTAATGGAAGGATTCGACCAGTTGGTCTCCATTCTTTAACCTTCACAATCTTATGTTCACTCAACTTAGGTAATGGATTCTTATTTCCTAAACTGAATTTCCTTCCAGTGGGTCTCCATTGATACCCAACATTAGTGAAGATTTTTCCTGTTGCTTTCCAAATTTTCACATTTCTTTCAGTTTTCCTAACATGCTTAACATGGGGTGGTGCATGAGATATCAGAGATGACACAACACATTCATCAAGATTAACAGAAATTAAGCATTCGTCACATGTTTTACAGACCGTATTAGAATTTGAATTAATTACAGTACTTTTGATACTAGAATCAACACGATTCAATCTAGTCGTTACAAACTTATTGTTCCTAGGTTGGGCTTCTACTCTTTTCATGTGATCAATCTTAGCCGACGCAGTCCTATCATTCCTTGCATTGCCTTTAGGCTTTGACCCGCTAGCTTGGGTGTCACTTTTCACTCCTGTAGAAGTAATGATGGGAACATTAGTTTGCTTTACTAACTCATGCTTTCCTGATATTGAAGTGCTGGGTTCTGATGTTCTGGATGGTAAATCAAAGGATACATTCTTGTTTTTAATAGTGGATGATGAGGCACCTAATCCATCTCTTTGGTTGCTAGACCTAGGACCCGTGCTAATGGCATATTATATATATACTAATAGGCGTTGATGATGTGACACAAATTACTACAATTAAGAATCCTAATCTAAAACCTTATTGGCTCATAAAGATTAAAAAAATAGATTCACAGTACATTAACCATATCTGTGCAATTCTTATTGGTTGAAGGTAAGGTGAGAACTTACTGTTCATTCTAATCTTCAACTGCCCACTGTAAATTACAACCTATTAGCCATACATCTGTCCCATAAACTGTACAAAGTAAATATAATAAAGTTAACCCTTTCTTCTACTTCATAGACACTTCATAGAAATCCCAAAAAATTCTTTAAGCTTCTTACGTATTCCTCCGACAAAAGTTTATTGATCCTACTAAAATTCTCTGTTAATCTTTATGTTTACAAATTCTAAACCATATCTCATTTCTTCATTCATTTGCCCCAAAACCTTCAGCAACAAAACCTCAAAACCTAGACAGAGAAACAAAAACATGTTCGTCCGTAAGTTCGCCCGACCATCTTCAATGATGATGTTGACACTTAAGGAAACAACAGGATTCGTGGGACTACAAGTTGTCCCAAACGCAAGGGAAGTATTGATTGGTCTTTACAACAAGACTTTAACCGAGATCCAACGAGTTTCCGAAGGCGAAGGATATCGAAAAGCTGGCGAAAGCTTTATGCGACACCAATTGAAGGTGTGTGAGGAGGAACAGGGTTGGGAAAGTATTGAGAAGAAACTTGGGTGTCGTCAAGTTGAAGAGCTTATTGAGGAGGATAAAGATGAGCTTACACTTATCGATAAAATGTTAGGTATGTGTTTCTGATTAAACGGTTTATTTGTTTTTGCTGTAGATTAGCGTTTATGTGGTGCGCATAATTAGACATTGTAGATATGATTTAATTAGGGATTTTTACGAGTTAGAAAATTCTTCAGTCCGAGATTAATATAATGGAAATGGATCTGTAAAAGAGAGGTAAGTTGCGCGTTATGTGATTTGGTTATAGTTGAAAAAGGATATGTATTGATTTTTGAAGGTCAAGCGTTGTGTTATGGATCAGTTGCACTCGACAGTTGGTAGACAGGAATTGATGTATGTGTATGTCCCGTTTGAGTCTCTTATGGAAAAATGACTATTTTAACTTCAAAAATGTACATTTCTATATGAAGATGTTATATAGTATATCTATGATTTTGACCCATTTGTGATAATGCATATGTAGGTGCAAATGTTACAAAGTTGATACCAATGGTCACTCTCAGTTGCATTTCACTCAAATGGGTCAAAATCGTTAAAAAAAACCCAGTTGTGCTACAAAAACAAACTTGCTAACATTTGCACCTACATATGCATTATCACAAATGTTGTATGCATTCATAAACCATCACCGCAGCAACGCGCGGGCAAAATTGCTCGTTCTAACTGTTCCTGGATCCTTTTTGTGAGGACACAGGCATAACCTACTGCCTTATCAAGTGGTTTTCCTATTCTGTCTTCTTCCACAACCTCACAAAGAGTGTCAAGTCCATCCCTAAGGTAACTGAGATACATTTGATGGACAGGTCTGTTGTTTCTCATGGGGAATGGAATAGGCCCCACATCAACATCATATATTTTACAAGCAAAGACCTTTGATGAAACACAATTACAAGATGTACATGGCATTTTTCCTTTCACCTGAGTCTTAAGATTCTCAATCTCATTTAACAAAGAAGTTATCTTTTCATTATGACTATTTCTTGTAACTTTAATTGAGTCATATAACTCTTTGTAGTGCTGTTTAATCTTAGAATTTTCTTCTCGAAAACACTCATTTTCATAATGTAACTTGTTTATGGTGTCTTGAAATTGAAAATTCTGAGAATCTGAAGACGAAGGTTTATTGGTGCCATACACATCACACTTGTTGGACTTCAATTGGGCAATTTGAGCCCTCAACAGTCGAATCGTGTTCGTGTGAGCTTGAATTTTCTCATCCCATTTGCTTAATTCAAAATACGTATCAAACTCAGGAGCATCCGAAGATGTCTTGGCATTTGATAGTTTACATCTTTCTTCTAAGTGTTGATATTTTAATTGTAAGTTAAGATAATCAACCTCTAGTTTAGAAAAATGTTTGACCATGTTATCATGGTAATCATTTTGAATTTTTTCAAGCAGTTTCAAATTCTCCCCCTCAAGCTCCACAACACGATTCTGGGTAACATTTAAAGCCATAACATACTCATGATATTGACAAGCAGATAATGCAGAATCAGTAGCAGTAAAAAATACATCTTGTGCAATACATCTTGCAATCAAATTTTCATTAGTGATGAGTATGTTTTTCCTTTCAATCTCACGGCTCTTAAGTTCTATTTCATATTCAGTTACCTCATTTTCCATATCTTTAAACACTTTTTTCATTTCATTTATTTCTGTGTTAAGGGCTGTTTGCATTGCTTCAAAATGCTCTTTCAGTTGTTTAAAGAATGGCATGACCTCAGTCAAGTAACACCTTTTAGCATGTTCAAAACACCTTTCTCCCTCAGTAATTCCAGTTGGTGTGATTCTCTTCTTACATGTGTTATCAAAATCAGCAAATAGTTGCCAAAGCACGTATAAGCTAATTAGAGTTTTGCTTTTTGTGGGAAGAGATAGAGGAACCAAATGTCTAGGTGTATTGGGAGGATACACCGTAATGGACGCAACTTTCCTAATGAGTGGGGTATTGGCTTTAAGTTTTTCTTCCTTCATTTTTTTCATGTCTTGTGTCCAAAATATCTCTTCAGATGTTAACTTCTTTTGAGGTACAAACACAGTCAAACGATTTTCCTCATAATAATCATGGGGTTTGATTATTACTCGGTTGGCTATGCATTCAGGATCCTTCATTTTCTCATTCATTCTTTCTCTTTTTCGCATTTCTATCTCATCAGCCTCATTCAAGGATACAACCTCAGGTGGCTCATGATTGGGCATAAACATCACATTGGCATCATATAATGCAGGTTGGGCTACCTTAGCAATCTTATGAATAGCTAATTGAGATTCACCTACATTGCTTTCACTATGCTTGTCACTTAACTTTCTGTGCTTATGAATCATTTGGGCAGTCTGTCTGGTTTGGTCTTGTGTGTACAACTTATCCTCAAGCTTATTCTTTAAGGTTTTGAGTCTAGAAAAATCATTTAAGAGTTCCTTTTCTTTTTCTTTGAATTCTAGCTTTAGTATACTTATGCAATTTTGAGCATCCTGTTGTTGCTTAACAGATAAATCCAGCTGATTTTTCAAAGAATTTAACTCTTGTTTTAATGTTTCCTCTCTTACCCTAGATTCTTTCAGAAGAGTACACATTTGATCTTCCATTTTCTGCTCACGTGCATTCAGCTCAAACTTAGCGCGTTGTTCATACATAGCTACTTGTTCCTCATATATGTTTAGCCTAGTGATCAAGTCATCATGTTGTGCAAGTACAGTGCTTTCATGTTTCTTACATGCATTATCTACTTCACATGTATTTTCTAAGGCACACAAGTCATCAACAACACAAGCATTATTATCCACAGAAGATTCGCCATCTTGTACATCAGGCACATTTTTGTGAATCAAATATTGTTCATATGGAATCATATTGCTATTTTCCATGTCAACATTATTTGAGTCAGAGACAATTGCCTGTTGTACTTCGTTGGGAAACTTTTGTTTATCAACTATTTCATATGTGTCATATAGTCTTAGTACCTCAGAAATCACAGAAGCATTTGAAGAACCAGCTTGTCGAGATGGAGAGGCCAAGGATGATAAATTGGCCATGAAGACAGTTTGAGCAGTTGGTTCTTCATCCACATCAGAGTCAAATGCATCACAATCATCAGCTTAGAAGATATTAGGATCATTGAGTGCCAGATCTTGGACAGGTTGCTCATCCACATCCGGATCAAAAGTATTACCCCTATCACCAGCAAGAAACAACAATTCTTCCTCATCCAATACCACTCCATTCTCTTGAGCCTGCATCAACAGCATCTTGTCCTTGAAGTAATCTGAGTTCTGAGGACGTTTTGGTTGATTGCAGTTTCTGGCAATGTGTCCCAGACCTCCACAATTATAGCACTTGAGCTGTTTCCCTTGCCCCTTGTTGGCATTCCCTGCTCTGTTCTGCATAATACCTCGACCCATGTTTCTTCCAGCTCTCCCTTGCACATTTTGAACCACAATTTTTCCATCCTCCACCATTGCAAGATTGCGCGGGTTGGATGAATTTCTTAACTGATTGTTGGTCTGAGGGAGAGAAGCTTTGAACTGTTGAACAAGTAATGATACTTGATTGGTGAGGTTATCCAGCATTTTGTCAGTCTGAGTATAGCCTGAGTCAAGTTGAGGACTCATAGCAGATGATGGTGATTGAAGTTGAGGGTATCCTTGGTTGGATGATGGTTGAGTGTTTGGTACAGCAGTTGCCATAAAGGCCAGTGGATCATTGGAAGTTGAAGGATTCAACTTTTCTCTTAGCACCCGATCAAAGAGAGCATGCTTCTTATGTTGTTGGAGATAGGCATATAGCTCATAGTTGGTGTCCCTCAGACCTTTGTTCAGTTTGACAGCAGTGACAAATCTGTCCCATTCTGGAGTCATGTTGTTCACAAACTTGGAGTTAAGTTGGATGTTGGGCATCGTCATTCTGATTATCCTCATGTCATTTACCAACTTATGGAATCTCACATAATAGTCTGTGATATTCTCTCCTGAGTTCATTTTGAAATGTTCAAATTCATCATACAATTGAGATTCCCTGTCTTCCTTTGTAAGTTCTGACCCAGCTAACAACATCTTCACATTGTCCCATACTGCCTTGGCTTCTGTGTTGAAGTTGATGAGTTTGTAGACATCCTTTGGTAGACCTTGAATGATGATATTTGAGGCTCTAATGTCAGCATCATACCTCTTCTTTTCCTCCTCAGTAAGATCATTGTAAGTGCGAGGTCTGTCAATACCAAGTGTGACTGTGCCATCTTCACCAGTAGTCACAGCATCTCTGGTAGTACCCATCTGAAATGGTCCTTCATCAATGGACTTAAGGATGTTTGCCCCATTTTCTTTCCCCAAGCAATAAAGCCGTATTCTCTGTGCCCACGACTCATAGTCTGTCCTATCAAGCATAGGAGGACGGGTATCGGACCCCGCTGCTTGAATGTCATCTGATGCAGTGCTAGTCATGTTAATAACAAAGTATACGGGATTTTACAGTTCTTGTGATTTAACCGAGAAATTGAATCTTTCGCGGGACTTTCTAAAATCACCAAGAAACGAACCGTAAACTAGAAGTTACTCGCTAATTAGAACAATAAATCTTAACTCAAGAGAACTCAAATCTCAATTGATCAAAACGCAAGAAGTCAAGACACCACTAGTCAAATCGCAACAAGACAAATCGCAGGATTATCAAGTCGCAATAAGTCAAATAGCAGCTAGACAAATCGCATACAATCAAGTTGTAATTTGAGAGCTATGAGACAAAACGCAATGTTCAATTTGCAGGTACACAAGTCGCAACACTCTGACACAAAACGCAACAGACAAATCGCAACCTCTGAAGATACTAATCGCCACAGACAAGTCGCAACTTCTGAGTATACAAAACGCAACAGACAAGTCGCAACCTTCTGAAACACAAACCGCAAGTCACAAAAAGACAGAGCTGTCACTATCAAGGACAAAACGCAACTTCACTACACGCCAGACAAGTCGCTATCGTAGCGTTTTGTCGTTTTTGCCAAATCCGGTAAAGAGACAAGTCGCAACTTTGACGAAACACAAAACGCTACTTTTCTTTACCCCACTAGACACAAAACGCTACTAAGAACACAAACTTCAGTAGGACAAAACGCAACTAAGAACACAAAGTACTACCCTTCGAATCTTCCAAAAACAGCCACACCAAGCCTCAAACTTTGATTCCAAACACCAAACACTACTCCTATGTTATCCCTAAGCTAGAAAGTACAAGATCTAACACCTTCTATCCACAAAACAAAGCACAAAATGGATTTTTTGAGAAAGAAGATATTCGAACCAAAAGTGTCCCAAAACACCACAAATCCGTGAATATACCCTTATATGAACCTAACCATGGCTCTGATACCAATTGTAGTATATTCACAAGCCAAGAAACATAAGTTTGGGATCTAACTTTGGATCGAATGGAAGAAAGAATTAGAGAGAGAGATGTGGAACCTTAGAGAGAGAAACAAAGAAAGGAAAATGTATTAAACTTTGTGAAGGTCCAACCCTCTCCACATGAGGAGAGGGCTATTTATAGTACTTGATATTACTAGCTAGATTGCCCCTACCGGGCTGTGGAGCAAGCTGACAATGGGTAAAGACCCGACCCAATCCACAATAATAATTATAACTAATCAACTACAAATATTACAAGTTATGCTACGAGCTATTTAACATAAATGAGTGCTCGGGTTGACCGAGTCTTCAACTGAATATTTATATTCCTAACAGCTTAATGGTATAATAGAAGTTCCAATCCAATTGCATGCTATATAACATAAGTACTTTTTGACCAAGTCACTTCATGTCTATGTCTTAACAAGAAGACATAAACTGTTATAATCCCAATTTACGTTATACATCATTGATCAACTCAACGACTTCTTATATATGTTTTAATTAAAAACATAATAAGTTAACGTCTTACTTTATTATAAGTCTTGTAACAATTAAAATACTTCATATTTATATCTTTACAATAAAATATAAATATGCATAACCAAAGTAATTATGAACACCACTATTTGGTTTCAATCGTATTTCAAGTTAATTTATTACTTCATATATTTATGACATTCTAAGAATACATAAACATTCAAATTTTAAGTAGTATAAGATTACTTCATTTATTTATGTCATTTCAATAATACATAAATATTTAGTTTGAAGTAGTCTCATTTATCATATTGACACTAGTTCTAATAAGAATCTAATTTAGAACTTGCAAATTAACATAGTTTCATTACATCAGTTGATCTGCTAGTAATGAAAGTATGTAATTTACCTTGTCATTAATATCTATGTCAAGGTCTCACTTACGCTAGATATTAATTCTAAGTGTTCTATTTATTAGATGTGAATAAATCACATTAGAACATTAATCTCTTACCATGCAGTCAAGAGAATCCTTTAAATCATATTCCTTTGTGTTGTTCTTTGCACACAATAAAGATTTCTCCCACTTGTGCATGGAACAACATCATGTATCAGATAAACAACACGTCAATCGTTTGTTTATGTGATCAATACGATTGTGTCATAGATATTAGTAGATATATAATCACCTTGTCAAGTAAGGAAACGTACATGACTATCCTTAAACCCACAAGTGTCTACAATTTGGAAAGTAATTATCTCAAGACATTCTAGAGATAATCTGGGTTACTACCAAGATATCAAAGCTTGTAGCTCCCACTGAATTACAGATCATTACATTAATATATGTTATTCGGTAATTACAACACCATGCTCCCACTGGATTTGACAAAATTATAAGTGTTCCATAACCAGTAAAAGCAAATAGTGTGCTATTTACTTTCCTACACCTTTGAGTAATCCCATACGTAACAATTACTTAGGTACTAAAAGAATGTATTCTACTTTGTAAATGATGGACTATCCATCAATGCAATTAACTTGGAAATAATTGGGCATGCAATTTCTTCCTTAATTTGACTACCATCCCCACAATGGTATGTAGCATCTAAAAGTGGTCAAAGCACAACAACTAAACAAAGTGTGCTAGTTTGCCTTTTACCAATTTTGCGGTAACTAGTCTAGCTTCTAATTTAATAACTCATAAAATGTGCAATTTTCTTAACTATTAAAATTTTGCTATGAGTTATTCCTTAGAATTTAGACAATTCTAATTTTCCTATTATACCTTTCTCATTAATGGAAAAGAATAGGATTAAGTCTCACTCTTCTCAAAGAAAGTAGACTAGGTTTATTCTTTTAGTAAAGTTGACTCTAGCCAAAAACCCTTACGGGTGTAGATCAATTTACTACTAAAAGAATGCCACACGTTTACGGTTTTAACGTTGCATTAATACATTAAAAGAATTTACAAAATTCATTATTAATATTTTCGATAATACAATTTTCAAGAAAAGAAAACTACCCAGGAAATATTAAATAACCATTTAATTTTCTTGAAAAACTAGGATCCAACTTTCCATAGTTCCACCACATCAGTTGATCTGCTAGCAGTAAAAGTACAAAAGATGGTAACTTGTCGTACAATAATCGGCAAAACAATTTCCGACTCCTAGATATTTATGGGAATTACATTTGCCAAATAATTTGCAATGTAAGCATGTTTCTTCCCATCTCATGCTTTAAGTCTCAAGGTCTCACTTATAACTTAATTAAGTCGTCTAATTTAGAAACTTGTAAATTCACATAGATCAATTACATTCAGTTGATCTGCTAGTAATGAAAATATGTAATTTACCTTGTTATTAATATCTATGTCAAGGTCTCACTTACGCTATATATTAACTCCAAGTGTCTCTTATAATTAGATAGCATGGACTTAAATTTTTTTAGGGTATTTATTTTGATGTTACAATCAAAATATGTACGAAGAGGCATGCATTCATCTTCGTATCATAAGTTTTCAAAACTATTTTAATTACCAATTTGCTAAGAGTTAAATCAACAAAGTTTTAATTGAGGCGTTGAGTGACTTACAACTTTGCCTTAAGATGCTTCGTACATGTAATGGTTGTACTTGGTAAGTCTAATTTGACGCACAGGCGAGAGGAGAGACATAATGGAGTCTCTTTAAGGCCACAATTTAATGCGAAACCAACCTTATACCCACTTTATAGTTTGTCAAATTAGGTCCACCGCTTCGACCATTTGTACAGTTGCATCAATCAATTAAAAGTTTATGATTCTAAGTCTTATAAAATTATGTTGTAAATTATTAAATTGCTAGTCTCGCCTCGGAGCAAATTACCGTGCGAAGCGAACCACTGTCGGCACATAAGACTTGGCAATAAATAATTTACCACATCAAGGTTTCATAGTTATTAGGTCCATTTATTTTTTATACCAAAAATTACCCCTTTTTGCTTACAATTCAAGAACAATTTAAACAAAAAAGACAAGTAATTTAACAAAAAATAAATAAACACTCAATAACGCATATAATCTTAACGATTAAATCATATTGCCACATGCAAACATTTTGATAAATCCTATTAATAATCTCTATGTGAATTATTATGTATATAATTAATAAAACTCCCATTGGTTTTCGAGCGCATTGTACCCAATGGACCACAAACCCCTTACCTTTTTGTTTCACAATCCAAGATGGAATAACTAAAGTAAGTTATATCCAAGTTCATGTACACACGTACTATAACCGATCAAAGGTTGATGCTAGTGAATGAACACGAATTAAACCAAACACTTTGTTTAATTGATAAGCAACGGATCGACACCCTAAGATGGATGTACGATCGGTTCTAGCTAGCAAGAAGGAGAGAACAAACTTTTAGGGTTATAGTTAATGCACAAGATCACCAAAACAATAACCCTTCAATTTGTATTTATAGTGAAAACCTATCTTAGAGCCTAAGTTTGATCATTGGGTCGACAAAGGGTTATGGGAACCCAAACCCAACCGGCCACCCCATCTTGATGGGTTCTAGATCCTTCTTTTGCTCCAAATTTCACTAACGGTCCTTCCTTTATTCCCTAACGGTCGTTTAGTCAATTCCGTTAATTACTTAACGTCCGTTAGTTATCATTTCGTATCCAAATAATTAAAATATATAACAATTATACATATTGATTATTCTTTTGATCATTCATACGTAAAGTGTGCAATCCCTCAGTCCCGGGTTCGATTCTAGTCATACACGATTTAATATTTTTCCAAAACTCTAACAGTCACTACATGTTTAACATCTTTTGTTAAAATTTCAAATAAAGATGAGAAATTTGAGTTTCTCGGGTGACATTTTTTTTAATGTGTTTTAGAGTGTATGTAAGTATGAAGGTTTTACTGTTACAGGAAACTAATTGGCTTCTCATCCCTAGTGTATCATATCAACTTCAATAAAAATTTACACATAGACCAACCTAGCTAGAACAACTTCGAACAATTGGAGCAATAATTAAACATGCAAATTCAACATGTATAAACTAACAATTCATGCAGAGAAATTAATAAACACACTACTAATGTTCGGCAGTTGATTAAAGTTACAAATAACAAATTAGATATATATCTCATGAGGTGGTTGTCCACGTGGTCGCTTATCATTGCTTACGAGGCCTTCCACGTCCTCGCTTCACCACCTCAACACACTCATCTTCACTTTCCATGTCCACTAGACCACCATGCTGACGTGATCGCTGCCCCCGAGTTCTCTTAACAGCCTCGGTATCCGGCTTTTTCTTGGTGACTTTGGCTAGACATAGTTTACTCTCACTTGTGATGAACTTAAATACACATTCATCGCCTTCGGTTAACTTATTGCATCTTTTGAACTTACGCCATCCTGGCGACAAAGTGTACCTTTCACTCCAATATGATTTATCTAGCCGAACACCCATTTTCCATTCTTTTCCGTCTTGATTCTTCATGATTATTGTTCCTTCGCTGTCTATTCCGGGCAAGCCCACAAACTTTTTGGGAAGCCGCTAGTAATACCAAATCACACATATGTTAGATTATCTCAAAAGGGTGTTTACTATTGCTAATGGAAATTTGCAATAATAATGATTAACCACAACATACTGTTTTTTGTAAGAATGAAAAATATCTTTCTAATAACATTCGTATATTTAGGATCAAAAAAGCAAATTAGTGTTTGCCCATCATTGTCATATATAAGCTATAAAATATACACAAACACAAATTATTTTTGACAAGTTACCCTAATTTTCTATATTACCAATTATTAAACCTTGTCTTAAGATGAATTATATGTATGATACATTATCAATTTATCATAAACCTTACCAAAACATCATGTGTCTTAGCTATAATCACCACAAAGCAAGGGTCTTCGGGATCAACATCATGACCATGATAATCGTTTTCATCTTCATCTTCAAGTTTAACCTCTTTATTTCTTGGGGGTAAAACTTTTTCACACTCATTCATAGTATATATCGTCACTTTGAAGGCGGAATCATCAACGAGCCAAAAAACAAGCATATCACCGTACTGCAAATCAGCATCTTTTACAAGATTTAACCATCCATCAGTAAAAGAATATCTTTCACCAACTTTTTCAATCTTTAATCGCCATTTAAACCCTCCTTTCGCAGATCGGACTATTGGGTCTCTAGTCATTTGGTTCCTCAAGTATCTCTTGTAAAAGTCATGTGGTAGCGGCTGCAAAAAGAAAAAAAACACGTATCATAGATATATTCACGTAAACAACAAACAACAAACACTTAAAACACATCAAATGTGATATATTCACGTACCAAGTAAGGACGAGTTTGGTCTAAGATAATCTTGAAGAAAGATGGATAGGTACGAGGAACCATTTTGAATGATTCTTAAACTTAAGTAAAGTGTGATATGAAGAAAGTGTTTTATGGAGAGATGTAATATGAGCAGAAGGAGATATAGTTGGTGATACAAATATATTTGGTGAAATGTAAAATAAAATGAACATCATATCTTTATACGGTTATACCCCTATAATGTGAATATAAGTTTTCCTTTAACAAATGCAAAAGTAGCATACGCAAAAATAAATTAGTTGGTCCCCGCATGTAAAGATAAAATAGAAGTACATACTAATTAGAGTAATGAAATTTTAATTATAAGGGCTAAAACAAGATTGTTTTTACTGATACTTAAAGTGTTGATACAAAAAAGGTTTGCTTCCAAATTCATGAAAGATTGTTTTTTTTTAACCAATACATGTAGCGCATGACAAACATTTCCATTGTTGAAGGTATCATTTCATTTTTCACATTAGCATTTCAATTCGTCATAAATATGTTGTAACTGTTAGAGTTTATGGATAATTATTAATATTCGTATGTCCAGTTTCGAACACGAGACTTCGGGATTGCACACATTACGTATGAGTCTCAATGATGTGAATAATTAAATATAGTTTTATGATTTATTTATTCATTTCACAAACAAACACTTAACGGACGTTAGTACTTAAAGGCGTTAGAGATAACGCTCGTTAAAGGACTAAATATGCAAAGAAGGAAAGAAGGATCTAGAATCCCCTTTGGATTCCTAAAGTCGGCCGAATACCCCTAGGGGTTTATGGTTGTCGATTTTTGTAGCTTGGAGGAGAAGTTTGGGTTGCCTATAAATACAAACATATTGTGTTTGTTATTCCCTAATCCCTAATTCCCAAGCAATCCAACTTCTCTTCTTCTTGTCCTCTCCTTATGGCCGGTCGAATTCACTTCCCTAACACCTAGGGAATTTTGATCAAAGCTATAACATAAGTGTTGGAATTGTTTTGTGAATTAGAACCTAGTTTTTCACATTGAGACGCTAGTAATACGTGTGTACAAGAACGGAGTACAAGCTTTCTTTAGCTTGTTGTTACTTACCCTATTCGACTACATAGTAGTCGATCCCCATTAAACCCTAATTAGGGTTTGTACCTTGTTCTTGGAGTGCACGATTCCTTGTTCTTGCTAGGAATCAAAAAGGTACGCATCACTTTTAATTTAGTTAATTAATTACATGTTTTGTAGATCTTGTTTTTTCGCTGCCTATGTTTTGATGTTATGTTGATTATGTTTATGTGTTTATAGTTTTATGATTCACATATTCCAACAGCGGCATCAAGAGCCCGTTTAAACATTGTAATTAATTACTAAACGCATAAAATTGAACCTATGTGAATAGATACATGCTTTTAATAATTCTAGGGTTTAAGATTTATGAAAACCCTAATTTATACAAGTTGGTCGATTAGCAACTATTATTTTTTTTAGGGTTTATGTATTGTTAAAATCTTGTAGAAAACCCTAGGATTGCATGCAATTTTATGTGAAAATTAATGAGTACCTTAGTGATGTCATTAATTTAGTATGCGTACATGATTGGCTTGATAATATGTGTTTACATGATTATAAGTGCAATATGGGGATTCATGACAAAAATATGCATGTTTTGTCATGATGATTGATGTCTAATTGCTACATGTTTTTTAAGATAAATCTAAAATTAGGGAAGACCCTAATTAAATATATTAATTAATTGGTTATGTGCAATGTGGTATCTAATTAATTAAAACTTACGCGACCAAGTTATTTGGCGTCTGTGGTCTATTGGGCACAATGAGCTCGAAAACCAATGGGAGTTTTATTAATTACATACATTAAAAAATTCACATAGAAATTATTAATAGGATTTATCAAAAGGTTTGCATGTGGCTATATGATATTGTTAATGATCATATATGTGTTATTAAGTGTTTGTTTATTTTTTTTTAATTACTTGATCTTTATGTTTTAATTATGATGGATTGGAAACATCAAAGAGGGTAATTTTTTGAATAAAAATAAATGAACCTAATAACTATGAAACCTTTGTGGTAAAATTATTTATTGTCAAGTCTTATGTGCCGATAGTGGTTCACTTCGCACAGTAATTTGATCCCAGGCAAGACTAGCAATTTAATACTTTACTATATAAATGTTTTAAGCTTTCAATCTTAAAGTTTTTAATTGATTGATGCGACTGTACAAAAGTAGTCGAAGCGGCAGACCTAATATTGACAAACTATAAAGTGGGTATAAGGAGGCTTGACATTAAATTGTCATCCGAAAGGGGCGCGTTTTTAATTAGCCTTCGGGCGGACGTTTGCCTCTCCGCTCGCCTGTGCGTCAATATTAGACTTACCAAGTACAACATGATAAAGTACGAAGCATCTTAAGGCAATGTTGTAAGTTTCTCAATGCCATCAATTAAAATTTTGTTGATTTTAAGCTGTGAATTGGTAAATGATTTTTGTAAAAAACATATGATACAAAGATGAATGCATGACATCTTTGTACATATTTTGATTACACACATCAAAATTATACCCTTAAAATTTAAGTAATATGTCATCCAACTGTAAAGGAAACACCTAAGGTTTCATCCTACATCACTAGCAGCCAAAGCTGAATGTGATGTTCAAAGGGTGGTTGTCTAAGGGTAAATTGAGTACTTTCATTGCTAGCAGCCAAAGCTGATGTGATGAAACGACGTCAATTTACAGTTTTCTAAGTTGGTTAACTTAATTGAGCACTTTCATTACTAGCAGCCAAAGCTGATGTAATGGAACGGCGTCAAGGCATAAAGATTTGGGGATGAAACATGCTTACATTTGCAACCGAAGTTGGCATAATATGTAAGTCCCATGATTCTAGGAATTGCAATTGGATATTGGCAATTGGGATAGACCCGTACCTTATTGAGTACTTTCATTGCTAGCAGCCAAAGCTGATGTAATGAAACGACGTCAATTTGGATCCTAATTTTCAATGAAAATTAAATGGTTAAATTTTATTTACCGTGGGTGTTTAATTTTCTTGAAAAGTTATTATCGAAAATACTAAAATTGAATTTTGCAAATTCTTTTAATGTATTAATGCAACGTTAAAACCGTAAACGTGGGACATTCTTTTAGTAGTAAATTGATCTACACCCGTAGGGGTTTTTGGATAGAGTCAATTTTTACTGGAAAGAATAAACCGAGTCTACTTTCCGTGTGAAGAGTAAGACTTAATCCTATTCTTTTTCATGAATGAGAAAGGTATAATAGGAAAATTAGAATTGTCTAAATTCTAAGAAATAACTCATGGCGAATTTTTAAGAAATTGCATGGTTAGGAGTTATTGAAATTAGAAGCTAGACTAATTACTGCATAATGGGTAAAAAGCAAACTAGAATGTTTGATCTAGTTGTTGTGTTTTAACCACTTAAAGGTGCTACATACCATGATGGGGATGGTAGACCTTATTGAGGAAGAAATTGCATACCCAATTCTTTCAAGTTAATTGCATTGATGGATATTCCATCATTGACAAAGTAGAATACATTCTTTAAGTACCTTAGTATGTATTACGTAAGGAATTACTCAAAGGTGTAGGAAAGTAAACAGCACGCCATGTGCTTTTACTGGTTATGCAACACTTACAATGTTGTCGAATCCAGTGGGAGCATAGTGTTGTAATTACTAAATAATGAGTTCATGTAGTGATCTTTAATTCAGTGGGAGCTACAAGTCTTGATATCTTGGTAGTAACCCGGATTATCTCTAGAATCTCTTGAGATAAATACTTTCCAATTATAGACACTTGTGGTATTAAGGATAGTCGTGTACGTTTCCTTACTAGACGAGGTAATTCTATATCTACTTATATCTATGACACAATCATATTGATCAAATAAGCAAACTATTGATGTTTTGTTTATCTGATATGTGATGTTGTTCCATGCACAAGTGGGAGAAATCTTTATTGTGTGCAAGCAACAACATAATGGAATATGATTTATAGGGTTCTCTTGACTGTAAGGTAAGAGATCAATGTTCTAATGTGTTTTATTCACATTCTAGTTATAGAACACTTGAAGTTAATATCTAGCGTAAGTGTATACTTGATAATAGATATTAATGACAAGGTAAATTACATACTTTCATTACTAGCAGCCAAAGCTGATGTGATGAAACTATGTTAATTTACAAGTTTCTAAAATTAGATAATTATTAAAACAAGTGTCGATATGATAATAAGACTACTTCTAATGTGAATATTTATGTATTGTTGTAATGACATAAATAAATGAAGTAATCTTATACTACTTCAAATTTGAATGTTTATGTATTCTTGAAATGACATAAATATATGAAGTAAATAAATTAACTTGAAATAATATTGAAACCAAGTTGTGGTGTTCATGATTACTTTAGTTATGCATATTTATACTTTAGTATAAAGATATAAATATGAAGTCTTTTATTGTTATAAGACTTATAATAAAGTAAAACGTTAACTTGTCATGTTTTTAATTAAGACATATACAAAAAGTCATTGAGTTGATCAATGATCTAAAACGTACATTGGGATTATAGCAATTATGTCTTTTTGGTAAGACATAGACATGAAGTGATTTGATAAGAATTACTTATGTTATAAAGCATGCAATTGGCTTGAAAAATCTATTGTACCATTAAATGACTTAGTTGGTAAATAGGTAAGCCAAAAACGAAATATATTTATCTCACATATTGTAAGATTAACTTACAATATTAATCCTAATGAAATACATAGTGTTTATGGTATGTTCAGTTAGGAGAATCAAACTCTTGTTATATTGTTTGATTTAAGATAACTATATCTTCTATTCTTCCTAAAAGAAATCAATGTTAGGAAATTGAGTATGGATTGGATGTACTCAATTTGACTCCAACCTAGAAGATTAATAAGACGCCATTTAATATGGAATGTGATCAATCATATTAAGTCTTAAAATTGAAGTTCAGAATTTGTTAAACTACTTGTAAGTAGGCTATTAACAAATTGAGGTTAGAAACTGTCAATATGTATTTGTAAAGTCCCAAAAGAGAACAAGTATGTGTTGCTCTATTTGCTAAGCATTTATAGGTAATCTATAAATTACAAAAGGCAAGTGGGAGTTTTATCTTGATGAAATAAAATTACAAGATACATGATCTTCTAAATACGCTAGCAAAATCATAATGAGGATTTAACATGTTAGTGTTAAATCTCAAAGATGATGGAATTCTCATTTCATAGGTCCGAAAGGATATCTCAAATATTTGTAGAATATGTTGAGGGTTATGAGTTATAGGAACGTGGTATGCTGTTAATAAATTGCAAATATTTATTTGGCAAATTACTTATACTATGAATAATAAGATGCAGTCCAAAAAAGATAACTAGTTGGAAACGTAGTTGATCTTAAACTCTATAGTAACACTATAGAATGGAGATGAATTTCTACAAAGGAAATGAAAATCCTAGAGATTTAAATTCTTGTATAGAAATCATAATGGACAAATTTGTGTACATATTTAATATGTGAAAAGATTATCAATCACAATTAAGCAATTAAATATGATTGAAATTCTTTCTAAGCACATTAAATATATAAAGATTATGATTGTCATTATTAGTTTCATTTATATGAAATTAATAATGGAATATCAAAACTCTTTCTTGGGAAATTACTTGTGCGAGGACGGAAAGTAATTGAAAGGAGTATTTGAATTCAAACAATCTTTAGTAGTATACAAAATGCAAATCATTTGTGAATGGATTAATGCATGCATCTAGAAGATATACTTAATTTTAGTTATTAAATCTAGTTTTGATTTATAATTAAAATAAGATGTTTCTTAATATTCCTGAAAGCTAGTGGGAGTGATATTTATTTTCTTATTTCATATATGTTGTACAACATATAGGAAGTAACATTCCATTAACATTTATATGTTAAGTCTTAGTTTGGAATGAAACTTTACATGAAAATTTAGAAAATAAAACCTTGAAATATATGTTTATTGTTATAAACATAAACGGTAAAATAACTGATTCTAATAAACATGATATTCTATTAGAAAGGCTAGATAGAAACATATCTTTGAAAAGATATGACATGAATAAATCTAAGGTTGACAAAAGGATTATTCATGTACATCATGTTGCTTGTTGTATCATGCTTGATTAAAAGATGATTGACAACATTAAATATCTAATTGTAATTATTAGATAGCTAAGTGTAATGGATATGGTTTAGAATTTACATCCTCAGCCTGGATTTGCTCCAAAATTCTAAATAAGAACCATAGGGCAAAATGTTGATATAGATGACAAATCTTGTAAGATTTGAAGATGTCAAACATTACATGATGGATATTAAAGTTTACGGGAACTTTGAAAGAGCATATTGTTGTTTGATACAATGATGCTAGTAAGATTGAGACGACACTCAATACTAGTCATGGTGGGAGCTCATCCTTATTAGGAGACCATGTGTACTAGTTATGCTCAATATGAGCATAGTTGCATTATACATAAAGAATTAAAATACTTTAACTACAAGGTTTGGTAGTTTAATTGTCATAAATTTGCAATTGAGGATGTCATGCAATTTAGGAAATATTATGTGGCAATATCATGATGGATGAATGCACACATAAAAGAATTTCATTTTTGAAATAAGTATTCTCAAAATTCCGATAGATCAAAATTAGTTGATTTATGCTTTGTCAACAAGTATGTGGAACATGACTTGAGGCATAATTCATTAATGGAAATTATCGTGCTTGATCTGTTTAGTATTTGGATAAGGGATATTAAAGCAATTATTATTTTAATGAAATAAAGTGTGGATAACGTTTATTCTCATTTATAATATTGTATCCTATATTTGCATGTTTAAATCCGTGAATAACTTATGTTATTCTAAATTGTCCGTTGTAGATTAATGATATGGGAATATCATTAAATAAAGACAAATGTGAGGACTGGTAGAATGTACTGTAAGGTTGAGATACCAATATCACATGATATTCAATATTGGATAAATTGAATATAGGACTTATCCCAACCACATGATTGTACTTTATGGATCGTTGTCATTAAGTAAATCATGATTATTTATCATCAGACTTGAGATACCAGATAATTCCGAGGATGTAGCTCATTTTCTGTAAGATAGTCTAACGCTATCCGTAACAGGTGGCTATAAGGGCTATTTTCGGAGGTGATGCGAAGTTCAAGGGTTATGCTCGTAGTCAACAAAGGATTTGTTCCTTCAAATTTGTTTTAAAGTATAATACTGCTGGGCCCCTCGTAGGGTTGACAAGATGTTTGTATGGCCATACCCAAAGTCTATTTGGAATACGTTCAGATGTTTTGGTAATCTTGATCAATCAATAAATAACGAGAAACAGAATAGTTAATTATGGAATGACTTGGATCCATATCCATATTAACGCGGTATTAGAAGCAAAAGGATAAGTATGATGATATAATCATCACGTGGTTTTTTCCAGGAAAACCATACTCGTATAAATCTGGGGGCATTGGGAAGGTTAAGCTAGACTAACCCATGTCATTACGATATTAATGAATATACAAGTGGGAGCTGTTAGAGTTTATGGATAATTATTAATATTCGTATGTCCAGTTTCGAACACGAGACTTCGGGATTGCACACATTACGTATGAGTCTCAATGATGTGAATAATTAAATATAGTTTTATGATTTATTTATTCATTTCACAAACAAACACTTAACGGACGTTAGTACTTAACGGGGTTAGAGATAACGCTCGTTAAAGGACTAAATATGCAAAGAAGGAAAGAAGGATCTAGAATCCCCTTTGGATTCCTAAAGTCGGCCGAATACCCCTAGGGGTTTATGGTTGTCGATTTTTGTAGCTTGAAGGAGAAGTTTGGGTTGCCTATAAATACAAACCTATTGTGTTTGTTATTCCCTAATCCCTAATTCCCTAGCAATCCAACTTCTCTTCTTCTTGTCCTCTCCTTATGGCCGGTCGAATTCACTTCCCTAACACCTAGGGAATTTCGATCAAAGCTATAACATAAGTGTTGGAATTGTTTTGTGAATTAGAACCTAGCTTTTCACATTGAGACGCTAGTAATACGTGTGTACAAGAACGGAGTACAAGCTTCCTTTAGCTTGTTGTTACTTACCCTATTCGACTACATAGTAGTCGATCCCCATTAAACCCTAATTAGGGTTTATACCTTGTTCTTGGAGTGCACGATTCCTTGTTCTTGCTAGGAATAAAAAAGGTACGCATCACTTTTAATTTAGTTAATTAATTACATGTTTTGTAGATCTTGTTTTTCCGCTGCGTATGCTTTGATGTTATGTTGATTATGTTTATGTGTTTATAGTTTTATGATTCACATATTCCAACAGTAACTATGTTGTAACGAGAGGTAATTTATTCTTTTAACAATGCAAATGAGATTTGTGAACAAGCAGAAAACTTAGCGAAGAGTTATGCAACTAGTTTTCTACGCATAGCAATATAGATAAGTTGAAAGAGTGTGTTCGATTACAACTTTACAAGGGAAGATGGATAGTTTTTATTTAACAAGTATATCCGAGTTTGTTTCTATATACGAGTCAACTTTTATTGCAAAAACTAGGATCATGAATGGAATGGCATAGGGGACACTCATATCGTGGACCAAACATTAAACCTAGCTAAGGTTTAGATTGTGTGACGAAAAGGACATAGATAAAGATGAGAGTAAATTACATAAATGGTCACTATGGTTTGTCCTTTTTTTCACATTTAGTCACTGAACTTTTTTTTTGACATAAATGGTCACTGAAGTTTCAAATCGTTAAATAAATGATCACTAAGGTTTCAAATCGTTACATAAATGGTCACTGTGGTTTGTCCAAAAATTACATAAATGGTCACTGAGGTTTACTGAATTTGTAATGATTTGAAACTTCAGTGACCATGTATGTCAAAAAAAAAGTTCAGTGACTAAATGTGAAAAAATAGACAAACCATAGTGACCATTTATGTAATTTACTCTAAAGATGATGACATATATATGCTTACGGATCACAATTCAACAGGATGATAAACTTGACATTTATTTGCTAAATACAAAACTTGCGAGAGGTAAGACAGTTAACCATATGCGATTTTTCTGGTATGGGGTACAAGAGAGGGGCAGAGGGCAAGTCTTTGACTCGGATACACGTGACTTAACTAAGTTATGCTCGTTATTGACGAATCTTGATCATTTTTACCAGGAGGGCCTTCGAGTTAATATAATTCATGAAATCTGGGAAGACGAAACCATAGTTTGTTAAGAAAATTTATTTATGGCTCATAACATTAGTTTTACATTAATAGAATATAAAGATGAAAAATCGAAAGGGGAACGTCTCTTTCTAGTCTTCACTAGGCTCCGACAATGACTCCCGTTACTGTTTTCGAACCCTTTTCTTTGCCATCTTTAAACTACTTAGTTAGTGACATTTGAACATCGCCCATGCCCATTGTGAAGACATCAAAATGTAAGACAACTAAACCACCTTGATGATGGTTTCTGAGAGCTTAAACTTCTATCATAATCGAAATCATCTATTTTACTCATAATTTAAAGAGTATACAAAATGTCTTGAATAATTTAAGAGGTACTATTTTTGATACACAATACAAGTATCTCGCAGCAATTGTTAATGACGAGTGGGCGCACCGCGCATTGCGGCGGGGTTTTTGCCTTCGATTTTTGTGTGTGTCTATATTACTAAGAAATTTTTATAATATTTTGTTCCAATGCATGAATATTTATAGCTTAAAGGGTTTTATGTAAATGTTTTATAGTGTAAGGAGTTTTTTTGTAAATGTTTTTTAGCGTAAGGATGTTTTTTGTAAATATTTTATAGCGTAATGGTTTGTTTATTTATTTAATTTTATAACGTAATAGGGTTTTTTGTAAATGTTTTATAGTGTAAGGGTTTTTTTTGTTTTTTGTTTTTTTTTTAAAATGTTTATAGCCTAAGGGGGTTTTTTTTTAAGGGAAAATTTCTAAAACACCCAGTCGCAACCTCATGACATAAAAAAAAGAAGCCCCAACCGACATTTTTACTCCTAAATGCCCTGGCCGACTGGGCAACCGGTCAACGCAAATTTTTTTTGACCAAAATACCCCGTATTTTAATTTTTTGTACATACGTTTATACATTTTTTTTCTTCCAAATAGCCCGTATTTAAGATTTTTCCCCTAAAATAGCCCGTATCCCAATCATTGTTTGGACATGTGTCGCACAAATGTTCAGTTGTCCATTTTGACAGTCGCCCAAGGGCTATTCTAGAGTATTTTTAAAAATTGGGGCATTTTTTGATGTCATGAGGATGCCTCCGGGGCAAATTTGGAATTTTCCCTTTTTTAAATTTTTGAATGTTAATGTTTATAGTTTAAGGGGTTTTAGGTAAATGTTATATAACGTAAGGGGATTTTTGAAAATATTTACAACGGGTAACGGCGCCGCTATTTTTTCTTATGAATGGTGTTTGGCCCCGTTATATTTTTGATAAATGTATATATGTATAATAAAATGTAAATTTAAAGTAGATAATAAATACTTAAATCATTTAAAGTTATTATTATAACTTATGACTATTAATAGACAATTAAAAAACAAATATAATAATGAATAAGTTTATGTTACGGAACATGTAAAAGCACATAGAAATGTCGGTTATGTTTTTTTTGGTATAATAAGGATAATTTAGGGTGCTTAATTTATCTTTTATATGTTGATGGTAGAGGAGGGGCTGTTTGATAAAATATAGTGATTTAGCGCTGAATGATTCCAATGTTTCGAATGATTTGAAGGCTCTGAATGAAATTGGTTCTGAACGAAAACATGTTGTTTGACAACTGTTCTGAATAAATATATTCAACTTCCAAAAATTGCCATTATGTTTTGTGTCATTATTTTTTTTTCTTATTATATTTTAATTTTTGTAAATAAACATATTCGTTCCAACGTTTATTCTTTTAGCTTTCACTTAGTATTATCGATTTGTATAATCAGACATATTCCGTTTGTGTAAATTAACTCTACAAATTTAATGGAATAGCATGCAACTCTTGAGATTGGAATAAAAATAAATAAAAAGGGATCGATTTGGCAATTAGAATATTAAATTAATCTAGTGAAATAAGTATATTAAAACTTATATTGATTGTGAAATACGTATATTGTTGATATAAATAATGCCTAAAAACATTATTAATACTTCTTGATATCTCTATGTTTTGATAATCACAAAATGTAAACTCATTAAACATAAACTTATTAAATAAACAAGTATTTAGTTGTAAATATTCATTTCTACAACTCAATCACTTAAGGTATGAATAAACAAATGCCTAATGCATTATATGATCAAAGGAACATTTTCTTAATCACTTGATTTTTTATAAAATGACACAAACATTTTATATCTTTTAGAAAATCATTTTTGGTATTAAATAAAAATGTTTAATCCATTATAAATTTATGAATTCAAATTTTCAACCAAAAATGGCAAAAATGTTCTAGAAAAACCTTCCCCACAAAAAGACAAATCTGAGCAACGTTCAGATGGGCGGCCCCCTTAATTTCACTAGGCGGTCCCCTTAATTTTAAGGGGGCCGGCCACCTATTTAAGGGGACCGCCCCGCTCCTCTAGCTCCTCAGATTTGCCTATAAATACTGGTTCATCTCTGGACTTTTTTCTCACCTTTTGCACCCCAAACCTTCTGTTCTAAATCTCTTCTTATCCTTCCAAATCCTTTCTAAATCATTTGATCATATATTCTTAAGCATTGGTTTCCAAGTGATCCAAGCTTCTACCATTCAAGTGCAAAAGAAGAATACTCCTTCAACAACTAGAGAAGAAGTATTGCAACTTAGTATCATCTTGCTACCTAAGTTGTTTGTATAATCATTCATTCATTTTTGTATAAGTTGTGTATATTTGTTAGATAGGTGTGAGCATAATTGCTTAGGCTAGATTAGTGTGTAAGTAGTGAAGTTGTGAAGAAGTTAAGGTGTGTAAGTAGTGAAGGTGTAAAGAAGTAGAAGAGTACATAAGTAGTGCTAGGTTGTGAAGTAGTTGTGAAGCCGGTGTGAAGAAGTTGTGAAGAAGTTGTGAAGAAGTCGTGAAGCCGTTGTGAAGAAGTCCTGAAGAAGTTGTGAAGAAGTCGTGAAGCCGTTGTGAATAAGTTGTGAAGAAGTTGTGTAGAAGTTGTGAGATTGGTTCTAGCTACGATTAGAACCCGACATCTAGCTTTGTGTCGTTAAACCGGTGTAAGCAAAAGTTGTGTAAGGTTTTCTCCGCCATAAGGGAGCTTGTTGACATAGTGAAGAAAACTCTCGAGTTAGGTGCTCGGGGAGTGGAGTAGGGCAAGAAAGGAGTCCTTGTAGCCGAACCACTATAAATTTTTTGTCTCGCGGTTAGATCTTTCCATCTCTATCTTTTATTTCATTTCATTACTTTACTTGCATTGTTTATTTAGATTTACTTATATTTGTTCATATTGTTCAAGAGTTGAGTTCACATAAATTCGAACATAAGTTTTTAAAAGTAAACAAAGTTTTCAAAATAAAATTAAAAAGACGTAAAACTATTCAACCCCCCCTTCTAGTTTTCCACAATTGGTATCAAGAGCCAGGTTAAACAAGATTTTTAAAATAAACTGTATTTTAAAACTTGAATCGATCTATGGAATCGGAAAAATATTTAGAAGGGCAATCTATGCAAAGACCACCGCTATTTGAAAGTGATGGTTTTCTTTATTGGAAAAATAGATTCGAAACTTATGTGAAATCAAAAGATCTTGATCTTTGGCATGTTATTACCTATGGTGATTTTCCCCCTATTCAAAATAATCCTTTAACTAAAAGTGATGAAATTGTAACTTTTGAAAAACAAAATGATGATTTGAAAAAGAAACTAGCTAAAAATAATGAGGCAAAAATGGTTATTTATAATGCGTTACCACGTAAAGAATACGAAAGGATCTTTATGTGTGAAACCGCAAAAGAAATTTGGAACTCCATAATAATAACTCACCAAGGTAATAGTCAAGTCAAAGATAATAAAATAGATCTTCTTGTTCAACAATATGAACAATTTACGATTCCGAAAGAGGAATCAATAGATAATGCTTTTGCTAAATTTAACACTATTATCACAAGTTTAAAAGCACTTAATGAGACTTTTTCTAGCAAAAATTGTGTAAGGAAATTTCTTAGGGCATTACATCCAAAATGGCGCGCGAAGGTCACGGCTATTGAAGAATCGAAGAACTTGATGACGCTATCGCTTGATGAACTTATCGGCAACTTAAAGGTCCACGAAGAAATTATAAAGAGAGACTCGGAAACGGTCAAGAGCAAGAAAGATCAAATCAAATCTTTTGCGCTAAAAGCCAAAAAGGAACTTAGTGATGATGACGATTTGAGTGACGATAGTGAAGATGAAGAATATGCAATGGCCGTAAGAGAGTTCAAGAAATTTTTCAAGAGACGAGGAAGATTCACAAGTCAACCACGAGATGAAAGAAGATAGCTTCAAAGAAATAGGAATGATAACTACGGGAAAAGAAAGTGTTTTAGATGTGGAAGCCAAAACCATCTCATTGGCGAATGTCCAAAGCCACCGGGTTATGATTACCAAAGCCCCTTTGTTAGCGGAGCATGGAGTGATAGCGACAAAGACGAAGCGGACAAAGCAAACGACGAAAAATGTCTTATGGCAAAGACATCAAATGAGGTACTTTCCAAAACCGAATACTTTAGTGACAAAAATCAATCATTAGACGAAAAAGACCTAGATAATGAATATAATAGGTTATGCAAATTAGGTCAAAAAGTCATAGATAAAAATAAATCACTAAAACATATTAATAATCGATTAGAAAATGAAGTACTTGAATTAAAAATTAAACTACAACATTTAGAAAAAGGAAAAGAAGTTTTTATAGAATGTAAAACATATCTAGAGGTCAAAGATGAAAACGAAAAACTTAAAGATGAAATTTCCAAACTTGACAAGTTTAAAAATAGTAGTAACTCACTTAAGAAAATAATAAGTGTTCAAGGAACTTCAGGAGATAAAACCGGTCTAGGATTCAACTCAAATAATGTTTCAACTAGTGAAAATAAAAATGTAAAGTTTGAATGTCAATCTAGTAAACAAAAACCATTAGAGTCGAAACCTAAGTATATACTTATAAAAGATAGAAAAATACCTATTGCGAGTGATGAGGAAGTAAAAAGTTTTTATAAACCATCATTGAAAGCCAAAACCGGATTTTCTAAACCGAAATTAAGATCTAAAACTCCACCTCCAATTAGACCAAATAATCCTCATTCTCGGTCTAAAACCCCTCAACCTAGAAGAAATCAAAGTAGACAAAACTTTCCTAATAATAATAATCACCCAATGTGGAATTATTCACTTCAACCAAGTTTCAACCCTTGGGGAATACTTTCACCATACATGCAAATGCAAACCATGTTTGGTTCAAATAATTTTGGACAAATGGGACAATGGGGACCAAGTGGCTAAATCGTCACTCATTGAATAATTCGAAAACTCATCTATGGTTGGCTTCCATAAGTCAATATGACACCTTGAAGCGTTTGAAGAAAAATCTACTGAAGACTAAAAGGTACGCTTTCCTTTTAAGTTTATTGCTATAATATATGCTTAGATTAATGACTAGTTATTTCATGCCTATTTAGCTCATAATGCCTAGTTATATATATATATATACACATAATAGCTTATATGAATCTACTTAGAACCTAGAATGATTTGTTCTTTTCCCTTTGGCCCTCTTAAGCTATAACGTTTAAAATGGAAATCTTCTATGTCCACTATTAGAAAACTCATGGTGATGAAGTGAAATGAGTTAAGTGGATTAATCATTAACATAGAAGTAAGATTAGATTTCTCGTGTTAGAAAACTATGGATGAAACAAGCTCTCGTAGACTATGGCATCAAGTTAGATAAGTGTGCGACAACAAAGGAGCTATAGATGTTAGGTTATACCCCATTCAACACTCTCGCATCAAACATATAGAAGTTCGTCATCACTTCCTTATGACCATAGGATTTGTAGAAAAGGGTAGCATGTGACAATAGCCTTAACCAATTCCCTTAAGCATGAGATTTTTTTTAAACAACCATTATTTTAATCTAGGATTAATGGTATTTGTTGTCAAAAATCGAGTATCTTTAAAAATATACAGAAACTTCACATTTTGGAAAAATGATTTTTTTTAGGGACTATTTCACTTTTCTATTAACATGTTTTACTATCTCACCTTTCTTCTTAATCTATGTCCATAATTCTGTTTCGATCAAAGTCAAAGATTGAGAATTTTTTTTACCCATTCTTCATAACCACATTTTTTTGAAATAAAACCCAATCTATTTTATTCAAATAACTTTCACATCTACATAAAAACCCACTTTCAAACATTGTTGAATAATGCTAAAAACATTTCTTTAAATCATGCATGGTGATCTCATATTTGTCATCTATACTTATGTACATGACATTTATAAGTGAACTAAGTCAAATCAAGCGGACCATGGTTTGTCTATTAAGATTTTGTTTGTAACAAGTCTAGAAGTCCATGCTATCTTAAGTTCCCATTTATTGCACATAGGCACACATTAGGATCCCTCAAATAGTTCATTAATCTTCCCACTTACATATAATTTAGAAAATACTTGGTGTAATTTATTGTTTCCTAGTCCATATAAATTACTTGCTTGATGAGTATGTTTACATGCTAGATGAAATTACTTGTTTGCTTAATCTCTTTAATTAACATGTTTTGCATAGATATCTATTACATGCTTAATTGCCTCAAAGAGTTGGACTTGCTTGAAACTAAACCCAAAAACACAACCCTTTCTACAATTTTCTGCCAAAAACCCATTTTCAGTAATCTGGGAACCTACAGATGGGCGGCCCCCTTAAATCATAAGGCGGCCCCCTTAATGTTTAAGGGGATCGGCCCCTATTTAAGGGGACCGGCCATCTGATGGTCAAAAGTGCTGTCTCCTTTTCTAATTTTTAGCCCATTTCATCCTACACTTCCCAAAATTCACTTCCAATCCATCCAACAAATTTTATCCATTCCTTAATCCCATCAATCCTACACTATAATCACTCCCATTCCTCATAATCTTCCATCATCTCATCATGCCATCTCCCATCAAACCAAAGCCAAAATCCTCAAGGTTAGCAAGGATAACCGAAAAACCCGTTTGGAGAAGAAAACCAAACCCCCGAAACAAGTCCATCACAACAAATGATGTGGCTAAACAACCAACACCTCCACCCATATTTGTTCTCAATTATACTCCCAATCCTCAAGCTCATTCCAATAAACCATTTCACAAACCTCATCATAATAACCAACCATCCATCTTTACTCCCGAAAATACACCTTCATCTCACTCATATGATTCATATGAAGAGCATGATCAACCCCAAAACAACAATCCCAATCTCATTCACAACACCTCTCATCTTATTCAACATACCAATGAACCATCCAAAACACTCACAACTCTTGGAATATCCTCTTCTTCCATATCTCCATCCTCATCCACTCATGATTACCCAAGCTCACAAATGTCTCCACCACCAAGAGTATCACCACCATCTCCCACCAACTCACATGCTTCTTCTATGTTGCATATCCAAACATCCATCCCAAATAACAACCACACTCCACCATCATAACCTTCTTCCAAACACTTGAAGTTCATTGAAGAACTTAAAGAAGCCCATGAGCTTTGTGCTCTTCTTGCCTTACACCTTGCTCAACGCAAGATTGGATCAACTCCCTTCTAGCCCTCCTTCATCACAAAATAACCTCAACCTTCGTTCCAAACTACACATCTCAACCTCAAACTAATCTCAATGAAACCTTTCAAAACCCTCATCATATTGGTTAAACATCCAACTTTACCTCAAACCACACACCTCAATTTCATCCACTTCCACCAAATGATCAAATCCACATTCTCACGGAAAAGGAAAGGTTCCGTGAAGATATAAACCAAATCCACGACCTTTGTGATCTCCTTGCTATACACCTCGCACAACACAACAAGGGCCAACCTCGATCCTCCATCCTCACTCTACTCAAATTTCTTACCTTACCCCCACAACTTGAATCAAGTTGATAATCATGTCAACTATTGTCCTTGTCGTACCTCCACTCCAAACTCTAGCACAACACCTCCACTTGCACAACACTTTAACCCTCAATCAACCCACTCCGCTCCAAACTCTCTACCTCCAAACTCTCCACCTCCAAAAATATACCTCTATTAACCCAACATTCTTACCCTCACTCAACCAATTCCATCCCAAACATTCTACCATAAACCATCTAAGCATACTATATGCTTATGTTTCTCATTTTCCAAGCTTTCGTGTCGCAAGGAAGTCAGAAAGCTCTCTTTGGCAATTTAGGACATTTAAATTAATGAATGTCTTGCTATGTGTTCTTAATATTTGTTTGTCATAATTGTTGTTTGCCATGTTTGTTATTCTTATATTCCATACTTTGCTATATATGCTTGTGCTTCTAATATTTTTCTTGCAAGTATTCCATATCTCGATTCTTTGATGCCCTCAAATGAGGGGGAGCACACATCAAGAGGGAGTTCTCGTCCTGACAAATTTCATATCTAAAACTTGTCGGCATAACCTTTTTGATTCTACAAAAAGGGGGAGAAGTGAACATAAACTCACTAAATACTTGTTCAAAAATAAATTTTTGGATTTAATGAGTTTAAGTTTTGTAATCATCAAAAAGGGGGAGATTGTTGATATAAATAATGCCTAAAAACATTATTAATACTTCTTGATATCTCTATGTTTTGATAATCACAAAATGTAAACTCATTAAACATAAAATTATTAAATAAACAAGTATTTAGTTGTAAATATTCATTTCTACAACTCAATCACTTAAGGTATGAATAAACAAATGCCTAATGCATTATATGATCAAAGGAACATTTTCTTAATCACTTGATTTTTTATAAAATGACACAAACATTTTATATCTTTTAGATAATCATTTTTGGTATTAAATAAAAATGTTTAATCCATTATAAATTTATGAATTCAAATTTTCAACCAAAAATGGCAATAATGTTCTAGAAAAACCTTCCCCACAAAAAGACAAATCTGAGCAACGTTCAGATGGGCGGCCCCCTTAATTTCACTAGGCGGTCCCCTTAATTTTAAGGGGGCCGGCCACCTATTTAAGGGGACCGCCCCGCTCCTCTAGCTCCTCAGATTTGCCTATAAATACTGGTTCATCTCTGGACTTTTTTCTCACCTTTTGCACCCCAAACCTTCTGTTCTAAATCTCTTCTTATCCTTCCAAATCCTTTCTAAATCATTTGATCATATATTCTTAAGCATTGGTTTCCAAGTGATCCAAGCTTCTACCATTCAAGTGCAAAAGAAGAATACTCCTTCAACAACTAGAGAAGAAGTATTGCAACTTAGTATCATCTTGCTACCTAAGTTGTTTGTATAATCATTCATTCATTTTTGTATAAGTTGTGTATATTTGTTAGATAGGTGTGAGCATAATTGCTTAGGCTAGATTAGTGTGTAAGTAGTGAAGTTGTGAAGAAGTTAAGGTGTGTAAGTAGTGAAGGTGTAAAGAAGTAGAAGAGTACATAAGTAGTGCTAGGTTGTGAAGTAGTTGTGAAGTCGGTGTGAAGAAGTTGTGAAGAAGTCGTGAAGAAGTTGTGAAGCCGTTGTGAAGAAGTTGTGAAGAAGTTGTGAAGAAGTCGTGAAGAAGTTGTGAAGAAGTCGTGAAGCCGTTGTGAATAAGTTGTGTAGAAGTTGTGAGATTGGTTCTAGCTACGATTAGAACCCGACATCTAGCTTTGTGTCGTTAAACCGGTGTAAGCAAAAGTTGTGTAAGGTTTTCTCCGCCATAAGGGAGCTTGTTGACATAGTGAAGAAAACTCTCGAGTTAGGTGCTCGGGGAGTGGAGTAGGGCAAGGAAGGAGTCCTTGTAGCCGAACCACTATAAATTTTTTGTCTCGCGGTTAGATCTTTCCATCTCTATCTTTTATTTCATTTCATTACTTTACTTGCATTGTTTATTTAGATTTACTTATATTTGTTCATATTGTTCAAGAGTTGAGTTCACATAAATTCGAACCTAAGTTTTTAAAAGTAAACAAAGTTTTCAAAATAAAATTAAAAAGACGTAAAACTATTCAACCCCTCCTTTCTAGTTTTCCACATATATTAAAAACAAAGTGCTAGTGAACAAAAGTATATTAAAATTTAAAATTTGTTTTATGTCACTTTCAAAGTGCTAGTGAAATAAGTATAAAAACCAAAGTGGCATGTACTTTTGGTTTGTGACAGTTAGAATATTAAATTAATCTAGAATGTGTGGTGAATGATTTGGCATGTACTTTTTGCTTAGCGGTTCAAAGGCTAATGGAATAGTTCAGCAGTAAAATATTTTTGATCAAACAACATTCACACTGACCGACTAGGACTTGACCTCTGGATGAGACTCATTCAAAGGCTATCAAACAGCCCCTAAGTAGATGAGGAAAGATATGTTTGCTCAATATGTCGAATTCAACCGCAACGGAAGATGTCATGCTACAACAATCAATTATTGTATATCAATAAAAAGTTTTATGTCTTCCCGCTATCACGAACAACCACCAACATTTAGATCGCTAAATTTATTGAAAATATACGTATATAAACTCAACTTATATAACTCAACATTTAGGTTACTCGACTTATCAATTCATGTAACTCGTATTAACACTGAAATCATTGAATAGTGATCTAAATGACATTTCTATAAGTTCCGTGACCCAAGCAAACAAAAAAAGAAGTTTAGTACATTACCTTTTTTTTATTGGGTTAATATACGCGAAAGTTAATGAACTGCGCAACTTTGTTTAATAAAAATATATAGACGAGTCTCTAATAGTTGCTTTAATTCCAAGAATATCCTATGTGAAATTTAATTAACTCATTCAGCTTGTTTGTTTAAAGTTGTGACTTATTTGTTAGAGCACACAATACGTTCTCGTTCTAGACAAAATCTAGCCATGACACCCCTATATTATGCCATGGTGATGGCGCATGATATATGTTTTTTTTTTTTTTTTTTTTTTTTAATTAATTATTATTATTTTTTTTTTTTGCATGTGTTTGTGTTTGATTGTTATTTTGTTGGTCTCGATGTACCTATAATATCATGATATGAGTTAATTGTTTTTGTATTACGGAGTATGTTTTATGATTCATGCTATAAACTAAACAATAACCTGACAAAGCACTTTTTTTTTGGTGAATTACAATTGGTTCGTTATGCGGCAAATTACAAAAATAGCCAAGTATTTTAAAAAATTTACACTACATTTTTTTTTTTCTTTTCTTTTTTTACTAGGGGGCATGTGCTCTTGGTGTGTCATTGACGTGACGATGACCAGGACCGTGCAGTCTTGGTTTATAGAAAACTATTAGGTTATGTAAGTTTTTCTACTCAAATACATCGAGTAAATCTTCTTTGGAAAAAGTTACAACGAGAACACAAATCGAATTATGTAAGTTTCTCTTTGAGTTTATTTGTTTATCTGTTATGTCCTATATGTTATAGATCGTGAAAATCAGTACTCATTTTATTTTTTGATTGAGAGCCATATGTACTTTATTTGTGATGAACAAAATAAATTTTGCATTACATTGCAATTAACAATATATTATCATGTTTAAACTTTAAAGTGTAGTCTCGTGGTGGGTTTAACAAGATTTTCTGGTGTTGGTTTCATGTTAAAACTTTACATATAGCAAATGTTAGCCGGTTTTACAACCAATATTTCCTCATCGTAAATATCTTTGTAGCTTGTTTTATATTTCCACAAAGGGTAGTGACGGATTGAGAAATATGTGAAAATGTATGCACTTTTCTAAAAACGGTGAAGGGTACACTTTGTGTTGAAATCTAAAAAAAAAAGTACTCTTGGTACTACACCTTTAAGGGGTGTTTGGCTAAGCTTATGAGTTAGGCTCATGCTTATGTTATATAAGCGGAGCTCATAAGCCCATGTTTAGTGTTTCGATTAGCTTATATTTAGTAAGCCGATAAACTTAAACCTTTGATTTAGTTTAGATTCTTAAATGACCAAAATGGACATGGGTTGAAAAATATGAATGTTATATTGGGTATAATTAAAGGTACGATTGCAATTTGTAATGAAACATGTTATATAAGCCTACCCCTTTAAAAAAAGCCTCAATTTTGTGGCTTATTAAAACCCCCTTATATAAGCTCATAAGCCACTTATATAAGCTTAGCCAAATACTTAATTTAAGTTTATTTGACATATATAAGCTAATAAGCTCATGAGCTCACTATATAAGCTTAGCCAAACACCCCCTTAATACAACTAATACCTCCTAGCACTCACTTTATTGACATGAAAGCCAAGTTTTTATATCTTTTTATTCCGTATCTTTTGACTTTTACTATTTTGACTTGTCAACTATAAAATTTATGTTCCATACTTTCTTTGGACAGTTTTACCACTTTATTAATAGGACAAGACATTTTTTTTTACTTATCAAACTTTAAATTTTATGTCCCGTCTCATTATTTCGCAGTTGTATAATATAAACAAAATAATAATAATAATAGGGGAGGTATAATAATAATAATAATAATAATAATAATAATAATAGGGGAGGTATGACATGCACTTTAGGCGTACCAATAAGCAACCAAAAAAAAAAAAAAAAAAAATTAGAAAAAATATTTTACACTCTCAGTAGCGCTTAAATGGTATGCACGTGCATACCCTCAAGGCCTCAACCTTTGCTACTAGATCCGTGTCAAAGGTGATAGTGAATTTAACCAAAAGAATAGAAAAAGATATACATTTACAATCTTGTATCATGCAAATTGTTTATCCAAGTAAATCACTTACAAAGTTCTTATTTGGTTACGCATTACAGACCTATGCGGGCTTTACGTTGCAAAATGTATAAAACAACATCTAACAACATATTCCACTGCATAGAACAAATTTGCTACAAGTTTGACTATATAACAAAGAATTCTTGTAAAAAAATCATAGAGAGAGTAGCAATAAGCTTGCAGTATTGTACGTACTATTCTTGTTTGCTTGTATCATGTGTGGTGCTGATAACATAGCAAATGTGCAGCTGTGACAAGTAATAGGATCACACCTGTCATTTATTTTCTTCGTATTTCTTGATTTAACTATGTTGCCTTTTCGTTTCATTTTGGCTATTTTGATATTCAGATATTGTGTGATGGGCACGTTGTTTATGTTGTATGAAACATTGAAATCCTTTTTTGGCATACATTTTAAGTTGTTTCAGTTAAGATCAAGAAAACAATTCTAACTTATTACACGGTCACAATATACATTTTCCGTTTTTCCAGTTACAGTTTTCTTTCGTACCAGTCGACTACTACCAACTTCTTTTAACCAAACTATATCACTCACACATGATGTATTTTAGGAAGAAAGAAATGATGAGAAATTTGCCGCCCGTGGCCTGGATGACTAATTCCCCCCATGACTGCCAACAACTACTTAGGCGGTGTGTAAGTGTGTTGACAACCAAACGATTGCCAATGACTGCCCTCAAAATGGATACCCGATGCTCTAATGTACCTAACCCATTATTATTAGTTAAGGTTTTGAATGATCCTATGATACCAAATAGAGGTGGAAAAATGGGAATGTCTCCCAAATCACTACATTTTGCAACTTAAAGACACACACAAGTGACCTGTCAGACTATTGAATTGAATATGATGTCTAAAAAGATTGAGAAATGTAAAAAAATTGAAGCAGAGGACTCAAGGCAAGAATAAAGTGAACTTTGAGATGTTAGTTATAAAGATGAGATTGTAAATTGATGTTCAGAAAGCCATTGTATTGATTTCAATGTTGAAGAGGGGGGTGGGGGTGGGGGGGGGGGGGGGGGGGGGGGTTCGGTCAAGCTGAAGCTTGTTGCCTTATGCATTCTCACAAAGCTCATTTGACCCACAAAAAAACCTATAAGCTCTTTGAATAAGCTTACCCAAACACATTTAAGGAGCTTAATAGCTTTCTCACTATATAAAATAAGCTATTAAGCTCCTCGGCCAACACCCCCAAAAATGGATCTATATACATGTTGTCATTTGATTCTCACAATCCCTCAACCAACACGGGTCAAACGGGTCAACTGAGAAATCTAAGTGCTCTTTGCAGTTTGCATATCCTTTCTCTTTGTGATCCAATAGTGTTTATGATGTCTAGCATAATCTTGAAATCTTATTATCACTAATGGTTTTCGATTTTCCATACCCCCAACTTCTAGCTCAATTAATAGATCAACACATAAAAAAAATCCTTAGAACGACTTATGAGAATGACCTGATTCACATCCTACAACATGCATTTTTCCAACTAGAAAAAGAAAAATTGCAGATAGTTTTAGACATCTACGGGTCAAATTGCATTACGGGTCACGTTACATTTTCTATTAATTTATATATCAACTGCAGTTCAGTCATATTTCCGATATGAAACGGGTCAGTTTGCATAAACCCAACACATTTATAGTTGTCAAAAGCCAAATTATTGCAAACATAAACCACAAAACCTATGAACCAATTCATTGCCCTACAAATTTTAAAAACCAACAAAACCAAACATGCAAATTTACACATAAAGTGTTCAATTCCGCACAAATATAAACTTGATCCAGCTCTTCTGGTCGTGGGAAAGAGTTGATTGTTGCCTGATTGCAGTCCTTAAGGAAAGGATCGCATCGGATCCGAAATGGATCTCAAATATACTTGTCGAGTTGTCCGTTACACTAACTTCTTTGTGCAAGAAACATAAAAACCATATTACAGACCCTATGCGGGCTTACGTTGCAATATGTATAAAACATCTAACAACATATTCCACTGCATAGAACAAATTTGCCACAAGTTTGACTATATAACAAAGAATTATTGTAAAAAAATCATAGAGAGTGGCAATAAGCTGCTTTTGCAAGATTAATACTAACAGATTCCACATTGACAAGTCAACATGTCAAATGGTTCAGTTGAGTTTTTTTTTGGTTCGGTTGAGTTAAAATATGGCAAACTGCATTCAACGGTTCATAACTTCATATTGCTTTCGATTAACAGTAAATACTACATCTTTCAGATTTAATGAAACGGGTCATATTGTGTCAACCTGTCAACCCAAGACGACTCAACTATACCCGTTATAATTCAATGTACTCCAACTAGCAGATACTATTGTATTATAACACGCACATCATAAAAATATGGATCACATAGAAATAGTGATCAAGCACAAACACTATGAACTATTCACAGGTCCACTAAGATATTAAACAAACCAAACAAGGCATCTATAATTCTACATAAGATATAATCTAGAAACAGATTATAAGAAACCATATCATGCAAAACATAGAGATAATCCAAATGCACATTCAAATTAATTACCAACATCATAATATCCTAGATTCTTGGCACAATCGTAGTTTTTTTACTTTCAATCAAAAGCAGACCAAAGTCGAAACTGATAATGACCAACTGAATATGCTTAGTTTGATATAATATCCAAACATACTAACTTCACAAACCCTGTTTCAAAGTTTTGTAAATGCCTCGTCATGTTCAGCAGAAGAACATAGAACTGCAGACCTTGTCATGAAGTTTCGGAATTTGGGTGAAACCAGCAGCACCACCGCTAGCACTACCAGCAGCACCACCGCTATGGCTGGAAGCTGCATCAGACATGTCATCAAACTTCACGAACTGTGACATCTGCGCTGCTGCCAAGTGGGCATAGCAAATCGGAGCAACTGCAAACATGTGTGTACATACATCGTTAGATTCTTGATATTAACTACTAGCAATAGTTATGACACTAGCTGCAAATATGCATTTTATGCAGAAAGTGGCTGGTAATTACGTACCTACAGATATGGCAGTCGTGCTCCTTTGGTACCTGCAAATCCATACTCCCCAAATCAATAGCTAATTAACCATTTACCATAGACATTACAGTTGGTGAATTTGAACAATTTTGAGACTGTAATAAATAGTTGATTGACATACACATAGGATAGTGAATGAACAAGCTCCTGTAACTCATCTGTAGTGAAACCAATTTGATCAAGAAGAACATGGTAATGTGTAGGCCGCGTAGTCCCCTAGAAACCAACATATCGTTTAGCCATTATATATTTAACCATAAACATGAAAAATATGTATAAATGGTATGACAACACTTACAATGGGTCCATTTTGAGCACACAAGTAGAAATCATTGTTCTTCGGATGACAGACTCTGTTGTCAATGATTGTTCCTGAAAACACGCAGGAATACTCAGTTTTTGTTCTTTTCAAACATACTTTTTCCAGAATCAGATACTACCTGGTGGAACGTTGACGTCTGAATTGGGTTGAAAGAACTTGGTGTGGTGAGTTTTCTGTGCCACATAACCATGAATTTCGGATCCCAGTTATTATCCATAAACTTGCATGCCTACATTACAAAGTTTTTACTTTCAGTTGATTTACAAACACTACAATACGTTGAAATCCCAAAGTTAAGCGATCGAACCTGCATGATTTGCTCAAGCTCGATGTTCAGCACCTGATTGAACTGACTCTCGCTGACTCCATCCCTAAAAATTATTATATGTTGTGGTTTAAGCTGACGAGTAGTACTTGTATAAAAGTCAGTTAACAGCTCCCTGACATCACAAAAACATTAGTTAGTAACAATCATCTAAAATTAATAATTCAAAACAATTTGGAAATGTTTTATAAATTTCGAGAATATCAATCGAACCTGATCATCCCTTCGTCCTTATCAGGTGATACGGGTTTGAACAAACCATCAATCATTTCAACTCGAGCAGATTGTGCACGGACAGATGCCCTGTATTGAGAAATCAGTGGCCATTTCCTCGAGCTAACAACCTACACATACCAAGAAAGAATATTATATATTATCGAATGACATTCAGAATTTTGTCACTAAGTTAGAATACAAAAACAAAACTTACAGCTGCGATAGAAGGAACATCCGAGCGCCCTGGCGAACCATGGGATACATCCATTCCAAAGATGATGGTAGGAGTCCTTGAAACTAATGGTATTGAGTTTGAACATTCGACTGATAGCAGAGAGTTGATGCCACCCGTCTGAAATAATAGATCATACTTGAGTTTCAGAAAGAAAAAACAAGAAACTAAAAATTACTTTAACTTGAAATATAGACCTTAGCATTGATCTTCAGAAGCAAGTTAGTGAGATACTGATCATTAATCCGAGTTGGTGCAATACACTGTGTAATGATCCCAAAATCCACTAGGCATTTTCGCTTCCATGGACCTATCATCATAACAAAACTTTCGATTACTATTCCAATAAAACAGTTTCTCAGGTAGCAAAAGATCAAGGAAAAGGGGAAAAACCATAGATTTCGGAATTCTTTCTCTCTGGGAGGATGCATAGAAGAAAGTGAGGTGGGCCTGGCAGTGTTCGTTTTATCGCTTCAAACATCATGTCCACACGAATAGGAGCAGGATTGCGCCTAGCCTGATGATTCTCTTCGATTACAGAATAGGGCTCTTGAAGACCCTGCAAGAATGGCACAACATTTTTTATGTTAACTTAATCTAAAAATTCGTATTTGCACCAAAAAAATAAAGATGCAATGTGTGATCCGTGAGTTAACTAACCATTCCTTTAGCCTGTGAACACCTACGTAGATCTCTGCGTAGGCTATTACAGTCACATCGTGCAGAAAAGTTCACAATAGCCCAACATGAGACCGCTGTAGGCTCAATAAGTGTCTGCAGCCAAAATTATAAAATTAGTGCAAAAACCTGGACCTTTTAATAAGTTGTAAAATAACCAAAACTTAAAGGACCTTGTTATTGAAATTCCAACGACCACCACGAGGAAGCAAGTCGGCTCCACTCCCAAACTTCAGCTGCAATAAATACAAAGCACATATGGTTAAGAAACATATTGTGCAAACAAAGAGAGTTTTGAAAACAAATTATACCTTTGGTGGATCCAAAACACGACCCTGAACTTCTGTGAAGGTAGTGCTTATTGTGATGCCAGTTGAAGTGATAAGAGGATCTGCATTATAGTTACTTTGTCTCATTGCCTGCAATGATTAACGAATAATGTTATCAGCCACTCACTATATATTCTGGTTTTGCGTTATCCTTTCAGAAATGTTCTATAAGAAGCTTACACCCATCAAGGTCCTCATCCGATCTTGTGGCTTCTGTCTGGATTTCTCAACGAGTGCGGCTCTTTGTAGATTTGAGAGTGACTTGGTATACCTCTGTAGTGATATCAATTCACACAACTGATAATAAACAAATACAAAAACAATGTAAAGTTAGTCTAGAGATGAATTTTAAAATCAGTTTTACCAACTTGTAAATAGACTACCTCGAGTGGTATGTAAGTCGGTCGTTTTGGTTTCCCAACGTCCAGGCATGGGTAGTATTGAGACTCCCTAAGTTCTTGACCACGATATTTGATATAATAATCGTACACAGTAATCTCAGTTGGTTCAGTTGGGCTGTTTCCATTCCTTGCTTTCAACGTAAACCTGCAAAGTTTCAGGTATTTAAACTGATTAGTGTCTATTGTGTCCTAGATATTGTTAGATGATATAAACTAACAGAACCTACTTCTGTTCTCTGCAAGGTTTCTCGCTCAACCCAATGATTTTATACTCCAGATTAGAAGGAAAAGTCTTGATACGGAGGCTCTTCAGTGTTCTTTTTGCCTGTTAACCAGAAAAATAATAAAACAAGAATCGAAGAATATGATTCAATGGAAGTTTCTAAAATAAAAAAACAGAACAAACTTACCTTAGTCCAGTCAATATCCCTGATGTCTCGAACGTTTTGATTCTCAAGAAGAAAGTCCACAACTTTCCCTGGCTTGACTATCATAGTTGTTGATACGTCTGCAAGTCAATCAACAAATATGATCAGTCAATATAGATGTTCAAAACCGTAATTCAGATGAATCAATAAAGATTGATTGTTACCCATGTTCAAACTCAAACCAGCTTGAGTTGCCCGAAAACTGGAATGGAAACCCCGACATCCCACAACTCCACCCCCAATGCTTACGGAGTTTTTTGGGTCATTGTGAAAGAAGCATTGTCGAACGAGAAGACAGCCTCTGTGCACATATACAGAACAAAACATGTTTAAGGTTAATGCGCAGAATTATAGTTAGTTGCAAGTAATTTTAAGACTTTAAGACTTACTGTTTTGCAGCATGTTGTCTTAGGAGCACATCCAAGACCCTTACAGCTTCATGGAATTGTTCAGATTCTTGGCCTCGCAGAGCGTTAAAGATAGCTTGGATCGGAATCTTGGTAGCATAGCTTATCTTTACAGTATATGACTTTGATTGAGGGGGTCGCCTTGATCTCTTGGGGTCATTCTCCTTCGGGCTGCCTCCACGAACAGTTCTATGCACAAAACACATGATCATTAGTGAGAAGAATCGAAAATAGATAAAAAAATGACGAAAACATCACACTATATCTACCTGTTAGATGACTGATTCTCTAATAAAACAGGGAACTCAAGCTTAGTCTCGGGCAAAGGGCCAACTGTAAACAAAGTCTTCTCACCATCATAGGCAAAACCTTTCCCACCCATCTCGGACTTATACAAACTATGGACCATGTCAAGAACCCTTCTACCAACACCCTTAGCCTCAACTGGATTCCCATCATCATAAAACAAAGCCACCTAAAACAGCATACCACAATAGTAACATTAAGTTTAGAAATTCAAAGCCATTTTTTTTCTTCCAAACTACAACTTGATGCAGATTTCTATAGTTTTTCGTATCTTAAAGGTTCATGTTATGATAAAGTTCTGTACAATAACATGTAGCTACAAAACTTTCTTTACAGTAGTAAATAACTAGCTTAGATGTTAAACCACCTTACGCTACAAGTGAAATGCTTATCGTATTTGACACTAAAGCACACATTTAGATGATTTGAACAATAGTAATATACAATTGTGCGTATAAGAGTAAAGTTGATACACTGTATTGGTAGAAGTGGTCACTAGTGCTGCTGAGTTTCACATTGAAATGGTTGGTCACAAGAGAGATCTTTTGGCCTTTGGTACCAGACCCCTGTCTTGGCATTGGGACACGGTTCGAGCCGTAAACTTTTTCAGGAACGAAACCCGGTGGAACCACAGGCGGAGGTGGTGGCAATGCTTCGGATGTCGAATGCTTCATTTTCTGAAAAAAGAATTTGTGCAAGTCGTTAAACAAACGTTAAGAATGGTAGTATTAGAAAGCAAATAATACAAGTACAAACATACTTCTATTAAGTTTACATAGTAAATTAATCATAACTCATAGTAATAACACAAGCATAAACATTACTAGTATTATGAAACAAGTATTAAAGTATGTAAAAAAGTGAACAATCATCTTGGACAATCCAAAGTTGATGCTTAAATTTTCCAAATATCAACATGTAAACTATTTTTATATAACATACTTAACTATTTTTACATTAACATATTTCTTTATTGTTATAGTGTAATCTAAAGATTTTGCTAACCATATATAGCCCTATGAGTTTTGATTAAGCAAATAATACAAGTACAGAAATCGTTATGACATATTTTATAAAACATTTAAAAGGAAACATGCAGGATTGTTTTCAACTAAACTACACATACATAGTATACTGTGATGATTCAAACCACAACTCATACTTCTATTAAGTTTACATAGTAAATTAGTCATAACTCATAGTAATAACTTATGTGCAAATCAATGTCATTTGAACCATATGTATGTATACATAATATTTAGAAAGCAAATAATACAAGTATATCAATTATAATGACACACTTGATAAGACATTAAAAAGGAAACCTGTTGTTTTCAACTAAAAACACATAAATAGCAAGTAATCATGATGATCACTAAAAAAATGCCCAAATATGTCATAAGTGAATAATCTTAAATAATTTTAGCTTATTTCAGCAAATACATATATATTCTTAATTTTAAAAACAACTACAAATAAGACTAGTGACTAGTAGTTTTTACCAAAGACATGCTTGTAACCTCAAAACAACAAAATCAGCAATTTCAATATTTCATGATACACATCAGACTACACTTACTAATACACACTTGTAACAAAAACCACAAGTCCACAACTATTATATATGTAACAAAAAACAGGTAGTGAACATAACCCAAAAGTCAAAAAGAATAAGATATTTCAAAGATCATAGAATACTAGTTAAATATTTTTTATAAAAAACCTCACATCATCATCTAAAAATTGTTAAAAACATATGAACAAAACATGAACACATGTGTCCGTACATGACATTATTTCATGTATATTTTGTTTGTATTTTGTACATATATCAGTATGTGTAGAATCACACAGCTGACACATACACAAAAGAAGAAACAAACAAAAGATTCTTGCATTTCATTTGAGCAGAAAACCTAAAAATAAATCAAAACTGTTTTTAAAAAGAAAAACATAAAACCATATAGTCTTTTTGAAAAATACAACATAAAAGCATACTTTATTTATTTTATAAAAAATCATAAAAATATTTTCAAAGAAATCAACATAAGAACAGAGTCTATTTATTTTATAAAAAAGTCATAAAAAGTAATTAATATGTTTTCAAAGAAAACAACATGAAAACATACTTTATTTATTTTATAAAAAATAAAAAAACTTGCAATCTTTTTAAAAAATACAACATAAAAACATACTTTCTTCTAGAAACTACCATAAAACCTTGCAATTTTTTTTCCAAGATGAACACATAAAAACATACTTCATTTATTTTATAAAAACTCATAAAAACATAAAAATATTTTTCAAAGAAAACAACCTAAGAACACAGTTTATTTATTTTATAAAAAAAAGTCATAAAAATATTTTCAAAGAAAACTTAACAACATGAAAACATACTTTATTTATTTTATAAAAAACTCATAAAAACATAAAAATATTTTTCAAAGAAAACAACCTAAGAACACAGTTTATTTATTTTATAAAAAAAAGTCATAAAAATATTTTCAAAGAAAACTTAACAACATGAAAACATACTTTATTTATTTTATAAAAAACCATAAAAACTTGCATTCTTTTTAAAATATACATAGTAGAAACTAAGATACTTTTAAAAAACACAATATGAACACATAAACTATTATTTACAGTATAAAAAATAAAATAAAAAATGAAAACATACTTACCATTTATAGGAAATACATGAAACAACCAAAAAGAAACATAGAAAACGATTATTTTTTGTTTTTATTTAAATAAATCCATAAAACCTCACATAAATCAAGATACATATTAAACACACAGGAAATTTTCAACAGAAATACGGTAAACACATCATGCAGACTGTAACAACTAACAACAAACATCAAACTTAAACGTTACATAATTTTAAACCAAAAAACACACACACATATCTATATATAAACTAGCAACAGTATCATTTCAAGAAAAAAGATGCTATACTAGCTTTAAAAGAGTAGAAAAAAAGTGATATACCTTTTGACAATATTTATTTGAGAGCAAAAAATGAAAGAAGTTGAAAGACCACACACACTAAAACACCAGAAAGTTGTGTGTGATTTGATATTTGTAGAAAAAGAGAATATAATGACGAAAGAGAAAGGAATGCTGTATTTGGATACTGTTGCCTCTGCCTGCAGCCTGTTGGTATCTTGGTGCAGGAGCATTTCATGGGATTTTTTGTTCTTTTACTTAGTTGTTTAGTATTCCTATTTTACCCTTGTGTTTCCAACGAGTTGTTTGTGGGTTGTATGGCTTGTTTTGTCTTTTTAACTTTTGAATTGTGTGAGGCTACGAGATCAATGCTATATTCTTTAATGAATATTTTTGCCAAGGTTATCTTGTTGTTACACTGGTTGCGGTGGCAGAGACTCTTATTTACATAGTTAGGACAGTTTATAAGCAAATAATACAAGTACAGAAATCATTATGATGTAATTTATAAAACATCAAAAAGGAAACATGTTGTTTTCAACTAAATAACACATACATAATATCCTGTGCTGAAGTAAACCTACGTAGTTAACTGGTTATAAGTCTACACTTAATTACCTTATGCTTTTCATTCACATCTTACCAAAAAATACTTTATGCTTTTCAAATTTTAACAAATACATGTATATTTTCTTAAAAAACAGCTGCAGATAGGACTAGTAACTGGTATTCTTTGCTAAACACACATACTTGTCATCAAAACAACAAAATCAGCAAATTCAGAATACACATACTTTATGCTATTCACATTTTGACAAATCCAATGATCTAATAAAGAATCAAACAAACAAGACTATTGAAATAACTTAGGGGCTGTTTTTGTAAGCTTATACAGCGGGCTTATGGCTTATTTGGTTTTCGGCTTATTCTTCATAAGCTCATTTTTGTGGCTTATTTTGAAATTTTTTTCGGCTTATACGAGCTTATTATGAGTGATAAGCTTATATAAACCAAAAAATTTCAAAATAAGCCACAAAGAGTGAGCTTATGGTTTTTGAAACATAAGCCGAAAACCAAATAAGTAATATGCGCGCTATATAAGCTTATACAAACACCCCCTTACTAATACATACTTGAAACAAAAACCACAACTATTATATATGTAACAAAAACAGGTAGTAAAAAGTAAAAAGTAAAAATGACATATTCTTTAACCGAAGAGTCAAAAACCAAGAATATTAGTTAAATACTTAGAAAACCTCACATCATCATCTAGAGATATGGTTGTAGCATTTTCTTGTCATCTAATAAACACTTGACGCGTGTCCTTTTGCTTTTTCCCTCTTTAGTTGGTTGATTTACCTGATTTGCCCTTTTTGTTTTTACTGAGTTGTGTCTGAGATGTATGGGTTCTTTTGTCTTTACAGTATTATTGTGTGCAGGCTACGTTTAGTGTGTGAGATACTTTTTTCCATTTTTTCACTTTTACACTATTCCCTTTTATTTATTTTAATTTGAGACTCAAAAAAATATATGATATCCTACATAATTGTGAAATCAGTACTCTTTTTGTTTTTCGATTAAGAGGCATAAGTACTTTATTTGTGATGAACAAAATAAATTTTGCATTACATTGCAATTAACAATATATTATCATGTTTAAACTTTAGAGTGTAGTCTCGTGGTGGGTTTAACAAGATTTTCTAGTGTTGGTTTCATGTTAAAACTTTACATATAGCAAATATTAGCTGGTTTTACAAGCAATATTCCCTCATCGTAAATGTCTTTGTAGCTTATTTATATTCCCACAAAGGGGCAGTAACGGATTGAGAAATATCTGAAAAGGTATGCACTTTTCTAAAAACGGTGAAGGGTACACTTTGTGTTGAAATCTTAAAAATATTTGGTAATGTTGGTACTCACTACACCTTTAAGAGCACTCGGTACCCTTGGCTGGTAACATGGCGCCGTCGGACCAGCCGAGAAATTTGGATGGCTCATGGTACCGTGGGTGGCGTCATGGCTGCTGGCGCCATGGTGGCCAGCCCTCGTGATCTTGTGCCGTGGTTTTTTTTTTTTTTTTTTTTTTTTTTTTTTTTTTTTTTTTTTCTTTTTTTTTTGTGGGTTTGTTTGTGTTTGTGTTTTTTTGTTGTGTTTGTTTTTGTGTTTGTGTTTGGTGGGTTTTTTTTTTTTTTTTTTTTTTTTTTTTTTTTTTTCCCTGTTGCAGCTTTATTGGAGAAGAAGATTTATTGGAGAAGAAGAGCAGCGGGGAAGAAGATAAAGCAAAAAGTAATTACATGATATAACCGTTTCTCTTGTACTCCCTCCGTCCCAAAATTATTGTCACCAGACAAAAAACACATTCTTTTAGAAAAATATCACTATCACTACTTTCTCTCTCTTACTTTTTTGCTAAATGACAAGTTTACCCTTAACCAATTAATTACCACTTCTTTAAAGTTTGTAATATTAATTTCAACCAAGGGTAATATAGTAACTTTACCAAACTCCAATACCTATTCACTTTCTATTTATGGTATGTGACAATAATTTTGGGACAGACGGAAAAGGAAAATGTGACAATAAAATTGGGACGGAGGGAGTAGTAGTTTATTGCCATCTGTTGAATCTAACGGTCAGAAATATTGTACCACATGTCATGGTTGAAACTTGAAACTATCAGCACACCACTAGTATTTTCCTGTTCACAAAATAATATCCCACCTACTTAGTTTAGAAATATACAATTTTTTAGTTCACAAAATAATATCCCACCTACTCTAATTGGGCTTTTTGTGGTTAATTTACATGTTTTGAATATATATATCATTGATTGAAACATAAAAAATTTATTTGTAAAAAAAAAAAAAAAAAAAAAAAAAAAAAACAAAAACTGATGAACACTTTTGATCTTAAAAAAAAAAAAGAAAAAAAAGACGACGGCACCACATTTTCTAGTGCCGTGGGTAACGCTCAGAATGTGGTGCCGTGGAATTTCTGGTGCCATAGAGATTTTTGCTGATGTGACAGGGAATTTTGAGCCACGGCACGAAGCCATGGCTCCAGGGTACCCATTACTCTAATACAACTAATACCCTCTAGCACCCGGATTATTGATAGAAAAAGACAATTTTTTATGTTTTTTTGTTCCTTATATTTTGACTTTTACTATTTATAACTTGTCAAATTTTAAAATTTATGTTCCGCACTTCATTAAAAGGAAAAGACATGTTTACTTTTTTATGGTTTTGTGCTTTTTATTTGTTTTTTTTACTACTTTTGACTTATCAAACTTTATATTTTGTCATTTTTTTTATTTCGCAGTTTTATAATATAAATAAAATTATTAAAAAAATAAAAATAAATAAATAAAAATTAGGGGAGGCATTACTTGCACTTTAAGGGTACCAATAACCGACCCCAAAAAAAATTTAGAAAAAACATTTTACACTATCAGTAGCGCTTAAATGGTATGCACGTGAATACCATCAAGACCTCAACCTCTACTAGATCCGTGCCTGACAAAAGGCGAAAGAGAATTTAACCGAAAGAATAGAAAAAGATATACATTTACAATCTTGTATCATGTAATTATATTGTTTATCCAAGTAAATCACTTACAAAGTTCTTATTTGGTTACGCATTACAGACCTATGCGGGCTTTACGTTGCAAAATGTATAAAACAACATCTAACAACATATTCCACTGCATAGAACAAATTTGCTACAAGTTTGACTATATAACAAAGAATTCTTGTAAAAAAATCATAGAGAGAGTAGCGATAATTAAGCTGCTTTTGCAGTATTGTACGTATGATTCTTGTTTGCTTGTATCATGCTTCATGCGTGGTGCTGATAACATAGCAAATCTGCAGCTGCGACAAGTAATAGATGACACCTGTCATTTATTTTCTTCATATTTCTTGATTTACCTATGTTGCCCTTTCGTTTCATTTGGGCTATTTTGATATTCAGATATTGTGTGACGGGCACGTTCTTTATGTTGTATGAAACATTGAAATCCTTTTTTAGCATACATTTTAAGTTGTTTCAGTTAACATCAAGAAAACAATTCTAACTTATTACCGTTAGAGTTTTAATGAAAAAATATTATCGTGTATGACTAGATTCGAACTCGGGAGCGAGGGATTGCACACTTTACGTATGAATGACTAACGTAAATAATTAATATATATATATATAATAGTTATGTATTTTAATTATTTGGACACGAAATGAAAGATAACGGACGTTAAGTAATTAACCGAATTGACTAACGGTCGTTAAGTTAATAATTAAAGGACTATTAATGAAAAAGAAGATTTGGAAGGATCTAGAAACCCATATGATGGGTTTGGCCGGTTGGGTTTGTGGGTTTCCAACCCATTGTCGACCCATCTATTGTCTTGTGCTCCAAGATAGGTTTAGCCTATAAATACCAAGGCATTAGGCTTAGGGTTTTGACTAGTGCATTGTAACTAAAAACCCTAAATTATCCTCTCTTCCTCCCTTGCAAAAACCGATCGGTTTCAAATCCTAGGTTGGATCGATTTTTGTGTTTTCTTGTTAACAAAGTTAGTTTGGTTGACCGTGTTCAATCACTAGCATTATTCGTTAGCCGAGTAATAGTAAGTGTGTTCAAGAGCTGGCTAATATCTTACTTTAGATATTAATCTTGGATTGTGGAATAAAAAAGGTAAGGGGTTCCACGTTAATCCGTTTGATTGTTCAAGAGAAGAGAAGTCCATGTTTGATCTTTGTTTAGCTAAGATCATAACGGTACGTTCCTATTTATTTTTCGGTATTACTTTATACATGTTAATATGATCCTTGCTTCCGCTATTACGTGCTTTAATGTTTATGGTTATTTATTTATTTGAATTTCAAGTTATTTAAAACCAACAGTGGCACCACGAGCCGTTTAACATGTAATTGTAATTATCGAAACACATAATTAAAATCAAATCTTGTTTGGATTTACATGTTCATGTGTCGAATTATTTTTTAGGGTTTTATACTAGATCTAAAATAAAAATTCGAACCATAATTTAGGAGGGGGGGGGGGGGTTCGACCCTCTTGAATTAAAAAGTTAGTTTTGTAACCCTAAATTAGGAACATGTGTTTATGTGATTATTTGAATAAAGGGTTACGTTCCTGTTTGATCCATGAATTTTCATGCAAAGAAATCATGGATTAGGGTTTGTTTATGTGCTACATGTTTTAGATAGATCTAAAATTAAGGAAGACATAATATACTAAATTAATGAATCAGTTATGTGCTATGTGGTATTTAATTATTAAAACTTACGCGGCCAATTGTTGGCGTCTGTGGTCCATTGGGTACAATGCGCTCGAAAACCAATGGGAGTTTTCTTAATTATATACATAATAATTACACATATAGATTATTAATAGGATTTATCAAAAGGTTTGCATGTGGCTATATGATTTAATTGTTAAAATTATATGCGTTATTTGTGTTTATTTAATTTTGTTGAAATTACTTGTCTTATTTGTTTAAATTATCCATGAATTGTAAGCAAACAAGAGGGTGATTTTTGGTATAAAAATTAAATGGACCTAATAACTATGAAACCTTATGATGTGGTAAATTATTTATTGCCAAGTCTTATGTGCCGACAGTGGTTCGCTTCGCACGGTAATTTGCTCTCAGGCGAGACTAGCAATTTAATAATTTACAACATGTTTTTATAAGACTTAGAATTATAAACTTTTAATTGATTGATGCAACTGTACAAATGGTCGAAGCGGCGGACCTAATATTAACAAACTATAAAGTGGGTATAAGGTTGGTTTCGCATTAAATTGTGGCCTTAAAGAGACTCCATTCTGTCTCTCCGCTCGCTTGTGCGTCAATATTAGACTTACCAAGTACACCATTATATGTACGAAGCGTCTTAAGGCAAAGTTGTAAGTTACTCAACGCCTCAATTAAAACTTTGTTGATTTAACTCTTAGCTAATTGGTAATTAAAATAGTTTTGAAAACTTATGATACAAAGATGAGTGCATGCTTTTTTGTACATATTTTGATTGACACATCAAAATAAATACCCTAAAAATTTAAGTCACATGCTATCTAATTATAAGAGACACTTGAAGTTAATATCTGGCGTAAGTGAGACCTTGACACAGATATTAATGACAAGGTAAATTACATGCTTTTATTGCTAGCAGATCAACTGAGTGTAATAAAATTATGTGAATTTACATGTTTCTAAATTAGATGACTTAATTAAGTTATAAGTGAGACCTTGAGACTTAAAGCATGAGATGGGAAGAAACATGCTTACATTGTAAATTGTTTGGCAAATGTAATTCCCATAAATTTAGGAGTCGGAAAATTGTTTCGCGATTATTGTACGACAAGTTACCAGCTTTTGTACTTCCACTGCTAGCAGATCAACTGATGTGGTGGAACTATGAAAAGTTGGATCCTAGTTTTTCAAGAAAATTAAATGGTTATTTTATATTTCCTGGGTAGTTTTCTTTTCTTGAAAATTGTATTATCGAAAATACTAATATTTGAACTTATTTCTGTAGAAATGGCTCAACCCAACAACACTTCTACTGGTTCCGCTTTCAAAGCTCACTTTGAGAGGGAAAAAACTGACTGGACCTAATTTCAATGATTGGCATCGGTCCTTGAGGATTGTCCTGCGAGTGACCAAGAAGCTTGATTATTTGACTAAGCCTTGCCCTGCACAACCAGCTGATGATGCATCTGATGAGGTCAAAGCTGATTGGCAAAAGGAGTTCGATTTGCATAATGAGGTAGCATGCTTAATGCTTAATAGCATGGTGCCTAAGTTGCAAAAACAATTTGAGCATTACTTTCCTAAAGATATGCTTGAAGAACTCCAGAAAACCTATGAGGTACCTCCTGCTGTTGAACTTTATGATTTGATCGATAAATTTCATAGCTGTAGGCAAGAGGAAGGTAAACCTATGCGAGATCATGTGCTGATGATGAAAGATTACATCGATCGTCTCTATACTATGGGTTATGTCTTAACCGACAATGTTTATGTGAACTTAATCAATAGGTCCCTTAACAAGGACTTTAAGGGTTTCGTTCAGAATTACAACATGCATTGCTCGGGGAAGACTATAACTGAATTACTCGCAATGCTCATTGATTATGAGAAGGGTCTACCGGGAAAGGATAAGGCTCCTACTCCACAAGTACTAGCAATACAGAGGGGTAGGGTTCAAAAACCAAAAGCGTAGAATAAGGGGAAAGGTAAAGCTGCTGATAAAGGTAAACAAGCTTTGGCCTATCAGCCTGAACCTAAGAAGGCCCCTAAGAAGAACAAGCCTAATCCCAATAAGAAGGATCAAAGTTGTCATCACTGCCACGAGACTGGAAACTGGAAGAGGAACTGTCCTCTTTATCTCGAGGAGTTGCGACAGAAAAAGCTGAAGGGTGAGACTGGGCAAGCCAGTACTTCAGGTAATCTCTTTATGATTGAATTATTTTCATTAACTCATAAATTAAATTCCTGGGTATATGATATTGGATGCGGTATTCACATTTGTAATACGCTACAGGGATTTAGAGTGCAAAGGAGACTCGCCTATGGGGAGCAATTTCTGCAAGTGGGCAATGGAGCACAAGCAGTAGTTGAAGCCATAGGAATATTTGAATTAGTTTTGCCTTCGGGCTTGATACTGAATTTAAATAATTGTCATTATTCACCATCTATTGTTAGAGGTGTTATTTCTTTTGCTTGTTTATTGAATTTGGGATTTCAACATACTATTTCTGGCATTAAAATTTCTATTTCATTAAATAATGTTTTTTATTTTGATGCTGTTGCTGTGAATGGTGTGTTTGAGATCAATATGAATGAATATAATGATTATAATTCGATGTATAACATCAACAACAAGAGAGTCAAGAATGTCTTGGATTCTTCTTATCTTTGGCATTGTCGACTTGCCCGCATAGGCAAGACTCGCATGCAAAAGCTGCAACATGATGGGCTTTTGCAAGATATCAATGATGAATTATTTGATAAGTGCGAATCTTGTATATCTGGGAAGATGACCAAGAAACCTTTTAATAACCGTATTGAAAAGGCTGATGATCTACTTGGTTTAATACATACGGATGTGTGCGACACTTAGACATACGTCAAAGAGAGGTGCTACCTACTTCCTAACCTTCACGGATGATTTCAGCCGTTATGGTTATGTTTATTTCCTTAAACATAAACATGAGGTATTTGAAACATTCAAGGTTTTTAAAGCTGAAGTAGAATTGCAACTCGGAAAGAAGATTAAATCTCTTCGATCCGATAGAGGTGGTGAATACCTTAGTCAGGAGTTTAAAGATTATCTAAGTGAGAATGAAATTGTTCAGCATCTCACATCTCCATATACTCCACAACAAAATGGAGTATCTGAGAGAAGGAATCGTACATTATTGGATATGGTACGGTCTATGTTTAATCTTACTACTCTGCCGTTATCTTTCTGGGATTATGCCTTGGAATCTGCGATTCGCATATTAAACATGGTTCCAACAAAGAAGGTAGATAAGACACCTTATGAGTTATGGTTTAAGAAAACGCCTAACTTGTCTTATCTTAAGGTCTGGGGTTGCGAGGCGTTTGTTAAACGTGACTCAGCTGATAAACTCCAACAAAGATCTGTGAAATGTATATTTGTAGGATACCCAAAGGAAACAATGGGTTACTACATTTACTTCCCACCTGAACAAAAGGTAATTGTTGCTAGATATGCAGATTTTCTTGAAAAAGATCTAATATCGCAAGAATTCAGTGGGAGGCTCTATGATCTGGAAGATGATCAAGAGGATACATTACCTTCTGAAAACACTAGCGAACTTCCTGTGGAACGGATAGTCTGGGTCCTCCACCTGAAGTTGAAGTGATTCCCATTCGCAGATCCGTAAGGACTGTGAAAGCACCTAACCGTCTATGTCTTAACATGGAGGTTGAGGAAACTATATTAGGGGACCTTGGAGAGCCTGCTAATTATAGAGCTGCCATGAATGATCCTGAAAGGGAAAAATGGCAGATTGCTATGAATGGGGAAATGCAATCCATGAGGGACAATCAAGTCTGGATTAAAGTAGACCTTCCTCCCAATGCCAAGGTAGTTGGGAGTAAGTGGCTCTTCAAGAAGAAGACTGACATGGATGGCAATGTACACACCTATAAGGCCCGTTTGGTAGCTAAAGGCTTTACCCAAACTTATGGCGTTGACTACGAGGAGACCTTTTCTCCTGTAGCTGACATTAGGGCTATTAGGATTCTCATAGCCATAGCTGCATACTATGACTATGAGATTTGGCAAATGGATGTCAAAACCGCCTTCTTGAACGGTCGTCTAGATGAAGACATCTATATGACGCAGCCTGAGGGGTTTGTGAATCCAAAGTTTCCAAATCGTGTATGTAAGCTTCAAAGATCCATTTATGGATTGAAGCAAGCATCACGTCAATGGAATAAAAGATTTGATGAGGAAATCAAAAGGTTTGGATTTACTCAGAATCATGATGAGCTATGTGTATATCACAAAGCTAGTGGGAGTGGTGCTATTTTCCTAGTTCTATATGTCGATGACATATTGATCATAGATAAAGACATTCCAAGTTTGAATAAGTTGAAAGCCTATCTTGGGAAATGTTTTTCCATGAAAGATCTGGGAGAAGCAGCATACATTCTTGGAATCAAGATCTATAGAGATAGATCAAGGCGATTAATTGGTTTAAGTCAAAGTGCTTACATTGACAAGATACTGAAAAGATTCAGTATGCAAAATTCCAAGAAGGGATTTTTGCCAATGCAAGTAGAACATGGCTTGAGTAGCAAAGCTTGTGCTTCAACACCTGAAGAGGTGACACGCATGAAGAGAGTCCCTTATGCTTCGGCTGTGGGATCTATTATGTATGCGGTGCGATGTACAAGGCCCGATGTGGCGTTTGCTCAGAACATTACCAGTCGATATCAGCAGAATCCAGGTGAACTCCACTGGATAGCTATGAAACATATTCTCAAGTATTTGAGAGCTACGAAGGATATGTTTTTAGTATATGGGGGAAATCCAGAAGCAGAGCTGTGTGTTACAGGTTACTGCGATGCATCCTGGAAGTGTGATAAAGATGATACGAAGTCTCAGACGGGTTACATATTTGTCATCAATGGAGGAGCTGTGGATTGGAAGAGCAAGAAGCAGAGCACTATTGCGATGTCTGCTACAGAAAGCGAGTATATTGCTGCCTCAGAAGCTGCAATGGAAGCAGTTTGGATTAGGAAGTTCGTTTCAGGGCTTGGAGTTATGCCCTCAATCGAAAGACCTATAAAAATGTATTGTGACAACTCAGCCACAATTACATTTGCCAATGAACCTAGAATCATGAAGGGCACCAGACATTTCCCGATTCGATATCACTATGTTAGGGAACAAGTGAATATTGGCGAGATCGAATTACTCAAAGTTCACACAGATAACAACTTAGCAGATCCATTAACGAAGGCTCTACCTGGAGGAAAGCTTAAAGAACTTTCTGAAGGCATAGGACTTCATTTAGCTGATAGTTTCATGCATATCTGTGATTAGTGTTTGGATATGGGATGTTGTAAAACAGTTATTAATTTTAAATGGAATAAAAATAATGGTTATGTTTGTTCATCATTTTCTTAATAATATATCTTATATTTGCATGTTTATATCCTTGAATATATTTATATATTCTAAACTGTCCGTTGCCAGTTAATGATATGGGAATATCATTAAATTAAGGTAAATCTGAGTATTGGTATAATATACTTGAAAGTATATTGATGCGTTGTCATACCGATTTCACATGATATTCAAATTGTTTGAATATAGGACTAAATCTCGCCACATGAGTTTACTTTATGGATCTTGTCATTAAGTAAATCATGAGTATATAGTTATCCTCAAACTTGAGATGCCAGATAACTGTCATGCATGTAGTGCATTTCTTTGATTCAATTTAACGCTATACGTAACTGGTAGCTATACGGATTGTTTTGGGAAGCGTTGCGAAGTGCATGTGTTATGCTCGTAGTCAAGATAGAATTTGTTCCTTCAAATTGTTTGGAGTTTAATACTGCTGGGCCCCTCGTAGGATTGGTAAGATGTATGTGTGGCCACACCCAAGATCTCCCCTGAATAGTTCAGAAGATTTGGTAATCTTATTTAATCATAAACAACGAGAAACAGAATTATTAATAAAGAATGACTTAGATCCATATCTTTATTAATGTGGTATTAGAAACAAAGGATGCCTATGATGATTTATCATCGAATGGTTTTTTCCAGGAGAACCACCACCCGAGTTGTTCTAGGGGCATTGGCGTGTTGCTAGACGCTAACCAATGTCATTACACTTTTAATAGATTTCCAAGTGGGAGCTGTTATAGTTTTAATGGAAAAATATTATCGTGTATGACTAGATTTGAACTTGGGAGCGAGGGATTGCACACTTTACGTATGAATGACTAACATAAATAATTAATATATATAATAGTTATGTATTTTAATTATTTGGACACGAAATGAAAGATAACGGACGTTAAGTTATTAACCGAATTGACTAACGGTCGTTAAGTTAATAGTTAAAGGACTATTAATGAAAAAGGAGATTTGGAAGGATCTAAAAACCCATATGATGGGTTTGGCCGGTTGGGTTTGTGGGTTTCCAACCCATTGTCGACCCATCTATTGTCTTGTGCTCCAAGATAGGTTTAGCCTATAAATACCAAGGCATTAGGCTTAAAGTTTTGACTAGTGCATTGTAACTAAAAACCCTAAATTCTCCTCTCTTCCTCCCTTGCAAAAACCGATCGGTTTTAAACCCTAGGTTGGATCGATTTTTGTGTTTTCTTGTTAACAAAGTTAGTTTGGTTAACCGTGTTCAATCACTAGCATCATTCGTTAGCCGAGTAATAGTACGTATGTTCGAGAGCTCGCTAATATATTACTTTAGATATTAATCTTGGATTGTGGAACAAAAAAAGGTAAGGGGTGATGTGCCCGGTTCGGTGCAAGTTTTAAATTTATAAGGGTGAATTACCGAATCTAATGACAACACATACGAGCAAGTATACTCGTCCGTTGTAGCAAGATTTTGATGGTAAGTCGGGATCGTTCGCAGGGATTTGTGTAGTGAATCGAATTGTAAGTTAAAAACAACTTTCTCAAACAAGTATTAATGATATTATGAAAATTCAAATGATTAAAAACTACACTTGCTTAGACTAGTGTACTACGATTGACTAATATGATTATGATAACTTTGGATAACATGTTGGTTGTGATAATTAGTTTTGGCACTAATCTATTGTTTCTACAAATTAAACCTTCGTCAAGATCTTGGTTTATAAAAACAAGCATTACGTTTAACCAATCAATTCAAGATCAATTCAAGGTTCATGAGTTGGTGTTCCTCAAACACAAAAACCATCTTTTGTTCTAGCAAACAAGCTTAGGAAATGGTCAATACAAAAGGTAACCGATTATAGACAAAAGGTCACAATTGAAAGTAAACTATTAATCTCTCGATCTTTAAATTGGTTTACAATCAATTCGTTTTGATAGACAAAAGCATTTTCATTACAATCACAATCAAGTTACTTTGTTTAATCAAGAATAGTGGAAGACAAAAATCATTCATAGACAAATGATTATAACTAGTGGAATAACAATAGTTCTTTCAACCCTTAAGATCACTAGCACTAGTTAAACTTGATTACCCAAATGTCACTATGAAACTTTATCACAATTGGTTCTTAGAATCAACTTGAAATTGGATTAAAACATGTTATCACAATCATATGTCAATCAATAAATAATACACATCATCTAAGCAAGTGCACAAAGGCACTAGCCGCTCATAGCAAACATAAATGCAAACTCAATACTTTGAACATTAGAAACCATGATTGAAAGTCTTACAATGATTGGAAATAAGATTACAAGTGAAAGACAATGATTCCACAAGCAATGGTAATGGTGTATTCGACTTTCTTCCTTCTCCTGGACCTAAGGACGAATTTCTTGAGTATTTTCTATGAGTGGTTCTCTCCTCTAGCATACATGCACTCTCTCTCTTTCTTTAGATTGATTGGTATATATAAATACCCAACAAATGGTTCAATAAATTGCTCTAACCAAGGGTCTAAGTGCATAAATGCTTCTCTTGCTCTCCAAGTAGTATTGAATAGGTTAGAATACTGAAAAGAAGGACCTAGAACCGGATTTGTAAAGTCACAATCCTTAATAAAGAAGTTTTGGGTCAACAGCAACCTCCAACCGATCGGATAGAATGGTCTACCGATCGGTTGGTCTTCTCGGTAAATCCCAATTCTCCCCATCCGATTCGGTTGCGGGCGGCGACCGATCGGATGGCTACTGCTGGTGGACCTTTTTCTTGGACTTTTCAGTATGACTTGTTTCTCGGTCGTAGCTCTTGATTCTTTGATCTTTCCCTTCATCCTTAAGCTTATTAACTCGACTACTTGAACTTTAACTCATTGAAATACCTTACGGAGCAGAACTTGACACAAGACTCACATGCAATCATAAATATTTCCTTCTTCCTCATTTTTGCATCTTTTCCATCCATTTTCCTGTCTTTGGCTACAAATGCTTTGCAAACACACTTTGGTACGATTTAGTAACAAAAGCATATAAATATAACCACAAAACATATATAAAACTACCAATAACGCTACTAAAAACATGTTAGATTTAAGCGTTATCAAATCCCCCACACTTGAACTTTGCTTGCCCTCAAGCAAATCTAGAAATAAAAACAATTACCCACATGGTATACACAAATGATTAGGAAAATGTGATGCAAATCTATCAAGCACGAGTACAAGCTAGATTCATCGTTTTAAGCTTTTATGGTTGAATCATCGAGATGTTTGACAATACCCAAATGATTTTCTTGCATGATACACATTACTAAACACCTCACGAAAGGAAAATGAAATATAATTCACTCAAACACTCATTTGTATGATTGGAGGAGTATATAAAAGGAATGACACTCATTTGCTCAGTCATGATCTAAATATTACCATAGGCTTGTACAAGAAACAAAACTACACCGAAATTGTGTGAGCGCCAAGTATACATATCAAAGAGGGCTTTTATTCGGGTTTAAGGCTTAAGGGTAATAATGGACTAATGCGCCACTATCTCATGCAAAACATAATAGCTTGCTAACAATGAATTCTTGCATTACCAAATAACGGATGGTCACTAGATTGTACCTTGGTTCGCTAACGACGTTACTTGCATAACGGATGGTCGCCAAAATACGCCCTAGATCGCTAACAACGTTAGTCAATTCCTCAAGAAATCGGATGGTCACTACATGTCCATACACTTAATAATTTTACAAAGTCAAAAAGGGTAGGATAAGGCATGGAATATATTTAGGAAATTGGTTGAAAATAAAAACAAAATTTAGTCAAAGTCTACGAACCAAATGTTACTAGCTATTTTAAACCACTATCATGCCATTTTGCGAAAAACTCCATACTTCCTTTATTCATACTTGATTCACTTAGCCCATTGGCTTATTCTTGTCACCTTATAGTTGCGATGACTCTTCTTTTTTACCTTTTTTTTTTTTTTACTTGTCATCTTATAGTTGCGATGACCTTACTTGGATAACAACTTTCGGAGCTTGCGCTTTCTTTGAACTTTCATGATTTCCACATATCATCCATCTTGCCAAATAGCTAGCAACCAACCAAGACTTGACTATGGATAAGGCTAGGCTAAAAGGGTGTAAAATCTTTTTGAATTTTTCTGGATTGTATCAAAAGAAAAGATAGGCTCGGCGGGTGTAACTAGGGGTATCTAGCATTAAAGACAAATGCTAACAAATGGGTCCATATGAGTGGTTAACTAGCCAAGGTAGCTAGCTAATATAGCATTATATGAAAATGGAAGGCCATTTGGGATAAATCCTAAGGTTGCCTCTTATCACGCATATACACTTATATCACAAATGAAATGTGATCTCAAAACGGTCTCGTAATGATTTACAAGTACAAGTTCTAGAATAAATAAAATCACCGGCACACTCATAGCAAAAGATCTAAGCATAAAAGATGTATGCTATATATAGAACAGGCTCAAATCCTCACAATTTAGTAGAAAGGGCTATAATATGTGCTAGCTAATGTTATCGATCCCAGAATGGATTGCAATATTAATCGGGACACATCTCGAATTTTCAAAATTACAGATTTCACCAGCGGATAAATCCAGTTATTATAGTATATGATCTTTAAAATGACAAAAGACTAGATTACAAGGGCAAACAAAATTTAAAATTCAGCTCGAAACATACAATCTATTCTTATTTTCCTATTCACCCCCCACACTTAAGTTAAGCATTGTCCTCAATGTGATAAACGACAAAGAATGAAATAGGGAAATAAGAGAATAAACCGTATTTTCTGCTCAAGAGGAGTCTTGATCCTAGCGTCCAAGCTTCGAAATCATTACCTGCAGAAATCTAAAAATAAAAGAAACACAAATACGAAATATTTCTTCGCTTTATTCAAAAGATAGTGATACTGTAAAACCCTAAAATTTTGGACCTACATTTATATATTTTTTTTAATTATCATTTTGAATTTAACCTAAGTTATATTATGATCAAGAAATAATTAAAACCATACGTTATGTATACATTATATGAATTAAATTTATAAGTTAACTAAATGTAATTGCTACATTCCTAAACTAATCATTTGCCTATCGCACGACTTATCTTTACTTTGCACAACTCTTTTACACGTTTCTTGCCATCCTACCTCTAAAATATTCTCTAAGTCATAACTAAAGATAAGAACAAAATTTATTCTTCATGTATATCCTAAACCAAATTAATGATATGATTGCCTACCTATTCCTTCATACACGGCACACTCTCAAAAAAATTTGATACGTAAAAGATAACATCACATTATTGCTGCATATTCTTCTCCTATAATATCTCTTCCATTAAATTGTATTTAATTGTTTCCTTGTACAATGGTTTGTAAAACATCTATATAATACTAACTTATAGACCCGTGGAATCCACGGGGTTTTAAAAGAATGAATACATAAAAAAAATTAAGCGTGTGAGAAAAGTAAGAGGAAAAAACAAAGGTAGACAGCTTGATATTTTTTGTGTATGGAATAATAATTAGTAACTGAACGATCGTATAAATAACTATGGTTGTAAATATGTATGTAACAAATGTCCGTTGCTTGAACTAAATTTCACAATACTTGTCACTTTAATCTTGTGTCCATCTTTTTGTTTGGGGATGCTACAATGTGTAAATACCTGCACATGTGTACATAAACATAAAAAACCGAATTACACATATTATTTTGATTCCATGGTATTAAGCTACAAATAAATAATAATGTTAATTACAAAACATACCTCATGAACGTTGATCATAGTCCGTGAAGAACTTCTTTATAGACTACATTTGTGGTAGTTTTTGATAGATTACCATCGGAATCAGAAACGAAAACCTTCAAACCCTTTTTGCTTTTTACGCGTGAAAGAGCCACGTATAGTTGTCCATGTGTGAAAACGGGACGTGGAAGGTACAAACCAACTTTCGAAAGGGATTGCCCTTGGCTTTTGTTTATCGTCATGGAAAATGACACTGACACGGGAAATTGTTTCCTCACGATCTTTAGAGGTAAACGTTTGTCGGACGGAGTGATTCTCAACCTTGGTATGATAACCTTATGTCCAAAATGTGTTCCATTAATTATCTGCGCATGAATAGAAGTTCTTGATAACCGTTCTACTTGAAGTCGTGTCCCGTTACATAATCCATTAGATTGATCAATGTTTCTCAACAACATGATCGGGACACCTATTTTTAACACAAGCCTATGGTTTGGAACACCTGAGAATTTCAATCCGTTGATAAATTCTGGCGAGAAAACGGACTCATCTATTGCTGTGCCACAATCAGTTTTATCAATACTATCGCAACTTAGGTAAACCATTTCCTCACCTGGGAACGTTTGAAGCAAATGATCATTTATAGTGTCTACTACTTCATTAGTCGAAGCAAGAATGGCCTTTTCTTGGAAGTATGACGGATCGTCTATGTGACTCAAAAGGTTTGGATAAGTGAAATCAGCAATAGATGAGACCGGGTCAGTAGCCTCATGTATTAGAATATCTTTGGGGATATCTATCGAAACCTCTCCGTCATTTGCATCCCCGATCTCTCCGTTACCTATTTTCAATGGTTTGTAAAACATTTATATAATATTAGTCATAATCTCTCAATTATCATGAGAATTCATAAACTTACAATATGAAATTATCTTGTTCCTGAAATCATAACGCGTTTTCTCCCCATATCCTATATCACATATACGGTTCACTTTCACCCTCTCATATCAAATCTAAAACACGCAAGAGTTCCTGGTGACTTATTTTTCTCTCAAGTTCAAGAGGTTCGAAGACATGTTTCTGTGTCGCTGTTGATTCAGTGTGGATATAATCGTTTTGGTGTGGAATTTCGTTCCTGTTCTCCTTTGGTGCTGTCTTGTTAACAGCCAGGTACACAAGTATCTTCCTTTGGCCACACTCTTAGTCACATGACCTAAACTATAATTAACATATTCGTGTTCATGTCATTCTCTTGTTTAAATGTCTTGTTCCCTTGTTGTCTCGTTAGAATGTATATAACAAGTGTGTATATGAAGTTAACGCCACATGAATCGCTAATGAAGCCTCGCTAATCTGTTGTATCGAACCATGTTTTATTTATGTTTCCTAACCGTATTCCAGCAATAATACTTAGCGATTAAAACCCTAATATGAGACATTAACTACACACTAGTTACACGTTAATGACAAGCTACTCAAACAAGAAACCTAATATGCATGTTAGCGAGAAGGGGTATGGGGTTTTGGTATTTCATGTGTGTCGATGGTGTCCAAAGCATGGTTCGGATCTGAATTAGAAAGGTGAGATGTGTGTCGTGTTCGCATGACTAAAACGGTATTCGATCATGTCTCGCGAGGTGTGTGTCTCTTGTCGAATCATGTATAGACCCCTTCTCTTGTCGATATCACCATTGTTTAACAGCCTTAGGCGACATCATGCCGTCATTTTTTTTTCGAAACTTTAAGAACCTGGTAACAAACCTAGCAATATAAGAATGAAACATTTAATCCCAAATCATGAAAACTATACGCCTTGTAAACTGTTTTATATTGCGTATTGTGAACTGTTTTGCGCCACTTTTTCCAGCCTCTTGTTGACACTTAAAAACATGCTAATCTACTTGTTGTTATGCCTTGTTATATCGCACATAAAATCACAGCCATATACGCCCATGTAAACTGTTTTGTGTCGTGAGTATAGAACCTGGTTTTCGCATGTTGCTTATCGTGTTAGGGGTGTTGGTTCATTGTTGTTGGCTGCTCGTTAAACCCACCCCTCACACACCCTTTTATTTGCCTCGCCATGCTAGTTTTGCCTAGCTTTTCTCGTTAAGTCTACACCGAGAGTAGTATTTTGTTTGATGTACTTTGCTCGCTGAATTAAATTTATAACGAAGTGTGTTTTGTTTAATGGTCATAGGCATGGAAAATTTCTCAAATACAAATATCATATTTTGTATACAAAGTACTACGTAATGATGCAAGTAAATAAGTACTAAGATGTATATAGTAAGCCATTATGAAATAATAGCGAGTCTACCGATAATTAATAATTGGTATTCAAATTCTTGTAGATAAACCAAAGAAGAAGTAACTTGTGTTTTTGGGTACGCGTTGAATTGCTTTTAAGGTACGGATATTCTGACCTTCTCTGTAAGGTTTCTTATGGTCTCTGTTCTGATCTGTTTAGTCTCTGATTCGATACCTTTGCTATGATCCGTTTCGTTATGACCTATGATATGAACCTAAACCTTGAAAACCTTTTTAGCTCTGACCTGAGAATGATTTGAGAAAAAGTTATTTTTAAATGATGTTTGCAAATATGATACAATACTTTTAATGGGCATTTTACTAACTTTGATGAAAACCATATTTAAAAGACTATCTTTATGAAAGACCGTTTTGAAAGATCGTTTTATGAAAACTACTCTGAAGGATTATTGTTATAAAAATCATTATTAAAAGATTGTTTTAAATGAACTATTAATTAGAAACCTTTTTAAATGAACTGTTACTATGGAACTTGGATTATTTGACCTTCTGATATTGACCTTCTGATGTTGACCTTCTGATATTGACCTTCTGATGTTGACCTTCTGATATTGACCTTCTGATATTGAATCTTGTGATATGACACTCTGATCTGATATGATATCTGACTCTTAGTTTGATACCCGAGCCAAAATTTGTGACCCTAGCCATGAAGGTAACATGGCCGTGTCTGTGATGCACCACTGGCATGACTAGTGTGTAGCCCTAGTGATTTGGTTACACCGTCCCCATTCTGATTCTGATATGTGCACACTACTGTTATTATGGCCAATATGATTTGTTCTGGGGGGCGTATGGATGCATCCTAGATCTGTTCTGTTTAGTGGATTTAACTATATATGATATGATTTCTGTTCTGGTGACTGGTACTGTGTGCAATACATGCCTTTCACATATTTCTGGGAGCTAGCTACTCCATTTTGAAGAATGAGGACACCCCTCATATTATCTGATTATCTGAGAGGTCTCCCCTCTATATGATTATGAAGATTTATGGTTACGATATGATATGATCTGTTTCTGGGCTCGTGGTGGATTACTATCCCTTTCTCTTTCCCTTATACTTATTCATTGACTTATCCCTTGAATCATATTTCATCTGTTTGACCTTTGTTTCTGTTATTCTGTACTATTCTCTATTTCTGTTTATTATCGTTATATCTGTTCACTGAGCTTTTTAAGCTCAGCCGCACGTTTTCTTTTCGTGTGCGGCAGGTTATAAGCAGGACGACGGGTTTGGGTATGAGTGAAGAGACTTTTGGACTTAGAAGACCTTGATAGTTATTCTGAAGTAGAAGTCATTAGAAGGATTGCATTTGCAGACTTAGTATTTAGTTTTGTTTCATTCTTAACCTTATAATGTTAGTATTTCATTTGTAACCTTTGACATTTTATTGTGTTACTATTGAAGTATGCTTTGTTTGATCTGATATGAAACCATTAACGTGACATCTTTACCCTTGCCGGGTTGGGGTGTTACAATTATGGTATCAGAGACTACAGGCTACGACTCGTAATACATTTACCCTTGACCTGTGTAAGTTAGGACCACTAAGCTTTCCCTGTAGGCGCTCGTAAGACAACCTTTGAAAATTTGCTTTAGGATTTCCCTATAGGAGCTTAAGTTCTGACCGGTGAGGAATGGGTAAACTATAAGGCATTTGTTTAGGTATCATTGCTTCCGCATCACTCTGATTCGTACCTTACTCTTGGTTTAAGCCTCTTGAGATCCCCCTTGGAAATTGAAAGCTTATGCCTTGCACCACCTCGGTTTTGAAACCTAAATGAATCTTGAAGCATTAAGAATTGCATAGTAAATTCCTGACACTAATTGATCCTTACCTTCAGACTCCGACTCTGACCTCTGATCTTTGTTAATCATTTCGATGCCTCTTGGGCATTTTGAGAATCTCCATGGCGAGTAGTTTGGCTTTCCCTCTTGATTATGACATTTGTTTTTGTTGACCTCTGAGACTGTAGAAGTACTAGGTGGATGAAGATAGATTGTTTTGCTTACGACTCGAGATAAAGTATGATCATCATGAAGGCATATTTATGTGGTGCTGGTATTATTAACGTGATAATACTTACACCATATAACGTGCCCTCATTGTGGCCATAGGATATCTTGGGAAGTACCTAAGAAGTTTAGAATTTGATCTCCGTTGGATTATCCGTGATTAGTGAGATTTTAGGTTCATTCTACCTATGCGTATACTCTGCCTTTGTTCATTAGATATCTCGATGAGTTGGACTCTCGTTTTGCATTCTGTTGACCTCAGTTATAAATCTTGAACTCTTTGTAGAGCTCTCCACTGTTGAAACAGTTAAGTTGATTTGAAATCTTGTTCGCTTTCCGTATGAGCTTTTCAGAAAATTCACCTATCATCCATTTTATATTGCATGGACCTTTTGATCAGAATCAACCCAATTTGCCTCATTCTGAGAATTTGAACCCACCTTGTTTGATTTGAGTCATGAGAAACAAGTCATCCACATTTCTGAAGTCAGTTGTATTTCCGTTTCATTTTCCCTTCAATTTTCGAGGACGAAAATTTTCTCCTAGAGGGGAAGAGTTGTAAAACCCTAAAATTTTGGACCTACATTTATATATTTTTTTTAATTATCATTTTGAATTTAACCTAAGATATATTATGATCAAGAAATAATTAAAACCATACGTTATGTATACATTATATGAATTAAATTTATAAGTTAACTAAATGTAATTGCTACATTCCTAAACTAATCATTTGCCTATCGCACGACTTATCTTTACTTTGCACAACTCTTTTACACGTTTCTTGCCATCCTACCTCTAAAATATTCTCTAAGTCATAACTAGAGATAAGAACAAAATTTATTCTTCATGTATATCCTAAACCAAATTAATGATATGATTGCCTACCTATTCCTTCATACACGGCACACTCTCAAAAAAATTTGATACGTAAAAGATAACATCACATTATTGCTGCATATTCTTCTCCTATAATATCTCTTCCATTAAATTGTATTTATTGTATTTAATTGTTTCCTTGTACAATGGTTTGTAAAACATCTATATAATATTAGTCATAATCTCTCAATTATCATGAGAATTCATAAACTTACAATACGAAATTATCTTGTTCCTGAAATCATAACGCGTTTTCTCCCCATATCCTATATCACATATACGGTTCACTTTCACCCTCTCATATCAAATCTAAAACACGCAAGAGTTCCTGGTGACTTATTTTTCTCTCAAGTTCAAGAGGTTCGAAGACATGTTTCTGTGTCGCTGTTGATTCAGTGTGGATATAATCGTTTTGGTGTGGAATTTCGTTCCTGTTCTCCTTTGGTGCTGTCTTGTTAACAGCCAGGTACACAAGTATCTTCCTTTGGCCACACTCTTAGTCACATGACCTAAACTATAATTAACATATTCGTGTTCATGTCATTCTCTTGTTTAAATGTCTTGTTCCCTTGTTGTCTCGTTAGAATGTATATAACAAGTGTGTATATGAAGTTAACGCCACATGAATCGCTAATGAAGCCTCGCTAATCTGTTGTATCGAACCATGTTTTATTTATGTTTCCTAACCGTATTCCAGCAATAATACTTAGCGATTAAAACCCTAATATGAGACATTAACTACACACTAGTTACACGTTAATGACAAGCTACTAAAACAAGAAACCTAATATGCATGTTAGCGAGAAGGGGTATGGGGTTTTGGTATTTCATGTGTGTCGATGGTGTCCAAAGCATGGTTCGGATCTGAATTAGAAAGGTGAGATGTGTGTCGTGTTCGCATGACTAAAACGGTATTCGATCATGTCTCGCGAGGTATGTGTCTCTTGTCGAATCATGTATAGACCCCTTCTCTTGTCGATATCACCATTGTTTAACAGCCTTAGGCGACATCATGCCGTCATTTTTTTTTCGAAACTTTAAGAACCTGGTAACAAACCTAGCAATATAAGAATGAAACATTTAATCCCAAATCATGAAAACTATACGCCTTGTAAACTGTTTTATATTGCGTATTGTGAACTGTTTTGCGCCACTTTTTCCAGCCTCTTGTTGACACTTAAAAACATGCTAATCTACTTGTTGTTATGCCTTGTTATATCGCACATAAAATCACAGCCATATACGCCCATGTAAACTGTTTTGTGTCGTGAGTATAGAACCTGGTTTTCGCATGTTGCTTATCGTGTTAGGGGTGTTGGTTCATTGTTGTTGGCTGCTCGTTAAACCCACCCCTCACACACCCTTTTATTTGCCTCGCCATGCTAGTTTTGCCTAGCTTTTCTCGTTAAGTCTACACCGAGAGTAGTATTTTGTTTGATGTACTTTGCTCGCTGAATTAAATTTTATAACGAAGTGTGTTTTGTTTAATGGTCATAGGCATGGAAAATTTCTCAAATACAAATATCATATTTTGTATACAAAGTACTACGTAATGATGCAAGTAAATAAGTACTAAGATGTATATAGTAAGCCATTATGAAATAATAGCGAGTCTACCGATAATTAATAATTGGTATTCAAATTCTTGTAGATAAACCAAAGAAGAAGTAACTTGTGTTTTTGGGTACGCGTTGAATTGCTTTTAAGGTACGGATATTCTGACCTTCTCTGTAAGGTTTCTTATGGTCTCTGTTCTGATCTGTTTAGTCTCTGATTCGATACCTTTGCTATGATCCGTTTCGTTATGACCTATGATATGAACCTAAACCTTGAAAACCTTTTTAGCTCTGACCTGAGAATGATTTGAGAAAAAGTTATTTTTAAATGATGTTTGCAAATATGATACAATACTTTTAATGGGCATTTTACTAACTTTGATGAAAACCATATTTAAAAGACTATCTTTATGAAAGACCGTTTTGAAAGATCGTTTTATGAAAACTACTCTGAAGGATTATTGTTATAAAAATCATTATTAAAAGATTGTTTTAAATGAACTATTAATTAGAAACCTTTTTAAATGAACTGTTACTATGGAACTTGGATTATTTGACCTTCTGATATTGACCTTCTGATGTTGACCTTCTGATATTGACCTTCTGATGTTGACCTTCTGATATTGACCTTCTGATATTGAATCTTGTGATATGACACTCTGATCTGATATGATATCTGACTCTTAGTTTGATACCCGAGCCAAAATTTGTGACCCTAGCCATGAAGGTAACATGGCCGTGTCTGTGATGCACCACTGGCATGACTAGTGTGTAGCCCTAGTGATTTGGTTACACCGTCCCCATTCTGATTCTGATATGTGCACACTACTGTTATTATGGCCAATATGATTTGTTCTGGGGGGCGTATGGATGCATCCTAGATCTGTTCTGTTTAGTGGATTTAACTATATATGATATGATTTCTGTTCTGGTGACTGGTACTGTGTGCAATACATGCCTTTCACATATTTCTGGGAGCTAGCTACTCCATTTTGAAGAATGAGGACACCCCTCATATTATCTGATTATCTGAGAGGTCTCCCCTCTATATGATTATGAAGATTTATGGTTACGATATGATATGATCTGTTTCTGGGCTCGTGGTGGATTACTATCCCTTTCTCTTTCCCTTATACTTATTCATTGACTTATCCCTTGAATCATATTTCATCTGTTTGACCTTTGTTTCTGTTATTCTGTACTATTCTCTATTTCTGTTTATTATCGTTATATCTGTTCACTGGGCTTTTTAAGCTCAGCCGCACGTTTTCTTTTCGTGTGCGGCAGGTTATAAGCAGGACGACGGGTTTGGGTATGAGTGAAGAGACTTTTGGACTTAGAAGACCTTGATAGTTATTCTGAAGTAGAAGTCATTAGAAGGATTGCATTTGCAGACTTAGTATTTAGTTTTGTTTCATTCTTAACCTTATAATGTCAGTATTTCATTTGTAACCTTTGACATTTTATTGTGTTACTATTGAAGTATGCTTTGTTTGATCTGATATGAAACCATTAACGTGACATCTTTACCCTTGTCGGGTTGGGGTGTTACAGATACACCCCCACACTTAAGTTCAACTAAGCAATTTAGAAAAACTTTGGGGTTTAATCACTAGAAAATAAAAATGAAAATAAAAATAGCAAACACACGGGTTGCCTCCCGAGAAGCGCTTGTTTTATTAACGAGTCATCAGCCGGACTCGAAATTCTCTCTCTTCATGTTGGTGCAATTGCTGACTTCTTCTTTGGAAATTTTGGAACGTACAACACATTTCCAATCACTATTCCTTCTCCAGTTTCATCTATGTATTCCAACTTAACTTTCTCCCACGGTCTTGAAGAACATCATAGATATAACCAGAATCCTCGGCCCACGGAGTGTTTTTCTTAAAATCGGCCGGGAAGGGTGTCATAAATGTTATGGCTTCATATTCGGATTCAGGCGGAATCTCTTGAATAGAAACTTCATTCAATTGCTCCTTGTCATAGTATAACTTAATTCAGTGCCTATTAACAATGAAACTTCCACCATGTTTGTCATGCAATTCAACATATCCCGATGGAAATCCATGTTTCACTGTATACGGTCCGAACCATTTCGGTTTCAGCTTGGGAGCTTTGAACTTATACTTCATGTTAAAAAGCAGAACTTTGTCTCCAGCTTTGAATTCTTTTCTGATTCTTAGCTTTCTGTCATGATAAGCTTTTGTTCTTGCGTTGTAAAGTTTGGAGTTCTCATAAGCTTGTAGTCTAAGCTCATCGAGTTCATGCAATTGCAAAAATCTCTTTTCTCCAGCTACTTTGAGGTCTGGGTTACAGCTTCTTAGTGCCCAGTAAGCGCGATGTTCGATTTCGAACGGCAAATGACAAGTTTTTCCATACAACAATCTGTATGGTGTTGTACCAATTGGTGTTTTGTAAGCCGTGCGAAATGCCCACAGAGCATCATCTAGTTTTCTCGACCAAACGGCTGGATTGTCTTTAACCGTTTTTTCGAGTATCCTTTTTAAGGCTCTGTTGGTATTTTCGACTTGACCACTGGTCTGTGGGTGATAAGCTGTAGCGAAACGATGATGAACTCCGTATCGCTTCATAATTTTCTCCATTTGTTTGTTACAGAAATGGGTTCCACGATCACTTATCAAAGCTTTAGGAATTCCATAACGAGCGAAAAGCTTTTTGAGAAAATTGACTACTAATCGGGCGTCATTTGTGGGTAAGGCTTCGGCTTCAGCCCATTTGGAAACGTAATCAATAGCAACGAGAATGTATTCGAATTTGTGTGATTTAGGAAACGGTCCCATGAAATCAATTCCCCAAATATCGAATAATTCACAGACTTAAATGCTCTTTTGTGGCATTTCATCTCTTCGAGAAAGACTACCGGATTTTTGGCAAGCATCACAATTCTTAACAAGAGTATGGGCTTCTTTAAAAATAGTCGGCCAATAGAATCCAGCATCAAAGACTTTTTTAGCGGTGGTAGAAGGACCATAATGTCCCCCAGTTGGGCCATGATGACATTCATCGAGAATTCTTCTCGTTTCAGAACCATAAACACATCTTCTAATCATCCCATCGGGACACATTTTGAAAAGATAGGGTTCTTCCCAATAATAATGTTTAAGATCCGAAAAGAATTTACTTCGTTGGGCATGAGTTAATCCTTTCTTTAGAATTCCTCCAACGAGATAATTTGCATAATCTGCAAACCATGGAATTTCGTTGTCATCAATTGTATCAACAGTCATGAGTGTTTCATCCGGAAAATAATCGTCAATCTCATCTTCTTTTAACTCTTCCAGATTTGGATTTTCTAAACGAGATAGATGATCAGCGGCTAGATTTTCTGCTTCTTTCTTATCTTTGATTTCAATATCGAATTCTTGGAGTAGTAAAATCCATCGGATGAGACGCGGTTTGGCATCTTGTTTCGCAAACAGATATTTTAACGCTGAATGATCGGTGAACACGATTGATTTCGAAAGTACAAGTTATGATCTGAATTTATCGAAAGCGAAAACAACGGCTAACAATTCTTTCTCTGTAACTGTATAATTCTGTTGAGCATTGTTGAGTGTTTTGCTGGCAAAATATATAGGACGAAAATGTTTCTCTTCTCGTTGTCCTAACACAGCTCCAACAGCAAAATCGCTTGCATCGCACATAAGCTCGAATGGTAGTGACCAATCAGGGGAAACCATAATGGGTGCACTAGTCAGTTGTGTTTTCAATGCTTCGAATGCTTTCATGCAATCTGCATTAAAATCGAAAACAACATCTTTTTCAAGAAGTTTCGTCATTAGACGAGATATTTTGGAAAAATCCTTAATGAAACGACGGTAAAAACCTGCATGTCCTAGGAAACATCTAACGGCTTTAACGTTAGTTGGGGGTGGTAATTTGGTTATGACATCGATCTTTGCTTTGTCAACCTCCATTCCTTCACTGGAAATTTTGTGTCCTAACACAATTCCTTCAGTTACCATGAAATGACACTTCTCCCAGTTGAGAACAAGATGTGCAGCTTTACATCTGTCAAGCATTTTATCGAGGTTAGAAAGGCAAGCTTCGAATGAGCTTCCAAAAACTGAAAAGTCATCCATGAAAACTTCCATAGACGTTTCAAGCATATCTTGGAATATAGCAATCATACATCTTTGAAAAGTCGTGGGAGCATTACATAATCCAAAAGGCATACGCCGGTAAGCGTAAGTTCCAAAGGGACATGTGAATGTAGTCTTTTCTTGATCAGCCGGATCAATAGGAATTTGAAAATATCCTGAAAAACCATCGAGAAAACAAAAGTATTTGTTTCCTGCTAATCTCTCAAGCATTTGATCCATGAAAGGCAAAGGAAAATGATCTTTTCTGGTGGCTTTGTTTAATTTTCTGTAATCAATACATACTCGCCATCCGGTGACAGTTCTAGTAGGAACTAATTCGTTTCGTTCGTTGGTCACAACAATCATTCCTCCTTTTTTCGGAACACAGTGAACAGGACTCACCCAAGGACTATCCTCGATGGGGTAAATGATACCGGCATCAAGAAGTTTGATGATTTCTTTTTTAACAACTTCTTTCATGTTGGGGTTGAGTCGACGTTGTCTTTCTACAACTGGTTTGGCATCTTCTTCGAAATTGATTTTGTGTTTGCAAAAATCAGGACTGATTCCTGGGATGTCAGAAGTTTTCCACGCAAAAGCTTCTTTATGCTTCTTAAGAACTGAGATCAGACATTCTTTCTCATAATCATTGAGCAACGAAGATATGACTACTGGAAGTAGTGAGTTGTCTTCCAAGTAAGCATATTCAAGATTTTCGGGAAGTGGTTTCAACTCAAGATCAGTCGGTGGTTCTTGAAGTGATGTTTTGATCCTCATTTGATCATTAAAACTGATTTCCTCAAAATCTTCTTCTATTATCTCTCCTTCTTCAACTTCTTCTTCTTCATCATCAATCTTTACTTCCATAAAATCAGCGAATTCTTTATCAAAAGTTGTTTCACTAATCTTCTCTGAAATAGTCATGAATGGATCAGAATCTTCAAGTAATGCATCCAATTCTTCCTCAGTGACTTCATCGATTACATCAATGTTAAAGCAAGTGTCATCACTGGAATGTGGATATTGCATTGCTTTATCGATTAAAAAGGTGATTCTATCTTCTCCAACTCCAAGATTGAGTTCTTTTCCTTTTACTTTGATGATCGCATCAGCGGTGTTTAGAAAAGGTCTTCCTAAAATAAAGGGTACTCTACTGTCTTCCTCCATTTCTAGGATCACAAAATCCACGGGAAAAATGAATTTACCTACTTGGACAAGCATATTCTCAGCAATACCAACAAGATATTGGTAAGTATGATTAGCTAGTCGGATACTCATCCTTGTGGGTTTCAAGGTGTTGATGGAAAGTTTCGTATACAGCGAATAGGGCATCAAATTGATACTCGCACCTAAGTCGGCTAAAGCATCGCATGTGATGTTGTTTCCTAATATGCATGGAATCAGAAAACTTCCGGGATCTCCGAGTTTTTGTGGAATTTTGTTTTGAACAATAGCTGAACATTCTTCATTGAGAAAGGTAGCGGATATTTGCTCCAACTTGTTCTTGTTGTTAAGAAGTTCTTTCAAAAATTTCCCGTAATTGGGCATTCTGGCTAAAACATCAATGAGAGGTACATTGAGTCTAACTTCTTTGATTATTTCAACAAACTTCTTATAACGCTCCTCCATTCTTTCTTTCTTAAGGCTCTGAGGATATGGAATTTTTGGAGTGTATGCTTTAACTGGTGGTTTGGGTTTGGGTTTGGGTGGTGTTTTTGGTGTATTTTCCTTCTTGGATTCTTCATCTTCATCCTCACTATCGTAATTGATAGTTGTGGTGTTGTTTGGGTTGGGTGGTGGATCATAAGACAGGCCACTTCTTGTGAATACAGCATTGATATGCTCATTTCTGGTGGGTGGTGGACGATAAGTCTTATCATTCGATGATGATGATGGTTTTGGGTTGGTTTGGGTGTTACTAGGCAACGAACCTGATGGTCGGGAAGAAATTTGATCAGAGAGTCTACCGAATTTGTTTTCAAGATCTTGGATAGACGCTTGATGATTTTTCTGACCTTGCTCAACTTTGGTCTTGAGATTGAAGAATTGATTCTTGACGAACTCGTTGGTTGATTTTTGAGCTGTGACGAATTCTCTCATCATTTTTTCAAAATTTGTTTCTTCAGGTTTCTTGTCGGAATTTTGTGAAGTTTGGTTCTCTACTTTTGGTTGGGACTCATGGTTGTTATCCCTTTGTCGGCGATCTTGCCAACTAGCAGAGTTTCGTCCGTAATAATTTCCACGATATCCGCCTCCACGGTATCCTCCTTGGATGTAATTAGCTTCTCCTTCTTTTGGTTGATCCATAGGTTGATCATCGCATTCTGATGATGGGTGGTTACCTCCACAGTTGTTACAACCATCTCGCATTTCTTTCATCTCTCCTCTAAGATCTTTGTATTGCGAATCGATTCTGGAAACCAAGGTTTCCATTTTCTCCATGAGTTTAGATGAATCAGAACTTTCGGCAAAGGCAACGGTTTTTCTTAAGGGTTTTGTCTTGGCATCTTTTGACCAGTCGAGTTTGAGAAGAACTCGGTCTTCAAGCAATTGGTATGCCTGGTTAGGAGTCTTATAAAGAAATATTCCTCCAGCATCGAGAATTCCTTGAGATGTCTCATCAAGTCCATGGTAAAAGATCTGGATAATGGTTCCTCGTCCTAAACCATGTCCATGACAACTTCGAAGTAAATCCTTCATACGAAGCCAGGCTTCGACGAGTGATTCGTTAGGTTTTTGTGTGAAAGCACGAATTTCTCCCATGAGTCGATCAAACATTGCAGGTGGAAAGAATCGGCTTACAAAAGCTTGCCTCATCTCCTCCCAAGTAGTGATGATTCCTGGTGTTAATTCGTTATACCACACTTTTGCATCTCCAGCAAGTGATGACGGGAAAAGTTTGAGTTTAATGGCATCCACATTTGTATCACCGTATCGGAACATGCCACAAATTTCAATGAATTCGGCAACGTGTTTGTGAGGATCGGCCCTCGAACGGCTATCGAATTGACGGTCTTTGATCATAGAAAGATGGTGACCTTTCACAGTGAAATTGTCACCTAAGTTGACAGCAACAATAGCAGCTCCAGGAGTGGGTGCTACGGTTCGGTTTGCTTCCCACATGGGTCTATCGTCAGCCATGGGAAAAGGTTGATCAGTGAATGGGTTATAAACGACTTTGGCTTCAAAAAGGTTATCAAAAGTTGGGTTTGGTACTCTTGGCACACGATTGGCTAATGGAACAAAGGGTGTTCTTCTTCTTCTTCTAGATCTTGTTCGAATCAAAAACTTGATGTGCCCGGTTCGGTGCAAGTTTTAAATTTATAAGGGTGAATTACCGAATCTAATGACAACACATACGAGCAAGTATACTCGTCCGTTGTAGCAAGATTTTGATGGTAAGTCGGGATCGTTCGCAGGGATTTGTGTAGTGAATCGAATTGTAAGTTAAAAACAACTTTCTCAAACAAGTAGTAATGATATTATGAAAATTCAAATGATTAAAAACTACACTTGCTTAGACTAGTGTACTACAATTGACTAATATGATTGTGATAACTTTGGATAACATGTTGGTTGTGATAATTAGTTTTGGCACTAATCTATTGTTTCTACAAATTAAACCTTCGTCAAGATCTTGGTTTATAAAAACAAGCATTACGTTTAACCAATCAATTCAAGATCAATTCAAGGTTCATGAGTTGGTGTTCCTCAAACACAAAAACCATCTTTTGTTCTAGCAAACAAGCTTAGGAAATGGCCAATACAAAAGGTAACCGATTATAGACAAAATGTCACAATTGAAAGTAAACTATTAATCTCTCGACCTTTAAATTGGTTTACAATCAATCCGTTTTGATAGACAAAAGCATTTTCATTACAATCACAATCAAGTTCCTTTGTTTAATCAAGAATAGTGGAAGACAACAATCATTCATAGACAAATGATTATAACTAGTGGAATAACAATAGTTCTTTCAACCCTTAAGATTACTAGCACTAGTTAAACTTGATTACCCAAATGTCACTATGAAACTTTATCACAATTGGTCTTCTCGGTAAATCCCAATTCTCCCCATCCGATTCGGTTGCGGGCGGCGACCGATCGGATGGCTACTGCTGGTGGACCTTTTTCTTGGACTTTTCCGTATGACTTGTTTCTCGGTCGTAACTCTTGATTCTTTGATCTTTCCTTTCATCCTTAAGCTTATTAACTCAACTACTTGAACTTTAACTCATTGAAATACCTTACGGAGCAGAACTTGACACAAGACTCACATGCAATCATAAATATTTCCTTCTTCCTCATTTTTGCATCTTTTCCATCCATTTTCCTGTCTTTGGCTACAAATGCTTTGCAAACACCCTTTGGTACGATTTAGTAACAAAAGCATATAAATATAACCACAAAACATATATAAAACTACCAATAACGCTACTAAAAACATGTTAGATTTAAGCGTTATCAAGGGGTTCCACGTTAATCCGTTTGATTGTTCAAGAGAAGAGAAGTTCAAGTTTGATCTTTGTTTAGCTAAAATCATAACGGTACGTTCCTATTTATTTTTTGGTATTACTTTATACATGTTAATATGATCCTTGCTTCCGCTATTACGTGCTTTGATGTTTATGGTTATTTATTTATTTGAATGTCAAGTTATCTAAAACCAACAATTACAAGGTCACAATATACATTTTCCGTTTTTCTGGTTACAAACTAGTCGACTACTACCAACTTCTTTTAACCAAAATATATCACTCACACACGATGTACTTTAGGAAGAAAGAAATGATGAGAAATTTGCCGCCCGTTGCCTGGATGACTGATTCCCCCCATGACTGCCAACAACTACTTAGGCGGTGTGTAAGTGTGTTGACAACCAAACGATTGCCCATGACTGCCCTCAAACGGATACCCGATGCTCTAATGTACCTAACACATTATTTCTAGTAAAGGTTTTGAATGACCAGTAAAGGGTAAAATCATACCCCAAGCTGCACTATGCTTAATACACAAACCATTTACTCGCAGGGTACCCGCGCGTTGCGGCGGTGGGTACCCTGAAATAATATTTTCCGGTGAATCATGTATTTTAGTTTATTATGTTCTTTTTAATAATAAATTTACGGATATCAAGAATTTCATGTGACGTATTTCAACTCCTTAACTAAGGAATTTATGTCGTCTTTTTGGGTCTTTTTTAAAGTCATTCGTATAACATGAGCCCGTTTGGCCAGTGCCCGTTTAGCCCGTGCCCGTTTGGCCCGTGTCCGTTCGGGTTCTAGCCCGTTTGGCCCGTGCCCGTTCGGGCTCTAGCCCGTTTGGCCCATTGCCCGTTCGTGCTTGAATATTTGTATAATATGCTTTATTATTTGTATTAGTAATATTTAATGTAAGAATTGTGTTTAAGTTGCTTGTACAATATGCTCGATAATTTGTATTTCTTATGTAAGGGGTGTTTTAATAACTAAATTAATTGTAGTTATTGACCAATTAATTAATTGACTACATTAAATATTTTGACCAAATTAATAGTGCTTTGTATTTTGTACATTAAGCTTTAAGACTTGTAAGTCTTAAAATTAAGATTGATGAGAAAGATCATTAATAGTGCTTTGTGTATTGTACAATAAGCATTATAGCTTGTAAGTCTTAATTTTAAGACCAAGAGGAGAGAAAGTCATTCATGCTTTATATGTAGTATAGATGCTTAATGTCACTTCTGTAACAAAATATAATTCTATGTATAGAATAACACTACTTGCTATTTGATTGAAAGAAACTGAAGTCAAACAAATACACTATCACACCATTTAGGAGAAACATTTGCTGGCCAAAGCTACTTTGGCACACCAAAACGCACAGAAATTGCATTAGTACTAGACAACTTATGTTAAGAAATTTTTTATTAAGAGTAAATTGCAAAAATCGTCACTATAGTTTATCAAAATTGCAAGAGCAATCTTTAAAACTTTGAAAATGTTGTCATAGTCCATGTGAGAAACTTTTAGTTTCATTTCGTATTGTGAATGCATTGAATGATCCTATGATGCCAAATAGAGGTGGAAAATGGGAATGTCACCCAAATCACTACATTTTGCCACTTAAGACACACGCAAGTGACCTGCCTATGCTGATTTACTTTTAGAATACTGGTTTCGATATAAGGTATATGCGGGGGTATTTAAGTAACGTTCATCAAGCCCTTGAAGAGTGTTATTTTCTGGCTCTTATATCAAGTTTGACAACAAGATGTCAAGTTCTATCAAAGTTCATGTCAGACGTGTTTCACTTCTCAATATTAGAATTTCACAATCAAATGCCGACCGGCGAGTTTCGGTGGTAGCCTTGTGTTAAGGTCTCTTAAGCTTGTTCATGAGTTTTGTTGGAACTTTTAGTTGGTTCAGTGGTCCTTTGGTAGTAAAATTTTGTTAATAAACATTTTCAGAATTCAACTAAAATATTCTTTTGAAATGTTGGCCCAAGCACTGTTACACCCTGATCACGGGTTGTGTAACCCTCGTACTATTGAACTGAACATTTTAAAAAGAAAGAGAAATGTTAAGGGTGATGGCAGTCGTGGGTTTGCCGCCAGCGGCTTGGGGGAGGCCGCCAGCAAACACCGCCGCCAACCCCCTTGCCGCTAACGGCGTGTGATTGGGAAGCAAGAACAAGACGCTTTGGCTTGGGAAGAAGACAAAAAAAAATTTGGAACGTTGGGGAAGAAATATAGCTGTTGGGGGTGTTTGAAATTTTATTATTATTTTTTTAATCACTTTATACCTATATATATATATATATATATATATATATATATATATATATATATATATATATATATATATATATATATTACACTATTTATTTACACACACAAATTCAATTTTCTCTCATTTTTTATAAAAAAACTCTAATCTTTCACTCACAATAGCACTAAAAAAACAACTTCCCGGATTTGTTCCTCCCCGTAAGAACACGAAAAAGGCTACGTGGCAAGGTTCGAGTCAAGCTTCGGGTCAACAAAACCAACCACAAAATCTTGATTTTCTCAACGATCCGAACATGTTGGCGTATGCTAATCTTTTGCTTCCCATATCGTCAACAACCAACAACTTCCCACTCAACAAACCGAGCCGAAGCCGGTTGAAGTACAAGGTTCGTCAATCGAACAAGAAGTCGACGAAATGGAGGAAGATGATCCGAAGGGAAAAAGCAAGGTCGATTGGGATGAAGACGATGAAGTGCGATTGTGTCAAGCGTGGTGTTATCACACGGAGACTAAGAAGGGGGTGGCGTGTAAACGCGATAATTTTTGGAAGAAATGTTTGGAGCATTACATCGCAAACGGAGGCGACGCCACACGCACTTATCATAGTCTAAACTCAAAGTGGCGAAAGTTGATGGAACAAATGTCGATTTACAACGGTCTCTTTATCCAAGCGGTAAAATTTATTTTTTTATGTTATACTTTTTTACGTTATATTTTTTTATAATTATTTTTAAAATTGTTGTTTATTATATATTTATTTTAGACGCGTTTGAAGGAAAGTGGGCTCAACGATCACGATGTAGCTAAGCGGGCTAATGCCGATTATCAAAAACTCAAGAAGAAAAGTTTTCCTCACGCGAAGGCGTGGGAGGTGGTAAAAGATTATGATAAGTGGCAACAAGTTGCGCTACTTGGCGAGACTACGTCAAAGAGGAAGAACACCGACCCGCCCGCGTACCAAACGGGGAGCAATGAAGAGGGGATGAACTTGAACAACGGGGACGAGTCGTTCGATATACCAAACTTGAACGAAGATAATATTCCAACCCAATCGCGCCGAAGCAAGAAAAGCAGCATCGAATCGGGAAGTGTCGGGGATCTTGAGAAGACATTCGCCGAATACACTATTTCGAAGAAGGCGTTGATTGAAAAAAAACGAACAAGCCGAACCACATGACCATATCACAAACCCTCGGTTGTTGAAGGTGTTGATTGAACAAAAATCCGAAATCACGGACACGTACGGGTGGGACAAATATTGGGAGGAGGAGTAGTAGGTTTATCGTTTTTTTTAATGAAATAAATTGTATGTTTTTATCTTTTAATGAAATAAATTGTATGTTTTTATTTTTTAATGAAATAAATTGTATGTTTTTATCTTTTATTAGTTTAACTTATATAAAATTACATATAAATAATAAATTGTTTTACATATAATTTTTATTATTTATAACATTATATATAAATAATAAATAAATAAAATGAGGCATGATTCCGAATCCTCCCGCTGCCCACACTTTTGGCTTCAGAATCCTCTTTTTTTTGCCTGCCACATGGCCGTCTGTGATTGGTCGGTGAGAATCCTCCCATGATTCGGAGTCTACGACTACCATCACCCTAAGCATTGAAGCAGACGACTCTTTGCAAGAATAAAGTGAACTTTAAGATTTGACTTTTGACTTTTGTTAGTAAATACGAGATTGTAAATTGAATGTTCAAAATCCAATTTATTGGTTTCAACGTTGAATCCCAACACATTGGCAATAAGGGGCGTTTGGTTAAGTTTAAGCTTATTGCCTTATGCAATCTCAAAAAGTTCATTTGACCTACAAAAAAAACCGATAAGCTTTTTGAAATAAACTTACCCAGACACATTTGAGGAGCTTAATAGCTTTCTCAAAATATAAAATAAGCTATTAAGCTCCTCGGCCAACACCAACAGAAATGGATTTATATACATTATTTTGTCATTTGATTCTCACAGTCCCTCAACCAACACGGGTCAAACGGGTCCACTGAGAAGTTTAAGTACTCTTTGCAGTTTGCATATCCCTCCTCTTTGTGATCCAATAGTGTTTATGATGTCTAGCATAATCATGAAATCTTATTATGACTAATGCTTTTCGATTTTCCATACCCCCAACTTCTAGCTCAATTAATGGATCAATGCATAAAATCTTTCAAACGACTTATGAGAAAGACCTGAATCACATCCTACAACATGCATTTTTCCAACCAGAAAAAGAAAAATTGCATATGGTTTTAGACATCTACGGGTCAAATTGCATTACAGGTCACATTGCATTTTCTATTAATAAATTTATCAGCTACAGTTCAGTCATATTTCCGATATGAAACGGGTCAGTTTGCATAAACCCAACACATTTATAGTTGTCAAAAGCCAAATTATTGCAAACATAAACCCCGAAAACTATGAACCATTTCATGTGCCCTACGAATTTTAAAAACCAGCAAAACCAAACACGCAAATATAAACTTGATACTAGATTCTATAAACCATATCATGCAAAATATGAGATGCACCAAATGCACCTTTAAATTAACTGGCCATCAAAATGATTGGTTTTTGACAGCAGCATATTAAGGTCAAAAACTCAAACCATGTAAACTACATACGACAAGTTTGATATAACATCCAAGAAAAACTCAGGAAACCATGTTTCAAAGTTTTCAAAATCATTTAAACGTCTGTTCAACAGAAGAACATAGAGCGGCAAACCTTGTCATGAAGCTTGGGTATTTGAGTGAAACCAGCAGCACCACCACTGCTAGCACTACCACCAGCACCACCGCTATGGCTGGATGCCGCATCAGACATGTCATCAAACTTCACAAACTGTGACATCTGTTGCGCTGCCAAGTGGGCATAGCAGATAGGAGCAACTGCACACATACATTGAAAAACATTATTACATTCTTGATATCAACTTAAAGTATTGAGTTTTAACATAGCTACAGAATATAGATATGCAAGTGATGCAGAAAAAAAGTGGCTAATATTTACCTACAGAAATGGCAGTTGTGCTTCTTTGGTACCTGCATCATCCATATTTCCAAAGTTAGTTACTACGAGTAATTCACTATTTACCATAGACTTTACAGTTGGTTATTCTCTATAATTCTGAAATTATAAAGTGTATTGATAAGCTAATTGACTTACACATATGACAATGAATGAACAAGCTCCTGTAGGTCATCAGCAGAAAATCCAATTTGATCAAGAAGAACATGGTAATGTGTAGGCCGTGTAGTCCCCTAGAAACAAATCATATAGTTCAGCCACCATATTTTGCCATAGAAATGAAACATATGTATAAATTAGGCTTTGTTAATACTCACAATTGGTCCATTCTGAGCACACAAATAAAAGTCATTGTTCTTCGGATGACAGACTCTATTGTCAATGATTGTTCCTGAAACAGACGAAATAAAATATACAAACTTCAGTTTTTGTTATTGATAAAACGCAACATTATCGATAATCAGATACTACCTGGTGGAACATTGGCATCAGATCTTTCCTGGAAAAACTTGGTGTGGTGAGTTTTCTGTGCCACAATCATCATGAATTTTGGATCCCATGTGTCATCCAAAAATTTGCAAGCCTACGTGACACAATATATACTTTTTTAGATGATATAACTATGAAATCAATAAGACAATGACGTTCCGGATTTAAGTGTTTGAACCTGCATGATCTGCTCAAGCTCTATGTTCAGCACCTGGTTGAACTGACTCTCACTTACACCGTCCCTAAAAATGACTATATGTTGTGGTTTCATCTGACGGGTAGTACTTGTATAGAAGTCATTCAACAGTTCCCTGATCATCCCTTCATCTTTGTCTGCTGATACGGGTTTAAATAACCCATCGATCATTTCAACTCGAGCAGATTGAGCACGAACTGATGCCCTGTAACGAGAAATCAGAGGCCATTGTCTCGAGCTAACAACCTAAAAATTTCCAAAAACTAGTATTATCATATAACATTCAAAATTAAATTTTGTAGTGAAAAATAAATTGCAAAAAGACAGAACGTACAGCTGCAATTGAGGGCATATCAGACCGTCCAGGTGAACCATGAGACACGTCCATTCCAAAGATTATGGTAGGAGTCCTTGAGATTAATGGTATTGAATGCAAGTACTCAACTGATAGCAGAGAGTTTATACCACCCATCTGAAATAAAAAACAAATAAATCAGGCCCGAGTTCCAGAAAGAAAAAACAAGATACTAAAACTTTATTATGACTTGAAATTAAGACCTTTGCATTGATCTTCAAAAGCAAGTTTGTAAGATACTGATCGTTGATCTTAGTTGGTGCAATGCATTGCGTAACAATCCCATGGTCCACCAGGCATTTTCGCTTCCATGGTCCTATCGTCATACAGAAAGTTAAAAGTCTTATTTATTTACTTTTTATATAAAAAATTTCTCAGGTAGTGAAAGATCAAGAAGAAGAGCAAAACCATAGATGTCAGAATTCTTCCTTTCTGGAAGAATGCATAGTAGAAATGCTGGCGCGCCCGGAAGTGCGCTTTTAACAGCTTCAAACATCTTTTCAACACGAACAGGAGCAGGGAAGCGTCTATCCTGATAATTCTCTTGAATCACTGTGTATGGATCATTAAGCAGCTGCAAGAATAACACAGGACTATTCACTTTACCAGATCATAATATATTTTGTATGTACTATGAAAAATTGCCAAATGTGAGATTTCTCACCATGCCTTTGGCTCCAGAACATCTAAGTAGACCCGTGCACATATGTGGAATGTCACATCGAGCACTAAAGTTCACGATAGCCCAACACGTGATCTGTTTTGGCTCAACAAGTGTCTGCAGCCAAATTTACACAATCAGAACCAACATTCAAAAATTTTGTTAGTTAATAAAATAACCAAAATTTAGAGGACCTTGTTATTGAAGTTCCAACGACCACCACGAGGAAGCAAGTCTCCTCCATTGCCAAACTTCAGCTGCAATAAATACAAAGAGTGTATAGTTAAGAAACATATTGTGCAAACAAAGAGATATTTGCAACCAAATTATACCTTTGGTGGTTCCAAAACCCGACCCTGAACTTCAGTGAAGGTAGTGCTGATTGTGATGCCAGTTGAATTTATAAGAGGATCAGCATTGTAGTTACTTTGATTCAATGCCTGTAAAGACAAATGAAATAGTTGTTATTTGACATGTATTGTACCAGACTTGCATTATCATTGGTAACGTGTTATAGAAGAAGCTTACACCCATCAATGTTTTCATCCGGTCGCGTGGCTTCTGCCTGGACTTCTCAACAAGTGATGCCCGCTGAAGATTTGACAAAGACTTTGTGTACCTTTGTAGTGATATCAACTCACAGAACTACAACAAACATGAAAACAATGTAGGTTTCAATTTAGAGCGCATTTAATTTGTACAATTTTTAGCTTAACAAAATGTGTATAGATTACTGATTACCTCGAGTGGTATGTAAACTGGCTTATTTGGTTTACCAACATCTAAGCATGGTAAGTTTCTAGACTCCTTGAGTTCTGTATCACGATGCTTAAGGTAGTAATCGTACACTGTGATCTCAAACGGCTCACCTGGATTGTTACCATTTTTTTGTTTCATAGTAAACCTACAAAATGTCATATAGTTAAACCAATTTCTTTCTGGCCTAAATTTTGTTAAATTGAATTAAGAAAAAAAAAAAAAAAAAAAAAAAAAAAAAGGGACTTACTTTTGGTCTCTGCATGATTTTTCACTCAACCCAATGATTTTGTGCTCAAGATTTGAGGGAAAGGTCTTAATCCTAAGGCTCTTCAGCATTCTTTTGGCCTATTCACCAGAAATATATAAACAAAATTAGAAATATACATGAATCAATAAGCAATTAACATGGTTTAAACAGAAGAGACTTGTTACCTTGGTCCAGTCAATGTCCTTTATGTCGCGGACATTCTGATTCTCCAGAAGAAAGTCCACAACTTTCCCTGGCTTGACTATCATCGTTGTTGACACATCTGAAAACCAAATAACATATATGATCCATCAGTAACAGAAAATGTAAATCGTGGTACAGCTGAATCAATAAAGACTGAGTATTACCCATGTTCAAACTCAAACCAGCTTGTGTGGCCCGAAAACTTGAGTGAAAACCTCTGCAGCCCACAACCCCGCCACCAATTCCTATTGAGTTTCTTGGGTCATTGTGAAAGAAACATTGCCTAACAAGAAGACAACCTCTGCATATATGTACAAAATAAAACATGATTTAGGTTAACAGTTAGAAACATTGTATATTGCAAGTCATTTTAAGAATGTACGACTTACTGTTTTGCAGCATGTTGCCTCAAGAGGACATCCAAGACCCTAACAGCTTCATTGAATTGCTCCGATTCTTGGCCTTTAAGCGCATTAAAAATGGCTTGAATCGGGATCTTGGTAGCATAGTTTATCTTGACGGTATACGACTTTGATTCAGGTGGACGCCTTGATCTCTTCATGTCATTGTCCCTCGGACTGCCTCCACGAACAGTTCTAAAGAAAAAACAAAAGATAATTAGTGAACAAATAATCTAGAATGGATCAAAAACAAAATATGAACATCAAACATTGTGCACCTGTTTGAGGACAGATTCTCCAACACAACAGGGAACTCGAGTGTAGTCCCGGGCAAAGGGCCCACAGTAAACAAAGTCTTCTCTCCATCATACGCGAAACCTTTACCTCCTAATTCGGAATTGTAGAAATTTTGGACCATGTCTAGTACTCTTCTACCAACACCTTTTGCCTCAACGGGATTCCCATCCTCATACAATAAGGCCACCTAAAACAGCATACAACAATAGCACCTTTGACCGTTAAAATTCAAAGAAAAAATCTCTAAACTACAAACTAGAAATAGATTTCTATAACTTTTAGTTTCCAAAATGTTTCAGTTTGATGAGATTTTTACAACTACATGTAGCTACAAAAGGTTTCCGCACAATCAGGATAATCCTAATTTATCTTGTTACTTAATAATAGTCAACCTGACAATTAAAAGTCAACAAGTGGACATTTTAGAACAAAATGACCAAGTTTAAACACCATAGAACAAAAGCACAGTTGGCCTTGGAGATTCAAAGCCTGTTTCCCTCGAACTACAAATTTGACAAATAATCTTATGAGTTTTCATATCTAGAAGTTCCTATTAAGATAACACTTTTTTCACTTACACGTGGCTACAAGAAGGATAATCCTAATCAATCTTGATATTCAATAGTACCATACTTGTATGCAGTTACCAAACACCATTTTATAAACGCCAAATAGTATAAGTGAGAAATGTTTAGCATATTTGTATGCAGTTACTAGATTTTATGCATAACTATTAATAATGGAGTTCAGTAAAAACTAATTTGACACTAAAAAGTCAAAAGTGGACTTTTAAAGTAAAAAAAAATAGAACCAGCAAAGAACATCATACAATAACTATACAGGTGACAAGGGTTTAGCATATTTATATGAAATTACCACATTCTATGCACAGTGAGCATACCTCTGAGCTATGAAGTTCAGTAATAACTAATTTTTAACAGTCGTAAGTGGACTTATTTTTTTTAACAAAAAGAGACCCGCGTAAAACACCATACAGTATAAGTGAGACGTTTAGCATATAGATGTATGCAGTAACTAGATTGTATGCACAATGAGCATGACTCTGTTAATTATGGAGTTCCGAAATGACTAATTTGACACTCAAAAATCAAAAGCGTATTTTTTTTTAGAAAACAGAACCAGCTTAAAACATTATACAATACAAGTGAGAAATGAGCAGTTGATCATAACTATGTTAATAACCAATTTGGCACTTAATAGAACCAGCTTAAAGACCATATAATAGAAGTGAGAAATAACTAACATATTTATATGCAATTACTAAATTGTGTGAGCATGAAGCATACATATATTATATGAAGTTCATATTAATCATCTATCTGACACTCAAAGTAAAATGCAGATGTAACTAATATAAGAGTAAAAGACATACGCTGTACTGATAGAAGTAATCTTCTGTGTGTTCTAGTCTCACGTTGAAATGGTTAGTTAGCAAAGGGATCCTTTGGCCTTTGGTGCCTAGCTCGCGTCTAGCCATTGGAGTGCGGTTCGGGTTATGGAGTTTAGCTGGAATGAAATTCGGTGGGACTATTGGCGGGGGCGGTGGCAGTGCTTCAGGTGTCGATTCTTTCATTTTGGACAATTCTGTCATTAAACCCACACATAACAAAATGTCAGGATAATATTTGTAAGCAAATAATACAACTACAGTTAGGACATATATTTTTATGAAACATTAAAAAGGAACCTATTGTTTCAACTAAAGAACACATATAATGTAAAGTTTGTTGAAGCAAACAACATTTGATACTTCTATTTAAATACTGTTGTAAACTAACCACATCTAACAAATTTTTACATAAATCATAATGACACATTTGACATAAAAAAAGGAAACATATAGTTTTCAACTAACTTACACATGAAAAAGTAAAAATGTGTTTAAGTAGCAACAATCAACACTTCTATATATTCTTAGTAAGTAAACATGATGATCACTTAAAAATACCCAAGATATGTCATAAGTGAATAATCTTAGATAAGTTGAACAGATTTTCTGAATGCACTTACTTTTCGCCTTTCATATTTTGACAGATACAATTATTTTGTTAAATAACACTGTGCTGCAAATAAGTCTTGTAGATAAGAGAACTAAAGAGCAAAATTACTGCACCTATAGATGTCATAACAAACAAGTAGTAATAAGAGAAAATCCTTGACATGGACTTATTTTAACTCATTAGTCCACAAAAGATGATAAAACAAAAGCGAAATTCCCAAATTTGTCAAGAATGTCCGAGATGTTACACATCACAACCGCTTGACCCAATTACAATGACAAAAGTCTAACAACTTTTTAAATTGGTCGAGCAAAAGTACAATTTCATTTAAAAAGCCAATCATATTTTTTGCCATGTATCACGTTGTGACGAATGATTGTGATGTTTTGTTGCTCAACATTTTAAGGGGGTGTTTGTTTAAGCTTATATGTAGCTTATGAGCTTATTTGTATTTTGGCTTATATTCCATAAGCCCTAATTTGAGGCTTATTAAATTTAAGCCAAAATCAAATAAGCTTGTAAACCCACATATAAGCTTAAACAAACACCCCCTAAGCTTATTTGATTTCGGCTTTTATTTCATAAGCCTAAAATTTTCGGCTTATTTTTTTATACTTGCGGGTTTACATAAGCTTGTCATAATAATAAGCTTATATAAGCCCACAAGTCTCAAAAGTAAGCTTGAAAATTTAAGCTTATCAAAAGTAAGACCACAAAAATAAGCTTAAACAAACGCCCTTAAAAAGAAACTTTATTTGTAGTTTTCTTGATTGTGACCAATGGGTCAAAAGTAGACCAAAAGTCAAAAGAACAACTATCTAAACTTAAAAACATGCACATCTTCATCTTCTACAAAACAAGAAAACATTTGTACGGACATGTATCAGTCATTCTCACTCTACAAAAGACGAAAGAAACAAAACATCCTTGCGTTTTATATAAGCAGAAAAACCCACTAATAAATCAACTTAAAAAAAATGCATTTTTTTCTTTAAAATACATATTTCTTCATATAAAACATCATAAAAACTTGCATTTTTTTTCAACATATATAAACATAAAGTCTTTTCCTATAAAATAAACACCAAAACATACGTGGTTTAAAAAAACATAAAAACATATGTAGATTATTCAACCTAAAACAAACATGCTTTTTTAAACAAAAAAGCATATACACATTCACTTAACATAAAAACATATATACATGAAAAAAAAAAAAAAAAAAAAAAAAAAAAAGTATTTCTCAAGACATTTCCACAAAACCTTACACAAACAAACACATAAACCATGAGACAAAATAGTAACACACCAAAAAACACATAACATAACAACAACGTAGACAAGCATTCATTTGAAAAATAGCAACATAAAGAGAGTATAAAAAAAATAATACTGTGTATACCTTAACTTGATATATGTTTGAAAAAATATGAAACCCTAGAGAGAGAAAGTGGTGTTTGATGAGTGAGAGTGTAGCAGGAGGGAAATGGGGTGGTAAGCTTTATACAGTGTTGTTGTTGTGTTGGTGATGGTGTGACAATATTGTGTTTATCGATTCAATACTCGACACGTGTCCTTTTCTGGTTGATTACATCTTTGCCCTTTTGGGTTCTTTTGTCTTTTTGTATTTTATGCGTTCTTTTGTGGGTTCTTTTGTCTTTTTGGTTTTGTGTGGTGACTACGTTACTGTCTCAAGTTTTCTTTTTTATCTTTATTTTTTGGTTAAAATCGTACCTTTTTGTTTAACGTTATATGGTGAAACGCGCGGGCTTGGGTAATTTTGCTATGTAATGTTAGTTTTTATGTAAAATTCGAGTTTTTTTTAATGTACATGCTTCAAAAAAATTTGTGTTACTAGTACTTGTTTAACTTGTTCATTACTACCTGAAAAATAAACTTAAATTTTATCAAATACAATTGCTTGAATGAAATGGTATTTTTTTTTGTTCATTTGATTCCATATGTTACAGTTTTAAAACCTTTTTGTGCACCCGGTCCCTTTTAATACTGATTTCGTTGTTGGTGTGACGGTTTATCCAACTACGGGTGAAGGATCACAACTACGCGTCATGGAGTATGAACTATGATATGGAAGAGATCACCACACAGGAAATTTTTTTTTGAGAGAAAGTGGTGGTCATACTTTCTTAAAAATGTGCATATCCTACTTGAACACTGTTAGTGCAAAAAGTGTGATGAGTATGGATTGGGCTTAGTTTGCGTATTGGGCTGCCTTGGTGGACCGCCAATGAATGAGATCTGCACTAATCCAAGTAATGAAATGATTCCCTGCACAAATGTAAGCAAACCGTTAGCCTTACCGTGGGGACGGACCCCACGATTAAGCTCCGGCGTGAGAGTAAATAATCATGTATGTCAGAGAATACGTGTGTATTGGGATGTGTGAGAAAGTCAGACCTCGCAAATGTGTTGAAAGGTTGCCTTTTTATAGGCGAGCTAAATACTAGGGTTTTCTAGTATTTCGCTTATTGGTGTTAGTGGCCAGAGTGGGACCCTTGTCGGGCAAGGGTCCGTAACTTAATCGTGATTGTGGATACAAATCATCCTCCGCGGCCATGGGTTGGCCCGCAAGCATACTATGGAAACATTGCTTAGATGATCTACGTGCGTATTTGCAATTCTGGACCGCACCTTGCTTGTTGTCGGGCTTCGGTGGCGTCCAGTGTATTTGTTTGTCTGTTCTGTTGGGTTGGGGCCCAAATGTGTATAATACAGTCCAGGCCCAATAGGCCTGCTATCTGTATTATACGTCATCAAGTCCCCCCAGTCTAGTGCGTTCATTGCGTGCATCCTTGTTGGTAGCGTGCGGTGAATGCTACTAGACTAAGGTTCCGTTGCGTTTTCGCTCCGTAGTTGACTGCTTCTCTACGACGTTTCCTTGCATTTAGTAGGTGAGGTCGTGGGGAACGTGGATCATTTTTGGCCTTTCGCCTTCTGACTGATTTGACCAAGTGGACCCTTTGTCTTACTCTTGTACTCATCTTTTACTCCCTCCATTCCAAAATTGTTGTCCCCTTTTGACTTTTTCGGTCGTTACTTTTCAACTTTGACCTTAAGTATTTTTGTTTATATTACATAATACTTGATACAAAATATATGAACGGATTGAGTTTTAAATGTATTTTCATTGGTATAATTTTTATCAAAAATTGTATGACACAAAAAAATATATTTATAGTCAAAGTTGAGAAAGAAAGACCAAAAAGTCAAAATGGGACAATAATTTTGGGACGGAGGGAGTACTTTTGATCCCCACCGTTGACTGAACCATTTTTATCACGTGTCATCATCTTGTCTTATCCTGAATTAAATATACCATGGGTATAAATACTTGATTTGGTTTTTACTATTCCACTTTTTCCTCTTCCTCGTTTTCTTCCATTTGTGGGTTCTTCAAGCTTTTTTAGGCTATCGCGTTTTTCTCCTAAAGACTTATGAGTTTTTCGGTTAGATCTCGATACTTTGCTTCCATCATGGGTAATATTACGGATGTTAAATCCCGTCTTTCTCAGGGACCACTTAACAATTTTTTTACAAAGTTTTACATTCCCCCAGAGGTTCATCCAACGTTACCTAATCTAAGCCAAACCATACACGAGCATCCTTCTGGAAAGATTAGTGTTTATGTCTGGTTTTTTGAGTATGCTAACTTTTGATTAACTCAAAAATTGGATCAACCATTTTTTCTGGGCTGACGTCTTTTCTTGACAATAATGGAGTGGGTGGGTATACGTTATTTATTTGTTTAGCTTCTGAATTTTCTATTAACTGCTTCTTTTGGTTACGTAGCAATGGATGTGTCCGCATTTGTTAAAGTTCCGGATCCTACCCAAGTGACGGCTGCTAGGAGGAAGCAATTGGAAGGTGAACCGAAATTGTTGGAAAATACTATTGGACGGACGATTCCCCTTTCCCCTGTTGTTCCTCTCCGTAATGAGTTGGATGCTAGCGTTAATGGGCCGTTTGTTGATGTTAGATGTGTAGGTCAACATAATTCTGCTTCTGTTGGTGACGGTTGATGAACTCAAATAAGTACATTTTATTACCATCATTTATCCTATTTATTTGACTTGTTTTATTATATTATCTGTGAGAATCGATACGTTAATGTTTACTTTTGTAATTCTCATGTAAAAACAAGTACTATGTGAAACTTGGCGATTTTGGACTAATTATGGAGCAAAACAAGCAAGAAGTTAAGAGTCTACTGAAATGTACAAGATTAAGACCATTCTGCTCTAGATACGCCGCATCCTACTTATTATATACGGCGCATCACTATCAAGATTTCACAAGTAATAATCCAAGACGGCAAAGGACATGCGCCGCATACAAGAATGGAGTTACGCCGCATCTTCTGGCAGTGTACGAATATTCCTGAATATATTAATCTTGGACCCCACGCGAAGTTAAGTCAATGCGCCGCATCTACTTATTCTATGCGCCGCATCTAGCCCTCAGACAGAAACTATAAATACCCCAAAGTCAGATGAATTTCGGAGTGGGACATTTAGCTAAACAAAGACCGAAGACCACAAAACCCTAAGCCGAATTCAGACGAAGTAGCAGCACAAGACACACCTTGAACGAAGATACAAGAGCTGTAAGAAGGTCCTGCATGTATTCAATTCATTAAGTAGTTTTGTTTTATTGTATTAGTACACTTTAATTTATCAGGATTGATGGGCTTGTGTCATTGATTTAATCATGCACTTCAACTCCCCTTAAAATTGCTTTCCCATTAATTAAAGTTTATATGTTGATGTCTTTGGTGACTTTTATTAGTGCATTGATAACCTCTGTGTCTAGCTGAGCATTGATCGGGTCGCCATGCCTCTGTCCTCGCCTATTTATTTTATCGCCTATGCATTCTATCATCTGTAGAAAAGTAGGAAGAAAGATAAATAGGATAGACATAAGTAATCATTAAGGGTTTACTCGCCGATAAGATTAGAGCCAACGAGAAAGGTTTACATCTCGGTGCGTTGCATCGAACTATACACTTCATATAAAACTAGCAATAAAACAAGTGACAAGCTACTTAACTATCAAGACAGGTCTTCTTATTGTCTCAAGTATTTATCTGTGTACGTGTGTGCTAATCGCTGATTCGTGCTTATTAGTTTAGTTTATTATTTAATCTCAACCAAACCGTGCCAGTCTCTCAGGCTGAACCCCCTTGCGTTAGATTAGGTTGTATAGCTAACTTAAGATATTAAAATACTGATTAGAATAACTAGATAATACGTTCCACTCTTAGTGATCGACACTCTACTTACCATTATATTCATACTGACCGGGTACACTGCTCGTTAAAGTGTGTGTTATTGATAAGTCGGCTAAATATAAATTTAAAACTTGAATACTGCTAAAACCACAACGACATACCGTGGGTATAATAATTAGAGCAACATACACACGCATCAAGTTTTTGGCGCCGCTGCCGGGGAGTGAATTGTTATTATCTGTTAATTTGATTAGTATTTTAATTAGGTTTTTCTTTTTAATTTTTATTCTAACCGCTAACCCTGTTATATATTAGTTAAATTGCATTCATTGTATTATTTGCATATTTTCTTTTTTTGTGTGTTTTTATTTTCTTTAATTTGTGTTTCTTTTTTGTTTGATTTTATTTTTGTTTTTATTTTTCGTATTTTTCTTGTATTCTGCTATCGTTGTACTGAGCTAATATAAACGATACGGCGCATCTATTTTCATAGATACGGCGTATTGCGTTTAATTTTTATAAAATACAACGCGTTTAATAAATTCGATACGACGCATCTTTCCCCAAGATACGGCATATCTGTTTTTAATAAGAAATTTTTCTAAACGATAACGCCATACGGCGCATCTGTTTTCACAGATACGGCGTATTGTCTATTTTAAATTAAAAACAGTTTTCGAATTATTAAACAGATACGACGCATCGATTTTTATCGATACGGCGCATCTTCTGAATCAAAAATCTTGTATTTCGAAACGTAACGAAAATACGGCGCATTAACTTTTGTTAATATGATGCATTTAATTTTAAATTAGATACGTTGATTTTTGATAACTTAAAACTGATACGGCGCATTCTATATTCTAAGCGGCGTATCTATTTTCTGAATATTAGTCTGATTAAATTTTAACGATTATAAGATACGGCGTATCCAACTTTTTGGATACGGCGCATCGACTGCAGATATCAGTAACTTTTATTTTTCGTATTCCGTTTTCGTTGTTAATTTTCTGATATACTACTTTCTTGAACATACCCTACTGATGCTTTTGTGATAGTTTCAGGAAGTGCATGACCAGGAGTTCATCTAAGAACTTGATTACACCTTTCGAAGACCCTGAACGAGCCTTTCATTCGCTTAAAAGGCTTTTCAACACAAAAAGCTTTGATATCTCAAGTTCGTTCGAGCTTGATTATTTTTCTGAAGAGAAAGAGGAAGAAGAAACAGAAGCAATGGCGGAAAACACTACTATGGAGGAATACATGAACAAAACCCGTGCTGATTACACTTCAGGAGTTGCTAGACCAAAGTTTGATGAAAAGTCTAAGTTTGAGTTGAAGGGTCAGTTTCTCAAGGAGTTAAGAGAAAATGCTTTCAGTGGATCGGAACATGAAGATGCTAATGAACATGTTGAAAAGGTCCTCGAGATTGCAGATTTGTTTACTACAGAAGGAGTCTCTGACGATCAACTCATGCTAAGAATCTTTCCAATTTCACTTAAAGGAGATGCTAATAAGTGGCTAAGGAATGAACCTGCTAGTTCAATCACAACGTGGGAAGATTTGAAGAGCAAATTCCTGAAAAGATATTGTCCACCTGCTAAAACCGCTAAAAAGATGGAGGCTATCAACAGTTTCAAGCAAGAGCCTGATGAAACTCTTTATCAAGCTTGGGAAAGATTTAAAGACCTATTGATGAAATGCCCTCAACATTATCTAAGTGAAATGCAGGAGATAATATTGTTTTATCAAGGATTGGACATGCCTACTAGACAAATCTTGGATGCTAAGGGAGCTGTGCCTCAAATGAGTGCAGCCAATGCTAGGAAAGCTATCCAAGAAGCTGCTGATCATTCTCAAAAATGGCACGATGGGACCTCTACTAGATCTAAGAGCAGCACTAATTTTGACGGGTTTGCTGCTATTCAAGCTCAATTGGATAAAATTAGTAGAGAGATGAAGAAGCGTGATGAGAAAGTGTATGCTGCCCAAGTTGGATGTGAAAAATGCGAAGGACCTCACTACACTAAGGATTGCCCGAATAAGAATGAAAGTGAGACTTTTGAAGAAGCATACTACACACAATTTGGACAACCATTCTGACATTCAGAAAGATTTAGGGAAGCTACTCCGGGATACTATCAAAAGAACAACTTTAATCCCACTTATCAAGAAAGGAGGCAGACTTTAGATGACACTCTAAAGCAAATTATGGCCGATGCTGCTAAAAGACATGATGAGAACACTGCTATGATCAAAGAAATCCGAGCTTCAACGAACACTATTACAAGAAATCAAGGAGCTTCGATCAAAGCATTGGAACAACAAATTGGACAAATGAGCAAAGTTCTTCAAGAAAGGGGATACGGAAGTTTACCTAGCTCAACTGAAACCAACCCAAGAGATCATGTCAAGGCCATAAGCACCACTGAAGAAGTCGCGCCTAACATTCCTTTTCCTAGAAGATTGATGAATGGTAATGATGCTATAAGGCCCCAATTTTTCTTTAATTCTTCAATCAGTTTAAGGAGGTTACTCAAAGAGAAGACGAAGATTGAAGAGGAGATCAAGCTACAATGAAAGAAGAGAGCTCTGCAACCGACTTACATGCCTTGCCTCATAAAGAAAAGGACCCAGGAAGTTTCACTTTACCTTGTTCAATTAATGATATATCTTTCAATAATGTGTTAGCTGACTTAGGAGCTAGCGTTAGTGTAATGCCCCTTAAGACATTCACTACCCTAGGACTAGGAAAATTAGCACCAACTAAGTTGCTTATTGAATTGGCTGATAAAACGGTAAAACGACCTGAAGGGATTGCTAATAATGTGCTAGTTAAGATTGAGAAGTTTGTTTTCCCCGTAGACTTTGTTATATTAGATATGCCCGAGGATGTTAAGATTCCTTTAATCCTTGGAAGACCTTTCTTGTCTACCGCCCATGCTAAGATTGATGTGTTTAAGAGAAAAATCTCATTAAGGGTAGGGAATAATAAACTAGTCTACAAGTGCCAAAATCCTGTTAAAAGCATAATTAGAGGCGTCTATGTGCTAGGATTAAGAGAACGTGTGGACATCGATCTAGAAGCTAGTTTTATGGGAGAAACCTTGGTAAATAATGAATCACTTGAGACCTATAGTGGAGACTACATTGAATTAAATGATCTTAATCTACCATTAGGAATCAATGATCAATTTATGGAGGATTCTGAACCCGAAATTGAAGAAGGAGAAATTATGGATATACCTAGAGTCAATATGATAAACACTAAGAATTATGATGAATTTGAAGGATATCCTAGTTTCTGTGATTATGGTAGAAAGATCCATGTAGATTGTGCTTATAATTTACAATTTCCTTGCATGATAGGATTTAAACAGATTAGTGCCAGCTTTTTCCCTATTTTACCAATTAATGTAATGTCAAAAGATTTCTATAATTCTATAATGAAAAACAAAATTGAGTATAGAGGGAAAAACGTAGTTGGAATGTTCATGAATGTACCTATTTTTGTTGGGAATTTAACTATTGTTACAGATTTCACTGTGGTGGAAAACATGGATGCTTATCGTGATGTTGAGATGGGTGACGTGATCGTTGGGAAACCATTCTGTAAGGAGGTCGAAATTAACGCTAAAAGATTTGAAGGAAAGATCACCTTTCAAAGTGGAAGCAACGTTATCACTTACATGATGCCTCGTGCTCACCCAAGGTTTAAACATGCCCCTAATAAATTTTGTTACAAATTTACACCATTTCTTTTTGTAGATGAAAATGACGCTGAGAAAGGGATCGAGTATCCGTACCAAAAGATGAAAGGATTCTACAAAGGTGTACTTGAATTGGGGCCGGAATATGTTCGTGACGAAGTAATTCGCAACTACATCGTGCGCGGACATGTGGGGATCAATAGATCTGAATAAGGAGCTGAACGTGAGTCTAACTTGAAGACTCTGGAATAAAGACAAGTGCTGACCAGGAGACAACCCGGAGAATTTTTACTATTCTGTTCTGTGTCGAGTCAGTCAGGCCCGCAGAAGATACGGCGCATCTCAATCCTGAGATGCGACGCATCTCCTGCACTGGTCATATCTTACTTTATTTTCTGCATTTTTATTTTTGACTTTAAAAACTTTCTGTCAGTATTTTAATGCGGCGCATCCCTGGTTAAGGATGCGACGCATCTTCTATTCTGATTCGTATTTATTCCAGGCTCGATACGGCGTATCTTCTTCCATAAGATACGGCGTATCGACTGACCTGATGATTTTAAGTTTAATTTTTATGTTTTATTTTTGCTAACTACTAATGTATTATGCAAGTTTGAACTTTCTTAACTCAGGTGTGTTAAAGTCTTGGTGGTATTATAGATTCCTACAATTCCTGTGGATACATCAATTATGACGATTAAACGTTCTCATCCACAAGAAAGATGATTTTTGCTCTTATTCAAATAATGGAGGATCATACCGAGCAAATCTCAGGGGAGTTTTTCTGTTCTAATTCTTTTATTTTCCAGTTTTTAATCTTTGACACAAACAACGAGGATGTTGTTTAACTTAAGTGGGGGGATTGGAGAATTAGAACACTTACTTGTCCTAAACTTTTTCAAAATATGCTTAAAATGCGCTTAATATATCAAAATTTAAAATTTTTAGCATGTTTTTGTTTAAGTCTAAATTACATAAGCTGCACACATAACATTATTTTCAAAAATTGTGAACTTTTCAAAATTCACAAATCTATGAGTGTGCCGGTGACTTGTAAACTTTAGAACTTGGCTTGTATACTATTCGAGACCACCATAATAAGTATTATTTACATAATTGGAATGACTTGTCTAAATTGGTAAATTTTTAGGATTACACCCAAATAGCCTTTATATGTTATGTGATATTAACTAACTACACTGGTTAGTTAACCCCCGTATAAACCCTTTTGTTACTCTCACTTTTAGAGTAAGATACCCCTAGAAAAACACTCAGAGCCATTCCTTTCGTTTCTTACACCTTTGTTATAATGTTTCGTTACACCCTTACACCTTAGCCTACCCTGTAGATTAAAATCCGTGGTTGGTTAATTGCTTTAGGCAAAGTGTGTTTCCTTACATTACCTGTGTTCGTGTGCGTAATTCATTATCTTTGGTTAGGTCGGGAAATTGCACAATGCAATTGGAGTGAAAGTAAATATTGTATATCTTTGAGTTTATTTTTCGTGTGTTTACTACTTTCACTATTACCGTTATTTCTGAAGTCATGAAAAGTATGGAAAAATTATCCAGAGTTATCGTTATAGTGATGTGGTAAAATTTTACACATCTATGTTTATGTTTCAAGTTTAAAAAAAAAAAAAAAAAAAAAAAAATTGAAAAAATAGAAAAGAAAAAGAAAAAGAAGAGTTGGAAGTCTGTTTTAACCAACTTATGTAAAGTTTTGTATTAAGTGGTCGATATCACCACTATTTGTTATATATTATATTTATGGATTGAATGGGAGTTGGACGTTATGGGAACGCCAACTAAAGGTTATTCTTTGATTGAGACCTTGTTGAGTATAATTCGTGTCTACCTAAAGCGTGTGTTTCAAGTGTTAAAGCGTGAGTTATTCAATGATATGAGTCTTATTCATGGGATGGTTGGGAAAGCAATTTACCACACTTAGGATTTTAATTTATCTGTTTTGTTTATTTTTCATTTTACACCAATTTGTATCCCAAATATTATCCATACCCTATATTATTCTTTATCCAAACCTTTGATTTATTGAGATTAGGGATTTGAGCAATCTTAAGTATCGTAGTCGTGGATTCGGCTATGTATTTATGATTTTGTCGCCCTTTTTGATATAATATTATTGGTAAAGATTACTTGGTCCTATCTTTAGCCTATTCGAGTTAAGGATTTGAGAAATTGCAAGTATCGTGTTCGTGGATTCGATCATGTATTTGTGATTTTGTCGCCTTTTCTGGAATTTGAGATCGATAGAGATTAAGAAGAATGATTAACCCTTAACCAACAAACCCTTTTACCGTTTTAGACTTGTTATTCCTTGGCTTTAGTGGAGGAGATGCGTATACTTGCCAAGCTTATGATAGAATATTCGTCACGACTGGACAGTTAAACGATTAGATTTGCTTTTATCAAAATATTTTATTTTATTTCTAATTCGTTAAGTGTTTGGTTGTGTGATTATGACAAAATGAATACATGCTTAAATATAAAAATAAATCCTAATATCTTTTAGGATATATTTTCATAAGATTAATTCTAAGGTTTACTTGGGGACAAGTAAAGTTCAAGTGGGGGGATATTTGATGAACTCAAATAAGTACATTTTATTACCATCATTTATCCTATTTATTTGACTTGTTTTATTATATTATCTGTGAGAATCGATACGTTAATGTTTACTTTTGTAATTCTCAGGTAAAAACAAGTACTATGTGAAACTTGGCGATTTTGGACTAATTATGGAGCAAAACAAGCAAGAAGTTAAGAGTCTACTGAAATGTACAAGATCAAGACCATTCTGCTCCAGATACGCCGCATCCTACTTATTATATACGGCGCATCACTATCAAGATTTCACAAGTAATAATCCAAGACGGCAAAGGACATGCGCCGCATACAAGAATGGAGTTACGCCGCATCTTCTGGCAGTGTACGAATATTCCTGAATATATTAATCTTGGACCCCACGCGAAGTTAAGTCAATGCGCCGCATCTACTTATTCTATGCGCCGCATCTAGCCCTCAGACAGAAACTATAAATACCCCAAAGTCAGACAAATTTCGGAGTGAGACATTTAGCTAAACAAAGACCGAAGACCACAAAACCCTAAGCCGAATTCAGACGAAGTAGCAGCACAAGACACACCTTGAACGAAGATACAAGAGCTGTAAGAAGGTCCTGCATGTATTCAATTCATTAAGTAGTTTTGTTTTATTGTATTAGTACACTTTAATTTATCAGGATTGATGGGCTTGTGTCATTGATTTAATCATGCACTTCAACTCCCCTTAAAATTGCTTTCCCATTAATTAAAGTTTATATGTTGATGTCTTTGGTGACTTTTATTAGTGCATTGATAACCTCTGTGTCTAGCTGAGCATTGATCGGGTCGCCATGCCTCTGTCCTCGCCTATTTATTTTATCGCCTATGCATTCTATCGTCTGTAGAAAAGTAGGAAGAAAGATAAGTAGGATAGACATAAGTAATCATTAAGGGTTTACTCGCCGATAAGATTAGAGCCAACGAGAAAGGTTTACATCTCGGTGCGTTGCATCGAACTATACACTTCATATAAAACTAGCAATAAAACAAGTGACAAGCTACTTAACTATCAGGACAGGTCTTCTTATTGTCTCAAGTATTTATCTGTGTACGTGTGTGCTAATCGCTGATTCGTGCTTATTAGTTTAGTTTATTATTTAATCTCAACCAAACCGTGCCAGTCTCTCAGGCTGAACCCCCTTGCGTTAGATTAGGTTGTATAGCTAACTTAAGATATTAAAATACTGATTAGAATAACTAGATAATACGTTCCACTCTTAGTGATCGACACTCTACTTACCATTATATTCATACCGACCGGGTACACTGCTCGTTAAAGTGTGTGTTATTGATAAGTCGGCTAAATATAAATTTAAAACTTGAATACTGCTAAAACCACAACGACATACCGTGGGTATAATAATTAGAGCAACATACACACGCATCAACAGTACAAAACCGGATGGTCCTGGTACCGATGGTGGCAATGGTGCGGGGCTCCAAGTGGCCATGTTAGCTGAAAATGTTGAGCCGAAGGGTTTTGTTATGAGGTTTAAGCCAAGAGAGAGAGAATAGGATGTTCCTGCTGGTGAGTCTTCCCATCCTGCTAAAAATTAAGGAGGGATCACGAAGCTTCTGACAAGCCTTCTACTGGTGGCAAGTCTATAGCTGGCCATCAAGCGGTTATTGGCTAATAGCGTTGGCAACGCTGAAGTTGGTGTTGGTGTTTTTCCGACCCAACCAGAGAAAGATTCCATTGATAGTTCTAACCTCCGCAATGTCCATCCTGCCGAAAGGTTTGTCATCTCTTTAGATTCTTCTTATCAATCTAGTACCTCTGCTGCTGATGCTGAGGTTGACTCTTTTGTTAGGTGCAGTACCCTAGTGGTGACAACGACCACTACTGCTACCACTTCTGTCGCTGTTGCTTCGACTTCAAAAGATAAAATGGCTGAATGTTCTCCATTTTTTGATGCGAATTTGTCTACTAGTAGTTCCAAGCTGGATGTCGGTGGCTTTTCAGATCTCACCGGTAATGACTTTCTTATTGGTGGTATTCGTGTTGCGATTTATGTTGATTCCAGCCTTTTGGGAAGTGTCTATGTTCCGAAATGGAATGTAACCAATGGCACCCATCTTGATGATTGATGAACTCAAATAAGTACATTTTATTATCATCATTTATCCTATTTATTTGACTTGTTTTATTATATCATATATGAGAATCGATAGATTAATGTTTACTTTAGTGATTCTCAAGTAAAAACAAGCATTATGAGAAACTTGGCGATTTTGGACTAATTATGGAGTAAAACAAGCAAGATGTCAAAAGCCTACTGAAGTCTGCTAGATCAAGCTCGTTCTACTCCAGATACGCCGCAACATACTTTTAACATAAGGCGTATCACTATCAAGATTTCACAAGTTACAATCCAAGTACATGCGCCGCATACAAAGATCAAGATACGCCGCATCTGAAGACGGTGTACGAATATTCCAGAATATATTAATCTTGGACCCCACACGAAGTTAAGTCAATGTGCCGCATCTATTCATTCAATGCGCCGCATCGATCCCTCAGACAAAAACTATAAATACCCCAAGGCCAGACGAATTTCGGGAGCTTAGATTTTAGAGAGAGATAGAAACCCTAGAGCCGAATTCAGATGACCAAGCAGCACAAGACACACCTAAACAAAGATACAAGAGCTGTAAGAAGGTCCTGCATGTATTCAATTCATTAAGTAGTTTTGTTTTATTGTATTAGTACACTTTAATTCATCAGGATTGATGGGCTTGTGTCATGTGACTACGGAAAATCATGCACTCCCCTTAATATTGCTTCCCCATTAATTAAAGTTTATATGTTGATGTCTTTGGTGACTTTTATTAGTGCATTGATAACCTCTGTGTCTAGCTGAGTCTTGCTTGGGTCGCCATGCCCCTTCCTCGCCTATTTATTCTATCGTCTCTAGAAAAGTAGGATAGACATAAGTAATCATTAAGGGTTTACTCGCCGATAAGATTAGAGCCAACGAGAAAGGTTTAATTATATACACTTCATATAAAACTAGCAATAAAACAAGTGACAAGCTACTTAATTATCAGGACAGGTCTTCTTATTGTCTCGAGTATCTATCTGTGTACGTGTGTGCTAATCGCTGATTCGTGCTCATTAGTTTAGTTTACTATTTAATTATAACCAAACCGTGCCAGTTTCTCAGGCTGAACCCCCTTGCGTTAGATTAGGTTGTATTGCTAACTTAGAATATTAAAATACTGATTAGAATAACTAGATAATACGTTCCACTCTTAGTGATCGACACTCTACTTACCATTATATTCATACTGACCGGGTACACTGCTCGTTAAGTGTGTGTGTTATTGATAAGTCAGCTAAATATAAATTTAAAACTTGAGTAGGCATTAATACTGCTAAACCGCAATGACACGCGCGCCCATTAATGATCCTAAGAGTGTCGTGAGATGATCGACGAATTCGCTCCTCTTTGCTTTTTTGCTTCCGTTCGTGACTTGGAACATGATCGACTATTTTCTGAGTTCAATATTGGTACAGCTCGTCAGATAGTATTAAATGCTGAGGTGAGGATGCGTGTTGAGTCTAACATCAAGCAGAAGAGGAGATTGTTTGCTCAATGTGATGAGGAGGTGGTGGAACTGAAGGCAAAGCTATCCTTGGTCGAGGCCGAGGCCACGAAGGCAATTCGTCTTCGCGTCCGAGTTTTCGCATTGGAATCTTTGGAGAATTCCTTGAAGGAGCAGAACTCTATGCTCCAGGGAGAGCGGGACTCTCTTAATGAGAAGGTATCAGAACTTCAGTCTTATGCTGAGGTCAAAGAACGCGAGTTAAGGTCTCAGGATGATATCCTTGCGGGTCAGGTATGTATTTTTGAGTTTGGATATTTGTCCATTCTTCTTCTTTTCTTCTCCTCCCTTTTTTATTTCGCGTGTCTCTTTTGGTCGTAGGTGCATGAATTGGAGACTACATGTTCTAATCTTCGTACTGAAGTGTCGGCCTTTAAAAATTTGAGGGAGCAATTTGAAAAGATTCAGGATGCTCAGATGGATGAGGTTATCCGCAAAGTATCCAAGCTAGACGCTGACCTTATGGAGATGGCTTTGCATTTTGATGAGAAATTCTACCCCAATCTGCTCATTGTTATAGCTGGCTGGCGGTGGTTATTGGCGCACGACATGAAGCTTGTTATCACCAAGTGTTTAAATTCTCTGGAATAACTTGCAGTCTTTGGGAGAGTTTGAAGTTATGCTATTGTCAAGGGAATGCAGGAAGGGTTGGTAGCTGATATTGCTCATGGAAAAGTAGGTATGAGCCTTTCGGATGTTGCTGCTTACCATCCTTCAGCGGAAACAGATTATGAGTCTGCTTTGCAAACTCTTCGTGACTTTGAGTTCCCTTTATTGGCTACTCTATCAACTTACAAAGATGCCAGTATTGCGGATATTATGGATCTTCTTCATTTTGAGGGTCCGCTCGCGGATGCTCCTGGCATGGCTGATTTACAACCATACCCAGAATAGCTTTTCGTTCCTGTGCATAATCCTGAAGATCATGTGATTGTTGGTAGCACTGCCTTATCCTTCTATTTGGAAAATGCTCAACGAAGGGTTGAGGAGATTAGGGAAAACATGGCTGCTCATCGGTCAGCGCTTGCTGATGTTTATATTCCTTTAGTTGAGCCCTTATCCGTTGGTATTTTGACGGGTACAACAGCTTCCTTGGACGGTGAGCCAGCCGCTGCCGCAACCACTACTGCTTTGTCTACTATATCCACCGGTCCTATCTTGACAGAAGATTATGATATAGCGGACACAGATGTCCAAGCTACCCATGGAGATGACCAAACTACATCCGGAGACGATGCTTCTTTCTTCCCTTCTGTTGAAAAAGATATTGAGGCCACTCCAGTGCAGGAGCCGGCTAGTTAGGTTTGTTGAACAATATTTATGCTTTCTATGTACGTCTGTTGTTTGTGTGTCGTAGTTTTTTACGATCTTTTTAGTAATTGTTTATTATGATTTTTGTTTTTGCTATTATTCTAAGATCGTACTGGTACGCTTATTTAATAGTCTTGTTTGAATATTTTTGGGTTATTCTCCCGGTACCGGGTTTGCAATACCTCTTATGTACTTTGAGTGAATTGTTAGGTTACTCATCCTTTTGTTATGCGGAATAACATTCTTGGGTCATGCCCGAATGTGTGCGCGTCTTACTCACATATGTAAATGATTTTGCAAAGTAAAAGATAAAGACTTATTAAGGAAAACTGGTGAAGGTAGCTAATCTTCACCTTTTCATTGAAATTTTAAAAAGAACATAGTATAATAGATAAGATTGTTTGAAATGCAAATATCCACTGTAGAGTCCGCATCAGTGGTTTGCTTACATTTGGTTGATATAGCACCTTTTGAGGTTACAAACGTTTCATGTCCGTGGTAGTTGATTCCCTTCTTGATCTTTTAGCTTGTATGCCCATTTTCCTAGTACTTCCATGACCTCATACGGTCCTTCCCAATTAGGTCCCATCTTTCCACCTTCTTTAGCATGGCTTGCGTCATTGTTGCGGTATACCAGGTCTCCAGGTTTGAAGCTTGTGTTACGGACCTTGGAGTTGTAATATTTTTCCATTTTTGCTTTGCTTTTTGCTTCGTGAATTGCTGCCTGCTCTCTTCTTTCTTCCAAGATATCCAAGTTGATTTCCAAAGCTTCATCATTTTGTGTTATATCTACTTCCGCTGTCCTCCATGTAGGCATTCCTATCTCAGCTGAGATAACAGCCTCCGTTCCGTATGTTAACGCGAACGGGGTGTCCCCATTGCTAGACTTAATCATTGTGCGGTGTGCCCATAGAACATGTGACAATTCTTCCATCCAATTCTTACTTCTTTCTTCTAATCGAGCTTTGATCCCTTCTCCGAGGCTTCGATTTGCTCTTTATACTTGTCCATTAGCTTGTGGATGTTTAACGGAAGCAAAGTGTTGCTTGATACATAATGTTAATACAAATATCGTCTAAAAACGTTATTTATATTTTACAATCTTTACTATATTTTGTTAACGACAATTATAAACTTTATTTTAGCAAAACATAAATATGGTTAAATTCTTTTACATATAAAGTCTTTCATAAACACAAATTAAACATCACTTAGGTAGTATATACATTTTACAAAGTTTACTTTCACAAACTAGTTATTCTAAAATTGGAAATGTACTATGACATCATGGCATGCATCATCTTTGAGATCTTTGGAAGATTTTGAAGATCATTGGAAAATATCATGAATATCTTGTTTAGATATTTACTCAAAGAATCCTTGGAAAGATATGGAAATATTTTTGTTAGATTTGATGAAGATTCTTGAAGATTTTTTGACAGGTTCTGGCGGAACCAAACGCATACACGGACGGAACCCACTATTTGGTTCCGTCCCATCCGTGGGTTGCTCAGGCAGTTTTGCCTATAAATAGCAAGCCACACATTGATGTTTTCTCATCACTTACAAGCATAAACAACATCATATATTCTTTCATTCATATCTAACTCATTCATATTTCATTTTAGTGAACTTCTTTGTAGCAAGAAGATCAAAGCATTACAGGCTTCAACAAAACATTGCAAGGCTTGTTAGTTTGTCACTGTGTGAATTGTTGTTGTTCATACATCATTGTTTGGTACCAAACAATCATAAATCCTCTTTAGTGAACGGTTAGTATTTTAGTCCTCAAAATACATAGTGTGACGGGAGTGGTTGTACCCTTGTAAAAGAACTCGATATCTAGCTTTGTGTCGAAAATATTGTAATCGACGTGTAAAGGTTTTCTCCGCCGGATAAAGGAGCTTGTTGACTAGTGAAGAAAACTCTCGAGTTGGATACTCGGGGAGTGGAGTAGGGCAAGGAAAAAGAGTCCTTGTAGACCGAACCACTATAAACACTCGTGTTGTGGTTTGATCGTTTCTCTCTTGCACTATACTTATTTGTTATTTTGTTTGCATACATTAAGTCATTTCATACAAACATAACAAAGAAAAAGAAATTAAAAACGGTAAAACTATTCAACCCTCCTTCTAGTTTTCCACACATAACTTTTCACACCAGTCTTTGAATGGGTTGTCTCGAAATTGTTTTCCATTATCAGATATGATTTCTCCTGGGAGTCCAAACCTGCATACTATGTTATCCCATACAAATTTCTTTTTCTGGTTACCTGTGATAGTCGCAACCGGCTTTGCTTCTATCCACTTTGTGAAGTAGTCAATGGCTACTATTAAGAATTTGACTTTACCTGGACCTTTCGGGAAGGTTCCGGCTATGTCAATGCCCCACTTGTAGAACGGCCATGGAGAAGTAATTGGGGTTAGTTTCTGTTGTGGGTTTCTTGGAACAGGTTTGTTCACTTGACAATCTTGGCATGCCATTATCAGTTTCCTTGCGTCTTTGTGCATAGTGGGCCAGTAGTACCCTGTTTGCAAGGCTTTAGCTACTACAGATCTTGTACCTGCGTGCATCCTACAAGATCCCTCATGAATTTCCCTTAGCACGTAGTTTGCTTGAAGTGGTCCGACACATCGCAACCATGGTACAAGGAAGGATTTCTTGTAAAGAATTCCATTGATAACGGCGAACCGCTGCGACTTTCGTTTGACCGCTCTTGCTCTATTTGGTTCCGCAGGAAGTGTTTCTTTCGTTAAGTACTCATAAATTGGGCTCATCCATGTATCTCCTTCTTCTTCCACTAGTGCCAATACTTGTGTTTCTTCTATTGATTTTTGCTTCAATTCTTCCACCAACACTTGTTTATTTAAGCGTGCAAAGGTAGTGGACGCCATTTTGCTCAGGGCGTCAGCTTTTTTATTTTCGCTATAAGGAATTTGTTTGATTGAAAACATTCTAAAGCCGCTCACGAGTGCTCTTACCTTTTCTAAGTATTGGATCATACCTGCCTCCTTTGCTACGTATGATCCATTGACTTGATTGGACATAAGCCATGAATCCACATTTGCTTGGAGGTTCTCGACACCCATTTTTTCTGCTATTCTCAGCCCTGCTATTAAAGCTTCGTATTCTGCTTCGTTGTTGGTTGCTTCAAAACTGAACCTTAAAGCATAGGTGAACTCTATCCCTTCCGGATTGGTGAGTATCAACCCAGCTCCGGAACCATCTATGCAACATGACCCGTCCGTGAACAAGGTCCATGGTTCTGGGAATTTTTCTTCTTCTTTCAATATCTCGTCCTTGGATTCGTCCTCCGGACGCTCTACTATGAAGTCTGCCAAGATATGCCCTTTGACTGACACCCTTGGTCTGTATTGTATATCATATTCTCCCAGCTCTATACTCCATTTTTGTAGTCTTCTTGCTACTTCAGGTTTTGACAGTATCTTCTTAATTGGTTGGTCAATGATCACTATTATAGTATGTGCTTGTAAATATCTCTTTAACCATTTGCTGGTGTGCACCAGAGCCAGTACTAGTTTTTCCATAAGACATCTTTCATCACAAATCAGGGGATAAAGAGATATTTATCATCATATCCAAGGCATGGCTTACAAAGTAGATTGGTATTTGCTTAACTTCCCTTTCCGTCATTAGCACAACACTCACTGCTTCTTATGATACCGCAAGGTAGATAATGAGTTCTCCTCCTTCCATTGGTGCTGTTAACGTTGGGAGATCTGCTATTATCTTCTTCATTTGCTTGAACGCCTCCTCCGCTTTCGCGGTCCACTGGAAATCGCTCTTTTTGTGCATTTTTTAAGTGTTTTGAAGAAGGGTAACGATTTCTCCGCTGATTTAGCGAGGAATCTGTTTAGGCTTGCTAACTTTCCGTTTAGCTTTTGTACATCTTTTAGACATTTGGGAGATGGGAGGTTTAGAACGGCTTCTGCTTTATCTGGACAAGCTTTTATGCCTTTAGTGTTGACAATGTAACCCAAGAATGTTCCTTCCTCCATACCGAAAGTACATTTCTTAGGGTTTAGCTTCATGTTTATCTTTCTCAAGGTTCTGAATGTCTCCTCAACGTCTCTTATTATCTCGTCTTCCGTACGGCTTTTTATTACCAAATCAACCACATCTACCTCCAAATTTCTGCCAATTTGCTTGTAGAAAGCTTTATCTACCAGCCGTTGATACGTTGCTCCTGCATTTTTTAGTCCGAACAGAATTTTTGAGTAGCAAAATATCCCCTGATTTGTGATGAACGATGTCTTCTCTTCATCATCTTTTGCCATTTGGATATGATGATAGCCCTTATATGCATCCAGAAAGCATGTGGAAAACTAGAAGGGGGGTTGAATAGTTTTTACCATTTTAAATTTAATTCGCTTTGAGACCTAACGTGATTTCAAGTTAATGCACACAAACAATCAATATAAGTAATGCAAGTAAGGAAAAGAACAATCAAACCACAACACACGAAGATTTATAGTGGTTCGGCTACAAGGACTCTCTTCCTTGCCCTACTCCACTTCTCGAGCCTCTAACTCGAGAGTTTTTCTTCACTAAGAAACAAGCTCCCTTCTCGGCAGAGAAAACCTTTACACACGTCGCTTACACCTTTTTCCGGTACTAAGCTAAATACCGGGTTCTAGTTCAAGGTAGAACCAACCTGACGTCGCCTATACAATTTCCGACACTAAGCTAGATGTCGAGTTCTTTACAAGGGTTCAACCACTCCAGACACACTATGTGTTTTGAGGACTAAAACACTAACCGATCACTACTGAATGAATGGTATAACAATGATGTGTGAACTACTAACAAATCACACAGAAACTACACTAACAGGATTGCATCAGATTTGTTAATCCTTGATGCTTGATCTCTTTGCTACAAAAGGAAGATCACTAAGAATGAAATGAATGAAATGAATGGGTTAGTAATGTATAAATGAATGAATATGTAATTTAAGCTATAAGTGTGCTTGAATGATCAGCTTGCTATTTATAGGCAAAACTGAGCAGACAAGTGGCGGATCCGACGAACCCAAATTATGTGTAACACCCCGACCCGACAAGGGTAAAGATGTCAAAACAATATGGTTTCACATCAGAACAAGCATTAATAAAACAGCGGAAGTCTTAACATTAAACCAAAGATAATAAGCCAACAAGACTTATATCAAGTTCAACAAGACAAAAGAAAAGAAATAAATGAAGTACTTAACAATCCAGGAGCCAATCAAGGCATAACAAGTCTAAAAATTTAAATGGTAGAACTAAGATACTAAGGTCCATGCTTCACCCAAAGTTGCTCTCATCCCAAAGCAAAACCCAACTTCCTAGCTTAAATACCTGCCGCAGGAAAAAGAAAATGCGGCTGAGCTACGAGAGCTCAGTGAACAGATATAACGGAAACAAAGCAGTAGTAACGGAATAGTAAAGTAAATGAAATAATACCAGGTGTAACAAGAGTCAGGAAAAGGAATATAAAAGGGTTATGTAGATATACTAAGAGTTAAGAATGGTTACAATGGTAAATGTAAATGACACCATAACCCACCACAAACCCAAGTCAAATCAAGTCAGGTCAAATGTCAGGTCAAGTGTCAGGTCATAAGGTTACAAGGATTCAGGAAAACAGAAATCCTCTACGAGCCCAGAAACACTACATATCAAATCAAATCACATATCAGGGTGTATGGAGGGGTGACCTCAGCATACCAGGTAAAGGGTGAGGGGATACCTCCAGGGGTTGGAGACGCGTTCTCCCAGGATTGTGAAAGACGTGTATCGCACACACTCGTCAGTCACCAGATAATACAAGTAATACAAACAAATCAGGTCAGGTCTAGGATGCATCCATACGCCCCCAGTAGGCCACAGGGTCTTCCTCTACGTAACAAGTAAATCAGTAACAGGTCAGGGACGGGACAGGTCATCACTCTCCTGCCCTAGAGTCATGCCACCGGTGCATCAATGACATGGACATGAAACCCTCATGCCTAGTGGGTGGCTCGTAGTCTCAAACTGTGGGTCAAGGTCAGGTATCAAGTCTCAGGTGTCAAGTATCAGGTATCAAGTGTCAAGTTTTATATCAAGTTTCATATCAGATTTCATATCAGGGTTCATATCAGGATTCAAGACAGGAGATCAATGCAGGGGTTCACTATCAGGAAGTCAATATCAGGAAAGTCAAATACCAGAAGGTTCATGTATGGAGGGGTGACCTCAGCATACCAGGTACAGGGTGAGGGGATACCTCCAGGGGTTGGAGACGGGTTCTCCCAGGATTGTGAAAGACGTGTATCACACACACTCGTCAGTCACCAGATAATACAAGTAATACAAACAAATCAGGTCAGGTCTAGGATGCATCCATATGCCCCCAGTAGGCCACAGGGTCTTCTTCTACGTAACAAGTAAATCAGTAACAGGTCAGGGATGGGACAGGTCATCACTCTCCTGCCCTAGAGTCATGCCACCGGTGCATCAATGACATGGACATGAAACCCTCATGCCTAGTGGGTGGCTCGTAGTCTCAAACTGTGGGTCAAGGTCAGGTATCAAGTCTCAGGTGTCAAGTATCAGGTATCAGATGTCAAGTTTTATATCAAGTTTCATATCAGATTTCATATCAGGGTTCATATCAGGATTCAAGACAGGAGATCAATGCAGGGGTTTACTATCAGGAAGTCAATATCAGAAAAGTCAAATACCAGAAGGTTCATGTCAATTTATTAAAAAGTGATCCTTTTAAAATGGTTTTAAAATAAAGTGGTCTTTAAATCAGTTTTCATAATGAAAGTCTTTAAAAGCAATTCTCAAAACCTCTTTATATGTAATTTAGAAAAGTAGTTATAAAATCCTATGAACCTTTAAGTATCCCAGGGTCCTAAATATTCAGGTTACCAGGTTATGAATAGGTCATGTCAAGTATCAAGGAAACATAACAGGGTCCAAGGCAGGGTTCGAAACAAATGATCAAGACAAGAGTTCAAGGCAAAAGTTCAAGTCAAGGTTCACAATACAAGGGAACTTAGCAATGGCTTGGGGAATCCTAAACGAATCGAAATCAGAGTTCAAGAGAACGAAGGCACCTTACAAGAAGGGCAGAATATCTGTACCTTATTACGAGAGCAACAAAGACAAAAACAAATGCGGAACAGAGAATCAGTGCCTCTCTTTCTTCACACCTAAGGAGAAGAAGACAAAATTACTAAGGGGTTCAATTTCAGATTACCATTCTAGTTATCTTTCCATTTTAAGTAACTTTCCATTTATGGCAGGTTTCCAAATCTAGCAAGTTCCCATTTTTAGAAAGTTTCCTTATTTGGTAAGTTCCCATAATTAGAAAATTAAAGTATTTTAACTTAAGTTAATTCATAATTAAACATATTATGGGCATAGGGTACATTTTAACAAGTCTTGATAGATCAGGGTCAAATATGACAAGTTTCCATAAATTAGGGTTTTATTTGTAATATTCCAAAGTTAAGGTCTAAAATGCAATTATTACAAATTATCCATTATCATCCATAACTTAACAAGGTATACGATTTAAGTACTTCAAGTTTGACCATTTTACATTTTATACCCTTTAGTTCATAATCTTCCAAATCAAACCCCATAGTTCCTTTAATCTCATTTTAACCCTTTACATAATAATATTAACACAACAAGCCTTCAATTAAACCAAGTTACAGAATACATCCTTCATTTTAATAATGGTACGAACAAACCCTCATCTTTGTACAAATTACAAAACTAGTCCTTTAATAAAAGTACAATTTGATATATATATTAACCATATTTACACATTAAACCCTCAAGTGTCCATTTTACATATTACACCCTCATTATCTTAATTTATACGAAGCACTCTCAAGTTTCCAGAATTTACAATTTAGTCCCTCTAATTTATTTAATTACAAACCGAATTACACATTTTACATAATTTACAAATTAAATCCCTAAGTTGCATAATTTACGAAAAGGACCCCCCATTTTATATTTTATATGAACAGCCCCAGGTCTAATGTATATTATAAAAATAGCCCACAAGTTTTATAAATTACAAAACACCCCCTTAACTTAAAAACACCAAATCGGTAATAATTTCTTTTTTCAAAACCCTAACCCTAAAATCCCCAATTATGATACAATCATTATAACATCATTAATCACCAGATTCAATATAAAAACCCTAAACCATAATCGAATGCTAGGGTTTCTTCTTCTTCTTCTTTTTTTTTTTTTTTTTTTGTTTTTTTTGTTTCTTGTTTTCTTTTTAAAACCCGATTACACAAACAAATCGACACAGGTTATTAGGGCCTCCAAAATTCGAACTATCATTTTTCCTGAGTTATATAGATCATATAGTGTCCAAATAAAATAGGCCTCACACCCAGAAAATTCGTATGAAGTGTATTCGATTTTATACTTGTTTTAAGCTTTTAAAATTATAGCGATTGTTCTAGCTTGTATGGTTCGATTCAGATAATTTTTATAGACCATATATGATGAAAAAAAGGTGGGAAAAATACCTGATGAAGGCTAGAACGAGTAGATGAGGCGTACCAAATAAATACCTATCGAACCAACTATCGACACCAAAATAATCACCATAAATGAACGAGCAACCACACGACCTCCAAACTATTTTTCCAAGCTTCTTTAGATCAAGAACAACACCAGAAAAATGCCCAAGGAATTTTCAAAAGGCTGTACGAATTAGGGAGAATTTGTGTGTGATATTAGGGTTTTTCGGCAAAGGATAATGGAAAGAATTAATAATACCGAGTGAAATAGGGGAGGGTTACAATATTTTCGGCCCAAGTTAGTTGACAAGAGGATCAAGATTTATTTGGGAAGATTTTCTAAATTGATTTGATATTATCTTAGAGTTATTTGATTATTTAAAGAATTTACAAATATTAATAACAATAAAATTATACAAATCGGCATATACATGTAATTGTGTGTCCATATAATTTTTGTACACTCCAAAATGTTAAAATGTTGTAGTATAAATTACTTGGTTTCATAACTTGTTCATTTCCAAAGGTTTGGAAATTTATTTGGTGCTTTCTAAACTCTTTAATCAAATTTTAAAGTTGTAGGGGCATTTTGGTCTTTTTGTATGTTTTCAGATTTCAGGTATTACAACTTCTTCCCCTCTTAAAAACAGAAAAAAAAGAACGGAAGTAGAACAAAGACATACCAGACGCCTCGTCTGCCTGGTCACGAGAAAGCATGAAAACACGACCGGTACTTGGAGTAGGGGGATGAGGATCAAGGTATTTCCCAAACGTTGCCGGATTCCGCCTAGGACAATCCTTCAACTTATGCTCAGTATAACCACACCTAAAGCAAGCACCAGAAGTCGTACGACAAACTCCAGTATGATTCTTCCCACATTGAGTACAACTAGCTGCTCCCTTCTGAGTATTCGATCCAGAAACCCGGTTCTGCTGGTAATCCCAGGAAGACTGATCCTTCCACTGCCTCTGATTGTCGCTGCGCCCGGGACGATCACTACCCTGCTTAGAAGCTGACCTCCAATCCCGATCTCTCTGATCATGACCACGATCCGCCTGATCTCGTGGCTCAAAACTCCTACTAGACTGCCTCTGCTGCTTATATCCCTGGTCCTGGCGACCCTTATACTCCTGACTCTGGTCCTGACGACCCCTTCGCTCCCTGAAGTCCACACGATTTCCATCCCTGTCTCTCTTATTCGAACCTCCATCAGCATGCAACAACTCAATGTTACGGGCATCGTTCGCAACTGCAGCAACATCCTCATATTTAGTGTTCACAATATGATCCAATACCCACTTCTTCAATGCCCATTTAAAGTGCTTAGCCTGACGACGAGCATTACCCGTAACCTCTGGTCCAACAAAACTAGCCAATCTCATGAACCTCTGCATGAATTCCCTAGACGACTCTCGATCCAACTGACGAATAGTCCCATACTCACGTTCGTACCTCTGCTGCTCAGACACCGGAATATACTGCTTATAGAATATACCACAAAAATCCTCCCAAGAACAAGTATCAGCGAAATCCTCTTCCTGTGACTGAACATACGCTGTCCACCAACTCAGCGCATCACCCTCCAGTTTAAACGTAGCCAAGCGCGTCTTGAATTCATCCGCGCAACCCAAGACCCTAAACAACTTCTCAACATGAGTGATCCAGTCCTCCGCCTTAGTGGGAGTGGCAGCAGACCTGAAAGATAGAGGCTTGAGCTTATTGAACCTTTCGATCCAAACATGAATACCAGCAGGTGGAGCAGTGGGTGGAGCACCGCCACCACCACCACTTGATGAACCCGCACCATTTCTGATGTTATTGGTGACTTGGGTCACCAACTGAGGAAGAGCAGCAGCCATCGCAGCGGCTATCATGGCCTCGAAATCAGGGCCATCATGTCCATCAGTGTACTGTGTAAAACGCGTATTCACCATCTGAACGATTTCAAAAATGATTAGCAAAGATCGAACAAAATACGCCAGAGTAGGGCAAGAAAAAAGAGTGCGCGAAAGGAAACCTAATGTCTACCCAATCCTCACAGGTCAATGGACAAAGCCTAAGGGTTTTCGGGAAACCTAAGGGTCCAACCTGGCTCTGATACCATAAATTGTAACACCCCGACCCGACAAGGGTAAAGATGTCACAACAATATGGTTTCACATCAGAACAAGCATTAATAAAACAGCGGAAGTCTTAACATTAAACCAAAGATAATAAGCCAACAAGACTTATATCAAGTTCAACAAGACAAAAGAAAAGAAATAAATGAAGTACTTAACAATCCAGGAGCCAATCAAGGCATAACAAGTCTAAAAATTTAAATGGTAGAACTAAGATACTAAGGTCCATGCTTCACCCAAAGTTGCTCTCATCCCAAAGCAAAACCCAGCTTCCTAGCTTAAATACCTGCCGCAGGAAAAAGAAAATGTGGCTGAGCTACGAGAGCTCAGTGAACAGATATAACGGAAACAAAGCAGTAGTAACGGAATAGTAAAGTAAATGAAATAATACCAGGTGTAACAAGAGTTAGGAAAAGGAATATAAAAGGGTTATGTAGATATACTAAGAGTTAAGAATGGTTACAATGGTAAATGTAAATGACACCATAACCCACCACAAACCCAAGTCAAATCAAGTCAGGTCAAATGTCAGGTCAAGTGTCAGGTCATAAGGTTACAAGGATTCAGGAAAACAGAAATCCTCTACGAGCCCAGAACAGTACATATCAAATCAAATCACATATCAGGGTGTATGGAGGGGTGACCTCAGCATACCAGGTACAGGGTGAGGGGATACCTCCAGGGGTTGGAGACGCGTTCTCCCAGGATTGTGAAAGACGTGTATCGCATACACTCGTCAGTCACCAGATAATACAAGTAATACAAACAAATCAGGTCAGGTCTAGGATGCATCCATACGCCCCCAGTAGGCCACAGGGTCTTCTTCTACGTAACAAGTAAATCAGTAACAGGTCAGGGACGGGACAGGTCATCACTCTCCTGCCCTAGAGTCATGCCACCGGTGCATCAATGACATGGACATGAAACCCTCATGCCTAGTGGGTGGCTCGTAGTCTCAAACTGTGGGTCAAGGTCAGGTATCAAGTCTCAGGTGTCAAGTATCAGGTATCAAGTGTCAAGTTTTATATCAAGTTTCATATCAGATTTCATATCAGGGTTCATATCAGGATTCAAGACAGGAGATCAATGCAGGGGTTTACTATCAGGAAGTCAATATCAGAAAAGTCAAATACCAGAAGGTTCATGTCAATTTATTAAAAAGTGATCCTTTTAAAAAGGTTTTAAAATAAAGTGGTCTTTAAATCAGTTTTCATAATGAAAGTCTTTAAAAGCAATTCTCAAAACCTCTTTATATGTAATTTAGAAAAGTAGTTATAAAATCCTATGAACCTTTAAGTATCCCAGGGTCCTAAATATTCAGGTTACCAGGTTATGAACAGGTCATGTCAAGTATCAAGGAAACATAACAGGGTCCAAGGCAGGGTTCGAAACAAATGATCAAGACAAGAGTTCAAGGCAAAAGTTCAAGTCAAGGTTCACAATACAAGGGAACATAGCAATGGCGTGGGGAATCCTAAACGAATCGAAATCAGAGTTCAAGAGAACCAAGGCACCTTACAAGAAGGGCAGAATATCTGTACCTTATTACGAGAGCAACAAAGACAAAAACAAATGTAGAACAGAGAATCAGTGCCTCTCTTTCTTCACACCTAAGGAGAAGAAGACAAAATTACTAAGGGGTTCAACTTCAGATTACCATTCTAGTTATCTTTCCATTTTAAGTAACTTTCCATTTATGGCAGGTTTCCAAATCTAGCAAGTTCCCATGTTTAGAAAGTTTCCTTATTTGGTAAGTTCCCATAATTAGAAAATTAAAGTATTTTAACTTAAGTTAATTCATAATTAAACATATTATGGGCATAGGGTACATTTTAACAAGTCTTGATAGTTCAGGGTCAAATATGACAAGTTTCCATAAATTAGGGTTTTATTTGTAATATTCCAAAGTTAAAGTCTAAAACGCAATTATTACAAATTATCCAATATCATCCATAACTTAACAAGGTATACGATTTAAGTACTTCTAGTTTGACCATTTTACATTTTATACCCTTTAGTTCATAATCTTCCAAATCATACCCCATAGTTCCTTTAATCTCATTTTAACCCTTTAAATAATAATATTAACACAACAAGCCCTCAATTAAACCAAGTTACAGAATACATCCTTCATTTTAATAATGGTACGAACAAACCCTCATCTTTGTACAAATTACAAAACTAGTCCTTTTAATTAATAAAAGTACAATTCGATATATATATTAACCATATTTACACATTAAACCCTCAAGTGATCATTTTACATATTACACCCTCATTATCTTAATTTATACGAAGCACTCTCAAGTTTTCAGAATTTACAATTTAGTCCCTCTAATTTATTTAATTACAAACCGAATTATACATTTTACATAATTTACAAATTAAATCCCTAAGTTGCATAATTTATGAAAAGGACCCCCCATTTTATATTTTATACGAACAGCCCCAGGTCTAATGTATATTATAAAAATAGCCCACAAGTTTTATAAATTACAAAACACCCCCTTAACTTAAAAACACCAAATCGGTAATACTTTCTTTTTTCAAAACCCTAACCCTAAAATCCCCAATTATGATACAATCATTATAACATCATTAATCACCAGATTCAGTACAAAAACCCTAAACCCTAATCAAATGCTAGGGTTTCTTCTTCTTTTTTTTTGTTTTTTTTTTGTTTCTTGTTTTCTTTTTAAAACCCGATTACACAAACAAATCGACACAGGTTATTAGGGCCTCCACAATTCGAACTATCATTTTTCCTGAGTTATATAGATCATATAGTGTCCAAATAAAATAGGCCTCACACCCAAAAAATTCGTATGAAGTGTATTCGATTTTATACTTGTTTTAAGCTTTTAAAATTATAGCGATTGTTCTAGCTTGTATGGTTCGATTCAGATAATTTTTATAGACCATATATGATGAAAACAAGGTGGGAAAAATACCAGATGAAGGCTAGAACGAGTAGATGAGGCGTACCAAATAAATACCTATCGAACCAACTATCGACACCAAAATAATCACCATAAACGAACGAGCAACCACACGACCTCCAAACTATTTTTCCAAGCTTCTTTAGATCAAGAACAACACCAGAAAAATGCCCAAGGAATTTTCAAAAGGCTGTACGAATTAGGGAGAATTTGTGTGTGATATTAGGGTTTTTCGGCAAAGGATAATGGAAAGAATTAATAATACCGAGTGAAATAGGGGAGGGTTACAATATTTTCGGCCCAAGTTAGTTGACAAGAGGATCAAGATTTATTTGGGAAGATTTTCTAAATTGATTTGATATTATCTTAGAGTTATTTGATTATTTAAAGAATTTACAAATATTAATAACAATAAAATTATACAAATCGGCATATACATGTAATTGTGTGTCCATATAATTTTTGTACACTCCAAAATGTTAAAATGTTGTAGTATAAATTACTTGGTTTCATAACTTGTTCATTTCCAAAGGTTCGGGAATTTATTTGGTGCTTTCTAAACTCTTTAATCAAATTTTAAAGTTGTAGGGGCATTTTGGTCTTTTTGTATGTTTTCAGATTTCAGGTATTACATTATGGGTTCCGCCCATATACTGGTTTGGTTCCGCCGGGACATGCCAGCTAAGAACTTCACAAATCTTTTCATATTTTGTCAAGTCTTGTCAAGATCTTACAAAGTCGACTCCTTTGCTTCAAGATCTTTTCAAAATATATTGTAAAGTCAACTAAGCTATCTAAGTGATGCATGTCATGATGTCATGTATATTTTTATTTTTAAGAAATAAAAATAAACATGTAAATGTATAAATGTATGCAATGTGTAATTCCTAGTGATCATGTAATATGTTAATGAGTTTTAAAAAGCTTGTTACTAAAATGTAAAAGAATTTAACATATACTTATGTTTTGCTAAAGATAAACCTTATAATTTTCGTTAACAAAATAAAGCAAAGATCGTAAAATACAAATAACGTTTTTAGGACGATATTTGTATTAACAATCTCCCCTTTTTTGTTGATGACAAAACATAACATTTATTTTTAAGCAATGGAATAAGTAAAGTGAAAGTCTTTTAAAAATATAGATTAAGTTAGTTTTATGCAAGTTTTGAAAACTATTTTAAGCATAAAAACATGTACTGTGATGTTAACAGTGATGTATGAACTTAATCCTATCTCCCCCTTTTTGTCGAAACAAAAAGAAGAAATGCATAGCGGAATGTGGTGACTGGTTCTTGGTTATAACTCCCCCTAATTTGGAATACCAAGAATGATTCAATGATTTTGAGAACTTAAAGCTCCCCCTTGGATAATACTCCCCCTAATTGGAGTTCCAAGTTCATGATGAATGATCCTACAAAACAAAAGTTAGTATATGATATGCTCCCCCTCGATCAATACTCCCCGTTGCTAGGGTACCAAAGTATTTGATTCAAGGGTGAGAAATGCTACAAAACAAAGGTTAGTTGTATATGAATCAATCCAACCAAGTAGCATAATGCAAATGTAAAGGTTCAACCAAGCAATGTAGTTTAACCCGTTTGACTAAAAAAAGTCAACGCACTAAAATTGTTCAAACCAATCACAAAGTTCAAGCAATGTTAATACCATACTTAACCATATAATGTTAGTAAACCAACCAAAATAGAATGCATATGTAGTGATCACCCACAAGCATAAATGTAACATCCTTTCATTTAGAAAATTGTTTGTGACAAAAGTCACAAAACAAGGAATTACATAAAAATAAAAAGTCCTAAAAAGGTAAAAATGAAAAGTCCTAAAAAGTCCTAAGATATCCTATAAAAGGAAACTAATGAGAGACTTCTATTGTGGAGGATGTGAAAGCGCATTAAGGTGCTCGAGAATGTGGTTAAAAATGAACCTCATTTCGTCTTGCAATTGAAGTACCGAGATGTTGGTTCGTTGAACCAAATGGGCGGTCCTCTCGCACATGATACAATCATGTCTTGGTGGTGGAAGGGTTTGTTCTTGAGTTGGTGGTGGTGGTGGTGGTGGTTGATTATTTGATGGTGAAGGTGGTGGAATGTAGTTTGGAGACATAATGGACGCCATCAAGGTTGATTGTAAGTCCATAGCCTCATGAAGGTGGGAATTCACCATATTTGAGAAAGCATAGAGGCGGTCTAACTCCTCGTTGATTTCTTGTTGTGATTGGGATTGGTTGTTCCACATTGCCTCATCAATGGGATTGAGTGTGGATGTTGGTGAGGGTTGTTGAGGTTGTGCTTGTGATGGCTCTTGGTCACGGTAGAGAGGACCGTGGATATCCTGATAAATAGGATGGAAGAGGAGAGGTTCTTGACCTTCAAAGGTCATAGGAGGAGGATTGGTAGTCCTTGTTGGAAGGTCTTCCAAAGTTTCAAGAAATGGGTGTGGTGAGGTTGGAGGAGTAGTAAATAACTCCATTGGTTATAGTTTGGGTGAGTGTAATGGTGATGGTGAGCTAGCAGGTTGTGATGGAGTGGGTGGTGGTGTGGTAGCTACAGGAGTGATTGTTGGTGGTGGAGTATGGATGACTAAATTTGGTGGTGTTGGAGTGGAGAGGTTGAGAAAATTCTCATTGGCTATGGGTGAGGAGATGTTAAGAGGGGATGACTCCTCTGATGAAGATGTTAAGTTCACAAAGCAACACTATCTGACACTTATGCGAGCAGTCCTGCGTGGTGGTCTGTTGGTGGAAGAGTTGTTGGATTTTGTCATGGTTAATATGAGAAGGTTTGCAAACAAGTACAGGGATGATACTTAGGGTTGATGGTGAAGATGTGAGTTTTGATCAACTAAAGGTTCCAATTTATAGGCAGGAAGGATTACGGAAATTGGTGTTTGGATTTGATGTTGATCCATAGAAGGATTGAGGTTCCTAATGATTTGGAACAAAAAATTGTGCTAGTCACATCATCTAAGTCAACCCATAGAGATGGAGTTGAGTAAAGGGTTGAGGATATGCAGTTAATGCAAGGTTTGAGTGGGAAATCTATTGATGTGATGTTTCCACGAATTGCAAGGAACCAAATTGAGGGTTCCTTGCTTGTTACAGAAAGGTAACTTGATGGAAAATTTGAATTTTCAAATTTTGGTGGAAATGGATTTCTTATGATTCTAAGTGTTCCTAAATCATCCTAATGTGCCTAATGATTAGTAGGATAATCCTAAGAACTAGAATCAACAATCTAAGGATCGGGATTAGTTGGGAAATTTGAAAAAGTTACTATTGAATCGGCGGATCCAAACGACAACAAGTGCGGAACCAAATTTTTGGTTCCGCGGAATCCGCAGGGTGAAAATTGGCGGAGCCAAGAAATACAACAGACGTGTGGAAAACTAGAAGGGGGTTGAATAGTTTTACCGTTTTAAAATATTAATTTGCTTTGTGACTTATCGTGATTTCAAAGTAAATATACACAAACAAGCAATATAAGTTAAGTAAGTAAAGAAAGGAATGATCAAACCACACAACACGGATATTTATAGTGGTTCGGCTACAAGGACTCTCTTCCTTGTCCTACTCCACTCCTCGAGCCTCTAACTCGAGAGTTTTTCTTCACTAAGAAACAAACTCCCTTCTAGGCGGAGAAAACCTTTTACACGTCGCTTACTCTTTATCCAGTACTAAGCTAAACACCGGGTTCTTTACAAGGGTACAACCACTCCCGTTGGTTCTTTAACAAGGGTACAACCACTCCCGTTGGTTCTTTAACAAGGGTACAACCACTCCTGACACTCTTTGTGTTTTAAGGACTAAAACACTAACCAAACTCTACTGAATAAAAAGTATAACAATGATGTGTGAACACTAACAAATCACACAGTATCTAACACTTGCAACTATATGTATGTTGAAGCTTGTATGCTTGATCTTCTTTGCTACAAAAGTAAGATCAAAATGAAATGAATGAATGATATGGGTTAGTGATGTATAAATGAATGAATATATGTTTTAAGCTATATGAGTGATAATGTGCCTGAATGATCAGCTTGCTATTTATAGGCAAAGCTGATCAACAGGTGGCGGATTTGGCGGATCCCTTAATTTGGATCCGCCCTTGTACTGGTTTGGATTCACGGGTACAGGACAGCTAAGACTTCAAAAAATCTTTCCATATCTTGCCATATCTTCCAAAATCAACTTTGTTGCTTAAGAATCTTTCCAAAATATTTCAAATCTTCCTAAGATTTTCTAATGAGGTATGCCATAATGTTATGTGTTAATATGTAACACCCCCAAAATCTGGTTTAGCGGAAGCATACATGTCATTGGGGTGCTACTCAATTGTTATCACAACAAAGAGTATAAAGAACGATTTTAACTCAACCGTTTAAATTAAATTTCATATCCAAAAATGAATTGTTTACAACATTTCAAAATAGTGTGAAAATATAAGCCCATAAAAGATTTTAAGTGGTCCCAATTATATCAGAGTTTTCTATGACCATGCCATGCCTTGCCAAAAGTCTTCGCCACTAAATCATCGCCTTAAACCTGAAAATACATGCTAAAAAGGGTGAACACTAGGTTGGTGAGTTCATAGGTTTGATTAAAACAGATTATGTTACACAGAATATCATACAGTTTAGTATTAAATTCTGGTTAATCGGTACGCTCTCCATGACCAGTATGCCTGGTAATGTAACCGTTTCGCCCGGTCAATGTAACCGGTACGCCCGGTATTGCTCAGTATGCCTGGACTATGAACATGTCATGTATACACATAAATCATTCAAGTAAACCCCTCTTATACATATCTGACCAGTACCCCTGGTCTATGTATATATCATGTATCCAAATAAGGCATTCAAGTAAACCACTCTTATACATATCTGACCAGTACCCCTGGTCTATGTATATATCATGTATCCAAATACGGCATTCAAGTAAACAGTCTAGCATAAACACCAATCACATTTCGAGTAAAACAATCAATTTTAGATTTCATATACCAATAAACAGTCATTGAATTTAGTTTAAAACAAGCATGTATTCTCCCCCAAAACAGTTATAAAATAAGGAAAAGTAGGGGCCATGAACTCACCTTTAATGGTCTGAACAGTGAATGCTGTGAAAGTAAGGAGTGCATGACACCAACACGCAACCTAAATTAAATAACCATGTCTTAGTTTCAAGTATTAAATTCAAGTCTCTTCAGATTTTAATTTCAATGTTTTAGAGTACCTATGTTGTTGTCACTTGTGTGGCGGCAAGTGTGGTTACTAAGGTCTCTTCTAAGGAATGGTGAGGTGTAACTCTACTAATGACCTAAAGGTACGGTAATGAGGGGTTGGGAAATATCTAACGATCTAAGGTACGAATGAATTATTCTAGTTGTGTTAGATATTTACATATATATTATATATATATATATATATATATATATATATATATATATATATATATATATATATATATATATATATATATATATATATATATTGTGATTTATCCGTTATGTCCGTTTATGTTGATTTTAAAGAATGACGTTTATTGTATGATGTGAAAAGTTGAATATAAATAAAGTTAACTATTAGTAACTTGATTAATTTAACTAAGTCCTTATTACTATTCACTTACACAATATTATACGTTTCGTCGAATTTATTCTAGTTGAGTTGATAAAGTTCTAGTGACATCCATTTTTTTATTTGATTGTCAACATAACAAATATAAGTGTTAATGTATTTTTATATACCTCGACGTGTGTTATTGTTTACACCTGTCGTGAATTTGAGTACTACCTATTACTACACGAGTTTATGCTAGTGTATATATTTCTCTATTTTCCAAAGTGTATGTAAAATTAATTGTATGCACTATATATGATTAGTTTTTTCCGCGTTTTACATTTTGGTGATTCAAGCTTTTTACGTACATGTATGTAAATAAAATTCCATTTTGAACTTGGCTATCATAGCTTTTATATACCTATATGTTGAATAAATTTTCGTCAAGTTTTACATTTTGACTATACAAGTTTGTATGTAAGTTAATGTAAAAAGGAAGTTTCATTTCTTGTTTCTCGGCTATATAAGTTTTCTTTTACTTGTCTATATGTAGCTAATACCATTTATTTTCGTGTACGGCTTTTGCTCATTTTATTTGCTCGCGACAAGTCCCATAATCTGTCATCCGAATTAGCACTTAACTCCTATTGGGTTGTGGCCCATTGCTTTCTAGGAGGGGGAAGTATAAGTTTATAAATGGGTTGGGCTAAACCTCCTATTGTGTACCCAAGTATGGTGGGCCGAATGGTGGGCTTACAGTCCCACGTTATGGGCTATGCTTAAAGGGCTGTCGAGTGGGCTTCATAGTTGGGCCAGGTCATTGGGCTGTTTGGCCTGGTATTTCATTACAAATGAACACAGGTACACACTTACTCAAGTCTTTAACAGATTTGATGCGTGTTGCTTCCTGAGGATTTAGTAACCATTTCATTCGACATCCCAAGCACTCAAGGGGCCTATGTCTCGGTAGGAATCTAGGTTGAGTACTACTCAACTCAAATCTCTAGGGATCTTTGGCTTAGTCTTGGCCTTATTGTCACGTCGTGACTAACTCGAGTGAGATTTAATTTAAATGTCTAAGGGTGTTTTTGCCTCACCTTCCTTAACTATCAAACGTTCGAATTACTAATAGTTCCTGCGGTTTCTGGGTTATTTGGAGCGGGTGTGGTACTACTCACTTAAGGTTTGGTTTCTTAAGTTCGGTGAGCACACTCAAAGCTCGAACCGAGGGCATAACCCTCAAGGTTTGGGCCTAATCCTGCCACAAATTTACTTGACCAAGACCTCCCCTATGTGAGGTTGTCTTTCATCCAATATCCACTACCAACGCGTCCCAGCATTGGGTGGTCACGAGTGTGGGTTATGGTCAGTCACAATGGCTGCTAGTAACAACACCACATCCTACCTAGCATCTCTATACTAGTCACAACATCCCCAGGTTCAAACCATGAACCTGTGGGCTTCGAATACCTATACATATCATCAAAATTTATACTTTCCTCATTAACAACTCCTAGGTTCGAATCAAGAACCATAAAACTAGTAACTTAAATTATCAACCACTTTCCTATGCCACCCTAACGACAACAACACAACAATTTTCTCAATAATCTTATTCGAACAACTAATCACTGTTGATCCCAATTGAGCTTCACGATCTTATTAATTACCTTAGATAAATCTAAAGCAATAGGTATAGAAACTGATCTTGAGTTGTATATCAAATATTATGCGGAAACTAATACTTGATCTTAAGAAGAATAAACACAAAACAAATTATCAACACTTCAATATTAATACGATTGCTCGACAGCAATAGGGTTACAAGAAACCTTGAAGTGTAAACAATAATACGTATGCTAAGATAATTGATATCTAACCCTAACCCTAGAACCTCCTTTTATAGCGTAAGGAGTCCTAGTCGGTTTACAAGACTTCCTATACAAGAAAAATATTCATACGTATCTTTTCTATATTTATCCTTAACATACTATACATATCTAATAAGCAGCAGAGTAAATCTTCTAGCAGCAGAGTCTTCGTGAGCTAGCAGCAGAGTTACACTATGCCTATTATCAAAACAGCAGAGTTAAACTCTAATCAGAAGAGTTCTTTAACTGATCAGCAGAGTCACTTAGTGTATTTCCCAAACAGCAGTATCTTTAGACCCAACAATCCTCCCCTAAACTTGATATTTTTCTTTAAAAATCATCAAGTTTCCTTAAATCCAGCCAATCACCAGGAGGATGCTTCCAAACACTTTACTGTTTTGAAGTCTTTGATTCAAGAATTTTCTCATATTTCGTTATCAGTTTATAAGCCTGATTATCTGAAAAGAAACTATTCTGCAATGTCAACATTCCAGGCTTTATCATCTGAGTAATCACTGCTGTATTGTTATTCAAAGGGTAATCCTTCTCCACAAGCATGTAGACCTTAACACCCTTACAAACCAATTCATGTACTCCACAAGATTGATACAAATACCACCTATCAACTCTGGAGTTCAACAAATCTCTCCATTCAAGATCTCTCTCATCAGGCTCAAACATGTTCTTCAAAAAGTAATAGTGAATTCTTTCATATATCACCTCTTGTCTCTGATCACTATATTTTTCTTTATACAACCTCCACATCTGCATCACATCATCTCTATCCATAAAATGTAGCATCTGAGAGAATCTAACAAATCCATAATACAAATTATTTGATCTCTTAAACTCCCAGTAAGCTTCACTTCCATCCCTGACTGTATGTGAATAAGATATGATTGAATACTTAGTATCTAAAGGAACTGCATTTACAATTTTTGGTTCCTTTTGTGGTACATGAGCTGTAAGATCCATTGTTCTTTTCATATCATCAGCAGTCACCTCTTCAAAATGATGCTCATCACTATCCTCTTTCTCTGAATCACTCATCACTACTGACTCAGTCTTTCTCTTCTTTCTAGCCACCTGCTTTATTCTTCTACCATATCTCTTTACACCAACAGAGGATTCAGTCATTACTTCAGCTTCAACAATAACTTCCTTCTCAACCTCCATGGTTTCCTTGTCATCTTGCTTCTTTGAAACACTTCCAGATGCTTTCATAAGGTCAGATTCCATAACCTCTGGCTTTCTCTTCTTTTCAGAAACTTTTCTTGGATTTAGCTTAGCATAGGTTTCATAAAATTCCTTTTCAATTATAGCATCTGACTTTCCCTTGAAATCCTTCATCTGATAATTTCTTGCATTCTTCAAATAATACTTCATATCATTAACCAATGCTTTCCTTGAAGATGACTTTGGTTTGTAACCATGCTTCTGTGCTTTTTTAATTCTCATAATCAGCTCTTCCCACTTAGCTACTCCATTCTTTCTGAGTATAAACTCAACAAGCTCTTCTGTCTTTTCACTTCCTTCCAACTGCTCATCATTTGTTATCAAGAAAGCTTCACCTCTTACAATCATATCAGAGTTTAAGAAATACTGCAATTGTTCATTGAACTCTTCTTGATTAACTTCTTTAGTTGTGGAGCTTTCCTTAAATTCAAACATATTTCTTTCCTCATCAGCTGCAATACTTCTTGCATATTCCTCATCCTGAGCAATCTGAGCTTTTTCATCAGCTAAGGCCTTTTCTTGAAGTTGCCTTTCAAGTTCTTCAGCAGCTTCTTTATCATGATGTGGTGTAGATTCAGCAGCAGGTTGTTGTTGTGATGGTGTGGGTGTTTTAGTTCCTTTGTTCATGTTCAAAAGTACTTGAGCTAAAGTCATCTTTTCATCATCTGATTCAGCAGAGTCCTTTTCTACTGCACTCTTCTCAGTATCAACAGCAGAAACCTTTAGCCCATCAGCAGAGTGTTCTGCTCCAGCAGAGTCAACAACTTTAGCAAAGTCAACAACTTTTTCACTCTTATCACCAACATTTTCACCTGATTTCTTGACAACCTCCCCTGAACCTATTACAACTTCCTGATCCTGAGCATTCACTACAGCCTCCTGATCATTCCTCCCCTGTTTGGAAGCATCCTCTTCCAAACTTGGTTTGGAACTCTTCTTTAGCACCTCCTCAAGATGTGTAATCCTTAACTTAAGCCTTCTTATTTCAGCACCTTGAGAAGCTTTGACTGTTGTTAGCTCATTTCGAAGACCAAGAACTTCCTTTGACAGTTTTGTACAGGTATCCGTCAATTCTTTTAATAGTTTCATGATATCCTCACAATTTTGGTCTGTGTTACCTGACCCGAGAGGTTGATCACTGGAATTGGCATTTTGTACTGGTGTTTTAACCGTCAAATCATCTGTTTCAAGTTCAATACTAGCATCAACACTTCGACCTGTGTTACCTGGTCCGAGAGGTGTATCATGTGCAATGTCAATTTGTACATCAGTGTCCATCAATTCAATAGTTTCATCTCTGTCCTCATCACTTCGAGATGTGTGACCTTCTCCGAGAGGTGAATCTTGGGACACAAACTCAGTCTCAACCCGAGGTTGAACATCTGAGCCCCCCAAAGTAGCCATTTGGCTGGGGTTACCATCAGTTGTATTAGGTTCTTGAGAACCTTCTACAAAAGATGTTGCCATGGTCAAGGTCTTAGTTATGTTAGCACTGTCCTGTTCAACTACTAAGTTGGAAACAGTAGTGCCAGCCTTTTCCATCATGGTACCTACATCACCTGTACCAGCCTCATCTGCAACCATACTGACAGTGGCCTGAGGTTGCACAATGTCCTCATGTGGTGAAGTCCTAGGTGATTGGGTATTTTGGGGTTCATGGGATACTGATACATTCAAACTTGTAGATGAGGATGTGTGATGGGAAGCTGTGGGAGTTCCAGCCTCTTCATCCTCATTCATTGCAGCCACAATATTCAAGATATGTTCAGTTAGGGGAGTTATTGCACCAGAAAAACCTTTTCCATTCTTCTTTAGAAAAGCAAACATCTTGATTGCCATTCTACTACAGGGCTCAACATTTGTATGCCTCAATGGTTCTCTTAGCTGATAGTTGATAATAAGTTGTAGAAACCTTGGATACAAATAGAACTTCTTCTTAATAAACTTCTTCATACCCTCAAAAATCATAGAAGAAAAATCAAATGGTTGCCCTGTTGCCAAACAAACTAAAGCCATAGCTTGAGAAGCACTAAACTCACTCCATCCACCTACTTTGGGAAACAAGCAGTGTTGTAGAGTATGCAACAAGAACTTCCAATGGGGACACAGATGACCTTTCAAAAATGTTCCACCAGCCTCAGGTCTCTCATATCCAATGTTCTCAAGCTCAGTCAATACAATTTCTGGGGTAAGGGAAGGAGGTGTAGGTATGCCTGATAAACGAAGACTTCTCTTAATGGTTGTTTCACTAACTACAATACTTTCACCATCCACACTACCTATCAACCGTTCCTCCCCGTCAAGTATATCCAGCTTAACAGTTGACCAAAATTGGTGCATATGAGATTTATAAATGGTAGGATCAACTGTTAAAGCATACCTTAATCGAGACGCACTCAGAAAATCCATAACCTCATGAAATCCGTCAGCAGCAGTAACCTTACTAAGAAATGCAATTTGATTATGCTCCTCAGGAAACTTTCGTCGAGCCATTATGATTTGGGGGTTTTGGGTGTAATGGAATAAATTAGTGTTCTTGGGTGAGAATCAAATGTAGTTTTGAGCAATTAAAAGGTAATAAGATCGAATTGGTGTATGAGACCGTTTTGATCTAATTAGGTTTAAGAACGCGCCAAAAGTTTCAATTTGACCCTTCTACTTTCAAACTCATCAGCAGAGTTATGAAATTGTTGACCAAAAGTCAACTTTCCCAATATCTTCAAAATTACTCCCTTAAATACAATACCAACCCCGCATTGAAGTCCATAAATTCCTTAATCTCTTTAGCAAATCCCCAATTCACAAACCCTAACTTCAATAATAACCAACCATGAGCTCTTCCAAAGCACCAATCATCGACATATCCTCAGATTCCTCGTCAGATAGCTCACAAGGATGGTCAAACTATTTTCCACCAACTTCATCCTCAGCACACAAAGGTAAGTCGATTGTAGAAGACGAATATTCTGACCCACTGCCATCAACACCATCCTCCTTTGAAGATTCTGATGATGATGAAACAGCAAAATGGCCAAGATCAATGACATACTACCAAGGTGCCTGGGAAATCATTCCTCCGCAACATCCTTTGACCGCTGAGCTTCAAAAGCAAATGGAGAACGCTGCAGCCGCTTTTGCAAAGAGTTTCAATCCGCCGCAACCACAACCACAAACAGAGGAGAGGAAAGTCCCTGTTCCTAAGAAAAAGCCGATGAAGAAACAAGCTCCTTCTACAAGCCATCAGCAGAGTCCACCACCACGACCAGTCATACTTGCTCTCCCTTGTCCAAGAGTGTCAGCAGCAATGGGTACTAGGGGACCACGCAGCAAAGTGATGCCAGACTTTGTTGGGAAAGGGAAGGATAAAGCTTGATGTGGAATAGGTGTTTTAGGTTGTGAATCCATGGTTCTTGTTGTCTTTTGAACTCTTTTGATCAATGGTTGTAAGAAAACTTCATCTTGTACTTTGCTTTAGTTATCAATGAACGTTTAAATTTCCTTGCTTTACTTGATTGTGTGTTCATGTAAATCTGCAAAAGGTTAGTAGAAAACCACAAACACAAGCAAGAATATCCAAAAATAACAGCAGAGTAGCATAGCAGCAGACAACTAAACAGCAACCCACTTAACAAACAACAAATTTTGATTTAACAAACAGCACAAATCCTTACAAAAGTTTACAAAAACATACAGAGATAAGATGGTTAAAGATTAAAGATTTATCATGCCAATACTAGCAACTAAAAATTGAAATCTACTTATATCAAAACTTTTTGTAAGTAAATCAGCAACATTGTTGTCAGTATGTATTTTAACCACTTGAATTAGCTTTTTCTCATAACAATCTCTAATAAAATGATGTCTTATCTCTATGTGTTTTGTTTTAGAATGAAAAACAGGATTTTTGATAATACACATTGTGCTGTTGTTGTCAATGAAAATTTTTGTGTTCATGAAATTGTACCCATAATCCAGCAATTGGTTTTGAATCCAGAGCACTTGTCCACAGCAGCTAGAAGCAGCAACATATTCTGCTTCAGTTGTCGAATTAGCCACCACTGTTTGTTTCTTACATTGCCAAGAGATCAGCCTATGACCAAGGTACTGACTGCCTCCAGTGGTTGACTTTCTATCCATAGTAGCTCCAACATAGTCACTATCTGAGTATGCTATCAAGTCAAATGGTGAATTATTAGGATACCAAAGACCCAATTTTGGTTGACCCTTTAGGTACCTAAAAATTCTTTTGACTACTTCCAAGTGTGAAACTTTTGGGGACACTTGAAATCTAGCACAAGCACACACAGAAAACATGATATCTGGCCTTGAAGCAGTCAGATACATCAATGAACCAATCATTGATCTATAAAGATGTACATCAACCTCTACCCCTTCTTCATCCTTGAGCAAAGGTTTGTTTTTATCCATTGGTGTCTTAGCTACCTTCACATCTTTGAAACCAAATTTCTTTAACATATCAGCCACATACTTGTCTTGGCTAATAAAAATCCCATCTGACTTCTGCTTAACTTGAAGCCCTAAAAAGAAAGTCAGTTCTCCCATAGAACTCATCTCAAACATGCTGTGCATAAGCTTCTCAAATCCTTCACATAACACCTTATTTGTAGACCCAAAAATGATATCATCTACATAAACCTGAACAAGTAGGATATCCTTTTTGTCTTTCTTAATGAACAATGTTTTATCAATGGTTCCTCTGCAAAAACCATTGTTCAACAAATATTGGGATAAGGTGTCATACCAAGCTCTAGGAGCTTGATGTAGTCCATACAGTGCTTTCTTCACCTTGTAGACCCTATCAGGATACTTAGGATCTTCAAACCCAGGTGGTTGCATCACATAAACCTCTTCAGGTATCTTTCCATACAAGAAAGCACTTTTCACATCCATTTGTTACACAGGAAAATTCTTGTATGAGGCATATGCCAAGAAAAGTCTGATAGCCTCCAGTCTTGCAACTGGGGAAAATACCTCATCATAGTCTATTCCTTCTTCCTGAGTGTATCCCTGAGCCACCAATCTAGCCTTGTTTCTGATAACAATACCTCTTTCATCTCTTTTACATCTGAACACCCATTTTGTACCAATTGCCCTTTTTCCATTAGGCAAATCAACTAATGTCCAGACCTCTTGAAGCTTGAACTGCAGCAACTCCTCTTGCATAACTTCAACCCAACTTTCATCTTTCATAGCCTTGTGAATGGTTTTGGGTTCTTCTTGAGATAAGAAAAGGCAAACATGCAATTCTGTAAATCCTTGTGGCTATTTCTCTTCTTAAGTGTTTGAGCAAACAATCCCTGATCAAGCAAATCACTCAACCCTTTTGATTTACTTCTAGTCTGAACAGCAGAGTGAACATCACCAATTATCTGCTCCTTTGGATGATTTCTGTGGATTCTGGTTGTTGGAGTGGGACTAACAGGTATATCAGTCTCTAAATTTGATAAATCAGCTTCAGCACCAAAAACATCAACAACTTCATCATCAGTATCCACATACTCTTCTTCTAATTCGGGCATCTCATCAGAAGAATCATCATCAGAATCACCATCTTTATTAGCAGTAGAGTCCTTGGGCAGAGCAACAGAGTTACCAAGCTTAACAGCAGAGTGTTTTACCCTAACAGTAGAGTGTTTTGGCTTAACAGCAGAGTGTTTTGGCCTGGCAGCAGAGTTGAGAGAACTGCTGCTATGTTTATTCCCTTGTTGCCCATCAACTTCTGACTCTTCATTCCTTTCCTTATCATCATTCTTATCATCATGAGAAGGTGCATCATCACCTTCTACATTAACCTTTGGTACTTCCTTGTGAACAGCATCAGCATCTGAACTTTTTCCCTCTTTATCTGTTGAAGTGAAGTACTGATCAAACGTTCTCCTTTCAATCAAAACAAACTCCTCTGCAGATCCATCCTTCTTTGCTTGTGTACCTGCATTAGGGTTAGTTTGTGTACCTGCAGACATGTTAGTAGTACCTGCAATGACTGGTTGATAATTCATACTCTTGGTTAAAGAATCAATATCAAACATCCACTCAGGACCTTTTCCATCAACATTAGGTGTGGTTTCTCTAATTCTAACATGCAAATTTTCCACCACATACCCAGTCCTTTGATTGAAAACCCTAAAAGCCTTACTTTCAGTAGAGTATTGATGCGTGCGATGTGTCATTGCGGTTTAGCAGTATTAATGCCTACTCAAGTTTTAAATTTATATTTAGCCGACTTATCAATAACACACACACTTAACGAGCAGTGTACCCGGTCAGTATGAATATAATGGTAAGTAGAGTGTCGATCACTAAGAGTGGAACGTATTATCTCGTTATTCTAATCAGTATTTTAATATATTAAGTTAGCTATACAACCTAATCTAACGCAAGGGGGTTCAGCCTGAGAGACTGGCACGATTTGGTTGCAATTAAATAATAAAATAAACCAATAGGCACGAATCAGCAAGTAGCACACACGTACACAGATAAATACTTGAGACAATAAGAGGGCTGTCCTGATAGATAAGTAGTTTGTCACTTGTTTTATTGCTAGTTTTATATGAAGTGTATAGTTCAATGCAACGCACCGAGATTAAGTCCTTTCTCGTTGGTTCTAATCTTATCGGCGAGTAAACCCTTAATGATTACTTATGACTATCCCGTTTATCTTTCTTCCTACTTTTCTACAGACCATAGAATGCATAGGCGATCTAATAAACAGGCGAGGGCAGAGGCATGGCGACCCGATCAACGCTCAGCTAGACACAGAGGTTATCAATGCACTAATAAAAGTCACCAAAGACATCAACATATAAACTTTAATTAATGAGAAAGCAGTTTTAAGGGAGTGCAATCTTTCCGTTGTCACATTACACAAGCCACCAATCTTGATGAATTAAAGTTTACTAACACAATAAAACAAAACTACTTAATGAATTAAACACATGCAACACCTTCTTACAGCTCTTGTATCTTCGTTTGGGTGTGTCTTGTGCTGCTGCCTTGACTGAATTCGTCCTAGGTTTCTGTACTTCGTACTTCGGATATAATATGTCACACGAAATTCGTCTGGTCTTGGGGTATTTATAGTTTCTGTCTGAGGGTAGGATGCGGCGCATCTAGTAAGTAGATGCGGCGCATTTACTTAACTTCGCGTGGGGTCCAAGATTATAATATTCAGGAATATTCGTACACCGCCAGAAGATGCGGCGTAACTCCATTCTAGGATGCGGCGCATGTCCTCTTGTATCTTGGATCGTATCTGGTGAAATATGGATAGTGATGCGGCGCATGTCATAAGTGAGATGCGGCGCATCTGGAGCAGATTAGTCTTGATCTTGTGCATTTAAGTAGACTCTCAACTTCTTGCATGTTTTGCTCCATAATTAGTCCAAAATCGCCAAGTTTCACCAAATGCTTGTTTTTACCTGAGAATTACAAAAGTAAACGATTAAGTATCAATCCTCATACATAATATAATAAAACAAGTCAAATTAATAGGATAAATGATAGTAATAAAATGTACTTATTTGAGTTCATCAAATATCCCCCCACTTGAACTTTACTTGTCCCCAAGTAAACCTTAGAATTAATCTTATGAAAATGTATCCTAAAAGATATTAGGATTTATTTTTATATTTAAGCATGTATTCATTTTTGTCATAATCACACAACCAAACACTTAACGAATTAGAAGTAAAATAAAATATTTCGATAAAAGCAAATCTAATCGTTTAACTGTCCAGTCGTGACGAATATTCTATCATAAGCTTGGCAAGTATACACATCTCCCCACTAAAGCCAAGGAATAACAAGTCTAAAGCGGTAAAAAGGGTTTTGAGGTTTAAGGGTTAATCATTCTTATTCTCTATCGATCTCAGATTCCAGAAAAGGCGACAAAATCACAAATACATGATCGAATCCACGAACACGATACTTGCAATTGCTCAAATCCTTAACTCGAATAGGCTAAAGATAGGTCCAAACTTCACCAATAATAATATATCAAAAAGGGCGACAAAATCATAAATACATAGCCGAATCTACGACTACGATACTTAAGATTGCTCAAATCCCTAATCTCAATAAATCAAAGGTTTGGTTGGATAAAGAATAATACAGGGTATGGATAATATTTGGGATATAAATTGGTGTAAAATAAAAAATAAACAAAACAAATAAATTAAAATCCTAAGTGTGGTTAATCACTATCCCAACCATCCCATGAATAAGACTCATATCATAGAATAACTCACGCTTTAACACTTGAAACACACGCTTTAGGTAGACACGAATTATACTCAACAAGATCTTAATCAAAGAATAAACCTTAGTTAGCGTTCCCATAACTGCCAACTCCCATTCAATCCATAGATATAATATACAACAACTAGTGGTGATATCGACCACTTAATACAAAACTTTACATAAGTTGGTTAAAAACAAACTTCCAACTTTTCCTTTTTCTTTTCTCTTTTTTTTTTTTTTTTTTTTTTTTTATTTATTTATTTTTTTTTTAAACTACTAACATAAACATAGATGTGTAAAATTTCACCACATCACTATAATGATAATTCTGGATAATCTTTTCCATACTTTTCATGACTTCAGAAATAACGGTAATAGTGAAAGTAGTAAACACACGAAAAATAAACTCAAAGATATACAATATTTACTTTCACTCCAATTGCATTGTGCAATTTCCCGACCTAACCATAGATAATGAATTACGCACGCGAACACAGGTAATGTAAGGAAACACACTTTGCCTATAGCAATTAACCAACCACGGATTTTAATCTACAGGGTAGGCTAAGGTGTAAGGGTGTAACGAAACATTTTAAACAAAGGTGTAAGAAACGAAAGGAATGGCTCTGAGTGTTTTTCTAGGGGTATCTTACTCTAAAAGTGAGAGTAACAAAAGGGTTTTATACGGGGGTTAACTAACCAGTGTAGTTAGCTAATAACACATAACATATAAAAGGCTATTTGGGTGTAATCCTAGAATTTTACCAATTTAGACAAGTCATTCCAATTATATAAAATAATACTTATTATGGTGGTCTCGAATAGTATACAAGCCAAGTTCTAAAGTTTACAAGTCACCGGCACACTCATAGATTTGTGAGTTTTGAAAAATCACAATATTTGAAAATAACGTCATGTGTGCAGCTATGCAACTTAGACTTTAAACAAAAACATGCTAAAAATTTTAAATTTTTATATATTAAGCACATTTTAAGCATATTTTGAAAAGTTTAGGACAAGTAAGTGTTAAGTGTTCTAATTCTCCAATCCCCCACTTAAGTTAAATAACGTACTCGTTGTTTGTATAAAAGGTTAAAAACTGGAAAATAAAAGAATTAGAACAGAAAAACTCCCCTTAGATTTGCTCGGTATGATCCTCCATTAGTATAAGAGCAAAAATCATCTTTCTTGTGGATTAGAATGTTTAAGCTTCATAATAGATGTATCCACAGGAAATGCAGGAATCTATAATACCACCAAGGCTTTAAAACACACCTAAGATAAGAAAGGTTCAAACTTGCATAATACATTAGTAGTTAGGTAAAATAAAACTTAAAAATTAAAAATGAAAATCATCAGGTCAGTCGATGCGCCGTATCTTATGGAAGAAGATACGCCGTATCGAGCCTGGAATAATTACGGATCAGAATAGAAGATGCGTCGCATCCTTAACCAGGGATGCGCCGCATTAAAATAAACTGATAAAAAGTTTTAAATGCGAAAATTAAAAATGCAGAAAAAAAATAAAAAATAAAATAAGATATGACCTGTGCAGGAGATGCGTCGCATCTCAGGATTGAGATGCGCCGTATCCTCTGCGGCCTGACTGACTCGACACAAAAACAGAATAATAAAAATGATAAATCCGGGTTGTCTCCCGGTAAGCACTTGTCTTTATTCCAGAGTCTTCAAGTTAGACTCACGTTCAGCTCTTCACTTAGTCCTTGTCACGGTCCATCCTTCTTCCTTCATCCGAAAGATGTTCCCGTATAGCTTTGCGACGTTTTCTTCCGTTCGGCTTAATCTTCTATAATTCTTGGTCTTCGTCGCAACATATTCCTCATCAGGTCCAAAAGAATATTTGATGATTTTAAATTTTTCAGAAATAATCATGGGTGGCTCATTATAAGGGATCCCAAGTAGTTGACACTTTCTTTTGGTGAATTCTTCCTCGTCTTTATCAACAAACTTAAAATAAGGATCCTTAATCAAATAGTCATCTAGTTCATCAATTAATGACTTATTGTTATCATCATCTTGAATTGCCTCCCACTCTCTTTCCAATTCCCATTGTAACCGTCGACTAAGCTTCGTGTAATCATCAAATTGTTCATGCACCCATTCCCAGAATGTAGTATTTGATGTCCCTTTAAGTCCTTTCAAGTATTCAATTCTACCCTTTTCTTGCAAAGCCTCCGCTTTTTGTGGGCAGTCTTCAACATTATCGTACCACTCATAATCTTCAAAGGTTACATCTTTTCCAACCCGTTTCATCCCAATTATACTTCCCCCATTACAGGTTCCGTCAGTCTTATAATCACAGGTCGGCCAAACACTACTCCCATCCTTGAAAACGAAAGGTGTACAGGTGTGATTAATGTGCTCAAATTCCCATGGTTTATCCCAAACCCATGGTATTTGGTCATTCCATTCGTAGTACCAGGTGTTTTTGAAATCATCATAAGTCTTGAATCCTGGTAGATCTCCAGTTAGCACATCATCGTCGACTTGAAGAAGGTAGTTAAATTTCTTGAATTGCTTGCATAAGGGTGTCTCATAATCGAACACGTCAATGTCTATTCTGAATAACTCTTCAATGCCCTCATTGATTGTTGAATCATGAAGTGACGACCCATAATCGCTTTCTACTTCTTCGTCTTCACCTCTTATCCAATATACCCATAATGCATCCTTAGTAGCTCGATCCATGCTCTTATGGTTATTAAACTTACTAGCCAACCACTCTGAAAAATCAACATCGTTAGGATCATGGTCAACGTCAAAGCAAGTCTTTCCAATCATTTTCCTCTTAATCTCCATGTACTCGTTAAATTGCTCCCTAAAACTCCGTGTCAACCATGAAGTAATAATCCGCTTGACTTCATTTGCAGGGGCAAATTTTGGACTACCATATTTAAGTTCAAGCCAATCATCGAGGGAGAGGTCCATCAATCTTACCAACCTGCCATGAAATAGTAACTCCGCCACAGCATAAATTCTTTCATCGTCCAGATAGTTCTCATTTAATCCCCAGTACTGTTCGGAATAAGGCATGTAAGAGATTTGGGTATTGCCTCCACCACAGCTTTTGTTGCTTGAGTCCACGTATGCAAGATAGAATTTCCCATCATCTTCTTCGATAGTAGTCCAAGCCAATCCTTTGGATTCAATGATAGGCCATAAGAGCGACAATTCATCTCCAGTGTATCCCACAAATACGTCATAAGAGAATACCCCTTTGTCAATGTTGCATAAACGCATGAATTCCTTAAAAGCAGCTTCAAGAGGGGTCTCCCAAGAGAATAAATCCGTATCAATCATGAGCACATTGAAGTTGACATCGTCAAGAACCTTCACATCGAATGAATCCGAAAGCAAGAGTTCCTTAGCAAGATATCCGTTCACTGAGATGTCTTCCATAGCAAAACCTGTCATCATAGGTAAAATCATCAGTAGGATTTGTTCGCTAGAAGAGAAATTAACGAATTTAGAAACGGATACAAGAATACAAATAGCTGATATCTGCAGACGATGCGCCGTATCCAAAAAGTTGGATACGCCGTATCTTATAATCGTTAAAATTAAATCAGACTTTATTCAGAAAATAGATACGTCGCTTAGAAATTAGAATGCGCCGTATCAATTTTAATAATCAAAAATCGATATTTATTTAAAATTAAATGCGTCGTATTAACGAAAGTTAATGCGCCGTATTTTCGTTACGTTTCAAAATACGAGATTTTTGATTCAGAAGATACGCCGTATCGACAAAGATCGATGCGTCGTATCTGTTTAATTAATCGAAAACTGTTTTTAATTAAAATAATAGATACGCCGTATCTGCTTAAGCAGATGCGTCGTATGGCGTTAACGTTTAGAAAAATTTTTTTCCTTAAAAACAGATACGCCGTATCTTGGGGAAAAGATGTGTCGTATCGAATTAATTAAACGCGTTGTATTTTATAAAAATTAAACGCAATACGCCGTATCTGAGAGATCAGATGCGCCGTATCGTTTGATTTAGCTCAGTACAACGATAGCAGAAAACAAAAAATACGAAAAATTAAAACAAATAAAACACACGAAAATAAAAACAAAATAAAAGCAAACAAATAACACACAAAAACAGAAAATATGCAAAATAATACAATGAATGCAATTTTAATCTAATATACAACACAAAATTAGCGGTTAGATAAAAAAAAAATTAAAACCCTAATTAAAATACTAATCAAATTAACAGATAATAACAATTCACTCCCCGGCAGCGGCGCCAAAAACTTGATGCGTGCGATGTGTCGTTGCGGTTTAGCAGTATTAATGCCTACTCAAGTTTTAAATTTATATTTAGCCGACTTATCAATAACACACACACTTAACGAGCAGTGTACCCGGTCAGTATGAATATAATGGTAAGTAGAGTGTCGATCACTAAGAGTGGAACGTATTATCTCGTTATTCTAATCAGTATTTTAATATATTAAGTTAGCTATACAACCTAATCTAACGCAAGGGGGTTCAGCCTGAGAGACTGGCACGATTTGGTTGCAATTAAATAATAAAATAAACCAATAGGCACGAATCAGCAAGTAGCACACACGTACACAGATAAATACTTGAGACAATAAGAGGGCTGTCCTGATAGATAAGTAGTTTGTCACTTGTTTTATTGCTAGTTTTATATGAAGTGTATAGTTCGATGCAACGCACCGAGATTAAGTCCTTTCTCGTTGGTTCTAATCTTATCGGCGAGTCAAACCCTTAATGATTACTTATGACTATCCCGTTTATCTTTCTTCCTACTTTTCTACAGACCATAGAATGCATAGGCGATCTAATAAACAGGCGAGGGCAGAGGCATGGCGACCCGATCAACGCTCAGCTAGACACAGAGGTTATCAATGCACTAATAAAAGTCACCAAAGACATCAACATATAAACTTTAATTAATGAGAAAGCAGTTTTAAGGGAGTGCAATCTTTCCGTTGTCACATTACACAAGCCACCAATCTTGGTGAATTAAAGTTTACTAACACAATAAAACAAAACTACTTAATGAATTAAACACATGCAGCACCTTCTTACAGCTCTTGTATCTTCGTTTGGGTGTGTCTTGTGCTGCTGCCTTGACTGAATTCGTCCTAGGTTTCTGTACTTCGTACTTCGGATATAATATGTCACACGAAATTCGTCTGGTCTTGGGGTATTTATAGTTTCTGTCTGAGGGTAGGATGCGGCGCATCTAGTAAGTAGATGCGGCGCATTTACTTAACTTCGCGTGGGGTCCAAGATTATAATATTCAGGAATATTCGTACACCGCCAGAAGATGCGGCGTAACTCCATTCTAGGATGCGGCGCATGTCCTCTTGTATCTTGGATCGTATTTGGTGAAATATGGATAGTGATGCGGCGCATGTCATAAGTGAGATGCGGCGCATCTGGAGCAGATTAGTCTTGATCTTGTGCATTTAAGTAGACTCTCAACCTCTTGCATGTTTTGCTCCATAATTAGTCCAAAATCGCCAAGTTTCACCAAATGCTTGTTTTTACCTGAGAATTACAAAAGTAAACGATTAAGTATCAATCCTCATACATAATATAATAAAACAAGTCAAATTAATAGGATAAATGATAGTAATAAAATGTACTTATTTGAGTTCATCAAGTATCCAACAAAGTAACCTATGTCTGCTTTCTCACTAAACTTGCTTAAATGGTCAATGGTGTTTAAGATAGTGACAGGACACCCAAATGGTCTAAAAAAATCAATCAGTGGTTTCCTACCATGCAATAACTCATAAGGGGTCTTATTGTGAGGTTTAACTATCTTAGTTCTATTTTGCACATAACAAGCAGTGTTGACTGCTTCAGCCCAAAAGATAGTGGGTAACTTAGACTCTGACAACATTGTCCTAGCAGCTTCAATTAATGTTCTATTTCTCCTCTCAGCAACACCATTTTGCTGAGGAGTTCTAGCTACACTAAATTGTCTAGTTATACCCTTTTCCTCACAGAACTGATTCATTACTTGATTCTTAAATTCAGTACCATTGTCACATCTGATGATCTTAACTTTGTGGTTAAATAGGTTTTCTATCCTTGTAATAAAAGCCTTAAGAATGCCAGGTGTCTCATCCTTAGTAGCTAAGAAGAATACCCAAGTAAATCTACTAAAATCATCAGTGACCACTAAGCCATACATCTTTTTATTCAAACTTTTCACATAAGTAGGTCCAAATAAGTCCATGTGTAACATAAACAAGGGTTCAGTTATAGAATTCACCAATTTGGACTTACAAGATGCTCTATGTTGCTTTCCCATTTGGCAAGCAACACATACTTCAGGATCCTCAAAAACCTTTGAAGGTAATCCTCTGACCAAGTTCCCTTTCACCAACTTGTTGATAGCCTTGTAGTTCAGATGTCCAAGCCTTCTGTGCCATAGTTTGGATTCATCAATAGTGGCTTTGGCAAACAGACAAGTTAAATCTCTTTTGGGAATAATGTTCTTTATGTCCACACTATATATGTTGTCATTTCTTGGGACTTTAAGAAGTACTAATTTATCATCAGGTATCTTATAGTCGGGAGATAAGACAAGACATTCAGTGTCTGTAAAAAGAACAAAATTCTTTCTGTCACACATTTGTGAGACACTAAAAAGATTGAACTTTAAACCATTCACCAAATACACTTTTTCAAAATCCAATTTTCCAGTTCTGATCATGCCTTTTCCAACAATTTTTCCTCCTTTAGGATCATTCCCAAAGGCAACATATCCCCCATCCAAAGCTTCAAAGTTCTTTAAATTGCTTTGGTCTCCAGTCATGTGTGAAGAGCATCCACTATCAAAAATGCATTTATCCTTTAGCTCCTTTTGTAGATTGCCCTGCACAAAAAGTAAGAGAATTAGTTTCTCTTTGGGACCCAAGCCATTACTGACTTGGATCTGCCTTGTGCATCAAAGTAGTCAAATTTCTTCAACTGCATTGGTGCACTGCTGTGTCTGAGAACATGATCTATAACTTTAACCTTAGGTTTCCAGACCCAACAAGCTGAGGCCTTAACAGCATAAAAATGATTGCCCACAACAGTATCAGTAACAACTTTAGGCAAAACAGCAGGGTCTGCCTTAACAGCAGAATCAACTATTTCCTTCTTTATGGGCCCTTTTGGTGCAATAGGAGAGATAACTCTAGAAACACCATCTCTCATCAAAACTTCCTTGGGAACCATGTTTCTTTTGGGGTGAGGGTGAGTCTTTCTAGCAAAGTTTCTATGGTTCACCCTTGTGTACTGGTTCCAAACTGGTTTTTGAAAGTAGTAACACTCATCTTGCAAATGATCAAAACTACCACAACCATAACATGCCTTTTTAAGTAATTGAAAATCAGTACCTAATCTTTGTGAAACTAGGTTGTTCCAATTTCTCTGGTTTCCCCTAGGCAAGTTATTTGTTCTTTTAGGATATACTCTAGGTGTGTTTTCATACTCAGCCATCTTCCTAGAGATACCTTTACCAAACCTAGGCTTAACAAACTCAACCTTTTTAGCCTTAGGTACTTTTGATTCAACAACAGTAGGAATTTCTTCCTTTTTGTTCTTAGGGGTTGAATCAGATTCCACTACATCATCATCACTGTCAGACTCCCAATCTTCAATCAGGGGTGCTTGTTCATACTTCTTTACCTCAACCTTAGGTGACTCTGTTATAGTTTCACTAGTTTCAACTACAGGTTTACTAGTTTCACCTACAGGTTTAGCAGTTTCACTTACAGGTGTAGCCCCAGACTCAGATATAAAAGTCAATGTCCTAGTAGGAGGGGCATTGTCACTAAGTTTCTTAGAGTGAGCAACAGCATTATATCCTATACCATTAAAGTGTCTTCCTAATGGTTTACTGAGAATGTCAGTGGCAAATTGTTGTTTTTCCACACTAACAATATGTTTTTCAGTCTCACTAATAGCTGAATTTTTAGCCTTTTCAGCCTCTTCTACTTTTCCCATAAGAACCTGAATCTCACAATCTTTCTTAATAAGTTCATTTTCTAGAAAGTGATCTTATCAAGATATTCAATTTCAATCTTTTTATAAAATTCAAGCTTCTCTTCTAAATTCTTTAAACCATATTGATAACTAAGATTGTCTAACTTAAGTTTTTCAATGTCCATTTTAAGATCTCCATTGCTAGACTTAAGTAATTCTAATTTATCAGAACATGATTTAAAAGAACAAGATGATTCATTGGATACCTCAGAGTCTGATCCAGAAGAAGAGTAGGCCATGAGAGCAAAGTGTTGTACTTGAGGTTTCTCTTCAGCTATCAATGCACAATTTGGACCATCCTCAGCAAGATCACTCCAGTCATAATCTCCTAACCCATCACATGATACCATAGCAGTAGTAGGATTTGGCTCTTCATCAGCAGACTTCTTGAAATTCTCATTGCTTCTTTTTGGTGCTTTGCATTCTCTTGCAAAGTGTCCCTTCTTTCTACAGTTAAAACATTCAGCCTTTGATTTGTCAAATCCCACATTCTTGTTCCTTCTGAACTTCATCTCTTTACCAGTTCTTTTAAGAAACCTTCTTGCCCTCATAGTTAACATTGCAAACTGCCATTGCATATCAATCTCTTCAACATCATCAGGATCAAGTTCATCCAGATCTTGAGGCATGACTGAAGTACTTGTAGTAAGTTCAGCCAAATAAGCACAAATAGCAGCATCACTGATGGTGTTGGTGTTAGCAGAGTCAGTAGCAGAGACATGTGAACCAACAGCAGGAGCAAAAGTACCAGCAGCAGAGTGCTGTTCTTGATGACTACCAGAATTCTTGTTGCTTGAGGAAACAAAAGCAAGATTATTTGTGGTAGAAGATGAGCTTGACAATCCTTTAACTTCTGATTCATACACCTTCAAGTTGTTATACAGATCATCCAATGTCATAGTATCAAAATCTTCCTTGTGCCTCCAAACCACTGTATGAGTGTTCCATTCAGAAGACAGACTTCTCAGAAACTTCAGATTGATATCTTCTTGAGGTACATCAATCTTCAAAAGAGCCATCTGACTGGATAGCTTATGAAGTCGATCATAAGTTCCCTCAATGTTCTCAGAACTTAAAGCAGTGAAAGTTTCAAACTGATGCTTCAGTAGATTCTTTCTTGATTTCTTGGTAGCTTCATTCCCACCAAATCGAAGTTCGATTGCTTCCCATAACTCCTTAGCAGACTCAATATGATTAAAACTCAATTGATAATCATTAGGTATTCCCATCATGAGAATACTGTGAGCTTTAACCTCCAATCTTCTCTGTGCTTTCTCCTCACTTGTCTTGAGAGTCAAGACTGATCCAGTAGCAATTTTGGTTTGCACACTGTCACCATGTAGAACAACTTCCCAAAGTGAGTAATCAACCATTCTCATGTATTATTGAATTCTCATCTTCCAGATCTCGTATTCTCCAGTCTTGAGCATGGGGACCCTTGATGCAGTAACCATGTGTGTAGAATCAGATTCCATCGCTTACTTGTTGAATAACAGATCTTGTAATAAGTAATTCTTCTTGGTACCAGTTTCTAGATCACAAGCTCTGATACCACTTGTTGATCCCAGTTGAGCTTCACGATCTTATTAATTACCTTAGATAAATCTAAAGCAATAGGTATAGAAACTGATCTTGAGTTGTATATCAAATATTATGCGGAAACTAATACTTGATCTTAAGAAGAATAAACACAAAACAAATTATCAAACAACACTTCAATATTAATACGATTGCTCGACAGCAATAGGGTTACAAGAAACCTTGAAGTATAAACAATAATACGTATGCTAAGATAATCGATATCTAACCCTAACCCTAGAACCTCCTTTTATAGCGTAAGGAGTCCTAGTCGGTTTACAAGACTTCCTATACAAGAAAAATATTCATACGTATCTTTTCTATATTTATCCTTAACATACTATACATATCTAATAAGCAGCAGAGTAAATCTTCTAGCAGCAGAGTCTTCGTGAGCTAGCAGCAGAGTTACACTATGCCTATTATCAAAACAGCAGAGTTAAACTCTAATCAGCAGAGTTCTTTAACTGATCAGCAGAGTCACTTAGTGTATTTCCCAAACAGCAGTATTTTTAGACCCAACAATCACCATTTTACTTAGATTTTCCTCAGAATCAATATTAATTTCTGGGAATTCAATTCAACATAAAAACTAACAAATTAATACTCAAGCTATTCGACCTAGTAATTTCTTATCACAAGTGGGTCTTAAAACAACAAGAACTAATTAAACCCGAATCAATAATCAAATCTTACAATGATGTTTGAGGGTTGTAACTCGGATGAACTCCAATCCGATAATTCACTGCTCCAATAATGATCACCCCAACCTCCAATCGAATCACAACACAACCCTTTCTAGAGAACTTCTCAGATCTTGGTGTATTTTTTGATGAGTTTGTGATTCGAAACTCTCTTGGAGGCGCGGATTTAAGGAGTATATTGGAGAGTAACTCCATAAGATCTTTCAGATTTGGGGTGAATAATCTTACCCTTTTGGTGTGTTATCTCTATTTCTATGGCTTCTTCCTATGTTGACTTGTGGGATTATCTATACCCGTGAAGAGGACAAGGAAACTAGGTCAAAAGGGATTACGTTTGCTATGGGGAGGGATAGTGATAGATCGAAGGTTTATGGGGGAAAGGAGAAGGAAGACAAAACTAAGGATAGGGTTACAGGTTTTGGATAGTGTGTGAGTGGAGGAGTAATGTTTTTTTTTTTTTTTTTTTTTTTTTTTTTTTTTTATTATTTTTTTTTTTATTATTATTATTATTATTATTATTATTATTATTATTATTATTATTATTATTATTATTATTATTATTATTATTATTATTATTATTATTATTATTTTTATTTTAAGTAGTGAGTGAATATTAGTTAAAGTGTGGTAAATTAGATACCCGCGTATCGTTAAACCGTGTCAAATTCGGATCCTTCCTGGAACCGTCACAAATATGAGATATTGTATCTTTAAAGTCGTTTTGAATGTATTTTTAGTCCTTTAAATATTCACTAAAGTTTTCTGATCCTTAGATTTATTTCTGGTTTGCGTGTGGTGTCTGTCTGTGGAAAGCTGGGATAACCTCCCTTTCCCACTACAATAAAATGAGTAAATCATGATATGTGATTATTTCACTGTTCCTTGGTGAGATTTCCGGGTGTCAATATGTGCAGGTCTGTTTTTCGTGTTAAACATATAATGGTATAATCAGGTAATTTAGTCACAAATAATGAATTGTTATGAATTAAATATTAGGGAAATTTTACCGTTTGTCACATAATATTTCTAATTTAAGAAATAAAAGTAAAACATGTAAATGTAAAATGTATGTAATGTGTAAAATGTGTTTATAAAAGACTTGTTACTATAAATTCAAAAGACTTAATCTTATATTTATGCCTTGCTTAAAGATATACTTTGTGATTGTCATTAAAAAAATTAGGCAAGGATCGTAAAATATAAATAACGTTTTTAGGACGACATTTGTATTAACAATCTCCCTCTTTTTGTTGATGACAAAACATAAAGTGTATTTTTAAGTAAAGAGCTAAATAGAGTAGGAGTCTTTTAAAAATATAGATTAAGTTTGTTTTATGCAAGTTTTAAAAACTATTTTAAGCATAAAAGTATGTACTATGATACATCACAGTGATGTAAAACTTAATACTATCTTCCCCTTTTTGTCGAAACAAAAAGAAGATATGCGTAGCGGAATGTGATTTTGAGAACTTTAAAGCTCCCCCTTGGATTATAATCCCCCTAAATGGAGTGCCAAGGTTATGATGCATGAACCTACAAAACAAATGGTTAAAATATGATATGCTCCCCCTCGATGTATACTCCTCATTGCTAGAGTACCAACGTATACGTTTCATGGATGTGAAATGCTACAAAATAAAGGTTAGTTGTGAATAATTCCAACCATGTTGAAGAGTGCATATGAATAGGTCAACCAAGCAAGAAAGGTCAACCCATTTGACTTTAAAAAGTCAAAAAGTAAGTGTCTGATAAAAAATATGCACCTAAGTACAAGTGGTCAAATCATTATGAGAACTCAAACCAACCATACAATAACGTTAGTAAATCAAACAATCCAAGATATTATGCCAAATAGTGATCACCCATAAGCATAAATATAACATTCATTACTTGAAAATTGTTTGTGACATAAGTCACAAACCATGATGTTACATAAAAAGAAAAAGTTCCTAAAAATAGAGAATTCCTAAAACAATCCTATGAAATCCTATAAAAGGAGACTAGGAAGAAACTAAAAATTACCTATTGCGGAGGATGAGAAATTGCATTTAGGCGATCGAGAATATGGTTCAAAATGAATCTCATTTCATTTTAGAGCTCATGGACCAAAATGTTAGTCCTTTGGGCCAAGTGAGCGGTCCTCTCGCATTGTGAGCAATCATGCCTTGGAAAGTTGGGAGGAAGAGTAGGCTTAATGACTTGTGGTGATGGTAGTGGTTGGTTGTTTGGTGGTGGTAGTGGTGGTTGGTTGTTTGATGGTGGTGTTTGGTTGTTTGATGTTGGAGGGGTGATGGAGTTGAGCAAGATGGATTGAAGATCCATAGCTTCACCAAGGCGGGAATCTACCATATTGGAGAGAGCATAGAGACGAGTGAGCTCCTCATTGATCTCTTCATTGGTTTGTGGTGCATTGATCCACATTGCCTCATCAATGGCAATGAGTGTGGATGTTGGTGAGAGAGGTTGTGTTTGTGGTTGAGGTGGTGGTGAATCATGGTAGAGAGGACCATGGATGTCCCAATAAATGGGATAAAAGAGCATAGGTACTTGACCTTCACAGGTCATGGGAGGAGGATTGGTGGACCTTGGTGGAAGGTCTTCCAAATTATTCAAATATGGATGAGGTGATGAAGGTGGAGTTTTAAACAACTCTAGGGGCTATTTTTGTAGTGAATGTGGTGGTGAAGGTGATCTAGTAGGTTGTGATGGAGCGGGTGGTGGTGTGGTTGCCACATGAGTGATTGTTGGAGGTGGTGTATTGATGATGGTGTTAGGTGGTGTTGGAGTAGCAAGATTGAGAAAATTCTCATTGGCTATTGGTGAGGACATGTTAATTGGAGATGACTCCTCTGATGATGAATTAGCTAAGTTCACGAAGCAACAAGGACGGACATTCATACGAGCTGTCCTTCTTGCGGGTCTGCTTGTGGATGAGTTACTTGATTTTGTCATTTGAAAAGTGAGAAGATTCGTTCTAGAGTACAAGAATTATGGTTGGAGATGATGGTGAGTAAGTGAGTTGTGATGATCCTGATCTTCCTAATTTATAGACAGTAAGAATTTTGAACTTTGTGTTTGGATTTGATATTGATCCAATGAGGAATGTTGGTTCCTAATGATTTGGAACAAAAATTTGTGCTAGTCACATCATTTAAGTCAAACTATAGAGCTTAAGTTGAGTGAATTTTGGAAGATTTGCAGTAAATGCAAGGAGTGAGTGGAAATTCTGTTGATGTGATGTTCCCACGGATTTCAATGATCCAATTGAAGGGTTCCTTGCTTGTTGCAGAAAGGTAACTCACATGGAAAATTTGAATTTTCAAATTTTAGTGGGAAAAGGATTTCTTATGATTCTAAGTGTTCCAAAACTATCCTTATGAGTCTAATGATCAGGAAAGGAATTCTAAAAACTATAATCAATTATCTAAGTATCGAGATTAGTCGGGAATTTTTGAAAAAATTACTGTTGAAGCTGGCGGATCTAATCGGCAACAAAGGCGGAACCAAATTTTTGGTTCCGCGGAATCCGTAGGATCAGGACTGGCAGAGCCAAAGGATACAACAGGCGGATCCAAATTTTGGGATCCGCCAAATCCGCCAATCAAAAGTACTAATTTAAACAGAGAGTATCTCGAATTTTGCGTTTCTCATTCAAATCCCGAAAATTCTACTAAAACATATGTAACTACTAATATGTGATAGAATAAAACTAAAAACATGGGTTCTAACACACGTTTACACATAGATTAATCCGATGATAATATCTTACCATAAAAGGAGTTAAGCCAAACGGTGGCTTGATCTTTGAAAATCGATAACAACACGTGTTATCATCCTGCAATGTTAAGTTAGTTCACATACGAGTTACATACTACCATAATATCCTAAGAAACACATATGTTCAACACATCATTGTTTGAAAAAGTCTAATAACAAACACTCCTTAAACTTCACTTCTTGCTAAGCTTCTTGTGGAGCTTCATTACCCATCGTCCAAGATTCTTCATCATACCCTTTGTTTGTCGAAATTCCGCTGATTCATTCGGGATAGGAGGAAGTTGGCTTAAGTACTCGGGTGGAGAGATCCTCGAGTTTGGCAAACCATCCTCTTCACTCATGGATGATGAAGATGATGATGTAGGAGGATGAGGACGTTTTCCTTTTGCCACGGCTACCCTATGATCACTTAGAGGAACAAAGGTGTGTGGAATTTTGAGGTAGTCGGGAACGAATCCTAAAGCATTTCGAGGAATGGGTGCAAAAGCTCTATAGAGATGGGTCAAAAGCATCCCGTAAGGCATTGCGGTGGTACCTTAAACTGGAATATCGGCCATTCTTTTGGCGATATAATAAGCGAGGTTAAAGGATTGATGGTTTGACACGCAATACATCATGTAGCAAAGGCTTGCGTTAACATGATCCCTATTCCCTATGGTGCTTATGACATTAGCCCTTAGAAATTCTTTTAGTTTCTTAAATTGGGGCCTAAGTTCATTTAGCTCCATGGCAAATGGATCCCTATCCACTTGACGACCTCGACTTAACCTAGTTTGGTTGTTCTTAGGCACAAAGAGATGCTCACGAATGGTTTCTTTTGCGGTTAATGGTGTGGCATATGGTGCCGAACGATCAAGATTGGATTCTAGAATGGTCAATGACCACTTGTCCAAATAGAAACAAGTTCCTTGATTCGGAACTCCTAAGACTTCTCCAAATTGATCTAAAGGAATGTTGAATTGGGTTTCGTTGACTTTGAAATGGACATTCATGTAACCATAGTCATTTCAACTAAGTCCTACACTAGCATAGAATTCTAGTATGAACCTAGGGATGATGGGCTCATCGATGTCTAGAAGGCTATCGAAGTGAATCGCGGCTAGTTGTTCTCGGAGAATGGTACCTTCATAGAATGAGGGGTCTACGGTTCTACCCTCGTGGACATAGCGTTTTTCTAACGCTTTAAAGATTTTGACTTGATCTTCGGAGAGACCTTTGATTTTGTGGTGTTTGGGTAGGTATTTGGTGGTCTCTTTGTGATCATAATTTGTCGCGGGAGGCATGATTTTCCTAGACATGAAAATTACATAATTTAGTTAAAACTATCAAAAATACGCATATTAATTTCTAGTGTGTGCCTACATGGGGACAATGTGGAGGTGCGGTTATCTTGACTCCTTTTGATGCATGAAAATTTTGTTAATGCAAGTTTTATAACGAAATTAGAGATAACCCAAACGCTCCTACTTCAATGTGTCTACGATTGAATGTACCCGAAAATACATATTAGTTATATATTCCCTTTAGCATTCAAGAGACATTATGCAAGTGATGTGTAAAAACATAACATTTTTGTGTTTGTATGAACAATGTTCAAAAACCGTTTTTCCTAGTCGTGAGAAGATTTTGATAAAAATTTCTCATGGGGTTGTTGATTAATTATGATAATGTACTCCAAGATGCAATTCCTAACTAAGGAAAACATGGTTTGTGATGCAATTCAGTAACTATGTTTCATGATTTTGCTAAAAATATGCATAAACCCCAAGTTTTGATTTTGTGCATGAAATAGAAATCCTGGACGCAGATCAGGAATGTAGATATGATAAGGATACTTACAGTGATGATTAGAGCACAAATTTGTTGTGGAAGATGAGCTAAATTGTGAGTTTAGTTTATTTTGAGTCGTGTTTCAGTAGGTGATATGTTTTTTGGGAAGTGTGATGAATAGTACAAGGTATTTGTTTAATAAACTAAAAACTGGCTCAGCAAGCCACGGATCCAGCGGATCCAAAACAAGGGATCCGCCCTTGTTGTCGTTTGGATCCGCAGGACCAAACTCAGGTTTTGGTTATTGCCGTGTTTGGCTAATCTAAGGTTTGAGCTAAGGTTTTATCTACTCACTAGGTTCCATTAATCCTAAACCTAGTCCAAGATAGTTGAAAGGTTCTCTCTTAAGGGGTTTTGTGAGGATGTCGGCAATGTTGTCCTCTGAGGATACTTTCTCAATTGAGATGTTTCCCTTCTGAACATTGTCGCGTAGGAAATGGTGTCGTATTTCTATGTGTTTGGTTCTAGCGTGTTGGACTGGATTTTTGCTGAGGTCGATAGCTCCTTTGTTGTCGCAAAGAATGGGAATGTCGTTGAGTTCAATTCCATAGTCTACGAGAGCTTGTTTCATCCACAGTGCTTGTTGACACGCCTTTCCTGCAGACACATACTCTGCCTCGGTTGTTGAAATTGCGAGGGCCATTTGTTTCTTAGCAAACCACGAGGTGAGACAATGTCCTACAAAAGTACAAATACCACTTGTACTTTTCCTATCAACATAATCACCGGCATGGTCTGAGTCGGCATACACTATGGTTTCTACACCCGTTCCTTTGGGATACCATAATCCTAAATGTGTAGTGCCTTTTATGTACCTAAAGATCCGTTTAACGGCTTCAAGATGGGATATTTTGGGATCTTCTTGAAAGCGTGCACATAGACAAACACTAAACATAATGTCTGGTCTACTAGCCGTGAGGTAGAGTAAACTATCAATCATTCCCCTATATTTAGTGCTATCTACGGATTCACTTTCGTCATCCTTGGTGAGTTTGGTTTCGGAGGACATGGGTGTTTTCATGGGTTTGGAATCTTCAAGACCCAATTTCTTAAGCATATCTTTGATATACTTGGATTGGTTGAAGAATATCCCATCTTCTAATTTTTTAATTTGGAGACCTAAGAAAAAGTTTAGTTCCCCCATCATACTCATTTCAAACTCGTCATGCATGATTTTTGAGAAATCGTCGCATAACTCTTGACAAGTTAAACCGAATATAATGTCATCCACATATATCTAGACTATGATAATATGTGATCCCTTTTTCTTGGTAAAGAGAGTATTGTCTACTAGGCCCATGGTGTACTTATAGTCAACTAGGAAAGTCTTAAGTCGATCATACCAAGCTTTTGGTGCTTGCTTAAGTCCGTATAATGCTTTCTTAAGTTTGTAGACATGATTTGGTTTTTCAAAATGGGCAAAGCCGGGAGGTTGTGCAACATACACTTCCTCATTTATAAAACCATTTAGAAATGCACTTTTAACATCCATTTGGAATAATTTAAAATCGTGTGCACATGCATATGCAAGTAATATCCTAATTGACTCAAGTCTAGCAACGGGTGCAAATGTTTCATCGTAATCTATACCTTCTTGTTGATTGTAGCCTTGTACTACTAGCCTAGCTTTGTTTCTAGATACTACGTCATTTTCATCCATTTTATTTCTAAAAACCCATTTTGTACCGATTATGGTTTGATTTTTAGGTTGTGGAACTAATGTCCAAACGTCATTTCTAACAAATTGATTTAATTATTCTTGCATTGCTATGACCCAAGATTCATCTTTTATAGCCTCATTTATATTTTTAGACTCAATTGTTGAAACAAAACAAAAGAAATTACTTTCATTTTGAGCTTTAGATCTTAAAGTTCTTTCATTGATTTTTCATATGACGTTTTCTAATGGATGACTTTTGGTTTCTCCGATATTAACTATTTCTCTTTTTACCGGTTCATCTTCTTTGTCGCTTTCAATATTTTCTTGGTTTTCAATCATTTGACTTTCAACTAAGTCATCATCTACCTAAGGTGATGTCTTAGAGGGAGGTGGACTTTCGTCGAATGTTATGTTCAACGATTCCTTGACTTTTGAGGTTTCTTTGTTTAAAACTATGTAGGCTTTACTATTTTGTGAATACCCAAGAAACACACCTTCATACGACTTTGGGTCGAACTTGGTGAGATAATCTTTTGTGTTTAAATTGAAGCACTTTCTTCCAAAAACTCTAAAATATCCTAAAGTGGGCTTTTTGTCTCTATATAACTCATATGGAGTCTTTTTCAAGAATGGTCTAATTAGAACTCGATTTAGAATATATGTGGATGTATCTACGGCATGACACCAAAACTTTTGAGGAATGTTTTGTTCATTTAACATTGTTCTACTCATTTCTTGAATTGTTCTATTTTTACATTCTACTACACTGTTAGATTGAGGAGTTCGAGGAGCCGAGAAATTATGTGTTATGCCATTAGCATCACAAAAAGCTCCGAATTGGATTTCGTTGTCAAATTCACGACCATGGTCGGTTCTAATTGATACAATGTTACTTCCTATTTGATTTTGAATTTTCTTACTTAGAATTTCAAATTTATCAAATGCCTCGTTTTTAGTTTTCAAAAACTTAGTCCATGTATACCTAGAGTAATCATCTACTATAACCAAAGTATTGAAGTTTCCTCCATAACTTTGTCTAGCATATGGACCAAACAAATCCATATGTAACAATTCTAGACACCTAGATGTAGACACCATGTTTTTACCCCTATGGCTATTATGAACTTGTTTCCCAATTTTGCAAGCATCACAAAAGTGTTGGTCATATTTCAACTTGGTTAGGTTCCTAACGAGTTCCTTAGATGATAAGGATTGAATTAACCTCATATTGGCGTGACCCAAGCGTCGATGCCATAGAGTTGAGTTTTCGTCCAAAGAAGTGAGACAAAGTTTGTCTTTAGGTGTTTTATCTAATTTCATAACGTACACGTTATTCTTTAAAACACCTTTTCCTACTGTTATACCGTCTTTATGTATTTTACTTCTAAAAATGACATTATAATTGAAAATGACATTATACTTTTTGTGGCACAACTGACTAATGCTAAGTAAGTTAAAACCTAAGTTATCTACGTGAGCAACATCATCAATAGTGAGAGAGTCAGGAGAGATTGTACCTTTTCCGATGAATTTTACTTTTAAGCTTGCTACCGAATGTGACATTACCTCCGTCGTACACTTGGTAGGTTGAGAAAAGGCTTTTGTTTCCCGTCATGTGTCTTGAACACCTACTATCTTTAATCCACTCATCTGGTTCTAACTCAGCTTTCAAGCACACCTAAGTTCAGGAAAAACACAAGCGTTTGGTCCCCAATATCTCATGGGTCCGTTTGGGTTAAACATAACATTATCATGGTTCATGTATGGAAATGGTGTACAAGTGTTCCATGGCATGTAGTTGGGACCTTGAAAGTTCCTAGACATGTTTTGGTTCCAATTTCTTTGATAATGATGTTATGAGTTAAAGTTACTCTGTGGAAAGGGCTATTTGGGAAAACTAGTTTTAGGTCTCTGTTGAACCGTTTTAGTTCTAAACTCATTATTAACTTGATCTTTTCCTATAAAGACTGATGGTTTTTGTTTGTTAACAGTTGTACTAGTGCTATGTAAGATCCTGTAAAAAACCTTGTAATCAATCTCAGTGATTAATAATAATCTTGTATTACTATTTCCTAACGCCTATTTTTGCTAGAAATTTAAACTTTCGTTATTGTTATTAGTAGCTGTGCATTATATACACATATATATATATATATATTAAACACACCGATACTAAAAATTATATCTCCTACGCAACAACACATTTACACAACGACAAGTAATCATATACATCTAATTATTTCACTACACTTAATCAAACTTAATATCACCTAATTCTATCTAACTAAAACACAAACACTAACAATAAACTAAATTCTAAACTATCACTATAAACCAAGTTGGGCCTTATTCGTTCGACCCAACAACAATCCCTTAGCCCTATTATCAAAAGCCCATCGAGTTAACCCAACCCAAAGGCACATCACAGCCACTTAACCCATCAATTGAAGTGTTATATTTCACTTGCTTCCTTTCTTTCTTACCCGATCGGTACAATATTTCCTCAAAAACTCCCATGCAAAACTTAAAGCTCGAACATGACAGTTAACCAATAAAACCCAACTCTAATTTCACAACCCACCAACACCACGACCCCAAGATTATTCCACTAGTTCACCTTCATTCTTTCTCTCTTGCTTTGCTCTTAATACCCACTCGTTACCCATTTTTCCAATAGACTCGACATTAGTAATTATGTCAAGCACGACTTCGTTAAATATTACACATGCAAATGTGCCTCTTAACTAATTAATGTAATAACCAAAAACCCAACTAGAATTATCAGGGATTAGCACCATAATGAAACGGGATTTAATTGTCTCCCTTTCGAACCAAACATATCACCCAAGACCTCGACACAAAGCATTGTCATACTCCAACAATCTCCCACGACATACTAATTATACTACCAAGAAAATATCATGCTCCATATGCAAATGTAAACAAGAAACATGAAGTAAAATAAAACTTGGGATAATATGTGGTAATCGAATGAAGCAAGAAAGCAAACAAGTACTAGCAGCCAAATCACAACTACTCTTACACCTAAACTAACATACTATCACACAAGTGTCTTCTATCAACAGTACAATGCAATCATCAGTCAAGAAGTCAAACAAAATGTAGATATTTTCCCTATATAAGCCCTCTCATTCGCTCCTTTCTAATCTCTATCACCTATCACTTTCTATCAAATTCACCATATTCCTTAAACATCAAAGCCACTTTCTGTCTTGTATTTTGGCAGCAGACCCGATCCATTCAAGTTATATAATAACCATTCTAACTCACTATCCCTCATTGTGTTCGGTTTGAACCCCACAACCTCCTTCACACCCATTTCACTATCCAAATATCCTCATTTAAAACTACCCTTGTTCGACAGAAAACTCAACCAGTTCGAGTAAAGGAGTTTGAAGCAAGTGGGATTATTTTCATTTCGTGTTTCATTCGACAAACATTAAGTCCCCACCACCTTTCTCAAAGGTGTTGTAAGTTTCTTGTTCTCTCTTAAATATATACTCACATGCATGCTCACTCCACGCTACATTTCGAAACATGCATATCTCATTTCATTTCATATACCATACAGTCACCAACGTATCTCACCTTTAATATATAAACAAACCATGCATTATTATAATTCTTACTTAAATATGTATATAGTGGCACTCCATTTAGTTGCATGCTCATGTTATTCGAACATTAAGATATTCGAGCTCAACTGGTTATCAAAAGATAAAGGAAGCATGTCAAACCTTAACTTGATCGAACCAACCATGCCACGTTAACATATGACCATCTCATAAATGTCACCCTAATTCAACTTGAACTTGAATAATAAACCCCACGCCAAACCGGATAAAAAGAAACAGAAAGATATTCAAAATATTACTAGTTAGAAATTCACTCGATCAAGCCATTTCACGACTAAGTTAATACGAAACCCTTCACGCAAAACATAAATATTTTTGTCCTTCTCAATAGCTCACATGGCGAACTAAATATTTCGTGTTCTAAGATCCCTCCCATAACCCCGTCTCGACACTCAAAATAATTCCTTTTTATTACTACTCGACAAGTGCAAGAACTTAGAAAAGTTCATGGCATATTTCACTAAATTATTTCACTCGACCTACTAAAAAACCATTACTATATTTTCGAAATTTTGTATGTAATATATCTAGATTTTTAAATCACTCAATCGTCAAGCTAGCAAACTATAATTTTCAGGTTCTAAGTTCGATCCCATAAGATTGTTATCACGCCCAAAACAATGCATTTTGAATAGACCAACACTAGCACTCAATAAATATTTTCAGAAAATTTTATAACCATTCGGTTTGGGCCAACACCAAGCCCAACAAGGACTTTCGATAACGAGGCCCAACAGGCCCATAAAATATATTTTCAGAATCCTAAAAATAGCCCAAATCTAAGCCCAAAACAGTTTTCACGCCCTCGCCTCTAAAACTCTTAACGGGCCATGTTCCAAAACGTTAAATGGCCCATTAATGCAAAAATAATTTATTTTCTGAAATAATAAATTGAAATAAGTTAAAATAAACTTAGTAAATTTATAAAAATTTTCAGAATATTTTTCCCGTCATTTTTATACAAAAAGGACTAAAAATGTAACGCGACTTAACCGAAAAGGACTAAAACTGCCAAAACTGGAAACTAAAGGACTGAAGCTGTGAAAACAGTTGTAAAGGACTGAAATTGACATATTATTGAACTTCAAGCCTTATATGGACTATTGGACAATTATTGGACTATTATTGGACTACGGACTGAATAAGGACTAACGACGTAATGCGAACCACGGTTAGGGTAGAAAATGTAAAACCTGGAAAGATCAAGGACCAACTGTTATAACTTATCATTCTTATCTTATTTTTCATTTTTGCACCATATCTTTACTTCATATGCATATTTGCATTATATTTGCATGTTAGTTAATAGCGATAGAATTAATTCATAGTAATATTTCACTTACTCTGGGAATATACGATCTCACGAAAGTACGAGCATCATAAGCATATAACATCTTCATTCTCAATGATTAAATCGTTGAAAAATCATCATCCACCACTCATACACATACACACTAGAAATTAGTAAGATTCTCAGATATTTATATATTTACCAGGTGCTATATCGAAGTTACTATAATCATCTCTGAATTTAATTTCATCATCAGTAGCGCTTAAGGTGAGTCATGGCCTCACTTTTTAAACTCTTTATACTTTTTAAACTCCGTGAGGGGATACATGCTATAAATAAATCACAAGTATTTTTTTTTCTGGATGCTACCTGATTTGATATATGCCTAAGTTACCTTATTGCCACAAGACCCTTTTATCATGAGCCATTAATCACTGCGGTGAACGCGAATATAATGAATAGATCTATTAAGGACTGACAACCTATCCCACTAATACTAGGACGGAATGCTTTTTGCTAGTCGTATTAGTCGCGATACATTATATTTGAGAAAAATAGGAATTGGCAAATCACCTATTACACGAGGGCAAAATTTTCATCATTAATTTGATGATCACCTCCGTTTATGCGGTACTTTGTTAACATTTGCGTGTCATGAGACTTAGGGCAATATAATGAACTGCGATATCAATTTTTAAACTGATTGTATCTCAAAATGCAATCTTACTTGTGAATCAAACTGATATTTAAATTATAAACTCCATGATTTCACTCAACATTATGTTGACTTTTAAGCATGTATCTCAGGGAAATAGAGGAGCACGGCAAGGCATGGAGCAGGCATACCCTATCTTCAATAAATGGTGTAAAATAAAGTTGTAATCCAGTTAAAATAATGTTTCCTTGAAGAAACCTTAGCACTCTGATGTAATGTTTTTATAACTGGATTTGTATTATGGACCTATGTAAATTAAAAATGCCATCTTAGGCTGTTTTCTTATGATTTTGTTTTCGATCCTCACCGTAACACCCAGATAAATCTTCCGCTGCTATGTTTAAAATCTGGGGGTGTTACAGTTTGGCATCAGAGCTTCGGTTATAGGGAACCAAATGTTTTTAAACGTTGGACTATAACTACATTTTTCAAACAAATTAATTATACACCATGTTACCTTAAACTCTCCATGCCTGCTAGCTGCCGCGCTCGGTATGTTATACATTAGGATTATCGTATATAAGCCTCGGCATACTTGATAGTTACTGTGCACAACTAGATCATCTTATGTTTATAATACACCACTTGATGTTAGTAAGTTACTTATTTTACTATATATGGATTATTACAGTACTATGTCGTTTATCACCCACTTTAGTGTATCATCGGAGCCGGACTCCGAGGGATCACTAGCATCAGTCACGTCCCCCGTACTTCCCGATGCCGTAGTACCAGAGATTGTGCCCGACGCGATTGAGCCCTTTGTAGAGGGTAGAGCCGCCGCCGTATCTTTATTAGATGACCTTCATGTGCCAGCTTTGCCAGCACCTACGTTACCACCGCATTTTGTCTATGATACCTACTCTCCTTTCTATATACCACCCCCTGACGACTTGTACTATGAGAGTCAGCAATGGCTCCCTGCTGATGATTTACCCGAGCCCCATCATATTACACCACCATCACTACCTGACCATGTACTTGACGCACATACCCAGACATATCCACTACCACCTCGACAGCGGGATCCGATTCCTGCAGAGGATATTCCTTCATCGAGTAGACGTCGCATCTCAGACCAGATACACCCTCTTCACCCTCATTACCTTACCCTCCTGGTTTCACTCCCCCGGCTCAGACCCATGATGCTTGGGAAGGATTTAGACCAGTAGTCACCCACACCCTTATCCCATCCACAGTAGTGACACGACTCGAGAGTCACGGAGAGCAGATCGAGTCACTTCTTCGGATGATAGACCATGTGCCATTGGATTCCCCAGGGACTATCAGCGATACTCTGCATAGGTTGGCTTCCAACAGAGCAGTGATACATCAGTGCTTGAGACAGATGCAGACAGACTTGGCAGATACCCGATCCCACGCGATATCCTTACGTAGAGAGGGCCAGGACTTAGCTTGGGAGGCTCACTTGTCACAGCATAGAGCTGACACATTAGAGAGACTCATGGGAGACATACAGATAGAGCATCAGGCTGAGATACAGAGACTCAGAGACCAGATCTCAGAGCTCACGAGGCGTACGGATAAACCTGAGCAGTAGACATAGTTAGCATGATTGTATAGTTTGAGACATTGTAGTCTGCCGCATGTGGCAATTAATAAAGACTCTTGTATCGTTTTGTTGTAAAACTCAACTGATCAAGTTATTAATGTTGTAATGCTGGTAGTAATGTACTATATATCTGTTGACTTATGTATTATGGTTGTTCGTATGTATTGTAATTGTATCCAGACATGTCGTGATGTTACCTGTTATTATTATGATTCTCTAATTGTGTAAATATTGTAAAACCTGAACACATAAAATATGGTGACATGAAATTCAGTTTGTATAATTAAATTGATTGTTCCTTAACAATCCCACATCTGTAAATTGATAAATTGCAGAGACATCATAATTATGGGAAAATATTCAATTTAATTATCATTTCACACCATGATGACATTGTGCATATACTCAGCTATTCTATCCAAATTCTAAATCTGTATTCTTGTGCCATTAATAGAAAAATGGAACATAGCACACACGAAACTACCAACCAGACCGTAGCATTGACGCTTGATGAGGTTCGAAGAATGATTGATGAAGGCATCACCACAGCACGCGAGGCTGATGCATTAAACGTTCAAGCAATACTATGGGAGCAACAAATGAAAGTGAGGCATCTACTCCACGTAAATGCAATTACAAAGAATCTCGTGAGTTGTCAACCCACCACCTTCAGAGGAGTGGAAGGAGTGACTGAATTAGCCCAGTGGTTTGAGTGCATGGAAACGGTATTCATGAGAAGCAACTGTGCTGAAAACAATAAGGTCACTTTTGCCACCGGAACCCTAAGGGGAGATGCACTATCTTGGTGGAATGCTACTGTCAAAATAATGGGTGCCGAAGCAGCATACCAAATCTCTTGGACCGAACTGAAGAATAAAATGCTGGAGAAGTACTGTCCGAGAACGGAGATCAGAAAGCTTGAAGATGAATTTCACGAGTTAGTGGTGAAAAACTATGACGTCAGTGCATACAACCGAAGATTTCTAGAATTATCTCTTCTATGTCCACACATGGTATCTGACTTTTGAAAAACTGTTGGAAAAATATGTGGAAGGACTACCTTCAAGCATTGAAGGAGATGTTACCGCATCCAACCCAAAGACCCTTGAAGCCGCATTCGTGTTTGCTCAGCGAATGATGAATCGAGAGCTTAAACGAAGTGCTAAATCCACAGTCATTGGCCAAAAGAGGAACTATGATAACTTTGGCAGCAACAACCGGAACAGCAACAGTTATTACAATCACAACAGGAACTACCGCAACAATGACCGAAACAATCGCAACAGAGATTATCAACAAAGCCGAAATGACCGTCATCGTCAACAGAACCGTCGTCAAGAAGCCGCAAGAGCTTATGTGGCTGCACCTGCTGAAGGAAAAAGGTATATTGGGACAAAACCCCAGTGCAATCGGTGCAAGATGCATCATACGGGACCATGTACCGCCATCTGCGGTAACTGTCGAAGGATAGGTCATGTGACCCGAGACTGTAGAGCCACTGGAGCAAATGCGCACCCTGTAGCAGTAAAATGCCACGGCTGTGGTGAAACAGGTCATTATAAGAGTCATTGTCCCAAGAATGACAATCAGGTTGCCCGAGGAAGAGCTTATGTACTCGGAGATGGAAACATGCCACAGAATTCCAACGTCACCACGGGTACTTTCTTACTGAATCAACATAGTGCTAAGATATTATTTGATTCTGGAGCTGATAGGAGTTTTGTATCTACTTCATTTGCTTTACTGCTTAATATTGCACCCGTAGAATTAGATACCGCATACGAAATAGAAATAGCTGACGGAAAATTGTTAAACACCAACACTGTACTTCAAAACTGCACTTTAACCCTTCAAAACAAATCATTTCCAATCGATCTCATGCCCATCCAACTTGGAAGCTTTGACGCGATTGTGGGTATGGATTGGTTATCCAAACATCGTGCCCGAATCATTTGCGACGAAAAAGTTGTCCAAATCCCCATAGACAATGAAACGTTAATCGTTCGTTGTGATCACTACAAAACCCAACTCGATATCATCTCATACGTCAAAACGGTGAAATACATAAACAAAGGATGTCACGTCTTTTTAGTCCAAGTAACGGAGGATAAATCGAAGGAGAAAGAAAAGCGACTGGAAGAAGTGCCAGTTGTAAACGAGTTTGCAGAAGTTTTCCCCGACGACTTGCCAGGTATTCCACCCATCCGGCAAGTAGAATTTCGAATTGATTTAGTGCCTGGAGCAGCACCTGTTGCAAAAGCACCATATCGATTAGCCCCTTCCGAAATGAAAGAATTATCTGAGCAGTTGAAAGAACTGTCAGATAAAGGATTCATCCAACCCAGCTCATCACCTTGGGGAGCACCAGTCCTGTTTGTCAAAAAGAAAGATGGAACATTCAGAATGTGCATCGATTATAGAGAGTTGAACAAACTCACAGTGAAAAATCGATACCCATTACCAAGAATCGACGATCTATTTGACCAACTGCAAGGATCGAGTGTTTACTCAAAAATCGATCTAAGATCAGGATACCACCAATTAAGAGTCAGAGAAGAAGACGTTCCCAAAACAGCCTTTCGAACACGATACGGACATTACGAATTCCGCGTAATGCCATTTGGTCTTACCAACGCACCGGCAGTGTTCATGGATCTAATGAACCGAGTGTGTAAGCCATATCTGGACAAGTTCGTAATCGTATTCATCGACGACATTTTGATCTACTCACGTAACGAAAAAGAGCATGCGGAACATTTGAGAACCATTTTGGGTGTACTCAAACAAGAAAAACTGTATGCGAAATTTTCCAAATGTGATTTTTGGATCTCCACCGTTCAATTCTTAGGTCATATCATCAATAGTCAAGGTATTCACGTTGACCCCGCCAAGATCGAAGCAGTTAAAGGTTGGGCTTCGCCCACCACTCCAACTGAAATTCGACAATTTTTAGGACTCGCTGGTTACTATCGAAGGTTTATAGAAGGTTTTTCCAAAATCGCAAAACCTTTGACAGAACTCACCCAGAAAAACAAGAAGTATATCTGGGAAGAGAAACAAGAATCAGCATTTCAACTCTTAAAACAAAAACTCTGTGAAGCACCAATTCTAGCGCTACCCGACGAAAGCGAAGACTTTGTAGTATATTGTGACGCATCGCATCATGGTTTAGGTGCGGTACTAATGCAGAGAAACAAAGTCATAGCTTATGCGTCTCGACAACTCAAGAAAAATGAGGAAAATTATACCACTCATGATCTAGAACTAGGAGCGGTAGTATTCGCTCTTAAAATATGGAGACATTACCTATATGGTACAAAGTGTACGGTATACACCGATCACAAAAGTCTTCAACACATACTGGATCAGAAAGAGTTGAATATGAGACAGCGCCGATGGATAGAACTACTCAACGACTACGACTGTAAAATTTGCTACCACCCCGGTAAAGCGAATGTTGTGGCCGACGCGTTAAGCAGAAAAGAAAGAACCAAACCTCTTAGAGTTAGATCATTAGAAATGACAATTCATTCACCACTCCCATCTCAAATACTCATAGCCCAATCGGAAGCTCTTCAGGAAGAGAATCGAGCTCAAGAGAACATTAAGGGCATGCTAGAAACTGAGAATGGACTCATACGAAGATCCGATGGAATGTTATGCTTCAAGAAAAGATGCTGGATTCCTCTTTATGGAGGTATTCGAGATTTTATCATGCATGAATCTCACAAGTCTAAATATTCCATTCATCCTGGATCCACTAAAATGTACCAAGATCTCAAACAACTCTACTGGTGGCCAAACATGAAAGCCGACATTGCAACATATGTTGGAAAGTGTTTGACTTGTTCAAGGGTCAAAGCCGAAAGTCAGAAACCTTCTGGACCACTTGTACAACCGGAGATACCAGTTTGGAAATGGGAACGAATCACTATGGATTTTATTACCAAATTACCAAGGACGTCAACCGGATATGACACCATTTGGGTTATTGTCGACCGTTTAACCAAATCAGCTCATTTTCTACCTATCAAAGAAACTGACGAGTTAGACACACTCGCTCAGTTATACTTCAAAGAGATCATAATCCGACATGGAGTACCAGTCTCGATCATCTCAGACAGAGACAGTCGATTTACTTCAGGATTTTGGCAATCTTTGCAGAAAACCCTCGGTACTCAATTGGACATGAGCACCGCTTATCATCCTCAAACTGATGGACAAAGTGAAAGAACAATCCAAACCTTAGAAGATATGCTTAGAGCATGTGTGATTGACTTCGGAAAAGGTTGGGATAAACACTTACCATTGGTTGAATTTTTCGTACAACAACAGTTACCAAGCTAGCCTGAAGGCTGCACCTTTTGAAGCACTTTATGGGAGAAAGTGCAGATCACCTATCTGTTGGACAGAAGTTGGTGACATGCAGCTTACCGGACCAGAACTAATCCACGACACAACCGAGAAAATATTCAAAATCAAACATCGTCTCCAAGCCGCTCGTGACAGACAAAAGAGTTACGCAGACGTGAGGAGGAAACCCATGGAGTTTGAAGTCGGAGATAGAGTTATGCTAAAGGTTTCGCCCTGGAAAGGAATGATACGCTTCGGAAAGCGTGGAAAACTCAACCCAAGGTATATTGGACCATTTAAAATCCTCGAGAGAATTGGTCCAGTTGCCTATAAGTTAGAACTTCCAGAAGAACTCAGTAGGATACACCCTACATTCCACGTCTCTCAACTTAAGAAATGTCTATCGGACGAGACTCTCGTCATTCCGCTAAAAGAGATTAAACTGGACGACAAACTTGTATTTACCGAGGAACCCGTAGAGATAATGGATAGAGAAGTTAAGCAACTCAAGCAAAGCCGTATTCCTATTGTGAAAGTAAAATGGGACTCTAAGAGAGGACCAACGTACACATGGGAACGCGAAGACCAAATTCGTGAAAAATATCCCCATCTATTCCCGTAAACCACTCTTAATAGCCGTTTTAGACTTGAATTCCGGGACGGAATTCGAATGAGGGAGGAGTACTGTAAGATCCTGTGAAAAACCTTGTAATCAATCTCAGTGATTAATAATAATCTTGTATTACTATTTCCTAACGCCTATTTTTGCTAGAAATTTAAACTTTCGTTATTGTTATTAGTAGCTGTGCATTATATACACATATATATATATATATTAAACACACCGATACTAAAAATTATATCTCCTACGCAACAACACATTTACACAACGACAAGTAATCATATACATCTAATTATTTCACTACACTTAATCAAACTTAATATCACCTAATTCTATCTAACTAAAACACAAACACTAACAATAAACTAAATTCTAAACTATCACTATAAACCAAGTTGGGCCTTATTCGTTCGACCCAACAACAATCCCTTAGCCCTATTATCAAAAGCCCATCGAGTTAACCCAACCCAAAGGCACATCACAGCCACTTAACCCATCAATTGAAGTGTTATATTTCACTTGCTTCCTTTCTTTCTTACCCGATCGGTACAATATTTCCTCAAAAACTCCCATGCAAAACTTAAATCTCGAACATGACAGTTAACCAATAAAACCCAACTCTAATTTCACAACCCACCAACACCACGACCCCAAGATTATTCCACTAGTTCACCTTCATTCTTTCTCTCTTGCTTTGCTCTTAATACCCACTCGTTACCCATTTTTCCAATAGACTCGACATTAGTAATTATGTCAAGCACGACTTCGTTAAATATTACACATGCAAATGTGCCTCTTAACTAATTAATGTAATAACCAAAAACCCAACTAGAATTATCAGGGATTAGCACCATAATGAAACGGGATTTAATTGTCTCCCTTTCGAACCAAACATATCACCCAAGACCTCGACACAAAGCATTGTCATACTCCAACAATCTCCCACGACATACTAATTATACTACCAAGAAAATATCATGCTCCATATGCAAATGTAAACAAGAAACATGAAGTAAAATAAAACTTGGGATAATATGTGGTAATCGAATGAAGCAAGAAAGCAAACAAGTACTAGCAGCCAAATCACAACTACTCTTACACCTAAACTAACATACTATCACACAAGTGTCTTCTATCAACAGTACAATGCAATCATCAGTCAAGAAGTCAAACAAAATGTAGATATTTTCCCTATATAAGCCCTCTCATTCGCTCCTTTCTAATCTCTATCACCTATCACTTTCTATCAAATTCACCATATTCCTTAAACATCAAAGCCACTTTCTGTCGTGTATTTTGGCAGCAGACCCGATCCATTCAAGTTATATAATAACCATTCTAACTCACTATCCCTCATTGTGTTCGGTTTGAACCCCACAACCTCCTTCACACCCATTTCACTATCCAAATATCCTCATTTAAAACTACCCTTGCTCGACAGAAAACTCAACCAGTTCGAGTAAAGGAGTTTGAAGCAAGTGGGATTATTTTCATTTCGTGTTTCATTCGACAAACATTAAGTCCCTACCACCTTTCTCAAAGGTGTTGTAAGTTTCTTGTTCTCTCTTAAATATATACTCACATGCATGCTCACTCCACGCTACATTTCGAAACATGCATATCTCATTTCATTTCATATACCATACAGTCACCAACGTATCTCACCGTTAATATATAAACAAACCATGCATTATTATAATTCTTACTTAAATATGTATATAGTGGCACTCCATTTAGTTGCATGCTCATGTTATTCGAACATTAAGATATTCGAGCTCAACTGATTATCAAAAGATAAAGGAAGCATGTCAAACCTTAACTTGATCGAACCAACCATGCCACGTTAACATATGACCATCTCATAAATGTCACCCTAATTCAACTTGAACTTGAATAATAAACCCCACGCCAAACCGGATAAAAAGAAACAGAAAGATATTCAAAATATTACTAGTTAGAAATTCACTCGATCAAGCCATTTCACGACTAAGTTAATACGAAACCCTTCACGCAAAACATAAATATTTTTGTCCTTCTCAATAGCTCACATGGCGAACTAAATATTTCGTGTTCTAAGATCCCTCCCATAACCCCGTCTCGACACTCAAAATAATTCCTTTTTATTACTACTCGACAAGTGCAAGAACTTAGAAAAGTTCATGGCATATTTCACTAAATTATTTCACTCGACCTACTCAAAAACCATTACTATATTTTCGAAATTTTGTATGTAATATATCTAGATTTTTAAATCACTCAATCGTCAAGCTAGCAAACTATAATTTTCAGGTTCTAAGTTCGATCCCATAAGATTGTTATCATGCCCAAAACAATGCATTTTGAATAGACCAACACTAGCACTCAATAAATATTTTCAGAAAATTTTATAACCATTCGGTTTGGGCCAACACCAAGCCCAACAAGGACTTTCGATAACGAGGCCCAACAGGCCCATAAAATATATTTTCAGAATCCTAAAAATAGCCCAAATCTAAGCCCAAAACAGTTTTCACGCCCTCGCCTCTAAAACTCTTAACGGGCCATGTTCCAAAACGTTAAATGGCCCATTAATGCAAAAATAATTTATTTTCTGAAATAATAAATTGAAATAAGTTAAAATAAACTTAGTAAAGTTATAAAAATTTTCAGAATATTTTTCCCGTCATTTTTATACAAAAAGGACTAAAAATGTAACGCGACTTAACCGAAAAGGACTAAAACTGCCAAAACTGGAAACTAAAGGACTGAAGCTGTGAAAACAGTTGTAAAGGACTGAAATTGACATATTATTGAACTTCAAGCCTTATATGGACTATTGGACAATTATTGGACTATTATTGGACTACGGACTGAATAAGGACTAACGACGTAACGCGAACCACGGTTAGGGTAGAAAATGTAAAACCTGGAAAGATCAAGGACCAACTGTTATAACTTATCATTCTTATCTTATTTTTCATTTTTGCACCATATCTTTACTTCATATGCATATTTGCATTATATTTGCATGTTAGTTAATAGCGATAGAATTAATTCATAGTAATATTTCACTTACTCTGGGAATATACGATCTCACGAAAGTACGAGCATCATAAGCATATAACATCTTCATTCTCAATGATTAAATCGTTGAAAAATCATCATCCACCACTCATACACATACACACTAGAAATTAGTAAGATTCTCAGATATTTATATATTTACCAGGTTCTATATCGAAGTTACTATAATCATCTCTGAATTTAATTTCATCATCAGTAGCGCTTAAGGTGAGTCATGGCCTCACTTTTTAAACTCTTTATACTTTTTAAACTCCGTGAGGGGGATACATGCTATAAATAAATCACAAGTATTTTTTTTTTTTCTGGATGCTACCTGATTTGATATATGCCTAAGTTACCTTATTGCCACAAGACCCTTTTATCATGAGCCATTAATCACTGCGGTGAACGCGAATATAATGAATAGATCTATTAAGGACTGACAACCTATCCCACTAATACTAGGACGGAATGCTTTTTGCTAGTCGTATTAGTCGCGATACATTATATTTGAGAAAAATAGGAATTGGCAAATCACCTATTACACGAGGGCAAAATTTTCATCATTAATTTGATGATCACCTCCGTTTATGCGGTACTTTGTTAACGTTTGCGTGTCATGAGACTTAGGGCAATATAATGAACTGCGATATCAATTTTTAAACTGATTGTATCTCAAAATGCAATCTTACTTGTGAATCAAACTGATATTTAAATTATAAACTCCATGATTTCACTCAACATTATGTTGACTTTTAAGCATGTATCTCAGGGAAATAGAGGAGCACGGCAAGGCATGGAGCAGGCATACCCTATCTTCAATAAATGGTGTAAAATAAAGTTGTAATCCAGTTAAAATAATGTTTCCTTGAAGAAACCTTAGCACTCTGATGTAATGTTTTTATAACCGGATTTGTATTATGGACCTATGTAAATTAAAAATGCCATCTTAGGCTGTTTTCTTATGATTTTGTTTTCGATCCTCACCGTAACACCCAGATAAATCTTCCGCTGCTATGTTTAAAATCTGGGGGTGTTACATGCTAGGTTTTCTAGTGACCTTAACGAATTCAGTACGATCCGAATTACGAGCTTTTTGTTCATCAACAGTACCTGCGGATCCCTTGGGTATAACAGGCAGATCCAAAATTTTGGATCCATCGGATCCGTGGGTGTCTGACTCAGTTGGAACAGTTTCTTTTTCTTTCATTGTTTGTTTCTTAAAGTCACTTAAGCTTCCTAGTTTCATAAAACCTAGTCCGATTTTATCAAGAGGTTCATCTATACAGCTTATGTTTTTATCAAACTTTTTAAACTTAGAATTTTGCTTAATGAGATCTTCCTGTGTGGTTTTAAGAGTTTCTAATTCTAGTTTAAGTTCTTGACAAGAGACATTGGTTTCTTTACTATTTGTACCCTTTTTCATTCGTATCTCTTTTTCTTTAAAATAATAAACTTCGTTTTCTAAAAGCGTCGTTTTGGTTTTTAAGAACTTATTTTTGTTTATGATTTTTAAAGTGATATCACACAGTTTGTTATATTCTACTTCTAAGGTTTCATCATCTATAGAAGAATATGACGAGTCAGAGTGTACCTCTTTTGTGTCATGAGCCATGAGAGTAACTTCGTCATTCTTAGGCTCGTTGTCATCACCTTCACTATCACTCCAAGATCCACTAACAAATGCTCTTTGAGACTTGTTCTTTGGAGGCTTTGGACATTCTCCTATTAGGTGACTAGAATCCCCGCACCTATAACATTTCCTATCTACCTTTCCTTTCCTATCATCACGGTCTTTCAGGAAGGATTTCCTTTCTTCACGAGGTGGTCTTACAAACTTCCCTCGTCTCCTAAAGAATATCTTGAAATCTCTTACGACCATGGCATACTCTTCGTCTTCGCTACTAGAACAAGACTCTTCATCATCACTTGGTTCTACCCTAGCTTTCAAGGCAATGGACTTCATCTTCTCCTTTTTGCCTTTAACTATTTCTGAGTCTTTTTCCATCACCATCTCGTGAACTTTGAGATTTCCAATGAGCTCGTCCAGTGTCATGCTTGAAAGATCCTTAGATTCTTCAATAGCCGTCACCTTTGCTCTCCACTTCGGATGGAGTGCTCTTAGAAATTTCCTGACAAAATTCTTACTAGAAAAAGATTCATCAATTTCTTTAAGAGATGTAATAATAGTATTAAACCTAGCAAACGCGCTATCAATGGTCTCATCTTTAGAGATAACAAATTGTTCATATTGTTGAACAAGAAGATCAATTTTGTTATCTTTGACTTGTGAGTTCCCTTGATGAGTGATAATCAATGATTGCCAAATATCCTTAGCCGTTTTGCACATAAAAACTCTTTCATATTCTTTCTTAGGTAAAGCGTTATAAAGCATCATTTTGGCTTCGTTATTTTTAGCTATCAATTTCTTTTGCTCATCACTGTGATGAGTAAGAGAAGTACATTCATCTCGACCACCTGAAATATTATTACTTATGGGCTTGTAATCACCCTCTACAATTATATACCATAGATCTATGTCCTTTGACTTTACATATGTCTCAAAGCGGTTTTTTCAGTATATGAAACAATTTGGTTCAAATAGTGGTGGTCTTTGCATAGATTGCCCTTCTTTAAAGTTTTCAAAATCCATTGATCGTTTCAAGTTTTAAAATACAATATATTTGAAAATCTTGAGTAAGGTAGCTCTGATGCCAATTGTGGAAAACTAGAAGAGGTGTTGAATAGTTTTGCCGTTTTAAAATATTAATTTGCTTTGTGACTTATCATGATTTCAAAGTAAATATACACAAACAAGCAATATAAGTTAAGTAAGTAAAGAAAGGAATGATCAAACCACACAACACGGATATTTATAGTAGTTCGGCTACAAGGACTCTCTTCCTTGTCCTACTCCACTCCTCGAGCCTCTAACTCGAGAGTTTTTCTTCACTAAGAAACAAACTCCCTTCTAGGCGGAGAAAACCTTTTACACGTCACTTACTCTTTATCCAGTACTAAGCAAAACACCGGGTTCTTTACAAGGGTACAACCACTCCTGTTGGTTCTTTAACAAGGGTACAACCACTCCCGACACTCTTTGTGTTTTAAGGACTAAAACACTAACCAAACTCTACTGAATAAAAAGTATAACAATGATGTGTGAACACTAACAAATCACACAGTATCTAACACTTGCAACAGTATGTATGTTGAAGCTTGTATGCTTGATCTTCTTTGCTACAAAAGTAAGATCAAAATGAAATGAATGAATGATATGGGTTAGTGATGTATAAATGAATGAATATATGTTTTAAGCTATATGAGTGATAATGTGCCTGAATGATCAGCTTGCTATTTATAGGCAAAGCTGATCAACAGGTGGCGGATTTGGCGGATCCTTTAATTTGGATCCGCCCTTGTACTGGTTTGGATCCGCGGGTACAGGACAGCTAAGACTTCAACAAATCTTTCCATATCTTCCCATATCTTCCAAAGTCAACTTTGTTGCTTAAGAATCTTTTCAAAATATTTCAAATCTTCCTAAGATTTTCTAATGAGGTATGCCATGATGTCATGTGTTAATATTTCTAATTTAAGAAATAAAAGTAAAACATGTAAATGTAAAATGTATGTAATGTGTAAAATGTGCTTATAAAAGACTTGTTACTATAAATTCAAAAGACTTAATCTTATATTTATGCCTTGGTTAAAGATATACTTTGTGATTGTCATTAACAAAATTAAGCAAAGATCGTAAAATATAAATAACGTTTTTAGGACGATATTTGTATTAACAAGACGGGACCCAGAAGTTGGTTCTGCCATATCCGCCAGATGAAATTCGTTAACAGTGGGCATTTTAAACTACCCGAAACCCGTTGAAATCCCAAAAATTATCCTAAATCATATGTAATTAATTAGTTGTGATTGTTTAAAAACAAAAACACAAGTTCTAACACCTGATAATACATAGATCAAACTTATGAAATTGAACTTACCATAAAAGGATGTTAAGCCAAACGGTGGCTTAAACACGAAAATCGATAATAACACGTGTTATCGTCCTGTAAAGTTATGTTAGTTCACAGAAATGTATCACACCAACATAATATTCTAAGAACATAAGAATTCAACACATCATTGTCTTGAGATTGTCTTATACCAAACATCCCCTAACCCTCACTTCTTGTTGAGCTTTTTGTTGAGCTTCATGATCCACCGTCCAATGTTCTTCATCATTCCTCGAGTTTGAAGAAACTCCTCAGATTGGTTGTCGATGGGAGGAAGTTGACTCATGTACTCGGGTGGAGGAATCCTAGAATTTGGCAAACGATCATCCTCGCTAACCGATGATGAGGTGGGAGGATGAGCTCGTTTTCCTCGTGCTACGGCTACCCTATGATCACTAAGTGGTACAAAGGTGTGTTGAATCTTGGTGTAGTCGGGAACGGAACCTCTAGCATTTCGAGGAATGGGTGCAAAAGCTCTATAAAGACGGGTGAGAAGCATCCCATAAGGCATTGCGGTGGTTCCTAAGACTAGAATATCGGCCATTCTTTTGGCGATATAATAGGTGAGGTTGAATGGTTGGTGGTTTGACACACAATAGAGCATGTAGCAAAGACTTGCGTTGACATGGTCCCTATTTCCCCATGGTGCTAATCACGTTTGCCCTAAGAACTTCCTCTAGCTTCTTGAATTGGGGCCTAAGTTCGTTTAGCTCCATGCCAAATGGTTCTCGATCTACCTCTCGACCTCGACTAGTCCTAGTGTGGGCTGTCCTATGTACAAAAAGATAAGGACGGATGTCCTCTTTTGGGGTTAAAGGAGTGTCGTATGGTTGTGTACGGTCAAGGTTGGAATCGAGGATGGACAATGACCATTTGTCTGAATAAAAGCAAGTTCCTTGATTTGGAACCCCTAAGACTTCTCCAAATTGGTCTAGAGGGATGTTGAATTGATTTTGGTTTACTTTGAAATGGATGTTCATGTAACCATAATCATTTGTGCTAAGACCTACACTTGCATAGAATTCTAGTATGAATCTAGGGATTATGGGTTCATCGATATCTAGGAGACAATCGAATTGGTTGCGGCAAGTTGTTCTCTAAGAATGGTTCCTTCTAGGAATGAGGGGTCTACGGTTCTACCCTCATGTACATAGCATTTTTCTAAGGCTTTAAAGATTTCAACTTGGTCCTCAGTGAGTCCTTTGGTTTTATGGTGTTTAGGTAGGTATTTGACGGTTTCTTTGTGATCATAATAAGTCGCGGGAGGCATGATTATCGTAGACACAAAAATGACATAGTTTAGTTAAAATTATCGAAAATACGTATATAGATTTCTAGTGTGTGCCTATATGGGGACAATGTGGAGGTGCGGTTATCTCGACTCTTTTTGATGCATGAAAAAATTTTGTATGTAAGTTTTATGATAAAACTAGAGATAACCCAAATGCTCCTACTTCAATGTGGCTACGATTGAATGTACCCGAAAATACATATTACTTATGTATTTCCTTTAGCATTCATGAGATATTATGCAAGTGATGTTTAAAACATAACGTTTTGTATTTGTATGAACAATGTTCAAAAACCGTTTTTCCTAGTCGTGAGAAGATTTTGATAAAAATTTCTCATGGGGTTTTTGATGAATTATGATAATGTCCTACAAGATGCAATTCCTAACTAAAGAAAGCATGATTAGTGATGCAATTCAGTAGATATGTTTCATGATTTTACTAAAAATATGCATAAACCCCAAGTTTTGATTTTGTGCATGAAATATAAATCCTAGACTCAGATCAGGAATGTAGATGTGATTAGGATACTTACAGAGATAGTTAAATCACAAATTGGTGGAAGGAGATGACCTAAATTGTGAGTTTGGTTGATTTTGAGTCGAGTTCCAGTAGTTGGTATGTTTTTAGGAGTTGTGATACACAGTACATGTTATTTATTTATTATACAAATAAACTGACTCAGGGGGCCGCGGATCTGGCGGAACCAAAACAAGGGGTCCGCCCTTGTTGTCGGTTGGTTCCGTGGATCAGGCTCAGGTTTTTGGTTTTTGGTTAATCTAAGGTTCAAGCTAAGGTTTTATCTACTCACTAGGTTCCATTAGTCCTAAACCAAGTCTAAGAAAGTTAAAGGGTGCTCTCTTAAGAGGTTTAGTGAGGATGTCGGCATTGTTGTCCTCTGAGAAAATTTCTCGATTGAGATGTTTCCCTTCTGAACATTGTCGCGTAGGAAGTGGTGATGTATTTCTATGTGTTTGGTTCTAGCGTGTTGGACTGGATTTTTGCTAAGGTTGATAGCTCATTTATTGTCGCAAAGAATGGGAATTTCGTTGAGTCCAATTCCATAGTCGACGATAGCTTGTTTCATCCACAGTGCTTGTTGACACGCCTTTCCTGCAGACACGTACTCGGCTTCAGTTGTTGATATTGCTAGGGCCGTTTGTTTCTTGACAAACCATGAGGTGAGACAATGCCCATCAAAAGCACAAATACCACTTGTACTTTTTCTATCGACATAGTCACCGGCATGGTCTGAGTCGGCATACACTATGGTTTCCATACCCATTCCTTTGGGATACCATAATCCTAAATGTGTAGTACTGATAACGCTCATTTTGTACATGTTTTTATCGCGTTATTTGTATGTTTTTGCATATTATTTAGTTATGTTTATGATCTTTTTACGCTTAAAAGTTGTTAAGGATGTGTTCAAGTCTAGTTACAAGGAAATATCAAGAAAGACGAAGAAAAGCTACAAAAATCAAGAGAATATTGATGAAAAGCTAGTCAACAAAGATATTGATTCATGATATGATTATTTTCGTTGTACATGAGAAGGATGAAAAGATGAAGTCAAGATTAAGTGCTAAAAAGTGTGTTAAAAGTTGAAGTTATATGCTAGCTTAGAGTTGAAATTTATGTGCAAGAATCGGTCTCAACCCAAGGTTCACAAATCCCAACCTAAGGTTGAAGCTGAGATTCAAATCCAAGGTTCAAGAAACTCAACCTTAGGTTCAGCAGACATTCCAAACCGCAGGTCCATAGTCCAAACTGGAGGTTGAGAAAATTCTGAGATGAAGAGTTGCATTAACTCTTAGCTTTAACCACTATTATGACTAGAGTCTGATCATTACCCTCTCTTTTATGGATATTCAAGGCCTAAATCAGTTTTTGGGGAAGAATTCAATTATAAATAAACCCCTAAGCACCCCATGATAAAAAACAACACTTACAATCAAGCCTTACACCATAAGGACTTGATCACATTACTTACTAAACCCAAAAGAGCTTAATAATCTCTGCCATTCTCAAGAAAGATTCCAAGTAGAAACAAAGGAAGAGTTGGAGATACTTGTTAGAAGAGGTGAAAGATTCCCTTGTTCAATTGGAGGCCCTAAGGAGTGCTATAACTCTTTTATTACTTATTGTAATCTTACTTTTGGGTAATTTTCTTTACTTTAAATAATCATGTTAAACCATTTGATGTTAAATGCAATGATATGTTTTATGATGATGCTTGTTATGGAATAATTTGTGATGCTTGTTTGGGAATGAGGTGACTTTCGTATGAATGTTGGATGTTTAGTCGGTTAGAAAAAGTTATTATTTTCATGAGTTTGTTTAAATATAATTCGTGTTCTAAAACTTGTTGGTTAAACATTATTGGATTTAAGGGTTGAAAAGATTTCTAATATTGTTTGATTCCAAGAAGTTGGTGCACAAATGGATTGGTATTTGATAAGTGACGAATATTAAGTATGCAAGTTTTAAATGAATTCGGAAATATTTAATCACGAGATTGGGTTGAAAAGACTCGTAAGAACTAATTTAACTAATCATCTTTTTCATACATTTGATCACAAAAAGAGCTAGTGTAATGGGATGAGAGTAGGCCGAAAGGACTCACCCGTGAAACTAGTAGAAACATGGATTTTCTTGTTATGACCCATTGACTAGAAGTCCTTGTGAAAATTGACATGTGCCTTCTAAGTTTCACCCAAACATGTTCAACATTCTATCACGATTAGTCATTGTTCCTAAACAAGTATTTGTGTGTTTGATTGATTTGATTTGAAACCATTGTTTGTTTAATTACTTTATAGTGCTTAAGAGCGTGACAATCTTGAGTACTATTTCTTTTGCTATTATCTACATTGCTTAAACCAAAACTAGTAGTCTCTTGGGACGATCCTATCGAACGAGTATACTTGCTCGTATGTGTTTCTTAAAAAACGGTAAAAAGGTATTTTATAAATTTAAAATTTGAGTGAAATTAGGATATAATATATACACCTTATCAGAACGCACATCAAGTTTTTGGTGTCGCTGCTGGGGACTACTACTTCTTTTTAGTTTAGTTTAGTTTAGTTTAGTTGTAAATAGTAGCATAAAGTTTGTTCTTATTATTTGCATGATTTTAGAGTTTATTTCATGTTTGCTTGTGTGGTTGTTTGATTGTTTGGATAATGATTGTTAAGTGTTTGCTTTGTTCTAGTTTCAATGTGTTTCTCTTGTCTTTATTTTTATTCGTTCTCGAGTTAAGTTATAAAAATATAAAAAAAAAAGAAGAAAAATAAAATTTTTGAAAAATTTTTTTTGCTGGAAACCGTGCGGTTCAACTTTCGACCGCCGGTTTCAACCCTTCGACACTAAGAAAAAAAAATTTCACCTGAACCGCCGGTCCAACCTTTGACCGCGGCGGTTCAGCTCTCGGTAAAACTTTTCAAATTTCAAACCGCCGGTCTGAAGCTCGACCGCGCCGGTTTGAGCCTCGGTAAAAACTTTTCACAACCCAAACCACCGGTTTGGGTGTGAACCGTGTAAAAAAAAAATTAAATTTTATTTTCTTTGTTACTCTTTTATTTATTTTAATTATTATTTAGTTTATTTAGATTTGTTCTAGATTTTCGTATGATTTCTTTTTCAAGTTAATTAGTTTTTACTAACCCCTAACGTTTATTTTGGATGTGTTGTCTATGAATGTTTAGCTTATTTTTAGTTATAGATTCATCTAGCGAAGTGTCGGCTTACATGGAAAAATTGGAAATGGAATTGATGGATGATGGAGATGTTATGTCTAGGATGGAGAAAATGGTGGATTTGGAAAAGGTGAAGTTGCAAGCGAAAGGAAAGGAAGTTGAACATATTGAATATGAACATGAAAAGCCTCGGGTGGTTACTTTTACCCGTGCCAAGTTAAGAGAATATGACGAGCCAAGTATGAGGTATTCCACACCTTGTGGAATAGAAGGATTAGGAGCTTGGGATGCGGAATGTAACCTTGGACAAAATGATAGTTATGTAACCTTTGCTTTTTATGAAAAGTTTGGAAATGGGAAATATGAAATAGACAAGTATAATAGGAGAATAGCACGGGATGTGAAAATTGACATTCATGGCTATACCTTTGCTATGGATTTGATTATTGATGAGTATGAAGATACGACGGATCCTTCCGTTGTATTTGGGAGAAATTTCTTGTTAGCAACAAAGTGCACCATTGATTTCGGTTTAGGTGAAATGCAAGTTAAGGTTGGAGAGTTACAAGATGATAAAGATGTTAATTGGCTAATTGAACAAATGGAGGAATTTTGTGAAAATGAAGATGATATTCTTGGGAGCATGGAAATGGTGAAAATGGGAAAAGCTACTCGTTTGAAACAAAAATACCCACCTTTTAAAGGTCTCGTACCTTCACCGTCATCATTACCACGACCCACCACACTAATCAAAGGAGAAAGTTCTTCTAACCAAACATCCTCACCAAAAGAAAAACCAACTAAAGAACCCATTGATGAAGCAAAATGTGTTGAGGAGATTACTACAAAGTTTAAAGAATTGCTAAATGAAAAACCAATACTTCATGTGTTGGAACACTATGCTCACTATAGGAAGTTGTTGGATGAAATTTCAGTGGAAAAAATGAAACTTGATAAGAAGAATGAAATTGAAAAAGAAGAAGAGGAGAAGGTGATGGAGAAAGGCTTACCTAAAAAGAAAGAAGATCCGGGTAACTACCTTATTCCACTAAAAGTGAATGGAATCATTGCAATCAGTGCCTTGGCTGATACGGGGGCGAGTGTTAGTATAATGCCTTATAAGCTTTACAAGATTATGGAGTTGGGAAGAGCTTATCCTTCCAATGATGTGTTGTTGATGGCAGATAATACCATGGCAAAGGCTTATGGTAAAGTGAAGAATGTGAGATTACAAATAGGATTCCGAACATATTTATGTGATTTTTTTGATTTTGCATGTACCTATTGATAAAGAGACATGTATGTTGGTTGGACGCCCATTCTTGAGTACGATATGAGCAATAATTGATAATGGGAAAGGAACTATGGAGATTGATGATGGAGTGGCTAGAAGGATTTACCAGGCCAAGAAAAGAAACAAAGTTCTAGCAGATGAAGAATCAGATGAAGAAGATTGGTTGGATGTATTTGATATTAGCCATGACAATGAAGGTAATCCAAAATATGGAAAAACAGCCCCATCGTTTGATCATATTGAAGATGATATGGAGAGAGAATTGGCTATGGAGAATTACTTCAATCATTTCAAGAACATTATAGTGTACAAGAAGATGGTTGATTTCCTTGGTTCTATGCTAATTAAGCTTAAAAATATTGAATGGACATCGGATGGGTATAGCAAATATCAAAAGGTTGAAGGTGACAATGATTGGCACACTAAAATAGAGATTACTAGTCCGGGTGGACTCCGTTTTACTCGGGAATTCAAAACAAAGGAAACTGATAGAGTTCTTTCGGGGAAATTTCATTCGGAGGATATTCTAAGGTTTGGGAGTTATTTTGATTAAAGGAAGCATGTGATGTGGAAGAATAAAGAAGCTTATTACTAAGCTTTTGCTCATTTTGTCCCTTATGAGTTTTATCTTGTTTACTTATCGCTTATTGATCTTATTATGTTTTGCACTTCTTTGTTAAGTTGAGTGTGTTTTAGCTATTAAGCTTATTAAGTTATGATTAATAAGAAGTACTTAAGTTTGAGTTTAGTTGTTTTAATTTATGTAGTTTGTTTAATTTAAGTTCAATGAAATGTTGGAAGTGTATTTGAGTTGTGGTGATTATTGGAAATGATTAAGGAATGAAAGAACGTTTTTGTTTGAAACGAGTTTTGTATTCAAAATTTTTTACAAACCAACGGTTGAGAACCAAACCCATGGTTGAAGTACCCAACCTACGGTTGAGTCTTCATTTTTTGCGAAGAAACAAAAAAAAAAAAAAAAAAAAAAAAAAAAAGAAAAGAGAAGAAAGAAAAAAACACCACAATCACCAACCATTCTCATCATTCCAAGATTGAAGTTTAGTCATCAAATTAAAGTTCTAGCAATCCTATGGCACCAAAAAGGGTAAGTAACACCATCCAATTACTTTGCATTGTTCTTAATTCGAATTTGATTTTTAGGGTTCTTAATTGGGTGAATTTGATAGAGTTCAAATTAATTGAAATTACTTGATGGGTTTACTAGAGGATTGGTGTAAGGATTGATTGGAAGTGGAATTAGATGAAATGGTTAAGAATTGAAAGAGAATTTGATGTTCTAAGATCTAGGGTTTATATATGTCGAATTTTGAGGATTTTTTTAATCAAGATTGATTGGGTTTATTGTAGTATATGATTAAGAGTTAGTGTTTGCATGCTATTTGATTAATTATATGGACCACTACTTTGTTTGAATTGTTTTTGATTGTAAGATTCTCGAAATTGAGAAGTGAAGGAGATAGAGGAATAAGCACTTAAAATAAGCACTAATAAGCAAATGGAAGAAGGAGTAAAATGTGGATAAGTTTCAAATTAAAAAAAAAAAAAAAAAAAAAAAAAAAAAAAAAACTGCTGCTGCAAACCGCCGGTCGGAAGTTCCAACCGTCGATCGAGGAACCCAGAAAAACAAGGAAAACCGCCGGTCCAAGGGTAAACCTTAGTGGTTCAATTCTCAAAAAAACTAAGTAAAAAACCAAACCGCCTGTTCAAGGGTGAACCGCGGCGGTTCAACCCACGTTAAAAAAAAAAATTGTATTTGTTTTGCTAATTTACCTTACATTCTGACCTTTAGTTCCAATATTTCTCGTGTGCTTGTTTTGTTTGTTTTGTAGAAATGTGTTCGTAAAGTAGAAGAAAACCCCTTGATTGCATTACACATGCGACAAGGTCGTCAAGCAAGGGATGTTAACCTTATGCCGGTAACAAGTGAACATTTGAGGTGGAGCAAATTAAGTAAAGAAGCAAAAGCTTGTTACAATAGCAGGTTAGCAAAGTTGCAAAGAAAAGAAATTGCGGTACCAAAGCTAGTAAGTTGGAGTTTAATGAAAGAATATAACCTTAATAAGACTCTTGAGAAATTATGGGAGGTTAATACGGAATCTGAAAACGGAGTTTTTGAAGATTTTTGTTTGGAATACGCAATTAGGGTGAAGGAAAAGCAAATTTGTAGAGAATGGTGTCTAGAGTTCTTCGCCACCATCTATTTCAACCAAGAGGTGAGTGACATTATGGAGGAGAAATGTATTTGGTTTAGGTGGTGTGGGAACGATCATGCATTTACTTTGCCAGAATTTGGGCAATTACTTGGGTTGTATGATGAGAATGACCTTAAACATGAAGAGTTTGAGGAACATCTTTCTAAGTTGGAAAAAGAACCACCGAAGTATGTTGGTAGGAAGATATGGAATGAGATAGGAGATCCCAACAGTGGGAGATTTAAGGAAACGGAGATACATTCATCGATGGCTCGGCTTCTACACAAAATTATTGTGAACTCGTTTGTGCACAGAGGACATAGTCAAGATAAAGTCCATGGACCGGACTTGTGGATAATTGAGATGATTATGGATCCAAATAGGAAGATGAATGTGGTTTGGACTTTGGCGGTTTACTTGTCAAAGAGGGCAACTATCATTTCTGAGCATGGTTTTATAAATGGGGGCCATTATGTGACTAAGATTGGAAAAAGTTTGGGATATGATACGTCTAGTGAAATGAAGAAGATAACGGTGATAAAGGAGTGTGAAAAGCTTGATAAAATGAATTTGAAAGAGTTGCTTGATGATGATAGGATGTGTTTGGTTGATCAAATTGTGAATCTGATTCGTAACCCACCACCACAACAACCTCAACAACAACAAAATATTGGAGAATCTTCGGGGTTGAATTCGAGTTGGGGTGATTGGCATGAAAATTTGCCACAAGTGGAGAGAAGAGATGTTTGGAGAGACATGACGATGATGAGGATTGGACACCAAATGGACTATTTTGCACCAATTCTCACGCACCTTGGACTGCATAGTGAACCACCTTATTCTTTCCCAATGACGTATGCACCAATTAGTGTTCCACCTTACCCATACCCATATACACCTTATCCATCAGAACATGTACCTTACCCAACGTCTAGCGGATATCAAGGAAATGATGGGTACAATGTCAACCAGGAGGGTTTCGCGGGGTATTATTCTACTAATGCAGGAACACAAGGTTTTGAAGTTGGAGCATCATCGGGTGGATTAGGATTTGGAACGTTGGTTAACTATCCAGGTGACGATATGGAAGATGAATGATTATGATTATCATTCGAGATTATGTGATGTGATGAACAATTTTTCTATTTCATTCGTACTTTATTATTATTATGTTATGTAGGATTATAATTGTTCTTATGTTTTAGAACTATGTCTATTTTTTTTAGGATTTTAAGGTATTTTGTTTATTAGTATTTTTTCATATTGTTTTTGTGTTTTTGTGTTTGTTTATTTTTCAGGTTTGAGATACCATGAAATCATCGCTCGTTCATATGGTTGGTCTATTTTGGAGTTTGGAGTTCCCAACTCATGCGTTTAACACCAAATATGGATCTCGCATGATTTCTCGGTGATATCATTTACTATTCTATTTTCCATATTTCCTTTACTTTGAAGTTAATTTTTCACATTGAGGACAATGCAAAACTTAAATGTGGGGGAGGGAAGTGAATAGTGAAAATGATCCCATTTTAAATTTTTGTAACTATTTTGGAATCTGTTTTATTTCCCTTAAGGAAGTAGTTATTTTTACACATAAAAGATGATATATAATTGAAACAACTTGAAATTTTGCCAATAGAATAAAATGGCAATTTGAAATTTTTAACGAATCTCGGTTAAGTGAAACGATCTGTTCTTAGGATTGATAACATTACTTGTGCATTTTTAGCCTATTCTACCAAATTGGTGAGGATTTGAGCCTATCATTTGAAGCATATATTTTCTAAGCTTAAATTCTATTTTCTTGCTAAGAGTGTGCCGGTGATTGAATTGATTCTAGAACTTGTGCTTGTCATACATTACGAATTCCAAAGTAAGGTTACATTCGTGTGATATAAATGAATTTAAGTGATAAGAGGCAACTTAGGAATTAAACCAAATGGCCTTCCATTTTCATATATTGATATATTAGCTAGCCGAATTGGTTAGTTAACCACCTTTTATGGACCCATTTGTTAGTGCTCATTTTTAGCACTAGATACCCTTAGAACACCCTTTGAGCCTATCTTTTCATTTTTGTTACATCCAGAAAAAATACAAAAAGATTTTGCACCTTTAAACTTTAGCATTACCTTTTTAGTCAAGTCGAATCGATGAATTACTTGTTGTTGATCAGAAGAAGTTTTTGATGATTATGAGCTTACACTTTGTATTTCGGATATACCTTTCTAACGAAGACGAAGGTAGCTACTTCTTATTTGTATCTTTTGGAAAAAGATATATAAATAGCCAATGTGCTATAATTATGAAGATGAAGTACTTTTGAAGATTAGCCAATGTGCTAAGACTTGATATGAATGGTGATCGATGAATGAAATAAGAGAGGAAGGAAAGAATTGTTATGAAGGCTATAATCATTTGGGGATACATGGTTCGATTGTTTTTGCAGCAAGTAATTTTGGTATTCGACTTGATTATTGTATATTATTATATCCACCAAAATAATCCCATGTCTTATCCTAACTTTTTTTTTGCGTTGTGAAGATAGCGATTGTATGAATATTGTAGTGACCATCTGGTTTTTGAATAGTTGGAAAACGTCGCTAGCGAGCTAGAGCGTGTTTTGGTGACCACCATTATGTAAGTAACGTTGTTAGCGAACCAAGGTACAAACTAGTCACCATCCGTTATTCAACTAATCAAGAATTCGTTGTTAGCGATCTATTATATTTGTACAGTAGTTATTTGAGAATAAGTTGATATTAACCCTTAGACTAACATTTCAACCCGAATAAAAGTCCTCTTTGATAAATTAATTTATTTCTTACATGATTTGGATTAGTTTTGATACTCGTACAAGCCTATGGTATGAAATAAAATCACGACTGAGCAATTGAGTGAAATATACCCCCTACAAAAGAAATGAGTGTGAGTGAATAAAATTATTCTTTTCTTTTCGTGAGGAGCTTAGTTGTGTTATCTAGCTTGATCGAGTATGTCGTTTAAATTTCATATATTAAAAGTAAAAATCACTTTTTGATCTTTTGCCATGGCAATAAGAAAGATTAGTGAAATTTTTAGAGAATCATGATTTTTGGCTATTGGAAACCTACTTTTTAAAAGATTAATTTGCTTGAGGGCAAGCAAAACTTAAGTGTGGGAGATTTTGATAACGCTCATTTTGTACATGTTTTTATCGCGTTATTTGTATGTTTTTGCATATTATTTAGTTATGTTTATGATCATTTTACGCTTAAAAGTTGTTAAGGATGTGTTCAAGTCTAGGTACAAGGAAATATCAAGAAAGACGAAGAAAAGCTACAAAAATCAAGAGAATATTGATGAAAAGCTCGTCAACAAAGATATTGATTCATGATATGATTATTTCCGTTGTACATGAGAAGGATGAAAAGATGAAGTCAAGATTAAGTGCTAAAAAGTGTGTTAAAAGTTGAAGTTATATGCTAGCTTAGAGTTGAAATTTATGTGCAAGAATCGGTCTCAACCCAAGGTTCACAAATCCCAACCTAAGGTTGAAGCTGAGATTCAAACCCAAGGTTCAAGAAACTCAACCTTAGGTTCAGCAGACATTCCAAACCGCAGGTCCATAGTCCAAACTGGAGGTTGAGAAAATTCTGAGATGAAGAGTTGCATTAACTCTTAGCTTTAACCACTATTATGACTAGAGTCTGATCATTGCCCTCTCTTTTATGGATATTCAAGGCCTAAATCAGTTTTTGGGGAAGAATTCAATTATAAATAAACCCCTAAGCACCCCATGATAAAAAACAACACTTACAATCAAGCCTTACACCATAAGGACTTGATCACATTACTTACTAAACCCAAAAGAGCTTAATAATCTCTGCCATTCTCAAGAAAGATTCCAAGTAGAAACAAATGAAGAGTTGGAGATACTTGTTAGAAGAGGTGGAAGATTCCCTTGTTCAATTGGAGGCCCTAAGGAGTGCTATAACTCTTTTATTACTCATTGTAATCTTACTTTTGGGTAATTTTCTTTACTTTAAATAATCATGTTAAACCATTTGATGTTGAATGCAATGATATGTTTTATGATGATGTTTGTTATGGAATAATTTGTGATGCTTGTTTGGGAATGAGGTGACTTTCGTATGAATGTTGGATGTTTAGTCGGTTAGAAAAAGTGATTATTTTCATGAGTTTGTTTAAATATAATTCGTGTTCTAAAACTTGTTGGTTAAACATTATTGGATTTAAGGGTTGAAAAGATTTCTAATATTGTTTGATTCCAAGAAGTTGGTGCACAAATGGATTGGTATTTGATAAGTGACGAATATTAAGTATGCAAGTTTTAAATGAATTCGGAAATATTTAATCACGAGATTGTGTTGAAAAGACTCACAAGAACTAATTTAACTAATCATCGTTTTCATACATTTGATCACAAAAAGAGCTAGTGTAATGGGATGAGAGTTGGCCGAAAGGACTCACCCGTGAAACTAGTAGAAACATGGATTTTCTTGTTATGACCCATTGACTAGAAGTCCTTGTGAAAATTGACATGTGCCTTCTAAGTTTCACCCAAACATGTTCAACATTCTATCATGATTAGTCATTGTTCCTAAACAAGTATTTGTGTGTTTGATTGATTTGATTTGGAACCATTGTTTGTTTAATTACTTTAAAGTGCTTAAGAGCGTGACAATCTTGAGTACTATTTCTTTTGCTATTATCTACATTGCTTAAACCAAAACTAGTAGTCTCTTGGGACGATCCTTATTTACCACCAACCATACTACAATCGAATGAGTATACTTGCTCGTATGTGTTTCTTAAAAAATGGTAAAAAGGTATTTTATAAATTTAAAATTTGAGTGAAATTAGGATATAATATATACACCTTATCGGAACGCACATCAAGTACCTTTGATATATCTAAATATCCGTTTAACGGCCTCAAGATGGGATGTTTTGGGATCTTCTTGAAAGCGTGCACATAGACAAACACTAAACATAATGTCCGGTCTACTAGCCGTGAGGTAGAGTAAACTACCAATCATTCCTCTATATTTAGTGCTATCTACGGATTCACTTTCGTCATCCTTTGTGAGTTTGGTTTCGGAGGACATGGGAGTTTTCATGGGTTTGGAATCTTCAAGACCAAATTTCTGAAGCATATCCCTTATATACTTAGATTGGTTGAAGAATATCCCATCTTCTAATTGGTTTATTTGGAGACCTAAGAAAAAGTTTAGTTCCCCCATCATAATCATTTCAAACTTGTCATGCATGATTTTTGAGAAATCATCGCATAACTCTTGACAAGTTGAACCGAATATAATGTCATCCACATATATCCGGACTATGATAATATGTGATCCCTTTTTCTTGGTGAAACGAGTGTTGTTTACTAGGCCCATGGTATACTTATGGTCAACTAGGAAAGTCTTAAGTCGATCATACCAAGCTTTTGGTGCTTGCTTAAGTCCGTATAATGCTTTCTTAAGTTCGTAGACGTGGTTTGTTTTTTAAAAATCGGCAAAGCCGGGAGGTTGTGCTACGTATACTTCCTCATTAATAAAACCATTTAGAAAAGCACTTTTAACATCCATTTGGAATAGTTTGAAGTCATGTGCACATGCATATGCAAGAAGTATTATAATTGACTCAAGCCTAGCGACGGCTACAAATGTTTCGTCGTAATCTATACATTCTTGTTGATTGTAGCCTTTGAGCTACTAGCCTAGCTTTGTTTCTAGACACTACTCCATTTTCATCCATTTTGTTCCTAAACACCCATTTTGTTCCTATTATGGTTTGATTTTTAGGTTGAGGGACAAATGTCCAAACGTCGTTTCTAACGAATTGGTTAAGTTCTTCTTGCATCGCTATGACCCAAGATTCATCTTTGATTGCCTCATTTATATTTTTAGGCTCAATGGTTGAAACAAAACAAAAGAAATTACTTTGGTTTTGGACTTTTGATCTTAAGGTTCTTTCGTTAATTTTTCCTATGACATTATCTAATGGATGATTTCTAGATTCCTTGATGTTGACTATTTCCTTATTCACGGGTTCATCCTCTTTGTCATTTTCTACATTTTCTTGGTTTTCAACCATTTGACTTTCAACTAAGTCATCATCTACCAAAGGTGATGTCTTAGAGGGAGGTGGACTTTCGTCGAATGTTACGTTCAATGATTCCTTGACTCTTGAGGTTTCTTTGTTCAAGACAATATATGCTTTACTATTCTGTGAATATCCTAGGAATACACCTTCATAAGACTTTGGGTCAAACTTGGTGAGGTAATCCTTAGTGTTTAAAATGAAGCACTTGCTTCCAAAAACTCTAAAATATCCTAGTGTAGGCTTTTTGCCTCTATAAAGCTCATATGGTGTTTTATTCAAGAATGGTCTGATTAATACTCTATTTAGGATGTATGTGGATGTGTCAACGGCATTACACCAAAACTTTTGGGGTATATTTTGTTCATTCAACATTGTTCGACTCATTTCTTGAAGTGTTCTATTCTTACGTTCTACTATACCATTTGAGTGAGGGGTTCGAGGAGCCGAGAAGTTATGTGTTATGCCATTAGCATCACAAAAAGCTCCAAATTGGATTTCGTTATCAAACTCACGACCGTGGTCGGTTCTAATTGACACTATACTATTTCCTATTTGATTTTGAATTTTCTTACTTAGAATTTCAAATTTATCAAATGCCTCGTTTTTAGTTTTCAAGAACTTAGTCCAAGTATACCTAGATTAATCATCGACTATTACCAAAGTATAGAAGTTTCCTCCATAACTTTGTATAGCGGATGGACCAAACAAATCCATATGTAGTAATTCTAGACACCTAGATGTGGACACCATGTTTTTAGCCTTATGGCTATTATGAACTTGTTTCCCAATTTTGCAAGCATCACAAAAGTGTAGGTCGTATTTCAACTTGGGTAGGTTCCTAACGAGTTCCTTAGATGATAAGGATTGGATTAGCCTCATATTGGCGTAACCTAAGCGTCTATGCCATAGAGTTGAGTTTTCATCCAAGGAGGTGAGACAAAGTTTTTCATTAGATGTTTTGTCTAATTTCATAACGTAAACGTTATTCTTTAAAACACCTTTTCCTACGGTTATACCGTCTTTAAGTATTTTACTTCCATTTTCACTGAAAAGGACGTTATACTTTTTACGGCATAATTGACTGATACTAAGCAAGTTAAATCCTAAGTTATCTACATGAGCAACTTCATCAATAGTGAGAGAGTCATGAGAGATTGTACCTTTTCCGATGATTTTAATTTTAAGCTTGCTACCGAATGTGACATTACCTCCGTCGTACACTTGGTAGGTTGAGAAAAGGCTTTTGTTTCCCGTCATGTGTCTTGAACACCCACTATCTTTGATCCACTTGTCCGGTTCTAACCCGACTTTCAAGCACACCTAAGTTAAAGAAAAACTCAAGCGTTTGGTCCCCAATATCTCATGGGTCCATTTGAGTTAAACATTACATTATCATGGTTCATGTATGAAAATGGTGGATAAGTGTTCCATGGCATGTTGTTGGGACCTTGAAAGTTCCTAGACATGTTTTGGTTCCAACTATTTTGATGACGATGCTGTGAGTTAAGGTTACTCTTAGGAAAGGGGTGTTTGGGAAAACTAGTTTTAGGTCTCCATTGAACCGTTTTAGTCCTAAACTCATTTTTAACTTGACATTTTCCTATAGTAACTGCTGGTTATTGTTTGTTAACAGTTGTACTAGTGCTAGGTTTTCTTGTGACCTTAACGAACTCAGTACGATCCGAAGTACAGACCTTCTGTTCAGCAACAGTACCCACGGACCCTTTGGTCACTACTGGCGGAACCAAATTTTTGGGTCCGCCAGATCCGCGGGTGTCTGACTTTGTTGGAACAGGTTCTTGTACTTTCACTGTTTGTTTCTTAAAGTCACTTAAGTTTCCTAGTTTCATAAAACCTAGTCCGGTTTTATCATGAGGCAACTTTTGAATTTGCATTATCTCATCTGCTAAACAAATGTTTTTATCAAACCTTTTAAACTTAGAGTTTTGTTTGATAAGATCTTCCTGTGTGGTTTTAAGTGTTTCTAATTCTAGTTTAAGTTCCTGACATGAGACACATGTTTCTTTAACACTTTTACCCTTTTTCTGATCGTATCTCTTTTTCATTTAACCAATAGACTTCGTTTTCTAAAAGTGTCATTTTGGTTTTTAAGAACTTATTTTTGTTTATGATTTTTAGAATAATATCACACAGTTTGTTATATTCTACTTCTAAGGTTTCATCATCAATAGAGGAGTATGACGAGTCAGAATGTACCTCTTCTGAGTCATGAGCCATGAGAGCAACTTCGTCGTTCTTAGCCTCGTCATCATCACCTTCACTGTCGCTCCAGGCTCCACTAACAAATGCACTTTGAGACTTATTCTTTGGAGGCTTTGGACATTCTCCTATTAGGTGACCTGAATCCCCGCACCTAAAACACTTCCTATCTACTTTTCCTTTCCTATCATCACGGTCTTTCCGGATAGATTTCTTTTCTTCACGAGGTTGTCTTACGAACTTTCCTCGTCTCCTAAAGAACTTTTTGAAATCTCTAACGGCCATGGCATACTCTTCGTCTTCGCTACCCGAACTAGACTCATCATCACTTGATTCAACTCTAGCTTTTAAGGCAACGGACTTCATCTTCTCCTTTTTGCCTTTAACTATTTCTGAGTCTTCTTCCATCACCATCTCGTGAACTTTGAGATTTTCGATGAGCTCGTCAAGTGTTGATGAACTCAAATAAGTACATTTTATTATTATCATTTATCCTATTTATTTGACTTGTTTTATTATATTATCTGTGAGAATCGATACGTTAATGTTTACTTTTGTAATTCTCAGGTAAAAACAAGTATTATGTGAAACTTGGCGATTTTGGACTAATTATGGAGTAAAACAAGCAAGAAGTTAAGAGTCTACTGAAATGTACAACATCAAGACCATTCTGCTCCAGATACGCCGCATCCTACTTATTACATACGGCGCATCACTATCAAGATTTCACAAGCTACGATCCAAGACAGCAAGGACATGCGCCGCATCTAGAAATGGAGTTACGCCGCATCTTCTGGCGGTGTACGAATATTCCTGAATATATTAATCTTGGACCCCACGCGACGTTAAGTCAATGCGCCGCATCTACTTATCCTATGCGCCGCATCTAGCCCTCAGACAGAAACTATAAATACCCCAAAGTCAGACGAATTTCGAGACCTTTTGTACGTTTGATATACGAAGTACGAGACAGAAACCCTAGGACGAATTCAGACGAAGTAGCAGCACAAGACACACCTTGAACGAAGATACAAGAGCTGTAAGAAGGTCCTGCATGTATTCAATTCATTAAGTAGTTTTGTTTTATTGTATTAGTACACTTTAATTGGTCAGGATTGATGGGCTTGCGTCATTGATTTAATCATGCACTTCAACTCCCCTTAAAATTGCTTTCCCATTAATTAAAGTTTATATGTTGATGTCTTTGGTGACTTTTATTAGTGCATTGATAACCTTTGTGTCTAGCTGAGCATTGCTTGGGTCGCCATGCCCCTTCCTCGCCTATTTATTTTATCGCCTATGCATTCTATCGTCTGTAGAAAAGTAGGAAGAAAGATAAGTAGGATAGTCATAAGTGATCATTAAGGGTTTACTCGCCGATAAGATTAGAGCCAACGAGAAAGGGATTAATCTCGGTGCGTTGCATCGAACTATACACTTCATATAAAACTAGCAATAAAACAAGTGACAAGCTACTTAACTATCAGGACAGGTCTTCTTATTGTCTCAAGTATTTATCTGTGTACGTGTGTGCTAATCGCTGATTCGTGCCTATTAGTTTAGTTTATTATTTAATCATAATCAAACCGTGCCAGTCTCTCAGGCTGAAAACCCCCTTGCGTTAGATTAGGTTGTATAGCTAACTTAAGATATTAAAATACTGATTAGGATAACTAGATAATACGTTCCACTCTTAGTGATCGACACTCTACTTACCATTATATTCCTACTGACCGGGTACACTGCTCGTTAAAGTGTGTGTTATATTGATAAGTCGGCTAAATATAAATTTAAAACTTGAATACTGCTAAAACCACAACGACACAACACACGCGCACCAAGTCTTTGGAGCCGCTGCCGTGGTTATAAAAATTAGAGCAATACATACGCACATCAAGTTTTTGGCGCCGTTGCCGGGGAGTGAATTGTTATTATCTGTTAATTTGATTAGTATTTTAATTAGGTTTTTCTTTTTACTTTTTATTCTAACCACTAACTTTGTTGTATATTAGTTAAATTGTATTCATTGTATTATTTGCATATTTTCTGTTTTTGTGTGTTTTTATTTTTGTTTCTTTTCGTTTGTTTTTATTTTTTGTTTTTATTTCTCTATTTTCTTGTATTCTGCTATCGTTGTACTGAGCTAATTCAAACGATACGGCGCATCTATTTTCATAGATACGGCGTATTGCGTTTAATTTTTATAAAATACAACGCGTTTAATAAATTCGATACGACGCATCTTTCCCCAAGATACGGCGTATCTGTTTTTAATAAGAAATTTTTTTAAAAACAATAACGCCATACGACGCATCTGCTTTAGCAGATACGGCATATCTATTATTTTAATTAAAAACAGTTTTCGAATTATTAAACAGATACGACGCATCGATTTTTATCGATACGGCGCATCTTCTGAATCAAAAATCTGGTATTTTAAAACGTAACGAAAATACGGCGCATTAACTTTTGTTAATACGACGAATTTAATTTGATAAATATAGTTGATTTTTGATATTCACTTTGATCGTTCCACTACTCTCGTGCGCAAGTTGGTTTACTTTCAGGATAAATGATGGCTTAAGCATCACTATGGAAGATTACATTCTGAGCCCGACCATGAGATGCTAGCTGGAGTAATCAAACCGTTGATGATTGTAAGGCTGTAATAAGATGACAAGAGTGGAGGAGAATTCAGTACTGGTAACATTGAGTATGTTAAAATTCTTGAAATAGAATTCCAGGTATCCTCTACAATAATTTACCTAGCCTTAAAGAGAATTCTCTACGAAACCTCTCCCGAATATAATCTCAATTTTGTAAACTTAAAACGATATTTGTTCCTAACCTCGGAATAAATCATTATCCACTAAGCAATGAGATTATAATCATTAATAAAACGTATATGCCTATTACCCTTACTTTGAATTTATATTTATCATATGGTGTACCGTTTTACCCAATTTTATGTATAAGGAAAAGCGTTGCGGAGGCCAAGGTACGTTCCCTATTTAAATTTTGTTTACTGGAGCAACAATACGGCGGATCCAACATTCTAAGCGCCGTATCTCTAACTAATTAAAACCTATTGACCAGTCAACAATTTTAGATAGATATGGCGCATGTTAATTATGAGATACGGCGCATCTATCTGCCCTATAAATACGAAAGGGATGCGCCGGATCTCACTTTCTTACCCAAAAACACACATAGTTAAGATCACACACACAGTCAAAAATCAACCCTCGAATCCGAGCTTTCTTATAGAATCAAAACTTCTACTCCTAATCCTAATCGTAATCTAAGGTAATTATTTCGTTTAAATCTATTTAATTTAATAATTAGGGTTTATGCAATAATTCGGTTAGGATTAGGAAGATTTTAGGGAAATGATTAGGACTTGCATTAGATGATTTCCCCCATATTGAATTTGAATTGATCATTGAATTTCGACCCGAATTGATTTGAGCAAAAACTAGGGTTTGGGGAAGTTATTTTTAATTTTAGTGGGAAAATGAATTGGTGGTAGTATAATAAACTTTTAAAACTTTTACAATGGGTATTAGGAACTGTGATGTTAAGTGGGAGTTTACGTAACGGGTCCGGATTCTTGGAATGCGTGCCTGACCCCTTTTTATGCTGATAGATTGATAGATGCGGCGCATCTTAATTAATTGATGCGGTGTAACGACCTAATTCCAATTTAATAAAATTCCATATACGCCGTATTACTTAATTTAGATACGACGCATCTCCATACGCCGTATTCTATTGTGCTTGCTCAGCATCTCTTATATTTCGCAGATACGCCGCACTGATTTATCAGTTGCGCCTTATCTACCATATTTACAGACTGTTTTCTAACCTTGAAGATTTATTGCAGATGGCACTACCCGAAGCTGCTAACAGACATCCATGGCTCCGCTTTGAGACTTTTGGACTGACTCCTGATACATTGGATGAGTATTTGAGGAGGCTTAGAGCTATTTACTTCAGGAGGATCTTCAGGGTCTCGGTTCTTGGTTTTGCGGATATTGGATTGATAGATGGGGGTAACGCAGCTGATAGTTTACACGATAGGTTAGAGATGGTTATTAGAGATGATGATGACGAGGTCCTATTCAGGTCGTATGCTTGGGAGAGGATGTTTCGGATAGATGAGCCTCTGATCAGGGAGCTTATGTTGGACTTTTTCAGTACAATTCACTATAGAGAGACTGATATGGGATTGGATACTGCTGATACCCTTGTGTTCAGGTTGGGAGGAGAATTTAGGCAGATGTCGATGAGACAGTTCATTTTGGCTATGGGCTTGCACACGGTGGAGGAGATTGAGTCTGATGGTTTTGCTAGATATTGGGATGAGAGTTTGAGAGTGGTTCCTGATAGGGGGTTGCTAGGAGACTACTGGGAAAGGATCTCTTCAGGGGGTGATTCCACCACGGGCACCCCATCTTATACGTTGATCAGGGAGCCCATGAGGAGGTTATGCCACAGGATGATCGCGCTGACCATTGCGGGGAGGGGTCAGTCACCTGAGAAGGTGACTACTCTTGACCTCTTCCTTCTGAGGAGCATGGACGAGGGGTTGTCGGTGAACATCCCCCACTTTCTGGCACATTACCTCCATCGGGCAGCTGCATGGAGAGACAGGAGGAGTCAGATGACTGGCGGGCATTTTGTGTCTAGGCTGGCCCGCCATTTTGGAGTGATTGGTGACGAGATCCCTGCCGGTTTAGAGGTCGATGTAACTAGGCTGCTAGTTATTGACCAGGCCTTTTTGGTGAGGATAGGGATTTGTCAGATGACTTTGGGGGATTACTTTTGGGTGGCATTTTGGCCAGCTAGACCAGCAGAGCCAGAGGCGGAGCAGGGAGGTCCTCAGGGAGCTCCGACTGCTGCTCCAGCCCATCAGGAGGAGCCACAGGCACCAGTACCCCCGCCAGCAGCTGCACGTACAGTGGGGCAGAGAGTTGAGCTGGTCGAGGCTGAGGTTAGAGGTTTGAGAGCAGACCTCGCTAGTGTCAGGAGGGACTCGGAGTGGCTTGTTACGAGTGTGAGCCTACTTTTGGAGCATCAGGGTATTACCCACACTCGCCCGGATGGTACTCAGGTTAGAGGGGTGACACTCGCATACACTCGCAGAGTCCGGGCCAAGACAGATGGTGCCAGCACTTCCGGGACCCGCCCAGACGACCCTACTGACCCATGATCTCTGGATTTGATGTGTTTATTGACATTGTTCCACGTATATTATTATTATTATTATGTTTTATTGTACTCATTATTATTATCGTATATATTTGATGTTTCAGTTTATATTTCTTATTATGCTTGACAAAGACTGGCATTAAGTTCAGCATGAGAGTACGAGAGGGTGTGAGAGATAAACCGTTGAACGAGTCATTTTACAACAGACTGTTAACAGTCTGTCTGGTAACTACATGCGCCGCATCTGGTAAAACAGATGCGACGCATCCTATCCTTTATTTCGTTTTATTTTATTTTTATTCCAGGATCGATACGGCGTATCTTCTTCCATAAGATACGGCGTATCGACTGACCTGATGATTTTCAGTTTAATTTTTTTATCTTTTATTTTTGCTAACTACTAATTTATTATGCAAGTTTGAACCTTCTTAACTCAGGTGTGTTAAAGTCTTGGTGGTATTATAGATTCCTGCAATTCCTGTGGATACATCAAATATGAAGCTTAAACGTTCTCATCCACAAGAAAGATGATTTTTGCTCTTATACAAACAATGGAGGATCATACCGAGCAAATCTCAGAGGAGTTTTTCTGTTCTAATTCTTTTATTTTCCAGTTTTTAACCTTTGATACAAACAACGAGGACGTTGTTTAACTTAAGTGGGGGGATTGGAGAATTAGAACACTTACTTGTCCTAAACTTTTTTAAAATATGCTTAAAATGTGCTTAATATATCAAAATTTAAAATTTTTTAGCATGATTTTGTTTTAAGTCTAAATTACATAGCTGCACACATGACGTTATTTTCAAAAATTGTGAACTTTTCAAAATTCACAAATCTATGAGTGTGCCGGTGACTTGTAAACTTTAGAACTTGGCTTGTATACTATTCGATACCACCATAATAAGTATTATCTTTATAATTGGAATGACTTGTCTAAATTGGTAAATTTCTAGGATTACACCCAAATAGCCTTTATATGTTATGTGTTATTAGCTAACTACACTGGTTAGTTAACCCCTGTATAAACCTTTTGTTACTCTCACTTTTAGAGTAAGATACCCCTAGAAAAACACTCAGAGCCATTCCTTTCGTTTCTTACACCTTTGTTATAATGTTTCGTTACACCCTTACACCTTAGCCTACCCTGTAGTTTAAAATCCGTGGTTGGTTAATTGCTTTAGGCAAAGTGTGTTTCCTTACATTACCTGTGTTCGCATGCGTAATTCATTATCTTTGGTTAGGTCGGGAAATTGCACAATGCAATTGGAGTGAAAGTAAATATTGTATATCTTTGAGTTTATTTTTCGTGTGTTTACTACTTTCACTATTACCGTTATTTCTGAAGTCATGAAAAGTATGGAAAAATTATCCAGAGTTATCATTATAGTGATGTGGTGAAATTTTACACATCTATGTTTATGTTTAAAGTTTTTTTTAAAAAAAAAAAAAAAAAAATTGAAAAAATGAGAAAAGAAAAAGAAAAAGAAGAGTTGAATGTTTGTTTTAACCAGCTTATGTAAAGTTTTGTATTAAGTGGTCGATATCACCACTATTTGTTGTATATTGTATCTATGGATTGAATGGGAGTTGGACGTTATGGAACGCCAACTAAGGGTATTCTTTGATTGAGATCTTGTTGAGTATAATTCATGTCTACCTAAAGCGTGTGTTTCAAGTGTTAAAGCGTGAGTTATTCAGTGATATGAGTCTTATTCATGGGATGGTTGGGATAGTGATTAACCACACTTAGGATTTTAATTTATCTGTTTTGTTTATTTTTCATTTTACACCAATTCATATCCCAAATATTATCCATACCCTATATTATTCTTTATCCAAACCTTTGATTTATTGAGATTAGGGATTTGAGCAATCTTAAGTATCGTAGTCGTGGATTCGGCTATGTATTTATGATTTTGTCGCCCTTTTTGATATAATATTATTGGTAAAGATTACTTGGTCCTATCTTTAGCCTATTCGAGTTAAGGATTTGAGCAATTGCAAGTATCGTGTTCGTGGATTCGATCATGTATTTGTGATTTTGTCGCCTTTTCTAGAATTTGAGATCGATAGAGATTAAGAAGAATGATTAACCCTTAACCTACAAACCCTTTTTACCGCTTTAGACTTGTTATTCCTTGGCTTTAGTGGGGGAGATGCGTATACTTGCCAAGCTTATGATAGAATATTCGTCACGACTGGACAGTTAAACGATTAGATTTACTTTTATCAAAATATTTTATTTTATTTCTAATTCGTTAAGTGTTTGGTTGTGTGATTATGACAAAATGAATACATGCTTAAATATAAAAATAAATCCTAATCTCTTTTAGGATACATTTTCATAAGAATAATTCTAAGGTTTACTTGGGGACAAGTAAAGTTCAAGTGGGGGGATATTTGATGAACTCAAATAAGTACATTTTATTATTATCATTTATCCTATTTATTTGACTTGTTTTATTATATTATATGTGAGAATCGATACGTTAATGTTTACTTTTGTAATTCTCAGGTAAAAACAAGTATTATGTGAAACTTGGCGATTTTGGACTAATTATGGAGCAAAACAAGCAAGAAGTTAAGAGTCTACTGAAATGTACAAGATCAAGACCATTCTGCTCCAGATACGCCGCATCCTACTTATTACATACGGCGCATCACTATCAAGATTTCACAAGCTACGATCCAAGACAGCAAGGACATGCGCCGCATCTAGAAATGGAGTTACGCCGCATCTTCTGGCGGTGTACGAATATTCCTGAATATATTAATCTTGGACCCCACGCGAAGTTAAGTCAATGCGCCGCATCTACTTATCCTATGCGCCGCATCTAGCCCTCAGACAGAAACTATAAATACCCCAAAGTCAGACGAATTTCGAGACCTTTTGTACGTTTGATATACGAAGTACGAGACAGAAACCCTAGGACGAATTCAGACGAAGTAGCAGCACAAGACACACCTTGAACGAAGATACAAGAGCTGTAAGAAGGTCCTGCATGTATTCAATTCATTAAGTAGTTTTGTTTTATTGTATTAGTACACTTTAATTGGTCAGGATTGATGGGCTTGCGTCATTGATTTAATCATGCACTTCAACTCCCCTTAAAATTGCTTTCCCATTAATTAAAGTTTATATGTTGATGTCTTTGGTGACTTTTATTAGTGCATTGATAACCTCTATGTCTAGCTGAGTATTGCTTGGGTCGCCATGCCCCTTCCTCGCCTATTTATTTTATCGCCTATGCATTCTATCGTCTGTAGAAAAGTAGGAAGAAAGATAAGTAGGATAGTCATAAGTGATCATTAAGGGTTTACTCGCCGATAAGATTAGAGCCAACGAGAAAGGGATTAATCTCGGTGCGTTGCATCGAACTATACACTTCATATAAAACTAGCAATAAAACAAGTGACAAGCTACTTAACTATCAGGACAGGTCTTCTTATTGTCTCAAGTATTTATCTGTGTACGTGTGTGCTAATCACTGATTCGTGCCTATTAGTTTAGTTTATTATTTAATCATAATCAAACCGTGCCAGTCTCTCAGGCTGAAACCCCCTTGCGTTAGATTAGGTTGTATAGCTAACTTAAGATATTAAAATACTGATTAGGATAACTAGATAATACGTTCCACTCTTAGTGATCGACACTCTACTTACCATTATATTCCTACTGACCGGGTACACTGCTCGTTAAAGTGTGTGTTATATTGATAAGTCGGCTAAATATAAATTTAAAACTTGAATACTGCTAAAACCACAATGACACAACACGCGCGCACCAAGTATTTGGAGCCGCTGCCGTGGTTATAAAAATTAGAGCAATACACACGCACATCAAGTGTCATGCTTGAAAGATCCTTAGATTCTTCAATTGCCGTCACCTTTTCTCTCCACTTCTGATGAAGTGCTCTAAGAAATTTCCTGACAAAGTTCTTACTAGAAAAAGATTCGTCAAGTGCTTTAAGAGAAGTAATTATAGTATTAAACCTAGCAAAAGCAGTATCAATGGTCTCATCTTCAGAGATAACAAATTGTTCATATTGTTGAACAAGAAGATCAATTTTGTTATCTTTGACTTGTGAGTTCCCTTGATGAGTGATAATCAATGATTGCCAAATATCCTTAGCCGTTTTACACATAAAGACTCTTTCATATTCTTTCTTAGGTAAAGCGTTGTAAAACATCATTTTTGCTTCATTATTTTTGGCAATCAACTTCTTTTGCTCATCACTATGACGAGTAAGAGAAGTACCCTCATCCCGACCTCCTGATATATTTAATATAGGTTTACAATCACCTTCTACAATAATATACCATAAATCTATATCCTTTGACTTCACATAAGTTTCAAAGCGGTTTTTCCAATAAATAAAACTATTTGGTTCAAATAGTGGTGGTCTTTGCATAGATTGCCCTTCTTTGAAGTTTTCAAAATCCATTGATCGTTTCAAGTTTTAAAATACAATATATTTTAAAAATCTTGAGTAACGTAGCTCTGATACCAATTGTAGAAAACTAGAAGGGGGGTTGGATAGTTTTTACCGTTTTAAATTTAATTCGCTTTGAGACCTAACGTGATTTCAAGTTAATGCACACAAACAATCAATATAAGTAATGCAAGTAAGGAAAAGAACAATCAAACCACAACACGAAGATTTATAGTGGTTCGACTACAAGGACTCTCTTCCTTGCCCTACTCCACTCCTCGAGCCTCTAACTCGAGAGTTTTTCTTCACTAAGAAACAAGCTCCCTTCTCGGCGGAGAAAACCTTTACACACGTCGCTTACACCTTTTTCCGGTACTAAGCTAAATACCAGGTTCTAGTTCAAGGTAGAACCAACCTGATGTCGCCTATACAATTTCCGACACTAAGCTAGATGTCGAGTTCTTTACAAGGGTTCAACCACTCCCGACACTCTATGTGTTTTGAGGACTAAAATACTAACCGATCACTACTGAATGAATGGTATAACAATGATGTGTGAACTACTAACAAATCACACAGAAACTACACTAACAGGATTGCATCAGATTTGTTAATCCTTGATGCTTGATCTCTTTGCTACAAAAGGAAGATCACTAAGAATGAAATGAATGGGTTAGTAATTTATAAATGAATGAATATGTAATTTAAGCTATGTTAGTGATAAGTGTGCTTGAATGATCAGCTTGCTATTTATAGGCAAAACTGAGCAGACAAGTGGCGGATCCGGCGGACCCAAATTATGGGTTCCGCTCATATACTGGTTTGGTTCCGCCGGGACATGCCAGGTAAGAACTTCACAAATCTTTCCATATTTTGTCAAGTCTTGTCAAGATCTTACAAAGTCAACTCCTTTGCTTCAAGATCTTTCCAAAATATATTGTAAAGTCAACTAAGCTATCTAAGTGATGCATGCCTTAATGTCATGTATATTTTTATTTTTAAGAAATAAAAATAAACATGTACATTTATAAATGTATGCAATGTGTAATTCCTAGTGATCATGTGATATGTAAATGAGTTTTAAAAAGCTTGTTACTAAAATGTAAAAGACTTTAACATATACTTATGCTTTGCTAAAGATAAACCTTATAATTGTCATTAACAAAATAAAACAAAGATCATAAAATATAAATAATGTTTTTAAGACGATATTTGTATTAACAAAGCATTTGAAGGGATATCCGCAGAGGGATTCCACCTTCTAGTCTATTTCTGGTAGCGGATAACAGTCTTGTGGACATGCCTTGTTTAGATCCTTGTAGTCTACACACATTCTCCAGCTGTCGTCATGCTTTTTTACCATTACTGGATTGGCCAGCCAACTGTGATATTGTACTTGTAATACCTGAAATTCAGATAACCTATAAAATGACCAAATTACCCCTCAAACCATAAAACCTAAATACATAACTTATAAAATTCTGAAATGATTCCAAATTTCTGAAAACGAACTACATATGAAACAAAATAAATTCTGGGACAACATTATATTATTTTGAATGTCCAAAAATTATAAATTCACACATATACTTATATATAATCCGAAATAATAATTAATTAAATTAAATATATTTATAAAATCATTTTAATTAAGATATATATCAAATTAAATTAGGAAAATGATACCAAATCAAATCCTTTTGATTTTTATCTGATTTAGGCCGGTTCTTAAGCCATTCCCCCTCCTAAGTCGGCACTATTCTATTTATTTAACAAATTCTATTATTTTCTAAAACCTTTAACCGAAACCCTAAAGTTCGACACAAACAAAAATCCCTCATCCATCCATTCGACTTCTGGACCTGATCTAGTAATTTTTTGGAGTTCATTGAGGTGTAAGGGAGCTAAGAAAAATAGGAATCGGATTGTAGAAGCTTGGTTCGAACGTGGGCAATTCTTTTGTGTCGATTATTCAATCCGTGAGGTATTAAATCCATTCGATCAAATCACACGTTCTAAAATCATTTTGGTATTTTTCTCTTGCTCCTTATATCATATATAATCTGTATAAAATTCTCAAATCGATTCATGCATGCTTGATTTATCATACGAATTAAAAAGATCAAAAACACATCTAAAATCCAACCCGATCTATGCAAATTTTCTGAGGCTTGTTCATAATTTTTCTGAGTTCTATGATGATCATATAAGTCTGGAAAAATAGCCTTTTGATTTATTGAAACCTAAATGATCTGTGGTGAATTTATCTTATAATCGGATTTAAAGAAAAAGAAAGAAAAAATTAGAAAACCCTAGCTATTCGATGAGGGTTTGGTTTTCTGGATTGAATCTGATCATTTAAGGTTTTTAATGATGTTTTAATGATTGTAAAATGAATGGAACAATTAGGGTTAAGTTTTGTTGAATTAAAATGCAAACCGATTTGAAATAAAAAGTATAAAGGTGTGTTTTGCCAACTTTGAAACTTGTAGGGTATTTTTGTAATGTTATATAAGTCTGTGGGAATGTAGGAAAAATATAAAATAAGGGTCCTAAGTGTAAATATTGCAAGAAAAGAATTTAATTGTAATTTTATGGGCCGAATTGTAATTATTTAAAGTAGAGGGACTAAAAGTGTAAATTCTGGAAACTTGATGTTATTCTGTGTAAATAATGTTATTAAGGGTGTAATGTGTAATTTTGAGTATTTATGGGCTTAATATGTAATTGTTAATAAATTATGGTTTAAATTATAAGTTTTGTAAAGTTAAGGGACCAAATGTGTAATTTCTGAATTCTAAGGGATCTGATTCGTACTACATATAACTCTGAGGTTATGTTCTATAATTTTGTAAAATAAGGTGCTTGTTTGGTAAATATGAATATTGTAGGGATTTAATTATGAATTATGTAAATATAGGGCTTGTTTCGTAAATTATATAATTAGAGGGGTATAACTTGTAAATTGTGAAACATAAGGGATTAAAGTGTCATTCTAAATAATATGTGAATTTAAATCAGTAACTTGAAGTATTTTCATGTTAGACCTTTGAATTTGGAATATTTGCAATTAAAACCCTAAACTGTGAAAGTTTGTCATAATTAACCCTAAAATTTTGTAACTTGATAAAATGTACCTAAATTCCATAATGATCCTGAAATAAGGACTTAACCTAATCTGTAATATTAATATCTTGCTAAATATAGAATTCTGTTAATTCTGGAAACCTGATAAAAATGGAAAGTTACTAAAAAGGGAAAGGTAAACTAAAAGTAATAATCTGAGTTAGAATATTTTGTAATTCCGTCTTCTACTCCTTTAGGTGTGAAGAAGGTGAAGCCTTGATCTGTTCAGTGTTTGTTTGCTTTCTTGTTTATCTGCTGTGCTAATAAGGTACAGATATTTTGCCCTTTTTCAGTAAGGGTTTTTCATTCCCTTTTCTTTCAGTTTTTCATTTTCCTTATTAGGATTCCCTATACCATTGCTATGTTCCTTTCTGTTTGTGAACCTTTCATGTGATCTGTTTGTTTTGTGAACCTTTCGTGTGATCTCTTTGTGAGCCTTCTATGATCTCTCTCATGTTCTGATCTGTTTTACTTCTTAGTTGAAGTCCTTATTATAATCCTCTTTGCTTTGAACCTTTTTCATGATTCCCTTTTGTTACGACCTCTGATATAAAAATCTGTTAGGTGAAAAACTTTTTAATTATGACCTGGAAATATTTTGAGAAAAATCAGTTATTTTAAAAGGATGATTATGAATGGTGATATGATACTATTTTTATATGACATTTGTTAACTTTTGTGAAAACTAGTTTTAAAGAATATTTTTATGAAAAACCATTTTGAAAGATTATTTTAAGAAAACTATTCTGAAAGATCATTTTATTGAAAACCATTATTAAAGGATTGCTTTAAGTGAACTTTTGACAGGAACTTCTAAAATGAACTTTTGCTACGAACTTTTAATTATGAATCTTGATATACTCTTCTGAACCATTTGATATAGTTATTTTAATCTGAACTTAAACTTTGATATAAAACTTAATCTGATAAACTCTGATTTGAACCTTTGATATTTAATTCTGAAACTACTTGACATGAACCTTATGCCATGAACCCTTAGATATGACACTCTGTTTATTATATGACATCTGACCTTGACCACAGTCTGATATCCGAGCCAATCACTAGGCATGAGGGTTTCATGTCCATGTCATTGATGCACCTTTGACATGACTCTAGGGCAGGAGAGTGATGACCTGTTCCGTCCCTTATTTGTTATCTGCTATGGCCATTATGATTATGATTTGTCTGTAGGGGCGTATGGATGCATCCTAGATTTGATCTGTTTCTGTTATCTGTTATTATTTACTGGTTATATATATATATCTCTGGTGACTGATGGTGTGTGCGATACACGTCTTTCACATTATTTGGGAGCTGATCACTCCATTGATACATGAGGACACCCCTCATATTATCTGGTTACTTGAGAGGTATCCCCTCTAGATTGCTTATATGGTTACACTGTTATGATATTATCTTTTATCTGGGCTCGTGATGGATTTCTGTTTTCCTTATCTTATAAATCTTAATTGTTTTCCTTTCTTGTTCTTTTTCCTTTTCCTTAAACCTGATTCCTTATTTATTCCTTACTCTTATTTCTTCACTCTGATTATATCTGTATAATCTGTATTCCTGATTTTCTTTGTACTGCCATCTGTTACTGTTTTGTTATCGTTATATCTGTTCACTGAGCTCTCGTAGCTCAGCCGCATTTCTTTTCCTGCGGCAGGTTTTAGTAGGAAGCTGGGAATGAGTGGAGAGTGTACCTTTGGACTTAGAAGATTGGATAGCTATTCAGGATTAGAGTTGACTAGAAGATAATATATTTTAGAATTAGTGTTTTTGGAAGTTTTCATTTGTAACCTTGTAGATTCAGTATTTCATTTGTAATCCTTTGAGATTTTTGTATTACTATAGATGTATGTTTTTTTTTGATCTAATATGAATCCATTATTGTGATATCTTTACCCTTGTCGGGTTGGGGTGTTACAGTACTTCCTTCATAATGCCGGCCTCAACAAGTTTCTCAACTTCTTTTTGTATTGCCTTACTTCTTTCTGGTGCCTGGCCTCGTTTCTTCTGTCTAACAGGAGGGCACCCTTCACGCACATTTAGATGATGTTCTGCTATGTGTCGCGGAACACCGGTCATGTCCGCTGGGTACCAGGCAAACATGTCCAGGTTATCCCTAAGCAGGTTACATAATTTCTGCCAACCTCTCTCCGTTAAGGTAGACCTTATGGCCAGCGTCTGTTCCAGGTGTTCTGGGTGAATCGCAACTTTGATTCGTTCCTCTACTGGCCTGTTTTCGGCGGGAGGTTGCCCCTCTGGTCCGGAGACCATTGTGCATTCGAGCGGGATGATCCTGCTACTACGAAGCGTGAGTACTCCTCCTTCCACTGGGAATTTTAGTATGTCGTGAGCTGTTGATGGGACCGCTTTTATTTTCTAAACTCCAGGTCTTTTAATGATCCCTTTGTAAGGTGATTGCGACCTTACTACCACGAAATTCATCCATCCAAAAGTTGAGTGTTCTTCGTCTCCTATTTTTACCAGCAGTGTTATCTGTCCTATTGGCCATATGACTTCACCGCTGAACCCGATAAGAGGAGCCATGGCCGGGACCATCTGGCTTCTTATCTCTGGCTGGAGCCGTTTAAAACAATGCTCGTACAAAATTTTGGAAGCTGATCCCCCATCCACATACATGCGATGTATGCAGTGGCCTCCGACTTCCGCTTTGATAATCATTGGGCCTTCGGTTCCTTCATCACTCCCTAGGGATGGGAATGAGATCTCTTGGTCAGGAGAGAAGCTTTTCGTTATTTTTTGTCTAGCTACTCTTTGCCAAGTTTGCACCATTAGGATTGCTGGGGCCTTATCTTTTCCGGATGTGACCCCTTTTTTTGGCTATTTTTTACTGGTCTTTCCCATTATTTTGCTTCAGCTCCTTGATTACATGTGATAGTTTTCCATTCTTGAGCAGTTCCTCTATTTGCCTCTTTAAGTGCATACATTCGTCCGTGTTGTGCCCACTTCACCATGGAATTCTCAAAATTTATTGTTGTTCATTTTTTCAACCGGAGTTGTCATCGGAGGTGGGGGTTTGAACTTTTCCTTTTCCAGAGCTAAAATTTCCTTTGAGGATTTAGAGAGGAGAGTGAATCTATCTCGCTTTCTTTCCATTCTTTGCTGGCTCTTAAATCCCCCTTTCCGAAAATTTTGTTTTTGACCTCCCTCATGCTGCTTCCATGGCGGAAATGATTTCTTTCGTTCCTGATTTCCGGCCGCTACTTCTCCCCTGAGGAAGGACGTAGTTACCCTCATCATTTCATCCACAGACTTCAGAATGTTGTCATGCAAATGCTTGATTAACTCTGGGTTGGATATTCCATGCATGAATCCCGAAATGTTCAGGACTTCTGGTGCTCCTTTCACGTGTCTACTTTCTTCTTTAAACCTCCGCATGAAGTCTTCCGTGGATTCTCCTTCCCTCTGTTTAATATGATGGAGCTCTACCGGATCCTTGATACATTTCTTTTGCTGAAGGAAATTGGCTAGGAATGCCTCTTTCAAGTCGTCATATCTATCTATGGATTCTGTTGGGAGATCATCAAACCAAACCCTAGCGGATCCCGTTAATGTGGAATTGAACATGTGGCATCAGGTTGGCATGGCCCAACGTTCTACTTTGGCTGCCGACTAAAAGATCTTAATCTGGTCTTCCAGTTCTTCACTTCCATCACACGTCTTGACATTAGTTGGCATGCGATTTCTTATTGGCAAGACAAAGTAACAGATGCGAGGAGTGAACGGATCAGTTTCCTTACATACCCATGGTTGCGCTAGGTCATCGTCTTCAATACGATCTTTTCCTTTTCGACCTTGACCTCTTATGTCTGCCGCCTCGCTCCTCCTTTTCGGATAGGTCATCCCTCTGTTGAGAGGATGCCCCGTGGTTATAATGCCTTCCGGAGTCTCGAGAACAAAAACTCTGATAGCAGCTTTCTTCTCTTCCTCCGCCGCTACGGTAAGACTGTCGCCGAAAATCTTGTGAGTATACGGATATGCTCCTTTCTCTATCTCGCAGCCTATTGAACACAACTTTTTCTAATCTTTTGAACACCGTCTTCTTTTCCGGACCTCTCCCCCTTTGTGACCTTGATCGGCCGCTCCTCGGGTCAGGACTTTCGGATACGCTTTGGAGTCGTTTTGCTTCGATTTTCTTTCTGAGATCTTTTCTTCTGTTAGGTGTTCCAGATTCGGAATGCTACAACGTTTCTTCAAAGGTAAGGCGAGCTTTTATTCCTTTGAGCTTCTCCTGCTGTATCTTCTCTTGATGAACTTTCTCAACTATGATTGGTAGTATCTGGTAGTAGTGCTTGTCACAATATTCTTGTATAGATGTGTCAGGTTCAGGCCTACCTTGATATTCCAGTGTTGTTTCCTTCTCCTTTCCTACTGTATTCCACACGACGGACGTAAGTACAGAAAGGGCTTGGCCAGAATGAGTGCTCATGGTGAGTATTTTCAAGAACGCAGTTGTGCACTGGGTCCCACGGATGGCGCCAACTTGTTAGTGCAAAAAGTGTGATGAGTATGGATTGGGCTTAGTTTGCGTATTAGGCTGCCTTGGTGGACCGCCAATGAATGAGATCTGCGCTAATCCAAGTAATGAAATGATTCCCTGCACAAATGAAAGAAAACCGTTAGCCTTACCATGCGGACGGACCCCACGATTAAGCTCCGGTGTGAGAGTAAGTAATCATGTATGTCAGAGAATACGTATGTATTGGGATGTGTGAGAAAGTCATACCTCGCAAATGTGTTGAAAGGTTGCCTTTTATAGGCGAGCTGAATACTAGGGTTTCCTAGTATTTCGCTTATTGTTGTTAGTGGCCAGAGTGGGACCTTTGTCGGGCAAGGGTCCGTAACTTAATCGTGATTACGGATACAGATCGTCCTCCGCGGCCATGGGCTTTTATAGGCGAGCTAAATGTGTTGAAAGGTTGCCTTTTATAGGCGAGCTAAATACTAGGGTTTCCTAGTATTTCGCTAATTGTTGTTAGTGGCCAGAGTGGGACCTTTGTCGGGCAAGGGTCCGTAACTTAATCGTGATTGCGGATACAGATCATCCTCCACGGCCATGGGCTGGTCCGCAAGCATACTACAGAAGCATTGCTCAGATGATCTGCGTACGTCTTTGTAAGTTCGGATCGCACCTTGCTTGTTGTTGGGCTTTGGTGGCGTCCAGTGTATTTGTTTGTCTGTTCTGTTGGGCCGGGGCCCAAATGTGTATAATACAGTCCAGGCCCAATAGGCCCGCTATCTATATTATACGCCATCAAACACACACATAAGATACTTGAACACACACATACACGCACATAAGTTTTATTTGTATCGATGGTCTCTAGCTCTGTTTTGGTGCTTTACGCGTGAACAAACATCTTATGTAACAAGTGTCACACGTGATCTATAACCACCACTACATCAAGTCTTTCAACTAGTGTAGTGTCATAAAAACATTTGAATTATGTAGAATTGTCAAATGTTATCGGATCTCCAGTGTAGTAATTGGCGTCGTCAAAAAGTTGTTACCACATTAGCACAATGTTTAGATAATCATTTGACCTTTTTAGCTATAGTGGTAACATCGAAATCTAGACTCGCTAAAAACTCAGTACATACGTACGTACACATAACTCAAAGTCTCAAAGTTGCCCATAAAATCTGGTAGCTCGTATGTTAACTTTGGTGCTAATTATTGAGAGAAAACACTAGGAACGACGCATTGTACCCCGTTTCTCTTAGCAAGTTATGTTGAGAAAATAAAGTTCGTAATTTAGTCTAATGGTCGTAAAAAGTATCCAACTTGTCATATTTTCTTTTTGTAAGCTCTCAACATTTAATTTTCTTATTAAATTCAAAAACTCTCTTAATCTTCTTATTGTAGGCGTATTACGAGGAGTCTTTGACGTGACACAAATTAATCATTTAATGATTCGTTAAGTGAGGTGGTACGTGCACAAGTATATATATATATATATATATATATATATATATATATATATATATATATATATATATATATATATATATATATATATATATATATATTATAGCAAGAAAAACCCGACCAAAAGGCGAATTCTCTCTCTAACCAAGAGTGAATATACCGAGAGGTCAAAGAAAATCAAACAAAATATAATTCCGGAAGTATTTTATTTTTCCCGGGTCGTTAAGTTCCGATGAAGTGTGAATGGAATTTTGAACTCCGTTCGTGATCGAATGATTTGATTAATTGAGATATTTTGGGATTATGTCTAAAAACAAAAAACATATAATAAAATGCAACAAATAAGCATATAAAATAAGTAAGTAAAGCAAAAATAAGCAAAGCCGCAGATTAAACTAAAAAACGGACTCTTACGGGAATTAAACGGGCTTAAGAAAACCTAAAAATCAAAATTAACCCTAGATGAGTAAATTTGGTTCCTAAAAGTCCTAAATGATTAAAAATAATTTTAGAAAACAGATTTATATTTTTTTGCTTTTTATTTTATTTTTAATGAATTAAAAACACTTTTGGACAAAAAATAATATTAATAATACTAAATTAATACGAAAAATTCTGAAAAACTACTTTAATCTATAAGGAACTTAGGAAAATTAAAAACGAATCGATAACTTATTAGCATAAGCTTTGAATAAGCAAAAAGGGAAATTAAGCTAAAATGGAAAAAGTTGGTTAAGAGAATTAAAGGTGCAAGCTATAACGAAAAAGACCCAAGGGCAGAGATGGTTGTGGTGTGGTGTATTAAACTGTTTGAAGTTGGTAGAGGTCTGGGGTTCGAGCCTTGGCTCACCATGGGCTTCCCAACTTCCCAGTTTTTGTTTTTGCAAATTTTTTTTTTTATGAAACGTATTAATAAGCTAAAAATGAACCACTTTTGTAAAAAAAAATTTTTATAACTTGAGAAATAAGCTGGAAAAGGCAAAATAAGCAAATAGTTAACAAAGGAACTTAAAAGCTAAAGGAATCTAACTGATTAGTACACACAGGCTTCTATAAGCTTGTGTGTAATTTTAATAAGCTTCTAAGATCTAAAATCTAACCTAATAAGCAGTTCTAAACTAAATTAAGCAATCCTAATAAGCCAAAAAGCTCAGAAACTAAATAAGCTAAAACCCAAAAGCAATTAGCCAAACAGCCTGAGGGGGGATATTTAAGCTACCAAATAAGCCACTGAATCAATAAGCAAATCCATGAAAACTCAAAACAGATCAAGCTAAGCAACTAAAGAGCTTATCAGCCAAATTTCAGACATATTAGAGCTTATTAAATGCTTAAAAATTAGCTGCTAAGACAGCTAGTTAAGACAATGTTGAAAACTGAATTACTTGAAACAGACTTGATATACCACTTTTAGCATTAGATATAAGCTTCAATAAGCTATGAATTAAGCTGAAAACTATAAAACATCATTAACCACTAACCAAAGAACTTATAAAACAATTTTCATAGACTTTGAATTAAAAATAAGCTTAAAAAATAAGCTGATAAACAGACTACTCATACTTGTTTTTGGCTTTTTGAAACTTTTGACACAGACTTGAAAAATGAAAACTGAGACTCTAAACAATTGGACACTTAATCAAAACATGAAAACAAACTTATGAAATTGATTTTGACTCAAAACTAACACCTAAAAAGTACTTTTCATGAACTTATCCAAATGAGCTGATATAATGAGTTTTAAGCTATGAAATTTAGAAAATTAAGCTAAAATCTATGAGACTTGTTAAAACTGGTTTAAATTCTTTAAAAACTACTTTTTAGACTATTTTTAAGCTTATTCAAACTAACTAATTGGCCAAAAAAACTACTAGCAGTGCTAACTTAAAGTTAGCACTGCTATCCGACTTGTTAAAACTAGTTTAAATTCTTTAAAAACTACTTTATAGACTATTTTTAAGCTTATTCAAACTAACTAACTGGCCAAAACAACTACTAGCAGTGATAACTTAAAGTTAGCACTGCTATCCCAAACACCCCTTACAAAACTGGAAACTGATTTTTAAGCTGAATTAAGCTATGAATCTCATGTTTTATTGAAAACAGATTGACCTTAAGTGTATTAAAAGGTTTTTAAGCAACAGTTTATAAGAAAAAAGCACTTAGACAATAAGCAAAGCTTATTGTCTATTTTGGCAACTCAAACACTTATAAGAACAATTAGCTATTAAACTATGAAATAAGCAATAAAACAGATAGATCTACTACTAATAAGCATATAAAACACAAATAAACACAGATAAGCACATAATAAGCTGAAATGAACAATAAGCAGTTTAATAAGCTAAAAATGTAAAAGTATAACTCACTTGGTTCTTTGCTCAAACAAGGACTAAAAATGCTCCAAGAGCTGATCTACAAGCTCCAGCTAACAAGCTGGTAAAGTCTAATAAGCCCATCCAAATCTAGCTTATCATCCAAACTGCTTATTTCTCCTTAAGATCAGGTTATTGAATCACAAGCTTATATAAACTCAATCCAACTATTGAGAAGCTGGATTGAGCTTATGTAGAAGTAGTTAGAGCTTATTAAAGAGCTTAAGACAACTTATTTTAACCATATGAAAACATTATTAAAGCATAAAGGAAATAGACAATTATTTAAAGCAAAATGAATTTTATTAGGAACTTAAAGGAATTACAATACTGAAAAGGAAATACAATAATTTTAAAAAGACAATGAAAGAAAATTACAATAAGCACTAAAAAGCTAAAACAGGACAATAATAGACTCGACCAAAAAAAACTTCTTTTGTGCTTGAGAAGAGGTCGTATTTATAGCCAATCCAGGGAGCTTCTAGGGTTTCGTTCATCAAATCACAGCCCTTCAATCAATTATGTCTACATAATCCTTCAATCCATGCCCTTGGATCAAGTGCCACATATCTTCTACCAATCGGATGCTTGATAATTGCCACGGTGGACATGATATGAGCTCATTCTCTCATCCACGTGGTCTTCTAGAAGAGGAAAATATCCAAGGATTTAACCTGTACAAGTTAACCAGAGGTGAAGGGGGAAGAAGGTGAACAGTAATTCGCGCGCCCTTTTTAACTGGTTATAATTGCTTTGTTGACCCGGGTTATTTTAGGGTTGACTTGTGTTATTTCCAGGTAAAAGGGGGGTTGGATCCGGGTTAAGGTATAGGCTGGTTTTATTATTGCACGGATTTATTATTTGGCTTGGGCTTTTGGTAATGGTTTATTAATAAGATTTAACAAAGTTAGTTAGAGGACTAACTTTTCAAATTGATAAGGACTCATGATGAAAAATGATTTTGGATATTTGGTAAAAATGATTTATCATTAGCATTTGGTTTTGTAATTTTGGGTTTATGGTAGATAAAAAAAAATGTAGAATCACATCCCCGGCCTCGGCTTTTCTCACTCTTTCCATACTCGTGCTCGGTTTTATCCGTTTTGTCTTCCTTTTTGTCCTTTTCTCATATCCGTTACCTGCGCATGCAAAAACACAAAAACAAGCATATATTTGGCATTTATGATCAGTTTTTTGGTCTTTTGAGTCCGTTTTTGATAAAGAAAATGTATATGATTTAATACATATCAAAATCCCCCAGACTAAGGTATTGCCGTGTCCTCACGCAATGTCATCACATCACGCTTTTAAAACCAAAAATTTCAAACCTCTTTTTTCTAAAATTTTTGAAAAGTAGCAAAATGTTCCTCAAAAGAGATTAAGAAATCAATAGTTTTCAAAACGCTCCGTTTGACCATTTTATTAAATATAATATCTTTTTGTATTTTTTCTTTTTATTGCGGAATGTTGACTTTCATTATTTAACAAATAACTTTTAGGATCACGGAGTATGAAGCACTTTTCATGAAAAAGCGTCAACATGGATAAAATTCATCGTCCTTGATTTTTCACGAGTCCCCAAACCAAGCTTAAAAACGAAATCATTGTTAAATACAAGTTAGATGCTAACACTACCCATAGATGCTAATTGTGTACGCTCAGCTACTTCTTCCTCCCTTATTCCTATTTCCTCTAAGGATTTTATAAAAAATGAGTTTTTTTTCATTCTATTTCGATAGATTTTTAGTCCGATAAAGGCACCAAGTTTAGACGCTAACTAGTTTAAAATCCTTCCCTCGAGAACCATTGCCCATAAAAATGAGGTCCACATCAAGGTCCTAATTTAACATGATTTAAGGGATATCCTTTTTATTTTGACCGAAACAACTCATCTACGAGTCCAGAGACAGAAGCTTTATTAGGATATCTTCGGAGTCGAAATTTGGCATTTTTAACATTATTAAGCACATATTAGTCCTCGGCCTTTTAAACAACCTAAACAACGGCAGCTAACCGTCAGGAATCGGGAGTCTTATTTTGACCTTGGAAAATTTTCCTCTGCCTTTTTTAAGTCTGAGTCAACGGGAGCGAACTGCCAGAAAACAGAAAACTTTTATGACTTTGGATTATTATTATTTGGTTTATTATTACATATTGTGCCAAATTCCGAGTCCTGCGGTCTTTCGACAACCGAAACAATAGCACGTACTATCAGGAATCAGTAGTTTATTTCCCCGCAACACTGGCAGTACCTTGATGTGTACCCAACTTTCATAAGCAAGAATTTTCTAAAGAATGAGTAAAAACTAACTATCGCCAAAACCGTGCACCTTTAATTATTTTGAAGATTTTTATATTTTTGGGTTTATTTAGCTGATGGGAGCAAAAAGCCACAATTAACCTCTATGAGCTCTAAAGAGATCCAACTACTCCACGCTTAGCATCTAACTTATATTTAACTCTATCATTTTTCGTTCTTCGCAAATTTAAAATCCTAAATGATAAGATCCGCGAATGCTTAGTCTAATAAAATCAAGCTGCGCATATTTAAAGTCAATTATGGAAACTTGTAAATTCTTGCTAGAATTCGCGTTTTATAGCTTCTTGTATAAGAGACTAGCACAAATTTCAATTATAAAGGTTAAGGGGACAAGCTAGAGCTCAACACGCTCGATCAAGTCAAAATTTTATTCATACTCTCACAATCGGAAAGTCAACAATGTGTCAAAACACTTATAATATTTTTGCAAAATTTTTTAAATTTTCTCATTTTTTTATTTATTTAGTATTATTTTTTTTTTTGGAATTTTGGAGGAAAAACGGGGTTGCGAGAGTATAAGGCAAAATGCAAGGAAAAAATCAAATCGAAAGATTACCCCCCCCCCCCCCCAAGACTAAAACGAGACATTGTCCTCAATGTTTTGAAATAAGGGTCTTCTTATGCAAATCTAAAGCCGTTTATTGATTATGCTAATAGATAAACATTAATCGATAAGATTTAGGATATCGGATTTCCCTATAAGCACTGAAGGATGAAACTCGAGTGGATGAAAGAAAAAAACACGAGCACGAGAGTCTTCATAATTCGGGCAAATCCTGGACATAAAACAAACATACACGAAACACGAGAAATGGAAGAGGTGGGCCTCCTCACGTTACACTTATTAGAAAATTGAAAGAAGATAGAAACACGGGTTGCCTCCCGAGAAGCGCTTGTTTATTATCGAGTCGTTTAGTTTGACTCGCCCCGAATTTAATTGTTCATGGGGAAGAAACTAGTGGAAGAGAAAATCTCCATCGGATTTCCATTCAAGATGTTTGGATAAACATTGAAGCACATGAAAGTTCCACTCCGATGAGATGCCACCGGCTCTAAGGAATAGAAACTATAAGCGGAGATGCCGAGGTCAAAAATGGTATCCTCACTCCCGAAGGAGTGAAGAAGAGGAGAATTCACATGATAGGTAAGAAAAGGAAGAAATATTTTGATAACAAATGTGAGAGAAAGATAATGGCGATCCTCAAAGGTAAACCTCACATTTTCCTTAATTTGTAAACCATCATTAAAGCTCTTTAAGTCATGGTCTAAAAACACCTCATGAGGGAGATTAGGGATAGTGTCATTTTTAAGCATACTCTCAAGATAAATCACGTCTCCATCCGAGGTAGAATAATCGTCCTTAAGATCAAAGTAAAAATGATCATACTCTGGTGGAGATATGATGTGAGCGAGTTCATCGGCGAACTTCTCATGATAAAGATCACTCCTATCGGCAAGAGGACGTTGTTCAAAGAGAAATGATTCATAATCAGGAAGAGAAAGATGGGAATGAGAAGTGGTACTGCCACTATTCTTCTCTTCAGTATGATCGAAATCAAAATAGAATGCTTCATAATCTGGAAGAGAATAATCGGAATGAGAAGTGGTACTGCCACTACTCTTCTCTTCAGTATGATTGATATCAAAACGGAATGCTTCATAACCCGGAAGAGAATAATCGGAATGAGAAGTGGTACTACCACTACTCTTCTCTACGATATCAAAGAAAAAAATTTCATAATCCGGTAAAGAATCATCATAATGAGAAAATAAATCCTTGAGCTCGAGCTCCAGAGGATTTGACGTCTTAATTTCCTTAATTTCTTCAATATTAATTTTCTTCGGAGGGAGTGAAGGTCACTGGTCATCGTTTAACATTTTCTCGAGTAAAATAGTATCTCCCTCCAGATGAAAGTCGGTATCATCAATTTCCGGTGAAATTGAATCATTCTTATGACAAGCCTCGATCTCTTCCAAAGTGAAATCACTTCCCTCAAACGAAGTGAGAGAAGGGGAAGAGTTGGCAACGATAGGTTCTGAAAATAGAGTGGGATTGCCACTTGGGGAATTATCTGCAGGAACTTTTTGAGCATACTCCTCAACATCTATTACATCGATCCGGTTAACTGATAATTTATCGTAATTAGAGGAGTATCTCGAAGTTCGATCGAGATTAAAAGTTACGGCTTCATCATCAACACGAAGGGTTAGTTCTTCACCATAAACATCAATTAAAGCACGTCTAGTCCTCAATAAGGATCTTCCTAGAATGAGGGGAACTCGAGGATCGGCATCAAAATCAACGACTACAAAGTCGACCAGAAAATGGAACTTTCCTACTTTTACGAAGACATCTTCGGCGACACCGATAGGACGAGTAATTGATCGGTCCGCAAGCTCGAGAGTCATACGAGTAGGAGTAAGATCGGGAAGGGAAAGCTTTTTCTATACGGAAAGTGGCATAAGATTGATGCTTGCGCCAAGATTGGCCAAGGCTAAGCATTCAACCATTCCTGAAAAATCGCACGGAATGAGAAACTTGTCGGGGTCTCCAAGTTTTTCGGGAAACTTTTTGAGGAGCACCGCCAAACAATTCTCATTTAACGGCGTATTAGCTACTTCAAACAATTTTTCTTTATTACTCAATAAGCTTTTAAAAGTCGAAGCAAATTTAGGCATGACAAGAAGAGCATCCGCGAAGCTAATATCGAGGTGTAAATCTTGAAAGATTTGGAAGAACTTTTCCATTTGATGGTTAGCTTTTTCGCGGAGCTTTTGATCATTAAGTCTTGACGGGTAGGGTATTGACGGTTTAGGATTAGACTTTGAAGTATTAACGGGAGCAACTTTGGGCTCAGAAACTTGGACAACCGGAGGTTGGACGTCTTCGGTACTTCCCTTATTAGTAGGAGGCACCGTGTCCTTTGTCACCTCGGTTTCACGTTCCACTACTTTAGGCGGAGAAGAAGAAGTAGTAGGAATTGTGGGTCCATCATAAGCAGCACCACTTCGGGTGGTGATAGCTTTTAAATCACCTCTCGGGTTGGGAACGGTATTGCCCGGGAGAGATCCCGAAGTTGAAGCTTGATGGAACTGATTGATGAGATTATCAAACATGTTCTCAATTTTGTTTTGAGATTGATCAATTTTGTTATTTGTAGTCCTAAGTTCATTCTTAAGCTCATTACCATGTTTAGACATTGAAGTTTGGAAATCATTTTTCAAAGTTGTTATTTGATTTTTCATTGCCCTCATGTTAACCTCATTTGACTTAATGTAATTAGTAAGTTCATTGGAGGAAGCAATAGGAGCTTGATACCCTTGATTGAAATTAACCCCTTGGGTCGGGTATTGATTGATCGCGGCTTGAAATTGGTTTTGCACATTTTGCCATCTTCCTTGAGTTTGATTGAACCTATTTTGGTTGTTAGGTTTAGAAAATCCGGGTGGTCCCATTTGATTGCTAGCACGATAATCAATTTCTCCTAGAGGACGAAATCCTTGATTTTGATTGTAATTCGCTGCTGCTATGGTAGCATTGAAAACGTTGCCATCAGTGGCTTGACAATCATAATAAGGATGAGGACCACCACAAATTACACAATTTTCGGTAACGACTTTAACGGGCTCCGGTTTTTGGGTTTGAATCTTAAACTCTCTCATCATACATCGAATAGCATCTGTAAGTTCGGCCATCTCCGAGGGATTTACCAGTGAAGAAGAAGTAGGAGCATTCACTTTGGAAACAATCGGTTTGTTTCGTGAAGTGGGAACCTTCGATTTGTTCTCGATAATAATCATAATATCTCTCGGAGTACGGTTCAAGATATTGCCACCGGCGGCCGCATTAAGCGAATCTTGATCGGTTTGTGTCAAAGCATTATAAAACGTGTCGATTTGGTGCAATTCCGAAAACCTGTAATGTGGGCATTTACGAAGGAGATCTTTGAAACGTTCCCATGCCTCACCAAAATTTTCATCAAAACGTTGTTGAAAATTTGTGATATCATTATTAAGATTTGTCGTCTTAGAAGGAGGAAAGAAATGATTCACGAATTTAGAAACGAGAACTTCCAAAGAAGTAATCGAATGAGGGGGTTCTTTTTCGAGCCAAATCTGGGCTGCCCCCTCGAGAGAAAATGGGAATAACATCAACTTAATCGCGTCATGAGGAACATCCTTATATTTCATAGTCGAAGTCAACATATTAAACCATCGGATGTGAGCGAAATGATCATCACTCTCGAAACCATGAAATAGATGTGACGTTACAAGTTGAATTAAACCGGTTTTTAGATCAAAATCATCGGAAAGAATCGGTGGTAAAACAATAGCATCTCCGTAACCCTCGGTGGGTGCTTGGAGCAACTAAGACATAGTACGTCTATCCGCCATTTCGGTAATGGGAGCATCAACAAGAGTACGTATCTCGGGTACATTTCTCTGTCTACGATATTGTTGAGTCGGTATTGTGGGATTCGATTGAGAACGAGTGCGCATGCACTAAAAACACAATATTTAAAAGAAGAATAAATTTTGAAAAAGAAAATATTTTTGGGTTTTTATATTCAGAAAATTTTGAAAAACAAATATTTTTGGTAATCGATTTGTCAACCGGTGCTCGGTAGCTCTCTAGAATTACTCACAAAGTGGCGGAGGAACAAAGGTCCGCAATAAATGCTAATTAAAAACCCGTTTCTTTCGGTTTGACAATTTAATGTCAATCCTCCTTAAACCCCTCTTATAGTTTGTAATCTAAAGGTGAGCCGACGTAACAATTGACTTCACGATTTCTTTTGTTGGTTTTTTAATTTTTTGGTATTTTGAATAATTTAGGAAAAGTATTCGTGATTTTTTAATTTTTTTGGTTTTAATAATAATATAAGAAAAATATTTACAAGATAAAACGATAACTTCAAGGGGAAGGATCATCAAATCACTAATCTTCAAACGTAACTCGATATTCGTTTCACAACTTCCCCGGCAGCGGCGCCAAAAACTTGGTACGTGCACAAGTATATATATATATATATATATATATATATATATATATATATATATTATATAATATATATATATATATATACTATAGCAAGAAAAACCCGACCAAAAGGCGAATTCTCTCTCTAACCAAGAGTGAATATACCAAGAGGTCAAAGAAAATCAAACAAAATATAATTCCGAAAGTATTGTATTTTTCCCGGGTCGTTAAGTTCCGATGAAGTGTGAATGGAACTTTAAATTCCGTTCGTGATCGAATGATTTGATTAATTGAGATATTTTGGGATTATGTCTAAAAACAGAAAACATATACTAAAAAGCAACTAATAAGCATATAAAATAAGTAAGTAAAGCATAAATAAGCAAAGACGCATATTAAACTAAAAAACGAACTCTTACGGGAATTAAACGGGCTTAAGAAAACCTAAAAATCAAAAATTAACCCTAGATGAGTAAATTTGGTTCCTAAAAGTCCTAAATGATTGAAAATAATTTTAGAAAAAAGATTTATATTTTTTTGCTTTTTATTTTATTTTTAATGAATTAAAAACACTTTTGGGCTAAAAATAATATTAAAAATAAAAAATTAAAACGAAAAATTATGAAAAATTCTGGAAAACTACTTTAATCTATAAGGAAGTTAGGAAAATTAAAAAGGAATCGACAACTTATTTGCATAAGCTGTGAATAAGCAAAAAGGGAAATTGACCGGATCTACACACACTCCTTGTGTTAGATAGATACTTTGAATGATGTTTAGTCTAGCACGCAGAATTTACTAGCTAGCACTTAGAAGATCTATTTGTTTGTGTTTTGTATGATTTGTATGTAACAGTGAATGAACAATGAAAACAATAATTCAACTTCAACGATTCAATAATATTAATGAATAATACGAGTGATCTCCTATCACTAGGGTTTTACAACCTTGAATCTTAACAAAAACTCGATATCTCTAATTCTCTGATCGTAAACCTGGGCAATCCTTTTATTGACTAAGGATTCCTTTACGAGATAACTATCATCTAATCGTATAAGATATACACAATATCTTTTCTATAATTATCTTTTACAAAAACATAAACAGTACTAACTTCTTCATATAACCGTACTAACTGTTCTTGTCTTCAAAACTCATCAGCAGTATTAACTTCCTCATTCAGCCGTACTAACTGCTTAAGCTTAATTCCTAACAATCCTCCCCTAAACTTATGATTTCTTCCCAAATCACTAAGTTTCTTCAAATTATGCTTCATCTCCGATATGAGGGGGATTCTTCCAAACACCTTTCATAACTGTCTCTTACTACTAATCTTTCTTTGTTCTGCAAGGTTGAAAATCTTAGTTACCCGACAAATCTACCATTTCAGAATCTTCTTCAACCCTCAGTTTTGTATATAACATAGACACTAAAACACTTGATCTTAGTGGATAATCCTTTTCCACTAACATATAGATTTCTATGTCCTCCTTAGTAGAAACTCCGTGCACTCCACATGTTTCAAACAACTTCCAAGTGACATCTTCGATTTGTGCTTGAAATCTCCACATTGATTCTCCTCTATCAGGTTCATAAATCCTTTTCAGCTGCACCCATAACTCTTTATCTTTGTCTTCAGTAAGGTCTTGAACTCTGAATCTTTCTTTTACTAAGCTCCACAACTGATTAAGATCTTCCCTATCAAAACCTTTTAGCAGATCTTCAAACAACTTGTATCTCTCAGTAATACCTCCAAGTCTTATGATCTTCCATCCCATCATCCTTCCATCAGTGAAAACTTCCCAGCCAATGATAGGATATTTTACTTCTAATGGTTTAATATTTGTAGACTCTGGAACTATCACCATCATATTCTTGATTTGCTCATTGGTCAAACCTTCTTCACCAGACTTCAACTTCTTTGCAATATCAGATTCCAGAACTTGTGGTTCTCTTTTCTTTTTCCTTGTGATATCCTCCTTGTTTGAAGTATTCAGTCTTGCATATGTTTCAAAGAAAGTCTTTTCAATCTCAGCATCTGACCTTCCAGTAAAGTCACTCATCTTGTAATTTGCTTGATTTTTCAAATAATGTTTCATGAAACTGACTTTTTCTTTCTTGGTAGGCAACTTTGTCTTGTATCCTGACTCTTGCCTTTCTCTAATTCTCTGCACTAAGTCATTCCAAGTAACTTCTTTGTTCTTTGACAAGATGAACTCTTTGAGTTTCTCTGACTTTTCTTCTTCACTTAACTCCTTGTCTTTAAGAATCATAACAGCATGAGCTTTCACAATCAAATCAGAATCCAAAAAGTATTGTAGTTGCTCATTGAACTCCTCTTGATTAACTTCTTCAGATCTTGTTCTATCCATGAATTCAGCTATATCCCTTACATCATCTGCAGCTATCTTCCTTGCTAATTCTGCATCTTGATCTATCTGAGCTTGTTCATCAGCTAAATCCTTGTCTAGAATCTCTCTTGCGACCTTTTGCATCAAAATCTATTTGAGCCTGAGTTCTTGGTTTTGTTTTCTTGAGCCTTTCTAGTACTTGAGCAGCTTCTTCTAGTGTCATAGGCTTTTTACCCTTATCTTCCCTTTTTCTAGCATATTCCTCTTCAGCCGTAGTATCACCAGTTGGAACTGTCTCATGCTCTGTATCAGGAGTTGGAACTTCTTCAGCTTCTTGAGTACCAGTCAGAACTGCTTCATGTGTCTGTTCTTCTACTTCCATATCAACATTACCAGAACCCATATCAAATTTTTCTTCTTCTTCTTCATTTTGCCTCCCCTGAGAACCTGATCCAACTGCCTTGCCTTTATCTGATTTCCTCCCCTGTTTGGGAGAATTACCATCATCACCATCAAAATCATCTGAGTCATCATCATCAGAAGAATCCATAACTACCTTTGCCTCTTTCTTCTTTAACTGCTCTTCAAGTTTCTTCACCCTATGAGTCAATTTGGAGTAGACCTAGGCAAAATTCTTTTTGTGAGCTTTGAGTTCCTCATTGTTCTTCTTTAGCTCCTCCTCCAAAGTTTCTACCTTCTCAACTAGTTTGGTACACAATTCCATCAATTTAGTATGTGAAGTACTACCCTCATAACGTCTAGCTGTGTTACCTGCTAGGAGAGGTGAATCATGGGGAAAGGATCTAAGAATCACTATGGGTGTTTCCCTTCTCCTATAAGTGATGTGAATTTGGGATGTTTGGGTCCTTTCAGAAGCTGAAGTAGATGTGTGATGGGGATCAGTTGGTGGTACTGAACCTTCACCCACTTCAGTTTGAAGCATTTCAGGAAACAATGGAACTACTACTCCTTGAAAAAGCCTACTAGCCATAGCCATGTTTTGAAAAACTTTTGATTGAAGGCTAGGAGTAGCAAAAGTTTCTGTTGGTTTTGTAAGCATATATGTCTTTTTATTCAAAAGAGTTTGAACAAATCTTGGATACATTAGAAACTTGGTTTTGCTGTTTACATTAGATGCCATACCCTCAAAAATAAATTTCGAAAAGTTAAAAACCTTGTTTGTAGACAAACAAATGAGAGCAATAGCAATATTGCTACTGAACTGCTCCCAAGCAGTCTTTTTAGGACTTAAATAATGTAAAAGGGTATGTATCAAAAATCTCCATTGAGGTGAGAAACATCCTTTTTGAAAAGTTAATTTGTGTTCGGATGTATCATACCCTATTTTGGTAAGTTCTTGCCATATTTCAGTGTTGTGCATAATGTTGATACCATCTGAGTCTTTTAATTTAAGATGTCTCCTAAGTATAGACTCGGTAACAACAAAAGATACACCATCCACTTCAGAATGAATTTCTAAGTCCCCATCTTCACTAGTCAAGACAGTAGCATTCTGCCAGAACTGTGTGATGTGAGAGACATAAAGAGTAGGAGAAACGGTTAGAGCATACTTTATGTGAGAGTGGTTTAGAAAGTCCACAATCTCATAAAATTTTGGTCCATCTCCTTCCTCTGTTTTCTCTAGAAATGCAACCTGATTGTGACGCTTAACAAATTCCAAATTAGCCATTTTTATTGATGAAGAGTGAAAGATTATAGCAATAAGATGATCGTTTAGAGTGGAATTGATGTTTTATGCAGCCAATTGGGTTTTTATAGATACTGTTAGGGTTTTGAGAATTTTGCGAATGAGATAAATTATCTTGGGAAATATATTAAATCAAATTATGGTAAAAAGATAATTATCTCAAGAAAAATCCCTATAAGTATGCTTCAGAATAACGGTTTTACCCCAACGGCTAGAAATTAATTACTGACAGATTTTTACAACGGCTAGTTGAGTCGTACCAACTTTTAACTAACAGTACAAAGAAAAATTTTATTGAGCCGTTTGAACTTATTGAAAGGATTTAAAATACCATGGCTCAAATATAGTTTTTAGCAAACTATCAGCTATCAACGGATTTGATATGTCTTTACCAATAGCCGTTTGCTTTGGACTAGTCAACTCTTCACACTTAGATATGGTGAGCTGATAACCATACAATTTTTGGTAAATTGTCAACCATCAACGGATTTGAGAAGTCTTTACCAGATACCGTTTGCTCTGGACTAGTTGATTCTTATGTGGGTTAGACATGGTGAACCAATTACCATTTGTTGTGTGCACAGATCACACACTCAGCTCCAAATCACCGTACAGTCCAAAACATATTAACTCCTTGATGCTCTTCATCCAAAACATGCAAGTGTTAGTCCAAAAACAAAGAAACAAGCCACAAAGAACTTGTCTCACAATATAAAAGTATATGACTAACATTGCACTCAAAAAGAAAAATTAATTTCCTTGTGGAACCCAAGCCAAAACAGACTTAGGCTTTCCTCTTGCATCAACATAATTCATTCTTTTCAAAACAGTTTTAGCACCATTGGGTTTGATGGGTCTCCAAACCTAACATGCTGATGCACTTACTCCATTGCTCATAATTCCCTTAGCAGTGTTTTTATTCATACCAGTACCAACTATTCTGCTAGCAGTTGGAACTGCTGGCTTGGTAGTTGTTACCTTGGGTTTCCAAACTTGGTTTTTCACTACTTCTCTGTGATAAAAGGTTCTATTGCCAATCTTTTGTGCTGGTTTAAAAACTATTTGTGCACCTTGAACTGTTGGCCTTGGGTGAACAGGTCTAATAGGTCTGACAGTTTGAACTGCTGGTCTAGCAGTATGAACTACTTTGGGTCCAGACCTTAAAAGAACTTATCTAGGTATCATTCTAGTGTTTGTTGGGTGAGTGGGAGGTCTAACAGTGTTCACCCTAGGACTTGAATACATATTTACCCATTTATCACAAAAGGCTGCAAGATGGTCAAAGCTACCACAAGAGTAACAAGCTTTCCTATAGCAGACAAAATCATCACCTAGTTGGTGAGATTTGAGGTCATTCCAATTCCTTTGGTTACCTCTGGGCTTGTTTGTGGTTTTATACATTTCTGCATACCTAACTGTTGGTCTAAAAGGTTTAGCATTTGATCTAGGCCTAACAGTCTTAGTTTTAACCATCTTTGGAACTTTTGGTTCCTCCACCTTAACACTAATAGGCTTAACCTCAGCCTGATCATCCTCATCATCAGAAGTCCAGTCCTCAATAGTTGGAGCATCTGAGTCTTTAGCTGAGGACACCTTATCCTCAGAAAGTGAGGCATCACTTGCACTCTCATTCACAGGTTTATCAACTACGTTCTCTTTAGGTTGAGGACCATACTTAAGCTCAGGTAGTTGAAATTCAGGAAGTCCTGTGTGTTCTAGGTCTATGCCTGGTGCTGCTGGAATTCCTCTATAGGGAGGTGGAACTGACTTATAACCTAGGTCTGACTTAGCTTTATTGAGAATCTGACACTCAACAATCTTACTAACACCCTAAGTTGCAAATTCTAGTGTGTCAACAGTCATTTGAATGTTCTGATTTGCTTTCTTAGCCTGATCCAACTCATGTTTTAACACACTAATCTCATTTTCTCTAAACTTTAAATCTCTCTTAAGAACAGCTACAATATCACTAAAGGTAGACTCATTTTCCTTAAAGTGTACTATCTGTTCTTCTAATACAGCCAAACCTCTCTTATGATTAGCTAAATTAAAAGCAGTCTGGTTTAGCTCTATTCTCTGATTATCATACTGTTTTCTAAGTGTTTCTAATTCTTTTAATGCATCACATGATTTAGAACATTTAGAAATTTGTACCTCAGAGTCTGAGAATGCCATCTTCTTCTTAATCAAATTCGTCTGGATCTTCTAAATCAAAGTATCAGCAACCTGGCTCTGATACCACTTGACCGGATCTACACACACTCCTTGTGTTAGATAGATACTTTGAATGATGTCTAGTCTAGCACGCGGAATTTACTAGCTAGCACTTAGAAGATCTATTTGTTTGTGTTTTGTATGATTTGTATGTAGCAGTGAATGAACAATGAAAACAATAATTCAACTTCAACGATTCAATATTATTAATGAATAATACGAGTGATCTCCTATCACTAGGGTTTTACAACCTTGAATCTTAACAAAAACTTGATATCTCTAATTCTCTAATCGTAAACCTAGGCAATCCTTTTATAGACTAAGGATTCCTTTACAAGATAACTATCATCTAATCGTATAAGATATACACAATATCTTTTCTATAATTATCTTTTACAAAAACATAAACAGTACTAACTTCTTCATATAACCGTACTAACTGTTCTTGTCTTCAAAACTCATCAGCAGTATTAACTTCCTCATTCAGCCGTACTAACTGCTTAAGCTTAATTCCTAACAGCAATTAAGCTAAAAGGGAAAAAGTTGGTTAAGAGAATTAAAGGTGCAAGCTATAACGAAAAAGACCCAAGGGCAGAGATGGTTGTGGTGTGGTGTGTTAAACTGGTTAAGGTGGTAGAGGTCTAAGGTTTGAGCCTTGGCTCACCCTGGGCTTCCCAACTTCATAGTTTTTGTTTTTGCAATTTATTTATTTATTTATTTATTTTTTTATGAAACTTATTAATAAGGCAAAAATGAACAACTTTTTATGAAAACAAAATTTTTATAACTTGAGAAATAAGCTGGAAAAGGCAAAATAAGCAAATAGTTAACAAAGGAACTTAAAAGCTAAAGGAATCTAACTGATTAGTACACACAAGCTTCTATAAGTTGGTGTGTAATTCTAATAAGCTTTTAAGACCTAAAATCTAACCTAATAAGCAGTTCTAAACTAAATTAAGCAATCCGAATAATCCAAAAAGCTCAGAAACAAAATAAGCTAAAAACCAAAAGCAGTTAGCCAAACAGCCTGAGGGGGGGATATTTAAGCTACCAAATATGCCACTGAATCAATAAGCAAATCCATGAAAACTCAAAACAGATCAAGCTAAGCAACCAAATAGCTTATCAACCAAATTTCAGACATATTAGAGCTTATTAAATGCTTAAAAATCAGCTGCTAAGACAGCTAGTTAAGACAATGTTGAAAACTGAACTACTTGAAACAGACCTAATATACCACTTTTAGCACTAAATATAAGCTTCAATAAGCTATGAATTAAGCTGAAACCTATAAAACAACATTAACCACTAACCAAAGAACTTATAAAACAATTTTCATAGACTTTGAATTAAAAATAAGCTGATAATCAGACTACTCAGACTTGTTTTTGGCTCTTTGAAACTTTTGACACAGACTTGAAAAATGAAAACTGGGACTCTAAACATTTGACACTTAATCAAAACATGAAAACAGACTTATGAAACTGATTTTGACTCAAAACTAACACCTAAAAAGTACTTTTCATGAACTTATCAAAATAAGCTAATATAATGAGTTTTAAGCTATGAAATTTAGAAAATTAAGCTAAAATCTATGAGACTTGTTAAAACTGGTTTGAATTCTCTAAAAACTACTTTATAGACTATTTTTAAGCTTAATCAAACTAACTAACTGGCCAAAACAACCACTAGCAGTGTCAACTTAAAGTTAGCACTGCAATCCCAAACACCCCTTAAAAAATGGAAACTGATTTTTAAGTTCAATTAAGCTATAAATCTCATGTTTTTATTGAAAACAGATTGACCGTAAGTGTATTAAAAGGTTTTTAAGCAAAAGTTTATAAGAAATAAGCACTTAGCCAATAAGCGAAGCTTATTGGCTATTTTGACAACTCAAACACTTATAAGAACAATTAGCTATTAAACTATGAAATAAGCAATAAAACAGATAGATCTACTACTAATAAGCATATAAAATACAAATAAACACAGATACGCACATAATAAGTAGAAATGAACAATAAGCAGTTTAATAAGCTAAAAATGTAAAAGTATAACTCACTTGATCATTTGCTCAAACAAGGACTAAAAATGCTCCAAGAGCTGATCTACAAGCTCCGGCTTGTTTAAAAAAGGTTGGTAAAGTCCAATAAGCCCATCCAAATCTGGCTTGTCATCCAAACTGCTTATTTCTCCTTAAGATCAGGTTATTGAATCACAAGCTTAAATAAACTTAATCCAATTATTGAGAAGCTGGATTGAGCTTATGTAGAAGTAGTAAGAGCTTATTAAAGAGCTTAAGACAACTTATTTTAACCATATGAAAACATTATTAAAGCATAAAGGAAAGACAATTAATTAAAACAAAATGAATTTTATTAGGAACTTAAATGAATTACAATACTGAAAAGGAAATACAATAATTTTAAAAAGACAATGAAAGAAAATTAAAATAAGCACTAAATAAGCTAAAATAGGACAATAATAGACTCGACCAAAAAAAAACTTCTTTTGTGCTTGAGAAGATGTCCTATTTATAGCCAATCCGGGGAGCTTCTAGGGTTTCGTTCATTAAATCACAGCCCTTCAATCCATGCCCTTGGATCAAGTGCCACATATCTTCTACCAATCGTATGCTTGATAATTGCCACGGTGGACATGATATGAGCTCATTCTCTCATCCGCGTGGTCTTCTAGAAGAGGAAAATATCCAAGGATTTAACCCGTACAAGGTAACCAGAGGTGAAGGGGAGAAGAAGGTGAATAGTAATTTGCGTGCCCTTTTTAACTGGTTATAATTGCTTTGTTGACCCGGGTTATTTTAGGGTCGACTTGGGTTATTTCCAGGTAAAAGGGGGGTTGGATCCGGGTTAAGGTATGGGCTAGTTTTATTATTGGACTGTATTTATTATTTGGCTTGGGCTTTTGGTAATGGTTTAGTAATAAGATTTAACAAAGTTAGTTAGAGGACTAACTTTGCAAATTGATAAGGACTCATGGTGAAAAATGATTTTGGATATTTGGTAAAAATGATTTATCATTTGAATTTGGTTTTGTAATTTTGGGTTTATGGTTGATAAAAAAAAATGTAGAATCACATCCCCGACCTCGGCTTTTCTCACTCTTTCCATACTCGTGCTCGGTTTTGTACGTTTTGTCTTCCTTATTGTCCTTTTCTCATATCCGTTACCTACACGTGCAAAAACACAAAAACAAGCATATATTTGGCATTTATGATCAGTTTTTGGTCTTTTGAGTCTGTTTTTTGATAAAGAAAAGGTATGTGATTTAACACATACCATGAGGGCAATTTAGTCAATTCAGCCTACTTCATCTTCTTTATCTAATTTTTCTTCTTAAAACAAAATCTTAATCCCAATACTTCCACACTTCGAATACATATCAATCAAAGCAGAACCAAGCATCATTCCATTTCCCTATCTCATGTGCCCCAAGCCCAGAAACCGCAAGCAACACACTAATCAAATTAACATAATTCAGTGTCATAACATTACCAACTTTCTTACCATCAAACAACAAATTAGCATCATTAAACTCACCACACATAACATACATCCTCACCAAATTACTCAGCACAAACTCATAATTTTCCAACCCAAATTTCACCACGAAACAATGCACCTTCGCACACGCCTTATGCACGGAAGGAAATGTATACTTGGCCTAACACACTCCACCATTTTGCAAAACATATTAAATGATAGCAATGCATAATTCCTATCAGTGGTATCACAATAAGCTCTTATAATAGTGTTCCATGAGAAGACATTTTGATGATGTATGATACAGATAGCAGGCCTATTGGGCCTGGAATGTATTATACACATTTGGGCCCCGGCCCAACATAACATACAAAGAAATACACTGGATGCCACCGAAGCCCAACAACAAGCAAGGTGCGGTCCGGACATACAAAGTCGCACGCAGATCATCTAAGCAATGCTTCCGTAGTACGCTTGCGGACCAACCCATGGCCGCGGAGTATGATCTGTATCCGCAATCATGATTAAGTTACGGACCCTTGCCCGACAAGGGTCCCACTCTGGCTACTAACAACAATAAGCGAAATACTAGGAAAACCTAGTATTTAGCTCGCCTATAAAAGGCAACATTTCAACACATTTGCGAGGTATGACTTTCTCACACATCCCAATACACAAGTATTCTCTGACATACATGATTACTTACTTTTACGTCCGAGCTTAATCGTGAGGTCCATCCCCACGGTAAGGCTAACAGTTGTCACACCCCAAAAATGGCACAGCGGAATGGCATTCACGGGGTATGATCTCATAGTCAAGAACGCAAGGTGTCACAATAGAGAAATGCTAAATATAAAACATAAAACAGATAATAGTCGCAAACTCCCACAACCGGGATACATACAAAGATCCAAGATAACATAAGTCTCAAAGTTTTACAACACTAGGAAATAACAAAATGCAACTTCACGAGATATAACCCGGAAGGGTCTTGTCTTAAGTCTTGCTATGCCAGACCAGTACTCAACCTCCTAGTGTAACTTCAGTCTTAGCACCTGAAAATGGATACTCGAAAACGTCAACATAAAGTTGGTGAGTTTGTAGGTTTAGAGCTTAAACCATGAGGCTGTGAACAATAAGTAGGAAATAGTGAAATGAATACCAATTACAAGCACATTATCAAATAGCAATAGTGTCACGCCAACTGAACCTATAGTGTTCCTCATATGCATAACCAATATCACGTGGGGAGCTACCTCGATAGATCTATCAACAAGTAGGCTCTCAACAGAGAGTTAACAGTTACACCAATTGAACCTATAACCTGTGGGCTCTCAGCAGAGAGTTAACAGTGGCGCAGTCATGTAATCACAGAACAAACATGTCACAGCATATAATTGCATCATCACACTTATATGTCCAAAATCATGTAAAACAGTAATTCACAGCATAAAAACATTTGTAAAACATTGAGTACCATTTTCTCCCAAGGTAAAACACGTTAAAAGTGGGGCTACGTGAACTCACCTTAGCAAAAGCAAATTCCAATTGATAAGTTGGCAAAGGGTAAATTAAGTCCGATAACTCTAATCGCGACCTAAATAATACATGTCTTAGGTTCGAAAACAAGGCCATGCACGCAAGTTCATACTTTACTTTATCACTTGTACATGTTGTTGTAGTATATAGCGGTAAAATATAGTTGCGTCCATTTGATCATTTATTTAGAAAATCACCACTTTAGAAAACGTAACTTGTTTATCTTGCGACCAAATTTTAGTCGTTATGTTATTGACTATTTCAAAAATCTCTAACGCGCCTAATATGTATATATAATGTTCTACCATTTCCTTTTATGTCATTTTAGCCGAAATGTACTCCAAAAGGTCCAAAAATCCATTTTACACATTTTATCAGCTTTCTAATAGAGAAAAATAATAGGATGTCAACGTATATGTTGACGTAAACATTCGTTAGGCCATAACTTATGCGTCGTAGCTTCGTTTCTTAAGTTTGACCTATCCCCGCGAAGGTATTTAAGTGTACTATCGGATTTTTAAGGTCTCGGCTAGTCTAGTTACCATTTAACATCAGTTTTCATCTCTAAAAATTCTGGACAGATTCATATTTTCTGAAAAAAATGTTTTCGTCGTAAAAATTGAAACTAGCGTATCTATTTCGTTACAAGCCCGTTTTAACTCATTCAAGCGGCTACGTTTTCGTTATTGAGTCTATTTTATATATTTCTAGCCTAAAATAGTTACCAAGTTACTGAGTTTGCTGTATTTATCAAAACGGGACAGAATCTATTTTTAAGAATGTCAAACTATTTTTACAAATCTTCTAGTCATTTTAACCACTTAACTACAACTTCAATTCTAGTCTTAGTTCCTCCATCAACTTCTCAACATAATAATAATGATCTAGCCATAAGCTTAACAATATTCTAAGGTCCATGTAAGTAATCATCAAGAATGTTTAAATCTACAAGTTTACTAACATACATATATATAATGTTTTCATCACTTTCTTGTGAAGATTTTTGCTAGCTAGTTTTCTTGTAACCAAAACTTGTTCAAAACATAATCTTTTGTTAAAGGATCATTGTAAATGTAAAACTTTATCAACATGTACCAAGTGATAACTAAGTATATCTACTTGACTAGCAATATGACATAAAGAAAACATGAAATTTTTGTAAGATTACTTACAAAAGTAATTAGTGAGATGTGAGTTATAAAACACTTGATTAACCCCAAGATCAATGCTCCAAATCCTTGCTAGAATGCCCTAAGTATACTTGATCTTAACCACAAAAATACTTCTCCTCTCCTTGCTCCAAGAGTGGGTCGATTTGTATGTATATATGGGTAGGGATATTTTTTTTTCTTTACTTGGACTAATAGAGCACAAAAATGAGACTAATTGCAAGTATTTATACTTGAACTTTCAAAGTTTCAATAGTACGGTCAATGGTTATTATTTGATTAGCTAGGAGGGGGGGGGGCGATTGGTATTAGGGGGGGACAGATGGGAGGCTAAGCCTCCCAGTTGCCATTTACATTCCATGTTTTATGGAAAATGGTGGCTTATTAATGGTCATGGGCTAATTTGTCTAGCTAATTTTATTTAAGATATGAAGGGGCATCAAGGGGTAGAAAATAGGATTAGATGAGTAGTTTGGATACAAAAGTGTATAGCTTGTGTGTATTGGATGTTAAAAATATGTATTGGTTGTTTGTTTGGTGATTAACGAAAGTTATACGTAATTAAACGTAAGTTGTAAAGAATTTACCTTAGGCGTAAGGAAATATTTTTGGAACTTTGGTAATCTTTTTGGAAGTATAAAAGTACATTAGAAGTAATCGTTGAGAGAATTGGGTATATCGGGTGTTAAATTTTGAATTACGAATTGTGTTCGTTGAATTGACAACCGTAAGTATTTAAAGAAAAGGACATTGTTTTAGGGTTTAAAATTATGAATCGGAGTAGGAGCAAGGTACTGGAGCATTGTTCACTAAATATAGCATAAGTCCTAGTGATAAAATATTTATTTTAAAATGAAATGCGGTAGCTTAAAAAGGTTTCTGAAATTTACCAGTTGTCACAGTCTCCCAGCCTCAGAAGAAACCCGTCCCGGGTTTCAGTTCGAGTTACCCGATAAGTTTGAAAACAGGTGAGGGTACTTTTGCTTCATCTCGTCCTCACGCTCCCATGTAAACTCGGGTCCACGCTTAGAGTCCCAACGGACTTTAACTATTGGTATCTTACTACGCTTCAACTTCTTGACCTCACGTTCCAAAATTTCAACTGGTTTCTCTACGAAGTGTAACTTAGGATCTACCTGAATCTCTTCCAAGGGTATGTGTAAGGTCTGATCAGCAAGACATTTCTTAAGGTTCGACACGTGAAACGTATCATGAACGCCACTCAGCTCTTGTGGTAGCTTTAGTCGGTAAGCCACTGGACCGATCCTTTCAGTGATCTCAAAAGGTCCTACGTATCTAGGTGCTAACTTGCCCTTCTTTCCAAATCGTACAACACTTTTCCAAGGTGATACCTTGAGTAAAACATGATCACCAACGCTGAATTCTAAGGGTCTCCGTCGGTTGTCGGCATAGCTCTTTTGACGGTCTCGAGCAGCCTTGAGCCTATCCTTAATTTGAATGATCTTCTCAGTGGTTTCTAACACTATCTCAGGTCCTATCATTTGACTCTCTCCCGCTTTCGCCCAACCAATAGGCGAACGACACTTTCTTCCATAAAGTGCCTTGAATGGTGCCATATCTATGCTGGTATGATAACTGTTGTTATAGGAGAACTCGGCTAATGGAAGATGGGTATCCCAATTGCCATCGAAGTCTATGGCACACGCCCTGAGCATGTCCTCTAAGGTCTGTATGGTACGCTCGCTTTGACCATCGGTCTGTGGGTGATAAGTCGTACTCATATCTAAGTGTGTTCCCAAGAAACTTTGCAGTAATTGCCAAAAGTTTGACGTGAAGCGGCTGTCACGATCAGATATGATCGATATAGGCACACCATGTCTCGCCACTATCTCTTTGATGTAAAGTCTAGCCAATTTATCCATCGTATAATCTTCTCGGATGGGTAAGAAATGTGCAGACTTAGTTAACCTATCTACGATGACCTAAATCGTATCGTATCCACTACTAGTTCTAGGCAACTTTGTAATGAAATCCATGGTTATCCTTTCCCACTTCCATTCCAGAATCTCTGGTTATTGTAACAAACCAGATGGTCTCTGATGTTAAGCCTTCACTTTAGAGCGAGTCAGACACTTGCTAACGTAGACCGCTATGTCCTTCTTCATCCCAGGCCACCAGTACAAGTCTCTAAGGTCGTAGTACATCTTGTCTGCTCCTGGATGAACATAGTACCTCGTTGTATGTGCTTCTTTCATGACTAGGGTTCTTACGTCACCAGTTAACGGTACCCAAATTCGGTCTACAAAGTACAGTCCACCGTCGTCCTTTTTCTCTAGTTGCTTATTCATAGATGCCTCTCTCTGAGCTGCTAGTATTTTATCCTTGATGCCCGACTGTATGGTTATACTCATGGCTTTTACTTTCCTAGGCCTCAGTCTTTCCTTTCTGCTCAAAGCATCAGCTACTACGTTCGCCTTACCTGGGTGGTAGCGAATCTCGCAGTCATAATCGCTAAAGAGCTCGATCCATCTCCTCTGGCGCATATTCAACTCTTTTTGATCGAAGATGTGTTGGAGACTCTTGTGATCAATATAGATAATACTTTTCGTCCCATACAAGTAATGTCTCCATATCTTGAGGGCGAATGTGAAAACTTAAATAGAACGATTGAGCACACTTAATATAAGTTTTCTGAACCATTTTTGGACTCTTGGTTGTTTAGACCTTGATCTAGGATAAACTATGATAAGCATAATGATAATATTGGCGGAATATTCAAATGAAAGAATCAATACTATCACAACAAGGTTTTGTCAAACTTTCTCTTTGTATCTCAATATTATTAAACATAATACGGTTACATCAATGAACTGTAACAGGGATACTAAGATCCTTGAGATGACAAACTACACTAACAGCCTCAATGCTATGTGATCAAATATAGCACGGTTACTCTACAACAATAACAGGGATCAAGGAAAACCTTGATTACCTTGAGGCTTAACAGACCTAACAACATCAGACCCCTTGTCTGATGTTCCCACACATACTCACTGTTTGATGTTTTACATTTGTAACACACTTTGTGTTTTAAGTTCTAAGCACAGTAAAACACTCTGGTGTCTTCACAGATAACACATAGTGAAGCACAAAGACACACTTAACTTCTAAGCTAAGATTTCCCTTTTATACAACAAAGGAGATCATTACAAATTTGATAAGTCTTATCTACTACTTGCTTGTGTGTGTCAGTCATTAAGATACAACATGTATCTGTGTTTTCAACTTGTTGACTGATCACATATGAAAGATATTATCTACCGTATATAATTGACTCTTATACACAAAATATCTTTTTCAAACATATCCATTAAGCAGTAGTATGAGTCACTCAGTTATCTTCTCAGCAGTAGCTTCTTTGCACTAGCAGTACCAACTGCTATCTTCTTTGCACAAGCAGTACTAACTTTAAGTTAGTACTGCTCGTTATAACTTGAGCAGACTTCAACAATACACTAGCAGTAGAATAAAATACTCTAGCAGTAGAATCTTTTATGCCTAGCAGTAGAATCTACTTGGTGTATTTTGCTTATCTTTTCAGTAATCCTTATGTTTCATTCTTCTTGTTTTTGATCATCAAATCTATGAAATATATAAAACCCAACAGCGAATACTACAGCACCCAACTCCAGATCATGGGTGGTATAGTTCTTCTCATGAACCTTCAGTTGTTGAGAGGCATAGGCAATCACTTTACCCCTTTGCATTAACACGCACCCAAGGCCTTGACATGACGCGTCACGTACAGTATACTACGAAATCTTTGGGTCCATCGGGGAGGGCTAGTATTAGTGCATTACATAGGTTATCTTTCAACGTCTGAAAGGCACTCTCCTGTGCTTTGCCCTAATCGTATTTCTTGTTCTTTTGAATCAGTGAGGTAAGTGGTTTGGCAATCTTGGAGAAGTTCGCGATGAAACGTCGGTAGTAACCTGCCAGGCCTAAAAATGATCGGACTTCTATCGGGGACTTAGGAGCTTCCCAATTTTTCACTGCCTTAATCTTGCTAGGATCCACATGAATACCATCTTTGTTAACCACGTGTCCGAGGAATTGGACTTCTTGTAGCCAGAACTCGCACTTCGAAAGTTTGGCGTACAGTTTCTCCTTCTTGAGTAGCTCTAGGATTATCTTTAGGTACGTTTCATGTTCCTCTTTGGTCTTGGAATAGATCAAGATGTCATCAATAAATACGATGACAAATTTATCTAGGTATGGCCTGCAAACTCGATTCATCAAGTCCATGAAGACCGCAGGCGCATTTGTTAGTCCAAACGGCATAACCATGAACTCAAAATGACCGTATCGAGTTCTGAACGTGGTTTTTGGAATGTCATCTTTGTGTACTCGTAACTGATGGTAGCCGGAATGGAGATCTATCTTGGAGAAGTACCATGAACCTTGCAGTTGGTCAAATAAGTCATCAATTCTCGGGAGAGGGTAGCGGTTCTTAATGGTTAGTTTGTTCAGTTCCCGATAGTCGATGCACATCCTGAATGAACCATCTGTGGAACGTTTTGTTTGTTCTTAATTGAGATATTTATGTATTGAATGTGTTTAGCATGCGGAATCTACTACAACACACTTTAAAAGAACACAAGATGGTGAGTTTGAGTAAATGAGAGAATGCAATGAACAAAGAACACAACTTTGGTTAGAACAAAACGATTCAATATTATTGATGAAATAATACGGATGATCTAAGTATCACCAGGATTACAAAGTAATCTTGAATCTAAGATTGTAAAAAGGATTTGTGATTCGAAGTAACTAAGTTACTTGAGAGATAGTTTGGTTCGTGGTTATTAGTTGTGAAAGATGCATGCATGAAGAAGTGACTAAGATATCCTTTTATAAGATAAGGATATCTTATTACATGTTGTCAAGTAGATGAATATAATACTATACTTTGACTATTATGGCGCCTACAATTAAATACAACTACCCATGTACACTCTGATATATTCTTCTGTCACCACAGAAGACTATTCTACTTCTACATAACGTATAACAATGTACAAAGACTAATAATTCAACTAAATATCTATTACAAAATATCTAATCGACAAAACAGAAGCTTGGCAGGCTCTTCATTAGCTAGCAGTACCTTCTACCCAGAAGGTACTGGTAGAACATCTTCGTACACTACAAAATCAACTAGCAGGCTCTTCTCATCATTGGCAGGCTCTTTGACTTTGATCATTTTATTCCCAACAATCCTCCCCTAAACTTGTTATTTCCATTAAAATACACAAGTTTCTGATGAATAAAATACATACCTTGAGGATTTGAGAACTCTTCCAAAAACCTTACTTTCTATCCTTCCTTTTTCTTTCATATTGCTCAGATATGCTCCTCAGCAAACTCTGAACAATCTCTGAGTTTTCTTCATCCTTGTCACACCTTAATCTCTTGGAGATCATAGCTTTAAGCACTTCATAGCTAAGAGGATACTCTTTCTCAGCTAACATAAAAAGTTCTATCCCACTCTGTGTGAAAAGATGATGAGTATGGCTATGACTTAGAAATTCCCAAGTTGTTGAAGGATCATAATAGGGAAATTTCCAATGAACATCCTTGGGATCAGGATCAAACATTCTATTGAATTCCACCCAAAGCTCTTGTTCCTTAGCATCTGTACTAGAATTTGTAGCTAACCTAATCTGCACTAGATTCCACAATTCTTCCAAATCTGCTCTATCAGATGCTCTAACTAAATTTTCAAAATTCTTGAAGATAGCAGACTGTCCCCCAACCCTTAATATTTTCCATGACTTACCAAATCTATCATGGTGTATTTCCCAATCAATTATAGGGTGTCTAGACCTAATTGGATCAGCATGAATGATAGTAGGTAAAGTAATCAACATTTTACTTACTTGCCCTTGATCCAATTTTGCTACTTCTTTCTTCTGAGCATCTTCCTTCTTCTTAAATGGATGTACATCAGATGGAACATTATAGTAAAGATTCTTGTAGGCTTGAAGATATAAAAAGAAGATTTCATCAGCAGATTTCTTCTTAAGTTGATAATCAGTCCAATTTGCCTGATTCTTCAAAAATTTCTTCATAAAGATTGTTTGATCTTTGTTAGTTTTGCCCACTTTAAAACCTCTCTTCTGACTTTCCTTCATCTTCTCAAAAATGTCAGCCAAAGCTGCTTCTTTGTATTTCTTGTTGATGAAAGATTCAAGTGCTTCAGTCTTCTCATCAGAATTGAGTGTCTTGTCATTTACTATATTTGCTGCATGACCTTTCACAATTGGATCATTGTTAATAATCCATAACATCTGTGCATCAAAGGTCTCTTGAGCAATTTGAGTATCAAGAAGAGCTTGAGCAGCTTCTTCAGCTTCTTTCTGCTCTTTCATTTCTTCAAGCATTCTTGAAGCTTCTCTAGCTTTTAGCTCTTCTTCTTGAACTCTTTTGGCCTCTTCTTCTCCTAAAGCCATCTGAATTTGCTGAGTTCTTTTCAACTTCTTGGACTTTGGCTCATCTTCAATTAGAATACCTTTGCCCTTATCCTTTGGAGGTGAATCTTGTGATGGAGCAGAAGATTGCTCATCAGCAATTAAAATCCTCTTTCTCTTGTACACTCTCTCAGCAGATCCTTTATATCCCATAGCCAATAGCCTTTCTCTCCTGGCAGACTCTTCTTCTGCCCTAGCAGGCTCTTGCCCTGCTCCAACAGGCTCTTCATCATAAACTTGAGTTCCATCATGGAATTCAAATTGAGCCTGTTCCTCCTCTTCTTCCTCATCTTCAGACATATCCTTCCTCCCCTTTTTGGAAGAGTGATCTATCCTATCAGCATCTGACTGTGAAGAACTAGATAAAACAACCTTTGCAGACTTTTTACCTTTTAACTTCTTCACTTCACCCTCCAATCTCTTAACCCTCTTAACCAATTTGATGTTGATCTTAGAAAACCTTTCATTTTGACGTTTAAGAGCTTTCTCTAAGAACTTCACCTTGTCTTTCAACTCTTGCATTGTCTGAGGTGATTGGGTTTGTATTGTTGTTACAAGAGCATCATTTACTGTTGTTGTGGTGGTTTGGGGTTTAAATGAATTGCCTTGTTCAATAATCTCCCAAAGTGCATAATCCTGCACTTGAAAGTATTGTTCAACCCTGAGTCGCCACATTTCAAACTCATTTTGTTTCAGTAATGGAAGTTTAGCTGCAACATTTGTCTGAATATGTTCAACATCCATTTTTCTTTTAAATTAGTAAATATCAAGCCTAGCTCTGATACCACTTGTGGAACGTTTTGTTTGTTCTTAATTGAGATATTTATGTATTGAATGTGTTTAGCATGCGGAATCTACTACAACACACTTTAAAAGAACACAAGATGGTGAGTTTGAGTAAATGAGAGAATGCAATGAACAAAGAACACAACTTTGGTTAGAACAAAACGATTCAATATTATTGATGAAATAATACGGATGATCTAAGTATCACCAGGATTACAAAGTAATCTTGAATCTAAGATTGTAAAAAGGATTTGTGATTCGAAGTAACTAAGTTACTTGAGAGATAGTTTGGTTCGTGGTTATTAGTTGTGAAAGATGCATGCATGAAGAAGTGACTAAGATATCCTTTTATAAGATAAGGATATCTTATTACATGTTGTCAAGTAGATGAATATAATACTATACTTTGACTATTATGGCGCCTACAATTAAATACAACTACCCATGTACACTCTGATATATTCTTCTGTCACCACAGAAGACTATTCTACTTCTACATAACGTATAACAATGTACAAAGACTAATAATTCAACTAAATATCTATTACAAAATATCTAATCGACAAAACAGAAGCTTGGCAGGCTCTTCATTAGCTAGCAGTACCTTCTACCCAGAAGGTACTGGTAGAACATCTTCGTACACTACAAAATCAACTAGCAGGCTCTTCTCATCATTGGCAGGCTCTTTGACTTTGATCATTTTATTCCCAACACCATCCTTCTTCTTGACGAACAATACTGTTGCTCCCCATGGCGAAGAACTAGGTCGGATGAAACCTCTGTCTTGGAGTTCCTTTAGTTGATTAGACAACTCCTCCATTTCAGTAGGTGCCAATCGGTAGGGGGACTTTGCAACCGGCATTGCTCCAGGAATTAGGTCTATCCGAAATTCAATCTCTCGCGTAGGGGGTAATCCGGATAGATTGTCAGGAAACACTTCTGGGAAGTCTCGAACGACTGGGATATCTTCTAGTTTCTGTTCGTCTACCTTCATGCTCATAAGTTGTTTCACGTTTTCTTCAAGTCTCTCTCCCTAAACTTTGTGTAACTCACCGTTAGGTAGTGGTATTTGGACCATCTTCTCATGACACACTATTTTAGCCTTATTCTTAGACAACCAGACCATCCCCACAATCACGTCAAAACTTCCATACCCGAATGGTATTAAGTCAATGCTAAAGGTATGACCTTCCAATTCTAGTGTACACCCATGAATGATCTCATTTGTTTCTACCTTTTGACCACTTGCTATTTTAATTTCGTACCTAAAGCCTAGTCTACTAGGTTCCATATTCAACAGATGCATGAATTTAGTGGAGACAAAGCTATAATCGGCACCAGAATCAAATAGTATGGTAGCATAGTGATCGTTTAAAGAGAATGTACCCGTCACGATGTTTGGGTCCTGGCGTCCTTCTTCAGCGTTCATCACAAATACCCGACCTCGAGCTGGGTTACCATTGTTTCCAACATTCACATTGTTTCCACGGTTTACATTGTTCCCACGGTTTGCATTGTTTCCACCAATTGTTACAGCCTGATTCTAGTTGCTATGCACTGGCGCCTGTGTCCTACCTAACTTAGGGCACATACTATGAAGGTGATTCGGGCTTCCATACTCATAACAAGTCTTTGGGTTAACGACATTCACTGGCATCACTGGTTTAGCTGTTGCCCTACAATCTTTCGCCATATGTCCAGGTCACTTACAGTTGAAACATACCACCTGGCATGGCCTAGTCTCTGGATGATGGTAGTTACATTTGGCACACATAGGGTAAGGACCCTGATACTCCTTCTTGACGGCACTAGTTGCCACAAATCCTTTTCCCCACTTAGCTTTCTTATTGTTACCATTTGTTCCATCTTGCTTACTTGGCTCACTCACGGCTTTCCTCTTTTCACTACTCTTAGACAATGTCCCATTCCTAATCATCTCATTAGTCAGGGTTGCAGATTTCAGTATCGCGTTCTGGATAGTAGCAGGCTCAATTGCTTTCACCATTCCACGAATTTCAGGGGCCAACCCATAGATGTACCTTTCAATTCTCTTAGATTCAGGAGTGACCATATGAGGTACTAGTCTAGCGAGCTCATGGAACTGATCCATATAAGCCGCATGTCCAGTTCCCACCATGGTGTGATGGTAGAACTCATGTCCCAGTTTCTGCAATTCATTGTCTGGACAATACTCCACTCTTAACAATGCCTTAAATTCATCCCAACTCATCCCTAGGGCGGCTCCTCTGCCCTTAGCCTGAATTTGTGTATTCCACCAAGTTAATTCTTTTCGAATCAAAGAACAAGTAGCATACTTCACCTTTTGATGACTCGCACACTCACTTATGTCAATTACTGACTCCATCTTTTCGACCCATCGAGTATAAGCTATCGCACCTCCACTACCATCAAAGTCCATTGGTTTGCACGTAATAAATTCCTTGTAAGTACATCTTTTGTTACCGTTGTTGTGGTTCCTGTCATTAACGTGATCACTTCCACCGTTGTTGTCCGCTTGATCATTCCCACTCACGTTGTTCCCTTGGTTGCTGATATGGTCACCAACTTTGGGTGACAATGGTGGGTAGCAGCTCTCGTAGTTGTTGGGCAACAATGGTAGCAACGTCAGGAGTCTCATTGCTGGCATCGTCGCTTCCCGTGCCGCGACCTCCTGCGCTACCTCCTCGTCCACCAGTCCTTCCACCCCTCGGTGGTAGAACACATCGGTTAACTCGAGTCGACCTTCTTGGAGGCATGATTCTACAAAGTAGGACATTGGTAAACGTTAGATAGGAGATAGGTAAGATAGGTCGGTATACGTGTCGTGCTACTATACTTAACTTCCTATCTGACAATCCATGACTTTGATAAGTCCATGCCGCATCATGTTATCATAAAAATGTTGGCCAGGCGTTTTTAAGATAGCATCATGTTGCATTTACTTATCATCATCACTTCGTGTCATACTATACACATAATCGCACACGTAATTCCTATAATGCAACTATATGAGGGTTCTTAGGTTATAGTCTAGGTTAAACCACCTAATTCTCTATAACCTTGGCTCTGTTACCAATCTGTCACACCCCAAAAATGGCGCAGCAGAATGGCATTCACGGGGTATGATCTCATAGTCAAGAACGCAAGGTGTCACAATAGAGAATTGCTAAATATAAAACATAAAACAGATAATAGTCGCAAACTCCCACAACCGGGATACATACAAAGATCCAAGATAACATAAGTCTCAAAGTTTAACAACACTAGGAAACAACAAAATGTAACTTCACGAGATATAACCCGAAAGGGTCTTGTCTTAAGTCTTGCTAAGCCAGGCCAGTACTCAACCTCCTAGTGTAACTTCAGTCTTAGCACCTGAAAATGGTTACTCAAAAACGTCAACATAAAGTTGGTGAGCTCGTAGGTTTACAGCTTAAACCATGAGGCTGTGAACAATAAGTAGGACATAGTGAAATGAATACCAATTATAAGCACATTATCAAATAGCAATAGTGTCACACCAACTGAACCTATAGTGTTCCTCATACGCATAACCAATATCACGTGGGGAGCTACCCCGATATATCTATCAACAAGTGGGATCTCAACAGAGAGTTAACAGTTACACCAACTGAACCTATAACCTGTGGGCTCTCAGCAGAGAGTTAACAGTGGCGCAGTCATGTAATCACAGAACAAACATGTCACAGCATATAATTGCATCATCACACGTATATGTCCAAAATAATGTAAAATAGTAATTCACAGCATAAAAACATTTGTAAAACATTGAGAACAATTTTCCCCCAAGGTAAAACACGTTAAAAGTGGGGCTACAAGAACACACCTTAGCAAAAGCAAATTTCGATTGATAAGTTGGCAAACGGTAAATTAAGTCCGATAACTCTAATCGCGACCTAAATAATACATATGTCTTAGGTTCGAAAACAAGGCCATGCACGCAAGTTCATACTTTACTTTATCACTTGTACAAGTTGTTGTAGTATGTCAAAATACAGTTGCGTCCATTTGATCATTTACTTAGAAAATCACCACTTTAGAAAACGTAACTTGTTTATCTTGCGACCAAATTTTAGTCGTTATGTTATTGACTATTTCAAAAATCTCTAACGCGCCTAATATGTATATATAATGTTCTACCATTTCCGTTTACGTCATTTTAGCTGAAATGTACTCCAAAAGGTCCAAAAATCCATTTTACACATTTTACCAGCTTTCTAATAGAGAAAATAATAGGTTGTCAACGTATATGTTGACGTAAACATTCGTTAGGCCATAACTTTTGCGTCGTACTTCGTTTCTTAAGTTTGACCTATCCCCGCGAATGTATTTAAGTGTATCATCGGATTTTTAAGGTCTCGGCTAGTCTAGTTACCATTTAACCTCAGTTTTCATCTCTAAAAATTCTGGACAGATTCAAATATTTTCTTAAAAAAAATGTTTCGTCGTAAAAATTGAAACTAGCGTATCTTTTTCGTTACAAGCCCGTTTTAACTCATTCAAGCGGCTACGTTTTCGTTATTGAGTCTATTTTCTATATTTCTAGCCTAAAATAGTTACCAAGTTACTGAGTTTGTTGTATTTATCAAAATGGGACAGATTCTATTTTTAAGAATGCCAAACTATTTTTACAAATCTTCTAGTCATTTTAACCACTTAACCACAACTTCAATTCTAGTCCTAGTTCCTCCATCAAATTCTCAACATAATAATAATGATCTAGCTGTAAGCTTAACAATATTCTAAGGTCCATGTAAGTAATCATCAAGAATGTTTAAATCTACAAGTTTACTAACATACATGTATATATAATGTTTTCACCACTTTCTTGTTAAGATTTTTGCTAGCTAGTTTTCTTGTAACCAGAACTTGTTCAAAACATAATCTTTTGATAAAGGATCATTGTAAATGTAAAACTTTATCAACATGTACCAAGTGATAACTAAGTATATCTACTTGACTAGCAATATGACATAAAGAAAACATGAAATTTTTGTAAGATTACTTAGAAAAGTAATTATTGAGATGTGAGTTATAAAACACTTGATTAACCCCAAGATCAATGCTCCAAATCCTTACTAGAATGCCCTAAGTATACTTGATCTTAACCACAACAAGAGTTCTCCTCTCCTTGTTCCAAGAGTGGGTCGATTTGTATGTATATATGGGTAGGGATATATTTTTTTTCTTTACTTGGACTAATAGAGCACAAAAATGAGACTAATTGCAAGTATTTATACTTGAACTTTCAAAGTTTCAATAGTACGGTCAATGGTTATTATTTGATTAGCTAGGAGGGGGGGAGGCGATTGGTATTAGGGGGTGTTGGGTCTAAAATGCTGCTGATTCGAGAAACATAACTCTGCTGGATAGTTATGTGACTCTGCTGATTAGTACATTAACTCTGCTGTTTTGATAACTCTGCTGTTTGAGATAATAGGCATAGTGTAACTCTGCTGCTAGCTCATGAAGACTCTGCTGCTAGAAGATTTACTCTGCTGCTTATAGGATATGTATAGTATGTTAAGGATAAGTATAGAAAAGATACGTATGAATATTTTTCTTGTATAGGAAGTCTTGTAAACCGACTAGGACTCCTTACGCTATAAAAGGAGGTTCTAGGGTTAGAGTAAGATATCGATTATCTTAGCATACGTATTATTGTTTCACTTCAAGGTTTCTTGTAACCCTATTGCTATTCAGAGCAATCGTATTAATATATTGAAGTGTTGTTTGAGAATTCGTTTGTATTTTAATTCTTCTTAAGATCAAATATTAGTTTCCGCATAATATTTGATATACAACTCAAAATTAGTTTCTATACCGATTACTTTAGATTTATCTAAAGTAATTAATAAGATCGTGAAGCTCAACTGGGATCAACAAGTGGTATCAAAGCTTGTGATCTAGAAACTGGTACCAAGAAGAATTACTTTTTACAAGATCTGTTAATTCAACAAGTAAGCAATGGAAGCCGATTCTACTCACATGGTTACTGCATCAAGGGTCCCCATGCTCAAGACTGGAGAGTATGAGATCTGGAAGATGAGGATTCAACAATACATGAGAATGGTTGATTACTCACTTTGGGAAGTTGTTCTACATGGTGATACTGTGCAAACCAAGACTGCTACTGGATCTGTCTTGACTCTCAAGACAAGTGAGGAGAAAGCGCAGAGAAGATTGGAGGTCAAGGCTCACAGTATTCTCATAATGGGAATACCTAATGATTATCAATTGAGTTTTACTCATATTGAGTCTGCTAAGGAGTTATGGGAAGCAATCGAACTTCGATTTGGTGGGAATGAAGCTACCAAGAAATCAAGAAAGAATCTACTGAAGCATCAGTTTGAAACTTTCACTGCTTTAAGTTCTGAGAACATTGAGGGAACTTATGATCGACTTCATAAGCTAACTAGTCAGATGGCTCTTTTGAAGATTGAGCCATCTCAAGAAGATGTCAATCTAAAGTTTCTGAGAAGTCTATCTTCTGAATGGAACACTCATACAGTGGTTTGGAGGCACAAGGAAGATTTTGATACTATGACATTGGACGATCTGTATAACAACTTGAAGGTGTATGAATCTGAAGTTAAAGGATTGTCAAGCTCATCTTCTACCACAAATAATCTTGCTTTTGTTTCCTCAAGAAACAAGAATTCTGGTAGTCATCAAGATCAGTACTCTGCTGCTGGTACTTTTGTTCCTGCTGCTGGTTCACATGTCTCTGCTGCTGACTCCACCAACACCAACACCATCAGTGATGCAGCTATTTGTGCTTATTTGGCTGAACTTACTACAAGTACTTCAGTCATGCCTCAAGATCTGGATGAACTTGATCCTGATGATGTTGAAGAGATTGATATGCAATGGCAGTTTGCAATGCTTACTATGAGGGCAAGAAGGTTTCTTAAGCGAACTGGTAAAGAGATGAAGTTTAGAAGGAACAAGAGTGTAGGATTTGACAAGTCAAAGGCTGAATGTTTCAACTGTAGAAAGAAGGGACACTTTGCAAGAGAATGCAGAGCTCCAAAAAGAAGTAATGAGAATTACAAGAAGCCTGCTGATGAAGAGCTAAATCCTACTACTGCTATGGTATCATGTGATGGGTTAGGAGATTATGATTGGAGTGATCTTGCTGAGGATGGTCCAAATTGTGCATTGATAGCTGAAGAGGAATCTCAAGTACAACATTTTGCTCTCATGGCCTATTCTTCTTCTGGATCAGACTCTGAGGTATCTAATGAATCATCTTGTTCTTTTAAATCATGTTCTGATACAATTGAGATACTTAAGTCTAGCAATGGAAACCTTAAGATGGAAAATGAAACACTTAAGCTAGATAATCTTAGTTATGCATATGGTTTAAAGAACTTAGAAGAGAAGCTAGAATTTTATAAAAAGGCTGAAATTGAATATCTTGATCAGATCACTATCCTGAAAAATGAGCTTATCAAGAAAGATGATGAGATTAAGGTTCTTATGGAAAAAGTAGAAGAGGCTGAACAGGCTAGAGATTTAGCTAAAAGTGAGTCTGAAAAACATATTGTTAGGGTGGAAAAACAACAATTTGCCACTGATATTCTCAGTAAGCCATTAGGAAGACACTTTAATGGTATAGGATATAATGCTGTTGCTCACTCTAATAAACTTAGTGCCAATGCCCCTCCTACTAGGACATTGACTTTCATATCTGAGTCTGAGACCAAACCTGTAGGTGAAACTAGTACACCTGTAGTTGAAACTAGTGAAAAAGAAACAGAGTCACCTAAGGTTGAGGTAAAGAAGTATGAACAACCACCCCTGATTGAAGATTGGGAGTCTGACAGTGATGATGATGTAGTGGAATCTGATTCAACCCCTAAGAACAAAAAGGAAGAAATTCCTACTGTTGTTGAATCACAATTACCTAGGGCTAAAAAGGTTGAGTTTGTTAAGCCTAGGTTTGGTAAAGGTATCTCTAGGAAGATGGCTGAGTATGAAAACACACCTAGAGTATATCCTAAAAGAACAAATAACTTGCCTAGGGGAAACCAGAGAAATTGGAACAACCTAGTTTCACAAAAATTAGGTACTGATTTTCAATTACTTAAGAAGGCATGTTATTGTTGTGGTAGTTTTGAACATCTGCAAGATGAGTGCTACAAGAAACCAGCTTGGAACCAGTATACAAGGGTGAACCATAGAAACTTTAGTAGAAAGACTCACCAACATCCCAAAAGAAACATGGTTCCTAGGGAAGTTCTGATGAGAGATGGTACTTCTAGAGTTATCTCTCCTATTGCACCAACAGTGCCCATAAAGAAGGAAAAAGTTGATTCTGCTGATAAGGCAAACTCTGCTGTTAAGGCAGACTCTGCTGTTTTGCCTAAAGTTGTTACTGATACTGTTGTGGGCAATCATTTCTATGCTGTTAAATCCTCAGCTTGCTGGGTCTGGAAACCTAAAGTTAAAATTTTGGATCATGTTCTCAGACACAGCAGTGCACCAATGCAGTTGAAGAAATTTGACTACTTTGATGTACAAGGTAGATCCAAGTCAGTAATGGCTTGGGTCCCAAAGAGAAACTAACTCTCTTACTTTTTGTGCAGGGCAATCTACAAAAGGAGCTAAAGGATAAATGCATTTTTGATAGTGGATGCTCTTCACACATGACTGGAGACCAAAGCAATTTGGAGAATTTTGAAGCTTTGGATGGAGGATATGTTGCATTTGGGAATGATCCTAAAGGAGGAAAAATTGTTGGAAAAGGCATAATCAGAACTGGAAAATTGGATTTTGAAAAAGTGTATTTGGTGAATGGTTTAAAGTTCAATCTTTTTAGTGTCTCACAAATGTGTGACAGAAAGAATTTTGTTCTTTTTACAGACACTGAATGTCTTGTCTTATCTCCCGACTTTAAGATACCTGATGATAAATTAGTACTTCTTAAAGTCCCTAGAAATGACAACATATACAGTGTGAACATAAAGAACATTATTCCCAAAAGAGATTTAACTTGTCTGTTTGCCAAAGCCACTATTGATGAATCCAAACTATGGCACAGAAGGCTTGGACATCTGAACTACAAGGCTATCAACAAGTTGGTGAAAGGGAACTTGGTCAGAGGATTACCTTCAAAGGTTTTTGAGAATCCTGAAGTATGTGTTGCTTGTCAGATGGGAAAGCAACATAGAGCATCTTGTAAGTCCAAATTGGTGAATTCTATAACTGAACCTTTGTTTATGTTACACATGGACCTATTTGGACCTACTTATGTGAAAAGTTTGAATAAAAAGATGTATGGCTTAGTGGTCACTGATGATTTTAGTAGATTTACTTGGGTATTCTTCTTAGCTACTAAGGATGAGACTCCTGGCATTCTTAAGGCTTTTATTACAAGGATAGAAAACCTATTTAACCACAAAGTTAAGATCATCAGATGTGACAATGGAACTGAATTTAAGAATCAAGTGATGAATCAGTTCTGTGAGGAAAAAGGGATAACTAGACAATTTAGTGTGGCTAGATCTCCTCAGCAAAATGGTGTGGCTGAGAGGAGAAATAGAACATTAATTGAGGCTGCTAGGACTATGTTGTCAGAGTCTAAGTTTCCCACTATCTTTTGGGCTGAAGCAGTCAACACTGCTTGTTATGTGCAAAATAGAACTAAGATAGTTAAACCTCACAATAAGACCCCTTATGAGTTATTGCATGGTAGGAAACCACTGATTGATTTCTTTAGACCATTTGGGTGTCCTGTCACTATCTTAAACACCATTGACCACTTTAGGCAAGTTTAGTGAGAAAGCAGACATAGGTTACTTTGTTGATACTCTACTGAAAGTAAGGCTTTTAGGTTTTCAATCAAAGGACTGGCATGTGGTAGAAAATTGCATGTTAGAATTAAGAAACCACACTAATGTTGATGGAAAAGGTCCTAGTGGATGTTTGATATTGATTCTTTAACCAAAGTATAATTATGCAACCAGTCATTGCAGGTACTACTAACATGTCTGCAGGTACAAAAACAACCCTAATGCAGGTACACAAGCAAAGAAGGATGGATCTGCAGAGGAGTTTGTTTTGATTGAAAAGTGGAAGTTTGATCAGTACTTCTCTCCAACAGATAAAGCGAGAAAGAGTTCAGATGGTGATGTTGTTCATAAGGAAGTTCCAAAGGTTAATGTAGAAGGTGTTGATGAACCTTCTCATGATGACAAGAATTATGATATGGAAAGGAATAAAGAGTCAGAAGTTGATAGGCAACAAGGGAATACTCATAGCAGCAGTTCTCTCAACTCTGCTGCCAGGCCAAAGCACTCTGCTGTTAATCCAAAACACTCTGCTGTTAGGGTCAAACACTCTGCTGTTAAGCTTGGTAACTCTGCTGCTCTGCCCAAGGACTCTACTGCTGATAAAGATGTTGATTCTGATGATGATTCTTCTGATGAGATGCCCGAATTAGAAGAAGTGTATGTGGATACTGATGATGAAGTTGTTGATGTTTTTGGAGCTGAAGCTGATTTATCAAATTTGGAGACTGATATACCTGTTAGTCCCACACCAACAACAAGAATTCACAGGAATCATCCAAAGAAGCAGATAATTGGTGATGTCCACTCTGCTGTTCAGACTAGAAGTAAATCAAAAGGGTTGAGTGATTTGCTTGATCAGGGATTGTTTGCTCAAACACTTAAGAAGAGGAATAGCCACAAGGATTTACAGAATTGCATGTTTGCCTGTTTCCTATCTCAAGAAGAACCCAAAACCATTCACAAGGCTATGAAAGATGAAAGTTGGGTTGAAGCTATGCAAGAGGAGTTGCTGCAGTTCAAGCTTCAAGAAGTCTGGACATTGGTGGATTTGCCTAATGGACAAAGGGCAATTGGTACTAAATGGGTGTTCAGATGCAAAAGAGATGAGAGAGGCATTGTTGTCAGAAACAAGGCTAGATTAGTGGCTCAGGGATTCACTCAGGAAGAAGGAATAGATTATGATGAGGTGTTTGCTCCAGTTGCAAGAATTGAGGCTATCAGACTATTTTTGGCATATGCTTCATTTAAGAATTTTCCTGTGTATCAAATGGATGTGAAAAGTGCTTTCTTGTATGGAAAGATTCCTGATGAAGTATATGTGATGCAACCACCCGGGTTTGAAGATCCTAAGTATCCTGATAGGGTCTACAAAGTGAAGAAAGCACTGTATGGACTACATCAAGCTCCTAGAGCTTGGTATGACACCTTATCCCAGTATTTGTTGAATAATGGTTTTTGCAGAGGAACCATTGATAAAACATTGTTCATTAAGAAAGACAAAAAGGATATCCTACTTGTTCAGGTTTATGTAGATGATATCATTTTTGGGTCTACAAATAAGGTGTTATGTGAAGGATTTGAGAAGCTTATGCACAGCAGGTTTGAGATGAGTTCTATGGGAGAACTGACTTTCTTTTTGGGGCTTCAAGTTAAGCAGAAGCCAGATGGGATTTTTATTAGCCAAGACAAGTATGTGGCTGAGTTGTTAAAGAAATTTGGTTTCAAGGATGTGAAGGCAGCTAAGACACTAATGGATAAAAATAAACCTCTGCTCAAGGATGAAGATGGGGTAGAGGTTGATGTACATCTTTATAGATCAATGATTGGTTCATTGATGTATCTGACTGCTTCAAGGCCAGATATCATGTTCTCTGTGTGTGCTTGTGCTAGATTTCAAGTGTCACCTAAAGTTTCACACTTGGAAGTAGTCAAAAGAATTTTTAGGTATCTAAAGGGTCAACCAAAATTGGGCCTTTGGTATCCTAATAATTCACCATTTGACTTGATAGCATACTCAGATAGTGACTATGCTGGAGCTACTATGGATAGAAAGTCAACCACTGGAGGCTGTCAGTACCTTGGACATAGGCTGATCTCTTGGCAATGTAAGAAACAAATAGTGGTAGCTAATTAGACAACTGAAGCAGAATATGTTGCTGCTTCTAGCTGCTGTGGACAAGTGCTCTGGATTCAGAACCAATTGCTGGATTATGGGTACAATTTCATGAACACAAAAATTTATATTGACAACAACAGCACAATGTGTATTATCAAAAATCCTGTTTTTCATTCTAAAACAAAACACATAGAGATAAGACATCATTTTATTAGAGATTGTTATGAGAAAAAGCTAATTCAAGTGGTTAAAATACATACTGACAACAATGTTGCTGATTTACTTACAAAAAGTTTTGATATAAGTAGATTTCAATATTTAGTTGCTAGTATTGGCATGATAAATCTTTAATCTTTAACCATCTTATCTCTGTATGTTTTTGTGAAATTTTGTAAAGGATTTGTGCTGCTGTTTTGTCAATGTCTGAGTTTAGTCATCATTTGCTGTTTCTTAACTTGTATGATGGTTAGTTGTTTGTTGCTATGCCTACTCTGCTGCTATTATGGAATATTCTTGCTTGTGTTTGTGGTTTGCTACTAACCTTTTGCAGATATACATACTTACACAATCAAGTAAAGCATGGAAAGAGGAAGTTCATTGATAATATAGGCAAAAGTACAACATACAATTTCCATACATTCATGCTATTCAAAACAAGTTCCAAAAGACATCAAGATTCAAAGATTCACAACCTAAATTCTAGCAAAGTCAGGCATGACCTTGCTACGAGGTCCCCTAGTGCCCATGGCCTCTGACACCCTTGGACAGGGAAGTGCAAGTACTACAGGTCGTGGTGGTGGACTCTGCTGTTGGCTTGTCGAGGGAGCTGATTTCTTCTGCTGCTTCTTTTTCTTTGGAACAGGGGGTTTCTGCTTAATCGTACTTGGCTTTGGATGAGGCAGGTGGACACTCTTCGAAAAGGCGGCGGCGGCATTCTCCATTTGTTTTTGAAGCTCAGCGGTCAAAGGATGCTGTGGAGGATCGATTTTTGTTTTTTCATCATCGCTTGAATCTACAAATGAAGATGGTGTTGATGGAAGTGGGTCGGAATATTCCTCTTCGACAACCGCTTTGCCTTTTGGTTTTGCTGAAGATGAACTTGGAAGATAACCTAGAGGAAAGTAGCTTGACCACCCTTGTGAATCGTCAGAAGATGAGTCTGATGATATGTCGATGATTGGAGCTTTTGATGAACTCATGATTTGTTGATTTTGAGTTAGGGTTCGTGAATTGGGATTTGCTAAAGAGATTAAGGGATTTTTGGACTTCAATGAGGGGTTGGTATGGTATTTAAGGGAGTAATTTTGAAGATATTGGGAAAGTTGACTTTTGGTCAACACTTTCTTAACTCTGCTGATGAGTTTGAAAGTAGAAGGGTCAAATTGAAACTTTTGGCGCGTTCTTAAACCTAATTAGATCAAAATGGTCTTATACACCAATTCGATCTCATTACTTTTTAATTGCTCAAAACTACATTTGATTTTCACCCAAGAACATTCATTCCTATCATTTCACCCAAAACCCCCAAATCATAATGGCTCGAAGAACGTTTCTGGATGAACATAATCAGATAGCTTTTCTTAGTAAGGTTACTGCAGCTGAAGGATTTCATGAGGTTATGGATTTTCTGAGTGCTTCTAGATTAAGGTATGCATTAACAGTTGATCCTACCATTTATAAATCTCATATGCAACAATTTTGGTCAACTGTTAAGTTGGATATATTAGATGGTGAGGAAAGATTGATAGGTAGTGTGGATGGGGAGAATATTGTAGTTAGTGAAACAACCATTAAAAGAAGTCTTCGCTTATCAGGCATATCCACACCCCCTACCATTACCCCAGAAACTGTTATGACTGAGCTTGAGAATATTGGATATGAGAGACCTGAGAATAGTGGAACATTTTTGAAAGGTCGTCTTTGTCCCCATTGGAAGTTTTTATTGCAGACTCTACAACACTGCTTGTTTCCCAAAATAGGTGGATGGAGTGAGTTTAGTGCTTCTCAAGCTATGGCTTTAGTGTGTTTGGCAACAGGGCAACCCTTTGATTTTTCTTCTATGATATTTGAGGGTATGAAGAAGTTTATTAAGAAGAAATTCTATTTGTATCCAAGGTTTCTACAACTTGTTATCAACTCTCAGCTAAGAGAACCCTTGAGGCATACAAATGTTGAGCCCTGTAGTAGAATGGCAATCAAGATGTTTGCATTTCTAAAGAAGAATGGGAAAGGTTTTTCTGGTGTAATCACTCCCCTAACTGAGCACATCTTGCATATAGTGGCTGCAGTGAATGAGGATGAAGAGGCTGGCACACCCACAGCTTCCCATCACACATCCTCTTCTACAAGTTTGAATATATCAGTATCCCATGAACCACACAATACACCCTCACCTAGGTATTCACAACATGAGGACATTGTGCAACCTCAGGCCAATGTCAGTATGGTAGCAGATGAGGCTGATATAGGTGTTGGAGGTATCATGATGGAAGAGGCTGGCACTACTGTTTCCAACTTAGTAGTTGAGCAGGACAGTGTCAACATAATTAAGGTTGTGTTTGATAACACAGAATGATTTAGTGCTGAATGATTCTGAAGTCTGAATGGTTCAAAGGCTCTGAATGACTTGGTTCTGAATGAAAATTGTATGTTTGATATCGGTTCTGAATGACTTATCTGAATGATAAAAAATTACCATTTTTATCATTAGTTTATGTTACTTGTGTTTGTCTTGCAACCGAATGAAAGAAACGGGCATAACAAAATTGTTACAACGTTCTTCAGTAGCAACTTATAACAAAAGGTAACAATCGGAATGATTCAGCATCAACTTATAAGTGGAATGATTCAGTCGGAATGATTCAGCATTCAGCGTTCAGAAGCACAAATCAAACACCCGGAATGCTGACCGATTCAGCACTAAGTGCTGAACCATTCCATTCAGCATGTATCAAACACAGCCTAAGACCTCAACCATGGCAACATCTTTTGTAGAAGGTTCTCAGGAACCCAATACAACTGATGGTAACCCCAGCCAAATGGCTTCTATGGGGGGCTCAGATGTTCAACCTAGGGTTGAGACTGAGTTTGTGTCCCAAGATTCACCTCTCAGAGAAGGTCACACATCTCGAAGTGATGAGGACAGAGATGAAACTATTGAATTGATGGACACTGAAGTACATATTGACAATGACCATGATACACCTCTCGAACCAGGTCACACAGGTCGAAGTGTTGAGGCTAGCATTGAACTTGAAAAAGATGATTTGACGGCTAAAACTCCTGTACAAAATGCCAATTCCAATGATCAACCTCTCAGGTCAGGTAACACAGACCGAAGTTGTGAGGATATCATGAAACAATTTAAGGAATTGACGGATAAATGTACAAAATTGTCACAGGAGGTTCTTGGACTAAGAAAGGAGTTGTCTACAGTCAAAGCTTCTCAAGGTGCAGAGATAAGAAGGCTTAAGCTAAGAGTTACTCATCTTAAGGGGAGGTTGAAGAAAGGTTCCAAACCATGTTTGGAAGAGGATGCTTCCAAACAGGGGAGGAATGATCAGGAGGCTGTAGTGAATGCTCAGGATCAGGAAGTTGTAATGGGTTCAGGGGAGGTTGAAAAGGACTCTGTTAAAAATGTTGGTGATAAGAGTGGAAAGGTTGACTCTGCTGGTGCAGAACACTCTGCTGATGGGTTAAAGGTTTCTGCTGATGATACTGAGAAAAGTGCAGCAGTACAGGACTCTGCTGAATCAGATGATGAAAAGTTAACCTTAGCTCAAGTACTGCTGAATATGAACAAAGGAACTAATACACCCACACCATCACAACAACAACCTGCTGCTGAATCTGCTGAAGAGCTTGAAAGAATGCAAAAGTTGGCTGATGAACAAGCTCAGATTGCTCAGGATGTAGAATATGCAAGAAGTGTTGTAGCTGATGAAGAAAGAAATCAGTTTGAACTTATGGAAAGCTCTACATTTAAAGAAGTTAATCAAGAAGAATTTAATGAACAATTGCAGTATTTCATTGATTCTGATATGATTGTAAGAGGTGAAGCTTTCTTGATAACAAATGATGAGCAGTTGGATGGAAGTGAAAAGACAAAAGAGCTTGTTGAGTTTATACTCAGAAAGAATGGGTTAGCTAAGTGGGAAGAGCTAATTATGAGGATTAAAGAAGCACAGAAGCATGGTTATAAACAAAAGTCATCTTCAAGGAAAGCATTGGTTAATGACATGAAGTATTATTTGAAGAATGCTAGAAATTATCAGATGAAGGATTTCAAAGGAAAGTCAGATGCCTTAATTGAAAAGGAATTTTATGAAACTTATGCTAAGCTTAATCCAAGAAAAGTTTCTGAAAAGAAGAGAAATCCAGAAGTTATGGGATCTGACAATATGAAAGCATCTGGGAGTGGAAGTGTTTCAAAGCCCATAGTATCTGATGTTGAAAAGGAGAAAGAAATTATTGTTGAAGCTGAAGTAATGACTGAATCCTCTGCTGGTACAAAGAGATATAGGAGGAAAGTAAAGCAGGTGGGTAGGAAGAAGAGAAGAACTCAGTCAGTAGTGATAAGTGATTCAGAGAAAGAGGATAGTGATTCAGAGAAGGAAGAAGTGACTACAGATGATGTGAAAGGGATTATGGATCTCACAGTTCATGAACCTCAAGAAGAGCCTGAGTTACTTAATGAAGTTCCTTTATCAATAAAATATCCAATCATTTCATATTCACATGAGGTTCTAAATGATAGTCAAGTATGCTGGGTGATTAAGAGATCAAATGGTTCAAGTGTGGGATATATTAGTTTTTCTCAGATGCTGCACTACATGGATAGGGATGATATTACTCAACTCTGGAATCTTTATAAGATGAATTATGGTGATACTAGACCAGAGGTGGTGTATGAAAGACTGAATTATTACTATTTGAAGAATATGTTTGAACCAGATGAGAGGAGTATTGAATGGAAGAAGTTATTAAGCTCCACAGTTCAGAAACGGTATTTATATCAATCTTGTGGGGTTCATCTCTTATCATGTATAGGTGTGACTGTGTATATGCTTATGGAGAAGGATTATGTCATCAACAACAGTACATCTATTCTGTATCAAATGTTGCAGCCTGGTAAGTTGACATTACAAAGACCATTTGATGTAGATAATCAAGCATTTGAACTAATTGAGAAATATAAAAAGTTGCTGGAATCAAAGGTTTCAAAACAGTAAAGTGTTTGGAAGCATCCTCCTGGTGATTATCTGGATTTAAGGAAACTTGATGATTTTTGAAGAAAAATATCAAGTTTAGGGGAGGATTGTTGGGTCTAAAATGCTGCTGATTCGAGAAACATAACTCTGCTGGATAGTTATGTGACTCTGCTGATTAGTACATTAACTCTGCTGTTTTGATAACTCTGCTGTTTGAGATAATAGGCATAGTGTAACTCTGCTGCTAGCTCACGAAGACTCTGCTGCTAGAAGATTTACTCTGCTGCTTATAGGATATGTATAGTATGTTAAGGATAAGTATAGAAAAGATACGTATGAATATTTTTCTTGTATAGGAAGTCTTGTAAACCGACTAGGACTCCTTACGCTATAAAAGGAGGTTCTAGGGTTAGAGTTAGATATCGATTATCTTAGCATACGTATTATTGTTTACACTTCAAGGTTTCTTGTAACCCTATTGCTATTCAGAGCAATCGTATTAATATATTGAAGTGTTGTTTGAGAATTCGTTTGTATTTTAATTCTTCTTAAGATCAAATATTAGTTTCCGCATAATATTTGATATACAACTCAAAATTAGTTTCTATACCGATTACTTTAGATTTATCTAAAGTAATTAATAAGATCGTGAATCTCAACTGGGATCAACAGGGGGGGACAGATGGGAGGCTAAGCCTCCCAGTTGCCATTTACATTCCATGTTTTCTGGAAAATGGTGGCTTATTAATGGTCATGTGCTAATTTGTCTAGCAAAATAGGATTAGATGAGTAGTTTGGATACAAAATTGTATAGCTTGTGTGTATTGGGTGTTAAAAATATGTATTGGTTGTTTGTTTGGTGATTAACGAAAGTTATACGTAATTAAACGTAAGTTGTAAAGAATTTACCTTAGGCGTAAGGAAATATTTTTGGAACTTTGGTAATCTTTTTGGAAGTATAAAAATACATTAGAAGTAATCGTTGAAAGAATTGGGTATATCGGGTGTTAAATTTTGAATTACGAATTGTGTTCGTTGAATTGACAACCGTAAGTAATTAAAGAAAAGGACATTGTTTTAGGGTTTAAAATTGTGAACCGGAGAAGGAGCAAGGTACTGGAGCATTGTGGACTAAATATAGCATAAGTCCTAGTGATAAAATATTTATTTTAAAACGAAATGCGGTAGCTTAAAAAGGTTTCTGAAATTTACTAGTTGTCACAACGGTTTGCTTTCATTTGTGCAGGGAATCATTTCATTACTTTGATTAGTGCAAATCTCATTCATTGGCGGTCCACCAAGGCAGCCTAATACGCAAACTAAGCCCAATCCATACTCATCACACTTTTTGCACTAACAAGTTGGCGCCATCCGTGGGACCAATACACAACTGCGTTCTTGAAAATATTCACCATGAGCAATCACTCCGGCCCCACTTCTTCCGTACTGTAACCTCTCGTAATTTTCCCCTATGAATAGTAAATGCTAATAAATGATTAATAAATCATTACGTTATTTAATAACCATTTCTACTGGTAACAAAATTTTTGTTTGTTATTTATGCTACACTATTTTAATCACAACGATACTTGTGATTACCGATTACCTAGAAACGATGCTTACACACGAACCTTGATAGTCTAAAGATCGCGAATTTACATAAAACAATTAACGTTTAATACTTAACGTCTATACGTTTCGTTAATTAACCGAACATGATCAAATACATTCCCGAGCTCATGAAAATTATCACGAATACTCAGTAACTATATTTGGGCCTCGACCCGATACCCGAATGGACTGCTAGACCATTGGGCCTTAGCCCAATAATTCGGCAACTAAACACACCAAACGAACCCTTATTGTTTTCTTATTTTCTTTACTTGGGCCAGCCCACCAAACAAGCCCACAACGCAAAACAAAGCCCAAAGATTTCATGTAAACATTCGGTTTGGCTGCTCAAGGACCAAACACTTTGGCTAAACTACGAACAATTTAACTTAACAACAATATAATAACTTTGCACGACTCAATTCTTCACCCAACTAAGAATCGAGTGCAACAAACCTCACATCCTAACTCGACTATTTGCCTAGTTAAACTCTACCAAAGCTCAACGCATTAACCATGTAATGAACACGACCCACATTTCATATTTTGGCCTAGTTGATTCTCGTATAACACACAACTCGACACAACATATTTTTGGCCAACAAATGAATTCGTCCAAACCTCTTATCGTGTATACAAGCTATCGAACGAACCCTACATTTATTTTAGATCACGCCAAGAATGTGTTAAACACATGGGATAACCGAACAAGCCACAAGAACTAAGCCTTAAAAAATATTTTGTCACCTTCCTCTTGGTATTTACCGCCGGCCAATAGCACCAAAAACAACCATCATTTGGTTGATTTCTACACTCAAATTTGACAATACAATGACACTTCCTGCTACTCTCATCATGCATCATCATTCTTCATCATTTTATTCATTTTAACACTCCTTGCATTGCCCTTAAATAACCCCAAACCGAGCGGCATACATACAACACAAACAATTCCAACTCAAAAACTTACTAAGTCTTTTTCATAGTTCCTAAATTCACCTAGCTTAGCCTAAGTTCGAAGCATTCGAATCAAGCCAAGGAGCATCCAAAACTCGTTCCTATATCTTTGGAGGATAAAGAATCGAGTCCCACATTCGCTTGGCCTAACTCAGTTCGACTTGGTGATTACGCCCCACCTTTTGAGGTGAAGTAAGCCATTCTCTTATTTTCAAATTTCTTACGTTAAGTTATATATTGCATGTCACGTTCATTTGGCTTTGATATTTCGTAAACTATATTAACAACCTATATATTTTACTCGTCACTCCAAATATTTGTCATACTAACTATCGAGAACAACAAATATTCGAACTCCATATAAACGTATAAATCATAAACATCACACGTTTCTAAGTCACAATGGACATTTTCGAATTCTATAAAACACTTAGAATATTTTCAAGCTTTTAAAACTGTTTCAAATAACTAAGTCACGTTGACTTTGGTCTCGTATTTTCTTACCTCGACACACAACCCTTGCATTTTATAGCTCGACCTAATAGTCGAGCTACCAACCTAACAAACTATGTATTTCACTCGACCTATAAAACTCAACTCGAACCTTGTTAAACCCCAAAGTAATCGACCAAAAATCTGTTTTACACAAACACTAATATTAGCTATTGGGCTAATAAGCCCACTAAGCAATATTTAAGCTTTTCGTATAAGCTGATCGTATAAGCTAAATTGTTATATTTTTACAACCCTAAAGTGAGCCCGTAACCAAGCCCAAACCCCCTCCAAACCCATTGGATCGAAAACCCATAATGGGCTACACATTTAGCTCGTTAAAAGCCCATAAGCTGAAAAATAAGCTTTCGATAATAATAAGCAGTTTGTATAAGTTACAAAAGCTATTTTAAACTTATTTATGAAATAAAAATAGTAAACATTGATTTTTATAAATTTTGGACTTGATTTGCAAAAGTTTGCTAACCGAAGGACTAAAATTGTCAAATCTGGAAACTTTCGATAAAAACTGTCATTTTAATATCTTGTGATGAAAACTGTAAATTCAGAAACTTTTGAGTATAAAATGTAAATATTAAAAGTTTTGGACCTAAAGTGTAATAAAAATTAACCAAGGACTAACGGCGCAAAGATTATGCCGTTAGGATCAAAAGTGTAACTTTGTAAAAACCTAAAGGATATTTCAGATTTTATACTTGTGGTAATATTTTACAAACCCAAAACCCGAAACAAATATGTTTAGTCAACATTTAATGTCACATTTTTCTAATAATTCTATATACGAAGTTATATAACTTATAAATATATATATATACGTAATCACTTAACGAAAGCGGTAAACGAAGAATCTAACTTATCATCAACCAACTTTGATTTATAAACAACGATCCCTTTTGTCAACCATTATACTCCGACGAACGAGCACGCATCCAAGATGTTATATATATATATATATATATATATATATATATATATATATATATATAAAATATATATATATCCATATATATAACTCTATATTCTTTTTTTTTTATATATAACTTTATATTTTTATAACCTTGATCATTTAAACGCGCACATTTTAACGTTGCAAACAAATCAATAAAACCTTAAACGTTATGATTCGCGATAAACGAAACTTAGACTATCAAACCACTAAAACTTGCCATATACTATATAGGTCGTGTGTTGAAGCCGTTTCCTTTCATCGTTTGAGTAACGATACTACTACCACTACGGTACTACGAAGGTGAGTTCATAGCCCACACTTTAACTTTTAAATCTTTTGTGGGGAGATACATGCTACAAAACCTGAACACAAATTTTTTGTATGCTATGACTGTTATTATTATTGCTTAAGTAGCTATTGCCAAAAGTCCCTCAATCATGAACCTTAATCACTTACGAGTGAACGTAAATAGTTGTGAATAGATCTATTTGGGACTGACAATCCCCTTTTGGGTCTGCTAGGATGAGCCACCCAGGCGCACTTTATTTGAACAAACTTATGGGTTATTGGCAAATACCCATCTCGAGGGCCTATATACTTTACATCATATTTGATGCCTGTTAAGCGTTGCGTGTCATGAGCTTAATGCAATAATAACTTGATTTTAACTTGTTTAATTGTAATTCGATGCAATTAAAACTTATACTTGTGTTCAAACTATTAAACTTAAACCTATGAATATCACTCAACTTTTGTTGACTTTTAGCATGTTATCTCAGGTAACTAAAGGCTGGAACTCAAGGCACGGAGTGGGCATTAAACCCTGCACGGGTGGTTTAAATAAATGTTTTATCATTCAAATCTAAATAAACGTGTTAACTATAAAACATCTTTGTATTTTAAATACTTGTATTTTGAATGATAAACTTAAAACGTCTTTCTAAAGTTGTTTTCTATGGTTATGACTAAAGATCCTCTACGTAACACCCAATTAAGTCTTCCGCTGTTGCTAACCGAAATTGGGGGTGTTACAGATTGGCATCAGAGCTCATGGTTATAGAGAACCAGATGTATTTTAAACATTGGACTATAACTACATTTTTAAAATGGACCATTGTAAAGAAAAACCACCTTTTGCCCTCCGTGCCTACACACTCCCAACATTTTTAGGATGTTACTTACTATACGAGTTCTTAACAAAGTTTAACATATTTATGATTATGTTAATAGCTTATATTTACTATTCGGGATTATTACAGTACTATGTCTTCGAAACCCCATCCTATCGCTGTATCATCTGATTCAGAGAATGAGGATCCTATGCCATTTACCTCAGACTTTGCTACGGCAGCTATACCGATCTCACCTGCTACTGACCGGTACATGGAAAGCCAGCAATTTCTACCGGCATCCGACCTGGAGATTTCATCTCCAACATCACCTATCCCATCACCTGGCCTGATTCGCCAGCATGGACGAGTACGACAACTCCAGCCATATGAACCGAACCCTTTGACCAACTTTACCGACGCCCCGGAGAGAGTTATGTTCGCAAACACACTCCCCGAAAACGGGTACGTACACCACCAGCACTGATCATACCACCACCTGCCCCACTCATACCAACTCCGACTCCAGTAATATCACCGCCCCCAGCTCCTGAGCATTCCATGACACCACCACTTACACCACTATCTTCAGTTCCACCACCTACTATCTATTATCACCAGACCACCACTGTTCCATTACCATCCTCTATTCCACCCCTTGCTTCTCCACCCTCAGCTACTCTCAATGAGCCTCTGCCACCATGCAAGAGGACATACCGCTTGGTTCCATCTTTATCGGACCCCTATGCCCAGATTAGAGATGAGGCTACAGTTCGCACCGGGACCCACAAGAGGGTCGATGCTCGCCGATGGTCTTTCTTGCTACCGATCATCCGTCACTGGAGATCCCAGGAAGGAGCACCGAGAGCCATGGAACTAGGAGAGAGTTCGGCTACAGCTACTTCAAGGATTCTTCCGGTTACCGGAGAACCCATCCATCACACCATACCTCTACTGGCAGCCAGATTAGTCCGACATGAGGATCGTCTGGATAACATTGTAGAGATTCTTGACGACTTACCACTCGAGCAGATTGAGACACTTGGGGAAGAAGTGGAGAACCTTGTGATTGGTCAGTTGGCGATGGAGACAGTCTTCGATCAAGTAGGTACTAGTTTAGAAGAAGCCATTGAGACTATTTCTATACTAGGAGAGGCCACTACTTCGATGCAGACAGTGATTGAGACACTAGACTCTGAGCTTGACTGAGTTAGCTCTCAGGTTCTGATTCTTAGACTTATGGTTGAGGATTCCCAGGCTAGGGAAAGAGCTCGAGACCAGACAGTGGAGACCTTGATGGCAGTGATTGCAGATCTTCAGCACCGCTTAGATGGTGCACCAGGAGGACCATAGATCAGAGATGTATCAGTATAACTAAGAGATGTCTTAGTCTACCAATGTTGTATTAATAAAGAATCTTGTATCTTTATGTTTTGTAAAACAAATCGAACAAGTTATTAATCTATGTTGTGTGGATGTATTATATTGATGTTGATTTATGTACTCCATGGTTGTTTCTTGCATATACATTATGATTTGCCATATATTGTCTTGTGAAACGTTGGTTCATACAGTGCAATTCAATCATTTATGTTCTCATGTGTGTTGTGAATTGATTCAGACATATTGTGAATGTATTTATGATGTGATATTTGCCGTACCTACAAATATAAACCAGGATTATTATCCTCATAAACCCAAATTGTTGTGGTTAATATTATATTATTATAAACCATATCCAATTACCATGCAACTGATTCTAACCTAACGTGATCATTATGAGATTCTAAAAATATGCTTTTGCAATATTGATAGAACTATGGCACGTACAGGGAAAGCAACCTCCGCTGCAAATCATGAAACTTCAACAGCTACGCCTACTATGACTCCAGAAGCTATCCGAAAAGCAATCGCTGACAGTGTAAATGCAGTCTTAGCAGAACAGGCGGCAGCAAATGCTCGCAACAGTGGCACTAGTCTACCGACAGGAGAAAGTGTAACTGCTGCAAACCGCAAGTGTACCTACAAAGATTTCATGAGTTGTCAACCAACTTTCTACAAAGGTACTGAAGGAGTAACTGAACTTGCTCACTGGTTCGAACGATCTGAAACTGTTTTTCAGAGAAGCGATTGTACCGAGGACAACAAAGTCATTTTCGCTACTGGAACTCTCATGCAAGATGCTTTGTCATGGTGGAATGCTACAGTCAAAGCCATGGGAATGACAGCAGCCTATCAGCTCACTTGGACTGAGTTTAAGACCAAGATGCTGAAGAAATATTGTCCCCGTTCTGAACTAAGAAAATTGGAAGATGAATTCCATCTACTGGTAGTAAAAGGAATTGATCTTAAAACATACAACAGGAGATTCCAAGAGCTTAAAATACTATGTCCTACTGTTGTACCAAATTTCGAAAAAGAACTGGAAAAGTATATCGAAGGACTTCCCCGTAGTATTGAGGGAAATGTCACTTCATCAAACCCACCAACTCTAGAGGCAGCCATTGAACTTGCTCAAAAACTACTAGACCGAGAGGTCAAGTACAACAATGAGCTCAAGAGGAATCTCGATGACAAAAGAACCACTCACCATCCCAGTAACAATAACCACCGCAACAACAACTTCAATAACAACAACCATAACCCGTATCATTAAAACTGAAACAATCGTCACCATCATCAAAACCAAAGACAAGAAACCGCCAAGGCCTATGCTGCTACTGAAGGCAAGGGATACCAAGGTCAGAAATCCCAGTGTAACAGATGCAAACTACACCACAGTGGACCTTGCACAATCAAATGTTTGAAATGCCAGAAAGTGGGTCATCAGACAAAGGATTGCAGGAATCCCGCTACTGGTAGCAACCTACAGCCTGTAACTCCGACTTGCTACTCCTGTGGAGAAGTAGGTCACTTCAAGAGCCACTTTCCGAAAGGAAACGGTCAGCAAAACAACGCTCGAGGAAGAGCATATGTGTTAAAAGAGGAAGATGCCCCACTGAACCCTGACGTCGTCACGGGTACGTTCTTACTCAATCAACATAATGCTAGGGTATTATTTGATTCTGGAGCAGATAGAAGTTTTGTGTCAACTACGTTTGCTCCTTTGCTTAACATTACCCCTTCCAAACTAAACACCACTTTTGAAATTGAAATGGCGGACGGAAACCTAATTGGCACCGACTCCGTAATTCGTGGTTGTACCATAATCCTACAAGACAACCCTTTTCCCATCGATCTCATGCCTATTCAGCTCGGTAGTTTTGACGTAGTCATTGGTATGGATTGGTTATCCAAACACCGCGCTAGAATACTCTGTGACGAGAAAGCCGTGCATATTCCAAGAAATGGTGAAACTCTTATTGTCCCTGGTGACAAAAATAAAACGCGATACGGTATCATCTCATATATCAGATTTGTAAAATACATGAATGAAGGATGCCAAGCATTCATGGTTCATGTAACGGAAAACAAATCAAAAGATAAACGAGTTGAAGACGTTCCGATCGTTAGAGAATTCCCAGAAGTATTCCCCGAAGATCTACCCGGTCTTCCACCTCCCCGTCAAGTAGAATTCCAGATTGAACTAGTGCCTGGAGCGGCACCTGTGGCGAAAGCACCTTATAGGTTAGCACCGTCTGAAATAAAGGAATTGTCAGAACAATTGAAAGAGTTGTCTGATAAAGGTTTTATCCGACCCCGTTCATCACCTTGGGGAGCTCCGGTTCTATTCGTTAAGAAGAAGGACGGATCTTTCCGAATGTGTATTGATTACCGGGAATTGAACAAACTCACTGTAAAGAATCGTTACCCACTACCTAGAATCGATGACTTGTTTGATCAATTACAAGGATCGAGTGTATACTCGAAGATCGACCTAAGGTCAGGGTACCATCAGTTAAGAGTTCGAGAGGAGGATATTCCCAAAACAGCTTTTAGGACGCGTTAAGGACATTACGAATTCCAAGTAATGCCATTTGGTTTAACTAATGCACCTGCAGTGTTCATGGACCTAATGAACCGAGTGTGCAAACCATACCTGGATAAGTTCGTGATTGTATTCATAGACGATATCCTAATCTACTCACGCAACGAACAGGAACATGCCAAACATCTAAAGATTATTTTAGAGTTACTCAAAAGGGAACAATTGTATGCCAAGTTCTCCAAATGCGACTTTTGGATTCGAACTGTACAATTCCTTGGGCATGTTATCAACAGTCAAGGCATTCACGTAGATCCTGCAAAGATTGAGGCCATCAAAGGTTGGACATCTCCTACAAACCCCACAGAGATACGCAAATTTTTGGGTCTAGCCGGTTACTACAGAAGATTTATTGAAGGTTTCTCAAAAATCTCAAAGCCTTTGACCGAATTAACTCAGAAGAACAAGAAGTATATCTGGGGAAAAGAGGAAGAATCAGCTTTTCAGCTATTAAAGAAAAAGCTCTGTGAAGCACCAATATTAGCACTACCCGAAGAAAGTGAAGACTTCGTAGTGTATTGTGATGCCTCATATCATGGTTTGGGAGCTGTGCTGATGCAACGAAACAAAGTGATAGCTTATGCCTCGCGACAACTCAAACCACATGAAGCAAACTACACGACTCATGATTTGGAGTTAGGAGCAGTAGTATTCGCCCTTAAGTTATGGAGACATTACTTGTATGGTACTAAGTGCACAGTATTCACCGACCACAAAAGTCTTCAGCACATCTTAGATCAGAAAGAACTAAACATGAGACAACGTCGCTGGTTAGAGTTACTTAGCGATTATGATTGTGAAATCCGTTATCACCCAGGAAAAGCCAACGTTGTGGCAGATGCATTAAGTCGGAAGGAACGACTGAAACCTCTTAGAGTCAGATCGTTAGGAATAACCATTCGTTCGCCCCTGCCCTCACAAATACCCACCGCTCAATCCGAAGCTCTTAAGGAAGAGAACCGACCTAGTGAAAAGATTCACGGTATGCCAGAAAATAAGAATGGCTTTATACAGAGAGCAGACGGGATGCTCTGTTTCAAAGAAAGAAGTTGGATTCCTCTATACGGAGGTATACGTGATCTCATTATGAATGAGTCTCATAAATCCAAGTACTCCATTCATCCAGGTTCTGACAAAATGTATCAAGATCTCAAGAAACTATACTGGTGGCCAAACATGAAGGCCGACATAGCTGAGTATGTCAGGAAAATGTTTGACTTGTTCAAGAGTAAAAGCGGAATATCAAAAGCCGTCAGGATTACTCATACAACCCGAAATTCCTGTATGGAAATGCGAACGTATTACAATGGACTTTATCACTAAGCTTCCTAAGACATCAACTGGACTTGACACCATCTGGGTCATCGTTGATCGTCTCACAAAATTCGCTCACTTCTTAGCAATCAAAGAAACTGACGAGATGGACACACTCGCAACGCTATATCTAAAAGAAATAGTTTCGCGACATGAAGTGCCGATCTCAATCATCTCAGATCATGACAGTCGTTTCACATCTCATTTTTGGAAGTCTTTGCAAAAAGCCTTGGGAACCAAATTGGATATGAGCACTGCATATCACCCACAAACCGATGGACAAAGCGAGAGGACAATCCAAACCTTAGAAGACATGCTCCAAGCATGTGTTATTGACTTCGGAAAAGGTTGGGATAAACACTTACCTCTAGCCGAGTTCTCCTACAACAACAGTTACCACGCCAGCATTAAAGCAGCACCATTCGAAGCACTCTACGGTCGAAAGTGCAGATCGCCTGTTTGTTGGACCGAAGTTGGAGATATACAACTTACCGGACCCGAACTCATTCATGAGACAACAGAAAAGATAGTCAAGGTTAAGCAACTACTGCAAGCTGCAAGAGATAGACAGAAGAGCTATGCCGACGTAAGGAGAAAACCTATAGAATTCCAGATTGGAGACAAGGTCATGTTGAAAGTATCTCCCTGGAAGAGAATGGTACATTTCGGAAAACGTGGAAAACTTAACCCTGGATACATTGGTCCATTCAAAATCCTAGAGAGGATAGAACCAGTGGCTTACAAACTCGAACTACCAGAGGAACTTAGTCGAGTTCACGACACCTTTCACGTATCAAATCTTAAGAAATGTTTGTCAGATGAATCTCTTGTAATTCCTTAGAAAGAGATTCGGCTCGACGACAAACTCGTCTTTACAGAAGAACCCGTGGAGATCATGGACAGAGAGATCAAACAACTAAAACAGAACCGCATTCCCATTGTTAAAGTCCGATGGAACTCTAAACGAGGACCGTAATATACTTCGGAACGCGAAGACCAAATTCGAGCCAAATACCCACACCTATTCTCGTAGACACTTCTGTTACCTATCTTAGACTGGAATTCCGGGACGGAATTCAGTGTAAGTGGTAGGTACTGTAACCTCTCGTAATTTTCCCCTATGAATAGTAAATGCTAATAAATGATTAATAAATCATTACGTTATTTAATAACCATTTCTACTGTTAACAAAATTTTTGTTTGTTATTTATGCTACACTATTTTAATCACAACAATACTTGTGATTAACGATTACCTAGAAACGATGCTTACACACGAACCTTGATAGTCTAAAGATCGCGAATTTACATAAAACAATTAACGTTTAATACTTAACGTCTATACGTTTCGTTAATTAACCGAACATGATCAAATACATTCCCGAGCTCATGAAAATTATCACGAATACTCAGTAACTATATTTGGGCCTCGACCCGATACCCGAATGGACTGCTAGACCATTGGGCCTTAGCCCAATAATTCGGCAACTAAACACACCAAACGAACCCTTATTGTTTTCTTATTTTCTTTACTTGGGCCAGCCCACCAAACGAGCCCACAACGCAAAACAAAGCCCAAAGATTTCATGTAAACATTCGGTTTGGCTGCTCAAGGACCAAACACTTTGGCTAAACTACGAACAATTTAACTTAACAACAATATAATAACTTTGCACGACTCAATTCTTCACCCAACTAAGAATCGAGTGCAACAAACCTCACATCCTAACTCGACTATTTGCCTAGTTAAACTCTACCAAAGCTCAACGCATTAACCATGTAATGAACACGACCCACATTTCATATTTTGGCCTAGTTGATTCTCGTATAACACACAACTCGACACAACATATTTTTGGCCAACAAATGAATTCGTCCAAACCTCTTATCGTGTATACAAGCTATCGAACGAAACCTACATTTATTTTAGATCACGCCAAGAATGTGTTAAACACATGGGATAACCGAACAAGCCACAAGAACTAAGCCTTAAAAATTATTTTGTCACCTTCCTCTTGGTATTTACCGCCGGCCAATAGCACCAAAAACAACCATCATTTGGTTGATTTCTACACTCAAATTTGACAATACAATGACACTTCCTGCTACTCTCATCATGCATCATCATTCTTCATCATTTTATTCATTTTAACACTCCATGCATTGCCCTTAAATAACCCCAAACCGAGCGGCATACATACAACACAAACAATTCCAACTCAAAAACTTACTAAGTCTTTTTCATAGTTCCTAAATTCGCCTAGCTTAGCCTAAGTTCGAAGCATTCGAATCAATCCAAGGAGCATCCAAAACTCGTTCCTATATCTTTGGAGGATAAAGAATCGAGTCCTACATTCGCTTGGCCTAACTCAGTTCGACTTGGTGATTACGCCCCACCTTTTGAGGTGAAGTAAGCCATTCTCTTATTTTCAAATTTCTTACGTTAAGTTATATATTGCATGTCACGTTCATTTGGCTTCGATATTTCGTAAACTATATTAACAACCTATATATTTTACTCGACACTCCAAATATTTGTCATACTAACTATCGAGAACAACAAATATTCGAACTCCATATAAACGTATAAATCATAAACATCACACATTTCTAAGTCACAATGGACATTTTCGAATTCTATAAAACACTTAGAATATTTTCTAGCTTTTAAAACTGTTTCAAATAACTAAGTCACGTTGACTTTGGTCTCGTATTTTCTTACCTCGACACACAACCCTTGCATTTTATAGCTCGACCTAATAGTCGAGCTACCAACCTAACAAACAATGTATTTCACTCGACCTATAAAACTCAACTCGAACCTTGTTAAACCCCAAAGTAATCGACCAAAAATCTGTTTTACACAAACACTAATATTAGCGATTGGGCTAATAAGCCCACTAAGCAATATTTAAGCTTTTCGTATAAGCTGATCGTATAAGCTAAATTGTTATATTTTTACAACCCTAAAGTGAGCCCGTAACCAAGCCCAAACCCCCTCCAAACCCATTGGATCGAAAACCCATAATGGGCTACACATTTAGCTCGTTAAAAGCCCATAAGCTGAAAAATAAGCTTTCGATAATAATAAGCAGTTTGTATAAGTTACAAAAGCTATTTTAAACTTATTTATGAAATAAAAATAGTAAACATTGATTTTTATAAATTTTGGACTTGATTTGCAAAAGTTTGCTAACCGAAGGACTAAAATTGTCAAATCTGGAAACTTTCGATAAAAACTGTCATTTTAATATCTTGTGATGAAAACTGTAAATTCAGAAACTTTTGAGTATAAAATGTAAATATTAAAAGTTTTGGACCTAAAGTGTAATAAAAATTAACCAAGGACTAACGGCGCAAAGATTATGCCGTTAGGATCAAAAGTGTAACTTTGTAAAAACCTAAAGGATATTTCAGATTTTATACTTGTGGTAATATTTTACAAACCCAAAACCCGAAACAAATATGTTTAGTCAACATTTAATGTCACATTTTTCTAATAATTCTATATAAGAAGTTATATAACTTATAAATATATATATACGTAATCACTTAACGAAAGCGTTAAACGAAGAATCTAACTTATCATCAACCAACTTTGATTTATAAACAACGATCCCTTTTGTCAACCATTATACTCCGACGAACGAGCACGCATCCAAGATGTTATATATATATATATATATATATATATATATAAGATGTTATATATATATATATATATATATATATATATATATATATATATCCATATACAAAACCTGAACACAAACTTTTTGTATGCTATGACTGTTATTATTATTGCTTAAGTAGCTATTGCCAAAAGTCCCTCAATCATGAACCTTAATCACTTACGAGTGAACGTACATAGTTGTGAATAGATCTATTTGGGACTGACAATCCCCGTTTGGGTCTGCTAGGATGAGCCACCCAGGCGCACTTTATTTGAACAAACTTATGGGTTATTGGCAAATACCCATCTCGAGGGCCTATATACTTTACATCATATTTGATGCCTGTTAAGCGTTGCGTGTCATGAGCTTAATGCAATAATAACTTGATTTTAACTTGTTTAATTGTAATTCGATGCAATTAACACTTATACTTGTGTTCAAACTATTAAACTTAAACCTATGAATATCACTCAACTTTTGTTGACTTTTAGCATGTTATCTCAGGTAACTAAAGGCTGGAACTCAAGGCACGGAGTGGGCATTAAACCATACACGGGTGGTTTAAATAAATGTTTTATCATTCAAATGTAAATAAACGTGTTAACTATAAAACATCTTTGTATTTTAAATACTTGTATTTTGAATGATAAACTTAAAACGTCTTTCTAAAGTCGTTTTCTATGGTTATGACTAAAGATCCTTTACGTAACACCCAATTAAGTCTTCCGCTGTTGCTAACCGAAATTGAGGGTGTTACACGTACTCGCATCTACCGTGCGGAATACGGTAGAAAAGAATAAAACACTGGAAGATCAAGGTAGACTCGCATCCAATTCAGCTCCCCGAGACTATGGTAACGAGCACTACCACCAGTTGTTGCCAAATATAACTGAGAAAGCTCATCAAAAGAGGACACTATGGATAATACTCAAGGGAATAAAAACCCGTTTAAACTCTGAGGAAATTTTGCAACACGCTTAATCTGGAACATCCAATAGAAGAAAGAACCTCAAGAGGAAAAATAAAGTTGAGCAACTCCAAAACGCGTCCGGAAGCCCCAACCCAGGGGGCGAACAATCAAGGTCGCCAGAAGGAAGATGTCTCGAGAGAGAAACGGTATTCAGAAGGTTGGAAGAAGAAGTTCATAACAAACTAGGAGATAAAGAAAGGAGCACACCCGTACACCCACAGGATTCCAGGCAACAGTCCTACCATTCTGAGGAAGGAGGAACAGGAAGTGGCTACCGGAGCTTCCGATCAGAAGGAATGGAACTCACTTCCGAAAGGTGTTATAGGGCGTACCCCCGAAAGATGGGCGTGGCGTACGAGAAGAAGGGCAAAGGTGGCAGAAATTGGGAATCAAGGCTAAAAAAGCAAACACCGAGTATCAAGGAAGATGACCAAGCACGGCCATGGGCGCACGAGGAAGCCAATTCATTCGCTCCTCACATCCGCTATGTCGACCTGCCAAAAAGAACTCGCATGCCAAATCATGCCAAGTCATATGACGGAAGTAAAGACCCATATAATCACCTTAAGATCTTCCAAGTGGTAGCTCGGATACAACAATGGGATATGCCCACCCAGTGCCACATGTTCAAGTCTACGCTTGCTGGACCCGCTAGGGTCTGGTTTGATAATCTCCCTCCAGACTTCATAAATAGCTACAATGGGCTGAGAGAAGTATTCCTAACGAACTTCCTTCAACAGAAAAGGTATATCAAAAATCCCGTGGAACTCCATCATGTCAAATAAAGAAAGAAGGAGTCAATGAAAGATTTTGTGCAAAGATTCAAGATGGAAAGCAGACATACGAAGGGAACATTGGAAGCCATAAAAATCTCAGAATTCATGCATGAAATAACCGACCCAGAGTTAATCAAGTGCCTGCATGACAGAATCCCAAAATCAGTAGGTGAAATGATGAAAGTAAACGCATCTTCCCCTAGGGAAAAAAGCAACGGTCATAAATCAGTAGCAAAAGAAATTACTCTCGCCATGGAAGCCACAGGATGGCTGGAAAAAAAGAAAAAAGAAAAACAACAACAACAACAACAATAATGACTTTGATTGGAGAAAGGAATATCAGCAAATCCTGTAAATCCCACAGAGAAGTAGGGCACGACACAGACGAATGCATACACTCAAAAATGGCAAAGTATCATGTGTGACCAATGAGCAGAAGCAAAACAAAAAGAAGGACCAATCGAGAACGGAAAGGATAGGAGAAAACCTCACTGGTACAAAAAGTGGTATTGGTCACACCAAAAATGTGTGACGATATGCATATAGTCACACAAATTTTTTTTGGTGTGTGTCACGAAAAGTCGCGCCACCATAGGTGTCATATGGTCACATTGTTGAGTTTGTGGCCGTTTTCATTGAAAAAGAGTGACCAAAACCCGAATATGTGTGACAAATTAGGCACAAGTTTTGTTGGATTAATCATTTTTGTGTGACCGTAAACACTTTATAGTCACACAAATGTTATTTGAGAGTAACTATTGTTCGTCCTTTGGCCACATTATAATATATATTAAACCTGATAAGAAACGGTGCCGTTTAGCCCCGTTTTTTCCCGCCAAAAAATTTATTGGCCCACCTTTGGTTTGCCGCTTTGTCCATCTTCCCTGTCCAGCTTCTCTTCGATTTGCGGCCCATTTTGTGGGCTATTTTCGTCTGCCGTTAAATCGATTGTGGAGATAATAGAGATAAATAAGCTTTATCCACCTGTCCTCTGTGACCTTACTCTTCAGGTATGGCTTCTCTACCTAAGATTTAACATTTTGTGCCTGTTTTTTCAACCCAGGTACACGTGTGTTATGATTCATATACTGAGAATAGAACTTTCTATACCACAAAATATATTTCTTCAGCTATATCCAGAGTAGAGAGAAAAAGAAAAAAGAAAAGTGCGAAAATATAAAAAAAAAATTAAAAAAAAAAAAAAAAAAAAAAAAAGATCTATTACAACAATAGAGAGATCAGCACCTTTTGAAGGAGGTGTGCATCGTGTTTTACTTGAGTCATGCATATTTATTGGTTTTTTACTTTGATTTTAGTTGGTTTGCATAATGTCTAAATTGATAAGAATGGTTATGTATTTTGATTTTAACAAATGCATCTATGTTTGATGTGTATATGATGCCAACAAGCACACGTCTATAGGTTTGATGCAGCTTTTATACTGTTTTTAGTTCTTATGTGCTTTGCATAATTTCTATATTGTTAAGACTGCTTATGTGTTTTACTTTTAACATATGCATCTATGTTTCATGTGTATATGATGCGAATGAGTATACTTCTATACGTTTGATGTACAATTTATACTATTTTTATTAGCCATTAACTATGGACAGTAAACTAGGACTGTTGTTGTGAAGTATGAAAGTTAAAAAAAATCATACACAGGATTACCTCTGCTGCTTCTGTAGGAACTGTGTATTTGTGGGTTTTGTCAGACCTAAGAATCTTATAGTGTAGATGTAGAAGTCGAGAGGCTGCTTACTGATGTAGGTAGTATTGGCCTAAGTTTATATTTGATTAGTGAGAACCGATGTGGGTCTTGGCCTGTTGCTGTTCATGTTTCTGCTGCTAGCAGTTGTATAGAACAGCCAGACGCGTCGAACCTTGAAAAATGTGATGCTGTTGGTGTTAACTACGGATAGTGTAATTCAAGTGATGTGTTGTTATATCAACACTTTGAGAGTGTGGTATCTCTTATCAGTCAACAAGCGCATATACCTAATAGTGCTGTTTCTCAACATAATATCATTAATTCCTGCACTGATCAAGGTGTGCGAATACTGAGTACGTATGATATTCTTCATAGTTCATCCTTTATCTTCTAATATTAATTGCTTTAAACTTGGTTGTGTATTAAATATATTTTTTTTCCTGCTGTTTTTCAGTCAAATTTACCTTGGAAAAAGTTTATGATGGGAAGATGCGTATCTTAGATACAAATTGTTCATGTGATTAGCAGTGTGCACTCCCTATGGACAAAGGAAAACAGAAATTGTATGATGTTTCTCATGAAGGCCAAACATGTGTACAAGACAATAGGCCTTTGTTGTCCTAAGGAATTAATTGCAATGCAGAATTGCTATGTAATTTCTGAACACTTTTTTTTTTTTGATTTGCTGTTGTATACGTTTTCTATTGATTGATGGACATATTCTTTATGTTTTAACAGGTACAGAGTCTTTTTCTTCAATGGATTGTGACCAGCCAAATGTTCAACCTTACCATGTTGCTAATGAAAGACAGCGTTTACATTTGCCTTCCAATTTACATGCCTGTGCGTCTTCATCTAATCAAAGCACCTCACCACAATATGCGTTCACAATTGGCAGTAATTCAAATTCCTACACAAATAGGCAACAATACCGGTCTCGAGGTTTGATTCCTTTTTTTTAAACAAATTATGTATGTATTTTGATCCATTCTTCAAATCCTCAGTACCTTTCTTTTTGTTTTTTCCAGTTACAATGCATTCTTCATCAACAACACGACACCGTCCACGTAATGTGCGCACAACCCATGCAAGGTCTAGGCAAGGTATGCTTATGCTTTGCTTTAAGCTGTTGTCTCAGTCAAATGAACGACTGATTTTTTTTTTCACCTTTTTTTATTTTTTTTTATTTTTACACTTTTATTTATCTTTTTCAAATGCAGGTCCTCCGGACACATACATACATATGGGCCAATGTGATCAGAAGTGCCATCATTGCAATGCACGCTTTTGGTATGCTGAAAGAGTTGCTTCGAGTCGTAGAAACCATCTAGAATATCGTAAATGTTGCAATGGCGGCAAAGTAAAGATTGATACTCACGATGACTATCCGCCGTATATAAAAGACCTTTTCACTAATCGTCACTTCATGGAAAATATTCGTGCATATAATCAAATGTTTGCAATGACATCATTAGGTGCACAAGTAGACAAGTCTATAAACACTGGCCGTGGTCCTTATGTATTCAAAATTTCTGGGCAAATTTATCACAAGATAGGAAGCATGTGTCCAGACGAAGATGCACGGCCACAGTTTCTGCAGTTGTATATATACGATACAGAAAATGAAGTCGCCAATCGTTTGGAAAATTTTCAAAGGTCTGCTCATGGCTTGCGCACAGACATTGTAGAAAACTTGATTGATCTTCTAGACAATCATAACCAATTGGTGCAGCTCTTTAGAACAGCAAGGAATAAAATGGCTGAAGTTGATATTCCACAATTCAAGATCCGTTTATTTGGTGTCGTTGGTTCGAGGCAGCATGAATTGCCTGCAGGAGATTCTATTGGTGCTATTGTCTTTGAAGGTGGCCCGGATATGCAGACTGATTTTGATGTCATTATTGAACAACACAGTCGTGTTCTGCAACGAGTCAACAAATTAAACGCTTCTTATATGCCACTGCAATTTCCATTGATCTTTATCTTTGGTGAAGATGGCTATCATTTGGGCCGTAGATTATTAACCAGAGGTTCAACTTCTGAACAGGCGAAAAAAATGACAATGAAGATGTACTATTCATACGAGTTACACGATCGCTTTGATCAGTATAGCTTGATGAGAAGAAGTGGCAGGCTTTTCCAGCAGTATGTTGTGACTGCTTACTGTAGCATTGAACAATCAAGGATTGACTATATACGAGAGCACCAGGGCGACATTCGCAATGATTACATGGCCGGGCTATATGATGCAATCTCACATGGTGATCGGGATGGTTCAGATGCAGGTTCAAGGATAATACTGCCTTCATCTTTTACAGGCGGGCCTCGCTACATGTATAGCCATTATTTAGATGCTTTGGCTATATGCCGTGTGCACGGGAACCCATCATTCTTTATTACTTTCACATGCAATGTTAACTGGCCTGAAATTGAAGAATATATGCAAGAGTTTCCGCATATAACAGTTGCTGACAGGCCAGACGTTGTCGATCGTGTCTTTGAAAGAAAGATACATGATTTGGTTATTTTCTTACGAGAATCAAAACCTTTTGGATATGTAGAAGCAGGTATGCTTTAAATTATATATGTGATCCTTACTAAAGATATTACATTTGGTTAGTACCTAACTAGGTCTCATTTCACTGCAGTTTTATATACAGTTGAGTTTCAAAAACGAGGTTTGCCGCATTGTCATTTATTGCTATGGGTCAGAGAAAGTCACCGTGTACAGAGGCACGAAGATGTGGACATGTATGTCTCTGCAGAATTACCAGACAAAGTGATTGATCCAGAAGGCTATAGAGTTATTACAGAGTTCATGATGCATGGACCGTGTGGCCTGGTCAACAAGTCTGCACCATGTATGCGGCGTGGTGATGATTGTAGTATGAAGTTTCCTAAACCTTTTTGTCCTGTGACATTCATTGATCAAAAAGGTTATGTGCATTACCGCAGACGGGATTTAGGCACAACAGCATTAAAACAGAATGTCCTGCTTGATAACGGGTACGTGGTTCCGCATAACCGGTCTCTATGCATGCGGTTCTATGCACACATGATGCGCGTGATGTGTCGTTGCGGTTTAGCAGTTTTAATGCCTACTCAAGTTTTAAATTTATATTTAGCCGACTTATCAATAACACACACACTTAACGAGCAGTGTACCCGGTCAGTATGAAGATAATGGTAAGTAGAGTGTCGATCACTAAGAGTGGAACGTATTATCTCGTTATTCTAATCAGTATTTTAATATCCTAACGCAAGGAGGTTTCAGCCTGAGAGACTGGCACGGTTTGTTTGCAATTAAATAATAAAATAAACCAATAGGCACGAATCAGCAAGTAGCACACACGTACACAGATAAATACTTGAGACAATAAGAGGGCTGTCCTTATGATTAAGTAGATTGTCACTTGTTTTATTGATAGCTTTATATGAAGTGTATGTAGTTAACCCTTTCTCGTTGGTCCTAATCTTATCGGCGAGTAAACCCTTAATGATTACTTATGTCTAAAAGTTATTCCTAAGTGATCAATTTAGTAATAACCATGGGAGCCACATTATGTCCCGCAGTCAAATGCCCGCAAGCCACTAATAAACACAGAGGTTATCAATGCACTAATAAGTAGTAACCAAAGACATCAACATATAAACTTTAATTGATGGGAAAGCAAGTATTAAAGGGAGTGCAATCTTTCGTTGTCACATTACACAAGCCACCAATCCTGATGAATTAAAGTTTGCTAACACAATAAAACAAAACTACTTAATGAATTAAACACATGCAGCACCTTCTTACAGCTCTTGTATCTTTGATTTGGGTGTGTCTTGTGCTGCCTCCTTGACTGAATTCGTCCTTTGTTTCTTCTGTTCGAACTTTGGTTTTAGGTTTTCCGGAACTTCTAATTCGTCTGGTCTACGGGGTATTTATAGTTTCTGTCTGAGGGAAGATGCGGCGCATCTACTAAGTAGATGCGGCGCATGTACTTAACTTCGCGTGGGGTCCAAGATTATAATATTCAGGAATATTCGTACACCGCCAGAAGATGCGGCGTAACTCCATGATTAGATGTGGCGCATGTCCTCTTGTATCTTGGATCGTATCTGGTGATATCTTGATAGAGATGCGGCGCATGTCGAGAGTGAGATGCGGCGCATCTGGAGCAGAATTGACTTGATCTTGTCCATGTCAGTAGACCTTCAACTTTATGCACGTTTTGCTCCATAATTAGTCCAAAATCGCTAAGTTTCACCAAATGCTTGTTTTTACCTGAGAATTACAAAAGTAAACGATTAAGTATCAATCCTCATACATAATATAGTAAAACAAGTCAAATTAATAGGATAAATGATAGTAATAAAATGTACTTATTTGAGTTCATCAAATATCCCCCCACTTGAACTTTACTTGTCCCCAAGTAAACCTTAGAATTTCTTTTATGAAAATGTATCCTAAAAGATGTTAGGATTTATTTTTATATTTAAGCATGTATTCGTTCATTTCATAATCACACAACTAAACACTTTAACGAATTAGAAGTAAAATAAAATAAGTCGATAAAAGCAAATCTAATCGTTTAACTGTCCAGTCGCGACGAATATTCTATCATAAGCTTGGCAAGTATACACATCTCCACCACTAAAGCTAAGGAATAACAAGTCTAAAGCGGTAAAAAAGGGTTTTTAGGCTTAAGGGTTAATTATTCTTAATCACTATCGATCTCAAATTCCAGAAAAGGCGACAAAATCACAAATACATGATCGAATCCACGAACACGATACTTGCAATTGCTCAAATCCTTAACTCGAATAGGCTAAAGATAGGTCCAAACTTTACCAATAATAATATATCAAAAAGGGCGACAAAATCATAAATACATAGCCGAATCCACGACTACGATACTTAAGATTGCTCAAATCCCTAATCTCAATAAATCAAAGGTTTGGTTGGATAAAGAATAATAAAGGGCATGGATAACATTTGGGATATAAATTGGTGCAAAATTAAAAATAAACAAAACAAATAAATTAAAATCCTAAGTGTGGTTAATCACTATCCCAACCATCCCATGAATAAGACTCATATCATCGAATAACTCACGCTTTAACACTTGAAACACACGCTTTAGGTAGACACGAATTATACTCAACAAGATCTTAATCAAAGAATAAACCTTAATTGGCGTTCCCATAACTGCCAATTCCCATTCAATCCATAGATATAGTACAACAAATAGTGGTGATATCGACCACTTACATAACTTTACATAAGTTGGTTAAAACTAACTTCCAACTTTTCTTTCTTTCTTTTTCTTTTCTCATTTTTTTCGATTTTTTTTTTTTTTTTTTTTTTTTTTTTTAAACATAAACATAGATGTGTAAAATTTCACCACATCACTATAACTTTCTTTCCGGATAATTTTTCCATACTTTTCATGACTTCAGAAATAATGGTAATAGTGAAAGTAGTAAACACACGAAAAATAAACTCCAAAATATACAATATTTACTTTCACTCCAATTGCATTGTGCAATTTCCCGACCTAACCATAGATAATGAATTACGCACGCGAACACAGGTAATGTAAGGAAACACACTTTGCCTATAGCAATCAACCAACCACGGATTCTAATCTACAGGGTAGACTAAGGTGTAAGGGTGTAACGAAACATTTTAAACATAGGTGTAAGAAACGAAAGGAATGGCTCTGAGGGTTTTTCTAGGGGTATCTTACTCTAAAAATGAGAGTAACAAAAGGTTTTATACGGGGGTTAACTAACCAGTGTAGTTAGTTAATAACACATAACATATAATAGGCTATTTGGGTGTAATCCTAGAAATTTACCAAGTTAGACAAGTCACTCCAATTATATAAATAATACTTATTATGGTGGTCTCGAATAGTATACAAGCCAAGTTCAAAAGTTTACAAGTCACCGGCACACTCATAGATTTGTGAATTTTGAAAAATCACAATTTTTGAAAATAACGTCATGTGTGCAGTTATGCAACTTAGATCTTAAACAAAAACATGCTAAAAAAATTTTTAAGTTTGATATATTAAGCACATTTTAAGCATAATTTTTGAAAAAGTTTAGGACAAGTAATTGTTAAGTGTTCTAATTCTCCAATCCCCCCACTTAAGTTAAACAACGTCCTCGTTGTTTGTATAAAAGATTAAAAACTGGAAATTAAAAGAATTAGAACAGAAAAACTCCCCTGAGATTTGCTCGGTATGATCCTCCATTAGTATAAGAGCAAAAATCAACTTCTTGTGGATTAGAACGTTAAAGCTTCATACTTGATGTATCCACAGGAAATCCAGGAAACTATAATACCACCAATACTTTAAAACACACCTAAGATAAGAAAGGTTCAAGCTTTGCATAATACATTAGTAGTTAGGAAAAATAAAACTTAAAAATTAAAACTGAAAATCATCAGGTCAGTCGATGCGCCGTATCTTATGGAAGAAGATACGCCGTATCGAGCCTGGAATAAATACGGATCAGAATAAAGATGCGCCGCATCCTTAACCAGGGATGCGCCGCATTAAAAATAAACTGATAAAGAGTTTTAAAGTCGAAAATAAAAATGCAGAAAAATAAAATAAGATATGACCATTGCAGGAGATGCGTCGCATCTCAGAATTGAGATGCGCCGTATCCTCATGCGGCCTGGAAACAAAATAAAACGAAGTAAAGGATAGGATGCGTCGCATCTGTTTAAGCAGATACGGCGCATGTAGTAATCAAACAGACTGATAACAGTCTGTTGTAAAATGACTCGTTCCACGGTTTAATCTCATACGTCCTCTCGTACTCTCATGCTGAACTTAATGCCAGTCTTCATCAAATATAACAAGAAATATAAACTGAAACATTAAATATAAACATAAGAATAGTGATTAGTACAATCCAAAAAGTAATAATAATGTGTGGAACAATGTCTATGAAATCAAGAGAGTAAGGTCAGGGGTGAGTGTGGTCGTCTGGATGGGTCCCGGAAGTGCTGGCTCCATCAGTCCTCTGGCGGACTCTGCGCTCGTATGCACGTGTCACTCCCGCAACCTCAGTACCATCTGGACGAACGTGTGTAATACCCTGCTGCTCTAATAGTCTGCTCACACTCATGACCACCCACTCTGAGTCTCTCCTCAGGGCTCTCAACTCTCCCTCGACTGCCTCAAGTCTCTGACCAATGATGCGTGGGGGTACTGGTGCCTGTGGCACCTCCTCGTCGGCAGGATCAGCAGCCGGAGGTTCCTGAGGTCCTCCCTGCTCCGCCTCTGGCCCTGCAGCTCTGGCGGGCCCTAATGCTGCCCAAAAGTGGCCTCCCGCAGCCACCTGGCAGATCCCGAGTCTAACCAAATAGTCCCTATCGATAACCGGGAGACGGGCCACAATAACCTCCAGCCCCGCTGGGATCTCTGCTCCAATAACTCCAAAATGGCGGGCCAGCCTCGAAACAAAATGCCCGCCAGTCATCTGGCTCCTCCGATCTCTCCCTGCAGCAGATCGGTGGAGGTAGTACGCTAAAAAGTGGGGGATGTTCACCGACAACCCCTCATCCATACTCCTCAAAGGAAGAGGTCCAGAGTGGTCACCTTCTCAGGTGACTGACCCCTCCCAGCGATGGTGAGTGCAATCAAACGGTGGCATAGCCGCCTCATCGGCTCTCTGATCAATGTGTAGGATGGGGTGGAAGTAACGATGTCACCCATCGAAGAAATCCTAACCCAGTAGTCACTGAATACCCCTCTGTCAGGGACAACCCGTAAACTCTCAGCCCAGTATCTGGCAAACCCAGCAGATCCAATCTCCTCCTCAGTGTGTAGCCCCATGGCCAAAATAAACTGCCTCATCGACATCTGCCTATGCACACCTCCTAACCTGAATACCAGAGTGTCAGCTGTATCAATCTCCAAATCCGTCTCCCTGTAATGAATCGTGCTAAAGAACTCCAGCATGAGCTCCCTAATCAGAGGCTCGTCAATCCTAAATAGTCTCTCCCAAGCACTAGACCTAAACACTACCTCCTCATCATCTCCAACAACTACCATCTCCATCCGATGCTGTAAACTAGCAGCTGCATGTCCACCACCGATCAATCCCACATCGTCAAAATTCAAAACCTGGACTCTGAATATTTTCTTGAAGTAAATCGAGTCAAGCCTATGCAAGTAATCCTCTAGAGCGGCAGGAGTAAGTCCCATGTTCTCAAATTGTAGCCACTGATGCCTTAGTGTGACCTCTGGTAGTGCCATCTGAAATAGATATTCACAGTTAGTAAACAGTCTGCAAAATAGATAGATACGGCGCATCTGATTTAATCAGTGCGGCGTATCTGTATAAAGTATAAGAGATGCGGTGCAAGACAATAGATACGGCGTACTGAGATGCGTCGTATCTAGATTAATCAATACGGCGTATCTAGAATTTTATCAATTTTGAAATAGGTCGTTACGCCGCATTAATCAACCTAGATGCGCCGCATCTAAAAGCATATCAGTATAAAATACAGGGTTAGGCACGTTTTTCAAGAATCCGTATCCGTGACGTAAACTCCCGCATTATATCTCAGACCAAATTTACTGAATTGTTCCTATCAAAAACTTCTATCACACTTTCCCTCTAAAATTTAAAAACAATCACCCAAAACCCTATTTTTCGTTTGATTTAATTAGTGCCAAATTCGATGTCCAAATCTAAAATCAACTTAGGGGAAATTATCAATGCCAAGTTCTAATCATATCCCTATATCGTTTAAGCCCTAATCGAAGTGGTCATATAAACCCTAATTTTTATAATTAAACGAAATTAAATCAAAATAGAATAATTACCTTAATTTGATGATTAGGAGAAAGGTTATAGATCGGATTAAAGGAGGATTTAAGAAAGATGATCGGATTTCGAGTATAATTTTAGTGCGTGAAAGTTCTTAACTGTGTGTGTTTATGCGGCGCATTCCCGTCGTATTTATAGGGCGACACGATGCGCCGTATTAGAAAATTGGGATGCGCCGTATCTATTTAATTTCGTTGACTAGTCAATAAGTCCTAGTTGGTCAGGGATACGGCGCTTTGGATATATAGATCCGCCGTATCTCTATGTTAGTTAACGAAATTTAAATGAAGAACGTACCTTGGCCTCCGCAACACAGTTCCTTATACATCAAATTTGGGTTAAACGGCACACCATATAGATGAATTCAAAATAAGAGCAATAGGCATAAACGTTTCATTAATAATTGTAATCCTATTGTTTAGTGGATAAGGATTTATTCCGAGGTTAGGAACAAATATCGTTTTTGAGCATACAAAATTAAGATTACGATTTGAATCAGATGTATAATATGGATAATAAAACTGAGATCATAGTGTAGAGAACTTTCCTTTGGGCAGTTGAATTATCGTAAAGTTTACCTAGGATTCTATTTCAAGAATTTAAGAAGTTCAATGTTACCAGTACTGAGTTTTCCTCCACTCTTGTCGTCTTATGTTCGGTCACTTCAGCTAGCGTCTCTTGGTTTGGTTCAGAATGTAATCCTTCTTGGTGATGCTCGAGTCATCATTTATCCTGAAAATAAACAACTTGCACACGAGAGTAGCGGACCGATCAAAGTAAATATCAAAAATCAACTATATTTATCAAATTATATTCGTCGTATTAACAAAAGTTAATGCGCCGTACTTTCGTTACGTTAAAAAAATAAATATCGATTTTTGATTCAGAAAGATGCGCCGTATCGATAGAGATCGATACGCCGTATCTGTTTAATAATTCGCAAACTGTTTTTAATTAAAATAATAGATACGCCGTATCTGCTAAAGCAGATGCGTCGTATTACTTTATCGCTTAGAAAAATTTTCTTATTAAAAACAGATACGCCGTATATTGGGGAAAAGATGCGTCGTATCGAATTAATTAAACGCGTTGTATTTTTTTAAAAAATTAAACGCAATACGCCGTATCTGAGAGATCAGATGCGCCGTATCGTTTGATTTAGCACAGTACAACGATAGCAGAACAGAAAAATACGAAAAATAAAAACAAAAATTAAACACACAAACGAAAATAAACACACAAAAATAAAAGAAAACAATTAACACACAATACAACAAATATGCAAAATAGTACAATGATGCAATTAATCTAATAAAAAGAAAAAAACTAATTAAAATACTAATCAAATTAACAGATAATAACAATTCACTCCCCGGCAACGGCGCCAAAAACTTGATGCGCGTGATGTGTCGTTGCGGTTTAGCAGTTTTAATGCCTACTCAAGTTTTAAATTTATATTTAGCCGACTTATCAATAACACACACACTTAACGAGCAGTGTACCCGGTCAGTATGAAGATAATGGTAAGTAGAGTGTCGATCACTAAGAGTGGAACGTATTATCTCGTTATTCTAATCAGTATTTTAATATCCTAACGCAAGGGGGTTTCAGCCTGAGAGACTGGCACGGTTTGTTTGCAATTAAATAATAAAATAAACCAATAGGCACGAATCAGCAAGTAGCACACACGTACACAGATAGATACTCGAGACAATAAGAGGGCTGTCCTTATGATTAAGTAGATTGTCACTTGTTTTATTGATAGCTTTATATGAAGTGTATGTAGTTAACCCTTTCTCGTTGGTCCTAATCTTATCGGCGAGTAAACCCTTAATGATTACTTATGTCTAAAAGTTATTCCTAAGTGATCAATTTAGTAATAACCGTGGGAGCCACATTATGTCCCGCAGTCAAATGCCCGCAAGCCACTAATAAACACAGAGGTTATCAATGCACTAATAAGTAGTAACCAAAGACATCAACATATAAACTTTAATTGATGGGAAAGCAAGTATTAAAGGGAGTGCAATCTTTCGTTGTCACATTACACAAGCCACCAATCCTGATGAATTAAAGTTTGCTAACACAATAAAACAAAACTACTTAATGAATTAAACACATGCAGCACCTTCTTACAGCTCTTGTATCTTTGATTTGGGTGTGTCTTGTGCTGCCTCCTTGACTGAATTCGTCCTTTGTTTCTTCTGTTCGAACTTTGGTTTTAGGTTTTCCGGAACTTCTAATTCGTCTGGTCTACGGGGTATTTATAGTTTCTGTCTGAGGGAAGATGCGGCGCATCTACTAAGTAGATGCGGCGCATGTACTTAACTTCGCGTGGGGTCCAAGATTATAATATTCAGGAATATTCGTACACCGCCAGAAGATGCGGCGTAACTCCATGATTAGATGCGGCGCATGTCCTCTGGTATCTTGGATCGTATCTGGTGATATCTTGATAGAGATGCGGCGCATGTCGAGAGTGAGATGCGGCGCATCTGGAGCAGAATTGACTTGATCTTGTCCATGTCAGTAGACCTTCAACTTTATGCACGTTTTGCTCCATAATTAGTCCAAAATCGCTAAGTTTCACCAAATGCTTGTTTTTACCTGAGAATTACAAAAGTAAACGATTAAGTATCAATCCTCATACATAATATAGTAAAACAAGTCAAATTAATAGGATAAATGATAGTAATAAAATGTACTTATTTGAGTTCATCAACACATCAATGTTGAATACTGTGAATGGTCAATGCTGATAAAATACCTCTTCAAGTACATTTCTAAAGGCACTGACCGAATAGTCGCTCAGATTACAAGAACACTGGGAACTGCAGAAGCAACCACAAGTCAGCAATCGTTGCACATTGATGAAATAAAGAATTTCCAAGATGCTAGATACATTGGCCCACATGAAGCATGCTGGAGGATTCTCGGATTCAGCATACATAGCAGAGATCCACCGGTCCAGATACTCGCAGTTCACCTTGAAAATATGCAACGCGTGACTTTTAGAAGGCAGCAGCAATTGCAAGCAGTTGTCGATAGTGAGCACAACAAAAGAACAACGCTATCTGAATGGTTAAAATATAACACTTACAATACAGACGGGCAACATCTAACCTATTTAAACTTTCCTAAAGAGTTTGCATGGCATAAAGATGGGAAATATTGGCAGCGGAGGCGGCGTACAACCAGCATAGCTATTGGTCGATTGACATATATCCATCCTAGCTCTGGAGACGCATTCTACTTGAGACTATTACTCTGCCATCAAAAAGGTAGAAAGTCATTCCGCCATATCCGTACAGTTGACGAAACTGTCTATCCTACAAATAGAGCAGCGTGTGAAGCAATGGGCCTTTTAGGTGGTGATCAAGAATGGAACATCGCTTTACAAGAAGCTTCTTTCTCAGCCACTCCATCTCAAATGAGAAATCTTTTTTGCCAAATCCTCATCTTTTGTGATGTTTCTAGCCCAGTTACATTGCTACAGTCACATGTACATTCCATGTCAGAAGATATTCCTTTAATACTCTCAGAAGTATTACACATACCAAATCTTCATGTTAATGCGGAAGACTTAGAAGGTGGTCTTATGTATGAGCTACAGGCGATCCTTACTTTCTATGGAAAATCGGTTCAAGATTTTGGCTTTCATCTACCTCCACCTCACTTGCTACAGATCTTGAATAACAGAACAGTAATGGAAGAAAGGTCCTACAACCGTGAGCTTTTACGTAGTGAAAGTCAAAGATTAATCGCTCAATTAAACACTGAACAGCGAAGAATCTTTGAACAAGTAACACAAGGTCTTACTAATCACCAACAAAAGCTCATATTTGTTTATGGACACGGAGGCACAGGAAAGACTTTCGTTTGGAAAACCATAATTTCTAAGGTCAGGTCAGATGGAAAAATTGTACTTGCAGTCGCTTCTTCAGGTATTGCAGCTTTGTTGCTCCCATCAGGCCGAACTGCTCATTCACGATTCAAATTACCGCTTGATTTAACTGACGAATCAGTGTGCACCATAAAAAAAATACGCAGATGGCAGAACTACTTAAGCAGACTGATCTTATCATATGGGACGAAGCTCCTATGAATGATCGTAGATGCTTCGAAGCACTTGACCGTACATTAAGAGATGTAATGGATGCACCAACCAGTGTGTTTGGCGGAAAGCCGGTTATTTTAGGTGGTGATTTTAGGCAAACACTACCTGTCAAGAAAAATGCTTCAAAACAAGAAATTATCTCTTCTTCTATAACACTTTCATACTTATGGCCGTATTTCAAAATCATTCGCCTTAACCAAAATATGCGGCTACAGCAACCAGGCCTCTCACCTCACCAATATCAAGCAACTGCCACATTTTCTGAATGGTTACTGCATGTTGGAAACGGTACGATTGGGCAACCAGATGAAACCAATCCAGAAGATACAAGTTGGCTAGAGATACCACCAGCATACTGTATTCCCGAAAGCGAAACAGCTATCCAAGAACTCATTGATTTTATATACGACGACGAAACATTACAAGCACCCACTGCAGCATCGTTACAAGAAAAAGCTATAGTCTGCCCCAAAAATGAAACAGCCGATATCATAAATTCTACTGTCCTCGATATGCTAGAAGGAGATACATATACTTTTACAAGTATTGACGAAGCTACACCAAAAACAAATGATGGAGGAGCAACAGAGCTATTGTATCCTCAAGAATACTTAAACACACTTTCCTTTTCAGGAATGCCACCTCATGAGCTTCAAGTTAAAATAGGTGCACCTATAATGCTGCTAAGAAACCTAAACTTAGGCGGTGGTTTGTGTAACGGTACACGGATGATTGTTACTCAGATTTTTACGAGGCTTATCCAAGCAAAGATCATCACCGGCACAAGAATGTCTGAAAAAGTTTACTTACCTCGGATTTTGCTGATCAATAAAGATGAGAAACTACCGTTTGTGTTTAAAAGGAAACAGTTCCCAGTTAAGGTGTGCTACGCAATGACAATTAACAAAAGCCAAGGCCAATCCCTAAATAAAATAGGCGTATACTTACCTGAACCTATCTTTGGCCATGGTCAGTTGTACGTTGCATTGTCAAGGGCAACATCTCCTCAAGGGTTAAAAATGCTTATCACACAACATCCAGGCAAAGATAAAAACACGACTAAGAATGTTGTTTACAAAGATTTTTTATCCATGGTCGCAGCAGCACAGGTTCTTGATGGTTGCATTTACCTTTTAAAAATACATTTCTCCAAATGCCGCATATGTATACCAATCCACTTAGAATTGTTATGCTAAATGCTTACCTATTATTGTTAGTGTAAATAGCGAAATATTTTATCTATTATATGGTTACTTAGGTTTCATTTTTTAAATGATATCATGTGTACCAATCTACTTAGAATTGTCATGGTAAATGATATCATGAAACAGACAAAACATTACAAGCACCGACTGCAGCATCCAAAAATTGTTATGCTAAATGATATCATGTATACCAATCCACTTAGAATTGTTATGCTAAATGCTTACGTATTATTGTTAGTGTAAACATACACTTAGATACACTTATCATTAACATAACCTTTTCAACATATAGGCAAATGGACCAGAGCTCTAGCATTGTTACATCTTCTACTTCTACAGGGAAACAAGTTGTCACAGCATCACAAGACATCAGCCTTGCCAACATAAAAGAATCAGATACTGATAAGGGTATATGTGTAAAAGTGTACCGAAAATGGACGCCAACAAACAAGCAAGGAAAACCGGTACTATTTTGTTGCGTGTTAATTGATCAGCAGGTATACACGACTATCCTATCATCCAACAACAGAATTTCGCACACTTATATTCTATAAAATTAAATTTGTTACTTACCATCCTATTTGCAGGGTCAAGCTATACAGGCAAATATTAATTTCCGTGAAAAAAACAAATTTGATGCAATCCTTCAGATTAGCAAAACTTACAGGATAACCGGCTTCGGCTTTCAGCCTGCAAGAACATGGATGCAGGTTGTTCCTCAATCACTTTCATTAGTTTTTGGAACACACACAGGTATTAAGCCTATACCAGACACAAGCTTTCCAAATCATTATTTCAAGTTCAGCCAGTATCGAGAACTTTATTCAAAAGTAGATGTAAAAGAAGGCCTACTAACAGGTATACAATACATGCATATATAAAACAAGTATAGCTAATAGATCTCTAATTCGGTCCTACTATTTACAGATTATATCGGTTGTGTCCAATATGTAACTGGAATACAGCAATCACTGAAAGCAACAAAAGATTCAGCTGTTTGGAGAGACATTGGTATTCAAAATTTAGAGTATGTATCTACCATTTATCTTTAAAAGTCCATTTTTAGATTTGCTCTTACAAATTCTTTGTCGTTCTAACAGTGGTCACACAGTCCGTTTTACGTTATGGAATCAGGATGCTCACAATTTTAAGAAAATAGAATACGAAAAAGCAGAACAACCAGTGATCATAGCAGTCAGTTCATGCTTTGTCAAAAACTATGGAGGTAACATGATTACTCTAAACTTATAATTAACCTTTTTAACTCACTTGCTTAACATCTCCTTAAAATAACGCAGGCCTACAACTTTCAGCCACACCTGCAACAGCATACTATTTCAACCCAGACATACCTGAATGCCATGAAATCCGCAGTGTGTAAGTCAGGAAAATAAAAAAGTTATATTGAGTTTAAAATTTTAAAAGAAACTAGAGTCACAACAATTAATGATACAGGTACAAACAGTTCATTGATCCACCAGCAATACTCAATGTCCAGCATGAAAGGTGTGCAGATGTGCTTCAAGAAAAGCTCAGAAACCGAGTGACCCTAGCAAATTTGGTTAGCGAAAATCCACACAACCAACAGGTAACCAGCAATTCTACTATACCCATAATCAATTAAAACATTGATACACAGTTTATATTTTTGTACAACAGAATGTCCGGTTTACTGTCATTGCTACAATTGACAACATCGATACAACAAGAGAATGGTTTTTCAAGAAATGCCATGACTGTAAACGCAAGATCTCTCAACGCTTTCCGCAACACCCATTGCAGCCAGCCAAACTCTGAAAGCGACATATCTTACAGGTAAACCACAGTATTTACACATTCATAGCTTAATATATACAACTAACTCTTTATAACAAATAATTTGCATTATTAAAAAGCATTCTATATATTTTTTACACAGCTACTGCTTCAGAGTACAACTATTCGATAGTACTGCCAATGTAACAATGACATGTTTTAGCAATGAAGCAAACTCGCTGGTAAAGGATTGCAAAGAATTGGTACAAGCCATGCCTGACCAAAGTCCCTATGACTACCCAACGGAATTGCTTTCTCTGCAAGGAAAAGAAAAGATTTTTCAACTTCACTTTGACCCAGAAAGTACCAAAGAAAAACAGCTTTTCATTCTCGATACATGTTGGGACAATACACCATCAATAACAGAACAGCCTGCTACTGACGCCGAGGGAAGTGGAACAGTTCAACCCAAAGAACATCAGACTACACCACCAACACAACATACCCATTTACCTGAACCATCAAAATCCACAGCCCAACCTCAAAAAAAACCTACTAGGAAATCCCTTTTCACAGAAAACAAAGATGCAGCCACACCACCACCACCCAAAAAAACCAGAAAAAGAAACTAATCATTGCAAGCTTTCAACCTACAAATGCAACAGAACATCGCAGATCATCCATGTATAATATAGCCTACGTATGTGCGAACTACTTTCATATGCTTTAAACGCAATAACTTATGTAAATATATATCACTACTACTTAGCACCAATCATGTAGGCAAATCTCTGCCATAGAACAGTCAAGTCATTATCTCTTTTGTATAACGCATATATGCGCATGGCTTTACCGTTAAATAAATAGTAGGCCTGCTCTTTGGTGCAACATATGGCTCCCAAATCAGTTATCTCAGTGTTCTAACATAAGTCAACTTCCAAATATATCAAGCAGTACCAAAAAAAAACCAATGTTATACAGGTTGCAAACATATAACACATCAAAAAACCAAAACACAAATAATGGAAACAAAAACAAATTAAACTACATAATAACACTTATATTTATACATAAAAGCTAAAAGAGTTCATACATACATAGAGGCATATTCAGTACCTCCCCAAAATTCGCCCAAAAGCTTACACATAAGTCAAAGATAAACATTCTAGCAAAAGACACCAACCAAAGAACACTTACATACCCTTAAGACTACCAAGCCTAAACAAGCAACCTAATCATGTAGATCCATAGCATTTATATGATGATCCTTCTCCAGCCTTCCTTCTCTTGCCAAATCAAGCACACCAACCAAACCTTCCAACATCCTAGCATTTCTATCCACAGTCTCATCCATAGACTCAAGCACATCCCCAGCAACTTCATGAAAAGGACTAAAAGTCTCAGTTTCAGCAATCAAAGCTTGACGGTTCTCAGCAGTTATACGCAACTCATCACATAATTCTCCAATACGTTGAATCAGTATTTCCAGCTCAGCCCTCTCCTGACCGAAGAAAAACCTAAAACAATCTTGCAATCTATCCGACCCACAAGCCTCCTTCAGTTGTTCAATGTGCGGCAGAGAAGCCATTGTTTGATCAGATGTAGAGTAATTATGAAAATGCTTTTAGGTTATAATAATAGATAAGTAAATCCTAAAAAAAGGGCGTTCCTTATATAAGCGGAGATAATTTTCCATGTTATATCCGATTGTCTCTTTGATATTTATCAGAATGTTAAATCTTCCAAAGAACCACGAAAAAATCACACAAGACCTTTTTCAGTTCCACTCCCATGCAACAACACAATGCAATTAAAAAAAAAAAAAAAAAAAATTATTAAAAAAAAAAACTTAGCTAAAAAACTAAACATCTTATAAAAAAAACCATTCAAACACATTAAAAAAAAAAAAAAAAAAAAAAAAAACAAAAAAATTGAAACACATTTAAAAAAAAAACACTTATATTGTAACATTACATTTATTAATATTACACAACTGTTTTTTTTAATAACTTTTCAAGCCAAATAAACATTAGCACTTATATTTTAACATTGCATTTATTAATAATATACAACTGTTTATTTTAATTATTTTTCAACCATTTAAAACATTAGCCGAAAAACAGGCACGCCCGCAACGCGGCGTAAGTCGCCCATCTCGTAAATATATAAAATATGTGACATTTGAGATGATTTATTCAAGTAAATGTAACACCCCAACCCGATAAGGGTAGAAGTATTACGTTATGGTGACATATCAAAGCAAACACAAGCATACATCTCAAATAATACAAATGAATTCTAAAGGTTACAAAGGAAAAATCCGAAGTACAAGGTTACAAATGAGAACAATAACAAAATACTAAGTCTGAAATGCAAATCTCTTCTAGTCATCTCTAAATCCAGGATAGCAAATCTAAGTATAGTCTTCTAAGTCCAAGAACTCTCCACCCATAACCCAGCTTCCAACTAAAACATGCCGCAGGAAAAGAAATGCGGCTGAGCTTAAAAAGCCCAGTGAACAGATATATATAAACGAAACCAAAAGATAATGAATGAACATATAAAGTATATATAGACAAGACGAATAGACAAAACGTATTTAAGTATAGGAAAAGAAACATAAGTTGTAATACCTGAAATTCAGATAACCTGTAAAATGACCCAATTACCCCTGAAACCATAAAACATAATTAAATCACTTATAACAACTCTGAATTGATTCCAAACTTCAGAAAACGAACCATATATGAAGCAAATTAATTTCTGGGACAACATTATATTATTTTTGAATGTCCAAAAAGTATTATAACACTTTAAAATAATTGCAAAAACCGAAATTCCTTTTAAAGTATTTAAATCGATTTAAAAGTTAAATGAATAAAAAATAAACACAATTTTAAAAAGGAAAGAGATCACATCATTGAAAGTCTTGATTTGGAAGCTAATTAGGCATGAGATTAGGTCCATTCCCCCCCCCCCTCATGTCACTGTATTCTTGTTATTTAATTACTCCATAATTATTTCTAATAAAACCCTAGCCGTATATATCAAAACACACACAAAAATTCCCACACGATCCATACGATTTTCTGGAGGTGATCTAGCATTTTTCTAGAGTTTTTCTGCATCCAAGGAGGCTAGGAAAAATAAGGTTGGGCTTGTGGAGTCATTGGTTCGATCGTGAGGCTTTTCTTGGCCGAGTTTCCATTCGATAAGGTGTAAAATCCTTACGCCTTATTCACACGTTCAAACTTCGATCTGGTATTTTTCACATGACCTTTACATCATATAAGACTTGTATAAAATGTGTAATTTGAATCATGCAAGGCTAATGGGTCGCTTTGAATTATAATGCTTAAAACGTACGTAATTATCTAAAAGAAGCTATACGATTTTATGGGCTGTGTATATAATTTTTATGGGTTCAATATGCATCTAATAATCTGGGAAAAATGGTGGTTTGAATTTTAGAAGCTTAAACAAGTCGTGGATGATTTTAGTACAAACCGGATTTTGGAAAAAGGAAGGAACGAATAAAAAAACCTTAACGAAATATTTAGGGTTAGGGATTCTTGGACAAGATCTGGACTATTAATTGTGTTTTAAGGTTTAATCATGATGAGTTAATGATTGGATCTAATTAGGGTTTGAATTGGTTTGTTAAAATGTTATACGATTTGATGTTAAAACCATGAGGGCGTGTTTTGCCAACTTCCAAACTTGTGGGCTATTTTTGTAAACTTAATTAAGTCATTAGCAATATGGGAAAAATATAACATGGGGTCCTTATGTGTAAAATTGGCAAGATATGGATTTATTTGTAAATATGAGTTCGAATTGGAAATAATTAAAGTGGAGGGACTAAAAGTATAAATTATGAAAACTTGAAGTTATTTTGGGTAAATAATAATATTAGAAGTGTATTGTGTAAACTTGAGTAATTATGGGCTTAATATGTAATTGTTACTAAATTATGACCTAAATTATAAGTTTTGTAAACTTAAGGGACTAATTGTGTAATTTCTAAAATCTGAGGGTCTGATCCGTAACATGAAAAATTCTGAGGTAACATTCTGTAAGTTTGTAAAATGAGATGCTTGGTTCGTAAATATGGATATCATAAGGATTAAATCATGAATTAGGTAATTAAAGGGTTTGTTTTGTAAATATTGTAACTAGAGGGGTATAATCTGTAAATTATGAAACTAAAGGGATTATGATGTCATTCTGAATAAAATATGTATTTAAATCAGTACTTGAAGTATTTTTCATTTTAGACCTTTGAAATTGATGAAGTTACAATTAAAACCCTAAACTTTGTGAAATTATCATAATTAACCTTAGACTTCTGTAACCAGTTAATAAATACCTTTATTCCATAATAATCTCTGAGTAAGGACTTAATCTAATCTGAAATGATAATATCTGTTAATTCTGGAAACCTGCTAAATCTGAAAAGTTACTAAAAATAGAAAGTTACTAAAAGTGGAAAGCCGACTAAGATAAGTAGTCTGAGTTAAATAAGATTTTAATGAGTCGGTCATGAATTCATGTAGATTCGCTGAAGATGGAGTTTGCTTCCGATCTTTATTTTCTATTGTGTGTTCACTTGCGGTATAAGGTACAGATATTCTGAACCTTCTCACAGGTTTCTCATGATCTCTTTCATTTTTCTGATCTGTCAGCTTCTGTATTGATGCCATTGCTATGATCCCCTTACTTTGAACCTTTCATATGATTTCCCTTTGTTTTAATTCCTGATATGAACTTTGTTATGAAACTTGATTCTGAGCCATCTGTTATAAACCCTTGGAAATATGAACTTGTTATAACACTCTGATTCCGACATGATATCTGACTCTGAATTTCCCTTAATACTTGACTCATTACCTTGTGACCTGCATATTCAAATCTTGTATACCCTGAAGTTTCATTTGATAATATAACTAAATTGAAAACCTTCCTTAATGATATGAAAATGTTTTTGAAGAGCTTTTGAATACGATGTTATACCAATTTTTGGATTGGAACTACGCTAAAGGTTTTATGAAAATCTCTTTTAAAGACTATCTTTATAAAAAGGTTTTACTAAGCATCATTTTATGAAAGTCACTGAAAGATTATTCTAAATACAAGTTTAATATGAAACCTTTGAATTAAAATCTTTTCTATGAACCTATAAACCTTTTGATTATGAGCCTTTGATATGACCTATTGAACCTTAATTTGAACCTTATTCTAAACCTAATTATAAACTCTTGTTTTGAAACTTAATTTGAACTTTGATATAAGTATTAATCTGATATACTATTTCTGAACCTGGACTTGAACATGTTTATAAACTCTGATATAAACCTGATTTATTTATGAACCTCTGATATTACTCCTGAAATATTTGACATGAACCTTTTGACATGAACCTTTATTCATGACCCTCTGATATGATATCTGACTCTGACCACGGTTTGATACCCGAGCCAACTCACTAGGCATGAGGTGTTCATGTCCTTGTCATTGATGCACCGATGACTTGACTCTAGGGTAGGAGAGAGATGACCTATCCCGTCCCTGACTTTATTTTATCTGGTGTTTATTGGTAGACTCTGGCCACCTGGGGCGTATGGATGCATCCTAGATTTGTTCTGTTTTTGTTATCTGTTTATATTATCTGTTATATCTCTGGTGACTGATGGTGTGTGCGATACACGTCTTTCACAACCTAGGGAGCTAGCTACTCCATATATATTTGATACATGAGGACACCCCTCATATTATCTGGTTACTGAGAGGACACCCCTCTGATTGATGACGATGGCATGGTTATATATATTATATCTCTGTTTTCTGGGCTCGTGGTGGATTACTGTTTTTCCTTTACCATATACAGTTACTTACCTTTGACCCATATTATATCTTGCATTGTTTCTCTTTACCTTTATCTATTTATTATTCCCTATCCCTTTATCCTTACTCCTTTGCTTATCCTTTAACTCTGATTATATCTGCATGACTTATATTTCTGACACTCTGTACTATTCTTTATTACTGTTTTGTTACCGTTATATCTGTTCACTGAGCTCTTGTAGCTCAGCCGCATTTCTTTTCCCGCGGCAGGTTTTAGTTGGAAGCTGGGATTGAGTGGAGAGTACCTTTGGACTTAGAAGGACTTGATAGCTATTCTGGATTAGAGTTGATTAGAAGATATTGTATTTTAGAATTAGTGTTTTGGAAGTTCTCCGTTGTAACCTTGAAGTTTCAGTGTTTCATTGTAACCTTTGAGATTTTTGTATTACTGTAGATGTATGCTTTGTTCTGTTCTGATATGAATCCATTATTGTGATATCTTTACCCTTGTCGGGTTGGGGTGTTACATAAGTTCCTGCTAAGATGAATGTCATCTAACAATGAATAAGAGGTCAACTGAACAATACAATGAGTCAATTGAAATAAAGAACAAGAAGAATTTAAGGATAATAGGCTATAGTGCATTGGGAAAAACATAAGGTATAAACAACTAAGTATCAAGAGTAAGAAAAGGTCAGTAATTTACCACGAGCCCTAACAAATCAAATCAAATATCATAGTAACCATAGAGGTGCGACCTCTCAAATATGTGAAGGACATGTATTGCACACAGCATCAATCACCAAATCAAATCATATCATATAATATAACAGATATAGATACAGATCATATCTAGGATGCATCCATACGCCCCTGCAAACAAATTAGTGGCCAAATATATATATATATATATATATATATATATAAAATAATTGAGCTCATAATAAATAACAGAAAAGGGACGGTGTGGAACATCACTCGACCACACTAGAGTCAAGCCATTGGTGCATCAATGACACGGCCATGGAACCCCCATGACTAGGAAACAAAGTGGCTCGGGTATCAAACTGTAGGGTTTAAAAGTCATATTATATCAAAGGTCCATAAGTTTCATAATAAATGGTTCATAATTAAAGGTTCATAATCACATGGTTCAAAGGTTCATAACAAAGGTTCAATTCAAAGGTTTATATCAAAAGTTCATTTAAAAGAAGTCTTTTAATAATGGTTTTCATAGAAAAGATCTTTAATAACGGTTTTCATAAAGGTAGTCTTTAAAAGTAGTTTTCATAAAAGTTTAGTAAAATTCCATATAAAAGTGGTATCGCATCGTTCATAAACATCATTTTAAAATAGTTCTTCTCAAAACGTTTCCATGATATAATTAAGAAAGGTTTTCACATCCCGTTACAAAATCAAATGAACCTTCAAAGTATCAAGTGATTCAAATACTCATATCACAGGGTAACGAACGAATTATATCAGGTATCATATCACAAGGATCATAATGAATGAATGTCAAATGGATCATCATACCAACAAAGCATATCAAACGAATGAATCAAAGTACAGGGGATCATAGCAATGGCTTAAGGGAATCTTATAACGAATCAAAGATCAAGATCAAAGAGTCATGAGAATGAAAACACCCTTACTGAAAAAGGGTAGAATATCTGTACCTTGGACCGCAAGTGAAAACACAACTAGAAACATAAAGATCGGAAGCAAACTCCATCTTCAGCGAATCTACACGAATTCATGATTGTCTTATTAATAACTTATTTTAAATCGGATTACTCATTTTAGTCGGCTTTCCATTTTTAGTAACTTTCTATCTTTAGTAAGTTTCCCGTTTTAGTACGTTATCAAATTTAGTAAGTTTAGCAAATTATGAGTATAATTAACATTTTAATGTATTAAGTGCTCAAAATGATTTTCATGACGTATTAGAGTTTATTATGACCATTATATTAGTTTAGGGTCTAAAGTGTCAAAATTGCAAAGTTTAAGGTCCAAAGGGTAAGTTTTACAAATACATTTCAAGTTCCTCATTTACTAACCATTCTGCTGTACAACAAACCAAGTTACTCTTTATTTTATTTATTTGAAGATAGAACACAGAATGAGAATGACCATGCACGTAATTCCTATCCCCTCGTATGAAACATATGTTGAAAATGAATCGCATACAAGACAGCCCTTCAAGACCACGTTTACTCACACGACAATGGTTAATGTGAATGTATTCAAGACCATGCCCAAAGTATAGAATATAAGACACAAACCACAACGTACACTCTTTCCAGCCCCATCGACACAGCAAATTAACGTATGAAACACAGCCCTTTCGACACACACTACACACCACACGACACAAATAAATACCACATAAAATCATGAACTCCACTCTACTCGACACCCTCTTAATCTACTGTATGGGTTTTCGAAAATGATAACAAAACAAACATGTCTTTTCTTCTTTTATTTCTGTTCGTAGGATATAGTTTCAACAACTTTTTAGGTCGTATATTAGAGTCATGTTCATGCGTATTCATGGTCGACTAGCAAGACACACAAAGGTTCAACGACTAGGCTTTTTAGATTGTTAGTTCATGTATTATATTCCAAGATTTCATGCGACATTCGACACATATATAATGAGATCAACGAAGAAAAAAAAGAATGGAGTTAGGTTGATACGATACCCTCGAAGCGTGATTACGGAAAGAACAAACGAACCAAAGAACCTACGAGCAAAACTCCTCTCGAACCTGTTGTAGCACCACGACCAAGACAATGTCGAGTCCAAGCCAAAACACACCCTTGCTTGCCTTTTGAATCGCACAGGAAGAAGAAGAAGAAGTAGCAGCCACCAGGGTTCCTTTGTTTTGTTTTTGAGTCGAATAGTAATGAAGAAAAAGAGAAAAGGTAGCAGCCGACCAATTGTTTGTAGGGTTTGTGTTTAGGGTTTGAGTTTAGAGAATTGGTGTGGTATGAAAAAAAGAAAAGATGTGCATGTATACGTATGGAGAAAACATGTGAGGGATTTTCTCAAAATAGGAAATCACCAAATTTACGGGTTGTAAAATGAAGAACTAAATGTGTGCATGATTCGATTAGGGGACATGATTGACAGAAAGAAATGTGTGCATGGTTCAACTTAGGTAACAGACGTGTGATTGATTATTAAAACAAACGTGTGAATGAAATTTGTAAATGGTAGTTGCTTGATTTATGGGATTAGATTAGGGGACAAATTTTAATGTTAATATTTTTAAATAATTGTTACACCAAGGAATTTCGTTTAGGCATTAGTGACGTGGGATTTAATATACGTACCATTTGTTTTATCATAGTCTTATTATCGTATCAATTATTAACAGTTAAATGCTTAGATTATATTCGGAACGAAATGTTAAACGTCTTTTATGAATTTGAGATCAAGGGTATTCTGGGTATTTTACGTGTTCAGAAATTTTGGGTTTTACAACTCTTCCCCTTTAAAATAAAATTTTCTTTCTCGAAAATTGAAGGGAAATGAAACGGAAACACAATGGACTGTGAACAGCAATGTGGATGACTTGTTTCTCATGACTCTATCTCGTTGATCAAAATAGCTTCGGCTTCTTCAGAAAAAGACATACCATACTGAATCCAGATCAAAAGAATAATATACCCAACGTAACAGATGATAATCGTATTCTCTCCGAAGAGATACAGGGAGTACGTAGGATTTGACGGATATATCGTCTATGGAATTTGATTAGACAAAACAGATGAGAAAATATCGAAAGCTCTACAATGGGACCTAAGATTCTTATCGGAGGTACAGAGGTCAGCCAAACGCGTGTCGAGAATCCAAACGTATCAAATCGTATAACGGTGAAGGCAGATTAAGCGTATAGGTGGAATGAACCTAAAGTCTCACTAACGCAGATAATCTCAAACAGCTATCAGAAATTCTAAGGCTTCTAAGGCACTCCTCGAAATATCCTATGATCACAATAAGTGCACGTTATATGATGTAAGTATTATCACGTTGGCCAGACATCATAATACTAGCATCATATAAATATGCCCTTATGATGACCATACTTTATCTCAAGTCGTGAAATAAGCAACTTATCTTAATCACCTAACAGTCCTTCTACCTCCTAGGGTTGGTCCGAATCGATCATCATTACAAATTCAAGATCAGAGACACAGAACGTACAAATAACGTAACGGAATTAGTAAGCATTAAATGAAGTACGTCGTCCAAAGCGTCAGGTCTTCCACAATACATTAAAATTCTCATGTCAAAACCGTCATCCAACATACGCAGAAAGAACACTAAACGGAAATACTAATGGAGAACCCGAATCATTCAATGGATCTTATCATCAGGTAACCGGAGCTTAAGTGGGTTAAGCAGAAGTGAATACGCCATCAATAACTTCATCCTTCACGAAATCAACTCATCCAACCCCAAATGTTTATTTCAAAATTGTCCACTCAAATACATGATTTCAAAATTTCTTCCAAGTCCGAGTAGTCTGTCTACGCTTGTCCATCTGATCATGTGGTGAAAAGGAATTATAAACTTGAGCCTGGTTCCTCAAGCCTTCGGCAACTCGTTTTGGAATTGTGGTGCAGTAACACGAATCTCTGACATGATCGCTGTGCATTCATCCGTCCGCAAGTTTGCTTCTACTCTCAATTCATCTTAGTACCACTAAAATGAATAGAGAAGCAAGACTGCGTGTCTTCAACAGGTCTTCTAGCACAGCTCAAAATTCGCCAACTTGATTACATTCTCCTTCTATGTCCGCCACCATGATTGTCTTGCAAGCACTGTCTTCGAGGCTTTAAGGTAAACACCGTTGCCGTCGTCTCCAGGTTATGAGTTGAATAGTTCGTCTCCTACGGTCTGGTTGTCTTGATGCCCAAACTAAAATCTCCACGTGCTGCATGAGGTATAATCGGGTCCCTTCTCAGTTTCTCTCTTCTTCTTATATACTTCTTCTACGGTTACGCCTGTCGCGATCATCTTCTACCACTCTTCTACAAGGTTTCTAACTCTGATAACGGTTTTCAATCTTGGTCCTTTATGTGGGAAAACTCTGTCTTCACAGGATACATGGTAGTGCTTTCTGCTACATCTCTGAACGTCAATCAAATCTACTCTTCCAGAACAAATGGTCATTCTACTTAATACGAAGATGATCTACATGTTCCTCTTTCGTCTCTGAACATAAACACACAGTCATACTATGACAATCTGTCCAAATACTCGCGAAAGACATGATTTCATCAGATGCGTAAAGATAAATGATATATTAGCCAATACCATTGACGTCATTAAAGCTCATAGTGATCATAACGAGTACGAAAACAGCTTCAGGAATCATCTTAGGGAAACTTCATATTGACTTCACATCACCTATCTTCATCTTCACGAATGAAACTGAAATGCTTTGTAAAACCCTAAAATTCCATTCATTGAAATTCCCATTTTTGCCCCTCAAACATTTCTAAATTTTAAGAGCGTGCAAATAATTATTCAAGAGCATTATATTATTTCTAAACTAAGTATGATAATTAACTACATGTGATTAAAAACATTACGTTATAATTAAAACCCACTTAAGAATTATAACAACCTAAAAATATGGGTTAAACTTTTACGATCGATCCGACTCAACCTAATATCCATACCATACGTTATATTTAAATTTTGAAACATGGAAACCCTAAACTATACGTAATAAGAGATCGTTACAACCAAATTAATCTATTAAAAATATCACACGTTCACATGTTGTATGAACCGATTAGTAATAAATAATTTGTGTCACCCATCATTTTATGTATGGCAACAATGCAAATGAAAATCATCACCCCAATTAACCCTATAACTCGGCACTAACCACCTCAATCAACCCATCAATTTGTATCGTTTCCTTATTTTGTGGAACCCTCTTTTGACAGATCTTTTACTTCTGATTTGAAATTATGAGTTCGATGCCATTATTAAATGAAATAGTACCACCACATTACGTACATATTTAGCATGTATATGGGCCATATGATTTGCTGGCCATTATAGAGAAAAATATTCTCCCATCCGTTTATATTATGTCCCAATCGAATCCATTCTTTCTTTTACACACAAACCCTAAATAAAACACCCTAAACGGCAGCCTCTACTTTGCTCTCTCAAGATCTTTAAGTACGAAGGTGTCAGCTAGTTGCAGCGTTGTGTGGTGATCGCGATAGCAAGGTAGTGATCGTTTGGCGATTAGATTCGAGGGAGGTTTTGGTTCTGATTCGAATAAGTCTCGGTTCTGTTGATGCTTGTGTCTTTGACCCTTTCTGAAATCGCCTAAGGTATGCTCATGCTCCTCCTCTGTTTGTTCCAACAAATCGACACACACATGTAACATATAACCTAAATATAGAGCATATTATACACTCATGATCTAGTCATTACGCTAAGGGTTCTTTCGTTAAATCTGTGAATGAATGACTTATAAATACTCGACATAAAATCATAAAGATATGAACTATTATATATGTCAATCTCATTTCTGTTTTGGGACCCTTCGTACCTGTTGTGAGATACGTTTCTATTTCGACTTTGCGTCACTCTTTTCAAAACTGAAAATAGACATAAGTATGTATAACATGGTCGATCTCTATTCGGTTTTACTTTTTGAATACGTATGAGATATGTAATGAATCTGGTCTTTGGGACGTGTTAACGGAGACTAAAATACGTTTGGAACCTGGTCATAAACCTTAAAGGAATAAAGAAGGAACCTTGACTTTGTGTGTATACGTGAGTCAAGTGTTTGTTTTGATGTGATTTCATGTAAATGGTGCAGCGTCAATTTGTGTTTGTGAGTCGCATGTTTATGGCTACGTTTTGTGTCGCGAGATAAAATAACTTGGTGTCGATGGGGCCTTGTTGCTACTGGTATTGGGTGGGTTTTGTGTGAATCGATCAAAGGCCTTTGCTGGTGTTGCATATATGCTGTAAGTGAGTGAGTTAAAAGCTGTGATTGCATGTGAGGGTCTCATGTGGTATTGTGTGAGTATGTTTTTTTTTCATGCGTAAGTACAAAGTAGAGTTTGAATGGAAGAATGGCGTGGGTATGTGATGAACTCAAATAAGTACATTTTATTACTATCATTTATCCTATTAATTTGACTTGTTTTACTATATTATGTATGAGGATTGATACTTAATCGTTAACTTTTGTAATTCTCAGGTAAAAACAAGCATTTGGTGAAACTTAGCGATTTTGGACTGATTATGGAGCAAAACATGCATAAAGTGAAGAGTCTACTGAAATGGACAAGATCAAGTTAAATCTGCTTCAGATGCGCCGCATCTCACTCATGACATGCGCCGCATCTCTATCAAGTTATCACCAGATACGATCCAAGATACAAGAGGACATGCGCCGCATCTAATCATGGAGTTACGCCGCATCTTCTGGCGGTGTACGAATATTCCTGAATATTATAATCTTGGACCCCACGCGAAGTTAAGTACATGCGCCGCATCTACTTACTAGATGCGCCGCATCTTCCCTCAGACAGAAACTATAAATACCCCAAGGCCAGACGAATTTCGAAGGCAATAATTTTAGATTCGAAGACCGAACCAGCAGAACCTTAGGACGAATTCAGTCAAGGAGGCAGCACAAGACACACCCAAATCAAAGATACAAGAGCTGTAAGAAGGTGCTGCATGTGTTTAATTCATTAAGTAGTTTTGTTTTATTGTGTTAGCAAACTTTAATTCATCAGGATTGGTGGCTTGTGTAATGTGACAACGAAAGATTGCACTCCCTTTAATACTTGCTTTCCCATCAATTAAAGTTTATATGTTGATGTCTTTGGTTACTACTTATTAGTGCATTGATAACCTCTGTGTTTATTAGTGGCTTGCGGGCATTTGACTACGGGACATAATGTGGCTCCCACGGTTATTACTAAATTGATCACTTAGGAATAACTTTTAGACATAAGTAATCATTAAGGGTTTACTCGCCGATAAGATTAGGACCAACGAGAAAGGGTTAACTACATACACTTCATATAAAGCTATCAATAAAACAAGTGACAATCTACTTAATCATAAGGACAGCCCTCTTATTGTCTCGAGTATCTATCTGTGTACGTGTGTGCTACTTGCTGATTCGTGCCTATTGGTTTATTTTATTATTTAATTGCAAACAAATCGTGCCAGTCTCTCAGGCTGAAACCCCCTTGCGTTAGGATATTAAAATACTGATTAAAATAACGAGATAATACGTTCCACTCTTAGTGATCGACACTCTACTTACCATTATATTCATACTGACCGGGTACACTGCTCGTTAAGTGTGTGTGTTATTGATAAGTCGGCTAAATATAAATTTAAAACTTGAGTAGGCATCTAAACGTGCTAAAACTATACTACGACACCGCACGCATCAAGTTTTTGGCGCCGCTGCCGGGGAGTGAATTGTTATTATCTGTTAATTTGATTAGTATTTTAATTAGGTTTTTCTTTTTATTAGATTAATTGCATCATTGTATTATTTTGCATATTTGTTGTATTGTGTGTTAATTGTTTTCTTTTATTTTTGTGTGTTTATTTTCGTTGTGTGTTTTATTTGTTTTTATTTTTCGTATTTTTCTGTTCTGCTATCGTTGTACTGTGCTAAATCAAACGATACGGCGCATCTGATCTCTCAGATACGGCGTATTGCGTTTAATTTTTAAAAAAAATACAACGCGTTTAATCAATTCGATACGACGCATCTTTTCCCCAAGATACGGCGTATCTGTTTTTAATAAGAAAATTTTTTCTAAGCGATAAAGTAATACGACGCATCTGCTTTAGCAGATACGGCGTATCTTTTTTGATAAAAAATTTTTCTAAACGTTAACGCCATACGACGCATCTGCTTTCGTAGATACGGCGTATCTATTATTTTAATTAAAAACAGTTTGCGAATTATTAAACAGATACGACGCATCGATCTATATCGATACGACGCATCTTTCTGAATCAAAAATCGATATTTATTTTTAAACGTAACGAAAATACGGCGCATTAACTTTCGTTAATACGACGCATTTAATTTTAATTAGATAAGCTGATTTTTGATTAATTAATTCGATACGGCGCATTCATAAATTCTAAGCGGCGTATCTATTTTCTGAATAAAGTCTGATTTAATTTTAACGTATTAAGATACGGCGTATCCAACTTTTTGGATACGGCGCATCGTCTGCAGATATCAGCAACGTTTATGTTTCTAATTTCCGAACGGAAAATATTCGGACTTACCCTTATACTAGGAAGCTTTTACTTTGAAATCTTCTTGTTCTTAATTTTCAGGAACAATGTTCGATATTTTCCCATACTGGTTCGGAAGAACACAAAGAAACCTTACTATGGAAGAGTTTGCACTACTAATCGCTCAAGCTAATGAAAAAGAACATCATGACGCAAGAAACTTTATTACTGAATTCAAAGGCAGTCATGAGCTGTTACTAAAGGAACAAAACAATATGATCAATGGTTTGGCAATTGAAGTGCACCAATTGTCAACAGTGCTTAACAAGGTTCTTTTGGAAAGGCACGATCTGAAAGGAATTACAACCAGAGGCGGAAAGTCAACCTTTCAAATCGGAGAGACACCCGAGGATGACAGTACCAAAAAAATTTCCCCTGAATCTTTATCACCCGAGCAAGAGCAACCAAAAGAGACTGATCCAGAACCTGTAATTAGAAGAGAACCTTCTGTTGAATCTAAACGATCAACACCACCTTTCCCACATAGGGTAAGGAAAGAGAAAGAAGATGCCTATCAAAAGAAATTCCTGGAGAATCTCAAGCAGCTGCAGCTAAGCATACCATTTATGGAAGCCCTAGTGCAAATGCCAAAATATGCCAAATATCTGAAAAGCTTGCTTACAAACAAGTCTAAACTCGAAGAGGCTTGCACCATAACAATGGGGAAAAGAAGCTCAGCGGCATTGCTCAATAAACTTCCGTCTAAAGAAAAAGATCCAGGGAGTTTCACTATTCCTTGTCAAATTAAAAATTTGCATATTGAAAATGCCTTAGCCGACCTAGGAGCTAGTATAAGTCTTATGCCCTCTTCTATGTATGATAAATTAGGTCTTGGTGAACCAAAACCTACTAGGATGTGCTTAGAACTAGCTGATAGGTCTATACAATACCCATTAGGAATAGCGGAAAATATATTAATAAAAGTTGATAAATTTGAATTACCTATCGACTTCGTTATCCTTGATATGCCTGAAAATTCTAGAACTCCTATAATATTAGGACGACCATTTTTAGCCACTGCTAGGGCCATGATTGATGTTTTTAATAAAAAAATAACTCTTACCATAGGAAAAGATGAGGTTGAGTTTAACATGGAACAATCTATGAGTAAAGATAATTCCGATGATGATGAATGCTATAACATCGATGTTTCTGATGACACGATTAATCAATTTACTCAGAAATTGTTAAAAAATAATTTGCTTGATTCTTTTCTGCTTAAAAATTTAGAAAACACAATTGCTATAGAAGATCAAGTTGATGAGAATACTATTGATTATAATTTAGCTGCTGATTCTGCTGTATGTAACGCGATACGGCGCATCGAAAACCTCGATGCGGCGCATCTATCTGATGACAGCAGCGATATAATTAAAGAACAGGTTTATTCCGCTAGTGCTACTGAAATTGATAATGTTAAACCTGTGCTTAAGGATCTTCCTTCTACTTTGGAATATGCTTATTTAAACGGAAATACTAATTCACCCGTTATTATTGCATCTGACTTAACGCCAAAAGAAAAAGAGTCTCTTTTGCAGGTACTATATAAACGAAGAGGAGCATTAGCGTGGAGTATGTCTGATATTAAGGGAATTAGCCCGTCATTTTGTACACATAAAATCCTTATGGAGGATGAATTCAAACCAACTATCCAACCTCAAAGGCGTTTGAATCCAAAAGTCCAAGATGTGGTGAAAAATGAAATTGTAAAATTGCTTGACTCCGGACTTATCTACCCAATTTCCGACAGCTCGTGGGTCAGTCCCATCCACGTTGTACCAAAAAAAGGAGGAATGACGGTAGTACTCAATGACGACAATGAGCTAATCCCTTCAAGAACTGTTACCGAATGGAGAGTTTGCATCGACTACCGCAAACTCAATGATGCTACGCGAAAAGATCACTTCCCTCTTCCATTTATTGATCAAATGTTCGAAAGACTATCAGGTTATGATTATTATTGTTTTTTAGATGGTTTTTCAGGTTTCTTCCAAATACCAATTGCCCCCGAGGATCAAGAAAAGACGACTTTCACCTCCCTTATGGAACCTTCGCCTATAGAAGAATGCCGTTCGGACTATGCAACGCCCCTGCTACTTTCCAACGTTGTATGACGGCTATCTTCCATGATATGGTAGAAGACTTTATGGAAGTCTTCATGGACGACTTCTCGGTGTTCGGTAACTCATTTAGTGATTGTCTCTTTAAACTTGATAAAATGCTTGCTAGGTGTGAAGAAACTAACCTTGTTCTTAATTGGGAAAAATGTCACTTTATGGTTAGAGAGGGAATTGTGTTAGGACATAAGATTTCTGGGAAAGGTATAGAAGTCGATAAAGCTAAAATTGATGTAATTGCTAAACTACCTTACCCCACTAACGTAAAAGGCGTTAGAAGTTTTTTAGGGCACGCTGGATTTTATCGTAGATTCATAAAGGATTTTTCAAAAATATCTAGGCCTATGACCCAATTGTTGCTAAAGGATGCAAAGTTTGATTTTTCTGAAGATTGCAAAAAGGCATTTAATATACTCAAAGAAAAACTAACTTCTGCACCCATTATAATTTTGCCTGATTGGAATCTGCCTTTTGAACTAATGTGTGATGCTAGTGATTATGCTGTTGGAGCCGTGCTTGGCCAAAAGATAGATAAGAAATTTAAGCCAATTTATTATGCTAGCAAAACATTGAATAATGCCCAAGAACACTACACCACCACGGAAAAAGAACTTTTAGCAGTAGTTTTTGCATTCGATAAATTTAGATCATATCTTATATTGTCAAAAACTATGGTTTACACTGACCATTCTGCTTTGAAGTATTTGTTCAATAAACAGGATGCCAAGCCAAGGCTTATTAGGTGGGTTTTATTGCTCCAAGGATTCGATATTGAAATTAAAGATAAAAAGGGTGCCGAGAATCTAGCTGCTGACCACTTATCTAGACATGAAAACCCTGATATGGAGGTGCTTGACGAAAGGGAAATAGCTGATGACTTTCCTGATGAACACCTTATGATGGTAGGAATTAAGAGCAATAATAATGGACCATGGTATGCCGACTTTATAAACTTTATTGTTGCAAGTGAAATTCCAAAAGGGCTAACATCCGACGAAAAAAGAAGGTTTATAACTCGCGCTAACGAGTATATTTGGGATGAACCTTATGCCTTTAAATTATGTCCTGACAATATTATACGAAGATGCGTAGACGGTGATGACATCGCAGCAATATTGGCACATTGCCATTCAGGGCCAACAGGGGGACATCACGGTCCAGTGATCACAAGAAGAAAGATCCTGGATGCGGGATTTTATTGGCCCACTATGTTGGAGGATGCGAAAGATTATATAAAAGGATGTGATGCGTGTCAACGATCCGGAAATATTACATCAAGAAACGAAATGCCGCAAAACTATATTCATGTATGTGAAGTTTTCGACATATGGGGATTAGACTTCATGGGACCGTTTCCTGAATCTAAAGGTAATAAATATATTTTGGTTGCTGTTGATTACGTATCAAAATGGGTCGAAGCGCAAGCATCTCCAACAAACGACAGCAAGGTAGTACTTAAATTTTTGCAAAGTTTGTTCTCTAGGTTTGGAATTCCTAAAGCATTGATTAGTGATAGGGGAACACACTTTTGTAATCACCATCTGGGAAAAGCCTTGCAAAAATATGGAGTATATCATAGGGTTTCCACCGCGTACCATCCTCAATCAAATGGTCAAACTGAAGTAACCAATAGAGCTATAAAACGAATTCTTGAAAAAACGACTGGGTATAATCCTAAAGGGTGGTCTGACAAGTTAAATGATGCTTTATGGGCATTCCGTACAGCCTATAAGACACCAACGGGATGCACTCCATTTCGTCTTGTATACGGAAAAGCATGCCACCTACCGGTCGAAATTGAACAAAGTGCATATTGGGCTTTGACGAATTGTAATATGGATATGGAAGCTGCAACGAAGAACCATTTCATGGAGCTTAATGAACTCTATGAACTAAGAGATGAGGCCTACAAAAATACTAAGATCTACAAAGAAAGAACTAAAAGGTGGCATGACTCGAGGTTACGTGGGGATAAAACGTTTACTATTGGAGAGAAAGTGCTACTATTTAATTCCAGATTAAAGATGTATCCTGGTAAACTTAAATCAAGATGGACGGGACCGTTCGTTGTCAAGAAAGTGTATCCATATGAAACTATTGAAATATGCGATAAAAATGGTTATATATTCAAAGTGAACGGGCAACGTGTGAAGAAATACTTTGATAATAAAATTGAGGATAATGAGAACGAGGTGGTGGAGTTTGAACCTGAAGTATTGGAGTAAAGAGCTGAACGTGAGTCTAACTTGAAGACTCTGGAATAAAGACAAGTGCTGGCCGGGAGACATCCCGGATTTATCTTTTATTATTCTGTTTTCTGTGTCGAGTCAGTCAGGCCCGCATGAAGATACGGCGCATCTCAATTCTGAGATGTGACGCATCTCCAGCAATGGTCATATCTTATTTTAATTTTTCTGCATTTTTATTTTCGAATTTAAAACTTTTTATCAGTTTATTTTAATGCGGCGCATCCCTGGTTAAGGATACGGCGCATCTTTATTCTGATCCGTATTAATCCCAGGCTCGATACGGCGTATCTTCTTCCATAAGATACGGCGCATCGACTGACCTGATGATTTTCAGTTTTTAATTTTTAAGTTTTATTTTTCCTAACTACTAATGTATTATGCAAGTTTGAACCTTTCTTACCTTAGGTGTGTTTTAAAGTGTTGGTGGTATTATAGTTTCCTGAATTTCCTGTGGATACATCAAGTATGAAGCTTTAAACGTTTTCATCCACAAGAAGTTGATTTTTGCTCTTATCAAATGGAGGATCATACCGAGCAAATCTCAGGGGAGTTTTTCTGTTCTAATTCTTTTATTTTCCAGTTTTTAACCTTTTATACAAACAACGAGGACGTTGTTTAACTTAAGTGGGGGGATTGGAGAATTAGAACACTTAACAATTACTTGTCCTAAACTTTTCAAAAATTATGCTTAAAATGTGCTTAATATATCAAACTTAAAAAAATTTAGCATGTTTTTGTTTAAGATCTAAGTTGCATAGCTGCACACATGACGTTATTTCCAAAAATTGTGATTTTTCAAAATTCACAAATCTATGAGTGTGCCGGTGACTTGTAAACTTTAGAACTTGGCTTGTATACTATTCGAGACCACCATAATGAGTATTATTTATATAATTGGAATGACTTGTCTAAATTGGTAAATTTCTAGGATTACACCCAAATAGCCTTTATATGTTATGTGTTATTAACTAACTACACTGGTTAGTTAACCCCCGTATAAACCCTTTTGTTACTCTCATTTTTAGAGTAAGATACCCCTAGAAAAACACTCAGAGCCATTCCTTTCGTTTCTTACACCTATGTTTTAAAATGTTTCGTTACACCTTACACCTTAGCCTACCCTGTAGATTAGAATCCGTGGTTGGTTAATTGCTATAGGCAAAGTGTGTTTCCTTACATTACCTGTGTTCGCGTGCGTAATTCATTATCTATGGTTAGGTCGGGAAATTGCACAATGCAATTGGAGTGAAAGTAAATATTGTATATCTTTGAGTTTATTTTTCGTGTGTTTACTACTTTCACTATTAGCGTTATTTCTGTAAGTATGAAAAGTATAAAAAAATTATCCGGAAAGAAAGTTATAGTGATGTGGTGAAATTTTACACATCTATGTTTATGTTTCAAGTTAAAAAAAAAAAAAAAAAAAAAAAAAAAAAAAAAAAAAAAAAAAAATCGAAAAAATGAGAAAAGGGAGAGTTGGAAGTTTGTTTTAACCAACTTATGTAAAGTTATGTAAGTGGTTCATATGGCCACTATTTGTTGTACTATATCTATGGATTGAATGGGAATTGGCAGTTATGGGAACGCCAATTAAGGTTTATTCTTTGATTAAGATCTTGTTGAGTATAATTCGTGTCTACCTAAAGCGTGTGTTTCAAGTGTTAAAGCGTGAGTTATTCTATGATATGAGTCTTATTCATGGGATGGTTGGGATAGTGATTAACCACACTTAGGATTTTAATTTATTTGTTTTGTTTATTTTTCATTTTACACCAATTTATATCCCAAATGTTATCCATACCCTATTCTTTATCCAACCAAACCTTTGATTTATTGAGATTAGGGATTTGAGCAATCTTAAGTATCGTAGTCGTGGATTCGGCTATGTATTTATGATTTTGTCGCCCTTTTTGATATATTATTATTGGTGAAGTTTGGACCTATCTTTAGCCTATTCGAGTTAAGGATTTGAGCAATTGCAAGTATCGTGTTCGTGGATTCGATCATGTATTTGTGATTTTGTCGCCTTTTCTGGAATTTGAGATCGATAGTGAAAGAGAATAATTAACCCTTAAGCCTAAAAAACCCTTTTTACCGCTTTAGACTTGTTATTCCTTGGCTTTAGTGGTGGAGATGTGTATACTTGCCAAGTTATGATAGAATATTCGTCGCGACTGGACAGTTAAACGATTAGATTTGCTTTTATCGACTTATTTTATTTTACTTCTAATTCGTTAAGTGTTTAGTTGTGTAATTATGAATTAAACGAATACATGCTTGATATAAAAATAAATCCTAACATCTTTTAGGATACATTTTCATAAAAGAAATTCTAAGGTTTACTTGGGGACAAGTAAAGTTCAAGTGGGGGGATATTTGATGAACTCAAATAAGTACATTTTATTACTATCATTTATCCTATTAATTTGACTTGTTTTACTATATTATGTATGAGGATTGATACTTAATCGTTTACTTTTGTAATTCTCAGGTAAAAACAAGCATTTGGTGAAACTTAGCGATTTTGGACTGATTATGGAGCAAAACATGCATAAAGTGAAGAGTCTACTGAAATGGACAAGATCAAGTTAAATCTGCTCCAGATGCGCCGCATCTCACTCATGACATGCGCCGCATCTCTATCAAGATATCACCAGATACGATCCAAGATACAAGAGGACATGCGCCGCATCTAATCATGGAGTTACGCCGCATCTTCTGGCGGTGTACGAATATTCCTGAATATTATAATCTTGGACCCCACGCGAAGTTAAGTACATGCGCCGCATCTACTTACTAGATGCGCCGCATCTTCCCTCAGACAGAAACTATAAATACCCCAAGGCCAGACGAATTTCGAAGGCAATAATTTTAGATTCGAAGACCGAACCAGCAGAACCTTAGGACGAATTCAGTCAAGGAGGCAGCACAAGACACACCCAAATCAAAGATACAAGAGCTGTAAGAAGGTGTTGCATGTGTTTAATTCATTAAGTAGTTTTGTTTTATTGTGTTAGCAAACTTTAATTCATCAGGATTGGTGGCTTGTGTAATGTGACAACGAAAGATTGCACTCCCTTTAATACTTGCTTTCCCATCAATTAAAGTTTATATGTTGATGTCTTTGGTTACTACTTATTAGTGCATTGATAACCTCTGTGTTTATTAGTGGCTTGCGGGCATTTGACTGCGGGACATAATGTGGCTCCCACGGTTATTACTAAATTGATCACTTAGGAATAACTTTTAGACATAAGTAATCATTAAGGGTTTACTCGCCGATAAGATTAGGACCAACGAGAAAGGGTTAACTACATACACTTCATATAAAGCTATCAATAAAACAAGTGACAATCTACTTAATCATAAGGACAGCCCTCTTATTGTCTCGAGTATCTATCTGTGTACGTGTGTGCTACTTGCTGATTCGTGCCTATTGGTTTATTTTATTATTTAATTGCAAACAAATCGTGCCAGTCTCTCAGGCTGAAACCCCCTTGCGTTAGGATATTAAAATACTGATTAAAATAACGAGATAATACGTTCCACTCTTAGTGATCGACACTCTACTTACCATTATATTCATACTGACCGGGTACACTGCTCGTTAAGTGTGTGTGTTATTGATAAGTCGGCTAAATATAAATTTAAAACTTGAGTAGGCATCTAAACGTGCTAAAACTATACTACGACACCGCACGCATCAGTATGCATGCATGAGTTCGAGAGGGTGATTTCATGTGTAAGCTGCTATAACTAGTACTAATATTAAAAGGGCGTGTGTGTTTTTACTACTCTTGTGGGTCACATTTTAACTAGTGTACCTATATATTTTGTTAAAATAAATTAAAGGCTTAGGGATGAGTGGTTTAAGTCTCATTAATCTGAATATGAGGTTGTGTTGTGTGATCCGAAAAGAGTGTTGTGTCTCCATGTGAATAAGGTCATGAGAAGGGTGTATATGTTTTTTTTGGGTTAGTCGGGATGTGGTTAATGGCATTGAGAGTTGTGGTTTGTCGTATGATCCAAATTCCTCACATATCTATATTCGACTACTCTTTTTTTTTTCGTTTTCCTTAGTGCAGAAAAGAGGCCATAAAACTAAGTTAACATGTTAAATTTATGGTGTCTAGGTGTTGTGTAAACTATAAGCAAAACATTTGATATCTAAAGGTTACTAATTGTCATATAATACACATAAGAGTAAACTACACCAATGGTCCTTGTGGTTTGCGTTGACTGGCGGATTCAGTCCTTTGACCAAAAAACTTGCGCCGGTGGTCCCTTAAGTCAGAAACGTTAATCGCCACGTTAATCCCTCACCAAGTGGCCAATGATATAACGCCCGTTATCTATTGGATTTAAAGGGGCAATTTGGTCAATTCATGTTATAAGGACCAACGGTGTAATTTAAAATCAAGAACAACATAACTGAATTAAACCCAACAACAAAATAAAATCATACACCCCATTGAATCACACGAACAGATCTACCAACCTTATCTCTCTCCCAAACAAACACAAATCCACACCATCAAAACTCATTCTCACATCTTATCTAATTCGAGCCACACACATCTTATCTCTATATTTTTTTTCTTCATACCAGCACAACCGGCCACCACCACCAAACCACAATATTCTCATCCAAAAAGTTAAGATTTATAAACAATAAAAAAAAAGATATATCTTCCCATAAAGAAATTGAGTGAGCTTACACTACATGTATGTACAACAACTGTCGATATATCCAAGATTTTGAAGACCAGATACTTCACAAGATGTTAATGTCAAAGTCATCATCCGTCGAAATTTGACCTCAGACTTGTAAAAGTCATCATCCGTCGAAATTATTCAAAGAAGAAAACGAAATAAATTACAAAGAACAGCCAACGAAAATAGATTTAGCAAAAAGTCTATTAACCGACATAACCAACCAACTACACCCCAACTGTTCCTAATCCCATCTCTGAACAACAGTCAAATAACAATAGTCAACAACCTCAGCCAACAACAAACCCATCTTCATATCAAACAACCAACAAGATTCGGAATTTAAAGAACAAAAAATCTCAGTTTATTTTAATTCGATAAAAGATCTTAAAAGATCATATACAAACCGATCATCGATCTTAAAAGGAAAGAAAACGAAATAAAGAACCTTACTCGAGACCTTGTTATCAAGATCTTAGCCGAGACCTTGTGTTAGTTTTTGCTCCTTAAGTATCAATTTAAGAGAGATTGATAAAGTTCTGGTAGTTGTGTTCTTCTTTGAGATAAAATTTTGATGCGTTTTTTGTTATTGTGGTATTTTGTTGAGGGATGAAATACTGGATCTGTGATTTGATTGAATGTGTAAGATGAAGATGAAGATGAAGATGAGGAGGTAGAAGTGATTATAATGAAGATGGGGGTTTGCAATTTTTTATGGTTGTGTTTTGTTTAGATGGAAAGAGTAAAATCATATCTTTTTGATAAAGTTCAAGAATTACTGGATCTTTTTGTAATGTGAGTATGAGGATCTCGTGAATTTAAAGGAAGAAGCAAAGAATGAAGAATGTGAAATGGAGAGAAAGAATCTGATAAACCCACAACTCCCCACCCGCAACCCCAACTAAACCCACAACTCCCCAACTAAACCCACCCGCAACCCATCTGTTGACTTTGGAGCTTTGTTGATTTTTCTTCAAGTGGGTTTAATCTTCATTTTTCTTGTCAGAAACTCATAAACCAATACCCGCCCTAATTTTAGAGCTTTGTTGATTTTGATTTCTGGGTTTTGGATTGAGTGGTTTATGTGAGTTGAGAGGATAAGAGAGATAAATCTGTGATGATGATGATGGATTTTGGGGTACGATTTTTTTGATGCTTGAACAGATTTGGATTTTGTGGTGGATCTGTTGGTTTATCTATCTTTTGATGATTTTTTTGGAGATGAGGCATGAGTTGAGTGTGGTTAGATCTACTGGATCTTGGATCTTTGGTGATAATGAATTTTTTGTATTGTGGATTGAGAGAGATGTGAGGATTATATTTAATGTGGGTCTTATTATTATTATATTTAATCAGTAGTGGGTGTAATATGAAATGACCAAAATGCCCCTTTAAGTCCAATAGATAACGGGCGTTATCATCAGTTTGTGGGGCCATTTGGAGTGAAGGACTAACGGTGCATAACGTTTCTGACTTAAGGACCACCGGCGCAAGTTTTTTGGTCAAAGGACTGAATCCGCCAGTCAACGCAAACCACAAGGACCATTGGTGTAGTTTACTAATTGTCATATACTACACATAATATTGGTCATATAAAACTTTGAAAGATTTGCCTAATTGGCCCTAAACTTAGTAATTTACATTTTAATCCCTAATCTTTGGAAAATTGTCCAAAGCAACCCTAAACTATAATATTTATAATATCACGTCTTAAAGTTATTTAATTGTCATTAATAACCCTAAAAGTCATTAAAAAAAAGCCGACGAAAACGAGTAAATCTGATTTGAAATGAATTATTAATAATTAGCCGATCATTAATTCGTGTAGATTCGCTGAAGAGGCAGTGACTTCCTATTCTTATGTTATGGTTTCGTTGGCGGTTTAAGGTACAGATATTCTGACCTTCTTAAGGTTTCTCATGATCTCTTTCATATTCTGATCGGTTTAGCTTCTGATTTGATGCCATTGCTATGTTCCCTTTTGTTGTGAACCTTTGCTATGATCCTTTGTTTGTAAACCTTGATCTGATAAACTCTGATTTGGACCTTTGATATTATTTCTGAAATATTTGACATGAACCATATGCCATGAACCTTTAGATATGACACTCTGATTTTGATATGATATCTGACTCTTAGCTTGATACCCGAGCCAAATCTGTTTCCTAGCCATGAAGGTAACATGGCCGTGTCATTGATGCACCAATGGCATGACTCTAGTGTGGTCGAGTGATGTTCCACACCGTCCCTTATCTGTTATCTGATATGCGCATTATATTATTTGGCCACTATTTTATCTGCGGGGGCGTATGGATGCATCCTAGATCTGTTATCTGTTTAGTGGATTATCTGTTATCTGATTTATTATATGTCTGGTGACTGGTGCTTGTGTGCAATACACGCCTTTCACATATCTGGGAGCTGATCACTCCATTTGATACATGAGGACACCCCTCATATTATCTGGTTAATTGAGAGGTATCCCCTCTAGATTGTTTGATGGTTACTATATATGATATGTTTCTGGGCTCGTGGTGGATTACTGTCCTACCTTACTCTTTATCCTTTCTCCTTGTTTATACCTTATAATATTTCCCCAATGCACCTTATCTTATTTCTGATTCGTTATAATTACTTTGTTTGTATATCTGTTCACTGGGCTTTTTAAGCTCAGCCGCATTTCTTTTTCTGCGGCAGGTTTTAGTAGGAAGCTGGGTTATGAGTGGAGAGTACTTTTGGACTTAGAAGACTACACTTGATAGCTATTCTGGATTAGAGATGACTAGAAGTGTTTTCATTATTAGACTTAGAATTTATTGTTGTTCGCATTGTAACCTTGTATTTCAGATTTTCCCTTTGTAACCTTGAAATTCATTTGTATTATTTAAGTCATATGCTTGTGTTTGCTTTGATATGTCACCATAACGTAATACTTCTACCCTTATCGGGTTGGGGTGTTACAATTTATGGTATCAGAGAGACAGGCTGCGACTCGTAATACATTTACCCTTGGCCTGTGAAGTTTAGACCATTAAGTTTCCACTGTAGGCGCTCATAAGATAACCTTTGAGGATTTGCTTTAGGATCTCCCCATAGGAACATAAGTTATGACCGGTGAGGAATGGGTAGACTAGGACATCTATGTAAGCAGCATTGCTTCCGCATTACTCTGATTCGTGCCTATGCCTTTAGATATGCCTTGTAAGAACATTTGTTTCAGAAACTAGAAAATTTTGCAACATAAGTTTATAACCAAGTAAGATTGGAATACCTCGGAAACTACATGAATACCTTGCACCATTTAAGTTTCACTTCCTGATTTTGATCTCCACTTCCGATCTGTTTGATGAACAGTTTGATATCTCTCCGACCATCTCAAAGGTCATTTAACCCTAATGTGTTTGACACATTCTGTGAATTCATTACGTATGTTGGATATAAATGTATCATCTGATACTACTCAGTCCTGCAAAACCTATTACTACTCCTATGAGAACCCTTGTGATTATTACCCACGGATATAGGAAGTTTTGTTCCGTTCCTTGAAAGATGAACCTTGTCTACCAACTAGTTTCCTGGAAGGATATGACGAAAATACTGTCTCAATATGGAATTGTTAACTGAACATGATGATGCTGATAACTGATGTTCCATACATCTCGCTTTTGACAGTTATACGATGTTCGTATTACCAATGATCCGCCCCGAACCAACACTTATATTTAAACAAATGCAGACTCGGAACCGGATGCTCGTGTGTAGTGTGTGAAACCAGGCAAGTGATCACCTGGGTCGTTTCCCAACGAGGTGTGAATGGAAAACTGTGAAAAGCTTTGGATTAAAGTGATTGATGATTCAGATATTTTTGATTTTGCTTTTTTATACTAATGAACAATTTAAAGACAAATATGCACAATAAAATTAAACGCGAATAAATAAATTACAAATGCGTAACGAAAAAGCTAAAATGGGACAAAAACTGAAATTTATGAAATTTGTAACCTAAAAATGTAAAATAACTTAAAACTTATTTAAAAACTTAAATTATATTTTTTTATACTTTTTATCTATTTATTATTAATTATTTATTATTAAATAACTTATTAAACTATTTAAATTTATAAAAAATACTAAATGGACAAAGAAAAATATGAAACTTTTTCTAAAAATATTACTAAGTAAATAAAAGCTAAGAAAATTATAAAAATGAAAATTACTTAATTAAAATTTAAAAAGATAAATTCTATTAAATAGAAGCTATCACTTTATTTCTATTTTTGATTTTTCTTATGACCTAAAAATATTTTTATATTTTTCCTAGATTAAAAATGACAAAAGAAAATTATGAAAATTAAAATTATATTTTTCTGATTATTTTTCTATTTATTATGATTTAATTACTATTAAAAACTAATTAAAATGATTAAAAATATTAAAACTATTCAGAAATTTATGAAAATTTCTGAGTAAATCTAAATTAATATTAGAAAGGTATGAAAAATAAAATGAAAAGCTGACTAGGCCCAATAAACAGATTTGGGCTAATAAGCAATAAGTTATTAAGCCAAAAATAAGCAAATAAGCACTAAACTTAACCAAATGATCAGGACAGGCTTAATATACTTAAATAAGTTTAAAACAACTTAAAACTACAAATTAGCACAAGAGATTTAACAATTAAGCACTTGGCTGCTATGGAATTCCAAGACAGAAACTCAGAAATCAGGCAAACTTTAAGGGCAATTTAAGCACTTGAATAAGCTACTGAGATGCCATATTTTGGGGGCAAAACTTAGCTAGGCTTATGAGCTATCTAGAAAACACAAAAGCCCTATCAGAAACACACTAATTGAGGTCTAATTGAGGCCAAGATCAGCAACATCAGCTGCTTGGTCTGCTGATTTTGTCTGTTTTGTGCAGAAATGCACAGAAGTGTGCACAAGGGTTTTGGTATTTTGTGAATGCACTAAGTAGACCAAATGGGACTCAAAACTACTAAGGAAGTGACCAAAACAAGCTTAGAGCTTGTATGAGCTTATTTGATCTCTTGGCAGTCCAATATGATCACAAATGGTTCAAAATGGCTAAACCTAGTTAAATGACTGATCAAAGGTTCATAAGAGCTTCTAGGGACTGTGTTTAGCTTGTGCAAACTTAGCTTAAAGGTCAATCTACAGTAACATGGGACTTGGCTTGTAAAACAGTCAAAACCAAACACCCCTTTAGGATGTGTCTGTTTTGATTTTACAAAGGAAATCTAAAATTTTAAACTAAAAGCCTATATATTATTGATTACCTAGCTTAAATGAACACTAATAATCAACTTATATCACAGAAATAAGCATATTAATAAGCTAAACTAGATGAGGCTATTTTTGGTCTTTTATATGATTTTTAAGCAAAGTGAAAAATAAATTAGATAACCACTGATTTTATTAATGAAATATGATTAAGAACTAACAATAAGCAAATAAAAACTACAATAAGCTACTGATAAGCACAATAACAGTCAAATGAAAAATTAAGCAAAAGCTTAGAAAAGCTTACAACTGATGTGAACTGATGCACAAAGAACAAGGAACCAAGGACCAATCTAGCTTGTCAAAAACAAGCTAGATAACCCAGAGAAGCTTCCTAAACTAGCTTATCCACCCAGAAATAGCTTATTGACCTCAAAATTGACTTTCATTGACCATCTTCCAATCTTGAATTCAGAACAATTTTATGCTATAATAAACTTATAATAAGCTATGTAAAGCTTATATAAGCTATTAAAAACAGCTGAGAAGCTATTTTATTTACTACTTAACAATGATCTTATTCTCAGTGTCAATGAAAATCAGAACAATGGCAATAATTATCAACTACTGATAATAATCAAAGAAACAACAAAGAATACACTAAAATTATCTTGTATTGATTGATTGAACTTGAAAATTACAATTTACACTACTGGAAAGTAAAATACGAATTATGCTAATTATTCTACTTTTTTTTATTTTGACTACATTACACACTATATATACATAATTTGAAGTGGGATAACACTCAGTCGACATCCTCAACAAATCCTCACCATCCAATTGCTCTAATTTGATCTTGTTCGTCCACTTGGAAATTTGGCGGGAAAAGTGGATTTTGATGATTATCTCTGATTTTGCTAGTGGGGAGTGGGAGGGATGCATTAATTGGTTTTGGCATGTTAGGTGGAGTGTTGAGGAGGGGGGATGAGGTGGATGGTGGTTTTGGGTGAGCTGGGGGGTGAATGTCTGGTATTGGTGTTTTTGGCGGTATAAGGAAGACGGGTCAACGTTTGGTTTGACTGAGTGGTTTAAACTCAGAGTTGGGATTGGGCTTGGATAAGGATTGGGCTTGGGAAATGGGTATTGGGTTTAGGTAATGGCTGGGTTGGGTAAATGGGATAAGGGTAATTATTTTGGGTTAAGGGTTTAGTTGGATCCGGTTTTTGGTTAACTAAATAATCATAGGGACCAATTTTGTAATTCTTCCATTCTTGAGGGGCTGAGTTGGTATCTTTCCAAAATATCTTCAAAGGATTAAACCTGCCACAAAATAATTACACAAGGACCAAAGTTGTATTTTTTTATCATTTTAAAACTTTAGGGACCTAAAATGTAAATTTGGATTTTAGAGGGACTTGTTTTGTAATTTCCCAAAAGATATCAAAAGTGTTCCAATTTGTAAGTTCATGCATAGTACAAGGGTATTTTGTGAAATTTCAAATTTTATAATACCCAGGGACCATTTTTGCCAATTTTGATAAGTACAGGGACTAAACTTGTAATTTTGTGAAACTTTGCACCAAAGGATTTATTATGTAATTTCATGATTCTTAAAGGACCTTTGATGACTTTTCCTGTTTTTAGAATAACCAAGGACTAGTTTTGACAACTTTTGAAAGTTGAGGGACTGAAACTGCCAATTATGCAAACTTTGTTCGTTTTTCAACTGTTTTTAAACATTTTGCATCTGAAACATATAAAACACAATTTTGTGATAATTTAAGTATTATGATGCATTTCTGAGTGTTTTTGAGAGTTTTGGCAGCTCAGATTAGGTAAAAATGATGAGTATTTAGACACTCATCAATCCCCCACACTAAACTATTGCTAGTCCCTAGCAATATTTTATGAAGTTTTAATGGATTTCATCTCTTTACCAAAAGCCATTACTTCTGGAGTAGCCAATTGTTTTAGTTCAAGTAAGAACTTTGGTACAATGATAACCAAGTGATTTTGAGCAAATCACAAGCTGTCAACGGTTTTGATTTGTCTTTACCAGAAGCCGTTTGCTTCTGGACTAGCCAACTCTTAGATAAATTATTACTATTATCTTTGGTGATCTGATTACCAATCATGGATTTTTACTGCCTTAACCACAAGCCATAACCTTGCGGGCTAGCCAACTCTTCACTTATGAAGATATGGTGAGTCGAATACCATACAATTTTGGGCAAATTGCAAGCCATCAACGGATTTGAGACATCTTTACCAAGAGCCGTTTGCTCTTGGATTAGCCAATCCTTATGTGGGTTAGACATGGCAGACTGATAACCATTTATTGAGTTCTAAGTGAGAAAAAAATTTAAAAATTTTGGCTAAAATGGGGGTACTAGATGATACATTTGGTCAAATTCGCGAGAATTCCCCCCCACACTTAGAACTGAATATTGCCCTCAATATTCAAAGAACCGGTTGTTAAACCAACACTTAGAACGTGAAAGGGAAATACTAATAGCCTTTTATTTCATATAGATATTTATTTTATTTTTATTTAATTTGCATTTAAGCCGTTAAGGCATGCAAATTCCCTCTTTTTTTTTTTTTTTTTTTTTTTTTTTTTTTTTTTTTTTTTTTGACACTATACATATTTACAACATGTGGGGCATCTCCCCCACACTTAGGGTGAAACATGGGTGAAAACCCATATTTTGCTACTGTTTTTATTAACCGAGTCGCTAGCTTGACTCGACCCCGAATTGAGCTGATTCCTCCCGAACAGACAGGTTTATCACGCAAGCTAACCGCTTGTGAACGGTCAACTGTAATAAAGGGTTCCTGAACAGCCCGGGAGAAAAAGCAATTTAAAAGTTTATGGGGAAGTAAGAGACCAGGAAATCCGGTATTTAAACCAATGTTAGTTGGACAATGCCGGGGTCAAAAGTAATATCCTCACTCCCGAATGAGTGAAAGACAGGGGAAATCACCGGGTAGGTGAAGGGAAGAAGAGAGATCTGAACAGCAATTAAGATAAGAACTTCCTCCTCAAGAATTGCAAGTGGAGGAGGCAAGTTCTTAAATTTGATCTCAGGAAATTTATCAGTTTTTTCAACTGACTTGATTTCTTTTTTATGAAGTTGCTTTGGTGGAAGAGGGGAAGATGAATCTTCGTTTAACAAATTTTCAAGAAAAAGAATATCCCCCTCAGGATCAAGATAGTTATCATCAACCTCATGCGGAGGTGAACTATCTATAGCAAGAAAAGCATCGACTTCATCCCAAAAGGGATCACTTCCCTCAACCGAAGTGAGAGAAGGGGAAGAGTCTGCTATGATAAGTTGAGAAGATGTGGTGGGATTCCCACTCACAGAATTATGAAAATAACCAAGATTTTCTTGAGAGTACTCCTTTGAAGTAATGTCAATGACATCGATTCGGTTAACCGAAGCAGAATTAAAATTTGAGGAGTAACTCGATGTTTGATCATGGTTAAAAGTAACAGCTTCCTTATCCACACGCAAAGTGATTTCATGCTTAAATACATCAATAAGAGCATGGCCCGTTTTTAGGAATCCTCTTCCAAGAATCAGAGGAACTTTTTGGTCTGCGTCGAAATCAACAACCACAAAGTCAGCTGGAAAATGGAACTTTCCTATTTTCACAAATACATCTTCGGCAATGCCGCAGGGATGAGTTATGGTTCGATCTGCAAGCTCAAGAGTCATGCAGGTAGGAGTAAGAGCCGGAAGAGAGAGTTTCTTCCATACTGAATGAGGCATCAGGTTAATGCTTGCACCTAGATCTGCTAAGGCATAACATTCAACCATTCCTGGAAAGACACAAGGTAGTAGAAACTTTCCAGGATCTCCAAGCTTCTCCGGAAGCTTTTTCATGATAACCGCTGAGCAGTTCTCATTTACTGGAGTTTTAGCCATTTCAATCAGCTTTTCCTTGTTGCTTAACAAGTGTTTGATTGCTGCTGCAAATTTGGGCATCAGAATAGTAGCATCCGCAAAGCTTATGTCAAAGTGTAATTCTTTAAAGATTTGATAGAATTTATCATTTTGTTGACTAGCCTTCTCACGGAGCTTTTGCTCATTTAAGCGCGATGGGTAAGGAATGTGAGGTTTGGATTTAGGAGCAATGACTTCAGGAGTTTTAACAGATTCAAAGACAACTCCTGATTTGGATTTTTTCGGGACAACCGGAGGATGGACATGTGCTGTACTTTGTGGGCTTGGAATTGGCACTTTGTCCGTTGTATCCTCCGTCTCTTTTTCCATTTCAAATAACGGAGGAGGAATAGGGCCAGCTGGCCCCTTATAAGAAGCACCACTCCGAGTGGTGATAGCTTTGACGAAAGTGGTATCTTCATCATCATCACTGTCATCAAGTACACTGACAGGAACAGCATTGAGCATTTCGGAATAATATCTGGCTGATCTTTGCTCACTAAGTTTGGTTGACAAACTTTTAACCGTAAATCGTGATAGCGTAGGATCTATTCTTGACGGCTGAGGAGCAATTGTGGGTGTAGATTTTTGGATGACAGAAGGTTGGATGACCGAAGGTTGGACGTATTTAGCACTTCCATTGTTAGTGGGAAGTACCGGGTCCTTTATCACCTTGAATCCAACATGAGATTTACCACTACGTATACTGACAGCTTTGAGTTCACCCCTAGGGTTGACAACAGTGTTACTTGGGAGACCTCCCGAGGTAGAAGGTATATCAGTCAAAGACTTTTTGATCTGGTTTAATTGGGCAACCAATAACTGGTTTGTCTCACGTTGTGTCTTATTTGTTTCCTCTTGGGTTTTCATGAATTGCATAAGCAACTCATCTGAGGACGTCTGATTTCGGTTTGAACCTTGGTTTTGATTAAAATTTGGACCACGGTTTTGGTTAAAATTACCCTGATTCTGACCTCGGTTTTGATTGAAATTTTGAGAATTGTGGAAATTTTTTCCCTGATTTTGTACAAAGCGGTTTTGATTATTCTGATTTGGCACGGGTGGAAAACCAGGTGGGACCATAGCATTCGGTGCTCGGTACTGAGTCTCAGCATGCGGACGGTATTGATTTGGGTTTACTGCAGCTACGGGAGCTGGGTAAAGAGAAGCATCGGTTGCTTGACAATCAAAATACGCATGTGGGCCACCACAAGTTTCACACACTTTGTTTATTGCTTTGATTTGTTCCGGTTTATGAACTTCACTTTTTAATTCTTTCATTTCTTTCATCATGCAACGCATTGAATCTGTAAGGAAGGCTAACTCTGAGGAGTTACCGGATGAAGAAGAAGCAGTAGGAGTGACAGGAACATTCACTTTGTTTCTTGAAATAGGAACTTTTGATTTATTTTCACAAATTTCAACCACCTCTCTGGGTTTACGATTCAAGATATTGCCACCGGAGGCTGCATTGAGTGCATCTTGATCGTTTTGGGTCAACCCATTATAAAACGTATTTATTTGTTGTAACACATTGAAATCATGATGTGGGCATTTTCTTAGGAGATCTTTAAATCTGTCCCATGCCTCTCCGAAATTTTCATCAAAACCTTGACGAAAACCAGCAATTTCATTTTTTAGGTTAGTCGTCTTTGATGGAGGGAAGAAATAATTTACAAATTTCTTAACGAGATCTTCCCAGGTTTCAATGGAACGAGGGGGTTCTTTATCCAGCCAAATTCGGGCTGCCCCCTCAAGTGAGAATGGAAATAGCATCAATTTGATCACTGTTTGTGGCACATTTTTGTAATTGATTGTGGATGTTAGTTTGTTGAACCAACGAATGTGTGCATAAGGATCCTCTCGTTCAAACCCGTGAAATTGGTTTGTGGACACGAGCTGAATCAAATGTGTTTTCAGTTCAAAATGATCAGAATCGATGGCTGGTAAAACAATGGCATCTCCATAACCCTCGGTGGGTGCCTGGAGCATTTCAGCCATGGTGCGTTCGTCTGCCATATTTTCAGTGAGAACAGTACGAATCTCGGGTTCGACTATTTGGGCAGCACGTCTACGATTACGTCTTCTCGGAATTTCTACGAGTTCACGTAAAGGACTTGATGACGTGGAAGAACGAGTGCGCATGCACTAAGTAAAATATATACCAATTAAAACAAGACAGAAGCAAAACACAAGTGAACTTAAACCAATAATCAGCAAGCGTACGGTAGCTCTCTAAATGATAAACGCACAGAGTGGCGGAGAAGCAAAGGTGGGCAATTACGCTCCTTAAAAACCCGCTTCTTTCAGTCCGACAATTTAATGTCAGACTATCCTAGAACCTCCGTTAGAGTTTGTTTATCAATTAAAGGTGAGCCGATATTCGCAAGTGATACAAAGGCAAGTTTTAAATCTTTGGTTTGGGAACTTATTATGTCCGTACCCCCAGTTAGGTAGTACTCAGTCTTGATTTTCGATGGTAATTTTTTATTGTTATTTATTATTAAAAAAGAAAACGGAAATTATTTTTGGTGTTTTTATTTTTTATATGATAATATTAATAATAATATATATAGAAAAGAAATGAAAAATATTTTTGTATTTTATATTGTTTTTGGGAAATAGGAACTTCTGATAGAAGGGTCTCAGATCACTAATCGCTAAAACTTACACAACTGTCGCAGCACACCTCCCCGGCAGCGGCGCCAAAATTTGATCCGCCCCGAACCAACACTTATATTTAAACAAATGCAGACTCGGAACCGGATGCTCGTGTGTAGTGTGTGAAACCAGGCAAGTGATCACCTGGGTCGTTTCCCAACGAGGTGTGAATGGAAAACTGTGAAAAGCTTTGGATTAAAGTGATTGATGATTCAGATATTTTTGATTTTGCTTTTTTATACTAATGAACAATTTAAAGACAAATATGCACAATAAAATTAAACGCGAATAAATAAATTACAAATGCGTAACGAAAAAGCTAAAATGGGACAAAAACTAAAATTTATGAAATTTGTAACCTAAAAATGTAAAATAACTTAAAAATTATTTAAAAACTTAAATTATAATTTTTTTATACTTTTTATCTATTTATTATTAATTATTTATTATTAAATAACTTATTAAACTATTTAAATTTATAAAAAATACTAAATGGACAAAGAAAAATATGAAACTTTTTCTAAAAATATTACTAAGTAAATAAAAGCTAAGAAAATTATAAAAATGAAAATTACTTAATTAAAATTTAAAAAGATAAATTCTATTAAATAGAAGCTATCACTTTATTTCTATTTTTGATTTTTCTTATGACCTAAAAATATTTTTATATTTTTCCTAGATTAAAAATGACAAAAGAAAATTATGAAAATTAAAATTATATTTTTCTGATTATTTTTCTATTTATTATGATTTAATTACTATTAAAAACTAATTAAAATGATTAAAAATATTAAAACTATTCAGAAATTTATGAAAATTTCTGAGTAAATCTAAATTAATATTAGAAAGGTATGAAAAATAAAATGAAAAGCTGACTAGGCCCAATAAACAGATTTGGGCTAATAAGCAATAAGCTAATAAGCCAAAAATAAGCAAATAAGCACTAAACTTAACCAAATGATCAGGACAGGCTTAATATACTTAAATAAGTTTAAAACAACTTAAAACTACAAATTAGCACAAGAGATTTAACAATTAAGCACTTGGCTGCTATGGAATTCCAAGACAGAAACTCAGAAATCAGGCAAACTTTAAGGGCAATTTAAGCACTTGAATAAGCTACTGAGATGCCATATTTTGGGGGCAAAACTTAGCTAGGCTTATGAGCTATCTAGAAAACACAAAAGCCCTATCAGAAACACACTAATTGAGGTCTAATTGAGGCCAAGATCAGCAACATCAGCTGCTTGGTCTGCTGATTTTGTCTGTTTTGTGCAGAAATGCACAGAAGTGTGCACAAGGGTTTTTGTATTTTGTGAATGCACTAAGTAGACCAAATGGGACTCAAAACTACTAAGGAAGTGACCAAAACAAGCTTAGAGCTTGTATGAGCTTATTTGATCTCTTGGCAGTCCAATATGATCACAAATGGTTCAAAATGGCTAAACCTAGTTAAATGACTGATCAAAGGTTCATAAGAGCTTCTAGGGACTGTGTTTAGCTTGTGCAAACTTAGCTTAAAGGTCAATCTACAGTAACATGGGACTTGGCTTGTAAAACAGTCAAAACCAAACACCCCTTTAGGATGTGTCTGTTTTGATTTTACAAAGGAAATCTAAAATTTTAAACTAAAAGCCTATATATTATTGATTACCTAGCTTAAATGAACACTAATAATCAACTTATATCACAGAAATAAGCATATTAATAAGCTAAACTAGATGAGGCTATTTTTGGTCTTTTATATGGTTTTTAAGCAAAGTGAAAAATAAATTAGATAACCACTGATTTTATTAATGAAATATGATTAAGAACTAACAATAAGCAAATAAAAACTACAATAAGCTACTGATAAGCACAATAACAGTCAAATGAAAAATTAAGCAAAAGCTTAGAAAAGCTTACAACTGATGTGAACTGATGCACAAAGAACAAGGAACCAAGGACCAATCTAGCTTGTCAAAAACAAGCTAGATAACCCAGAGAAGCTTCCTGAACTAGCTTATCCACCCAGAAATAGCTTATTGACCTCAAAATTGACTTTCATTGACCATCTTCCAATCTTGAATTCAGAACAATTTTATGCTATAATAAACTTATAATAAGCTATGTAAAGCTTATATAAGCTATTAAAAACAGCTGAGAAGCTATTTTATTTACTACTTAACAATGATCTTATTCTCAGTGTCAATGAAAATCAGAACAATGGCAATAATTATCAACTACTGATAATAATCAAAGAAACAACAAAGAATACACTAAAATTATCTTGTATTGATTGATTGAACTTGAAAATTACAATTTACACTACTGGAAAGTAAAATACGAATTATGCTAATTATTCTACTTTTTTTTATTTTGACTACATTACACACTATATATACATAATTTGAAGTGGGATAACACTCAGTCGACATCCTCAACAAATCCTCACCATCCAATTGCTCTAATTTGATCTTGTTCGTCCACTTGGAAATTTGGCGGGAAAAGTGGATTTTGATGATTATCTCTGATTTTGCTAGTGGGGAGTGGGAGGGATGCATTAATTGGTTTTGGCATGTTAGGTGGAGTGTTGAGGAGGGGGGATGAGGTGGATGGTGGTTTTGGGTGAGCTGGGGGGTGAATGTCTGGTATTGGTGTTTTTGGCGGTATAAGGAAGACGGGTCAACGTTTGGTTTGACTGAGTGGTTTAAACTCAGAGTTGGGATTGGGCTTGGATAAGGATTGGGATTGGGAAATGGGTATTGGGTTTAGGTAATGGCTGGGTTGGGTAAATGGGATAAGGGTAATTATTTTGGGTTAAGGGTTTAGTTGGATCCGGTTTTTGGTTAACTAAATAATCATAGGGACCAATTTTGTAATTCTTCCATTCTTGAGGGGCTGAGTTGGTATCTTTCCAAAATATCTTCAAAGGATTAAACCTGCCACAAAATAATTACACAAGGACCAAAGTTGTATTTTTTTATCATTTTAAAACTTTAGGGACCTAAAATGTAAATTTGGATTTTAGAGGGACTTGTTTTGTAATTTCCCAAAAGTTATCAAAAGTGTTCCAATTTGTAAGTTCATGCATAGTACAAGGGTATTTTGTGAAATTTCAAATTTTATAATACCCAGGGACCATTTTTGCCAATTTTGATAAGTACAGGGACTAAACTTGTAATTTTGTGAAACTTTGCACCAAAGGATTTATTATGTAATTTCATGATTCTTAAAGGACCTTTGATGACTTTTCCTGTTTTTAGAATAACCAAGGACTAGTTTTGACAACTTTTGAAAGTTGAGGGACTGAAACTGCCAATTATGCAAACTTTGTTCGTTTTTCAACTGTTTTTAAACATTTTGCATCTGAAACATATAAAACACAATTTTGTGATAATTTCAGTATTATGATGCATTTCTGAGTGTTTTTGAGAGTTTTGGCAGCTCAGATTAGGTAAAAATGATGAGTATTTAGACACTCATCAATGTTCGTATTACCAATGATGTACACCCTACCTGCCACTTATGCTTTAAAGCTAAACAAAACTCCAACACTTTGAACTGTTCGTTTATCTATCTCAACACTATATTGAACCATGTACTTAACCTTGACATATGAACTATCCGTCTGGCTTGATGACCGTACTCATCTTACGAATCCGTTTACTTTTGATATATCCGATTTTGAGGTCTTTAGGTTATGGATTGGCTGGCTCTTCGTAAAGCTGACAGAGACTACCGTATCTGAAATGTGACTTTTAACAATCTGCTTCACCCTACTTTTGTTATGATCACTCTTAACCGCTCAAATCTGTTAAGATTGATGCTGCTATGGAAACATTTACTTCGATCTCATTTGATTGTCAAATTTTCTCCTGACAACTATTAGTATCCACCCTTAGAAAGCTTTGGCATTGGAAGTATTTTGTTATACAAATTTTTTTAGATATTCTCTGATGGACCTCTTGGAATTTTCCCTCCCGCTTGAGAAGTAAAATTGACTTTGAACCGATCTCAATTAACGAAACCATGATGCCATAGAAGTTGAGAAATTGAAGGAGCTGATGGAATATGATTTTGTTCACCTCAGTGTTCTCTTTGAATGCTCCTATTTGTTTATGAAGAAGAAAGAGGGAAGTATGCCGCGACGTATCGACTATCGTGAATTAAATCGTATCACTATCCAAAAGCATTATCCATTTCCGCGTATCAATGATTGAATTGTTCTATTTTTGAAACTCCGTATCAGACGGCCTCATTTAGGTTTGAAGGACTAAAGAAGCAACCACAAAAACTTCTGAGAAGGAAGTTGACTAACTGAGAGTAACCCCGCTAGGCATTTCAGTTTTATTCGTGAAGAGGAAGATTGGTGATGTGAAGTAGATATGAAGTTTTCCTAAGATGATTCTTGAAGCTGCTTTCGTACTCGTAGTGATCATTGTGAGTTTTAAATAATGCCAATTGTATTGGCTAATAGAATCATGTTTTCACGAGTATTTGGACAATTGTCGTAGTATGACAGTGTGTTTGTGCTTAGAGACGAACGAGGAACATGTAGATCATCTTGTATTAAGTAGAATGACCCTTTGTTCTGGAAGAGTAGATTTGATTGGCGTCCAGAGATTTTAGCAGACAACACTACCAGGTATCCGGTGATGACAGCAGTTTGAGTTGACGAAATTTGAACCGTGCTAGAAGACCTGTTAAAGACACGCAGTCTTGCTTCTCTATTCATTTTAGTTGTACTAAGATGAATTGAGAGCAGAAGCAGACTCGCGAATGGAAGAATGCACGATGATCATGTCAGAGATTCATGTTACCACACCACAGTGTCCAGAAGAGGTACCGAAGGCTTGAGGGACCAGACTCAAGTTTATAATTCCTTTCCACCCTATGATCATATGGACAGACGTAGACAGACTGCTTGGACTTGGAAGAGGTTTAAGATCATGTATTTGAATGGATGAAAATTCTGAAGCGAATGTTTGTGTTTGGAAGAGTTGATTCTGTGAAGGATGAAGCTATGGATGGCGTAATTCACTTCCTCTTAACCTACTTAAATTCCCGTTACCTGATGACAAAGATCCTTTGAATGATTTAGGTTCTCTATTAGTAATTCCGTTCTGTGTTCATTCTGCGTATGTAGGCTGATGGTTTTGTTATGCGAATTTTGACGAATTGTGGAAGGAACCTTGAGATTTATGTCCAGAAATGGGCGGATTTTTGAAACAACCACTTACTTTGGCTGAGTTGATCTTGGTGAATGATGAAGTATTGACGCTACTAACGACGTACCTTAACTCTGATAGACATTTTATAATTCCCATTACTCTTACGAGTAGTTTCGTTCTTCTTTTAGTCATGTTGTTTGATTTTGATGACCTCTGAGACTGTAGAAGGATTAGGTGGATTAAGATAGGTTATTTTTTTCATGACTTGAGATAAAGTATGACCATCATGAGGGCATATTTATATGATGCCAGTATTATGACGTCTGGCCAACGTGATAATACTTACATCATATAACGTGCACTTGTTGTGGGCATGGGATATTTCGAGGAGTGCCTTAGAAGCCTTAGAATTCTGATAGCTGTTGGAGATTGTCTGTGTTAGTGAGACTTTAGGTTCATTCTACCTATACGCTAAATCTGCCTTCACCATTATATGACTTGATACGTTTGGATACCCGACACGCGTTTTGCTGACCTCTGTACTTCCGATAAGAATCTTAGGTCCTGTTGTAGAGCTTTCTGCCATTTGATGTTATCAGACAATCTGATTTCTGTCTGTATGGATTTGATCTGTTACTATGAAGGAATACACCTATGTTTTGCTATATATACGTCTCACATTCGATGAATCTGTTCATGATAATCTGTTATGACTTAAGATATGAGATTTTGGATCCTGAGAGAACAAGAGATGTCTGTTTATGAGACACCTTGGAAAGGGTATATTGGGGATGAGACTGTTTGAAAATCTGAAGAGTTAAGCATTTTTTATCACCCGTATATTTCTGCGATTCGGTACGTTCTCATCTGAATTGTCTAATCAAATTCCAGAGACGATATATCAGTCAAATCCTACGTATTCTTTGTATCTCTTCGGAGAGAATATGATTATCATCTGTTACGTTGGTATATTATTCTTTTGATCCGGATTCAGCATGGTATGTATTTTCTGAGGAAGCCGAAGCTATTTTGATCAACAAGATAGAGTCATGAGAAACAAGTCATTCACATTTCCGTTCACGGTCCGTTGATATTCCGTTTCGTTTCAATTCAATTTTCGAGGACGAAAATTTCTGTTTTAGAGGGGAAGAGTTGTAAAACCCTAAAATTCCATTCATTGAAATTCCCATTTTTGCCCCTCAAACATTTCTAAATTTTAAGAGCGTGCAAATAATTATTCAAGAGCATTATATTATTTCTAAACTAAGTATGATAATTAACTACATGTGATTTAAAACATTACGTTATAATTAAAACCCACTTAAGAATTATAACGACCTAAAAATACGGGTTAAACTTTTACGATCGATCCGACTCAACCTAATATCCATACCATACGTTATATTTAAATTTTGAAACATGGAAACCCTAAACTATACGTAATAAGAGATCGTTACAACCAAATTAATCTATTAAAAATATCACACGTTCACATGTTGTATGAACCGATTAGTAATAAATAATTTGTGTCACCCATCATTTTATGTATGGCAACAATGCAAATTAAAATCATCACCCCAATTAACCCTATAACTCGGCACTAACCACCTCAATCAACCCATCAATTTGTATCGTTTCCTTATTTTGTGGAACCCTCTTTTGACAGATCTTTTACTTCTGATTTGAAATTATGAGTTCGATGCCATTATTAAATGAAATAGTACCACCACATTACGTACATATTTAGCATGTATATGGGCCATATGATTTGTTGGCCATTATAGAGAAAAATATTCTCCCATCCGTTTATATTATGTCCCAACCAAATCCATTCTTTCTTTCACACACAAACCCTAAATAAAACACCCTAAACGGCAGCCTCTACTTTGCTCTCTCAAGATCTTTAAGTACGAAGGTGTCAGCTAGTTGCAGCGTTGTGTGGTGATCGCGATAGCAAGGTAGTGATCATTTGGCGATTAGATTCGAGGGAGGTTTTGGTTCTGATTCGAATAAGTCTCGGTTCTGTTGATGCTTGTGTCTTTGACCCTTTCTGAAATCGCCTAAGGTATGCTCATGCTCCTCCTCTGTTTGTTCCAACAAATCGACACACACATGTAACATATAACCTAAATATAGAGCATATTATACACTCATGATCTAGTCATTACGCTAAGGGTTCTTTCGTTAAATCTGTGAATGAATGACTTATAAATACTCGACATAAAATCATAAAGATATGAACTATTATATATGTCAATCTCATTTCTGTTTTGGGACCCTTCGTACCAGTTGTGAGATACGTTTCTATTTCGGCTTTGCGTCACTCTTTTCAAAACTGAAAATAGACATAAGTATGTATAACATGGTCGATCTCTATTCGGTTTTACTTTTTGAATACGTATGAGATATGTAATGAATCTGGTCTTTGGGACGTGTTAACGGAGACTAAAATAAGTTTGGAACCTGGTCATAAACCTTAAAGGAATAAAGAAGGAACCTTGACTTTGTGTGTATACGTGAGTCAAGTGTTGTGTTTGATGTGATTTCATGTAAATGGTGCGGCGTCAATTTGTGTTTGTGAGTCGCATGTTTATGGCTACGTTTTGTGTCGCGGGATAAAATAACTTGGTGTCGATGGGGCCTTGTTGCTACTGGTATTGGGTGGGTTTTGTGTGAATCGATCAAAGGCCTTTGCTGGTGTTGCATATATGCTGTAAGTGAGTGAGTTAAAAGCTGTGATTGCATGTGAGGGTCTCATGTGGTATTGTGTGAGTATGTTTTTTTTTCATGCGTAAGTACAAAGTAGAGTTTGAATGGAAGAATGGCGTGGGTATGCATGCATGAGTTCGAGAGGGTGATTTCATGTGTAAGCTGCTATAACTGGTACTAATATTAAAAGGGCGTGTGTATTTTTACTACTCTTGTGGGTCACATTTTAACTAGTGTACCTATATATTTTGTTAAAATAAATTAAAGGCTTAGGGATGAGTGGTTTATGTCTCATTAATCTGAATATGAGGTTGTGTTGTGTGATCCGAAAAGAGTGTTGTGTCTCCATGTGAATAAGGTCATGAGAAGGGTGTATATGTTTTTTTTGGGTTAGTCGGGATGTGGTTAATGGCATTGAGAGTTGTGGTTTGTCGTATGATCCAAATTCCTCACATATCTATATTCGACTACTCTTTTTTTTCGTTTTCCTTAGTGCAGCAAAGAGGCCATAAAACTAAGTTAACATGTTAAATTTATGGTGTCTAGGTGCTGTGTAAACTATAAGCAGACCATTTGATATCTAAAGGTTACTAATTGTCATATAATACACATAATATTGGTCATATAAAACTTTGAAAGATTTGCCTAATTGGCCCTAAACTTAGTAATTTACATTTTAATCCCTAATCTTTGGAAAATTGTCAAAAGCAACCCAAAACTATAATATTTATAGTATCACGTCTGAAAGTTATTTAATTGTCATTAATAACCCTAAAAGTCATTAAAAAAAAAGCCGACGAAAACGAGTAAATCTGATTTGAAATGAATTATTAATAATTAGCCGATCATTAATTCGTGTAGATTCGCTGAAGAGGGAGTGACTTCCTATTCTTATGTTATGGTTTCGTTGGCGGTTTAAGGTACAGATATTCTGACCTTCTTAAGGTTTCTCATGATCTCTTTCATATTCTGATCGGTTTAGCTTCTGATTTGATGCCATTGCTATGTTCCCTTTTGTTGTGAACCTTTGCTATGATCCTTTGTTTGTAAACCTTGATCTGATAAACTCTGATTTGGACCTTTGATATTATTTCTGAAATATTTGACATGAACCATATGCCATGAACCTTTAGGTATGACACTCTGATTTTGATATGATATCTGACTCTTAGCTTGATACCCGAGCCAAATCTGTTTCCTAGCCATGAAGGTAACATGGCCGTGTCATTGATGCACCAATGGCATGACTCTAGTGTGGTCGAGTGATGTTCCACACCGTCCCTTATCTGTTATCTGATATGCGCATTATATTATTTGGCCACTATTTTATCTGCGGGGGCGTATGGATGCATCCTAGATCTGTTATCTGTTTAGTGGATTATCTGTTATCTGATTTATTATATGTCTGGTGACTGGTGCTTGTGTGCAATACACGCCTTTCACATATCTGGGAGCTGATCACTCCATTTGATACATGAGGACACCCCTCATATTATCTGGTTACTTGAGAGGTATCCCCTCTAGATTGTTTGATGGTTACTATATATGATCTGTTTCTGGGCTCGTGGTGGATTACTGTCCTACCTTACTCTTTATCCTTTCTCCTTGTTTATACCTTATAATATTTCCCCAATGCACCTTATCTTATTTCTGTTTTCATTATCATTACTTTGTTTGTATATCTGTTCACTGGGCTTTTTAAGCTCAGCCGCATTTCTTTTCCTGCGGCAGGTTTTAGTAGGAAGCTGGGTTATGAGTGGAGAGTACTTTTGGACTTAGAAGACTACACTTGATAGCTATTCTGGATTAGAGATGACTAGAAGTGTTTTCATTATTAGACTTAGAATTTATTGTTGTTCGCATTGTAACCTTGTATTTCAGATTTTCCCTTTGTAACCTTGAAATTCATTTGTATTATTTAAGTCATATGCTTGTGTTTGCTTTGATATGTCACCATAACGTAATACTTCTACCCTTATCGGGTTGGGGTGTTACATGCTTCGCGGAGGTTACTCTCAGTTAGTCAACTCCCTTCTTAGAAGTTCTTGTGGTTGCTTCTTCAGTCCTTCAAACTCAAATGAGGCCGTCTGATACGGAGTTTCATAGATAGACCAGATCAATCATTGGTACGCGGGAATGAAAAAAATGATTACGGATAGTAATACGGTTAAGTTCACGATAGTCGATACGCCGCCGCATACTTCCCTCTTTCTTCTTCATACACCAACAGGAGCATCCAAAGAGAAACACTAAGGTGAACAAAGTCATACTCCATCAGCTCCTTCAATCTCTCAACTTTTATGGCACCATGGTTTCGTCAACTGAGATCAATTCAATGCCAACTCTACTTCCCAAGCAGTGGAAAATCCCAAGAGGTTCATCAGAAGACACCAGAAAATTTTGTACAACAAAACTTCTAATGCCAGAGCTTTCTAAGGGTGGATACTAACAGGTGTCAGGAGAAACTTGACAATCAAATGAGATCGGTGTATGTGCTTTCATAGCAACATTAATCTTAACAGATTTAAGCGGTTGAGAGTCATCATAACAAAAGTAGGATGAAAATAGAATTCTAAAGGTCACATATCAGATATGGTAGTCTCTGGTAGCTTATGAAGAGCCAGCCAATCCATAACTAAGAGTTACGAATATAAATATTCAGTTGAAGACTCGGTCACCCCGAGCACTCATTTATGTTAAATAGCTCGTAGCATAACTAGTAATATTAGTAGTAGATTAGTAATAATTATTATTGTGGAGTGGGTCGGGTCTTTACCCACTGTCAGCTTGCTCCACAGCCCACTAGGGGCATATTAAGTTGCAATGTCGTGTACTATATAAACCCCTCTCCACACATGGAGAGGGTTGGACCTTCACAAGCTTTAATACATTCTTCTTTCTTTTGGTTTATCTCTCTAAGGTTCCATCTCTACTTCTCTCTAAACTCCTTCATATTCGATCCATATTTAGATCCCAACTTGTGTTTATTTTCTTGTGAATAACCTACAATTGGTATCAAAGCCATGGTTAGGTTCACATAAGGGTTTATTCACAAATTCGTGGTGTTTTGGGACTAGTTTGGTTCGAATAGTTTCTTTCATAAAAATTCCATTTTGCGCCTTGTTTTGTTGGTAGAAGGTGTTTGATCTTGTACTTTCGTGCTTAGGGTTAGCATAGGTGTAGTGTTTGGTGTTTGGAATCAAAGGTTGAGGCTTTGTGTGGTTGTTTTTGGAAGATTCGAAGGTTAAAAACAAAGTGTTCTTAGTTGCGTTTTGTCTCTCGGTAACGCATTCTTAGTTGCGTTTTGTGTCTGGTGGGGTAAAGAAAAGGAGCGTTTTGTGTTTCGTCGAAGTTGTGACTTGTCTCTTTACCGGATTTGGAAAAAATGACAAAGCGTTATGATAGCGACTTGTCTGGCGTGTAGTGAGGTTGCGTTTTGTCCTTGATAGTGACAGCTCTGTCTTTTTGTGACTTAAGGTTTGTGTTTCAGAAGGTTGCGACTTGTCTGTTGCGACTTGTGTTCTCAGAAGTTGCGACTTGTCTTTTTGCGTTTTGTATACTCAGAAGTTGCGACTTGTCTGTAGCGATTTGTATCTTCAGAGGTTGCGATTTGTCTGTTGCGTTTTGTGTCAGAGTGTTGCGACTTGTGTACCTGCAAATTGAACATTGCGTTTTGTCTCATAGCTCTCAAATTACAACTTGATTGTATGCGATTTGTCTAGCTGCTATTTGACTTATTGCGACTTGATAATCCTGCGATTTGTCTTGTTGCGATTTGACTAGTGGTGTCTTGACTTCTTGCATTTTGATCAATTGAGATTTGAGTTCTCTTGAGTTAAGATTTATTGTTCTAATTTGCAAGTAACTTCTAGTTTACGGTTCGTTTCTTGGTGATTTTAGAAAGTCCCGCGAAAGATTCAATTTCTCAATTAAATCACAAGAACTGTAAAATCCTGTATACTTTGTTATCAACATGACTAGCACTGCATCAGATGACATTCAAGCAGCGGGGTCTGATACCCGTCCGCCTATGCTTGATAGGACAGACTATGAGTCGTGGGCACAGAGAATACGGCTTTATTGCTTGGGGAAAGAAAATGGGGCAAACATCCTTAAGTCCATTGATGAAGGACCATTTCAGATGGGTACTACCAGAGATGCTGTGACTACTGGGGATGATGGCACAGTCACATTTGGTATTGACAGACCTCGCACTTACAATGATCTTACTGAGGAGGAAAAGAAGAGGTATGATGCTGACATCAGAGCCTCAAATATCATCATTCAAGGTCTACCAAAGGATGTCTACAAACTCATCAACTTCAACACAGAAGCCAAGGCAGTATGGGACAATGTGAAGATGCTGTTAGCTGTGTCAGAACTTACAAAGGAAGACAGGGAATCTCAATTGTATGATGAATTTGAACATTTCAAAATGAACTCAGGAGAGAATATCACAGACTATTATGTGAGATTCCATAAGTTGGTAAATGACATGAGGATAATCAGAATGACGATGCCCAACATCCAACTTAACTCCAAATTTTTGAACAACATGACTCCAGAATGGGACAGATTTGTCACTGCTGTCAAACTGAACAAAGGTCTGAGGGACACCAACTATGAACAGCTATATGCCTATCTCCAACAACATGAGAAGCATGCTCTCTTTGATCGGGTGCTAAGAGAAAAGTTGAATCCATCAACTTCCAATGATCCACTGGCCTTTATGGCAACTGCTGTACCAAACATTCAACCATCATCCAACCAAGGATACTCTCAACTTCAATCACCATCATCTGCTATGAGTCCTCAACTTGACTCAGGCTATACTCAGACTGACAAAATGCTGGATAACCTCACCAATCAAGTATCATTACTTGTTCAACAGTTCAAAGCTTCTCTCCCTCAAACCAACAATCAGTTAAGAAATTCATCCAACCCGCGCAATCTTGCAATGGTGGAGGATGGAAAAATTGTGGTTCAAAATGTGCAAGGGAGAGCTGGAAGAAACATGGGTCGAGGTATTATGCAGAACAGAGCAGGGAATGCCAACCAGGGGCAAGGGAAACAGCTCAAGTGCTATAATTGTGGAGGTCTGGGACACATTGCCAGAAACTGCAATCAACCAAAACGTCCTCAGAACTCAAATTACTTCAAGGACAAGATGCTGTTGATGCAGGCTCAAGAGAATGGAGCGGTATTAGATGAGGAAGAATTGTTGTTTCTAGCTGGTGATGGGGGTAATACTTTTGATCCGGATGTGGATGAGCAACCTGTCCAAGATCTGGCACTCAATGATCCTAATATCTTCCAAGCTGGTGATTATGATGCATTTGACTCTGATGTGGATGAAGAACCAACTGCTCAAACTGTCTTCATAGCCAATTTATCATCCTTGGCCTCTCCATCTCGACAAGCTGGTTCTTCAAATGCTTCTATGATTTCTGAGGTACTAAGACTATATGACACATATGAAATAGTTGATAAACAAAAGTTTCCCAACGAAGTACAACAGGCAATTGTCTCTGACTCAAATAATGTTGACATGGAAAATAGCAATATGATTCCATATGAACAATATTTGATTCAAAAAAATGTGCCTGATGCACAAGATGGCGAATCTTCTGTTGATAATAATGCTTGTGTTGTTAATAACTTGTGTGCCTTAGAAAATACATGTGAAGTAGATAATGCATGTAAGAAACATGAAAGCACTATACTTGAACCACATGATGACTTGATCACTAGGCTAAACATATATGAGGAACAATTAGCTATGTATGAACAGCGCGCTAAGTTTGAGTTGAATGCACGTGAGCAGAAAATGGAAGATCAAATGTGTACTCTTCTGAAAGAATCTAGGGTAAGAGAGGAAACATTAAAACAAGAGTTAAATTCTTTGAAAAATCAGCTGGTTTTATCTGTGAAGCAATGGTATGTGCTTATTCACATACCTTTTCTTTACCAAAAACGGACCCAAAAAGACCAAAAACTAATCAAAATGCCAAAAGATATTGTGTTTTTGTGTTTTTGATTGTGCACGGAAGGATATTACAAAAATAGGACAAAATCGAGGAAAAACTAGAAAAACGAGCACGAGATATGGAAAGGATTAAAAGCCGGAGCCGGGGAGGAAATTATGGTCAAAAAGTCAACCAAAGTCCTCAAATTATCAAAGCTTGTCAAGTTCAGTCCTTGGATTTATTTTGGAAGAATGGCAGCAATGGTCCCTAGAATTCCAATAATTACATAAATGGTCCCTTAAAACCTTAAAATCCCAAATCTTTAAAACCCGGATTAATAAACAACACAACCCAACCTACTACTTAACCCATATCCAACCCTTAAAACTAGCCCAGCCCAACCAAACCTATAAACCCAGCCCACATCACCAATACCCTTAACCCGACCCAATCCCTTACCCGGTCAAGTTACTTAAAACTCAGTCAAACACACACACTCACAACACACGCGCGCAAAATTTTATCCCCAATATTTACTGTATTAAGAACCCTAATAACCATACCTCAAAATTACCTCATCCAATATTAATTACCCAATGATTAAAGGTTCTAGAAGGTACTGACAACTGCCAGGGACACGTGGGGATTGATCATTGGAGGTGCCACATCATATCTATGATCCTAGGGCTGGAAATCAAGCGTGGAGAGCAAGCTTGGATCTAAGGGTTGATATTGATTGAAGGGAGTCCCCAGAAGCTTCTGAGGAAGGCTATATATAGCCCTCTCTCACCCACGATTTGAGGCTGTTAGGTTTTAGTTAGATTTTTAGGTTTAGGAGTAGGATTAGTGTAGTTCAATTTCGTTTATTGTTGCAACTTATTTGTATTTCCTCTTCAGTTTTCAAATCTCTGTATTCAGCTTATTTTAATCTAAGTCAACTTTGGTCAATAGTTCCTGTTCATCAGCTTATTCTTAATGTAAGTGCTTATTTTGAATTTTCTGCTTATTAGATATTGCTTTTGATGTTTGATAATAGGTTAGTGATTAGTATTTCGTTGTTTCTAATTTTTCCTTATAATAGCTTAAAGTCAAATATTAAGTCAAAGTCAGCATAAGCTGATTTAACAGCTTATTTTGTTTTGAAAATTTCTTTTCTAGTTTGAAAGTAGTGAGGTGAGTCATTAGTGTTCTATTTCATAGATTAATTAGGTCTGTTATTTTAAAAAAAATTGCAAATCAGATCAGTCAAAAGGCTGTTTGGTTAATGATGTTTCATGGGTTAAAATGGGTTAATTCTAGCATTTACTATTCATATGCAGTTTCTGAATTTTGGTTTAAGCTTAATATAGGTTAAACAAAGTAGATTTCAGTATCACTTTAGAGATTTTGATTTATTAGAAGTTTTTAGTTCATAGGATTAGTTGTGGAGTCTATCCAATCCAAATAAGCTCAGTATAAGCTGAGTTAATTTGGCATATAATTTTCCCTTTTCTGAGTTCACTAGTAAGTTTACAAAAGGTTAGAATAGTTTCATTAGGAAAAATCAGGACAATAACTCCATTTGTTGTCTAAGTCTGCTGAACTGAACCTGCTGAATAGCAGCTGATCTTAGCTTATTCTGGGCTTAACCAGATAAGCTGAGACACTGATTCTTGGCATAAATATAGTTTGCATAGTGGGCTTTAGGTTTAATATCTGGAATTCTAAAATTTAGCTTATTGAAGAGCTTATTTGGGGTCTGCATTCCTGCCACTTACTCAGATAATCTGCTGCATTAGCTTTTTGTTGCTTAATTGAATCTGATCTAGGCCATAATTAAGCTAGCAATTGGCAGTAAATTTTGGGCATATTTGGATCTTAAGTAGTATGATATGTGAACTTTAAGATTCTGCTTTTGGATTTGTGAAATTAGCTTTTTCCTGGCTTTTGGAGTAGCTAAAAAAGGGCTGTTTACCCCATTTGTTTTCTTCCTAAATCTGAAACTGTTCAGCTGAATTATTGCTTATTCCTAGTGCTTATTTGATCAATTTCAGTTGTTTTAAGTTTCCAGTAGCATGATTAATCAGTTTTGAGCTTTTGATAATTTTTGGATAGCTTTTGCTTATTTTTGGCTTATTTCAAATTGCTTATTTCTACTGTTCTGCTTTATAGGGTTTAGTCAGTTCCTGAATTTATTTTTCCTAGATTAGAAATTTGATTTTAGAATTACTCAGAAATTTTCAGATTTTTCCAATTCGTTTTAATATTTTTAAATCATTTAAATAGTTTTAATTAGTTTTTAATTCATAAAAAATTATTAAAAAGTCAAAAAAATATTTTTCTTTTTCCAAAAATTTTCTTTTTTCAGTTTTAATATAGGAAAAATTAATTTGCATTTTTAGGGCTTAAATTTTAGAAAATCATTTTTAATTACGTTTTTAAAATTCGTCTCGTAACGTTTTTTAATTCAAATTTTCGTTTTTAGGTTAAAAACTTAGTTTAATTGTTCCATTAGCTTAGTTTAATTAGTTTATCTTGTTTGTTATTTTAATATTAGTAGTGTAATCCAAAATCAATCACTCTTTTCACAATTCACTTCACATATTCGACACCGAAACGAAAACTCGAATTCAACCTTCGTTGGGACACGACCCGGGGAAAACTCATACGTTGCGTTTTCCTTTGGAAATATATACTTAAAATGACAAATCAAAAAATGGCTTCGCTGCCGGGGATCACCGTAAGCTCTAAATTAATGAATTAAATGAGCTTCGGGATCAAGCCTACGAGAACTCTTTGATCTACAAAGAGAAAACAAAGAGGATTCATGACTCTAAGAATAAAAACCGCATTTTCAATGTTGGTGATCGAGTCCTCCTCTTCAATTCTCGGCTAAAGATTTTCTCGGGCAAACTCAAAACCCGCTGGTCTGGGCCATTCACCATCACTCAAGTTTTTCCATATGTAACCGTCGAGTTAGCTCAAAATGACGGTCCAAACTTTAAGGTGAATGGTCATAGGTTGAAGCACTATTTTGGAGGGGACATACCATCCATGGTTGTCCAGGATCTCCAAACTTTCCCCATAGACAAATAAATTCGGGGTTGAGTCAAGCTCATGTGACTCGGTTACCAAAAACAAGCGCTTCATGGGAGGCAACCCATGCTTATCCATCTATCTTCTTATCTATTTTCTAATAAAGTGACATGAGGAGGGCTCCCTTCTCCATTTCTTGTGTTTCGTGGTTTTTCTTGTGATGTGTCCAGGAATGCCCGATGATGAAGACTCTCGTGCTCATAGTTTCCTTCACGCTACTCGAGTTTCATCATTCATTGCTCATCCGATATCCTAAATCTTATCGTTTTACATCTATCTTTTGGCATAATTAATAAACGGCCTTAGATTTATGTAGGAGAACCCTTACCTTTAAGAAAATGAGAACAATGTCTCGTTTTAGTCTGGGGGGTAATCTTTCGATTTGATTTTTGCCTTGCATTCTTTCCGTTTACTCATGCAACCCCGTTTTTCCTCCAAAATTGAAAAAATCCAAAAAAATGAGAAAAATTTTAAAAATTTTTGCAAAAATATAATAAGTTTTGAAATTTTTGTTGACTTTTCGCTAGAGAGAGTAGGAATAAAATTCTGAATTGACCGGGCGTGTTGAGCCCTAGCTTGTTCCCTTAACCATTTATAAATCTATAAGCTCGTGCTAGTCTTTTACACAAGGAGCTATAAAATGCGAATTCTTTTTAAGAGTTTGCAAGTTCCCGTATTTGACTTTATATATGCATGGCTTGATCATAAGGCTAAGCATTCGCAGATCTTATTATTTAAGATTTTAAATTTGCGAAGAACGAGAAATGATAGAGTTGTTTATAAGTTAGATTGCTAAACGTGGAGTAGTTGGATCTCTTTAGAGCTCATCAAAGTTACTTGTGGCTTTTTGTTCCCATAAGCTTGTTTCACCCAATAATAGTAATCTAGGAATAATTAAAGCTATTTTGGTTTTGGCGATGATTAGTTTTTATTTCTTCGTTAGAGAGTCCTTGCTTATGAAAGTTGGGTACACATCAAGGTACTGTCAGTGTTATGGTGTAATAGACTATTCCATCTTGCCGGCTCGCAACCGATGTTGGGATTGTTATAAAAGCCGTAGGACTTGGGGTTTGGCAACACAAATAATTAATGAATATAATAATGTATAATAATAATCCAAAGCCATAAAAAGTTTTCTACATCTTGCCGGTTCGCAGCCGATGTTGTAGACTTCTAATAAAGGCAGAGGAAAAATTCCAAGGTCATAATAGACTATCATATCTTGCCGGCTCGCAACCGATGTTGTGATTGTTATAAAGGGCCAAGGATTAAATACGTTAATGTGCTTGAATATGTAGATAAAGTGTTATAATGCCAAACTTCGACTCCAGGGATATCCTAATAAAAGCTTCTGTCTCTGGACTCGTAGATGAGTTGTTTCGGTCGTATATAAAAGGGATATCCTCAAAATCATGTTAAATCAGAGACCTTGATGTGGACCTCATTTTTGTATGCAACGGTTTTCGAGGGAAGGTTTGGAAACTACTTAGCGTCTAAACTAGGTATCTTTATCGGACTAAAAATTATCGAAAGGAGAATTTGAAGAAATTCATTTCTCACCAAAAATAAAATAAATAGAGGAAAATAGGAGTTTGGGAACAAGAGGTAATACACAATTAGCTTTTATGAATAGTGTTGGCAATCTAACTTGTAAATAACAATGATTTCATTTTTAAGCTTAGTTTGGGGACTCGTGAAAAATCAGGAACGACGAATTTTATCAGTATGGTCACTTCTTTATGAGTCGTGTTCCCTGCTCAATGACCCTAAAAGTTATCGTTAGATAATGATTGTCGACAAAGCCGTCACTTGAATAATAAGAAAAATACAAAAATAGAATAAAAGGAAAAATGGGGAGTTTTTAGAACTTAAGATTTCTTGATCTCTTTTGAAAATTTTGCTACTTCTCAAAGTTAGTAAAAAGAGATTGGAAATTTTCGGTTTCAAAAACGTGATTTTATAACATTGCGTGAGGACACGTTAATGGCTTAGTCTGGGGGATTTTGGTATGTGCTTATTCACATACCTTTTCTTTACCAAAAACGGACCCAAAAAGACCAAAAACTAACCAAAATGCCAAAAGATATTGTGTTTTTGTGTTTTTGATTGTGCAGGGAAGGATATTACAAAAATAGGACAAAATCGAGGAAAAACCAGAAAAACGAGCACGAGATATGGAAAGGATTAAAAGCCGGAGCCGGGGAGGAAATTATGGTCAAAAAGTCAACCAAAGTCCTCAAATTATCAAAGCTTGTCAAGTTCAGCCCTTGGATTTATTTTGGAAGAATGGCAGCAATGGTCCCTAGAATTCCAACAATTACATAAATGGTCCCTTAAAACCTTAAAATCCTAAATCTTTAAAACCCGGATTAATAAACAACACAACCCAACCTACTACTTAACCCATATCCAACCCTTAAAACTAGCCCAGCCCAACCAAACCTATAAACCCAGCCCACATCACCAATACCCTTAACCCGACCCAATCCCTTACCCGGTCAAGTTACTTAAAACTCAGTCAAACACACACACTCACAACACACGCGCGCAAAATTTTATCCCCAATATTCACTGTGTTAAGAACCCTAATAACCATACCTCAAAATTACCTCATCCAATATTAATTACCCAATGATTAAAGGTTCTAGAAGGTACTGACAACTGCCAGGGACACGTGGGGATTGATCATTGGAGGTGCCACATCATATCTATGATCCTAGGGCTGGAAATCAAGCGTGGAGAGCAAGCTTGGATCTAAGGGTTGATATTGATTAAAGGGAGTCCCCAGAAGCTTCTGAGGAAGGCTATATATAGCCCTCTCTCACCCACGATTTGAGGCTGTTAGGTTTTAGTTAGATTTTTAGGTTTAGGAGTAGGATTAGTGTAGTTCAATTTCGTTTATTGTTGCAACTTATTTTTATTTCCTCTTCAGTTTTCAAATCTCTGTATTCAGCTTATTTTAATCTAAGTCAACTTTGGTCAATAGTTCATGTTCATCAGCTTATTCTTAATGTAAGTGCTTATTTTGAATTTTCTGCTTATTAGATATTGCTTTTGATGTTTGATAATAGGTTAGTGATTAGTATTTTGTTGTTTCTAATTTTTCCTTATAATAGCTTAAAGTCAAATATTAAGTCAAAGTCAGCATAAGCTGATTTAACAGCTTATTTTGTTTTGAAAATTTCTTTTCTAGTTTGAAAGTAGTGAGGTGAGTCATTAGTGTTCTATTTCATAGATTAATTAGGTCTGTTATTTTAAAAAAAATTGCAAATCAGATCAGTCAAAAGGCTATTTGGTTAATGATGTTTTATGGGTTAAAATGGGTTAATTCTAGCATTTACTATTCATATGCAGTTTCTGAATTTTGGTTTAAGCTTAATATAGGTTAAACAAAGTAGATTTCAGTATCACTTTAGAGATTTTGATTTATTAGAAGTTTTTAGTTCATAGGATTAGTTGTGGAGTCTATCCAATCCAAATAAGCTCAGTATAAGCTGAGTTAATTTGGCTTATAATTTTCCCTTTTCTGAGTTCACTAGTAAGTTTACAAAAGGTTAGAATAGTTTCATTAGGAAAAATCAGGACAATAACTCCATTTGTTGTCTAAGTCTGCTGAACTGAACCTGCTGAATAGCAGCTGATCTTAGCTTATTCTGGGCTTAACCAGATAAGCTGAGACCCTGATTCTTGGCATAAATATAGTTTGCATGGTGGGCTTTAGGTTTAATATCTGGTATTCTAAAATTTAGCTTATTGAAGAGCTTATTTGGGGTCTGCATTCCTGCCACTTACTCAGATAATCTGCTGCATTAGCTTTTTGTTGCTTAATTGAATCTGATCTAGGCCATAATTAAGCTAGCAATTGGCAGTAAATTTTGGGCATATTTGGATCTTAAGTAGTATGATATGTGATCTTTAAGATTCTGCTTTTGGATTTGTGAAATTAGCTTTTTCCTGGCATTTGGAGTAGCTAAAAAAGGGCTGTTCACCCCATTTGTTTTCTTCCTAAATCTGAAACTGTTCAGCTGAATTATTGCTTATTCCTAGTGCTTATTTGATCAATTTCAGTTGTTTTAAGTTTCCAGTAGCATGATTAATCAGTTTTGAGCTTTTGATAATTTTTGGATAGCTTTTGCTTATTTTTGGCTTATTTCAAATTGCTTATTTCCACTGTTCTGCTTTATAGGGTTTAGTCTGTTCCTGAATTTATTTTTCCTAGATTAGAAATTTGATTTTAGAATTACTCAGAAATTTTCAGATTTTTCCAATTCGTTTTAATATTTTTAAATCATTTAAATAGTTTTAATTAGTTTTTAATTCATAAAAAATTATTAAAAAGTCAAAAAAATATTTTTCTTTTTCCAAAAATTTTATTTTTTCAGTTTTAATATAGGAAAAATTAATTTGCATTTTTAGGGCTTAAATTTTAGAAAATCATTTTTAATTACGTTTTTAAAATTCGTCGCGTAACGTTTTTTAATTCAAATTTTCGTTTTTAGGTTAAATACTTAGTTTAATTGTTCCATTAGCTTAGTTTAATTAGTTTATCTTGTTTGTTATTTTAATATTAGTAGTGTAATCCAAAATCAATCACTCTTTTCACAATTCACTTCACATATTCGACACCGAAACGAAAACTCGAATTCAACCTTCGTTGGGACACGACCCGGGGAAAACTCATACGTTGCGTTTTCCTTTGGAAATATATACTTAAAACGACAAATCAAAAAATGGCGCCGCTGCCGGGGATCACCGTAAGCTCTAAATTAATGAATTAAATGAGCTTCGGGATCAAGCCTACGAGAACTCTTTGATCTACAAAGAGAAAACAAAGAGGATTCATGACTCTAAGATTAAAAACCGCATTTTCAATGTTGGTGATCGAGTCCTCCTCTTCAATTCTCGGCTAAAGATTTTCTCGGGCAAACTCAAAACCCGCTGGTCTGGGCCATTCACCATCACTCAAGTTTTTCCATATGTAACCGTCGAGTTAGCTCAAAATGACGGTCCAAACTTTAAGGTGAATGGTCATAGGTTGAAGCACTATTTTGGAGGGGACATACCATCCATGGTTGTCCAGGATCTCCAAACTTTCCCCATAGACAAATAAATTCGGGGTCGAGTCAAGCTCATGTGACTCGGTTACCAAAAACAAGCGCCTCATGGGAGGCAACCCATGCTTATCCATCTATCTTCTTATCTATTTTCTAATAAAGTGACATGAGGAGGGCTCCCTTCTCCATTTCTTGTGTTTCGTGGTTTTTCTTGTGATGCATCCAGGAATGCCCGATGATGAAGACTCTCGTGCTCGTAGTTTCCTTCACGCTACTCGAGTTTCATCATTCATTGCTCATCCGATATCCTAAATCTTATCGTTTTACATCTATCTTTTGGCATAATTAATAAACGGCCTTAGATTTATGTAGGAGAACCCTTACCTTTAAGACATTGAGGACAATTTCTCGTTTTAGTCTGGGGGGGGGGGGTAATCTTTCGATTTGATTTTTGCCTTGCATTCTTTGCTGTTTACTCATGCAACCCCGTTTTTCCTCCAAAATTGAAAAAATCCAAAAAAATGAGAAAAATTTTAAAAATTTTTGCAAAAATATAATAAGTTTTGAAATTTTTGTTGACTTTCCGCTGGAGAGAGTAGGAATAAAATTCTGACTTGACCGGGCGTGTTGAGCCCTAGCTTGTTCCCTTAACCATTTATAAATCTATAAGCTCATCCTAGTCTTTTACACAAGGAGCTATAAAATGCGAATTCTTTTTAAGAGTTTGCAAGTTCCCGTATTTGACTTTATATACGCATGGCTTGATTATAAGGCTAAGCATTCGCAGATCTTATTATTTAAGATTTTAAATTTGCGAAGAACGAGAAATGATAGAGTTGTTTATAAGTTAGATTGTTAAACGTGGAGTAGTTGGATCTCTTTAGAGCTCATCAAAGTTACTTGTGGCTTTTTGTTCCCATAAGCTTGTTTCACCCAATAATAGTAATCTAGGAATAATTAAAGCTATTTTGGTTTTGGCGATGATTAGTTTTTATTTCTTCGTTAGAGAGTCCTTGCTTATGAAAGTTGGGTACACATCAAGGTACTGTCAGTGTTACGGTGTAATAGACTATTCCATCTTGCCGGCTCGCAACCGATGTTGGGATTGTTATAAAAGCCGTAGGACTTGGGGTTTGGCAACACAAATAATTAATGAATATAATAATGTATAATAATAATCCAAAGCCATAAAAAGTTTTCTACATCTTGCCGGTTCGCAGCCGATGTTGTAGACTTCTAATAAAGGCAGAGGAAAAATTCCAAGGTCATAATAGACTATCATATCTTGCCGGCTCGCAACCGATGTTGTGATTGTTATAAAGGGCCAAGGATTAAATACGTTAATGTGCTTGAATATGTAGATAAAGTGTTATAATGCCAAACTTCGACTCCGGGGATATCCTAATAAAAGCTTCTGTCTCTGGACTCGTAGATGAGTTGTTTCGGTCGTATATAAAAGGGATATCCTCAAAATCATGTTAAATCAGAGACCTTGATGTGGACCTCATTTTTGTATGCAACGGTTTTCGAGGGAAGGTTTGGAAACTACTTAGCGTCTAAACTAGGTATCTTTATCGGACTAAAAATTATCGAAACGAGAATTTGAAGAAATTCATTTCTCACCAAAAATAAAATAAATAGAGGAAAATAGGAGTTTGGGAACAAGAGGTAATACACAATTAGCTTTTATGAGTAGTGTTGGCAATCTAACTTGTAAATAACAATGATTTCATTTTTAAGCTTAGTTTGGGGACTCGTGAAAAATCAGGAACGACGAATTTTATCAGTATGGTCACTTCTTTATGAGTCATGTTCCCTGCTCAATGACCCTAAAAGTTATCGTTAGATAATGATTGTCGACAAAGCCGTCACTTGAATAATAAGAAAAATACAAAAATAGAATAAAAGGAAAAATGGGGAGTTTTTAGAACTTAAGATTTCTTGATCTCTTTTGAAAATTTTGCTACTTCTCAAAGTTAGTAAAAAGAGATTGGAAATTTTCGGTTTCAAAAACGTGATTTTATAACATTGCGTGAGGACACGTTAATGGCTTAGTCTGGGGGATTTTGGTATGTGCTTATTCACATACCTTTTCTTTACCAAAAACGGACCCAAAAAGACCAAAAACTAACCAAAATGCCAAAAGATATTGTGTTTTTGTGTTTTTGATTGTGCAGGGAAGGATATTACAAAAATAGGACAAAATCGAGGAAAAACCAGAAAAACGAGCACGAGATATGGAAAGGATTAAAAGCCGGAGCCGGGGAGGAAATTATGGTCAAAAAGTCAACCAAAGTCCTCAAATTATCAAAGCTTGTCAAGTTCAGCCCTTGGATTTATTTTGGAAGAATGGCAGCAATGGTCCCTAGAATTCCAACAATTACATAAATGGTCCCTTAAAACCTTAAAATCCTAAATCTTTAAAACCCGGATTAATAAACAACACAACCCAACCTACTACTTAACCCATATCCAACCCTTAAAACTAGCCCAGCCCAACCAAACCTATAAACCCAGCCCACATCACCAATACCCTTAACCCGACCCAATCCCTTACCCGGTCAAGTTACTTAAAACTCAGTCAAACACACACACTCACAACACACAGCGCGCAAAATTTTATCCCCAATATTCACTGTGTTAAGAACCCTAATAACCATACCTCAAAATTACCTCATCCAATATTAATTACCCAATGATTAAAGGTTCTAGAAGGTACTGACAACTGCCAGGGACACGTGGGGATTGATCATTGGAGGTGCCACATCATATCTATGATCCTAGGGCTGGAAATCAAGCGTGGAGAGCAAGCTTGGATCTAAGGGTTGATATTGATTGAAGGGAGTCCCCAGAAGCTTCTGAGGAAGGCTATATATAGCCCTCTCTCACCCACGATTTGAGGCTGTTAGGTTTTAGTTAGATTTTTAGGTTTAGGAGTAGGATTAGTGTAGTTCAATTTCGTTTATTGTTGCAACTTATTTGTATTTCCTCTTCAGTTTTCAAATCTCTGTATTCAGCTTATTTTAATCTAAGTCAACTTTGGTCAATAGTTCCTGTTCATCAGCTTATTCTTAATGTAAGTGCTTATTTTGAATTTTCTGCTTATTAGATATTGCTTTTGATGTTTGATAATAGGTTAGTGATTAGTATTTTGTTGTTTCTAATTTTTCCTTATAATAGCTTAAAGTCAAATATTAAGTCAAAGTCAGTATAAGCTGATTTAATAGCTTATTTTGTTTTGAAAATTTCTTTTCTAGTTTGAAAGTAGTGAGGTGAGTCATTAGTGTTCTATTTCATAGATTAATTAGGTCTGTTATTTTAAAAAAAAATTGCAAATCAGATCAGTCAAAAGGCTATTTGGTTAATGATGTTTCATGGGTTAAAATGGGTTAATTCTAGCATTTACTATTCATATGCAGTTTCTGAATTTTGGTTTAAGCTTAATATAGGTTAAACAAAGTAGATTTCAGTATCACTTTAGAGATTTTGATTTATTAGAAGTTTTTAGTTCATAGGATTAGTTGTGGAGTCTATCCAATCCAAATAAGCTCAGTATAAGCTGAGTTAATTTGGCTATAATTTTCCCTTTTCTGAGTTCACTAGTAAGTTTACAAAAGGTTAGAATAGTTTCATTAGGAAAAATCAGGACAATAACTCCATTTGTTGTCTAAGTCTGCTGAACTGAACCTGCTGAATAGCAGCTGATCTTAGCTTATTCTGGGCTTAACCAGATAAGCTGAGACCCTGATTCTTGGCATAAATATAGTTTACATAGTGGGCTTTAGGTTTAATATCTGGTATTCTAAAATTTAGCTTATTGAAGAGCTTATTTGGGGTCTGCATTCCTGCCACTTACTCAGATAATCTGCTGCATTAGCTTTTTGTTGCTTAATTGAATCTGATCTAGGCCATAATTAAGCTAGCAATTGGCAGTAAATTTTGGGCATATTTGGATCTTAAGTAGTATGATATGTGAACTTTAAGATTATGCTTTTGGATTTGTGAAATTAGCTTTTTCCTGGCTTTTGGAGTAGCTAAAAAAGGGCTGTTCACCCCATTTGTTTTCTTCCTAAGTCTGAAACTGTTCAGCTGAATTATTGCTTATTCCTAGTGCTTATTTGATCAATTTCAGTTGTTTTAAGTTTCCAGTAGCATAATTAATCAGTTTTGAGCTTTTGATAATTTTTGGATAGCTTTTGCTTATTTTTGGCTTATTTCAAATTGCTTATTTCCACTGTTCTGCTTTATAGGGTTTAGTCAGTTCCTGAATTTATTTTTCCTAGATTAGAAATTTGATTTTAGAATTACTCAGAAATTTTCAGATTTTTCCAATTCGTTTTAATATTTTTAAATCATTTAAATAGTTTTAATTAGTTTTTAATTCATAAAAAATTATTAAAAAGTCAAAAAAATATTTTTCTTTTTCCAAAAATTTTCTTTTTTCAGTTTTAATATAGGAAAAATTAATTTGCATTTTTAGGGCTTAAATTTTAGAAAATCATTTTTAATTACGTTTTTAAAATTCGTCGCGTAACGTTTTTTAATTCAAATTTTCGTTTTTAGGTTAAATACTTAGTTTAATTGTTCCATTAGCTTAGTTTAATTAGTTTATCTTGTTTGTTATTTTAATATTAGTAGTGTAGTCCAAAATCAATCACTCTTTTCACAATTCACTTCACATATTCGACACCGAGACGAAAACTCGAATTCAACCTTCGTTGGGACACGACCCGGGGAAAACTCATACGTTGCGTTTTCCTTTGGAAATATATACTTAAAACGACAAATCAAGCAACAACAGGATGCTCAAAATTGCATAAGAATACTAAAGCTAGAATTCAAAGAAAAAGAAAATGAACTCTTAAATGATTTTTCTAGACTCAAAACCTTAAAGAATAAACTTGAGGATAAGTTGTACACACAAGACCAAACCAGACAAACTGCCCAAATGATGTATAAGCACAGAAAGTTAAGTGACAAGCATAGTGAAAGCAATGTAGGTGAATCTAAATTAGCTATTCATGAGATTGCTAAGGTAGCCCAACCTGCATTAAATGATGCCAATGTGATGTTTATGCCCAATCATGAACCACCTGAGGTTGTATCCTTGAATGAAGCTGATGAGATAGAAATGCGAAAGAGAGAAAGAATGAATGAGAAAATGAAGGATCCTGAATGCATAGCCCACCGAGTAATAATCAAACCCCATGATTATTATGAGGAAAATCGTTTGACTGTGTTTGTACCTCAAAAGAAGTTAACACCTGAACAGATATTTTGGACACAAGACATGAAAAAAATAAAAGAAGAAAAACTTAAAGCCAATACCCCACTCATTAGGAAAGTTGCGTCCATTACGGTGTATCCTCCCAATACACCTAGACATTTGGTTCCTCTATCTCTTCCCACAGAAAGCAAAACTCTAATTAGCTTATACGTGCTTTGGCAACTGTTTGCGGATTTTGATAATACATGTAAGAAGAGAATCACACCAACTGGAATTAATGAGGGGGAAAGGTGTTTTGAACATGCTAAAATGTGTTACTTTACTGAGATCATGCCATTATTTAAACAACTGAAAGAGCATTTTGAAGCAATGCAAACAGCCCTTAACACAGAAATAAAGGAAATGGAAAAGGTGTTTAAAGATATGGAAAATGAGGTAACTGAATATGAAATAGAACTTAAGAGCCGTGAGATTGAAAGGAAAAACATACTCATTACTAATGAAAATTTGATTGCAAGATGTATTGCACAAGATGTATTTTTTACTGCTACTGATTCTGCATTATCTGCTTGTCAATATCATGAGGATGCTATGGCTTTAAATGTTACCCAGAATCGTGTTGTGGAGCTTGAGGGGGAGAATTTGAAACTGCTTGAAAAAATTCAAAATGATGACCATGATAACATGGTCAAACGTTTTTCTAAACTTGAGGTTGATTATCTTAACTTACAATTAAAATATCAACACTTAGAAGAAAGATATAAACTATCAAATGCCAAGACATCTTCGGATGCTCCTGAGTTTGATACGTATTTTGAATTAAGCAAACGGGATGAGAAAATTCAAGCTCACACGAACACGATTCGACTGTTGAGGGCTCAAATTGCCCAATTGAAGTCCAACAAGTGTGATGTGTATGGCACCAATAAACCTTCGTCTTCAGATTCTCAAAATTTTCAATTTCAAAACACCATAAACAAGTTACATTATGAAAATGAGTGTTTTCGAGAAGAAAATTCTAAGATTAAACAGCACTACAAAGAGTTATATGACTCAATTAAAGTTACAAGAAATAGTCATAATGAAAAGATAACTTCTTTGTTAAATGAGATAGAGAATCTTAAGACTCAGGTGAAAGGAAAAATGCCAAGTACATCTTGTAATTGTGTTTCATCAAAGGTCTTTGCTTGTAAAATATATGATGTTGATGTGGGGCCTATTCCATTTCCCATGAGAAACAACAGACTTATCCATCAAATGTATCTCAGTCACCTTAGGGATGGACTTGACACTCTTCGTGAGGTTGTGGAAGAAGACAGAATAGGAAAACCACTTGATAAGGCAGTAGGTTATGCCTGTGTCTTCACAAAAAGGATCCAGGAACAGTTAGAATATGCCATTAGCACGGGTCCTAGGTCTAGCAACCAAAGAGATAGATTAGGTGTCTCATCATCCACTATTAAAAACAAGCATGTATCCTTTGATTTACCATCCAGAACATCAGAACCCAGCACTTCAATATCAGGAAAGCATGAGTTAGTAAAGCAAACTAATGTTCCCATTATTACTTCTACAGGAGTAAAAAGTGACACTCAAGTTAGCGGGTTAAAACCTAAAGGCAATGCAAGGAATGATAGGACAGCGCCGGCTAAGACTGATCACAAGAAAAGAGTAGAAGCCCAATCTAGGAACAATAAGTTTGTAACGACTAGATTGAATCGTGTTGATTCTAGTATCAAAAGTACTGTAATTAATTCGAATTCTAATACGGTCTGTAAAACATGTGACGAATGCTTAATTTCTGTTAATCTTGATGAATGTGTTGTGTCGTCTCTGATATCTCATGCACCACCCCATGTTAAGCATGTTAGGAAAACTGAAAGAAATATGAAAATTTGGAAAGCAACAGGAAAAATCTTCACTAATGTTGGGTATCAATGGAGACCCACTGGAAGGAAATTCAGTTTAGGAAATAAGAATCCATTACCTAAGTTGAATAAACATAAGATTGTGAGGGTTAAAGAATGGAGACCAACTGGTCGAATCCTTCCATTAGGAACACACTGCCTTTCTAATATGTCTTCTGATAACTCTAGGGTAGTTTCCCCTGTAGAGGCATCAGTATTAGAAATGATTGCTGCTCCTAAACTTGTGTGTGCTAACCAAAAGGACCCCAATTTCAAGTGGGGATCCACATATTTCAGTTATCCATTGTTGTCTGGTTTCAAATGCAGGTCGTACAAATCGTCCTTTGGTATTTGGACTCAGGCTGCTCAAAACATATGACTGGGGATCGCTCACGGCTTAAGAACTTTGTGAAAAAGTTTATCGGGACAATTAGATTCGGGAACGACCACTTTGGTGCGATTATGGGTTATGGAGATTATGTGTTCGGTGACAGTGTAATCTCACGGGTTTACTATGTGGAAGGATTAGGGCACAATTTGTTTTCTGTGGGTCAATTTTGTGACTCAGATCTGGAAGTGGCTTTCAGAAAACACACATGTTTCGTCAGGGAATTGGATGGTGTAGATCTTCTCAAGGGTAGTCGGGGTACAAACCTATACACCATATCTATTGAAGAAATGTTGAAGTCCTCTCCAATTTTCTTGCTTTCAAAAGCCTCTAAAACAAAATCATGGTTGTGGCATCGTCGTTTGAACCACCTGAACTTCGGTACCATCAATAATCTTTCCCGCAAAGATCTTGTTAGAGGAATGACCAGATTAAAATATGAGAAAGATCATCTCTGCTCTGCATGTCAACTGGGCAAAAGCAAGAAACAAACCCACAAACCTAAAACCGTCAACACCAACTTGGAAGTTCTTCATACCCTCCACATGGATCTGTGCGGTCCAATGAGAGTACAAAGCATAAATGGAAAGAAATATGTTCTGGTGATAGTAGATGATTACTCTCGGTTCACATGGGTGAAGTTTTTGAGAACCAAGGATGAGACTCCAGAGGTGATCATTAAACTGATAAAACAGCGGCAAGTAAGGCTTAACAAGACTGTCAGAATCATCCGCATTGATAATGGAACTGAGTTTGTCAATCAACAACTCAGAAAATTTTATGAAAATATTGGCATCACACATCAGAAAAGTATACCTCGCACTCCTCAGCAGAACGGAGTAGTTGAACGACGGAACCGTACTCTGGTAGAAGCTGCAAGAACCATGCTTATATTTTCAAAGGCACCGATGTTTCTCTGGGCAGAGGCTATTGCAACTGCATGCTACACCCAAAACCGATCTCTGATTCATCCCATTCATGAAAAGACTCCCTATGAGTTAATTCATAACAAGAAACCAGATCTCTCATTTCTTCGTGTGTTTGGTGCACTTTGCTATCCAACTAATGACAGTCAAGACTTGGGAAAGTTAAAAGCTAAAGCAGACGTAGGTATTTTTGTTGGATACGCACCAGACCGTAAAAGGTACAGAATCTACAATAAGAAAACCCGACAAATCATGGAAACCATCCATGTCACGTTCGACGAGCTAAGTGAGCAATTTGCTTCAGGACAAACCAGTTCTGGACCCGATCCTACACTTTTGACACCTGGACCAATTAGTTTAGGGCTTGTACAGAATCCCACGCCTGCAGAGTCTTTCATTCCACCAACGAGTGAGGAGTTGAAGAAGTTATTTGATTCAATGTTTGACGAATATTTTGAGCCAACAGATGTAACAACTTCAAATGGTGCAGCCGTTCTTCTTATTATTGAGGCTAATGTTCCGTAAGGTTCTGAAGACCCATCAGCATCAGTCTCAATCAATATCAATGCCCCAGCTACAAGTCAATCACCCTCATCATCAAACACTCAATCCTCTCCGGTGCAACAAGAATCTGCAGATGATCGTTCTTTAGAAGTTAATCCGTTTGCTCCTACAGATGATGTTCCTTTTGAGAATATATTTGCTCCTGAACCCTCAACAGACACGTCCTCTGTCGAAGAACACAGTACGGCAACATCAGTTCAAAACCCTCAACCTCATGACCATCTCAGAAAATGGACCAACGATCACCCAATTGACAACATCATAGGCAATCCCTCTCGTCCTGTATCCACTCGTAAACAACTAGCTACAGATGCACTGTGGTGTTTCTTCAATTCCGTTCTGTCTAAAGTTGAACCAAAAGATGCCAAAGAAGCAATGACCAAAGACTGCTGGTTCGAGGCCATGCAAGATGAAATTCACGAATTTGATCGACTTGAAGTATGGGAGTTGGTGCCTCCTCCAGAGTGTGCTATGATTATTGCTCTCAAGTAGATTTTCAAGGTGAAACTTGATGAGCATGGTGATGTTTTAAAGAACAAGGCACGGTTAGTTGCAAAAGGATACAGACAAGAAGAGGGCATTGATTTTGAAGAATCATTTGCTCCAGTTGCTAGAATTGAAGCTATTAGAATCTTCCTGGCCAATGCTGCAAGTCGGAATATGATAGTCTACCAAATGGATGTCAAAAAGCTTTCCTGAATGGTGACTTAAAGGAAGAAGTATACGTGAGTCAACCTGAAGGATTTGTGAACGCTGAACATCCAACTCATGTTTACCGCTTGAATAAGGCCCTTTACGGGTTGAAGCAGGCACCTAGGGCATGGTATGATACATTGTCCAAGTTTCTTCTAGCAAATGGATTCTCAAAGGGTGCTGTTGATCCAACATTATTCACAAGGAAGTCAAGAAAACATCTACTACATGTTCAGATTTATGTAGATGATATCATATTTGCTTCATCTGATCCTAGTGAATGTGATAGATATTCAAAGGAGATGAGTTCCAAGTTTCAAATGTCAATGATGGGACAAATGTCGTTCTTCCTAGGATTACAAGTATCTCAAAGTTCCGGAGGCATATTCATCAATCAGTCCAAATACGCACACGAGATCTTGAAAAAGTTTGGATTTGATTCAAGTGAGCCAGTTGACACTCCCATGGTAGACAGAACAAAGCTAGATGAAGACCCTTCAGGGATTCCAGTTGATCAAACAAAATACAGAAGCATGATTGGATCCTTAATGTACATTACTGCAAGTAGACCAGATCTTCTATTTGCTGTTTGCATGTGTGCGAGATATCAATCCAAGCCTACCAAAAAGCATCTAGAGGCAGTAAAAAGGGTTTTCAGGTATCTTCAAGGTACAGTCCATATGGGTCTCTGATGCGTGGTTTTGCGACCTTACAACAGGTTTTACCTCTCGAGGGATCTCAAGAGGCTTACAACCCCACCAGGCAGTGTACCTGACCGATGTAGTAGAGTGTAGTGGTAATTACGGGGGATTGATCGTTCTCCACAGGGAATAGTGTCGTTAGGATTGAAAAACTACTCTAATAGGTCTAGGGGTGAGAGAAGATTCTTTTTATGTTTTTATATTTTTATGAAAGCAAGTAAAATCTCGGGTTTGAAAGAGTGGGCGGAATTAGTTGCTAATCAACTAACCCAAATAACTACGAATGAAAATAAAATAAAATAACTGAAAATGAAAAGGTGGTAAAACTTATGTGGAGAGAAATGTGTTTACTTAGATTTCCTTACTCCCTAACTATCTTTTACCGGTTGATTAGTGTATATTAATCGCGTGGATGACGGGTGTATTCCTTAATACCAATCGTGGGGTGGCTTACGTACTTCCCCAACTCTACAAGCTCCTACTTCACTCCTATGTCGAGCCGGCTAGGAAGCTCCTAACATGGGATCACTAGAATTCGCTTGTGCATTAAATACAACCATAAAAACCTTAGTACGCATTGGTTCATGTTTCTTAAGACGTTCAAGCAAGTTACCGAATAGGAGGTTAGCCAGTTTTCTTAAGCCTAACATAGATAAACAATCATCCAATACAACTAATAACACACTAATAACCAATAATCAATAGCTAGGTTTCATTAGATCTAAGCAAACACAAGATAAATCTAGCCTAGCATGTTAATCAAAAGACAAGAACGAGACATAATCAAACAACACATAGACATATTGAATGATTAAACGATTACTTATCTTCAATTAAACATGGGAGATCCAAGGGTATGAAAACCCTTAAAAATGGCAGAAATTCGTCTTAGGGTTTCTCCTCCAAAGTTACACACAATAAGTTCCACACTAATGACAAAAAATTGCAAAACTATATATAGAGTTTAAGGGCTGACGGCGTCACGTTGTAGATCCTGACGCCGTCACCTCGCCGCTTTTAGGGTTCCCGGATGGCCTTCCTGACGCCGTCCCTCTTTAGACCTCCAAAATCCGCTCTGGCTTATCAAGGCTTGACGCCGTCAGATTTTTCATGCAAAATTCTCTGGCTTATCATGAGTAATTTTCATATCCACCACTTTTGCCAAGCCATGACGCCGTCTGGACCAATCCCTGACGCCGTCAAAGGTACTTTCCAGCATAATTTTGAGACTTTGTCGTTTTCTTCACTTTTATGCTCCAAAAACGTCCAAAATGCTTCCTTTTCCAGATTTCTTCTCCAAAGTACCTAAAATGACAAAAGGAACGATTTAGGGCAATATTTGATCAAATAAATACGATTTAGGGCTTAAATGACCCCCTAAAAGCGGTACACTTTTCGCTTCATCAGTCTCTGGTACTCTAAGGACACGGCCATGGAGTTAACGGCTTATGCTGATGCTGATCATGCGGGGTGTCAAGACACCCGTCGAAGTACTTCAGGAGGAGCTCAGTTTTTGGGGGAAAAGTTGGTTAGTTGGTCTTCTAAGAAGCAAATGAGCACGTCCATATCTTCTACTGAGGCAGAATACATTGCTATGTCGGCCTGTTGTGCACAAATTCTATGGATGCGGTCACAACTCTCAGACTATGGATTCTCATACAACAAAATTCCTCTATATTGTGACAACAAAAGCGCCATTGCTCTTTGTTGCAACAATGTCCAGCACTCCAGGTCAAAGCACATCGACATCAGGCATCACTTCATCAGGGAACAGGTTGAAAAGGGAATTGTGGAGCTGTATTTTGTGAGGACAGAGTTTCAGCTAGCAGACATCTTCACCAAGGCGCTCCCAAGAGAAAGGTTTCAGTTTATTCTCCCGCGTCTTGGAATGAAGAGCTTGACACCTGAAACCCTCAAGTGTCTTCAGGATGAAAAGGAGGAGTAAAGGGTTATCTTCTCATATCCTTGTATATATTTGTATATATCTTTAAAACAAAAAAAAGAAAATAGAAAAATATAAAACCTATAAAAAACCATAAAAATTGAAAAAAAAATCAGAAAATACCAAAAATAGTCTCATCTAGGCATGTCTTCTGTTTATCGATAACATTTACGGACCTAGAAATGTCATTCAATAATGACACGGGTCTTTAAATGAAGCTCGAGCAGAAGTTATACTAATTGGTTAAAACATGTCTTAATGGCTTGCAGTTACTTCATACTGCAACCCGTGCTATTCCATTGAGGAAAACACGTCGTCAAAAAGACGGTTGTTCCTCCAAACTGGGTGATGTTCACCTGGGCATGGATTACGTTATATCCATGTTTTTTCGATCTGATGTACGCTTCAGTGCATCATTTCGTGTAAAAGAAGAGAAATCTTCTTTATATCATAAACTCTCCAGTTCTATGATTCTTTAGGAGAGTTTTTGATGTTTCACAAGGTGGTAAATTGGACTTAAATTTTCACAAATACTTCTCGTTCAATTGAATGACTACAGCTCTTTAAATAGAAAATGGGTCATTATTTGAGGGGGAGAGTCTTTGTTCAAAAAAAAATTTTACACCTTTTTCTAAACATTGTGCAACATCAGCAGTGACACTCTCTCTTGGTTTGAGGGGGAGTATTGTATACTCCATTATCAGAAAACATTAAATCAGACACATTTTCTCCCACATTTTTCTAACTTATTTAAATCAATTGGGATCACAAATCTCAAATGGTTTGAAAATTTTGATCGGGGGAGAGAATGTGATTTAAATATGAAATCTGATAAAATGTGATGTTTTGGACTCAAATGTTAGGCTCTCCCATATGTGCTAAACTCTTTCGTATATCGATGCACATATTGAGGGGGAGCGAATGGACAAAAAGGATTTGGCTTAGCATGAGATCGTGACTCAGACTTAACCAATGAATTGACGAAACCTATACTGTCATTGATCGAAAGGACATATCCTGGCCGGGTAATAATTTCAAGTTGGTCTAACCAGTGATGTAAGCGTGTCTCGAAAAGGATGTGTCTGAGTAGAGTGTACCGTTTCGAGAAACTTTCTGTTGACTTGACCAGGCCGGGTAATAATTTCAAGCTAGTCTAACTAGTGATGTAAGCGTGTCTCGAATCGATCATGTTCACTGAAAGTGGATCAATTCAAAAAGTGCAAGCTCTACCCAACATGTGCAAATTTATAAAACAATCATCCGAGCACATGTTGAGGGGGAGCATTTGAAATATATAAAACTCTCAAAGTGTTAGCAAAATGTGTTTCATAATCATGAACACTTTGAGAGATTTTTCAAGGATTTTGGTAAATGGCAACATAGGATAGTCATGAAGTTATAAGGTGGCTAAGGTTAGGAAAACTGTCCTATGATCCGCCAGAGCCGGAGGGATCTACCCAAGGACAATACCAAATAGTTAGTATTAGAAAGTCCTTAGGTATGATATGAAAAAAGGAGTAATATGAGAAAGGAGAAAGAAGGGGTTGAAGAATTAAAAAGAAATGAAATGAGAAAGGGTGAAAAGAAATAGCCCTCCAATTATTCAACCTTAGGGCAGAAACCGGGTTCAATTCATATGCTACTGGTGGTTACTAAGGTGACACCGGTATTGAAGACAAGACGTCATGGACCCAGTGACGCACTGCACTAAACCTTCTAAACCACTCAGGTTCTCTTAAAAGGACTTGTTTCATTCTCACGGGGAACCCTGCATAATCTATTGACCGCTCATTACGAGTTGTGTTGATATTGAAACAGGAGACACCGCTCCAGTCTTCGACTACCAAAAATGCACTTTTCGAGTCTAGAGCCACGAGATTCATCATAAGATCTCTTAGGGACACGAATTACTCCTACTCTGGTTGTTCACCATTAAGGACACCAGGTGTAACTTTATGAGTCCTACGTAGATCTTAGCAATATGCCAGAACATTTATGAGAGAAGTTACAAATGTAACTCTCAATGATTGAATGGAAATTCCTGCCAGGGTCAACATCAAACAGCCCTGAAAGCTGGTCACTTCGGTAATTCCTCGTGGATTACGCTTAGTGGTCACGGCGGTTTCAAACGGTCTACAGTCGTGGAGTGAACTCCAGCGACTCACCTAATCGTTGATGTACTACGGTACAATCTTAAAAAACCCTCTGTGGGTTTTCGAGTAGGAACGGTCTTGGTAAGGATTAGAGAAAGTCTTCACATTATGCTGTTGACGATTTCGAAGTCCAAACCTGTAAGTACCGGTCGATTTGTTGCTAACTGTCATATGCAGGAACTTCTGGCGATTGTAGCTGTGGAATGCTGTAGCTGGTTGCTGGTATAGCTGGTTGCAGACAAGTTGCCAATCCTCGACCACATGTTCACACTACATCAACAATGCAAATCAACAAAGTCATGATCAACCAAAAGACCTTTAACACGGCTTCTGCAAACTCTGATGCTGATGATCATGACACCCCATAGTGTGAGCATGTCGGCTCAAAATATATTTCATCACATGGAGACATACTGATAAGAGATGACTGGAAAACATATGTTGGGTGATTATCACGAAGAAGATTTAAAATCACCCAAGACAAACAACAGTCATCAAAAGAACACTGCTGAAGGCACAATGACTAATGAAACCGAAGAATCAATGTCTACAAGCTACGGAGTCAAGATTCATGAAAAGAGTGCTTGAAGTCTGAACATTGTTTTTGGGGTGACCTCCCTTAGGGGGAGATTGTTAGGAATATAAATATTCAGTTGAAGACTCGGTCACCCCGAGCACTCATTTATGTTAAATAGCTCATAGCATAACTAGTAATATTAGTAGTAGATTAGTTATAATTATTATTGTGGAGTGGGTCGGGTCTTTACCCACTGTCAGCTTGCTCCACAGCCCACTAGGGGCATATTAAGTTGCAATGTCGTGTACTATATAAACCCCTCTCCACACATGGAGAGGTGATGCGTGGGTTTTGCAACCTTACAACAGGTTTTACCTCTCGAGGGATCTCAAGAGGCTTACAACCCCACCAGGCAGTGTACCTGACCGATGTAGTATAGTGTAGTGGTAAGTACGGGGGATTGATCGTTCTCCACAGGGAATAGTGTTCGTTAGGTGTGAAAGGCTACTCTATTTAGGTCTAAGGGTTGAGGAAGATTCTTTTTATGTTTTTATAATTTTATGAAAGCAAGTAAAATCTCGGGTTTTGAAGGAGTGGGCGGAATTAGTTGCTAGTCAACTAACCCAAATTACTACAAATGCAAATAAAATAAAATAACAAAAATGAAAAGTGGTGAGAAACTTATGTGTAGAGAAATGTGTTTACTTAGATTTCCTTACTCCCTAACTATCTTTTACCGGTTAATTAGTGTGTATTAGTCGCGTGGATGACGGGTGTATTCCTTAATACCATTCGTGGGGTGGCGTACTTACTTCCCCAAACTCTACAAGCTCCTACTTCACTCCTATGTCGAGCCGGCTAGGAAGCTCCTAACATGGGATCACTAGAATTCGCTTGTGCATTAAATACAACCATAAAAACCTTTAGTACGCGTTTGGTTCATGTTTCTTAAGACGTTCAAGCAAGTTACCGAATAGGAAGTTAGCCAGTTTTCTTAAGCCTAACATAGATAAACAATCATCCAATACAACTAACAACACACTAACAACCAATAATCAATAGCTAGGTTTCATTAGATCTAAGCAAACACAAGATAAAATTAGCCTAACATGTTAAACAAAAGACAAGCATAAGATAGAATCAAACAACACATAGACATATTGAATGATTAATTGATAACTTATCTTTCAATGAAACATGGAAGATCTCAAGGCAAGAAGCCCTGAAAAAGTAGCTAAAATCGTCTTAGGGTTTTATCCCAAAATTCCACACACTAAGCTCTCTCTAATGACAAAAAATTAGAAAACTATATATAGACTTTGACATCTGACGGCGTCACCTTATGCATTGTGACGCCGTCACCTCGCCGCTTTTAGGGTTCCCGGATGACCATCTTGACGCCGTCCCTCTTTAGCTCTTCAAAAATCCATTCTGGCTTATCAAGGCTTGACGCCGTCGGATCCTGAACGTGACGCCGTCCCCTTATGATTTAAGCCGTGACGCCCTTGATTTAGTTAAAGCGTGACGCCGTCAGAATTCTCATGCAAACTCACTGGCCCGTCATGAGTAAATTTCACATCCAACTTTTCTTGCCAAGGCATGACGCCGTCCCATGTTAATTGTGACGCCGTCAAGAGTAACTTTTAGCCGATTCTTGAGACTTTGCCGTTTTCTTCACTTTTATGCTCCAAAAACGTCCAAAATGCCTCCTTTTCCAGATTTCTCCTCAAAAGTACCTAAAATGACAAAAGGAACGATTTAGGGCAATATTTGATCAAATAAATACGATTTCGGGCTTAAATGACCCCTTAAAAGCGGTACACTTTTCGCCTCATCAAATACCCTTACACTTGAGATTTGCTTGTCCTCAAGCAAATGCGCTTTTATTCCAATCAAAATACAAGTTAGGGGTCATTTAATGCAAACATAAAAGTAATTACAACAAATAATCGTTCCACTTCAATCATAATAAGCACGGAGATTACATACTAGCACCTCACAAGTAGTGTTTAGATACTCACATCTCTCAAGTGTCATCAAAATAAATCTCATAAATGAAAACGGAAAATATCTCTCACTACCTGTCATAGCAAATAGATTACCATAGGCTTGGGAAAGGATCGAAAACCTCCTCCACTAGGCGTAAGCACCTAAGATAAACTATCAAAGAGGGCTTTTAAATGGGTTATAACGTTAGGTGTAGGGAAAAGGAAAACACGGTTTTTGTTGGATACGGGATATTTTACTGGTGGCGAGTTAAAGATCTTGATCAATTACATGTACTATACAATGTTGCTAAGCCAAGACTAGACTCGATCTTAAGCTAGAAACAAAATAACATAAACATAAAATAAACATAAAATAAAACGGGATGGTAGTCCGTATGTTTTTTTCTATTTTTCTTTTTCTCATTTTTTTGTATTTTTCTTGATTTTTTCGATTTTTTTTTTTTTTTTTTTTTTTTTTTTTTTTTTTTTTTTTTTTTTGCATACACTTTTACCCTACCATCCAAAATAATACATCATAGGGGCGTTGCATCCCCTTACACTTGAACTTTTACATAACTTTACAAATACTAATCTAATGACTCGAATTAAGATAATTGAAAAACTTGGAGTACTTTTAAAACATTTAGCACATATGGGGGTAATAAATGATGTTCTTCCCCATTACTCCATTACACTAGTACTTTACCCATGAGTCCCAATCGTCCCAAAACAATATGTACAAGGATATGACTCGACTTAGCAACCATGTAATCAACTAGATAATTAACTTGGGTTTAAACAAATGTTGTAACAATAATGCACTAAAAATGAGTGCATACAAGGTAGGCTAAGGCGATTTGGGTGTACATTTAAGTGGGGTGTAAACAAATTCTTCCTTCAAGTAAAATGCTTAAAGGTCGAAACGAAAAGATAGGCTCTGAGGGGTGTACTAGGGGTATCGTGTACTAAAAATGAGTACAACGCAAAGGGTGTGGGAGAATTACTTGACCAATGTAGCCAAAGTAATTATAACAAAAACACAGGTGTAAAACAATGGGTTAATCCTAATGCCTCTTATCATGTAGTAAATCTAACTACACGAATGTAGTCTCACTTGTGGCCTTGGAATGGTCCTAACGCAAGTTCTAGAATCTAAGTGCTACCGGTACACACATCATAGCATAAATGCTTTTCCTACCAATTCTAGGGGTGAACCTCACATATTTGGGGGTGGAAAAATTTTTTAGTGGTACGGTTTTTGTGCTAGTCATATAACTCCTATCCATGAGACGCTCATTAAGATCATAGTTTCACTCCTATATGTTGTAAAAAATTTTAAATTTGGCACTAAAATTGCCTTAACAAGTATTTCTCTCAGTTTTATTACACATCTACCATCAAACAAACAAAAATCAAGCGCAATTGTATTCTCTAAAATCGTACTTTTACCCTCCCCTTACACTTAAGATGAACATTGTCCCCAATGTTCAAATAACAAGATGTAAAAGAATAAAGTAAAAGAATGAAATCAAATACTCCCCTGATTCGCTCGTTGGATAATGAATTTACACGGTTAAATCTTCCTCCAAAGAGAATGTTGAAGCTCCATGACTAATGCATCGCCATAAGCTTGATTCAAAACATTTCCTTGTCCAAAATAACCTGTTGAACCTGAGAAAACAAACACGAAAACCTGCATAACATCGGCGGGATAAAATCTATATATAAGGATATAATGCTTGTGGAATGATAACTTTGCAGATTCCTGGAGATTATAAGTTGGAGATTTTAATAAAAACTTTTTATGAAAACAAAATTTTCAAAAATTTCTGGAAATTAAATCTGACGCCGTCAGGTTATAACCCCTGACGCCGTCAGAAATGACCTGACAAAAATTTTCGTTTTAAGTTTCCGGAAAATTTCTGGAAAAACCTTTAACTTACTTCCTGGAAATCCTGCAAAACATCATTATGACTCGATACAAGCATTTGACTCAAAGAAATACGAATATGTATGCTATTTTATTATTATTACGATTCATGTTCATTTGTGTTCTAATAAACCGATTTAGATTTCTCTTACACTTATCTTTTGCAAAATACCTTTATATGTAGTTAAGACGAAGTTAAAAACAACATAAAGCATTTTCACAATTTTAGTTTTGAACATGAATCAATAATAATAAAAATTAAACATACATACGGAAGCAAATAAAATCAAACAAACAAATAAATAAACACACAAAGCAAATAAAGCATGGGCTGCCTCCCAAGAGCGCTGTTTTTGTTCGAGTCACGAGCCTGACTCTACCCTTATTTAATGGATAAAGGAGAGGTTTTCCCTACACTTAGGATTAAGTGCGGGTGATAGTAGCGATACACACCAGCTCGGTAGGAGTATGCCACGTGAGGAAAGAGTGGTGGATGAATTATATGCTCAAAGGGGTGTGCTCCTTTCATCATAACCTTGCCTAGTTCACTTTGGTCAATGGGTGATTTTGAGTTTCCTCCTAAAAAGGGATCATCTTCTATCAACTTCGAGAGACTCCAAGTTGGGAATCCATCTTGACCTAATAAACCCGGTTTAAACCCATAGTGTTTCTTGTGATCTATCATGAATGGGTGATGTAAGTATATAAGGTCATGGTTCACTCCTATATTAGCTTCCTCACTACAAGGCTTAATGTCTACTACCTTAAACTTAAGATTACCCGGACTACATGGTTTGATGGGTGGATCGGGACCTAATTCAATTCCTAAGTTCACATTTAAGGATGGAAGATTAGGTAACGGTTTTGGTTGAGGCTCCGGTTCATCAAAACTAGGAACTTCCATAGAACTAAAAGAAAGGTTATGACTACAAGTATTCAAACCTATTTCTTCTAGTTTTGTTTGGTCCAAGGGCTCTACCTCTATTGGGGTTCCTATAGTCTCTTCTACTTCTTCCGGGTAAGTCATGGGTGGTGTGTATGCCTCAAATGATGGTAGGACTTGTGGGGTACTTGGTGAGCTTATGTTACTTACCTCATCATTTCTTATGTCAAGATCACCTATATCCTCATCATGTGTTTTAGTAGGATCTAACCCTAACATTTTCCCAAGTATCTCAAGTGCTTCTCTAGGCATCTTAACTTCTATATCCGAATCATAAGGATCATCCTCAATGTTATGACTGCTATATTCAAATTGCCCAAAAGATTCATCATGTGTTTCTTGAGATTCATCATCATCGATCATAAAACCTAGGTCTTTTTGATCAATGTGATCATGTTTGGCTAAATCCTCCATCACATCAAGGTCACCTATGTGTTTGTTTTGTACTATGGCATTACATGACAACCACTTAGGTATCTCAACATTAACATATTCATCCCCAAACAAACTTGTTTCATGATCCTCGAATTTTGTGGTCAATTGACTTGTACTAACGTTTGTTGGGTTGTCTACTATATAATAATATTGGGCACACTCTTCAATAGCTTCCCATGCTTTCTCAGCACTTAATTCCCTAATATCCCTGCCGGCAATATGGTAAATGTACCTTTGGGCTTGTCGGTCGACATGATTGTAAAAGAATTGAGTTAGGGACCAAAAATCGAAGTTATGATGAGGGACTTTTTGGAGTAAATATTTAAAACGAGTCCATGCATCATAGAGAGGTTCATCTTTATGTTGTTTAAACATCAAGATGTCATATGGAGTGGGTGAATTACGTGGTTGGTAGTATGGTGGATTCGCGTTCTCCATAATGGTGAACGGAAGAGTCAATGGAAATTACGAACAAACACACAAAGAAATAAGATAGACTAAAGAAAACCTAGAAAAATAAAATAAAAATCTCACTAGAAAGGAATCTAGTGAGTAGACCTAATAAAATAAAAATCCAACCTAAACAATAACTATTCCCCGGCAGCGGCGCCAAAAACTTGATGCGTGGGTTTTGCAACCTTACAACAGGTTTTACCTCTCGAGGGATCTCAAGAGGCTTACAACCCCACCAGGCAGTGTACCTGACCGATGTAGTATAGTGTAGTGGTAAGTACGGGGGATTGATCGTTCTCCACAGGGAATAGTGTTCGTTAGGTGTGAAAGGCTACTCTATTTAGGTCTAAGGGTTGAGGAAGATTCTTTTTATGTTTTTATAATTTTATGAAAGCAAGTAAAATCTCGGGTTTTGAAGGAGTGGGCGGAATTAGTTGCTAGTCAACTAACCCAAATTACTACAAATGCAAATAAAATAAAATAACAAAAATGAAAAGTGGTGAGAAACTTATGTGTAGAGAAATGTGTTTACTTAGATTTCCTTACTCCCTAACTATCTTTTACCGGTTAATTAGTGTGTATTAGTCGCGTGGATGACGGGTGTATTCCTTAATACCATTCGTGGGGTGGCGTACTTACTTCCCCAAACTCTACAAGCTCCTACTTCACTCCTATGTCGAGCCGGCTAGGAAGCTCCTAACATGGGATCACTAGAATTCGCTTGTGCATTAAATACAACCATAAAAACCTTTAGTACGCGTTTGGTTCATGTTTCTTAAGACGTTCAAGCAAGTTACCGAATAGGAAGTTAGCCAGTTTTCTTAAGCCTAACATAGATAAACAATCATCCAATACAACTAACAACACACTAACAACCAATAATCAATAGCTAGGTTTCATTAGATCTAAGCAAACACAAGATAAAATTAGCCTAACATGTTAAACAAAAGACAAGCATAAGATAGAATCAAACAACACATAGACATATTGAATGATTAATTGATAACTTATCTTTCAATGAAACATGGAAGATCTCAAGGCAAGAAGCCCTGAAAAAGTAGCTAAAATCGTCTTAGGGTTTTATCCCAAAATTCCACACACTAAGCTCTCTCTAATGACAAAAAATTAGAAAACTATATATAGACTTTGACATCTGACGGCGTCACCTTATGCATTGTGACGCCGTCACCTCGCCGCTTTTAGGGTTCCCGGATGACCATCTTGACGCCGTCCCTCTTTAGCTCTTCAAAAATCCATTCTGGCTTATCAAGGCTTGACGCCGTCGGATCCTGAACGTGACGCCGTCCCCTTATGATTTAAGCCGTGACGCCCTTGATTTAGTTAAAGCGTGACGCCGTCAGAATTCTCATGCAAACTCACTGGCCCGTCATGAGTAAATTTCACATCCAACTTTTCTTGCCAAGGCATGACGCCGTCCCATGTTAATTGTGACGCCGTCAAGAGTAACTTTTAGCCGATTCTTGAGACTTTGCCGTTTTCTTCACTTTTATGCTCCAAAAACGTCCAAAATGCCTCCTTTTCCAGATTTCTCCTCAAAAGTACCTAAAATGACAAAAGGAACGATTTAGGGCAATATTTGATCAAATAAATACGATTTCGGGCTTAAATGACCCCTTAAAAGCGGTACACTTTTCGCCTCATCAAGAGGGTTGGACCTTCACAAGCTTTAATACATTCTTATTTCTTTTGGTTTATCTCTCTAAGGTTCCATCTCTACTTCTCTCTAAACTCCTTCATATTCGATCCATATTTAGATCCCAACTTGTGTTTCTTTGCTTGTGAATAACCTACACTAAGGGACCTCAAAATCAAACATATCAAAAGTAAATGGATTCGTAGAACGAATACGGTCGTCAAGCCAGACGGGTAGTTCATATATCAAGGTCAAGTGCATGGTTCATTATAGTGTTGAGATAGATAAGCGAACAGTTTAAGGTGGTGGAATTTTGTTTAGCTTTTTAGCATAAGGGCGGGTAGAGTGTGTATCATTGGTAATACGAACATCGTATAACTGTCAAAAGTGAGATGTATGGAATATTAGTTATCAGCATCATCATGCTCAGCTAACAATTCCGTACTGAGATAGCATTTACATCATATCTTTCCAAAGGAACTGGTTGGCAGACAAGGTTCATCATTCAAAGGGAGGGAACAAAACTTCCTATATCCGTGGTTAATAATTACCAGAGTTCTCATAGGAGTAGTAATGGATTATGCAAAGTTAAGTAGTATTAGATGATACATTTATATCCAGCATAAGTAATGAATTCATAGAATGTGTCAAACACATTATGGTTGAATGACCTTCGGGATGGTCGGAAAAGTATCAAACTGTTTATCAAACAGATCGGAATCGGGGATCAAAATCAGAAGGTGAAACTTAAATGGTGTAGGGTATCGATGTAGTTCCCGAGGTATTTCAATCTTACTTAGTTACTAAGCTTAGGTTGCAAAACTTTCTAGCTCCTGAAACAAATGTTCTTATAAGACATAACTAAAGGTAGAGGCACGATTCAGAGTGATGCGGAAACAATGCTACTTACATAGATGTCCTAGTCTACCCATTCCTCACCGGTTATAACTTATGTTCCTATGGGGAGATCCTAAAGCAATTTCTCAAAGGTTGTCTTATGAGCGCCTACAGTGGAAACTTAATGGTCCAAACTTCACAGGTCAAGGATTAATGTATTACAAGTCTCACCATGTCTCTCTGATACCATAATTGTAACACCCCAACCCGATAAGGGTAGAAGTATTACGTAATGGTGACATATCAAAGCAAACACAAGCATACATCTCAAGTAATACAAATGAATTCTAAAGGTTACAAAGGAAAAATCCGAAGTACAAGGTTACAAATGAGAACAATAACAAAATACTAAGTCTGAAATTCAAATCTCTTCTAGTCATCTCTAAATCCAGGATAGCAAATCTAAGTATAGTCTTCTAAGTCCAAGAACTCTCCACCCATAACCCAGCTTCCAACTAAAACTTGCCGCAGGAAAAGAAATGCGGCTGAGCTTAAAAAGCCTAGTGAACAGATATATATAAACGAAACCAAAAGATAAGGAATGAACATATAAAGTATATATAGACAAGACGAATAGACAAAACGTATTTAATTATAGGAAAAGAAACATAAGTTCCTGCTAAGATGAATGTCATCTAACAATGAATAAGAGGTCAACTGAACAATACAATGAGTCAATTGAAATAAAGAACAAGAAGAATTTAAGGATAATAGGCTATAGTGCATTGGGAAAAACATAAGGTATAAACAACTGAGTATCAAGAGTAAGAAAAGGTCAGTAATTTACCACGAGCCCTAACAAATCAAATCAAATATCATAGTAACCATAGAGGTGCGACCTCTCAAATATGTGAAGGACGTGTATTGCACACAGCATCAATCACTAAATCAAATCATATCATATAATATAACAGATACAGATACAGATCATATCTAGGATGCATCCATACGCCCCTGCAAACAAATTAGTGGCCAAATATATATATATATATATATATATATATATATATATATATATATATATATATATTTAATTAAAATAATTGAGCTCATAATAAATAACAGAAAAGGGACAGTGTGGAACATCACTCGACTACACTAGAGTCATGCCATTGGTGCATCAATGACACGGCCATGGAACCCCCATGACTAGGAAACAAAGTGGCTCGGGTATCAAACTGTAGGGTTTAAAAGTCATATTATATCAAAGGTCCATAAGTTTAATAATAAATGGTTCATAATTAAAGGTTCATAATCACATGGTTCAAAGGTTCATAACAAAGGTTCAATTCAAAGGTTTATATCAAAAGTTCATTTAAAAGAAGTCTTTTAATAATGGTTTTCATAGAAAAGATCTTTAATAACGGTTTTCATAAAGGTAGTCTTTAAAAGTAGTTTTCATAAAAGTTTAGTAAAATTCCATATAAAAGTGGTATCGCATCGTTCATAAACATCATTTTAAAATAGTTCTTCTCAAAACGTTTCCATGATATAATTAAGAAAGGTTTTCACATCCCGTTACAAAATCAAATGAACCTTCGAAGTATCAAGTGATTCAAATACTCATATCACAGGGTAACGAACGAATTATATCAGGTATCATATCACAAGGATCATAATGAACGAATGTCAAATGGATCATCATACCAACGAAGCATATCAAATGAATGAATCAAAGTACAGGGGATCATAGCAATGGCTTAAGGGAATCTTATAACAAATCAAAGATCAAGATCAAAGAGTCATGAGAATGAAAACACCCTTACTGAAAAAGGGTAGAATATATGTACCTTGGACCGCAAGTGAAAACACAACTAGAAACATAAAGATCGGAAGCAAACTCCATCTTCAGCGAATCTACACGAATTCATGATTGTCTTATTAATAACTTATTTTAAATCGGATTACTCATTTTAGTCGGCTTTCCATTTTTAGTAACTTTCTATCTTTAGTAAGTTTCCCGTTTTAGTACGTTATCAAATTTAGTAAGTTTAGCCAATTATGAGTATAATTAACATTTTAATGTATTAAGTGCTCAAAATGATTTTCATGACGTATTAGAGTTTATTATGACCATTATATTAGTTTAGGGTCTAAAGTGTCAAAATTGCAAAGTTTAAGGTCCAAATGGTAAGTTTTACAAATACATTTCAAGTTCCTCATTTACTAACCATTCTGCTGTACAACAAACCAAGTTACTCTTTATTTTATTTATTTGAAGATAGAACACAGAATGAGAATGACCAGGCATGTAATTCCTATCCCCTCGTATGAAACATATGTTGAAAACGAATCGCATACTAGACAGCCCTTCAAGACCACGTTTACTCACACGACAATGGTTAATGTGAATGTATTCAAGACCATGCCCAACGTATAGAATATACGACACAAACCACAACGTAACTTCACGACACAAACTAAACTCGCGACACCCTCTTTTCATTTATTTAGATGCGATTATGAAACAGAAGACACAAGCATGTTTACACTCTTTCCAGCCCCATCGACACAGCAAATTAACGTATGAAACACAGCCCTTTCGACACACACTACACACCACACGACACAAATAAATACCACATAAAATCATGAACTCCACTCTACTCGACACCCTCTTAATCTACTGTATGGGTTTTCGAAAATGATAACAAAACAAACATGTCTTTTCTTCTTTTATTTCTGTTCGTAGGATATAGTTTCAACAACTTTTTAGGTCGTATATTAGAGTCATGTTCGTGCGTATTCATGGTCGACTAGCAAGACACACAAAGGTTCATCGACTAGGCTTTTTAGATTGTTAGTTCATGTATTATATTCCAAGATTTCATGCGACATTCAACACATATATAATGAGATCAACGAAGAAAAAAAGAATGGAGTAAGGTTGATACGATACCTTCGAAGCATGATTACGGAAAGAACAAACGAACCAAAGAACCCACGAGCAAAACTCCTCTCAAACCTGCTGTAGCACCACGACCAAGACAATGTCGAGTCCAAGCCAAAACACACCCTTGCTTGCCTTTTGAATCGCACAGGAAGAAGAAGAAGAATAAGTAGCAGCCACCAGGGTCCCTTTGTTTTGTTTTTGAGTCGAACAGTAATGAAGAAAAAGAGAAAAGGTAGCAGCCGACCAATTGTTTGTAGGGTTTGTGTTTAGGGTTTGAGTTTAGAGAATTGGTGTGGTATGAAAAAAAAGAAAAGATGTGCATGTATACGTATGGTGAAAACGTGTGAGGGATTTTCTCAAAATAGGAAATCACCAAATTTACGGGTTGTAAAATGAAAGAACTAAATGTGTGCATGATTCGATTAGGGGACATGATTGACAGAAAGAAATGTGTGCATGGTTCAACTTAGGTAACAGACGTGTGATTGATTATTAAAACAAACGTGTGAATGAAATTTGTAAATGGTAGTTGCTTGATTTATGGGATTAGATTAGGGGACAAATTTTAATGTTAATATTTTTAAATAATTGTTACACCAAGGAATTTCGTTTAGGCATTAGTGACGTGGGATTTAATATACGTACCATTTGTTTTATCATAGTCTTATTATCGTATCAATTATTAACGGTTAAATGCTTAGATTATATTCGGAATGAAATGTTAAACGTCTTTTATGAATTTGAGATCAAGGGTATTCTGGGTATTTTACATGTTCAGAAATTTTGGGTTTTACAGTAAATGTGTATTTTGTGTGACTATTTCCCATCCTATGGCCACATGAATATATAATAAATGTGACGTTTGTGATGATTTAGTCACACAACGTGTGTTGTTTTTTTGGAGTTAGTCACATACAATTTAAAAAACAGTGGCCAAAAGTGTGAATAAGTTTGACCATATGCTGTTTAAAGTGAAGAAATGTGTATTTTGTGTGACTATTGTTCATCCAATGGCCACTTGAATTATATGTTTGTGTGGCCTTTTGTAATATTTAGTCACACAAAACATGTTTGTTTTGGGTATTTAGTCACATATAATTAACTATAAAGTGGCCAAAAGTGTTAATAAGTATGACCATATGCTGTTTAAAGTGAAGAAATTTGTATTTTGTGTGACTATTGATCATCCAATTGCCACATGAACTTTTTTTTTGTGTGGCCTTTTGTAATATTTAGTCACACAACGAATTAAGCAAACAGTGACCAAAAGTGTTAATAAGTGTGACTATATACATCTTTTAGTCACATTTAAGAAATCAATATATATCAAAACAAATTCAAATATATATCAAAACAAATTCAAATACAATAAAATTGGAATGTATATAACTGAACCACTAATACATATCATATAAGCAGTACTAACTATATGAACCAACAGTACTAACTTATAACTAACAGTTGTAACTAATACACTAGCAGTACTAACAGTTGTAACTAGCACACTAGTAGTTTCAACGAGGGCTTCATGTTCTTCGTCCATCCATTTTATCTTTTCTCAGTTCCCAGTACATCACTCACGTCCAGAGATGCAAACTCACAGGACAAAGCTGGAAAACTGCATTACAACAAATCAACCACTGTTAGCCAGTAAGCCAACATACGAAACAAAATCGACACATGTGGTTCTTATATAATAAACACTACTCAAGATGATAGATATACTGCAATCGAATTATTCTTTCAATACCAACCGATGCAGTCTTTTAACAACACATATGATCGAATCTGAATATATTGTAATGGAGCATAACTATTAAAAGTAGGCCCTTAAAAGTATTAAAAGTATAAGTATTGTAAAAATTGTTTACCCTTTGCTGAAAGTGGGTTCTCCAAGAAGCACTGCACGCTTGTTATCCTTTAATGCACCAGCCAAGATCTCGCTTGCACTAGCAGTTCCTTTATTCACCTACAAAAACAAAAATGTAACATAACAGGTGGCAAATTCAACCCATTTACTTATTATTGGGTTGGCTGGGATTGTATATACATGTAACATGTCAAATGAATAAACTCAAAAGATTAGCCAATACATCAAAAAGGACAAACAGGTTGTAATACATATTTTTTGTGATGATATTTGACACGCCAAACATATTTTTAGAAAAAAAATTAAAATGGGGACAAATAGTTTTGCAGGTCAACCCAATCTGTTCACAAGTACAAAAAATTGCTTGGCACACTCTACATGAGTCACAGCAATCTAAATCGCAACCGTGACTTAACAATGAAAGCCATTACAGCACATTAATGAAAAGATATAAACTTAAACACGTATAGGACATTCAGAAGCGAATGGGTTTCATTTACCCATGATTTCAAACATAAAAGCCAGATACGTAACACTCTAAGAGCCAGCAAACAGTTTTGCAGAAACTTACTGCAGACTTACCAGATCTTGGCAATCTCAATTCCTTCGGGAAAAAGACCACCACTGCATCAGAATTTAATCGTCTTTTAGAAAGCATTACAATAAGAATGCTTAAAATGAATCCCAAAACAACTGATCGTTATAACTTATAAGAATATTACCTATTATTGCGAAGGTCCAGTACAAAACCGTCAACATTTTCTCTCCTTAAAGTCTCAATTGCTTCCTTGACAGCAGCTAGAATGGCTTTTTTGTTAGAATAGTTCTTTACAAATACAACTACGGATTATGAAATTAAAAATACATATTAAGCGGCGTATGAAATATATCCGTCAACAACAACCAATGGCAGTAAGTAGTTACCATACCAGATGCATTTTGGTTGAATGATGTTCACTTTATGTATCCAATCTTAGAGGTACCCTTTCCTAGACCAGGTGTCTCGCAGACTCTTGACTTCGCCAGATTTAATGACTCCACATGACCATAAATCTGCAAGCAGTACAAAGAGTATGACTCAACATGACCATAAATCTGCAGTGATTTATGAACTAGGATTCCTTCAATCTTTCACCTTCAACCTCAATCTTTCCTACTCGTTCACTTCCCGCCAAGTCCACTAGCCAAAGGTGGCTTCTAGTCCGTTTTCCATTCACCAAGTTCTCTCCAAGAACAGTCACTCGTAATAAGCTATAAAACAAAATATCAGCACTAAGGTAGCCCTTCTCGAGAGTGCCTGACAATATGACAACAATAATAAGCTCAATAAGGCCTGATTACATGTTATTTGAGGCAAATTAACTAAAACTTGAGAAACAGACATATTGATCAATAAATAGCCAATTATTAAAATCATACCACCAAAACAACATTATACCTTTGGGTAACTTCTATCAAGAGCTATGGCTAAGCTGCAATCTCCAATAGCATCGATGCTTTCACCTAAAGATTGGTGAGCAGCAGCACGATTGCAGAAACAGAAAGCTGCACAATCATCAAAAAACTATAACAAGCTTCAACTTTTCATTCAAATACTAATAACTATAACAAGCATCTTCAACCAAGAGGTCCCTTATCTTCTCATTGTAAACTCCCCTATTTTCAGCAGTTCCTTCCATTGTAAACGTCTTACCAGTCCCAGTTTGCCCGTATGCAAAGATACATACATTGAATCCATCAAGTACCGACACCACTAGAGGTGAAGTTTGCTCAAAAACAGCCTCTGCATACATAGTGAAAAACAAGTATTATAACAACAAAACAACATAATAAAGATAAATAAACAGAAACAAAACGAATCAAAATCAACAACAGTTGTACACCCCTTAGCAATCTCGTCATGGTTCAACGGCCTACATCGACAGAACACCCTTATGTTCCCTTTAAGTTCAATCACTTCATTGTGAAGACGTCGTCTCTCTGAACACTCTAAATGACATCTCTTCTTCAACATTTCACATTCTGCGTGATACGTTTTCTTTAGAGTCTCATGTTCCTCCCCTTAAATCCACAACACAATAATAAAAAAAAAATCAAACACTTAACACTAAATGCAATTATCAAAAATGAAACGTAACTAAGACACCCCTTACCGAGAGTCTGAAGGGCAGTATAAACCTCAGATCCAGGAAACGAATCAGCAGTTATACTTTTCACTTCGTTGGAAAGTGCTATCTGTTCTTTCCTCAAATTCTGAAAGGAAAAACTAATTTCATTAAGTACATATTCATTTTATTAATAGAATTTTATACGAATAGCATAATTAAGCAAGGTTTCGTAATTTATACCGTGACTTTGTTGCTTAATTCTTCAAACTTTTCAAATATAGGAAGTGTTTGCTGCTCTTGCTCTGAATTACTCTCATCACCATTACATTCAACATTTTCCGAAACTAAAATCCAAAACAACAATATATAATTAAACATTTAAACCACAATTACTAGATAAAATTGACAATGAAAGCATAAGTTAACATATGTAACATATATTACGATGTAATGAACTTCAATAGTAGCAAACTGATGGTGCCGTTTATATAAATTTGGGGCTACATAAACCCTAAAGGCCTAAATTAGAAATTACAAAGTAAAAAAAAATATATATATATATATATATATATATATATATATATATATATATATATATATATATATATATATAGAAAATCACAAAATCACTAACGCAGAAACACTTCAAATTGATTCCCTAACTGAAGATATAATACAATAAAGTACCTAATTTATGGATAAAGGAACTTGAAATTGGTGTCGATGGCTCGATCGGCGACTGGTGGATGGTGACTAGTGATGGTTTTCGGTTGACCGTAGAGACGAGAGAGGCTGTTAGATTAAGAAAATTAGTTTGGGGAGAATATGAAGATGAAGTGTGAGATGTGAGAAAAAAGATAAAGATGGGTGGAGGGGCAATTTGATTTTGGGGAAAAATTTAGGCGAGTCTACTGAAAAGTTGAGTAGGAAATTTTATTTTGGAAAAGCGGGACATGTAAAAAATAGCTGTCACTTTTAAATAATGATGTGTGACAAAATGTTTAGTGTGACCATATATGGCATTTGGTCACAGTGTTCAAGTGTGTGACATACATTTGTCACTTTTAAATGCATATTGTAACTAATGCTTCAAACTTACTTTTCAGTTGTCACACATTTCAAATTCATATGTGGCTAAATATTCAGCAAAAAATAACAGTCACTTTTAAATAATGTGTGGCAAACTTGACTATATGATTTAGCCACATACACAATTACTTCATGTGACCATATATGGATTTTGGTCACACTGTTCAATTGTGTGACATATATTTGTCACATATGTATATATATAGTGTGACTAATGTTTCAAACTTATTTGTATCTGTCACACGTCCCAAATTATAAGTGACTAAATAATCAAAAAAAAATTTACCAGATACCTATAGTCACGAAAATATTCAAATGTGTGGCTGTAGCCTCAGATGTAATTCCGAAATGGTCACACAAGTCGGATCAAGTGTGGCGGTTTATTTTATTCTGGTACATTTAGTCACATAAAAAAGTTATTGTGTGGCCGTTTGAAAAGCAACATGTGTGACGAAATCCCAGTTTTGTACTAGTGCCTGGAAAGAACAAGCCGCTAGCGATTCTTATCAGCACAGACATGGCAGGAAGTAGCTAAATAATCACCCTCCCTTCTAACACGGAAATTCCGTCCCTACCTTTGAGAATCATAGTGATTCATAGAAGCAATCTCATACATCACATGGAAATGAATAAGTGGTCAACCCCAAGAGTACAGCATGAGTATTGATAAGAAACCAAATGGTTTTGGTCACAGCGCCTCTTATCGGATTCTGCAGTAAAACCGCATTGCTCACAGGACAAATACCATTGCCGAAATAAGGGCCACCTCCGCGTGGGTAAATTTAGCTGTGATAAGATCACAATCAACATACAATGGAATCATAAAAAGAACGGGGGTCCGAAAAATGCAAGCTATTCAATCAACAGCTCATGGCATGTTGAAATTCTTAGTAGGGGAAGGAATACTAAAACTTCGGAACAGCAGGACTTTCCCGCTTAAATGCACAACGGTCTCCGGACCAGAAGGATAACCTCCAGCCTCCAACAGAGGAACAAATCAAAGATACAATTCACCCAGAACACCCGGAACAAACTGTGGAGGAAAGAAAAAATCATGTGAGTTGCTTAAGGAAAACCTAGACGTGTTTGCTTGGTGCCTAGCGGACACGACGGATGTTCCGTGACACATAGCGAAACATCACCCGGGCGGGCGAGAAGATTGCACTACGGCTAGACAAAAGAAACGAGGTCAGGTGCCAGGAAGAAACAAGGTAGTACAAGAAGTTGAGAAACTTAAGGCCAGTATACGCGTAGACTTCAAGGATTTGAACAAGGCATCTCACAAACAAATCTGCACAAAACTCACTAACATTAACAGTACTAATAAAGGAGGAACTCACTACCTACCTTGCGGCCACAAAGGAGAGGCGCGTATAGTATTAATAACAGAAAGGAAGGCCAAACAAATGCTGACCTACCCCGTCAAACGTAGCTTGAGAGACCCAGAGATCAACTACACGCCAACAGAAAGCTAACACTGGATTTGATACGGTGAAAACCGGAAATGGCATGGAAACCACAAAAAAGAAATACAAAGGTGGGGAGATGCGATATACAGAATCAGAACGTGAGAAGAAGGCCAGATCTTGGCAGGCTAAAGCACACAGTGGAGGTCGATGAAAAATCCTGGAGCGACGGATCTTATTCACAGACGGATCATCTTAAATAAGTGATCCCGGTGCTGAACTAATGCTTACCAATCCGGAAGGAACGAAGTTTAATTATGTTTCGTGGATCAGTTCCGGGGTAATTAATAATAAGGTATAAAGGTTTTGCTATCATGTTAAGAAAATCAATTCCGCATAAAAGGAAAAACAGTTCAAAAAGGCTCGCTCACAATAAACTCTCAAGCGATTCTTGCGACAAGCTAAACACATCGTCCGAACTCACTTGAAAGATATACTTTTTGGCCGACGCGGGCCAGAAGGTCGGATCACCTACAAACAGTATTAAGTGAGAAAACTCTTGGAAAAGACAAATTTGTGTTCCTTTCCAAGACGATGAAATGACTAATCAGTACACTTTATGTCAAATCCGATAAGTTACAAAGACACTCAACCAAGGCAGGCCAATACGCAAACTAAGACCGATCCATACTCATCACACTTTTTGCACAAACACATTTGGTTGAGGCATTTCGTCAAACAATTTGCGGGCATGTCCAAAATCGCGAAGTGGTGGATCGGAGAGGGTGTAAAAGCGGAGAAGGTCAATTTGAAGCAAGTAGGTCGTTTATAAGTCCGGTTTTGATGAGTTCATGGTTAAGGGTTCAAGTAGAGCTGCGTTTTCTTTTTTATTATTGATTTTGAAGAAGGTTCAAAAGAGTGGCTGGAAAAACTTGGTGATAGAAACAAGGGAAAGGAGGTTCAAAAGGTTTAGGAGGGATTCAAATGGTGTGGTTCAATAACTTTAAAAGCTGTCAAGAGGCCAAAATATTAGTCATTTGTTTTTAACATAATTCTCATATCTTTAAACGTAATGTTATTCGACTAGCTTTTTTATAAAATTGTATATTTCTTATTCACACTATCGTAGTACTGTGTATGATAAGATCTTTTAGATAACGACTTAACTGAAATTTCCTCAAAAGTTTTTAATCTTTTTCAATGTGCAAATAGCTTTGGTAAACGCAAAATATCATTGATATTCTTAGAGCACACGGTGCAATCTCACAACTGCTCTTCACCGTCCAGGTGGCACCTCGCCACTGCACCGGAGGTGCTTGTTTTTTTTCGCCACCTTAAGCCTCGTCGTCTGCACGACGAGACAAAATCTCTGACAACTTTTTTTTTTTTCTCTATCTCTCTCTCTCTTTGGTGTTTGCAGGCGGCATGAAGGAAGAAGGGAAGAGGAAGAAGATGGCTCTAGTGGGTTTTTTTTTTTTTTTTTTTTTTTTTTTTTTTTTTTTTTTCATTAAGAAGTTTTTTTTTTTTTTTTTTAAATAATTATTTTGTAACTTTCAAAAAAAATGTTATTTGTATTATTTGAATGAAATGAATTTAGTTAATTTGGAAATTTGAATAAAAAAAATAAAGTTGTAAGTGGTGGGCCCTGAATGAGTAAGTTGTGGTTAGTTGTTAGTGAGGGGGTTAGTTGTGGAGGTTTGTTAAAGTGATGTAGCACCCGGTGAGCCTCAAATGACGAGGTATGGGTGCTCACTGCACCTTGTGCTCTTAATGTCTAAAGTTTGTTGCGAACCTCAAGAAAAAATTATAAGAGCATCCTTCTACTGTTATTGGTCGTTATAAACCGTCTATATCAAAAATTGAGTGCATTTGGCCAAAAGAAAAGTAATACAGAGTAATAATAACAAACAATATTCTGTACATGTATGTTTGTCAAATAAAATACGTGTGGGATACTTGAGCATACATTTATGCCTGGGGTAATTACTTTGCAATCTCGTGCTAAAAACCACACATAATATTTCACAGGAAACTAATGAACACAACAAATTCGTTGCATGTGTGACATACACATTCTACACTGTAACAAAGTATATTACCATTGAGTCGTTGTTCAAATAGTATCACTTCCTTATCACAACAGTAAGGACGTTTGAAGGAATAGAATTGGGTTCAATCTTAATTTATGGCTAAAGGTTACCGGGACATGTGCTCGTTGCCTGGGCTAGGACCTTGAAGAAGGGTGAGTTTGACAAGTTTTGCCCTTTGGCGAGGACATGTCCTCGTTAAAGGTCTTTGGCGAGGACATGTCGTTGTAAAAAGGTCCTCGCCAAACGAATGTCGCTAAAATTATTGGCTAGGACAAAGACTGACTTTTAATGACGACTAAGCGGGGCACACACATATTCTTAATCAAACTTTACAATCCGGGCTCACAGCCTTTTGGCAAGGACAAGTCCTCGCCAATACGTTTACCTAAAAAAATGAATTAATTGATTAATTAATCAATTAATTATAGCATTTAAATAATAAATTAAATTTATTTAATAATGATTAATATTTAGCGATATAAAACAAGCCGGTCCCACAGAGTTTTGATGAGGACGTGTCCTCGCCAAAACATTTTGTAATACCTGAATTTCAGATAACTTGTCAAATGACCAAATTACCCCTGAAACCTTAAAAATTCCGAAACAATTCCAAACTTCTGAAAACGAACTACGTATCAAGTAAATCAATTTCTGGAACAACATTACATCATTTTGAATGTCCAAAATAATTTTATAAAATCACATATATATATATATATATATAATTCGAAAATAAAATAATAATTAAATTAAATATATTTTGTAAAATCATTTCATTAAGATAACTACAAAACTAATTAAAGGAGTTATACACCAAATCAAACCTTGAGCTTGTGATAACCCTTAGGGCCGAAACTCTGGATCTCATACCCTCTCCTAGGTCGGTTTATATAATATAAATACAAAACACATATTTTAGAAAACCCTATTTTGCCAAAAACCCTAGATCGACAAAACTAAAATCCCTCAAACCCTCACTCGACTTTCTGGACCAGAGCAAGAAATTTTCTGGAGTTCATCATCATCCAAGAAGGCTAGGAAAAATAAGTATTGGGTCGTAGGATTGCTCGTTCGTTCGTAGAAGGATTTTGTTGTCGATTTTCTTTAGCTGCAAGGTATAAATTCGTTCGCTCCATTCGATCGTGCAAATATTCATCTAGTATTTTTCTTATGTTCTTGGCATCATATATGTTCCATATAAAATAGATAAATCGAACCATGCAAGCTACTTTGATCGATTATAATTATGGAGAGTAAAACGTACGTAAAATCTATAATAAGCTATACGATTTTTCTAAACTTTGTATATAATTTTTATGGATTCTATACTGATCATATATAACTCTAGAAAAATAGCCCTTTGATTTTTGGAGGCTTAAATCTTGTGTTTTTGAATTTATGTTGTAATCGGATTAATTGAAAAACAAAGAAAAAAATAAGAAGAACCCTAGTAACGAATTTAGGGTTAGTGTTTTGGTATAAAATCTGATTAATAAATGCATTTTATGATTGTTTAATGATTGGTTTAATGATTGGGATAAACTAGGGTTAGTTTTGGTGATTTTTAAGTAAACCGATTGGGGTTTTTAAATATAAAGGGTATGTTTTGCCAACTTTGAAACTTGTGGGATATTTTTGTAATGTTAATTAGGTCAGTACAATTGTAGGAAAAATATAACTTGAGGGTCCTAGGTGTAAATATTGCAAGAAAATGAATTAATAGTATTTTTAAGGGTCGAATTGTAAATAATTAAAATAGAGGGGTTGAAAGTGTAAATTTTGGAAACTTGAAGTTGTTTTGAGTAAATAATATGATAAAGGGCGTAATGTGTAATTGTGAGTAATTGTGGGTATGATATGAAATTATTACTAAGTTAGGGTTTGAAATATAAGTTTTGTAAAGTTAAAGGACTAAATGTGTAAATTATGAAATCTGAAGGACCTGAATCGTAATACATATAATTTTGAGGATATGTTCTGTAAAATTTTAATATAAGGTGCTTGGTTGGTAAACATAAATATTATAGGGATTAAAACATGAATTATGCAATGTAGGGTTTGTTTTGTAAATTATGTATAACTAAAGGGGTATAAGTTGTAAACTGTGAAAACTTAAGAGACAAAAATGTCATTCTGAATATAGTGTGTATTAAATCAGTAACTTAAAGTATTTTCACGATTAAACCTTTGAATTAGATGAATTTGCAATTGAAACCCTAAACAATGTAAACTTGTCATTTAATTTTTGTAACCTAATAAAATGTACCCTACTTCCATAAAAACCTTAATAAGAACTTAATCAAATCTGTGATATGATTAACTTGCTAATAATGGAAATATAACTAAAGACCCTTTGGACTTCTGTTTTCTACTCCTTAGGTTCGAGGAAGGAGTAATCTCATCTTTGTCAGCTTTTATCTTTGTGTTCTTGCGTTCGTAATAAGGTACAGATATTCTGCCCTCTTTCAGTAAGGGTTTTTCATTTCCCTTTTTCTTTCAGTCCTCATTCTCTTATTAGGATTTCCTATACCATTGCTATGTTCCCTGCTTGTTTGTAAACCTTTCATGTGAGCTCTTATTTGTGAACCTTCCATGTGATCTTTTGTTTTGTGGACTTTCATGAACCTGGTATTTGATTTCTTGTCCTGAACCCGAATCTGTGAACCTTGTTTTGAATCTTAATCTAATAGACTTGTTATAAAACTAAATTGATTTTGATATAAACCTTAAGTTGTTAAATCCTTATTTGAACCTAATTGGTTTTGAACCATACTTAAACTACATATGAACCGTTTTGGGAAAAGCTAATTCAGAATAAGTAATATCACTTTTAAATGAAAGTTACTAAAAGTTTTGGAAGGCCATTTTGAAGAAAACTATTTTGTAAGATCAGTTGTTATGGAAACCATTTTGAAGGATTGTTTAAATGGACTTTTAAATAGAAACCTTTAGAGATAAACTGTTGATATGAAACTTTGATTATAAACTTTTGTTATACTTTTTTTGAACCATTTGATATAGTTCTTTAAGATGAACTTAAACTTTGATATAAAACTTAACCTGATAAATTCTAAGTTGAATCTATGATATAAAATCCTGAACTGGTTGACATGAACCTTTGCCATGTACCCTTAGGATATGACCTTTTGATTTGTTGATAGTACGTTTGACCTTTGACCTACAGTTTGATATTACGAGCCAGTCACTAGACATGAGGGTTTCATGTCCATGTCATTGACGCACCTCTGACATGACTCTAGGGCAGGAGAGTGATGACCTGTTCCGTCCCTTATTTATTATTTGCTATGGCCATTATAATTATGATTATTGATTTGTCTGTGGGGCGTATGGGTGCACTCTAGATTTGACCTGTTATCTGTATATGTTATGTTATATATTTATTGTTATATTTATTTGGTGACTGATGGTGTGTGCGATACACGTCTTTCACATAACTGGGAGCTAGCTACTCTATTTAATTACTTTTGCTATGATATGATATGATATGGCTTGTTTCTGGGCTCGTGATAGATTTCTGTTTTCTTCATTCATTGAACCTCATGAATTTTCCTATTTCTTGTTCCTTTTCTTTTCCTTAGTCTTATTCCTTATTTATCCCTGACATCATATTTTTACATCTTGAGTTATTGGTATGACCGGTATTTCTAATTTTCTTGATTCTACAAACTATTATTGTTTTGTTACTATTATATCTGTTCACTGAGCTTTTTAAGCTCAGCCGCGTTTCTTTTTCCCGCGGCAGGTTTTAGTAGGAAGCTGGGAATGAGAGAAGAGTGTACCTTTGGACTTAGAAGCTTGGATAGCTATGCTGGATTTAGAATTGAACTGAAGATAATATACTTTAGATATAACGTTGGGGAAGTTTTCATTTGTAACCCTGTAGCTTTAGTACCTCATTTGTATCCTTTGAGATTATTTTGTATTAATGAAGATGTATGCTTGGTTTTATTCTGATGTGAATCCATTGTTGTGATATCTTTACCCTTGTCGGGTTGGGGTGTTACAATTTATGGTATCAGAGCGACAGGCTGCGATTCGTAATACATTTACCCTTGACCTGTGTAAGTTAGGACCACTAAGTTTCTACTGTAGGTGATCGTAGGACAACCTTTGAGAAATTGCTTTAGGATTTTCCCTATAGGAACTTAAACTCTGACCGGTGAGGATTTGGGTAGACATTAGGATTTTGTTTTGTCGTTCCATTCGTGCTTATTCCCCATATTTCTTAATCATCTTTGAAATCGTTCAGACGGTGATATTTCGCGTGTTTTAAAATTTTGAGTTATGGGTGGTCTTTCGATTCCTATCGAGTTCTAGTACTTAGTATCATTGTGTCATTTTCAGCATGGCACCCCCAGCACGCAGTACGTATCGTTGGACAACCGTTTTCGCTACAGGCCAGAAAAAGATTGGTAAGTTGAGATGGACTAACAAAAGAATGTTGATCCCTGCTAGCATGTGTCCCTTCCGGATTGAAGAAAAGTTGACCGTGGTTAATATAAATGGAATGGAGGTACATGTGCATGAGACGAAAGTGATTGATAAAGACGGAATAGTGACTAAGTACCCGGGAAGGTGTCCCAAGTTCGTGGAAGAAGGAGGAGTAGTGCGGGCAGAGCCTCACAATTTGTATGGATTCGTGGACGACGTAGGAGGTGAAGGAAGGAACTCTGAGGATGGTTTTGCGAGGCAACCACTGCCACAGCCTGAAGGGAACCGAAACGGATGGCTTAGCGAGGAAGATGAAGTGGATTCAGACGTGGAGTCTACTGCAAGTAACACGGTCTAGTCATGGAATTAGGGCTCGAGTCATGTGTGTTATTACTGTTAAAATTTTTGTCTTGGGTTTCTTTTGACATTAATATTGTACGGATTTCATTGGATTGTGGGTTTTCCCGAATATTTAATAATAAGGCTTGAGCAATTGTTGGAATAAATTACGTTGATATGTGTTTATCATAGTTCTTAACCTTTTAAGCTGTCGAGCTCATTCGGCTATGAAAGCCAGAACTTGATTTTCCATGGTTGCCTTGGTTTTCTGGCATCCATTACAAATACCTCCTTAGAAATTCTAGTACCGAAGTTTCCTAGAACCCATTTCGTGCACTAAGGAACGAACCTCATCTTGAGAGTTTTTGGGCACCCTGATGTTTATGAATATAAATTCCTGGTTAAACCACCAAGTTGTTCACCGAAGTGTGAAGTAGGAATTGACAAGTTACGAGAGATGTTTAGTCACCAAGTGAAGGTGTCTTCCAGATGTATTCGGGATCATACCAGTCGGTTGCACAACCGAGAAGAGCAACAACCGAAGATCGGGAAGTAAGTTTGGTTAATGGTATCTTCTGGGCGTATTTTAGTTCGCGATAAAGAAGGCTGGTGACTAGAGATAGCGGAACCGTATTACCGTTAGAAACCGAGATTCCTCCATCCTGAAACGATCATGTGTTTGTTTAGATTTAGAGCATGAGATTTCTTTACAAGGGATAAATTAATTTTAGTTTTGAAATCGCCTTCCAAATCCATAAACGACTGTTATGGCGATTAGCAACGCTAATAGTATTAGCTGAAGCTCTAACTGCTTATAAAGTTGGTAATTAGGTTTTCCCGCGACTACTGAGATAAATGGTCATTGTATGACTAAATGGTACGTTCGGAGACGAGAAAGAGCATGTAGAAAGTCACATTACTCCATCATATTTAAAGAAGAACGGCAGAAAGCTCGGAGGACCAAACACAAGTTCCAATGTTGGTTTCACTTTCCGATTGACGAACTGATAAAGACAGGTTAACTGGACTTGAAGAGATTAGATGTGTTAAATGAACGGGTTTTGGAAAAGACCCTTTATGGTTGGGGGAAAATTTATTCTATAAAGGAAAAAGTTCTTGGCGACTAACTTTCACTCCGTTGACTTATTTAAGTTTCATAATAAGATCCTCGAATGAGTTAAGTTCCTAGAAGCATTCCTGTTCGTGTGTTCAGTGATGACCTTGTTTTGAGAGATTTTGGCAAAGGATGAATGATTTGTTGCTTTTAGCGATGTACCAAATTCTGATAGCCATTTTGGGACTTTCGTTAACTCCTTCTAGTGATTCGTCCTCCTCTTAGTTAGGGCGTTTAAAATTTGATGACCTCTGAGACTGTAGGAAGACTAGGTGGAATAAGATAAGTTAGTTTGTTCACGACTTCAAATTGAGTATGACCATCATGAGGGCATATTTATATGATGCCAGTATTATGACGTCTGGCCAACGTGATAATACTTACATCATATAACATGCACTTATTGTGGGCATCGGATATTTTGAGAAGTGCCTTAGAGCTTTAGAAATCCTGATAACTGTTTGAGATCATCTGCGTTAGTGAGACTTTAAGTTCATTCTACCTATACGCGTAATAAGCTTTCACCGTTATGCGAATTGATACGTCAGGACTTCCGTCACGCATTCTGCTGACCTCTAAGAATTTTCAGAAATAACCTTAGGTTTTGTGATAGGACTTCTACCAATTGATATTATCGATAATCTATTTTCGGTACGTTCTAATCTAAATTGTCAAATCAAATCCTTTGAACGGCATATCCGTCAAGATCCCGTGAAATTCTTACGTCTCTTCCGAGAGAATCCTATTATCATCTATTAGGTCTGTTATGTCTTCGTCTTGTGTTCCGTTCTCTTTTCTTTCTGCTTCCTGCAAATTTCGAGGACGAAATTTTTTTTGTTAGTGGGGAAGAAGTTGTAATACCCGAATTTCAGATAACTTGTCAAATGACCAAATTACCCCTGAAACCTTAAAAATTCCGAAACAATTCCAAACTTCTGAAAACGAACTACGTATCAAGTAAATCAATTTCTGGAACAACATTACATCATTTTGAATGTCCAAAATAATTTTATAAAATCACATATATATATATATAATTCGAAAATAAAATAATAATTAAATTAAATATATTTTGTAAAATCATTTCATTAAGATAACTACAAAACTAATTAAAGGAGTTATACACCAAATCAAACCTTGAGCTTGTGATAACCCTTAGGGCCGAAATTCTGGATCTCATGCCCTCTCCTAGGTCGGTTTATATAATATAAATACAAAACACATATTTTAGAAAACCCTATTTTGCCAAAAACCCTAGATCGACAAAACTAAAATCCCTCAAACCCTCACTTGACTTTCTGGGCCAGAGCAAGAAATTTTATGGAGTTCATCATCATCCAAGAAGGCTAGGAAAAATAAGTATTGGGTCGTAGGATTGCTCGTTCGTTCGTAGAAGGATTTTGTTGTCGATTTTCTTTAGCCGCAAGGTATAAATTCGTTCGCTCCATTCGATCGTGCAAATATTCATCTAGTATTTTTCTTATGTTCTTGGCATCATATATGTTCCATATAAAATAGATAAATCGAACCATGCAAGCTACTTTGATCGATTATAATTATGGAGAGTAAAACGTACGTAAAATCTATAATAAGCTATACGATTTTTCTAAACTTTGTATATAATTTTTATGGGTTCTATACTGATCATATAACTCTAGAAAAATAGCCCTTTGATTTGTGGAGGCTTAAATCTTGTGTTTTTGAATTTATGTTGTAATCGGATTAATTGAAAAACAAAGAAAAAAATAAGAAGAACCCTAGTAACGAATTTAGGGTTAGTGTTTTGGTATAAATCTGATTAATAAATGCATTTTATGATTGTTTAATGATTGGTTTAATGATTGGGATAAACTAGGGTTAGTTTTGGTGATTTTTAAGTAAACCGATTGGGGTTTTTAAATATAAAGGGTATGTTTTGCCAACTTTGAAACTTGTGGGATATTTTTGTAATGTTAATTAGGTTAGTACAATTGTAGGAAAAATATAACTTGAGGGTCCTAGGTGTAAATATTGCAAGAAAATGAATTAATAGTATTTTTAAGGGTCGAATTGTAAATAATTAAAATAGAGGGGTTGAAAGTGTAAATTTTGGAAACTTGAAGTTGTTTTGAGTAAATAATATGATAAAGGGCGTAATGTGTAATTGTGAGTAATTGTGGGTATGATATGAAATTATTACTAAGTTAGGGTTTGAAATATAAGTTTTGTAAAGTTAAAGGACTAAATGTGTAAATTATGAAATCTGAAGGACCTGAATCGTAATACATATAATTTTGAGGATATGTTCTGTAAAATTTTAATATAAGGTGCTTGGTTGGTAAACATAAATATTATAGGGATTAAAACATGAATTATGCAATGTAGGGTTTGTTTTGTAAATTATGTATAACTAAAGGGGTATAAGTTGTAAACTGTGAAAACTTAAGAGACAAAAATGTCATTCTGAATATAGTGTGTATTAAATCAGTAACTTAAAGTATTTTCACGATTAAACCTTTGAATTAGATGAATTTGCAATTGAAACCCTAAACAATGTAAACTTGTCATTTAATTTTTGTAACCTAATAAAATGTACCCTACTTCCATAAAAACCTTAATAAGAACTTAATCAAATCTGTGATATGATTAACTTGCTAATAATGGAAATATAACTAAAGACCCTTTGGACTTCTGTCTTCTACTCCTTAGGTTCGAGGAAGGAGTAATCTCATCTTTGTCAGCTTTTATCTTTGTGTTCTTGCGTTCGTAATAAGGTACAGATATTCTGCCCTCTTTCAGTAAGGGTTTTTCATTTCCCTTTTTCTTTCAGTCCTCATTCTCTTATTAGGATTTCCTATACCATTGCTATGTTCCCTGCTTGTTTGTAAACCTATCATGTGAGCTCTTATTTGTGAACCTTCCATGTGATCTTTTGTTTTGTGGACTTTCATGAACCTGGTATTTGATTTCTTGTCCTGAACCCGAATCTGTGAACCTTGTTTTGAATCTTAATCTAATAGACTTGTTATAAAACTAAATTGATTTTGATATAAACCTTAAGTTGTTAAATCCTTATTTGAACCTAATTGGTTTTGAACCATACTTAAACTACATATGAACCGTTTTGGGAAAAGCTAATTCAGAATAAGTAATATCACTTTTAAATGAAAGTTACTAAAAGTTTTGGAAGGCCATTTTGAAGAAAACTATTTTGTAAGATCAGTTGTTATGGAAACCATTTTGAAGGATTGTTTAAATGGACTTTTAAATAGAAACCTTTAGAGATAAACTATTGATATGAAACTTTGATTATAAACTTTTGTTATACTTTTTTTGAACCATTTGATATAGTTCTTTAAGCTGAACTTAAACTTTGATATAAAACTTAACCTGATAAATTCTAAGTTGAATCAATGATATAAAATCCTGAACTGGTTGACATGAACCTTTGCCATGTACCCTTAGGATATGACCTTTTGATTTGTTGATAGTACGTTTGACCTTTGAGCTACAGTTTGATATTACGAGCCAGTCACTAGACATGAGGGTTTCATGTCCATGTCATTGACGCACCTCTGACATGACTCTAGGGCAGGAGAGTGATGACCTGTTCCGTCCCTTATTTATTATTTGCTATGGCCATTATAATTATGATTATTGATTTGTCTGTGGGGCGTATGGGTGCACTCTAGATTTGACCTGTTATCTGTATATGTTATGTTATATATTTATTGTTATATTTATCTGGTGACTGATGGTGTGTGCGATACACGTCTTTCACATAACTGGGAGCTAGCTACTCTATTTAATTACTTTTGCTATGATATGATATGATATGGCTTGTTTCTGGGCTCGTGATAGATTTCTGTTTTCTTCATTCATTGAACCTCATGAATTTTCCTATTTCTTGTTCCTTTTCTTTTCCTTAGTCTTATTCCTTATTTATCCCTGACATCATATTTTTACATCTTGAGTTATTGGTATGACCGGTATTTCTAATTTTCTTGATTCTACAAACTATTATTGTTTTGTTACTATTATATCTGTTCACTGAGCTTTTTAAGCTCAGCCGCGTTTCTTTTTCCCGCGGCAGGTTTTAGTAGGAAGCTGGGAATGAGAGAAGAGTGTACCTTTGGACTTAGAAGCTTGGATAGCTATGCTGGATTTAGAATTGAACTGAAGATAATATACTTTAGATATAACGTTGGGGAACTTTTCATTTGTAACCCTGTAGCTTTAGTACCTCATTTGTATCCTTTGAGATTATTTTGTATTAATGAAGATGTATGCTTGGTTTTATTCTGATGTGAATCCATTGTTGTGATATCTTTACCCTTGTCGGGTTGGGGTGTTACACATTTAATATTAAAAAAATTGATACATGCATTTGGCGAGGAATGTCCTCACCAAAATCGCATGCACATTTTTGCAGCAATTGACTGCTTTCTAGTGCATTTCTAGATTCGATACAGAATTTTTTGGGAAATAATCTACCAAAACCACAACCAATAATTACCCAAAATAAACATACCAAGTCGTTAAAAAATATATTCAATAACAAAATCGCTAAAATTGTTCAAAAACAAAGTCGCAAAAATTAAGTCCATATAAATATCCTAACCACAAACATATAAACATATCGTCCAAACAAATATCCACAACCCTAACAACATAACAATCATCCTTACGCCCCATCACCATCATCATTATTTCCATCATTCCCGCTCAGGAGAGGAAACATAGTCGATAAGTCGGACAAACATGGTTGAGAGCCACCATTTGATCAAGTTGTGATTTTGTTCTTTCGGCCGTTGTTCTAGCTTCCAGAGTTTAATTGTGTTGCCTTATAGCTTGTTGCCTCAACAACTAATCGACTTCCTGTTGCGAGTATGATGACGGACCTTGGAATTGTGAACTAAAGCATGAACTCGAGTCAATGCCCGCTATCTTTCTACCCCTGCCCGGTAGATGCCCGCGTTGTTTACCGCCTACGACATGTCCTCGCCAAAGGCAAAACCATGTAATTAGTTTCATTTAATTACGTATTAAGCTATTAAATAAATACATAAATAAGTGGTTAACGTTTTGGCGAAAACATGACCTCGCCGAAAGATTGGCGGAAAAAATAGAGGGAAATGAATAAAGTATAGCAAATAATCAACAATAGTCAACCTTTTGGCGTTTTCTTACCTTTTTTACAAAGTCAAAGTCTGGAACCGAGCTTTTTTGCCGTTTAGTGACTTTTAGTGCAGACATCTTGTCCTCGCTAAAATCTTCGTCAGTCGTCATAGTTTTTCTTATAGCGAAGGCTTACGTGGCAATTTAACCCTTTTGAAGATTATATAACAAAAGTATATTATATGATGAAAAATAAAGGCTTAATTGCTTATAAATGTATAATACTTGTCACTTTTTGTTATTGTGTGTACTGAATTTTATTTTTTCTTATTGTGTGTCCTGAACTTTTAAATTTCGATTATTGTGTGTATTTTATGACTATTCTGCCATATAAAAAGACTATTTTACTCTTCAAAAACTGAAAAAAGTAAGGATAAATTGGTTATAAAATACACACAATAATTGAAATTTGAAAGTTAAATACACACGATAAGGAAAAGAAAAATTAAGTACACACAATAACAAAAAGTGTCAAATATAATAAATTTTCAAGCAATTAATTCGAAAAATAAATCGTACAGAGGGAATGTGTCGATGAGAGAGAGTAGCAACGAGCTGCTTTTGCAGTATCGTACGTACTATTGTTTGCTCTTTTGCTTGCATTTTGCGTGGGGGTTGTGTTATACAAACCCTCCCTATATTGTCACATAGGGGGGTTTGGTCAAACCGTATAACCCGCGATGCATACCATATAAACCGGCGATGCGTGCAATAATTAGAAACGTCAAATAACTTGCCCCTTTGAGTGGTAGTATCAACATACAAAATGAGTAGCTGTGACAAGTTTCTGGTTAATTTCATAAATGCAACTCAATGTTTTTCTAGGACTAAGGTGGAAGGGCGTGTTTCATCATTTGTCAAACGTCCACTTAATCGTTACGCTAACTTTCTTTGTTTGTTTTAGGGCCTGAAAAAGTTGCAACATTTTATCTCTTATCTTCTCAACTTAAAAACCCACAATACACACTCAACAAACATTAAAATTAGCAGAAAGTTGCGTTTTGGTTGTTTGTCGCTTGGCAATACTATGCCGTTTTGGTTGTGTTCAACAAATTTGCCACCGGCATAAGCTGCAAAATTGCTTCACTTTAATATATTGCAGGTCACTAATTCTATGTTTAAAAAGTTTTGGTATTTGGACGAAAAGAACCAAAAGTCAAACAAAAAATGGACACAAATACACAATCACCATTTAGGTGAAACATTTGATGGCCAAAGCTACTTTGGCGTGGGAAAAAAACATACCAAAACACACTTACCGGTGTGTTGGTTATATTAAACGAAATTTTACCTTTTTTTTTTTACTTGAAAATTTAGAAGATAAAATTTAGGCCATCTATTCTTCTACTCTTCTATTCTTCTAAATGATCTCTTTATTTTGTTTTGAAACAATGTTAACAAAAATAATGAATTTGAGATACTAGTCGAAAAGAATCATCCTAAGTAACTATGTATGACAACTTAAAAAAATTCATGAATCACTATTGTCTAGTAAGTACCAAGTAGTAACTGCTCAGCAAAAGAACATTGAACTGCATGTATTCTTATGCAACTTGGGCATTTGGGCGAAACCAACAGAACCAGCACCACCACTATGACTAGATGTAACATCCGACATGTCATCAAACTTGATAAATTGCGCCATCTGCCCTGCTGCCAAGTGGGCGTAGCAAACCGGAGCAACTGCAAATATATAACAACACATTATTAATGTTATTTACTTAAATTGCATTGAACCTAATTAAGTTATGTAGCAACTAGCAAGTGCAACACATTACCTTGAGATACCGCACTTGTGCTCCTTTGGTACCTGCATAATCCATGAATCCCAAAATTAATCACAGTTCATAAAGTGTGAGTTAACGAGTTCATTAATTAGTTGAATGACTTACACATAGGATAATGAATGAACAAACTCTTGCAACTCATCAGTAGAGAATCCAATCTGATCGAGAAGCACATGATAATGGGTAGGTCGTGTTGTTCCCTAAATAAACAACATATTAGTCAGTCACCATACTTTTAGTCACAAACATATGCTTAAGTGCTTTGATAATACTCACAATTGCTCCGTTTTGTGCACACAAGTAGAAGTCATTGTTCCTCGGATGACACACTTTATTATCAATAATTGTTCCTAAAACACATAAAGAAGAAAACTATCAGTTTTTGTTCGTTTCCGTCCTTCAAACATTATAATTTTTTTAATAAAAAATAGAAACCTGGTGGAACGTTGTACTCAGAATTCGGTTGAAAAAACTTGGTGTGGTGAATTTTTTGTGCCACAATCACCATAAACTTTGGATCCCATACAGGGTCTAAGAACTTGCACGCTTCCATGATCTGCTCAAGCTCGACATTGAGCACTTGGTTAAACTGTGACTCGCTAACTCCATCCCTACAATAAGAACACACACAAATGTTTAAAACTAGAACCAACAAGCTTCAATGGGGGCACACTTTCTTACCGAAAAATAATAATATTTTCTGGTTTCAGCTTTGGAGTACTCAAGTAAAAGTCCTTCAATAGTTCACTGAAACAACAGCAAAAAAAGTCAGAATTTAATAACAATCGATAATATTTAAAATTAAAATGTTTGTAATAGTAGAGTATATTAACTAACTTGATCATTCCTTCATCCTTATTCGGCGCAACAGGTTTAAATAAGCCATCTATCATTTCTACTTTTGATGATTGTGTACGGACTGATGCTCTATAGTGAGAAACCAATGGCCATTTTCTTGAGCTTACAACCTATAAATTTCCAATAACAATTATTAACTTAATAGATTTAGAGTGTTGTCACTTAACTCAGAATCTAGAACACAAACATACCGCAGCAATAGAGGGACCATCAGAGCCAGCAGCACCATGGCACACATCCATTCCAAATATTATAGTCGGTTTCTTTGACACCAATGGTATAGAATGTAGATGCTCGATAGATAGCACAGAGTTTATACCACCCATCTGAAATCCATCAAATATAAATCAGACCCAACTTCCAGAAAGAAATAAGCTTTTTGCATAAGATGCTAACATACTTTCTCATTTTTATAATATGTAACGGTTACAGAATGACCCGATAAACAGATCCATCTTTATGTGACGCAGATGTACATAAATAGTTCATTGATTAAAACAGGATGAATGATGGTATTTTATGCAGAAAACTAAAACAAAAAGAACAAGAAGCTAAAACAGTTTTAGATTGGAACAAGACCTTTGCATTGATCTTTAGAAGCAAGTTTGTAAGATACTGATCATTGATCTTAAGGGGTGCAATACACTGAGTGACAATCCCAAGCTCCACTAGACATTTTCGCTTCCATGGACCTATAATAAAATTCAAAGCGGAAAATGTTCACTCTCATTGGTGAAAAAAAAAAGTGTGGTTAAAGATCATGGCAGATGGCACAAACCATATATATCTGAATTTTTTCTTTCTGGAAGTATGCATAGAATAAACTCAGGTGGTCCTGGAAGTGCTTGTCTTATAGCTTCAAACATTTTCTCTACACGAACAAGAGGAGTGTTGCGCCTAAACTTGGGAATCTCCTCGATTATTCTCCATGGGTTATCAAGTTGCTGCAAATATCAACCAAAACAATATTGATTTTAGCATCTTATCCGTTGTAGGTATATAAGCTACAAATAGATGCAATGTTATATGCAAGTTGGCTCACCATTCCTTTCGCGTGACAACACTTGAGTAAATCATTGAGTAGGAAATTAATGTTGCATTTTGCTGAAAAGTTAACAATAGCCCAACGTTTGATCTGTGTTGGATCAACAAGTGTCTACAACCAGAAAACAATAAAGTTAGAACCAAACACCAGATTAAAAAACCATAATGTAAAATGTCAAATGAAAAAAATGAAAAAGTTAAGACCTTGTTGTTGAAATTCCAACGACCATTACGAGGCTGCAAGTCTCCTCCATTCCCAAACTTTAGCTTTGGTGGTTCCAAAACACGACCCTCAACTTGAGTGAAGGAAGTGCTAATTGTGATGCCAGTTGAGTTTATAAGAGGATCAGCAGCGTAGTTACTTTGTCTTTGTGCCTAAAAAACAATGCAAAATGTTATTTTCCAATTTTATTGATTTAAATTACTATTTAAATATGTTATAATGGAAGCTTACACCCATCAACGCCTTCATCCGTTCTTGTGGCTTCTGTCTGGATTTCTCGACAAGCGTAGATCTTTGTAAACTTGAGAGGGCCTTGGTGTATCTTTGTAGGGATAGCAACTCACACAACTATAACAGACATAAAAAAGAATTAAAATGGAACTGGAGTGCATTTGTACTATCAATGTTAAAAATTCAGAATAGATTACCTCGAGTGGGATGTAAACTGCTCGTTTTGGTTTCCCAACATTTAGGCATGGATAATCACGTGAGTCGTTAACATTTATATGATGATGGCTGGCATAGTAATCATAGACTGTCATCTCGATGGTCTCGTTTGGGCTACTGCCATTCTTTCTTTTCATTTCAAATCTACAAAACAGATAAAATTGTTTAGACCATTTGATTTTCTTTTCTGTCTTTAACATGAAAGGGATCAAACCTACTTCTGTTCTCCACATGTTTTTTCGCTTAACCCAGTTATTTTGTATTCAAGATTAGAGGGAAATGTTTTGATACGGAGACTCTTCAACACTCTTTTAGCCTAATCACCAGAAAAAGAAAATTAGATTATAAAACCTTATGAACCAGTTCAAGCCAGTAACAAATCTAAAACAAAATCGACTCGTTAGTCATTACCTTAATCCAGTCAATATCCCTTAAGGTTCGAACATTTTGATTTTCGAGAAGAAAATCCACAACTTTCCCTGGCCGGACTATCATTGTAGTCGATACGTCTACAAAAAGTAACAATAACTATGATCAACCCATAGAAACAAGAATTATGTCAGCAATCAAAAAGAGACTTGCGTCTTACCCATATTTAAGCTCAAACCACTTTGAGTTGCCCGGAAACTAGAATGAAAACCTCTACAGCCCACAACCCCGCCCCCAATGCTTATAAAGTTTCTTGGGTCATTATGAAAGAAACACTGTCGAACAAGAAGACAGCCTCTGTGCATATACAGAAGAAACATGATTAAGGTTATTAGATACAAAAAAACTTAACGATTACTAGATTCATAGTATCTTTTTGTATGCCAGACTTACTGTTTCGCAGCATGTTGTCTTAGAAGAACGTCCAAAACCCTTATTGCTTCATTAAATTGCTCTGAATCTTGTCCTTGAAGTGCATTGAAAATGGATTGTATCGGGATCTTGGTAGCATAGTTTATCTTCACAGTATACTGTTTGCTTTGAGGTGTACGCCGTGATCTCTTTGTATCCCCTCCATTCGGGCTGCCTCGTACAGTTCTATAGAAACAACTCATGTTTAAGTATTGACAGGATTCTTAAATGGATCAAATAGATACAAAATTATTTAGCATCGTATACCTATTTGATGATAGATTCTCTAAGATAACAGTGAACTCAAGATTATTCATGGGCAGTGGGCCGACTGTAAACAAAGTCTTTTCACCATCATATGCAAACCCTTTACCACCCATCTCGGACTCGTATGTCTTATAAGCCATATCAAGTACTTTTCTGCCCACACCTTTTGGCTCAACAAGAGTCCCATCTTCATAGAAAAAAGCCACCTGAAAACAGAATAAAACAGGACCACATTTGACTTTCAATATTCAAAATCAGTTACCTCCAAAACTATAAAATTGATAATGATCTCTTAAGTTTTTCAACATCCAAACATATTTATAAAAAAACTGTGATTACATATAACTAAGAAAATTTATCCATGGTCAATTTATTGTAATCAATTTTGACATTCAATTATAATCCATTTGACCCTCAAAAGTCAAAGTCAAAGTCAATGTCAATGTCAAAAAAAATGTCAATGTCAAAGTCAGAGGTGGTCACTGGTGCTGCTTAGTTTGAATATCCAAAATCCATAACTCTTATAATCAAATTTCTTATATATTTTAGTAATTTTTTGCTACTTAAACACGCTACTAAGTACATTCCGTAATGTTAGGAAATTTTCTACACAATGGCATAAGTGTGAGTGATCAGTTTAGAACTTCAAATGGTAACTTATTGATAGAGAGTGAAAGACATACACTATATTGATAGAAGTGGTCACTGGTGCTGCTTAGTTTCACATTAAAATGGTTGGTCAATAGCGGGATCCTATGGCCTTTAGTACCCAACCCAAGTCTAGCCATTGGCCTACGGTTTGAGCCGTTAACTTTAGCAGGAGCTAAACTTAATGAAGCCATTGTCGATGAATCTGTTCAATAAATAAAAATCTGTAAGTTTATATAACAAATAAGAACAAACAGTGAAGCCAAATAAGTATACATTGATGTTTTTACGCAATTTATTAAATCTTTTTCGAAAAATCAAATTCCATAAAACTTGTTAATCTTGTCTTATAACAAGAAACAATGCGAGTCATATCCATATAAACACCGAAAAACTATGCGTAAAAGTAAAATATACCATATATTCGTTTAAAGACGACAACTATAATCCGATTAACAACACAAAGAAAAAAATATACAGAAAAAGATTGCATGAACAAAGTTTCGAAAAAGAAACCATCGTCTAAACAGCCGTTAAACGAACAAAAAACAAATAAAGATAACTTTTTCTTAAGAACCGAGTAATAAGATACCATGCAGATAACTAACAACACGTTATAATGCATGCATGTACAAAAAAAAAGATCATAACACATGCTTTTTGTATATTACCTAATAACAAGAAGATGAACAAAAGTTAATCGGTTAAAGAAACCTAACGGTTTTTGCAACGACTTCTTGAGAGAGTAGAATAATCGTGCAAGTGATCGGTTTTTTTAAGTTATACTTATAATGGTGTAGATTTTATAATGAATTAATGATAATATATATAGTGTAGAGTATTTGCCATGGAATTATTGATTATTACCGGTTTTGCCCTTGGACTTAATGGGCTTGTAACGTAATAGATGTGGCCTATTTCGTCTTTTTAGACATTAGAATTGTGTTCGAACCCGGTCACCTAGATTTCGTGTAATCATTCCATAGTAAATCACCGAAATTTCTTTAGATTTCTACGATTTTTAACTTTTATCTTTTTATAAAATTTCTAGATTTTTGATATAACATTAGGAATTCCCTAAATAAATTCAACATTACTTTTATGTAGGGGAGAGCAACAAAACCGAAAAACCGAACCAAAACTCGAAAAACTAAAAAAACCGTTCAAAAAACCGAACTAATTCTAAAATCGATGGTGCAATTTTGGTTTTTCAAAAAACTGAAAGTTTTGGTTCAGTTTTTGGTTTTATATGAAAACTCAAACAAAAAAACCGAACCGCCACATACTAATATTCATAAAACCAATAAAAAATATATATACGCATTAGTTTTGATACAAGTAATCACCAAAGCTAAGCGATTAGATATTCGTAACATGTGTTTATTTAGCTAACACTATAATAAATTCGTAAAGTTAGTTTTCTTTATTTCGTATATGTTCGCACATCTCATCTTTATATACATGTTATGTAATCTTATTATTTTACAACAAAATATTCAATTTACATTCTAGGATTTCTTGATTTAAGTTATGGATGTTCAAAAAATATCCGTATTTGGATATAGAAAATTTGATCAAAATTAATTAAAATGTTAGGTTTTATAAAATGTCAGTTTTGAAACTCATATAAACTTTTTCTGAAAATTATAGATATATTGATATTCGGATATATAAAATGGTTATCCGAAATTTCGGATATCCGCAGAGGCGGATCCATGTGTTATCAAGCGGTTCCCGAGAACCACCTTCGACAACGAAAACTTTTAGAAACGATATAGAAATTTTTTTAGGAACCACCTTAGAAAATTTTTCGAAAAACACTTCACTTTTAGTATACGAGTAAAATATTCTTAGCCCAAATCCCAAATAGCCTAAAAAGATTAGTCCATTTAATACGGAGTAATTGATAATTAACTTTAAAAAAGGTCATAAAAAATCCATTATGCTTAATTTTTGTACTGTTACTCGTTGGTTAAATCTTATTGGATCTTCTTATGTTTAATGTTTTATTATCGCATCTTGTTAAATTGGACCCGATCCGACCCGAAAATTTGACCGGTTGGTTGGTTGACCCATTGCGATTTTTAACTTGACCAAATCAAGGTACCACCTTGGATTTCCGGCTAGATCCGCCACTGGATATCCGAATTTAAAGAACTTAGCTAAAATAATTGGTCTAACATAAAACCATCAACTCAAATTTTGGATATCCGAAAATTGAAAAAACCGAAAATCGAACCGCAAAAAACCAAAAACTAGATCGAATTTACGGTTCGGGGTTTGATTTTAGCCAAAAACCGCACCAAACTGCCCCATGCTTACCCCTACTTTTGTGAACCAAACGAGCTTAAGCTCGAACTTAGTTTACTCGTTTAGCAAATACTCGTGATTGCACACGAGAGTTTGCATAAATAACATATTAGATAAACGAGATTTTGCATGTATAATATACCAAATATAAGTATAGTATGATTAAATATTATATAGCTATTCAAATAAATTATTTTATTTGTAATTGTTAAGGGAGGTTATTTTATATTCCTTCCGTTTCAAAATTATTGTCAGGAGACAAAAATCACAAAGATTAATAAAAGTGTGATCACTACAATTTTCAACCATTCAAATAAAATATTTTCTCACTAAATTCTTTTCTTTCTTTTTTTTTACTTAAAATGAAAAGTGGACGATTTTTTTTAGACATCTAAAAAAGTACACATAGACTATAATTTTGAAACGAAAGGAAATGAGTATAAAACTAGTTATAAGTCATCTGTATAGCATAAAGTTTAGACAGGAATCAAACTAAATTTACTGTAAATAGCATGCACTCTTTTTTAAATAAGATCTTTATAGTTATATATTTATTCAAATATCCTCATTTAAACTTTAAAAACTTATTGTAAAAAATTTATCATAATATAAATATCACAAATCTATCTCACATAAAACAAGACTTGAAAAACAACCGTTTATTAAAGCATTCGGGTGTTCATCGGTTCGGTTATCGGATTATTCGGTTCGGTTAATACGGTTAAAAAAAATTTTCTAGGTAAAATAAAAAACCAAAACGAAACGAATTCAAATTGGATTAAACCAAACCGATCTGAACCGATTTTTTTCTCAGTTCATTATTTTTAGCACCAAAAATATTTTCAAGCTTAAAAAATGTTATATTTATACTAGGAATAACTTATATATATACAAAAATATTTATTTATGTGAATTCAGTTTTTCGTTCGGTTTAGTTTTCATTTTACCAAAATCATATCCAAACCGAAAACCGAATATTTATACTAGCGGGGAGAAAATCAGATACAAGTGATCTCGAGGATGGGCCTCAAGTCCTCAACTGTTTGACCGATGATTAGAGCCTTAGAGGTATCTTATTATGTTGGGCCACAAAAAGCTAAAGTTACTCTCCTATAAATCGGCCCAGACCAATTAGTGGTAAACTGGTAATTTTAAAGTTCAAACCTGACAAATAAATGATGAATGCTATGAAAATGGGACATGAAAATGTAGTCCTAAAAGGTGATTAAAAGACTGAAATTAATTAATTATACAGCTTCAATAAATTAGAAATACATGAAGATGAGAGCTGGCTTGGTAGTGTCAATATAGATCCATTGGTGTTGTAACAATGATTTTTAATAATAAATTTTATTCGTCATCAAAAATAAATTTACAAACCAAATACTATTTATTTCTGTTCATTTTAAAATGTTCACTATTAACCTTATACTTTTATAACAAGCTTATTTTAACCTCACTGCAACAAAAGAGAGGTGATATGCACACCACAAAAATTGATGTGCATACTAGGGCTATGCATATATGATGTTGTAGACTTGTATCATATGTATTAATGGTTTGATATTCTAGTGTTTACATCACTTTTTATGGTGTGCATATCACTTCCCGACGAAAAGGCTATATTCATTCTTTATTTAAACTCCTTTTTTGTCATTTAGTTAAAGGCAATATTCATTTTTTTTAGACTTTTTTTTGTCATTTAGTTAACAGTATCTTGATTTTTCTTATAATAATTATAGTAATTATTATTACTCATTTAAATTAGAGTAAATATCATAAATCGTCTCTGTGGTTTACCGGGTCACTCAAAAATGGTTTACCGGGTCACTCGAAAATGGCCCATGTACTTTAAAATACCCCGATCCAGTCCCTGTGGTTTACAACCCATACGGATTTGGTCCCTTGACCAACATGCCCGTCAGTTGACCAAGTTATCTTGTGACGTGTCTAATATGTGGGGGGTAATATAGTCTTTCTATGTTTAATAAATACTTCTATATCATCTTTTTCACCCACATAAACACAGACACAAACATCAACACAATGGTTAGATGCAATCGCTGTGGATCAGTAGCCATCATCAAAACTTCATGGACACCTTCTAACCCAGGAAGAAGATTTTATTGTTGTAGTAAAATAGTAAGTCTTTAATTTTGTATTTATAAAAAAAACCCATTTTGACCTAATTTGACCTAATTTTTGGATTTGGTTTATAGGTATCAAATTGTGGGATAGTAGACTGGTATGATCCTCCTATGTGTGATAGGGTTGTGCAAACCATTCTTGGTCTACTAAATTCAATGAATCGGCTACAAGGAGAAGTACTTGAAAAAGGTCATGAAGCTAAAAGACTCAAGAAGTGGTTGATTATCAGTTGATTGTTTTTTTTCCTGTATTTAGTGTTAAAGTGATATGCTTCATGTAGTGAATCAGTAGGGTATGAATGTATTTTGGGTATTTTAGCAAGACAGTGAAGTGGATATTCAAGTTGTATTTTGGGTTATTATGAATGAAAATGAGCAATTTCAACTTGACAAATAAGTAGTCTTTAACTTTTATTTCATTAATGCATACATTGATGCATTTTTCATTACATAGTAGGAGGATACATAGTTGCATTACACAGAGGTTGTTAAACTGCCATCAAAAGACAAAGACAAAGACATTACATAGAGGTTGTTAAACTAGCCCATGATTCATTTCCCTTTCCCTCTCTTCCACCTCTGTCCCTGGATTACTTCAAAAGTGTGCCCATTTGGTAGGCCTAGCATTTAAACCCTTTCATCATAGATTGGCTGACCTTTAACAGGAGTAGTGTTAACATGATAGCTAGTGAAAGCACTTGTAGCCTTTTTTGAGACTCCTTGATCACTTGTAGCCTTCTTTGACTCACCTTGATCACTTGTACCCTTTTTTGACTCACCTTGATCCTCTTCGGATGTTGAATGATAGCTTGACACCCAACTATCATTAAAGGAGCTTAACTCAGAGCTTAAATCAGGTTTAGGAGGCATGTCATCTGATGAATCAGATGATAGTTCAATGACAGCAGGATTGGAACTCATTTTTTGAGAAGTTTGGTGTTTGATGGTTTGATTGTTATGGTGTAATGTGATGTGTGTGTATGTTAACTTAAAGCCTGAGCATCACATGTTTCAATGTAAACTTAAATGCAATTAAACTTTAGGTTGGTATGTGCAGTTATGTTAACACACATTGACTTAAGAAACACTTTGACTTTGATGACATAAGGAACAAACATTGGTAGTCTGTGAATGCATTTTTACACTTTGACTTAAGAAACAATCGTATCCCAACCAACACACTACATAAGCATTTACTTTGTGAATGCATTTTTACACTTTCACTAATTCCAAACAAAAGACCATAAAACCATAAGATGACCTAAAGACCATAAATATTCATAAACACATAACAAGTTAATCCTTACACATTGTCTTACCATCATGAAATGGCCATAACAGATTAGGCCAAACAACCAAAACAGACAATGACCTAAAACTTAAGATGACATAATGAACAAACATTGATAGTCTGTAACAGAAACATAACATTAAGTCTGGTTAAACATAACTAGTAAGGAACAAACATCAATTGAGTCTTTTTGCAGATGTCTTTGTCCACTTTGATGGTGAATCTTGTAGGAGTAAAGGTATTGATGTCACCATAGTAGGGGCACTTGAAGCCTGTGTACCAACAACATCAGTTTGTGCAGCCTGTGGACTTTGAAACACCATACTTTCTCCTTTATGAGTTTGCTATTACCAAACGTTTGACCACAACTCTCTTCTTTGTTCAACTCTCTTCTTTGTTCAACTGCTACCCTTGTGACCATCTCCTTTATGAGTTTGCTATTACCAAACGTTTGACCAACAAAGAAATTTTCTTTCCATATTTTACCCTCATTACCAGCATGAACCTTATTCATCTTACATACCTTCCTTAATGCTTTTCTCCTCTCACCTTCATCATCTGAGTCACTCCCACTAACAAACTCTTCATAATCAACCTCCTCATCCTGTACCACCTCAGTAACTTCTTCTACACTATCTACACATTCAACCCATTCTGCATTTGTATCTATGTTACTCCTAAATTCAGCCATATCAACCTCTACATTATTCATCATCTGGTCTTCATCAACTACAAAGTCACTATCATCACTGTCACTATCTGAACCATGGTCACTATCTGAACCATGGTCACTCTCAGAACCATTGTTACCAACATCTACATTTGGGCTTTCATTCTTACTTGACTGGCCTACATTCTTATTCAACCTTCCAACCTTGTTTATGCAATTCCTTAACCACTCATCCTCACTTACACCAGTATCCACATTTTCTAGTACCTCATGAGTATTATCAGTTACATTTTCTAGCAAAGCAGGTTCTACAATCTTAGGTTCCTTAGAAACAGAGTGATCAACATATAAATCAATAACCTTATACTTAGCTACATACTTCAACAATTCCAACACATCATTATCAGTTTCTAATTTTCTTATACCATTATCTAAATAAGAGTTAGGTAACTTAAATTAAAGTCCATACCTACATTTTCATATCCTAACTCTTTCATCATAGTGGCAACCTCCTGAACAGAGAACTGGTCTGAATCAATTGTGTCAATCCAATTGACCTTCCCACCTTTGTAACGTCTCTTAGGAGGGCTTGTGAATGCACCTCCATGGTTAATCTTTAGACAAAAAATGGTTGGGAACTCACCTAATCACACAAAAAAACAATTAACATTACAAACTCAGTGTTACATTAAAAACAGAGTAACAACATACAAAAAAACGATTTACTTACTATAATCATGGTAGGGATTTGAAGCTGAACCCTTTTTACGCACCCTCCATTTACACAACATTGTTGTGACAAATCACAATTTCAGGTCATTTTCCAAACCTTGACAATTTACCATTCACCATTTCACCATTCATGATTTCATTCATCATTCCGTAAACTTAGTTTACGAGTATTCAAATTCGCGTAACCAGTAAGGTTTAGCTGCGTATTCATGCAACATCAGTTAGGACATGTCATAGACTAGAGTAGTCTACATATCATCAGTAACATCATCATCATTACCATATTAAGTCATGCACGGGTTTGTGTGATTTTCATTAACGTATGTTCATTTGTTCAGTAAACGTTACCACTCAGTCATTACTACTAATATTATACCCAAATACTCCCGACTATGATCCTAATATATTTTCATGCTAATTTTAATGATATAAAATTTATATTATTAATTTACCCGGTGTTTTGAAACCTTTTGCTATATTTTCCGTTAGGAGCTTATAACTCCGTCGTTTTGCGATATTTCATCACGATCACTATTTTAACACCCGATTCTTATCAGTAACATGATTTTATAATTTTTACAACTTCGTCGTATTTTATTTCAACTCGTCACGATTTATTTTCAGTTAACCCGGTACCCGATAACACCGAAATTATACACTAATCTAACTAGAGCTTATCCTAAATATCTTATAAGAAAAAAATCTCATCCTAAGACTTCCTCAAGAAGCCTTGCCGCCCCCCCCCCCCCCCCTCTTTCCCTAATAAGCCAAATTTCCTTAATGGCTCATTTTACTTAAAGTCTTGAATTTATTTTACAAACTCATTACATAACAATTCACTAGCCAAAACAAGAACCTATTCTCTCTTCTTTCTTCTTCTTTGCTCGGCAAGACCAAGAACACCACAAGGATCCATAAATTTTTCAAGCTAAAGTGTTATACAAGTTCCTTATATCATCCTTGTTAGAGTTTTGCAATAAAAGCTCCAAGGTTGTGGTCATTTTTCATCCTAACTCATCAATCATCAAGTAAGCTCAAGAACACTATTTTTGATCATTTCATACTTCCTTTTGTTCATATATTGTTGTATCTTCTAGTTATTTTGAGTGCTAACCATGCAAAAGTTATGTTATATATACCACTTGGTTCATTTTTTCACTAAAACTATCTCAAACACTAGATCTGTACGTTTTATTAACATCCCCGCGAAGCCCATTATTTTTAGCGATGTTTAGGACCCATGACACCCTAAGAAGGTGTATGGTAGGATTTGTGTATTTGTGGAGTTGCTTTAAAAGTAGTTTGATCAAGCCATGAACCGAGAAAATGAGTTTTTAACGTGTATATATACCTGCTGTCCAAAAATACAAACTCTGGAAAAATCAGTAAACATGGCGTTATTTTAGCTTTCATATTTAGAAAGTACTCTCAAAAACGAAAACATGGGCGCTTGAATCACTAAAAACCGAGTTATAACGAAGAAGATACGAATTTTTAAAGTTAGACAACACAAAAACAACTTTCCTGAAAAATACATGCTGTTAGCCGAACTTCAGGGGACAAAACGAGGCATTAGCCGTAGTCTAGCTGAGCCGAGCCACTGAAAATATGTTAGTTCATGTTATGACGAACGCGTGGATATAAAGAACGTTGAAAACGGACTTGTAACGACCGAGATATGAATTTTTGAAAAGCCGACGAACAACACTTATTTTGACAGCATCACTATAACTCAAATATTTTCTAAGTGTAAACAGTTTTTACGAGGCACCATCTTACGAGCCATTTTCCCGTTGAACGAGTTGGTTTTGGGCCATAAACTCCTTTGGGTGAAACGAAGTATACCCGGCCTACTTTCCAAATCAATCAACCGTTTGTTGATCGGACTTATAATGAGTAAGATATGATTTTTCTAGTATCCCCAAAAACAGCCATTACATGAAAATAAAGTCCAAGTGTTGAGACTAGTATTTTTGCAAGACACTAAGTTCATAGCCAATTTTCTTTATGATCGAGACGCGTATGATCAAAACTCAAAAGAGACGACATTGAGATTATGTTGCAAGGATTTCAAAAACGTCAAGTTCTATTACTAACTCTTAACGTACAATATTTTACGACTAGTTTTGCGAGGCCGTTTGGTCATATTTTCACCAGTTGTAAAAGTGATATTTTGCGACGAAACTATTTTATTTGGCGATAAAACATCAAATGAGGATCGTGGAGTATTATTCCAACATTTTTACACGAAATATAGTATATGACTTGCCGAGATGTCAAAAATATATTTTTCGACAATAAACGTTATTTTCAAAAATAACGAGTGGTATCGTTAACATACGTATTTGCATGAGTTGCATGGTATCATTGCTTACATTGGGTCATATCATTCATCATAGGTTGCGGTTAGAGACCGAGCCATCATTTCATCATATCCATCATTATCATAGTGCTATATTATCAGGTGAGTATTCATAGCCCCGCTTTTCAAGTTATTACATCATTTTAAATTTCTCGAGGGAGAATACATTGCACCATTTTTCATACGGACCAAAGTATCAACTCATTACATTGCTTAAGTTACCTCATTTGCCAAGATTAAAGTCCCCTATTATCATGAACCGTTAATTGTGAGCAAGCGAGAGTGTGTGAATAGATCTATTGAGGGTGACTCCTCCGTTCGGGTTGGTAGCACCAACTAGTCATACGAACGCATTACATTTGATCCATATCAGAGTGTTTGGCAAAGCACTCAGTTGGGGCATTTCATTCAGTCTAGCTTCGGGGTCATGAGCTTAAGAGCTAATGTATCATTTTCATGTGGCAGTTTGTCATACACTTTATACTTGTGGTATCCGTACAACATTTCATTTACATAAACCTATGAACTCACCAACATTATTGTTGACCCGTTTTAGCAATGTATTTTCAGGTATTTAAGGCATCGCATGTTGGATTGCATATGGGCATATCATGGAGTCGCGGTGTCGACGCGTCTCACTTTATATTTTATGCACTTAACCATCGTTTGAACTGTGTGAACTTTATTTCCGCAAACTTGTAACATCTTTTGGGACCTCGCTTTGTAAACTCTGAATGTTTTAAATAATCAAACGATGTATTTTCTAAACGGCACTTTAGGTCGTTCAATATAACTGCAGTTAAGATGCTATGGCAGTCGCGCCCCTGGAATTCCATTCCGCTGCAAAACAGATAATTTGGGGGTGTGACAGATTGGCATCAGAGCTTGAGTTATAGCGAACTAGGTTGTTCACGATACCCTAGACTATAACTACACCATCATAGCATCCCATTATTTCATCATAAGTGCATATTCATTATGCCGCATTCATTACATGTGATTTCATACATATATCATTTCATTATGACCCACATTAAGTAAATGTTTATTTACTTTATTCCACATTGATTGTCACAGAGATGTCGTCAGATTCGCACCCTATTGTCCTTTCATCGGACACAGAGAGTTCCTCACTACCCTCTGTCATACTTGTGTCTGTTACATCATCATCTTCATTACCCGTTATAAGATTGTCGTCAGTGGAGCCTACTCCAGAGTCATCCCCTGTGATGTCGGAGGCCGAGACTGAACCCTTTGAGGAGGGAGAAGTCGCACCTACCCCACCTGTGTCACCACCGATCCATCGTGGTCCTGCCGTTGTACCTGTTATCCAGCCGGGAGAGTTTTTACCCTATGGACATGTTTACCGACTATATCCGGATGGACCGCGCATGAAGCGCACTGCTGCTAGGCGTTTTCGTCGTCCTATGATCAGATCTCCAGCTGCTTTTGCATCCTTGCCACCACCATCATCATTTGCTTTGGGTAGCAATCCCGATGTGCCTACTAGATCCAGACCACTCAGAGGTCGCGCGACTGCGCGAAAGAGTGTTGCCTTCCGTACTCTAGTTCCATCACCTCCTACTATCACTATTCAGCCAGGACAGACTTCATCAGTCCGCCGTTCCAAAACCCGCCAGACTGCGCGGAAAAGGGTGAGACTACCACGACCACTTTCACCTATACCTATTGTTACTCATACACCATCACTATCCGTACCTGTAGTACCATCCTCACCAGTCCATATCAGGGATTCTGTACCTACCTCGGATTTGCCGCTCAAGAAGCGTGCTCGGGTTGATTCATCATCTTCAGACACTCCAGACACATCCGAGACTATACCACCCAGCCGATTCGAGATAGGTGAGAGCTCGAGGGCTGCTACTACCAGGCTACTTACTACTGCTGCTCTTGATTCGAGACTAGTTCATCTACAGGGACAGATGGACAGGGCATTAGGCTACATAGAGGAGATCCCTGTGAGCCGAGTGGAGGCCATGGAGGATGAGATCGAGGGGTTAGTGTTAGGCAGGGTATCTATAGATGTGTCTTACCAGGGGTTAGAGGCACGTCAGCTAGAGAGCTCAGAGCAGATCACTTGATTGAGGCAGGAGATGCCCGAGTTGTTCGACAGGGCACAGATGGCACAGGAGGAACAGCACAGACAGGCCAGTGAGATGACCTCAGTTCAGGCTAGATTGACCGCATCAGGGAGCCGAGAGGCAGACCTTCAGCTTCGAGTGGAGCATTTGGAGGAGATCATTGTTGCCATGGACAGAGAGATCCGCCGTCTCAGGCGTGGACCAGGTGGAGCACCAGGGAGTGCTTAGTGTTAGACCTTTATCCTATAGCTTGTACATTATTATCCTAGTCCCGGGGTGTGGGACGTAGTTAGAACTTGCTATCTTTTTTGCTTGTAGTACAAACAAATATGTCAAGTGTGACTCTACTATGCTGGATTTTTGTTGTGCTACTTTATGATATCGGTCCATGTAGGCCAAAATTTTCATGTATTATATTCTTGTGCATTGTGATTCCATTTTATTTATACATGTTGTGGTTGTATATACATATGGTGGTTGTATATATTGTGTATGATGATCGTTTTCTTTTGTGGATTCTCATTGTTGTTATCTTTTGTGATTGTGAAGAATCATGCCACCCAAGAAAAGTGCTCCTGCTATGACACCCGCTCAGATCAAGAGACTTATTGCCGACAGTATTGAGGCAGCATTGGAGGCTGAAAGAGCTGCCGTAGCTGCAGCTGCTGCTGAAGCCGCTTCAGGGGCAGAGACCGGAGGAGCTGGAGGAACAAATACTAATGGAACTAATGTGCGTAAATGTACGTACAAAGATTTCAAGAGTGGTGATCCGGAGAAATTCAAAGGAACTGAAGGAGCCACTGCCATGATTAGATGGTTTGAAAAGACAGAATCAGTATTCCTTCTATGCAACTGTCCGGAAGACAGCAAAGTGAAGTTTGCCACTAGTACACTTTTTGCAGAAGCTATGTCATGGTGGACTTCTTACGCGAAGCCCATGGGAATGGAAAATGCTCAAAAGCTTACATGGGATGAATTCAAGAAACTAATATCGAAGAAGTTTTGTCCACGTACCGAGGTGAAAAAGTTGGAGACAGAATTCTATGAGCTAGTGACAGCAGGAAATGATATTGAAACATATATCAGGAGGTTTCAGGAATTAGCTGCACTATGTCCAACTATGGTTTCGGATAATGAGAAGCTGCTAGAAAATTTCATCGGTGGATTACCTACCAACATTTGTGGTGATGTAATGTCTTTTGACCCGCAGACAATAGATGAGGCAATCAGAATGTCTCAGAAACTCATGGCTCAGATAGTGAAGAAAGGAACTACATCAAACAACAATAACACCAACACCAACACCAACAATAACCGAAATTTCAACAACAACTACCGTAACAACAACTTTAACAGCAACAGAAACCATTCCAACAACAACAACAATAAAAGAAAGTGGGATAACAACCAGAATAACAATGCTACACCACCACCACCGAAGAAACAGGAAGTTGCAAGGGCCTATGTTGCAGGCCCAGCTGAGAAGAAGGGTTACAATGGTACTCTACCCAAGTGCAACAAATGTCAAACCCACCATAACCCTGGAAATTGCCCAAATCCTTGTGGGAATTGTAAGAAAATTGGTCATCCAACCAAGGGTTGCAAAGCTCCATATATGGATGATAATCAGAAACCTCCACTAACATGCTTTGGTTGTGGAGAAGTCGGACACTTCAAGAATGACTGTCCGAAGGGAAAGAATCAGAGGACTGGAAACCAAGGTGGAACAGCAAGGGGAAGAGCTTATGTGATCGGAGGAGAAGATGTCAAGGAAGACCCGAATGTCGTTACGGGTACGTTCCTCGTCAATAATCGTTATGCATCTATCTTATTTGATTCAGGAGCCGATAGAAGTTTTGTTTCCACTACATTTGCACCATTACTTAACATTAAACCAACTACATTAGACATTCCTTATCATATCGAACTAGCTAATGGTTCCTTAGTTGTTACCGACACGATCATTCGTGGTTGTACTCTCAATTTTCTAAACCATCCATTCCATATAGACCTCATGCCCATAGAACTTGGAAGTTTCGACATCGTCATCGGTATGGATTGGTTGTCTCGACACCATGCCAGAATTATTTGTGATGAAAAAGTTGTTCATCTTCCTTACGACGGTGAAACATTGGTCATTCGTGGGGAGCGAAGTAGAACCAGACTCAGTATCATATCGTGCATCAAAACAGAAAAGTACATAAAGAAAGGTTGTTATGCATTTTTGGCTCATATCGTAGAGAAGAAGTCGGAGGAGAAGCGACTTGAAGACGTACCAACTGCTAGAGATTTTCCAGAAGTCTTTCCTGAAGACTTACCAGGACTTCCACCTACTCGCCAAGTGGAATTTCAGATCGATTTAGTGCCAGGAGCCGCACCAGTTGCGCGAGCACCTTATCGACTTGCACCTTCAGAAATGCAAGAGTTGTCTAACCAGTTGCAAGAACTCTTGGAAAAAGGATTTATAAGGCCGAGTTCCTCGCCTTGGGGAGCACCGGTTTTGTTTGTCAAGAAGAAAGATGGATCTTTCAGAATGTGCATCGACTACCGAGAATTAAACAAGTTGACGGTGAAGAATCGTTATCCACTTCCCAGGATTGACGATTTGTTTGATCAGTTGCAAGGTTCTAGTTATTACTCCAAGATCGACTTGAGATCGGGTTACCATCAGCTTAGAGTTCGGGAGGAGGATATCCCGAAGACAGCATTCAGAACTAGGTATGGTCATTATGAGTTTCAAGTAATGCCGTTCGGACTAACCAATGCACCAGCTGTGTTCATGGATCTCATGAACAGGGTGTGCAAACCATACCTGGATAAGTTTGTGATTGTATTCATTGACGATATTTTGATTTACTCAAAGAGTGAAGAAGAGCATAGAGAACATCTCAGAACAATCTTAGAACTGCTCAAGAGAGAGAAACTGTACGCCAAATTTTCAAAATGTGATTTTTGGATCCGCAGAGTACAATTTCTTGGTCACGTCATTGATAGTCAAGGACTACAAGTTGACCCAGCAAAGATTGAGGCAGTTAAAGATTGGGCAGCACCAAATACTCCTACAGAAATTCGTCAATTCTTAGGGCTTGCCGGATATTACAGAAGGTTCATTGAAGGGTTTTCCAAGATAGCAAAACCATTGACCAAGTTGACTCAAAAGAACCAGAAGTACGAATGGGGAAAGAAGCAAGAGTCTGCTTTTCAGTTGTTGAAACAGAAACTTTGTAGCACACCAGTTTTGGCACTACCAGAAGGGATTGAAAACTTCGTGGTATATTGCGACGCATCGCATAAAGGACTTGGAGCAGTGTTAATGCAGAATGAGAAGGTGATAGCTTACGCTTCTCGACAGCTTAAGAAGCATGAGAAGAATTACACCACACACAACTTAGAGTTGGGTGCAGTGATTTTCGCACTCAAGATTTGGAGGCACTACCTTTATGGTACTAAGTGTGTAGTGTTCACAGACCATAAGAGCTTACAGTATATCCTCGATCAGAAGGAACTCAATATGAGGCAACGTCGTTGGTTAGAACTACTTAGTGATTACGACTGCGAGATTCGTTATCACCCAAGAAAAGCCAATGTTGTGGCAGATGCACTCAGTCGGAAAGAACAACTCAAGCCTTTGAGAGTCAGATCACTGAGACTGACGATTATTTCCCCTTTACCATCAAAGATCCTTGAGGCTCAGGTTGAAGCGCTCAAGGAAGAAAACTTACCAAGTGAAACACTTAAGGGAATGCAAGATAATGCAAACGGTTTAGTGAGAAGGTCAGACGGAGTATTGTGTTTCAAGGACAGAAGTTGGATACCTCTCTATGGAGGAATACGAGAGTTGATCATGCACGAATCACACAAGTCGAAATACTCCATTCACCCAGGTTCTGATAAGATGTATCAAGATCTCAAGAAGCTTTATTGGTGGCCGAATATGAAAGCAGAGATAGCTACGTATGTCAGTAAATGCCTTACTTGTGCTAAAGTGAAAGCCGAGTACCAGAAGCCATCAGGATTACTTCAGCAACCGGAAATTCCTCAGTGGAAATGGGAGCGCATTACAATGGATTTTGTCACTAAACTTCCCAAGACTTCAGGCGGTTACGATGCTATTTGGGTGATCGTTGATCGTCTTACCAAATCAGCCCATTTCATTCCGATCAAAGAGACTTATAATATGGAACAGCTTACCAGACTTTATGTCAAAGAAATAGTCTCAAAGCACGGTGCACCAGTCTCCATCATTTCTGACAGAGATAGTCGTTTTACTTCAAATTTCTGGAAGTCACTACAAAATGCATTCAACACCAGATTAGACATGAGCACTGCCTATCATCCTCAGACCGATGGTCAGAGTGAGAGAACGATTCAGACATTGGAGGATATGCTCAGGGCATGCGTGATTGATTTTGGAAATGGTTGGGCTAACCATTTGCCATTAATCGAGTTTTCTTACAATAACAGTTATCATTCGAGCATAAAGGCCGCACCATTCGAGGCATTGTATGGTCGTAAATGCCGGTCTCCAGTGTGTTGGGCCGAAGTTGGTGAGGTACAATTAACCGGTCCAGAGTTGGTTAGAGAAACAACAGAAAAGATCATCCAGATTCGAGAAAGACTCAAAACAGCCAGAAGTCGACAGAAAATCTATGCTGATGTTTGACGCAAACCTTTAGAATTTCAGGTTGGAGACAAAGTCATGTTGAAAGTCTCGCCTTGGAAGGGCGTGGATACGATTTGGAAAACGCGGGAAGCTGAACCTGAGATACATTGGGCCATTCAAGATTCTGGAAAAGATTGGTCCGATAGCATACAAGCTTGAACTTCCGTCAGAACTCAGCAATGTACATAACACGTTTCATGTCTCAAACCTCAAGAAATGTCTTTCAGATGAAAACGCTCGTGATTCCATTGGAAGAAATTCAGCTCGACGATAAGCTTAACTTTGTGGAAGAACCCGTAGAGATCATGGACCATGAGGTCAAACAGTTGAAGCAAAGTCGAATTCCTATCGTGAAAGTTCGCTGGAATTCTCGAAGAGGTCCTGAGTTTACTTGGGAACGAGAAGACCAGATGCGACTCAAATACCCACATCTTTTCACCGAGTCCATTTCAGAGGCCAACACCAACTGAATTCAGGGACTGAATTCCTTTTTGGGTGGGCGACTGTGACAAATCACAATTTCAGGTCATTTTCCAAACCTTGACAATTTACCATTCACCATTTCACCATTCATGATTTCATTCATCATTCCGTAAACCTAGTTTACGAGTATTCAAATTCGCGTAACCAGTAAGGTTTAGCTGCGTATTCATGCAACATCAGTTAGGACATGTCATAGACTAGAGTAGTCTACATATCATCAGTAACATCATCATCATTACCATATTAAGTCATGCACGGGTTTGTGTGATTTTCATTAACGTATGTTCATTTGTTCAGTAAACGTTACCACTCAGTCATTACTACTAATATTATACCCAAATACTCCCGACTATGATCCTAATATATTTTCATGCTAATTTTAATGATATAAAATTTATATTATTGATTTACCCGGTGTTTTGAAACCTTTTTGCTATATTTTCCCGTTAGGAGCTTATAACTCCGTCGTTTTGCGATATTTCATCACGATCACTATTTTAACACCCGATTCTTATCAGTAACATGATTTTATAATTTTTAAAACTTCGTCGTATTTTATTTCAACTCGTCATGATTTATTTTCAGTTAACCCGGTACCCGATAACACGAAATTATACACTAATCTAACTAGAGCTTATCCTAAATATCTTATAAGAAAAAAATCTCATCCTAAGACTTCCTCAAGAAGCCTTGCCCCCCCCCCCCCCCCCTCTTTCCCTAATAAGCCAAATTTCCTTAATGGCTCATTTTCTTAAAGTCTTGAATTTATTTTACAAACTCATTACATAACAATTCACTAGCCAAAACAAGAACCTATTCTCTCTTCTTTCTTCTTCTTTGCTCGGCAAGACCAAGAACACCACAAGGATCCATAAATTTTTCAAGCTAAAGTGTTATACAAGTTCCTTATATCATCCTTGTTAGAGTTTTGCAATAAAAACTCCAAGGTTGTGGTCATTTTTCATCCTAACTCATCAATCATCAAGTAAGCTCAAGAACACCATTTTTGATCATTTCATACTTCCTTTTTTCATATATTGTTGTATCTTCTAGTTATTTTGAAGCTAACCATGCAAAAGTTATGTTATATATACCACTTGGTTCATTTTTTCACTAAAACTATCTCAAACACTAGATCTGTACGTTTTATTAACATCCCCGCGAAGCCCATTATTTTTAGCGATGTTTAGGACCCATGACACCCTAAGAAGGTGTATGGTAGGATTTGTGTATTTGTGGAGTTGCTTTGAAGTAGTTTGATCAAGCCGTGAACCGAGAAAATGAGTTTTTAACGTGTATATATACCTGCTGTCCAAAAATACAAACTCTGGAAAAATCAGTAAACATGGCGTTATTTTAGCTTTCATATTTAGAAAGTACTCTCAAAAACGAAAACGTGGGCGCTTGAATCACTAAAAACCGAGTTATAACGAAGGAGATACGAATTTTTAAAGTTAGGCCACACAAAAACAACTTTCCTGAAAAATACATGCTGTTAGCCGAACTTCAGGGGAAAAAAAATCACTGAGGGCTGTTAACGCTCGTGAGTCTTAGCTGAAGCACGACATGCCCAAACCAAAAATATGGTTCAGTTTCCTAATGTTATGAAGAACGCCTCCGGTGGATATATATATGTGTTGAGACGTAGTATTTTTGCAAGACACTAAGTTCATAGCCGATTTTCTTTATGATCGAGACGCGTATGATCAAAAGTCAAATGAGACGACATCGAGATTTTGTTACAAGGATTTCAAAAACGTCAAGTTCTATTACTAACTCTTAACGTACAATATTTTACGACTAGTTTTTGCGAGGCCGTTTGGTCATATTTCACCAGTTGTAAAAGTGATATTTTGCGACGAAACTATTTTATTTGGCGATAAAACATCAAATGAGGATCGTGGAGTATTATTCCAACATTTTTACACGAAATATAGTATATGACTTGCCGAGATGTCAAAAATATATTTTTCGACAATAAACGTTATTTTCAAAAATAACGAGTGGTATCGTTAACATACGTATTTGCATGAGTTGCATGGTATCATTGCTTACATTGGGTCATATCATTCATCATAGGTTGCGGTTAGAGACCGAGCCATCATTTCATCATATCCATCATTATCATAGTGCTATATTATCAGGTGAGTATTCATAGCCCCGCTTTTCAAGTTATTACATCATTTTAAATTTCTCGGGGGAGAATACATTGCACCATTTTTCATACGGACCAAAGTATCAACTCATTACATTGCTTAAGTTACCTCATTTGCCAAGATTAAAGTCCCCTATTATCATGAACCGTTAATTGTGAGCAAGCGAGAGTGTGTGAATAGATCTATTGAGGGTGACTCCTCCGTTCGGGTTGGTAGCACCAACTAGTCATACGAACGCATTACATTTGATCCATATCAGAGTGTTTGGCAAAGCACTCAGTTGGGGCATTTCATTCAGTCTAGCTTCGGGGTCATGAGCTTAAGAGCTAATGTATCATTTTCATGTGGCAGTTTGTCATACACTTTATACTTGTGGTATCCGTACAACATTTCATTTACATAAACCTATGAACTCACCAACATTATTGTTGACCCGTTTTAGCAATGTATTTTCAGGTATTTAAGGCATCGCATGTTGGATTGCATATGGGCATATCATGGAGTCGCGGTGTCGACGCGTCTCACTTTATATTTTATGCACTTAACCATCGTTTGAACTGTGTGAACTTTATTTCCGCAAACTTGTAACATCTTTTGGGACCTCGCTTTGTAAACTCTGAATGTTTTAAATAATCAAACGATGTATTTTCTAAACGGCACTTTAGGTCGTTCAATATAACTGCAGTTAAGATGCTATGGCAGTCGCGCCCCTGGAATTCCATTCCGCTGCAAAACAGATAATTTGAGGGTGTGACAATTGTTTAATTTGGTTTTCCTATATCTAGGGTTTCATTCAATTGGCAGTTTTTAGAGAGAAAATATGGCGGGTGTGTAAATCTGACTACCTTAGGGATGAATTGTGAGTTGCTAGGGTTATGTATTGGCGCCAATTGTAAAATACCAAAAATACCCCCCGCATATTAGTATTCTTAAAGAATTTAACGGTCAACTGACGGATATGTTGGTCAAGGGACCAAATCTGTATGGGTTGTAAACCACAGGGACTGGATTGGGTATTTTAAAGTACAGGGACCATTTTCGAGTGACCCGTTAAACCACAGGGACGATTTATGATATTTACTCTTTAAATTATTTCAATTATTTACTTCAGATTTGAGGTAAAACCATGACACTTTAAACAAATACACAAACTAAAAAACCAATTGATATAATAAAACTTAGTTGCATCGCCTCTATTTGACTTAAATTATTATGACTTTGTTTTTGTTCAATCAATCATATTCGCATGTACATACGAATTATGTACATATAAACCATAATAAACATACCTAAAAGAGAAAAATGAAAATTGTTATTTTTATTTAAAAAAGTAAAATTAAACCCAAATTATGTTAGATGTCGATCCGGTGCAACGGACGGCCGAGACAAACTTTTATAAGAATATCAAATTACATTTTTTTTTTGAACAAATATATCAAATTACATGATAACAAAAAGGTTATTGAGGCAATAAAACTGGATTAAGAAAAAAATAGGAGTTTCAAATAACATTAACAAATCACATAACGTTCTGGCCCAGAAGCCCTAATGACAGATGGCCCATTACAAATATAGAAGTCCCTATAATCACATAAACCTTGACTTGGAAGAATTACAAATCAAAAGATAACTATTTAGTAAAAACATAACATCGTTGCAAAGACATACAACAACAACAATATCCGATCCCTTTAGAACAATATACGAAAGGTAAAATGTAAATAGTCACACACTAACTTAGGATAGAAAGACAACAATTATACTCAAATAGCTATTTAGCAAATAGATATTAATTTAATCTTTTGATTTGTTATGTTTTCGGGTATTCGGTATGTAAACATTGGAGGCACTAGCGAAAATCGTCATTTTCGACATCTGTAGCTTTCCAAAATAGGGAAATTGCTGAGGCTTCAACTAAGAACAACCGAAAAGTTTGTTATCTGAATTGAAAGAAAAAAGAAGTGACATTCAAAATATCAAATATTACGTTGCTAATTATTTGTAAATGAAACTTTGAAAATGTTAAAGTTGTACGTGATTAAACCAATAAAAAATAGAAAACCATCAAGATGAACAATGATGTCAAACTAGATACATTTTCAAGCTTGTTACATGTCGACACAATATAATACTAATCGATACGATGATGATGGACCGTACGTATCCTTATTTTAATCGATTAATATATTAGTAGTTTATTATATGATCATGTTACTTTTAAGAAAAAAGTATTCAACGCCATATTCAATGTCCATCTTCAGGCCACCTCGAAATATTTTTTCAAAATATCACCGTCCAAAATCGAGAGTTAAATAATACGTTTGTTGTAATAATATATACAGTATATGCTTTACTTGACATGTAATTTACTGAAGCTTATCGATGACAAGTCTAAGTTTAGTGATTCTTATATCAAAGTTATGTAACAACTACATTACAAATATGAAAAGTAGATTATAATGAATAATGGAGTTTTTTATATGATCATGATATTTTAGAAAAATAATTAACAAAGTATGTATTCACAATATTAATGTAAAGTAACATGATATTTATTTATTTTATTTTCTTTTTATAAAATCAAAAAGCTCTTAAAAGATAGAATTTTGAGCAGCCATGGTCGCATCCCACGTCGTCATCTCTTTCATCCAAGTCATTGCAGATTCCGACACCGTCGCATGGAGGAATGTTATGCGTTCTTTTGATGATTCCAATTTTAACAAAATCAAGTGTCCTATGTTTATTTTGATTCGCAAACAATATAACCAACAAAACCCAATATGGTAATATCATAACAAACTAAGGAACAATTTGAAAAACATTAATTGTTACAAAGGTTCTTACAAAACTATCCTACACATTGATTTGCTAAAAGGCATCAAAAATGCCATGAAGAAACTAAGTCAATCAAACCAACATTGTACGACGTGTTTACCTAATCATAATAGTAGTATTATTTTTTTGTTTGCTTGTTAGCCATTTTTTAAAGTGATGACGTCCGAAATCATGTCGACGTTCGTCACCTAAAAAACAAAAAAAAAACAAATGGCACCTTAAGCACACCTCTACGTATGTTAGTTACTCCTCGACATCAACTCTACTCGCTATGTTAGATTTATTGATAGATAGAACAAAAGATCTGCCTAGAGATTTATTTTACCATATAACATATCTTATAATTAATCAAATTGTTAACATGCATTTTAAAAATGATAATTACTTTTTTCATTCTTTATATTCACATTTTTATTTAAGAGTTATCGTGTTTTCACTTAATTTTAACTGATAAAAAACATTAAAGTTAAAAAATAAAATTATATTAGTGTCTCAGTGTATTAATTAAATTGTGTGCTTTTAGCTACAACAATTTTTGAACACCCAAGTATTTTTTATGTTTTCATCACTTACTTTTTACAATTATATAATATATGATTATCATCCTCAATTTCCATTTAATGTTATTCGTTGCTCTGCCCTCTTTGCGAAATGAAAATTGATGATGGTAATCACATAAAACCATTGTGGTTAAAATGTTTTCTAGTGGAACATTCCCATTCCACCAAGTTACTCGTCGGATACTGTTATGGGCGAGTTTTTTGGGGGTGGTGATAGAAATATACTGAAGGCTATATTGTTTCATAGAGTTACGCTCGTAATCTTATGGATAGTTTGGAAGTGGCGTAATCTTATGGTACACGAGCCAAGGGAATCTCTGCATGCTATTATAAATCGAGATGTCTTCCCGCAAATTCAGTATCTTTCTCAGCTTTGGATCTCTAACAGGAGCAATCGGCTATTTAGAGTTGTCCCAAATATATTGTTTTCACATAATTTTAACTGATAAAAAAACTTTAAAAAAACTTTAAAGTGAAAAAACAGATGTCACAGTTCGTGAAGTATGATGACATGTCTGATGCAGCTTCGAGCCATAGCAGTGGTGCTGGTTTCACTCAAATCCCCAAGCTTCATGAAAAGGTTTGCCGCTCTATGTTCTTCTGTTGAAGAAGCAATTGATTGATTTTTGAAAACGTTGAAACACAGTTTCCTAGGGCTGTAAACGAACTGAACGTTCAGTGAACATTTCATGAACCGTTTGGTAAAAACTTCATTTATGTTCGTTTATTTATTAAATGAACGAACATGAACAATATTTTACGATCGTTTAGTTAAATGAACGAACATGAACAAAAGTCACGTCCGTTTATTTATGTTCGTGAACGTCCGATTATGCGTTCGTTAACGTTCGTTTATGTTCATTTATTTATTTATGTTCATATATCATATCTTTTAATTGTATAATTTTAAAATTAGTTTGTTTAAACAAAACAACACTTATAAAATAATATTAGATGCACAATTTAATAAAGATTATGTTTGTTTGTCTATGTTCATTTATGTTCGATCGTTTATGTCCGTTTAGCGTTCGTTTAGTGTCTTAATAACGAACATAACGAACATGAACAAGTCATTTTCTTAATAAACGAACATGAACAAGAAAATTCGTCCGTTTAAGTGTTCGTGTTCGTTTATTTGTCCGGTTAAAATTAAATGAACGAACATGAACAAGGCTCCGTTCGTGTTCGTCCGGTTCGTTTCACAGCCTAGTTAGTTTGTCTTGGATATCACGTTAAACTGATGAGTATGTGCTCTACATGTTGAGTTCTGGCTTTAATGTGCTGTCAAAAACGAATCATGTGCGAGATGGCTAGGATATCAGCACTTTGATGACTGATGTTGACAGTTAACTTGAAGGTGCATCTCATATTTTGCATGTTTTATGTGTGGAGTTAAACACTTTGTGGAAATATGCATGTTTGCTTTGGTCGGTTTTTAAATTTCCTGGGACGCATGAAAATGAAATGGTTGTTTTTGTGTCAATCTAACCTGTTTCATTAAATCTGAAATCTTGGCTGTTGGAATTGCAGTTAAATGAAACCGGAACCTTTTAAAGCAATCTGACCATAACAGGGACATGCAAATCTTCATTTCATTTTTTGGCTGAATAACATATTCGTTGGGATAATGTGATTCAGGTGACTCCAACAAGTTGTTGTGGGATGATATTGAGCAAAGTTTTGTCTTGAACCATTTCATTGAGCTAGAAGTAGGGGGTATAGAAACCATTCGGTGTAGTCTATCTAGTGATAATAAACTTGTATGATTAGATGCGTATCATACACTATTGGATCACATTGACGGATTAAGCAAGCACATTACACAGATTTCTCATGTAACCCGTGCTAGATGCCTAGATGAGAGACTGAAAATCGAATGACGAATTGTAAATAAGTCCATTGGGGGGGGGGGGGGGGGGGGGGCGAGGGGCTTATGCTATTGTATTTGAGAAGTTAGCTAGCTTACCTAAAGATTCTTAATTTTGTGTATTTTTGAGAGAGAGCTTAATAAGCTTAATGCTTTAATCCTTAACGGAATCTTTTTTTGCTTAATTGTCAAGTTTAATGTGTTGTGTAAGCTTATCTTAAAGAGTTTACACTTTGTTTCTCCTTGTGAATGATTGTTCCGTTTGACGTTGTGCAGAATTTCGATGAGGACTTTATTGCGGTGAGTAGTGACAGTAACCTAGGTAATTTTAGCCTTTTACGAGTAGAGGTTACAGAAGATATCTATTCTAGACTTTAGGCTAACTCAACTAGGCAAGATGCGAAGCATCAGCCATGGGTTAAACGGTATCATAACTAATGAGCACTTCCACAACGTGTTTGATGGAAGACACGGCAGCTTAAGTGACATCGTCTTCTTCGTCCATGTAAGGTATATTAACGAGGATTTGCAATTCGGTATTCTATCTGGTGTACAAGATGATGACCAACCGGGAATTACATTCGTTCGCCATAATGAGGAATAATATTTTTGAAGGAGAAGGGATAAAGTTGTTGGCTAACTATGGCATACTCTTTTTGTTCTTGGTTTTCTCAACAGACAAGGATGCAAAATTGGTTAGGCGGCTTCTACTTGTGAATATATTAAGTGCAACAACCACAGAGATACCAAAACTTCAAGAGTTGCGTTTTACGCATTCTTATGATGTTTGTATGGTCCCATACTGCTCAAATTCAGCCGTTTTTGGTTTTCGAATTTTGTATGTCGAGATAAATTATCAGAACCAGCCTTTGTTTTCGGAGTATACATCGAGAAATCACCGTTGGGAATTTGCATCTCTTCCCTCCACTCCCCTTCCTGCTGGTCAGGCACTAAATAGAAACCAGGATGGTCGTGCCATGGCATTCCATCTTATCCAGAATCTCGTGACTATTGCTTTCCAAACAAGCAACAATAACATGGTTCACAAAAATGATGAGATCGAGAACATGTTCGTGAAGGTTCTCGAGGATCCCCCTTATCTTATCACAGATTCCAAGCTTTCAACTTGGTTTCATTCACTCTTCTATCCAATGGATTTGCATCAGTAATGGGAAGGTGTGCCAGCACTGAACGAGGGAGAGAGGATTTCTCTCACGTTCTAATGCTACTGATTGCCCGTCTTAATCCCGATCTCAATGAATATGAGTCTCTCGGTAGGCTACTTTCTGGCTTCATCTCAAGGGATGAAGAGATGGCTTACGTAGAAGATGTCCAAGTCCAGCAAACAAGTCACTACATCAATATTGGCATGCTTGTGTACAAGGAAAGGTCGGGATGGGCCATTAATTGATGGTGTTAGTGAAGTTGAAGAATGGAATACTGAGACAGTAGACACGATGTACGTCCCCAAAACGGCACTCCCGGACATTCCATTGGTATTGCGGCTCTCTTAGATCACAACGATAATGAATAATGGCCCATCCCGGCCTTTCCTTGTACACAAGCATGCCAATATTGATGTAGTGACTTGTTTGCTAGACTTGGACATCTTCTACGTAAGCCATCTCTTCATCCCTTGAGATGAAGCCAGAAAGTAGCCTACCGAAAAACTCATATTCATTGAGATCGGGATTAAGACGGGCAATCAGTAGCATTAGAAGGTGAGAGAAATCCTCTCTCCCTGGTTCAGTGTTGGCACACCTTCCCATTACTGATGCAAATCCATTGGATAGAATAGTGAATGAAACCAAGTTGAAAGCTTGGAATCCGTGATAAGATAAGGGGGATGGATGATCCTCGAGAACCTTCACGAACATGTTCTCGATCTCATCGTTTTTGTGAACCACGTTATTGTTGCTTGTTTGGAAAGCAATAGTCACGAGATTCTGGATAAGATGGAATGCCATGGCACGACCATCCTGGTTTCTATTTAGTGCCTTACCAGCAGGAAGGGGAGTGGAGGGAAGAGATGCAAATTCTCAACGGTGATTTCTCGATGTATACTCCGAAAACAAAGGCTGGTTCTGATCATTTATCTCGACATACAAAATTCGAAAACCAAAAACGGCTGAATTTGAGCAGTATGGGACCATACAAACATCATAAGAATGCGTAAAACGCAACTCTTGAAGTTTTGGTATCTCTGTGGTTGTTGCACTTAATATATTCACAAGTAGAAGCCGCCTAACCAATTTTGCATCCTTGTCTGTTGAGAAAACCAAGAACAAAAGGAGTATGCCATAGTTAGCCAACAACTTTATCCCTTCTCCTTCAAAAACATGATTCCTTATTATGGGGCGAAGCGGAATAGTAATTTCCGATTGGTCATCATCTTGTACACCAGATAGAATACCGAATTGCAAATCCTCGTTAATATACCTTACATGGACGAAGAAGACGATGTCACTTAAGCTGCCGTGTCTTCCATTAAACACGTTGTGGAAGTTCCAGAAAGAAAAAACAAGATACTAAAACTGTAATATGACTTGAAATTATGACCTTTGCATTAATCTTCAGAAGCAAGTTTGTAAGATACTGATCATTGATCCGGGCTGGCGCAATGCATTGGGTGACAACTCCGAAAAGTCCACTAGGCATTTTCTCTTCCATGGCCCTATGAAAATAAAGAGAATTTACATTTATTTTAATAATAATAATAATAATAATAATAAAAATAATAAATAAATAAAAAAATTCGTTTTGGGTAGTGAAAGATCAAGAAAGAGGCAAAAACCATATATGTCAGAATTCTTTCGCTCAGGCAGAATGCATAAAAGAAACAATAGTGGGCCAGGAAGCGATCTCATAAGAGCTTCACACATCTTATCCACACGAACAGGAGCAGGGCTACGTCTATCCTGATAATTCTCTTCGATTACAGCGGACGGTTGATGAAGTGCCTGCAAGAATAACACATAATAATTTATTTTACCAAAGCATATCATATATGTTATGTGTACAAACAGTGAAACAGATAATATGTGAGTTAACTCACCATTCCTTTCGCTCCAGAACATCTGAGTAGGTCTCTGCACATGTTTTTGATGTCACATCGTGCACCAAAGTTCACAATAGCCCAACAACTAATCTGCGTCGGCTCAACAAGTGTCTACATGATCCAAATATTAAACTGTTATGACCGACACTAGAAGTTTTAACTATATATAAATACTGAATTAAAAAATAATAATAATAACAAACGACCTTGTTATTAAAGTTCCAAAGACCATTACGAGGAAGCAAGTCTCCTCCATTCCCAAACTTTAGCTGCAATGAATACAAAGCACAAGTAGTTGAGATCAAAACATGTTGTACAAACAAATAGGACTTGGAAAACTAATGTATACCTTTGGTGGTTCCAAAATACGACCCTGAACTTCAGTGAAGGTAGTGCTGATTGTGAGACCAGTTGAGTTTATCAGAGGGTCTGCGCCATAGTTACTTTGATGTAACGCCTGAAGAATAATTTTAATCGGACATTTATTATACCAGATTTCCAATGTGAAAGATGTAATGATATAAAGCTTACACCCATCAAAGTCCTCATCCGATCCTGCGGCTTCTGTCTTGAATTCTCAACAAGCGAAGCCCATTGGAGATTCGAGAGAGACTTGGTGTACCTTTGCAATGATATCAGCTCACAGAACTAACAACAAAGATGAGAACAGTGTAAGTTTTAGTTAATAGTGCATTTGTAAACTTTTACTATAATAAAATGTGTATGGATAACTGATTACCTCAAGTGGTATGTAAACATGCCTCTTTGGCTTACCAACATCTAAGCATGGTAAGTTTCTTGACTCCTTAAGTTCTGTACCTCGCTTTAGATAGTAATCATACACTGTTATCTCGAACGGCTCACCAGGACTGCTTCCATTCTTTTGTTTCATTGTAAACCTACAAAATGTCAAAGAATTAAAGTATAAAACCTATTTTATTTAGTCATTTTGTAATTAGTATTAACCAAAAGGACTTACTTCTGATCCATGCATGATTTTTCACTCAAACCAATAATTTTGTGCTCAAGATTAGAGGGAAATGTCTTAATCCGGAGGCTCTTCAGCATTCTTTTGGCCTATTCACCAGAAGGTTATAAACAAAATATTAGAAATATATGAATTAGTCTAAGAAACTAAGATAACAGAACAGACTTGCTACCTTAATCCAGTCAATGTCCCTTATGTCTCGGAACATTCTGATTCTCAAGAAGAAAGTCCACAACTTTCCCTGGTCTGACTATCATTGTCGTTGAAACATCTGAAAACCAAATAATATTTATGATCAGTCAGTTAAAGAATTTGTAAATCGAGATAAAGCTGAATCAGTAAAGATTGAGTATTACCCATGTTCAAGCTTAAACCAGCTTGAGTTGCCCGGAAACTGGAATGGAAACCCCTACATCCCACAACTCCACCCCCAATGCTTATGGAGTTCCTTGGGTCATTATGAAAAAAGCATTGTCGAACAAGAAGACAACCTCTGAATATATAAAAAATAAAACATGATTTAGGTTAACAGTTAGAAACATTGTATATTGCAAGTCATTTTAAGAATATAAGACTTACTGTTTTGCAGCATGTTGCCTTAAGAGGACATCCAAGACCCTAACAGCTTCATTGAATTGCTCCGATTCACGGCCTTGAAGTGCATCGAAGATGGCCTTAATGGGGATCGTAGTAGCCAAGCTTATCTTCACATGGTAAGATTTTGACTGAGGTGGACGCCTTGATCTTTTTGGGTCATTGTCCCTTGGGCTGCCTCCACGAACAGTTCTAAAGAGACAGCAAATGATAATTAGTGAAAAAATAATCATAAATGGTTCAGAAAAGTAAACATCAAACACTCGCTACCTGTTTGATGACAGATTCTCCAACAAGACAGGGAACTCATTTATAGCTGAGGGCAAAGGGCCCACAGTAAACAAGGTCTTTTCACCGTCGTATGCAAATCCCTTACCACCTAATTCAGAACTGTAAATGCTATGCACCATGTCCAGAACTCGTCGGCCAACTCCTTTTGCTTCAACAGGAGTCTTCTGATCTTCATAGAACAAAGCCACCTAAAACAACATTTAAGAATATAAGTAAGATTTCTTTGAACTGCAAATTAGATAGGATTTCTACGACTTCTCATTTCCAAAATGTTCCGTTATGATGAGATTTCTTACGATTACATGTAGCTAAATTAAAAGTTCCCAATCAGCATAATCCTAATCATTCTTAATACTCGATGATCGTCAACATGAAACTCAAAAGTCTAAAAGTGGACAGTTTAGAAGGGAAGGACCAAGTGTAAACACCATACAACAACAGCACTTTTCACTTTACAGATTCAAAGCAAGATGTCTTCAAACTGCAAACTATTTATATCTAAAATGTTCCATTACAATTACATGTGGCTACAAATAGTTCATGCACAATCAGGACAGTCCTAATCAATCTTGATATTCAATAACTGGCAAGTTGACATACAAAAGGCAGTAGTGGACATTTTTATAAAAAACAAACCAGCTTAAAACACCATCAAATACGAGTGAGAAATGTTTAACAGATTTATATATGGTTACAACTCTTTTGCACAATGAAGTTCAGTAATAGCTTGACCCTTAAAAGTCAATAGTGGACTTTTGTGAAAGAATAGAACCAGTTTAAAACACCAAACAATATAAGCCAATAGATTGTATGCACAGTGAAGTTCCAAAATAACTAATTTGACACTTTTCAAAATTGGACTTTTTCTAAAGTTCTGTAACCTGTCTATTCTGAAGTTCTGTAACAACTAATTTGACACTTAAAAGTCAAATATGGACCTTTTTGAAAGAAAAGAACCAGTTTCTAAACACTATACAGTGACATTGAGCAATGTTAACATATTTGAATGCACGATGAGCATAAATCTGTTACATGAGGTTTGGTAATAACTAATATGACCCTTGAAAGTCAAAGCTGGACTTGTTTTTAAAGAAATTAACCCTTTTATGATCAGTATGCAATGCAAGTGATTCAGCATATCCGTATGCAGCTACTAAATTTTATGCACAGTGAGCATAAGTGTATTATTAGTGAAGTTCGATAAAAACTAATTTGACACTCGAAGGTCAAAAGTGGACTTTTCAAGAAAAAAATCAACTTACTATCATATTTGTTTGAAGTTATTAAACTTTATGCACAAAGAGAATAACACTGCCACTTATAAAGTTCGGTACAGAGTGATAACTAATTTGACACTCAAAAGTCAAAAGTGGACTTTTTTTTTAAAGAAAAGAACCAGTTTATAAACACCATAAGATACAAGTGAGAAATGTTTAGCATATTTGTATGAACTAAACTAATTTGATGCAAATGAGCACAACACTCTCAATTATGAAGTTCACAAACAGCTAATTTGACATTCAAAAATCAAAAGTGTATTTTTCTCTATACTAATTTGACATTCAAAAGTCAAAAGGGTATTTTTCTCTTTACTAATTTGACACTCAGAAGTCAAAAGTGTATAAATAGAATCAGCTTAAAGCATCATAAAATACAAGTGAAAAACTTTTAGCATATTTGTACGCAATTACTAAGTTTTATGCACAATGAAATTCAGAACACTTATAAGTCAAACTGCCATTTTTGAAAGTATACAACCAGCTTATAACACAATTGAATTTAAGTGAGAAACTTTTAGCATATAATTCATTGTAAAATGCAGATTTAACCAACAATAGTTGCATATATAAGAGTAAAAGACATACGCTGTACTGGTAGAAGTAATCATCAGTGCGTTCGAGTTGCACTCTGAAATGGTTTGTTAGCAAAGGGATCCTCTGGCCTTTGGTCCCTAACTCGCGTCTAGCCATTGGAGCGCGGTTTGGGACTTTAGCTGGAACGAAATTCAGTGGGACTATTGCCGGAGGCGGTGGCAATGCTTAAGGCGTCGCTTCTTTCATTTTTGACATTTCTGTCATTAAAACCATACATAACCAATGTTAAGACAGTTAATAAGCAAATAATAAAAGTATAGAAATCATTATGACGTAATTTATAAAACATTAAAAAAGGAAATATGTTGTTGTTTTCAACTAAATAACACATACATAACATCATGTGCTGAAGTAAACCACAACTGATACTCTTATTTACATAGTTAACTGGTCATAAGTCTACAGTTACCTTATGCTTTTCACATTTTAACAAATACATGTATGTTTTCTTAAAAAACAACTGCAAATAGGACTAGTAACTGGCATTCTTTGCTAAACACACATACTTGTCATCAAAACAACAAAATCAGCAAATTCAGAATACACATACTTTATGCTATTCACATTTTGACAAATAAAGAATCCAACAAACAAGACTATTCAAATAACTTAGGAGTGTTTGTTTAAACGTATAAAGCGGGCTTATGGATTATTTGGTTTTCAGCTTATTTTTCATAAATCATAAGCTCATTTTTGTGGCTTATTTTGAATTTTTTTTGGCTTAATTATACGAGCTTTGGAGTACTCAAGTAAAAGTCCTTCAATAGTTCACTGAAACAGGTTTAAATAAGCCGTCTATCATTTAAGCTTATCAAAAGTAACCACAAAAATAAGCTTAAACAAACGCCCTTGAAAAAAAACTTTATTTGTAGTTTTCTTGATTGTGACCAATCGGTCAAAAGTTGACCAAAAGTCAAAAGAACAACCATCAACTACAACAAAATGAAGCTGTGATAGTTCAAAAACCATAGGATACTATTTAAATACATATAAAAACTTCACATATTTATCTTCAAAACAAGAAAACATTTGTACGGACATGTATTACTGTGTGTAGAAAAACCCATTAGAGCAGGGGGTGCAGCTCGTTGTGGAGCTCGTCGAAGCTGAGCTGGAGGTCGTCGTCGTTCGCCGCTGCACCACGGTTGCTCGCCGTCGTTCGCCGTAGCCAATTTGCTCGTCTGCACAACGAGCTTGTTCTCTGACAATGTTAACGTTACTCCGTATATTTTATTGCAAATCCATTTAATTTCAAACGGTAAAATGCAAATTAAAAATATAAACCCACTTTCTTTTTTATGTATATATCTATCCTATATAATAAACAACGAGTGGGACGACCCCCCGCGTTGCGGGGGAGGAGAGGTGGGGGTTTTCCCCAAATTTTTTTTGTTGAAAAAATTATTTCGTTAATAATTACGCAAGTTTCATAATTTTTCGAGGCCGTTTGGTACGAAAACTAATAAAAAAAACAAAGACAAATACATTGATTTCGAAAAAGTATTACATATTTATACTTATTTTTGTTGGAAAAATTATTTCGTTAATAATGGCGCAAGTTTCATAATTTTTCGAGGCCGTTTGGTACGAAAAATAAAATTAAAAAAATAAAAAAAAAAAAAAGTTTGGTACTGTAGCTACAGTACTGTAGAAAAAAATAATAAAATATGGCATTTGGCAGACTTACGTTTTAATATATAGAGATAATAAACAGCTACATATTATAACCCGATGAAGCACCCGGTGCAATCAATGCGCTGATGTGTCTTGATTGTGATTGGCCAGTGATTTAATGCGTACAATACACCATTGCACTTCTCAGTTCTCTTATTTTTGTTAAGTCATTAAATTATTTATTCTCTCATCCTTTTGACCGAATAGCTAATAATTTTCAAAACTGGAATCAAATCATCCTCTCCAATTTCAAAACCATATCAAAAAAATTGAATCAACCATAATTCATATCCTTTCAAATGCAAATCATCCTCTCCAATTCAAAATCACTGCTATCAAAACTGGTAAGTTTCGATTGTTCTTCGATTTAATTTTGTTTCGATTCAAATATTAAATAAAATTCCATTGATTATGTTAAATTTAATTTTTTTTCTATGCAAACCCTTAGGGCTTCGATTGAAATCCCGTAGTAAAGCTATTTTGATGTGTTATTTATTTTGGGTTTTGATTCAGTTTATAGTGTATTTGGCTTGATTAGTTTCAATTCAATTGCGTGTTGCTAAACCCTAGAAAAAAATTAGGGAAACTCACATTATTGATTGCATTTTTATAATTTTCTTCTTCCTCACGACTTAACTATAACTAATGATATCGTATTTTGTTTATTTTATAATGACAGGTTTCAGAAGCCAGTCAAGTATTCGTGTCCTAAGTCAATCTATGACAGGTAAGTTTTTGTGTGTTTTATGCTTTTTACTACTATTTAATTTTATGTATATGTTTTTTTTTATACCTAGCACATGTATCATGTATGTCATTAACTTATTATGCACATGACGTGCTTGATGAAATGCTTAGTGAACATTAGTTACAATTGGCATCTTTGTTGTTATGATTACAATCGAATTTGTTTTAATAATTTTGTATTAGTTAGTTTTTTAAATATGGTGATGTAGATTTTGATACTTTCGATTCACTTTAATGATGTCTACGAAACATTTTTTTTTGAAGGCCGCAGAGAAGATGTTCGATGGAATGTTTATGAGAAATGAAAATGTGGGAGGTTATCATCTGCGCATCAAGGCAATATATTTGGAAGTTCTTTTGATGTGAATATGTTTCAAGTCACGCTTTTAAGAATTTCAGTAAATGCATGAATAGCCAATCAAGTGAAGCCTTGGTTGTGCGTGATATGTCTAGAATAAGATGCTTACAGGGTGTTTGGATGTGTGTTAAGACTTAAGAAGCTAATTAGTACGACTTAGAGTAATCAAGAAGTTAAGCTAATTAGTACAACTTAGAGTAATCAAGAAATTAAGCTAATTATATGCTTGGTTATCCATAAAATAATTTCTAGAAGTATTTTCATACGGGTCAACCCGATACTACAAAGTAATCGGTTTTGACCCATTTCATGATTTGTCGATATGGCCACTGCTAATAAAACATGTCGTGCATTATGGCACTTTAGGCCATACATAAATGACTTATGCATTAAATCAGTACTTGAGCTTAAACAAAAAATGTAAAGAAGGAAAATTGCAAACAAAAAAAATGAAGTTTTGGAAGATCCCGCTTAACAAGACTTTCTAATCATCCTTTTTGAAGTCTAAGAATTGGTATTGCTAAAAGCAATGAAAATTCCTAGAGGAAAGGATTAAATTACAGTATGCTCTATGTAGTGAAACGTTCCTGATAGGTTTTTTTTCCTTTGAATTTGGTTTGGATACATACTTTATATGGCCAAGCCAACTATTAATTATATTCTTAAGGAGAAATTTTGGGATCTATGTTTAGAACGGTAGGTTTCAACTTTTCTTTAACACACATATATATGTTTATAGAAACACATGTTAAATCATTTTCACTGTAATGTGTGGACGGGCCATTTGCATAAAACTTGACTAACGAGCCCACAGTCAAGTCATGGTATTGCAGACTTCAGACATGTGTTTTTTGAAACTTTTAAGGTCCCACACGATGCGAACTCCAGCATTAGGATAAGTTGTATGGGTATCTAATGGGCTTTACATTTGTAAAACAATTGTGACATTTTTTTTAGCATTTATAAGAATAAGTTGTATGCGTATTTACATAGATTATCAAAAAAAAAAAAAAAAAATTAAGTAGAAGTATTTTGTGTGCAATATCGATCTTTGAGGGGAAGCATCACTCAAGGTTTCTGAAGTAGTTGTGCTTCTCAAGAGTGAAATTGATGGTTTGTTGTCCCTAATTTTGGATAGTAAATTAATGGAATCCTTTTTTATGAGGTAATTTGTGTTTTATTGTTATAACATGGTGTATATTTTCGTATGTTCCATATGTTTTGTATGTTCCATATGTTTTGTAAAGCGACATTTATTTTCATTTTAGTAATTTACTTAAAATAAAATAATATTAGCATGTGTATTAGAAGGGGTCATTAAACTAATATTAATTATCAAGGTATTTCGTCAAAAAACAAATATGCAACTTTATTTCTTTGACTCATAATTTCAACATTTTCTTTTTTTAAATAACGACATTAACGTCTTCTTAATTCATTATGAATGTTAACTCAGTTCATTTAAAGCAATAAGCATTACCTTATGATTACATTATTATTAAACATCGACTAAACATATTATTTACTCACGAATTTTTACAGGCCGTACTTCATCGGTTAATTGTCCGGCTTCAGTATATTCATGACAATTTAACTGTTTACCTTTTGTGCATAATAAACTTTTGTTTTTATACACATATCTATTTACATAATATTATTTATTGAAAATAGAATAAAATTGCTATAAAAACAAGTATTTACATTATTCTACCGCCTCGATCAAATAGATTATTTACTCACATATTCTCAGCAATCTGTCATTGATTGGTTAAAGTCTATAATATATTCTCGATCGATTTCACTATTTCAAAATATATCCCGTGAATATAATGGGTCAAAGAAATGCCCGAATGAACTCTGCAAGAGATCATACATTTGCGCTTTTAGACATGTACTATGCCTCTTTTACATTACACAAATCTGGCTCGATATATGTGCGTGTTTCTCAATGGTATTTCACGTATGATTTATGATGATGAGTGTAATATCTCAAATCGTACAACAAACGTATTAACTAAAAAGGTCTTACAAGGTGAATGGACAATTTTGAAATTGTTGTATGTACAAATATCAGCATGCTTATTTACTTTGTATATAATGTTATCCACAACAACTTAATTAGACGTTTACTTTTGTATCCACATATCTAAGTGTTGATGAAATCAAATGGACTTTTCAAGTTATCAACAAGTTGGTTGTTCACGTTAGGGGTGAGCATCGGGCCAAAACCGACCCATCCCGAACCGATCCCGACCCATCCCGAAACCGATAATCTGGGAAACCCTAACCGAATCCCGACCCGAGTATAGGTCGGTTTGTGTCGGTCGGTTCGGTTGGAGTCGATTTTGGTCGGTTTTATCGGTTTTCTTTGTGTTTTTTCGGTTTTCGGCCCGAACTGACCCGACCCGAAACCGACAATGACTAAAACTTCGAACCGAGTACCGACCCGATGGTAGTCGGTTCGGTCTCGGGACACTCGGGATTCGGTCGGGATCGGTACGGGATTCGGGTGTCCGTCGGTTTTGCTCAGCCTACTTATGTGTTTGACGTTAACTGCATATCTTTCCATTTTAAGACTATTTATCAGTTTGAGAAGACGATATATGCATGTTTATTTTCTTAATAGTGACAAACCAAATTATTTATCGTATAATTGACATATTACCTACTATGCCTTTCAAAAAATACTGAATCCATTAACGTCCGTTGTTATTTCTTAATTTATTCAACCAAATTTGTTTATCGTATAATTGGCATATTACCTACTATGCCTTTCAAAAAACATTGAATCCGTTAACGTCCGTTGTTATTTCTTACTTTATTCACACACTTAAATTCTTGATGCATAATTTCTTTAAAAACCCCGTGATTCCACGGGTCTATAAGCTAGTTCTAATATACAAGACAATGAATGTCCCTCTAAAAAAGCAATACTCAAATTCTAAGATGTCTACATTTATCATTTTGCTTTAACAATTTAAATTACACATTATTTTTGGTATTGTTTTAAAAAGTCAAAGCTTTCGGTGGAAGAAGCCAAAATTTCGGACCAGATAAACCAATTTAAGAGTGTCTAAATTAGTCATTTTATTTACAAAATTTGAATTAAACGACTTTTTATCAAAACTTCTCATGTAAGCCTCAAATTTATCGGCTCATCCTTCACCAGGTGTAACCCGAATTGGGCCTTAAAAAACGCACCATCCTTTTCAAACATAATATCACTAAAAAAAACCCTCCATCATCGTCATTATCAGATTGTTTTTTTGCTCAATGATTCCAATTCACATTCATCCTCTACTTTTGTAGTTCTTCATTAGTTTTAATTTACATACCAATCCACAAGGAATACCTAAAACGAACGATTCTTTTGTTTTTGGATATATGGACCCACATGCATTTGCTGTTGAAGGTATGGAAATGTTTAATTCGTTTCTATGTTTGTGTTATGATATGTTTTCAGGTTGATTTTATTTTGTGTTGTGGTGAATTATTACATCAATATCAAAATATTCATCTTCACCGGTGGGAAACAATTCCCAGTAAGTTACAAGGATTATTCGCATTGATTCTGGCAGATGAGAAGTTACTGGGAAAATGTAGCAGGTAAGATCGAGTCATTCAAGTTGCTCATCATGCTGTTGTTTTGGTTTTGTATAAATTATGCAGGTTTTTAATGGTGTTTGGATTTTTTTTTTTTTTTTTTTTTTTTTTTTTTTTTTTCCCTGGAATTGTAAAGGATGATTGAGAAAAAATTTGTTTGATGGTAGAAGCCAGTGTGTGCAGTAGCTAAAACATAGACCAAGAGGTAAGTCATATCATACTTATAGTGTTTAATGTAGGAACTTGAATCAATGCTTTTCATTTGCGTCTCTAATTTTGTTGGCAGCTTATTTATTTTAGAGTCTAATACATCACTATGGTCAACCATGATGTTTGTGAGTTCTTTTATGGGAATGATCATGAAAAAGCAGACAAAGCTCGAGGTACAAACACCCAAATTCTTAATCTATCTGTAGTCTCCAATATAGAGCACTTCAAATAGACCATAATGTCATTCAGCCTCTCTCTTTTCTTATATTGGCTTTTCAAGGCGCGATATGGAATTACAAAAGTGCACTTTCTTGCATTTGATCCAACTGATTAGAGAACCGCTCTTACATACATTGATGGTGGACTTCGATCTCTTGGAGTAGCTCACCAAGTATGAAATAGATACAAAATTTCTCTGTGCTTATTTGAATTTTAGATTCTCTATATTTGATCTATGGTTTTCTTTTACACATAGGAAGGACCTGATAATAGTAAAGATAGTCCTGGTGGCCCTTGGGATCCAACCCACACACAAATTCACACTAATCCAACCCGCCGTCAACCACCATCCCTCCCAAACATATTCATCCAGAAATCATGCGACCTATGTTTTAGGATTCTATCCCAAGTAAGTTGAATAATCTATTTATTTAAATTTATTTGATAAAGAACATATTAATTGATTTCCATACACAATTGTAAAAAAAAACCTAATTGTGTATTGTTTTTGAATCTGTGATGAATTTGATCCGTAACAAATTGAATTTATTGTTTTTGAAAATATTAATTTATGTTACTCATTGATCGATTTTTTTATTTTTTATTTTATTATTATTATTTTTTTTCATTTTACAAATTGAATTTATTGTTTTTGAAAGCATTAATTTATAAATCCATCAATTTAACCAACTCAAAGATATCTTTTAATTTTTTTAAATATTTTTGAAATTTTATCACACTATTGAAGGTAAATCTTTCACATTTTTTGTAATAGGTTGTTTGTAATGTGTGTTTGTTATGCAGTGACACTATTTGCTGAAATGTATTAGATGTAAAAGAATTTCTTTTGAAGCGGTGAATGACAATGGAAATGATGGCTAGATGAACACAAAGTACTCGATAAATATCCCCAATGATGATCAGCAAGAGTTCTTAGCAAAGCGTAAGGATACCATTTGTTTTTAATATACATTTTAGCCAGAATGTCAAATATTTGAATTTATGTTTTTAAATGGAACATTTTTTGTATGTTCGTTTGTTTATTTCAGATATAGAGAGCCAAACGTGAGATGGTTTAAGAAGCAATATGACAGTCTTACTCAACAAAAGATACAGTAAAGAGCCCAAAGGTATTATCTAAGTTAGCAAAAATATTATCAGATCATGATACCAATGTACTTTTGGTTAGTGCAAATTACTCTTATATTTGTTAGATTACATTAATATGATGATGATGATGATGATGATATAATTGTTTTGCAGCCAAAGCTTGATCAAATATCATAAAGAGGTAAATTTGTGGATCCTTATCCATCGTGAAATGATAAATGAGGTAAGCAACATATCCTTTAATGCTCATTGTTCCCTGTTACTTTTATATAAAATTAATGTAGCATGGTTTAATTTTTTAAAATTTGTTACTGGTGGATACAAGTTTTGTTACACAGTACTGGGGGTTTGTATTATGCCAAGAAGAAGTGACGGTAATCATTACATGGTTCAATAATACATATTTCTACATAAAAAAGCTTTCAATAATTGCCTTATGGGGGTGTTTGTATGTGCCTCTGAAAGTTATTATGTGCACTAAACATATAGGTCGTCAAGATTCTCTATTTTCTTATACATTTGGGACATGGTACTCATTGACTATATTAGTTAGGTCGGTCAGGCATTTGTGTCAGCCTTCATATCAATGTTACCATGTTTTCAGTTTATCAAGTTTTATGATGTTATTTGATCATTTATTTGGTTCATGGTCGATGCAGGTGAACTGTAACACCCCAACCCGACAAGGGTAAAGATATCACAACAATGGATTCATATCAGATCAAAAAAGAGCATACATCTACAGTAATACAAAAATCTCAAAGGTTTACAAATGAAATATTGAATCTACAAGGTTACAACGAAAACTTTCAAAACTAATTCTAAAACATAATATCTTCCATCCAATTCTAATCCAGAATAGCTACCAAGCCTTCTAAGTCCAGAGGTACACTCTCACTCATTCCCAGCATCCTACTAAAACCTGCCGCAGGAAAGAAATGCGGCTGAGCTATGAGAGCTCAGTGAACAGATATATAGATGACAGAAACAATAACAGACAACAATACAGAAACAAATCCGAAATACAGATTATACAGATACTGAATTAAAGTGAAAGAATAGGAAAGGAATAAGGGTAAAAGAAAAGAAATGAGAAAGAGATAATGTACAAACCAGGTTTAGAGAAATACAGAAATCCATCACGAGCCCAGAGATAACAGATAATATCATAACAGAGTAATCATATAATAATCCAGAGGGGATGCCTCTCAAGTAACAGATAATATGAGGGGTGACCTCATGTATCAATTGGAGTGATCAGCTCCCAGATAATGTGAAAGACGTGTATCGCACACACCATCAGTCACCAGATATATATATATATATATATATATATATATATATATATATATATATATATATATATATATATATATATAACAGTAACAGTAACAGATAACAGAAATCAGATCAGAACTAGGATGCATCCATGCGCCCCAGTAGGCCAGAATCTTCTCCTACATAACAGATAAAATCAGGGACGGGACAGGTCATCACTCTCCTGCCCTAGAGTCATGCCATCGGTGCATCAATGACATGGACATGAAACCCTCATGCCTAGTGATTGGCTCGGATATCAGACTGTGGTCAAGGTCAGATGTCATATAATAAACAGAGTCACATCTAAGGGTTCATGGCAGAAGGGTCATGTCAACAATTCAGATTAAGATAATAAGGTTTAAATCAGAGTTTATCAGATTAAGTTTAATATCAAAGCTTAAGTTTAGATTAAAAGGTTTATTTCCAATAGTCCAAAAGTATATCAAAGTTTAATGATTACAAAATTTATAGCAATAATCCATTTCAGAAGTTCCTGTCAAAAGTTCATTTAAATCAATCCTTTAATAATGGTTTTCATTGAAATTATCTTACGAAATAGTTTTCATAAAAATGGTCTTCCAAAACGTTTAGTAACTTCCATTTCCAAGTGGTATCGCTTCTTTTTAAAATAGCTTTTCTTAAACAGTTTCATATGTAGTTTAATAAAGGTTCAAAATCAATTAGGTTCAGATAAGGATTTAACAGGTTAAGGTTTACCAAAATCAAATCAAAATTTACAACAGATATATCAGGTTAAGGTTCAGAACAAGGTTCACAGATCAGATCCAATCAAGACTCACAAATTCAGGGTTCAGAACAAGAGATCAATCAGAGTTCAGGAAAAAGGTTCAGAATACAAGAATCATAGCAGAGGTTCAAACAAAAGGTTTAAGACAAACAGATCACAACAAAGATCCACAACAGAAGGGAACATAGCAATGGTATAGGGAATCCTAATAAGGAAAAAGAATTACTGAGAGAAAAGGAAAAGAAACACCCTTACTGAAATAGGGCAGAATATCTGTACCTTATTAGCACAGCAGAAAATAAACAAACACAGAAATGAAGATCAAGACTTCTCCTTCTTCACACCTAAGGAAGAGGAAGACAGAATTACTAAAGTTTCTTATTCAGATTATTCCTTTTAGTTTATCTCTTCATTTTATGTACTTTCTATTTTTAGTAACTTTCCAGATTTAGTAAGTTCCCATAATTAGCAGGTTTTCCAGAATTAACATATATTATCATCCCAGATTAGGTTTAACCCTTGTTCAGAGATTATTATGGAATAACAGTACATTTTACAGAAGTTTAGGGTTTTAAATGACAATTATACAAAGTTTAGGGTTTTAAATGTAACTTCATTAATTTCCAAGGTCATTTGTGAAAATACTTTAAGTTACCGAATTATACACTCATTTTATTCAGAATTTCATTCCATTCCCTTAAGTTTCACAATTTACAGATTACACCCCTTTAGTTACATAATTTACAAAACCAACCTTATAATTACATATTTTACAAATTAAACCCTACAATATCCATATTTACCAACCAAACATATTATATTTCAAATTTAGAGAATATACCATCAGAAGTTAGTACTTTACATATTTGACCCCTCAGAATTCAGAATTTACATATTTAGCCCTTTAAGTTTTCAAAACATATATATTAAATCATAATTTCATAACAATTACATATTTAACCCATAAATCCTCAAAATTACACAATAACCTTTTATATCAGTATTAACTCAAAACAACTTTAGAATTTCAGATTTACACTTTTGGTCCCTCACTTTTAATTAACTTCAAATCGAAACCCTAATATGCCAATAATTCATTATAATGCAATATTTACACTTAGAACCCCAAAGTTATATTTTTCCCACATTCCTACAGATGTATATGATCTTACAAAAATATCCCAGAAGTTTCAAAGTTGGCAAAACAGGTCCTTATACTTTTTATTTCAAATCGGCAAGACCTTTTTAAAAACAATTTCAAACCCTACTATTCACCAATCATTGAACCATCATTAATTCACCCTTAAAACATCATTAAAGATCAGATTCATTTCCAAGAAACCAAACCCTAGTTACCCCGATTTTTATTTATTTGTTTTCTTTATTTTCATGAAATCCGGTTTATACAATAATTCACCACGTTAATTTTAGGCCTCCAAAAATCAAACTCATATTTTTCCCAGATCATATGACTTATAAGGAACCCACAAAAAATAATTAGCATGCCCATAAAATTCGTTTAACATATATTGCATATTTACGTATGTTTTAGACATCAAAATTAACACGACTTGATTTAGGCTACTATAATTCGATCTATCATTTTTCCCAGGTCTATTACATCATATGAGGTCTAAATAAAATAGCCATCATGTCCAGAAATTCGGATTACATATTTTTGTGATTTACGTGTTCTTTGACCATTATATTTTCATACGCATAAATTAGCATGCATGCTTCGATTCATACAACTTATATGAGTTATATAACATGTAAAGATCACAGGAAAATTGCCATATTAATTTTAAAACGTGTGATTATGTCGTATGAATTATTACCTTGCTTTTGATCAAGTCGACAATAAATAAAGAACAAGAACGAACCAATGACAAAACGCAGCAACCCTTATTTTTCCTAGCTTCCTTGCACCTCCAAGAACCCCAGAAAAATACTTGTACACGTCCAGAATTTCTGTGATAGCCTTGGTCGAATTTTTGTTATGCGCTTAGGGTTTTTGTTCTATTTTTGCGATTTGGATTTTGATAGAAAATAAGAGATTTGCTTTTATCTCTTAAAACCGACTTATGGGGGGGCAAGGATCAGAAATTTCGGTATATAGTATCATAGGATAATTAGGATTGATTTTGTATAATCTTTCCTTAATATGTTTTAGCTATTATCTAATTAAAAGGAATTAAACATTACATTTAATTAATTGTATATAATTCGGAATTTTAAATAAATAAATGTGCATGATTATTTTTGAACATTTAAAATGATGTAACATTGTCTCAGAAATTAGTTTGTTTCAGATATAATTCGATTTCAGAAGTTTTGGAATTATTTCAGAATTTTTATAAGTTATTTAATAAGGTTTTATGTTATCAGGGGTAATTTGGTAATTTTACTCGTTATCTGAATTTCAGGTATTACAACTTCTTCCCCACTAACGAAAAAATTTCGTCCTCGAAATTTGCAGAAAGCAGAAAGAAAAGGGAACGGAAACTAAACAAAGACATATCAGACCTACTAGATGATAATCAGATTTCCTCGGAAGAGACGTAAGAATTTCACAGGATTTTGAAGGATATGCCGTCCACAGAAATTGAATTGACAGATCAGATTAGAGCGTACAGAAATAGATTATCGATAACATCAATTGGAAGAAGTTTTATAACAAAACTGAAGATTATTATCAGAAGTTCAGAGGTCAGCAGAATGCGTGACGAGAATCCAGATGTATCAATTCGCATAACGGTGGAAGCAGATTACGCGTATAGGTAGAATGAACTTAAAGTCTCACTAACGCAGACGATCTCAAACAGTTATCAGAATTTCTAAAGCTTCTAAGGCACTTCTCGAATATCCTATGCCCACAACAAGTGCACGTTATATGATGTTAGTATTATCACGTTGGCCAGACGTCATAATACTGGCATCATATAAATATACCCTCATGATGGTCATACTTTATCTCAAGTCGTGAACAGAACAAACTTATCTTAATCCACCTAGTCTTCCTACGGTCTCAGAGGTCATCAGAATCCAATACCCTAACTAAGAAGAGAACAAATTACTCAAAAAAATTTAACGGAAGTCCCAGAGTGTCTATCAGAATTTGGTACATCAGATCATCCATCATTCGTCAAATTTCAGATAACAAAACCATCATCCGACATACGCAGAATGAACACAGAGCAGAATTACTGATAAGGAACTTAAATCATTCAAAGGATTTATCATCAAGTAACAGAAATTTAGATAGGTCAAGCAGAAGTGAATCACATCATCCATAACTTCATCCGTCATAGAATTTATTCGCTTCAGAATTTTCTTCTATTCAAGGTCATGATCTCAGTTTCCATTCTCAAGTCTGCTTCTACTCTCAATTCATCTTAGTACAACTAAAATGAATAGAGAAGCAAGACTGCGAGTTTTGGACAGGTCTACTAGCACAGTTCGGAATTCGCCAACTCATATTGCTGTCGTCATCGGATGCTTGGTAGTGGTGTCTGCTACAATCTCTGAACGCCAATCACATCTACTCTTCGAGAACAAAGGTCATTCCATTTAATACGAAGATGGTCTACATGCTTCCTCGTTCGTATCAGGGCACAAACATGCGGTCATACTATGACAACTGTCCAGATACTCGTGAAAACATGATTCCTATTAGCCAATACTATTGGCATTATTTAAGACTCATAATGGTCACAATCACTTCAGGGAAACTTCATATCTAAATCACATTACCCATCTTTACGAATAAAACTGAATTACTTTATGGAAATTGCTCTCAGTTAGTCATCTCCCGTCTCAGGAGTTCTTGTGGTTGCTTCTTCAGTCCTTCAAACATTAAATGAGGTTGTCTGATACAGAGTTCACAAGGATAGAATAATTTAATCATTTATACTCGGAAATGAAAAGTGATTACGGTTGAGATTTACGGTTAGGATTTAAAGGGAACACTGAGGTGAAACAAAATCATATCTCATCAGTTTCTTCAATCTCTCAACTTCTATAGCATCATGGGTCGTCAACCGAGATCGGTTCAGAATCAATTCTACTTCTCAAACGGAAGGAAAACTCAGAAGTTTCATCAGAAAATGCCAGAAAATTTGTACAACAAAACTTTCTAGGGGTGGATACTAATAGGTGTCAGGAGAATTTGACAATCAAATGAGATCAGGGTACATATTTCCATAGCAAGGTTAAGCTTAACATATTTAAGAGGTTAGAGGTCATTATATCAAAAGTAGGGTGGAATAGATTGTTACATTTCAGATGCGGTAGTTTATGATAGCTGAAGAACCAGTCAATCAATAATCACAAGATCTCCAAAATCAAGTATATCAATAGTAAACAGATCCGCAGAACGTATATGGTCACTTAACCAGACGGATAGTTCATATGTCAGAGTCAAGTACATGGTTCAGTATAGTGTGGGGATAGGTACGCGAACAGTTCAAGGTATTGGAGTTTTTTTGGTTTAGCTTTTTAGCATAAGTGACAGGTAGGGTGTACATCATCGGTAATACGAACATCGTATAATTGCAGAAGTGAGACTTATGAGATATCGGATATCAACATCATATGCTCAGTTAACAATTCCATACAGAGACGGTATTTGCATCAAATCCTTCCAAAGGAAACTGATTGGCAAATAAGATTCATCATTCAAGGGAGCAAATAAGATTCATCATTCAGGACAAAATAGTTTCAGTGGATACATTTATATCCAGCATGGGTCATGAATTTATAGGATGTGTCAAACACCTTAAGGTTAAATGGTCTTCGGGATGGTCGGAGAGATATCAGACGGTTTATCCACAGATCAGAAATGAAGGTCAAAATCAGGTAGTGGCAGCAAAAGTTTAACAATCGGTAATCATGTCAGGGGTTCCAAAATTGTTTCAAACGCCAAAGGTGAGACATAGGAGGATAGTCGTCAATATTAAATGATCAAATCAATCAATCCTTATAAGGATAAAATCAAGGTTACTGTCAAAGAAAGACGGATCAATAAAGATAAATCTTATCGTTCGGAAATGTGAGGGAATGCATTTATATACTCGTGGTCAAACGCTACAAAACTTCTCATGGGAACAGAGATGGTTAAGACGGAATCAAAGGATTCATAGGTAATTATCAGAAGCAAGAAAGAAATAACAGAATGTATCAAGTGTATCATCATCATGGGGATTCTCAGATTGCCCAAAGAGGCATCAGAATGACTAACAGAAGGTTCAGAGGTCGGAGTTGAAATCGGAAGGCAAGGATCAAATAATGTCAGATAATTACTACGCAATTTCCAATGCTTCAGATTTTATTTAGGTTTCAATTCTTAGGTGATGCAAGGCATAATCTCTAAATTTCCAAATGCGATTTTAACCAACAGCAAGACTCGAATCAGAGTGGTGCGGAAGCAAGATACTTAAGCAAATGACTTATAGTCTACCCATTCCTCACTGGTCAGAATTTAAGTTCCTATAGGGAAATCCTAAAGCAAATTCTCAAGGTTGTCCTACGAGCGCCTACAGTGGAAACTTAGTGGTCCAGACTTCACAGGTCAAGGGTAAATGTATTACGAGTCGCAGCCTGTGATCTCTGATACCATAAATTGTAACACCCCAACCCGACAAGGGTAAAGATATCACAACAATGGATTCATATCAGATCAAAACAGAGCATACATCTACAGTAATACAAAAATCTCAAAGGTTTACAAATGAAATACTGAATCTACAAGGTTACAACGAAAACTTTTAAAACTAATTCTAAAACATAATATCTTCCATCCAATTCTAATCCAGAATAGCTACCAAGCCTTCTAAGTCCAGAGGTACACTCTCACTCATTCCCAGCTTCCTACTAAAACCTGCCGCAGGAAAAGAAATGCGGCTGAGTGATGCGTGGTTTTGCAACCTTACAACAGGTTTTACCTCTCGAGGGATCTCAAGAGGCTTACAACCCCACCAGGCAGTGTACCTGACCGATGTAGTATAGTGTAGTGGTAAGTACGGGGGATTGATCGTTCTCCACAGGGAATAGTGTTCGTTAGGTATGAAAAGCTACTTTAATAGGTCTAAGGGTGAAGGAAGATTCTTTTTATGTTTTTATATTTTTATGAAAGCAAGTAAAATCTCGGGTTTGAAGGAGTGGGCGGAATTAGTTGCTAGTCAACTAACCCAAATTACTACGAATGCAAATAAAATAAAATAACTGAAAATAAAATGTGGTGGAAACTTATGTGTAGAGAAATGTGTTTACTTAGATTTCCTTACTCCCTAACTATCTTTTACCGGTTGATTAGTGTGTATTAGTTGCGTGGATGACGGGTGTATTCCTTAATACCAATCGTGGGGTGGCGTACGTACTTCCCCAACTCTACAAGCTCCTACTTCACTCCTATGTCGAGCCGGCTAGGAAGCTCCTAACATGGGATCACTAGAATTCGCTTGTGCATTAAATACAACCATAAAAACCTTTAGTACGCATTGGTTCATGTTTCTTAAGACGTTCAAGCAAGTTACCGAATAGGAAGTTAGCCAATTTTCTTAAGCCTAACATAGATAAACAATCATCCAATACAACTAACAACACACTAATAACCAATAATCAATAGCTAGGTTTCATTAGATCTAAGCAAACACAAGATAAATCTAGCCTAACATGTTAAACAAAAGACAAGAATAAGATAGAATCAAACAACACATAGACATATTGAATGATTAATTGATAACTTATCTTTCAATGTAACATGGAAGATCTCAAGGCAAAAAGCCTTGAAAAAGATGCTAAAATCGTCTTAGGGTTTTCTCCCAAAAATTCCACACTAAGTTCCACCCTAATGACAAAGAATTGCAAAACTATATATAGATTTTTGGATCTGACGGCGTCACGTTATGGAGTGTGACGCCGTCACCTCGCCGCTTTTAGGGTTCTCGGATGACCTTCTTGACGCCGTCCCTCTTTAGCTCTTCAAAATCCGTTCTGGCCTATCAAGGCTTGACGCCGTCAAACTATGAACGTGACGCCGTCCCTCTTGAAATTATACCGTGACGCCTTTGATCAGGTTAAAGCGTGACGCCGTCAGAATTCACATGCAATTTTCACTGGCTTATCATGAGTAAATTTCACATCCACCTTTTCTTGCCAAGCCATGACGCCGTCCAGGGTAAATCCTGACGCCGTCAAAGGTAACTTTTAGCCGATTTTTGAGACTTTGTCGTTTTCTTCACTTTTATGCTCCAAAAACGTCCAAAATGCCTCCTTTTCCAGATTTCTTCTCAAAAGTACCTAAAATGACAAAAGGAACGATTTAGGGCAATATTTGATCAAATAAATACGATTTAGGGCTTAAATGACCCCTTAAAAGCGGTACACTTTTCGCTTCATCAAATACCCTTACACTTGAGATTTGCTTGTCCTCAAGCAAATGCGCTTTTATTCTAATCAAAATACAAGTTAGGGGTCATTTAATGCTAACATAAAAGTAATTACAACAAATATTCGTTCCACTTTAATCATAATAAGCACGGAGATTATAAACTAGCACCTCACAAGTAGTGTTTAGATACTCACATCTCTCAAGTGTCATCAAAATAAATCTCATAAATGAAAACGGATAATATCTCTCACTACCTGTCATAGCAAATAGATTACCATAGGCTTGGGAAAGGATCAAAAACCTCCTCCACTAGGCGTAAGCACCTAAGATAAACTATCAAAGAGGGCTTTTAAATGGGTTATAACGTTAGGTGTAGGGAAAAGGAAAACACGGTTTTGTTGGACAAAGGATATTTTACTGGTGGCGAGTTAAAGATCTTGATCAATTACATGTACTATACAATGTTGCTAAGCCAAGACTCGACTCGATTTAAACTAATGAAAGAAAATAACAAAAACATAAAACAAACATAAAATAAAACGGGATGGTAGTCCGTATGTTTTTTCTATTTTTCCTTTTTCTCATTTTTTTGTATTTTTCTAGATTTTTCGATTTTTTTTTTTTTTTTTTTTTTTTTTTTTTTTTTTTTTTTTTTTTTTGCATACACTTTTGCCCTACCATCCAAAATAATACATCATAGGGGCATTGCATTCCCCTTACACTTGAATTTTTACATAACTTTACAAATAACTATTCTAATGACTCGAATTAAGATAATCAAAACACTTGGAGTACTTTTAAAACATTTAGCACATATGGGGGTAATAAATGATGTTCTTCCCCATTACTCCATTACACTAGTACTTTACCCATAAGTCCCAATCGTCCCAAAACAATATGTACAAGGATATGACTCGACTTAGCAACCATGTAATCAATTAGATAATTAACTTGGGTTTAAACAAATGTTGTAACAATAATGCACTAAAAATGAGTGCATACAAGGTAGGCTAAGGCGATTTGGGTGTACATTTTAGTGGGGTGTAAACAAATTCTTCCTTTAAGTAAAATGCTTAAAGGTCGAAACGAAAAGATAGGCTCTGAGGGGTGTACTAGGGGTATCGTGTACTAAAAATGAGTACAACGCAAAGGGTGTGGGAGAATTACTTGACCAATGTAGCCAAAGTAATTATAACAAAAACACAGGTGTAAAACAATGGGTTAATCCTAATGCCTCTTATCACGTAGTAAATCTAACTACACGAATGTAGTCTCACTTGTGGCCTCGGAATGGTCCTAACGCAAGTTCTAGAATCTAAGTGCTACCGGTACACATATCATAGCATAAATGCTTTTCCTACCAATTCTAGGGGTGAACCTCACATATTTGGGGGTGGAAAATTTTTTTAGTGGTACGGTTTTTTGTGCTAGTCATATAACTCCTATCCGTGAGACGCTCATTAAGATCAAAGTTTCACTCCTATATGTTGTAAAAAATTTTAAATTTGGCACTAAAATTACCCTAACAGGTATTTCTCTCAGTTTTATTACACATCTACTATTAAACAAACAAAAATCAAGCGCAATTGTATTCTCTAAAATCGTACTTTTACCCTCCCTTACACTTAAGATGAACATTGTCCCCAATGTTCAAATAACAAGATGTAAAAGTATAAAGTAAAAGAATGAAATCAAATACTCCCCTGATTCGCTCGGTGGATAATGAAGTTACACGGTTAGATCTTCTTCCAAGAGAATGTTGAAGCTCCATGACTAATGCATCGCCATAAGCTTGATTCAAAAACATTTCCTTGTCCAAAATAACCTGTTAAACCTGAGAAAACAAACACGAAAACCTGCATAACAACGGCGGGATAAATCTATATATAAGGATATAATGCTTGTGGAATGATAATTTTGCAGATTCCTGGAGATTATAAGTTGGAGATTTTAATAAAAACTTTTTATGAAAACAAAACTTTCAAAAATTTCTGAAAATTAAATCTGACGCCGTCAGGTTATAAACCCTGACGCCGTCAGAAATGACCTGACAAAAATTCTCATGTTAAGTTTCCGGAAAATTTCTGGAAAAATCTTTACCTTACTTCCTGGAAATCCTGCAAAGCATCACTATGACTCGATACAAGCATTTGACTCAAACAAATACTAATATGTATGTTCATTTAATATTATTACGATTCATGTTCATTTGTGTTCTAATAAACCGATTTAGATTTCCCTTACACTTAACTTTTGCAAAATACCTTTATATGTAGTTAAGACGAAGTTAAAAACAAAATAAAGCATTTTCACAAATTACTTTTGAACATGAATCAATAAGAATAAAAATTTAAACATACATATGGAAACAAATAAAATCAAACAAACAAATAAATAAACACACAAAGCAAATAAATAAAGCTCGGGTTGCCTCCCAAGAAGCGCTTTTCTTTATTAACGAGTCTTGTAGCTAGACTCAAAGTCACGCTACCCTATGTAAGTAAGCTCGTCATCGAGGACGTCCTTAGGGTTAAGCTTGGATTGAAGTTTCCTATTGGTCCGCTTAGTACGATATATCTTTTCAAACTTCTCTCCATCCGGGTCATACAATGTCATCTTAATATGCCATGACCCATCTCCATCTTTGGGTGGTTTGTCCCAATTCCACTTATGATCATCCTCCTCACAAGTCCACTTATTCATTCCTAGGTTAATTGGCAAAACTCCTAGGAACTCAATCATCCTTCTAAAAACTAGAGGGTCTTCAAATGGATCCAATTCGGTGTCCCTAGCCAAGAGTTGTTCTACCGTATGTGTTCGGTTCACAAAGTCCTCTTCTAGGTAAAATGGGCGTTGGGGTCCTATGAAGTCTCTATCGATCCAAGGTCCATATCTAGATGGTCTCCTATTTGATTCTAACCAATGTGGTGTTGGTTCCTCACTAGTATCATAGGCATGTTTCTTCACATCATAGACTGACCAAGTATCTCCTTCTCCTACCGCTATCTTAGATTCCTTACAATCAATCATAGCACTAGCGGTCGCTAAAAATCCTCTACCTATCAACAAGGGGCATGTAGGGTCGCTAACCATATCAAGGACGTGGAAATCGGCTAAAATGGTTAGTTTTCCAATGTGTACTAACACGTCCTTAACTACTCCAACCGGGTAAGCAACACTTCCATCCGCTAAGCCTATTATCACCTCGGTTTCTTCAAGTTTTCCTAGTTTTAGAGAGGTGTAGAGAGGTAACGGAAGTAGGTTAAGGCTTGATCCAAGATCGGCTAATGTGTCATAAGCCTCCGAATTACCGATCTTGCAAGGTAGAACAAATAGGCCCGGATCATCTAATTTCTTAGGTAGCTTGTTTTGAACAAAGGCGGTCCCTTTTTCGCCTAACTTGAGCTTCTTTTCATCCAACTCATCAACAACCGGACTTTCAAGGTGGAGCTCCTTGAATTCTTCGTCAAGGTTTTGAGTGGGAGGTGTTTCAACTAAGACTTGGGTTTGTTTGAAACACGTGCTCATGGAATTGACCGAATAATATTGTGGACAAGAACTAGGAGACGAAACCGACGAAATGGCGTTGACGTTTAGTTTCGGGTTCTTGACCGTGTTACTAGGGAGTGCTCCCATTTCTCGGTCATTGAGGGCTTTCAACAAAGTGTCAATCTTATTGGTCATCTCGCTTTGTTTTTGTTTGAAATCGGCTTCAAACTTGGCTAAACGAGCTTCTTGAGATGCCATAAATTGAGACATCAATCCTTCAAAGTTATCGGTACTACCATTGCCGGAAGGATTGTTGTTGAAAGTACGGTTCGAGTTGGAACCGCTTGATTGGAAACGATTAGGTGGGTTGGAAGAATTGGTTTGTTGTGTGTTTTGGTTTTTGTTTCCACCTAAGGTTCGGGTGATTTTTCCATGAGGGGTTGTATGAATCATCATAAGGGTTTGGCTCGGGTTTGAAAGTGTACCACTTGTCTCCCGCTCCGTCGGTACGCGAGGATGCGTAGTCCACAAAAGCTTGTTCGGGGAGTTCCATGCAATCACGAGTGTCGTGGGGACCACTACATAATTCACATGAAGAAGTGATTTTTTTCACTTGGCTTGAAGGTTTAGGAGCCTCGTAGGATTTCATGAGAAACTTGATTTGGTCTTCAAGTTCTATGATCCTACGGTCGGAAGTGCTTGAATTGTTCAAAGGCAAAGATATTGCCTTGACCGTTTTATTCAAATCACGGGGATCACTCCAACTTTCGTTGTCATAAAGAGCAAGATCCTCTAGGAGAGCCCATGATTGTTCCGCACTTAGATCACGTAGCTTACCACCGGCCGATTGGTCAATGGTTTGCCTCGTGTAGAGATTGATATGGTCATAGAAGATTTGGATTTGGAGCCAAAGTTCTATGCCATGGTGAGGGACTTTTTGGAGTAAGTCCTTGAATCGAGTCCATGCCTCATATAGGGTTTCGCCTTGACGTTGTTGGAACATCAAGATATCATTCCTTAGCTTGGTAGTTCTTCCCGGTGGGAAAAACTGAGCAAGGAAACGAGTTGTGAGATCATCCCATGAGGTGATGGATCCTGCGGGTTGACGTTCTAGCCACTGACTAGCTTGGTCCCGCAAAGAGAATTGAAAGAGACGCAGTCGGGTCGTCTCTCGAGTGGCAACATCAAGGTCTATAGAATCAACGATTTTGAGAAAGTCCTTGAGATGTTGATTAGGATCTTCAGAACGAAGTCCATGGAATGCGCATCCGCTTTGCACCAACCGGATGGTGTCGGATCGCAAGGGTGTGACATTGGCTCCTTGAGTGAGCTCAATGGTGTTTCGATAGCCATGGTGGCTAGGACGGGAGTACTCTCCTAAAGTACGGGCTCTAGGAGGTGGTTGTTGTGGTGGGTTGTTGGGGTCGAGGATATTACCACCTTCCATGATGTCGGATGGTAATGGTTACGAACAAAGAAACGAAGAAAATAGATAGACTAAAGAAAACCTAGAAAAAGAAAATAAAAATCTCACTAGAAAGGAATCTAGTGAGTAGACCTATAAAATAAAAATTCAACCTAAACAATAACTATTCCCCGGCAGCGGCGCCAAAAACTTGATGCGTGGTTTTGCAACCTTACAACAGGTTTTACCTCTCGAGGGATCTCAAGAGGCTTACAACCCCACCAGGCAGTGTACCTGACCGATGTAGTATAGTGTAGTGGTAAGTACGGGGGATTGATCGTTCTCCACAGGGAATAGTGTTCGTTAGGTATGAAAAGCTACTTTAATAGGTCTAAGGGTGAAGGAAGATTCTTTTTATGTTTTTATAATTTTATGAAAGCAAGTAAAATCTCGGGTTTGAAAGAGTGGGCGGAATTAGTTGCTAGTCAACTAACCCAAATTACTACGAATGCAAATAAATAAAATAACTGAAAATAAAATGTGGTGGAAACTTATGTGTAGAGAAATGTGTTTACTTAGATTTCCTTACTCCCTAACTATCTTTTACCGGTTGATTAGTGTGTATTAGTTGCGTGGATGACGGGTGTATTCCTTAATACCAATCGTGGGGTGGCGTACGTACTTCCCCAACTCTACAAGCTCCTACTTCACTCCTATGTCGAGCCGGCTAGGAAGCTCCTAACATGGGATCACTAGAATTCGCTTGTGCATTAAATACAACCATAAAAACCTTTAGTACGCATTGGTTCATGTTTCTTAAGACGTTCAAGCAAGTTACCGAATAGGAAGTTAGCCAGTTTTCTTAAGCCTAACATAGATAAACAATCATCCAATACAACTAACAACACACTAATAACCAATAATCAATAGCTAGGTTTCATTAGATCTAAGCAAACACAAGATAAATCTAGCCTAACATGTTAAACAAAAGACAAGAATAAGATAGAATCAAACAACACATAGACATATTGAATGATTAATTGATAACTTATCTTTCAATGTAACATGGAAGATCTCAAGGCAAAAAGCCTTGAAAAAGATGCTAAAATCGTCTTAGGGTTTTCTCCCAAAAATTCCACACTAAGTTCCACCCTAATGACAAAGAATTGCAAAACTATATATAGATTTTTGGATCTGACGGCGTCACGTTATGGAGTGTGACGCCGTCACCTCGCCGCTTTTAGGGTTCTCGGATGACCTTCTTGACGCCGTCCCTCTTTAGCTCTCCAAAATCCGTTCTGGCTTATCAAGGCTTGACGCCGTCAAACTATGAACGTGACGCCGTCCCTCTTGAAATTATACCGTGACGCCCTTGATCAGGTTAAAGCGTGACGCCGTCAGAATTCACATGCAATTTTCACTGGCTTATCATGAGTAAATTTCACATCCACCTTTTCTTGCCAAGCCATGACGCCGTCCAGGGTAAATCCTGACGCCGTCAAAGGTAACTTTTAGCCGATTTTTGAGACTTTGTCGTTTTCTTCACTTTTATGCTCAAAAAACGTCCAAAATGCCTCCTTTTCCAGATTTCTTCTCAAAAGTACCTAAAATGACAAAAGGAACGATTTAGGGCAATATTTGATCAAATAAATACGATTTAGGGCTTAAATGACCCCTTAAAAGCGGTACACTTTTCGCTTCAATACTGAGCTACGAGAGCTCAGTGAACAGATATATAGATGACAGAAACAATAACAGACAACAATACAGAAACAAATCCGAAATACAGATTATACAGATACTGAATTAAAGTGAAAGAATAGGAAAGGAATAAGGGTAAAAGAAAAGAAATGAGAAAGAGATAATGTACAAACCAGGTTTAGGGAAATACAGAAATCCATCACGAGCCCAGAGATAACAGATAATATCATAATAGAGTAATCATATAATAATCCAGAGGGGATGCCTCTCAAGTAACAGATAATATGAGGGGTGACCTCATGTATCAATTGGAGTGATCAGCTCCCAGATAATGTGAAAGACGTGTATCGCACACACCATCAGTCACCAGATATATATATATATATATATATATATATATATATATATATATATATATATATATATATATATATATATATATATATATATATATATATATATATATATATATATATATATATATATATATATATATATATATATAACAGTAACAGTAACAGATAACAGAAATCAGATCAGAACTAGGATGCATCCATGCGCCCCAGTAGGCCAGAATCTTCTCCTACATAACAGATAAAATCAGGGACGGGACAGGTCATCACTCTCCTGCCCTAGAGTCATGCCATCGGTGCATCAATGACATGGACATGAAACCCTCATGCCTAGTGATTGGCTCGGATATCAGACTGTGGTCAAGGTCAGATGTCATATAATAAACAGAGTCACATCTAAGGGTTCATGGTAGAAGGGTCATGTCAACAATTCAGATTAAGATAATAAGGTTTAAATCAGAGTTTATCAGATTAAGTTTAATATCAAAGCTTAAGTTCAGATTAAAAGGTTTATTTCCAATAGTCCAAAAGTATATCAAAGTTTAATGATTACAAAATTTATAGCAATAATCCATTTCAGAAGTTCCTGTCAAAAGTTCATTTAAATCAATCCTTTAATAATGGTTTTCATTGAAATTATCTTATGAAATAGTTTTCATAAAAATGGTCTTCCAAAACGTTTAGTAACTTCCATTTCCAAGTGGTATCGCTTCTTTTTAAAATAGCTTTTCTTAAACAGTTTCATATGTAGTTTAATAAAGGTTCAAAATCAATTAGGTTCAGATAAGGATTTAACAGGTTAAGGTTTACCAAAATCAAATCAAAATTTACAACAGATATATCAGGTTAAGGTTCAGAACAAGGTTCACAGATCAGATCCAATCAAGACTCACAAATTCAGGGTTCAGAACAAGAGATCAATCAGAGTTCAGGAAAAAGGTTCAGAATACAAGAATCATAGCAGAGGTTCAAACAAAAGGTTTAAGACAAACAAATCACAACAAAGATCCACAACAGAAGGGAACATAGCAATGGTATAGGGAATCCTAATAAGGAAAAAGAATTACTGAGAGAAAAGGAAAAGAAACACCCTTACTGAAATAGGGCAGAATATCTGTACCTTATTAGCACAGCAGAAAATAAACAAACACAGAAATGAAGATCAAGACTTCTCCTTCTTCACACCTAAGGAAGAGGAAGACAGAATTACTAAAGTTTCTTATTCAGATTATTCCTTTTAGTTTATCTCTTCATTTTATGTACTTTCTATTTTTAGTAACTTTCCAGATTTAGTAAGTTCCCATAATTAGCAGGTTTTCCAGAATTAACATATATTATCATCCCAGATTAGGTTTAACCCTTGTTCAGAGATTATTATGGAATAACAGTACATTTTACAGAAGTTTAGGGTTTTAAATGACAATTATACAAAGTTTAGGGTTTTAAATGTAACTTCATTAATTTCCAAGGTCATTTGTGAAAATACTTTAAGTTACCGAATTATACACTCATTTTATTCAGAATTTCATTCCATTCCCTTAAGTTTCACAATTTACAGATTACACCCCTTTAGTTACATAATTTACAAAACCAACCTTATAATTACATATTTTACAAATTAAACCCTACAATATCCATATTTACCAACCAAACATATTATATTTCAAATTTAGAGAATATACCATCAGAAGTTAGTACTTTACATATTTGACCCCTCAGAATTCAGAATTTACATATTTAGCCCTTTAAGTTTTCAAAACATATATATTAAATCATAATTTCATAACAATTACATATTTAACCCATAAATCCTCAAAATTACACAACAACCTTTTTATATCAGTATTAACTCAAAACAACTTCAAAATTTCAGATTTACACTTTTGGTCCCTCACTTTTAATTAACTTCAAATCGAAACCCTAATATGCCAATAATTCATTATAATGCAATATTTACACTTAGGACCCCAAAGTTATATTTTTCCCACATTCCTACAGATGTATATGATCTTACAAAAATATCCCAGAAGTTTCAAAGTTGGCAAAATAGGTCCTTATACTTTTTATTTCAAATCGGCAAGACCTTTTTAAAAACAATTTCAAAACCTACTATTCACCAATCATTGAACCATCATTAATTCACCCTTAAAACATCATTAAAGATCAGATTCATGTCCAAGAAACCAAACCCTAGTTACCCCGATTTTTATTTATTTGTTTTCTTTATTTTCATGAAATCCGGTTTATACAATAATTCACCACGTTAATTTTAGGCCTCCAAAAATCAAAATCATATTTTTCCCAGATCATATGACTTATAAGGAACCCACGAAAAATAATTAGCATGCCCATAAAATTCGTTTAACATATATTTCATATTTACGTATGTTTTAGACATCAAAATTAACACGACTTTATTTAGGCTACTATAATTCGATCTATCATTTTTCCCAGTTCTATTACATCATATGAGGTCTAAATAAAATAGCCATCATGTCCAGAAATTCAGATTACATATTTTTGTGATTTACGTGTTCTTTGACCATTATATTTTCATACGCATAAATTAGCATGCATGCTTCGATTCATACAATTTATATGAGTTATATAACATGTAAAGATCACAGGAAAATTGCCATATTAATTTTAAAACGTGTGATTAAGTCGTATGAATTATTACCTTGCTTTTGATCAAGTCGACAAGAAATAAAGAACAAGAACGAACCAATGACAAAACGCAGCAACCCTTATTTTTCCTAGCTTCCTTGCACCTCCAAGAACCCCAGAAAAATACTTGTACACGTCCAGAATTTCTGTGATAGCCTTGGTCGAATTTTTGTTATGCGCTTAGGGTTTTTGTTCTATTTTTGCGATTTGGATTTTGATAGAAAATAAGAGATTTGCTTTTATCTCTTAAAACCGACTTATGGGGGGCAAGGATCAGAAATTTCGGTATATAGTATCATAGGATAATTAGGATTGATTTTGTATAATCTTTCCTTAATTTGTTTTAGCTATTATCTAATTAAAAGGAATTAAACATTACATTTAATTAATTGTATATAATTCGGAATTTTAAATAAATAAATGTGCATGATTATTTTTGAACATTTAAAATGATGTAACATTGTCTCAGAAATTAGTTTGTTTCAGATATAATTCGATTTCAGAAGTTTTGGAATTATTTCGGAATTTTTATAAGTTATTTAATAAGGTTTTATGTTATCAGGGGTAATTTGGTAATTTTACTCGTTATCTGAATTTCAGGTATTACATGAACTATGGACAAAAAGATGGATCAAAACAAGCAAGAACCTCATTGATCACAGTTATGTGTAAATGGTAAGTTGTTTAGATCTTCAATTGGGACTTTGGAAGGTTTTGATTTGTCTTTTAGCTTTACATATGATGAATTTGTGTTGATGGACTATTAGGAATCTTCTTTGATTCTAATAAAGATAGCACACTACAAATATACTTTATCAGTTATCAACAATCGCAAACACCCCATTAAGGCATTAATATTACGAATAAAAATCATGGAGTGCTACTCAATAAGGACCCAACCATATTAGCATGGGGTTTTGCAGGACAGGAATAGCTCCATTAGCATAAGCCTACCCAGTAATAACTTCAATGTTTATTATGATGAGAAATATTGGTGTAACTTTGGTGAATAAATTAGTCTTTGTTGATTGTTTGCGATGCTATATTACACCATGTTGAAAAGAGGTGGGCTCTCAATGTTTGTAGTTTTTATGGTAGTTGTTTTCTTATATAAACTCACATTTGTACTCCATTTTTTGAATAACATATGAATATTAAAATGGGCGGGTCGCGGGTTTGCGCCAAGTTCGTACAAAATAATGAATTCACACAAAGTCTTTCTACCTAGCCTTAATGTAAGAGCTGTAAGTTGTATTGTAGCTATTAGTTTGTTTTCTTGATACTAACTTTAAATGCAATGTTCCAAACACTTGCTTTGGGCGAGTGCAGACTGCAGGATCAGAAAGACATTACACCTGTTTTGCTTCTATCAAGTCAATGTGCCAAACACTTGCTTTGGGAGAGTGTAGACTGAAGGATGAGAAAGGTAGTTTTTAAATTAAGAAAGTACACATGCTTACATTTTGTCATTCTGCAACAGGAAGTTGGGCTTGGTGTTTAAGAATGTGGACTCTTATGAGAGAATGAATAATGATTTGTACGCCCTTTTAACTTCTTATATGCTATTATCAACAACTTCATTTTAGTTTCATTTTTTTCCCCTTTTCATATTTAGGTGTTCAAGCAATCAATATGGACTACTCAAGTGTTTGATATTGACTGCATATCTTCGCTCTCCAAGACTATCTACCAATTATAGAAGACGATACTTGCATGTTTATTTTCTTATTAGTTACACACCAAGTTGTTTATCGTATCATTGACACATTACTTAATTTTGTTTCAAAAAATAAAGTAACTTATTTACGTTCTTTGTTGTTTGTTAATTCACATACTTAACTCCTTAATGAATAATTTCTTTAAAATTCCCGTGAATCCACGGGTCTATAAGCTATACAATAATAAACAGGGGTCAGAAGTATGGTTATGAAAGCACAAACAAGAAATATTACACAAAACTCGAATAAACGACAAATTAGCTACATTTTCAAAACGTTATCCCCGCATTTATTCATGGTTGGATTTATTTCCGCAAATAATACCACATCTTAAAAAAGGAACACAACACGACAATTTTTTTTTTTTATTTCTAAAAATTAAAAGATGACACAAAGTACTACTCCGTATTAGTTATTAAATTTAAGAATTTATTTATCATCAAGAATCTCAATTACTACATTCACAAAGATTGTCTATACACGAGTAATATTCTCCAGTTTCACAAAATTCTTTGCAATCATTGTCTTCTTTACAATCCTAGCTGGGAACGGTACGATTACTCTCATTGTCGCCATTAGAAAGCATTTGATCTGTCATTACCCGCACGTATGCAATAACAGTTGGTATTTGCAAACCTGTAACATTATTTTGTTAGCAATATATAAGTTATGAACGTGTTGTATATAAAAATGAACGAGATTTATTGGTGTCTATTTTAGGATGGTTATCATAAGAGTTAAAAGGGATTTACTGGTGTCTATTTTAGGATGGTTATCATAAAAAGATAATCACAAACTTGGTGTAGAACTAATTATTTGTACCGAGACAAAAGCTATTTATGCTACATCGGGATTGTTTTCGAACATTATGCTTTTTTTCTTACTCAGAAAATATAAACAATTTCGAGTATACAAATACGCATGGTGATTTTTCAACTCAATGTTGTAGCCATTTCACATAATATCACAAATCGATCTCTTATATAAACGCTATTCAACGGTTTTAAATTTACTCCCGTGAATTTCACGGGTTAATAACCTAGTACCTATATATACACTACAACACATATAAATTTACAAACACAAATCTTATAAAAGAAACACACAATTTAAGTCTATAAAAACATAACAAAAAAAACATGAGTGAAACATCATGGTCCGGTGAGGATGATCGTGACGAGTTTGAAGAGATCGAAATGCTTCTTCAAGAATTCGAGAACGAGCAACAACAACAGCAACAACAAGCCGAAAGTAGCACACGCACATCCATTCCCCGGGAATATAAAATTGCTGAAGCACGGCTAATGCGTGATTATTTTGGTGACAATCCAAAATACCCGGAAGAATTGTTTAGGCGTCGCTATCGTATGAGCCGTAAACTATTTTTAGAAATAGTTCAAGGTATTCAAACATACATTCAAACTCATCACCCTCTTCCAAATCACTTTGATTTCTTTAGAGTCCGGCCCAATGCCGCATGTCTAATGAGTTTTAGTTTGATCATGAAATGCACAAGCGCCATACGCCAATTGGCGTACGGCTTAGCGGCTGATGCATTGGATGAGTATTTACAAATAGGATCACACTGTGCACGTGATTGTTTAGATAACTTTACTATGTGCATAATCCAGTTGTATATGGGTGAGTTTTTAAGAAAACCAGACGGTAATGACGTTCGTAACTTGTACCACGCACATAACGCGGTTCATAAGTTACCGGGAATGTTGGGAAGCATCGATTGTATGCACTGGGAATGGAAAAATTCTCCTAAATCATGGCAAGGCCAGTTTCACCGAGGTGATAAAAAGTATCCAACCATAATGCTTGAAGCCGTTGCTTCATATGATTTGTGGATTTGGCATGCATTTTTTGGGGTAGTGGGCGCGAATAACGATCTTACAGTTTTGAATAATTCTAACTTATTCGACGACCTGCTTGATGACATCGGCCCCGAGGTTCCGTTTGAAGTCAATGGGCGTAGATTCAAAAAAGGGTATTATCTTGCCGACGGAATTTACCCGGAGTGGTCTAGTTTTGTTAAATCATTGACGGTTGCGCATACCCCAAAAAATGCCGTATTTAAAGCCAAACAAGAAAGTGCTCGAAAGGATATCGAAAGAGCTTTTGGTGTCCTCCAAGGACGTTGGCATATTATTGCCCAACCGGCGCGAGCATTTACGGTTGCCAAGCTACGGAGAATCATGTACACGTGCATCATATTGCACAACATGATTTTGAAGGACGAAAACTTTGCCATTTCTGATGTTAGTGAAACGTATATTTGTCCACGAATAAATTTACAACGGACATGGATTGAGCGATGCGATGTGCAACGAAGAAAGGGGAAGGAACTACGCGATAAACGCGTACACGCAGCGCTTCAACGAAATCTTATCGAGCATGTTTGGCAAATAAATCAATGGGAAGCATTTCAGCAGCAACAACAACAACAACAAGATCCTTAGTTAGCTGATGCATTTGATGTATTATTAGTATTTGTTGTATCATTTTTTTAATTCACGTATCGTTTTTTTTTCGTATCGTAACTTTATGTTTAATGTGTGTTTGAATAAAATGTATTGTATTTTTATTTGAATAAAATAAAGAGAAAATTCCAAAAATAGGCCAAAACTTTTCAGCCATTTCAAGAGGAAGCCAAAAACTACATCCTTTTCCCAAAATAGGCCAACCATTCCATGCTCGACTGCTCGACCCCGTAAACTTATCGACACGTGTCATTCCATTTTTTTTTATTAATAAAAAAATAATAATGGAATGACATGTGTCGATAAGTTTATGGGGTCGAGCAGTCGAGCGCCGTCAGTCGAGCGCGCTCGACTGCTCGGCCCCATAAATTTTTGGCCACGTGTCATTCCATTATTTTTTTTATTAATAAAAAAAATAGAATGACACGTGTCGATAAGTTTATGGGGTCGAGCAGTCGAGCATGGAATGGTTGGCCTATTTTGGGAAAAGGATGTAGTTTTTGGCTTCCTCTTGAAATGGCTGAAAAGTTTTGGCCTATTTTGGGAATTTTCTCTAAAATTAATTTTAGTTTATTTGGGTATTTGATAAAAAAAAAAAAAAAAAAAAAAAAATAAAAAAAAAAAAAATGATAGTGGTGGGGCCCAAATGAGTAAGTTGTGGTTAGTTGATTGGGGAGGGGGTTGTTAGTTGTGGTTTGTTGTGCTGACGTGGCACCCCGTGGGGCCCGAATGAAAAGAAATGCTTGCTCACTGCACCCCCTGCTCTTAATAAATCAACTTAAAAACATGCATTTCTTTATTTTTTTTCAAAAAACAATTTAAAAATACATATTTCTTTATATAAAAAAATATGAAAACTTGCATTTTTTTTTTCAACAAAACAATCCAAAAAACCAACATATATAAACATAAAGTCTTTTCCTATAAAATAAACACCAAAACACACATGCTTTAAAAAAACATATATAGATTATTCAACCTAAAACAAACACTGAAAACACAAACATGCTTTTTTAAACAACAAAACATATACACGTTCACTTAACATTTAAAAAAAAAAAAAAAAAAAAAAGTATTTCTCAAGACATTTCCACAAAAACTTACAGAAACAAACACATAAATCATGAGACTAAAAAAACACACATAATATAACAACAACGTAGACATGCATTCATTTGAAAAATAGCAACATAAAAAGAGAGTATAAAAAAAGTGATATACCGTAAATAAGCTAGCTAATAAGTTGATAAATATTTGTTTGAGAGCAAAAAAGATGAAACCCTAGAGAGAGAAAGTGGTGTTTGATGAGTGAGAGTGTAGCAGGAGGGCAATGGGGTGGTAAGCTTTTTACAGTGTTGGTGAGGTGATGGTGCGAGGCTGCCTGCATTAATGGTAGGCAATCGAATGGTCGATCGAATCACATGTCGATCCCCTTACTGTGGGGAATCGATCGAGTGGAGTTGTGGAGAGATGAAGGTCGCATCTGCGATCGAGTAGTGTTTTGTCATTTTTTTTTTTTAAATATAAAAGGTATTTTTGTGGGCCATGTTTTTTGTTGTGTAGGTCGCTCTTACTCGAGCGTTGGAGAGAGAAAGCTGACGTGACAGAGAAATTGGGAGGGATTGACCCTCCTTACAGGGGCCAGCCTGACAGTATATTGTGTTCATCGACTTAATCATCGACACGTGTCCTTCGATGGTTTATTACATTTTTGGCCTTTTGTTTTGTGTGTCTTGTGTGTGTTTTATGGGTTCTTTTGTCTTTTTCGTTTTGTGTGGTCACTACGTTACTCTCTCAAGTTTCTTTTTTCTATTTTGTTAAATTCATAAGTTTTTTCTTGGTAATGATAGTTTTTATGTAAAATTCGAGTTTTCTAAATGTATATGCTTCAAAAAAACTGGTTTTAGATCCCCGTGCATGCACGGGTTTTTGGGTTTAATTGTTTTTAGATTAGTTTTGTTTGAAAAAATATATAAATTTATTTTAATATTGTTATTAGATATAGTAATAATTACAAATCATATTATGGCATTCACTATAGTGGGTTTATGAAAAGGTCTAAAAAAGATGAAAGTGTTTATGTTTCATTTCAACGATAGCAGATACTCATTTCATATCTATGTGGCATGAAGAGGTCTTAATTCTTGAAGCTCTTTATGATATAGTTTATATTATAGTGAATGTAGGTTTATAATATTAAAAAGTCTAAAAATTATTAATGTATCATTGTATAAAACTTTGTAAAAGGTTTACTATAGTGGACTATCTTATTATTAATATTATAATAATATATAATATAATATGAATAGAATAATATGTTACAATATTACCACCTACCCAGAAATTAAAGTCATTAATTTTTCTTCAACTGCACCTATAATTTCCTCTTATTTAAATACCTCCTAATATTCAATCTCGAATCAATTCATACACTCTAATGGAAATAGAAAAACACACACATATGATTATCAGGAAAATATATTGTAAAAAAGAGAAGAAAATGGTTGCGGAAAATGGTTTTAAATCTGCTTTTGATTGTGTTTTCAAGTTTTGCACCTACCTGATTATATTTTCACTATGTCTTTTGCAATAAATTTCACAACAACCTCGTTAGTGTCATGACAAAAAAAATACAGGCATAAGCTCTTATTCTTCATATGTTGGGTTTTATTGATTTGATGATACAAAACAAGAAGAATGAAACTTGAAGGACTGAATGTGACAAGAAGGGAAACTACAAAAAGATGGAGAATTTTGAAGATTCTAGAAGATTTACTTAAAAGATTTAGTTTCCTTATTGTATTATGATTCTCCTTGTAAACATAGATGATCTCTATTATATAAAGAGACATTAGGTCATTAGTTTTAGACGTGCACAAACTACAAGATGTAGTCGATTAAAGGTGTGTGTGTGTAACCTAGACGTAAGTTATAAACGTCTAGGGTTAGTAGTTAGTTAGTTAGTTAGTTAGTACAGCCTCAAGGTTAACAAGTTCTACCTTGATCATGTAGAATTGGGGCTGTTAATAATATTAGAGATTATGAATGTAAAACCTTGTTCATAATAATGTTGATTCTATGTTTGAATATTTCGCCTTCATTATTATGTGTTCCTAGATATAATATTAGACCTAGTCTAAAAGCTACAACGATCTTACAAAATTGGTATCAAAGCCTGGGGCTCGTGATATCTAGGGGATGTTACAAGGTTTATTGTCGAAGGAAGCAGTTTTTGAAGATTTGAAAGGCACGATTTGGTTTTACACCAGATGAACGAATTTATTATTTTTTTTTTTAATCTGGTGTGGCGCATAATATAATTGGGCAAGAATTAACTGTTTTGTCGAATTCAAGTTATCTCGTATTCCAAACGCATTAATCGGTCGGTGATAGGTTCTTATTTAATTAATTAGTCGGCGATAATCAATTATCATTGGTCGAGGTTTCGGTTTGTCGTTTTCTACTCAGATTTGGATAACGTAGGAGATTTATTGTGAGTCAGATTATTAAGAAAGTAGGGTCAGTATGAATATGTGATCATTGAAGATAATACACGATATGTGAATTTGAAGCAGTATGGTGTCAACAGCAGGGTAAAGTAAGATTCGATTTGAGTTTTTCAGTTATTATATTAAGAGTTTATTGTTGCATATGAATTGGAAGTACAATGTACGTGGGATGATTTTATTTAATGTACTGCTACATTAGAGAAAAGTACTGCTCATTGGATACTTCAACGTACTGTTATGTTTAAGGTACTGCTGCAACATACTGCTGCAACGTACTGCTACTCGTTCAAAGTACTGCTAGCTTTTTGAAAGTACTGCTAGTTTTATGAAAGTACTGCCGTTGAATTTTGACTCTGCTGCTACGAGTATGTTTAACCTACTGCTGCGTTTAGATGATTTATGGAGACAATGCATGATTTACAAGCAGTGAGGGGAAGCCGAGATGGGTTTTTATAAGATTGGTTCTACTTTGGCTCTCGGTTAATTATGAGCAGTTTGTTAGATTACACACACAGGTTATTAGTTTCACACACACAAGATGGTTAGTTGGTTTATGTTCTTAAAGGTTTTAAAAGGCTCATATTTGTTCTTATTGGATTAATTGATTACGAAGAAGGTTGAATATCATTTATTTGATGTTGTAGTTGAGTTTCACAGGTGCGCGTTCTTATGTTTGTGTTATTGCGGTGACAAAGACTTGGTAAATCTAGCAAGGATGTGTGATCTACAAATTACGGTGCATAATGCTCACATTTGCTATCACTTAAAGGAGTTACATTGTAGTGCTCAGTGTCTCATATAATTGAGGATTTATCAAGAGGTCCTAGTAGCCTACTTCTAAGATAAGTTTGGAGTCACAAAGAGACGTGGATAGTGCAAGATATAAGACGAAGGTTTGGGAAATTCAACTTCTTCATCAAATTCGTTATACTCGGTTTTCTTCACAAGTGATCATTACAAGGAGCCTACAGAATTGAAGATTCAAGAGATGATGTAAACATATTGGTTTCAGGGGAAGCTTATTGATTGCATGTTTAATCATCTACATGCACCACTCAAGGGGAAGTTTTGCATACGTTCCCTATTTGTTGATAACAAAAAGGGGAAGAGATGTTAGAAGAGATTTGGAGTGGTATGGCATGACTTAAGGGGAAGACAAGACTTGTTTCATTCATGGCGAGATTTAATTATCTCAACTTCTCTACTTCGTCTAGGGAAGTTCGTACAAGAATGTCTTTGTTTTGTCATCATCAAATAGGGGAAGATTGTTGGGTTTTATTGATTTGATGATACAAAACAAGAAGAATGAAACTTGAAGGACTGAATGTGACAAGAAGGGAAACTACAAAAAGATGGAGAATTTTGAAGATTCTAGAAGATTTACTTAAAAGATTTAGTTTCCTTATTGTATTATGATTCTCCTTGTAAACCTAGATGATCTCTATTATATAAAGAGACATTAGGTCATTAGTTTTAGACATGCACAAACTACAAGATGTAGTCGATTAAAGGTGTGTGTGTGTAACCTAGACGTAAGTTATAAACGTCTAGGGTTAGTAGTTAGTTAGTTAGTTAGTTAGTGCAGCCTCAAGGTTAACAAGTTCTACCTTGATCAAGTAGAATTGGGGCTGTTAATAATATGAGAGATTATGAATGTAAAACCTTGTTCATAATAATGTTGATTCTATGTTTGAATATTCCGCCTTCATTATTATGTGTTCCTAGATATAATATTAGACCTAGTCTAAGAGCTACAACGATTTTACACATCATAGTTGGATTATTTGAATATAAAGATTTCCAATTCATGAATTTTTGGTGAGGCATGTGCCATGGTGATTATATTGTTATGTTTTCGTTGTTATTACGGTAAAATGTTATTTTTTGGTTATATATTGTTTTCAATTTATCTAATGTAAGAAACTGCATCTATATAAATAGTTTTAGATTTTTGGTTTTATTTTTGTTAGATTATTTTTGTTTCAAAATAATTAGAAATGTAGATGTACATCATAATTTGATTTATGTTAGATTAGTTTTGGGTTTATATATATATATATATATATATATATATATATATATACATGCTTTAAGAGTGTGAATTCGGTTGTTGAGCTTTATAGTTCATATTATTATTAATATTATATTATTAGTATTTTTTATTTTTTTGAGATGGCAAAATACGTTTCTTATTGAAAATGCGATTCTGATATTCATTAAATCTATAATTTTAAATTATAAAAACGTAGATTTAAAGATGTTGTGGTTTTTAAGAAGGTGTATTAGATACAATAGTTTCACGATACCAAAGTTCTAAAAAACACATTTGGTTTCTAAAAAGTTTATTTGACTATAGTTGTTGTAATTATTAGATTCCTTCTTATCCTTATTTTAGACCAGACATTAAATTGGCTTCAACTACCTATATGTTCCTCCTATTTAAGCACTCCTTGTAACATATGTAGAACCAAACTATTTTCTTTAATTCAAATAGAAACAATGGTGATAAGGAAAATATATTGTAGAATAGAAAATCAAACGGTAGTTGCAAATGATGTTAAGTCTGCTTTTGATTATGTGTATCTTTACCAAAGGATACTTTTTCAGAAAACGTAAGTTGGATCAAAGTAAAATTTAATCCATCGGATGTCGAGTTGTTGGAAAAGTATTCCTTTAAAGTTCAGATTTGATGAAGTTTGAAAGTTCAAAACTGATGATACTGAAGATGATGTTCACAAGTAAGAGGGTGATTTTTCAAATATCAGATTGATGATAATGAAGGATGTAATCATTTAATTAAAAGAAATGATTGTTCATTTTTAAAGTTCAATTTGATAATAATGTTATTCAATATTTTTGATACATCTTTGTATCCTATGTTAAGATGCAATGTTAATCCTTGAGCCGCTTTAAAGTTTTAGAATAAAAATATATGTATAGTCTTTACTTTTAATGTATCAGAAATATAATAATAATTTGTATAGCAATATTATAAAGGGAAATTTTAATATAGAAAAGATAACGCCATATTTTGAGTTGTAATTTCATAATAAGTATATGTTTCTGATACATAAAACGTGACCTTTCAATATGAGTTTCTGATAAATAAAGTACACATTTGATATAGCATTTACGTGACAAGAATATATACTATAAAACATAAAAGACTAGTTTTGTTCAATTGCATAAGATGGGCCATTAGTTCTGGATATTGAAAGCATTTTTATAATAAAGCGGACAACTTTTAGTCCAAGTAGTCGATAAAAAAACGTACTAATAAAAACCATTTTAGTGAGCCCAATATATTTGTCATAAATGCCAAAACAAATGAGGTCGTCGATAATTAAATAAAAAATCGTATTATTATTAATATAATATTAGCAAGGCTCTTTGGGTTTAATTTTTCACATTACTTTTGTTTGAAAAAATATATACAATTTTATCAATATATATATATATATATATATATATATATATATATATATATATATATATATATATATATATATATATATATATATATATATATATATATATATATACATTTATTTTAGTATTGTTATTATATTATTATTAATATTATATTAAAATTTATATTTTAACTTCCAATGCTAATGATGACCTCCTATTAAGTTGTCAAATAAGTAAACTTGAATTAGTCATTTATTTCTCTTCAACTACCAACAAATTCTTCTTATTTATACCTCTTATCATCTAATTTTAAATCAATCGACTCACTATAATTCAAAACAGAAAACACAAACATATGGTTATTAGAAAAAGATATTGTAAAAAAGAGAATAAGATCATTATACAAAATGGTGTTAATTCTGCTTTTGATTTAGTCAATTATCCAATATTGACTTGGCCATTTTTATCATCTGATTTGTCTTCTCCCACAAGTATTTTATCCTTAATTTGTGCTAAAATGCTTAATCGGGAGTTGTTCGCTGAGTTGTGCAGTTCCTGATCCTCAATAAACTTGGTTGAAGACATTTACAACAAAGAATCAATCTTTTTTTATTTTTCCCTTTATTCTGCTTTGTTGTATAATCAGTTGTAATAACTTCAAGAGCTTGCAGAAGCTGCAAGGTCAAACTCAATATCCCAAAAAATGATCCTGCATTTCCAGAGGATGGTATGCGTGAAAAGATTGCTTTTGTTGAGAGGCTCAGGTGTATGATAGAACCCACAACTTTAGAATAAAGGCTTTGCTTTGTTGTAGAATCAGTTGTAAGAAGAAGCTATCTTTGTATTTGATAATAGTCAAAATGTTTGATGTGAATGTTGATGATATTTTAAAATTTTAGATTTGAAAATGATTATGGTTTTGTAGAAGATATGTTGGATTTAATTATAGGTGAAGAAGATGATGTTGTCAAAAAAGTTATGAATCAGATTTGCTGATTTTCTAATTGTATCAGAAACGTTTTTGTGTTTATCAGAAACATAACATGTTTATTAGAAACACAATATGTGTATTAAAAACATAACATGTTTATTAGAAACGCAAGTTTTATTATATCAAAAATGTAATAATCTGTATAGTAATAGAAACATAACATGTTTATCAGAAAGTTTACATTTAATGTAACAGAAATGTATTAATTTGTATAGCAATATTAGAAATGGAAATTCTAATATAAAAAAGATATTGGTAATGTGCCTAATAGTTGGGGACACGTGTTAGAAACATAACATGTTTATTAGAACCGTAAGTTTTATTGTATCAGAAATGTATTAATTTTGTATTATAAAAAAGATATTGGTAATGTTCCTAATGCCCAATTGTTTATTTAAACATATACGGAGTAAAATATATCCATGAAGATAACTATGATTTTTAAAAGATTGTATAACATGCATAATGTTATCGGAAAGTTTGTTTTGGTCAGCATTTACAAAATATCATATTTCATGCATGAGAAACGTCTAAATATTAAGAAAATTCCCAAACAATCAAGCTATATGACATTGTTATTGTTATTTTAATAAAGGATATCTACTTAAATTTTTACATATGACGTTTGTTTTTTGTTAAATGTTGCAGGAATCTAATAATGATACTGTTTGTTTTAGTCTACACATTTTCTAGGCGGCTACTATTTGATTTGATATGGTTGTCAGTTGTAATGACCTGACAGTCATCATTACCGGGGTGTTGGTTCATACTTATCACATTTGTGGTTTTCCACACGTGTAATTTATGACATTATACATATGTATATTTAACATTTACGCTTAAATATATGAAAATAATGTTTTTTTTTTTTTTTTGTTTTTTTTTAAATTGTTGATAAAATACAACTATAACTACTTCTTCCTCAAGAGTTTTTTTTTTTTTTTTTTTTTTTTTTTTTTTTTTTTTTTTTTTTTTTTTTTTAATATTCAATCTCATTAATATTTCATTGATTAAATTATAAAAATAGACATATACTTTGACCATGCTAGTCTCAAATAACGAAAATACTGTAGTATTTTTTATTATATTGAATTGGCACATATTTCTAAGTAACATTATTAAATTCTTTCTTAGCCTACTTTAGACCAGTCCTTAAATTGGCTTCAACTACACATATTTTTCTCCTATTTAAACACCCTTTTGTATCCAATCTAGAACCAAACTATTTTCTTTAATGCAAATAGAAACAATGGAGATAAGGAAAATATATCGTAAAACATGTAATCAAAAAGTGGTTGCAAATGGTGTTAAGTCTGCTTTTGATTATATGTACGAAAAGATACTTTTCCATTAATTCAGGTATATATATATATATATATATATATATATATATATATATATATATATATATATATATATATATATATATATATATGTACAATTTTTTTGTAACCTGATAATAATGTAATTATAGAGTATTTTTTGATTTGTTTCTAATGAAGGCATGATCGGAGTCAAATTCGATCCATCCGACGTCGAGTAGTGGGAAAAGTATTCCTTTTCAGTTCAGATTTGATGAACCTTTAAAGTTCAGATTTGATGATACTGAAGATGGCACGGTTCATGAGTATTTTTGCCACGTTTTGGAAATCGATTGATGAGAAACATGTTTTGGGCTCTGTAATGAGATCATTCACTGGAGGAAATAGGAGGTGAGAAGCCCCACTTTATATCTTGAAAAATTCAAATAATTATATAAAAATATTTGGAAAGCTTCTTGGGAAAGAATATAAAAAACCACTATAGAGAGTGTTTGGCAAATGATTAGAAAAAATTGAATACATGTGATTTTAGTGTGTTCAGATTTGATGATGGTGATAATTGTATAGTTTTAAATTTCAGATTTGATGATAATGAAGAATGTAATCATTTAGTCCAAAAATATTAAGTTTCTGAAATGTATCTTATAAGAAATTATTGTTCATTTTTAAGTTCAATTTGATAATAATGCTATTCAATTTGTCATTCATCTTTGTATACTACCTAGGTTAAGTGGAAATGTTGATCTTTAAGATATACATTTATCTAAAGAATCATATCCAAGATAACATATCATAAATGTATAAGTCTTCAGCAACAATTTAAAATAACTAAAAACAATTGAAAAAAATAAGATTATTTATTCTTCTTATACCTTTTTGTATCACTTTTGTCGTGTGGGCATTGGCAAGTTCCTTTACACACGGGGCAACAACAAAACTCTTCCATCATACTTTTAAGAATATATGGATCTATAGAATCATCGTCAGAATAATCTATATAATTGCAAAGTTCACATACACCAGTTTCTTCCGTTAAAGTATGAAGTATATGAATATCCATTGATGTTGTTTTCATTTTTGACTTTAAATATTCAAGATCAATAATTGTAACATCGTCAACGACTTTTTTATCTTGTTAGTGCCATCGACGTTCGGGATAGTACCTTTATTTATTCCAATAGGCAAATCAATATTATTTGATGAATCACTCTTATCATCTTTAATTAATTCTTTATCGTCACTTACCATCTCTTTATCGAACTCTTTAGCAATTACCATCATAAATTCAAGCTGTTAGAAAATGTGTCTGCATAAAATTAGGCGAGTGGAAAAAACAATCAATAATTATATTCAAGCAATATTCAAAAAATAAAGTATTAAACAAACCTTGATGAAATAAAACCGACTAAAACTTTCTATATGAATGAATTAGGGTTAAGAAGTGGTGTGTTTATATAGGTATAAATTATTATGTAAATTATTATGTAAAAATATTTTTTATTAATAGTATCTCAAAACGCGTGGATTTAGTTATTAAGTTAGAGTCGGCTATGAACTCTTGCAATTAATTTAGTAAGAAAACATATGTGTCACAAATTTGAAATTTTAAACTTACAAAATATCGGAAGGACTTGTTTGTAATTTAAGAAAAGATTACCTTTGGCCCTAGAGAACATAAAGCACGTTTCTTTTTATTTTACACCGCCTAACAACCGATAATCCAAAGATTTACAAAATGTCCACATCAAAGATCGAAATAAATACAAATAAAAATAAATCACCTTTCGTTTGTACTTCTTCTGATGAATCAAATGATCATTCTCATATAAAGAAAAAATATAGGGCCAATTCTACAAATAGCCCGGTCGCTTAAGGTGTTGGGCTTTTTTAGCCCCAAAAAAGTCGCTTTCTCAAAATAGCCCAAGAAATAAGCGACCAAATGTGGGAGCGACATGTGGCATGTACTTTTTGGCCCCTAGCGAAAAGTCGCTTAAAAAGTCAAAAAGTCGCTTAAAATCTAGCAAAAGTCGTTTAAAAAAGTAACTTTTTGGCTGCAAAAAGACACAAATAGTAAGTCGCTTAATTGACAAAAAATTCGCTTTAAGCGACTTTTTGAAAGTCGCTTATTTCTTGGGCTATTTTGAGAAAGCGACTTTTTTGGGGCTAAAAAAGCCCAACACCTTAATAGACCGGGCTACTTGTATATTTGGCCCAAAAATATATAAAAACGGTTGCCTACGTTGAAGAAGATTCGAATGATAAAATCATTCAAAATTTGTGTGAAGAAATAAAGGAAGATCATAAATTCAGTATTCAGCTTTTGGAGCAATATGCGTTGGTCCAAAAAAGAATGAAGAGTAAAATGAAACAGTTGGAGGAGAAGTTAGTCTGAATTATTTTTTATTTATTTTATTTTATTATTTATTTATTTTATTTTTTTTTATTTTTTTTTTTGGTTTCTTCATGTATGGTTTGGTAATTAAGATGTTCTTATAATATATATGTTTGTGTAATATATATGATGTTTATGTTTGTTCTTAGGATGTTCTTATAATATATATGTTTGTGTAATATATATGATGTTTATGTTTGTTCCAGTATTTTTTGATTATGATTTTTGAGTATGTTTAGAAATGTTTTATACATGTTTTTTTAAGAGTAACTTTAGCAAAATGTTTAGACATTCAATTGTTATGTATCAGAGACATTTTATCCCTAACAATAAACATCAGAAACGCAAATATTATAGCATCAGAAATATAAGCACTTGATAAATAAACCTAAAAACAACAAATTAATCAGAAAAGTTCCCATTGTCATCATATGGGTCATTATCGTTGTCACTATTGACGTTGCCACCATCATCCCTATCTGACATATCGTTATTAGAATCACAATCAAATCCATCAATTGATTTAACATCATCACTATCATTATGAGAAGTCTCATTGTAAAAAATGTCAGTTTCATCAACTTCATCAGTTTCTTCCCGCAAATTCCGAAAGACAAATCGTTCATCTTTAGCTTGATTATGACCGGACAATCATTTCCATTGAGACCATCGTCTTTCAAACCAATAGTACTCTTTTTCTTCCATTGTTGGGTATTCAGCATGGACAATATAGAGGTCGACGGTTTCATCATTGTTTTCTTCTGAATAAAGCTTGGAAACCTGACTATTATCTGATAAAGGTTTGAAAGAATACATTGTTCCAAAATGTTCAGGTTTGCCAGGGACCCGGTAGAAGAGAGACTCAATATATGAATATTGAGTCATTTTACTCTTAACGTAGTCGAGCAATTCATCTTTGGTACAATTAAAAAGATTTATAGCATGAACGATTTGCTTTGCACCACCCCAATAAAATCCATGTTTATTGTCAGTAACCATTCGTCCACCATGGTTAACACATATTTTTACTATATGTGATGGAAATACTTCGCCAATCCTATAAAATTTAGAATATATTAATTAGTAAACAAAATAGACATTACCAATAGTTTTGTAATTAGTAATATATAATTTCTTACTCTTCATCAATGATGGGAATGTTGCTGTTGACTGATTCGTTGATAGACATTTTGAACATGTAGTGTTTAAGTTTATTGCCTTGTCACAAGTATTTATAACAATGCAATGAGATGGTATTGAAAAATGTTTAGACCATTTTAATGCTAACTATGTATATTGAATCGATTGGTTATACCTGATATAATAGTGGTAAATGGAAATATACATGAATTAAATAATACACATGTACTTTTACAAATAATTGAATGTGAAAAAAGAATACAAAAGTCTTGAGAAACATAATTGCAAATATTAATTCAAGTAATACATACAATAATATTTATGTTTGGGTTTATATATACAACTTTTATATCAATTATATTTTTGTCTAATGTGAATAACCATAGACGCATCCTTATTAAATCCGATCGCGTTCAAGATGAAGAAAGAGTGGATTTACATTGTGGAAGAAAACGTTCAACAACTCCCAAAGTAAAACCATGTAACAATTTAACACATACATTGGATGTATAGCAATAATTTGATAATAGTTTGAAATGCAACAAAAAATCATATGTGATGTAATCAGAAGTCTTCCAACATTAAATCATCAAAAAAACATTAAAAACTATTATTGCATACTAATCCGTTGTGATCAACACATATATTTTTCCCAAAGGAATACGGTGGAAGTTGTATTCCCGGGTCGTTATCCCCAACGAAGGCTGAATGAAATTCGTGATCTCGAATCGTGCACGTGTTTGAATGGTGAAATAAAGTGGGATTTTTGGGTTTCTAAACTAAGATATGTGAACATAAATTAAAAATGATTTAAAAGACGAGACAAACAATTTAGGAAAAACAAACATGATTAAAACGTGAAAGAAAAACTTAAAAACGCGAATACGGGAACTAAGAACGAAGCTAAAAACGTTAAAATAATGAAATATAAACTCTACGGGATCAAATCTATTTTTCCTACATACTAAATGACAAAAGAAAATTTTAGGAAAAAGAAAAATATTTTTTTGACTTTTTAATTAATTATTGTGAATTAAAAACTAATTTAAACTATTTAAATTATTTAAAAATAGAAAATGAAAACAGAAAAATCTGAAAAAATTCAAGTAATTCTAAAATAATATTTAAAAGCTAGGAAAAGTAAAATTAGATCTGTCTAACCCATAATAAGCAGAATGGGCTAAATAAGCACTTTTCAAATAAGCTAAAAATAAGCTAAACTTGACCAAAAATTATCAAAAGCTAGAAAACTGAAGAACATACTAATTTAAACTTTAATCAACTGAAAAAGGACCAAATAAGCTAGAGAAATAAGCAGAAAAGCTTCTGCACAGTTTCACAAAATGACAGAAATGCATGAATGAGAAGCAGATTTGCAGCTGATTTATAAGCCAGGAAAGAGCTTATTTGGGAAATCAAAAAAGCAGTAACCAAAAGCTCATATAACAAGCTATCTACAAACCCAATATGCCCAAAATCTAACCACTATTGCTACCTAAAATGGGACCTAGATCAGATGAGGAAAAACTGAAAAAGCAGTGCAGGTTTGGTGTGCAGGTTAAAGGGGCTTACTTGCAGACTACTAATAAGCTTTAGAATAAGCTCTAAATGATAATTAAGTTGAAACAGATTGAGTGTACCCTACAAACTACTTATAAAACAAAAACTAGAAATTAACAACTACAGTAGCTAACTTAAAACTGAGATTAGAAAAAGGCAAAAAAGGGAAAAATGTGCAGGGCAGTCTGCTTATGCAGATTTGAGCCACACTAATCTAAGCTTAAAGGAATTTCATCAACTACTAATTATCTAATTTGTGGACTAAAAGGGGACTAATAACATCAAAATAAAACACAAAGTACATCTAAATCCTAACAGATTAACAGATCAGTACACAAGCTTAACAATCTAGAAAGCAAACTTGATTCTATCAAAACCTTGAAGAAAGCTAAAAACAAATTAAAAATAAATTAACTAACCTGGATTAGAGCATATCCAAAGTTCTTGGGGTGCACATGAACAGTGCACCTCAATTTTTGACCCAATTCTGCCTTAACCCAAACACTCCAAACTTTGACTGATTTCTATTTAAACATGAACTAGATCCAACAAGGCTATGAAACTCAAATCAAATGATCAACTAATGTTACCAAGCACTTATGAACCACTAACATTCAGAAATAGCACCTAACAAGCATCTAAGCAGTTTTGACTTATATGTTTGACTGAGTTTGACTTCTTGAAATGAAAACTAAAATTGATTTAAATTAAACAACAACACATCAACAATGACTAACATGACTTATTAAAAGCTAAAGGGACCAGAACAGAGGGTAGCAAAATCTTAAACAACAACAACTAATCTTGGATACTAATCACTGAAAAACTTTTGAACTTGAATTAAAATTGAAATGATACAAGGCTTGATGAAATTTAAACTGAAAAGTTGGAATTAAGATTACAAATAACTGAAATTGAGTTAAACAATGAAACTTGATTTTAACTAAAACCTACACTACGAAAATGGTCTAAAATGCAGTGACAAACTTCTTTCTTGGTCTTCCTTTCTTTTTATATCACTCCAAATGCATCTCTGAACCTTCTGAACATTTCCCACCCATTGGATTGGGTTAAATCCATCTCATCCGTCCATTAGCTTTTTTGGCGGGAAAAGGCCAAGTGGGTTTTTTTATCTAAATGAGAGCACGTGAATTGGTACACACGTGAGGGAGTAGCTAGGTAGGAGGGGGGAGGTTGGAGGCGTGTAGCAGGGGAGAAAGCATGGGGGGACATGATGGTCTGATTTTGGGGAATGGAGAAAAGGGTGAGTGGTATTGGCGGGTTGTTAGTTTAGGAGGATGGTTTTGACTTTTTGGGGTTGACTGGGTGTTAACTAAAAGAGAGTGGGTTGGATCCGGGTTTTGGGTTTTGATCTGGTTTGTTGGGCTGGGGTTTGTTGGGTTAAATGGGTTAGGATAGGATTGGGTTTAGGATTAATTGGGGTTGGGTTGTTTTTTTAGTTTATTTTGGGTTAAAGGTTTAAACTTTAGGGACCATTTGTGTAATTCCCTGAAAGTTGAGGGACCATTTATGGCAATTTCTGAAAATTATCCCAAGGACCAATATTGACCCTTTTGATATTTCTGAGGGTTGACTTTGACAATTTGAGCATAATCCCGGTCCAAACTCGTAATTTCCTCCCCGTCCTCGGCTTTTCACGAAATTCCAATCTTGTGCTCGGTTTTGTCCGTTTTTGCCCTGTTTTCGATCCTTTTGTACCTGAAACACATAAAAACACAAACCAAGAATATTTGCAGTATAATATGGTCTATTTTGGTGTTTTTGGTCGTTTTTGTGGTCTAAAATGGGCATAAAATGATGAGTATTTACACACTCATCACATACGAAAGAAATTACAAACAATTATAATCTTGAATGTAAAACCCCAAATTTTAAAATATGCAAAATGACCAAAATGCCCTTACAACTTTAAAATTTAATTAAAAGCTATCTTAAGCATCAAATTAATTCAGAACTTATTAAATAAATTACATAAAATAAAAATAAAATTTAGACAAGCCATGTAATAATTTTTCATGTCCAAAATAATTTATATATTGCCTTACAATATATTATGAACCGAAATTCTTATTTATTTAGTTATTATATAATTTAAAATCAAATTATAAAGAGATAAGCTAAAGTTAATTAAGGATATGATCAAGAATACTTAAAATCTGATTTGTTTAAACTTTTGGGCCGAAATCCTTGCAAGCCCTCCCCTAGAACCGGATCTCAACATTTTATATAATTATTTCCCACATTTTCTTCCAAAATCACAAACCGAGTAAACCCTAAACACCAAATAATTCACCATTCATTCCATACAATTTCTGGAGGTCCAAGCATAATTTTTCTGAGTTCATTGTCGTGCTAGGAAGCCAAGAAAATTGGCCATTCGATTTATAATTCAACAATAATTACATGTTAAGCCCATAAATATTCAAAATTACACTTTACACCCTTCATAATATTATTTACACCGAGACTCTTCAATTTTCCAGAAATTACACTTTTAGTCCCTCATTTTATTTAATTTTTTTCAAATCGACACAAATAGTTACAATTAAATCCTTATCTCGCCAAATTTACATATAAGACCATCATGTTACATTTTTTATATATTCTCCCAGATCTATATAACATTACAAAAATATCCCACAAGTTTTAATAATTACAAAACACCCCCTTTACTTTTATTCTTAAAATCGGTAATTAACAAAATCAAACAAAACCCTAAACTAATTTCTCAATCATTACCCCATGATTACTAACAACCTTAAACTCATTAAATGACCAGAATATCATGTCACAAACCCTAACCCTAATCGATACAATAGGGTCCCCATTGATTTCCTGTCAGTCTTTTCTATTTTGTGTGCTTGCATTGGAATAAGGTACGGATATTCTGCCCTTTTCAGTAAGGGGCCTTCGTTCTCTTGATTTATTAGATTCGTTTCAGATTTCCTGAACCATTGCTATGTATCCCTTGTATTGTGAACCTTGATCTGTGTACTTACTCTTGGACCCTTGTTTGAACCCTTGCCTTGATCTTTGATTTATACCTTGTTCTGAACCTTGCCATGAACCTTGATATGAACCCTGCCATAAAACCTTGACTTGAACCTTGATATTTTTGATATTATAACTGGACGAGAAAATCTTTTTAATTAATTATGAAAATGTTTCAAGAAACTATTTTGAAGACTATCTTTATAGAAACCTTTGAAAAGACCTTCTTTATGAAAACCGTTTAAAAATCACTTTATGGAGACCAGTACTTAAGGATTATTTTGACACCTATAAAATGGACTTTTAATAGTAAACTTTTAAAGTGAACTTTATTATGAACCTTTGAACCTCCTGATATTGACCTCCTGATATTGACCTCTGATATTGACCTCCTGATATTGACCTTCCTGATATTGAACCTTCTGATATTGAACCCTCTGATATGAACCTTCTGACTTGATACCTGATACTTGACACCTGACACTTGATACTTGATACCTGATATTTGACACCTGACACTTGATACTTGACACCTGATACTTGACACCTGACACTTGATACTTGATACTTAACCTTGACCCACAGTTTGATATTACAAGCCACCCACCAGGCATGAGGTGTTCATGTCCTTGTCATTGATGCACCAGTGACTTGACTCTAGGGTAGGAGAGAGATGTCCTATCCCGTCCCTGACTTGATTATATGGCGTGTATTGGTAGACTCTGGCCACCTGGGGCGTATGGATGCATCCTAGACTTGACCTGATTTGTTTATATTACTTGTTATACCTGGTGACTGATGGTGTGTGCGATGCACGTCTTTCACATCCTGGGAGCCCGCGACTCCACCCCTGAGAGGTAGCCCCTCACCCTGTATTTGGTACCGAGGTCTCCCCTCCGTACACCCTGATTACTGGACTTGATGTGATATTTGTTTCTGGGCTCGTAGTGGATTTCTGTTACCCTTACACTTACCCGTATTACTTTCCTTAACTTTGACATATTTACATGACTTGATATCACTTATCTTTCATTACTGTTACATTATACTTGTACCTTGACTCTGACCGGTTCGTATTTCTCTTCCTGTTCTTTATTCTATATTATTGCTTGTTCCTGTTATATCTGTTCACTGAGCTCTCGTAGCTCAGCCGCATTTCTTTTCCTGCGGCAGGTACATTTAAGCTAGGAGCTGGGTTTAACTTGGGATGAGAGCAACTTGTGTGAAGTTTAGACCTTGTCATTCTAGTGTGACCATTTGGATATTATTTCTGTTATGCCATTGTTTGGGCATTTTGGATTCTGTTTTGTACTTCGTTATTTCTGTCTTGCACTTGATATAAGTCGTATTGACTTATTTTCCTTTGGATTTTAATGTTAATGCTTCCACTATTTTATTTCTTGAATGCTTATATCTGATATGAAACCATGTACTTGTGACATCTTTGCCCTTGTCGGGTTGGGGTGTTACAATTTATGGTATCAGAGAGTACAACACTATCTCCCAGCTAGATTCTGAGAATGCAGGGCAATACCTGGAGCGATTTCAGAGATTGGTTAGTTTTGTGGGTTCCGCTGCTGGAGATGCAAGGCGCGCTTAACTGGTGGAAGGCGCACAAGGCAGCTAAAGGAGGTGATGGGTATGTTCTTGGTTGTACCTGGGCTGATTTCCGCACTACGTTTTATAATCGGTACTTCCCAGACTCTGAGCAGCAGAGGTTCATTAGAGAGTACAACACTATCTCCCAGCTAGATTCTGAGAATGCAGGGCAATACCTGGAGCGATTTCAGAGATTGGTTAGTTTCGTGGGTTCCGCTGCTGGAAATGCAAGGCGTCAAGCTAAGCAGTTCAAATGGGGACTCAAAAGGTGGGTGCTCGATCGTATGCTTAATGATCAGTTCGAAGATCCGTCAGCATGTTGCGATGCAGCTCGCAACATCGAGATTTTTCATGAGGGCGTTGGTTACAAGAGGAACCACGACGGTGATAGGATTCAGCAGAGTCAGAGTCGGGATGTCAAGGAGTATTCGGGCAGGAGCTACGATCAGAAGAAATCAGATTCGAGGGGCCGGGATTCGAGGTCAGCTCCTAGACAGGGAAATGAGCGTCCGAAAAGCAACAACAACCAACGGCAGAAGAGATCATCTGAGTACTCTACTTCCTTACCTGTTTGTGGTTCTTGTGGGAAAAACCATACTGGAGCTTGTCGTACGACGTCTGGTGCTTGTTTCAGATGTGGTTCTTCTGAGCATCAAGTGAGAAATTGTCCTAACCAATCTACGTCAGCACTTGAGAAATTTCTTGATCCTCCTCCTCCTGCTCCTCATACCGGTCGTGTCTTTATGCTTTCTGGTGACCGGATTGATCGCGCGTCTGGTATGTCCTTGTTTTGTTTCCGTTCTCTTTCATTTCTGATTCCTTGCAAATTTCGAGGACGAAATTTTATTTTAAGAGGGGAAGAGTTGTAAAACCCCAAAATTTAAAACATGCAAAATGACCAAAATGCCCTTACAACTTTAAAATTTAATTAAAAGCTATCTTAAGCATCAAATTAATTCAGAACTTATTAAATAAATTACATAAAATAAAAATAAAATTTAGACAAGCCATGTAATAATTTTTCATGTCCAAAATAATTTATATATTGCCTTACAATATATTATGAACCGAAATTCTTATTTATTTAGTTAATATATAATTTAAAATCAAATTATAAAGAGATAAGCTCAAGTTAATTAAGGATATGATCAAGAATACTTAAAATCTGATTTGTTTAAACTTTTGGGCCGAAATCCTTGCAAGCCCTCCCCTAGAACCGGATCTCAACATTTTATATAATTATTTCCCACATTTTCTTCCAAAATCACAAACCGAGTAAACCCTAAACACCAAATAATTCACCATTCATTCCATACGATTTATAAAGCCCTGAATCTTTTATTGTCGAATTTTGTTCAAAAGTGAGGTAATATTCCATTTTAATTCCTTCGACCCTTGTAAAATTCGTTTTCTATTTTTACTGAGTTCCTTACATCATATATGATCTGCGAAAATTGATTCCAAGGTTTGTTGGTCGCGTTTGTGCTTGTGGGAATTTTGGTGTTGTTTTATTCAATCCGAGAGAAGTATTTTCGCCCAGCCTATTCTCCACGTCCCATATTGGGTTTGGTATTTTTCTCACATCTCTTACATCATATAAGGTCTAAATAAAATGTTAAAACCGAACCATGCATGCTCTATGAATGATTTTCGAATTTAATATTAAAAACACAATAAAACTCTAAATAATTAAATTTTCTGGGTGCAAGACTAAATTTTTATAAGCTCTATATAATCCATATAATCTGGGAAAAATAGTGGTTCGAGTTTTATAAGCTTAAACAAGTCGTGGGGATTTAATTTTAAAACCGGGTTTATAAAAAAATAAGAAAATAAACAAAGTAAAATGGGAACCCTATTGTATCGATTAGGGTTAGGGTTTGTGACATGATATTCTGGTCATTTAATGAGTTTAAGGTTGTTAGTAATCATGGGGTAATGATTGAGAAATTAGTTTAGGGTTTTGTTTGATTTTGTTAATTACCGATTTTAAGAATAAAAGTAAAGGGGGTGTTTTGTAATTATTAAAACTTGTGGGATATTTTTGTAATGTTATATAGATCTGGGAGAATATATAAAAATGTAACATGAGGGTCTTATATGTAAATTTGGCGTGATAAGGATTTAATTGTAACTATTTGTGTCGATTTGAAAAAAATTAAATAAAATGAGGGACTAAATGTGTAATTTCTGGAAAATTGAAGAGTCTCGGTGTAAATAATATTATGAAGGGTGTAAAGTGTAATTTTGAATATTTATGGGCTTAACATGTAATTATTGTTGAATTATAAATCGAATTAACACTTTTGATAAGTATAAGGACTAAATATGTAATTACCGAAACTTGAAGGGCTGTTGTAACATGATTAATATTAAAGGTTATTTTCTGTAAATTGATGTAATAAAAGGGCTTGATGTGTAATGTAAGTATGATAAGGGTTGAATTGTAATTTACATAATTATAAGGTTTAATTTGTAAATTAATTAACTAAAAGGGTGTAACTTGTAAATATGGGAAACTTGAAGGCTAAAAGTGAAACTCTGGAAAATAAAGTATTTCGAATGGTAAATTATGATATTTCTATTTTAACCTTGAACTTTGGTAAGTTTACAATTATAACCCTGAACTATGAAACTTGTCATAATTAACCCTGAACTTGTATAACTTGTCAAAATGAACATGATTTCCATAATAAGCTAATTAAAGACTTAACTTGAATTATGTCACTTGAATCTTGCTAAGTATGGAAACTTACTAATTCTGGAAACCTACTAAAAATATAAAGTTACTTATAATGGGAAGATAACTGAAACCCCTTTCGTATTTCTGTCTTCTACTCCTTAGGTTCGAGGAGGGAGTGATTTGATTGCCTGTCAGTCTTTTCTATTTTGTGTGCTTGCATTGGAATAAGGTACGGATATTCTGCCCTTTTCAGTAAGGGGCCTTCGTTCTCTTGATTTATTAGATTCGTTTCAGATTTCCTGAACCATTGCTATGTATCCCTTGTATTGTGAACCTTGATCTGTGTACTTACTCTTGGACCCTTGTTTGAACCCTTGCCTTGATCTTTGATTTATACCTTGTTCTGAACCTTGCCATGAACCTTGATATGAACCCTGCCATAAAACCTTGACTTGAACCTTGATATTTTTGATATTATAACTGGACGAGAAAATCTTTTTAATTAATTATGAAAATGTTTCAAGAAACTATTTTGAAGACTATCTTTATAGAAACCTTTGAAAAGACCTTCTTTATGAAAACCGTTTAAAAATCATTTTATGGAGACCAGTACTTAAGGATTATTTTGACACCTATAAAATGGACTTTTAATAGTAAACTTTTAAAGTGAACTTTATTATGAACCTTTGAACCTCCTGATATTGACCTCCTGATATTAACCTCCTGATATTGACCTCCTGATATTGACCTTCCTGATATTGAACCTTCTGATATTGAACCCTCTGATATGAACCTTCTGACTTGATACCTGATACTTGACACCTGACACTTGATACTTGATACCTGATACTTGACACCTGACACTTGATACTTGACACCTGATACTTGACACCTGACACTTGATACTTGATACTTAACCTTGACCCACAGTTTGATATTACGAGCCACCCACCAGGCATGAGGTGTTCATGTCCTTGTCATTGATGCACCAGTGACTTGACTCTAGGGTAGGAGAGAGATGTCCTATCCCGTCCCTGACTTGATTATATGGCGTGTATTGGTAGACTCTGGCCACCTGGGGCGTATGGATGCATCCTAGACTTGACCTGATTTGTTATATTACTTGTTATACCTGGTGACTGATGGTGTGTGCGATGCACGTCTTTCACATCCTGGGAGCCCGCGACTCCACCCCTGAGAGGTAGCCCCTCACCCTGTATTTGGTACCGAGGTCTCCCCTCCGTACACCCTGATTACTGGACTTGATGTGATATTTGTTTCTGGGCTCGTAGTGGATTTCTGTTACCCTTACACTTACCCGTATTACTTTCCTTAACTTTGACATATTTACATGACTTGATATCACTTATCTTTCATTACTGTTACATTATACTTGTACCTTGACTCTGACCGGTTCGTATTTCTCTTCCTGTTCTTTATTCTATATTATTGCTTGTTCCTGTTATATCTGTTCACTGAGCTCTCGTAGCTCAGCCGCATTTCTTTTCCTGCGGCAGGTACATTTAAGCTAGGAGCTGGGTTTAACTTGGGATGAGAGCAACTTGTGTGAAGTTTAGACCTTGTCATTCTAGTGTGACCATTTGGATATTATTTCTGTTATGCCATTGTTTGGGCATTTTGGATTCTGTTTTGTACTTCGTTATTTCTGTCTTGCACTTGATATAAGTCGTGTTGACTTATTTTCCTTTGGATTTTAATGTTAATGCTTCCACTATTTTATTTCTTGAATGCTTATATCTGATATGAAACCATGTACTTGTGACATCTTTGCCCTTGTCGGGTTGGGGTGTTACAATTTATGGTATCAGAGAGTACAACACTATCTCCCAGCTAGATTCTGAGAATGCAGGGCAATACCTGGAGCGATTTCAGAGATTGGTTAGTTTCGTGGGTTCCGCTGCTGGAGATGCAAGGCGCGCTTAACTGGTGGAAGGCGCACAAGGCAGCTAAAGGAGGTGATGGGTGTTGGATCGATATACTCTGACCAAACTAACTTGTAGCTTGTCTACGGTTTAACAACTTTGAATGAATTCAAAACTATTAATAGTGAAACACTGATATACTTTGCTAAGTATGCGAAATCTACTTCAACAAAGCTAAGAAGAATTAATAAACGACTTTGAATATTATTAAAACCTTGAACCTGCTTTCTTACACAGATTCACTAACAAACTCTAAACTCTAATACTTCTAATAATCGTATATCTCTAATCGCATATACTTGTCTCTCTAAAACACATATATCTCTAATGCCAACCTAGGGATCCTTTTATAGGCACAAAGAAAACCCTAGTCGGTTTACAATACTTGAATGACAAGTAATTCTAATTATAACTCTAATCTAATACGAACTTTCTAGAATTACACATTAGTCCTTAAACTATTTGCATAGCAGTCCTTTAACGAGCAGCAGTACTTTAATCGAACAGCAGTACTTTGACTTGAGTAGCAGTACTTTGACTTTTATAGCCCAACAATCCTCCCCTAACTTGAATTCTACTTGCTTGATTTCAAGTTTCTTTGTATGTCTTTAACTTCAACACTTTATCTTCAAGGAAAGGTTGTTTCTTCAAATCTGACTCGTTATTGGTTTGTCATCATCAATACAAACAGTATCTTCAATCTTCATCAGCAACAATTCTTTTCAGCATCAGATCTTTTCAGCAACTCAGCATCATATTGGCAATATGTACATCAGATCTTAAAAGTTTCATACTATTCTCATCACTTCCAGGTGTGTTAACTCCTGTGAGAGGTGAATCATTGAAAACTTAATGGATTTTGATGTCTCTTTACCAAAGCCATTAACTCTGGAGTAGCCAATGTTTAGATTTAGGAAAAACCATGGTACATTGATAACCATATGATTTTTAGCAAATCATCAGCTATCAACGGATTTGAGTAGTCTTTACCAAATAGCCGTTTGCTTTTGGACTAGCTAGTTCTTTTAGTACAATCACTACCATGGTGAACTAATTACCATATAATGGTTTTCCACAGCCTTTACCACAAAGCCATTATCTTGTGGGCTAGCCAACTCTTCACTAATATAGATATGGTGAGTTGAAAACCATACAATTTTTAGTAAATTGCCAACTAAAAACGGATTTGATAATCACATCAGAGCCGTACCCTCATGATGAGTCAAACTCTTTCTTGTTTATTAAACATGGTGAGTTGATTACCATTTGTTGTGTAGTACAAGTACTAACACCATGCTGTTGCTTTCAAAACCATTTGTTGCTGTTTAATCTTTGTGCTTCAAAATGTTTTTGCACTTATCAAAAATTACTAATTTTATCAAAAGACTTTACTGGTTTTATGCTGCAAGCAGTACTTTGAGAAAGTACTGTCTGACCAGCAGTACTTTGAAGAAAGTACTTTATTTTTCAAAAGATTTATATAATAATTAAACCATACCAGTAGTTATGCATTAATCTTCAGATTCAGTAGTCCACTTGATGAATAATTTTATGACCATCAATGCTACTTCATCCTCTTGTTCCACTTCCATTCCATGCTCTAGCATCCTGATCATCAGATCTCTTGTGAGTGGATATCTCTGTTCTGCTAGCATATGAATCATAGTGCCATCTTCTAACTCCAAAACATGTATCCCAACTGATTCAAAGAATCTCCATCTGTTAATCTCCCAGTTGTCTTGATTTTCCCACAAAGCACTGTCCTTAGACTCCTCTGTCTCCCAGATTTTTGTGAGATCTCCTAACAATATCAAACCTACTCCTTGTGGTGGAATATGCTCAAAATAAGTTTGCACTTGGAGATATAACTGAAGCATATCATCTCTATCAATCAGATGTAGTATATCCCATAATGAATTGAATACTCTAAAACTTCCATCTTGTCTATGAAAGATCAGATAATCTCCTTCTTTAGATTCTACAACTGAAAAGGTAGATATCTTGGACTTCTTATCAGTATCTTCTTTCAATTTTGGATTCTCAAAGTCAACAACTCTAAGATAATTTCTGAGCTCATCAACTGTGTCTGTTCTCAATTCAACAGCTTCCTTGAACTTCTTTGATGGCTGTTCATCAGTGATTCTTTTCCTCTTTGAGCTTCTTGTAGCAGCTCTTTCCTTTCTTTTATCTTCAAGCTCCTTATCTTCAAAAGAAATAATGCTTGCAAGATCTTTTTGAATAGCTTCTCTAACAGCATCATACAGATCCTTCATCTCTGTATATGTCAATCTAACTAAACCTGTATATCCTTGACCTTTCAGATAAGCCATCATATCATTCCTTTCTCTAGCTTTACTAATTGGCCTTTTTGATTGAACACTCTTCCTTGATTCTTCAGCATCTATCTCTGCTTGCAATATTCTAGCTGCTTCCTCATTTTTGGCAACCTGAATTTGTCTTAACTGTGCCAATGTCATCTTCTTCTTCTTCTTTTCTATCAAGATCCCTTTGCCTTTATCTTTTGGATCTATCTCTTGTGAAGGTTGAGAAGAAGCATGATGTTGTTGTTCAATCTCATGAATACTGATGCCTCTTTGACTTGACATATTAAGCATGATGTCAGCAATTGTTTCATCATCACTGTTAGTATGAGCTATAACATCTTCTTCCTGAGCTGGTTTAGAAGGGCCTACTTCCTCTTGAACTTGAATTGAAGGACCAATATCTTCTTCAAAATCTAAGGTTCTAGGTGTAATAGTGAATTGCCTCTCAGTACCTTGTTGAGCAGTACTTTCTTGAGCAGTACTTTCAGCTTCAGCTCCTTCCAAGTTTATTTCCTCAGTATCACCACTTTTTACTTCAACAGCAGCTTCTTCCAAATTTATTTGCTCTGTTTCATCACTCTTTCTCTCAACAGTATCTTGAGGAATATTTTCAGGTGGTGTCCTCTGAGTATCATCCATAAATCCAGCATTTTGTTCAAAACCAGCATCATCTTCATTCAAATTCTCTAAATTCCTCCCCAATTGGAATGAAGATTGCTTCTTAGACTTTTTCTTCTTTGACTTAGAAATCTTCGTAGGTATCCTACCACTCTTCTTCTGAGACTTCACCCATAATCTATGGTGTTGAACTAGTGGCCAAACATACCTTTTCAATCTTTGAAACTTAGTCTTTAATTTGTCTATCTTAGCAGCTTGAGCCTCACTCTCCTTTTTCAGCCTCTTTAACTCCCTTGTTTAAAGCATAATTGTCCAATTCTGCTCTCTCTTTCTTCAAATTGCTTAGACATATTTGTGGAAGAATTATCAATAGGAGAAGGTGGTTGGTTCATAGCTTGGTTTGACTCCTCATGAGTAGGAATGTCCATAGGAGCAGTATCTTCCCTAGTAACAGAATGTGGAGAAGCAGTATGTTGAGAAGCAGTAGGTTGAGGAATACTAGCTTCTCTTGAAGATGAAGACTCTTGGCTTGCTGATTCAGAATGTGCTTCTTGCTCTTGCTCTTGCTCTGCATCTCTAACAACTTGTGCAACTCCCAATATATGAGCAGTCAAAGGTGTGTTGGTTCCAGAAAACTTTGCACTTTGTTTAGATAGAAAAGTAAACACCTTTGATGGAAGTTTGACAGTGGGTAAAAAACTTTGAGGTTTAGGGACATCCTCAAGTTGATTGTTCAAAAATAACTGAACAAACCTTGGATACATCAAGAATGGTGATCCATTACCAATATGTGTAAGCATACCATCCAGAATGAGTCTTGAAAAATTGAATCTTCGATCGGTAGCCAAACCCACTAATGCAGATGCAATATTTTGACCAAATTGATCAAAAGAAGTACTCTTGGGACTCAAACAATGAAGTAGAACGTGAATGAGGTACTTCCAATGAGAACAAAACAAAGGCTTTTGAAAAGTAAGCTTCGTCAGATCGCCTTCATAACCTAAATCACTTAAAGTGTCCCAAAGCACTTGTTTTTCAAAACGAACAGCCCCCCCCCCTTCATCATTAAACATCAACACATCCCTAATCGTGGCTTCAGAAATCCTAATAGCTCGTCCAGCAACCGTAGCCCTAATCAACGAATCATCTTCAATCGTTGCAGTATCCCAAAATTCTTGCATCCAGGGACCAATAACATCAGGGTCAACTAAAATAGAGTAGTTGATGGAAGACCCAGTTAAGAAATCAATGATCGCATGAAAATCAAGATTATCCCTTGTCTTGTCCAAATTAGCGATCATATTGTGTTTGCTAACAGTAAGTCGATTAGCCATGATGAGTGGTAGAGAAGAATTCGCTTTGAGTGTGTGTTTCGATAAAAAGATTGTGGTGTAAAAGCGAATGAGGGATCTCAAATACGGTAAAAGGCGGGGAAATAGGTGTGAGTTTCTTTAAATAGGATGGAAATAAAACAAACTCATAATAATAAAGTTACCGTTTGGATTAACTTATTATCTCCGCCGTAAGGAATTAATTAACCGTAGCCCCACAAATTTTTGACCGTTGGAACAGTACGTCCACGTAAGCAGTACGTTGAAGCAGTACGTTGCTGAAGCAGTACTTTGAGCAACAAAGCAGTACGTTCCATCTTGTTATCCACAATCGATACTCCAAACTAAAACCAAGAACTTGTAAAAGATTCATGCTTAAGTTCTAACTAATAGCTAATGTTGCCTCCCCTCAAATACAACATATAGGCTAAACTACTTTCATTAAGAACTAATAGAAAGTATTCTAACTAATACGAAAGCCTCCCCTCAAATGTAGCCTAGTAGTTAATCATCCCAATGCTCACAACTAAGTGGTTGAATCTTGAAACATCAAATCCCTTAGTGAGTAGATCAGCTACATTATCATCTGTGTGAACCTTAACCACATTTATAAGCCTGTGCTCATAACAATCCCGAATAAAGTGATGCCTAATCTGAATATGCTTGGTCTTGGAGTGATAAACAGGATTCTTCACAATGCAGATGGTACTCTCATTATCAATGTTGATAGGAGTATTTTTGAAATTGAATCCATAATCCAAGAGTTGATTTTGCATCCACAAAACTTGTCCACAACAGCTTGCAGCAGCAACATATTCTGCTTCAGTAGAGGAGGTTGCAGCAATGGTTTGCTTCTTACATTGCCAGGAGACTAATCTTCTACCAAGATATTGACATCCCCCTGAGGTTGATCTTCTATCATAATTATCCCCTGCATAGTCACTATCTGAAAAGGCTTCCAAGTGAAAAGGTGACTCCTTAGGATACCATAATCCTAACTTTGGTTGATGCTTGAGATATCTAAAAATCCTCTTGACTGCATACATATGGGAAACCTTGGGTGTAACCTGAAATCTTGCACACAAGCAAACAGCAAACATAATGTCAGGTCTTGATGCAGTTAAGTACATAAGACAACCAATCATAGATCTGTAAAGCTTGACATCCACAGCTTGTCCATCTTCATCCTTGCCTAAGGGTTTATTTTTATCAATGGGTGTGGTGGCAGGCCTGAGATTTGGAAGGTCAAATCTTTTAAGTATGTCTGCAACATACTTTTCTTGATTAATGAAGATTCCATCTCTTGTTTGTCTAACTTGAAGACCCAAAAAGAAAGTTAATTCTCCCATAGAACTCATTTGAAACTCCTTCTGCATAAGATCTTCAAATTCTTTCACCATAGACTTCTTTGTAGCTCCAAATATAATATCATCCACATATACTTGGACTAACATAATGTCTTTCTTATCCCTCTTGATGAACAAAGTCTTGTCAATTGCTCCTCTCCTATATCCATGTTGTAGTAGAAAATTTGAGAGTCTCTCATACCAAGCTCTGGGAGCTTGATGAAGGCCATACAGTGCCTTGATCACCTTGTAGACTTTGTTTGGATGTGCAGGATCTTCAAAACCAGGAGGTTGTTTAACATAAACTTCCTCAGAAATTGTGCCATAAAGAAAAGCACTTTTCACATCCATTTGGTAGACAAGAAATCCCATGTATGATGCAAAGGCAAGAAATAACCTTATTGCCTCTATCCTTGCAACAGGAGCAAACACTTCATCATAATCCACTCCTTCTTCTTGGCGATATCCTTGTGCAACCAATCTTGCTTTATTTTTGATAACATTCCCTCTTTCATCTCTTTTGATTATGAAAACCCATCTTGTACCAATGACTCTTTTGCCATCTGGTAAATCACATAATACCCAGACTTCTTGAAGCTTGAATTGTAGAAGCTCCTCTTGCATAGCTTCAACCCAACTTTCATCTGCTAAAGCTTGAGCTACCTTCTTGGGTTCTTCTTGAGATAAAAAGCAAGCAAACAGGCATGTTTGTTGATCCTTGTGATTCATCCTGTTTTGTTTGTAAACAAAGCTAAGTAAAGCAGTATGTTGCTTAGAAAGTCCTTTAACTTTGTTCCTTGTAACCACTCCTGAAGAGGGTGATCCAATAATGTTACTCTGAGGATGAGCTTTATGAACTCTCAATGTAGGAGTTGGTGGTACTGGAAGATCAGACTCTAAGTTAGTAAAATCAATGCCTTCATTGGAGAAAATACCTTCTGGATTAAGCTCATCATCAACTTCTTCTAATCCAGGAATGTTAGCATTAACTAAATCATCATCATCAACATTGGAATCATCAGCATTGTTCCAATTTGATTGTTCTAACACACCAGAAGTACTGTCAAAAGGATCATCAGTACTTTGACCAAAAGTACTATGAACAGTATCTTGAAATTTACTCTTTTTCTTTGCAGCTTCATAAGCCTTCCTTTGTTCATCTTCATAGGATTGTGCTATAGTTTCTTGAAAAAGCATCCTATTAAGTTCATCTTGTATGGCTTGATCTTCATCAGATACTGTATTAGTTGGCTGAGCAGTACTTTGTTCCTCATTAGTAACTTCAGGTTCTTTGTCAGGAACATCTTCTGGTGTAACATTGACTCCATGAACAATGTACTGTGAATCATCTTCCTTGTAATTAGCCTGATTCTCTTCTCTAACAGGAACATAATTCATAGATGGTGTGAACTTAAGATCAAGATCAAACATCCAATCAGGACCTTTACCTTTCTGAGTTTCCTTATCTTCCAAAAATTCAACATGAAGACAATCTTGTACCTTTTTGGTATTCCTGTTATAAACTCTAAAGCCTTTGCTATTTGTACAATAACCCAATAAATATCCTTCATCTGACTTACCATCAAATTTTCCCAGAGAATCAATGGTATTTAGAATAGTCAGAGAGCAGCCAAAAGGTTTTAGAAAACGAATGTTTGGTTTCTTTCCCATTAGTAATTCATAAGGTGTCTTCATTTGAGGTTTAGTTACTGAAACTCTATTCAACACATAGCAAGCAGTACTTATGGCTTCAGCCCAAAAGAGAATAGGTAATTGGGAATCTGCAAGCATTGTTCTAGCTGCTTCTATCAAAGTCCTGTTCTTTCTTTCTGCAACACCATTCTGCTATGGTGTTCTAGCAATGCTAAACTCTCTCTTGATCCCTTTCTTGGCACAGAATTCATCCATATGCTTGTTCTTGAATTCTGTTCCATTGTCACATCTAATACCTCTTACTTTGAGTCTTAATTGATTTTCAAGGGCTACTATCAGGTCATGGATAGCATCAAAAGTTTCATCTTTGAATCCCAAGAAAAAGACCCAACTAAATCTGCTACAATCATCTGTCACTACCAAGCAGTACTTCTTCTTGTTTAAACTTTCTACTGAAACTGGTCCAAACAGATCCATGTGTAGCAACTCCAAAGGTTCTCTAATATCTCTTTCCCCAAGCTTCTTACATGAAGCTTTATGTTGTTTACCCTTCTTGCAAGCCAAACATGAATGATCAGTCTTGAATGTTTTGGAAGGTAAACCTTTAACTAAATTTCCTTTGACCAGCTTGTTGATGTTCTTAAAATTAACATGACCTAGTCTTCTGTGCCACAGATGTGCTTCTTCCAATGATGCCTTTGCTACTAAACATGTTGCTCTTCCAGCAGAATTGAGACTCTTTAAGTCTAAACTGTATACATCATTGGTTCTTGGTACTCTCAATGTTACCAAGTGATCATCAACAAATTTGAACTCAGGGGAGAGAATGAGACATTCTGTATCAGTGAACAGAATTGGGTACTTCTTGTCACAAATTTGAGATACTGACAAAAGATTGAATTTGAGCTCCTTCACATATCTAACATTCTCAAAATCAATACATCCAGCCTTGATTGTTCCTTTGCCAGTGATTCTTCCTCCATCAGGATCATTACCAAATGCAACTCTTCCTCCATAATATGCCTTAAAATCTGACAGGATCTCCTTGTCCCCTGTCATGCTGCCAGAGCAACCACTATCAACAATAATATGATCTTTAAGCTCCTCCTCTGGGTTGCCCTGCACATTAAAGAAAAGGGTTAGTTTCTTTTAGGAACCCAAGCCATTACTGACTTGTGTTCCCCTTGTGGAGTGACATACTTGAATTCCTTCAGTATGTAATCTCCACTGGTTTTAAAGGCATGGTCAATGATTATTTGAGTTGGTCCCATGTCCTGTGTTGTAATATCAACAACACTCCCTGTTTCACCCTTATCTGATGAAAGTACTTCTTGTTCCCCATCAGTACTTTCTTTCTTAACCCAATTTATTTTGACCTTAGGTTTTTCTGATCGAGGTACTCTGCTTGAGGTGTAAGACCTTTTATATGAATTGAATCTCTTAGGTCTTCTAGGTGAAAACGTGTTAGCAGTACCATGAGTGGGTGAAAACTTATCAGTCCTTTGAGAAGGTACTTCTTGAGACTTATCAGAGTGTGAAGGTACTGGTGATTTGGAAAACATTCTTTTCTGGTGAGGGTACCTATAGTCTTTTGAGAAGTTACTATGGTTGACCCTATTTGAGTGATTCCAAACTGGTCTAGTCTCTCTTGGCTTATGGGTGGGAGGTCTATTCTTTGGAAACTGACTTAAGTATTCTGAATGAAAGTCACAGTGCTTAATCAAGTGATCAGGACTATAGCATACATAACATAACTTTCTCTCCATATTCCCAAATCCTCTTCTATGATTAAAAGGTTTCCTGTAGTAAGCAGTATTTTGAAAAGTTTCTCTTGGAGGTACTGCTGAATGTCCAGCAGTACTTTGAAAAGTTTTTGGAGGTACTGCTTGTTTTTGAAAAGCTGTAGGAAACTTTTGATCATTACCCTTTTGAAAATCATTCTTAGGTTTCTCAGAACTAATTCTACCATTAAGCTTCTTCCTAAACTCTAGGTTGTCTACACGATAACGAGAAACATCTGTCCTAAGAGGTTGAAACTGACCAGTGGGTGGAGGAACTGAGTGGTACTCCTTATCTTTCTTAAACTCAGGAGGTGATTCACTAATTGGTTCCTCATTCCTAGATGTGTTTTCTTCTGAGCTTGTAAGGTCATCATCACTAGGTGGAATCACTTCCTTAGCACTAGGTGGGATCTCTTCCTTATCACTAGGTGAGGTCTCATCTGAACTACTATCTACACCATAACCTAGTCCAGCTCTACTGTTTATGACTCTTTGTTTTTCAACAAATTGAACATGTGATAGACCAGCCTGTTTAATACTATCAAGTTTTTCTAACAAAGTATCTCTTTCCTTAGTAATCTTTTCTAATTCAGAAACCTTACATCCTAACTTCCATTCACTTAATTTCAATTGGTAATCTTGTTGCTCATATTTTTCTGCCCAAGCCATTTCATTATTTTCATGTGTTAATATTTTGGCTTCCGTTGACTCTAAAGTTAATTGATAACCAGCTACCTCAGACCTAGCTTTTCTACAATTATCTCTTTCAGTCACATAATCTTTAAGCAACTTTTGATAAACATCATTACACTTAGAGCATACCTCAGAGACATTGGATGAACTTGGTGAAGTGGCTACCATAGCAATCTGAACAGGTTCATCTTCATCCTCCATGCTCCAGTCAAAGCTTCCAAGACCATCTCTTAATTCCAAAGCAGCATATCCAGGTTCCTCATCAAAAGCTGTGCCCCAATCAAACTCTTCCATTGCAACCATAGAATAGGTTACAGGTTCATCATCAAATTCAGCACTCCAGTCAATTTCTGCTAAATTTTCTTGAGCCACCAAAGCTTTTGGTTGTGATTCAGTAATAGGAACCTCCTTTCTTTCAACCTTGGGTTGTTCAATCATCCTGTTTGCCTGATATTTTGCAAACTTGCATTCCCTTGCAAAGTGTCCAAGCTTTTGACAATTGAAACATTCAATCTTGGATTTGTCAAAAGTTATACCTTGTTTGGCTTTAAAATCAATTCCCCTTCCTGTCTTGTTCATGAACTTCTTGATCCTAGCAGTGATCATAGCTACTTGCCATCTTATGTCAATCTCTTCTAAAGCATCTTCTTCAATCTGCAACAAGTCTTCTTGATAGGTAACAGGTAAAGTGGCTTGTTGTGCAAAGAAGGAACATACAACTTCATCAGAATTGGTTTTGTTTGTTGGTGATGGGTTGGGAGTAGTTGTGGTTGTGCAAACAGCTTCAGTCGACATTGTTGAGGGTTTGTTGATAAATCGGTTTTAAAGGGTTTCTTCTTAATCAGAGTCTCTACACAAGCTCTGATACCACTTGTTGGATCGATATACTCTGACCAAACTAACTTGTAGCTTGTCTACGGTTTAACAACTTTGAATGAATTCAAAACTATTAATAGTGAAACACTGATATACTTTGCTAAGTATGCGGAATCTACTTCAACAAAGCTAAGAAGAATTAATAAATGACTTTGAATATTATTAAAACCTTGAACCTGCTTTCTTACACAGATTCACTAACAAACTCTAAACTCTAATACTTCTAATAATCGTATATCTCTAATCGCATATACTTGTCTCTCTAAAACACATATATCTCTAATGCCAACCTAGGGATCCTTTTATAGGCACAAAGAAAACCCTAGTCGGTTTACAATACTTGAATGACAAGTAATTCTAATTATAACTCTAATCTAATACGAACTTTCTAGAATTACACATTAGTCCTTAAACTATTTGCATAGCAGTCCTTTAACGAGCAGCAGTACTTTAATCGAACAGCAGTACTTTGACTTGAGTAGCAGTACTTTGACTTTTATAGCCCAACAATGGGTATGTTCTTGGTTGTACCTGGGCTGATTTCCGCACTACGTTCTATAATCGGTACTTCCCAGACTCTGAGCAGCAGAGGTTCATTAGAGAGTACAACACTATCTCCCAGCTAGATTCTGAGAATGCAGGGCAATACCTGGAGCGATTTCAGAGATTGGTTAGTTTCGTGGGTTCCGCGGCTGGAGATGCAAGGCGTCAAGCTAAGCAGTTCAAATGGGGACTCAAAAGGTGGGTGCTCGATCGTATGCTTAATGATCAGTTCGAAGATCCATCAGCATGTTGCGATGCAGCTCGCAACATCGAGATTTTTCATGAGGGCGTTGGTTACAAGAGGAACCGCGACGGTGATAGGATTCAGCAGAGTCAGAGTCGGGATGTCAAGGAGTATTCGGGCAGGAGCTACGATCAGAAGAAATCAGATTCGAGGGGCCGGGATTCGAGGTCAGCTCCTAGACAGGGAAATGAGCGTCCGGAAAGCAACAACAACCAACGGCAGAAGAGATCATCTGAGTACTCTACTTCCTTACCTGTTTGTGGTTCTTGTGGGAAAAACCATACTGGAGCTTGTCGTACGACGTCTGGTGCTTGTTTCAGATGTGGTTCTTCTGAGCATCAAGTGAGAAATTGTCCTAAGCAATCTACGTCAGCACTTGAGAAATTTCTTGATCCTCCTCCTCCTGCTCCTCATACCGGTCGTGTCTTTATGCTTTCTGGTGACCGGACTGATCGCGCGTCTGGTATGTCCTTGTTTTGTTTCCGTTCTCTTTCATTTCTGATTCCTTGCAAATTTCGAGGACGAAATTTTCTTTTAAGAGGGGAAGAGTTGTAAAACCCCAAAATTTAAAACATGCAAAATGACCAAAATGCCCTTACAACTTTAAAATTTAATTAAAAGCTATCTTAAGCATCAAATTAATTCAGAACTTATTAAATAAATTACATAAAATAAAAATAAAATTTAGACAAGCCATGTAATAATTTTTCATGTCCAAAATAATTTATATATTGCCTTACAATATATTATGAACCGAAATTCTTATTTATTTAGTTATTATATAATTTAAAATCAAATTATAAAAAGATAAGCTCAAGTTAATTAAGGATATGATCAAGAATACTTAAAATCTGATTTTTTTAAACTTTTGGGCCGAAATCCTTAAAAGCCCTCCCCTAGAACCGGATCTCAACATTTTATATAATTATTTCCCACATTTTCTTCCAAAATCACAAACCGAGTAAACCCTAAACACCAAATAATTCACCATTCATTCCATACGATTTCTGGAGGTCCAAGCATAATTTTTCTGAGTTCATTGTCATGCTAGGAAGCCAAGAAAATTGGCCATTCGATTTATAAAGCCCTGAATCTTTTATTGTCGAATTTTGTTCAAAAGTGAGGTAATATTCCATTTTAATTCCTTCGACCCTTGTAAAATTCGTTTTCTATTTTTCCTGAGTTCCTTACATCATATATGATCTGCGAAAATTGATTCCAAGGTTTTTTGGTCGCGTTTGTGCTCGTGGGAATTTTGGTGTTGTTTTATTCAATCCGAGAGAAGTATCTTTGCCCAGCCTATTCTACACGTCCCATATTGGGTTTGGTATTTTTCTCACGTCTCTTACATCATATAAGGTCTAAATAAAATGTTAAAACCGAACCATGCATGCTCTATGAATGATTTTCGAATTTAATATTAAAAACACAATAAAACTATAAATAATTATGTACGAATTTTCTGGGTGCAAGACTAAATTTTTATAAGCTCTATATAATCCATATAATCTGGGAAAAATAGTGGTTCGAGTTTTATAAGCTTAAACAAGTCGTGGGGATTGAATTTTAAAACCGGGTTTATAAAAAAATAAGAAAAGAAACAAAAAAAATGGGAACCCTATTGTATCGATTAGGGTTAGGGTTTGTGACATGATATTCTGGTCATTTAATGAGTTTAAGGTTGTTAGTAATCATGGGGTAATGATTGAGAAATTAGTTTAGGGTTTTGTTTGATTTTGTTAATTACCGATTTTAAGAATAAAAGTAAAGGGGGTGTTTTGTAATTATTAAAACTTGTGGGATATTTTTGTAATGTTATATAGATCTGGGAGAATATATAAAAAATGTAACATGAGGGTCTTATATGTAAATTTGGCGAGATAAGGATTTAATTGTAACTATTTGTGTCGATTTGAAAAAAATTAAATAAAATGAGGGACTAAAAGTGTAATTTATGGAAAATTGAAGAGTCTCGGTGTAAATAATATTATAAAGGGTGTAAATTGTAATTTTGAATATTTATGGGCTTAACATGTAATTATTGTTGAATTATAAATCGAATTAACACTTTTGATAAGTATAAGGACTAAATATGTAATTACCGAAACTTGAAGGGCTGTTGTAACATGATTAATATTAAAGGTTATTTTCTGTAAATTGATGTAATAAAAGGGCTTGATGTGTAATGTAAGTATGATAAGGGTTGAATTGTAATTTACATAATTATAAGGTTTAATTTGTAAATTAATTAACTAAAAGGGTGTAACTTGTAAATATGGGAAACTTGAAGGCTAAAAGTGAAACTCTGGAAAATAAAGTATTTCGAATGGTAAATTATGATATTTCTATTTTAACCTTGAACTTTGGTAAATTAACAATTATAACCCTGAACTATGAAACTTGTCATAATTAACCCTGAACTTGTATAACTTGTCAAAATGAACATGATTTCCATAATAAGCTAATTAAAGACTTAACTTGAATTATGTCACTTGAATCTTGCTAAGTATGGAAACTTACTAATTCTGGAAACCTACTAAAAATATAAAGTTACTTATAATGGGAAGATAACTGAAACCCCTTTCGTATTTCTGTCTTCTACTCCTTAGGTTCGAGGAGGGAGTGATTTGATTGCCTGTCAGTCTTTTCTATTTTGTGTGCTTGCATTGCAATAAGGTACGGATATTCTGCCCTTTTCAGTAAGGGGCCTTCGTTCTCTTGATTTATTAGATTCGTTTCAGATTTCCTGAACCATTGCTATGTATCCCTTGTATTGTGAACCTTGATCTGTGTACTTACTCTTGGACCCTTGTTTGAACCCTTGCCTTGATCTTTGATTTATACCTTGTTCTGAACCTTGCCATGAACCTTGATATGAACCCTGCCATAAAACCTTGACTTGAACCTTGATATTTTTGATATTATAACTGGACGAGAAAATCTTTTTAATTAATTATGAAAATGTTTCAAGAAACTATTTTGAAGACTATCTTTATAGAAACCTTTGAAAAGACCTTCTTTATGAAAACCGTTTAAAAATCATTTTATGGAGACCAGTACTTAAGGATTATTTTGACACCTATAAAATGGACTTTTAATAGAAAACTTTTAAAGTGAACTTTATTATGAACCTTTGAACCTCCTGATATTGACCTCCTGATATTGACCTCCTGATATTGACCTCCTGATATTGACCTTCCTGATATTGAACCTTCTGATATTGAACCCTCTGATATGAACCTTCTGACTTGATACCTGATACTTGACACCTGACACTTGATACTTGATACCTGATACTTGACACCTGACACTTGATACTTGACACCTGATACTTGACACCTGACACTTGATACTTGATACTTAACCTTGACCCACAGTTTGATATTACGAGCCACCCACCAGGCATGAGGTGTTCATGTCCTTGTCATTGATGCACCAGTGACTTGACTCTAGGGTAGGAGAGAGATGTCCTATCCCGTCCCTGACTTGATTATATGGCGTGTATTGGTAGACTCTGGCCACCTGGGGCGTATGGATGCATCCTAGACTTGACCTGATTTGTTATATTACTTGTTATACCTGGTGACTGATGGTGTATGCGATGCACGTCTTTCACATCCTGGGAGCCCGCGACTCCACCCCTGAGAGGTAGCCCCTCACCCTGTATTTGGTACCGAGGTCTCCCCTCCGTACACCCTGATTACTGGACTTGATGTGATATTTGTTTCTGGGCTCGTAGTGGATTTCTGTTACCCTTACACTTACCCGTATTACTTTCCTTAACTTTGACATATTTACATGACTTGATATCACTTATCTTTCATTACTGTTACATTATACTTGTACCTTGACTCTGACCGGTTCGTATTTCTCTTCCTGTTCTTTATTCTATATTATTGCTTGTTCCTGTTATATCTGTTCACTGAGCTCTCGTAGCTCAGCCGCATTTCTTTTCCTGCGGCAGGTACATTTAAGCTAGGAGCTGGGTTTAACTTGGGATGAGAGCAACTTGTGTGAAGTTTAGACCTTGTCATTCTAGTGTGACCATTTGGATATTATTTCTGTTATGCCATTGTTTGGGCATTTTGGATTCTGTTTTGTACTTTGTTATTTCTGTCTTGCACTTGATATAAGTCGTGTTGACTTATTTTCCTTTGGATTTTAATGTTAATGCTTCCGCTATTTTATTTCTTGAATGCTTATATCTGATATGAAACCATGTACTTGTGACATCTTTGCCCTTGTCGGGTTGGGGTGTTACAATTTATGGTATCAGAGGGTACAACACTATCTCTCAGCTAGATTCTGAGAATGCAGGGCAATACCTGGAGCAATTTCATAGATTGGTTAGTTTCGTGGGTTCCGCTGCTGGAGATGCAAGGCGCGCTTAACTGGTGGAAGGCGCACAAGGCAGCTAAAGGAGGTGATGGGTATGTTCTTGGTTGTACCTGGGCTGATTTCCGCACTACGTTCTATAATCGGTACTTCCCAGACTCTGAGCAGTAGAGGTTCATTAGAGAGTACAACACTATCTCCCAGCTAGATTCTGAGAATGCAGGCAATACCTGGAGCGATTTCAGAGATTGGTTAGTTTCGTGGGTTCCGCTGCTGGAGATGCAAGGCATCAAGCTAAGCAGTTCAAATAGGGACTCAAAAGGTGGGTGCTCGATCGTATGCTTAATGATCAGTTCGAAGATCCGTCAACATGTTGCGATGCAGCTCGCAACATCGAGATTTTTCATGAGGGCGTTGGTTACAAGAGGAACCGCGACGGTGATAGGATTCAGCAGAGTCAGAGTCGGGATGTCAAGGAGTATTCGGGCAGGAGCTACGATCAGAAGAAATCAGATTCGAGGGGCCGGGATTCGAGGTCAGCTCCTAGACAGGGAAATGAGCGTCCGGAAAGCAACAACAACCAACGACAGAAGAGATCATCTGAGTACTCTACTTCCTTACCTGTTTGTGGTTCTTGTGGGAAAAACCATACTGGAGCTTGTCGTACGACGTCTGGTGCTTGTTTCAGATGTGGTTCTTCTGAGCATCAAGTTAAAATTGTCCTAAGCAATCTACGTCAGCACTTGAGAAATTTCTTGATCCTCCTCCTCCTGCTCCTCATACCGGTCGTGTCTTTATGCTTTCTGGTGACCGGATTGATCGCGCGTCTGGTATGTCCTTGTTTTGTTTCCGTTCTCTTTCATTTCTGATTCCTTGCAAATTTCGAGGACGAAATTTTCTTTTAAGAGGGGAAGAGTTGTAAAACCCCAAAATTTAAAACATGCAAAATGACCAAAATGCCCTTACAACTTTAAAATTTAATTAAAAGCTATCTTAAGCATCAAATTAATTCAGAACTTATTAAATAAATTACATAAAATAAAAATAAAATTTAGACAAGCCATGTAATAATTTTTCATGTCCAAAATAATTTATATATTGCCTTACAATATATTATGAACCGAAATTCTTATTTATTTAGTTATTATATAATTTAAAATCAAATTATAAAGAGATAAGCTAAAGTTAATTAAGGATATGATCAAGAATACTTAAAATCTGATTTGTTTAAACTTTTGGGCCGAAATCCTTGCAAGCCCTCTGATGAACTCAAATAAGTACATTTTATTACTATCATTTATCCTATTAATTTGACTTGTTTTATTATATTATGTATGAGGATTGATACTTAATCGTTTACTTTTGTAATTCTCAGGTAAAAACAAGCATTTGGTGAAACTTGGCGATTTTGGACTAATTATGGAGCAAAACATGCAAGAAGTTAAGAGTCTACTGAAATGTACAAGATCAAGACAAATCTGCTCCAGATGCGCCGCATCTTTCTTATTACATACGGTGCATCACTATCAATATTTCACCAGATACGATCCAAGATACAAGAGGACATGCGCCGCATCTATTTATGGAGTTACGCCGCATCTTCTGGCGGTGTACGAATATTCCTGAATATATTAATCTTGGACCCCACGCGAAGTTAAGTCAGTGCGCCGCATCTACTTACTAGATGCGCCGCATCTTACCCTCAGACAGAAACTATAAATACCCCAAAGACCAGACGAATTAAGAGTTCCGGAAGTTCGACAAAAAAGACCGAAGACCAGAAACCTAGGACGAATTCAGACGAATAGGCAGCACAAGACACACCCAAACGAAGATACAAGAGCTATAAGAAGGTGTTGCATGTGTTTAATTCATTAAGTAGTTTTGTTTTATTGTGTTAGTAAACTTTAATTCATCAAGATTGGTGGCTTGTGTAATTTGACAACGGAAAGATTGCACTCCCTTAAAACTGCTTTCTCATTAATTAAAGTTTATATGTTGATGTCTTTGGTGACTTTTATTAGTGCATTGATAACCTCTGTGTCTAGCTGAGCGTTGATCGGGTCGCCATGCCTCTGCCCTCGCCTATTTATTAGATCGCCTATGCATTCTATCGTCTGTAGAAAAGTAGGAAGAAAGATAAATAGGATAGTCATAAGTAATCATTAAGGGTTTACTCGCCGATAAGATTAGAACCAACGAGAAAGGACTTAATCTCGGTGCGTTGCATCGAACTATACACTTCATATAAAACTAGCAATAAAACAAGTGACAAACTACTTATCTATCAGGACAGTCTTCTTATTGTCTCAAGTATTTATCTGTGTACGTGTGTGCTATTCGCTGATTCGTGCCTATTGGTTTAGTTTATTATTTAATTGCAACCAAATCGTGCCAGTCTCTCAGGCTGAACCCCCTTGCGTTAGATTAGGTTGTATAGCTAACTTAATATATTAAAATACTGATTAGAATAACTAGATAATACGTTCCACTCTTAGTGATCGACACTCTACTTACCATTATATTCATACTGACCGGGTACACTGCTCGTTAAGTGTGTGTGTTATTGATAAGTCGGCTAAATATAAATTTAAAACTTGAGTAGGCATTAATACTGCTAAACCGCAACGACACATCGCACGCATCAAGTTTTTGGCGCCGCTGCCGGGGAGTGAATTGTTATTATCTGTTAATTTAATTAGTATTTTAATTAGGTTTTTAATTTTTTTATCTAACCGCTAATTTTGTTGTGCATTAGATTAATTTGCATTCATTGTACTATTTTGCATATTTTCTGTTTTTTGTGTGTTATTTGTTTGCTTTTATTTGTGTTTATTTTCGTGTGTTTTATTTGTTTTTGTTTTTTTTTTGTTTTTTTTTCTTTTTTTTTTTTTCGTATTTTCTGCATACTGCTATCGTTGTACTGAGCTAAATCAAACGATACGGCGCATCTGATCTCTCAGATACGGCGTATTGCGTTTAATTTTTATAAAATACAACGCGTTTAAGTAATTCGATACGACGCATCTTTTCCCCAAGATACGGCGTATCTGTTTTTGATAAAAAAAAAATTTCTAAACGTTAACGCCATACGACGCATCTGCCTTAGCAGATACGGCGTATCTATTATTTTAATTAAAAACAGTTTTCGAATTATTAAACAGATACGGCGTATCGATTTTTATCGATACGGCGTATCTTCTGAATCAAAAATCTTATATTTTGAAACGTAACGAAAATACGGCGCATTAACTTTTGTTAATACGACGCATTTAATTTTAATACGTATATCGATTTTTGATAATTAAAATTGATACGGCGCATTCGAATTTCTAAGCGGCGTATCTATTGTCTGAATAAAGTCTGATTAAATTTTAACGATTATAAGATACGGCGTATCCAACTTTTTGGATACGGCGCATCGTCTGCAGATATCAGCTATTTGTATTCTTATATCCGTTTCTATATTCATGAATTTCTCTTCTAGCGAACAAATCCTACTGATGCTTTCATGAATATTTCAGAGGGAAAATGGGCGAATTCGGAGAACTGATTGACTTCGACTTCGAAGCCAATTTTATGGATGGAGTATTAGTGCATGATAAATCACCCGAACGTTACGATGGGGACTACATTGAACTTAATGACCTTGATGGACCATTAGAATCCAATGACCTGTTCATGGATGATGCGGAATCTGAGTTAGAAGATGGAGAAATTCTGGATAGTCCAAAAGTCTACGTTATTAATACTAGGAGTTACGATGAATTTAAGGGATATGATGGTTCATCGGATTATGGTAGAATAATCCACGCCGATTATGCTTACAATTTGCAATTTCCATGCATGATTGGGTACAAGTGTATTGACGCCAATTTCTTTCCTATTTTACCAATCAATGTCATGTCAAGAAGCTTTTACAATTCTATTATGAGAAATAAAGTGGAGTATAAGGGAAAGAATGTAGTTGGAGCCTTCATTAATGTCCCGATCTTCGTTGGACGCTTTGCTATTGTTACTGAGTTCGCAGTTGTTGAAGACATGAATGCCTATTGTGACAGCAATATGGGTGACGTGATTGTTGGAAAACCATTTTGTAGGGAGATCACTATTAATGCAAAACGATTTGAAGGAAAAATCACCTTTCAATGTGGAAACGACATTATCACTTATATGATGCCCCGAACTCACCCTGGATTTAAACATGCTACTAATAGGATCTGCTACAAATTCTCTCCATTCCTTTTTATTAGTGATGATGACATAAAGAGAGGGATTGAGTACCCATATCAAATGATGGAAGGATTCTACAATGGAGTGTTGAAATTGGGACCTGAATATATACGTGACGAATTAGTTGCTAAATGGATCCTACGTAAGCAATGTGGGAATCAATGATCGATAATAAAGAGCTGAACGTGAGTCTAACTTGAAGACTCTGGAATAAAGACAAGTGCTGACCGGGAGACAACCCGGAGAAATTTTTATTATTCTGCTTTTGTGTCGAGTCAGTCAGGCCGCAGAGGATACGGCGCATCTCCATTCTGAGATGCGACGCATCTCCTGCAATGGTCATATCTTTATTTTTTCTGCATTTTTTATTTTATTTTCGACTTTAAAACTTTTTATCAGTTTATTTCAATGCGGCGCATCCCTGGTTAAGGATGCGACGCATCTTTTATTCTGATCCGTATTTATTCCAGGCTCGATACGGCGTATCTTCTTCCATAAGATACGGCCATCGACTGACCTGATGATTTTCAGTCTTATTTTTTTAAGTTTTATTTTTAACTAACTACTAATGTGTTATGCAAGTTGAACCTTTCTTAATATTAGGTGTGTTTTAAAGCCTTGGTGGTATTATAGATCCCTGCATTTCCTGTGGATACATTGATTATGAAGCTTAAACGTTCTCATCCACAAGAAAGATGATTTTTGCTCTTATACTAATGGAGGATCATACCGAGCAAATCTCAGGGGAGTTTTTCTGTTCTAATTCTTTTATTTTTCAGTTTTTAACCTTTTATACAAACAACGAGGACGTTGTTTAACTTAAGTGGGGGGATTGGAGAATTAGAACACTTAACACTTACTTGTCCTAAACTTTTCAAAATATGCTTAAAATGTGCTTAATATATAAAATTTTAAAATTTTTAGCATGTTTTTGTTAAAGTCTAAGTTGCATTGCTGCACACATGACGTTATTTTCAAAAATTGTGATTTTTCAAAATTCACAAATCTATGAGTGTGCCGGTGACTTGTAAACTTTAGAACTTGGCTTGTATACTATTCGAGACCACCATAATAAGTATTATTTATATAATTGGAATGACTTGTCCAAATTGGTAAAATTTCTAGGATTACACCCAAATAGCCTTTATATGTTATGTGTTATTAGCTAACTACACTGGTTAGTTAACCCCCGTATAAACCCTTTTGTTACTCTCATTTTTAGAGTAAGATACCCCTAGAAAAACACTCAGAGCCATTCTTTTCGTTTCTTACACCTTTGTTAAAATGTTTCGTTACACCCTTAAACCTTAGCCTACCCTGTAGATTAAAATTCGTGTGTGGTTAATTGCTATAGGCAAAGTGTGTTTCCTTACATTACCTGTGTTCGCGTGCGTAATTCATTATCTATGGTTAGGTCGGGAAATTGCACAATGCAATTGGAGTGAAAGTAAATATTGTATATCTTTGAGTTTATTTTTCGTGTGTTTACTACTTTCACTATTACCATTATTTCTGAAGTCATGAAAAGTATGAAAAAATTATCCAGAATTATCATTATAGTGATGTGGTGAAATTTTACACATCTTTGTTTCAAGTTAAAAAAAAAAAAAAAAAAAAAAAAAAAAAAAAATCGAAAAAATAGAAAAGAAAAAGAAAAGAAAGAAGAGTTGGATGTTTGATTTAACCAACTTATGTAAAGTTTTGTATTAAGTGGTCGATATCACCACTAGTTGTTGTATATTATATCTATGGATTGAATGGGAGTTGGCAGTTATGGGAACACCAACTAAGGTTTATTCTTTGATTAAGATCTTGTTGAGTATAATTCGTGTCTACCTAAAGCGTGTGTTTCAAGTGTTAAAGCGTGAGTTATTCAATGATATGAGTCTTATTCATGGGATGGTTGGGATAGTGATTAACCACACTTAGGATTTTAATTTATTTGTTTTGTTTATTTTTCATTTTACACCAATTTATATCCCAAATATTATCCATACCCTGTATTATTCTTTATCCAACCAAACCTTTGATTTATTGAGATTAGGGATTTGAGCAATCTTAAGTATCGTAGTCGTGGATTCGGCTATGTATTTATGATTTTGTCGCCCTTTTTGATATATTATTATTGGTAAAGTTTGGACCTATCTTTAGCCTATTCGAGTTAAGGATTTGAGCAATTGCAAGTATCGTGTTCATGGATTCGATCATGTATTTGTGATTTTGTCGCCTTTTCTGGAATTTGAAATCGATAGAGATTTAAAAGAGTAATTAACCCTTAAGCCTAAAAACCCTTTTTACCGCTTTAGACTTGTTATTCCTTGGCTTTAGTGGGGGAGATGTGTATACTTGCCAAGCTTATGATAGAATATTCGTCGCGACTGGACAGTTAAACGATTAGATTTGCTTTTATCAAATTATTTTATTTAACTTCTAATTCGTTAAGTGTTTAGTTGTGTGATTATGACAAAAATGAATACATGCTTAAATATAAAAATAAATCCTAATATCTTTTAGGATACATTTTCATAAGATTAATTCTAAGGTTTACTTGGGGACAAGTAAAGTTCAAGTGGGGGGATATTTGATGAACTCAAATAAGTACATTTTATTACTATCATTTATCCTATTAATTTGACTTGTTTTATTATATTATGTATGAGGATTGATACTTAATTGTTTACTTTTGTAATTCTCAGGTAAAAACAAGCATTTGGTGAAACTTGGCGATTTTGGACTAATTATGGAGCAAAACATGCAAGAAGTTAAGAGTCTACTGAAATGTACAAGATCAAGACAAATCTGCTCCAGATGCGCCGCATCTTTCTTATTACATACGGCGCATCACTATCAATATTTCACCAGATACGATCCAAGATACAAGAGGACATGCGCCGCATCTATTTATGGAGTTACGCCGCATCTTCTGGCGGTGTACGAATATTCCTGAATATATTAATCTTGGACCCCACGCGAAGTTAAGTCAATGCGCCGCATCTACTTACTAGATGCGCCGCATCTTACCCTCAGACACAAACTATAAATACCCCAAAGACCAGACGAATTAAGAGTTCCGGAAGTTCGACAAAAAAGACCGAAGACCAGAAACCTAGGACGAATTCAGACGAATAGGCAGCACAAGACACACCCAAACGAAGATACAAGAGCTATAAGAAGGTGCTGCATGTGTTTAATTCATTAAGTAGTTTTGTTTTATTGTGTTAGTAAACTTTAATTCATCAAGATTGGTGGCTTGTGTAATGTGACAACGGAAAGATTGCACTCCCTTAAAACTGCTTTCTCATTAATTAAAGTTTATATGTTGATTTCTTTGGTGACTTTTATTAGTGCATTGATAACCTCTGTGTCTAGCTGAGCGTTGATCGGGTCGCCATGCCTCTGCCCTCGCCTATTTATTAGATCGCCTATGCATTCTATCGTCTGTAGAAAAGTAGGAAGAAAGATAAATAGGATAGTCATAAGTAATCATTAAGGGTTTACTCGCCGATAAGATTAGAACCAACGAGAAAGGACTTAATCTCGATGCGTTGCATCGAACTATACACTTCATATAAAACTAGCAATAAAACAAGTGACAAACTACTTATCTATCAGGACAGTCTTCTTATTGTCTCAAGTATTTATCTGTGTACGTGTGTGCTATTCGCTGATTCGTGCCTATTGGTTTAGTTTATTATTTAATTGCAACCAAATCGTGCCAGTCTCTCAGGCTGAACCCCTTGCGTTAGATTACGTTGTATAGCTAACTTAATATATTAAAATACTGATTAGAATAACTAGATAATACGTTCCACTCTTAGTGATCGACACTCTACTTACCATTATATTCATACTGACCGGGTACACTGCTCGTTAAGTGTGTGTGTTATTGACAAGTCGGCTAAATATAAATTTAAAACTTGAGTAGGCATTAATACTGCTAAACCGCAATGACACATCGCACGCATCACCCTCCCCTAGAACCGGATCTCAACATTTTATATAATTATTTCCCACATTTTCTTCCAAAATCACAAACCGAGTAAACCCTAAACACCAAATAATTCACCATTCATTCCATACGATTTCTGGAGGTCCAAGCATAATTTTTCTGAGTTCATTGTCATGCTAGGAAGCCAAGAAAATTGGCCATTCGATTTATAAAGCCCTGAATCTTTTATTGTTGAATTTTGTTCAAAAGTGAGGTAATATTCCATTTTAATTCCTTCGACCCTTGTAAAATTCGTTTTCTATTTTTACTGAGTTCCTTACATCATATATGATCTGCGAAAATTGATTCCAAGGTTTGTTGGTCGCGTTTGTGCTTGTGGGAATTTTGGTGTTGTTTTATTCAATCCGAGAGAAGTATTTTCGCCCAGCCTATTCTACACGTCCCATATTGGGTTTGGTATTTTTCTCACGTCTCTTACATCATATAAGGTCTAAATAAAATGTTAAAACCGAACCATGCATGCTCTAGGAATGATTTTCGAATTTAATATTAAAAACACAATAAAACTCTAAATAATTATGTACGAATTTTCTGGGTGCAAGACTAAATTTTTCTGAGCTCTATATAATCCATATAATCTGGGAAAAATAGTGGTTCGAGTTTTATAAGCTTAAACAAGTCGTGGGGATTTAATTTTAAAACCGGGTTTATAAAAAAATAAGAAAAGAAACAAAATAAAATGGGAACCCTATTGTATCGATTAGGGTTAGGGTTTGTGACATGATATTCTGGTCATTTAATGAGTTTAAGGTTGTTAGTAATCATGGGGTAATGATTGAGAAATTAGTTTAGGGTTTTGTTTGATTTTGTTAATTACCGATTTTAAGAATAAAAGTAAAGGGGGTGTTTTGTAATTATTAAAACTTGTGGGATATTTTTGTAATGTTATATAGATCTGGGAGAATATATAAAAAATATAACATGAGGGTCTTATATGTAAATTTGGCGAGATAAGGATTTAATTGTAACTATTTGTGTCGATCTGAAAAAAATTAAATAAAATGAGGGACTAAAAGTGTAATTTCTGGAAAATTGAAGAGTCTCGGTGTAAATAATATTATGAAGGGTGTAAAGTGTAATTTTGAATATTTATGGGCTTAACATGTAATTATTGTTGAATTATAAATCGAATTAACACTTTTGATAAGTATAAGGACTAAATATGTAATTACCGAAACTTGAAGGGCTGTTGTAACATGATTAATATTAAAGGTTATTTTCTATAAATTGATGTAATAAAAGGGCTTGATGTGTAATGTAAGTATGATAAGGGTTGAATTGTAATTTACATAATTATAAGGTTTAATTTGTAAATTAATTAACTAAAAGGGTGGTGTATGTAAAACCCTAAAATCTAAAATGTATAAAAAGACCAAAATGCCCCTGCAAGTTTAAAAATTTATTTAAAGCTTATAAAGTATCCAATAAATCCCAAACTTTTGGCAATGCATAAAATATGTTACCAAATAATTTTGACAACTTTATTTAACATTTATACAAATTATGAAATGACTAAAATACCCCTATATGGACCTAATTAATTAAAATTAACATTATGTTTAATAAAGAAGATTTAAATGAAACAATTTTGGAAATAATCAATCCCATCATGGGCCTATTCAATAGCACCGAAAATCAGGGTCAAAGCCCTCCCCTAGGACTCGGCAACCCTCCATTTATTTCATCCTCATCTCATTTTTCTCTCTAAAACCAAAACCGATCCATCCAAGAAACCCTAAAACACAAAGAAATTTGTATCCTCCTCATCCGATTTTTTCAAAGCTAAAGATCATTTTTCCTGTGTTCTTGGTCACCTTTAGAAGGCTAGAAAAATTGTTTTGGAAGTGGTTTGTGGCCGGATTCGATCCAAGGGAAATATTCCTTGTCGCTAGAACAAAATAAGGTATTGAACGAATTAATTCTTGCGACCTCCTATAAATTCGTTTCTTATTTTTCTTGTGTTCCTCACATCATATGTGACCTGTGAAAATTGGTTTCATGATTTTTAGATCGTTTTTGAAGTCGTGGTGATTTTTGACCCGTTTTGGCTAATCGCGTACAAAAGAATTCGTACACCTCATTTCACACGTTCGAATCTCCTTGTGGTAATTTTCTCAGATCCTATATGTTATATGAACATCAAATAAAATGTATAAGTCGATCCATGCATGCTCATTATAATATTTGTGAATTAAATCTTAAAAACGTGTATAAAGCATGAATAATTCAATCCGAATTTTTGAGGCTTCTTATTTATTTTATTTGGACTCTACATGATCATAATAATCTGAGAAAAATGTTATTTCGAATTTTTGGGGCCTAATCGAATTATTTGTTGATTTACTTAATTTACCGAATTAAAGGAAATTAAAAAGAAAAGGAAAATAAAATGTAATTCGAATTAGGGTTTATAATTAGGGCTTGATTTTGAATGATAAATGATGTTACAATGATTATATGATGATTTAGTAATGATTGGTATTTTTAGGGCTGGAGTTTTTGGTTAATAAAAATGTTATGCGAGTGGAATTAAAATGTTAGGGGGTGTTTTGTAACTTTTAAAACTCAAGGGTTATTTTTAGAACTTATTTTGGGACATGTACTTACTGTATAAAATATAAGAGGAGGGGGTCTAGTGTCATTTTTGTATTTTAAAGGATTAAAATGTTTTTAGGGTTTAATATTAGTTCGATTTAGAAAATAATTAAATGGAGGGACTAAACTTGTAATTTCTGGAAAGTTAGTGTTGTTTTGAGTATTTTAATATATTCAGGGGGTTATGGGTAATTTTGGTAATTTAATGGCCTAATATGTAATTATTGATAATTAAAAGTTGAAATGGTAATTTAAGGGACTAAATATGTAACTTTGATAACTTGAGGGACTTGATGTGTAAATTATGAATTCTTAAGGGTAGATTCGTACAACATGGTGAAATAAGTGTCCATTGTGTAATTTTGATAAATAAAGGGCTTAATGTGTAATTATGGACATTATAAGGTTTAAAATGAAAATTATATAACTTAAGGGTGTAAAGTGTAAAATTGAGAAACTTGAGGGGCTGAATTTGTTAACTTGATAAATATGGATTCAAAACAGATTATTTGGGGTATTTTCATATTTGAACCTTATCTTTGATATAATTACACTTAAAACCCTAATTTATGTAAAGTTGTCATAAGTAACCCTAAACTTTTGTGACTTGTTAAAATCCACCCTAAAACCATAATATGTTGTGATAATGACTTAACCTAAATGAGAATATGGGAATCTTTCTAATTATGGAAACTTTCTAATTATGGGAACTTTCTAAAAATAGAAACTTACCAAATATGGAAATCTGCTAAAAATGGAAAGTTACTTAAAATGGAAAGGTTTGTAATTCTTTTCTACCCCTCTAGGTGTGAAGAAGGAGAGGACCTGATCTTTTCATCTTACTCATTTCTGGTTGTGTTTGCTTTTGAAATAAGGTACGGATATTCTGCCCTTTTAATAAGGTGCCTTCGGTCTCTTGACTTCTGATTTGAACCTATGATATGAACCTTTGATATGAACCCTGTGAAATGAACCCTATGATATGAACCTTGTCATTTGGACTGTGATTATGACCATGTGAACCTTTGCTTTGATATGAACCTGTGATCTTTGACCCCAGTTTGATACTACGAGCCAAATGTGTTTCCTAGCCATGAAGGTAACATGGCCGTGTCTGTGATGCACCACTGACATGACTCTTGTGTGGTCAGAGTGATTAACCACACCGTCCCCATTGTGATTTGTGAAATGCATGCGATTATTATTATTATTATGGCCAATGTGATTTGTGGGGGGCGTATGGATGCATCCTAGATTTGTATTGTGATTGTGATATGGTGATATGTGATATGTGGTGACTGATGATGGGTGCAATCCACGTCTTTCACAAAATGTGGGAGCTGATCACTCCATTGTGATACATGAGGACACCCCTCATATTATCCGGTTACTGAAGAGGTATCCCCTCTAGATTACTGTGAATGTGATATGTGATGTGATATGTGGGCTCGTGGTGGATGACTGTCCTAACCTTTACTCTTGTACCTTATGTATATCTCTTTCATTATGCTTCGTTGTTTCGTTTTCGTTTATTATATATATCTGTTCACTGGGCTTTTTAAGCTCAGCCGCACGTTTTCCTTTTCGTGTGCGGCAGGTATCTAAGCTAGGAGCTTTTGGATTATGCTTTGGATGGGATGAGAGATAGATGAAGCTTTGACCTTAGATGACCACCTTTATCTTATGACTTTGTTTTGATCATGGATTTCATTTGTAATCGTACCTTTGGTTTATTTTCCTTTCCTTGAACTTATGTATTTCAAGTCGTGTTGACTTGACTTTCTCTTATGCATTTATTTAAGACTTCCGCTGTGTATTTATGTATGCTTTGATTAGTCACCATAATGTGATACTTCTACCCTTGTCGGGTTGGGGTGTTACAATTATGGTATCAGAGCCCAGGCTGCGACCTGTAGTACATAAGCATGGCCTTTGAGTCTTATGGACCCTAGGATTTGACCCTTAAGGTTTAAGTTTTGACTGGTGAGGTTTTGGGTAGTCTTAGGTTCCGTTTCGTCTTCCATTTCGTGCTTATTCTCTTATATTGTTGCTAATCGTTTTCGAAATCATTCAGATGGTGAATACTCGACATCAGGAATATAATGGAGCGACCCCTGATTTTCAGGCCATGATAGCAGAAGCTTTGGCCAACGCTCTTCCTAACTTGGTGACTCAGGTTACCAACAATATTCAGAATGGGGCAGGTTCTTCCGGAGGTGGTGGTGCAGGTTCAGGTCCAGGTAATGGTGGTGGAGGTGCTCCACCAGTTGGTATCCATGTCTGGATTGAGAGGTTTAACAAGCTCAAACCCCTCTCTTTCCGTAAAGCTGCCGTCCCCACTGAGGCGGAAGACTGGATTATCCACATGGAAAAGATGTTTAAGGTTTTGGGTTGTCCAGATGAGGTTAAGACGAGATTGGCTGCATTTAAGTTTGAAGGCGATGCACAGAGCTGGTGGACAGCTTATACTCAGGCTCAGGAGCAGGGTTTTGAGGAGACTTGTACTTGGGAGGATTTTATGGGTATCTTTTATAAGCAGTACATTCCAGTGGCTGAACAGCAGCGATATGAGCGGGAGTATGGGAACATCCGTCAGGGGGATCAAGAGACGACTGTGGAGTTTATGCAGCGATTTATGAGGCTGGCCAGTTTCGTTGGGCCAGAGGTTACGGGAGATGCTTACCGTCAGGCTAAGACATTTAAGTGGGCGTTAAAGAAATGGATATTGGACCGTATCGTGAATACGCCTTATGATGATGTGGCGGCGGTTGCGAACGACGCTCGCAACATTGAGATGTTGCATAGTGATAGTAGTGGTTTTAATAAGCGTGATAGGGATGGTAACCGGGTGTATTCCAGGGGACAGAGTCAGCAGGGACAGGGTCAGGATCAGAGAGGTCGACAGGACCATAGGTATGATCAGCGCGGTCGCCAGGACCGGGACTATAGTCAGAGGCGACAGGATTCTCGTGGTTATGATAGGCAGGTTTCTGGGAGGAGTGGCTACAACAGCAACCCACGTCAGTATCGTGATCAGACTACTCGGGGTGCTCAGTCGGGTTATCAGTCAGGTTCTTCTGGACAGGGGAGGACTAATGAAGTGTTACCTCCTCCACCGCTTTGTCCCACTTGTGGAAAGCCTCATCCGGGGCCATGCCACAAGGCTTCGGGAGGATGCTTTGCTTGTGGGTCTCTTACGCACAGGGTGAAGGATTGTCCGAATGACAAGAGGAAGCAGGTTGTTCCATCAGGTTCGGGTAGGCCAGCTCCTACTTCTGGTCGGGTTTATTCTCTCACACGTGATCAGGCGGCAGGCACGTCAGGTACCATTACCGGTTATCTTTATATTGGAGATCGTATTGTTTTTGCTTTATTTGACACCGGTGCTACACATTCTATAATATCTAATACGCTTGCCAAGAAAATAAATATAACTCCAACACCATTGAATAATCTTATATCTATCTCCACTCCTATGAAAACCCAAGTCACCATCGATTGTGAATATGTAAATTGTCCGCTAAAATTTGATGATTGTGTTCGTCCGGCTAATTTGCTTCCCCTCGATATGATTGATTTTGATATAATTTTGGGTATGGACTGGTTGTCTTTCCATAAGGCCACCATCGACTGTCATGCCAGAAGTGTAAGTTTTGGCAATATTCATCATCCGGATTTTGTGTATCACGGTTCTCAGCCTTTGAAATCTGTTAAACTTATTTCTGCTATGAAAGCGCGGACTCTAATCTCTCATGGTTGCCAAGGGTTTTTGGCCTCTGTTAAAGATACGTCTTCTCAGGGACCTGATGTTAGTAGTGTTCCCATTGTTCGGGAGTTCGCTGATGTCTTTCCCGAAGAACTTCCTGGTCTTCCTCCCACTAGAGAAGTTGAATTCAGTATTGATCTAGTTCCCGGTGCTGAGCCTATCTCTAAGGCTCCGTACCGAATGGCTCCAGTTGAACTCAAAGAATTGAAAGTGCAGTTAGAGGAGTTATTGGAGAACGGTTTTTATTCGTCCGAGTGTTTCTCCATGGGGTGCTCCTGTGCTATTTGTGAAAAAGAAGGATGGTAGTATGCGCCTTTGTATTGATTACCGGGAGCTCAACCGCATTACTATCCGTAACCGTTATCCCCTTCCGCGCATCGACGATTTGTTTGATCAGTTACAAGGGGCAAAGCATTTCTCTAAGATTGATTTGAGATCGGGTTACCATCAGCTTCGTGTGAGGGAACAAGATGTTCCCAAGACTGCTTTTCGAACCCGCTATGGTCATTACGAATTCCTGGTTATGCCTTTCGGCTTGACCAATGCTCCGGCCGTTTTTATGGACCTTATGAACCGGGTTTTCCATGAGTTTCTCGATAAATTTGTCATTGTCTTCATCGATGATATTCTTGTCTATTCGAAATCTAAGGAGGAGCACGAACAACATCTTCGGACTGTGTTGGAGATTCTTAGACAGAAGAAGTTGTACGCGAAGTTTTCTAAGTGTGAATTCTGGTTGAGTCAGGTCGCTTTTCTAGGTCACATTGTTTCTGCGGAGGGTATCACTATGGACCCAGCGAAGGTCGAGGCTATCACCAAATGGCCTAGACCTACAAATGTGACTGAGGTGAGAAGTTTTCTGGGGCTCGCGGGTTATTATCGTCGTTTCGTTGAGGGTTTCTCGCGGCTGGCCTTGCCATTGACACAGTTGATGAGAAAAGGGGAGAAATTTGTATGGACTGAGGAGAGGGAGAACAGTTTTGAGGAGCTTAAGCAGAGATTAGTGTCGGCACCTATTCTGACTCTTCCGTCCGGTTCGGGTGGTTTCCAGATTTATAGTGATGCATCTAAAAAGGGTTTGGGTTGCGTTTTAATGCAGCACGGAAAAGTCATCGCCTATGCTTCGAGGCAACTGAAGCCGTATGAAGAAAATTATCCGACGCACGATTTGGAATTGGCTGCAGTGGTTTTCGCTCTTAAAATATGGCGGCATTATCTATACGGCGAGTCATGTGACATTTTCACCGACCACAAAAGCCTTAAATATATTTTCACGCAGAAGGAGCTGAATATGAGACAGAGGCGATGGTTGGAACTCTTAAAAGATTACGACACCCACATCCAGTATCATCCCGGCAAGGCAAATGTTGTTGCCGACGCTCTTAGCCGGAAGTCGGGTATGGTCGCTAGTCTAAATTTTGAGCCTCGGATTCTAAATGATTTAGAGATCCTTGATGTTGAGTTTTGTGTTCGGGGTTGTGGCGGTTACTGGGCTAGTCTAAAGGTTGAGTCCAATCTCATCCTGCGGATTAAAGAAGCCCAGAAAGATGACGGTGAACTCTGGGCTATTGTGCAGAATGTGGAAGATGGAAAGCAATCTGAGTTCCGGGTTGATGAGTTTGGTGTGGTATGGTTCGAGGATCGGCTTTGTGTTCCTAAAGATCCTGATTTGCGAGAGGCGGTTTTGTCAGAGGCGCATAGTTCTCCCTTTACTATACATCCGGGTTCCACAAAGATGTACCGAGACCTGAAACAGCATTTTTGGTGGAACGGCATGAAACATGATGTGGCATCTTTTGTAGCTAGGTGTTTGGTTTGTCAGCAGGTCAAGATCGAGCACCAGAGAGCTGGTGGGTTATTACAGCCGTTAGATATTCCGACTTGGAAATGGGAGGAAGTTATGATGGATTTTGTTACGGGATTACCTATTACCAGAAGGAAACATGACGCGATTTGGGTAGTAGTTGATCGGCTGACTAAATATGCTCATTTCATACCCATTCGTGTGAAGTACGGTGTTAATAAGTTGGCGGAAATCTTTAGGCAGGAGATTGTTAGGCTTCACGGTATGCCCACGGCCATTATTTCTGATAGAGATCCACGTTTTACTTCTAGATTCTGGAGGGGTTTACACAAGGCTTGGGGTGCACGACTCAAATTCAGTACGGCTTTCCACCCTCAGACAGATGGTCAGTCTGAGCGGACCATCCAGACATTGGAGGACATGCTGAGGGCATGTGCGTTAGAGTGGACGGGTAATTGGGACGAGTATCTTTGTTTAGTAGAGTTCGCTTACAACAACAGCTGGCATGCTAGTATTCGGATGGCTCCTTTCGAGATGTTGTATGGGCGGAAATGTAGAGCACCCGTTTGTTGGAACGAAGTAGGAGAACGTGCTATTGAGGGTCCGGAGTTGGTTCAGATCACGAATGAGAAGGTAGATGTGGCTAAGGAGAAGTTGAAAGAAGCTCGGGCACGTCAGAAAAGTTATGCGGATAAACACCGTCGTGATTTGGAGTTTCAGGTTGGCGATCGGGTTTTCCTTAAGGTTTCACCGTTCCGAGGAGTTAAACGTTTTGGAATCAAGGGCAAGCTGAGCCCTCGATTCATTGGACCATTCGAGATCCTGGAGCGTATTGGAGAGGTTTCCTACCGTCTAGCTCTACCTCCCCAGCTTTCGCATGTGCATGATGTATTCCATGTATCTCTCCTACGGGGATACAACTATCATCCTCTTCATGTGGTATCTTATCCTCTCGATCAGATTCAGCCGGATATGTCTCTTCCGGAGGAGCCGGAAGCGGTTCTGGATCGCCAAGAGCGAGTTATGAGACTTAAAGTAATTCCATTCGTTAAGATTCTTTGGCGGAACCACCCAGAGCGGGAAGCTACCTGGGAGACTGAGGAGTCTATTCGTGCTAGTTATCCTCATTTTGTATTCTGATCTGGTATGTCTCTGTTTTGTTTTCGTTCTATTTCATTTCTACTTATTTGCAAATTTCGAGGACGAAATTTTTCGTTTAGAGGGGAAGAGTTGTAAAACCCTAAAATCTAAAATGTGTAAAAAGACCAAAATGCCCCTGCAAGTTTAAAAATTTATTTAAAGCTTATAAAGTATCCAATAAATCCCAAACTTCTGGCAATGCATAAAATATGTTACCAAATAATTTTGACAACTTTATTTAACATTTATACAAATTATGAAATGACTAAAATACCCCTATATGGACCTAATTAATTAAAATTAACATTATGTTTAATAAAGAAGATTTAAATGAAACAATTTTGGAAATAATCAATCCCATCATGGGCCTATTCAATAGCACCGAAAATCAGGGTCAAAGCCCTCCCCTAGGACTCGGCAACCCTCCATTTATTTCATCCTCATCTCATTTTTCTCTCTAAAACCAAAACCGATCCATCCAAGAAACCCTAAAACACAAAGAAATTTGTATCCTCCTCATCCGATTTTTCCAAAGCTAAAGATCATTTTTCCTGTGTTCTTGGTCACCTTTAGAAGGCTAGAAAAATTGTTTTGGAAGTGGTTTGTGGCCGGATTCGATCCAAGGGAAATATTCCTTGTCGCTAGAACAAAATAAGGTATTGAACGAATTAATTCTTGCGACCTCCTATAAATTCGTTTCTTATTTTTATTGTGTTCCTCACATCATATGTGACCTGTGAAAATTGGTTTCATGATTTTTAGATCGTTTTTGAAGTCGTGGTGATTTTTGACCCGTTTTGGCTAATCGCGTACAAAAGAATTCGTACACCTCATTTCACACGTTCGAATCTCCTTGTGGTAATTTTCTCAGATCCTATATGTTATATGAACATCAAATAAAATGTATAAGTCGATCCATGCATGCTCATTATAATATTTGTGAATTAAATCTTAAAAACGTGTATAAAGCATGAATAATTCAATCCGAATTTTTGAGGCTTCTTATTTATTTTATTTGGACTCTAAATGATCATAATAATCTGAGAAAAATGTTATTTCGAATTGTTGGGGCCTAATCGAATTATTTGTGGATTTACTTAATTTACCGAATTAAAGGAAATTAAAAAGAAAAGTAAAATAAAATGTAATTCGAATTAGGGTTTATAATTAGGGCTTGATTTTGAATGATAAATGATGTTACAATGATTATATGATGATTTAGTAATGATTGGTATTTTTAGGGCTGGAGTTTTTGGTTAATAAAAATGTTATGCGAGTGGAATTAAAATGTTAGGGGGTGTTTTGTAACTTTTAAAACTCAAGGGTTATTTTTAGAACTTATTTTGGGACATGTACTTACTGTATAAAATATAAGAGGAGGGGGTCTAGTGTCATTTTTGTATTTTAAAGGATTAAAATGTTTTTAGGGTTTAATATTAGTTCGATTTAGAAAATAATTAAATGGAGGGACTAAACTTGTAATTTCTGGAAAGTTAGTGCTGTTTTGAGTATTTTAATATATTCAGGGGGTTATGGGTAATTTTGGTAATTTAATGGCCTAATATGTAATTATTGATAATTAAAAGTTGAAATGGTAATTTAAGGGACTAAATATGTAACTTTGATAACTTGAGGGACTTGATGTGTAAATTATGAATTCTTAAGGGTAGATTCGTACAACATGGTGAAATAAGTGTCCATTGTGTAATTTTGATAAATAAAGGGCTTAATGTGTAATTATGGACATTATAAGGTTTAAAATGAAAATTATATAACTTAAGGGTGTAAAGTGTAAAATTGAGAAACTTGAGGGGCTGAATTTGTTAACTTGATAAATATGGATTCAAAACAGATTATTTGGGATATTTTCATATTTGAACCTTATCTTTGATATAATTACACTTAAAACCCTAATTTATGTAAAGTTGTCATAAGTAACCCTAAACTTTTGTGACTTGTTAAAATCCACCCTAAAACCATAATATGTTGTGATAATGACTTAACCTAAATGAGAATATGGGAATCTTTCTAATTATGGAAACTTTCTAATTATGGGAACTTTCTAAAAATAGAAACTTACCAAATATGGAAATCTGCTAAAAATGGAAAGTTACTTAAAATGGAAAGGTTTGTAATTCTTTTCTACCCCTCTAGGTGTGAAGAAGGAGAGGACCTGATCTTTTCATCTTACTCATTTCTGGTTGTGTTTGCTTTTGAAATAAGGTACGGATATTCTGCCCTTTTAATAAGGTGCCTTCGGTCTCTTGACTTCTGATTTGAACCTATGATATGAACCTTTGATATGAACCCTGTGAAATGAACCCTATGATATGAACCTTGTCATTTGGACTGTGATTATGACCATGTGAACCTTTGCTTTGATATGAACCTGTGATCTTTGACCCCAGTTTGATACTACGAGCCAAATGTGTTTCCTAGCCATGAAGGTAACATGGCCGTGTCTGTGATGCACCACTGACATGACTCTTGTGTGGTCAGAGTGATTAACCACACCGTCCCCATTGTGATTTGTGAAATGCATGCGATTATTATTATTATTATGGCCAATGTGATTTGTGGGGGGCGTATGGATGCATCCTAGATTTGTATTGTGATTGTGATATGGTGATATGTGATATGTGGTGACTGATGATGGGTGCAATCCACGTCTTTCACAAAATGTGGGAGCTGATCACTCCATTGTGATACATGAGGACACCCCTCATATTATCCGGTTACTTAAGAGGTATCCCCTCTAGGTTACTGTGAATGTGATATGTGATGTGATATGTGGGCTCGTGGTGGATGACTGTCCTAACCTTTACTCTTGTACCTTATGTATATCTCTTTCATTATGCTTCGTTGTTTCGTTTCCGTTTATTATATATATCTGTTCACTGGGCTTTTTAAGCTCAGCCGCACGTTTTCCTTTTCGTGTGCGGCAGGTATCTAAGCTAGGAGCTTTTGGATTATGCTTTGGATGGGATGAGAGATAGATGAAGCTTTGACCTTAGATGAACACCTTTATCTTATGACTTTGTTTTGATCATGGATTTCATTTGTAATCGTACCTTTGGTTTATTTTCCTTTCCTTGAACTTATGTATTTCAAGTCGTGTTGACTTGACTTTCTCTTATGCATTTATTTAAGACTTCCGCTGTGTATTTATGTATGCTTTGATTAGTCACCATAATGTGATACTTCTACCCTTGTCGGGTTGGGGTGTTACAGTGTAACTTGTAAATATGGGAAACTTGAAGGCTAAAAGTGAAACTCTGGAAAATAAAGTATTTCGAATGGTAAATTACGATATTTCTATTTTAACCTTGAACTTTGGTAAGTTTACAATTATAACCCTGAACTATGAAACTTGTCATAATTAACCCTGAACTTGTATAACTTGTCAAAATGAACATGATTTCCATAATAAGCTAATTAAAGACTTAACTTGAATTATGTCACTTGAATCTTGCTAAGTATGGAAACTTACTAATTCTGGAAACCTACTAAAAATATAAAGTTACTTATAATGGGAAGATAACTGAAACCCCTTTCGTATTTCTGTCTTCTACTCCTTAGGTTCGAGGAGGGAGTGATTTGATTGCCTGTCAGTCTTTTCTATTTTGTGTGCTTGCATTGGAATAAGGTACGGATATTCTGCCCTTTTCAGTAAGGGGCCTTCGTTCTCTTGATTTATTAGATTCGTTTCAGATTTCCTGAACCATTGCTATGTATCCCTTGTATTGTGAACCTTGATCTGTGTACTTACTCTTGGACCCTTGTTTGAACCCTTGCCTTGATCTTTGATTTATACCTTGTTCTGAACCTTGCCATGAACCTTGATACGAACCCTGCCATAAAACCTTGACTTGAACCTTGATATTTTTGATATTATAACTGGACGAGAAAATCTTTTTAATTAATTATGAAAATGTTTCAAGAAACTATTTTGAAGACTATCTTTATAGAAACCTTTGAAAAGACCTTCTTTATGAAAACCGTTTAAAAATCATTTTATGGAGACCAGTACTTAAGGATTATTTTGACACCTATAAAATGGACTTTTAATAGTAAACTTTTAAAGTGAACTTTATTATGAACCTTTGAACCTCCTGATATTGACCTCCTGATATTAACCTCCTGATATTGACCTCCTGATATTGACCTTCCTGATATTGAACCTTCTGATATTGAACCCTCTGATATGAACCTTCTGACTTGATACCTGATACTTGACACCTGACACTTGATACTTGATACCTGATACTTGACACCTGACACTTGATACTTGACACCTGATACTTGACACCTGACACTTGATACTTGATACTTAACCTTGACCCACAATTTGATATTACGAGCCACCCACCAGGCATGAGGTGTTCATGTCCTTGTCATTGATGCACCAGTGACTTGACTCTAGGGTAGGAGAGAGATGTCCTATCCCGTCCCTGACTTGATTATATGGCGTGTATTGGTAGACTCTGGCCACCTGGGGCGTATGGATGCATCCTAGACTTGACCTGATTTGTTATATTACTTGTTATACCTGGTGACTGATGGTGTGTGCGATGCACGTCTTTCACATCCTGGGAGCCCGCGACTCCACCCCTGAGAGGTAGCCCCTCACCCTGTATTTAGTACCGAGGTCTCCCCTCCGTACACCCTGATTACTGGACTTGATGTGATATTTGTTTCTGGGCTCGTAGTGGATTTCTGTTACCCTTACACTTACCCGTATTACTTTCCTTAACTTTGACATATTTACATGACTTGATATCACTTATCTTTCATTACTGTTACATTATACTTGTACCTTGACTCTGACCGGTTCGTATTTCTCTTCCTGTTCTTTATTCTATATTATTGCTTGTTTCTGTTATATCTGTTCACTGAGCTCTCGTAGCTCAGCCGCATTTCTTTTCCTGCGGCAGGTACATTTAAGCTAGGAGCTGGGTTTAACTTGGGATGAGAGCAACTTGTGTGAAGTTTAGACCTTGTCATTCTAGTGTGACCATTTGGATATTATTTCTGTTATGCCATTGTTTGGGCATTTTGGATTCTGTTTTGTACTTCGTTATTTCTGTCTTGCACTTGATATAAGTCGTGTTGACTTATTTTCCTTTGGATTTTAATGTTAATGCTTCCGCTATTTTATTTCTTGAATGCTTATATCTGATATGAAACCATGTACTTGTGACATCTTTGCCCTTGTCGGGTTGGGGTGTTACAATTTATGGTATCAGAGAGTACAACACTATCTCCCAGCTAGATTCTGAGAATGCAGGGCAATACCTGGAGCGATTTCAGAGATTGGTTAGTTTCGTGGGTTCCGCTGCTGGAGATGCAAGGCGCGCTTAACTGGTGGAAGGCGCACAAGGCAGCTAAAGGAGGTGATGGGTATGTTCTTGGTTGTACCTGGGCTGATTTCCGCACTACGTTCTATAATCGGTACTTCCCAGACTCTGAGCAGCAGAGGTTCATTAGAGAGTACAACACTGTCTCCCAGGTAGATTCTGAGAATGCAGGGCAATACCTGGAGCGATTTCAGAGATTGGTTAGTTTCGTGGGTTCCGCGGCTGGAGATGCAAGGCGTCAAGCTAAGCAGTTCAAATGGGGACTCAAAAGGTGGGTGCTCGATCGTATGCTTAATGATCAGTTCAAAGATCCGTCAGCATGTTGCGATGCAGCTCGCAACATCGAGATTTTTCATGAGGGCGTTGGTTACAAGAGGAACCGCGACGGTGATAGGATTCAGCAGAGTCAGAGTCGGGATGTCAAGGAGTATTCGGGCAGGAGCTACGATCAGAAGAAATCAGATTCGAGGGGCCGGGATTCGAGGTCAGCTCCTAGACAGGGAAATGAGCGTCCGGAAAGCAACAACAACCAACGGCAGAAGAGATCATCTGAGTACTCTACTTCCTTACCTGTTTGTGGTTCTTGTGGGAAAAACCATACTGGAGCTTGTCGTACGACGTCTGGTGCTTGTTTCAGATGTGGTTCTTCTGAGCATCAAGTGAGAAATTGTCCTAAGCAATCTACGTCAGCACTTGAGAAATTTCTTGATCCTCCTACTCCTGCTCCTCATACCGGTCGTGTCTTTATGCTTTCTGGTGACCGGACTGATCGCGCGTCTGGTATGTCCTTGTTTTGTTTTCGGTCTCTTTCATTTCTGATTCCTTGCAAATTTCGAGGACGAAATTTTCTTTTAAGAGGGGAAGAGTTGTAAAACCCCAAAATTTAAAACATGCAAAATGACCAAAATGCCCTTACAACTTTAAAATTTAATTAAAAGCTATCTTAAGCATCAAATTAATTCAGAACTTATTAAATAAATTACATAAAATAAAAATAAAATTTAGACAAGCCATGTAATAATTTTTCATGTCCAAAATAATTTATATATTGCCTTACAATATATTATGAACCGAAATTCTTATTTATTTAGTTAATATATAATTTAAAGTCCAATTATAAAGAGATAAGCTCAAGTTAATTAAGGATATGATCAAGAATACTTAAAATCTGATTTTTTTAAACTTTTGGGCCGAAATCCTTGCAAGCCCTCCCCTAGAACCGGATCTCAACATTTTATATAATTATTTCCCACATTTTCTTCCAAAATCACAAACCGAGTAAACCCTAAACACCAAATAATTCACCATTCATTCCATACGATTTCTGGAGGTCCAAGCATAATTTTTCTGAGTTCATTGTCGTGCTAGGAAGCCAAGAAAATTGGCCATTCGATTTATAAAGCCCTGAATCTTTTATTGTCGAATTTTGTTCAAAAGTGAGGTAATATTCCATTTTAATTCCTTCGACCCTTGTAAAATTTGTTTTCTATTTTTCCTGAGTTCCTTACATCATATATGATATGCAAAAATTGATTCCAAGGTTTGTTGGTCGCGTTTGTGCTCGTGGGAATTTTGGTGTTGTTTTATTCAATCCGAGAGAAGTATTTTCGCCCAGCCTATTCTACACGTCCCATATTGGGTTTGGTATTTTTATCACGTCTCTTACATCATATAAGGTCTAAATAAAATGTTAAAACCGAACCATGCATGCTCTATGAATGATTTTTGAATTTAATATTAAAAACATAATAAAACTCTAAATAATTATGTACGAATTTTATGGGTGCAAGACTAAATTTTTCTGAGCTCTATATAATCCATATAATCTGGGAAAAATAGTGGTTCAAGTTTTATAAGCTTAAACAAGTCGTGGGGATTTAATTTTAAAACCGGGTTTATAAAAAAAATAAGAAAAGAAACAAAATAAAATGGGAACCCTATTGTATCGATTAGGGTTAGGGTTTGTGACATGATATTCTGGTCATTTAATGAGTTTTAAGGTTGTTAGTAATCATGGGGTAATGATTGAGAAATTAGTTTAGGGTTTTGTTTGATTTTGTTAATTACCGATTTTAAGAATAAAAGTAAAGGGGGTGTTTTGTAATTATTAAAACTTGTGGGATATTTTTGTAATGTTATATAGATCTGGTAGAATATATAAAAAATATAACATGAGGGTCTTATATGTAAATTTGGCGAGATAAGGATTTAATTGTAACTATTTGTGTCGATTTGAAAAAAATTAAATAAAATGAGGGACTAAAAGTGTAATTTCTGGAAAATTGAAGAGTCTCGGTGTAAATAATATTATGAAGGGTGTAAAGTGTAATTTTGAATATTTATGGGCTTAACATGTAATTATTGTTGAATTATAAATCGAATTAACACTTTTGATAAGTATAAGGACTAAATATGTAATTACCGAAACTTGAAGGGCTGTTGTAACATGATTAATATTAAAGGTTATTTTCTGTAAATTGATGTAATAAAAGGGCTTGATGTGTAATGTAAGTATGATAAGGGTTGAATTGTAATTTACATAATTATAAGGTTTAATTTGTAAATTAATTAACTAAAAGGGTGTAACTTGTAAATATGGGAAACTTGAAGGCTAAAAGTGAAACTCTGGAAAATAAATTATTTCGAATGGTAAATTATGATATTTCTATTTTAACCTTGAACTTTGGTAAATTTACAATTATAACCCTGAACTATGAAACTTGTCATAATTAACCCTGAACTTGTATAACTTGTCAAAATGAACATGATTTCCATAATAAGCTAATTAAAGACTTAACTTGAATTATGTCACTTGAATCTTGCTAAGTATGGAAACTTACTAATTCTGGAAACCTACTAAAAATATAAAGTTACTTATAATGGGAAGATAACTGAAACCCCTTTCGTATTTCTGTCTTCTACTCCTTAGGTTCGAGGAGGGAGTGATTTGATTGCCTGTCAGTCTTTTCTATTTTGTGTGCTTGCATTGGAATAAGGTACGGATATTCTGCCCTTTTCAGTAAGGGGCCTTCGTTCTCTTGATTTATTAGATTCGTTTCAGATTTCCTGAACCATTGCTATGTATCCCTTGTATTGTGAACCTTGATCTGTGTACTTACTCTTGGACCCTTGTTTGAACCCTTGCCTTGATCTTTGATTTATACCTTGTTCTGAACCTTGCCATGAACCTTGATATGAACCCTGCCATAAAACCTTGACTTGAACCTTGATATTTTTGATATTATAACTGGACGAGAAAATCTTTTTAATTAATTATGAAAATGTTTCAAGAAACTATTTTGAAGACTATCTTTATAGAAACCTTTGAAAAGACCTTCTTTATGAAAACCGTTTAAAAATCATTTTATGGAGACCAGTACTTAAGGATTATTTTGACACCTATAAAATGGACTTTTAATAGTAAACTTTTAAAGTGAACTTTATTATGAACCTTTGAACCTCCTGATATTGACCTCCTGATATTAACCTCCTGATATTGACCTCCTGATATTGACCTTCCTGATATTGAACCTTCTGATATTGAACCCTCTGATATGAACCTTCTGACTTGATACCTGATACTTGACACTTGACACTTGATACTTGATACCTGATATTTGACACCTGACAATTGATACTTGACACCTGATACTTGACACCTGACACTTGATACTTGATACTTAACCTTGACCCACAGTTTGATATTACGAGCCACCCACCAGGCATGAGGTGTTCATGTCCTTGTCATTGATGCACCAGTGACTTGACTCTAGGGTAGGAGAGAGATGTCCTATCCCGTCCCTGACTTGATTATATGGCGTGTATTGGTAGACTCTGGCCACCTGGGGTGTAAACTCCCGTGATTTTTCCCTTTGAATAATAAATGATTAATAAATCATACGTTATCTAATAACCATTTTTACTGGTTAAATTTTTTTTTTTTACTAGACTGTATAAATCATAATAATACTTGTAGTGATCATTTACTCAGAAACGATGCTCACACACGAACCTGGATAATCAAAACCACGAATCATTTAAAACTATTAACATTAATAGTTAACGTTTACACGTTTCGTCAAATAACCAAACGTGATCAAATACATTCCCGAGCTCACGAAACTTATCACGAATACTCATGCAACTATATTGGGTCTCGACCCACTACCGAATGGACTGCTAAACCCATTGGGCTTCGACCCGAAATATACTACAAACAAAACTACCAAATGGATCATTTTATTTTCATTTCTTCTTGTTTGACCCAACCCACCAACGAGCCCAACAAACAAACTAAAGCCCAAATCTATTATATAAATACGATCGGTTTGGATACACAAGGACCAAATATTTTGTCTAAATTACGAACAATTTAATTTAACAACGACATGATAATTTTTCATGACTTAATTCTTTACCCGACTAAGAATCGAGTGGGACAAACCTTGTACGATAAATCAAATAATTGTTTGTTTAAAAACCCTCAAAGCTCTGCCCACGTTTCATATAATCGACCAAAGCTCAATTCATATTTTACATAATCACATTCGACTTGAACCACCTCATTCGATCCACTAATGATCTCAAACGAATCACCCTAGGTTTTTGAACACATTGTCATATTTCTAAACTCCTTAACAACTCCAATGAACCCAAATTCGAACCACCCTTAAAAATTCACTTCGTTTTCTTTCTTCTCCTTGGTTGCTAACACACGACCCAAAAAGAATCCCCACTATTCTTTTCACCCCTAATCACCTCATATACTACTACATGTAATAACGAGACCCATGTGCTCCTCTTCCCTTCCTTCGAATCAAATTACACGCCCCTATTCCCTTTTGTAACTTCACAAGAATAATTGAATCACATAAAGTGACATCTCACCTTTATACAAAATCATACTCAAACACAAGGAATCCAAAAATTGTCAGAATGAATAATAATAACAAACTTTTTACCACTTTTGCTTCACCCTTTCATTCGACTAGACCCAGGAGACCATGAATTCATACATCAAGTCTCACTTTTCATTTGACAAAACCACACAACTCATACATGACCCTTCATATTCCCTCATGAAATAACAACGTAGATTATGGAACTTGTGATGTCTTCTCATTGATTGAAAGAAGCATGAGGACAACATACAACCACTGCTCCTCTACTCCATGCACACGTTTAACATCACACTCACCACCTTCGCATGCTCTATATAAAGGTTTGCATGAACCATGATCCCATACACCCACAAGCAAAGCATACTTAAAAATCTGCCAACATATAAAATCTCTATAACCTTCGAACGAGTAAAGGGTGGAACAAGGCTTAGTAGTTGGAGTTGAGTATATCACCTACGTGGGAGAAGGTCATCATCATCTCCTTGGCTCTCCTTCATTCAAACCCACTCTCCTCGACACCACTGTAAGGCCACGATCACCCCCTCTTCATATATATTTTCTTTTTCTTTTCTTTCTCTTCTTCATGCATACGTAAAGGAAATAACGACCAATTTGCATGTGCCTCTGTCGACCGTTTACCTACTAGTGTGCATGGGAAGCTCACTGATAACACCCACTCATATAAGTCATCCGTAAATACATATTTAAGGGTTTAAGTCACAAGTTGCAAACTTTTAAACCACATAACATAAACTGTAAAAGAGGTGTTCTCCTTTTGAAAACAAAGCGACCCACATGCAAACAAGTCTCGAATTCGAATTATAGAGTGCCTACTTAGCTGTGATAACACAACAAGTACCTTAGAACACACAAGCTACTCACCTTCCCAACCTAATAACTCTTAACAGCCCAACTTTGGCTACTGCTTCTAGTTCTTTCTTAGTTAAAATTGTGGGAACCCAACAAGCTAAAATGTTTGACTCACGTTAAGTTTTCCCCTCGTCACCTTGGTTCATTAGAAAGCCCTAGACACATAGGTTATTTCGTTTAGAGAAAGAGCGAGCTGAACCCAAATACAAACCCCAACGGAGTGCATGCCAACTCCTTGTGTACGTATAGAAACCCATAACTCAGTAGAGATACACCTTAAAAACAACCCACACGTTAAACCCAACACCAAAGAGCCTTTAGCTCAGTTGGTTCTGTCGTTCGTTTGGCTGTAGAGAGGTCCAGTGTTCGATTCTCAAAAGTAGCAGTTGCCACATATTTTTTTCCTTTCTTTCTCTTTTCTTTCTTTCCTGGTCACTTTAGCCCATGAACGAATCTAGTCCCTCCACTTTAAGTTACTAGTCGAATTTCATAAGAAATTTTAAGAAGTTTTATAACTTATACTACAAAACTTACATTTTAACCCCTCCACTTCAAAATACTTTTATAAGTTATTAATTTATCTAAATCTTCACAACCTTAACCCTTATAAGTTTGATAGCTTGACACTTTTCATTATAAAATAAGTTTTATAAACTTATACCTTTTACAAATTTTCCGTTTAAATAAATATGTTTAACATAATGATTTAAAACGTATAATTTAAGTTATTCTAATTAACTTAACATAAATCAGGAACAGTACCTTTACAGAAACTCATTAATCCAGTTAAAAGAAATATTTTACATCTACTAAATTTATCATCGACTAACCTCTGATGATTTATAAACATCATTTAGCATATCACACTCACGTCACCAAATCAAATCGTCATACGATCCCTCATATCACATTTGTTATTCATGCTAAGTCGAATACTCAAACATTATTATTATCCAGGATTGTGTGTGAAACTGTTCTGAACTCTCTATACAACCAACAACTCAACCCAACCGTTGACAACTCAAGGTGAGTTCATAGCCCACTACTTTTCAACTTTTAAACTCTTTTGTGGGGAGATACATGCTACAAAACATGAACACAAACTTTTTGTATGCTATGCCTGATGTTATTATTGCTTAAGTAGCTATTGCCAAAAGTCCCTCTATCATGAACCTTAATCACTTACGAGTGAACGTAAATAGTTGTGAATAGATCTATTTGGGACTGACAATCCCCGTTTGAGTCTGCTAGGATGAGCCACTCAAACGCACTTTATTTAAACAAACTCTAGGTTATTGGCAAATACCTACCTTGAGGGCCTATATACTTTACATCATTCTTTTGATGCCTGTTAAGCGTTGCGTGTCATGAGCTTAATGCAATAACAACTTGATTTTAACTAGTTAATTGTATTCGAAGCAATTAACATTTATACTTGTGTTCAAACTGTTAAACTCAAACCTATGAACATCACTCAACTTTTGTTGACTTTTAGCATGTATTCTCAGGTAACTAGAAGCTGAAGCTCAAGGCACGGAGTGGGCATTAAACCCAGCACGGGTTCTAAATAAATGTTTATCATTCAAATTTAAATAAACATGTTCACTATGAAACATCTTTGTATTATAAAAACTCTTGTGTTTTGAATGATAAATTAAAACGCCTTCTTAAGTCGTTTTCTATGGTCATGACTGTGATCCACTACGTAACACCCGGTAAAGTCTTCCGCTGTTGCTATTCGAAATTTGGGGGTGTTACATGGGGCGTATGGATGCATCCTAGACTTGACCTGATTTGTTATATTACTTGTTATACCTGGTGACTGATGGTGTGTGCGATGCACGTCTTTCACATCCTGGGAGCCCGCGACTCCACCCTGAGAGGTAGCCCCTCACCCTGTATTTGGTACCGAGGTCTCCCCTCCGTACACCCTGATTACTGGACTTGATGTGATATTTGTTTCTGGGCTCGTAGTGGATTTCTGTTACCCTTACACTTACCCGTATTACTTTCCTTAACTTTGACATATTTACATGACTTGATATCACTTATCTTTCATTACTGTTACATTATACTTGTACCTTGACTCTGACCGGTTCGTATTTCTCTTCCTGTTCTTTATTCTATATTATTGCTTGTTTCTGTTATATCTGTTCACTGAGCTCTCGTAGCTCAGCCGCATTTCTTTTCCTGCGGCAGGTACATTTAAGCTAGGAGCTGGGTTTAACTTGGGATGAGAGCAACTTGTGTGAAGTTTAGACCTTGTCATTCTAGTGTGACCATTTGGATATTATTTCTGTTATGCCATTGTTTGGGCATTTTGGATTCTGTTTTGTACTTCGTTATTTCTGTCTTGCACTTGATATAAGTCGTGTTGACTTATTTTCCTTTGGATTTTAATGTTAATGCTTCCGCTATATTATTTCTTGAATGCTTATATCTGATATGAAACCATGTACTTGTGACATCTTTGCCCTTGTCGGGTTGGGGTGTTACAATTATAATCTTGAATTTGTTTTTTAACATCGTTTATCCTCTGTTAATACTCTATTACTTGTTTCTTTCATTGATCAATTGACTCTTTATATTCCAATACTGTTTGTTCGTCACTTACGATTTTTGCTTCCAACTTTGCTATTAGTTTCGTATACTGATCAATCAATCGCATTTCGCTGGCAAATTTCCCAGAGTTGCTTATATCCCAAACTTTTTGTGACACACCATAAAATTCATATGGGTTTCTTTTTGAATTTGATGAGGGTTCTTTTGGTGGGGAAACACTTCTCGGGCGTTTGTTTGACGACTTTGATGACGAAGATTCCGTTGGAAACTTTTTTTGTTAAACGAAAGTAGAAAATGGTTGTAGATTTTTAATTGCTTTTTGAGATTGAATTAGCATTTATAGATGATGAGAAGTTGTGACGTTTCGTTTATTTTTAGATGGCGATAAGTTGGGACGTTTCTTATATTTTTATCATATTATAAATAAGAAATTCTTCCAAGTTATAATCTATAATAAATATATTTTAAATTTAAACAAAATACTGTATACTATATTTATCTATTACTATAGAATAGCATATATATATATATTAACAAAATATTAGCATACGATAAATAAGAGAAGAATTATATTTATTTGATTTAAATATAAACTATATTCATATGAAAATGAAAGTCAAGATTCATATCTTTTAATATACTTGCTATACTATACTGTACTACTTAAGAGTCATATGGATATGAAAAGGTTCAACAACTACCAAAGTAAAACCATGTAACCATTTAACACATACATTGGATGTAAAGTAATAAATTGATAATAGTTTTAAATGCAACAGAAAATCCTTTTGATGTAATCAAAAGTCTACCAACATTAAATCATCAAAAAAACATTAAGAAAATATTATTGCATACAAAAGAAATTACAAATTAACAATTATAATTATCGATTTGTTTTTGAACATCGTTTATCCTCTCTTGATACTTTATTATTTTTTTCCTTCGTTGATCGATTGCCTCTTTTGATACTCTATCCATATGGAAATCATAGTCAAAACTCTATCCATATGGAAATCATAGTCAAAACTCATATCTTTTAGTATAAAGTATATCAATACCAAAATCATAGTTAAAATTCATATGTTTTAGTATATATACATATACATACACATCTACCAAACAATATTAAGTCATATTTGACATAATACAAAATCTTTTTGCTATGGACTTTCTTGCTCAATTCGATCTTGTTGAAGAACATATCAAAGGATTGGTATTTTTATTACCTTTTAGTTACAAATATATATTATTTATGATCTTAATATCAACAGAATGACTATTATGATTTGCTAACGTAAAGTTTTTTATTGTTTTATTTAGCTTGTTCTTGTTGAGATGCTTGAACTTTCAACTGTTATAATGGATAAGAGAAAATTAATTTTGATGTCTGAGAAAAATAAATATATGATGTTTATTAAACCATTCAACAATAGCCATGCTCTTATCTATGGTGACATGTGGGAAAATTTTGTTTATACAAAAGATTTAATGCATGGTGATGAACTCAAATAAGTACATTTTATTACTATCATTTATCCTATTAATTTGACTTGTTTTACTATATTATGTATGAGGATTGATACTTAATCGTTTACTTTTGTAATTCTCAGGTAAAAACAAGCATTTGGTGAAACTTAGCGATTATGGACTAATAACGGAGCAAAACGTGCATAAAGTGGAAGTCTACTGACATGGACAAGATCAAGTCAATTCTGCTCCAGATGCGCCGCATCTTACTCTCAACATGCGCCGCATCTCTATCAAGATATCACCAGATACGATCCAAGATACAAGAGGACATGCGCCGCATCTAATCAAGAGTTACGCCGCATCTTCTGGCGGTGTACGAATATTCCTGAATATTATAATCTTGGACCCACGCGAAGTTAAGTACATGCGCCGCATCTACTTAGTAGATGCGCCGCATCTTCCCTCAGACAGAAACTATAAATACCCCGTAGACCAGACGAATAAGAGAGTTCGAAACCCTAAAACCGAAGTTCGGACAGCAGAGCAAAATGACGAATTCAGTCAAGGAGGCAGCACAAGACACACCCAAATCGAAGATACAAGAGCTGTAAGAAGGTGCTGCATGTATTTAATTCATTAAGTAGTTTTGTTTTATTGTGTTAGCAAACTTTAATTCATCAGGATTGGTGGCTTGTGTAATGTGACAACGGAAAGATTGCACTCCCTTTAATACTTGCTTTCCCATCAATTAAAGTTTATATGTTGATGTCTTTGGTTACTACTTATTAGTGCATTGATAACCTCTGTGTTTATTAGTGGCTTGCGGGCATTTGACTGCGGGACATAATGTGGCTCCCACGGTTGTTTCTAAATTGATCACTTAGGAATAACTTTTAGACATAAGTAATCATTAAGGGTTTACTCGCCAATAAGAATAGGACCAACGAGAAAGGATTAATTACATACACTTCATATAAAGCTATCAATAAAACAAGTGACAAACTACTTAATCATAAGGACAGCCCTCTTATTGTCTCTAGTATCTATCTGTGTACGTGTGTGCTACTTGCTGATTCGTGCCTATTGGTTTATTTTATTATTTAAATTGCAACAAATCGTGCCAGTCTCTCAGGCTGAAACCCCTTTGCGTTAGGATATTAAAATACTGATTAGAATAACTAGATAATACGTTCCACTCTTAGTGATCGACACTCTACTTACCATTATCTTCATACTGACCGGGTACACTGCTCGTTAAGTGTGTGTGTTATTGATAAGTCGGCTAAATATAAATTTAAAACTTGAGTAGGCATTAAAACTGCTAAACCGCAACGACACATCACGCGCATCAAGTTTTTGGCGCCGCTGCCGGGGAGTGAATTGTTATTATCTGTTAATTTGATTAGTGTTTTAATTAGGTTTTTCTTTTTTATTAGATTAATTGCATCATTGTACTATTTTGCATATTTGTTGTATTGTGTGTTAATTGTTTTCTTTTTATTTTTGTGTGTTTATTTTCGTTTGTGTGTTTAAATTTTTGTTTTTATTTTTCGTATTTTTCTGTTCTGCTATCGTTGTACTGTGCTAAATCAAACGATACGGCGCATCTGATCTCTCAGATACGGCGTATTGCGTTTAATTTTTTTTTTTTACAACGCGTTTAATTAATTCGATACGACGCATCTTTTCCCCAAGATACGGCGTATCTGTTTTTAATAAGAAATTTTTTTTCTAAGCGATAAAGTAATACGACGCATCTGCTTTTGCAGATACGGCGTATCTGTTTTTGATAAAAAATTTTTTTTTCTAAAACATTAACGCCATACGACGCATCTTCTTTTGAAGATACGGCGTATCTATTATTTTAATTAAAAACAGTTTGCGAATTATTAAACAGATACGGCGTATCGATCTCTGTCGATACGGCGCATCTTACTGAATCAAAAATCTTTTAATTTTTAAACGTAACGAAAATACGGCGCATTAACTTTCGTTAATACGACGCATTTAATTTTAATTAGATAAGTTGATTTTTGATTAATTAATTCGATACGGCGCATTCTTAAATTCTAAAGCGGCGTATCTATTTTCTGAAAAAAAGTCTGATTTATTTTTAACGTATCAAGATACGGCGTATCCCATTTATAGGATACGGCGCATCGTCAGCTGATATCAGCAACTTTTATTTTACTTTGATCGTTTCACCCTTCTTTTGCAAGAGTAAGTTTTATTTCAGGAAGATGGACGATCCGGATATTACAATGGAAGAATATATCAAGCTTATAAAGGAAAGAACCTTGAGCAATAATCAGATGTATAGTTGGGAAAGAGCAAGATATTGTGCACAAGTCATCGAGACGAATGAAATTACTATGGAAGAATACTTGTTGCTGGAAAAGGTTAAGTCAAAGAAAGAAAGAAATGGGTTGCCGTTTCAACACACTTGGTGTATGTCAAATGATGATGAGGAGGAGTCATACACCGTAAAACCAATTCCGGCGATTGTTATTGATAGTGCTTTTTCTCCGGAGATTGCACAAGATGATGTGTATACGGAACCTTACGTTGAAGATTATTCTGCAATCGTATTACCACCATTAGACAATCCAACGGATGAAAATGAAAAGTATTCTAATTTTGATTTCGAGCCATTTGACGCCATAGTTTATGATGACATACCTCAACCAGATTTTGACCCAACGAGGGATTTTGAAGAAATCTGGGATTACTTAATGAAGGATGAAATTCGGGACGATGCTGAAATTGCAAGACCACTTGTTGAAGATGGAGATTCAGAAGACGAATTGGAGTCACTTACAACACAAAGTGGTACAAATATATTTAATATTATTAATCCCGTTACTAATAATCTTGCTAGTTTTCCTAAACAGGTTGCAGGACAAAAGAATGATGAGTTCAAATTCATTACACTACCTATTGAAGCACCTGTGATCAACTCGTATTTGGTGGAGCTCGAAGAAGAGTTTGGTGACGAGCTCTTAAACATTGCTATGATTGATGAAGATGATGATTTCGACCCTATGAAGGTTATAGAGGAACTCGAACTTTTACTTGCTAAAGACCCTTTCTCATCTTCCGCGGAAGTCAAGGGACGCCTTACTACCGAAGAGAATAACCAAGAAGAAAGGAGACTCATTTTTTCTCAACATACTACTCTTTCAGATGAAATGGTCAAGTCATCCAATTTATTAACCAAACCGGGTAAGGATAGGAAAGATGTACATATATTGCCAAGGTATGATCTTTATTTATTTCTTCCATCTTTACTAGCAAATTTGCACTCTTTTCGTGTTTATTGCTACTATCACCCGCACTTGATCCCAAGTGGGGGGAACAACACCCCATTACACAGTAAATAAGAGTGGAGTCAGGCTCGTGACTCGAACAAAAACAAGCGCTTCGTGGGAGGCAACCCATGCTTATCTTTTATTTTATTTTTATTTTCTGATTTTGTATTGAGTCAGTCCAGGCCGCACGAAGATACGGCGCATCTCAATTCTGAGATGCGACGCATCCTCTGCAATGGTCATATCTTATTTTATTTTTCTGCATTTTTTATTTCCGACTTTAAAACTATTTATCAGTTTATTTTCATGCGGCGCATCCCTGGTTAAGGATGCGGCGCATCTTTATTCTGATCCGTATTTATTCCAGGCTCGATACGGCGTATCTTCTTCAATAAGATACGGCGCATCGACTGACCTGATGATTTTCAGTTTTAATTTTTAAGTTTTATTTTTCCTAACTACTAATGTATTATGCAAGTTGAACCTTTCTTCTCTTAGGTGTGTTTTAAAGTGTTGGTGGTATTATAGTTTCCTGGATTTCCTGTGGATACATCAAGTATGAAGCTTTAACGTTCTAATCCACAAGAAGTTGATTTTTGCTCTTATACTAATGGAGGATCATACCGAGCAAATCTCAGGGGAGTTTTTCTGTTCTAATTCTTTTATTTTCCAGTTTTTAACCTTTTATACAAACAACGAGGACGTTGTTTAACTTAAGTGGGGGGATTGGAGAATTAGAACACTTAACAATTACTTGTCCTAAACTTTTTCAAAAATTATGCTTAAAATGTGCTTAATATATCAAACTTAAAAAAATTTTAGCATGTTTTTGTTTAAGATCTAAGATACATAACTGCACACATGACGTTATTTTCAAAAATTGTGATTTTTCAAAATTCACAAATCTATGAGTGTGCCGGTGACTTGTAAACTTTAGAACTTGGCTTGTATACTATTCGAGACCACCATAATGAGTATTATTTATATAATTGGAATAACTTGTCTAAATTGGTAAAATTCTAGGATTACACCCAAATAGCCTTTATATGTTATGTGTTATTAGCTAACTACACTGGTTAGTTAACCCCCGTATAAAACCTTTTGTTACTCTCATTTTTAGAGTAAGATACCCTAGAAAAACACTCAGAGCCATTCCTTTCGTTTCTTACACCTATGTTTAAAATGTTTCGTTACACCCTTACACCTTAGCCTACCCTGTAGATTAGAATCCGTGGTTGGTTAATTGCTATAGGCAGAGTGTGTTTCCTTACATTACCTGTGTTCGCGTGCGTAATTCATTATCTATGGTTAGGTCGGGAAATTGCACAATGCAAATTGGAGTGAAAGTAAATATTGTATATCTTTGAGTTTATTTTTCATGTGTTTACTACTTTTACTATTACCGTTATTTCTGAAAGTATGAAAAGTATGAAAAAAATTATCCGGAAAGAAAGTTATAGTGATGTGGTGAAATTCTACACATCTATGTATATGTTGAAAAGAAAAAAAAAAAAAAAAAAAAAAAAAAAAAAAAAAAAAATCGAAAAAATGAGAAAAGAAAAAGAAAGAAAGAAAAGTTGGATGTTTGATTTAACCAACTTATGTAAAGTTATGTAAGTGGTCGATATCACCACTATTTGTTGTATTATATCTATGATTGAATGGGAATTGGCAGTTATGGGAACGCCAATTAAGGTTTATTCTTTGATTAAGATTTTGTTGAGTATAATTCGTGTCTACCTAAAGCGTGTGTTTCAAGTGTTAAAGCGTGAGTTATTCAATGATATGAGTCTTATTCATGGGATGGTTGGGATAGTGATTAACCACACTTAGGATTTTAATTTATTTGTTTTGTTTTGTTTATTTTTATTTTTACACCAATTTATATCCCAAATGTTATCCATACCCTGTATTGTTCTTTATCCAACCGAACCTTTGATTTATTGAGATTAGGGATTTGAGCAATCTTAAGTATCGTAGTCGTGGATTCGGCTATGTATTTATGATTTTGTCGCCCTTTTTGATATATTATTATTGGTGAAGTTTGGACCTATCTTTAGCCTATTCGAGTTAAGGATTTGAGCAATTGCAAGTATCGTGTTCGTGGATTCGATCATGTATTTGTGATTTTGTCGCCTTTTCTGGAATTTGAGATCGATAGTGATTAAGAATAATTAACCCTTAAGCCTAAAAACCCTTTTTACCGCTTTAGACTTGTTATTCCTTAGCTTTAGTGGTGGAGATGTGTATACTTGCCAAGCTTATGATAGAATATTCGTCGCGACTGGACAGTTAAACGATTAGATTTGCTTTTATCAACTTATTTTATTTTACTTCTAATTCGTTAAGTGTTTAGTTGTGTGATTATGAAATAAACGAATACATGCTTAAATATAAAAATAAATCCTGATACATCTTTTGGGATACATTTTCATAAATGAAATTCTAAGGTTTACTTGGGGACAAGTAAAGTTCAAGTGGGGGGATATTTGATGAACTCAAATAAGTACATTTTATTACTATCATTTATCCTATTAATTTGACTTGTTTTACTATATTATGTATGAGGATTGATACTTAATCGTTTACTTTTGTAATTCTCAGGTAAAAACAAGCATTTGGTGAAACTTAGCGATTATGGACTAATAACGGAGCAAAACGTGCATAAAGTGGAAGTCTACTGACATGGCCAAGATCAAGTCAATTCTGCTCCAGATGCGCCGCATCTCACTCTCGAAATGCGCCGCATCTCTATCAAGATATCACCAGATTCGATCCAAGATACAAGAGGACATGCGCCGCATCTAATCAAGAGTTACGCCGCATCTTCTGGCGGTGTACGAATATTCCTGAATATTATAATCTTGGACCCCACGCGAAGTTAAGTACATGCGCCGCATCTACTTAGTAGATGCGCCGCATCTTCCCTCAGACAGAAACTATAAATACCCCGTAGACCAGACGAATAAGAGAGTTCGAAACCCTAAAACCGAAGTTCGGACAGCAGAGCAAAAGGACGAATTCAGTCAAGGAGGCAGCACAAGACACACCCAAATCGAAGATACAAGAGCTGTAAGAAGGTGCTGCATGTATTTAATTCATTAAGTAGTTTTGTTTTATTGTGTTAGCAAACTTTAATTCATCAGGATTGGTGGCTTGTGTAATGTGACAACGGAAAGATTGCACTCCCTTTAATACTTGCTTTCCCATCAATTAAAGTTTATATGTTGATGTCTTTGGTTACTACTTATTAGTGCATTGATAACCTCTGTGTTTATTAGTGGCTTGCGGGCATTTGACTGCGGGACATAATGTGGCTCCCACGGTTGTTTCTAAATTGATCACTTAGGAATAACTTTTAGACATAAGTAATCATTAAGGGTTTACTCGCCGATAAGAATAGGACCAACGAGAAAGGATTAATTACATACACTTCATATAAAGCTATCAATAAAACAAGTGACAAACTACTTAATCATAAGGACAGCCCTCTTATTGTCTCTAGTATCTATCTGTGTACGTGTGTGCTACTTGCTGATTCGTGCCTATTGGTTTATTTTATTATTTAAATTGCAACAAATCGTGCCAGTCTCTCAGGCTGAAACCCCTTTGCGTTAGGATATTAAAATACTGATTAGAATAACTAGATAATACGTTCCACTCTTAGTGATCGACACTCTACTTACCATTATCTTCATACTGACCGGGTACACTGCTCGTTAAGTGTGTGTGTTATTGATAAGTCGGCTAAATATAAATTTAAAACTTGAGTAGGCATTAAAACTGCTAAACCGCAACGACACATCACGCGCATCACATGGTTACCATGTTTTATTTCGACACATGACTCGTGATTGTATGCTTATATGATGTTATGATCTTGAAGGCATGTGCATAGATAAAACTTTTAATTACAGGGGATACAATCATTCTTGTTTGACAATTGCTAGCTCATGCAGTGTTGACATGCAAGTAAGTTTTATGGGACCTAAGTTTTATTTCTAAAATTATTATTCCTTTTTTTTGGTACATTTAATTTTATTAATATTTGTTACAAATATTTGCTAAAGGATTTTTCAATATGATGAATAATGATCCAACATTGAAGATGAATATTCTTACACCAAACGGTTATTTTGATATTGACGGTCTTATTATTGATGATGTTGTTTATGGATTTGAGGGCATTGAATGACGTATGTTATATGCATGGGAAGGAATTTTTGATGGTCAGATGATGATTTTGTGTCATATTGGTGATATGAAATTTCGTTTATGTTTGTTTAACAGAGGGGGTATTGAAATCAATGGTTATGAATTACTTAACGAAGGTAAAAAATTTTATATTTAATATATATATATATATATATATATATATATATATATATATATATATATATATATATATATATATATATATATTATATATATATATATATATACTTACACATGTTTGTTTACTTAGAAAGCTAAATTTTTAACTTTACATGTGTTTTTAATTCTTCAGAAGATTTGGATTTCTTCTACAACATTGAACGCATAATGGATAATGATACCTCGGACATTAAAGATGTTCGTGATTAAGCTGGAATGATGAAGATTTACGAATGATTATATTGATAAATTTAATAGACATTTTATATGCAAAGTTATATTTTGTTTTGAATATTTTAATTCTTTAGAAGATTTGAATTTCTTCTACAACATTGAACGCATAATGGATAATGATACCTCTGACATTAAAGATGTTCATGATTAAGCTAGAATGATGAAGATTTACGAATGATTATATTGATAAATTTAATAGACATTTTATATGCAAAGTTATATTTTGTTTTGAATATTATGAAGTTTTAAGATTTACGAATGATCGTATTGATAAGTTTAACAAATATTTTGTATGCAAAGTTTTATATTGGTTTGGTTATTAATGTGATTAAATGAATGGTTGTTTTTTTAATATTATTATTGTTATTTATTATTATTTACACAAAGTCCTTACATTTATTGAAGTAGGACGATTGAAACATTTTTGACGGCTTAAGTATCAAGTGCTGCGTCACCATCATTACAGACGCAGTAGTCAGTTTCTACACAGCTGACATATCATTAATAAGTCTAGATACACAATATATTTTGGTCAGTGTTTTGCACACTTTCATTACTTAGTAGGGCACTCTTCTTCACGTTTCAATTAGTTGTACAAAACCCACACTGTGCTGTATATGCTTGTATTATGGAGAGTGTAATTAATAAGTTCAATGCCCCACCGATTCGTCCAATCTAATACATATCTACAACACAAAAATCGTATGATGATTTAATGCAACACAATCTAAATTTCAGATTCTCATGCACAAGCCAATTTTTTTTTTTTTTTTTTTTTTTTTAACAAATTGGTTTCTGTAACAACTATTACTAAGTTTAAGGGTTTGCATTGTATATGAAACTTATTTTTACAAAAGATTTAAAACATATGTTCTTATTTCATATATAGAAATGTAAAATATAAATCATTTTTTAAATTTTATAATTTGGGTATTTATCACAAATGATGATAGTATTTAATGGCATCTCTATATATTTTAGAATATATATGAAATATGTAGAAAATTTCGTTATAGTAAATTTACTTGGATTTATATTTTTATTATTGATGGAACATAAAGAAAACTTCATTGTTGTCACACCCCCAATTATCTGATTTGCAGCGGAATGGAAGACTTGGGAGCATGACTGTCATAGCATCACAGTTACAGTTATATTGAACGACCTAAAGTGCCGTTTTAAAAATAAATTGTTTGATTGATTAAAACATTTAGAGTTACAAAAGTTAGGTCCCAAAAGGTGTTTCAAGTTTGCGGAAATAAGTCATTACAAACCAAACAATAAGTCAAAGTGCATAAAAATATAGTGAGACGCGTCGTCACAGCGACTCCAAAATAGGTCCATATGCAAGCCATGATGCGATTACCTTAATTACCTGAAAATACATTGCTAAAAATGGTCAATGAAAATGTTGGTGAGTTCATAGGTTTATGTAAATGAAATGTTTCTACGGTAACCACAAGTATAAAGTGTATGACAAAAATGCCACATAAAATAATACATTAGCTCTTAAGCTCATGAACTCGAAGCTAGACTGAAATGAAATGCCCCATCCGAGTGTTTTGCCAGACACTCTAATATGATTCAAATGAAATGCGTCCGTTTGACAAGTTGGAGCGACCAACCCGGACGGAGGAGTCACCCTCAATAGATCTATTCACTCACCCTCGCTTGCTCACAATTAACGGTTCATGATAATAATAGGGGACTTTAATCTGGGCAATGATGTAACTTAAGCAATGTAAATGAGTTTTGATACTTTGGTCCGTATGTAAAAATGGTGCAATGTATTCTCCCCCGAGAGTTTAGAAGTTAACTAATCAATTGAAAACGGGCCTATGAAAACTCACCTGGTGAGATAGCAACAATGACAATAATGGATATGCTGAAATGAGGCTCGGTCTCTAACCGCAACCTAATATGAATGATATGGTCTAATGTAAGTCATAAATTTACGCAACACATGCAAATACGTATGTTATCGATACCACTCGTGAATTTTGAAAATAACGTTTATCGTCGAAAAATATATTTTTGACGTCTCGTTAAGTTATAAAACACTTTTCGTATAAATACGTTGTAACGATACCCCACGATCGTTATTTGGTGATCTATCGATAAATATAGTGTTCTCGTCCTAAAATAGCATTTTCACAACTTATAAAAATGACTAAATGGCCTCGCAAAACTAGCCATAAAATAGTGTATGTTGAGTGTTAGGAAATAAGCTCGGCGTTTTTAGAAACCTTGCAACAATATCTTGAAGTCGTATCATTAATATTTTGTCCATACGCGTCTCGATCAATGAGAAAAAACGGCTCTCAACATGGTGTCTTGCAAAAACTATTTTTAACTTGGAAATATTTTTCTAATAAAAGTTGTTAAAATGTTTAGTGAATCGTCGGGTTTCAAACGCGTGTATCTTGGTCATCATAGGCTCGTTTTCTACGTTCTTTATATCCACGGCTTCGTATTAATGTGAACTAATATATTTTCAGTAGGTCGGCTCTTCTACATCATGTCCAATGCCTCGTTTTACCCGTTGAAATTCGTGGGACAACAAGCAAAATTTCAGAAAAATAGTTTTCGTCGTCAAACTTAGAATTAACGTATCTTTCTCGTCGTAAGCTCGTTTTTCTCATTCTGGTGGCTACGGTTTCGTTTTTGAAAGTATTTTCTAAATATTTAGGCCAAAATAGTCCATGACCTACTGAGTTTTTCCAGATTTTACAAAAATGGACAGCACCTCATTTATACTTTGCTAAAACCAAAATTTCTAGTTCAAGGCTTGTTCAAAACACTTCCAATCACCACCACAACTAGTCTAAGCCTACCATACACCTTCTTAGGGTGTCATGGGTTCCTAGTCTTCACCAAAAATGGTGGATCTCATGGGATTGCTAATAAAATTCATTAAACTCCTTTTAGTGACAAGATTATGTGTTTAAGTGGTATCTAACATATATATATATGTATATGTATATATATATATATATATATATATATATATATATATATATATATATATATATATATATATATATTTGCATGACTAGTTACTAGAACATAAAAATGTAGTAAATGGGAGTATAAAAAGTAGAGAAATTTATTTCACCACTTACTTGAAGTATTGATGAGTTTTGGTGAAAATGCTTAACTATCCTTGGGGTTTTTATTTCAAAACCCTAACTAGGATTACAAATGGGACTAGATAATACTTGATCTTGTAAAATTTTATGAACCCTTGCTTGTTCTTGTTGTTTGGCCGATCCAAATGAGAAGGACAAGATGAGAGAAAAACTCTTGCTAGTTGGTTTTAGTTATGGAAGTGTTCATGAATGAATGAGAAGTAAAAATAATATAAGTAGCTAGTTATTAATTATAGTCTTTGCAATCAAGTGAAATGAGAAATTAGGGGGGGCATGTGGCGTGAAACAAGGGAAAGGGGGGGGGGCTTTGTGGGCTATTAAATGAACTTGTCCCAAAATGCAAGTATTAGTTAGTTTAAGTTGAGCATTAGGTGTTATCGGGTACCGAGTTAACTAGAAATAAATCTGGACGGAACAAAATAAAATATGACGAAGTTGTAAAAATTATAAAATCACATTCCTTGCAAGAATCGGGTGTTCAAATTGTTGTCGTGTTGAAATTTCGCAAATCGACGTAGTTATAAGCTTTTAACGGAAAATATAGTAAACGATTTAAAAACACCGGGTAAATTAATAATATAATTCTTATATCATTATAATGAGTGTGAAAATATATTAGGACCATAGTCTGAAGTGTCGGGTATATTATTCGTAGTAATGACTGAGTGGTAACGTTTATTAAATAAATAAACATACGTTAATGAAAATCACACAAACCCGTGCATGACCTAATATGATGATGATGTTACTGATGATATGTAGACTACTCTAGTCTATATGATGTGTCCTTACTGATGATGCATGAATACGCAGCTAAACCATAATGGTAACGTGAATTTGAATACCCGTAAACCTAGTTTACGCAATGATGAATGATAACCATGAATAGTGATTTCCCTCCGAGAATGAATAGTGTTTCGTGAATAGTAAATTTTTTGAAAACATCTCAAAGTCTCAAACTGACTTCAAAAATGATGAATAGTGAATGATGAATAGTAACCCATGAATAGTAAATTGTCGAGGTTTGGGAAAATGACCTGAAATTACGATTTATCACAGTCGTCTACCCTAAAAGGAATTCAGTCCCTGAATTCAGTTGGTGTTGGTCTCTGGAGTGGACTCGGTGAAAAGATGTGGGTATTTGAGACGCATCTGGTCTTCCCGCTCCCAAGTAAACTCGGGACCTCTTCGAGAATTCCAGCGAACTTTCACGATAGGAATTCGACTCTGCTTCAACTGTTTGACCTCGCGGTCCATGATTTCTTCTGGTTCCTCCACGAAATTGAGCTTATCGTTGAGTTGAATTTCTTCCAATGGAATTACGAGCGATTCGTCTGAAAGACACTTCTTAAGGTTTGAAACATGAAAGGTGTTATGTACGCTGCTGAGCTCTGACAGAAGCTCAAGTCTGTATGCCACTGGACCAATTCTTTCTAGAATCTTAAATGGCCCAATGTATCTCGGGTTCAATTTCCCGCGCTTTTCGAATCGTATCACACCTTTCCAAGGCGAGACCTTCAGCATGACTTTTTCTCCAACCTGAAATTCTAATGGTTTGCGTCGAACATCTGCGTAACTTTTCTGTCGGCTTCTGGCTGTTTGGAGTCTTTCTCGGATCTGGATTATCTTTTCTGTTGTTTCGCGAACCAACTCTGGACCAGTGATTTGTGTATCACCAACTTCAGCCCAACAAACAGGGGACCGGCACTTTCGACCATATAGTGCCTCGAATGGTGCTGCCTTTATGCTGGTATGATAGCTGTTGTTGTAAGAGAACTCGATCAATGGCAAATGGTTAGCCCAACCATTTCCAAAGTCAATCACACATGCCCTGAGCATGTCTTCCAATGTCTGAATCGTTCTCTCGCTCTGACCATCGGTCTGAGGATGATAGGCGGTGCTCATGTCTAATTTGGTTCCAAATGAATCTTGCAATGACTGCCAGAAATTGGAAGTAAAGCGACTATCTCTGTCAGAAATGATGGAGATTGGTGCACCGTGCTTTGAGACTATTTCCTTGATGTAAAGTCTGGTAAGTTGATCCATAGAATAAGTCTCTCTGATTGGGATGAAATGGGCTGATTTAGTGAGACGATCTACGATTACCCAAATAGCATCGAAATCGCCTGATGTCTTAGGAAGTTTAGTGAAAAAGTCCATCGTAATGCGTTCCCATTCCCACTGGGGAATTTCTGGTTGCTGAAGTAATCCTGATGGTTTCTGGTACTCGGCTTTTACCTTAGCGCAAGTAAGGCATTTGCTAACATACGTAGCTATTTCTGCTTTCATATTCGGCCACCAATAAAGTCTCTTGAGATCGTGATACATCTTATCAGAACCTGGGTGAATGGAGTACTTCGACTTGTGCGACTTGTGCATAATCAATTCTCGTATCCCGCCATAGAGAGGTATCCAGCTTCTGTCCTTGAAGCATAATACTTCGTCTGCCCTCTTCACAAAGCCATTTGCATTCTCTAGCATTCCATAGAGTTTCTCATTCAGTCGATTTTCTTCCTTGAGTGCCTCAACTTGAGCCTCGAGGATTCGTGATGGTAGAGGTGAACTGATCGTCATTCCCAATGATCTGACTCTCAAAGGCTTGAGTCTTTCTTTCCGGCTAAGGGCATCTGCCACAACATTGGCTTTTCCCGGGTGATATCGAATCTCACAAACGTAATCACTAAGCAATTCCAACCAACAACGCTGTCTCATATTAAGTTCCTTCTGATCAAGTATATACTGTAAGCTCTTGTGGTCTGTAAACACTACACACTTAGTTCCGTAAAGGTAGTGCCTCCAAATCTTGAGTGCAAAAACCACGGTACCCAACTCTAAGTCGTGAGTTGTGTAATTCTTCTCATGCGTCTTGAGTTGTCAAGAAGCGCAAGCTATCACCTTCTCGTTCTGCATTAATACGGCTCCAAGTCCTTTATGTGATGCATCACAGTATACCACGAAGTTTTCAATCCCTTCGGGTAGTGCCAAAATCGGCTCGCTGCAAAGCTTCTGCTTCAATAACTGAAATGCGGACTCTTGTTTCTTTCCCACTCGTATTTCTAATTCTTCTGTGTCAACTTGGTCAATGGTTTAGCTATCTTAGAAAACCCTTTAATGAACCTTCTATAATATCCGGCAAGTCCTAAGAATTGACGAATCTCTGTAGGAGTCTTGGGTGTCGCCCAATCTTTAACTGCCTCGATCTTTGTAGGATCAACCTGTAACCCTTGACTATCAATGACATGACCAAGGAATTGTACTCTTCGGATCAAAAAATCACACTTCAAAAATTTTGCATACAATTTCTCTTTCTTGAGCAGTTCTAAGATTGTTCTGAGGTGTTCTCTGTGCTCTTCTTCGCTCTTCGAGTAAATCAAGATGCCGTCGATGAATACAATTACGAACTTATCCAGAAATGGCTTGCACACCCTATTCATGAGGTCTATGAATACAGCAGGTGCGTTGGTTAATCCGAACGACATTACTTAAAACTCATAATGACCATAACGAGTTCTAAATGCTGTCTTCGGTATATCATCCTCCCAAACTCTAAGCTGATGGTAGCCTGATCTCAAGTCGATCTTTGAGTAAAAACTAGAGCCTTGCAATTGGTCGAACAAATCATCGATTCTGGGCAGTAGGTAACGATTCTTCACCATTAGCTTGTTCAGCTCTCGATAGTCTATACACATCCTGAAAGATCCATCTTTCTTCTTTACAAACAAGACCGGTGCTGCCCAAGGCGAGGAACTTGGCCTAATGAATCCTTTGTCTAAGGACACTTGCAACTGGTTAGACAACTCTTGCATTTCTGATGGTGCTAGTCGATAAGGTGCTCGCGCGACTGGTGTAGCTCCTGGCACTAAGTCAATATGAAATTCTACTTGGCGAGTAGATGGTAATCCAGGCAATTCGGGAAAGACTTCCGAAAAATCTTTAACAGTTGGTACATCTTCAAGTTGTTTCTCATCCGACTTCTTTTCTGTTATATGTGCCAAGAAAGCGTAACAACCCTTCTTTATGTACTTCTCGGTTTTGAGGCATGATATGATATTGAGTCTAGTTCTGCTTCGTTCGCCACGAACGATCAAGGTTTCGCCGTCGTAAGGAAGATGAACAACTTTTTCATCACAAATGATTCTTGCATGATGTCGGGATAACCAATCCATACCGTTAACGATGTCAAAACTTCCAAGTTCTACGGGCATGAGGTCTATATTGAATGGGTGATTTAGAAAATTGAGAGTGCAACCACGGATGATCGTGTTGGTGCCAACTAAAGAACCGTTAGCTAATTCAATGTGGTAAGGAGTGTCTAGTGTGGTTGGTTCAATGTTGAGTAAGGGTGCAAATATAGTGGAAACAAAACTTCTATCGGCTCCTGAATCAAATAAAATGGATGCATAACGATTATTGATGAGGAACGTACCCGTGACAACACTCGAGTCCTCTTTGACATCTTCTCCTCCCATAACATAAGCTCTTCCTCTAGCTGTTCCACCTTGGTTCCCGTTTCCCTGATTCTTCCCTTTTGGACATTTATTCTTGAAGTGTCCTACTTCTCCACAGCCAAAACATGTTACTGGGGGTCTCTGATTATCAGCCACAATTGGAATCTTGCAATCTCTGGTCGAATGACCAACCTTCTTACAGTTATCACACGGATTAGGACAATTTTCAGGGTTATGATGGCTTTGACACTTGTTGCACTTGGATAAGGTACCATTGTAACCTTTCCTTCCAGCTTGGCCTGCAGCATAGGCTTTGGCAGTTTCTTGTCTCTTTGGTGGCTGTTGAGTATCATTGCAACTTTGATTGTTGTCCTAACTCCTCTTGTTGTTGTTGTTGTTGTTGTTGTTGTTGTTATTGTTGGAATTGTTTTGGTTCCTGTTATAGTTGTTGTTGTTTCGGTAGTTGTTGGAGTTGTTGTGGTAGTTACGGTTATTGTTGTTGTTGACAGTGGTTCCCTTCTTTACTACCTGAGCCATAAGCTTCTGAGACATTCTGATCGCCTCGTCCAATGTTTGTGGGTCAAAAGAAGTCACATCCCCACGGATGCTGTGTGGTAGCCCTCCAATGAAGTTTTCTATCAATTTCTCATTAACTAGAACCATTGTTGGACATAACGCGGCCAACTATTGAAACCTCCTGATGTATACTTCAATCTCATTACCTGTAGTCACCAACTCATAAAACTCTGTCTCTAACTTCTTCACTTCGGTGCGTGGACAAAACTTCTTAGACAGTAATTTCTTGAATTCTTCCCACGTGAGTTTGTGAGCATTTTCCATACCCATAGGCTTTGCATAAGAATTCCACCATGACATGGCTTCCTCAATGAGTGTACTGGTAGCGAACTTTACCTTGTACTCCTCTAGACAGTTGCATAAAAGAAACACAGATTCTATCTTCTTGAACCATCGAATCATAGCAGTGGCTCCTTCAGTGCCTTTGAATTTTGTGGGATCACCACTCTTGAAGTCCTTGTACATACATTTACGACCATTGGTACCATTAGCAGCCATCCCGGAAGCTTCCGCTGTTTCTGCCCGAGAAGCGGCTTCAGCAGCGGCTGCAGCTACGGCCTCTCTTTCAGCAACTAGTGCTGCCTCTATACTGTCGGCAACAAGCTTTCTGATCTCAGCTGGTGTCATCGCTGAAGTAGATCTTTTGGGTGGCATAACTCTTCATAATCACAGAAGATAACAACAATGAGAACTCACAATAGAAATGATCATCATACACAATACATACAACCACAACATGTATAAATACAATGAAATCACAACGAGAAACAACCACGAAACATCATAAATATAATCATATCACACATGAATATAATAAATGAAAAATTCGGCCTTCGTGGACCGATATCATAAATAGCACAACTATTCCTGCATAGTAGAGTCATACTTGATATATTTTGTTTGTACAACAACCAAAAAGACAACAAGTTCTTTAAACTATGTCCCACACCCCGAGACTAGGATAATAATAGTACAAGCTACATGATAAGAGTCTAACACTAGGCACCTCCTGGTGCTCCGCCTAATCGGCGTCGAAGCTCTCGAATCTCTCTATCCATAGCGACCACAATCTCCTCCAGATGCTGAACCCTAAGCCGAGTAGCAGTGTCCCTGCTCTCCAAACCCGGATATGATACATCGATGGAAACCCTGCCTTGAACCAATCCCTCAATCTCCTCCTCCATAGCCTCAACTCGGCTCACTGGAATCTCCTCTACATGACCTAATGCCCTGTCTATCTGTCCCTGCTGATGATCTAGTCGCGACTCAAGTGTTGCAGCAGTAGGTAGTCTGGCAGCAGCAGCCCTAGAGCTCTCACCAACCTCAAATCTCCTAGGAGGTGTAGTCTCTGATGTCTCTGTAGTAGCTGGTGATGATGGGTCAAGTCGTGCACGCTTCTTGAGCGGCAAGTCAGATATGGGTCTGGGATGCGATGGTGCTGATGGTGTTCCAGATGGTGGTAAGGATGGTAAGGATGGAGATAATGATGATAGAGATGGTAGTGATGATGATGGTGATAGTGTACGGAACACTACACTCCTTCTCGCTGTTAAGCGGCGTCGGAGTGGGCAAGAATGAACACTAGTGGTAAGGGTAAGTGATGATGGTGGTGGTAAGGGTACATATGCAGATGGTGATCTAACAATAGGACGAACCCTATTCGTAGCAGTGCGCTTCATGCGCGGTCCATCCGGACGTAGTCGGTATACCCACCAAGAGGTATCTGCTGTCCTGGCTGAATAACTGGAACAACTCTAGGCCCATGACGAATCGCTGGTGACAGAGGTGGTGTAGGTGCAACTTCACCCTCCTCAAAGGGTTCGGTCTCAGCCTCAGATGATACGGGTGATGAGTTAGGTGTAGGGTCCACTGATGATATGATAATGGTAGGTGGTGATGAGACAACTGACTCTAGTACTATGGTGAGTGGTGATGAGACCTCGTCTGTGTCAGAGTCTGATGAAATGATGATGAGATGGGTGTCTGAAGACATCTCTGTGACAATCGACGTGAAATGAAAGTAAATAACCACTTACATTATGCTGGTTATGATGAAATGATGTATGTATGAAATCGCATGTAAAATGAATATGCACTTATGATGACATGATAAGATGCTATGATGATGTGGTTATAGTCTAGGGTATCATGGATAACCTAGTTCGCTATAACCTTAGCTCTGATGCCAATCTGTCACACCCCCAAATACTTGATTTGCAGCGGAATGGAAGACATGGGGCCATGACTGTCATAGCATCACAATTACAGTTATATTGAATGACCTAAAGTCCCGTTTTAAAAATAAATCGTTTGATTGATTAAAACATTCAGAGTTACAAAAGTTAGGTCCCAAAAGGTGTTTCAAGTTTGCGGAAATAAGTCATTACAAACCAAAGGATAAGTCAAAGTGCATAAAAATATAGTGAGACGCGTTGTCACCGCGACTCCAAAATAGGTCCATATGCAAGCCATGAAGCGATTACCTTAATTACCTGAAAATACATTGCTAAAAATGGTCAACGATAATGTTGGTGAGTTCATAGGTTTATGTAAATGAAATGTTTCTACGGTAACCACAAGTATAAAGTGCATGACAAAAATGCCACATAAAATAATACATTAGCTCTTAAGCTCATGACCCCGAAGCTAGACTGAAATGAAATGCCCCATCCGAGTGTTTTGCCAGACACTCTAATACGATTCAAATGAAATGCGTCCGTTTGACAAGTTGGAGCGACCAACCCGGACGGAGGAGTCACCCTCAATAGATCTATTCACTCACCCTCGCTTGCTCACAATTAACGGTTCATGATAATAATAGGGGACTTTAATCTGGGCAATGATGTAACTTAAGCAATGTAAATGAGTTTTGGTACTTTGGTCCGTAAGTAAAAATGGTGCAATGTATTCTCCCCCGAGAGTTTAGAAATTAACTAATCAATTGAAAACGGGGCTATGAAAACTCACCTGGTGCGATAGCAACAATGACAATAATGGATATGCTGAAATGAGGCTCGGTCTCTAACCGCAACCTAATATGAATGATATGGTCTAATGTAAGTCATGAATTTACGCAACACATGCAAATACGTATGTAAAACCCAAAATTTCTGAACATGTAAAATACCCAGAATACCCTTTGATCTCAAATTCATAAAAGACGTTTAAGCATTAAGACATTTCATCCCGAATATAACCTAAGTATCTAACTGTTAATAATTGAACGAATAAAAGTAATACGATAATAAAGACTTATGATAAAACGAATGGTGCACATTTAACTATATCACAAGCCTACATACATGTTTTGGTTAAGGTCCATTTTAATTTTAACTTTTGTACACAACTTACACTATACAAAATAAACAAGATGTCTTTTCAAATTTGGAAGGGGAAGATTTGTTCCTATCCCCTCCCTTAAGGCCGGCCTCTCCCTCTCCTTAATATCACCTCACGATTTTCTTGTTCCACAAAATATTTATCACACAAAAAAAATATAAAACCCTAAAATGTTAGGAATATGAATATTCAGTTGAAGACTCGGTCACCCCGAGTACTTATTAGCACATCATAGCTCGTAGGATTATTAGTATTATTATTAGCAGTTTAGTTATTATTAATATTGTGGAGTGGGTCGGGTCTTTACCCACTGTCAGCTCGCTCCACAGCCCACTAGGGGCACAATATGTAAGGACTATAAATACTCCCTTCCCACCCATGGGAAGGGTTGGACCTCATTCTCATATTAATCTAATACACATAACTTTCTCTCTCTAAGGTTCCAACTCTCCTACCTCTCTCTAGAATCCTTCTATTCGATCCATATTATACGCCCAAATCATGTGTTCTTTGATTGTGAATATCCTACAATTGGTATCAAGAGCCATGGTTAGGTCCATGTGTGTTAGGATTCACAGATTTGTTTAGTTTTGGGGGGTTTTTGGTTCGATTAGATTAGGTACGAAAATCCCATTTTGTGCTTTGTTTAGTGATTAAAAGTTGTTAAACTTTGTACTTTCTAGCTTAGGGATAGTATAAGAGTAGTATTTGGTGCTTGGAATCACAGATTTAGGCCTTGTGTGGTGATTTTGGGTGATTCGTGGGTTTTTGTTAAAGTGTTCTTCGCTGCTGTTTGTCCCTCGTACACAGATTCATCGGTGCGGTTTGTGTATTCTTGGATAAGTAATTGGTGCGGTTTGTGTTACATCGGGGAAGCGGTTTGTCCTATTACCAAATTTGGCAAAAACGACAAACTGCAAGAAAGCGACGTGTTTGTCTTTTTGTGCTTATGCGGTTTGTGTATGCGGTTTGTCTAAGACAGTGACAACTTTGGCAGTTTGTGTCTACGCGGTTTGTCTCTGCGGTGTGTATGCGGTTTGTCTAGACTGTTTGTCTGTGCTGTTTGTCCACGCGGTTTGTCTCTGAGGCGTGTATGCGGTTTGTGTCTACGCGGTTTGTCTCTGCGGCGTGTATGCGGTTTGTCTAGACTGTTTGTCTGTGCTGTTTGTCCACGCGGTTTGTCTCTGAGGCGTGTATGCGGTTTGTGTCTACACGGTTTGTCTCTGCGGCGTGTATGCGGTTTGTCTAGACTGTTTGCCTATGCTGTTTGTCCACGCGGTTTGTCTCTGCGGCGTGTATGCGGTTTGTCTAGGCGGTTTGTATCCACAGAGGTGCTATTTGTCCGTGGCGGTTTGACCAAAGTTGACTTTTTACGTCAAAACTTCAAACGGCCATAACTTTTGAACCGTAACTCCGTTTTCAGCGAAACACCTGTCAAAACGACCGTGAGACCGAGGAGAAGGACACGTTGAATTAACTTTCGAAGCCTGAAATCGCTCCAGAATGAAGTTATTGAGGTTCTAAGTTTTCAGACCAAAATTTCGCCATAATAACTTGCAACAACCATACCAATCAGATCAACAAGTCTACCAGACCTTCATCATAACACATATCAAGCATCATTCCACGGTTTATTCTTGATTTTGTAAAACCCCGCGAAAGAATCTATTTCTCGGTTTAAATCATAGAATTATAAAATCCCGTGCACGTTAATATCATGTCAAATACTTCAGATTCTGCTATATCAGAGATACTCAGATTGTACAACATGATTGACAAACAAAAGATTCCCAAAGATGTTCGACAGATAAACGTGTTTGACTATGTTGGTGCCAATAGAGACTTTGTGTGCCCGAATTCTCAAGAGAAAGAGCTTCATCAGCCACAGACAAACGTTGTTGAGTCAGATACTGCTAGGAACAACGTGCAACATGAGAAACACAACGAAGCGTCGGCTGAACCTAATGGGGTATCTTCTGTCATTAATAATGATAATGTGTTGCATGAACAAAAGATTCCCGACAAAGTACAACAAACAAACGTTGTTGAGTCAGATATTGCTAATATGGGAAATAGCGATGTTTTCCCATATGAACAATATGTGAATCACAACGAAGCGTCTGTTGTACCTAGTTGTGCATCTTCTGTTCTAAATGATGATTATGTGCTGCATGAGAACACTGTATTTGTCCCTGATGATAACTTGATCACTAGCCTAAACATTTATAAAGAACAAGTAGCTATGTATGAACAGCGTGCTAAGTTTGAGCTTAATGAACGTGAGCATAAATTAGAAGGTCGAATGAGTACACTTATTAAAGAGTCTAGAGTAAGAGAAGAAACATTAAAACAAGAGTTGAATTCTTTGAAAAATCAGCTAGAACAGTCTGTCAAACAGAAACAGGAAGTACAAAAGCGTATAACTACACTTAAGCTAGAATTCAAAGAAAAAGAAAAGGAACTCTTAAATGATTTTTCTAGACTCAAAACCTTAAAGAATAAGCTTGAGGATAAGTTGTACTCACAAGACCAAACCAGACAGACTGCCCAAATGATGTATAAGCACAGAAAGTTAAGTGACAAGCATAGTGAAAGCAATGTAGGTAAATCTAAATTAGCTATTCATGAGATTGCTAAGATAGCCCAACCTGCATTAAATGATTCTAATGTGATGTTTATGCCTAATCATGACCCGCCTGAGCATATCTACACTAAAGAGGAGGATGAGATAAGTGAGAGAACAAGGGAAAGAATGAATGAGAAAATGAGGGATCCTGAGTGCATAGCCAGACGAATAATAATCAAGCCCCATGACTATAGTGAGGAAAATCTTTTGACTGTGTTTGCTCCTCAAAAGAAGTTAACACCTGAACAGATATTCTGGAAACAAGATAATGAAAAACTTAAGGAAGAAAAACTTAAGGCCAACACCCCTCTCATTAGAAAAGTTGCGTCCATAACGGTGTATCCTCCCAATACACCTAGGAATTTGGTGCCTTTGTCTCTTCCCACTGAAAGCAAAACCTTTATTAGCTTATATGTGTTTTGGCAACTGTTTGCTGATTTCGATAAAACATGTAAGAAGAGAATCACACCAACCGGCATTACTGAGGGGGAAAGGTGTTTTGAACATGCAAAAAGGTGTTACTTAACTGAGGTCATGCCATTCTTTAAACTACTCAAAGAACATTTTGAAAGGATGCAAACTGCCCTTAAAACCGAAATAAATGAAATGAAAGTAGTGTTTAAAGATATGGAAAATGAGGTAACTCAAAATGTGATAGAACTTAAGACTCGTGAGATTGAAAGAAAGAACATTTTCATCACAAATGAGAATTTGATTGCTAGATGTATTGCACAAGATGTATTTTATACTGCTACTGATTCTGCATTATCTGCTTGTCAATTTCATGAGTATTCTATTGCTTTGAATGTTACCCAGAATCGTGTTGTTGAGCTTGAGGGGGAGAATTTGAAATTGCTTGAAAAAATTCAAAATGATGACCATGATAACATGGTTAAACGTTTTTCAAAACTAGAGGTTGATTATCAGAAGTTGCAACTCAAACATCAACACTTAGAAGAAAAATGCAAAATATCAAATGTCAAGACATCCTTGGATGCTCCTGAGTTTGATACATATTTTGAATTAAGCAAATGTGATGAAAAAATTCAAGCTCACACGAACACGATTCGACTGTTAAGGGCTCAAATTGCCCAATTGAAGTCCAACAAGTGTGATGTGTATGGCACCAATAAACCTTTGTCTTCAGATTCTCAGAATTTTCAGTATCAAGACACCATCAACAAGTTACATTATGAAAATAAGTGTTTTCGAGAAGAAAATTCTAAGATTAAACAGCATTACAAAGAGTTATATGACTCAATTAAAGTTTCACGAAAGAGTCATAATGAAAAGATAACTTCTTTGTTAAATGAAATTGAGAATCTTAAGACTCAGGTGAAAGGAAAAATGCCAAGTACCACTTGTAATTGTGTTGCATCAAAGGTCTCTGCTTGTAAAATGTATGATGTTGATGTGGGGCCTATTCCATTTCCCATGAGAAACAACAGACCTGTCCATCAAATGTATATCTGTCACCTTAGGGATGGACTTGACACTCTTCGTGAGGTTGTGGAAGAGGACAGAATAGGAAAACCACTCGATAAGGCAGTTGGTTATGCCTGCGTCCTCACAAAAAGGATCCGGGAACAGTTAGAATATGCCATTGGCACGGGCCCTAAGTCTCACAACCAAAGAGATAGAATAGTTGCATCATCATCCACAATTAAGAACAAGCATGTAACCTTTGAGGTATCCTTGGAAACTTCAGATCCCAACACATCAAAACATGTTCAGCAACTAGAAGTGAAAAAGACTAAGATTCCCATCAGTCCTTCTACAGGAGTTAATAGTGACACTAAAGCTAGCGAGTCAAAACCTAGGAGAAACATAAAGAATTCTAGGATTTCACCAGCTAAAAGTGTTCCTAAAAGGAAAGTAGAAGACCACATGAGAAACAATAAGTCAGATTTGAACAAAAGGAATCATAATTCGAATCCAAATTCACTTTGCAAAACATGTAATGAATGCATAATTTCGTGTAATCATGATAAATGTGTTAAGAAATTTCTGAAGTCGTCCAACAAACCCCCAGTTAGGAAAGTTTGGAGAGCTAGACAAATTAAGCAATCTTGGAAACCCACAGGGAAAATGTTTACCAATGTGGGCTTTCAGTGGAAGCCCACGGGCCGAACATTCACACTAGGGGAACATTGCCCTTTAACAAGGATTACAATTCCTAGAGTAGTGCCTGTTAAGGAATGGAAGCCTACTGGTAGAGTTATCCCTTTAGATACACAATGTCCCTTAACTAGGTCCATTGCATCTACTAGTGTTGCCCCTATTGTTAAAACCAAGGCACCTATGGTTTCAACAGCCCCAAAGATTGTTTGCACTAACCAACTGGAACCCAACCTAAATTGGGGATCCGGCTCTCCAAATTCTCTTATTTCGTCTGTTTTCAAATGCAGGTCGTACGGATCGTCCTTTGACATTTGGACACAGGCTGCTCACAACATATGAGGGGAATCATTATGACGTCTGTACACTTCAGTGCAGGCCTCGCTCTTCATTGGCTATGACGTCTGTACACTTCAGTGCAGGCCTCGCTCTTCATCATTATGACGTCTGTACACATCAGTGCAGGCCTCGCTCTTCATTGGTTATGACGTCTGTACACATCAGTGCAGGCCTCGCTCTTCATTGGTTATGACGTCTGAATACATCAGTTCAGGCCTCGTTCTTCAAAGAAAAGAAAAGTGTACGCTTGAGTGCACTTTATCTTCAAAAGAAGAGGAATCTTCTTATTTATGGCCATTCTCATCAACAAGTTTTATGCTCTTTCCGTGCTTATTCAGTCTTCAAGTGGATCGGCGCATATTGGAGTATATTCTTTTATTCACGTATTCAACCAAAAATTGCAGTTGACAAGCATATGCAATTTTTGAGGGGGGGAAAGGGTGAATAAACAACATGTCAGTCTTCAAGAACCGTCAAGTGGAGCTACTTACCGTTGATGGTATTCATATTCACTAGTTCAATCATCAAAAATTGCAGTTGGCAGGCATATGCAATTTTTAAGGGGGGGGGGGGGAAGGGTGAATATTAATCTACATGTTGGTTGATGATTGAGAAATGGTCATACGACTCCTGAATACGTCAGTTCAGGAGTCGTGCAAACCATGGTTCTCCAACACTACTTCTTTCTTCGTCTTTCAAGGTGTTGAAGAACATGGTCATGGAATGCTAATCGACATAGTCTCACGGGTTGGTACAATCAGCAACAATGGGTTTCTAGTCAATGCTTCATGTACACGTCATTAGGCTACATGTACATGGTATGTGCTTAAACACATACCTTTTCTCGACCAAAACCAGACCAAAATGACCAAAAACCCGACCATAATGCCAAAAGATATTGTGTTTTTGTGTTTTTGTATATGCAGGAACGGATATCGTAAAAATTGAAAAAAGGCACGAAAAATCCGGGAAAACGAGCACGAGATATGGAATGGACTCAAAGCCGATGCCGGGCAAGACATGTTTGGCCAAAAAGTCAAAAATCACCCTTAGATCATCTTTTGGAAAATGGCAGATTTAGCCCTTTGAGTTTCAGAAAATACAAGTTTAGTCTTTGTGTTTTTATTAAACTTCAAATCCTATACTACAAACTATTACTACCCGGATCTGTGTTTAATCTAAAGTCCAAATCCCAAAAACAAACCCAAGTGTTAAATCCAAAGGCCCAATCCAAATGAAATACCCGAGCCCACTTTCCCTACCATTAACCCGAAAATAACCAAACCCGAACCAAAAACAATAACCCGGTCAAAATTATAAACACCAACAGTCAAATTAATATTAAACACATACACCTTTTACCCGCGCCCCAATTTCCCCTAAAACCCAGAAAGTTACTATTCCACATAAACCCTAAAAATTACCGTACGATTTTCACAGCAATTAAGGGCAAAAAGGACCAATCATCGTACTTCTAGAAGCTTGTCAGAGTGTCAGACGCACGCATGGCTACGTGGCGGCATTTCATTGGGCCGAACACCTCACCAATTCGATCTAACGGCTAAGGATTGATGGATTGGAGCTCAAGGTGATCTAAGGGTGATTGAGGGACTCAAAGAAGCACATATTGACGCGGATTGCCAGCATGGCAAGAGCTCCTAGATCCTTCCTGCGTCGGCTATAAATAGAGGAGCTCTCTTCATTGTTATTGATGTAATTTTTTAGTAGTGTTATGCTGTCGAAATGATTTTTAGTTTGTAATTTCACTTTTCAGTTTGTAACTTTTAAGAGTTGATTAATGAAATTTTAGTTTAATCTTTCTTTAAGCTTGTTTCTCTTAAATACTTAAGTCTCATTTTAGCTTATTCAATCTCTCAGTAGCTTGTTACTAACATATTTTAGCTTATTTCAATTTTAATATTTCATCTTAGTTCAAGTTATTTCAAAATATCCAAAAATATTGAGAAAATACCAAAAATACAAAAATATTGTTAAAACAGCTTCAATAAGCTTGTTTTCTGAATAGTAAAAGCTTATATAAGCTTGGTAGCCTATTGTGAGCTTTTGGTATAGTTCAAAACTGTTTTTGCTTCACAAATCAAAAAGTCAACTGATCTGGTCAAATTAAGCTGTGGAATAAGCTGGACAGGAAGGAAGCTTGTTTGGGGTTATTTTGGCTTAATTGGATAAGCCTGGTTGGTGGTTTATGGTTTATCAGATCTGATTTCTTCTTTAGAGTTACTTGTAAGTTTCTACCTTAATTTTTAGATCTAATAGCTTATCTGCTTATAGCTAATCTATAGTGGTTATTTCCTGTTGAATTTTGTTTTTTAGTTAATAAGTAGCTTAGGTAATAATAGTTTGATCAGGTGCTTAGCTTAAATTTGTAGATTCTAGTGCAAAAGTTGCAAATCAGTTGGTTAAGGGATGTTTGGATAGTGGCTGCTTTTAGGTGTTAAGCTGTTAAGCACTGTTCATGTGCATTTTCTGAGATTTACTTCAGCTTAATTGAGGTGAAATAATCATAGTTCAATTGGTTTTTAGAGGTTTAAGCTCTTTTAGAGGATTTTGGCTTTTAGGGTAAAAAATTAGCACCATCACTGCCTTAATAAGCTTCCCCTTAAGCTGAGCTTATTTGACTATGGTTTTTGGCACTTACATGGTCTAAATAGTTTGATAAGTGAGTTCTCAGGTTATGGGTTAATTTCATTTAGAATTGCAAAGATTAGAGGTCATTTCACATCACTGCTGCTACAGATCTAAGTGTGCAGAACACCCATTTTAGTTGCTGATCTCAGCCTATCTGTGGCTTAACCAGATAAGCTGAGGACTTGATTCTTGGTTTTTAAATAGTTTATATATTAGGCTTGAAATACATAATCTGGTATCTAGCTTTCTGGCTTATCAGCTAGCTTAAATTTGACCTGCAAATCAGTCCTCTAGGCCTGTGCAGTCTGCAACCAGATTTGTGTCACCATATGCATCTAATCTCAGCTTAATTTGAATAAGCAATTGTGCTCAGTTTTTGGGCATTTTTGGTCTAATGGTAGATTTTCACATTAGCTTTCAATAGTAGCTCCTGGATTTCACTAATAAGCCTTTGTCTAGCTTATACATCAGCTACAAATAGGGCTTAGAGTCATTTGGAATCTGTTTAGAAAATAAGCTGTGCAGAAGCTTGTGGGCTTATTTCTTTGGCTTATATGTGTTTTCTGATTAGACTTAAGCTTAATATAGTCCCTTGCTTCATTCCTGAGCTTTTGGGAATTTCTGGATCTGTTTTGCTTATTTTTGGCTTATTACATAACTGCTTATTGGCTGTTACTGCTTATTGGAGTTTTGTCACTTTCTGAATTTATTTTTCATAGATCAGAAATTTAATTTTAGAATTACTCAAAAATTTCCAGATTTTTCCAACTTGTTTTACTATTTTTTAAATCATTTAAATAGTTTTAATTAGTTTTTAATTCATAAAAAATTATTAAAAAGTCAAAAAAATATTTTTCTTTTTCCAAAAATTTTCTTTTATCATTTTTAATATAGGAAAAATTAATTTGCATTTTTAGGGCTTAAATTTTAGAAAATCACTTTTATTTACGTTTTTAAAATTACGTCGCGTTCGTTTTTAAAATTCAATTTTCGTTTAAATGTTTAGTTTAATTGTTCCATTAGTTTAGTTTAATTAGTTTAACTTGTTTGTTATTTTAATATTAGTAGTGTAATCCAAAATCAATCACTCTTATTCACATTCACTACACGAATCACAAATCCCGAATCACTAAATTCCATTCAATCTTCATCGGGACTACGACTCGGGTTACACATATTTCCTTTGTGTTTCCTTTGGAGAAATATATACTATAATTGAACAAATCATTAGGCTACATGTACACATCATGATGATGATTCCGATTAATCGTAACCATCATGGGGGAGAGAAATGTGTACACCAAGGACGCACAGCAGGTTCACGTGATCGGGCTTAATCATTTATTCCGGTGTTGATAACCGCAGAGATGATCAGTGGTTCAACTTGTTACCTTGGTATTTACATTTCACTGTTACGTCATGGGCTGATTAATCGTAACCATCAGGGGAGAGAGAATGTGTACATCAAGGACGCACAACAGGTTCACGTGATCAGGGCTTAATATCCAAGGATGGATACATACTATAGATGATCAGTGGTTCAACTTGTTACTTTGGTGTTATACTTAAGACTGAAGAAGGTCGAGTCGTCAGTCTATTCTACATTCTCTGTTGGGAGTTATCATCTCATGTGTATGCTGCGGGCTGATGGGTTACATGTAAGGTTACTGGAAGGCATTTGGTGAGATAAAGATGATTGGTATTCTGTTCCTCCACATTGGGCAATCTTGAAGAAAGTCGAGTCTACAGTCTTCTCCACAGTCAAAACATGTTGAGTTCTTCTCTTACAACTTGATATTTAACTTAATCCCATGACAGTTCTTGTTTGATGAGTTGTGGAGTTAAGTTAGGTTCAAGTTGTTCCGTAGTTTAAGGTTAAGTCCAACTTGATGTTAACCTAAACTCATGACAGTTCTTGTTTGATGAGTTGTGAGGTTAAGCTAGATTTCAGTTAAGGCTCAACTTAAACTATCGAAAAGATACCTAAGGTTTTTGACGGCTTTACTCATGGGCGGGAGTGTTATAAGACTAAAGACGGCATGCATTTGGTTACCAAAAGACTTCTTCTTATTATGGGTGTTCATCCAAAGTCTTCTTCTTCTTCTTCCTATTTTGGGTGATCGTCAGAGGTTGTCAGATTGGGGGAGAGCACTAATTAGGGGAGAGTGAAAAGCCAGAATCATTCCCTGATTGAAAGTGCTCACATTGCTCTTCAGCAAGTCAAGTGATGAATGCGGTGAAGATTCAGAATGCTGAGGAGTAATGGTTTCTGGTTCGTATCCTTGTACATATATACTTATTCATATTTTATACCATCTTGTAAATAGATATATAGAAAACCTGCATTTGTAAATAGAGAATCTTAAATCCAGAAAAACCATAAAAATTGAAAAATAGAAAATACCAAAAATAGTTTCACCTAGGCATGTCTTCTGTTTATCGATAACATTTACGGACCTAGAAATGTCATTCAATAATGGCACGGGTCTTTAAATGAAGCTCGAGCAGAAGTTAAAATGGATTGTTAAAACATGTCTAAATGGCTTGCTATTACTTTAGATAGCAACTCGCGCTTCAAACTGGGGAAAGCACGTCGCCAAAAAGACGGCTATTCCTCCAACTGGGTGATGTTCACCTGGGCATGGATTACTTTATATCCATGTTTCTTCGATCTGATGTACGTTTCAGTGCATCATTTCTTGAAAAAGAAGAGAAATCTTCTTTGTATGCAAATAGTTTTCATTCAATGATTCTTCTGAAAATTATTTGTGAGACACTTGGTGATTATGTGTTGTATGAAATTTGTTTAATCTTGGATTATGCATAAAATTTGTCACTCAATCAACGACTAGAAATGGTTAGAAATGGCCATTGATTGAGGGGGAGAGTGAATTCAAATTTTATATCATCAAACGGGTTTCTGGATTAATTCATAACTCTTTGAAAAGGTTCTGTAGTTAAAGGGGTATTAGTTGAAGAGGAAATTGGTAAACTTTATATCAAATGGCCAAATGTGTTAGTTGCTAGAAAGTTTAGGGCATTATGTGCAATTTGCTTATAGTATCCTAGCTTCATATAACTAGAAGGTTCATTTGTATTACTTTGGAATCCTCGTTTAATCCCCTAGATGCATTAAAACTCAAAACCTAAAACAAGTAAGAAAACCAGTTGTGTTTGATGTTCTTGAATACTCCTATGACACTTGTATGATCTGAATGAATGAGTTTCAAATGTTGTTTGACTCTTGTTAGTCGATTGCTGCTTAAATGTTGTTGAAATTGTGCATATGTTCTCAGGATTCGCTTAGGTATATAGCTATTATGTTAGAATCATGCTCCTAAGATCCTGAATTGAATATTGAATCTGTGTGAATTGCCATGTTCATGATTGCTAATTGCTCTTCATGCTAGATAGTGGTTTGACGTAGTTCCTGATTGGGGTTTGATTAGATGAACTTGGTATTATAATGTGGCAAGCTGCTGAAGGGTAGCTATTAAGGAATAGTGTATCTGTATGCATGTATATCTGTTGATATTCTTATGCAGATTCCATAGCCAAAATGAATGTACCAGTTCCCATTCTAACCATTTGATCAGACGTTCAAAACTCTATTGATTGGCTCGGAATTCACCACGACAACAACATCGACAACAACAACAACAACAACAACAACAACAACAACAACACCGTCATCAAAGTCGACTTGTGCATAACAAGCAGTGAATCTCCCTCTTAGATTAAGGGGGAGCAAAGTATGTTCTCATCATCAGAATATATTAAATCGGACACATTTTCTCCCACATTTTCTAACTTATTTAAATCAATTGGGATCACAAATCTCAAAAGGTTTGAAATTTTTGATCGGGGGAGAGAATGTGATTTAAATATGAAACATGATGAAAATGTGATGTTTTGGAATTAAACGTTAGGCTCTCCCATATGTGCTAAACTCTTTCGTATAACGATGCACATATTGAGGGGGAGCAAATGAACTAAAAGGATTTGGCATAGTATATGATCGTGACTCAGACTTAACCAATGAATTGACGATAGCTAAATTCAGTAGTCGAAAGGTCATGTCCTGGACGGGTAATAATTTCAAGCTAGTCTAACTAGTGATGTAAGCGTGTCTCGTGAAGGACGTGTCTGAGTAGAATGTACCGATTTCGAGCGATCTTCCTTGAATGTGATCTGGACGGGTAATAATTTCAAGCTAGTTCACTAGTGATGTAAGCGTGTCTCGCAATGATCATGTTCTTGGAAAATCAATCAATTCAAAAGTGCGAGCTTCACCCGACATGTGCAAATTTATAAAACGATTATTCGAGCACATGTTGAGGGGGAGCATTTGAAAAATATAAAACTCTCAAGTGTTTGCAAAAATGTGTTTCAGAATCATGAACACTTTGAGAGATTTTTCAAAGATTTGGTTTATGGCAATCGTGGAAGTACACCAAAGACCGACCATTTTAATGAATGTATGGAGTTATAAGGATGGTTAGGTTAGGCTTAAGTTCCCACGATCCCGCCAGAGCCGGAGGGATCTACCCAGGGACAATCCACTAGTTAGTGTAGAAGTCCTTAGGTATGATTAAAAAGGAGAAAAGTGGATAAGGGAAAAGTGCCGACTGAGATGGAGCTAGTACTGGAACAAACCCAACAAGGTGCTAGTTATGAAGTCTCGGTAAGCACTGAAGGGGTTGAAGAATGAAAAAGAAATGTAAAGATGAAGGGTGAAAAGAAAGAAGCCCTCCTTACAACTTAGGCAGAAACCAGGTCAATACATATGCTGTCAGAATCACTTAGTTGATTGCTGGCATTGAAGAAAAAGTATCATGGACCTAGTTATACGCTGCACAACCCTCCTTAGCTACTCAAGGTCCCTCAAAGGACTCTTGTTTCAATTGTCACGGAGATCAATTCATTTCTATCGTCTCTCTCACTCCGAGTTAGATGATATTGAAAAGGTGGCAGTTCTCTCCAGCCTCCGCTCACTAAATCAAAACGCACTATTGAGTCTAGAGCCACGAGATGCATAATAAGATCTCATAGGGACACAAATTATTTCTACACTGGTTGTTCAACATTAAGGACACCAGTTGTAAACTTATGAGTCCTACGCAGATCTTAGCAATCTGCCAGAACATTTATGAGGGAATTTACTAATGTAATTCTCAATGATTGAATGGAAATTCCTGCCAGGGTCAACATCAAGCAGCCCTGAAAGCAGGTCACTTCGGTAATTCTTTATGGATTACGCTTAGTGGTCGCGGCAGTCTCAAACGGTCTACAGTCGTGGAGTGATTTCCAGCGACTCACCTAATCGCTGATGTGCTACGGTTCGATCTTAAAAAGCCCTCTGTGGGTTTTCGATTAGGAACGGTCTTGGTAAGGATTAGAGAGAGTTTTCACACTATGCTGTTAACAATCTCGAAGTCCGAACCTGAAATTACCAGACATTTTATTGCTAACTGTCGTATGCAGGAACTTCTGGCGGTTGTAGCTGTGGAATGCTGTAGCTGGTTGCTGTTGTAGCTGGTTGCAGAAAAGATGCCAATCCTCTACCACATGTTCACACTACATCATCATTGTAATTCAACAAAGTCATGATCAACCAAAAGGACCTTCAACACGGCTTCTGCAAACTCTGATGCTAAAGATCATGACACCAAATAGTGTGAGCATGTCGGCTCAAAGATTTACACATCACGTGGAGACATACTACTGAAAGATGGCTTGAATATACATGTTGGATGATAAATTCGAAGAATACTCAAAGATCATCCAAGATAGAAGAACAGTCATCAAAAGATCACTGCTGAAGGCACAAAGATTGATGATATTGAAGAATCAAATTCAACGAGCTATGAAGTCAAGAGCCAAGGATGAAGTGCAAGAATTCAGAACATTACTTCCGGGGTGACCTCCCTTAGGGGGAGATTGTTAGGAATATGAATATTCAGTTGAAGACTCGGTCACCCCGAGTACTTATTAGTACATCATAGCTCGTAGGATTATCAGTAATATTATTAGTAGTTTAGTTATTATTAATATTGTGGAGTGGGTCGGGTCTTTACCCACTGTCAGCTCGCTCCACAGCCCACTAGGGGCACATTATGTAAGGACTATAAATACTCCCTTCCCACCCATGGGAAGGGTTGGACCTCATTCTCATATTAATCTAATACACATAACTTTCTTTCTCTAAGGTTCCAACTCTCCTACCTCTCTCTAGAATCCTTCTATTCGATCCATATTATACGCCCAAATCGTGTGTTCTTTGATTGTGAATATCCTACAATATAAAACCCTAAAATCTCCCAAAGTCGGCCGCTACTTCTTGTTCTTTTGTTCTTCCGGTTCGAAATCAAAACACAAGCAAAGGAGTATTTTGATCGTGTATTGGAGGTTTTGGTCGTGGGTTTGTTTCTAGTTCGAAGGTGGTAGGAAGCCGTGTGGTGTTGTGGCTCTTGAGCTTTGTTCTTCGATTTGATCTTCAAGGGCAACGATGCATTATTTTGTTTTGTTTCTTTCATTTTGATTCCTCTCTAACGTTTACCATGTCACATGAAAACTAATATGGATCGGCTAAATATTATACACATATACGTATAAAATGGTCTCATGAAATCATAAGAATTGTCACATGAAATAACGGATTTAGGGTTAGGGTTTTGGATGGAATTTTGTGGGTGATCTTGTGGGATTTTGAGAACATGTTAAGAGATGTCTAAAATACAGGTCGTATGATTAATGAGGGTCTTGTATGCGTTTGGGTGCGTAAACATGTGTTATAGTGTCTAAAAAGAAATTCTGGATTTGAGATAGCATGTATACCTGGAATTGTGAGCGAGTTATGTCATGATATAAAATGGTTTGATTCGGTTCTTTTTCATGAAAACATAGTTTTATGTCTTAGTTAAGTTCTCCAATTAATTTGGAGTAATTTCGAGTTGATTTGGTCGTGTTTTTTATTTTGTGTGATTAAGTGTTGAAGCTGAATTCGAGAGTCTAAAAATCAGTCTACTTTGCCGATTTTTAATTTACAAACTATGAGGAGTTGAGTCATGAAACTCTCCAATATGTAGCTTCTATATGTTTATTAATGTCATGAGTTTTGGGGGATTTTTCCTGGACGTATTGGTGGGTCGTCCAAGTGGATACTTTCTGGGTACAACAACAGGTAGTTTTTCTGGGCAGTCTGAGTTTGAGTATTTTTGGTACGGGGTTAAACTAACTAATAATTTTTTTGAAAATTCATGTGGGTTCTAAATACATTGAAGTATCGGTGTAAATTTTTGTGGATTTTATTTTAGAGTTCTGATGTGGTATAAAAATTCGTAAAGTGGTGACCTGTTTATGGGTAAAAGCTGTTAATACAACAAAAAGGCTAAACAAGTATATAACTTAATCAAAAAGGGTAGAATTGATCATAAGCTATAATCCTTACATTAATTTGATATTCAAGAAGTAACTATGATACTATATACGGAAACCTGCTAATTATGGAAACTTACTAATTCGGGAAACCTGCTAAAAATAGAAAGTTACTTAAAATGGTTAACCTACTTAAAGAGGAAACTTACTATTTTTGGAAAGTTACTATTTTTTGAAAGCTGCTATAAAAGGAAAGTTACTAAAAATGGAAAGCTGACTAAAATGAGTAATCTGATTTAAAATAAGTTATTAATAAGACGATCATGAATTCGTGTAGATCCGCTGAAGAAGGAGTTGCTTCCAATCTTTATGTTTTCTGTTATGTTTGCACTTGCGGTATAAGGTACAGATATTTTGACCTTATCTCTTAAGGTTTCTCATGATTCGTTCACCACAGTTTGATATTAGTTTTGATTATGATACCGTTGATCTGAGCCTTCTTATTATGGCTTTCTTATATGATCTATGCCTTTGCTATGTTCCCTTAGATTTGTGAACCGTGATTATGAACCTTTGCCTTGAACCTTTGATATGAACCTTTGACATTTGGACTTTGATTATGACTCTTTGATGACTTAGACATTTGACTTTGATATGATATGGCATTTGAACCCTTCAGTTTGATACCCGAGCCAAATTTGTTTCCTAGCCATGAAGGTAACATGGCCGTGTCATTGATGCACCAATGGCATGACTCTAGTGTGGTTGAGTGATGTTCCACACCGTCCCATTTTGATTATGATATGCGCACTTTATATTTGTTATGGCCAATATGATTTGTTCGAGGGCGTATGGATGCATCCTATGTTCGATTTGTATTTGATGGATATGACATGATATGATATTATATGATATGTTCGGTGACTGATGCATGGGTGCAATCCACGTCTTTCACATGTTCGGGAGCTAGCTACTCCATGGTTACTATGATATTTGATATGATTTGTTTGGGCTCGTGGTTTGATTACTGGTTTTCCCTTACACTTTGATATTCATTCTTTTATGCCTTATGTTTTTCCCAATGCGCCATACTTTATATGTCCGTTCCTTACCTTTTGGTTTCATTTGTATATATCTGTTCACTGGGCTTTTTAAGCTCAGCCGCATTTCTTTTCCTGCGGCAGGTTTTAGTAAGAAGCTGGGTTATGAGTGGAGAGTACTTTTGGACTTAGAAGACTACACTTTGATAGCTATTCTGGATTAGATATGACTAGAAGTGTTTACATTCTCAGACTTAGTATTTTATTATTGTTCTCATCTGTAACCTTGTATTTCATATTTTTCTTTGTAACCTTTGAAATTCATTTGTATTATTTAATTCATATGCTTGTGTTTGCTTTGATATGTCACCATAACGTAATACTTCTACCCTTATCGGGTTGGGGTGTTACAACGTATGTTATCGATACCACTCGTGAATTTTGGAAATAATGTTTATCGTCGAAAAATATATTTTTGACGTCTCGTTAAGTTATAAAACACTTTTCGTATAAATACGTTGTAACGATACCCCACGATCGTCATTTGGTGATCTATCGATAAATATAGTGTTCTCGTCGTAAAATAGCATTTTCACAACTTATAAAAATGACTAAATGGCCTCGCAAAACTAGCCATAAATTAGTGTACGTTGAGTGTTAGGAAATAAGCTCGGCGTTTTTAGAAACCTTGCATCAATATCTTGAAGTCGTATCATTGGTATTTTGTCCATACGCGTCTCGATCAATGAGAAAAACGGCTCTCAACATGGTGTCTTGCAAAAACTGTTTTTAACTTAGAAATATTTTTCTAATAAAAGCTGTTAAAATGTTTAGTGAATCGTCGGGTTTCAAACGCGTGTATCTTGGTCGTCATAGGCTCGTTTTCTACGTTCTTTATATCCACGGCTTCGTATTAATGTGAACTAATATATTTTCAGTAGGTCGGCTCTTCTAGATCACGTCCAATGCCTCGTTTTACCCGTTGAAATTCGTGGGACAGCACGCAAAATTTCAGAAAAATAGTTTTCGTCGTCAAACTTAGAATTAGCGTATCTTTCTCGTCGTAAGCTCATTTTTGCTCATTCCGACGGCCACGGTTTCTTTTTTGAAAGTATTTTCTAAATATTTAGGCCAAAATAGTCCATGACCTACCGAGTTTTCCAGATTTTACAAAAATGGACAGCACCTCATTTATACTTTGCTAAAACCAAATTTTCTAGTTCAAGACTTGTTCAAAACACTTCCAATCAACACCACAACTAGTCTAAGCCTACCATACACCTTCTTAGGGTGTCATGGGTTCCTAGTCTTCACCAAAAATGGTGGATCTCATGGGATTGCTAATAAAATTCATTAAACTCCTTTTAGTGACAAGATTATTTAAGTGGTATCTAACATATATATATATTTCTCCCTCATTCAGTAATATAAATAAATACCACTCCTTCACTCCTTATCTCTTTCATTATCTATTTCTCCCTCATTCACCACCCATCACCACCACCTGGCCACCAAAAATTCCAGCCAGCCAGCCACCAAAAATTCCGGCCAGCCAAATAAATATTCAAAATCACCTTCAAAACTTCCAAATAAATATTCAAAACTCTAAATAATATGTGTAGATCTATAAAAAAAAATCGTATAATATATAGATCTATCATGTGGTGAATAGATCTAGAGTTTTGAATAGATCTATTTAGAGTTTTGAATATTTATTTAGAGTTTTGAATAGATCTATCAGTGATTTATATTTAATTATGTATCATTCATCTTCATCCCTTTACAAAAACAAAGGATACAAGCAGCTGATGATTGTGAATCGGTAAGGTTTTAATCGGATTTTAATCAGATTTGATGATTGTGAATCGACAAGCAGCTGAGATTGTTATTGTTGTTTTACTTTTTGTTTGTTATTATTATTGAGGTGTTTTAGATCTCAAAGATCTTCATTTTAGATGAAATCAGTGGGAAAAAACAATGTTTTCCTAGTTGTTCATCGAAATAAGCTAGCGACATGATCAAAATAAAGCTGAGATTGTTTTACTTTTTGTTTGTTAGCTGAGATTTGATGATTGTGAATCGACAAGCAGCTGAGATTGTTTTTGTTGTTTTACTTTTTGTTTGTTTTTGTTGTTTTACTTTATGTTTTTGTTTGTTTGTTTTTGTTGTTTTACTTTTTGTTTGTTTTACTTTTTGTTTGTGAATCGACAAGCAGCTGATTGATTGTGAATCGACAAGCAACTGTGAGGTTGGTATACTTTTTGTTTGTTATCACATATTGTTGGAGTGAAAGAATTAGAGAAGCAAGAATGAGTCACATTCGCACATTTAAAAGAGAGTATTTTGGTCATGTGCGAATGTGCGAATGTTTGTTAATGAGCTTTTTCTGTGATAGATTATGCAATCTTTTTATTCGCACATTTGCACATTTGCACATTCGCACATGACCTTTTTGAGAATGTGCGAATGTGCAAATGTGCGAATGTGCACATTTGCACTTTGTGACCGGATCTGGTGCAATCTTTCTTTAACTTAACTTAAGCTTATGAAAAGTTGAAAATTTAATAACAAGAATAATAATTACTGGATGACTGGATTTGGTGCAATCTTTCTTTAATTTAACAAGATCTGGTGCAATCTTTCTTTAACTTAACAAGAATAATAATTAACAAGAAAAATAAATATAGCTTTCACAGATCTGGCCGGAATTTTTGGTGGCTGGCTGGCCGGAATTTTTGGTGGCCAGGTGGTGGTGATGGGTGGTGAATGAGGGAGAAACAAATAATGAAAGAGATAAGGAGTGAAGGAGTGGTATTTATTTATATTACTGAGATGGGTATATTAGTCATTTAACCATAAACTCAAAGTCAAACTCCCACCTACCCCACCTACCCAATGTACTTTAATATTAAAATATTGGACACGTGTCAATTTTTTGTGAATTCGTACGTTCGCACATTCGCACATGACTCTTTTGAGAAAAGACATTATTTTCATACCACTTTTTGAAAAAAGTTTTTTTCACATACCATTTTCGTAATTAACCCCTTTCTTTGCCCCATTTACCTATACTCACTTAAAAATGTACATATCATATTTGAACACACACATAAGATACTCAAACACACACACAAGTTTTATTTATATCCATGGTCTCTATTTTTTGGTGCTTCACGCGTGAACAAACATCTTATGTAATAACACGCTTGATCTTCAACCATCACTACATCTAGTCTTGCAACTAGTCTATTGTCATAAAAACATTTAAAATGCGAGCTTTATCGGCTTTTCCAAATCTCAATAAGCTCATAAGCCCATAAAATAAGCTTATCCAAACACCCGTTTAATCCCAATACTTCCACACTTTGAATACATACCAATCAAAGCAGAACCAAGCATCGGATCAATCTTTATCTCAAGTGCCCCAAAGCCCAGAAACCGCAAGCAACACACTAATCAAACTAACATAATTCGGTGTCATAACATTACCAACTTTCTTACCATCAAACAACAAATTAGCATCATTAACCTCACCACACATAACATACATCCTCACCACGAAACAATGCACCCCAACGTATACTTATTGGGCCTAACACACTCCACCATTTTGCAAAACATATTAAATGATTGCAATGCTCTTATAATAGTGTTCCATGAGAAGACATTTGGTTGAGGCATTTCATCAAACACTTTGCCGGCATGTCCAATATCGCCAAGTGGTAGATCAGAGAGGGTGTATAAGCGGAGAAGGTCATTTGAAGCAAGTGGGTCGTTTATAAGTCCGGTTTTGATGAGTTCATGGTTAAGGGTTCAAGTAGAGCTGCGTTTTCTTTTTTATTAAACCCTCCGTCTTCAGTTTGACTTTTTGTATTCTTTCTTCTTTAACTTTGACCTTAATTTTTTTTGTTTGTGTTATATAATATTTAATGCAAAATATATGAATGGATTGTGTTTTAAATATATTTTCATTGTTATAATTTTCATCAAATATTATATAATACAAACAAAAATATTAAAGGTCAAAGTTGAAAAAAAAATACTACAAAAAGTCAAACTGGACAATTAATATGGAACTATGGTAGTATTTGATTTTAATAAGGTTCAAAAGAGTGGGTGGAAAAACTTTGGTAATAGAAAGAAGGGAAAGGAGGAGGTTCAACAGGGTTAGGAGGGATTCAAATGGTGTGGTTCAATAACTTTAAAAGCCGTCAAGATTCCAAAATGTAAGTATAAATGGCAGGGGTTTATGTTTATGTTTTTAAATGTAGAATGAAGAGGGTCGAACTTTTTAGATCTCGAAGGGTTGAAAAAAAAAAAAAAAAAAACGTGTGAAGCGGATGGAGCGGTGAGTAGAAAGAATTAAGATGACATGTGGTCGTGATATGTAATGGGTGGAGCGGTGTTTTTAAATGTAGAACAATTTCATAACCCTCAAAAAAAGAGAAACAACTTTTATTTCTTTGATTGTGTCGTGTGTGATGTTGTGTATATCGTGAGTATTTTAATAATATATTATAAAATAGTGTTTTGGTACGAGAGAAAATGTGCATAGCGTATAAGATAAAATTGATGTAGCAAGAGAAAACAATTTTGAGTTTTTGACACATATAATTTTTTTTTAGCCAGGACGTGGAATGTAGAGATATGCTTGTTACAGTAATGGGGCATTTTTTTTATTCATTGAAATATAGATCATACTAGTTTGGTGCTACTATTGATTTTCTATGAAAAAATATTGAACTTGTTTGGAAGAGTTATATCTTTACTAAAAGCAAGCATTTCATTTCATTTTTTAACTGGACACATCCAACATGAACTTGACATTCGTCTTTTTGATAATATTGGGTTGTGCGTATGTACATCCTTGAAAGTACATAGTTTAATTTAATATATCTGTATTTATGCATCAATGACTTGTGAAATTACTAATCACTGTTATTTTTCTTATAGTTCTTATGATGCTTGGCCAAAGTAGATATGCAGTCTTCCGCGTTCATCAACTTTGTTATAAGGAAAAGTTGTTATCCCCAATGGGAAAATTGGTTGGCAAAAGTGACTTTTGACCAACTTTGGACACAATTATTTATATGTATGTTTCATATATATAAGTAATAGTTTGTAGGTTTGCGTTCTCCTCGAAGAGAGCTTCGCAATAAGCCTTTATGTGTCCAAAATAGAGTTGATGTGAATGAGATATCGGGTCTCAAAGTTAGTCATTCGGTACCATGACTAAAAAGGAAAAATAGTTTATTTTCAATCCCACATCGGTGGGATGGGTAAACTTGAAGGGAGTCTATTGTGTATAAATAGAGGCCCTAATTCCACAAGTTTTTCACACATCAAATCAATAAGTATTATTGATTTCCAACATAAGGAATACGCATCTCTTAAGATGAAATTCCTGGCAGTTTAGTTAAGTCCGACAGTACAACTTACTGTTTTGGCTGTTGTACCCTATGAAACAGACGGCGAATCTATTTTAAGGGAAGCGTGTCAAACACGTGCCTCGGCTTTGTAGTGCTTCGTTGCTGATCTCCGTTGGTGATCTAGTAAGTCTTTTTATTAGTTTATTGTTTTATTTAATTATCGTTTATTTGCTTACATTCTGTTTGTATTTAATTTTCTGTTAGTTATATACTGTTAATTTTATTTATTTTAAGTTAGATTTTATTAATAAAGTGTAACCGTTTCCCTACAATCTTAAAACATATTCTGTGTAACAGAATTAAAACACTTTTATTAAAATCGGATTAATTTAATTAACAGATTTTATACAAACTGTTTTTCTGCTGAAACCAAGATTGTGTTTTTTTGAAAATCAGTTTTATAACTAAACAGAATTTTAATTAACAGATTTATAAACGATTTTTAAAAAAGTTTATTGAATCAGTTTATATTGAAACCATGATGAGTTTCTTTTCAAACTGATTTCTTTTAGTTTGTTTATTACGTATTTTATTGTTTAAATCTGGATTTATTGAAACCAATTTTGTGTTTCTTTGAATCATGTTTGGTACAAGTTACATAAACCATGTCGAGTTTATTAGATACCATATTGTTTTAACAGTTTTTTTTAACTGTTTTTGTGTTTAAATATTCACAAGTTAACTGATGAGAACATAATTTGTGACCCTAGTGAATCTAGTGAATATAATTGGTGCGCTGATTACTAACATGGTTGCAAATCATGATGAAATGAGATTCATTGAAACCAAGTGGAGTTTCTTTGAAACAAATCTCATAAAATACAAGTTGCTATTTTATTAGATTACTAGAACCCAAGATGAGTCTGTTTGAAACAAAATCTGATAATATATAAGCTGTTATCATATTTTGGTGGATAAGTTTCTTTGACTTGTTTAGCTTATTTAAACCAGGTTGAGTTTAATTATAAACTAAATATAGTTATTGAAACTTTATGCATAAGAAAGTAGATCTATAGAAACCTTGTTGAGTTTCTTTGTGATGCGTGGTTTTGTAACCTTACAACAGGTTTTACCTCTCGAGGGATCTCAAGAGGCTTACAACCCCACCAGGCAGTGTACCTGACCGATGTAGTATAGTGTAGTGGTAAGTACGGGGGATTGATCGTTCTCCACAGGGAATAGTGTTCGTTAGGTGTGAAAGGCTACTCTAATTAGGTCTAAGGGTTGAGGAAGATTCTTTTTATGTTTTTATAGTTTTTATGAAAGCAAGTAAAATCTCGGGTTTGAAGGAGTGGGCGGAATTAGTTGCTAGTCAACTAACCCAAATTACTACGAATGCAATAAAATAAATAACTGAAAATAAAATGTGGTGAGAAACTTATGTGTAGAGAAATGTGTTTACTTAGATTTCCTTACTCCCTAACTATCTTTTACCGGTTAATTAGTGTGTATTAGTTGCGTGGATGACGGGTGTATTCCTTAATACCATTCGTGGGGTGGCGTACTTACTTCCCCAAACTCTACAAGCTCCTACTTCACTCCTATGTCGAGCCGGCTAGGAAGCTCCTAACATGGGATCACTAGAATTCGCTTGTGCATTAAATACAACCATAAAAACCTTTAGTACGCGTTTGGTTCATGTTTCTTAAGACGTTCAAGCAAGTTACCGAATAGGAAGTTAGCCAGTTTTCTTAAGCCTAACATAGATAAACAATCATCCAATACAACTAACAACACACTAACAACCAATAATCAATAGCTAGGTTTCATTAGATCTAAGCAAACACAAGATAAAATTAGCCTAACATGTTAAACAAAAGACAAGCATAAGATAGAATCAAACAACACATAGACATATTGAATGATTAATTGATAACTTATCTTTCAATGAAACATGGAAGATCTCAAGGCAAAAAGCCCTGAAAAAGTAGCTAAAATCGTCTTAGGGTTTTATCCCAAAATTCCACACACTAAGCTCTCCCTAATGACAAAAAATTAGAAAACTATATATAGATTTTTGGATCTGACGGCGTCACCTTATGGATTGTGACGCCGTCACCTCGCCGCTTTTAGGGTTTCCGGATGACCTTCTTGACGCCGTCCCTCTTTAGCTCTTCAAAAATCCATTCTGGCCTATCAAGGCTTGACGCCGTCGAACCTTGAACGTGACGCCGTCCCCTTATGATTTAAGCCGTGACGCCCTCGATCAAGTTAAAGCGTGACGCCGTCAGAATTCACATGCTATCTCACTGGCCCGTCATGAGTAAATTTCACATCCAACTTTTCTTGCCAAGGCATGACGCCGTCCCATGTTAATTGTGACGCCGTCAAGAGTAACTTTTAGCCGATTCTTGAGACTTTGCCGTTTTCTTCACTTTAATGCTCCAAAAACGTCCAAAATGCCTCCTTTTCCAGATTTCTCCTCAAAAGTACCTAAAATGACAAAAGGAACGATTTAGGGCAATATTTGATCAAATAAATACGATTTCGGGCTTAAATGACCCCTTAAAAGCGGTACACTTTTCGCCTCATCAAATACCCTTACACTTGAGATTTGCTTGTCCTCAAGCAAATGCGCTTTTATTCTAATCAAAATACAAGTTAGGGGTCATTTAATGCAAACATAAAAGTAATTACAACAAATATTCGTTCCACTTCTATCATAATAAGCACGGAGATTATAAACTAGCACCTCACAAGTAGTGTTTAGATACTCACATCTCTCAAGTGTCATCAAAATAAATCTCATAAATGAAAACGGAAAATATCTCTCACTACCTGTCATAGCAAATAGATTACCATAGGCTTGGGAAAGGATCGAAAACCTCCTCCACTAGGCGTAAGCACCTAAGATAAACTATCAAAGAGGGCTTTTAAATGGGTTATAACGTTAGGTGTAGGGAAAAGGAAAACACGGTTTTGTTGGATACGGGATATTTTACTGGTGGCTAGTTAAAGATCTTGGTCAATTACATGTACTATACAATGTTGCTAAGCTAAGACTAGACTCGATCTTATGCTAGAAACGAAATAACAAAATAACAAAAATATAAAACAAACATAAAATAAAACGGGATGGTAGTCCGTATGTTTTTTCTATTTTTCATTTTCTCATTTTTTTGTGTTTTTCTTGATTTTTTTTTTTTTTTTTTTTTTTTTTTTTTTTTTTTTTTTTTTTTGCATACACTTTTACCCTACCATCCAAAATAATACATCATAGGGGCGTTGCATTCCCCTTACACTTGAATTTTTACATAACTTTACAAATACTAATCTAATGACTCGAATTAAGATAATTGAAAAACTTGGAGTACTTTTAAAACATTTAGCACATATGGGGGTAATAAATGATGTTCTTCCCCATTACTCCATTACACTAGTACTTTACCCATGAGTCCCAATCGTCCCAAAACAATATGTACAAGGATATGACTCGACTTAGCAACCATGTAATCAATTAGATAATTAACTTGGGTTTAAAACAAATGTTGTCACAATAATGCACTAAAAATGAGTGCATACAAGGTAGGCTAAGGCGATTTGGGTGTACATTTTAGTGGGGTGTAACAAATTCTTCCTTTAAGTAAGATGCTTAAAGGTCGAAACGAAAAGATAGGCTCTGAGGGGTGTACTAGGGGTATCGTGTACTAAAAATGAGTACAACGCAAAGGGTGTGGGAGAATTACTTGACTAATGTAGCCAAAGTAATTATAACAAAAACACAGGTGTAAAACAATGGGTTAATCCTAATGCCTCTTATCATGTAGTAAATCTAACTACACGAATGTAGTCTCACTTGTGGCCTTGGAATGGTCCTAACGCAAGTTCTAGAATCTAAGTGCTACCGGTACACACATCATAGCATAAATGCTTTTCCTACCAATTCTAGGGGCGAACCTCACATATTTGGGGGTGGAAAATTTTTTAGTGGTACGGTTTTTGTGCTAGTCATATAACTCCTATCCGTGAGACGCTCATTAAGATCAAAGTTTCACTCCTATATGTTGTAAAAAACTTTAAATTTGGCACTAAAATTGCCCTAATCAAGTATTTCTCTCAGTTTTATTACACATCTACTATTAAACAAACAAAAATCAAGCGCAATTGTATTCTCTAAAATCGTACTTTTACCCTCCCCTTACACTTAAGATGAACATTGTCCCCAATGTTCAAATAACAAGATGTAAAAGAAAAAAGATAAAAGAATGAAATCAAATACTCCCCTGATTCGCTCGTTGGATAATGAAATTACACGGTTAAATCTTCCTCCAAAGAGAATGTTGAAGCTCCATGACTAATGCATCGCCACAAGCTTGATTCAAAACATTTCCTTGTCCAAAATAACCTGTTAAACCTGAGAAAACAAACACGAAAACCTGCATAACATCGGCGGGATAAAATCTATATATAAGGATATAATGCTTGTGGAATGATAATTTTGCAGATTCCTGGAGATTATAAGTTGTAGATTTAATAAAAACTTTTTATGAAAACAAAACTTTCAAAAATTTCTGGAAATTAAATCTGACGCCGTCAGGTTATAACCCTTGACGCCGTCAAAAATGACCTGACAAAAATTTTCATTTTAAGTTTCCGGAAAATTTCTGGAAAAAACCTTTACCTTACTTCCTGGAAATCCTGCAAAACATCATTATGACTCGATACAAGCATTTGACTCAAACAAATACGAATATGTATGCTGATTTATTATTATTACGATTCATGTTAATTTGTGTTCTAATAAACCGATTTAGATTTCCCTTACACTTATCTTTTGCAAAATACCTTTATATGTAGTTAAGACGAAGTTAAAAACAACATAAAGCATTTTCACAAATTACTTTTGAACATGAATCAATACTAATAAAAATTAAACATACATACGGAAACAAATAAAATCAAACAAACAAATAAATAAACACACAAAGCAAATAAAACAAATAAAGCTTGGGTTGCCTCCCAAGAAGCGCTTTTCTTTATTAACGAGTCTTGTAGCTAGACTCAAAGTAACGCTCATCTAGTGTCGCTTATGCTCACGTATCCGAGTGTGAGCCATCTAATTGTTGCCTCATCTTTCTTGTATTCATCATTTAGCTCCAAACATCCATGATAGTATCTCTTATTTTTCTCATGTGGATATTTGAGCCCCTTCCCCTTATCATTCTCACTTAACAAGTCGATAGGCATAATTCTATTGCAAGCTTCAATGGGGTAGTTCTTAAACCTAGGATGTGCTCGGGGCATTTGATAGACAAAATCTTCATCCCCATCCGAGAATGTAATTAACCCGTCCACAAGTTTTTCGTCAAGGTTGGTCAACCTTTTGAAGGGTTCTCCAAAAATGACTTGGGTTAATTTGTCATCGATAAATTCTCCTAAGTTCTCCATAACCATAAAATCCACCACATACACAAAACTTCCTACGAACACGTGTAGTGGCTTAATCCTAGCAACAATGTTATCTCCTTGATATTCAAGCTCATCTACCATGATTTTATTATAATTAGCGCGAGAGATAATGTTCATAGGCAAAGACGAGTTAAGATAAGCATAAAAATCATGATAACCAATTTTACACGGGAATTGCATGTTAAAGAGGCTATCCTTTTCGATCTTAGTCCTAGGGTCAACATACTTAAAGGGATCAATTTCCTCTTTTCCCCATTCCTCGTTAACTACTTCTCCATTACCGATATCCTCATCGGAGTCTGAGTAGTAAAATGGACTAACATAGTCATTCTCATGGTCAGACTCCTCCATCTCAGAATTGTTACCAAAGTGGTGGTCGGGTGAAAGGTTGTTGTTTGCTACTATGGGGGCGGGAACGGGTAGTTGAAAATTTGCACGGCGAAAAACACGAATAACAGGGATCAAATGACCAATGTTACTCATGAGGTAAGTGGAAGGTATCACAAACAAAAGTACAAAGAAATAAGATAGACTAAAGAAAACCTAGAAAAATAAAATAAAAATCTCACTAGAAAGGAATCTAGTGAGTAGACCTAATAGAAATAAAAATTCAACCTAAACAATAACTATTCCCCGGGCTGCGGCGCCAAAAACTTGATGCGTGGTTTTGTAACCTTACAACAGGTTTTACCTCTCGAGGGATCTCAAGAGGCTTACAACCCCACCAGGCAGTGTACCTGACCGATGTAGTATAGTGTAGTGGTAAGTACGGGGGATTGATCGTTCTCCACAGGGAATAGTGTTCGTTAGGTGTGAAAGGCTACTCTAATTAGGTCTAAGGGTTGAGGAAGATTCTTTTTATGTTTTTATAGTTTTTATGAAAGCAAGTAAAATCTCGGGTTTGAAGGAGTGGGCGGAATTAGTTGCTAGTCAACTAACCCAAATTACTACGAATGCAATAAAATAAATAACTGAAAATAAAATGTGGTGAGAAACTTATGTGTAGAGAAATGTGTTTACTTAGATTTCCTTACTCCCTAACTATCTTTTACCGGTTAATTAGTGTGTATTAGTTGCGTGGATGACGGGTGTATTCCTTAATACCATTCGTGGGGTGGCGTACTTACTTCCCCAAACTCTACAAGCTCCTACTTCACTCCTATGTCGAGCCGGCTAGGAAGCTCCTAACATGGGATCACTAGAATTCGCTTGTGCATTAAATACAACCATAAAAACCTTTAGTACGCGTTTGGTTCATGTTTCTTAAGACGTTCAAGCAAGTTACCGAATAGGAAGTTAGCCAGTTTTCTTAAGCCTAACATAGATAAACAATCATCCAATACAACTAACAACACACTAACAACCAATAATCAATAGCTAGGTTTCATTAGATCTAAGCAAACACAAGATAAAATTAGCCTAACATGTTAAACAAAAGACAAGCATAAGATAGAATCAAACAACACATAGACATATTGAATGATTAATTGATAACTTATCTTTCAATGAAACATGGAAGATCTCAAGGCAAAAAGCCCTGAAAAAGTAGCTAAAATCGTCTTAGGGTTTTATCCCAAAATTCCACACACTAAGCTCTCCCTAATGACAAAAAATTAGAAAACTATATATAGATTTTTGGATCTGACGGCGTCACCTTATGGATTGTGACGCCGTCACCTCGCCGCTTTTAGGGTTTCCGGATGACCTTCTTGACGCCGTCCCTCTTTAGCTCTTCAAAAATCCATTCTGGCCTATCAAGGCTTGACGCCGTCGAACCTTGAACGTGACGCCGTCCCCTTATGATTTAAGCCGTGACGCCCTCGATCAAGTTAAAGCGTGACGCCGTCAGAATTCACATGCTATCTCACTGGCCCGTCATGAGTAAATTTCACATCCAACTTTTCTTGCCAAGGCATGACGCCGTCCCATGTTAATTGTGACGCCGTCAAGAGTAACTTTTAGCCGATTCTTGAGACTTTGCCGTTTTCTTCACTTTAATGCTCCAAAAACGTCCAAAATGCCTCCTTTTCCAGATTTCTCCTCAAAAGTACCTAAAATGACAAAAGGAACGATTTAGGGCAATATTTGATCAAATAAATACGATTTCGGGCTTAAATGACCCCTTAAAAGCGGTACACTTTTCGCCTCATCAAATACCCTTACACTTGAGATTTGCTTGTCCTCAAGCAAATGCGCTTTTATTCTAATCAAAATACAAGTTAGGGGTCATTTAATGCAAACATAAAAGTAATTACAACAAATATTCGTTCCACTTCTATCATAATAAGCACGGAGATTATAAACTAGCACCTCACAAGTAGTGTTTAGATACTCACATCTCTCAAGTGTCATCAAAATAAATCTCATAAATGAAAACGGAAAATATCTCTCACTACCTGTCATAGCAAATAGATTACCATAGGCTTGGGAAAGGATCGAAAACCTCCTCCACTAGGCGTAAGCACCTAAGATAAACTATCAAAGAGGGCTTTTAAATGGGTTATAACGTTAGGTGTAGGGAAAAGGAAAACACGGTTTTGTTGGATACGGGATATTTTACTGGTGGCTAGTTAAAGATCTTGGTCAATTACATGTACTATACAATGTTGCTAAGCTAAGACTAGACTCGATCTTATGCTAGAAACGAAATAACAAAATAACAAAAATATAAAACAAACATAAAATAAAACGGGATGGTAGTCCGTATGTTTTTTCTATTTTTCATTTTCTCATTTTTTTGTGTTTTTTCTTGATTTTTTTTTTTTTTTTTTTTTTTTTTTTTTTTTTTTTTTTTTTTGCATACACTTTTACCCTACCATCCAAAATAATACATCATAGGGGCGTTGCATTCCCCTTACACTTGAATTTTTACATAACTTTACAAATACTAATCTAATGACTCGAATTAAGATAATTGAAAAACTTGGAGTACTTTTAAAACATTTAGCACATATGGGGGTAATAAATGATGTTCTTCCCCATTACTCCATTACACTAGTACTTTACCCATGAGTCCCAATCGTCCCAAAACAATATGTACAAGGATATGACTCGACTTAGCAACCATGTAATCAATTAGATAATTAACTTGGGTTTAAAACAAATGTTGTCACAATAATGCACTAAAATGAGTGCATACAAGGTAGGCTAAGGCGATTTGGGTGTACATTTTAGTGGGGTGTAACAAATTCTTCCTTTAAGTAAGATGCTTAAAGGTCGAAACGAAAAGATAGGCTCTGAGGGGTGTACTAGGGGTATCGTGTACTAAAAATGAGTACAACGCAAAGGGTGTGGGAGAATTACTTGACTAATGTAGCCAAAGTAATTATAACAAAAACACAGGTGTAAAACAATGGGTTAATCCTAATGCCTCTTATCATGTAGTAAATCTAACTACACGAATGTAGTCTCACTTGTGGCCTTGGAATGGTCCTAACGCAAGTTCTAGAATCTAAGTGCTACCGGTACACACATCATAGCATAAATGCTTTTCCTACCAATTCTAGGGGCGAACCTCACATATTTGGGGGTGGAAAATTTTTTAGTGGTACGGTTTTTGTGCTAGTCATATAACTCCTATCCGTGAGACGCTCATTAAGATCAAAGTTTCACTCCTATATGTTGTAAAAAACTTTAAATTTGGCACTAAAATTGCCCTAATCAAGTATTTCTCTCAGTTTTATTACACATCTACTATTAAACAAACAAAAATCAAGCGCAATTGTATTCTCTAAAATCGTACTTTTACCCTCCCCTTACACTTAAGATGAACATTGTCCCCAATGTTCAAATAACAAGATGTAAAAGAAAAAAGATAAAAGAATGAAATCAAATACTCCCCTGATTCGCTCGTTGGATAATGAAATTACACGGTTAAATCTTCCTCCAAAGAGAATGTTGAAGCTCCATGACTAATGCATCGCCACAAGCTTGATTCAAAACATTTCCTTGTCCAAAATAACCTGTTAAACCTGAGAAAACAAACACGAAAACCTGCATAACATCGGCGGGATAAAATCTATATATAAGGATATAATGCTTGTGGAATGATAATTTTGCAGATTCCTGGAGATTATAAGTTGTAGATTTAATAAAAACTTTTTATGAAAACAAAACTTTCAAAAATTTCTGGAAATTAAATCTGACGCCGTCAGGTTATAACCCTTGACGCCGTCAAAAATGACCTGACAAAAATTTTCATTTTAAGTTTCCGGAAAATTTCTGGAAAAACCTTTACCTTACTTCCTGGAAATCCTGCAAAACATCATTATGACTCGATACAAGCATTTGACTCAAACAAATACGAATATGTATGCTGATTTATTATTATTACGATTCATGTTAATTTGTGTTCTAATAAACCGATTTAGATTTCCCTTACACTTATCTTTTGCAAAATACCTTTATATGTAGTTAAGACGAAGTTAAAAACAACATAAAGCATTTTCACAAATTACTTTTGAACATGAATCAATACTAATAAAAATTAAACATACATACGGAAACAAATAAAATCAAACAAACAAATAAATAAACACACAAAGCAAATAAAACAAATAAAGCTTGGGTTGCCTCCCAAGAAGCGCTTTTCTTTATTAACGAGTCTTGTAGCTAGACTCAAAGTAACGCTCATCTAGTGTCGCTTATGCTCACGTATCCGAGTGTGAGCCATCTAATTGTTGCCTCATCTTTCTTGTATTCATCATTTAGCTCCAAACATCCATGATAGTATCTCTTATTTTTCTCATGTGGATATTTGAGCCCCTTCCCCTTATCATTCTCACTTAACAAGTCGATAGGCATAATTCTATTGCAAGCTTCAATGGGGTAGTTCTTAAACCTAGGATGTGCTCGGGGCATTTGATAGACAAAATCTTCATCCCCATCCGAGAATGTAATTAACCCGTCCACAAGTTTTTCGTCAAGGTTGGTCAACCTTTTGAAGGGTTCTCCAAAAATGACTTGGGTTAATTTGTCATCGATAAATTCTCCTAAGTTCTCCATAACCATAAAATCCACCACATACACAAAACTTCCTACGAACACGTGTAGTGGCTTAATCCTAGCAACAATGTTATCTCTTTGATATTCAAGCTCATCTACCATGATTTTATTATAATTAGCGCGAGAGATAATGTTCATAGGCAAAGACGAGTTAAGATAAGCATAAAAATCATGATAACCAATTTTACACGGGAATTGCATGTTAAAGAGGCTATCCTTTTCGATCTTAGTCCTAGGGTCAACATACTTAAAGGGATCAATTTCCTCTTTTCCCCATTCCTCGTTAACTACTTCTCCATTACCGATATCCTCATCGGAGTCTGAGTAGTAAAATGGACTAACATAGTCATTCTCATGGTCAGACTCCTCCATCTCAGAATTGTTACCAAAGTGGTGGTCGGGTGAAAGGTTGTTGTTTGCTACTATGGGGGCGGGAACGGGTAGTTGAAAATTTGCACGGCGAAAAAACACGAATAACAGGGATCAAATGACCAATGTTACTCATGAGGTAAGTGGAAGGTATCACAAACAAAAGTACAAAGAAATAAGATAGACTAAAGAAAACCTAGAAAAATAAAATAAAAATCTCACTAGAAAGGAATCTAGTGAGTAGACCTAATAGAAATAAAAATTCAACCTAAACAATAACTATTCCCCGGGCTGCGGCGCCAAAAACTTGATGCGTGGTTTTGTAACCTTACAACAGGTTTTACCTCTCGAGGGATCTCAAGAGGCTTACAACCCCACCAGGAAGTGTACCTGACCGATGTAGTATAGTGTAGTGGTAAGTACGGGGGATTGATCGTTCTCCACAGGGAATAGTGTTCGTTAGGTGTGAAAGGCTACTCTAATTAGGTCTAAGGGTTGAGGAAGATTCTTTTTATGTTTTTATAGTTTTTATGAAAGCAAGTAAAATCTCGGGTTTGAAGGAGTGGGCGGAATTAGTTGCTAGTCAACTAACCCAAATTACTACGAATGCAATAAAATAAATAACTGAAAATAAAATGTGGTGAGAAACTTATGTGTAGAGAAATGTGTTTACTTAGATTTCCTTACTCCCTAACTATCTTTTACCGGTTAATTAGTGTGTATTAGTTGCGTGGATGACGGGTGTATTCCTTAATACCATTCGTGGGGTGGCGTACTTACTTCCCCAAACTCTACAAGCTCCTACTTCACTCCTATGTCGAGCCGGCTAGGAAGCTCCTAACATGGGATCACTAGAATTCGCTTGTGCATTAAATACAACCATAAAAACCTTTAGTACGCGTTTGGTTCATGTTTCTTAAGACGTTCAAGCAAGTTACCGAATAGGAAGTTAGCCAGTTTTCTTAAGCCTAACATAGATAAACAATCATCCAATACAACTAACAACACACTAACAACCAATAATCAATAGCTAGGTTTCATTAGATCTAAGCAAACACAAGATAAAATTAGCCTAACATGTTAAACAAAAGACAAGCATAAGATAGAATCAAACAACACATAGACATATTGAATGATTAATTGATAACTTATCTTTCAATGAAACATGGAAGATCTCAAGGCAAAAAGCCCTGAAAAAGTAGCTAAAATCGTCTTAGGGTTTTATCCCAAAATTCCACACACTAAGCTCTCCCTAATGACAAAAAATTAGAAAACTATATATAGATTTTTGGATCTGACGGCGTCACCTTATGGATTGTGACGCCGTCACCTCGCCGCTTTTAGGGTTTCCGGATGACCTTCTTGACGCCGTCCCTCTTTAGCTCTTCAAAAATCCATTCTGGCCTATCAAGGCTTGACGCCGTCGAACCTTGAACGTGACGCCGTCCCCTTATGATTTAAGCCGTGACGCCCTCGATCAAGTTAAAGCGTGACGCCGTCAGAATTCACATGCTATCTCACTGGCCCGTCATGAGTAAATTTCACATCCAACTTTTCTTGCCAAGGCATGACGCCGTCCCATGTTAATTGTGACGCCGTCAAGAGTAACTTTTAGCCGATTCTTGAGACTTTGCCGTTTTCTTCACTTTAATGCTCCAAAAAGTCCAAAATGCCTCCTTTTCCAGATTTCTCCTCAAAAGTACCTAAAATGACAAAAGGAACGATTTAGGGCAATATTTGATCAAATAAATACGATTTCGGGCTTAAATGACCCCTTAAAAGCGGTACACTTTTCGCCTCATCAATAGAAACCTTGTTGAGTTTCTTTGGAAGAGTAAATCTATTTTGAAACCTTGTCGAGTTTCATTGTAGAATTAGACCATGTGTTACAGATCTATTAAAATATTCTTAAAGAAGATTGACAAAATCATATTACAAATTTGTTTTTGTTTAAAACATTATGTAATATGCCATATTGTTTAATTGTTTTAATAGAAAGACTTCTTTAAAAGCGGTTTTGTATAATGGATCTTACAAAACAGTAGTGTTTTAAACAAAATTCGATGTAATCATTTTGTTAAGAAACACTTTGTGATATATCAAGTTGTTAATTATTCCAAATTTAGTTTTAGACTAATAACGGAATCTCGTATTAACAGAATGTTTGGAATGTCACGAGTGACATCTAAAGGATCTGCTCTCGAACTTGATGAAAGGGAGACCGATACTCGAGTTATGTGTACGGTAGATGCTTTAAAGCATTCAGATTTTATGTGCCATAACTATGGGTTAAATGGCCTGAATGACATGAAAATTGTTGCCAAGGCGGGATCCGACATGGTGGATTAACACTTGGGCATCATGCCATGAGTATGTTGATAAGAGTTTGGTTAACTCTTTCAAAACAGCAGAAAATGGAGAGATGCAATTTATGGGCAACTCTACAACTGCTAATAGCAAGGGAAAAAGAAATGTGATGTTGAAATTCAAATGTGGAAAAGAGCTTAAGTGAACCAGCATGTTGTATGTGCCAGAGATTCGTAGGAATCTTGTGTCTGGATGGTTGCTTAATAAATTTGGCTTTCTTTTATTTAATCAAATAAACTTAAGTTAACATTGAACAAAATTTTGGTCGGTACGGGTTATGCCCTTCATTAAATGTTTAAGCTGATTTCATTTTTTTTAATGGTTGTTTTAATAAAATGAGTATGAATTCAGCTTATTTGATTCTTTAAATGTATAGCATGGCCAACTCGGACATGTAAATTTTAACTCAATACGTTGTTTAATTAAATGAACGAACACGGATTATAAAAGTAAAACTTGTGTTGAAGCCAAATTGACAAGATTGTCTTTTCACTCGGTTGACCGGAAATTAACTGAACCCTTGATTCACGTGATTTTATGTGATTTGGAATCGTTACCTACTAAGGTAGTAATTAGCGGGTACTTCATCGTAATTGTTGATGGTAGTACAAAATATTGCTATTTATACTTACTTGAGAGTAAGGATATAGACAAGATTGATCTATACAAATAAGTTGAGAATCAACTTATTATCGAAAACAAGGCGGTTCGAAGTGATAACGGAGGTGAATATGTGTCTCCATTTCCAAATGTATGTGATAAACATTGGAATAAGACACAAATTTATTGCTCCTTATACGCCTCAACAGAATTGTTGGATGAAAAGAATCGTGCCTTAAAAGATATGGTTATGCCATGTTATTAAAGTCTTGGTTTAAACCATGGCATGTGGGGGAAAGCGATTCTATCGGCTACTTATCTTTTAGATAAGATCCCTTGTAAGGAAAAGAAGATAGTTCTATGAACTATGGATGGGATGATAACCATCCTATAAGTACTTACGAATGTGGGGGGTGTCTATCTGTCCCGACACCCAAGGTTCAAAATATTGGACCTAAAACTGTGGATTGCATATTTTTGTGATATGCTCATTACAGTAGTGCTTATCATTTATTTGTATATGATTCAGAAAATCTGAATATATACAAAGATACGATAATGGAATCAAGGAAAACTTTCATTGTTTGAAACTATGTTTCCTTATTTATCTGAGAAAAATGGATGTTCATCTAGACTAGACGATACAGTTGTCCATGATGAGAGGCAACTAAATGATGATGTCCTTCATGATGAGAGACATTAAGATGATAATGTTGTTCATGATAAGTGACAACACGGGATTGATTATGATCTCCATGATGTGAGACAAGATCAACCCAGAAGAATAGGTTGAACCTAGAAGAAGCAAACAGGCAAGAACCGGAAAATTGTTCGGACCTGATTTTGTTTCTTTTATGGTAGAAAATGAACCTACTTCTTACAAAGAGGGGCTCAATGGAAAAAAGCCATCAAATGTGAAATAGATTCTATTTTACAAAAATGATACATTATAGCTCGTGGATTTACCTCCTGGTGGTAAACCACTAGGCTACAAATGGTTTATACCTAACAACTACAAAAGGTTGTCGATAAAACCATTGATAAGTATAAAGCAAGATTGATAATTAAAGGGTTTAGACAACGAGAAGGTCTAGCTTACTTTGATACATATTCGTCAGTTACACGAATAACCTCTATTAGGATGGTACTTGCTATTGCTGCTTTAAGAAATTTGGAAGTCTACCAAAATGTATGTGAGAATGGCTTTTCTAAACAGGGATTTAGAAGAAGAAATCTACATGAACCAACCTGAGGGTTTCATGGCTCCTAGACAAGAGAGCAAAGTTTTGTAGGCTTGTTAAGTCGTTATACGGCTTAGAAAAAGCTCCCAAACAATGATATCCAAACTTTCTACCACGTCATGTTAGAACATGGATTCAAAATTAATGGATGTATGTGGAAAAATAAATCACTGGTATATATGTAATCGTATGTTTATACATAGATGGTATACTTATCACTCGAAGTGATAACAAGATGAACAAATCCACTAATGAAATGTTGGAGTCAAGATTTGACAAGAACTACATTGGTTGATTGATATGGTTCTTGGAACTAAGATCATATGAAACCAGATGGATGTGTTTTGAAGTTAAAAACACTATAAGGACAATATTCTTGAGAGGTTCAATGTGGGGGATTCCGGCCTAGCTAGAACTCCAATGACGTCTTTAGAAATCTATTTAAAATAGAGGTAGAGATGTTGCCTATTTTGAATACTCAAAGAATATAGGGCGTCTTGTGTGTCTATAACTTGTGTGAGACCTGATCTATAAATTATGACCAGGTTTAGTAAATATACCAGTAATTCAAGTGATGACCACTTGAATAGTATTACACGAGTACTATGATACTTATGATATTGCATTTTGAAAGATATCCAACTGCTATATAATGGTAGAGTAATGCAAATATGGATTCTTACATAAAATAATCTAGATCCACTAGAGCGGATGTATGGACTCTACATAGGAAGCCATGTCTTGGAAATCTTGAAAGTATTTCAAACAGACTTTTATAGCGAAATCTATGATGGAATTTAAATTTATTTTTTGAGATAAATTTATAGAATCTTGGGGATATCTACGTTTATTCGTAGAGGACATACCAAGATGGTGTAAACCGGTAACGACCATCTGTAATAAGTGTGATAGTCAATTAGAAATTGACAGAGCTCATATCACAATGTAAAACGGTAAGTCGAGACATATCCATCATAGACATTGATTAGTGCGACAACTACTCTCAACTAGAGTTATCACAATTGACTATGTAAAGTCAATAGATAACGTCGCGGATCCGCTTGCGAAAGGCTTAAGCAGAGAATTAGTTAGTAAGTCGTCTAAAGGAATGGGACTAAAGCCCTTAAAGGAATGAGTTTATATGAAGGAAAACCTAACCCAGTTGACTGGAGATCCCAAGATCTGGGTTCAATAGGACAACCTAATCATATAAATGTGGGGGAAGTCACGTCAATATGGGGGAGTTACTTAACATTGTAACTTCCTAGCCCATTCCTATAATAAATGTGACTTGTTGAGAGGTTAAATATATGGCTTTTATGATTCAAGATGAAATCATAAAGCATAATGATTCAAGATGAAATCACAAGCATATGTTTTTAATGATTCAAGATGAAATCACCTATGTGAGAGAGAAGTGGGGTCGCTTTGAAGGGAATTGTGGGGGGGCACAAATCCTAAGAGCTCTTGCAGAACCAGGCAAATGTTCAGGACCATAATGAACATGACTATGAGGACTTAACAATGTTAGGGAGAGTCTTGTGTGAAGTGTATTGTCGTCTACATAAACAGCAGCTCAGTTCAAAGACATCGCGTCTACTGACAGCTAGGAGGCTAAGTGCATTTCACAAGGGAAGGTTCAAAGGGTCACACCTACCTATCCTTTGCAAGATTCAACTATTGGAATTTCATCGTAATTTTTGTATTACGACCGATCTCCATTCATGTGGGGGATTGTTGGAAAATTGGTTGGCAAAAGTGACTTTTGACCAACTTTGGACACAATTATTTATATGTATGTTTCATATATATAAGTAATAGTTTGTAGGTTTGCGTTCTCCTCGAAGAGAGCTTCGCAATAAGCCTTTATGTGTCCAAAATAGAGTTGATATGAATGAGATATCGGGTCTCAAAGTTAGTCATTCGGTACCATGACTAAAAAGGAAAAATAGTTTATTTTCAATCCCACATCGGTGGGATGGGTAAACTTGAAAGGAGTCTATTGTGTATAAATAGAGGCCCTAATTCTACAAGTTTTTCACACATCAAATCAATAAGTATTATTGATTTCCAACATAAGGAATACGCATCTCTTAAGATGAAATTCCTGGCAGTTTAGTTAAGTCCGACAGTACAACTTACTGTTTTGGCTGTTGTACCCTGGGAAACAGACGGCGAATCTATTTTAAGGGAAGCGTGTCAAACACGTGCCTCGGCTTTGTAGTGCTTCGTTGCTGATCTCCGTTGGTGATATAGTAAGTCTTTTTATTAGTTTATTGTTTTATTTAATTATCGTTTATTTGCTTACATTCTGTTTGTATTTAATTTTCTGTTAGTTATATACTGTTAATTTTATTTATTTTAAGTTAGATTTTATTAATAAAGTGTAACCGTTTCCCTACTTTGTTATAAGGAAAAGTCACGTTATCCCCAATGCGACAATCATTCTCCGTCACAATTCAAGTAGTGTCAGCCAAGACATATCCTGGGTCATTAGAATCAACCTTAGTAATCGATAAGCCCTCATACATGAATGAATTTGACACATTGGTCAAAACTACACCCAACGGCACGTTTTGAACAAGTGCATTCCTAATGCGTGTTGACAGATATGGTAATATGTTAGTGTTGACTTCTTCCGCTGGGATAAAAATTATTGGTTCACGACATGCATCTCGTGTTTATGTCTCTTCTTGTGTGCGTTAGTCTAATGATGGCGGGTTCCTGAGTCATTTTGCTTTGACATAATCCTCATATCTTGTAAATTTGCTAAGACAAAGATAAAAATTATTATTCGACTAGCTTTTTTTTTAATAAAATTGTCTCTTTCTTATTCACACTACCGTAGTACTGTGTATTTTTTTTTTTTTTTTGATGAGATCTTTTAGCTAATGACTTAAGTGAAATTTCTTGAAAAGTTTTTAATCTTTTTCAATGTGCAAATAGGTTTGGTAACACAAAATATCATTAAAATTCTTAAGGTCTAAAGTTTGTTGCGAACCTCAAAAAAAATTACTTGAAAAAAAGGGTACTAAGAGCATCCTTCTATTTGTTATTGGTCGTTATATGTTTAAATCGTCTATATCAAAAATTGAGTGCATTTGGCCAAAAGAAAAGTAATACGGAGTAATAACAAACAATATTTTGTACATGTATGTTTGTGAAACGAGTTTTGCTACACCCTCATACCATTTCATCCTAACACATACAACAATATTATATAGTTTTTTTTCACTCATTATCTCTCTGCATCCAAACCGTCAGTTCTGACAAGTGTCAGCATCATGTGAGTAGGCCTAATTAGTCGTCTGTTCCCGAGTTTAATTTTGGAATGAAAGGGATGGTTAGGGATGGTAATAAAAATTGTGTTCCTAAGATTTCTTAGGAGATGAGAAGAAAAGTAAAGGGCAGTAAATTACACCACAATTACTCTCCTAATCTTCTTCCCAAATTGGGATGAAATGGAGTGAAGTTGATTTTAAAACCTTTTTTTGCTTGCATCCTCTTCTATTCTTTCCAACTCGGAAACGCAAGATAAAAATCATTTCTTATTCCTCTCCTCTTTACTTCTCTCTTTTCTCCCTCTCCGTCTCTCTTCTTTTCATTTTATACTCAGGAACAGAGATGTTCTCTTGTGAAATATAACACATGTGGGATACTTGAGCATACATTCATGCCTGTGGTAATTACTTTGGAATCTCGTGCTAAAACACACACTTAATATTTCACAGGAAACTAACGAACACAACAAATTCATTACATGTGTGACAAACATTCTACACTGTAACAAAGTATATTACCGTTGAGTCGTTGTTCAAATAGTATCATTTCCTTATCGCAACAGTAAGGACGTTTGAAGAAATAGAACTGGGTTCAATCTTAATTTATGGCTAAAGGTTCGTGGGACATGTGCTCGTTGTCTGGGCTAGGTATTTGAAGAAGGGTCAGTTGACACCGAAAAAAGACGCACGGGGTTAAGCACTACAACATGCGAGGCAATTGGAGAGAATAATTTTTGCCCTTTGACGAAGACATGTCGTCGCAAAAAGGTCCTCGCCATACGACCGTCGCTAAAATTATTGGCTAAGACAAAGATTGGCTTTTAGCGACACTAACTGGGCCACACATATTCTTAGTCAAACTTCACAACCTGGCCTCATAGCCTTTTGGCGATGACAAATCATTGCCAATACCTTTATCTAAAAAATGAAGTATTTAGTAAATTGCAAAAATCGTCCCTAAAGTTGGCCCAAATTGCAAGTTTCGTCCCTGAACTTTGGAAAGTGCAAGGATCGTCCCTGTGGGAAAGTTTTGGGGCAAATATGGTCCCTGGCCCCTGACGGCGTTAACCCCATCCATTTTATTATGCACGTGCATTGCACACGAGGTCTTTTTCGTCTTTTTACATTCTTTCCTACTTTAATATTTTTGACCTTCTTTGCTGCACGCTACAGTAGGAACAATACAGTTCTTTGTTTTTTTCCTTCTTTGACTACGAACACCAATAGGCTAATAGCCTTTGTTTTCCTTCTTTGTTTGACTGCTACTACAGTAGCAAATAAGTCTTTGAAAAAAAATTTCTTTCTTCTCTTCTTTGTTTCGCTGCTACTATCTTTGTTTATTTTCATTCTCTTTCAACTTTATTTTCTTTGTTTCGCTGCTACTACCAAAAAACACCAACTGCAGCTAAAACAAATCCTTAAATTGGTCAAAACGCAAAAACACAGTTTCATAAACATCACACAACTCAACATCACAACTCCATATCCATCTTTAAACCAAAAGGACTCGAATTAAACCAAAAGGAGATGAAGGGAACATGACCAAAAGGACTCGAATTAAACCAAAAGGACAAGACCTCATATTTTCACAACTCCTCAACAGTCAACATCACAACTCCATATCCATCTTTAAACCAAAAGGACAAGACCTCATATTTTCAATACCTTTATCACAACTCCTCAACATCACAGTTAACTCCATATCCATCTTTAATCACAACTCCTCAACATCACAGTGACTCGAATTAAACCAAAAGGACAAGACCTCAGATTTTCTTTCGTGATTCAAAATAACTTCAATACCTTTATAAAGATCAAACTCACGAAAAAAAAATTCATCATAGATCCTAAACAAGTATCGAAAAACAGGAAAAGAAAAGAAGATCTCAGTTTAGTGTTCTTAGTAAATCATTAACGATTTTAAACACAAGCACATCACAGATCTATGAGAAGGTGAAACTTCTTTTTGATTTTCGAATCTTATAAAGAAATAACCAAACCAAATTTGTTTCAATTATTTCTTTCGATCGGTGAGACTGAAAACGAAACACAAGAACAAAACTTACCCGTGACCTTTTCCAATAAGATCTTCATGTCACTTTAGATCTTGAAGCCGATTTAACAGTAAATCAATGGGGGGTGTTTATTTTGTGTTCGGATTGGAGTAGAAAGAAAACAATGGGTTTGATTTTGTATCCAGTGGTGTTGTTTTAATTAAAGTAGGAAAGAATGAGGATTATGAAAAATTAAAGTAGGAAACAATGGGTTTGATTTTGTATCCAGTGGTGTTGTTTTAACAATTATTAGATTTAGGTTTTACAAATGAGGATTATGATATCCAGTGGTGCAGTGTTTGTGTGGTGTGTGTAGGGTTGGTACAAATGAGGATTATGATATTAAAGTAGGAAAGAATGTAAAAAGACGAAAAAGACCTCGTGTGCAATGCACGTGCATAATAAAATGGATGGGGTTAACGCCGTCAGGGGCCAGGGACTATATTTGCCCCAAAACTTTCCCACAGGGACGATCCTTGCACTTTCCAAAGTTCAGGGACGAAACTTGCAATTTGGCCAAACTTTAGGGACGATTTTTGCAATACCTTTACTCAAAAATGAATTATTTGGTTAATAATCAATAAAGAATTACATTATTAAATAATAAATTAAATTTATTTATTAATGATTAATATTTAGCAATATAAAACAAGCCGGTCCCACGACGAGGGCGTGTTCTCGCCAAAACATTTAACATTAAAAAATTGATACTTACTTTTGGTGAGGAAGTCCTCACCAAAATCACCTGCACATTTTTGCACAAATTGATTGCTTTCTGGTGCATTTCTAGATTTGATCCGCATTTTTTGGGGAAAAACTCTATCAAAAACACAACTTGTAATTACCCAAACCAAAAATACCAAGTCGCTAAACCATCTATTCAATAACAAAGTCGCTAAAATGGTTCAAAAACAAAGTCCATACAAATATCCCAACCACAAACAATAAACATCGTCCATACAAATATCCCAAACCACAAATATCCACAACCTTAAACCACATAACAATAATCCTTACGCCCCATCACCATCATCATTATTTCCTACTTCCTTGAATCCACTGTTATTGCCAAAGCCTAACCTGAATATGGACCAACAATCTTCTTTTATTAACGAAATATTACTATTGGAGATATCAAACTTTCGAAAGTACGATTCAAGTATACAAACGCATATCCAAAATATGAAAGCAAATGATCCTAATTCACATAGTGCTACAACACAATCGAATAATACAAATCCTTAGTTTTGCTAATTTTTTAAGTCAAGAATCTTGTTAGGATAGAACCAAACATCTAGTATGCTTAAAAAAATATGTCATCGATGGTCCCATTTCTTCCACATAAATTCAAGATTGTGGTGTTACATTAAACCATGCCAGTATAACCAAAAGGACACTATAATGAAAATCAAATATTCACACTATAAATTACAAAAATGGACCTTTAAATAATCATCCACTATAGTCTTGAGTTGCGTCATGATATGCATCATTTATCCAAAGTCTTGAAAAAATAGATTTACAACATTAAATAAAGAGTAAATTACATAAATGGTCATTGTGGTTTGTCCATTTTTTCACATTTAGTCACTGAACTTTTTTTTTGACATAAATGGTCACTGAAGTTTCAAATCGTTACATAAATGGTCACTGAAGTTTCAAATCATTACATAAATGGTCACTGTGGTTTGAAACTCCAGTGACCATTTATGTCAAAAAATGACTGAATCTGTAATGACTTGAAACTTTAGTGACCATTTATGTCAAAAAAAAGTTCAGTGACTAAATGTGAAAAAATGGACAAACCACAGTGACCTTTTATGTAAAAATAGATTTACAATCTTAAATAAAAAAAGTTCATTATATTTTTTTGTCAAGAATCATCTATTCGCCAGTTCTTAAATGGATTATTTGCATGGAGCAAAGAGCAAAACATCCCTATAAAAAATGTAACAGAACAAAATTTCAATCATCAAGTAAGGGTGGACACGTTGTGTTGTATGGTTAACGCCTTAACATACAGCTCAACTTGATGTACCTTTTTGAAAGTTTAGACGTATGTGTATTTCCACAAGGTCTTACTCTACTTTATGTTCTACGTATTGTTTCATAAGCTCAGATAAGTAACTAATAGATCAGCAAATATAGTGATGTGTTCATCATAGATACCTTAGTAAGAGAAATGCTTTGTACCAATATGGTATTAATTTACGGGTTGATCCTAACCCACTATAAGTATCTCGTGAAAACACCCAACATCTGGGAATTAACGGATTCAACTTTTGTCCCCCTATGTTGCGGGTTCCCCAACCAAAGTTAATAATATCTTGAATTATGGTCCATTTGTTTGGCCTTGCATCTGAAGATGATTCAACCCCTAGGCAAAGGACCGTGGACTGTAAAGAAGCTTCTGACACAATTTATACTTTCCTTACTCATCTCATCCGGAAGTTTTTGTAAAGTGGTGGTACAAACTCTTAATCCCTTCATACACCCAAATTTATGATAGAAATTCAGATTGTTTGCTCCTAAAGATGGCAAAATGGGTAATATTAACTGGTAAGGTGGATTGAATCTAACAATAAAATTAATTTTTTATACCCTGCATATATGAGCATCATAATGTTCACTATGTGGTCACAACATAACCTTAACCCTCAACCTAAACCTATCTTCAACAAAACTAACACAAACTCATCAATTTTGCCTAAATGCAATATTATGAAACCTTAACTTACATAAACGTAATTAGATACACACAAACAGGACAACAAACAATTAGTAGTTTTACCCAAATCAACACCGACAATAGTTGTATCATCATCATCATCAGAGCAACCATAATTAGGGTTTTAAGGTTTTTTGTTTGAAGAATGGGTATTTTTTTTTTTTTGGAATTACACATGAAACCTAAGATCTTACCGATTTCTTTAATGGGTTATTTTTTTCGATTGATTGTTTCAGTGGATATGATGAATGTTTAAGGAAAAGTTCACCAATTTTTAAAGAATTTTTATAGTTTGATCCACAATTATGATAAATTAGCTAGAAAGCCCATGTGTATTTTAAGATTTTTTATTTTATTATTATTTTTATCTGAATCAAAATTCGATTTTTTATGATTTTGGATAAATCAAGAAAGATTTATCTTTTATTATCTTTCTGCATCTAAAAATAAAAATTAAATTAAAAAAATTATTACTCCCTCCGTCCCAAAATAAATGTCAGGTTTGACTTTTTGGGGTCTTTTTGTTAAATTTTGACCTTAAATTCTTTTATTTGCGTTATATAATACTTTATGAAAATTATACCAATGAAAATACATTTGAAACCCAATTCATTCATATATTTTGCATCAAGTATTATATAATACAAATAAAAATATTTACGGTCAAAATTGAACAATAAAGACTTTAAAAAGTCAAATCTGACATTTAATAATATTAATATTAGTTATGATGTTTAATAGCTATAACATTCATAATATTCATTCGTTATGCATAATCTGCCAAGCAAATCTCAATGCAAGTGTTCATAAGTGATGCATAATCTGCCAAGCAAATCTCAATGCATGTGTTAGTAAAGTGTTGGCACGGAGGGCGTAAGGTGGTAAGGTTTAAAATGGCCCGTTTAAAAATCGTAGTTATAGTCCAGTGTTTTAAAAATCACTTGGTTCTCTATAACCTAGGCTCTGATGCCAATCTGTAACACCCCGTAAAATTTAATGTAACAGCGGAAGACTTAAACGGGGTATTACTTCTTAGATCATAGTCATAAGTATAGAAAACGACTCGAAAGAGGCGTTTTGAAAAGCAATGTCATTCATTTAAAACTTAAATATTCAAAGTACACACCATAGATTACATTGTTTAGAAATTTCACAAAAGATATGACATTGTTTGTAACAAATGAAAATATAAATTTTCATCGTCAAGGGTCCACTTGCCATCTCCGTGCCTTGTTCTCTTTAATTACCTGAGATAAAACATGCTTAAAATATCAACACAAAGGTTGAGTGAATCCATAGTGTTTAAATTATAATAGATTGAACACAAGTTGATTAGTAGTACAACGGTGATATCGCTGCATAAAAACATATAGATATTGTTGGGTCAAGAATTATGACCCAAGTTCCCTGACAAGATTTGAACATAAAATAGCCTAACTCACTGATAAAATAGTGGGTTACTCACTGATAAAAAAATCAGTGAGTGTTGTAAAAAGCCCGTTGTTGAAGAAACACTTTACTTACTGATACGGTGTCAGTGAGTAAAGTATACGTGCTACAAACAACACCATTATCACTGAGAATTGACAAATGTCTCAGTGACCCTGAAGATACTATCTCTACAAGCAGACTGATAAATATGGGCACAAACTTCTACAAGATAAGATAGAAGTCTGACAAAGACAAAAGAGGAAGAAGAAGAGGGACCACTTGGTGGATGACAACTCACACCAAGTGGATGACAACTCACAACAAGTGAATGTCTACTCATACCTACCCCACATGTCTTAGTCTAGTTTCCTGTGTATATATTGTCTGTGTTGTAATAGAGATAGCATGGATTCCTAAACAAACAAAAAGAATACACATAGTGTATTAGTTGATAGGATCATCACTCTCACTGAATCACAAGCATAGCTTGGATCAGTGAGAGTTTATTTGTCACCAAAAGAGGATAAACCCTCACCTAAGGGGATACCATACCGAAAGTATCCCCTTTAAGAAGTTGAAGATGTTATCATGTAATCTAATAGGTTTTGAGTAATCTTGTAACAATTCTTTTCACTATCAATGAACTGTTCTTGTTTTACTCAATTTCATGGACCAACAAGTGGTACCAGAGCCTAAGGTTCATTCTTATGAGCCAGATCCATGTATAACTGCTGATGACATTCTTCAAAAATAAATAAATGTGATCTTCAAAAACTGCTACTGTTATAGCAATTTTTGAGGGGGAGAAACACATTTATTGGTGACTGACAAACACCATCCCCTCCCTGAACCCCACAAAACCCCCACCCACCACAAAAATCTTATCACCACACAAAACCCAACACAACCCACACCACACAAAAAAAATCTTATCCACAAAAAAAAAAAAAAAAAAAAAAAAAAAAAAAAAAAAAAAAGATTAAAACACAGATCTATCATTCCACCACTCTCATACAAAATCGATCTACACAACATCTCACTAAAAATCTCCCATAGCTTACAAAAATCTGGTAATAAAAAAAAACCAATCGATCTTACATCACTCTCATTATCCAAAATCGGATCTTCTCAAACATCAAACAAAACACCAACACTCAAAACCAAAATCCAATCGATCTATCATCAAGAAAAAGGGGATCGAGAAAGATAAAACCCAACTACCATGGTTAAGCGTCTTGAGGATGAAAAGAGACGGCGAAAATGGAAAAAGGATTGGGTTGAGTCGGATGTGATGGGTGTCAGAAAAATATGGGTGGTTAATGATTCAGATTCAGTTGATGATATCACTATTAAGGATGATTGAAATAAAAAAAAGGAGGGTTGGATCAAATGTGTAGCTTGGGATTAAATGTGTAAAGATGATTAAGGAGTTTAGTGAAAAAGAGTTGTTGGAACACTGATAAGGATCAGAGAATCAGGTTGAAGTTGAATCAGGGAATGTTTAAGATCAAGATGGGTGTCTCAGTTTGTGTGAAAACCTGGTTTAATCAGCGAACTAGGGGTGTGTGTCTCTGAGGCAGACTGGTTATGAGTCAATCTGAGTCGATGAAACAAGTCGAGACCCTGATGGCCTGACTCAAGAAGTGTGTTGCAAAAATCAGTGTTAACTGATTATGTGGTGTCAAAAGTGTTTATAAGAATCAGGAAGTTATAGAGATTAGGCTCAGCTTTGTCATGTAACTGAATGTGGTGTGATAACTGTTGTGAGATCAGTGTACATCAGGGTGTATAGTGGGGTCCCTGATAAGTATCAGGGAGTGGTAATATGGTTCTCGGGTTGAGCTTCAGGAGTGAAAAGAATCAGGCTAAGCTGATGATGTGGGTATATCAGGCTGTCGAATTATCAGTGTCAGGAGGTGGTAGAGGAAAAAGTTCTCATCAAAGGAATAAGCCTCAGGGTGTTGAGGGTGAATCAGTGTTCAAAAGAACACAAGACTGAAGATATCAGTCTCAAAAAGAAGGGACTGAACCCCATCAGGTCCCTGAACTCTGCCCAAGAACCCAGGTCACTGAACCCCCTCAGGTGACTGAAACCTTGAACCCTCAGTGACTAAAACCCAAGTCACTAAACCTCAAACCAGGTCCCTGAAACCGGTCTCAAAAAATGGAGTGATGTGGTTGAAAATAAGTTGTAATACTTATCAGTAACCTGAGAAAATCAGGTTACGCAGGGTGGGGTGATGAGGTTGATGCTTATCAGGCTGAGATAAACTGATCAAAAATTGCGTTGAGTCGCAAATTTTGAGGGGGAGAGAGAGATCAGTGGTGAAAAGTTCTCAGGAAGTGTGGTCATCAGTGGGTATGTCATGAGTTCCAAGATGATTCAAGAATGGTTGTAAGAATCAGTGGAGCAGCGGAAGCATGGTGGACCCATAACCCACATCAGGTCAGTGAACACACATACACCATAACATAAACCTGAACACCAGATCAAAACAGGTGACTGACCCTCAGGAACCTTGAACCACCTTTGGTGACTAAACCCCAGGTCACTGAACCCTCTCAGTGAGACAAACAATGAACCAGTCAAAATGAACCCTCAGGACCCATGAACCCTGAACCCAGTCACTGAACCGGTCATTCAACTCACTAAATATCAGGAACTAAACCAAGTTTCCTGAACCCCTGAACCTGAACCTCAGGAACTAAACCCAAGTCCCTGAACCCTTGAACCTCAAGAACTAAACCCAAGTCTCTTGAACAAGCAGGTTTGATCCAAGGCTATTTGTATATTCAAATAGGGGGAGATTGTTGGGTCAAGAATTTGACCCAAGTACCCTGACAAGATTTGAACATAAAATAGCCTAACTCACTGATAAAATAGTGGGTTACTCACTGATAAAGAAATCAGTGAGTGTTGTAAAAAGCCCGTTGTTGAAGAAACACTTTACTTACTGATACGGTGTCAGTGAGTAAAGTATACGAGCTACAAACAACACCAGTATCACTGAGAATTGACAAATGTCTCAGTGACCCTGAAGATACTATCTCTACAAGCAGACTGATAAATATGGGCACAAACTTCTACAAGATAAGATAGAAGTCTGACAAAGACAAAAGGGGAAGAAGAAGAGGGACCACTTGGTGGATGACAACTCACACCAAGTGGATGACAACTCACAACAAGTGGATGTCTACTCATACCTACCCCACATGTCTTAGTCTAGTTTCCTGTGTATATATTGTCTGTGTTGTAATAGAGATAGCATGGATTCCTAAACAAACAAAAAGAATACACATAGTGTATTAGTTGATAGGATCATCACTCTCACTGAATCACAAGCATAGCTTGGATCAGTGAGAGTTTATTTGTCACCAAAAGAGGATAAACCCTCACCTAAGGGGATATCATACCGAAAGTATCCCCTTTAAGAAGTTGAAGATGTTATCATGTAATCTAATAGGTTTTGAGTAATCTTGTAACAATTCTTTTCACTATCAATGAACTGTTCTTGTTTTACTCAATTTCATGGACCAACAGATATATTGCCCTAAGTCTCATGACACGCAAACGTTGACATCGTGTGATATCATAAAATGATATAACTCACAACATAATAATGATGCAAGTAAAGGGGCCCTCGTAGTAGGAGTTTGCCATTCTCCTAGTTATTTCAAATAAAGTGCATTTGAGTTGCTATTCCAGGTAACACAAATGGGGTCGTCATTCCCAAATAGATCTATTCACAGTATTCGCGTTCACTCGCAGTGATTAATGGCTCATGATATGAGGGACTTTTGGCAATATCGGTAACTTAGGCAATATCATCCAGGATAGCATACAGAAAAATACTTGTGTTCGGGTTTAGAGCATGTATCTCCCCACGGGTTTAAAATCGTATAAAAATGTGGGACTATGAACTCACCTTAGTAGTGTAGATTTCGATTAGTGCTCAAATGAAGAACAATGAATAGCTCCTGACTTGCGACCTGAATTAATGTGATTTGTTTAGATTATTATCGGCTTTTCGGGTTCGATGAGTGAAATGACGAGTGTGGAAATCTTCGAGTGTGATAGCGTCGGATTTGTGTGTTTTAAATGTTTAAAGTCCAAAAATAACTTATTATAGTTATTGTTGTTATTTTACAAAAATGTTACCGATTAGAGTTTAGTTGTATGCTTATTATTAGTTGTTATATATATTAGTAAAAATATTTATTTTAAATATTTTTTGGTTATTGTAAGTTTATTAATATTATTTATTTGTAAATAGTTATTATTTAATGTTATTATTTGTTATAAAAGATATGTGTTGTATTTATTTATAAAAATGTATATAAAAACTAAGTAAATAAGTTTTCAAAATTATAATTAGTACAAAATTTACTTTAAACTTATAAAAATTACACTTTTAAACCCTCAGTTATAATATTTGCACTTTAGTCCAAAAACTTATTTTTCTTTTTACCTTATGTTTAACATTTGACAGTTTTACCCTTATGTTTTATTCAAATTATGTTTCAGTTTCGGCCCTACTTCTTTTCTTATTTGTACGATTTACACCCTTACTATAATTTTTGCAAAATTCGCAAGTTGTTTTTGGAAGTTAAGTTTTATTTCTATAAAAATCATTCCTTTTTGCTTATTCAAGCTTATAAAATCAGATTAAAGCTTTTATATCTCTCGAATTATACTTGGTTAGAAATTTTTATATAAGAAATTGAATTGGGCTCGTTTTAGCCGCTAGGCCCAAAAACGGTTTTTTAGGAAAATAAAAGGGGTACGCGACTGAGCTTAGGATTAGGGTCGAATTATGTAGTGTTTATTTATTATTGACTTGCTGTTTAGTTAACTTGGTTCATCTTAGTATAGAGAATCGAGTTGTGTTTCAAATATATATGTATCGTACGTTTAAATTAAAAAGATTAACTGAGGCAATCCTTAAGGCGTCTAGGTGGTTTTTAAATCGTGTTTTAGTTTTTAAGTTTTATGAGATTTATTCGATTTGTTATGCTATGAATGCATGCTACACGCTATAAAATAATGAAAGAAAGAAAAATGAAGTCGAGTATACTTACAACACCAAAAGGTGGTGAAGTGTCGAACGAGAAATGGTGGTACGAGAGAAAAGAAAACCAATACACGAGCTAATGACTTCTTGGACTCTTCAAATAGTAACCCACGTCCAAAATGACTACCCCAAAGTAACTTAATACAACCCAAAGTCTCGGTTAGTTTCCTTCTTGTGCTCGACAGTGGTTTGATAAAAGGGAAAGGTAAGTGTTTTTGTTGTATTTTGGTAAGTTGTTAGTGTGTAAGAACATGTGGGATTTGGAGGGTATTTATACACGATTTAGGGCATGGTCTTGGGATTAATATAATCTTCTTGCATGGTTTCTAGGCTAGTGATAAGATGGTGCATGTTTTGTCTATGTCGAATGGAAGAAAAAGAGAGGTAAAAGGTTGTGTAGTCTTGTCGAATTGGAGGTTAAGGGTGGAGGCTATGTTGGTGGTTTGAATGCTTTATGTGGTACTCGATGGGACAAATGGGGAAGGGAAGACATTTGACTATGTACTAAGTGAATATTATAAGGGGAAGGAAGTAAAAGGGTATGGTTTTGTTGGGGTTAAAGGAACACAAGGACTCTTGGTTAACAATGATTCAAAAGAAAGTATGGGATTAATATTAGTTTATGGTGTAGGCTAAGTTTAGGAGGGGACTTGGCTTTGTGTTGGGTGGTCTCGCACGCAACAAAGAAAAAGAAAGAAAGGATGTGTCGAGTACCAAAAGAAAAGAAGGAAGAAAATAAAGTGAAAAATATGAATGTATATATTTATATGATTTATTTGTAATTTGATTTGGATTATATTTGGTTTGGGCTTTGTTTGATTCGGCCCAAAGAAGAAAAGGGGAAAAGAAAATGTTAAGTGGGCTTGGTGGTGGTGTTGGGTTCGGTCCAAAAAAAAAGAAAGGGAAAAAGAAGAAAAAAAATTTAAAAGAAATATATAATTGTTATGTATGTATATATATTAATTTGATTGGTTAAATATATCTCGGAGTTCGTTTTTAGTATTGGTATGCAAGTGAGAGCTATTTGAGTCACGTCTCTTATTCGATCAAAGAGTGACTAGTGATTGAGCCGGGTGATATATGTTGTTAAAAAAATAAATTTATTCGCAAAAATGGGTTAATTGTCTTTAGATTAGAATTACTTGGTGATTAGCATTAATAAATGATAAGGGAAATTACAAGGTATTACAGTGTGCGAACCCAGTCACGTAGATTTAGTGTAATCATTCCATATTAAATCACCGAAATTTATTTAGATTTCTACGATTTTTAACTTCTATCTTATTTTAAAATTTCTAGATTTTTGATATAAGATTATGAATTCCTTAAATAAATTCAACATTACTTTTAAGAGTCAAACGAGCTTAAGCTCGAGCTTAGTTTACCCGTTTAGCAAATCAGCTCAAGTTCGAGCTTCACTCATTAAGGTTGATTATATTCGCGATCGCAGACGAGATTTTGCATAAATAACATATTAGATAAACGAGATTTTGTATAAGGGGATGGCTTGGCTACAATTTTTGTAGCCAATTAGCTACAATTCTTCACTAAGAATACACATGCAATGAATCAGGGACTCACAGAAAAGAATCAGGGACCCACAAAAAAGAATCATGACTCACATTTAAAGCACAATAATGTAGCTAATATATTCCCTTTGTATAAATAACATACCAAATATAATTATAGTATGATTAAATATTATATAGCTATTCAAATACATTATTTTATTTATACATAATATACATAAGGGGTTATTCTATATAAAACTAGTTATAAGTCATTTGTATGGTATAAAGTTTAGACATGATTAAATTTAGAGCAAATTCTAAAAAAAGGACAAAAAGTTGACTTGTTTCAAAAAAATGTACAAAAATAATAAGTCATTTGTATGGTATAAAGTTTAGTCATGTGCGAATGTGCGACTCCATTGAATATGCGACACGTGTCCTTTTTTTTAGTAATATACTCCCTCCGTCCCAATTTTATTGTCACTCTTTCCTTTTCCGTCTGTCCCAAAATTATAGTCACATACCAAAAATAGAAAGTGAATAGGTAGTGGAGTTTGGTAAAGTTACTATATTACTCTTGGTTAAAATTAATATTGCAAAATTTAAAGAAGTGGTAATTAATTGGTTAAGGGTAAACTTGTCATCTGGCAAAAAAGTAAGAGAGAGAAAGTAGTGATAGTGACATTTTTCTAAAAGAATGTGTTTTTTGTCGGGTGACAATAATTTTGGGACGGAGAGAGTAATAAAGTACATTGGTAGGTGGGTGTTTTCATATATTCTCTTTTTTGTCATATTATTAAAGGTATTAATATAAAAATAATTTACCACTCCTCTCTCATTTATTTTTGAGTTCTACTATGGTAACATCCCCTATGAGGCTACACCTACTAACCCCCCTTATATTTTGTACCTATTTTGTCCTATTATGTTTTGTACCTTTTTTTTTTTTTTTTTTTTTTTTTTGTTGGAAGCAGTTGCTTTTTTTTGTTTTTTTTTTTTTGTCAAAGTTTTTGTTAGAAAAAAATTTTGTCTAAGTTATTTCTTTTGCTAAAGTATCAAAATGTTTTTGTCTAAGTTTTTTTGTTTTTTTTTTTTTTTTTTTTTTTTTTTTGCCTTTAGGTTTTTTTTTTTTTTTTTTTTCTTTCTTTCTAATAGTACAAGTTTTATTTTTATTTTTGCCTTTAGCTGTTCAAGTTTTTGTCCATTGCCTTTGGCTGTCAAAGTTTTTTCCAGTGCTTTAGTACACATTCATGGGCTTCAAACTCGTTGAAGTGACATTTTGATTCTTTTTCTTTTGATTATAAAGACGAGCTTCACAACATGCAGTTTCACAACAAGCAGTTTCAATAACAAGCACTTTCACAACAAGCACAAAGCAGTTTCACAACAAAAGCAGTTTCACAATAAGCAGTTTCACTTAAAAGCAGTTTCACAACATCAGTTTCACAACAAGCAGTTTCACAACAAGCAATTTCACAACAAAAGCAGTTTCACAACAAAAGGTTTCACAACAAGCAGTTTCAAACAAGCAGTTTTACAACAAGCAGTTTCACAACAAAAGGTTTCACAACAAGCAATTTCACAACAAGCAGTTTCACAACAAAAGCAGTTTCAAACAAGCACTTTCACAACAAAAGCAGTTCTACGATGAATACATCACCGTTTTACACGGACGAGGTATCATTTTAACGCTATTACTTTCAAAAATTAAATGAGTTTCAAATTTAAGTAGTTTCAAATAAGCAGTTTCACATAAGCAGTTAAAATAAGATGGCTTAGATTGTTTTTTTTACACATATGGCTGCAAATTTGAAGGTTGCAAAAGGTTTGCCGTCCATTCGGTTATGCCACACCAATCGACAAGGTTTTTTTTTTTTTTTTTTTTTTAAATCATCATCGCCATCAAAACTGCTATTAGATCATAAACTGCTTAAAGTTTCAACAAGATCTAAAACTGCTTAAAGTCTGTGATAAACACCAGTTTCACATAAGCAGTTAAACATAAGCAGTTTCACAACAAAAGCAGTTTCACAACAAGCAATTTCACAACAAGCACTTTCAAACAAGCAGTTTCACAATAAGCACCATCAGAACCAACATAAACCATCAGAACCAACATAAAGAAGGGTAATGTTAACCAAGCACCCCCTATTTTTACAATAAACCAACATAAAGAATCAGTTACAATAAACCAACATAAAGAATCAGAACCAACATAATCACCAACATATGTGAACTGCTTATTGTGAAACTGCTAACTAGACCCTTTTTTTAGATCTAACCACCATCAGAACCAAGCATCACGCGGGGTTAGATCTAAAAATGGGTCTAGTTTAGATCTTTTAGATCTTTTTTAGATCTAAAAATATCTAAAAAAAAGCACCAACATGAATTAGCACCAACATCAGACTTACCAACATCACAGATCTTTTTAGATCTAAAAAGATCTAAAAAAAGTTAAAACCGCTTGTATTCAATACCACCCACCCCACAGACTTCCCATATCCCACCACCAAAAAGTAAAAAGGGTCGAGTTTTAGATCTAAAAAGTAAAAAGGGTCGAGTTTTACATCAATCAGAACCAAGAACCACCAAAAATTAAAAAAGGTCGAGTTTTAGATCTAAAAAGGGTCGGTTTTACATGAGAAATATCAATCAAAACTAAGAACCACCAAAGCATCATCATCCCTTTTAGATCTAAAAAGAACCAAGAACCACCAAAAACTAAAAAGGGTCGAGTTTTAGATATAAAAAGGGTCGGTTTTACATCAGAAATATCAATCAGAACCAAGAACCACCAAAGCATCATCATCCCTTTTAGATCTAAAAAGAACCAAGAACCACCAAAAATATCTAAAAACCACCAGCAGACTTACCAACATAAGAACCACACAAGAAACCAATAAACCATCAGAACCATCCCATCCTTCTACAAACAAAACCATCATCTCAACCACCAAGAACACAGTTTTTGAGTGATTGAGTGAGAGAAAAGAGAGAGTCAGAGAAAAGAGAGGGAGTGATTGAGTGAGAGAAAAGAGAGAGTCAGAGTTATCACATGGGGGTGGGGTGGGATAGAGGAAAGTCTGTGGGTGGGGTGGTATTAATACACGCGGTTTTAACTCTTTTTTTATTTTATTTTATTTTTCTCTCTAAGACAAAGTAAAAAAAAAAATTGTTATAATTTTTTTTTAAGACAAAGTAAAAAAAAAAAAAATTGTTATAAAAAATTTGTAAAAAAAAGTAGCTAAAAAATAGTTGTTAAAAAAAAAAAAAAAAAGAAAAAAAAGTTGTAAAAGTTATAAAAAATAAAGTAAGTTGTTAAAAAAAAGTTGTAAAAGTTATAAAAAATAAAGTAAGTTGTTAAAAAAAAAGTTGTAAAAGTTATAAAAAACTAAGTAGTTTGTTAAAATAAATAAAAGCTGTTAACGTTGAAATGTATTTTCAGGTGTTTAGTTCTCACGAGCAACTAACTGATTGGGTGCAAAATATAGCTCGAGGGATCGGTTTTGTTATTGTTAAAAAAAAAGAACCAAAACAGATAAGGGGTATTTGTACGCAATCCAGTATGGGTGTTCAAAGGGTGGGATTTATGTACGTGAAGGTTTTGAAGATGAAATTAAATGGCAAACCAGTACCTCTAAAATCGATTGTCCATTCAGATTAGTGGCTAAATATTCACAAACACAAGGTTTTTTGAGGTTGAGGGTGAAGTGTGATAGGCATAATCATGATTTTGCAGAGTCGTTGCATGGTTTCTCATATGCAATGAGACTAAATGATGATGAGTTCAGTTTGGTGCAACAATTGACAGAGTATCACGTACGACCACGTCATATACTTTCGTCAGTAAAGGAGCGTAATCCGGATAACGTGTCTAGCATTAGAACTATATATAACGCACAAAGTAAGATCCGTGGAGCCCTAATAGGTGATAGAACTCCAATCCAAGTCCTTTACTCACATTTGATGCATTCAGGGTATACATATTACGAGAGGGTATTGAGCATAATGAGATTGAGGAACTATTTTTTGTTCACCCCACGTCATATGCTCTATGGTGTACATTCCCTGAAATCATGCTAATGGACTCAACATACAATACCACGTTGTTTAAATTGCCATTTTTTGAAATTGTCGGATTAACTTCAACAAACAAAACATTTTCAATGGCGTTTTGTTTTTTGGACAAAGAAAAGGGGCCTAATTTTCAATGGGTATTGCAATGTGTGAAGGAGATGATAGAGGAAAGACATTACCCGCGTGTTATCATCACTGACAGACATTTAGCGTTGGTCGGGGCATGCAGAGTAGAATTCCCGAACGCAAACAAATTACTCTGTCAGTGGCACATTAACCAAAATGTGCTTCAGTATTGCAGAAATAGATGCAAGTCGCTAAAGGAGTACCAGTCCATTAAAGGAACATGAGATTGGATGGTTAAAGCTCCGACACGCGACATATTCATGCATTATTATCAACACCTACAACAGTTGTTGGTCAAACATGCAGGTACTTAATTATTAATTCATTGTTATTATTATTTAATAAATAACAACCCGAATGACTTTTTGTTAATTCATTGTTTTTTCAGATATTTCTTCGTATCTGAATAACTGGCTGCAAAATTACTCTGACATGTTTATCGCGTGTGTTACCGATCAATATCGCGCCTTCGGCCAGACAACAACATGCAGAGTTGAGGCTCAACACGCGTTGTTGAAATTATACTTGGGCAGCACACAGTCCAACTTAGACACGTTGGTGAGTTCGATCGATAAGATTCTCGTTTCGCAAGAAACTACGATAAAGGAATCTTTTAACAGAAGCAAAAACGAGAGAATGAATAAATGTAATGTACCAATATTTAAAGAATTGTGGTATAAAGTTTCCAAACATGCTTTGGAACTTATGTTCGATGAACTCCAACTGTCGATCGACGCCCAAGATTATACTCATCAGTTGCGGTCAGTTTATGGCCTACCATGCTTTCACGAACTGCTTTACTATCGGATTCATAATAAGTATATTAAATTTATGACTATTAAGTTATTTTCCCCATTAATATCAGTAGTTTATATAAGTCACTTTTAATGAATGCAGGTATGGCCATTCCACTGAATACGGTTGATATTTTTTGGAGAACCCTATCTGTTCCGTGGCCTAGTATCAATACTGAAGCTGGTCATTCTTGTGATCCTGACGATGATCCTGATTGTGAAGATGACATACAACAATTCAGGAGTGTTTTTGGCAAAATGTCGTCGTTTGTGAAGAAAAGTATGTTAAAGAAGGTGAGAGGGATATACAATCCGGAATCTGTTGATATACGTAAACCTGCTGTTCACAAAAGTACTCGTGGACGACCGAGCGCAAAGGACAAAAAGTCCCAGGCTACAAAAGTCCCAGACTTGAATAAAGTACCAACCATAGATCACCGAAGAAGCACAAATTCAAGATCTACAAAAGTCCCGGACTTGAACAAACAACCTGCGAGACATAGTTCTTACATGGGTCCCTAGAGTTGAAAGAAGTCCCAGACATAAGTTATACGTTGGAAATACGGAGAGCGAGTATTTGATTAAGCAGCTTCCACAGCTTTTCCGTCCATACATCATAAATATCTATAATGTGCTAGGTGATGAAAATTGTGGGTTTCGGTGCGTTGCCCACGGTATTGGTCAACCCCAAGAAAATTGACTCAATGTCCGAAGGTGGTTTTTGCAAGAGTTGGACGTTAATCGTGAGTTTTACATAAGTATGTGGTGGCAAATGGACTATGACAATCTTCGGAGCACAATAAACTGGTTATATGATAGACCTTGTCTGGGAGACTACTGGATGCTTATGTCAAACACGGGGTTGGTTATTGCCACAGTGACTAACCGGCCTGTTGTATTTATATCTGTAACACCCCGCCTTATAGACCAAAATATTGTCCGCTTTGTCGGTAGGCTCACGGCTTTGCTTTTGTGGCCCTCATGTGAAGACTTCCCGGCAGGTCACCCAAACCAGTACTACTCTCACATGAGCAAGCTTAACCGTATGGGCGATTAACCGTTAGACCACAAAACGCGTTGTTGTATAAGGCGAATGTTAACATATGTCCCAGCATCACTCCAAGTCACAGCCAATGTGGGATTTGCCTAGGGTGTTACATTCACCCCCTTAGAGGAATCCCGTCCCGGGATTCAAGTTGGGTAACAACCCTGTCTAAGGGACTCATCGTCCTCGAACAACGATGAGGTTTGCCCCACATCCCGAACGGCTTGGAGTGGCTCTGATACCACCTGTAACACCCCGCCTTATAGACCACAATATTTTCCGCTTTGCCGGTAGGCTCACGGCTTTGCTTTTGTGGCCCTCATGTGAAGACTTCCTGGCAGGTCACCCAAACCAGTACTACTCTCACATGAGCAAGCTTAACCGTATGAGCGATTAACCGTTAGACCACAAAACGCGTTGTTGTTGTATAAGGCGAATGTTAACATATGTCCCAGCATCACTCCAAGTCACGGCCAATATGGGATTTGCCTAGGGTGTTACAATATCCGAGAGACAAAGTCATACGTGTTTTCCGCTTTTTTTCGGTCCAGATTTATCACAAGGAACTGGCTCCCTTGTGATTGCCCGTGTGGGGAGTGGGGATTGTGGTCACTACATTCATCTTACGCTAGACGAAAACTCACCATTTCCGACTATTCACCCACAATGGAGGGGGTACAGAGTTGCCGCTGCATCCGGATGGGAAACTTTATATCACGATCAACTACACCTGTATAATGAGATTAGACAAACACAAACATAGTACATGATTACTGATTTATGTTGTAAATAATTATACAGACAAAACATTGTAAATGATTACTGATTTATGTTGTAAATAATTATACCGACAAAACATTGTGAATGATTACTGATTTATGTTGTAAATAACTGTTTGTATTATTTAAATTAACAATACATTACTGATTTATGTTGTAAATAAATGTTTGTATTATTTGAATTAATTCTTTGGCCAGGTGGAACAAAATAATCCTTTCTTGTGTCGCTGTCAGAGAGGATTGATTATAGAGAGGATATCCCGTAAAGACACTAGTTATGGTCAACCGTATTATGCATGTCCTCTTTCAGTGGTAAATAATCATACGTTTGCTTAGTTATGTAAATTATTTGTTTGTTAATAATATATTTCTTATTATTTTCTTAACATGTAACAGCCAGGAACAGATGACTATGGGTGTCGGAACTTTATGTGGAAGGACGCGTTTCAAAAGAAGTACTTTAGTCAAGCCTTTTCTTCAACGCAGTGCTCAAACTGCGTAGCTAAAGATAATAAAATTGACAAGCAGGCTAATAAGATTGACCAGTTTGAAACAAGAAACAAGATGTTAGTGTCTCAAAACAAGATGTTGATGACAAGAATAAAGACGCTCGAGACATCACTGGAATTGGCAAGGAATCCTGAGGATCATGCATGTCAGTCGGGTGCAATGCTCCATGAGCTTTTAGATGACATAAATAATCTTCACATGTAGTAGGTGTTGTTGTTTTTAAATAATGTGTTAATATTCTTGTTTAATTGAATAATAACAGTTGTTTTTGTAGTTGTTTAATATGTTAACGTTAACGTGTTATTATTTAATGTGTTAATTAAATAGAAACACGTCAGACGAATACATTGTAGTTGTTTAATGTGTTAACGTTAACGTGTATAAAAAAATATTGCACAAAATAAACATTAAAAAAAAAAAAAAAAAAAAAAAAAAGTACAACAAAGGAGGGCTACCCCACTATGGGGTGCTTCCTTTATAAAAATAGGGGATGCTTGGTTATAACGTCCCTTATTTTTTTCACCTCTCTTCTCTCTCCCTATTTTTTTTCCCGTTACCACCAACTCGCCATCACCGCCACAGATCAACACCACCATCACCACCTCATAAACACCACAACAGATCCGCCATCACCACGTTGCTCAACCGCCGGATCCGTTGATCGACCGCCACCCAGCTGCTCAACCGCCACCAGATCACTCTTGATTTTTTTATAGATCTACAAAATTTTCTTGATTTTTTTGAATAGATCTACAAGGTTTTTTTTTTTTTTTTTTTTTTTTTTTTTTTTTTTTTTTTTTTTTTTTTTTTTATGGATCTACAAGTTTGTACAACGACCTCAAAAGACACCCGCCACCGCCATAAATGGATCTTGCCGCCGCCTGGAAACCACCTCCATAAACAGATCTTGCCGCGGCTGATAATAGAAAAATTCTTAGTAATAGGTTTAGCATGGATGGAGGATGCAAAAAAGGCAGTTCCACTAAAAAAGCATAAGTTGTCAAGTCTCTGTGAGAGAAGCATGATCATTAAATATATTTGAACACGAGATGCATAGTTTAATTGGTATGAGATAATTGTATTATGAGTAAATTACACCGTTCTTCCCTGTGGTTTGGGCCAAATTTCACTCTCAGTCATTATTTTTTTTCTTGCATCGTTGGTCCCTGTGGTTTTTCAATTGCACACCGGTGGTCCTTATCGTTAACTGGCGTTATCTTTTTCGTTAGCAAGTGGCAAATTTAGTCCATTAACCAAACAAGCGTTTGCAACGCTAGTCCTTTTACTAACGGTCGATTGCAACGTTAGTCCTTTTTTGAAAAATATTTTTTTTTCGAAATAATTTTTTTAGAAAAATATATTTTTTCGAAATATATTTTTTTTGAAATAATTTTTTTAGAAAAATATTTTTTTTTTCAAAATAATTTAAAAAAAAATAATTTTTTTTAGAAAAATATTTTTTTAGAAATTTTTTTTTGTTGGAATGTGTGAAGTGACAAAACTATCCTCATCTTCAACATATTCATATCTACTTTACCTTCTCACTATAATTTTAAGCGAACTTCCCAGATTATATTCCAGCCACTTCCAAAACCCAAAGCAAACAAAACTTTTAAAAAATTAAAACTTTTAAAAAGTGCCACAAATCAAAACCCATACTTCTTATCATTAGAATCAATTCAAACCTTAAAAGTCAAAATATTCATCAATAAAACATTTTAAAAACCATTCATTTAATTCAAAATCTAAAAACACTAAACTTTACTTTACAAAATTTATAAAACATTAAATCTGAAAATAACTTTAAATTAAAAAAAAAGGGTATGACATAAATTAATACAAATAAAAAGGATAAAATGTTAAATTGTTTAAGCATCTGAGTTTGTGTTTATGAAGATGAAATTTGGTACCTACTTTATTGTGTGGTAGAATGGTGAGTGTGCGAGTTCTATTATTTATTTATTTATTTATTTATTTTTTTTTTATTTTTTTTTATCGTACTACTGAGAGGAAACAAATTCAAACATATATATATATATGGATTGTATTTGGTTTTGGTTGGATTTGCTGGAATCTTTATTATGTCTTTGATCTTTTCATTTTAAATGAATGTAAGTTTACTTGATCCTTTCACTTTAAATGGCTGTAAATTAACTATTTATTTTTCTAATTTTTTTTTTAAATTATTTCGAAAAAAATAAATTTCTAAAAAAAATATATTTTGAAGAAAAAAATATTTTTCTAAAAAAATTATTTCGAAAGAAAAAATATATTTCGAAAAAAAATATTTTTCTAAAGAAATATTTTTCTAAAAAAATATTTTTCGAAAAAAAAATTATTTTTTTTAAATTATTTCGAAAAAAAAATAATTTCCTAAAAAAAATATTTTTCTAAAAAATATTATTTTGGAAAAAAATATTTTTCTAAAAAAAAGTATATATTTTGAAAAAAAAATATTTTTCTAAAAAAATTATTTCAAAAAAAAATATTTTTCTAAAAAAATTATTTCGAAAAAAAAAAATTCAAAAAATGACTAACGTTGCAAACGGCCGTTAATAAAAGGACTAACGTTGCGAACACTTGTTTGGTTAATGGACTAACGTTGCCACTTGCTAACGGAAAAGATAACGCCAGTTAACGATAGGGACCACTGGTGTGCAATTGAAAAACCACAGGGACCAACGATGCAAGAAAAAAAAAATAGAGACTGAGAGTGAAATTTGGCTCAAACCATAAGGACGAATGGTGTAATTTACTCTTGTATTATTATAGCACAAAGGAGTTATATCGTTTGGTCAAAAAGCAAAATAGTGATGTGTCGTGATATATGTGATTAAGAATTGTGATTCATGTTTTTATGTTCAAAAAATGTTTTTATATTGAAGTTATAGTTGAAAAAAACCGTTGGCCGAAATAAATGCGTGTCGTCTGAACTGTTGATGATGATGGTAAAAAAAATACGAATATATGGGTGTCGCCGGAGCTGTTGATGATGATGGTAAAAAACATACGAGTCGCACATTCGCACATTTAAAGGAGGGTATTTTGGTTTTTTTAATACCCTTATAATAAGACCAAAAATAGAATATTTGAGAAAACACTCACCTAAAAATGTATTTTATTATTAAAAAAAATAGACACTTGTCGCACATTCAATGGAGTCGCACATTTGCACATAACCATTTAGGGAATGGGTGTTATTTTTGTATCTTCTTTTGAAACAATGCAATTTTTTATCCCTCTTTGAGAATTTGCTCTTAAATTTAATTTAATGTAGATAGCATGCATGTTTTTCTTTAAATATGGATTTTATAGTTATATATTTATTCAAATATCCTCATTTAAACTTTAAAAGTTTAATGTAGAAAAGCTATCATAAGATAAATATAACAATTATTTCACGATTAAAGATCATTTGATCAATCTCCACCCTCTATCTTTATTTAATTTAATGGATGCGATTAATCCCAACAATTTAAAAAACCCACTTTCATCATTTTTTTTCAATATTAATATCTTTCAAACCGTTAATCGTTAAGCGAAAAAAAATATATCATTACGACGAACATTTAATTATCTTTCTTTAGATAATCACTTTGATATACTTTCGACAAAAAAAAAAAAAAAAAAAAGAGAAAAAAAATCGTGTTTTTCACCTTTTTTTTTACCTTTTTTTCGTTACTGAAATTTGCATGAAAAAAATCACATGTGATTAAACACTAATTTGAATATTCTAATGTGTTAAATCACATATGATATGTGATTTAATACTAATATCACATGTGATATTATATATCATACGTGATATTCAAATTAGTGTTTAATAACATGTGATTTCTCATGCTATTTTCAGATACAAAGAAAAAAGAAAGAAAAAAAGAAAGAAAAAAAGATGAAAAAACGTGAAAAAAACGAAAAACAAAAAGTTTGTCGAAAGTATATCAAAGTGCCCGCCTATAGATAGATACTTAAATGCTGGTCGTGACGGTATAATTTGTTTTGTCTAACGATTAACTATTCCTGAGATATTTAAATTATAAAAAATATGTGAAATATTAAAATATTTTTAATCTCAACTATTGATTTTATTTTAAATGGATGGTAAAAAGAAAAGTTAGGTATGTGAGAAAAGTTTGGTATGTAAAATAACTCTTCTCTTTATTTTACATGTTTTAAACAAGACTTGAACCCACAATCATTTATTAAATCACACAATAATCATTTATTAAATCACACAATATGAAATTTTGGGACACAAGCACTTCGACATGTGAACAAATAATATAGCGGAGAGATTGAGAAAATCAGATACAATGATACAAGTGATCTCGAGAATGGGCCTCAGATGATGGACCTATGATTAGAGGTATCTTATTATATTGGGCATTTGGGCCACAAAATGCTAAAGTTACTGCCTTATGAATCGGCCCAGACCAATTAGTGGTAATAATTTCAAAGTTCAAACCTGATGAATCAATACGAATGCTATGAAAATGGGACATGGAAATGTAGTACTAAAAGGTGATTAAAAGACTGTGAAATTAATTATACAGGTTCAATAAATTCGAAATACATGGAGATGAGAGCTGGCTTGATAGTGTCAATATAGATCCATTGGTGCTGTAACAATGCTTTTTACTTATCAAGAAATCAATTTACAAACCAAAGAGTACTATTTATTTCTATTCACTTTTAATCTTATACTTTTATACGTGTAACATTTTATTTTCTAACTATTTTCTTTAAAACAATTTAAACTTGCCTGATTCCTAATTTTTTCCAAAATTATCACTTTTAATCTTACTAGGCGAGTACCCGTGCATAGCAATGGAAATTCCTAGAAGCAGACAATTAACGATATGCGATATTGTAGTAAGAGTTTCGTGTAACATTCAAAATAGAACGCGAAAATATCAAAATGTAATTGCAAATGGTTGTAACATGCGATAATTCAACTCAAACAAAAATTCTTAACATATATCAAAGAACATATAAAAACATTTAGTGAAACGGAAAATAAAACATTACATCAATTATGAGATAACGAGTGTGGTGGCCCGCGCGTTGTCGATAGTGTCCACTTTTTTGTTTTCATGTTTATCTTTTGTTGTTGCTATGTGTAAATGTGTCTTAAATTTTGTTGGTGTTTCAGTTGGCAACGCAATTCGCAAATTAAACAAAGTTTGATGGAATAACAGTTTTCTCATGCACCTTTACAAAAAAGTAAATGTATCTTTTAGAAGTACTTCATTTGTACACCAACCAAACTTTATGTACGGGTCAGACATTCCAGTTAGACCTGTTTGGCTTTTAGATGGCAATCACAACTTAAAAAGCAAAACATCAGCTACGATAAGTATCCAATTTTATTAATTTAAAATATCTATAAACTTGTTACAACATTAATGGCACTTATATAAGTCATATATACAAATGGATCTCAAGTACTATCAAATTAAATATGATAACAGCGAATATTGTACAGGTAGTCGGAACCTTCATCCAGTGTAGTAGTGCCTAGCGCCTGAATATACCTTGAACCACTTATCGTGAACTTTGCCCCATAGATTGTACACGTTCACTGTTTGTGCGCAACCTTACACAGTTATTCTATGGGTCCTCAGGAACGCCTACAACAATAAGAAATTGATAGATAGTTAAATGGCCGTAGTAGGTGTCACATCGCACGGTAAAGCACTTTCCACTTTTATCAGAAACCAAACTGGCCGCTTTGACAGCCAAAAACAACAATCAAACTGCCCATTTAGACAGCAAAAACAACTAAATAAGCTATTTTTGATAGCCCAAAACATCAACCAAACAACCCATAATTGGACAGAGATACCATAAACCAAATAGGCCATATTGACAGAAAAAATTTTAGCCAAAAAAAACTGTCTTTTACCACAAATAGGACACAATTAAATGGTTCTTCTTTTGACAGCAACCAAACACCCTATTTTGACAGAAAAAATAGCAACCAAACATCTCATTCAAAACACGTTTTAAGTCCCGACCCAGCTAAGTAAGTATATTAAAAAGGAAATTTTAAGGCTAGCATACTGCGCCTTGGAATGGTTAATGCGCCTTGCTATATCTACTCTAACCAATGAAATGCTTTATACTTATTGCGCCTAGCTAGAAACTAAGTGTGAACATCACTATGGAATAGCTTTTTTATCAAAAGGTAAAAAGAGACACATATTATAGGACACTGCAATACCCTGTACCAGCGTTTGTTACCTTAATAAATGAGCATATTTGTGCAAACAATATAGTGAACATAATACTCGAAAAGAGAATTCATAACTCACACCAATTACTTAAGATATATTACCTATTCAGTTGCTATTTCGGCTCTTATACATGCTGCTACGATGGTTGCAGCAGGAATATTTCTTATAGCTAGACTTATGCCTCTTTTCATATTCATACCCCACATCATGCTTCATAATCATTCACTTAACTATGAACTGCCTTTCTCAATGGCTTTAAGCAAATACTTAATTTTTTACCTGTATGAAAAGTTTCAAGCGTATTTGACTACAATGATATCCAAAATTTGTGTCAATTCAAAACAAAGACTAACCTAATACTTGAAAGTACTTGTATTCTTTTAGAAAACACAAAGACAAAATAAGCTCACCTTCATGTTCAAAGTGCAAAGGGCTGTTTGTGAATTGTGGTTGGTTTGCTTACCGGAACTCATACTCCAAAAATATTACCTCTACTAATGATATGCTACCCCGGTGTAAAAGGCTACCAAAATTCCAAATGAGGCCTGCATATTTCACATGCCGCATAACATTAAACATTAGAAAGTGTAGGAAAAAAAAAAAAAAAAAAAAAAAAAAAAAAAAAAAAAAAAAACCACTGATTACCTATAAGCCTGTCCAAACAGCCATGTTTGGTGCTTTCCAAACATAATATTTGGTAGTACTTAATTTTCCCGCTTGTGTTACTTTCCTAGTTCTGCTCGTGAAAGCAATGTAGCGGCACCACCACAAAATTCTAGCCACACAATCACCCTTACCACCGACTTTCTATACTGGTGCGTAAGGATTTTTACAGGTTTTCACAGCCTTTAAACGCTATTTGGACAAGTTTAAATGCTTTTTTTTACACTTCCTATGTTCTGTTTGGACAGCACCAAACATGGCTGTTTGGACCGGCTTAGATGATGCTATTTTACAGCTTTGATGTCCTGTTTGGACAGCAGAACAATTGATGTTTGAACACAAGTTGTAACAGGCATGTGAGAAAACTAAGTCCAAATATTACGTTAGAAAACAGGGAACCGAAAGTTCACATGAAATACAAACCTGGTATTCTCATTGCTATCAAGTAACTCCCTCCATTGTTTCCCTGGCTTATCTGCAAACGGAGGAAATACATTCTAATTAGCATATGTTCAATAAAAATAACCGAAAAACCACCAATTCATATAAAAAAATCAAAACCCAAAAGAAATTGGAGATTACTTTCGGTCACATAGTCACTTGAACAACATCACCCAATCCACGTTTAAGAGCAATTTTAGCAAAAGGAAACTCGGATCTTGACAATAGCCGCCTTAACTCAAAGTAAACCATTAACCTTTTTTTGAACCTCGTCATCCCCCCTATAGTAAATGAAGAATCAATGATCAGACGGAGCACGTAAGTTTCACTAAGATACAATCCATAAAAGGGGATAAATTTTTACCGTTATGTGGTTAGGGAGTAGAGCCGATTGCAGAAATTCAACATCGCCTTTATTATAATTGAGCCAAGTAAGAAACAAATTATTTCCAGTCATGGGGGTGTTTGGATTGCATATCATTACCACACACTTATGACTTATAAGTCCCATTCAAGTAACTACTTAGCATTGTGCGTCATTTATTCAAATGTAATCAGAATAGCCTCCATTAATCCAAACACTTCAAAAGTGCTTCTTTTCTATACAAAAATAAAAGAAGGCAATAATCTCTATAGATATGCAATTCCAAACACCCTTCATATACTTAGAAATGGAACAAATTTATCTAAACACAAATAATACTCTCACGAATATACGGTAAGACTGATGTAGTTGCGGCAACAAATACGCTTGGAGATTATTTTGCGGCAACAAACTTCAGTGGCGGATTGGGTTGAAATTCGCATGGTTGCTCGGAACGGTCCAACGGTCATTTTAATGTTTTTTGGGCTTTATTTTGGACTTTTTTTTTATTTTTGTTTTGCATGGGCTTGTTTTTATTATTATTCTAGACCTAATTTCTCCTTTATAAGGACGATCTAGGGTTTGTTTTAGACGGCTTTTGATATTTTATTAATACAATTTGTGATTTCCAATCTGGAATCCGAATTTTCATAGTTCTTACCTCGTGTTTGTTCTGCACGTTCATTCAATCATATTCCTGGGCATTATTTGGTATCAAAGCTTCTAGGTATTAATGGCTGACCCAACGGCTCCTCGTGGACGTGGAAGACCACGTGGTACTGGCAATCGTCGGGGTGGTGGACAGGTCGGCCCCACTGCTAGTGCTTTTGCCGATCAGCGGGATCAGCGAGATCCACGTGATATTGAGATTGAACGCCTACAACAGCGGGTGCAAGAGCTCGAACTCCTACAGGGTTCGCCCGGAGAAGAGACTGAATCAGAGGCACTCGTCTGGGACGACGAATCTGAGGATGTCAATCCTTTTGCGGGACGTCGGAGGTTTCAACGCGATGGTCATTACCGTGATGATCCTCTACGAAGTATCGGTCTTAAGGTTGAGATTCCTGAGTTCACTGGGAAAGCTCATCCCGACGAATTTATCGAATGGTTAAGCACGGTTGAGAGGGTTTTTGATTTACGGGATATTCCAGACAATCTGAAAGTGAAGTTGGTCGCAATCAGGCTAAAACAACATGCGTCTTTGTGGTGGGATCATGTGAAAAAGCAACGCCGGTTGGGAGGAAAATCCAAGGTTCATTCGTGGGAAAAGATGAAGCGGTTAATGAAAGAGAAATTTCTACCTTCTAATCACAGACAACAAGCCTTCATTGATTATCACAATCTGTCACAAGGTGCGTTCACAGTGGAGGAACTTATTAATGAGTTCGATCGACTGCGGATGCGCTGCGATGCGAATGAGGAGGAAGAACAGATTATTGCTAGGTTCCTAGGCGTGTTGAAACCTGCAATTGCTGATGTTGTAAGCCTTCAACCATACTATTCTTATTCTGATGTTTGTCAGTTAGCTTTGAAGGTTGAAAAACAACAGAAGGCTCGCATTCGTTTTAGTAGTGGTTCTCGTTTTTACCCCACCAATCGTTCGAACCAGACCCAAAACCCTTCCGCTACGGCTCCTGATTCTAAAACCAACCCCAACCCCAACCCAACGGGTTCCATTGGTGCTGCTAGCAGTTCCCGCACCGTCCGTTGTTATAAGTGTGGGGACACTGGACATCTTGCAAGGTCGTGTCCCAATACTCAGGTTGTTGCTTTGGCTGATGACGCGTCAAGTCCGATTTATGACACTGATGGGGACGAGGTGGTGTACGAGGAGTTACCTCCTGATCACGGTGAGTCTTTAGTTATTCAACGTGTTTTGAATGTTTCTAAAAGTTTCAATGATGAATCGTGGTTGCGTCATAATATTTTCCGTACTAAATGCACGGTTAAGGGTAAAGTGTGTACCATGATTATTGATGGTGGTAGTTGTGAAAACGTGGTATCTTCATATATGGTTGATAAGCTCGGGTTGCGAGAGGAAGATCATCCAGAACCGTACCAGCTTACATGGTTGAAGAAAGGTAACCTCATTCAGGTAAAAAAACGTTGTCTGGTTCAATTTTCAATTGGCAAGAAATATCATGATGAGATTTGGTGTGACGTTATTCCTATGGATGCGGCCCATATCTTGTTGGGTCGACCTTGGCAGTATGATCGGAAGACAAAACATGATGGGTTTCGTAATACTTACAGCTTTTCTAAAGATGGTGTTAGTGTTACTCTTCTTCCGTTGGATACTCGTCCTAGTTCCACCCCAGATTCTTCTTTGTTTCTTAAACGGGCAGATTTTGAAGCTAGTATTAAACATAGCCCTTTTGTGTTTGCTTTGGTCATTAGCGATCTGAATTCAGATGTTGTTGGCTCTATTCCCCTTCCGGTGCAGCCTTTGATTGAGGAATTTTCTGATGTCCTTCCAGCGGACATTCCTCCAGGTTTGCCTTTGGTCCGTGATATTCAGCATTGTATTGACTTTCTTCCAGGTTCTTCTATTCCCAACAAACCAGCGTATCGCATGAACCCGAAAGAATATGAAGAACTTCAAAGACAGGTCACTGATTTATTGGCTAAGGGCTTGATACGTGAAAGTTTGAGTCCGTGTGCTGTACCTGCGCTTTTGGTTCCAAAGAAAGGTGGTACCTTTCGTATGTGCATTGATTGTCGTGCCATTAATAAGATCACTGTCAAGTATCGTTTTCCGATTCCTCGGCTAGATGATTTACTTGATCAACTTTATGGTGCCACGGTTTTTTCTAAAATTGATTTACGTAGCGGTTATCACCAGATTCGTATGCGGCCTGGTGATGAGTGGAAAACGGCTTTTAAAACGCGAGATGGGTTGTATGAATGGATGGTCATGCCGTTTGGACTCTCCAATGCGCCTAGTACTTTTATGAGATTGATGAACCAGGTTTTTAAACCTTTTATTGGGCGTTTTGTGGTTGTTTATTTTGATGACATTCTTATTTTTAGCAAAACCGTGGAGGAGCATCTGTCGCATCTTCGTCAGATTTTTTCAGTTTTACGTGAGCAGAAACTATATGCTAACGGTCCGAAGTGTCATTTTCTTGTTGAGGAGGTTACTTTCTTAGGTTATGTGATTTCTGGTTCGGGTATCAAAATGGATGCTGCTAAAATCGAGGCCATTTTAAACTGGCCAACCCCGACTTCCATTCATGACATCCGTAGCTTCCATGGGTTAGCTTCTTTTTATCGTCGTTTTATTCGCAATTTTAGTACCATTATCGCTCCTTTAACTGAATGTTTGAAGGGTGGTCGTTTCACTTGGACTCCTGAGGCTACTAACGCTTTTTGTATGTTGAAGACTAAGGTTACTCAAGCTCCGGTTTTGGCATTACCAAATTTTAATGAAGTTTTCCAGGTCGAGTGTGATGCATCGGGTGTTGGCATTGGTGGGGTTCTTAGCCAAAAGCAGCGTCCTATTGCTTTTTTTAGTGAGAAATTCAATGAAGCTCGGCGGAAATATTCTACTTATGATAAGGAGTTCTATGCTATTATCCGTAGCTTGGATACATGGCGTCATTATTTATTGCCGAATGAGTTCGTGTTGTTTTCTGATCATGAGGCACTCAAGTATATTAATGGTCAACACAAGTTAAATTCCAGGCATGCCAAGTGGGTTGAGTTCCTGCAAGCTTTTTCTTTTGTCATCAAACATAAAGCAGGGGCACAAAACCAGGTAGCTGATGCTTTGAGTAGGCGTCATTCTCTTGTTACTACTATGCAAGTACGTGTTCGTGGGTTTGACTCCTTTCGCAATTTGTATCATGATGATCCTGATTTTCGCACTATTTGGAGTTCTTGTGGGTCTGGTACTTTTAAACAATTTTCGACACATGAGGGGTATTTATTTAAAGGTTCTCGTCTTTGTATTCCTGTCAGTTCTTTACGTGATGCCATCATTGTGGAATCCCATTCGGGAGGTCTTGCTGGACATTTTGGTCGGGATAAAACTTTGGCCTTGGTTCGGGATCAGTTTTATTGGCCAGGCATGGGAAAGGATGTTAACCGAGTGGTCGATCGGTGTCGCATTTGTCATGTTGCCAAAACTCATGGTAGTAACGCCGGTTTGTATACTCCGCTTCCTGTTCCTGTCGCGCCTTGGGAGGATGTGAGCATGGATTTTGTGTTGGGTTTGCCTCGGACTCAACGCCATAAGGATTCTGTTATGGTTGTGGTTGATCGTTTTTCTAAGATGGCACATTTTGTTCCTTGTTCTAAAACTTTTGATGCAAGTCAGGTGGCTCGTTTGTATTTTGCTGAGATTGTTCGTTTACACGGGGTGCCTAAGTCTATCACTTCTGATCGTGATGTTAAATTTGTGAGTCATTTTTGGCGCACATTGTGGGCTCGTATGGGTTCTCGCTTACAGTTTAGTAGTTCTCACCACCCACAAACTGATGGCCAAACTGAGGTGGTTAATCGTAGTTTGGGTAATTTGTTACGTTGTTTCATTGGAGATCACCCGAAACAATGGGATCTTAGTCTTCCTCAGGCTGAGTTTGCTTATAATCGTTCTCCTAATCGCACTACTGGGAAATCTCCTTTTGAGATTGTTTATGGTCGCAATCCGATTACTCCTATTGATTTGATTCCTCTTCCTGTTGTTGACCAGTTTAGTGCTGATGGTGAAGCTCAGTCTAGTCAGATCAAGCAATTACATCAACAGGTTCGTGAACAGATTCTTAAGCATAATAAACAGTATGCGGATAATGCCAACAAGCATCGCAAGCAGGTTGTTTTTCAGGAGGGAGATTTGGTTTGGATTCATTTACGAAAGGAACGTTTTCCTGCTGGGCGTTTTGGAAAACTGAAACCACGAGCTGATGGTCCTTTCCGGGTTTTAAAGAAGATCAACGACAATGCTTACAAGATTGAGCTTCCTGGTCACTATAATGTCTCAGCCACTTTCAATGTTGCTGATCTGTCGCCCTACGTTGGAGAATCTGATGACGATCTCGACTCGAGGACGAGTCGTTCTCAGGTGGGGGAGGATGATGTAGTTGCGGCAACAAATACGCTTGGAGATTATTTTGCGGCAACAAACTTCAGTGGCGGATTGGGTTGAAATTCGCATGGTTGCTCGGAACGGTCCAACGGTCATTTTAATGTTTTTTGGGCTTTATTTTGGACTTTTTTTTTATTTTTGTTTTGCATGGGCTTGTTTTTATTATTATTCTAGACCTAATTTCTCCTTTATAAGGACGATCTAGGGTTTGTTTTAGACGGCTTTTGATATTTTATTAATACAATTTGTGATTTCCAATCTGGAATCCGAATTTTCATAGTTCTTACCTCGTGTTTGTTCTGCACGTTCATTCAATCATATTCCTGGGCATTAAAGACCATACTTAAAAAACTATCTAAAAGCCGACTAATGGCATACTAAGTAACAAAAAAACAAAATGGAAACCGAGACAACCTTTCATAGTTGCGGACTTTATTAAGCTCTTGCAACAATCAGTTTCCCATATGCAACTAATCCAGCTACACCCTGTATGAAATAACATCCATTAAAACATCTTGGGGGATGCTTTAAGACCTGCAAATTTTACAATTTCACTCTAAGTTTAGTACAAAACTTCAAAACATCTCATAAGTGCTTATTGTAAACATTAAAAAAACCACCGTTTACACCTAAAAACTACAAATTGAAACACACTGATTTGGTTCCCCTTTAATATATGTTATACCTTCAGGCGACGTATATATCTTGGTTTGAGACAGGCTTTAGCAACATAATTCACACTACCTGCAAACAACAACAAAAACAACAAATCCAAAAAAAATATATATATATATAAAAAAAAATAAAAAATAAAAAATGCAACTACCTAATTAAACTAATGCATTGCAACTGGGTTGATTCAAACGGATTCTATTTGGGCACCACTCGCATACAAAAGTTCATTGTAATTGACTAATCTAATCACAACATCTTAATTACTTACGTACCGCAAACATTCAACCAACACATAATATCTACTAAACACAACATCTTAACTACCAACATAACGAATACAAATTCACATATACACAACTAAATCACAACATCTTAACTACTAACGTAACAAAAAACAAATCCACAAATAAAAAGTAAAACCACAATATCCTAATTACGTATACAAAACTTAACATCTAGCAGGCACATAACGTCTAAAAATCACAAGAGACTAATTACTAACGTAATGAATACCTCCCACGTTTACCTTTCTCTTACACATTCCATCGAACATCTTCTATGCGGCCTTCAATCACCACCACTGAATTTTTCGGACTCCGTCTACCACCACCGACAGCAGCGACGGCAGGCGGCGGCTGAAACAAGAAAAATTGCCAAAACGTTTAAAAAGGTAAGAACTACAATTAAAATATACAAACCTATATAAGAAAACCTTCAAAAGTTCAAAAGTTGTTTAATATAGATAGATCTAACAAAAACATTAAAAAAAACTCAAAACCTATATAAGAAAACCTTCAACCACCACCACTGAATTTGTGGGTTACGGTGGTGGAGGTGGCGTTCGATGGTGATGGGGCTTCGGTTGTGGTGGGATCTCGGTGGTGGAGGAGGTGGTTGTGAGATGTGAGATGAGGATATAACAAGAGGCGTGTACTATTTCTCTCACATTTGACTTTCAACTTTTCCACTTTTCACATTTGATTGTTTTTCCATTATATGTAGTTAAGATACTTTCACATTATTTTACTTTCAACCATTTTCTATATATAAGTTAAAACTTGCCTCATAATATGTATTTTGATATTCTCGAATAGTAATAAATTACAATTTTATTATACAAGCCCGTTTAACCTTGTCGCAACAAAAAGTGAGGTGATATGTACACCACAAAAATTGATGTGCACATCACAACTATACATATATGATGTTGTATTATATGCATTAATAATTTGATATTGTGGTGTTCACATCACTTTTTATTATCTGCATATCGCTTCTCCAACAAAAAGGCTATATTATTCTCTATTTAAACTCCTTTTTTGTCATTTAGTTAAAGGTCATATTCATTCTCGATTTATACTTTTTTTATCATTTAGTTAACAGTATCTTGATTGTTCTTACAATTATCATACTACTCTGTTCAAAAATTATTGTCCTCTTTTGACTTTTTCGGTCTTTACTTTTCAACTTTTACCTTAAGTATTTTTGTATATATTACATAATACTTGATACAAAATATATGAACGGATTGAGTTTTAAATATATTTTCATTGTTATAATTTTTATCAAAAATTGTATAACACAAATAAAAATATTTATAGTCAAAGTTGAGAAAGAAAGACCGAAAAAGTCAAAAGGGGACAATAATTTTGAGACGGATGGAGTAGTAATTATTAATTATTAGGGATAATTTCATATATACCCAAGGAAACTTCAAAAATTACATATTTTCTCAAAACACAAGTTTTCATTGCATGATGTACAATGCTATTAAAGCATGCTTTGGGAAAATATGTGATTATTGAACTTTCGTTGAGGATATATGTAAACTTTCTGCCCCTAATTATTATTACTCTTTTAAATCATTTCATCTACTTCAGATTTGAAGTAAAACCATGACACTTTAAACAAATACATAAACTAAAAAACCAATTGATATAATAAAACTTAGTTGCATCGACTCTATTTGACTTAAATTATTATGACTTTGTTTTTGTTCAATCAATCATATTCGCATGCCCATACGAATTATGACATATAAACCACAATAAGCATACCTGAAAGAGAAAAATGAACGGAGGGAGTATTATTTTTATTTAGAAAAGTAAAATTAAACCCAAGTTAGGTTAGATGTCGATCCCGGTGCAACAGATGGCCGAGACAAACTTTTATAAGAATATCAAATTACATGATAACAAAAAGGTTATTGAGCCAATAAAACTGGATTAAGCAAAAAATAGAAGTTTCAAATAACATTAACAAACCACACGACGTACTGCCCAGAAGCCCTAATGACAAATGACCCATTACAAATATAGAAGTCCCTAAGTATAATCACATAAACCTTGACTTGGAAGAATTACAAATCAAAAGATAACTACTCCGTGTATTTAGTAAAAACATAACCTCGTTGCATAGACGTACAACAACAACAATATTCGATCCTTTTAGAACAATATACGAGAGGTAAAATGTAAATAATCACACCACTACTCTAGGATAAAAAAGACAACAGTTATACTCAAATATCTATTTAGCAAATACTAGATATTAATGCAGTCTTTTGATTTGTTATGTTTTTGGGTGTTCGGTATGTAAACATTGGAGGCACTAGCGAAAATCGTCATTTTCGACATCTGTAGCCTTCCAAATAGGGAAATTGCCAAGGCTTCAAAATATCAAATATTACGTGACATTCAAAATATCAAATATTACGTTGCTAATTATATTTGTAAATGAAACTTTGAAAATGTTAAAGTTGAACGTGATTAAACCAATAAAAAATAGAAAAACCATCAAGATGAACAAATGATGTCAAACTAGATACATTTTCAAGCTTGTTACATGCCGACACAATATAATACTAATCGATACGATGATGATGACCGTACGTATCCTTATTTTAATCGATTAATATATTACTTATATGATCATGTTACTTTTAAGAAAAAAGTATTCAACGCCATATTCAATGTCCATCATCAGGCCACCTCGAAATATTTTTTCAAAATATCACCGTCCAAAATCGGGAGTTAAATAATACGTTTGTTGTAATAGAGTAATATATAGAGTAAATTACACCGTTCGTCCTTGTGGTTTGGGCCAAATTTTACTCTCAGTCATTTTTTTTTTTTTTCTTGCATCGTTGGTCCCGGTGGTTTTTTAATTGCATACCGGTGGTCCCTATCGTTAACTGGCGTTATCTTTTACGTTAGCAAGTGGCAAATTTAGTCCATTAACCAAACAAGCGTTTGCAACGTTAGTCATTTTACTAACGGCCGTTTGCAACGTTAGTCCTTTTTTGAAAAATATTTTTTTTTCGAAATAATTTTTTTAGAAAAATATTTTTTTTCGAAATATATTTTTTTTTCGAAATAATTTTTTTAGAAAAATATAGTTTTTTTTTCAAAATATATATTTTTTTTAGAATTTTTTTTCTAGAAATAATTTTAAAAAAAATAATTTTTTTTTAGAAAAATATTTTTTTAGAATTTTTTTTTGTTGGAATGTGTGAAGTGACAAAACTATCCTCATCTTCAACATATTCATATCTACTTTACCTTCTCACCATAATTTTCAGTGAACTTTTCAGATTATATTCCAGCCACTTCAAAAACCCAAAGGAAACAAAACTTCTAAAAAATTAAAACTTTTAACAGGTGCCACAAATCAAAACCCATACTTCTTATCATTATAATCAAATCAAACCTTAAAAGTCAAAATACTCATCAATAAAACATTTTAAAAACCATTTATTTAATTCAAAATCTAGAAACACTAAACTTTACGTTACAAAATTTATAAAACATTAAATCTGAAAACAACTTTAAATAAAAAAATATAAAAAAGGGTATGACATAAATTAATACAAATAAAAAGGATAAAATGTTAAATTGTTTAAGCATCTGAGTTTGTGTTTATGAAGATGAGATTTGATACCTACTTTATTCTGTGGTAGAATGGTGAGTGTGCGAGGTTTTTTTTTTTTTTTTTTTTTTTTTTTTTTTTTTTTCGTACTACTGAGAGGAAACAAATTCCAACATATATATCTATATACATATATATATATATGTATTTACATATATATATATATTATGTATATACATATATATATATATATATATATATGTATATGTATATATATATATATATATATATATATATATATATATATATATATATATATGTATATATATATTATATATATATATATATATATATATATATATATGTATATATGTATATATATATGTATATGTATATATATGTATGTATATGTATATATATACATATATATATATACATATATATATATATATATATATATACATATATATATATATATATATATATATACATATATATATATATACATATATATATATTATATATGGATTATATTTGGTTTTGGTTGGATTTGCTTGAATCTTTAGCATGTCTTTGATCTTTTCATTTTAAATGACTGTAAGTTTACTTGATTCTTTCACTTTAAATGGCTGTAAATTAACTAGTTATTTTTCTAAAAAAAAAAATTATTTCGAAAAAAAATATTTTTCTAAAAAAAAATATATTTTGAAAAAAAAATATTTTTTAAAAAAAAATTATTTCGAAAAAAAAAATTTATTTCGAAAAAAAATATTTTTCTAAAAAAATTATTTCGAAAAAAAAAAAATTTCAAAAAAGGACTAACTTTGCAAACGTTGCAAACGGCCGTTAGTAAAAGGACTAACGTTGCAAACGCTTGTTTGGTTAATGGACTAACGTTGCCACTTGCTAAAGGAAAAGATAACGCCAGTTAACGATAAGGACCACCGGTGTGCAATTGATAAACCACAGGGACCAACGATGCAAGAAAAAAAAAGAAGGACCGAGAGTGAAATTTGGCCCAAACCATAAGGACGAACGGTGTAATTTACTCTAATATATATATATATATATATATATATATATATATATATATATATATATATATATATATATATATATATATATATATATATATATATATAGAGGATAGTGAATATGGGGCTGTCTCACATCTAAGCTTACATGCGAAATCATAAAAAATTACGTTGTTTTAACAAGAAAAACATCAAATCTACCTCATTTGTATCATGTCTTTCACAATATTAGTGTTTTCTCTTGATTTCATCACAACATCACTTAAGTTGGGTTCACGTTGATACATGCGTTTTCTACATCATATTGTTAGGTGATTTCATTAACCAAAAAATTAGATATAGATTCAACAATGGGTTGATTTAATTCACCACTAAAATGCGTTTCGCTATGCATATATTATTTCCACAACTCAAATTTTGAAAAAATAATAACCAAAATGACGTATTTTTTTATAATTTTTGATGGTTTCGCATGTAAGCTTTGTTGGGTCCATAAATACCCAATTATCTAAAACAGGATTTGAACACAAATTAAGCCAAGTGTTTACCAACCGAGAACAATTCAAGTCACTGAGTTAACAGTAACTCAGTGAGTCATCTTCAGGATGCTTAAGACGAATTCAAGGCGAAGGATTCACTCCTCAGGAAGGCGGTACTCCCTGAGTGAGACTTAAGCCAAAGAAGAAGATGATGGGTTCAGTGAGTACTGACAAGAGCTCATTGAACCCCTCAGTCTCCTGAACAACATAAAGACTGAAGACTAAAGACTGAAGACTTAGAATGAATCTAAGACCTGAAGTAAAGGCGGGATCGAGCGGGAAAGTTTGAAGAGGATAAGAACAAGTCTTATCACGCCGAAAGCGAACTTTCCTTAAAACGGCTTAAAGTCAAGGAGTGGTTGGGCAGACACTCAAAAGGACCTTTTAGCTTATTCCCGATGTAGGTTCTTGGTAATGACAAAACACTGTTGTACTTTTGTCAGACCAGCATAGGTCAACTTGTACTTTAGTTATAGGCGTTCTTTTATACTTGTGTATAAATAGATAGATGAGGAGAAAAGTGAGTTAAGGTTGTGCACTAAAAGCTTAGACTTTCACAACCCACTTTTCTCCTCCAAAGAACAACCTACTCACTGAGATAGCTCAGTAGGGTCTTTTAGTTGTCACTCAAGAAAAGCTTGAGTTTAGAAGAGGAGAATACCATACCTTGTCTATTCAATCCCAAAGTGTTTATTCCGCAAAACACTTTGGGTAATAGATTCTTTGATTAATTTCTAATAAGAATTTAAACGTTGAAAAACCTTTGTTGTTTTTATATTTACGTTATAACTTATTTGGTAAAATTAATCATACATTGTATCAGTCTTAGTACACAATTAGGATAACTTTCTAGTTATTTCTATAAGTGTAACGGGAACAACAAGTGGTATCAGAGCCTCTGGTTTATAAAATCTTTCCAAAACTAAGAGTGCTCAAGGTTTTTAAAACCAAGATCCTACTATGGCTGATATAAATGTGCCCCAGCTAGTCGACAAAAAAGGAGGTAGCTATTCAGCTGTTGCTCTCAGACTAGAAGCTGGAAAATTTAGCAAGTGGAAAAAGCGCATGCTTTGCTACTTGACTGGTATGGAACCATACTACATCACTTATATCAATGAAGGTCCCTATGTCCCTAAAACTGCTGAAGGTTTAAACAAACCTGAAGCTCAGTGGACTATAGATGAGAGAAGGGTGGTCAACCAAGACCAACGCCTGAGAAGCATAATTATATCTTGTCTCCCTGACGATATAATGGAATCAGTCATTAACTGTACATCAGCCAAACAAACATGGCTTGACTTGGTTCATAGCTTCGAAGGTCCCTCAGATACCAAGGAAAATAGGATCATGGATCTTAAACTTGAGTATAATACCTTCAGGGCCAAAGACTCTGAAAGTCTCTCTGAAACCTACACTAGGTACAAGACTCTGATAAATGAGTTATCTAATGATGGTGTAGTTTTTTCTAAGCATGAGATCAATGTTGGCTTTGTCAACAGTCTCCCTGAGAAGTGGCTAAACTTCTCTCAGGGCCTTAGGAATGCAAACCACATTCAGACCCTTGAGCTTGCTGAGATCTATGGGAAGTTTGTCTATGAAGACAACCTAATATCAAGAAGATACCCAGACTAAAAGAAAGCTCTTGAGACCAAAAAGACCCTGACTTCCTCACCCATATCAACTGCCTTTTATTCTAATGCTATTGTGCAGGATTTTCAAGAGGATTCTGATGATGAGGTTGATGATAGAACCAGTGAGGAGTACTTAAGTGACTTACACTTGGAATTCCAAGAAAGGGCACTTCTTGCAAACTCAAAACGTTTTATCAAAAGAAATCAGTCAAACTTTTCAAAAGCTAAAGCAAATGAGACCACTGAATGCTTTAAATGTGGTAAAAAGGGTCATTTTGCAAAAGACTGCTATTCAAAAACAACCTCAGAACCCTCTTACAAATTTTCTGGAAACAGTTCTTCTTCAAGAGCTAGCAAATTTCAACCTAAGATGTTTCAGTCTCCACAAACTTCTCAAAGTGGTCAAAAGGATTATGAAACTAAGTATAGGATGGCAAAAGCCAAGCTTTCTCTTCTTGAGGCCACTCCCTCAGTCTCTCAGGCTCCAGCTCTCAAACCTGTTCAGTCCAAGAACAAGGTCCTTATGGCTGAAGCTTATGACTGGGATGATGAAGAGGTCTCTGATGATGAAGAAATTCATGTGAGTGCACTGATGGCACTTTCAGATGGTGATCAGCTGGCTGTTGGAAAGAGCCATGCTAAAGATGGAGAATGGGTCAACATCACAATGAAAAAGGTAAACATTTTACTTTCAATGGATGATGATTCTGATTGGCAGTCTTATTTAAATTATATTTCTGTTGATCTCAAGTTTGTAGAAGAACAAAGGCTTAACCTACTTTCAAAATATAATAATCTTGTGTTAGAATTGAACAAATGTAGAGATGAATTGCTTGTACTAAAACAAGCCAAGTTAGAAGTAGTCACACTACAAATTCAAAACACTGAGATTTTGAAAAAGAACCAAGCCCTTCAAAATGAACTTGACAAAGAAAGAGCTGTCATAAAAAGCTGGACTAAAAAGAACCCAAGAGTCTATGAATCTGTCAGTAAGAATCCTAGTGAGAACTTCAAGGTCATAGGAATTAACCCACTCACTGACACCCCCAGTGAGACTGACAAAGAAAGAGTCTTTATTCCAGCTGGCATTGCTTTTGAGCAAGACATGGAACCCAAGTCAAATGACTGGATTGTCAGGGACAACCCAGTCAGTAAGTTACCCAACTTTGAGACTGGGAAAATCTTGCTCTCTGAAAGTCAGGCTCTGAAAAGCATGCTAGGACTCACTGAACAACCCAGTAGTACTGAGTTAATCACTGAGTCAGAATCAGAATCAGCTATACCTCTCCCACCACTGAAAGTCCTTCAGGGAGCTTCTCCAAGCTCAGACCTCACTCCATTGGTCTATTCTGAACATTCTCCAAAGGAGAAATCAGGACCGGGAAAAACAATCCTGAAAAGGCTAATCCCTGATGTCTCAGTAAATACTGATGACTCAACAAGTTCAGTCCCCTCTGAAGCAAAAGTCTCAGTAAACACTGATGACTCATCTACTTCAGTCCCTTCTGAGGTAAAATCCCAAAGTCCTGATCCAAGAATTGATCAGTTGACTGAAATGGTCAGGAAGCTGAGTGAGAAGATTGAATCTTCTGAGAAAAATCCTAAATCTAAGATTAAGGAAACAAAATCAGCTTCCTCAAGCTCCAAACCCAAAACCAAGCCCACCAAACCTCTGCTGATATGTGAGCTGTGTCACTTTAGAAATCATGTTGCTGATGATTGCTACAGAATCCTTGACTGCATGGTATGCAAAAAGGAAGATCACAGAACCTCTGATCATCAGTCATACACAGCCTCAGCTAAGATGGCAAACTTTAAAGCAGTTGCTCTTAAGTATCCATCTGATGCTAAGCAGAAAATGAAAAAGGCAAAGCCTTTTGCCCCTTGCCCTCATTGTGGATTCAATGACCACCTCCCTGAGGATTGCTTAATGGACACATGCTGTGACCTATGTGGTGATCCCACTCATGACACCTCAGGACATGAGGAGGTCATTCAGGCAAGGAGAGGAAAGAATAAATTATCCTCTCAGTCTGCTGAGTCTTCCCCTGCAATTAAATGCAAAATTTGTGGGAGCTTGATGCGTGTGTATGTTGTGCTCTAATTTATACCCACGGTATGTCGTTGTGGTTTTAGCAGTATTCAAGTTTTAAATTTATATTTAGCCGACTTATCAATAACACACACTTTAACGAGCAGTGTACCCGGTCAGTATGAATATAATGGTAAGTAGAGTGTCGATCACTAAGAGTGGAACGTATTATCTAGTTATTCTAATCAGTATTTTAATATCTTAAGTTAGCTATACAACCTAATCTAACGCAAGGGGGTTCAGCCTGAGAGACTGGCACGGTTTGGTTATGATTAAATAATAAACTAAACTAATGAGCACGAATCAGCGATTAGCACACACGTACACAGATAAATACTTGAGACAATAAGAAGACCTGTCCTGATAGTTAAGTAGCTTGTCACTTGTTTTATTGCTAGTTTTATATGAAGTGTATAGTTCGATGCAACGCACCGAGATTAAACCTTTCTCGTTGGCTCTAATCTTATCGGCGAGTAAACCCTTAATGATCACTTATGACTATCCTATTTATTAAAGACACGCTAAAACAAATAGGCGAGGAAGGGGCATGGCGACCCAAGCAATGCTCAGCTAGACACAGAGGTTATCAATGCACTAATAAAAGTCACCAAAGACATCAACATATAAACTTTAATTAATGGGAAAGCAATTTTAAGGGGAGTTGAAGTGCATGATTAAATCAATGACACAAGCCCATCAATCCTGATAAATTAAAGTGTACTAATACAATAAAACAAAACTACTTAATGAATTGAATACATGCAGGACCTTCTTACAGCTCTTGTATCTTCGTTTAGGGTGTGTCTTGTGCTGCTACTTCGTCTGAATTCGGCCTAGGGTTTCTGTCTCGTACTTGGTATATCGCACGTACCAAAGTCTCCAAATTCGTCTGGCCTTGGGGTATTTATAGTTTCTGTCTGAGGGCTAGATGCGGCGCATTGAATAAGTAGATGCGGCGCATTGACTTAACTTCGCGTGGGGTCCAAGATTAATATATTCAGGAATATTCGTACACCGCCAGAAGATGCGGCGTAACTTCATTCTTGTATGCGGCGCATGTCCTTTGCCGTCTTGGATTATAACTTGTGAAATCTTGATAGTGATGCGCCGTATATAATAAGTAGGATGCGGCGTATCTGGAGCAGAATGATCTTGATCTTGTACATTTCAGTAGACTCTTAACTTCTTGCTTGTTTTGCTCCATAATTAGACCAAAATCGCCAAGTTTCACATAATACTTGTTTTTACCTGAGAATTACAAAAGTAAACATTAACGTATCAATTCTCACAGATAATATAATAAAACAAGTCAAATAAATAGGATAAATGATGGTAATAAAATGTACTTATTTGAGTTCATCAGAGCTCAGTCCACTCAACCACTGACCATGAATCATTATCTACTTTTAAGCAGGCTATTAAAGCCAAGCCCTCTAAGAAGAGGGGTCCTAGAAAGAACTGACCCAGTTTACTATTTGTGCAGAGACATGCCAGGGAGCCAATTTAGCATCTAGATAGTGGATGTTCAAGGAGCATGACTGGTGTGAAGCAGTATCTGCACAAGTATGTGGAAGAATCAGGACCCAAGGTGGTATTTGCTGATAACTCATCATGTCCCACTGAAGGTTATGGTTCAGTAAACTGCAATGGTATAGTCTTCACTAGGATAGCTTATGTAAATGGCCTTAAGTATAATTTGATCAGTGTCAGTCAACTATGTGATGCAAAATACATAGTTCAGTTTGATGATAAGCAAGGAACCATCTTCAATGCAAACAAGGAAGTTGTCCTTATTGCACCTAGAAGACAAGATGTTTATGTGTTAGACATGACTAGTCTGACTCCGAATGGTACTTGTCTCTTTGCTAAGGCCACTGAAACTCTCAATTGGCTTTGGCATAAGAGACTCTCCCATATGAACTTCAAAAACATAAATCATCTTGTAAAACAAAACAAGGTCCTTGGCTTACCATCTCTTGTGTTTTCAAAGGATAAACCCTGCTCAGCTTGTGAAAAAGGCAAACACAAGAGAGCATCCTTTAAAACCAAAACCAACTTTTCCATCAGGAACTGCCTACACCTTCTTCATATGGATCTCTTTGGACCCATCAGTCCTAGATCTATTAACCATGAGAAGTATACTCTGGTCATAGTGGATGAATACTCAAGATACACTTGGGTTTACTTCCTGACCAAAAAGAGTCAGGGAACAGAAACTATCATGTCCTTTGTCAGGAACATTGAAAATCAAAATGACATCAAAGTCAAACAGATTAGGACTGACAATGGGACTGAGTTCAAAAACCATGAACTTGAAAATTTCTGTGATGAGAAAGGTATCCATCAAAACTTTTCCTCACCTTACACACCTGAACAAAATGGTGTGGCTGAAAGGAAAAATAGAACACTCATTGAAGCTGCTAGAACAATGCTAAATGGATCAGTCCTCTCAAAACATTTCTGGACTGAAGCAGTCAAAACTGCCTGTTATACACAAAACAGATCCATCATTGTCAAGAGACATAGCAAGACTCCTTATGAGTTATTCAAGGGAAGAATCCCTGACATCAGCTACTTTCATGTCTTTGGGTGCCCTGTGTTTATTCATAATCACAAAGATCACCTAGGAAAATTTGATGCAAAAGCTGATGATGGATACTTCCTAGGATATTCCCTTGTCTCAAAAGCCTTCAGGGTGTTCAACACAAGGAGACAACAAACTGAGGAAACATTTCATGTTACCTTTGACGAGAGCACTGAAGTTATCAGGTTCTCAAATTCCTCAGTGGAAGAGATAGGAATCGATGACTCATCATGATATCCTCCTGATGAGTTTGATCCTGAAAACAATCCTTCCACTCAGTATCAAGCTGATGCTGATATCTCCTATCACATCCTCCCTCATAACCTTCCTCACCCAAACATCACTGAGTTTATTGAAGCACAAACAAACACTGACTCTAACAATCAGTCTGTTCATAGTGCTCAGGAACTAAATAATCTCAGTGATCAGTCAAATCATTCAGACACCCAACACCCTATCAGCCCTCAAGTGTCTGAACCAATCCCTTCACCTCTACCTAATCTGGCCTCCACAAGTTCTAATCAGTATCCAAGACCTCAGGACAGATGGACTAGGTCTCAGGATATAGAACTTGTCAACATCATTGGAGAGCCTACTGAAGGCATGCTCACCAGAAGCATGGCTGCTAAACTATCTGCAGCTTTAGCCAATGAATGCCTATTTGTGGACTTCATTTCCACCATTGAACCCAAAAGTGTCAAAGAAGCACTTACTCATCCTAGTTGGGTTCAGGCCATGCATGATGAACTGGAACAATTTGACAGAAATAAGGTGATGACCTTAGTCAAGTGTCCTGATGGAGTTACAGTCATTGGCATGAAATGGGTATTCAAAAACAAATCTGATGAGAATGGCATAGTCATCAAAAACAAGGCCAGACTGGTTGCCAAAGGCTACAACCAGCAAGAAGGCATTGACTATGAGGAAACATTTGCACCAGTTGCAAGGATGGAAGCCATCAGGATCTTCCTTGCATTTGCAACCTACATGAACTTCAAAGTGTACCAAATGGATGTTAAAAGTGCATTCTTAAATGGTTCACTGAAAGAAGAAGTTTATGTCCAACAGCCTCCTGGATTTGAGAGCAGTGAGTTTCCTGACTATGTCTGTAAGCTTGACAAAGCCCTTTATGGACTGAAGCAAGCTCCCAGGGCATGGTATGAAACTCTCTCATCCTTCTTGATCCAAAACAAATTTGTCAGAGGCAAGATAGACAATACCTTGTTTATCTACAAGACAAATGATGATGTTATACTTGTTCAAGTATATGTTGATGACATCATCTTCGGCTCAACAAGTTATAAACTTTGCAAACAGTTTGAAAAACTGATGGCAAAGAAATTTGATATGAGCATGATGGGAGAACTGACTTACTTCCTTGGCTTACAAATTAAGCAGACTGATAAAGGAACCTTTATCAGTCAAGAGAAGTATGTCAGAAGCATACTGAAAAAGTATGATCTCAGTGACTGTGCCTCAGTCAAGACTCCCATGGTCCCACCAAACAACCTTGGTTATGACCTCACTGGTAAATCAGTCAATCAGACTCTATTCAGAGGAATGATTGGGTCACTGATGTATCTCCTTGCATCAAGGCCTGACATCCAATTCTCAGTATGTTTGTGTGCCAGATATCAATCTGACCCAAGAGAATCTCATCTCACTGCTGTGAAAAGGATCCTCAGGTACCTGAAAGGTACTCCAAGCCTTGGATTGTATTATCCTAAGTGCTCAGGGTTTGACCTCAAGGGATACTCTGACTCTGACTATGCTGGATGCAACATGGATAGGAAAAGCACCTCAGGCTCCTACCAATTTCTTGGTGGAAAATTAGTCTGTTGGAGTGCTAAAAAGCAACAATCAGTTGCCATGTCCTCAGCTGAAGCTGAATATGTTGCAGCAGCCAGCTGTTGTGCAAATGTACTATGGATGAAAAGTCAACTCAGTGACTATGGCATTCAGTATAAGATGGTTCCCATCTTTTGTGATAACACAAGTGCAATTGCAATTTCCAACAACCCTTTTCTTCATCAGAGAACAAAACACATTGATATCAGATATCATTTCATCAGGGATCATGTCATGAATGGTGACATTGAATTACACTTCATCCCTACTGAATATCAGTTAGCTGATATCTTCACCAAACCTTTGGATGAACCAACTTTCACTAGACTGAAAGCTGAGTTAGGGATGTTGGATATTGAGACTCAGTCCACTGATTGAATTCTTCCAACTGAAGTGTACATTCTTAGAACCTCAGGTCCCTGAATCAATGTGTCCCTCAGTGTCAAGCATCACTGAATCCCCTTCCTGAAACCCTCAGTGAATGAAAAGTCATTCAAGGCCCTCAAGATGTCATTCAATGCTAACTTAAATGCTCTAAGTATTTTGTTAGTAAATGTCCTAGGTTGGTGACTGATTTCCTATTTAATATAGGAATATATGTCTCTCTGGCATACACATCTTGGGCCCCCACTTTCCCACTAGGCATTAAATGCCTCTCCAATCACATTAGAGAAATGTGATGACTCATCTCTGCAAACTACACTTTTTGCAGACGGCTCAACTGTTCACCATGACGGTTGCCGAATACATGGGGAAGTGGAATCGTGGCATTAAATGCGGACTTCAAATTTTTATAAAACAATTTTCAAATTTTTTGAAGTTAATTGCTTTATGCCCTAAATACCCCCAACCTTTCCACTTCCCTATAAATACCCATCCAAAAGAATACACACACACACGTTTTTTTAGAAAATTATAAGCAAACTCTGCCTCTTTTTTCTCTCAAACAAATTGTGTGTGTGTTCTTAGCATTGAGAAACATCCGACCATTTTCCGACCAAAACCCGATCATAAAATAGCTTCCTCTAATGCTATAACCACCGCCCCAAATGTGAGCTTCACAATGGAGGGCGTGGACCTGACCAAAAACAATGTGGTTGGAAATTTCCACTACCCTCAGCAATATGCAGGTTACAAGGATGTAGTTAAGTATCTACAAAACTGCTTCCTTGCCACAGCTTTTACAACTACCCCATCAGTCATTTATAATGACTACCTCAGGGAGTTTTGGTGTACCGCAACGGCCACTAGCCCTAAGGACACCAAAGAGTCAATCATCACATTCACTGTGATGAATGGGACTAGGACTCTCTCCCTGAACTATAAGAACTTCATCATGGCCACAGGTCTTAACTTTGTTGAGAACTTTGAGGAAAACCCTACTGATCAGGAAATAAAAGCGGAAATGCTTTTCCTAGGGCCTGATGATGTTAGGCGTCCTACCGAGTCTCCTGAAGCCTTGCTGGCAAAGGCTCCAATAGTGAAGACATGGTTTCACCCTGTCTGGAGACTTATGATGACATTCGTCATTCAGGTACTCGGAGGAAACAAATCCTCCACTGAGCAATTGAACTCATCACAACAATTGATGATGTTCAGTCTCTTGGAGGGTAGAAAAATTGATATCGGAGGAATAATCTTCCGTGACCTCGTGTCAAAGCTCTCAGGGAAACATAGGCAAAGACACATGTCTTATCCTAGGTTCATTTCCTGTGTGCTTGAGGACCTCCTTGGTTCTGACTACTTAAGGTCTGACGAAGAAGGCTCAAAACCTGACGTTCTTCATAAGACTAACTTTAGTAGTGACATTACTGAGGTACAACCAGTCGCCCTGACCACCTACATGTTAACGGTGATTCAGGGTGAAAATGTATGCTCACCAGTTCCTTCACCAACCAAGAAGGTGAAGAAGACCAAAGGGAAAGGGGGACAGTCCAGTAAGGTGGTTAGACCTAAACCACTCGTCACTGAGACTGTTGCCTCAGGCACCAAGAAAGTTATTGTGACCTTGATCTCTAAGACTCCCATAAAAGAGACCACATTGGCCACAAAACAAACGCCACTGGAAGGTGCTGAGCAATCATCCTCAGTATCCTCGGGCAAACCCTTTCCGAATGTCCCTACTGACAAAAACAAGTCAGAAGGGTCAGGAGCATCCACCCACTCACATCCCAATGAAGGCACTGATAAATCACAATCAGAGCCTGAGGGAGTTCAGGGTTCTATATCCTCGGTGGAGCAGTACTACTCCACTGAGAAGGGGACCCATACCCATTCACATCCCGTTAACGTCTCTAAGCAATCACACTTAGAGTCTCAGGGAGTTCAGGCCTCTAAATCCCCAAAAGGACAGCACAATCCTGATGTGAAGGGAGACCATCAACAATCACCAATAGTACCTAGTGATTCTACTGAAAAACACCCGTCAGTAGATGAAGGTGCTCAGGGGGACAAAGACTCAGGGGGAAACAAACCACCCGCTGATACGGAACCCATCACCCCCTCAGGCGGTCCAAGTCACTTGGGAACTGATCCTAACAGTCAGGCTGGGAAAACCCCCCAGTTATTATGGCTAGTCAGGCTGGTAAAACCCCACCAGTTATTATGGCTAAAGGATCAGGACCTGGCCACAACAAAAGTGAGCCCTCTTTTGAGGGGGAGCTGGATTCCCTGAAGGCTCCTTCTCTGGCTGACTATGAAAATTTGTTGGCTGATGAGTCAGAGGAGGAGACGGATTTCGATTTTGGTGAGGATGAACCACTTCCTGATGTTGAGGAGGAAATGGAGGGTCAAATGAACTCTCCTCCGCAGTCTGAGCAACAACTCTCTTCTCCTCATCCTGAGGATCAACAACCCAGTTCACCATCATCTTCATCATCATCTTCATTAGGTGCCTCAGCCACCCCTGAGTGGTTAACCAAGTATGATAATGTTCATCCGCCTTCTGAAAGAAGTATGGCCAAATTCCTTCGCCAAGCCAACGAAGGTCTTTACAATGCTCTTACTGATGAACTAACGGATCAGCATACTGAAGAGGCAGCCTCCTATGCTGACTTCAGGGCCTCTGTGGAAGAATCTCAGGACAAGATTCTTCAGGCTTCCAGGCTCACTGACAAACAACTTGGAGAACTAACCAAAACCTTTGATGAGACAGCCACTGGTCAGCATCAGGACCTTGCAAACCTCCTCAAGGCCGTCGAATCAGTGCAAGAACAACTTTCTGATGATCCCACACTGATTAAATCAATGAAAGACCATATGGCCACTCAGACGACTGCCTCCACCAACCTGACTGAGCTTCTTAAGCTCTTTCAGGGGGTAGATCTCAAAGGTCTCAGGGAACAGCAGGATTCCATTCTTCAGGCTGCTATGGAATCCAAGGGGCACCTCAACAAGCTTTCCTCAGCCATTGATCAGCTCTCACAAACACATAATGAGCTGATCAACCACTACACCAACCGTGTCACTGAACTCTCCACCACCCAACAAGTCATGGCTACCGAACTCAGTGCCGTGAAGAATGATGCTTCTGAGACAAAGTCCATGGTCTCTGATATCCTATCACTTCTTCAGGCCTCTCATGTGCCACTACCTCCTCAGTCAGCAGGTCTTTCCACTGAAGTTCCTACACCTGCTAAGGGGGAGAACAATGATGAAATCCCTGATCCTTCCTCTGCCTTGGTAACTGTTCCAAACCCTGATGCATCCACCAGTCAACCTCCTCTCACTGACAAAGGGAAGGATATTATGACTGAAACCTCTTCTCCTGAACCACACTTAGTCAAGGCTTCAAACATAAGACAACCAGATCCTGAAGCACCCTCTTTTGTTGACTTAGAAGATGGGAGAAGAGTCTATGGGACTCAGGAGGAACTTGCTCATATCTTACATCAGGAAGATATCAGGAAAGCACAAGACCTCACCACATCTGCTATCTATGAGGTCGCCAAGGAAGAAATAAAGGAGTCTGAGAAAGAGATTCAGGAAGATGAATTCATCAGGCTTCAAGCCCAACTTCTTCAGAAACACAACATGGAAGCCAATCTGAAGCAAGAAAAGAGGCAAAGGGCATATGAGAGGTATGTATGGCACATGACCAAAACCAAAGGTGAAGGCAAAATCACTGACATCACCATTCACCCCACCAGACCTCTGAGCTGAACAATCCATAGAGGTCCAAGAAAATCTGAACATCTTCCAACAGTCAAATTTTCAGACTATGCGTTAAGAGAATGGGATATGATGATGCCCATCCTAAGGAAGAAAACCACAAGCAAGAATGCCCCAATCATCATCAAGTCACTGAGTGCCAAGTATGAGGAGCTCGCAAAAGTGGCAAAGAGTCTGGGCATTAACCATGATGAGGCACTTACTTCTCAGGGACTAACTATCCCTGAATTTACTCAGAAGGTTGGGAAGAAAAAGGAAAGCTATAGCTATGGAGCCTGAACAATACATAGCTGCACTTCACTGCAACAGAGTTCCTCCTCAGGGAGTCAAGTTCTGTCCTAACCTAGTCATCAAAGAACCTGAGTATGGCATCTTCTTCGTGGATGAATTTGGTCAGGAAGCCTTTCAGAGAGTTTCTGACATTGACAAAGTGGAAACGACAACACTCCTAGCCTACAAACTGATGGCACTTAATATCAGGGGCTCTAATAATGAGGAGTTTGTCAGGCTGATGGATCAGTTGATGAAGGAACGACCTGACAAAGAAGTGTTAGTGTCGAAGAAGGCAAAGCTTGAACTAATGGGTCTCCGTCAGGAACCTTAAGTATTTTGTTTAGCTGATAGGACTTTGTAATGACATGAATAAAATGTGTCCCATGTTTATGTTATATCGTAGTCCTTACTGTCTTCTAGTATATTCAGCATGAGAAGAAGTCATTAGCTCACTCATACTGATCAAAACACTTGGGCATAATTTATATCCAAATAGGGGGAGATTGTTGGGTCCATAAATACCCAATTATCTAAAACAGGATTTGAACACAAATTAAGCCAAGTGTTTACCAACCGAGAACAATTTAAGTCACTGAGTTAACAGTAACTCAGTGAGTCATCTTCAGGATGCTTAAGACGAATTCAAGGCGAAGGATTCACTCCTCAGGAAGGCGGTACTCCCTGAGTGAGACTTAAGCCAAAGAAGAAGATGATGGGTTCAGTGAGTACTGACAAGAGCTCACTGAACCCCTCAGTCTCCTGAACAACATAAAGACTGAAGACTAAAGACTGAAGACTAAGAATGAATCGAAGACCTGAAGTAAAGGCGGGATCGAGCGGGAAAGTTTGAAGAGGATAAGGACAAGTCTTATCACGCCGAAAGCGAACTTTCCTTAAAACGGCTTAAAGTCAAGGAGTGGTTGGGCAGACACTCAAAAGGACCTTTTAGCTTATTCCCGATGTAGATTCTTGGTAATGACAAAACACTGTTGTACTTTTGTTAGACCAGGATAGGTCAACTTGTACTTTAGTTTTAGGCGTTCTTTTATACTTGTGTATAAATAGATAGATGAGGAGAAAAGTGAGTTAATGTTGTGCACTAAAAGCTTAAACTTTCACAACCCACTTTTCTCCTCCAAAGAACAACCTACTCACTGAGATAGCTCAGTAGGGTCTTTTAGTTGTCACTCAAGAAAAGCTTGAGTTTAGAAGAGGAGAATACCATACTTTGTCTATTCAATCCCAAAGTGTTTATTCCGCAAAACACTTTGGGTAATAGATTCTTTGATTAATTTCTAATAAGAATTTAAACGTTGAAAAACCTTTGTTGTTTTTATATTTACGTTATAACTTATTTGGTAAAATTAATCATACATTGTATCAGTCTTAGTACACAATTATGATAACTTTCTAGTTATTTCTATAAGTGTAACGGGAACAACAAGCTTAGATGTGAGACAGCCCCATATTCACTTTTCCCATATATATATATATATATGCTTTACTTGACAGGTAATTTACTGAAGCTTATCGATGACAAGTCAAAGTTTTAGTCATTACATTAGAAATATGAAAAATAGATTATAATGAATAATGTTTTTTTTTTTTTTTTTTTTTAGAACGGCACCACACTTAAAATTCGACCCCTCGAGTTAAACCATCCAAATAGGCAGGCCCCGGGCCCCGGGACCCGAACCACTAGGAGAGACCCACGAAAGGAAACCTCTAGAACTCACGGCTTCGTACTAGGAGGAAAACCTGGATATTTTTGTCTTTTGCGAGACTTGAACCCTGGGTAAAACCTCCCCCAAGCTCCAGAAGAAGCCCAAGTGGCCAACTGAGCTAAGCCAGTTGGTTAATAATGAAGTTTTTTTAGATGATCATGATATTTTAGAAAAATAATTAACAAAATATGTAGTCACAATATTAATTAACATAATATTTATTTATTTTATTTTCTTCTTATAAAATCAAAAAGATATTAAAAGATAGAATTTTGAGCAGCTATCATCGCATCTTATGTCGTCATCTTTTTCAACCATGTCATTGCAGACTCTGACACCATCACATGAAGGAATGTTATGTGTTCTTTTGACGATTCCGACGTTAACAAAATCAAGTGTCCTACGTTTATTTTGATTCGCAAGCAATATAACCAACGAAACCCAATATGGTAATATCATAACAAACTAAGGAACAATTTGAAAACAATAATTGTTACAAAGGTTATCTTAGACGTGTATGGATTTGCCAAAAGGCATAAAAATGCCATGAAGAAACTAAGTCAATCAAACCAATATTGTACGACGTGTTTACCTAATCATAATATTATGTTTTTGTTTGCTTGTTAGCGATTCCTCTGAGTGATGATGCTAGGAATCGTGTCGACATTCGTCACCTAAAAACAAAAAAAACAAATGGCATGTTAAGCACACCTCTACACATGTTAGTTACTTCTCGACATTAACTCTACTCGCAATGTTAGATTTATTGATAGATAGAACAAAAGATATGTTTAGAGATTTTCAAATTATTCATCACACACAATCTAACATGTTTTCACCATAATCTTCAATCTTGATTTTACTATATCACATCATCTTATAATTAATCATATTGCCAACATGCATTTTAAAAATAATTACTTTTTTCATTTCATTTTATTCACATTTTTAGTTAGAGTTGTCCCAAATATATTGTTTCCACTTAATTTTAAGTGAAAAAAAAACTTGAAAATGAAAATACAAAATTTTATTAGTGTCACAATGTCTGCTTTTTAGCTACAACAATTTTTGAACGCAAAAAGTATCTTTCTTTTTTCATTACTTAGGCTAGATGGCAAGGCAAAGCTTTTTTCACCTGACAACTTAGCGCCACCTCAGCTTTCTCTCTCCTCTCACTTCTCCTCACTACACTTCACCATTTAGTGGGTAAGGCATGCCTCACGCCCTCACTTCACCTTAACTCCCATTTTTTTTAATACTACATCCGTCTCAAAATAAGTGTCCAGTTTGACTTTTCAGAGTCAAACTGGTTCAACTTTGACTTTATCTATTTATGCGGGTGTTATATAATATTTGATGCAAAATATATGAATGGATTGGGTTTTAAGTGTATTTTTCATTTGTATAATTTTTCATCAAGTATTATATAACACAAAAAAAAAAATATTTTAGGTCAAAGTTGAACCTGTTTGACTCTGAAAAGTCAAACTGGACACTTATTTTGGGACGGAGGGAGTACTAATTTTCAATATAAATATTAGTATTCATTTAATAAATTTCACTATGGCCTTTTTGATTTCCATTTATTTTGTAACCTTACAAAATAAAATGAAATACCCTTTTTGATTTAGCAGTTTAAAAGTAGAAAATGTAGTAAGAAATTACATTAGCCCAACAAAAAGTAAATCTAATTGCCCAAAAACCCATACCGGCCCATAAACAGGAAGAAACCTAAACCCTAGTTATATTTCATCGCCTCACAACACACAGACACAGCAGCTGCAGTCTGATCACACACAAAAACATCAACAACAGGTTGCCAACATTTTCATCGTATCATTTGTTTTTATCTTCCTTAAATTTAGTCCTATGTTGTTTACTTTTTATCGTATCATTTGTTGATTTTTTTTTTTTGAATTCGTTGCATAACATTAATGTAGGACAAGTGGCCCTTTTTTTATGTATTGCTGCAAGGTGAAGAGATCACCATGACTATTCTCGGTTTCCTCACTTCGCGCGTGACTCGAGGTAGAAGGCAAGGGTGGTGGCGCGTGAAATGGAGTGGGATGGTGAAACCATCACCTCCTTGCCGAATAGCCTTAACTTAACACCTAGATTTTGCAAAAAAAAAAAAAAAAAAAAAAAAAAAAAAAAAAAGTTGACAACGATATATATGATAAGAGTTTGTGCATTGTCCCACTTTTACCTTTATACAAGTTTTAAAAAACCACGAAATTTCCACAACTTACGAGACATGCTTCCGGACGGCAAAACGTGTTGTTTGACTAACCAAATACCAGGAAAATATACACGTATTATATAATCATTAACATTAACAATCATTTTTACTCCATTAACCCTTACATTCTTCGTAAAAAAAAAAAACAACGAATTGTCAAACCGCCACCGGCATATATCTTTTAGATCTATATATTATACTTTCCATTAAACTTATCTACTACTTCATTCGAGTTAGCTTAACTGTACATACTTGTTTGAGTTGATCGTGTTAGTTGATAGAGATAATTGATTTAAAAAGTGTTAGAGGTTATTGTCAAACATGTTTTAATCAAAGTCTATTCAAGAGTTCAGTCAAGAAAGAGTTTATACCTCAAATGTCGTGCATCAAAAAGTTTTACGTGACAAATAATATGCATTATTAGTTATTTCAAAATTGTTGTAATGTTTCATTTTCAATTTTGCTAAATATTTTTATACGTTCTTTGATACATTTTAAATTTTTTTCTTTCAGTTCAATTATCGTATTTTAGGACCCTTTTCAATTACATTTTAATTATTTTATATTATATGTGTAAACCATATATAACGCATGCGAAACACTTAACAACAGTATCACAATTATAAAATTCAAAATGCTCATTATTTACCATTGACAACAGATATCATAAGAGCAAGTGTAGAAATATATCTCACCATATGTGTTAAAATGTATGACTGATGTATGTTTGGCGCGGAGCGGTGTGGAGCTTTTTGAGACGATGAGTGGTGAACAATGAGCATTTTGAATTTTAGCGGTCGTTTGGCAAAAGAGTGATGAGCTTTGCTAAAATGATTGTTTAGGAAGCGGTGAGCGGCGGCTACTGCTCATAGCTCCATCTAATTTTAACACATACACCCTAACTCAACCAAAGATTTCACCAATAATCTTAAGTTCTTAACTTTTAATTTGACTTGTGTAAATTCTTTCTTGGCGCAATATAGGATCCCATTACATATTAGTGGATGAGGTCTCCAAGAGACCTCCATCTAGTCATTGGCGGAGCTATAGGGGGCACGGTGGGCAAGTGCACCCTCACCCAAAAAAATTGTAGTGTGAATTTCTTGAGTATTTGAGACATTTTTGTAATTTTCTCCCCTTAAAAAGTGTGTGCCTTGTCTAAATTGAAATCTAGAACAGTTTTAAGGCAGTTTTTAGGATGCAAGGTCAGTTTTACTTTATTGAAATGATGAAGATGATAGCCATGAAAGATAAATATAGTACAAAGATACATATGAAGAAGAATGAAGAAGTAGTCAAAGTACCTTTGAAAGATGAAGTTGATGCAAGCAAAGGCTTGGTTACGCATTTCAATAAGCTTATTTGACCTGTGAGTACAGCTGATAATTTCCACCACTTGAAATGACTCGGGTCAACGAACATCCATGATTGTAATGGTCAAAATAACATACGGAGTATCAATTAGAGTTAGAGATAAAAAAAAGGGTACACTATACAAACCCATCCTATGATGTCAAATCATGGAGGTTTGGTCAAAGATTTTGTTTGTCCCCTATTTGTTTGCAGTATAACACAGTTTTTTGCCAGTTTCTGTTCCGTATTTCTGACAATTTTAAGCGTTTGACTTATTAAACTTTATATTTTCTGTTCCGCACTTTCAGGTTTATAGTTTTTTTATATAAACAAAATTATATATAAAAAAAAAGAAAAAAAAAGGGAGGTGCCCTATTTTTTTTTTGCGGGGAGGTTGGGGATTTGGATATCATGTCCCATCAAAAAATTGCTAAAAATACTTATGGTTTTTGACTAAACAATCAATGAATGTTAGATGCTTTATCTAAAAATAATTACTATAAAGTAAGAATAAAGTCATAAAATCTTGTTAGAAAATGTTAAAAGGTTGAAATAAAGGGTCCGGCAATGTAACATACATTTGGTCTAGCAGTAAGTGGGTGACCCATCAACTATAAGGTTTTGGATTAAGTATCGCTTGAGACGTGAATAAACAAACGTGAGATAATAGGTTTTTTTTTTTTTATTTATTTATTTATTTATTTATTTTTTTTTTTATGTCCAAGTAATTTGTCGCTTCTAAAATATATTAATAATGAAAGTGTTGTAAAACTACTATGATTACTGATGATGTACCCTCCGAACAGGTCGAAGGACACCCCTTCGAACCTGCACGGAACCTTCTTTCCGAAGGTCAAAGTTAGCCTCCTAAATATCTTCAGCGGCGTCAAACCATTCATTCGTGATATGGTTACTGATTGTGCAATAAATTGCACGACCAGGCCTTCGATGATGATCAAAGGATTTATGGGATGTTGAGGTTGCGCCAAGCTTGTCTTTAACCTAAAATAAGAAATACTAAAACACTACGTTAAGTGATTGCGCAGGGGTTGGACCCTGCGAACCACCTTCGGCGTGCGAGTAAGTATATGCTATGGTAAGTTGGTAGTAAATTGAGAGAGTTCAGTTGACATTACCATGGTTCTTGCCCGTCCAAGCTATTTATAGGGGAGAAATAGGCCTTAGAGGGCAGTTGCACTTGATTCGGAGATCATTGGGGCGTCCCATGATTTGTGGTAACCGCTAGGGCTTTGTGGCCCACGATCTCATCCTTGGCGGGAAAACCTAAGGGAAGAGGGAACGTGGGTGTAACCAGGTCAAGGTGGTTCTCCGTTCTAGTTCCTTCGAAGGAGATACCCCGAAGGGCTTAGGGCTTCGATTGGCGGATTCCCACATGGTAACCACTTCATAGATGAATGATTTTACGCCAATGAAACGTTTTAGGAGATTAACCTGGGCCTCCGAAAAGAGGGCTTCACACAGGCTCGAAGGGGAGTCCTTCGACCCGTTTGGAGGGTACATCATCAAGCCCCCCCAGTCGAAAGTGATATATACGTACGAGTTTAATTGCATTCGACTCCAAAAACATACTACACTCTATCCCTTTCGTCACAAATTCAGACGGAACAAAGATATGTGCTTAAACAAACTATGCAATAAATGCGGCTAATGAATATCCAACTGGCTACAGTAGCTAGGATTTCGGTAACCACAAACATCTTTTCAAAATTTAAAAAATGAATTGGTGTCCGTGTACGTCTCGGACTATGTTTGCACGTGGATGGCTAGGATAAAAACTACAAAGGATATACATAAACCCTTCATAATCCTAACCCTAGATCACTTTTCTTTTGCGCCCAAAATACACATACACAACACTGTGCTTCGTGCTTCGGTTGAGCTTAAAGGTAATTTTTCCTCCCCAATTCTTTAACCTCTTGCTCTCATTGTTTCTAGTTCAAGATGAGTATGGCAGCGAAAAGAATCATTAGGCAACAAAAATGTACTCTATCAGAGCAGGCTTTGACGGAATTCCTTGTAAAATACCCCATACCCAAGGAGTTTAAAGTGATGCTTCCAAACGAAAACCAAAATATTTTTGACGGTCCAACTGGGTATGTGGGGCTTTATGTTCATGCATTTACAGAATCCAACTTTAGGATTCCCATTCATCCCTTAATCCTAGAGTTTTTACAATATTATCAAGTACATATCTCCAGGTTGAATCCCTTTGGCCTAGCCAAGTTGACCACCTACATTGTTGTGTGCAAAGCTTATGGCTATGAACCAACTCTTACTGTTCTTAGAGGCTTTATTAACCTTTGCCCGGGTGGTGATTGGATAACCTTGGCCAAGAGAAGTGAACATGATGTGCCTTGTTTAATTACTAAACCTTTCGCCACTATAAGAAAATGGAAAGGTTTGTTCTTTTATGTAATAAACACGATCATACCTCCAGGATATCCAGCCTTACTGGATAAAGCATTCCGGTTTGATGAGAAATGCTTTGATGACCCTTTTGCCATATCATATAAGGAGCAATCCCCTCTACCAGCGTCTTGCACGCAACCTTTTGATGTTCAAACATTTCCTGAGCCGGTTCTGTATATGGCAGACATTGTTGATCATTGGGAAGGCTCTCCGTTGAAACCTGAGATAATGTGTCAAGGGAAAAGTATGTATATACCCATTCAAATAAAGTAAATAACTTATCTGCTGATATTTATCTTTTCTCCTTTGTTGTTGTAGGAATGGCATTCAGAAATTTTGTTGTAGCCCGTGGTACCAGAGAGGTTAGTTTCATCCCCCAAGATCCAAAGAATGTGAGCTACGGAGTAGGCTCTCCGTCGATATCGGTCAATGATAACGAGACTCCGCACTTTGTGGAAAATGTGGCAGATTCTGATGATCCCCTTATCAAGGAATTTCAAGCGAGGCTCGTAGGGTCTTTCGACATGTCAGACAAGAAGAAAAGTAGGAAAGGAAGAGTTGCCATGTCTGTGAAAACTCCTCCGAAAAGGAAATTATCTCTTCCAACCCCTTCGACAAGAACGGTGAAACCCAAAGGCTCTCATGCTAAAACCTTCGTACCTACCACCCTAAAGATTCCCGAAGATGAAACTCCTAGTAAGTGGAAATCTTTCATGCATAATAAACACCATACTTCATATAGTTAATTGTCCTATCTTTCGCAGGTCTGCCTGACATAAAGGAGCTTCCGAATGCCCTTGCGTGTCACCAATTGGTTGACAAGATGACACCTTCCAGTTGGAGAGGGATTTTGGATAATATGTCCATGGAGGAGCTTTGTAACTTTCATTCCAAGAGTTATGCTAGACAGGCTGTTTTAGATAATCATCTTAATTCTCGAACAAGGGAGCTGGCGCAGACAGTGGTGGCTGTGAGAAGGAAAATGGATGCCATTTTAGCCAAAGAAAAGGACAGGGATTATGAGTATGCTGAGTTGGAAGCTAAGTGTAAGGAAGCAATGGAGGATTTGGAGAAGAATCCTATTGTCCAAGACATGCGAACAAAAATCAATAGTCTGGAAGGACAATTGAGGCAATCTCAAACAGAATGTGACAGATTGAGGGTGGAGGAGGCTAAGGTGTCAGGTTATAGAGCGCAAATTACGACACTCAAGTCCACATGTGCAGGTCTCGAAGCCGAAAAGGCTAGGTTGGTTGAGCAGGAGATCAAGCTTTGCGAGGAGATTGATGGACTTAAACTCCAATGCAAGAACTTGAAGAAGGATAGAGCTGAGGTTGTTTCTAAGGTTGTTCCTCATGTTGCAATGGAATTTTACATAGTGATGAGGTGGGGGAAGTCATTGGGAGGCTGGTGAATGCGGCCATTTTCTATGGTACGTGTACGACATTGGAAGAAATTTCCCAAACAAAGAAACCTGTGGTCTTGTCGGAGATACCTTACTATCGTCCAAATTCTAAGCTAGAGTATAATGATGCTGGCAATGCGTTCACTTCAGCAGAGTACCCTTTCCTCACCGAAGCAACCAAAGACCCTTTAGCTTCAGTAGAAGATCTCCTGGCAAAGAAACCGAGGAAGGTTCAGCCCCCCTCTCCAACCTAGAAGACTGCATCCGTGAGGCCTCCGTCTCCATCAAACGACCCAAATTTCTTGAAAAATACATGAGGGCTGCCGTGTTGGCAGTGATTTAGTCTTAAGGGTGACATGTACCCTTTTAAACAATGTCCCATTATGCTTTTTAGGCTTTTGCCCATATGTTTTGACAATTTATCTTTGCTTCATGATGGGCGTCGACCCATGCTTCAAACAATTGCCTGGATATTTTTTGTTGGCTTTGACCATGCTTGGTCTTAGAAATGCCAGTTAGGGGACAATGTCCCTCTTTTAATGTCATGCTTTTCTTCTCTTACGCTTACAATAAACGTACACATACAACCTAAGGTTATAACCTTATTGTGTGTATTTTGGACCAAGATTTTTAGCAATCGTATAATTTGACAGCGACAGAGGGTCGCGACCCACTCCATCTTCATCCTTAAGTTACAAAGGGCTTGGAATACCCTAGGACTTTATAGGAAAGTTAATGTGAATTGTAATGGATGTTATTTGTATACAAGACATGTGTCCTGCTTCATCCTTCGACATTGAAACTTGTAAAGTACCTGGCTGAACAAATCTTTGTTGTAAATAACGAAACAAGAGATTTGAAGGAAATGCGTTATGTTAGTGCAAGCAGTCTCGTTGGGGAGATTGCTAGTTCAAGCAATCTCGTTTGTTTTGATTGATGACAAACATGTAACTTGATACATAACGTAAAATGTACAAGTTACTTGTAATCATATCTTGTCTCAACATACATTCAACACCTCTCGAGTCCTCGTATGATACAACACAGGTTCTTACATGTTTGTTATGTGGCATTATGATCAAACCCTTAACAAACCATTTAGAATGTTTAAAATACGGCTAGGTCATTAAGTATTTTAAAAAGGTTTACCATTCTACTTAGAACCTCATTTCACATTTTGCATATACAAGTATTCTTACTTGTACATCATGTTTTCTAAGTTTAGTAGGATAAGTACACTTTAGGTGTCAAACTAACATGATACATCTTGGTAAACACATATTAGTTAAGCTAGTATATACATGCTACATGATCACTAGGATACATGTTACATACATATATACATTTACATGTTTATGTTTGTTTCTTAAATTAGAAATGTTTAACATGACATCATGGCATGCATCACTTACATATCTTGGAAGATTTGTAATATATTTTGTATAGATCTTCAAGCTACTAAGTTGACTTTGAAAGATCTTGACATGACTTGGCTTGATATGGAAAGATATGGAAAGATTCATGAAATCCTTAGCTGTCAAGCACTGGCGGATCCAAACCCATACAAGGGCGGATCCAAATTTAGGGATCCGCCAAATCCGCGAGGTAAAATTCTTGTTGGCTATAAATAGCAGCCCATTGTTTACCCATTGTCTAACCACTTAGAATACACATTCCCTTTACCCTTTGAATACACTTAGATCAGTAGCAAACCATGTAGATTCATACATTAATCACCCTTTACATAATGATCATAATGTTACTAACTTTCATTATGTTGTAAGCATACATTCGTTATGATCCTGTGAAGCAAGCTCAAGATCATGAGTCATCATCCATATCATACTTCCTGATCCACCAAGAAGGTTTGAAGATCTTGAAGTCATTATTCACCATATCATTCCAACATATGAAGATTCAAGGGCACTTGACATCCTCAATGATTGAAGACTTCTTATTCAAGAAGTTCATGTAGATTTCACATACATATATGAAGATCCATCACAACAAGTTTAGGGAGCTTGTGATCTTCATCCATTGAAGGCTTCCTTTAAATGGAAGTTCATTTAGAATAGTCATTCATATCCATGATATACTTATGTCATGGATCATTGTTGCATCACAATCTATTCATACTAGATTAGGTGGTTTATGTGTTTGTGCCATAAAATACAAGGTTTCTATGTTGGGCCATAAAACATAGCGGGAGTGGTTGAACCCTTGTAAAAGAACCAACGGGAGTGGTTGTACCCTTGTAAAGAACTCGACATCTAGCTTAGTGTCGGAAATTGTATAAGCGACGGTGGGAGTGGTTGAACCCTTGTAAAGAACTCGACATCTAGCTTAGTGTCGGAAAAAGTGTAAGCGACGTATGTAAGGTTTTCTCCGCCAAGAAGGGAGCTTGTTGATCTAGTGAAGTAACTCTCGAGTTGGGTACTCGGGGAGTGGAGTAGGGCGGAGAGAAGCTCCGTGACCGAACCACTATAAATCATCGTGTTCGGTTTGCGCTTTCTTTTACTTATCTCTTTACTTTTATGTTTGCATTATGTGATTGCTTGTGTTGTGATTAGTTGATAATACTTGTGTGACAACATACTTTAGTTTATACTAGACATAAACTACAACAGACATCTTTCATATTAGAACAAGCCAAATTGGAAATTTGATACAACAAGTTTTAAGTTTTTAAAACGGGAACGAATTCACCCCCCTCTACGTTTTCACAATTGGTATCAGAGCCTCGTGGCTCTTATTTTCAAAACAAATGGTTTTTAAAATAGAGTACGATCCATGTATCAAATTACCTTTGAAGCAGAATATAATATGAAAAATGTTTCGCTAAGTATACTTAGAAATTTTGTTGTTAAATATTACTTTGTATACAAGCTTGAAGATGTCTTTGGAAAATCAAAAGAAAAGATTTCTTAAAATGATTAAGTGTCAAATTGTGTGCGTAAAGCTAATTTACGAAAAACACGGGTTTTAAAGGAGCGTTTGGGATAACTATTAATTTAGTTGAAAAATCACCTCCGTAATGTTTAGATAAGTCACATAAGTAGAAATGTTGTTAAATATGTGTAATATATGTTTAATATTAAATCTAGCAAGTCCTACACGTTTTCTCTATGTCAAAATACAAGTTTAGGAGAATTTTTCACAGACACCCACGGATACCTTTGTTACAAAGGGCGGATCCCTAAAAAAGGATCCGCCAAATCCGTCGGTATTATATGCAGTTTTTGTCCAACTTCAAAAATTCATAACTAATTAACCGTAAGTCCGTAGGAGTCGCGCCACCTATCATTTTGAAGGGAATTAAGTCTACTTTCATTTAAAAATAATCTCATATCCTAAATCTAAATTGAAGTAGGTAAAACAAATCAAATACTACAACCTGTTCAAAATATTAAGTTTCATTTTGACACAGTAACTTAAACTTTTACGTCGGGCAATGTAAGTTGGTATTATTTGAATATTGATATGATTTCTTTTGAAACTAAAGAATTTGGTAATATAAAGGAAACAAATCAAGCTTGGCATACATCATCATATTTAAATGAAAAGTGACGAAAAGTATCTTTTCATTTATGCTATGCTATGTGACTATCTGTTCTAAGTTATTTGCATACATGTGATTTTCCTGTTGGTAATTGTGATTGCATTTGTTGATAGGAAATACATAAGTGTTTTGCCATGACAATTATTTGCTTGTTTATCAATTGCTTGTTTGATGCACAATAGGACTTTTGCTAGATCTTGTGCACTAAGTTGAAAAACTGTGTTTGTTTCACTTATAGACTTAGATATTTTGTTTGCATATGTTATGTGAAAACTTTGCATAACTTACTTAGAAATATGAACTGAGTGAAACTAGTTTAGTATCTTAAAATGTATTGTCTTGCACAAACCTTCACTTAATTTCAAGTGTTAAAATGTGTAAACATGTTGTATCTGTGTAAGTGTGTTTGGTATAAGAAAATTTCAAACAATAATGTTATGACTTGTTATGTTATTAGGATATTATGTTGGCATTATACTTTTATGTGAACTAACATAACAATGCAGAATGATAACATTTTGATGTTGTCAAGTTTTCGGGCTTAAGCCACTATTTGGCTTAACTTCCATTAATGGTAAGTTCGTTATCCTCGGATTAATCTATATGTTAACATATGTTACTACCTGTGTTTTTGTTATGAATCTATCACAACTACATAGTTACATATGTTTGAGGACAATTTTTGGAATTTGAACAAGTAACAAATTTTTTGACATATGTTTTGTTAAGAATCTGAATCTCCATATGGCGGATTTGGCGGATCCCAAATTTTGGATACGCCTAGTGTATGCTTTGGATCCGCCAGTCCTGATCCTGTGGATTCCGCGAAACCAAAAATTTGGTTCCGCCTTTGTTGTCGATTGGATCCGCAGGCTTCAACAGTAACTTTTTCAAAATTCCCGACTAATCCCGATCCTTAGATTATTGATTCTAGTTTTTAGGTTTATTCTACTGATCATTTATGATCATTACACACATTCACCTGTCCTTTACTCATCCATTAGATTGATTTGTTAATTGACAACTTCACAATAAATCCAAACTCCTCATTTGCAAAGATATCACAGATCACAAGCCCAACTCATAACTGTTGATATTATCTTGTATTTACAAATGTTGCCTCACTTGGTTAACATGTCATCCTTCAAGACAATTTACATCGAGTCTCACACTCAGGTTATAGATGTAATTATCAAGTCTTGTCATCCTTTTCTCAAAGTAGGATTGACAACTTAAGTATTTCGTCCGAAATATTCAAGTATATCTGACTTACGATTGTAGTCATTAAAATTCATATCCGAAACAATCAACTCCCAAGTATTTTAACAACATATGTTAAAACACTTATCCTATCATAACTAGAACATTTGTTCTTCATCCCGTCACATTCAACCCCTAGGTTTCACAAACATAACTAAGCACTTCATCCACTAGTGAACCACAAGAATCAGTATCTATTCTTGTCATCTTCAACATCCATGTAACCTAAGTACTCTTTTACTTTCACCATCATGACATCACATTCACCTCTGTGATCTATCTCAGGTCCTAAACCTCAAATCATATCACCCACTAGTGAACCATAAGAATTAGTATCCATCCTTGTTGTCTTCAACATCCAAGAAACCTATGTATACCCATAACACAATAAAACCCTACAACATCTCAATCCTTACCATCATTTGAATCCATTGAGTGCATTGCTCAAAAAGCCCTTTGTCCAAACACACGTATCAAATCAAGTATGCGTTAAACATATTCAACCATACTTTACCACCTATAGGATTAGAACCTTCACCATCAAATGAGCATGATGCTCACATTCAATGTTTATCATTGTCCACTAGGTTTAAGTAGTAAAACTTTCACAAGTCATCAAAGTATTGGTAATACTTTGTAATCAAATCTCTGCATAAGTTTCATTAAACCTTAAATCAATATTTTAACAACATATGTTAAAATGTAAAGCTGATGAACTCAAATAAGTAAATTTTATTATCATCATTTATCCTATTTATTTAACTTGTTTTATTATATTATCTATGAGAATCGATACATTAATGTTTACTTTAGTAATTCTCAGGTAAAAACAAGCATTATGTGAAACTTGGCGATTTTGGACTAATTATGGAGCAAAACAAGCAAGATGTCAAAAGTCTACTGAAATCCAAAAGATCAAGCTCGTTCTACTCCAGATACGCCGCATTACACTTCTAACATACGGCGTATCACTATCAAGATTTCACAAGTTACGATCCAAGTACATGCGCCGCATACAAAGTCAAGATACGCCGCATCTCAAGACGGTGTACGAATATTCCTGAATATATTAATCTTGGACCCCACGCGAAGTTAAGTCAATGTGCCGCATCTATCAACTCTATGCGCCGCATCTATCCCTGAGACAGAAACTATAAATACCCCAAGGTCAGACGAGTTTTGAGAGTTGGACAGTGTGTGAAGGAATAACCCTAGAGCCGAATTCAGACGACCAAGCAACACAAGACACACCTAAACGAAGATACAAGAGCTGTAAGAAGGTCCTGCATGTATTCAATTCATTAAGTAGTTTTGTTTTATTGTATTAGTACACTTTAATTCATCAGGATTGATGGGCTTGTGTCATGTGACTACGGAAAATCATGCACTCCCCTTAATATTGCTTTCCCATTAATTAAAGTTTATATGTTGATGTCTTTGGTGACTTTTATTAGTGCATTGATAACCTCTGTGTCTAGCTGAGCATTGCTTGGGTCGCCATGCCCCTTCCTCGCCTATCTATTCTAGCGTATACGAGACGTGGGCATCACAAATGCCCAATACTCTAGAAAAGTAGGATAGACATAAGTAATCATTAAGGGTTTACTCGCCGATAAGATTAGAGCCAACGAGAAAGGTTTAATTATATACACTTCATATAAAACTAGCAATAAAACAAGTGACAAGCTACTTAATTATCAGGACAGGTCTTCTTATTGTCTCAAGTATCTATCTGTGTACGTGTGTGCTAATCGCTGATTCGTGCTCATTAGTTTAGTTTACTATTTAATCATAACCAAACCGTGCCAGTCTCTTAGGCTGAAACCCCCTTGCGTTAGATTAGGTTGTATAGCTAACTTAGGATATTAAAATACTGATTAGAATAACTAGATAATACGTTCCACTCTTAGTGATCGACACTCTACTTACCATTATATTCATACTGACCGGGTACACTGCTCGTTAAGTGTGTGTGTTATTGATAAGTCGGCTAAATATAAATTTAAAACTTGAGTAGGCATTAATACTGCTAAACCGCAACGACACATCACGCGCATCAAGTTTTTGGCGCCGCTGCCGGGGAGTGAATTGTTATTATCTGTTAATTTGATTAGTATTTTAATTAGGTTTTTCTTAGTTTATTTTTAAATTCTAACCACTAACCCTGTTATATATTAGATAGATTGCATTCATTGTATAATTTGCATATTTTCTGTTTTTGTTTGTTTTCTGTAATTTTTGTTTCTTTTTGTTTGTTTTTATTTTTGTTTTTCTTTTTTTTATTTTTTCTGCATTCTGCTATCGTTGTATTGTGCTGATACAAAAGATACGGCGCATCTGTTTTCACAGATACGGCGTATTACGTTTAATTTTTATAAAATACAACGCGTTTAATAAATTCGAGTACGACGCATCTTTCCCCAAGATACGGCGTATTGTGTTTTTAATAAGAAATTTTTCTAAACCCTAACGCCATACGACGCATCTGTTTTAACAGATACGGCGTATTTTCTATTTAAATTAAAAACAGTTTTTCGAATTATTAAACAGATACGACGCATCGATCTTTATCGATACGGCGCATCTACTAAATCAAAAATCTTGTATTTTGAAACGTAACGAAAATACGGCGCATTAGCTTTTGTTAATACGACGCATTTAATTTTAATAAATATAATCGATTTTTGATAATTTAAACTTGATACGGCGCATTCTAATTCATAAGCGGCGTATCTGTTTTCTGAATAAAAGTCTGATTTAATTTTAACGTAATAAGATACGGCGCATCCTATTTATAGGATACGGCGCATCGTCTTCAGATATCAGTAACTTTTATTTATCCCGAACGGAGAAAATTCTAATCATCTTTCCTGTCTCTTAGAAATTTTTTACTTCGAAGCCTATTTGTTTTGTGTTTCAGGAATCATGATTGATATTTTCCCAAGCTGGTTCGGAGGACCATGGATTAAACTTACAACCGATGAGATTGTATCTAAGTTCGCCCACGAATGTGATAAGGAGCATCATGAGGTCGAAACTTTCATCAATGGACTGTTGCTGAAAGAACAAAACTATATGATTAGAGAATTGACGATTGAGGTGCACCAATTGTCAAAGGTGATTAAAGGAGTTTTGTTCCAAAGGCACGACCAGAATGGAATAAATACTAGAGGCGGATTAGTGTCAAGGATGTTCCAATTAGCGGAAAGAATGTTTGGTTACTTGAATATGGAACTAAGAGAGAGATTGAGATGGAAGATCTCAATAGAACAAAATAAGGAGCTGAACGTGAGTCTAACTTGAAGACTCTGGAATAAAGACAAGTGCTGACCGGGAGACAACCCGGAAGAAAATTTTTTACTTTTCTGTTCTGTGTCGAGTCTGTCAGACCTGCAGAAGATGCGGCGCATCTCCATCATAAGATGCGACGCATCACCTGCACTGGTCATATCTTATTTTATTTTCTGCATTTTTATTTTTGACTTTAAAACTTTCTGTCAGTTTATTTAATGCGGCGCATCCCTGGTTAAGGATGCGACGCATCTTTTATTCTGATTCGTATTTATTCCAGGCTCGATACGGCGTATCTTCTTCCATAAGATACGGCGTATCGACTGACCTGATGATTTACAGTTTAATTTTTTAGGTTTTATTTTTACTAACTACTAATGTATTATGCAAGTTTGAACCTTCTTAACTCAGGTGTGTTAAAGTCTAAATGGTATTATAGATTCTTGCATTCTTGTGGATACATCATCTATGAAGCTTAAACATTCTCATCCACAAGAAAGTTGATTTTTGCTCTTATACGAATAATGGAGGATCATACCGAGCAAATCTCACGGGAGTTTTTCTGTTCTAATTCTTTTATTTTCCAGTTTTTAACCTTTGACACAAACAACGAGGACGTTGTTTAACTTAAGTGGGGGGATTGGAGAATTAGAACACTTACTTGTCCTAATTTTTTTCAAAATATGCTTAAAATGCGCTTAATATATCAAAATTTAAAAATTTTTAGCATGTTTTTGTTTAAAGTCTAAATTACATAACCGCACACATAACTCTATTTTTTCAAAAATATTAAAACTTTAGTGTGCTGGTGACTTGTAAACTTTAGAACTTGGCTTGTATACTATTCGAGACCACCATAATAAGTATTATTAATATAATTGGAATGACTTGTCTAAATTGGTAAATTTCTAGGATTACACCCAAATAGCCTTTATATGTTATGTGATATTAACTAACTACATTGGTTAGTTAACCCCCGTATAAACCCTTTGTTACTCTCACTTTTAGAGTAAGATACCCCTAGAAAAACCCTCTGAGCCATTCCTTTCGTTTCTTACACCTTTGTTATAATGTTTCGATACACCCTTACACCTTAGCCTACCCTGTAGATTAAAATCCGTGGTTAATTGCTTTAGGCAAAGTGTGTTTCCTTACATTACCTGTGTTCGCGTGCGTAATTCATTATCTTTGGTTAAGTCGGGAAATTGCACAATGCAATTGATATGAAAGTAAATATTGTATAACTTTTAGTTTATTTTTCGTGTGTTTGCTACTTTCACTATTACAAGTTATTTCTGAAAGTATGAAGAGTATGAAAAAATTATCCGGAAAAATAGTGATAGACAAGTTGTGAAATTTTACACATATAAAGTTCAAAAAAAAAAAAAAAATCGAAAAAATAGAAAAGAAAAAGAAAAAGGAAAAGTTGGAAGTTTGTTTTAACCAACTTATGTAAAGTTTTGTATTAAGTGGGAGATATTACCACTATTTGTTGTATATTATATTTATGGATTGAATGGGAGTTGGCCGTTATGGGAACGCCAACTAAGGCTATTCTTTGATTGAGATCTTGTTGAGTATAATTCGTGTCTACCTAAAGCGTGTGTTTCAAGTGTTAAAGCGTGAGTTATTCAATGATATGAGTCTTATTCATGGGATGGTTGGGATAGTGATTAACCACACTTAGGATTTTAATTTATCGGTTTTGTTTTATTTTTTATTTTACACCAAATTGTATCCCAAATATTATCCATACTCTATATCATTCTTCATCCAAACCTTTGATTTATTGAGATTAGGGATTTGAGCAATCTTAAGTATCGTAGTCGTGGATTCGGCTATGTATTTATGATTTTGTCGCCCTTTTTGATATAATATTATTGGTGAAGATTACTTGATCCTATCTTTAGCCTATTCGAGTTAAGGATTTGAGCAATTGCAAGTATCGTGGTCGTGGATTCGATCATGTATTTGTAATTTTCTCGCCTTTTCTGGAATATGAGATCGATAGAGATTAAAAAGGATGATCAACCCTTAACTAACAAACCCTTTTTACCGCTTTAGACTTGTTATTCCTTGGCTTTAGTGGGGGAGATGCGTATACTTGCCAAGCCTATGATAGAATATTCGTCACAACTAAGCAGCTAAACGATTTAGAATTGTTTTACATTAAAAATTATTTTGGTTTCTACTTCGTTAAGTGTTTGGTTGTGTGATTATGACAAAACGAATACGTGCTTAAATATAAAAATAAATCCTAATATCTTTTAGGATACATTTTCATTTGATTAATTCTAAGGTTTACTTGGGGACAAGTAAAGTTCAAGTGGGGGGATATTTTATGAACTCAAATATGTACATTTTATTATCATCATTTATCCTATTTTTTAACTTGTTTTATTATATTATCTATAAGAATCGATACATTAATGTTTACTTTAGTAATTCTCAGGTAAAAACAAGCATTATGTGAAACTTGGCGATTTTGGACTAATTATGGAGCAAAACAAGCAAGATGTCAAAAGCCTACTGAAATCCAGAAGATCAAGCTCGTTCTACTCCAGATACGCCGCATTACACTTCTAACATACGGCGTATCACTATCAAGATTTCACAAGTTACGATCCAAGTACATGCGCCGCATACAAAGTCAAGATACGCCGCATCTCAAGACGGTGTACGAATATTCCTGAATATATTAATCTTGGACCCCACGCGAAGTTAAGTCAATGCGCCGCATCTATCAACTCTATGCGCCGCATCTATCCCTGAGACAGAAACTATAAATACCCCAAGGTCAGACGAGTTTTGAGAGTTGGACAGTGTGTGAAGGAATAACCCTAGAGCCGAATTTAGATGACCAAGCAACACAAGACACACCTAAACGAAGATACAAGAGCTGTAAGAAGGTCCTGCATGTATTCAATTCATTAAGTAGTTTTGTTTTATTGTATTAGTACACTTTAATTCATCAGGATTGATGGGCTTGTGTCATGTGACTACGGAAAATCATGCACTCCCCTTAATATTGCTTTCCCATTAATTAAAGTTTATATGTTGATGTCTTTGGTGACTTTTATTAGTGCATTGATAACCTCTGTGTCTAGCTGAGCATTGCTTGGGTCGCCATGCCCCTTCCTCGCCTATCTATTCTAGCGTATACGAGACTTGGGCATCACAAATGCCCAATACTCTAGAAAAGTAGGATAGACATAAGTAATCATTAAGGGTTTATTCGCCGATAAGATTAGAGCCAACGAGAAAGGTTTAATTATATACACTTCATATAAAACTAGCAATAAAATAAGTGACAAGCTACTTAATTATCAGGACAGGTCTTCTTATTGTCTCAAGTATCTATCTGTGTACGTGTGTGCTAATCGCTGATTCGTGCTCATTAGTTTAGTTTACTATTTAATCATAACCAAACCGTGCCAGTCTCTCATGCTGAAACCCCCTTGCGTTAGATTAGGTAGTATAGCTAACTTAGAATATTAAAATACTGATTAGAATAACGAGATAATACGTTCCACTCTTAGTGATCGACACTCTACTTACCATTATATTCATACTGACCGGGTACACTGCTCGTTAAGTGTGTGTGTTATTGATAAGTCGGCTAAATATAAATTTAAAACTTGAGTAGGCATTAATACTGCTAAACCGCAACGACACATCACGCGCATCAAAAGCCAACAAGTAACAATGACTCTTGAGGAGTATACATAAGAAACTCAAGTGAATTCTTCTTGTCATCCCCAAGTTTATTTAGAACAGGTCTATCCAATTCAAACACATTGAGTGTATATCTTCATTTAGGAAAACATGATGTTTCAGAAAACATTATGCCTAAAATATCATATGTTTAGTTTTCATATTGTTAAAAGGATAATATATATCCTATGCATCATTTTCTCTTTGCGACATGAATGGTTATGTTACAAGAGATTTCATTACACCTCATCGGCTAAATGATCTTAAGACAAACATCCACTAGTTCTATGAATTATCTTCCTCATTGAGCACGAGTTAAATCTTACTTGTTGAAAGATACCATACGTATCTATTTCCTTTCAAGCGTACATCAAACCTTGGTCAAATCTTGTGCATATCCACATCTCTGGAGCATACACAAGACCTATTTAGATTCCTGTTCCAAAGAACTTTCTTGAGAACGTTCTTGACTTATCCCATTACCACACACAAATACATGTCTTGATCTTAGATGATCAAATCACTTGCATAACTCATAATTAAACTCAACTCAAAGGATGTCACCCTTTAGATCATTCAACCTTAGATTCCAAACACAAAGACTAAAATATGTTGACACATATTTGTCAAATTTACGTGTATAACATGACATCTTCGTCACATTAGTTTTAATAGAAATAGTTGAGTCTCATTAAGCCAAGTAATTGGTAAACTATCATATTTTATATACTTTGATAGGCAAAAATAGGAATACCTATCTTTTAGACATGAGAATGACTACTGGAGAATTTATTGCACTAGAAACTCAATTTAACCTAACGGTTAAATTGCTTCCAGCAGAGAAGTTGGGTATGTGGAATCACCCATAAAAATGGTCGTGTTCAGCCTGAATTGAGCACCACTAGTAATAGTCTCATATTCATTCTCCAACTTGAAAAATCTTTATTCCTATACTTGCGTAAAGTAAGTATTAAAAGATGATATTTTATCTTGTCTTAGGAATATTAAATCAAACAAGTAGTAGATGTGATTTTTTAGTAAAATCACTTGCATTACATATACATGTGTTGATTACATGTTATTTGTTTAATATGTTTAAGTGTCTTGACGTTATCATGATAATTACTTGATTGATAGTCAAATGTGTAAACCTTCGAAAGGTTTTGTCTGCATGCTTATATGCTTCATGATTTGTATGATATGTTCATTCTTTCGTTATATGCTATTTCGCAAGATTAACGTATTACTTGTTAACTCACTATATGTCATTTTTAATACTTGGTGTTAGATAGCTCTTGTCTTTAGTTGACATTCATTGAGCTTTTTCGTAGAATAGTCTAAATGTTGCATACTTCTAAAATGTTAGAATTGGTTGCATGAATCTGTCATTTCATTACTTTTGTGACTATGTCACACTATTTGCTTGCCATGTATGCACCTATAATATGTCTAAGTGTTTTTGGGATGATAAACTTTTAAAAGTTTTTCTTTATCATTGTGTTAATTAATGAGTAAGTATGCTTAAGTGACTAAGCCTAACTTCAAAACAATTTCACAATGTAGTATCTAAAACAATGTCATGCTATCTTGCAATATGATTATTTGTCTTGATGCCATATGGTAGCTTTTTGTCTAGTAGATGAATATTTGTTTACATAAGTTGTTATGTAATATTCACATCTTTTGTCATTAAGACTTTTGTCTTGTAGGTTGATAACAAATTATTTGTTATTTCTCTTTGTTATGCATATTTTACGTAATTGTTGTTCCTTTATTGCTACTTAGATTAGTAATATATTTATGGGATCCATTTTCTTGCATATAGCTTTTAAAGCGAATAGAATTAAGTTTTGGAGGTTTGAAATTTGTGTTTGGATATCTTTCAACATACCTCTTTTCAAATCGTATTGTTGCTTCCGCTTTCCTAACAACATCTCCATCATCTTTTAGTTATAACAATACACCTTCCATGAGAAAACCACATGCCTCATCGTGCGATCATCTCGCATTGATAGAGAAGAGCTACGTAACTTCAAGGATGAAGTTCTTTGTATGCTAACCAACATCCGCAAAAACATTACCAAGCTCATTGCTTTCATTAACCTGCATCATCATTCTTCACATCACACATTATGTTGAATGTCCACCGATTAAGGGGGAGAGAAACTCATTCACATAATTGTCTGTTTAAGAACACTTGTTCATATCCCCAAATACCGACATGTAGGTTCAAACCATTCAGTTAAAACCAGTTCACAAAACCACAAGTTATTCAAACCTTCTTAGCTCAACATCACAGCACATCGTCAAGTGAAAAACACATCATGTGTTTGACAAACCTCTTAAACGAGAAGCTTTAAGTCTCCTTAGACTTTGACTAGGATTAGTGAAACCAAATTTGTAATTATAAGTAAATAGACCTTAGCTTGAACCTTCGTTTGATCAAAAACGACAAAAGGTGACCAAATCAATTTTGGTCCCACGGCACCCTACGATAAGACGGATGGAAACAAAGATTTGGTTCCACACAATCCGTGGGTACCTGGTTCAGTTTTAACTATTCATAACAGACAACCCTCTCACAACCAACGAGTCTAGGATTTACTTTCACACCTTCATTGTCTAGAACAATTTCATTATCTAGAACACCTTCATTGTCTAGAACACAATCATAGAATCTCATCCTTTTCATTCTTGATACATATCAAGCACGTCATTGTCAGTGCAAACAGAACCATCATTCTCAACACGTTGGTCCAACCAACACTCTCATCATATGATGTTATTTTCATCCGCATATAGGTATCTAGTATTTCTAATTGTTGCATATGGAATCTTTATTCCTAAGTGATCATTGTCTTCACTTTATCTTATTTCCATTCGAGCATTTACTGTGGCATGATTCATCATCTTTGGTAGATGATAATATCATAACCGTAACCGTCTTCAAATACTCTTATAGCATTTGCTATACATTAGAGTTTCTGAATTCATTGCATTCATTATAACCACCACATTCCATCACCTCTTTCACTAATCATCAACCCCATGGATTAGCGAAAAACTTACTTGCATCAATCTTTAGTTATCAAGTTATCACTAGTAAACTAACACCAACACTAGGATCACTCATATCCTCCTCATAGGCACTGTTTTGTAGGATTTTATCATATTATATTCTTGTGATTGTAATTCTTATTAGAAGATTACACACTTTATAACATGGTTTACTAGATAATCAAAATCGGTATCACAATTGGTATGACATGGTTTGCCAAATAATCATAGTTCTCTGACTTAAGTTGCTTGTGATTAGATTATTGATATGTTGCATCATATTTTTCTTTGAGATAAAATATATTGCACTAACCATTTCATTGTAGGTTCATCAACATATATGCTCGATCGTATATAGCATACTCATCTAAGGATGAAGTTTGCATCGATTATTTTTTGTCTTTATTGCAGGTGCTTCCTGACGTCCTCAAATCAGGAGAATTATCAGTCTAGTACTCATATTGCATCGTCTATACATATTGGTCATATATGACATATATGTCTTAAGACATAGTCTCTATTATGCTAATTTTTGTTTTATAGGTTTATCTTGACGTCCTAAAGCAAGGAGGAGCCTTCGTCAAACATTTTTAGAATGCATCATATATGTTGGGAATTAAATATTCAAGATGTTTAATATCGGGTTCTAATCCAAGAAATACTCTAAGTGTAATTCTGCTGCTAGTGCAAAACGGTTTCTGCTGATGATGTTGATTCTGCTGATAGAGCATTTCACTCTGCTGATAGGCTTAACAACTCTGCTGATGATTCTGCTGATAGCGATAGATTGTTCCTGCTGATAATGAACAACTCTGCTGATGGAAGGATAAGATCGAAAAGATATTTATTGTATTTTGGTCAACAATATACGGTAGATAATATCTTACTCCATGTGCTTAGTTAACAAGTTGTATACATAGATACATGTTGTATCTGATGTACTGACACTCAATAAGCATAAGTTAACCAAGTAAGTCGGTCAAGACTTTAAGCAATTTGTAAAGATCTTTTGACTATAAAAGAGATCTTAGTTGTGATATTTGTAGTAGTACAATTGTTAAGAGTTAGTCCATGCATACGTTAGAACATGCATAACTGTTAGAACAAACACAAATATATCACAAGTGATAGAAACATAAGATTCAAGGTTGTAACCCTAGTGATATTTCAAGGTCACTCGTATTATTATCTTTAATAATATTGAATCGTTTAGTGATAATCTTTATGTGTTTCATTGCTAACTAACAAACATAACAATTCCATTTCCATAACATACACAACCTTCTAAGTTTGGTTGAGTGAATTCCGCGCACTTAATCATTTTAACACAACATATCATACACACAAAGTTAGAAGGTTTAACCACCTTAATCGTGTGTCCAGGATCCTAGCAAGTGGTATACACGCATTGGTGTATATCACATACTTATCCAAGGACAAATATTGTTTTATACTAACCTTTATTTTGTAGGATTCTTCATCCTTGGATCATATACGTCGGTACCCTAGCAACGGGGAGTATTGATCAAGGGGGACCATATGATGAAAAGATACAAAAGAGAAATGATCAGAAAGCACGAAACTTGTTGCTTATGACCATTCCTGGTGAGCAAATGCTATCTTTTAACAAATATCTTGATGCAAAAACTCTTTTTGAAGAGATTTGTGCATGGTTTGGTGGTAATGAAACTACCAAAAAGACACAGAAGACTTTACTAAAGCACCAATTTGAAAACTTTACTGCTTTTAGTAATGAGTCTCTTGACAAACTATTTTCAAGACTACACAAGCTTGTAAGTCAGTTAGCTGTGTTGGGTGTTGAGACTGAGAGGGAAGATCTCAACATGAAGTTCTTGAAAAGTCTACCTAGTGAATTCCATACTCATGTTATTGTCTGGATGAACAAGCCAGAAATTGAAACAATGAAGCTCAATGATTTGTTCAACAACTTCAAAATTGTTGAACAAAGTCTAAAGAGAGGTGGAAATTATGGTACTAGTTCTGGGAATGCTGCTCTCCTATCAGTTCCTAGTGTTAGTCATACAGAAGAGGTAGATGAAGTTGAAAGTGTTTCTAATGTTACTTATGGTGGTCCTTCTGCTAGTTTACAAAAGGATATTGCTGGACTTGGTGATCCAACATTTTATGCCTTTATAACCAGTCAAGCTAGTGGTTCTCCTTTAAATCATGAAGACCTTGAGCAGGTTGATGGTGATGATTTGGAAGAGATGGATATTAAGTGACAAGTTGTTTTACTTAGCATGAGGGCTAAGAAGTTTTGGCAGAAAACTGGAAACCAAATTACCATAAATGGTAATGATACTGCTGGGTTCGATAAGAAGAAAGTAGAATGTTTTAACTGTCATAGGTTGGGACACTTTGCTAAAGAATGTAGAAGCCCAAGGAAGCAGGATAATACGAACACTTGGTATAAACAAGAAAGGAATAAGGAAGTTGTAAAACCCGAAAATCTAAAACATGCAAAAATTACCAAAATGCCCCTGAAAACTTTAAAATTTAATTAAAGCTAATTAAAGTTCCGAATCGATCCCAAACTTCTGGAAACGAACAAGATATGATACGAAATAATTTTGACGACTTCGATTAATATTTATACAAGTTGTGAGATGACCAAAATACCCTTGTGTATACCAAAAATTTAAATACATAATTATTATTAATTAAAAACCTTTTTAAATACAAAGTAATTAAGGAAAATAAAATTAATGATGGAAAATTGATCCTTGGGCCTTGAAGGCCGGTTCTTAGCCATAATTCCCTCCTATTTCGGTCCATTCCATTTTATATTAATCCCCAAATTAATTCTTCCATTAAAACCCTAAAAACAAATTAGCCGCCACCCTCAAAAATCACCCACACCACATCCGAATTTTCTGAAGCAAAGAGGCATTTTTTTGGAGTTCTTCATAGTGCCAAGAAGGTGGGAAAAATAGCTACATAGTCCTGGAGTCGATCGTTTGGCTGTGGTGATTTATTTGGGTCGAAAAAGTGCAATCGAGCAACAATAAATCCATAGCGTGTAATCCTTTGATCTATAATTTTTCTGGTAATTTTCTAGCCTTCTCCTAATCATATATAACATGTAAAAATTATTGAAATCGAACCATGCATTGTATTTTGGCCGAATAGAATATAATGGGTTTATAAACCCTAAAATCGAAATTGAATTCTTATTAATTCATGCGATTTTTCCTGAACATGTAAATAATTTTCATGGGTTCTATATGCTTCGTATAACATGAGAAAAATGGTGTCTTGATTTATTGAAGTCGAAATCGTGATTTATGGATTTTTAGTTATAATCGGATTTTTTATAAAAAGGGAAAAACGTGGAACAAAAATAGAACCAATCGACCTAGGGTTTTTAGTAGATGAAATCTGGTAATAATTGATGAATAATGATGATACAATGATTGCTAAATGATTGGGATTGCTAGGGTTTGATTTTGATATGATTTTATGCAAACCGATTGATAAATAATTAGTCAAGGGGGTGTTTTGTAATTATTAAAACTTGTGGGATATTTTTGTAACATTTTATGGACCTGGGAGAATATGTAAAAATTATAACATGAGGGTCTTATTTGTAATTTTGGCAAGATAATGATTTAAATTGTAAATTATAAGTCGAATTGAAAATAAATAAAAATGAGGGACTAAATATGTAATTTCTGGAAACTTGGTGCTGTTTTGAGTAATAAATTATATTCAGGGGGTTATGTGTAATTTTGGTAAATTAATGGCTTGATATGTAATTATTAATAATTAAAGATTGAAAATGTAACTTTAAGGGTTAAATATGTAATTTTGATAACTAGAGGGACTTAATGTGTAAATTATAAATATTCAAGGGTACATTCGTATAACATGCTAAAATAAGTACTTATGGTGTAAAATTTGTAAACTAAGGGTTTAATGTGTAATTATGGATATTATAAGGTTTAAAGTGTATTTATGTAATTCCAAGGGTATAAAATGTAAATTGTGAAATCTAAAGGACTAAAGGTGTAATTCTGGATAACTTGAGAGTGAGAATGAGTTAATGGTGATATTTTCATTTTAAATCTTGAACTTTGGCAAATTTACACTTATAACCCTGAACTATGAAAAGCTTGTCATAACTAACCCTGAACTTGTGTAACTTGTTAAAATGAATGTTACTTCCAGAATAAGCTAATTAAAGACTTGACTTGAATAATATTAATTGAATCTTGCTAAATATGGTAACTTACTATTATGGAAACCTGCTAAAAATAGAAAGTTACTAAAAATAGAAGTTACTTATAATGGGAAGATAACTGAACCCCTTTCGTATTTCTGTCTTCTACTCCTTTAGGTTCGAGGAGGGAGTGATCTTGATCCCTGTCAGCTACTCTTGTGTTTGTGCTTGCTATTTGAATAAGGTACATATATTCTGCTCTTCTTGTAAAGAGCCTTCGTCTCATTTTTGATTCCTGATTCATTTTATGTTTCCCTTGTGTTGTGAACCATGGATTTGGACCTTTGCTTTAACCTTTGTCTTGAACCTTGTCATGAACCTGAACTTGAACCTTGATACACTTGATATGAACCATTTGACTTGAACCTTTGACTTGAACCCTGCTATGATACTTAACATGACTTATTGAACCCTGATAACCTGAATAATTAAGACCTTGAGTATTTGAAAGTTCATAGGATTTTATAACTACTTTTTAAATTGTATATGAAGAGGTTTTGAAACATTTCCTTAAAAGACTTTTATTATGAAACTGTTCTAACGATCATTTTATTAAAAACCATGTATAAAGGATTTCTTATAATAAACTATTATGAACCTTCCAGTATTTGACCTTCCTGATATTGACCTCCTGATAATGAACTCTGCATTTATCTCATGTCTTGAACCCTGATATGAACCCTGATATGAACCCTGATATAATACCTGACATTTGATACCTGAGACTTGACACCCGAGACTTGATACCTGACCTTGACCCACAGTTTGAGACTACGAGCCACCCACTAGGCATGAGGGTTTCATGTCCATGTCATTGATGCACCGGTGGCATGACTCTAGGGCAGGAGAGTGATGTCCTGTCCCGTCCCCAACCTGATTTGATTTGTTATGTAGAGGAAGACCCTGTGGCCTGCGGGGGCGCATGGATGCATCCTAGACATGTCCTGATTTGTTATATTTCCTGTTATATCCTGGTGACTGACGAGTGTGTGCGATACACGTCTTTCACACCCCTGGGAGTTCGCGACTCCAACCCCTGGAGGTATCCCCTCACCCTGTTTCCTGGTATGCTGAGGTCACCCCTCCATACACCCTGATATATGTGATGTGATTTGATATGTTTGGGCTCGTAGTGGATTTCTGTTCTCCTGAAACCATGTAACCTTGTGACCTGCTACTTGACCTGATACTTGACCTGACATTGGACCTGACTTGATTTGACTTGGGTTTATGGTGGATTACTGGTTATGTTACCCTATGACTTGATACTGGACTTGACTTGATTCGACTTGGGATTTTGGTGGGTTCTGGTTTCATTTACTTTCACCATTGTAACCATTCTAAATTCCTGGTATGTCTGCATAACTCTTGTATTCCTTTTCCTGACTCTTGTTACTCCTGGTATTATTCCTTTTACTTTATATTTCCGTTACTACTGCTTTGTTTTCGTTATATCTGTTCACTGAGCTCTCGTAGCTCAGCCGCATTTCTTTTCCTGCGGCAGGTACATTTAAGCTAGGAGCTGGGTTTTAGCTTGGGATGAGAGCAACTTGTGTGAAGTTTAGACCTTGTCATTCTAGTGTGACCATTTGGATATTATTTCTGTTATGCTGTTGTTTGGGCATTTGGATTCTATTTTGTACTTCGTTATTCCTGTCTTGCACTTGATATAAGTCGTGTTGACTTATTTTCCTTGGATTTTTAATGTTAAAGCTTCCGCTATTTTTATTTCTTGAATGCTTGTATTTGATATGAAACCATGTATTTGTGACACCTTTACCCTTGTCGGGTTGGGGTGTTACAATTTATGGTATCAGAGACAGGTTTCCAAAACCCTTTGGCTTAGGCCATTTGACCTGTGAGGATTGGGTAGACATTAGGTTTCCTTTCGCGCACTCTCTTTTCCTGTTATGCTCTGTCATCTTTCCTTGATTCTGCTCTGTCATATTTTCCTGTTCTGCTCTGTCATTCTTCATGTTCTGTTCTGTCATATTTTCCTGTTCTGCTCTGTCATTCTTCATGTTCTGTTCTGTCATATTTTCTTGATCGTCGGCTTAATTCGGAGTTTGCGGATCCGTCAGCATGTTGCGATGCAGCTCGCAACATCGAGAATTTCATGAGGGCGTTGGTTACAAACGAGACCGTGATGGCGACAAGGTGCAGCAGCAGATTCAGAGTCGGGACGTCAAGGAGTATTCGGGCAAGAGCTACGACCAGAAGAAATCGGATTCGAGGTCAGGATTCGAGGTCAGCTTCTAGGCAGGATGGCGATCGTGGGGGGCGCAGCGACAGTCAGGGGTCAGCTAGTTGTACTCAGTGTGGGAAGAACCATACGGGATTTTGTCGTACGACTTCTGGAGCTTGTTTTAGGTGTGGTTCGAGGGAGCATAAGCTGAAAGATTGTCCTAGGCGGAATCCGAAACCACTTGAGAAATATCCTGGCCCTCCTTCTCCTACTCCTACTACCGGTCGTGTTTTCTCGCTATCTCGTGACCAGGCAGATAAGGCGTCTGGTATGTCCTTGTTTTGTTTTCCGTTCTATTTCATTCCTATGTCCTTGCAAATTTCGAGGACGAAATTTTTCTGTTAGAGGGGAAGAGTTGTAAAACCCGAAAATCTAAAACATGCAAAAATTACCAAAACGCCCTGAAAACTTTAAAATTTAATTAAAGCTAATTAAAGTTCCGAATCGATCCCAAACTTCTGGAAACGAACAAGATATGATACGAAATAATTTTGACGACTTCGATTAATATTTATACAAGTTGTGAGATGACCAAAATACCCTTGTGTATACCAAAAATTTAAATACATAATTATTATTAATTAAAAACCTTTTTAAATACAAAGTAATTAAGGAAAATAAAATTAATGATGGAAAATTGATCCTTGGGCCTTGAAGGCCGGTTCTTAGCCATAATTCCCTCCTCCTATTTCGGTCCATTCCATTTTATATTAATCCCCAAATTAATTCTTCCATTAAAACCCTAAAAACAAATTAGCCGCCACCCTCAAAAATCACCCACACCACATCCGAATTTTCTGAAGAAAAGAGGCATTTTTCTGGAGTTCTTCATAGTGCCAAGAAGGTGTAAAAAATAGCTACATAGTCTTGGAGTCGATCGTTTGGCTGTGGTGATTTATTTGGGTCGAAAAAGTGCAATCGAGCAACAATAAATCCATAGCGTGTAATCCTTTGATCTATAATTTTTCTGGTAATTTTCTAGCCTTCTCCTAATCATATATAACATGTAAAAATTATTGAAATTGAACCATGCATTGTATTTTGGCCGAATAGAAAATAATGGGTTTATAAACCCTAAAATTGAAATCGAATTCTTATTAATTCATGCTATTTTTCCTGAACATGTAAATAATTTTCATGGGTTCTATATGCTTCATATAACATGAGAAAAATGGTGTCTTGATTTGTTTGAGTCGAATTCGTGATTTATGGATTTTTAGTTATAATCGGATTTTTTATAAAAAGGGAAAAACGTGGAACAAAAATAGAACCAATCGACCTAGGGTTTTTAGTGGATGAAATCTGGTAATAATTGATGAATAATGATGATACAATGATTTCTAAATGATTGGGATTGCTAGGGTTTGATTTTGATATGATTTTATGCAAACCGATTGATAAATAATTAGTCAAGGGGGTGTTTTGTAATTATTAAAACTTGTGGGATATTTTTGTAACATTTTATGGACCTGGGAGAATATGTAAAAATTATAACATGAGGGTCTGTTGGGAATTCTGCTAAGGAAGAATTCTGCTGATGGTTACTGCTGATGGTTACTGCTGAAGCTTTGTGATTCTGCTGAAGAATGTTACTGCCGAAGTATAGATTCTGCGGAATGTGTTTCTGCTGATTGATAGTTTCCGCGTATTATGTTATTAGTTAGGATATGCATGAGTTTATTTAGAAAGTGATATTGCATATCTTAGATAGTTTTTAGATTATACGTTTCTTGTGAAACGGTTTAGGGAGTTCTTACTATCGATTCAAGAGTGCTCGTAGATCTATCAAGGTCTAAGGTTCAACAAGTGGTATCAGAGCCTCGGGAGAGTCTCTGTGATACTAAGAACATCTTTTCTTCCACACCCTATCAATCAAAACAACCAAAACAATGCCTGGATCAGAAGATGGATCCGAAGTCAACAATAACAACAACCATAACACCACAACTTCATCTATGCAACAACTCAATCTCACAAACAGCAATGCAAAGTTCCCATATCTCAAGAAGGAAGAATATGAATTATGGGCTATGAAGATGCAGAACTGGATCACAAATATTGATTGGAATCTTTGGGAAGTTGTTAAGAATGGAAACAGTTTGAAAAGGCACACCGAAGATGCTGATGGCAAGATTACCATCCTAGGTCCTAAAACTGCTGAAGAGATTCTAGCTGTTCAGAGAGAGAATAAAGTTAGAACTATTCTCCTTCAGGCTATTCCAGATGATCATATAGGTGACTTTCACTACATAAAGGATGCTAAGGATATCTGGATGGCCATCAAGGCTAGGTTTGGTGGGAATGAGGAGTCAAAGAGAATGAGGAAATCGATGCTGAAACAGCAGTTTCAAGAATTCCAAATATCTGAGGAGGAAGGTATTCACAAGGGGTATGATAAGTTTCATAAGATTCTGAGCCAATTGAATCAGCTGCAGGCTAGGCCAGACAATGAGGATTGCAATGCAAAGTTCTTACGGTCTTTACCTCCATCTTGGCTGCAAGTGAGCATTGCACTCAAAGCTAAAGGTGGACTGGATATGCTATCTTTTGATGATCTCTACAACAAGCTTAAGACTCTTGAGCCGGATGTTAGAAGTCCCATTCGTACATCCACTCCTAACTACTCAGCATTTGTGAGCACCACCTCCAATAAGATGAATCAAGTTTCAAGCCCAAGCTCCTCAGTATCATCTTCTTACACCAACAACAGACCAATTACCAAGCCACAGTCTAGTAGTGTAATGGAAGATGTACTTCATTCTTTTGTTGCTGACTATGATCATCAGCAACGACTTGCTTTTGAGGATTTTGATCAATTAGATCCTCTGGATTTGGAAGAGATGAACTTGAAGTGGCAGGTGGCCATGCTAACTTTGAATGTCGAAAGGTTTAAGAAGAAGTCTGGGAGGAATTTTGATTACAAGGGAGGAGACCCAGCTAGATTTGACAGGATGAAGATCAAATGCCATGCTTGTGGTCAGATGGGTCACTTCAAAAGAGAATGCAAGGATAGGAAGGCAGGTGATGAGGTTAGATATACCACCTATCAGAAGAAACAGGTGGAAGCTGGGAAAGCTGGAGCTTTGGTCACTCTGGATGATCATATCAACTGGAATGTGCATGAACCTGAGAATGATGAAGCTGCTGGACAGAGTGGATTACTGGCATACTATACTACAGAGGATCAACATGATCAAGTAGCCTTAATGGGCATCTCTCAGGTACAAAATTGTGTTTTTGGTTGTAGTGAAAGATATAATGAACTTAAGAAGGCATATGATGAATTGAAACCTAAATATAATGAATGTTATGTTGAAGTTGAGGCTTACAAACAGGCTTTAAAAACTAAAGAAAGACAACAAATTTGGTTTCAAAAGAATCAGGTTGCTTATGATGAAAAAATAGGGGTGTTAGAGAGAGATTTACTGTGTACTACAAATGAATTGAAATGTTCTGAGAAAGAAAAAGCAGAGGTAGTGTCAGAAAAACAGGAAGTGCAGACTAAACTAGATAATAGCTTGACTAGGTTTGAAAAATGGAAAGATTCATCTAAAAATCTAAACAGGTTAGTTAATAGTTCTATGTCTGTAAAAACTAAAATTGGTTTAGGGTTTGGTGACTACATAGGGAAAGATCAATTGTATGACCCTAATGAGTATAGTGTCTTTGACCCAGAACCAGTAGACTATCAAGCTCCTGTTAAGTTTGTCAGTAATGGCTACTTACATTCTGTGCCTGGACCAATTAGGGGAGAACACATGCCATCTAGCACCACAACCTCTGACTTTGATGGATCACACCATCTTTATGGCAAAAAGTCAAGTGACTTGCCAGACCCTAACTCTTATTCTACTGACTTTGTCTCTTGTTCTGACAGTGACAAGTCCTCTGACCAAGGGTCTACCACCTATACCAGTTGTGATTCAAGTGAAAAGTCAGACCCTACAAAGACCTCTCCCAAGCCTACACCTAAGACACCCTACAAGTCTGTTAGAATTGCTGCTGAGGATGTCAAGTCCAAGACAGTTTCTTCTGAAGACTTGTCTTTTAATTCTTTGCAAAATAATGTTTCTTATTGTGTCAAAAACAATCCTGTTTCTGTTAGTGATTTGAATGATTCTACTTGTAATAGAACATCTTTTTCTTTTAATAAATCTTCTAAAAAGAAGAAATGTTTTGTGTGTGGAAGTAAATCTCATCTAATCAAGGATTGTAATTTTCATGAGCAAAGAATGGGTGGTGGTCAGACTAAACCAAGACCAGTGTGGACAAATGTTCAGAATATTCCACCATATGTTCCACAAACAATTCATAGGGCCAGCAATTCTGCTGATAGACATTCTACTGATAGACATTCTAAGTCTACTAGGAGAAGAAATGTTGATAGACCATTTGTGCAACCCACTAGTTCCTATTTTCAGAATGGTTTTTGGCCTGGATATATTGACCCAATGCATATGGGTATGGGATATTGGGATACTGCTGTTAAGCCCTCAGCAGGTTGTTTTTGGACTCACAAGGGACCTAATTTTAATAGCAGGTCCAAGAATAATGGTGGATCTTATACATCTCCATGGCCTAATGCTTATGATCCACAAGGCAGGCTCAAGTCAGTAATGACTTGAGTCTCCAAAGTGTACTAACATTTGTATAATTTTGTTGTATGTGTAGGATCATCCTTTGAAAAGTAAAGATGTAGGCATAGTAGATAGTGGTTGTTCCAGGAGTATGTCAGGAAACAGGGATTTAATGCATGATTTTGTACCCATTCAAGGAGGAGGCAATGTGACTTTTGGTGGAGGAGATGGCAAAATCACTGGATATGGAACAATCAGAACACCTAACTTGGATTTTGTGAATGTGCTCTATGTGGAGGAACTGCATCACTTCAACTTGTTCTCAGTATCACAAATTTGTGATACCAAGAACAAGGTCTTCTTCTCAGAGGATGAATGTCTTGTACTCTCTAAAGACTTCAAGCTTCCAGAAGATACCACAATTCTGCTGAGAGTTCCCAGAAGCCACAACTTATACACATTTAACTTAAATGAAGTCCATCCTGAAGGTGATCTGACATGCTTGGTGGCTAAAGCATCACTGAATGAGTCTACTAAGTGGCATAGAAGAATGGCTCATGTTAATTTCAAGACCATAAACAAACTCTCTAAGCTTGGTCTAGTTCATGGGCTTCCCTCCAAAGTATTCACCAATGAGCACAATTGTGTTGCCTGCAACAAAGGGAAGCAACACAGAGCCTCATACAAAGCCATTACTGCTGTCAGAACCATCTCAGAACCTCTTCAGTTGCTGCATATGGATCTTTTTGGTCCAACTCAAATCAGAAGTATTGATCACAAATGCTTCTGCCTGGTAATCACTGATGACTACAGCAGGTTTTGTTGGGTATTCTTTTTGAGAACTAAAGATGAAACATCTCCAATTTTAAAAGAATACATTACCCTTGTTGAAAACCAGTTAAACAAAAAGGTTAAAGGTATTAGGTGTGATAATGGGACAGAGTTCAAAAATGCTGTTTTAATAGAACTTTGTCAGTCTAAGGGGATAAAAAGGGACTATAGCAATCCAAGAACCCCACAGCAAAATGGGGTGGCTGAGAGAAAAAATAGGACCTTAATAGAGGCAGCAAGATCCATGCTTGCAGACTCTAAGTTACCCACTATGTTTTGGACTGAAGCAGTAAGTACTGCTTGTTATGTTTTGAACAGGGTATCCATAACTAGACCTCATTTTAAGACACCTTATGAACTTCTCACTGGGAAAGTTCCTGATATTCATTACCTTAAACCTTTTGGCTGTCAAGTGACCATTTTGAATACTAGTGATCCACTAGGAAAGTTTGATGAGAAAGCTGATGAGGGGTATATTGTGGGTTATGCAGCACATAGTAAGGCTTATAGGGTGTATAATTTAAATGCTAAAAAGATAGAAGAGACCCTTAACCTGAGATTCCTAGAAGATAAGCCTAATGTTCAGGGTCAAGGTCATGCTTGGTATTTTGACCTGGATTACTTAACTGATTACTTGGGCTATACTAGATATGTGGCTAACCAATCTGCAGGTTCTCAAGAGTCTCCCACAGACAAAGTTAGTAAAATGGATGGTGACTCAGATAGTGATTCTGAGCATGATGAACACCCTATTGTTGTTCCCTCCTTTTCTCCTAACCAATTTGCAGGTGATACCTCCAAAGTTTCTTCTGATGAGATTGAAGATGAATCACACTATGCAGAGGACCTTGCTAGACTTAAGAAGCAGGAGCATGCAGCCACTCAAGAAGCTGAAAGAGTTGATGTGGAGTTGGCTCAATCAGTCAGTAGAAACCCGGATTCTGCTGATAGGCATTCTGTTTCCCCTGACATCACACAGTCTGCTGACAGTTCTCCTGAAGGTTCTCCTATTTCTCCTAGTGTGTCCACTGACCTTGAAGAGCCATATACTCGTTTTCCAAGTCCTTCTGATCTTGGAAATCACCAACCCATAGCTGGTATCTTCAACTCAGCCTCCTATGATAGTGAGTTTGGACCCAATATGAACAATCTTGACACCACAATTGATGTCAACCCCAATGCTACCACAAGGATCAACATTGCACATCCTCAATCCAATATACTTGGTGATCCTCAGGCACCTGTTAGAACTAGAAGTACTGTGAAAGGTTCTAAGTATGGTCAAGTTGCTTTTCTTTCCTATGTGTCAAATCAGCAAAGGAACAATCACACAGACTTTAAGCATTGTCTGTTTGCTTGCTTTCTTTCTCAAGTGGAGCCAACCAGTGCTGCTCAAGCTCTTGAAGATTCAAATTGGCTTGAGGCAATGCAAGATGAGATGCTTCAATTCAAGAATCAGAAGGTTTGGATATTGGTGCCACTACCTGAAGGGAAATTTGCTATTGGGACGAAATGGATTTTGAAAAATAAACGAGATGCAAGGGGTATTGTGGTCAAAAACAAAGCAAGGTTAGTAGCTCAGGGGTTCAGACAAGAGGAAGGAATTGATTATACTGAGGTTTTTGCACCAGTAGCTAGAGTTGAGGCCATTAGAATCTTCTTGGCCTATGCCTCTTATATGGGTTTCATGGTATATCAGATGGATGTGAAAGGTGCTTTTCTGTATGGAGAAATTGAAGAGGAAGTTTATGTCACTCAACCCAAAGGTTTTGAAGACCCAGATCATCCAAAGCATGTTTACAAGGTTGTAAAAGCTCTCTATGGACTACATCAGGCACCAAGGGCTTGGTATGCTAGGCTTTCTGCATTTCTGCTGAAGCATGGATACAGGAGAGGTGCTATTGACAAAACTCTCTTCATTAAGAAGAATTCCATGGATACAGGAGAGGTGCTATTGACAAAACTCTCTTCATTAAGAAGAATTCCAGGGATATAATTCTTGTGCAGGTTTATGTGGATGACATTATCTTTGGCTCCACTAAAGAGGCTTGGTGCAGGGAGTTTGAGGAATTGATGAAAGGAGAGTTTCAGATGAGTGCTATGGGGGAGCTAACTTTCTTTTTGGGTTTACAAGTTCAGCAGAAACAAGATGGTATCTTTATAAGTCAGGATAAATATGTGCAAGATATCTTGAAGAAGTTTGATATGGAAAATGTCAGGACTGCCACTACTCCTTATGAAGCTCCCAAACCAAAGAATAATCTTGAGCCAGATCCTGCAGTGAATGTTCACCTATACAGGTCCATGATTGGTTCATTGATGTACTTGACAGCTTCAAGTCCAGATATCACATTTGCTGTGAGTGCTTGTTCTAGGCATCAGGTCACACCACTCACTTCCCACATGAATGCAGTAAAGAAGATCTTTAAGTATCTCAAAGGCCAACCCAAGTTAGGTCTTTGGTACCCCAAAGAGTCTCCTTTCAAGTTGGAAGCTTTCAGTGATAGTGATTATGCTGGTGCAAATCTGGATAGGAGATCCACAACTGGAGGTTGCCAATTTCTTGGAAGAAGGTTGATTTCTTGGCAATGCAAGAAACAAACCATTGTTGCTACCTCATCTACTGAAGCAGAGTATGTTGCTGCTGCCAATTGTTGTGGACAGGTTCTTTGGATACAAAATCAATTGTTGGATTATGGGTTTAATTTCATGAACACCACAATTTTTATTGATAACCAAAGTACCATATGCATAGTTAAAAATCCAGTTTTTCATAATAGAACTAAACATATTGAGATTAGGCACCATTTTATAAGAGATGCATATGAAAAACATTTGATTAAGGTGCTTAAAATTCACACAGATGATAATGTGGCAGATTTGCTGACTAAAGCTTTTGATGGACCTAGGTTTCAACACTTAGTGGTCCATATTGGGATGTTTAACCCTTAAATGCTATGTTTGAGGGGAGGCATAGGCCTCAGGGGAGGCATATGCCTCAGGGGAGGATTGTGATTGTAAAGTATGTACTATTTTATAGATTTTTTTTGATTATGTTTGCTAACACACTAATCCACTAATGTAATTTTAGTTTGTATGGTTTGGTTTGTTTGCTGTTATGTGTCTGTTTTGCAGAAATGTCTTGATTCTGATGATCTTAAGTTGAAGTTCACCAAGATTATACGTTTATGGGACATGGTCAAGTAAGCTTAAAGAGTGTTTCTGCTGAATGGAAGTACTGAAACATTGTTCAAGCAATAATCAAAGCAAAGTTGTTCATTCATTCAAAAGAAATTACAGCTTACAAACATCTTAATCAAGACCAATCCTATACAAGATCATCTACACAGACACAAGTTCCTATCATCTAATGCTGCACCAGGAAGACTAACAGACATGATTGAAGATGCTGAAGAACCTAGTTTTATATCTTTGGTCCTTGGCAACATCTCATCAGCACCTACTCCATTTTTCCCTTTCCCTTCCCAGTCACCTCTGCACCCTTGCTCTTTCCTGTGTCTCTATGGTATGAAACACCAGTCCTTGGAGCAGGAAGACCAATAACCACTTCCCTTGTCTCTGGGAGTGGTGGATTTCTGGTGTGTGGCCTTGGTTGGGGTTGTGAAGGTTGGGGATTCTCTTCCCTGGTTGGTGCTGCTTCTCTTTCCTCTTCCTCTCTTACCAACCTATTGAAGATTGGCTCAAGACGCTCTGTGGAGTCATCAGAGCCCCTAGATGAGTCGTCTGGATCCACCACACTATCATCTTCTGAAGAAGGAAGAAAAGGGGACTTCCTTGTAGGTGGCTCGTCTTGGTGAGGATATCGAAATAGAGGTCGATTATCCTCAGATGATGAAGATGATGATGGAGGTTTGGGTGGATTGTTGGGTCTGCTTGAAGAGCCCACATCATGTCTTTTCTTGCGGGCTTGTTCCTTGGTGATCCCATACATTCTATGTGAAGGACGTCTGGATGATTGAGGTTTGTTATCTCCTGAATCTGCTGATGAGTCAGAAGAAAGATCAATGACTTCGGGTTGGTTATTCATTGAGTTGATAAGTGATTTTGATTGGATGAAGGTTTGATGGTAAATTAGGGTTAAGTGATTTGTGTGGATTGTGAATTGGGGTTATTTTATAGGCGAAGTCAAGTGGAAATGCTAATTAATGCTAGTTGGGTGGCAAATTAAAACTCAAGATCTTTACCGAAGATATTATTCTCTTGAGTTGATTCTGCTGATTGACTCTTCACTTCAGCAGATTGACCATCATTTCTGCTGAAAGGTTGATTTTGAATGGTGAAGTTACTTTACACGTCAGATAAGGTCAACCATTTGTTCCGATAAATTTTGACCATAATTGGGTAACTTCTATTTATAACCTATTCATATAATCTTCGCCCAAAACAACTAATTCCCTCTTCAAGTACTCTAAACCTATTCTTCATTCTCTCACAAGTTCTTCAATGGAGTCCCTACAATTCAAGAAGGATCACAATAAAGTTGCTTTTCTGGGAAAAGCGAAGGGACAGGAAATATATGACCCAATGGTTGATTTCATAAAGCGATCAAAGATTCATTTTGCTTTGACTCATTATCCAGATATAGTACATGAATCTTTGGTAAAACAATTTTGGGCATCTGCTGAGAAGCGGTCTGAGTCAGAGATAGTAGCAAAGATTGATGGAACTGAGTATGTTGTGACTGAAGCTTTGATTAGGGAAAGATTGCAGTTGGATGATGAAAATGGGGTTTATCACACCAACACAGCAGAGATACTTACTGGTCTAAGAGCAGCGGGTTATCAAAGTGAGGATACGACTATGTGGCTGAAGAACAAGTTTTGTCCCAAGTGGAGATTTTTGGTGCATACACTACTTCAATGCATCAGCAACAAATCTGGAGGATGGGATCAATTCTCTAGTCAACTGGGTTGTGGTATCGTGTGTCTTTCACAGGGTTTGACTTATAATTTTTCTAAGTTTATTTTTGATAATTTGGTAGAAAATATTCTCAAGAAAAAGCATAAGTTTCTGATGTACCCTAGGTTTCTACAGATAATTTTAGACATAAATACCCAGGATAGAGGACATTATCCCATAGGAGCCCTTAGTACCAAGTTGTTTGCTTCTATGAGAACTCATTATGTTGGGGAGCATCACCCTCTTCTACCAGCTATGTTGCCACATGGCAATGATGATGCTAATGAGGGCAATGCTGCTGATGCTCCACCAGCTCCCAATACTGCTGATGGTACTCCATCAGTAGAAAGGGTTGAGGGCCCATCCTTAACTGCTGAAGTACCCATTGTTTCTTCTGACCATCCTCCACCTTCCCCTGTTCCATCCCCATCTCATGAAGCTCCTGAAGAGCTTGTTCCTGAGGTAGAGGAGACAATTCAGTCTCTTGATACTAATATTCCTACACCTCTTGAAGATGAGATTCCAAGACTGTCCACACCTAGCCCATTTAGAGACCCAATAGATGAGAACACTTCTAATTTTGAGAATATAAATGTTTCTTCTGAAAGGCCCAATGAAGCTCCCTTTACCACTGAGACATCTGCTGGTGGAGCTGAGGACCCTATTACTCTTACTTCTCTGTATACTTTATTCAACAGGAATGTTCAAGAAATTGAGAAGTTGAAGAAGGAACTTGCAGACACTAAGTCATCACTTGGTGATGAGATTGTGGTGCTAAAAAGAAGGGTTCAAGAATTAGAGGAGAAACTTGGGCAGAAAAAGAAGAGAAAGTTTGTGTTTGCATCTGATGATGAGCAGGAGGCTAGTTATTGGGATCATCTTGATTTATTGGCTGAAGCTGCTCAGCAAACTTTTACTCATTCACCTAAAGCTGCTGAATCCTCTCAACAAAGGGATCTGATTAAGTTCTTCAGAAAAAGGAGAAGACAGTACTTGAGCAAGGAAACTACACTACAAAATCTGTCTGTTGCTCAAGAACATGCTGATGATGCTCATGTGGCTTCTGCTGATGTCACATCTTCCAAGGTGTCTGGTGAAGTGTTTATTGCTGGAAGATCCTTTGTCTTAGATACTTATGATGAAGTTAATGCTCCACATGTTGAATCTTCAACTCAACATGTTTCTGCTGATGCTTCTGTTGGAGTTTCTACTGAAAATATTGACAGAGTTACTAGTGTGGATACTTCTGGAAATGAGCAAGAAAGGGTGATTGGAGAAGATCTTGGTACAGATCTTATAAGTGCAGAAGAACGAAAGGAGCAAGAAAGGCTGGTTAAAGAATATGAGGATCTTGTGAAGAGTCAAGCATTAGCAAAACAGATGGCTGATCATTTTACTTCAGATTTGCCTCCTGAAAGGCAAAGAGAGCTAGATGAGCAATCAGCTCAGTTCACTGATGCACAATGGGATACTTACACTCAACAAGCAGCATCCAATCCTAATTTGGCTCAAAGTATCTTAGGAGCTAACTTTGATAGTAATAATTTTGCTGCACAAATGGTAGCTCTTGGGCAACAGAGGAAGAAAGCTGCAGCAGAAAGGAGGAAGGCTATTGCTGCTCAGAAAGCACAAGCTAGGAGAGATAGACCCAAGACTGAAGCAGAAGAGAAACAATATAGGAGGAATGTGGTCTATAATCAGTATACTTCTGTGTATAGCCATGGTTTGACAAAGAAGCAAGTTTGGGCTTTGTCTGATTCAGAGTTGAATAGAATTTATGATCAGATTATGAAGACTATTCACTCTTCTGATACTCCACCTAAGAGGACTGCTGAGAGTTTGGAGGCTCCATGTCTCAAAAGACTGAAGCAAGTGGAGCTAGGTACTTCATCTACTGGAGATACTCCTGAGGACTTTCAATCTGCTGAGCCTATTGTTACTCCTACCATTTCTGCTGATGAAGCTTCTGAGAGACAATCATCTGGGATTCCTGTTTCTTCTGAAGCTCCACCCAATTCTGCTGAACCTTTTGTTGCAACATCTGCTGATCATGCAGATCCATCATTGTCACATTCTAATGCAGATAAGGGTAAACAAGCTGAACCAGCAGATACTAAGGGTAGCCAAGATGGGGAAAAGGCTGAGAGGTTACCTGCAGCAGAGGGTGTTGTTCCAAGTTCTTCTATTCCCACTTCTTCTATTCCTACTGAAGATACTTCTTCTATTGCTTCTGAAGATGTCTCTATGGGAATTTACATCCCTGGTCGAAGGAAGAAGAGAATGTCACATATAGGGAAGCATATTGCAAGTAGAAGATCAATTAGAGTAGCTAAGCAAGTTCTCAGAGCTCAAATGAGTAGTTCTTCAAAGGAAGTAGATCTAGAAGCTACTGATGATTCATTTATTCAGGAAGGATCTTCTGAAACGTTTCCTGAAGGATCATATAATGTGTTGATCAGATGGACTATCACAGATGGACAAATTAATACTATCTACAGGCAAGATCAATCCTATAAGAATTTCACTTTCTTGCAAGAAATTCTTCATTTGGTGGATAGGCACGATCTGCAGACCCTTTACAAGTTGGTCACTGAGTATTATGCTATGCATACTCCACAAGGTGCTGGTCTATATCTCTTGGGTGATCTTCAAGTTCTCTTTGACTCCCAAACTCCACAGGGGAAAGGCTATTCGATTTGGAAGACTTCTCATAGGTGGAAAGTTGATACTTGGAGGTTTTATCCCATTCCCAATGTCCATGTGGTAGAGACTGAGTCTGGGATAAGAGTATGTATGTTTTCTGATCAACAATATCCATTGCCCATGACCCTGCTGAATCGCATGCTCCAAAGGAAGTTGGAAATTCCTCCAAATCCAGTTGCTAATGATAGGACACATGCTGAACAACTGGTTGGTTTCATCAAGTCTAAGCTTCTGCAACACCAAGCTTCTACTTGATTCTGGTATTGTATATTATTTGTATATTTTCTATTTCTTTATTTCATTTCTTTCTTATTTCATTATTAGTTAAAAAAAAAAAAAAAAAAAAAAATCCTTTGTATACTAACTTTTATGCAGGTTTGTTGTATAACTCTGTTGATGGTTATCAACTCACCAGATGTGACTTGTGTCCATCAAAGAGTTGACTAGTCCAAAGGGTACAGCTTTGGTAAAGACACATCAAATCTGTTGATAGCTGTAATAGCTTGCTCAAAGCTATAGGGTACTCAACTCACCCATGCTTCATTGCTGAGAGTTGAAATGGTCATCAATTCACCATGGATGTAACCCTTTCTGGGATCCAAAGAATTGGCTAGTCCACAAAAGTATGGTTTGTGGTAAAGACAATTGGTATCCATATTTGGTTCTCAATTCACCAAGGTTCAGTTGAAACCAAAGAATTGGCTAGTCCTGAGCAAACGGCTACAGGTAAAGACATCTCAAATCCGTTTATAGTTGCTGGTTTGCTAATAAATCAGATGGTTATCAGTGTACCATAGTTTTCGAACTTAAACATTTGGCTACTCCAGTAGTAATGGCTATTGGTAAAGAGACATCAAATCCATTATTTTCAATGATTCACCTCTCACAGGAGTTAACACACCTGGATGTGATGAGAATAGTATGAAACTAATATGTTTTGATGTACAAATTGTCATTTGTTGCTGCAAAGACCTGAAGTTTCAAGTTCTACCATTTATCATGATGTGGTTCATGTGATTCTTTGCTGCTGATGTTCGAAGTCAATCCTTTTCTCATGCATTGTTACAGATCTATCAAGAATCTTGAACTTAACCATGTCAAATTCAAGATTAGGGGAGGATTGTTGGGAATTCTGCTAAGGAAGAATTCTGCTGATGGTTACTGCTGATGGTTACTGCTGAAGCTTTATGATTCTGCTGAAGAATGTTACTGCGGAAGTATAGATTGTGCGGAATGTGTTTCTGCTGATTGAGAGTTTCCGCGTATTATGTTATTAGTTAGGATATGCATGAGTTTATTTAGAAAGTGATATTGCATATCTTAGATAGTTTTTAGATTATACGTTTCTTGTGAAACGGTTTAGGGTTGTTGAGGGTTCCTTGTCTATAAAAGGAACGCTTCATTATGTATTATGTACGAGTTTAGAAAAACAAGTTCTTAGTATCAATAAAAGATCCATAGAGGATCAATCGTTATTAGTTATTCGTGTTCTTGCTTGTATTTATATTCCGCTTTATACAAGTATTAGAGACTTTCTATTAGTGTGTTTGTGATTACATAAACATTACTATCGATCCAAGAGTGCTCGTAGATCTATCAAGGTCTAAGGTTCAACATGAGGGTCTTATTTGTAATTTTGGCAAGATAATGATTTAATTTGTAAATTATAAGTCGAATTGAAAATAAATAAAAATGAGGGACTAAATATGTAATTTCTGGAAACTTGGTGCTGTTTTGAGTAATAAATTATATTCAGGGGGTTATGTGTAATTTTGGTAAATTAATGGCTTGATATGTAATTATTAATAATTAAAGATTGAAAATGTAACTTTAAGGGTTAAATATGTAATTATGATAACTAGAGGGACTTAATGTATAAATTATAAATATTCAAGGGTACATTCGTATAACATGCTAAAATAAGTACTTATGGTGTAAAATCTGTAAACTAAGGGTTTAATGTGTAATTATGGATATTATAAGGTTTAAAGTGTATTTATGTAATTCCAAGGGTATAAAATGTAAATTGTGAAATCTAAAGGACTAAAGGTGTAATTCTGGATAACTTGAGAGTGAGAATGAGTTAATGGTGATATTTTCATTTTAAATCTTGAACTTTGGCAAATTTACACTTATAACCCTGAACTATGAAAAACTTGTCATAACTAACCCTGAACTTGTGTAACTTGTTAAAATGAATGTTACTTCCAGAATAAGCTAATTAAAGACTTGACTTGAATAATATTACTTGAATCTTGCTAAATATGGTAACTTACTAATTATGGAAACCTGCTAAAAATAGAAAGTTACTAAAAATAGAAGTTACTTATAATGGGAAGATAACTGAACCCCTTTCGTATTTCTGTCTTCTACTCCTTTAGGTTCGAGGAGGGAGTGATCTTGATCCCTGTCAGCTACTCTTTTGTTTGTACTTGACCTGATACTTGACCTGGCATTGGACCTGACTTGATTTGACTTGGGTTTATGGTGGATTACTGGTTATGTTATGATGAAGCGAAAAGTGTACCGCTTTTAAGGGGTCATTTAAGCCCTAAATCGTATTTATTTGATCAAATATTGCCCTAAATCGTTCCTTTTGTCATTTTAGGTACTTTTGAGGAGAAATCTGGAAAAGGAGGCATTTTGGACGTTTTTGGAGCATAAAAGTGAAGAAAACGGCAAAGTCTCAAGAATCGGCTAAAAGTTACTCTTGACGGCGTCACAATTTACTCTGGACGGCGTCATGCCTTGGCAAGAAAAGTTGGACGTGAAATTTACTCATGATGAGCCAGTGAAAATAGCATGTGAATTCTGACGGCGTCACGCTTTAACTTGATCAAGGGCGTCACGGCTTAAATCAAAAGGGGACGGCGTCACGTTCAAGGTTCGACGGCGTCAAGCCTTGATAAGCCAGAATGGATTTTTGAAGAGCTAAAGAGGGACGGCGTCAAGAAGGTCATCCGGGGACCCTAAAAGCGGCGAGGTGATGGCGTCACACTCCATAAGGTGACGCCGTCAGATCCAAAAATCTATATATAGTTTTCTAATTTTTTGTCATTAAGGGAGAGCTTAGTGTGTGGAATTTTGGGAGAAAACCCTAAGACGATTTTAGCTACTTTTTCAGGGCTTTTTGCCTTGAGATCTTCCATGTTACATTGAAAGATAAGTTATCAATTAATCATTCAATATGTCTATGTGTTGTTTGATTCTATCTTATTCTTGTCTTTTGTTTAACATGTTAGGCTAATTTTATCTTGTGTTTGCTTAGATCTAATGAAACCTAGCTATTGATTATTGGTTATTAGTGTGTTGTTAGTTGTATTGGATGATTGTTTATCTATGTTAGGCTTATGAAAACTGGCTAACTTCCTATTCGGTAACTTGCTTGAACGTCTTAAGAAACATGAACCAAATGCGTACTAAAGGTTTTTATGGTTGTATTTAATGCACAAGCGAATTCTAGTGATCCCATGTTAGGAGCTTCCTAGCCGGCTCGACATAGGAGTGAAGTAGGAGCTTGTAGAGTTGGGGAAGTAAGTACGCCACCCCACGAATGGTATTAAGGAATACACCCGTCATCCACGCGACTAATACACACTAATTAACCGGTAAAAGATAGTTAGGGAGTAAGGAAATCTAAGTAAACACATTTCTCTACACATAAGTTTCTCACCAAACTTTTCATTTTTGTTATTTTATTTTATTGCATTCGTAGTAATTTGGGTTAGTTGACTAGCAACTAATTCCGCCCACTCCTTCAAACCCGAGATTTTATTTGCTTTCATAAAAATTATAAAAACATAAAAAAGAATCTTCCTCAACCCTTAGACCTAATTAGAGTAGCCTTTCATACCTAACGAACACTATTCCCTGTGGAGAACGATCAATCCCCCGTACTTACCACTACACTATACTACATCGGTCAGGTACACTGCCTGGTGGGGTTGTAAGCCTCTTGAGATCCCTCGAGAGGTAAAACCTGTTTGTAAGGTTACAAAACCACGCATCAAGTTTTTGGCGCCGTCGCAGGGGAATAGTTATTGTTTAGGTTGAATTTTTATTTCTGTTAGGTCTACTCACTAGATTCCTTTCTAGTGAGATTTTTATTTTATTTTTCTAGATTTTCTTTAGTCTATCTATTTTCTTCGTTTCTTTGTTCGTAACCATACCATCCGACATCATGGAAGATGGTAATATCCTTAACCACAACAACCCACCACCACAACAACCACCACCACCTCCTAGAGCCCGTACTTTAGGAGAGTATTCCCGTCCTAGCCACCATGGCTATCGAAACACCATTGAGCTCACTCAAGGAGCCAATATCACACCCTTGCGATCCGACACCATCCGGTTGGTGCAAAGCGGATGCGCATTCCATGGACTTCGTTCTGAAGATCCTAATCAACATCTCAAGGACTTTCTTAAAATCGTTGATTCTATAGACCTTGATGTTGCCACTCGAGAGACGACCCGATTGCGTCTCTTCCAATTCTCTTTGCGGGACCAAGCTAGTCAGTGGCTAGAACGTCAACCCGCAGGATCCATTACCTCTTGGGATGATCTCACCACTCGTTTCCTTGCTCAGTTTTTCCCACCGGGAAGAACTACTAAGCTAAGGAATGATATCTTGATGTTCCAACAACGTCAAGGCGAAACTCTCTACGAGGCATGGACTCGATTCAAGGACTTACTCCAAAAAGTCCCTCACCATGGCATAGAACTTTGGCTCAAAGTCCAAATCTTCTATGACCATATCAATCTCTACACAAGGCAAACCATTGACCAATCGGCCGGTGGTAAGCTACGTGATCTAAGTGCGGAACAATCATGGGCTCTCCTAGAGGATCTTGCTCTTTATGACAACGAGAGTTGGAGTGACCCCCGTGATTTGAATAAAACGGTCAAGGCAATATCTTTGCCTTCGAACAATTCAAGCACTTCCGACCGTAGGATCATAGAACTTGAAGACCAAGTCAAGTTTCTCATGAAATCCTACGAGGCTCCTAAACCTTCAAGCCAAGTGAACAAAATCACTTCTTCATGTGAGTTATGTAGTGGTCCCCACGACACTCGTGATTGCATGGAACTCCCCGAACAAGCTTTTGTGGACTACGCATCCTCGCGTACCGACGGAGCGGGAGACAAGTGGTACACTTTCAAACCCGAGCCAAACCATTACGGTGATTCATACAACCCTTCATGGAAAAATCACCTGAACCTTAGGTGGAAACAAAACCAAAACACGCAACAAACCAATTCTTCCAACCCACCTAATCGTTTCCAATCAAGCGGTTCCAACTCGAACCGAACTTTCAACAACAATCCTTCCGGCAATGGTAGTACCGATAACTTTGAAGGATTGATGTCTCAATTTATGGCATCTCAAGAAGCTCGTTTAGCCAAGTTTGAAGCCGATTTCAAACAAAAACAAAGCGAGATGACCGATAAGATTGACACCTTGTTGAAAGCCCTCAATGACCGAGAAATGGGAGCACTCCCTAGCAACACGGTCAAGAACCCGAAACTAAACGTCAACGCTATTTCATCGGTTTCGTCCCCTAGTTCTTGTCCACAATATTATTCGGTCAATTCCATGAGCACGTGTTTCAAACAAACCCAAGTCGTTCCAAGTGACCAAGAAGTTATGACATCCAAATTGGTCAACAACATAGTTGAAACACCTCCCACTCAAAACCTTGACGAAGAATTCAAGGAGCTCCACCTTGAAAGTCCGGTTGTTGATGAGTTGGATGAGAAGAAGCTCAAGTTAGGCGAAAAAGGGACCGCCTTTGTTCAAAACAAGCTACCTAAGAAGTTAGATGATCCGGGCTTATTTGTTCTACCTTGCAAGATCGGTAATTCGGAGGCTTATGACACATTAGCCGATCTTGGATCAAGCCTTAACCTACTTCCGTTACCTCTCTATACCTCTCTAAAACTAGGAAAACTTGAAGAAACCGAGGTGATAATAGGCTTAGCGGATGGAAGTGTTGCTTACCCGGTTGGAGTAGTTAAGGACGTGTTAGTGCACATTGGAAAACTAACCATTTTAGCCGATTTCCACGTCCTTGATATGGTTAGCGACCCTACATGCCCCTTGTTGATAGGTAGAGGATTTTTGGCGACCGCTAGTGCTATGATTGATTGTAAGGAATCCAAGATAGCGGTAGGAGAAGGAGATACTTGGTCAGTCTATGATGTTAAGAAACACGCCTATGATGCTAGTGAGGAACCAACACCACATTGGCTAGAATCAAATAGGAGACCATCTAGATATGGACCTTGGATTGATAGAGACTTCATAGGACCCCAACGCCCATTTTACCTAGAAGAGGACTTTGTTAACCGAACGCATTCGGTAGAGCAACTCTTGGCTAGGGACACCGAATTGGATCCATTTGAAGATTCTCTAGTTTTTAGAAAGATGATTGATTTCCTAGGAGTTTTGCCAATTAACCTAGGAATGAATAAGTGGATTTGTGAGGAAGATGATCATAAGTGGAATTGGGATAAACCACCCAAAGATGGAGATGGGTCATGGCATATCAAGATGACATTGTATGACCCGGATGGAGAGAAGTTTGAAAAGACATATCGTACTAAGCGGACCAATAGGAAACTTCAATCCAAGCTTAACCCTAAAGACGTCCTCGATGACGAGCTCACCTATATAGGGTAGAGTGACTTTGAGTCTAGCTACAAGACTCGTTAATAAAGAAAAGCGCTTCTTGGGAGGCAACCCAAGCTTTATTTGTTTTATTTGCTTTGTGTGTTTATTTATTTGCTTGTTTGATTTTATTTTCCGTATGTGTGTTTAATTTTTATTAGTATTGATTCATGTTCAAAAGTAAATTGTGAAAATGCTTTATGTTGTTTTTAACTTCGTCTTAACTACATATAAAGGTATTTTGCAAAAGTTAAGTGTAAGGGAAATCTAAATCGGTTTATTAGAACACAAATGAACATGAATCGTAATAATAATAAATTAGCATACATATTCGTATTTGTTTGAGTCAAATGCTTGTTTCGAGTCATAATGATGTTTTGCAGGATTTCCAGGAAGTAAGGTAAAGGTTTTTCCAGAAATTTTCCGGAAACTTAAAATGAAAATTTTTGTCAGGTCATTTCTGACGGCGTCAGGGTTTATAACCTGACGGCGTCAGATTTAATTTTCAGAAATTTTTGAAAGTTTTGTTTTTAAAAAGTTTTTATTAAAATCTCCAACTTATAGTCTCCAGGAATCTGCAAAATTATCATTCCACAAGCATTATATCCTTATATATAGATTTTTCCCGCCGATGTTATGCAGGTTTTCGTGTTTGTTTTCTCAGGTTTAACAGGTTATCTTGGACAAGGAGATGTTTATGGAATCAAGCTTATGGCGATGCATTAGTCATGGAGTTTCAACATTCTCTTTGGAGGAAGATTTAACCGTGTAATTTCACTATCCACCGAGCGAATCAGGGGAGTATTTGATTTCATTCTTTTACTTTTGCTTTTACATCTTGTTATTTGAACATTGGGGACAATGTTCATCTTAAGTGTAAGGGGGGGGGGTAAAAGTACGATTTTAGAGAATACAATTACGCTTGATTTTTGTTTGTTTGATAGTAGATGTGTAATAAAACTAAGATAAATACTTGTTAGGGTAATTTTAGTGCCAAATTTAAAATTTTTTACAACATATAGGAGTGAAACTTTGATCTTAATGAACGTCTCACGGATAGGAGTTATATGACTAGCACAAAAACCGTACCACTAAAAAATTTTCCACCCCCAAATATGTGAGGTTCGCCCCTAGAATTGGTAGGAAAAGCATTTATGCTATGATGTGTGTACCGGTAGCACTTAGATTCTAGAACTTGCGTCAGGACCATTCCGAGGCCACAAGTGAGACTACATTCGTGTAGTTAGATTTACTACATGATAAGAGGCATTAGGATTAACCCGTTGTTTTACACCTGTGTTTTTGTTATAATTACTTTGGCTACATTGGTCAAGTAATTCTCCCACACCCCTTTGCGTTGTACTCATTTTTAGTACACGATACCCCTAGTACACCCCTCAGAGCCTATCTTTTCGTTTCGACCTTTAAGCATTTTACTTAAAGGAAGAATTTGTTACACCCCACTAAAATGTACACCCAAATCGCCTTAGCCTACCTTGTATGCACTCATCTTTAGTGCATTATTGTTACAACATTTGTTTAAACCCAAGTTAATTATCTAGTTGATTACATGGTTGCTAAGTCGAGTCATATCCTTGTACATATTGTTTTGGGACGATTGGGACTCATGGGTAAAGTACTAGTATAATGGAGTAATGGGGATGAACATCATTTATTACCCCCATATGTGCTAAATGTTTTAAAAGTACTCCAAGTTTTTCAACTATCTTAATTCGAGTCATTAGATTAGTATTTGTAAAGTTATGTAAAAGTTCAAGTGTAAGGGGGATGCAATGCCCCTTTGATGTATTATTTTGGATGGTAGGGCAAAAGTGTATGCAAAAAAAAAAAAAAAAAAAAAAAAAAAAAATCAAGAAAAACACAAAAAAATGAGAAAATGAAAAATAGAAAAAACATACGGACTACCATCCCGTTTTATTTTATGTTTATTTTATGTTTTTGTTATTTTGTTTCTAGCTTAAGATTGAGTCGAGTCTTGGCTTAGCAACATTGTATAGTACATGTAATTGATCAAGATTTTTAACTCGCCACCAGTAAAATATCCCTTATCCAACAAAACCGTGTTTTCCTTTTCCCTACACCTAACGTTATAACCCATTTAAAAGCCCTCTTTGATAGTTTATCTTAGGTGCTTACGCCTAGTGGAGGAGGTTTTCGATCCTTTCCCAAGCCTATGGTAATCTTATTTGCTATGACAGGTAGTGAGAGATATTATCCGTTTTCATTTATGAGATTTATTTTGATGACACTTGAGAGATGTGAGTATCTAAACACTACTTGTGAGGTGCTAGTTTGTAATCTCCGTGCTTATTATGATTGAAGTGGAACGATTATTTGTTGTAATTACTTTTATGTTTGCATTAAATGACCCCTAACTTGTATTTTGATTAGAATAAAAGCGCATTTGCTTGAGGACAAGCAAATCTCAAGTGTAAGGGTATTTGATGAAGCGAAAAGTGTACCGCTTTTAAGGGGTCATTTAAGCCCTAAATCGTATTTATTTGATCAAATATTGCCCTAAATCGTTCCTTTTGTCATTTTAGGTACTTTTGAGGAGAAATCTGGAAAAGGAGGCATTTTGGACGTTTTTGGAGCATAAAAGTGAAGAAAACGACAAAGTCTCAAAAATCGGCTAAAAGTTACTCTTGACGGCGTCATGCCTTGGCAAGAAAAGTTGGACGTGAAATTTACTCATGACAGGCCAGTGAAAATAGCATGTGAATTCTGACGGCGTCACGCTTTAACTTGATCAAGGGCGTCACGGCTTAAATCATAAGGGGACGGCGTCACGTTCAAGGTTCGACGGCGTCAAGCCTTGATAAGCCAGAATGGATTTTTGAAGAGCTAAAGAGGGACGGCGTCAAGAAGGTCATCCGGGAACCCTAAAAGCGGCGAGGTGACGGCGTCACAATCCATAAGGTGACGCCGTCAGATCCAAAAGTCTATATATAGTTTTCTAATTTTTTGTCATTAAGGGAGAGCTTAGTGTGTGGAATTTTGGGAGAAAACCCTAAGACGATTTTAGCTACTTTTTCAGGGCTTTTTGCCTTGAGATCTTCCATGTTACATTGAAAGATAAGTTATCAATTAATCATTCAATATGTCTATGTGTTGTTTGATTCTATCTTATTCTTGTCTTTTGTTTAACATGTTAGGCTAATTTTATCTTGTGTTTGCTTAGATCTAATGAAACCTAGCTATTGATTATTGGTTATTAGTGTGTTGTTAGTTGTATTGGATGATTGTTTATCTATGTTAGGCTTAAGAAAACTGGCTAACTTCCTATTCGGTAACTTGCTTGAACGTCTTAAGAAACATGAACCAAATGCGTACTAAAGGTTTTTATGGTTGTATTTAATGCACAAGCGAATTCTAGTGATCCCATGTTAGGAGCTTCCTAGCCGGCTCGACATAGGAGTGAAGTAGGAGCTTGTAGAGTTGGGGAAGTAAGTACGCCACCCCACGAATGGTATTAAGGAATACACCCGTCATCCACGCGACTAATACACACTAATTAACCGGTAAAAGATAGTTAGGGAGTAAGGAAATCTAAGTAAACACATTTCTCTACACATAAGTTTCTCACCAAACTTTTCATTTTTGTTATTTTATTTTATTGCATTCGTAGTAATTTGGGTTAGTTGACTAGCAACTAATTCCGCCCACTCCTTCAAACCCGAGATTTTATTTGCTTTCATAAAAATTATAAAAACATAAAAAAGAATCTTCCTCAACCCTTAGACCTAATTAGAGTAGCCTTTCATACCTAACGAACACTATTCCCTGTGGAGAACGATCAATCCCCCGTACTTACCACTACACTATACTACATCGGTCAGGTACACTGCCTGGTGGGGTTGTAAGCCTCTTGAGATCCCTCGAGAGGTAAAACCTGTTGTAAGGTTACAAAACCACGCATCATGTTACCCTATGACTTGATACTGGACTTGACTTGATTCGACTTGGGATTTTGGTGGGTTCTGGTTTCATTTACTTTCACCACTGTAACCATTCTAAATTCTGGGTATGTCTGCATAACTCTTGTATTCCTTTTCCTGACTTTTGTTACTCCTGGTATTATTCCTTTTACTTTATATTTCCGTTACTACTGCTTTGTTTCCGTTATATCTGTTCACTGAGCTCTCGTAGCTCAGCCGCATTTCTTTTCCTGCGGCAGGTACATTTAAGCTAGGAGCTGGGTTTTTTAGCTTGGGATGAGAGCAACTTGTGTGAAGTTTAGACCCTGTCATTCTAGTGTGACCATTTGGATATTATTTCTGTTATGCTGTTGTTTGGGCATTTGGATTCTGTTTTGTACTTCGTTATTCCTGTCTTGCACTTGATATAAGTCGTGTTGACTTATTTTCCTTGGATTTTTAATGTTAAAGCTTCCGCTATTTTTATTTCTTGAATGCTTGTATCTGATATGAAACCATGTATTTGTGACACCTTTACCCTTGTCGGGTTGGGGTGTTACACAAGAAAGGAATAAGGAAGTACTGGTGGAAGAGCCAAAGGCTATGCTGGCCATTGATGGTATTGGATATGATTGGAGCTCTATGGCTACTGAAGAGGATGCACCACCAAATGCTGCTCTTGTTGTCGATGAGATTGCTCTAATGGCTTCTTCTGATTCAGAGGTAGATACTATTCCTACTTGTACTAATTCATGTCCTAATCTTAAAAATTATGAAGACATTAAAAAAAGATTTGATGCTTTTAGAGAAGAGTTAATTGATGCCCTTCATAATTTAGCTAATCATAAGAGGTGTGTAGGAGTTCTAGAAAAACATATTCTACATTATAAAAAGAATGAATCTACGTTTACTGATGACTTAAATGCTTTAAAAAGAGGAATAGCATTTAGAGATGAACTACTTAATGATCAAAGTAGACAGTTATCTGAAGTCAAAACTGAAAAAGAAAATGTTAAGGTAACTATAGATACTCTAGCACATTCCTCAGAAGGAATGAATAAGATTTGGGAAGCTCAGGTAATTGATAAAGCTAATTCAGGTGTAGGTTACAAAACTGTTCCTCCACGATATAGAGGTGTTCCTTCACCTCCAGGTGTTGACCTAGCACATACAGGCTTAGCTGAGTTCCAAGAACCAATCATGGAATATGGTTCTAAGACTAGTAAGAGTCTTAAGGTAGAAAAGATAAGTAAAAGTTTAGATAAAACTTTAACTTATCAGGACAAGGTGTCCTTTGTTAAGAAAGGAGATGCTATAGTTGTTGAAGATTGTACAACTGATAGTGATGATGATGAAGAAGAACAGGTTATGTCTAAACCTGAAGTGGTTAAGAAAGTAGGAACAAGTGTTCCTAAGGTAGTCAAACACAATACTGATAGGCCTCATACAAACATTAAGCATGTTAGGCAACCAGTTAGATATTGTGAGCAATATAGAACCACCAACAAGCCCAGAGGTAACCAAAGGAATTGGAACAACCTCAAGTCTAACCAATTAGGTGATGACTTTGCTTTTTACAACAAAGCTTGTTATACATGTGGTAGTTTTGACCATCTTGCAGCTTTCTGCAACCAATGGGTATCTGGGTATGAAATCCATAGAGTGAATCACAAAAGGCAAACACCTAAATCTCACTTTCACTCTAGTTCTAAGAAATCAAACCCCAGAGTAGTAAAAAACAAGTCTATCTCAAAATTTGTTTCTGCTGATAGACCAAATGATCCTGCTGATAGCAAATTTTACTCTGCTGCTCGACCATTTATGACTATTAACCCAAAATCAACAGCTAAGGGTGCAAAAACATTTTTCAAACATGCACCTACAACTGTTCTAAGTCCCATTCAATCAAAGGCAGTGGTCCATAAACAAATTTGGAGACCAAAGGGTAGAACTACAAAGTTAGCAGATTCTGCTGATAAGTGTGTGGTTCACTCTGCTGATAAGGGAAAAAGGGCAAATGCTGTTAAGGCCTCAGCATGTTGGATTCATAAATCCAATGTTGCATCAACTATTCTTAAAAGATTCAATTACATTGATGCAAGAGGCAGATCCAAGTCAATAATGGCTTGGATCCCCAAAAGAAACTAACACTCTTATTCATGTGCAGGAACATTCAAATGATCAGGAAGAGGATCAAGGATACTCAGATAGTGGATGTTCTAGGCACATGACAAGCAACATGTCTTATCTTTCAGATTTTGAAACTTTAAATGGAGGATATGTTACCTTTGGAGGGGGTGTTCGCGGCAAAATTTCTGGTAAAGGTACAATCAAAACCGGAAATTTAGATTTTGAAGATGTGTACTATGTAAAAGAGCTAAATTATAATCTTTTTAGTGTTTCACAAATGTGTGACAAGAAGAATAATGTTCTTTTCTGTGAGACTGAATGTCTTATACTTTCTCCTTATTTTAAGATGCCTGATGAAAGTCAAGTACTTCTTAGAATTCCTAGAAAGGGCAATATGTACAGTGTAGACATGAAGAATATTATTCCTAAAAAGAATTTAACTTGTCTTGTTGCAAAGGCCACATTGGAAGAATCAATGAAATGGCATAGAAGGCTTGGTTATATTAACTTCAAAACCATAAATAGAATTGTTAAGAATGGTTTGGTAAGAGGTTTTACCTCACAAAAGATTTGAAAATGATCAAACATGCATTGCTTGTCTAAAAGGCAAACAACACAAAGCCACTTGTAAGCCCAAAATTTTTAACTCTATCAATCAGTCTTTGTTTATGCTACATATGGACTTATTTGGACCTGTTTCAGTGATGAGCATAATGCATAAGAGATATTGTCTAGTTATTACTGATGACTATAGTAGATTTACACGGGTTTTCTTTTTAGCCACTAAGGATGAAACATCTAGCATCCTTAAGGACTTCATTACACAGATAGAAAAGCAAGTAAGCAAGAAAGTGAAAGTCATTAGAAGTGATAATGGGACAGAGTTTAAGAATAGAGTTATGGATGATTTCTGCAAAGAAAAAGGTATTAAGAGAGAATTAAGTGTTGCTAGAACACCACAACAGAATGGTGTATCTGAAAGAAAGAATAGAACACTAATTGAAGCTGCTAGAACAATGTTAGCTGATTCTAAGCTACCAATAAATTTTTGGGCAGAGGCAGTCAACACTGCTTGTTATGTTCAAAATAGAGTTTTAGTTGTGCAGCCTCAAAATAAGACATCATATGAACTTTTTAATGGTAGAACTCCTGCAATAGGATTTCTTAGACCTTTTGGATGTCATGTGACAATTCTCAATACCTTAGACCATTTAGGAAAATTCGATGGTAAGGCAGATGAAGGTTTCTTTGTTGGTTATTCTCTTAATAGCAAAGCTTTTAGAGTTTACAACACAAGAAAAGAAATCGTAGAAGAAAATCTACATGTGGAGTTTTTAGAAAACAAATCCAATGTAGAAGGTCAAGGACCAAAATGGCTATTTGATCTGGAATATCTAACAAATTCAATGAATTATGTGCCTTTTGTTGCAGAAACTAATGATTTTGAAGGTTCAAATACAACAAATGAGGCAGAGTTAGAGAAAGATCAAGATTATGTGATAATGCCAATATGGTCAAGTACAATTGTGGAATCAACTTCGACAACTGATGAACCTTCTTCTAGCAAAGCTAAAGATAGTGTTGAAGATGAAAGTAAAGAGTATGGAACTCAGGAACAACAAAGTGTTTCTGCTGGTAGTATTTCTGTTGCTGCTAGTAGTGTATCTGTTTCTGCTGATGACTCTACTAATAAGCTTACTGATTCTGCTATTCGGCCAAATGACTCTGCTGCTGGCCCTTCAGAAACAAATGATGCAGAATTCTCAGATAATGAGGTGGATTACAACAATCTTCCATCAAATTATCAAGTTCCTACTACACCACAATCAAGAATTCACAAAGTTCATTCCCTGGATCATGTGATTGGAGATATACAGTCAGGTGTGAAGACAAGACAACAATTGAAGTCTTCAGACCAACAAGGGCTTCTTGATGCCCTTTATGCTTCAAAACAACATGAGCTTTCAAACTCTTGTTTGTTTGTATGTTTTCTCTCACAAGCTGAACCAAAGAATATTCTTACAGCCCTAGATGATTCAAGCTGGTTAGAGGCTATGCAAGAAGAGCTTCTTCAGTTCAAGATTCAAAAGGTTTGGGTGCTAGTTGATTTACCTACAGGTGTGAAGGTAATTGGCACTAGATGGGTTTTTAAGAACAAAAGGGATGAAAGAGGAATTGTGATCAAGAACAAAGCTAGATTAGTAGCGCAAGGGTACACACAAGAAGAAGGGATAGATTATGATGAAGTTTATGCTCCAGTAGCAAGGATTGAGGCGATTAGGCTTTTCTTAGCTTATGCTTCATTTTTAGGCTTCACAGTCTACCAAATGGATGTCAAAAGTGCATTTTTATATGGTGAAATTGAAGAAGAGGTATATGTTTCACAACCTCCAGGCTTCATTGACCCATTACATCCAAACAAAGTGTACAGAGTAGTGAAAGCTCTCTATGGCCTTCATCAGGCACCAAGAGCTTGGTATGCAACACTAGCTTCCTACTTATTAGAAAATGGATTTCAGAGAGGAAAGATTGATCAGACACTGTTCATCAAACAACACAAGAAGGATCTTCTGTTAGTGCAGGTGTATGTGGATGACATTATCTTTGGATCTACTAGGAAAGAAATGTGTTTAGAGTTTGAGAAGCTTATGAAAGATAAGTTTCAGATGAGTTCTATGGGAGAACTTACATTCTTTTTGGGTTTGCAAGTTAAGCAATCATCTGAAGGCATATTTATTAGTCAAGACAAATATGTTGCAGAGATACTTAGAAAATTTCAATTTACTGATTCAAAAATAGCAAGCACACCAATGGACTCTGAGAAGCACCTTCTGAAAGATGAAGATGGAGAAAATGTAGATGTACACAATTACAGATCTATGATAGGCTCTTTGATGTATCTTACATCATCTAGACCTGATATCATGTTTCCTGTTTGTGTTTGTGCAAGATTTCAAGTTACTCCAAAGGTTTCTCATTTAACTGCAGTCAAGAGAATTTTTAGATATCTCAAAGGTCAACCAAGGTTGGGTCTATGGTATTCAAAGGAATCTCCTTTTGACTTGGTAGCATAGTCGGATAGTGATTATGCTGGTGCTAGCTTGGACAGAAAGTCAACAACTGGAGGATGTCAATTCCTTGGGTGTAGACTTGTCTCATGGCAGTGTAAGAAGCAAACAAGTGTGGCAAATTCAACAACTGAAGCTGAATATATAGCTGCTGCAAGTTGCTCTAGTCAAGTTCTATGGCTTCAAAACCAACTCCTTGATTATGGGTACAATTTCTTAAACACTGTTATTCATATTGATAATAGTAGTACAATTTGTATTATTAAAAATCCAGTGCAACATTCTAAAACAAAACACATTGAAATTAGACATCACTTTATAAGAGACTGCAATGAGAAAAGATTAATTCAAGTTCTTAAAATTGCTTCAGAACATAATTTTGCAGATCTACTAACAAAAGCTTTTGATGTTTCAAGGTTTCAGTACTTGGTAGCAAGTATTGGAATGCTTAATCTTTAAATTTTCAATATGATGTGTTTATGTAAATAAATTTTTGTTGTTACTACTGATTCATAAGGTACTGCTAATATATCATAAGGTACTGCTAAAGCACACAAGGTGCTGCTAGTACAAAATGTAAATTGTGTTATTCATACAGTTGGTTTTATGATTATACTAATGCAAGACAAGTACTTTGTACATTGTTCTTTTGGTTTTAGACTAACAATTTCAGGTATGAATATATAAACACAAAGGATGTTTTCAAGTGAAATGGAAACAGCAGGATTGAGATATTAGCTGCTGACCATAATAGGTTTATGATGGACTGAGTTTGGGACTTTAAAGCTCCTTAAAACTTCTTTCTTGAAATCTAGTTATGATATTTCACATTGAATTGATGACTTAGTTGATCAGATAGTAACTGATGCAACTCACTTTCTATCATTTTATACTTTTAAGTATAATGTGCAAGTCTGAGGACATCTGATAGAAAGAACAGCGAGCAAAAGTGAATCTAACACTTGTGTTAGAGGTAACAAATGCCACGAGCTGGAAACCCTGTCAAGAAAATCTTTTGAATAGATTTATCTTCACACAGGCAGTTATTTATAACTGAAAAACATTGGTTCTCACACAACCAGAGGTTGCTTTAAACCGAAATGCTGATTAAGTGTCTGTTATACACTTAATTTCTTCAAAATGGTTGAAAGTAGTATGATTTTTCAATTCTAAAATCATGAACATACTACTAAGTTAAATGATTTCTTAAAAGGATTTTCAAGGATTCACAAAAACCATTCATTAATGGATCATGAATCAAAATGTCCACTGATTCACCTCTCATAGGAGTTAACACACCTAGAAGTGATGAGGGCAGTAACTTAAACTCTTAAGGAATTGATGGCTTCATGTACAATATTGTCTGACAACAAGTTCACATTGATAGATCAGTCAAAGGTACATAGTGAGATCTTCCAAACAAGGGGAGGATGAAACAAAAGTTATTTGCTCAGGAGGTTGAAAATGACAAGAACATTCCAAAGGAGAAAGTTCTATCTAGATCAAACGAAGAAAAGTTTCAATTTCACTTCAAAGACATGCTGGTTAGATGATTTCACTTGTTGAAACAAGCATCCAAGATACACAGCATCATTGCCTCTTATAATTCCTCCATCCAAGGAAATTGCACCATCTTTTAGTCCAAGATAGGTTCAATATGTTTTGATATTGCTAAAGTCAAAGAAGAGCAAAGTAGATGAATTACTGAGAAGATATTCAATCTTGAAGAACATAAGTGTTTGAAAGATCTTCAATCCAAGATTTAATTCAGAAACATGTTTGAAAGGATTCACATGTTTAGGGGAGGATTGTTAGGAATTAAATATTCAAGATGTTTAATATCGGGTTCTAGTCCAAGAAATACTCTAAGTGTAATTCTGCTGCTAGTGCAAAATGGTTTCTGCTGATGATGTTGATTCTGCTGATAGAGCATTTCACTCTGCTGATAGGCTTAACAACTCTGCTGATGATTCTGCTGATAGCGATAGATTGTTCCTGCTGATAATGAACAACTCTGCTGATGGAAGGATAAGATCGAAAAGATATTTATTGTATTTTGGTCAACAATATACGGTAGATAATATCTTACTCCATGTGCTTAGTTAACAAGTTGTATACATAGATACATGTTGTATCTGATGTACTGACACTCAATAAGCATAAGTTAACCAAGTAAGTCGGTCAAGACTTTAAGCAATTTGTAAAGATCTTTTGACTATAAAAGAGATCTTAGTTGTGATATTTGTAGTAGTACAATTGTTAAGAGTTAGTCCATGCATACGTTAGAACATGCATAACTGTTAGAACAAACACAAATATATCACAAGTGATAGAAACAAAAGATTCAAGGTTGTAACCCTAGTGATATTTCAAGGTCACTCGTATTATTATCTTTAATAATATTGAATCGTTTAGTGATAATCTTTATGTGTTTCATTGCTAACTAACAAACATAACAATTCCATTTCCATAACATACACAACCTTCTAAGTTTGGTTGAGTGAATTCCGCGCACTTAATCATTTTAACACAACATATCATACACACAAAGTTAGAGGGTTTAACCACCTTAATTGTGTGTCCAGGATCCTAGCAATATACACGCATTGGTGTATATCACATACTTATCCAAGGACAAATATTGTTTTATACTAACCTTTATTTTGTAGGATTCTTCATCCTTGGATCATATACGTCGGTACCCTAGCAACGGGGAGTATTGATCAAGGGGGAGCATATCATGTACTAATCCTTGTTTTGTAGCATTCATAAGCCTTACATCATATACGTTGGTACCCTAGCAACGGGGAGTATTGATTAAGGGGGAGCTACAGTCAAGGGGGAGCATGCTCGCATTCTTAAGAATTCTCATTCTTCGACACACTTTTGTGTTTCGACAAAAAGGAGGAGATAGGTCAACATAGTCCAACATAGCTTACCCACGTGTATCGTTGGCTATTTGCATTTCATTCGTCATGCATTTTTCATATATATTCTTTTTATGTTGCACACCACTAACCTTGATGTAGGTTAAGAGTCTAGTTTGATCCATGGATCCGCTAACAACCTAGGGAACGCAACAACCATAGGAGATTGGAGTAGTCTATTTAACTTCACTAGGGATGATGCAAGCTCGCCATTTTGGGGAGAAATGAAGTTAACTCCAAGGACACACCCTTTTCGTTTTGACAAAAGGGGGAGAAAGGTGTAAACGGAGAAAGTAAGTAATTACGGACACAAGGAGAAAGGGGAGAAATGTGTTAACAGAGAATCGGACACAAGGAGAAAGTAAGTAATTACGGACACAAATAACTTTTTACATTTTACTTTCTATCACGTTTACATATTTTGTCATCATCAAAAAGGGGGAGATTGTTAGTGCAAGCATTCTCGTTGGGGAGATTGCTAGTGCAAGGAATCTCGTTTGTTTTGATTGATGACAAACATGTAACTTGATACATAACGTAAAATGTACAAGTTACTTGTAATCATATCTTGTCTCAACATACATTCAACACCTCTCGAGTCCTCGTATGATACAACACAGGTTCGTACATGTTTGTTATGTGGCATTATGATCAAACCCTTAACAAACCATTTAGAATGTTTAAAATACGGCTAGGTCATTAAGTATTTTAAAAAGGTTTACCATTCTACTTAGAACCTCATTTCACATTTTGCATATACAAGTATTCTTACTTGTACATCATGTTTTCTAAGTTTAGTAGGATAAGTACACTTTAGGTGTCAAACTAACATGATACATCTTGGTAAACACATATTAGTTAAGCTAGTATATACATGCTACATGATCACTAGGATACATGTTACATACATATATACATTTACATGTTTATGTTTGTTTCTTAAATTAGAAATGTTTAACATGACATCATGGCATGCATCACTTACATATCTTGGAAGATTTGTAATATATTTTGTATAGATCTTCAAGCTACTAAGTTGACTTTGAAAGATCTTGACATGACTTGGCTTGATATGGAAAGATATGGAAAGATTCATGAAATCCTTAGCTGTCAAGCACTGGCGGATCCAAACCCATACAAGGGCGGATCCAAATTTAGGGATCCGCCAAATCCGCGAGGTAAAATTTTTGTTGGCTATAAATAGCAGCCCATTGTTTACCCATTGTCTAACCGCTTAGACTACACATTCCCTTTACCCTTTGAACACACTTAGATCAGTAGCAAACCATGTAGATTCATACATTAATCACCCTTTACATAATGATCATAATGTTACTAACTTTCATTATGTTGTAGGCATACATTCGTTATGATCCTGTGAAGCAAGCTCAAGATCATGAGTCATCATCCATAGCATACTTTCTGATCCACCAAGAAGGTTAGAAGATCTTGAAGTCATTATTCACTATATCATTCCAACATATGAAGATTCAAGGGCACTTGAGATCCTCAATGATTGAAGACTTCTTATTCAAGAAGTTCATGTAGATTTCACATACATATATGAAGATCCATCACAACAAGTTTAGGGAGCTTGTGATCTTCATCCATTGAAGGCTTCCTTTAAATGGAAGTTCATTTAGAATAGTCATTCATATCCTTGATATACTTATGTCATGGATCATTGTTGCATCACAATCTATTCATACTAGATTAGGTGGTTTATGTGTTTGTGCCATAAAATACAAGGTTTCTATGTTGGGCCATAAAACATAGCGGGAGTGGTTGAACCCTTGTAAAAGAACCAACGGGAGTGGTTGTACCCTTGTAAAGAACTCGACATCTAGCTTAGTGTCGGAAATTGTATAAGCGACGGTGGGAGTGGTTGAACCCTTGTAAAGAACTCGACATCTAGCTTAGTGTCGGAAAAAGTGTAAGCGACGTATGTAAGGTTTTCTCTGCCAAGAAGGGAGCTTGTTGATCTAGTGAAGTAACTCTCGAGTTGGGTACTCGGGGAGTGGAGTAGGGCGGAGAGGAGCTCCGTGACCGAACCACTATAAATCATCGTGTTCGGTTTGCGCTTTCTTTTACTTATCTCTTTACTTTTATGTTTACATTATGTGATTGCTTGTGTTGTGATTAGTTGATAATACTTGTGTGACAACATACTTTAGTTTATACTAGACATAAACTACAACAGACATCTTTCATATTAGAACAAGCCAAATTGGAAATTTGATACAACAAGTTTTAAGTTTTTAAAACGGGAACGTATTCACCCCCTCTACGTTTTCACATGTTATATCATTAAGTGGGTAGGGAGGATTACATCATTTTAAGAAATGAACACTAAGACACCTACCATTAATGCTTCTTTCCCCAAGTGAGAAGAATGCGTTACATGAATTTGAAAAAACAAAATGAGTGCTTCGACCTCTCCCTTAAGCGTTGCGAGCTTGTAGGTTCCATTGCCGTAGGCTTCTGATATGACGTAGGGTCCTTCCCATGTGGGCCCTAGCTTTCCTTCGTATTCAGCCTTGCTTGCACTATTTAACCGAATGACATATTCACCTGGCTTGAATGTGGAGGGTCGAACTCGGTTATTTTAGTAATTTTCAAACTTCTGTTTGTAGATAGCCTCTCTGATTGAGGCTATTTCTCTTCTTTCTTCAAGAAGATCAAGGTTTTCCCGAAGCCTTTCTTCATTCTTATTTTCCTCAAAGTTCGCAATGCGCTCTGTTTCAATGCTTATTTCGGAAGGTATAACAACCTCCGTTCCATAAGTAAGGCTAAAAGGAGTCTTCCCATGGCTTGACTTGGGGTGCGTCCTATGCGCCCACGGAACCTGGGGTAGCTCGTCTACCCACCCATGATGACTTCGTCCTAACCTCTTCTCAATTCCATTAACAATGTCCCTATTGGTGACTTCAACTTGCCCATTACCCTGAGGATGGTATACGAAAGTGAATGACTGTTTGATCTTTAGACCTTCGCAAAAGACCGGGAACACCCTTTCGGCGAACTGCTTTCCGTTGTTAGATATAATGATGTGAGGAACCTTAAATAGACAGATTATGTGTTCCCACACAAACTTTTCCATGTGCCTTCCTGTTACTGATGCCAAAGGCTTGGCTTCTACCCATTTGGTGAAATAGTCTATGGCTTCAACCAGGAACTTGACTCCATCTCGAGCCACCGGTAAGGGTCCGACTATATCAATTCCCCACTGACAGAAAGGTCATGCTGAAGTGACAGAGGTCATGTCTTGCTTAGGCATTCTTGGAACTTTGGAGTGGATCTGACATGCTTCGCACTTTTGTATTATCTCTATTGCGTCCCTGTGCATGGACGGCCAATAATATTCGAGCTTCATTATTTTCGAGATAACGGAGCGAGGGCCTGCGTGCAAACCACAGGATCCTTCATGTATCTCGTAGATGATGTTCGAAGCTTGCTTTGGCCCCACACAACGAAGCCATGGAGATAAGAAGGATCTCCTGTAGAGATTATCCCCAATAAGTCTATATTGGGGAGCCTTGACCCTGACCTTTCGTGCTAGTTTTGGGTGTTCAGAAAGGATACCACTGATCAAGTATTCCCTTATTGGGGTCATCCAATTTGAGCCTTCTTCGGGTATGACATCAGATACTTCGCCTTGTTTTATTGACCTATCAGACAATACTTCTACCAAAACCTCCTTCGTTAGATGAGCAAATGCCATCGAAGCTAGCTTGCTTAAGGCATCCGATTTCTTGTTTTGGTTTCTTCGAACATGTGCTATCTCATAGGATTCGAACCCCTGGAGGAGTTCTTTAGCTTTATCCAAATATTATTTGATGGTGGGCTGCCTTGCTTCGTAAGAGCCCTTGATTTGGTTGGCGACTAGCTGCGAGTCCACAAAAATGGAGAGGTCACGAACCTCCATGTCCTTTGCGAGTCGGAGGCCAGCTAGCAAAGCTTCGTACTCTGCTTCATTGTTCGTAGCCTCGAACTCAAAACGTAATGCATAAGTGTACTCTTTTTATCCGGACTAACCAGCATTAGACCTGCTCCAGAACCATCAGAGCTTGAGGCTCCGTCTGTGTTTAGTTTCCACCCCTCCTTCGTCTTTGGGGGCTTTTCCTTCGGGATTTCCTTGTCTTGGCTAGGTCCGGAGGGTGTTTCAGCAAGAAAGTCTGCAAGTATTTGGCCTTTGACGGAGTTTCGACCCTTGTACTCTATGTCATGTTCTCCCAGTTCGATGGCCCATTTGGCCACTCTACCCGATTTCTCAGGCTTCGACAGTATCTGCTTAATTGGCTTGTCGGTCAATACTGTGATGGGATGAGCTTGAAAGTATCTTCGAAGACGCCTTGCAGCATAAACCAAGGCTAGGATTAGCTTTTCCAACTCCAGATAGTTTAGTTCAGCCCCTTGCAGGACCCTGCTAACAAAGTAGATCGAGACTTGCTTCTTATCCCTTTCTGCCAGAAGAACAGCACTGATGCTTTCGAAGGATGCCGCAATGTACATGAACAACACCTCGCCTTTGATTGGGGCTGTAAGTGTTGGTAAGATTTCCATGAACTCTTTCAACTTTTGGAAAGCGGCTTCTGCATCACAACTCCATTGGAAAGTCTTTTTATCTGTACATCCCTTGAGTGTTTTGAAAAATGGTAGAGACCGATCTGCACTTTTCGACAGGAACCTGCTAAGTGCTGCAAGTTTCCCGTTTAGACTTTGTACTTCTTTTAATGAATTTGGTGCTTGTAGATCAGTGATGGCTTTGACTTTTGAAGGGTTAGCTTTGATCCCTTGCTTCGTTATCAAGTGTCCTAATAATTGTCCTTCCACGCCGAAGGAACACTTCTTTGGGTTAAGCTTCATGTTGATTGCCCTCAATTGATCGAAAGTTTCTTGAATGTCGGAGAGTAGGTCTTCCTCAGTCCTACTTTTTATTACCATGTCATCAACATAGGCTTCCAAGTTCCGCCCTATTTTCTTGTGGAAGGCTTTGTCTACCAACCGCTGATAGGTTGCCCCTGCGTTCTTTAGACCGAAAGGCATTTTCTTGTAGCAATAGACACCCTTTCCTGTGTAGAAGACTGTTTTCTCCTCATCTTCCTCCGCCATTTGTATTTGGTGATACCCTTTGTAGGCATCCAGAAAACATTTTAAACGGAACCCCGAGAGGGATTCGACCTTCCAATCAATTTCTGGCAGAGGGTAGCAGTCCTTTGGGCAAGCTTTGTTGATGTCGGTGAAATCAACACACATTCGCCACCCTCCGTCACTCTTCTTTACCATCACTGGATTAGCTACCCAGGTTTGGTATTTTACTTCTCTTAGAATTCCTGCTCGTACAAGTTCATCCACCTCTTTGCAAGCGGCTGCGTTCCTTTCAGGTGCCAGGCTTCGTCGCTTCTGCTTAATTGGTTCCATGTGCTTGAACTCATTAAGCTTATGTTCTGTGCCGAAGGGCTTGCCATCGATCATAAGAGTCCGAGGAACTCCTGTCATGTCTGAGTACGTCCATGCGAAGACATCCTTGTTGGCTTTGAGTAGCTTCTCCAAGTCTGCCTTGAAGTTGGCAGGGAGTTGCTTTCCGATTACTACCGTTTGCTCTGGATAGAGCTCATTTACCACAATACGTTCTTTGGCATCTGTACAACTTAGGATGGCCTTCGGAGGCTCTTCGGGACTTTCTTTGATCTTTTTACCAACGTCTCCTGCCTTTCCCTGATTGTAACTAGAAAATACGGTTCCTATCCCATAAGGTGTATGGAATTTTACCGTTGCATGTATGGTGGAGACTACAATACCCATATTTTGCATGGCGGTCCTTCCTATCAACAGATTGTAGGGAGAGTCGGACTTTACGATAGAAAATGTGAGGGTTTCTGTCCTTGCGAGCTTGCCTTCTCCAATTGTTATGTCCAATGGTACTTCTCCCAGAGGCCACGAATGCTCACCGGAGAACCCTACTAGAGGTATCTTCGAATCAACCCGTTGCGACCTGATCGAAGGCTTGAGCTTAAGAAAACAATGTTTGTATATGATCTCGCAGGAGCTTCCGCAGTCCATGTAGGCTCTGTTTACTTCCCGATTGAAAATTGGGACTTTGATGACCACTGGATCAATCGAAGGGACTTGGCCTGTAAGAGGAGGAAATATTACCTCCCCTACTTCATTTACCTCCTGCTCCGTTACCTTTTTTTTTAAGCCGGCTTCGCCCCAACGAACCATGAGTATTGGGGCTTCGAGAGGAGTAGTATATTTGGCCAATTGAGTGTCGGACATTTTTTCCTTTCCCTTCTTTATACCCTTCACCAAATGTGCCAATTACCCAGACTTTACAGCTTCTTCTATCTGCTTCTTTAGCTCCATGCAACTGTTCGTATCATGGCCATAATCTTCATGAAAGTGACAATACTTGCTGGTATCCCTGTTTTTACCCTTGCTTGTCATGCGAGGGGGTGCTTCAAAGGCCTTAGCAGCCCTCTCTGTTGCAAGTATTTTCTTCAGAGACTTAGTTAAGCTTCCTAGTAAACCGTGGTTAGGACCTTTGTACGGAGAAAACCTGTCTCTGCTTTTGTTCTTATTCTTTGACCCTTCCCACATAGAATGCTTTGAGAACTTGCTATTGTTGTCTCTATCGATCGGAGCACCATTAGTAGATACTTCCTTTGCTTCAATCCAAGTATACGTCTTTTCCATTAACCCCTTGTAAGTTGTCGGAAAGCCAGTGGATAAGAATTCCACCAAGCTCCAATTTCAAAGGCCATGTACGAAACCCGACATACGCTGATCTTCATGTAGACCCAAAATATGCAAAGTTTCATCGGTGTACCTAGTGACGAAAGCCCTTGTGCTTTCGTTATCCTTTTGTTTAATGTTGTGCACCGTCAGATGGGTCCTTGTAAACTTCTTTTGCTGACTGAAATGTGATTGGAACTTAGCCTTGAGATCATCAAGATTGACAATGCTGCCAGGCTTTTGCCCATTCCACCAAATACGGGCAGAATCCCGTAGGGTATACGTAAACATATGGCAGGCCACAGGCATGACCCACTTTTGCATCTTAATAGCCCCTTCGAACAAATGTAGGAAATTATCCGGATCCCCCTTCCCATCATAAGTCCCAATATGCGAAGGCATTTTCAACCCATCAGGTAATGGGTAGTCTTCTATCCACCTAACGAAGGGTGTAGCCGAACCCATAGGGTCCGAGTATAGACAATTATAGGGTGGTGCATACATAGGAACAGTATTATACGGATTATTGTTTGGGGGCATTCCCATAGAAGTTTGGCTTGGGTAGGACTGATAAGGTGTGTTCATGGCGAACGAATAACCGTTTCCCATGGCATACGGAGGGTAAGCCATAGGATGCCCGAAGGGTATGCTCCCATAAGGCTGAGGGAGACTTGGGTTATTAGGCTGCCCATTTACTGAAGGATATAAGCCTTGAGGATAAGACTGAGTTTGGAACGAGGGGTACATACCATTGGGAGGAAGATTTCCTCCCATATTAATTGTAGGCGGATTACCTTCTACGCCTGATGCGTGAGAAGGCTGCAACGGAACCCCTGCTTCGGTCCTTCCAAGATGAGCTGCTAACAATGGAGGCAAATTCACCCCCGTCTCTTCCCTTCATTGGCTCCTCCCGTTGGAACCTTCGACAACCGCTCCTTCTCTCCTAGTCGGAGCCTTCTCCGGGACTCCTTCAAACCCAACGGACCTTCTACTTAGCCTTCGACCCACTGGTGACCCAATCCTTAGGGCCAAGAGTGTTGCTCCTTGGGCCGGAGGCCTAGGCTCCATTTCCATCTCTTCATCATACTCGTCACTTGAGTATTCCAATTCCCTTCGCATCTCAGCATTCCTAACTTGCCTTTTGCGAGCCCTTAAGAGAGATTCCAACGCTTCGTGGTTGGCTTCAACAAAGGCTAGGCTAATAATAGGCTCCGGATTGGCTGATGTCGAAGCATGATGGTTGGGTGTTACTTCTGGGTGAGAACGTGGAGGCGGTTATTGGGGGAAGGTTGTTGGAGTCGTTGATTGGTATTGGCGCCAAGGTCGAGAAACCCGGTGGGGGAGTATCTTCTCTCCCTTGATCCATGCCGGATATATAGTGAAAGTAGTTGGTAGGTTATAAGCTTGGAAATAACGAGACCAATTGTAGCGGTCCCATGGATGACGCCAATGATTGTGCAATAAATTGCACGACCAGGCCTTCGATGATGATCAAAGGATTTGTGGGATGTTGAGGTTGCGCCAAGCTTGTCTTTAACCTGAAATAAGAATTACTAAAACACTACGTTAAGTGATTGCGCAGGGGTTGGACCCTGCGAACCACCTCCGGCGTGCGAGTAAGTATATGCTATGGTAAGTTGGTAGTAAATTGAGAGAGTTCAGTTGACATTACCATGTTCTTGCCCGTCCAAGCTATTTATAGGGGAGAAATAGGCCTTAGAGGGCAGTTGCACTTGATTCGGAGATCATGGGGGCGTCCCATGATTTGTGGTAATCGCTAGGGCTTTGTGGCCTACGATCTCATCCTTGGCGGGAAAACCTAAGGGAAGAGGGAACGTGGGTGTAACCAGGTCAAGGTGGTTCTCCGTTCTAGTTCCTTCGAAGGAGATACCCCGAAGGGCTTAGGGCTTCGATTGGCAGATTCCCACATGGTAACCACTTCATAGATGAATGGTTTTACGCCAATGAAATGTTTTAGGAGATTAACCTGGGCCTCCGAAGAGAGGGCTTTACACAGGCTCGAAGGGGAGACTTTCGACCCGTTCGGAGGGTACATCATCAGTTACCATCTGGGAACTCGCCAATTAAAGGCCCAATCCCTTCGGGGTAAAGCCTTCGAAGATATTAGGGAGATGAAGACCACGATCTTTCCCTTGCGCTTTTCCGCCAAGAAAGAGATTGTCCCAAAGCGGCTATCATGGGACGCCCCCATGATCACAACCCAAAACTTTAGCTATCATCATGGGACACCCCCATGATCTTCGCCCAAGCCTTAGCAGTTACCATAAATCATGGGACGCCCCCATGATTTCCGAGATTTGTGCATAGAACTCTCCAAGACTATAATTTCCTCTCCTATAAATAGCTTGGACGGGTTATTGAGTATGGTACATTCACTAAACACACACATATCCTATTAAGCTTACATATTTACCATATCATATACTCATTCACACGCCGGAGGTGATTCGCAGGGCCCACCCCCTGCGTAATCACTTAACGTAGTGTCTTTGTATTTCTTATTTCAGGTTATCAACAAGCTTGGCGTATCCACATAAACCCTATATCCTTCGATCACCATCGCAAGGCCTGGTAGTGCAAATTATTGTACAATCAGTGGCGCCATCCGTGGGACCGCTAAAATTGGTCTCGTAATTTCCAAGTTTACAACCAGTCAATCAAGTTCGCTACATTTTCGGTATGGATCAAGTAAGAGGAGATACTCCCCCGACGGGATTCTCGGCATTAACACCAATGCCAGTCAACGATCCCAACAACTTTCCCCCAATAACCGCCTCCACTTTCACAACACAGTCTCTTCCTGAAATAAATCACCACGCTTCCACATCAGCCAATCCAGAATCAGTTATTAGTCCGACCCTTGTCGAAGCCAATTTTGAAACATTGGAATCTATGATGAGAACACGCAGGAGGCAAGCTCGGAATACAGAGATGCGGAGAGAATTAGAATACTCCAGTGATGACTATGATAAAGAGATCGAGATGGAACCTAGGCCCCTCCCCTAAGGGGCAACGCGCTCAGCGCTAAGGATAGGCTCCCCTACTGTTCGAAGGCCAAATGGAAGGTTTGTGGGTTCTGAAGAAGTTCCTGAACAAGCTCCGATCAGAAAGGAAAGGACAGCAGCTGAAGGTTCTAATGGGAGAAGTCACCGAAGGGAGGGTGCAGAGGTAAACCTGCCTCCTTTGTTAGCTGCTCATTTGGGGCGAACTGAAACAAGGATTCTGTTGCAGCCTTCTTATGCGTCAGGCATAGAAGGCAATCCACCTCCATTCAGTATGGGAGGAAATCTTCTTCCCAATGGTATGCATCCTCCGTTAGAAACTCAGTTTCATCCTCATAATCTACACCCCCCATCAACAATGTTTTGAAAGGCTTAAGGCGCACTAAGGCGCAAAAGGGGGCAAAGAGCCTCGACTCAAGGCGCATTCCAAGGCGCGAGATTCATGAATGCGAGGTGCACTAAATAGATTAAGTTTTTTTTATAACATATGTGACCATTTATGTAGCTTAAATAACACAAAATAACATTAAAATACTTAATACATGACACATATTGCCATTATAAAGATTAAAATGGATCAGTTGTTAGTTCTAAAACGGATCAACTCTTTGGCTCAAAATCCATATCAGACTAAATATGCTTGTGTCCTACACTTGTAGACTTACATCTAACAAAGCTCATAATTTAACCCAAAATATCAAGCAAGCAACGTATTAATATTCAAGGCACAATGCCACATTTTCATGATAATATGTCGTAAAGAAAATACTTATTGAAACAAAGTAACTTCTTAAAGAAAATTTCAATCAATAAAATAAACATAAAATCAATTCAAATTTACAAATCATACAAATACTCACCCTATGACTTAAAAGGCCAATGTATATAACTTATAAAACCCATGTATCTTATCTTAATATTTAGAAAAAAGTCCATAAACCCGTTACATCTCCGAGGCGCAAAAATCCCCAAGGCGCAAAGGCGTAAAAATCCACAAGGCGCTGCGATTTTTGTGGGATTCATGCATGTCGTGAGCCTCGATCTAAAAAAATCCCAAAGGCTAGAGCCTAGTGCGACTTAGCGACTAGGCGCGCTTTAGGCGCGATTTGTAAAACTCTGCCTATCAAATGAACACACAAATAACCCTAACTTCCATTAGTCTTGTGGAAACATGCCCTTTGGACAACCTCTGGTACACCTACCATTCACCTATGGAGGGAATCCCCCTTTCGGTATGCATGCAACTTATCCACCCTACTATGGTCAAACTCTTGCTGCCATACCCCCGAACCATAATCCATACAACATTGTCCCCATGTACACACCAACCTACAATTGCTTGTACACGGAACCTACGGGTTCCAAAATACCTTTCGTACGATGGATTGAAGACTATCCCTTGCCCGATGGGCTGAAAATGCCCTCGCACATAGGCACCTACGATGGGAAGGGGGATCCAGATAACTTTTTGCACCGGTTCGAATGAGCTATTCGAATGTATAAGTGGATTATGCCTGTGGCCTGTCACATATTTACAAACACCCTGCGAGACTCTGCTCGTATATGGTGGAATGGGCAAAAACCAGGCAGTATCGTGAACTTGGATGACCTTAAAGCCAAGTTTCGATCACACTTCAGTCAACAAAAGAAGTTCACAAGGACTCATTTGACAGTGCATAATATAAAAAAGAAAGAGAATGAAAGCACCAGGGCCTTCGTCACTAGGTATACTGATGACACTTTGCAGATCTTGGGTTTACATGAAGATCAACGCATTTCTGGCTTCGTGCATGGTTTGCGAAATCGAAGACTGTTAGAATTTCTGTCTACTGATCTCCCTGCAACTTACAAGAGTGTAATGGAAAAGACCTACACATGGATAGAGGCAAAGGAAGTGGCCACTAATGGGGCCCCGATTGAACAGAAAGAAAATCATGATAAGTTCTTGAAACACTCTTCATGGGAAAAGTCAAAGAATAAGAAGAATAGGGACAGGTTCACTCCGTACAACAAAGTTCCTAACCATGGGCTCCTGGGGAATCTGGTAAAAACCCCAAGAGAAATACTTGCAACGGAGAGGGTCGCAAAAGCCTTCGAAGCACCACCCCGAATGACAAGTAAGGGTAAAAACAGGGACACATCCAAATTCTGCCATTTTCAAGAAGATTATGGTCACAAAACGAATTTCTGCCGAGATCTAAAGAAATAGATAGAAGAAGCTGTGAGGTTCAAAAAATTGACACACTTGGTAAAAGGTATAAAGAAGGGGACGGACAAAACCTCAGATACTCAATTAGGAAAAGATACCACTCCTGCCGAAGCTCACATACTGATGGTACGTCAGGGTGAAATTGGTTTAAAGAGAAAGGTGATATACAAGGAGCTGCACGGGGTGGGGGAAGTGACGTTTTCCTCCATTTCGAACAAGGTCGTTATTAAGGTCTTGATATTCAACAGGGAAGTAAACAGGGCCTACATGGATTGCGGAAGCTCTTGTGAGGTCATATACGAGCATTGTTTCCTAAAACTTAAGCCTTCGATCAGGTCGAAGAGGGTTGATTCCAAGATACCCTTGGTAGGTTTTTCAGGCGAACATTCGTGTCCTTTGGAAGAAGCATAGCTGGATATCACAATAGGAGAAGGAAGGCTCGCGAGAACAAAAACTCTTAATTTCACAGTCGTAAGGTCCGATTCCCCTTACAACTTGCTGATAGGAAGAACTGCCATGCGGAAAATGGGTATCGTAGTCTCAACCATACACGTAGCGGTAAAGTTCCAGACACCCAATGGAATAGGAACCGTATTTTCCAACTACAATGTTAGAAAAGCGGAAAATATCGGCAAAAAGGTCAAGGAAAATCCAGAAGAGCCTCTGAAAGTCATTCTAAGCTGTACAGATGCTGAAGAACGCATCATAATTAACGATCTCTATCCGGAGCAAAGGAGGTAATTGGGAGGCAAATCCCCACTAGCTTCAAGACAGAATTGGAGAAACTGCTCAGATCTAATAAATATGTTTTTGCATGGACATACTCAGACATGACAGAAGTTCTCAGAACGCTCATGATCGATGGAAAGCCTTTCAGCACAGAGCACAGGCTTAAGGAGTTTAACCACATTGAGCTGATAAAGTAGAAGCGACGAAGCCTAGCGCCCGAAGGGAATAAAGCCGCCTGCAAAGAGGTAGATGAGCTTGTGCGAGCAGGAATACATAGAGAAGTGAAATACCAAACCTGGGTTGCAAACCCAGTTATGGTAAAGAAAAATGACGGAGGGTGGCGCATGTGTTTTGACTTCACTGATATCAACAAAGCCTGCCCGAAGGATTGTTACCCTTTCCTAGAGATAGATTGGAAGGTCGAATCCCTTTCAGGTTTTCGTTTGAAATATTTTTTAGATGCCTGCAAAGGGTATCATCAAATACAAATGGCGGAGGAAGATGCAAAAAAATAGCCTTCTACACAGGGAAGGGTGTTTACTGTTACAAGAAAATGCCCTTCGGTTTGAAGAATGCGGGGGCAACATACCAATAATTAGTGGACAAAGCTTTCAGCAAACAAATAGGAATAAACTTGAAGGCCTACGTGGATGATATGGTAATTTATGACATCAAATAATCCTGCTAATTAAGTGTCAATTTCCCCCTAATATGCTCATTATTTGTATCATTTTATATAGATATATGCTTTGATTTCTTTATATTTCTTTTCGAGGTTGTAAATGAGCATAGGAGCAAAAGAGACGCGGAATTGGAAAAGAACTTACAAAGATACACAACTTAGTATGCTGAGAAGAAGTTAGGGCGTAGTTACACTCTTCATTTATGCCATAGCTATGAATTGAAACATGAATACCAAGTCAACGCTGATAAAGGATTATGGCGTAACTACCACAAAAGGTTACGACGTAATATTCTAAAGACTTAGAAGAAATTTCGTGACTATGAAGGTTACGCCGTAACCAATGCAAGAGGTTACGACGTAATAGGTACACAGTATGGGATTCAAGATATTGAAGAGATTACGACGTAACCATGCAAGAAGATTACGATGTAAATGAAACCCTAAGAAGATTACTGCGTAACTATCCATCACCGTTACGCCGTAAATATTACTAATGGATAAGATTGTTTGACGATTACATTGGTTACGGCGTAACCAATACCCAAGGTTACGCAGTAACTATGTCGGGCCTATAAATACAAACCCTATTTTCTGCATTTGATATCTCTTTTCCCCCCTCTCCTAGGGGTCAATTAGGGCACCACTCCAGGGCAATTTCCAGCAGTTCTAAGCCATCTTTCAAGGGAGAATTCACTTGCAGTCATCATTCTTATTAGTCATACATCAAGTAATTTGTATCGAAGACTATGTTTAATTCAATCTATGTTTTATTCATTATTGTTTGTCTAATTTACATTATGTTTGGCTAAGCATCTTTGGTGCTAGCCTAGTTATGATTCTTTTATTACTTTGATTATGTTTTCGTGCTTTAATTATTGCTTCTAGTATGTGCATGCTTAGTTATTCGATAGATCCTCTAGTTTTGGTAGTTTTGAAGGCCGGTTATACTTGTTGCATTAGTAGAATTGAAACAAAGACGCTAATGTAGTAGGTTGCAACGTGTTGGTAAGAATTATTTAATAGGACGACCAACATTCTTGTGTGCGAATGGACCTAAGAATGCTCCATAGGATCACCCTCCAGGTTGGATGAACTTATGAAGTTAGATGTGCGGTCTAAGATCCGAGAGGCCGGATCACAAAAAGAATTAATCTAGCATGTAGCGGCACTTAATGACTCGAACTAGTCTACCTGTAAGCTTTGACGACCATAAGGATGCAAACCTTTGGTGTCCTAGTAGGATTCAAGGGAGACAGGCTAGGCGAATTGACCACAGGAGTCTAGTGATACTTATGCCCCGCTTGAAGCGATGTAAAGCTTAATTAGAAAACGTAGTCGCAACAATATAGGATGAACAACTAGGCTAGTACACTTTCTCCCTTCTGCATTCCAATCTATTTAATTTCCGCATTTCATTTGTGTTTATTAGTTTAAATAATCAAACAAATCATAAACCCCTTTAAAACGTGACATAGACTTAGGTTAAAATCCCGATACACATAGCTCTTGGGAAGACTTCGGCTTTACCGAATACTACACTATACACGATCGTGTTCTCTGCCCGCTAGTACATAAGGTAGACCATACGTAGACGAGTAAAGTTATAAGTATTAAAACCTGGTTAGAAATCCTGCATCAAGTTTTTGGCGCCGCTGTCGGGGAGCTATTTTAGGATTTTAATTTAAGTTTTGCTTTTATAGTTTAGGCTTTTTATTTGCTCTTTAGGATCTTTTGTTTTTAGATTTCTTTTTCCTTCTTTGTTTCTTAAGTGTATTTCAGGAAATCATGGAGATGGAGCCGGAAATTGATAACATGACAATGAATGAGTATTTGGAGTATGAGCGCGAAAAGGATAGTAGATTATTGTGGAATATTCGATCGAGGAGAGCTCCTAAAAGATTCTCTCCTCTAGAACCTTCCTTTCAAACTCCGCGACCATTCACCATTACCGGTTCTATATTTCCCAGTAAGAGGAACAAAGTGGACATTGGTAGCATGAGTATAGAAGAATACGATTTGTACATGGCTACGCAATATTCAATGACGTATGAAGTAAGGGATCCCACTTATGGTATTAAATCCCAATTTTTGGATCGATCGGCATACACACCTGATCCTCAACCTGAAGATAGAGACTTGATGATAGCAAGAGGGTTGGATGAATTATTCAGAATTGAAGCTAAAAACCTTCAAAGAATGGAACAAGAGGAGATCGATACTGGGTGTGATGATGAAGAATTTGGGGATGTAAACCATGAATGTAAGGACCTTGTTAACTTTCCTATTTCTCCCATTACTAATATTTTTGCTAGTGTTTGTGAACAAGATATAGATAAGGTAAATATCGACACTCCAAAGGAGAAAGAGGAAGTCCAGGAGGAATGTGAGGAATGGGATTTGGATGATTTTTGGGATATCACGGTAGAGGATGTTGAAAGGCTTAGGCGATTACTAACACCTACCGTGCATGATGAACCTAACCCAAAGCTGATGATGCAACCTTTAACCTCACATATCACAACTCCCGATGATGGTTATGTTGCATCAACTACCAACCCAATTTTAGATGAGCTCTTGGATATTACCGTGACTGACGAGGAGGCCGCATGTGTCCCTAAAAAGGATGTAAAGGAGCTCGAGCAAATGCTTTTAAATGATCCTTTTTCATTCGCTACAGACGTAAGGGTACACATGGCCATTTTAGAAATGAATGTGGCATCGAAGCCAGGTAGTCAACATCAACACGGAATGAGCCAATCATCAAAAACATCGACGAGTATGGGGTTGGTAAGGAGGGAAATGACATCTCCTTTAAGGTATGACTATAATTCATTATTTCCCTATCCCATAGCAAATTCACACCCTTACGGTGTTTATTGCTATTTTCACCCGCACTCGATTCCAAGCGAGGGGATGAACACCCTTGTGCTTAGTAAATAAGGGTGGAGTCAAGCTCGAGACTCGAAAAAAAACAAGCGCTTCGTGGGAGGCATTCCATGTGTGGAAAACTAGAAGGGGGGTTGAATAGTTTTTACCGTTTTTAAATTTAATTGACTTTGAGACTTAACGTGATTTCAAGTTAATGCACACAAATAAACAATATAAGTAATGCAAGTAAAGAAAAGAACAATCAAACCACAACACGGAGATTTATAGTGGTTCGGCTACAAGGACTCTCTTCCTTGCCCTACTCCACTCCTCGAGCCTCTAACTCGAGAGTTTTTCTTCACTAAGAAACAAGCTCCTTTCTCGGCGGAGAAAACATTTACACACGTCGCTTACACCTTTTCCCGGTATTAAGCTAAATACCAGGTTCTAGTTCAAGGTAGAACCAACCTGACGTCGCCTATACAATTTTCGACACTAAGCTAGATGTCAAGTTCTTTACAAGGGTTCAACCACTCCCGACACTCTATGTGTTTTGAGGACTAAAACACTAACCAATCACTACTAAATGAATGGTATAACAATGATGTGTGAACTACTAACAAATCACACAGTAACTACACTAACAGGATAGCAACAGTTTGTTGATCCTTGATCTCTTTGCTACAAAAGGAAGATCACTAAGAATGAAATGAATGAATGAATGGCCTGGGTTAGTAATGTACAAATGAATGAATATGTAATTTATGCTATATGAGTGATGAGTGTGCTTGAATGATCAGCTTGCTATTTATAGGCAAAACTGAGCAGACAAGCGGCGGATCCGGCGGACCCAAATTATGGGTTCCGCCCATATACTGGTTTGGTTCCGCGGGAACATGCTAGCTAAGAGCTTCACAAATCTTTCCATATTTTGTCAAGTCTTATCAAGATCTTACAAAGTCAACTCCTTTGCTTCAAGATCTTTCCAAAATATATTGTATAGTCAACTAAGCTATCTAAATAATGCATGCCATGATGTCATGTATATTTATATTTTTAAGAAATAAAAATAAACATGTAAATGTATATATGTATGTAATGTGTAATTCCTAGTGATCATGTGATATGTAAATGAGTTTAAAAAGCTTGTTACTATAAATGTAAAAGACTTTAACTTATATTTATGCTTTGCTAAAGATAAACATTATAATTGTCATTAACAAAATAAAGCAAAGATCGTAAAATATAAATAACGTTTTTAGGACGATATTTGTATTAACAATCTCCCCCTTTTTGTTGATGACAAAACATAACGTTTATTTTTAAGCAATGGAATAAGTAAAGTGAAAGTCTTTTAAAAATATAGATTAAGTTAGTTTTATGCAAGTTGTGAAAACTATTTTAAGCATAAAAGCATGTACTGTGATGTTAACAGTGATGTATAAACTTAATCCTATCTCCCCCTTTTTGTCGAAACAAAAAAAAAATGCATAGCGGAATGTGGTGAACGGTTCTTGGTTTTAACTCCCCCTAATTTGGAGTACCAAGAATGATTCAATGATTTTGAGAACTTAAAAGCTCCCCCTTGGATAATACTCCCCCTAATTGGAGTTCCAAGTTCACGATGCATGAATGATCCTACAAAACAAAAGTTAGTGTATGATATGCTCCCCCTTGATCAATACTTCCCGTTGCTAGGGTACCAACGTATGTGATTCAAGGATTATGAATGCTACAAAATAAAAGATTAGTACATGATATGTTCCCCCTCGATCAATACTCCCCGTTGCTAGGGTACCAACGTATTTGATTCAAGGATGAGAAATGCTACAAAACAAAGGTTAGTTGTATATGAATCAACCCAACCAAGTAGCATAATGCAAATGTAAAGGTTCAACCAAGCAATGTAGTTTAACCCGTTTGACTTTAAAAAGTCAACTAACTAAAATTGTTCAAACAAAGTTAATACTATAACCAACCATATTATGTTAGTAAACCAACCAAGATAAAATGCATATGTAGTGATCACCCACAAGCATAAATGTAACATCCTTCCATTTGAAAGTTGTTTGTGACAAAAGTCACAAAACAAGAAATTACATCATAAAAAGAAAAAGTCCTAAAAACAATCCTAAAAAGTCTTAAGAAATCCTATAAAAGGAAACTAAGGAGAGACTTCTATTGTGGAGGAAGAGTTGTTGGATTTTGTCAAGGTTAAAATGAGAAGGTTTGCTAAGAAGTACAGGGATGATGCTTAGAGTTGATGGTGAAGGTGTGAGTTTTGATCGACTAAAGGTTCCGATTTATAGGCAGGAAGTATTATTGAAATTGGTGTTTGGATTTGATGTTGATCCATAGAAGGATTGAGGTTCCTAATGATTTGGAACAAAAAATTAAGCTAGTCACATCATCTAAGTCAACCCATAGAAATGGAGTTGAGTAAAAGGGTGAAGATATGCAGTAAATGGAAGGTTTTAGTGGGAAATCTATTGATGTGATGTTTCCATGGATTGAAAGGAACCAAATTGAGGGTTCCTTGGTTGTTATAGAAAGGCAACTTGGAAGAAAATTTGAATTTTCAAATTTTGGTGGGAAATGGATTTCTTATTGTTTTAAGTGTTCCTAAATCATCCTAATGTGCCTAATGATCAGTATAATGATCCTAAGAATCAATGATCTAAGGAGCGGGATTAAACGGGAAATTTGAAAAAGTTACTGTTGGAGCACGGCACCAATCGATAACAAAGGTGGACCCAATATTTTGGTTTCGCAGGATCTGCAGAGTGAAAGTTGGCGGAGCCAAAGAATACAACAGACGGAACCCAGAAATTGGTTCCGCCATATCCGCCAATCGAAATTCATCAACAGAGGGCTTACGAAACTACCCGAAACCCGTTGAAATCCTGAAAATTTTCCTAAATCCTATGTAATTAATTAGTTGTGTTGATTAAACACAAAAACACAGGTTCTAACACATGTGAACATTGAAATCAATCCGATGATATTAAACTTACCACTAAAGGAAGTTAAGCCAAACGGTGGCTTAAGCATGAAAACTCGATAACATCATGTGTTATCGTCCTGCAAAGTTATGTTAGTTCACATAAATGTATCGCATCAACATAATATCTAAGAGCACAAGAATTCAACACATCATTGTCTTGAGAGTGTCTTATACCAAACATTCCCTAACCCTCACTTCTTGTTGAGCTTTTTGTTGAGCTTCATGATCCACCGTCCAATTTTCTTCATCTTTCCTCGAGTTTGACGAAACTCCTCAGATTGGTTGTCGATGAGAGGAAGTTGACTCATGTACTCGGGTGGAGGAATCCTAGAATTTGGCAAACCATCATCCTCGCTAACCGATGATGATGATGATGATGATGATGATGATGATGATGAGGTGGGAGGATGAGCTCGTTTTCCTCTTGCTACGGCTACCCTATGATCACTAAGTGGTACAAAGGTGTGTTCAATCTCGGTGTAGTCGGGAACGAAACCTTTAGTGTTTCGAGGAATGGGTGCAAAAGCTCTATAAAGACGGGTAAGTAGCATCCCGTAAGGCATGGCGGTGGTACCTAAAACTGGAATATCGGCCATTCTTTTGGCGATATAATAGGCGAGGTTGAAAGGTTGGTGGTTTGACACACAATAGAGCATGTAGCAAAGACTTGCGTTGACATGGTCCCTATTTCCTATGGTGCTAATGACGTTAGCCCTAAGAACTTCTTCTAGCTTCTTAAATTAGGGCCTAAGTTCGTTTAGCTCCATGCCAAACTGATCTCGATCTACCTCTTTACCTCGACTAGTCCTAGTGTGGGAGGTTCTAGGAACAAAAAGATGAGCACGAATGGTCTCTTTTGGGGTTAAAGGTGTGTCGTATGGTGGTGTACGATCAAGGTTGGAATCGAGGATGGACAACGACCATTTGTCCGAATAAAAGCAAGTTCCTTGACTTGGAACACCTAAGACTTCTCCAAATTGGTCTAGAGGGATGTTGTATTGAGTTTCGTTTACTTTGAAATGGACGTTCATGAGACCATAGTCATTTGTGCTAAGACCTACACTCGCATAGAATTCTAGTATGAATCTAGGGATTATGGGTTCATCGATATCTAGGAGACAATCGAATTGGATTGTGGCAAGTTGTTCTCTATGAATGGTTCCATCTAGGAATGAGGGGTCTACGGTTCTACCCTCATGTACATAGCATTTTTCTAAGGATTTAAAGATTTTAACTTGGTCCTCAGTGAGTCCTTTGGTTTTATGGTGTGGAGGTAGGTATTTGACGGTTTCTTTGTGATCATAATAAGTCGCGGGAGGCATGATTATCCTAGACACGAAAATTACATAGTTTAGTTAAAACTATCAAAAATATGTATATGGATTTCTAGTGTATGCCTACATGGGGACAATGTGGATATGCGGTTATCTCGAATTCTTTTGATGCATGAAAATTTTGTTTATGCAAGTTTTATAACAAAATTAGAGATAACCCAAACGCTCCTACTTTAATGTATCTACGATTGAATGTACCCGAAAATACATATTAGTTATGTATTCCCTTTAGCATTCAAGAGACATTATGCAAGTGGTGTTTAAAACATAACGTTTTGTATTTGTATGAACAATGTTCAAAAACCGTTTTTCCTAGTCGAGAGAAGATTTTGATAAAAATTTCCCATGGGGTTTTTGATGAATTATGATAATGCCCAATGATATGCAATTCCTAACTAAGGAAAACATGATTTGTTATGCAATTTAGTAAATATGCTTCATGATTTTACTAAAAATATGCATAAACCCCAAGTTTTGATTTTGTGCATGAAATAGAAATCCTAGACTCAGATCAGGAATGTAGATGTGATTAGGATACTTACAGAGATGATTAGAGCACAAATTGGTGGAAGGAGATGACCTAAATTGTGAGTTTAGATGATATACAGTGCAGGGTGTTTGTTTAATAAACTAGAAAAACTAGCCTGGAGACTCACGGATTCGGCGGAACCAAAACAAGGGGTCCGTCCTTGTTGTCGTTTGGTTCCGCAGGATCAGACTCAATTTTTGGTTATTGTTGTGTTTGGTTAATCTAAGGTTCAAGCTAAGGTTCTAACTACACATTTGGTTCCATTAATCCTAAACCAAGTCTAAGAAAGTTAAAGGGTGCTCTCTTAAGAGGTTTAGTGAGAATGTCGGCAATGTTGTCCTCTGAGGATACTTTCTCGATTGAGATGTTTCCCTTCTGAACATTGTCGCGTAGGAAATGGTGACGTATTTCTATGTGTTTGGTTCTAGCGTGTTGGACTGGATTTTTGCTAAGGTCGATGGCTCCTTTGTTGTCACAAAGAATGGGAATGTCGTTGAGTTCAATTCCATAGTCGACGAGAGCTTGTTTCATCCACAGTGCTTGTTGACATGCCTTTCCTGCAGACACGTACTCGGCTTCAGTTGTTGATATCGTTAGGGCCGTTTGTTTCTTGGCAAACCATGAGGTGAGACAATGCCCAACAAAAGTACAAATACCACTTGTACTTTTTCTATCGACATAGTCACCGGCATGGTCTGAGTCGGCATACACTATGGTTTCTACTCCCGTTCCTTTGGGATACCATAATCCTAAATGTGTAGTACCTTTAATATACCTAAAGATCCGTTTAACAGCTTCAAGATGGGATGTTTTGGGATCTTCTTAAAAGCGTGCACATAGACAAACACTAAACATAATGTCCGGTCTACTAGCCGTGAGGTAGAGTAAACTACCAATCATTCCTCTATATTTAGTGCTATCTATGGATTCACCTTCGTCATCCTTTGTGAGTTTGGTTTCGGAGGACATAGGTGTTTTCATAGGTTTGGAATCTTCAAGGCCAAATTTCTTAAGCATATCCCTTATATACTTAGATTGGTTGAAGAATATCCCATCATCTAATTGTTTAATTTGGAGACCTAAGAAAAAGTTTAGTTCCCCCATCATACTCATTTCAAACTCATCATGCATGATTTTCGAAAAATCATCGCATAACTCTTGACAAGTTGAACCGAATATAATGTCATCCACATATATCTAGACTATGATAATATGTGATCCCTTTTTCTTGGTGAAAAGAGTGTTGTCTACTAGGCCCATGATATACTTATGGTCAACTAGGAAAGTTTTAAGTCGATCATACCAAGCTTTTGGTGCTTGCTTAAGTCCGTATAAAGCTTTCTTAAGTTTGTAGACATAATTTGGTTTTTCAAAATCGGCAAAGCCGGGAGGTTGTGCAACGTACACTTCCTCATTAATAAAACCATTTAGAAAAGCACTTTTAACATCCATTTGGAATAGTTTAAAGTCGTGTGCACATGCATATGCAAGTAGTATTCTAATTGACTCAAGCCTAGCGACGGGTGCAAATGTCTCGTCGTAATCTATACCTTCTTGTTGATTGTAGCCTTGAGCTACTAGCCTAGCTTTGTTTCTAGATACTACTCCATTTTCATCCATTTTGTTCCTAAAAACCCATTTTGTACCGATTATGGTTTGATTTTTAGGTTGAGGGACCAATGTCCAAACGTCATTTCTAACAAATTGGTTTAATTCTTCTTTGCATCGCTACGACCCAAGATTCATCTTTTATGGCCTCATTAACATTTTTAGGTTCAATAGTTGAAACAAAACAAAAGAAATGACTTTGGTTTTGGACTTTTGATCTTAATTTTCTTTCATTAATTTTACTAATGACGTTATCTAATGGATGACTTTTAGATTCTTTAACGTTGACTATTTCTCTTTTTACCGGTTCGTCTTCTTTGTCACTTTCAACATTTTCATGGTTTTCAACCATTTGACTTTCAACTAAGTCATCATCTACCAAAGGTGATGTCTTAGAGGGAGGTGGACTTTCGTCGAATGTTACGTTCAACGATTCCTCGACTCTTGAGGTTTCTTTGTTCAATACTATGTAGGCTTTACTATTCTGTGAGTATCCTAGGAATACACCTTCATAAGACTTTGAGTCAAACTTGGTGAGGTAATCCTTAGTGTTTAAAATGAAGCACTTGCTTCCAAAAACTCTAAAATATCCTAGTGTAGGATTTTTGCCTCTATAAAGCTCATATGGTGTTTTATTCAAGAATGATCTAATTAAGACTCTATTTAGGATGTATGTGGATGTGTCAACGGCATTACACCAAAACTTTTGGGGTATGTTTTGCTCATTTAACATTGTTCGACTCATTTCTTGAAGTGTTATATTCTTACGTTCTACTACACCATTAGATTGAGGAGTTCGAGGAGCCGAGAAGTTATGTGTTTTGCCATTAGCATCACAAAAAGCTCCGAATTAGGTTTCGTTATCAAATTCACGACCGTGGTCGGTTCTAATAGACACAATGTTATTTCCTATTTGATTTTGAATTTTCTTACTTAGAATTTCAAATTTATCAAATGCCTCGTTTTTAGTTTTCAAAAACTTAGTCCAAGTATACCTAGTGTAATCATATACTATTACCAAAGTATAGAAGTTTCCCCCATAACTTTGTATAGCGGATGGATCAAACAAATCCATATGCAACAATTCTAGACACCTAGATGTAGACACCATGTTTTTAGCTTTATGGCTATTATGAACTTGTTTCCCAATTTTGCAAGCATCACAAAAGTGTTGGTCGTATTTCAATTTGGGTAGGTTCCTAACGAGTTCCTTAGATGATAAGGATTGGATTAACCTCATATTGGCGTGACCTAAGCGTCTATGCCATAGAGTTGAGTTTTCGTCCAAAGAAGTGTGACAAATTTTGTCTTTAGGTGTTTTGTCTAATTTCATAACGTATATGTTATTCTTTAAAACACCTTTTACTACGGTTATACCGTCTTTAAGTATTTTACTTCCATTTTCACTGAAAAGGACGTTATACTTTTTACGGCATAATTGACTAATACTAAGCAAGTTAAATCCTAAGTTATCTACATGAGCAACATCATCAATAGTGAGAGAGTCATGAGAGATTGTACCTTTTCCGATGATTTTACTTTTAAGCTTGCTACCGAATGTGACATTACCTCCGTCGTACACTTGGTAGGTTGAGAAAAGGCTTTTGTTTCCCGTCATGTGTCTTGAACACCCACTATCTTTGATCCACTCGTCCGGTTCTAACCCGACTTTCAAGCACACCTAAGTTAAAGAAAAACTCATGCGTTAGGTCCCCAATATCTTATGGGTCCATTTGGGTTAAACATTACCTTATGTATGGAAATGGTGGATAAGTGTTCCATGGCATGTAGTTGGGACCTTGATAGTTCCTAGACATGTTTTGGTTCCAACTATTTTGATGATGATGCTGTGAGTTAAAGTTACTCTTAGGAAATGGGCGTTTGGGAAAACTAGTTTTAGGTCTCTGTTGAACCGTTTTAGTCCTAAACTCATTTTTAACTTGACCTTTTCCTATAGTAACTGCTGGTTTTTGTTTGTTAACAGTTGTACTAGTGCTAGGTTTTCTAGTGACCTTAACGAACTCAGTACGGTCCGAAGTACAAACCTTCTGTTCATCAACAGTACCCGCGGACCCTTTGGCTATAACTGGCGGAACCAAATTTTTGGATCCGCCAGATCCGTGGGTGTCTGACTTAGTTGAAACAGTTTCTTGTACTTTCACTGTTTGTTTCTGAAAGTCATTTAAGTTTCCTAGTTTCATAAAACCTAGTCCGGTTTTATTATGAGGCAACTTTTGAACTTTCATTAGATCATCTATACAACTAATGTTTTTATCAAACCTTTTAAACTTAGAGTTTTGTTTGATAAGCTCTTCCTGTGTGATCTTAAGTGTTTCTAATTCTAGTTTAAGTTCCTGACATGAGATACATGTTTCTTTAACACTTTTACCCTTTTCTAATTGTATCTATTTTTCTTTTGACCAATAGACTTCGTTTTCTAAAAGTGTCGTTTGGTTTTTAAGAACTTATTTTTGTTTATAATTTTTAGAGTAATATCACACAGTTTGTTATATTCTACTTCTATGGTTTCATCATCAATAGAGGAGTATGACGAGTCAGAATGTACCTCTTCTGAGTCTTGAGCCATGAGAGCAACTTCGTCGTTTTTAGGCTCGTCGTCATCACCTTTACTGTCACTCCAAGCTCCATTAACTAATGCTCTTTGAGACTTGTTCTTTGGAGGCTTTGGACATTCTCCTATTAGATGACCGGAATCCCTGCACCTAAAACACTTCCTAACTACTTTTCCTTTCCTATCATCACAGTCTTTCCGGAAGGATTTCTTTTCTTCACGAGGTTGTCTTACGAACTTTCCTCGTCTCCTAAAGAGCTTCTTGAAATCTCTAACGGGCATGGCATACTCTTCGTCTTCACTACCCAAACTAGACTCTTCATCATCACTTGACTCTACCCTAGCTTTTAAGGCAATGGACTCCATCTTCTCCTTTTTGCCTTTAACTATTTCTAAGTCTTTTTCCATCACCATCTCGTGAACTTTGAGATTTCCGATGAGCTCGTCAAGTGTCATGCTTGAGAGATCCTTGGATTCTTCAATAGCCGTCACCTTTGCTCTCCACTTCGGATGAAGTGCTCTAAGAAATTTCCTGGCAAAGTTCTTACTAGAAAAAGATTCGTCAAGTGCTTTATGAGAACTAATTATAGTATTAAACCTAGCAAAAGAACTATCAATGATCTCATCTTCAGAGATAACAAATTGCTCATATTGTTGAACAAGAAGATCAATTTTGTTATCTTTGACTTGTGAGTTTCCTTGATGAGTGATAATTAATGATTGCCAAATATCCTTAGCGGTTTTACACATAAAGACTCTTTCATATTCTTTCTTAGGTAAGGCATTATAAAGCATCATTTTAGCTTCATTATTTTTGGCAATCAACTTCTTTTGCTCATCACTGTGACGAGTAAGCGAAGTGCCCTCATCCCGACCTCCTGATATATTCAATATAGGTTTGTTATCACCTTCTACGATAATATACCATAAATCTATATCTTTTGACTTCACATAAGTTTCAAAGCGGTTTTTCCAATATATAAAACTATTTGGTTCAAATAGTGGTGGTCTTTGCATAGATTGCCCTTCTTTGAAGTTTTCAAAATCCATTGATCGTTTCAAGTTTTTAAAATACAATATATTTTGAATATCTTGAGTAACGTAGCTCTGATACCAATTGTGGAAAACTAGAAGGGGGGTTGAATAGTTTTTACCGTTTTTAAAATTAATTCGCTTTGAGACTTAACGTGATTTCAAGTTAATGCACACAAATAAACAATATAATTAATTCAAGTAAGGAAAAGAACAATCAAACCATAACATGGAGATTTATAATGGTTCGGCTACAAGAACTCTCTTCCTTACCCTACTCCACTCCTCGAGCCTCTAACTCGAGAGTTTTTCTTTACTAAGAAACAAGCTCCCTTCTCGGCGGAGAAAACCTTTACACACGTCGCTTACACCTTTTTTCGGTACTAAGCTAAATACCGGGTTCTAGTTCAAGGTAGAACCAACCTGACATCGCCTATACAATTTCCGACACTAAGCTAGATGTCGAGTTCTTTACAAGGGTTCAACCACTCCCGAAACTCTATGTGTTTTGAGGACTAAAATATTAACCGATCACTACCGAATGAATGATATAACAATGATGTGTGAACTACTAATAAATTACACAGTAACTACACTAACAGGATAGCAACAGTTTGTTGATCCTTGATGCTTGATCTCTTTGCTACAAAAGGAAGATCACTAAGAATGAAATGAATGAATGAATGGGTTAGTAATGTACAAATGAATGAATATGTAATTTATGCTATATGAGTGATGAGTTTGCTTGAATGATCAGCTTGCTATTTATAGGCAAAACAGAGCAGACAAGCGGCTGATCCGGCGGACCCAAATTATAGGTTCCGCCCATATACTGGTTTGGTTCCGCGGGAACATGCGAGCTAAGAGCTTCACAAATCTTTCCATATTTTGTCAAGTCTTGTCAAGATCTTACAAAGTCAACTCCTTTGCTTCAAGATCTTTCCAAAATATATTTTATAGTCAACTAAGCTATCTAAATAATGCATGCCATGATGTCATGTATATTTATATTTTTAAGAAATAAAAATAAACATGTAAATGTATATATGTATGCAATGTGTAATTCCTAGTGATCATGTGATATGTAAATGAGTTTAAAAAGCTTGTTACTATAAATGTAAAAGAATTTAACTTATATTTATGATTTGCTAAAGATAAACATTATAATTGTCATTAACAAAATAAAGCAAAGATCGTAAAATATAAATAACGTTTTTAGGACGATATTTGTATTAACATCATGCATATCTTTTTTATTTTTGTTTTAATTTTGTAGGATTTTATGCTTGGTATATTTGTGCATCATTTTTACTGGTTTCCACAGTTAAGAAATACATGAGAAGTGCTGGAAGGAACTCTTATGGCACTTAAGAGGTCAAATTTTTTTTTCCTGGAATTAACACCAGTAGGTTTACGGCGTAACTATAGTTTCATGTTACGCCGTAATATGTTCACAGTACGAGCTCATTATGAGGTCACATTACTTACGGCGTAACTCAGTCTAGAAGTTACGCTGTAACTTCTTACTGTAGCAAAACATTTTCAAAAACATTTACCAAGTTTGTATATTTTTAGTAGTAAACGAACTTTGTGGGTGTGTTCCCTGTAAACCCTCACGAGACTTCACTCGTCCACTCAGGACACTGAGTGGTTTAAAAGGCTTGTTGCATATGCTAAATGCAACCGTGATTCCTACGAAAGTATGTTAGGAATTTCATTCTCTTTTTATACTTGTTGTTTTTCTAGTATGGTGCATTTGGTTGTTTAAGTGAATTCAGGGGATTGAAGTTTGCTTATGAATCTCAAGGTGGGACACGTTTCAACACGTGTATCTTCGATCATGCCAAGCAAATTTCAGGGAAGTTCTCGTTCCAATTCTACTTTTCTCCACTTTATTATTACATGTTTTCGTACAAAAGGGACTTTGTACATTTCAAGTGGGGGGACGGGAGTAGAATTATTACTTGAACTTATTTTCCCTCGTTTTTCTAGTTTATTTTGAAAAATTGTGCCATATTTAAAATTTTGACATATTTTTCTTAACCTAACTAGAATAGACCTTAGTCGAGCACATTATAACCCTTGATTTCTATGGTGAGATTTAGCCTTTCAGTTTCCCATTATTTACCCCAAATCCACCAAATATTGAGTGTGTCGGTAGTATGTAAACTTTATAACTTGGCCTTTACATCATTTCGAGACAATAGACGAGTAGTGTGTCGAGTTAGCTTGATACATCTGGAAGAGACAATTCGAGAAGGCAATATTTTAGGATTAACACCCAAATAGCCCATATGTGTATATAATTGTGTGTGTTTATCGATTAGTCACCTCTACTATTCGACCCCTGCGTTATAACCCTTTTGTTGCACTCACCTTTAGTGCAAGATACCCCTAGATACACCCTTCCGAGCCATTCTTTTCGTTTCATAACCTTATCAATATTATTTTGATACACCTATTTGCCTTAGCCTACCGTGTAGTCTTAGTCTATGATTGGGAAGTCGCTGTTTGCTCATGTTTAAGGTTCGAGTAGAGAGATTCGAGAATCACGCCTACGTCAAAGACATATATTTGAAGATCATTGAAGATCCCCCATAATTTCTCATATACGATTCATCTCAAGTTGGGGGATGATATTATTTTGTATAGTTATGATTCAAAAAAAAAATCAAAAAAAGAAAAAAAATGTCGTGTTTTTGTATATAGTAGCTATTATCGATAGTACATCATTATAAGCATTATTAGCTTATCAGATTTATTATCGAGGAGGCAAGTTCGATCATATTTGAAGAATTGAGTTGGTGACGTGTGTACACCAACATGAAGACCAAGTAGTGTGCCCATCATGACGTCCGCTAGTGGCACACTTACTTGTTGCATTATGATCCGGTTTTTGCGTCTTGAAGCTTTAATTTTGGATGGACGGCAGATGGTGACGATTTGGTTGTAGGCTAAGACTATTTGGTTCTTATTTTTATTTTTCACCATTTTTGTGCATCCCATGTCTTATCCTACCCTTTAGACGTGAATCATTCTTAGGTGAGGGATTTGAGCAGTCATTGGTGTCTTGGCCAGCGTTCTGGTCATGTATCGATGGTCTTTGTCGCCTTCGCCGTAGTATGTTAGTAACGACATTATACCCTAGCCTTATAATTTGTTCACCCAATATTACCTTCGAAGATTGTTTCGACCTTAGCTCTAGTGGTGGAGATATGTGTAACCGCCAAGGCTATGATAGAATACATGCTATAACTGTGCGTTGAGTGATCACCCCGAAATTGACACTTAGATTAGAGAGAGTATGAGTGTTTCTTTCCCATTTAGTGAGGTGTTCGGCTTTGAAAATTCTAGCATAGGAAATTTTTAATCTCATATTTCCCGAGTAAATTGGGGGATATCTTTTTAGAAATGATTCTAAGAAGGTCTACTTGATGGCAAGTAGAGTTCATGTGGGGGAATATTTGATGACATTAAATAATCCTGATAATTAAGTGTCAATTTCCTCCTAATATGCTCATTATTTTTATCGTTTTATATGGATATATGCTTTGATTTCTTTATATTTCGTTTCCAGGTTGTAAATGAGCATAGGAGCAAAAGAGACGCGAAATTGGAAAAGAACTTACAAAGATACACAACTTAGTATGCTGAGAAGAAGTTACGGCATAGTTACACTCTCCATTTACGCCACAGCTATGAATTTAAACACAAAGACCAAGTCAACGTTGATCAAGGATTATGGCGTAACTACCACAAAAGGTTACCCCGTAATATTCTAAAGACTTAGAAGAAATTTCGTGACTATGAAGGTTACGCCGTAACCAATGTAAGAGGTTACGGCGTAATAGGTACATAGTATGTGATTCAAGATATTGAAGAGATTACGACGTAACCATGCAAGAAGATTACGACGTAAATGAAACCCTAAGAAGATTACGGCGTAACTATCCATCACAGTTACGCCGTAAATATTAATAATGGATAAGATCGTTTGAAGATTACATTGGTTACGGCGTAACCAATACCCAAGGTTACACCGTAACTATGACGGGCCTATAAATACAAACCCTATTTTCTACATTTGATATCTCTTTTCCCCCTTCTCCTAGGGGTCGATTAGGGCACCACTCCCGGGCAATTTCCAGTAGTTCTAAGCCATCTTTCAAGGGAGAATTCACTTGCAGTTATCATTCTTATTAGTCATACATCAAGTAATTTGTATCGAACACTATGTTTAATTCAATCTATGTTTTATTCATTATTGTTTGTCTAATTTACATTATGTTTGGCTAAGCACCTATGGTGCTAGCCTAGTTATGATTCCTTTATTACTTTGATTATGTTTTCGTGCTTTAATTATTGCTTCTAGTGTGTGCATGCTTAGTTATTTGATAGATCCTCTAGTTTCGGTAGTTTTGAAGGCTGGTTGTACTTGTTGCATTAGTAGAGAATTGACCAAAGGACCCTAATGTAGTAGGTTGCAATGTGTTGGTAAGAATTGCTTAATAGGACGACCAACATTCTTGTGTGCGAATGGACCTAAGAATTCTCCATAGGATCACCCTCCAGGTTGGATGAACTTATGAAGTTAGATGTGCGGTCTAAGATCCGAGAGGCCGGATCACAAAAAGAATTAATCTAGCATGTAGCGGCACTTAATGATCGAACTAGTCTACCTGTAAGCTTTGACGACCATAAGGATGCAGACCTTTGGTGTCCTAGTAGGATTCAAGGGAGATAGGCTAGGCGAATTGACCACAGGAGTCTAGTGATACTTATGCCCCACTTGAAGCGATGAAAAGCTTAATTAGAAAACATAGTCGCAACAATATAGGATGAACAACTAGGCTAGTACACTTTCTCCCTACTGCATTCAAATCTATTTAATTTCCGCATTTCATTTCTGTTTATTAGTTTAATTAATCAAACAAATCATAAACCCCTTTAAAACGTGACATAGACTTAGGTTAAAATCCAGATACACATAGCTCTTGGGACGACCTCGGCTTTACCGAATACTACACTACAAACGATCGGGTTCTCTGCCCGTTAGTGCATAAGGTAGACCATAGGTAGACGAGTAAAATTATAAGTATTAAAACCTGGTCAGAAATCCTGCATCAAGTTTTTGGCGCCACTGCCGGGGAGCTATTTTAGGATTTTAATTTAAGTTTTGCTTTTATAGTTTAGGCTTTTTATTTGCTTTTTAGGATCTTTTGTTTTTAGTTTTCTTTTTCCTTCTTTGTTTCTTAAGTGTATTTCAGGAAATCATGGAGATGGAGCCGGAAATTGATAACATGACAATGAATGAGTATTTGGAGTATGAGCGCGAAAATGATAGTAGATTATTGTGGAATATTCGATCGAGGAGAGCTCCTAAAAGATTCTCTCCTCTAGAACCTTCCTTTCAAACTCCGCGACCATTCACCATTACCTGTTCTACATTTCCCAGTAAGAGGAACAAAGTGGACATTGGTAGCATGAGTATAGAAGAATACGATTTGTACATGGCTACACAATATCCGATGACGTATGCAGTAAGGGATCCCACTTATGGTATTAAATCCCAATTTTTGGATTGATCGGCATACACACCTGATCCTCTACCTGAAGATAGAGACTTGATGATAGCAAGAGGGTTGGATGAATTATTCAGAATTGAAGCTAAAAACCTTCAAAGGATGGAACAAGAGGAGATCGATACTGGGTGTGATGATGAAGAGTTTGGGGATATAACCAACGAATGTAAGGACCTTCTTAACTTTCCTATTTATTCCATTACTAATATTTTTGCTAGTGTTTGAGAACATGATATAGATAAGGTCGATATCGACACTACAAAGGAGAAAGAGGAAGATCCGAGTGGCCGGATCGCACAAAGAATTAATCTAGCATGTAGCGACACTTAATGAATCAAACTAGTCTACCTGTAAGCTTTGACGACCATAAGGATGCAGACCTTTGGCGTCCTAGTAGGATTCTAAGGAGATAGGCTAGGCGAATTGACCACAGGAGTCTAGTGATACTTATGCCCCACTTGAAGAGATGGAAAGCTTAATTAGAAAACATAGTCGCAGCAATATAGGATGAACAACTAGGCTTGTACACTTTCTCCCAACTGCATTCAAATCTATTTAATTTATGCATTTCATTTCTGTTTATTAGTTTAATTAATCAAACAAATCATAAACCCCTTTAAAACGTGACATAGACTTAGGTTAAAATCCAGATACACATAGCTCTTGGGATGACCTCGGCTTTACCGACTACTATGCTATACACGATCAGGTTCTCTGTCCGTTAGTGCATAAGGTAGACCATAGGTAGACGAGTAAAATTATAAGTATTAAAACCTGGTCAGAAATCCTGCATCAGTCATCAAGAGTAGAAGTGAGGAAAATCTGCTCTCCGATATCCAAGAAACCTTCGACAAACTTAGGACAATCAACATGAAACTAAATCCCAATAAATGTTTATTTGGTGTTGAAGAGGGTCAATTCCTTGGACACTTAATCACAAAGCAGGGGATTAAAGCTAATCCTTCAAAGGTCAAAGCCATTACAGATCTACAAGCCCCAAAATCCCTAAATGATGTACAAAGTCTAAATGGAAATCTAGCAGCACTAAGCAGATTCTTGTCGAAGGGTGGAGACCGATCTTTACCATTCTTTAAAACACTCATGGGTTGTATAGACAAAAAGACTTTCCAATGGAGTTTAGATGCCGAAGTTGCTTTCCAAAAGCTGAAGGAATTCATAGAAGTATTACCTACACTTACTGCCCCAATCAAAGGAGAAGTGTTGTTTATGTATATCGCAAACTCATTCGAAAGTATCAGTGTTGTACTATTGGCAGAAAGGGAGAAGAAGCAAATGCCCATCTACTTTGTTAGCAGGGTTCTTCAAGGAGCCGAGTTAAATTACCTAGAACTGGAACAACTAGTTTTAGCTTTAGTTCACACTGCAAGACGCCTTAGAAGATATTTCCAAGCTTACCCTATCACAGTATTAACTGATAAACCAATCAAACAGATATTGTCGAAACCTTAATAATCAGGAAGAATAGCCAAATGGGCTATTGAGCTAGAACATGAGATAGAGTACAAAGTTCGAAACTCCATCAAAGGGCAAATGCTTGCAGACTTCTGGCAGAGACACCATCAGGACCACCCCAAGACAAGGAACTCCCGAAGCAAAAACCCTCGAAGGTGGGAGTATGGTGGAAATTGTATACTAACGGAGCCTCAAGCTCCGATGGTTCAGGAGCAGGTTTAATGCTGGTTAGCCCGGAAGGAAAGGAGTACACTTACGCACTTTGTTTCAAATTTAATGCTATGAACAACGAAGCAGAGTTCGAAGCATTATTAGCAGGTCTTCGGCTTGCTAAGGACATGGAAGTTAGTGACCTGTCCTCTTTGTCGATTCACAATTGGTAGCAAACCAAATCAAGGGCTCCTATGAAGCAAGACAACCTGTTATCAAGCAATACCTGGATAAAGCCAAGGAGATGCTCGAAGGATTCAATTCCTATGTCATGGAGCACGTTTGCAGAAACCAAAACAAAAAAGCAGACGCATTGAGCAAACTAGCTTCAATGGCGTTCGCCCACCTCACGAAGGAGGTTCAAGTTGAAGTGTTAGCTGAAAGGTCAATCATACAAAGCAAAGTCTCTGATGTTATACTCGAAGAAGGTTCCAACTGGATGATCCCAATCAGAGAATACTTAATAAGTGGCATCCTACCAGAAGATCCAAAGCTAGCACGAAAGGTCAGAATCAAGGCTCCTCAATACATGATTATGGGAGACAACTTATACAGAAGGTCCTTTTTGTCCCCATGGCTCCGATGTGAAGGACCCAAACAAGCTTCGAACATCATTCGTGAGATTCATGAAGGGTCCTGCAGCCTACACGCAGGACCTAGATCTGTTGTCTCAAAAATAACAAAGTTAGGCTACTATTGGCCTTCGATGCACATAGACGCAGTCGAGATAATACAAAAATGTGAAGCCTGCCAAATTCATGCCAAAGTTCCAAGACTTCCAAAACAAGATATGACTTCCGTGACTTCCGCATGGCCTTTCTGTCAATGGGGAATTGACATAGTGGGACCTTTACCAGTGGCTCCAGGAGGAGTTAAATTCTTGTTCATAGCCATTGATTACTTCACAAAATGGGTTGAGGCCAAGCCTTTAGCATCAGTAACCGGAAGGCACATGGAAAAGTTTGTATGTGAATACATCATATGCCGATTTGGGGTTCCTCACATCATCATCTCAGACAATAGGAAGCAATTTGCTGAAAGAATATTCCCAACTTTTTGCAAAGGATTAAAAATCAAACAGTCGTTCACATCCGTCTACCATCCTCAAGGTAACTGACAAGTAGAGGTCACAAATAGGGATATCATTAAAGGAATTGAACGAAGGTTAAGCCGAAGCCATCACGGATGGGTAGATGAACAACCCCAAGTCCTGTGGGCAAATAAGACAGACCCCAAGTCCAGTCATGGGGAAACTCCGTTTAGCCTAACTTTTGGAACAGAAGCTGTTATACCTTCGGAAGTAAGCGTCGAAATAGAGCGTATTATGAATTTTGAAGTATCAGAAAATGAAGAACGACTTCGAGAAAACCTTGACCTACTTGAAGAACGGAGGGAAATAACCTCAATAAGAGAAGCCATTTACAATCAAAAGTTCAAAAAGTACTACAATAATAGAGTCTGGCCTTCGACATTCAAGCCGGGTGAGTATGTCCTTCGACTAAACAGCGCGAGCAAAGCTGAATATCAAGGAAAATTGGGACCAACATGGGAAGGACCCTAAGTTATATCAGAAGCCTATGGAAAGGGCGCCTACAAGCTCGAAACCCTCTTCGGCGATCCTATTGATAGGACATGGAATGGTACCAACCTTCGTAAGTTCTACATATAAAGCTTACTATGTTCAAGAAATCTATCTTTTAATTCATGTATTGCATCCTTCTCGTTTTGGGAAAGAAGCATTAATGGTAGGCGTCCTAGTTTTCATTTCACAAATGATGTAATCCTCTCTACCAAATTAATGATGCAACACATTTCCCACAAATCTCTTGTTTCATTTTATATGACAAAGATTTGTTCAGCCAAGTCGTTTTTCAGTTTCAATGTCGAAAGTTCGATGGTGGAGCATACATAAGCCTCAACGTAAAAAGAATAACACTTACACATTTTCGCATTAACTTTCCTAAAGGTCTTGGGGTTTTTTAAGCCTTATGGACTTTAAGGACAAAGGCGGAGTGGGTCACAACCCTCTGTCAGCAGTCAAATTATACGATTGCTATATTCTTGGTGCAGATTTTACACACAATAAGGCTATTTATTTAATATAGCCTTAAGTTGTATAATACTAAAATTTTTGTAAATAACGTAGGAGAAGAAAGTATGATAAACAAAAGCGAGACATAGTCTCTCATCAGTAAACATTAACGCTGACATATGCAGCATACGGACGTAGCCCAAAAAACTAACTAAAAGTAATGTCTAAAGAAGGCCGAAGCCTACACATGAGGCCAAAACCCCATATAACACAAGTTTAAATTGTTCTACATAGGCAGCAGCCTACAAAAGCATGGAACTGAATTGTTTAAAGGGTACACACCACCCTAGGGATCAAATACCTGCCAACACGGCAGTCTTCATTCATTCTTGGATGAGGTAAGATCAAGCTGAGGGATAGGACAAGTGTAACACCCCAATCCGGTAAGGGTAGAAGTATTACGTTATGGTGACATATCAAAGCAAACACAAGCATATGACTTAAATAATACAAATGGATTTCAAAGGTTACAAAGGGAAAATCTGAAATACAAGGTTACAAATGAGAATTACAATAAATACTAAGTCTAAAAATATAATCACTTCTAGTCATCTCTAATCCAGAATAGCTATCAAGGTATAGTCTTCTAAGTCCAAAGTGCTCTCCACTCATAACCCAGCTTCCTACTTAAACCTGCCGCAGGAAAAGAAATGCGGCTGAGCTTAAAAAGCCCAGTGAACAGATATGTATAACATAACATAACGGTAAATAAGCATAAGCAATGAAGGAATAAGAATACAAAACGAAAAGTATAATCATGAAAGTCATACGAATTTTAAAGAGAACTAAGAATCAAGAATGCATGAGAACTGAATAAGAAATGAATCAAGAGAATAATGAAATAAAGGAAAAGTTCATATAAGGATGTGCCATAAGAACTACATATCATAATCCGTCAAATCATATAATATCTTAAAAGTGCACGAAGAGGGGAGACCTCTAAGTACTAAAATTGTGAGAAGGAGTGTAAGGCACACACCACCTGGTCACCATAATCATATAAACATAAAACCTAGGATGCATCCATACGCTCCCTAACATAAGTATGTATGTCAATACTAGACTAAGCACACACACGCATTAATGGCCAATAGTGATCACAATATAATACATAAACATAAGGGGGAACGCCGTAGATCTATCACATCTCTACGGGAGTGTCATGCCTAGGGTGCCATCAAAGACATGGTCATGGTACCTCCACAACTAGGTTAGCTCAGGAACAGATCTATCATAGCATACAACAATATAAACATAGCATGGTAAGGGGAACAAGATAGTGACTCAATTAAGCATGGCAAAGCATAAGCATATCATGGCAGAGACATTTATAATAAATGTTAGAAAGGATCATATAGGAATGACAATCATGCAGTGAAAGTCAAGAATCAATAAAGGGAATCATATCAGGCAAAGGATCATAAGAAATATCTCTACTGAAAAGGGAAATAATATTTGTACGATAACATAAGTGTCTCAAAGTAAGATCGGAATATCTGTACCTTAACGCTATAGAAAGAACACTCGGAAAACACAATCACTCCTTCTTCAAAAGATCTTCCTGAATTAATAGTCGCTCATTATTATACATCAAGTTATCATTAAGTGTCTTAACTGATTATTGTCATAAGTACTCTTTGTTATTTATATACCATAGACGACCGCTTAACACGTTTTAGGGATTACAATACAATTGTTCATAGTCAAAGCATAGGTTGATATGTATTACTAATATGTGGCATATCACTTCTAACTGGTAATAAGAACTAGATTTAAAAGTCATTTTGAACACAAGAAATGTCGACTCAGAATACACAAGACACCAAGGACATAATCAAACTCCACATAACATGCATACACGACCCCACACATTAAGTCACTAGCCAATCTTTAAACCAATGTTTATAAGTATGTTTACTATACAGGTTTTAGATATGTTATTCCAATACCAGCACACACGTTAACACATTAATACGAATCATGATTTACCCCCTCTAGATCCCATGCATGCGACACCACAAATCATAAACCAAACCACATCATCCCACACGACCCATCACAAACATACAATACGTGACAAACAAATTTCAACACCCTAACTAAAGTAGATCCGATAAACAACTTCAGATTTATTTCACTTGACATACCCATAATGAAAACCCCTAGTCGGCACTCACACAATGCATTCATACATTCATACGTTCATACCCTATACGACCCAACAACGTTTTAGCCCTACTAAACTGGACACACACCCACATAAAATAACGACACCAAGCAATACACATAAAATCATACACAACCCTAACCCCTTGCTAGACACACAAAGACAAGGATTACAAGTCACATGAGATCACACAACACAAACCTTAACTTACGCGTAACAATGCACGCTCGCCCAACTTTATCGCTTAGAGTTATACCAGATTTTTAGCAACGTTGAAATGGATATATTTAGGTTTACTCAACCAGATTTAACGCGTGAAAACAACTGTTACGAGAGGTCCAAAGCAGAAATTAGGTCGACACATAAAGGGTACTCATTTTCAAGATTTAATGAGGCGTGATTATGTCTATCGAATTCAGTTTTAACATGGCCACCACAAAAGTGAAAAACACAATATTTTAACAGGTCGTATAACATATTTTATCATTAGTTTATATATATATATAATTTGGTGTGATTTTACGTGACTAAGAAACGAAACAAACGACATGCATACATATATGATTTTAATGGTTATTAGTCTTGATTTTTTATGTGCACTTGTCGAATAAAAGTGAGCCATAGATAGAAAACAAAAGTACCTAGTGTCGACTTGCAAAAGAAAACGAATAGGACTGTTTTGGGCTTGGATCGACACGGGAAATTCACCATCGACTAGTCCTAGAATCTTGATCACCAATTCTTCTTCTCCTTCTTCTTTCTTAGCAGAAAAAGTATTGTATGAGAGTGTTTTCTTCTGGTTTGTGATCGGTGTGAAGGAGGATGTAAAATAAAATGGGAAAAGCGTATGTTAATTTAGGTTTGTTGCTGATTGAGTTTTCTTGGGGGTGAAAGAAAAGGGACGAAACATATATGGTTTATGTTTTCATACAGTTAAGGGAAAGGCAGGCAAAGATGATGCATGCTTGTGGGATTAATAAGAACAAAAAAAAATACATGTACTTGAAAAGAAGGGCAGTAAGTGCCATGATTTCAGTTTTGTTTCCTAATGCAAAGATCTTCTAATTTTATATAATATATCTTGGTTCTTATCCCTTCAAAGAAAACGTGTAGAGGACTTCAAAAAGAACGTGTGGGTGGTGAGGGTCGCTTGTAGGTAGGAATAGGCTAAGGATTTAAAATGTAACAATTTATTTAAGTATACTTTTAGTTAACTTTGAATATTTATAATGCACCTTTATTTCATAACACATAGTTCTAAATATTTCATAATTATCACCAAACCCTTTGGGTAAAATTTAAATTAGTCATTAAAATGTGAAACCGAAAATTTAGGGTTTTACAACTCTTCCCCTCTAAAGAAGGAGTCTTTTTGCTGGGAGATGGAGGTTGAATCTTTTGGGGCTTCTTGGAGAGAAGATCTTCAAGTGGAGCTGATGGGTCCTTTGTTGCTTCGGCAAATAAGGGGTACTCTGCGGTGGCATAAGCATTTCCAGCATCATCATTTTCCTACTCGAAAGTAGATCGATAGTAAGGCACGTTGGACAGGACGACAGGCTCACCTGTTTCCGCAGCCTCCTTCAATGCCAAGCACTTCCCATGTAATATAGCCGCATTCATTAGATTTCCCACAATCTCCCCCACCTCATCACTATGATACAACTCCATGGCTATGTAAGGAACAACCTTAGATACCACATCAACTCTATCCTTCTGCAGCTTTTTACATTCGTGGTTCAAACCATCTACCTCTTATCGAAGCTTGATCTCCTGCTCCCTAAGCCTAGCTCGCTCAGCCTCGAGACCGGCACATTTGGATTCTAGAGTTGTTATCCTCTCCTTGTATCCTACGATCTTTTTTCCTTAATCCTCAACTTACCACACTCAGGGTAGCTGTCTTTAAGTTGGGCTTTGAGATCTTGGATTTTTGTTTGGAGGTCTTGTACCAAAGGATTCTTTTCAAAGCCCTCCATGGATCCATCACATGTGGATTTTAGCTCAGCATATTGAAGCTCCCTACTCTTCTCCCTAGCTAGGATAACCCCCACCTCTTCCTTCGCATTCTTCACAATCCTGATTAGTTCCCTGGTACGAGTATTAAGATGGTTGTCCAACACAGCCTCTAGGTGTAGCTCTTGTCATGAAGATCACATAGCTTCTCAATGGACATGCTTCCCAGGGTACCCTTCCAGCTTGTAGGAGTCACTTTTTTAACAAGCTGATGACAGGCAAAAGAATTGGGAAGCTCTTTGGTGTTAGAAAGCCCTACAGTGAATAAAAGGATCAATATATGGACAATATCACAATAAAAATTAAGAGAATGAATACTCCTCACCATGGATATCCTCATCATCTTCATCAGAAATCTTGACAGCAGATTTGATAACGCTCTTGCCTTTCACTCCCTTTTGTCTGGTAGTCCTGGTCGGAGGAGTGGACAACAGAAGTTTCCTTTTAGGAGTGGGTTTCACAGCTTTAGTACTAGTTCCTTTCCTACTTCGGACTCTATCAGCAATGCCAGAAGATCCCAACACCATTGTTTGTTCATCTGCTGAAGGAGGATCATCCGAATCCGCAACATTCTCAACCAGCTGCGTTGTGTCCTATGCCTTTGCAGGATCGGAAGGGCCTGTTGATGAAAGTGGTATCGCAGGGACAACATCAGCATACTTGTTGACAGAAACTGATGGCGAGCCAACCCCATAACTGCCTTCTTTAGGATCTTTTGGAATGAAAGTCACCTCCTTGCTTAATCCAGCACAAACAAAGTTTCGAAAGGCCATTCCTGAAAACATAGAAAGGAAAAGATAAATATCAGCAGATAAGTTATATAACATAAGCAAATAGGAATGTAAATACTCTCGCCATTATATCTAATCTCAGGCAGCATCCGAGAACCATCCCAGTGATCAATGATCCCAGCCATGAAGAGAATAGGTTCAGAAAAAGTTTGGACATCCACAGGATGTCGAGAAAGACGCTGATACAGGGGGTCTGTTCGCACTTGATAGGTAAAAAGATCATTAAAACGCTTCTCATCATACTTAAACCGAACATCGAGCAAAGCAAGATATTGGGCAGGTACAATTCCAATCCCTTATGTTTGTAAAAGGTTTAAGAATCAAATGGGGCACATCAGATTCACCCCTTTTGGCTAAAGTAAGCCAATCTTCACCAGGATAAAGATTCAAAAAGCCCCTAAGCACCAAGAGTGTAGGCTCATAGCCATAAGCTTTGCACATTACGATGTATGTGGTAAGCTTTGCTAGGCCAAACGGGTTAAACCTTGAGATACGGACATCATAATATTGCAATAATTCACATAACAGAGGATGGAGTGGTATCCTTAAGTTAGACTGGGTAAAAGCAAGCGTATACAACCCAACGTATCCTTCGGGGGCATCAAATATGTTTTGATTTTTATTTGGTAACATGATCTTAAATTCCTTAGGGATAGGGTATTGTTCTAAGAAATCATGAAGTGCCTTCCTAGACAAATTACATTTCTGCTGCCTAATAATGTGTTTCGCATCTCTACTCATGGTGTTACCGAAGCGATAAACAAAGAAAATCAGGAGGAGAGTGTTACCTTTTGATCGGAAGAATGAACGAGAGTAGAAGTAAGTTATAGTAATTTTGGGCGCAGAGGTGAAAAGTGATTTAGGGTTTACAGCAATATGTATTTATATCTCTCCCACTTTGCATCTCGTCCATACACGTGTCCATTATGTTGACACATATCCGGACGTCAAAAACTTTTAAATTTTGAAAAGATGTTTGGGAATTACCGAGATACTAGCCTATATGGCCTCTGTTACAAGTGGATGGGGTATTGATTAGACACATTAAATGCGTCATTAGCTAAGACGCTTTATTTTTCATACCAACTTGTAGCACGGTAGAAATAGCATACATGTTTGATAGAGTCGTAAACAATACACCCTTGTGCGTGCCTATCACTTTCGACTAAGGGGCTTGATGATGTACCCTCCGAACAGGTCGTAGGACACCTCTTCGAACCTGCACGAAACCTTTTTCCCGAAGGTCCAAATTAGCCTCCTAAATATCTTTAGTGGCGTCAAACCATTCATTCGTGATATGGTTACCATCTGGGAACTCGCCAATCGAAGGCCCAAGCCCTTCGAGGTAAAGCCTTTAAAGATATTAGGGAGATGAAGACCACGATCTTTCCCATGCGCTTTCCCGCCAAGAAAGAGATTGTCCCAAAGCGGCTATCATGGGATGCCCCCATGATCACAGCCCAAAACTGTAGCTATCATCATGGGACACCCCCATGATCTTGGCCCAAGCCTTAGCAGTTACCATAATTCATGGGACGCCCCCATAATTTCCGCGATTTGTGCATAGAACTCTCCAAGACCTATTTTCCTCTCCAATAAATAGCGTGGACGGGTTATTGAGTATGGTACGTTCACTAAACACACACATATCCTCTTAAGCTTACATATTTACCATATCATATACTCATTCACACGCCGAAGGTGATTCGCAGGGCCCACCCCCTGCGCAATCACTTAACGTAGTGTCTTTGTATTTCTTATTTCAGGTTATCAACAAGCTTGGCGTATCCACATAACCCCTACATCCTTCGATCACCATCGCAAGGCCTGGTAGTGCAAATTATTGTACAATCAATTACATTAAATCACAATCGACAAAAAATTGTAGTATCTGTTAGAGTATGCTCGTGTCATAATTACTAATTATATGGCTAGATATATGTGATTCTATGGGGTCACACACTTATACACAGAGACACCATTTTATATATTGTATTTATCGTATTTACAATATATAAACGACTACGTAACTCGAGATCGATAACGGGCCATTAAATACTAAGTTAGACTTAGTGTTTTTGGACTGGGCCAACAACGGGCAAGCCTATTGTAGGCCCTACATGTGGTCGGCCATAGGGGAGGGTTAAAGAGATTCATGGAGCTTCTTTAAGGGCCTATGTGTAAGTTGGTAATTGATAAGATCAAAGGAGATTTGATCAAATCAATTAACAATTAACATTAAAGCTTATCAAAACCTTCTCTCCCTCCTCTCTCCCTCTCTAGGTCACGGCACAAAAACCAACACCCCTAGGGTTTGTGGTTTTGATCTTTTCTTGATATAATCTAGTGTAGGTTGTTGCAAGAATCATTGTTACGGGGTTAAGACTAGCATCGGGTGGTGATCAAGGACGTGTAGTGTGGACATATCATAGAGGTGATCTCCTTTGGTCACTTGTGGTTCTTTTCCTAGTCGATCCATAAGTATTGTTGGTGACTCCCGGATCACGCTACAAAGGTATAACTTATGTGTTTATTTTATTTGATTGATCATATGGCACTATGGATCCTGTTATGGTGATGTTTTCCGCTGCGTGTATTTATTTAATATGTTTTTATATTGCTACATCACCTATAGTGGTATCACGAGCCATCATATGTTGTCATATGATCATCATGTATGCGTAAAAATGGCTAAAAACATGTTTTTTTAATGGATTTAAAGGTGTCATTTTAAAACAGCCCCTAGGGCTTATATATCATGATTATGTCGACCTTAAGATGGTCTTAAGATCTGGACTTTTTGATCCTATGGCCATTTGTTATGCATACGTTGTTTGTTTACTTGATCGGTACCGGTAAAATGGCCTAAAAAACGTGTTTTTTAAGAGATTTTTAACCCGATTTCTAATCAGCCCATGAGGCTTATTTTTCTGAGTTAAAATGGTGTTAATAAGGTCCTAATATTATTGGGTTATGAGTCTATGGCCATTTGTCACGTGTACCATTCGGGGTTTTAATTCGTGTTAATTATTTCTTCGATTTGTTGGCTAACAATTTTATTCTTGTTATTTATTTTGTTATCCATGGCAAATACATGCATGTTTGCCCATGGAGTTAGCCAACACCTTGTAATGATCATAATTGTATGTATTATTATGTGTATATGCAAAGCCGATGAAAACCTTGACCACTTGTGCGTTGTGATTGTGATTGTTGGTTGCATTTTTTTTCTTGTTTTGGGGTTTTGCCATTGTTTCGGCACTTTTGTAATGTAATTCATTTTTGGTGTAGCCATTGTTTGGGCATTTTACAGTAGATACAAAGTATATTAGTTGTATTTTACTTTATATGTATTGTAAACAAGAACTTGGAAGCAAATGGCGAAAGATTGAAGAGTTGTAGACCGAAAGTTGCTGCTGGACACCTGTTGGGAAAACATGATTTCCCGCTGATTGGTAAGGTATTTTTTTCTAAAATTTGTTTTCCAGGTCCTCAAGACATAGGGCTACAACTTTGTCAACTGGGCCGAATGATGAGGAGGTCGTCTTCTAGGAGCATTGGGCCTCGCAAAACAGAAAAACTGGGCTGAAAGAATCAAAGTTTCATGTGCATTATGGGCCTTTACTTGCCCATGATTGTCTTGGGGCAAGTGGGAGCCCTCCGTGTGGTTGTGGTTTGTGTCCCTAGTTGACTCTTGGTTCTCGTGATGGCTCACGAGACCAAGCATAGGATTTTCATCGGTTGAGGCTTTGCATATTGTAGTTGTATGTTTGGTTGGTTGTTTTTATGTATGTTGTGACTACATGTAAAACGGAAAAAATATTTTCTTAAAACTTGAAACTAAACATAAACCATTTTGAACTAAGTCTTATGATTTAGTTTAACTAAGTTTAAATATGATTTGAAACTTAAAAATCATTGTTTTCTAAATAACACATAAACTAGTTAAGATTGTTTATTTATTGATTTATTGTATTGTCCAAACTTAATTAAAAACCACCGAGGATTTATATTAGTCTTGAAAATGGACAACTTGACACACATAAATTAAAACAATGATTAGACTTAAGTTAAGAAAAGTTTTTTAACTTGTGCTACGAAGAATGAATGCATGCTTCTTTCGTACACGTTTTTTATCCACATCAAAACTATTTACCCGTCAAAATTTAAGTTACGCCGTCCAATTATGAGAACACTTGCAATTACCTTTTAGCATCTGGTCAGACCTAGGCTGAATTGTAACCCAGGGTGACTATTCTCCATGGTCAGACCTAGGATTATTCTCACAGTTTTCAAATTGGATGACTTAATCGAGTAGTATGGTCAGACCCTTACCCGAGGCAAAGATGGGACTAAACATGCCTACATGACACTATTTGTTTGACACTAGATGCCATGAGTCCCATAAGGATCTAAGAGTTGTACATGTAATACAATTGGTGATCGTCGCCTACCTATTGAATCCACCATTTCTAGTAGATCAACTGCATTAATGGTCGAACCTCAATGAGGATCTTAGCCTTTTCATAAATTAATTGTTTTAAATTATAAACATGGGGTAGTTAATTTATAAAAGGATAATTATCGAAAATACTAAAATTGAACTTTGTAAATTCAATTAATGCAACGCATACCGTAAACAAGAGTTTGTTCTTTTCTTGTTAAAAGGACGAACTAAGTCGATCTTTCCTTGTAAGAAAGAGACTTATTCCTATCCTTTTTCTTTATGAGGAAAAGCCATAATAGGAATATTTGAATTTTCCTAATTCTAATCAAACTCAAGGAAAACCTACTCTAGAAATCGTGATGTCTTGTAAAAGTCAAAACGGTTAAGTATGGTTACACATCTTATTCCTTCAACGTTGTTTTATAACCCTTGTTTCGGTTTTGAAACATTGAAGAAATATAAGATATTTGGACAACCAAGAACACGTGCACTTGACTTGACCTCTTTGGTCAGACCTTAGGGCCATTTCAACCCATGGCGAATTTTGCTCATTGGTCAGACCTTTGGCGATATTTGCATGTTCTTGCTTGGTCAACCTATTTCGTACTAGCTACCAAACTAAAATGAGTTTAAATAATTAGAAGACGGAAGTATCAATAAACCGCAATGTGGTAAAGGCAATTACTAGCATGATTACCTAGCAGTTTGCCTTAACCCAATATGCCTACTAAGGTCCTACATACCCTTGTGGTAAAGTAGACCAATTATGGAGGAAATGCATGCCTATTTTCAAGTTAAAATAGCAATGATGGCTAGCCCATCATCTATATGTTAGAACTTGATGCACTTTCTTGAATACCTAAGTACATGTTTACTAGTCAAAGTGACTCACATTAGCAATAATGTGTAGATATTCAAAGAAAGATGGAAAGTATCCAATCGCTACTCACTCTCCACTGGTGACGTAACACATTGTAATGTTGTCTAATCCAGTGGGAGCTGTAAGCTTATATTACTTGCAAGTTGCCCATCTTATTTCCAGATTGTCTTGAAATAATACATTACTTTCCACATGTTAAGCATCATAGTTTATATAAGAACCATTGCATAAATTTTATAAGATAACTTGTCGCGTTCCTGATGTTGCTTCCTGAAATGTTATCTATAAAATTGTTATGCATGATTCATTATTCAAACGATAAAGTTCTACATATCTATATTTTGATTTTTGACTAAAAATCATATGTTATCTTAGACATTGTCATATTGCTCATACAAACAAACGAGCGTAGTGTTGTTTGCATGCTCTCACGATGTTGTGCCATGCACAAGTGGGAGAAATCTTAATTGTGTGCAAGGTACAACATATAACAATATGACTAATAGTTTTTCTTGACTGCAAGGTAAGAAACTAAAATTCTACTAGGACTTCTACACATAAAATGTATGTTGCCCTAATTAGAACAAATATCAAGATATCATGAAAAGCTACTTCAACATATTCACTGAATTGTTTAGTAAATATGATTATGTTTTCTTGTAAACTCATAATCATGAAGTACAAAATTAACTTGAATATACTATTGAGGCCAAGAGTCGGCGCTCGTAATTACTTTAGTTGAATATGTTTAGGTCTCTTGTAAAGACACAAACATTAATTCCGTTAATTGTTGAAAGACTTATAACATAAAGTAAGACGTCAAATTTGTTATGTCTTCTTGTTAAAGACATGTACACTTACGACGTCTACGTTAATTTGTTATGTATTCTTGTTAAAGACATGTACACTTACGACATATAATATTAAATGTTTATGTTTTCTAGTCAAAACATGCACATGAAGTAAAGTATGCAGTAGGCTAAAATTACTATTGATGCCATCTGGTTTGACTTGGTTGGCAGATATGTAAGCCAAAAGGTATAAGTTCATCTAATGAGTTGTGTGATAGTCTCACAACATCAGTCCTCATGGAATACCACAACTTTATGGTATGTCCATCATGGAAAATCAAACACTATTGATATTGTTTGATCTTTGATAACTTAAACTGTTTTACCTCCAAAGTTATCAAGTTTAGAAATTGGGTGTGCCATGTGTACACTCAATATGATTCCAACCCAGAAGGAATTTAAGACACCATTGTATTATGGCATAGGATGAATCCCATTATGTCTAAATTGAAGTTCTTAATTTGTTAACTACTTAAGAGTAAATAATTAACAAACTAGAGTCAAGAACTAACGGTGTATTTTGGATGTCCCACTTGAAAACAATTTATTGTTACTCAAGATGCTGAGTATCTTGAGATTAGTCTCTACATACAAAAGCAAGTAGGAGTACCTTTAGACCTTGAAGTTATTCAAGTACTAAATACACAACCTTCTGAGTACACTTGCTAATGTCATACTATGGTTGAACATGCATATGTTAAACCATAGATTGATATCTCTCATTCATAAATCCGCAAGGATTCCTCTTGCACCTGAATGATATAGTTTTTTTTATATCAATGCTAAGAGACATAAGTTAGAGGATCATGGTGAACCTGCTAACTACTGAGATGCATTATCAGATATTGTATCTGATGAGTAACTCAAAACTATGAATGTTAAGATGCAGCCCTTAAAAGACAATCACTCATGGAGCTTGATTGATCACTTACCAATCAGTTAGACTGTGAGGTTTAGAATGAGTTTCTTGATAAGAAGACTCAAAAGGGAAAACTTGTACACAAGTTTAATGCACGACTAGTAAAAGGAGTTTACTCGTACTCAAGTAATTGACTATGACTAAATCCTTCTGCCTAGAAACATTAAATGTATAAAGATGATTAATTGTCATACCTGTTTTCATATAAATGAAATATGACAATAGGATATCAAAACACTTTTCTTGTTGATTACCTTTGCGAGGACGATGAGTAATCAAAAGGGTTTATGAATCCATATAATCTTTATTATGTATACAAGATAAAATAATCCATGTGTGGATTAGATCATGCATCTAGGAGCAAAGATCTTGAGTTAATTATAAAATCATTAATTTGATTTTGATTAACAAGATTACTCCTAAGTACACTAAGAGCAAGTTGGAGCACTGTATTTATTTTCTTAAATCTCATATGTCATTAACATATTAGAAACAATATTCTATCTAAGCTAGACTTTAATCCTTAGCTTGGAATGAAGTTTCTCTTGAGGGATTTATAAAATAAGACATACAACCTTGTTATATATATGTTTATCAGAATAAACATAAGCGGTTATTAAGTCTAAACATAATATGACATGTTATTGAGGGGAGTCTCAATGATCAATCTCACTTGATGAGATTGAACACATAAGTGGAAATCTTAAGTTCGACTAAAGGATTCATCATGTAAGTCATATTATGCATTGGACTATGTATATATCATTTGAATGAATGCAAGATGATTTGATAACAACAAATATCTAAGTGAAAGTCGTTAGATAATTGTTAAACGAACATTATAATGGACCTACAAAGGACCAAAGATATGTTCAAACGTTTACGGATATTTGAGGAGCTCTGTTTTGTTTGCATACGTTAATGCTTATTTAACTGAGATGATACTCAACCCCAGTCGTGGTCATCATGAATGATGACATTGATGACTAGATGTGCTCGACTGAGAGCATTAATGCGTTATACATTAAAAGAATAAAATACTTTATAGTTTTGAGAAACTATTCAGATGACTGTTTGAAGTAGGTGTTTTGCTAGCTTCAAACACCTTATGGAATGTATTGTTGCAGTACTCGTCTTGTACTTGAATGCACACATAAAAAGGACAATCATCATTTAAACCTTTTATGAGTTTTGAAATAAGTATTCTCAAAGTTTACTCAGATGACTACTTGTTGTCTTGTACAACATGATTCGATCATGGTGGGAACATCGGATTCCAACCTATGAGTAGTCTTATGCATATCTGTTTTTAGTATTTGGATAATGGAACTGTAAGCAGTCGTATTATACAATGAATTGATATACCTGGTATGATCGTCTTCATTTATACTACTGTGTTCTATATTTGCATCTTTAATCCATGAATAATTTATTTATTCTAAAATTATCCATTGTCGATTGACGATACGGGAGTATCATCAAATTAAGACAAATGTGAGCGTGTTGGTGATTTATTTGCCACACTCACATGTTGTTCATTGTGATGAACATTGGATTGACCCAACCTACGAGTATTCACTACATGGATCGTCGTCAATAGTGAATCTCGCTAGAGGTTATGTCTCTTATCCTTAGACTTGAGATGCAAGCAGGTCTTGCATGTGTGGAATTTCATTCCTTGATATGGTTAAACGCTGTCCTGAATAAGGTAGTTATAAAGGCCATTTTCAGGAGTGATATGAAGCATGTGAATGACACGTGTAGTCAAAATAGGATTTGTTCCTCCACTTGCTTTGGAGTTAGATACTATTGGGCCCCTCGATGATTTGAACAGATGTTTGTATGGCCGTACCCAACTGGGATTAAGATGAATCTTAAATCCACTTGGTAATCTTGTTCAATATCTATATCGAGAAACATAATAGTTGAACTATTAGAATGACTTTTGATCCATGTCTAATGTTCAACACGGTATCTGTAACAAAAGGATAGATGACATATAAACCATCTGAAATGAGACGTTTAAGAAACTAACCTCACATATTTCTAGGGGCATTGGCGTGTTGCTAGACGCTAACCATTGCTTGTATAATTACTTGATTATTATGACGTCGCAAGTGGGAGCTGTTGGAGTATGCTCGTGTCATAATCACTAATTATATGGCTAGATATATGTGAGCCTATGGGGTCACACACTTATACACAGAGACACCATTTTATAGATTGTATTTATTGTATTTACAATATATAAACGACTACGTAACTCGAGATCGATAACGGGCCATTAAATACTAAGTTAGACTTAGTGTTTTTGGACTGGGCCAACAACGGGCAAGCCCATTATGGGCCCTACATGTGGCCGGCCATAGGGGAGGGTTAAAGGGATTCATGGAGCTTGTTTAAGGGCCTATGTGTAAGTTGGTAATTGATAAGATCAAAGGAGATTTGATCAAATCAATTAACAATTAACATTAAAGCTTATCAAAACCTTCTCTCCCTCCTCTCTCCCTCTCTAGGTCACGGAACAAAAACCAACACCCCTAGGGTTTGTGGTTTTGATCTTTTCTTGATATAATCTAGTGTAGGTTGTTACAAGAATGATTGTTACGGGGTTAAGACTAGCATCGGGTGGTGATCAAGGACGTGTAGTGTGGACATATCATAGAGGTGATCTCCTTTGGTCACTTGTGGTTCTTTTCCTAGTCGATCCATAAGTATTGTTGGTGACTTCAGGATCACGCTACAAAGGTATAACTTATGTGTTTATTTTATTTGATTGATCATATGGCACTATGGATCCTGTTATGGTGATGTTTTCCGCTGCGTGTATTTATTTAATAAGTTTTTATATTGCTACATCACAATCGACAAAAAACTGTAGTATCTAAATTTATTTTATCGTCTCACATTTAGTATCTGTTCGTATCATGTGTGTGAAACAGGTATAAGTCGGGTAAGGACCCAATGAAGGTCGGATGCTCGGGTTTCCTGTGTAGAACGGTAAGGACCCCGTGAGAAAGAAGATGTTCCTGTAGTCAGGGTAACACTAAGATCGACAGGGTACCTTCGTCATACCTCATCGGAGAGGATGAAGAGAAGGGTTTTGTGGTACCTTCATCTTCATCTCATAGGAGAAGATGAAGAGAAGGGTTTTGGTGGAGGAGGAGCCTACAAAGGCTATAAAGTAAATGTGTGTGTGCTCTTTTGGAAGAGCTTGTATGTCTTACTTGCTTTGTGTGTGTTGCTCTCCTTTTATAGAGAGGTTTGTAGGGTTTAGAGATAAACCCTTTGGGGATAATGAACGGCTTCTAGGGAGCCAGGTGTTGATCATCTGAAAGCAGACAAGGAGGATAGGTGTCATGCATCCTTTACCTCGTACATGGGAATGCTATGGTATCCTATTTTGTTGGTTGTGTGTTCCCCACTATGTTATGTCAGACTCGTACGTCTTAGCCGTTAGCGACAATGGAACAGTTGTCTCTTTGTGCATGTACTATGCAGCCTGAGAATTGCTACCAGGCCTTGCTCGGCCAGGGTTTATGTAGTTCTTGTCAAGATTGACTCGCGAACTGTTGTTGTTTTGTCTTGATTCGAGCGTGTGATTATTGGGCTTGGGCCACTAATAATGATACACTATCAAATCCCCTAGTCTAGTATTAGGTCATGTATAAGTGAGATGATGATGAACTTTGAAATAAGTGACCTACCACAGCCCTGTGCCAGGAAACTAAGGTTCGCGTATCAGGATTTGCTTTCCCAGGCGGACTCATAAGTTTCCTTGTAATGATGACTTATGATGTAAGTCGTGATCCCCAAATGACGTATGGGGTGTATAGGTACCTTCTTCTCATCTCGTAGGCGAGGATGATGAGAAGGGTTTCATATGCCCTGAAAATGTTCCATTTTTTCTAATGGCTTTCGTGTAGGTTAGCAATCACAACCTATGGGATCAGGGACTGGGTCTATATGTATACATGTGGTAAGTCTCCCAGTGTAGCGCAGTATAATGCTTAGATTATGGTGTGCTAAACTAACATTTGTTATGCAGGTCATAGTCGATTGCTGACGTATGAGCCTCAAGGCATTGGAGCCTGAAAGGTCAGGGCCTAAGGGGTCACAACCTATGGGATCAGGGCCTAAGGGGTCAGAGCCTAAGGGATCAGAGCCTAAGGGCGTCAGAGCCTAAGAGTGTCAGAGCCTGAGTGGCATTAGAGCCTGGGTGACGTTAAAGTCGGAGTGGCGTTAGAGCTTGAATGACATCTGTGCCCGTTGGCGTTTGAGCTCGTTGGCATCGGATCCTGTTGGCATCGGAGCCCGTTGGCGTCGGAGCCCGTTAGCGCCGGAGCCCGTTGGCGTTTGAGCCTCATGTATGGCCGCTCGGGGCGAGATTGAGCCGTTTGAGGCTAGGGTTAGGCACTTGGGTCCGATGTTGAGCCGTTTGGGGCTAATGTTAGGCACTTGGGGCCGATGTTGATCCATTTGAGGCTGATGTGAGGTCACGTTTAAGCCATACCAGGCTGTTTAAGGTCGTATCAGGCCGCGTCTAGGCCACATTCAGGCCGTGTCCATGAAGCTAGGCTGGAAGGTAAGGGTGGGGAGCAAGCCTAGAAAGCTATGCCTTGCTCCCAGGCTATGAAGCCAGGGTAGAAAGCAATGGTGGGAAGCAAAGCTAGAAAGCTAGGTTTCCACAACCCTTTCTTTAGTCTGGGACATGATTTATTGCAATAGATCTATTATTTCAATCAATTGATGACAAGATACTCTTGAAGCAAGAAATATAGTCATGATTGAATAATAAAACTATTTTAAATGATACTTTTTATGACAAATAAGTTCATAAAACCACAAAGATGAGATTTTAGAACCTGAAAAAAGTGAAGTATCACCATTAATAGATCGAGACAGGGAAGAGCGAAATGAGCTTTTTGTGCCAGGTCCCACGAATGGCGCCTTGTTCACGTATCATGTGTGTGAAACGGGTATAAGTCGGGTAAGGACCCGGTGGAGGTCTATAACACCCTCAAATTACCGCAGCGGAACAGTAGTGTGAAGGGGGTATTACTTCATAATATAGATCAAGGTATAGAAAATGACCTCTAAATGTGACGTTTTGAAATATTATCATTCGAATTATTAAAATCAGAGTTAAACAAGAGATACAAAGTATAGAGTTACATAGAAGGTTTCAAAGTGTATCGAATGATAAAGATAAGATATGAGTCCCCGAAGTATGCAATGACTCTAAGATCCATGCATCCACTATCGCCTTAATAACCTGAGATAAACATGCTAAAAAGTGTCAACCAACGGTTGGTGAGTTCATAGAGTTTAGTTTAACTGTAAAGCATTTGAATAAAGATTACACAGCAAAGGCATTGTAAATCCACTCAGCCCCAAGCCCCGCCCATAAAAGACTTGCAACCTGTGTGTTTACAACCCACTGCTAACATAGTATAAATAGTATAGATGTGTATATGATTACTTAAATAAAATCACACGAATGAGTTCTATGCATAAATTACACATATTGGGAGCCTACTTCCTAAAGATTACTGGGAGTCACTTCCCAAAGACAAGTGGGAGCCTACTTCCCAAAGACTACTACTAGTCACTAAACTGCACATACTGGGAGCCTACTCCCCAAAGATTACTGGGAGTCACTTCCCACAGAACTACTGGGAGCCTACTTCCCAAAGACTACTGGGAGCCTACTTTCCAAAGACAAGTATAAAAGCGTAGAGTATCATAAATGTTTTGAGTACTAGCATCAGAATGCAAATCATGTATTTGATAAACGAGTAAAGTATTTTTAAGCATGTATCTCCCCCAAGTAGTTTAAAATGAATACAAAAGAGTAAGAGTGGGGCTAGGAATCACCTTAATAAAGGTTATATCAAATGTATAACGAATCGGTGGATAAGCCGGGGAAACCTCTACGCGCAACCTAGAAATATGATATCGTGTCTTAGGTTTTGAAACAACGAAGTGAATATATAAACATGCCTTATATAGTTATTACATTCATTATGCTTGGATGTTTAACGTTTGTAAGTAAAAGTGGTCAAGTATTAATATTCGTCACGTTACGGGTTTCTAGTTATTTTAGTATTTCCGACTTAATTTATACGTCATTTCTAAACCCTAAATGATCACGACTCGGTTTTTACATTGTTCGAAAGGTAATTAAATAAACTTTACTGATTTGTGGGTCCTACTGCCCTAGAATTTATTTAACTAGTGTGAATTACCAATTTACCCTTAGATGTATGAGCTGTTTGTTACAACAGCTTTTAGTCCCACGGAGATGGCCATAAGTTGGTCTATACAACTCCGTTTTATACCCAGGTTTCGGCCACATTCAAGTTAGGATGTTAGCTACAACTTTTGTGTTTTGACCAATGGTTGGTTATATGTAACTTTTATGAGTTTTACCAGATTGAAAACTGTTACTCAGATTATGACATGTTTTGCCGTTTTGGCTCTAGTTTAATCATCGGGATGAGTTACGGCACGAGCCTCCTGGAGAAACGACCACAAGACCTTGATCTAACTCCTTATGTTTTCACCTAAGCTTCTCAGTCCACAGATTTTTCCCAGTAATTCCATTTATACCCTCCTGTCCAGTTTCTGTTTTGCAAACATAGTCCTTATGATGTTTCTAGTGTTTTAGTCCGATTTATCAAGCATAATTACATATAATAAGCATACAAAACATGTTAAATACATAAAGTACAAGTATTTACAGAAATCAAATAGAGAGGTATAGAGTTTTCTTACAACACTTGTGAAGAAACTAACTAGAACCAAGATCAAAACAAAGAATCACTACTTAATCTTCCAAAAAATTTCCAACCATAGCCACGCTTCCATATCAAAAACCCAATCTTTTAATCACTTGATAAACACTAATCTATCATAAAAACAATCCTTAGTAAAAATGTTCAAGAAGAACACATGGAAATTGGATGAGTTTTTGTGGCGAATTTTAGTGTTTTATGGATGAAATAGAACTAGTAATTAACAAGGAATACACGAGTATAACTTATGATAGATTAAACTAGCAAGAACCATGTTCAAAATGGTGTTTTAGTTTGTTTTGGGTCGTTGGTATTGAGAGAGAAAGGAAGAGAATGAGTTTGATTATTTTGATTATGTGTAAATGATATAAAAGGAATGAAGTAGCAAAATTGGTTTGTTTTACTAAATATCTAGATACTTATCATCTAACTTTGCATATGTGTGATAATGAGTCATCACCAATATGTCGATCAAGGATAAAATGAGATGATACTTGGATAAATTTTGTGATATAACTAAGTTACGGAGTGAGGTTTGGTCCTGGTAATCGCTAACTGTAAGTCGTAAAGTCACGAAACTTAAAACCGGGTATCCTAAAAATATGAAACTTATAAATATGTTAAAACTTATCAATATACTCTATATTAGCATATTAAATGAGTGATAGGTTCTATCGGGATGCTTAAAGTCGTGAAAACCTAGAAACGTAGGCTAAAAACGCTTAAAACGCGTAAAACGCAAAACCGGAAAATGTAAGAATTCAAATCTTGTGGAAATGTCGTATGATGTGAAAAACACATATTTCTTTTGTTTGAAATTTTGCATGGACATATCGGGATGTTTAAATGACGTTTAAACCTAAACGTAAATCTCAGACACGGTTTTGCGAAACTTGCAAAAATGACCCGACGAGTGTCAAACTCTCGTGTTATCATGAAAATAGGTTAACTTACGAGAATGTAGAATAAAATTTCGGGAGTGAATAGTAAAAATAGGTAAATACTAGATTAACGTTGACTAATGACTAGGGAATTCTACAGGTTGCTACAAGGTCGGATGTTCGGGTTTCCCGTGTAGAACGGTAAGGACCCCGTAAGTAGGAAGATGTTCCTGTAGTCGGGGTAACACTAACATCGATAGGGTACCTTCGTCTTCCCTCATAGGAGACGGTGAAGAGAAGGGTTTTGTGGTACCTTCGTCTTCATCTCGTAGGAGAAGATGAAGAGAAGGGTTTTGGTGGTGGAGGAGCCTATGGAGGCTGTAAAATAAAGGTGTGTGTGTTCTTTTGGAAGAGCTTGTATGTCTTGCTTGCTTTGTGTGTGTTGCTCTCATTTTATAGAGAGACTTGTAGGGTTTAGAGATAAACCCTTTCGGATGATCAACGGCTACTAGGGAGCCAGGTGTTGATCATCCGAGAGCAGACAAGGAGGACAAGTGTCATGCGTCCTTTAGCTCGTACATGGGAGTGCTCTGCTATCCTATTTTTTTGGTTGTGTGTTCCCCACTATGCTATGTCAAACTCGTAGGTCTTAGCCGTCAGCGATAGTGGAACAATTGTCTTTGTGCATGTACTATGCAGCATGAGAATTGCTACCAGGCCTTGCTCGGCCTGGGTTTATATAGTTCTTGTCAAGATTGGCTCGCGAATTGTTGTTGTTTAGGCTTGATTCGAGTGTGTGATTAGTGGGCTTGGGCCACTAATAATGATACGCTATCAGTATATAACGAGTTATTTGAATCTGCGTGTTAGGAATATAAATATTCATATGAAGACTCGATCACCCCGAGTATCTGTTAGCATTAACTAGCTCGTAGGATTAGTAGTATTATTATTATTAGCTTAGTTACAATTAGTATTTGTGGAGTGGGTCGGCTCTTTACCCACTGTCAGCTCACTCTACAGCCCACTCGGGGCGCATATATTAGTAAGTATAAATACCCCTCTCCACCTAGGGAGAGGGTTGGAACTTCTCTTAATCTAATATTACACATTTCACTTTCTCTCTCTAAGTTCCCATTCTCCTCTCTCTCTCTCTCTCTCTCTCAAACTTTCTGCCATAATCACTTCTTTTATGTGTTTCATGTTATTGAATATGCTACAAATGGTATCAAGAGCCATGGTTAGGTTCTAGTGAGTGCATATTCACGGATTTGTGGAGTGGTTTTGGTATTTTTTCTTGTGTTTTGTTGGTCAAATAGAAAAAGGAAGAAAATCTTTAGTTTAAGCTTTGTTTGTGGTTTAATTCGTTTAATACTTGTACTTTCATGTTCAGAAAGTTGTTTTACATCTTCCTTGATAATATACAACAGTGTTTGTGTTAGTTTGTGGAAGATTTGAGGATTTTCTTGGCAGCAGTTTGAGATTCGGATGAGTTTTCTTCGTTGCGGTTTGACTGTCGATAAAGGATTCATCACTGCGTTTTGAGCTTTTTGGGTAATTGTTAGTTGCGGTTTGGTGTAAAACTCTGACTGCGGTTTGGAGGTTATCCATAACAGGAAACAAGACAAAACATACGGAAAGTGACGTTTTTGTCCTCTTGCTGCTGCGGTTTGTGTTCTTTGTCTGGTAGCGGTTTGTCGTTTAGTAGTTGCGGTTTGACCAGTCTTTGCGGTTTGATCTTGGCGGTTTGTCTAGTATTTCTGCGGTTTGAATCTTGCGGTTTGGTATTCTGGTTCAGCGGTTTGATCTCTTGCGGTTTGTCTGTTTGTGACTGCGGTTTGACCAAGTCCTGCGGTTTGACAAGTCCTGCGGTTTGAAAAGTCTTGCGGTTTGACCAGTCTTGCGGTTTGACCAGTTCTGCGGTTTGACCAGTCTTGCAGTTTGACCAAGGTTGCGGTTTGACATTTCTGCGGTTTGTGTTTTCTGCGGTTTGTGGCATTGCGGTTTGGTACTCTGGTTACTGCGGTTTGACGTCTTGCGGTTTGAGGTTTGCGGTTTGGACTTCTGCGGTTTGAGTTTTCTGCGGTTTGTGGTATTGCTGTTTGAGTCTTCTGCGGTTTGAGCTTTCTGCGTTTTGACCAAAGTTGATTTTTTACGTCAAAACTTCAAACGGTCATAACTTTTGAACCGTAACTCCGTTTTCAGCGAATTACCTGTCAAAACGACCGTGAGACCGAGGAGAAGGACACGTTGAACTAATTAATTCATTCAACCCCACTTTCGAAGCCTGAAAATGCTCCAAAATGAAGTTATTGAGGTTTTAATTTTTCAGACCATAATTTCACCGTAACAACTTGCATCAACCATACCAAATCACAACTATACAACAGATCACCAAGTCTACCAAACTTAAATCATAACACATTCAAGTAATCATTATCATTTCACGGTTTATTTCTTGATTTTTGTAAAATCTCGCGAAAGAATCTATTTCTCGGTTTAAATCATAGAATTGTAAAATCCCGTGCACGTTTACATCATGTCTACTACTTTAGATTCCTTCATATTTGAGGTACTCAAGTTGTACGACACGTATGATTAACAAAAGACTTCCAATTTTGTACAACAAATAAACGTGTGTGATTCTGATAATGCTAATGTGGAATCTTCGTGCTCGAATTCGCAAGAGAGAGAGTTGGTTCAGTCACTAATATTGCCTAATGCAAAGGAAAGTTGCATTGAATGTTTTAGATTACTTCATTCACATCTCAAGGTTCTCTTTGAAAAACCTGGATACTTGGGAGGATACACACGGGCTTTTGCAACACTCTTTGGTCAAGATGTTCAGGACTTCACTGTCAAAATGATTCTGTACTTAGATCAACTTGAACAACAACTTGACAAAGAAGAATTCTCTGAAGTTAGATCCATGGCTGCCTTTTGTGTGATCAGCAACCAACTCCAAGTATTCTTTGACTCGCAATTCACTGAGGATTATGATTATGACAGTGAAATGACGAAAAAGTGTTTTGCTAACTACACTGGAACCGAGGTTGACGTGTTCAGAGCTACATTACTCCAACTTATGAGTAATGTTAAGGGGTTCATTAATGAAAGGGCACAACATATGGGAAACGGGACAGAGTCAGATAAGCATGATGATTGCACCAGCTCAGGGACTGATATCACACATGGTGTGGATGCAGATCTCAGTCCAGTAAATCACCAAGTACCATCTGCTGAGGTACATCTGTCTGATCAACATAATGTTCTCTCTAATGAACAACAACATACTCATCAAATTATACCAACTTACGACACTTATCTGTTGGAAAAGACTGATAGCAATATCACCTCGGATTCAACAAATATGAATCATAAGGGGGAGAAATTGATCAGGATGCTGAACATGATGATGCGTCAAGTTCTTTGCTTACGGCTGAGTTTTCCAAATCAAATGATATGGTTGAAAAGGATGTTTATAATGAACTTTCAAAAAGATTTTTACAACTTGAAAAACATTGTATTTCTCTTCAAATCGCAATGCAACAAAAGGAAGAAAGTTCTCAAACTAAACTACCATGTGAAAATCCGAAACTTCTTGAATTCCGTGAATTCTTTATAATAAATGATTTGAAAGCTCAGCTAGAAGCCAAAAACTTAACGATCAAAAACCTGAAAAACAGTTTGGCTGAGATGCATGACATGTGCAATGAAGTTAAGACTAAACATGACACTAAAGTGGCTGAATTACTTACTGAAAATGAGACTTTGAAAATGCAATGTAAAAACCTGTGTGATTTAATCAAAGAAACGAAATCTAAGTTTATAGATCAGACAACCTCTTTGATTGCCAAAAATGATGAATTCAAAGCTCAAATTCAAGAGAAAGGTTTCACAATCACTACCCTTAAGAACGAATTGAGGAAATTAACTGGAAATAGTGTGAATACTAAGTTTGCAAAACCATCAATCTTGGGAACGCCAGTTTCACAACCTCTTAGAAAGCGAACAGTGGTTAGACAACCAAATGCGTTTAGATATGAACGACCAAAATCTTCTAACCTGAGGTGTGCAACCCAAGTTGATGTGAAATAAGTTTTGTCAAAACCAGTCACTTCACAATCTAGACCAAATGTTCAGACAGTTAGTGGTAGTTCTAAGGGTGAACCTCATAAGTCTAAGACTATGGAAGTAAATGCACACTCTAAGGTTCGATCCCCTAAGACTAGAAGCCACAACAGGCCCGTAGGACCAAAGAGTCATGCTCAGAAACCTAGTGGGCAGATTGCTGTAGGACTAAAAGATTCTCCCAACAAGCATTCTAAGGGGTATAAGAAATCTAACACTCCGAGATCTTGCCTTAGGTGGTTACCGACGGGTAGAATTTTTAAGATGGTTGGTCTTAGATGGATACCTATTGATACAGATAGCACTTCCAAGAATGATTGTGAAAATCCAAATGATCGGAATATCAATGTCACTAACCCATATAAATGTGAGCAAAATCGTCTTGTTAGTGCAGGGAATCCTTACTTAAGTGCAGGTACATCTATCATTTCCGTCAAGGAAAAACTCATGGTGTGGCGGCCAAAAAGACTGAAATCTCCTAATTTGGGGGATCAAAAAACTCAATAGTGATGTACGTGCATAATGACGTATGTTCATATCAGTACAAGCCTCGTTCTTCATCGACTATGACGTCTGTTCACATCAGTTCAGGCCTCGTTCTTCAACGACAATGACGTCTGTTCACATCAGTTCAGGCCTCGTTCTTCATCGACTATGACGTTTGAACACTGCAGTTCAAGCCTCGGGCCTCATTGTCAACATAATGGCGTCTGCTGACAACTCATCAGGCCCCGTTCATCAAAGAAAAGAAAGGCGTACGCTTGAGTGCGCTTTATCTTCGGAAGAAGAGAAATCTTCTTGTTTCTGACTATTCTCATCAAAAAGCTTCATACTTGCTCCATGCTCGTTCAGACATCAAGTGGATCTACTTCCATCAGATTGGATGTTTATTCACTCGATCAAAAATGGCAACTTCAAATGCAATTTTTGAGGGGGAGAAGTGTGAACAGTGGATCAACCTCATATGCACTTGTTCAATCAAAAATGGCATCCTCATATGCAATTTTTGAGGGGGAGAAGTGTGAACAAGTGGATCGACGTACATTTGATTGTTTGTTCACTCACTTGTTGGGCATTTAATTGTGACTATGGAGTTGATCGGGTATCACTTATTTGAGATTGAAGTTGACTTTCACATAGGCGTGATCTTATCTTATCTTGAAGTCGGGGTTGGTTGGATGCATGACTTTCAATGATAACTTGCTCGTGCTTAAGATTTAAGTTGAAGACTTAGGTTATCTAGTTACCAGCAGTCGGGGTAAATGTTTGACGACCTGGTTAACTATCACTTAAAGGAGTTACGTTGTAGTACTCAGTGTCACACGCCGATGACGTTGTGGATAATCGCAAGAGGTGTTAATGTCTCATACTTTGGTTGGGTATTGAATACTTAGAGATTTTCTTGGAGCATAAATTCTCTACACCGTTCTTCCAACATTAGTGCAAGCTTAAGTCATGAGAACGGGGAATTCTACTTCAGTTTCAAGTTTGGTATATCGGGTTTGCTTCATCAGTTATCACTTCAAATAGCCTACTTAAAGGGTTGGTAAAGATAGTCAGGAAGAGTTTCGGTAGCGGTTGATTCTCACTTGATACATTTGAGCCAATTGTGTTCTTCTCACAAGATGTCATGTATATGTGCGTAAACTGTGTTGCTGATTCTGAGGTATCAAAACCAGCAAGGGGGAAGGAGACATACATCTGGACGCACAACGAGTACACATGATGAACTTTATACTTCTTCTTAGTTGAAGTTATTCCGGGAAGACAGATGTCATAACCGCAGAGAAAATCAGTGTTTTAACTCGTGGCCTCTTGGTGTATTATTCCAACTACGTGGGGGAAGAGATGTAAGAAACAGTTTCTGATGATTAAAGAGGTACACAATTGTATGATGATTCCTCTGGTTAGTCGGTGCCCAACAGAAGGAAATGTGTTCATCCGGGACTTACTTGATTCCGGTTCTTCTGTGGTACTGTCTTGGTGTTATCATTTAGAATACATACGGGATAAGTTGCTTACACTCGAGACTTAGGTGACTTTGGTGTAACAATTCTCATCTGCAATTTCCTGAAGGGAGAAAAGGGGATTTCCGGGTCTTAATTGATCTTGATGTTACTTTTTTGACTTCATTAATGGGATTGAGTGTGTACTTCGGGTTTTTGGGCTTCATACAATGAGACTGATTGCATCACTTCAACTACTTGGGGGAAGTGGTCTCTGGATACTTTCGGTATGCATTCCTTCAGTCTTCAGCAGGAAGTAATGTGAGAAGAATTATTCAAGTGTGAGATGATTCACTGCTGATCTATTTGATGATCCCCCGAACGGAGAATCACGATGATTATTCTTAAAAGGAGCAGCAATATTTGATGTGGTTTGCTACGGTTTCCGCTGTACACTTACCTTTCTTAAGCTTGAAAGAGAGCTTTGAAACTGCTCAAAGGAAGATTGTCGGTTTATGGGGAAGCTGTCAAAGCTTCAAATTGAGAAGGCTCGAGTTCAGTCTATTATTCAGGAGCCTCGAAAAATTTGGTGGTGAAAGTTTAAGAGATGTTGACTACAGACTTCTACAATGTACAGAACGATATCCTTATTTCGGTATTCATGTCAACATCGTCTTAAATAGAGTAACATATTTTGTACATATCTTATACCAAAATTGTAAATAGAAAATTATAAATCCAGAAAATTGTAAATAGAAAAATATTAAAACCAAGAAAAAAACCATAAAAATCAGAAAAATAGAAAATACCAAAAAAAAAATAGTTGTTCTAGGCATGTCTTCTATTTATCGATAACATTTACGGACCTAGAAATGTCATTCAATAATGACACGGGTCTTTAAATGAAGCTCGAGCAGAAGTTTAAAAGGTTTATCAAAACATGTCATTATGGCTTGCTATAACTTCAGATATGCAACCCGGTTTTTCAAAATGGGGAAAGCACGTCGACAAAAAGACGGCTGTTCCTAACAACGGGTGAAGTTCACCCGGGCATGGATTACTTCATATTCGTGCATCCCTGATCTGATGTACATTTCAGTGCATCATTTCTCGTATAAGAAGAGAAGTCTTCTTTGTATGCAAATAATTTTCCTTCTATGATTCTTCTGAAAATTATTTGTGAGACACATGGTGGTAACATGTTGGTTGAAATTCTTTCAGACTTGGATTGTGCATAAAATTTGTCACTCAATCAATGACTACAGTTCTTTAACTAGAATATAGGTCATTGATTGAGGGGGAGAGTGATTTCAAATTTTATATCATCAAACGGGTTTCTTGGTTATCTCATAATTGTTAGAAAAGGTTGTGTAGTTAATGGGGTATTAATTGAAGAGGATCTTACTAAGCTTTATCTCAAATGGCCAAATGTGTTAGTTGTTAGAAAGATTAGGGCATTATGTGCAATTTGCTTATAGTATCATAGCTTTATGTAACTATAAGGTCCATTTGTGTCACTCTGGAATCCTCGTTTAATCCCCTAAATACTTTAAAAACCAAAATCTAAAAGGAGTTAGAAAACCCATTGTGTTTGATGTTCTTTAATACTCCACTGGCATGTGTATGATCTGATTGAATGAGTTTCAAATGTTGATTGATTTTTGTTGTCGATAGCTGCTTAATTGTTGTTGATTCAGTGCATGTGCACTCAGGATATGCTTAGGTATGTTGCTATCATGTTAGAATCTTTTCCCTAAGCTCCTGAGTTGAATGTTGAAATATGAGTGAATTGCCATGTTCATGATTTCTGATTGCTCTTCATGCTAGATAGCGGTTTGATGTATTTCCTGACTGTGGTTTGATTATGTGATGAATATGGTATTATAAGTTGGCAAGCTGCTACGTGGTAGCTATAAATGAAAAGTGAATATGTATGTATGTATGTATATCTGTGTTGATATTCTTATGCAGATTCCATGATGAATGTGCCAGTCCCCGCTCTAACCATTTGATCAGATGTTCAAACTCTATTAATTGGCTCTGAATTCACCACAACAACAACATCAGCAACAACAACAACAAAACTGTCATCACCACCACCACCTTCATTTCAACAAAGCAATACTTATTCTGGTCTCGCCAAGTGGGGATCTACAATACGTGGGAAGTTTTGTTGGTGGATGGATAATTGATGTTGACCACTGACTCCCTCAGAGAAGCGGATGATCACATCATCTGCGCAAAAAGGTCAATATCATTTGTGTCATAACGATTATCTTTGTACATAATAAGCGGTGATTAATGTATGGTTGTTATGTGTCAGTGTATGATTTTTTTAATTCAAAATCTTCCAAACTTATCATACCTGACACTAACATTCTCCCTCATTGATTGAGGGGGAACATCGTAATGTTCCAGTATCAGCATATATTGAATCGGATCACATTTTCTCCCATATTTTCTAAACTTATTTAAATCAATTGGGATCACAAATCTCAAAAGGTTTGAAATTTTTGATCGAGGGAGAGAATGTGATTTAAATATGAAAATCTGATAAAAAATGTGATCTTTTGAACTCAAGTGTAGGCTCTCCCATATGTGCTAAACTCTTTCGTATATCGATGCACATATTGAGGGGGAGCAAATGATTTGTGATGGCAATTGTGAAAGAATACCAAAGACCGACCACTTTACTTTATGTACTAGAGTTATAAGGATGGTAAGGTTAGGTATTAGTTCCCACGATCCAGCCAGAACCGGAGGGATCTTCCCAGGGACAATCCTCTAGTTAGAATAGAAGTCCTTAGGAATGATTAAAAAGGAGGAAAGTGAATAAGGGAAAAGTGCCAACTGAGATGGAGCTAGTACTGGAACAAACCCAACAAGGTGCTAGTAATGAAGTCTCGGTAAGCGCTGAAGGGGTTGAAGAATGAAAAAGAAATGTAATGATAAAGGGTGAAAAGAAAGAAGCCCTCCTTACACTTTAGGCAGAAACCGGGTCAATACGTATGCTGTCAGAATCACTAAGTTGATTGCTGACATTGAAGACAAGTATCATGGACCCAGTGATACGCTGCACAACCCTCCCTAGCCACTCAAGGTCTCTCAAAAGACTCTTGTTTCATTCACACGGAGATTCACTCATTACTATTGACTCTCTCACTCCGAGTTAGTTGATATTGAAAAGGTGGCAGTCTACTCCAGCCTCCGATCACTAAATCAAAACGCACTATTGAGTCTAGAGCCAAGAGATCATCCATAAATCTCATTAAGACACATTTCCAATATGCTTGCTGTTTCATACGCCGTGAAAAGTAAGATGTAGGTCACTATGATGATCTCAACAATACACACACACTCGTTAATGAATTAAACAAACCCACTCGATCTACTACTTATCTAAATAATAATAAGCTACGTATGGAAATATAAATAAGCTAGTAACGATAAGCTAGAAATAAGAGAAATGAGAAGAGAAGAATAAGATGGAAGGTTTTCATTCAAACGATTCACACACTAGCAAAGCTTCCGCACATACAATAGAAAACCAACAATAAGAATGACTCCCTTGCCTTGTATTTATAGGCATTGGGAGGGGAATATTTCTTAGGAATATTCCCTTTACATGTGCTAAGGATAAGATTAAATAATATGACCGGTCCAAGGACTACTATTGAACCGGTCCAAAAATACAAACAATATAGTCCTAATTATGCAACATTAATTAAATGAACAAGACTTGTAAAGTAATTTAAAACGTGTTCCTAACAATCTCCCCCTAAGTCTTGATCATCAATGTTGCTCGACGTCTTCTTTGCTTCTTAGACTTCCGACGTCTTTATAATCTTTGTTTCTTTGTTCTTGTGTAATGATGATATGATGTTGTCTCTATCTGCCAATCTCCAACGTCTTCTCGTCTTCTCCATCATGCTCATATATCTTTGACTTGTTATCTGCAATATGTTCTTACTTTTCAATCTTTAAACTTGTGAAAGGTTGAGATGCTTGAACTTTTGACTTTACTATAGCTTGTGTTGAACTTCTGTAATAACTGAGTCATTAAGAGAACATTTCTTCAAAATATAAGCATGATGGAGTCTTGATGGTCGATCTCCAGCTCCTCAGCAGCAGCAGCAGCAGCATCAGCAACAGCACGTACCAACCGGTACTTACAGGCTCAGACTTGAGATCATCAACAGCATAGTGTGAAGACTTTCTCAAATCTTAACCCAGACCGTTCTGAACCGGATTCCCCCGAAAGGGATTACTCGGACACACCGAAGTGCACCCACGATTCAGTGAGTCGCTGGAGATCACCCCACGACTGTAGACCATTTGGAGCAAAACACTAAGCGTAACCCACAAGGAGTTACCGAAGTGACCTGCTGACAGAGTTGTTTGATGTTGCTCTGGCAGGATTTCCATTCAATCATTGATAATCACAATTGTGATTTTTCTCATGAATGTTCTTGGCAGATTGCTAAGATCTGCGAAGGACACTTTTCCTAATTTACACCTGATGCCCATGATGTAGAACACCAGAGTAATTCTAAGTGTACCTAAGAGATCTTTTGATGAATCTCATGGCTCTAGACTCAATAAGTGCACATTTGTTTGGTCATCGGAGGCGTGGAGCAGATTGCCTCCTTTTCAATATCAACAATCTCGTAATGAGATGTCGATAGATTATGAAGGGTTCTCCGTGTAAATGAAACAAATGTCTTTTGGGAGACACTTGAGTGGCTTAGAAGGTTTTTTTAGTGCGTCACTGGGTCCATGACGTCTTTGGTCTTCAATACCGGTGATGCTCATCAACCAGTAGATTATGAATTGAACCCGGTGTCTGCCCTAAGGTTGAACAAATGGAGGGCTATTTCTTTTCACCCTTTTCTTTGCTTTTCTTTTTAATTCTTCAACCCCTTCTTTCTCCGTACATTCATTTTCTCCTTTTTTATATCATACCTAGGACTTTCTAGTCTAAGCTATTGGTATTGTCCTTGGGTAGATCCCTCCGGCTCTGGCGGATCATAGGACGGTTTTCCCTAACCTTAGTCACCTTGTAACTCCATGACTATCCTAATGATGCCATAAACCAAACCATTGAAAGTCTCTCAAAGTGTCGATAATTGTAAAGACATTTTGTTGACACCTTGAGAGTTTGATGATTTTCAGAAATACTCCCCCTTAACATGTGCTCATAAGTATTAAATTTTGAAATTTGCACATGCCGGAAAGAGTTGGCACTTTTTGAATTGATTGACTTTCAATGAACCTGATCTTTGCGAGACACGCTTACATCACCAGTTAAACTGGCTTGAAATTATTACCCGTCCAGATCAGATTCAAAGATTATCGCTCGAAATCGGTACATTCTACTCAGACACGTCCTTTGCGAGACACGCTTACATCACCAGATAAACTGGCTTGAAATTATTACCCGTCCGGGACATGTCCTTTCGACTACTGACTTTCCTATTCGTCAATTCGAGGGTCAATTCTGAGTTTGAGCACACGAGATTTCAGCAAATGAGACATCATATATTTTAATCATCTTTTTCTTCTCCCCCTCAAAAATAGCATACTCATGATGTTTTTGGAAAAACGTTTATGATTAAAATATGCTGTTTTTGAGTTTTAGGGAAGAATTTCAAGAACATTTATAATTCTTTGAACAAAGATTATATTTTCAAATACTCCCCCTTAACAAGGGAATATTTGTTCTTATGAGCAGAATGTTTGAAAAACGTTGGAAAAACATTCTGATTTTAATTCTGCTCATAAGTAAGAAGCTTTCGCTCCTTTTTCAGGATTGAGGCACTGAAGGTACCTCAGGGTCCTTCTTTGAGGTCCGGGTTGTACATTTATGTCAGTGTGCACAAACCTTGGTCATATTCACAGTCATCTATAAGTAAGAATATTGAATGAATATTTGAATATTGAAATCAAATTCTTACAAATTAACCTCCTCGGCCAAACGTGGTGAATTTTGGATCTGTTCTCTGGAATAATCTGATGGCAAATGGAGGACGACCACCAACATAAGTTTCCAATCTCCTCATCTGATCCCTTCTGTAGAGCCTTTCTTCGATTGACCAGATAAAATTCTTGACCTGCCTGAGCTGCTGATGATTCCATTTCTTGTGCTTCTTCAGTATTTGATCCTGAACCCGTGTGACTAACCCATCTCGAACATTCTTAAGAGTGTCGTCACAGAACTTGTGAATCTCTTTATGAGGCATGAAACGGTTGGTGTTTGTGGCACTTCTGTAGACGAATCCGAAGACAGGGTCGGTCTTGAGCAAGTACTGAGGCTCCTTGTTATCAGTGAGAGTAAACATGGGATCCTCAAGATTCAGTTTCTTCTGATAACTTTCAACTCCAAGTTGAAGATCTTCTACACGTTCTTTGATTACTGTTCTTCTGATGAAGTGGCATATAGCAGTGCTAAATGCATACAGAAGAGTAGGATTGAGATGATTCAGCTTCCCTTGAACTTTCATCAAATACAAATCTTCAATGTCGTTGAGATTAAGTTCAGGAAAATCTGCTTCATTGAACGTGTAAATAAGATTATCTTGTCTGCGAACCGTGACTTCAGAGATGAATGTGTAACCAAGCTTTTGAGATCCTTTAGCATCAATTACTGCCTTGATACGAAGATCACTGTGCACTTTTTCACGAGATGCCATGAGGGCTATCTTGTACTTGTACCATGATTTACGTTTGTCAAACCAATGATGAATGCCAAGTTCAGCATCACGATCATATTTAACCCTTTTGTTGATGAAGAGTTTGCGACGTCTAGCTTCTTCTTCAATGGCAGGATTGGTGTAATTCGCAGCAGGAGTGAACGTTATTGAGGTAGCATACTTGATTTCACTAGAAGCCCCATGCACAAGTAGTTCCAGATCTTGGTTGAAGAAGAATGCAAATGGAATTTCAGACGTTCCATGATAAGGTCGTATTACAGGAAGTGGTTTTGTCCAGTCCGTGATGTATGGACGTTTCTTGCTGTCAAGTCCACCTTCCCTGTATACATCTGGATTTGTCCAATCGAAGTCTTTTGATAATGCTCTAGCAATATTCTCCAGATGATATTCCAACTCAGCAGCACTTGCAGACTTATCTTTTAAAAGATTGAACGCATCATTCTTGATTCTACGAAGCTCTCTTTTAGTCATCCTTTTTATGTTGAAAGCATGTTTGACTTTCTGATTGAATTCAAACGTGCTATCTTCTATTTTTGAAGCTTCGTCGTCGATGATCTGAGCTTGTGCAAGTTGATCAAACCAATTGTTTCCATGTAGGTCTTCGTCAGTATCTAACCATGTAAGCACAGCTGGTTCTTCAGAAGACTTTTTACTGCTGGATGGTTTGGCTTTTGCTGGTTTAGGAGGTGATTGAGGTGGATCATCTTGAGGAGGGTCATCTTGAGGTTGAAACTCAACGTCATCATTGATAAAATGTTCAAAGTGATGCTCAGTTTCCTTAGGACCAGATTCTTGATGATTAGGAGATGGTGGAGAAGTTGTCTGTACTGGTGGTTCCTGAATGTGAATACCAGATCCACTTACAGTCTTTTGTTTCTTTTGTGTGGCATTTGGATCTGGATCCTCAGTGTCGTCATCACGAATCCTCTTTCCTTTATCAGCAGCAACCTTGCAAGAAACCTTCTCAATATGTGCTGCAATAGACTTCATAAGACTAATATCTTCAGGAGAAGGAGATGTCATAGTGTGGAATCTGTTGAGAAGCTCAATTTTGAGTTCTTCTGTAGTGAAGTCTTTGAGCTGCTTGAAGCCAGAATTGAGAATGATTGCTTCTTTGACCTTGAGATCAAGCTGAGTGTTGACATTCTCGTTAATGTTCTTCTGTAGATCAGCGGTAAAACGTTTGACATAATGTCTTGTTTTAATTTTGATATTGTCTTCTATATTGAAAGAAAGAAACTCATCCATGTTCTTCTTTGTTTCTTGCATCTCCTTGACTTGTTCAGATAGACCCTTGATGAGATTTTGCATTTCTGACATCTGTTCTTGCATCTTGCTCTCTCTTCTTGCTTGAGCAAGTTTTGCTGCTTTCTTGATTTGCCTAGATATAGGTGAGAGAACTTCAACTCTTGTGACTTTGGCGATTTTATTAACTTGTTTTCCCTTCATGACTGTTTTGATTCTTTCTGCCACTGTTGCTTTGCCTTTGTTTGGTGGTGACCTTGATGGTGATGGAGTGAGTGATGGAATAGATGATGATGAATTAGGAGAAGCAGAGTCTTTGTGAGATGAAGATGAAGGTTTTGAAGGTTTTTCCGGTGATTCTGGAGGAGTTTGATGCTTAGGAGGTGACTTAGGAGGTGAGAAAGGTTTGGGAGAAGGAATGGGAGGAGTTTGATCACGTGGTTGTTGTGGAGGAGATTTGAATGGATCATTCAATGGAGATACAATGTAGTTATCTGCTTCTTCATCCTCCTTTTGTTTCCTATCCATTTCTTCCTTCCTTTTCCTTTCTGCTTCAGCAATTTCTTCCTCCAGTTCATTAGCAGCTTTAGTAGTCTTTAATCCAGTAATCTCCTTCTCTTCCTCAGAATCTCCCCATTCCTCAATGTTATCTTGATGATGTTCTTCCTCTTGATGTGGGATGTCATCAAACATTGAATCTGAAATTTCATTTTCTGTGAAGACAATCTTTTCTGATTCAGATTGTGGTGGATTTTCCAAGTCGGGTTGATTAACCGAGCTTGATGGAGGAGGAGGAACTGTAGATGAAGCCATAGCGGGTTGATTAACCGTATTTGGCTGAACTGTGGAAGTTTGCAATACACCGGGTTGATTAACCGGATTAGAAGATAAAACTGGTGCTGGAGTGACTCCTGATCCTCCTGCTCCCTTAGCAATCTCTTCCTTCTTCTTTGCTTCCAATTCTCTCAAAACTTGCTTTTGTAGTTCTGCTCTTCTTTCTGCTCTTCTTTCTTCATCAATCCTTTTCTGTTTAATACTTGCCTTAGCAGCATTCTCTAAATCAATCTCTGTTTGAAACTCAGCTTCTTGATCGTTGAGTATTTCTATTTCTGGTTCCGTGTCTTCAGAGGATTCAGAGGTTTCATCACGAATACCAATTTCTTCAACTTTTGGTTTCGGAGCTGTCTTAATGATTCTCCTTTTGCTTGGAGGTTGTTTCTTTGAAGCACTTGATGCACTTCCAGTTTTGCTAGCTCTACTGCTTTTGGAACGAGTCTTGGAAGACCCTGTTCCCTCAGTCATTTTAGTGATACCGACAAGCTTCTTCTCATGAGCTTGAATGTAATCAGCGTAAGCAGAAGTTTCCTTGACCTCTTCAGTAAGTAGAACATCAAACAGCTTAAGACCTTGTTTGTGAGTGCTTTCCTTTGGAAAGTATACTGATTTGAAGTCTGTGTCCATCTTGATCACATGTCTTTCTCTGTCTTCGGGTCGATTAGAGATATCATGATCTTTATCAAGAAGAAGACTGATCAGCAACTTGGTGTAACGTACGAATGGGATTTTAGTCAAGGGTTTTTTGAGTACACCATGCATTTGATGCATAAGGTCTTCCCAGATAAGAGCAGCAAAATCAAGGTTGTGTTTGGTAACAAAACCCCAGAAGAGTTGTGCATGAGAGAGTCTTGGATGTTCGTGTCCACTGTCTCTTCCAGACACTGATCGAATCAGAATATAGTACATTGCTCTCCATGGTTGAGGAATGGATTTGGCATTGATATTTGAGAGGATGTTGAGTGGAAGATCAGGATCAACATCATAACCAAGGCCAATGAGAAAGTTGAGAATGTCTTGTTCAGTGGGTGCAGGCCAGTATCTTCTTGAGGGTTCCGGTGGATCTGGTAGAGATAATGCTTCACGTAGATGTGCTATAGTGACCTTGACTTGTTTCCTGTCAAGAGTGCAGGTGAAGAATTTGTTGTTGTCATCTGGTTTGATAGTGTTCCACATCTGATGAATGTAGATCTCTGGAATACTATCTGAATCTTCCAAGATACTCCTGCATTCATGTCTTTTGAGGATTTCGATGACAATTCGACAACTTGGTTCAGCACATTTAATGTTGTCGAAGACCACTCTTGAGTTGTTCTTCCCATACTTAGCCTTGAATCCTTGTGGGAATAATTCTGCTTTGGTGATAGGAGGAAGTGGTTGTTGTTGTTGTGAAGACATTGTGGATGATCTGAAATAGCATTATGACACCAATTTGCAGGATATATGTGTGTTAGCATTAGTTGAAATTGAATGTTTGCACATAACATCCTTTCTGATATGATTGAGCAATCGTTAATCTGTGAATTGATCATTTGAATTTGCATAATGAAACCTTCCCTTTAATTTGACAAGACTTAAGGAATTGAAAATTTCAATGGAAATTAGTAATTTCAAAGGCAGATAATCAAAAATGAGAAATTTTGACAAATGCGAGAAAAATTACCAATTGCAAGAGAAAAAACCAATTGCGGGAAAAACTTGTCAAATGCGAGAAAAATTTCCAATTGCGAGAAAAAAATTTCCAATTGCGAGAAAAATTTCCAATTGCGAGAAAACTTTTCAATTGCGAGAAAAATTTCCAATTGCGAGAAAAATTTCCAATTGCGATAATCATTCCAATTGCGGGAAAAATTCCAATTGCGAGAAAAAGGTTTTTCAATTGCGAGGGCAAAATACCATTTGCGATAGCAACACCAATTGCGAGAGCAATGGCAATTGCGGGAGCAAATGACAATTGCGATAGCAATTGCAAATTCGAAAATATCTTATCCAAGAAATTTCGAAAACCCGTTTTGACGATTAATTCACTCACAAAAATTTTCCAATTCACAGAATAATGATTTCTCATCAATTGCAATAGGTTCATTAAGCTATTTTATGCATTTTGTCAAACTTTTAACACTTTCTATCCACAAAATCTTTAAGATCAAACTGCTAGTGCATAGTGTTCTTGATAAACCCTAAATCTCAATCAATGATCGTCTAATGTTTCAGGGCTTAATCTAAGGCAACAACTATTCAATTCGAGTCATAATAACACTATAACAACACTTTAATCACACCAAATCCTTCACATTCGATTATCCCCAAATTATGAACATAAACCCTAAACGTTCGTATAATCACTCAGATGAGTTTCAGAACCAATTAATCACGCATTTAAGTTACATAATCAAGATCTAAGTATAACAGAACAAGCATTATCACTTAAAACACATAGGATTAAAAAAATCCCAATTCTACGCAAACCCTAGAATTACGATTAAACATTTGATACAAATTCCACCGTTGGATCGTTAATTCCTTGAAAACCATGTGTTATAATCACTTAAAGAACATGAAATCACTCACAAATTCGTTAGATCTTGAACAGATGATCAGATTTAATGACAGCCGTTGATTGAGTTGTTGGGTGATAGTAAATGCGAGGGACAAGAATTAGTGATAGTAAATGATTTGCAGAGTTGTAACAGTTTTGCATTTAATCCTTTTACTATTTAACTTTTATCCTATTTTTCACATTTAGTCCCTTAACCTCAAGTTTTGTAGCACACTAAATCCTAACCAAATGATTTTCAATATTTAGCACTTTTAGTCTTCTAACAATTAGTAACCATCAAATTCCTGATAACCCTTAGGATATCACATCAAAGCCAATACACAGCAACAGTGTTACAGAAAATATGCAAGTACAAATTTGTGAAAAATTTGTAAAAATTTTGTGTCTCCCCCTCAACATTTGTTCAGAAATGAAGAAAGAAAATTTTAAAAAATGAACAAAATGTTGACAGAGGATTTGTACTTGCATACACACACTTTTTTTTTTTTTTTTTTTTTTTTTTTTTTTTTTTTTTTTTTAATTGTTATTTACAAGATAGTTTGGATGTTTGACTCAAGTATTTAGTTTTTGAGAAAATTTGACAATTCCTGAGGAGTCAAACATCGCATGCCAATTTGGTGAACCAATTTCACAAAACGTTCATGAGGTAAAGCCTTCGTGAAAAGATCCGCCAATTGGTGTTCCGTTCCCACGAAATACAGTTCAACGGTACCCTGCTCCACATGCTCCTTGATAAAGTGATATCGGAGAGCGATGTGTTTGGACTTGGAATGTTGGACGGTGTTGCACGAGATAGCAATGGCACTTTTGGAGTCGCAGTACATCGGGATTTTGTTGAATATGTAACCATAATCCATTAGTTGTGATCGCATCCAAATGATTTGAGCACAACAGGCAGACATAGCTACATATTCGGATTCCGTTGATGATAGAGACGTACAATCTTGTTTCTTTGACTGCCAGGACACCAGCTTATCACCGAGAAATTGAACACCACCAGATGTGCTCTTCCTTGTATCAATACATCCCGCATGATCCGCATCTGAAAAAGCAGTTAGTGCAAAACCAGAATCCTTTGGATACCAGATCCCCAAATTAATGGTTCCCTTGATGTATCTAAGGATTCTTTTAACAGCAGATAAATGTCTTTCTGTTGGGTTAGATTGATAGCGTGAACACAGGTATGTGGCAAATACAACATCCGGTCTGCTAGCTGTGAGATACATAAGAGACCCAATTATACTACGATAATTTGTAGAATCAGTGGGTTTCCCATGTAAATCAGCATCTAGCTTCGGGGATGAGGAGGCCATTGGGGTGTTATAGGTGTCACTAGTTGTCATGCCATGCTTCTTTAATATTTCTTGTGCATATTTGGACTGACTCAAGAATATACCACGAGGTGATTGGTGGACTTGTAATCCTAGAAAAAAGTTTAATTCACCGATCATGGACATCTCAAAGTTTTGTTTCATAAGTTTTGCAAAAGCGTTTGAGTACTTTTTATGGGTAGACCCAAAAATGATGTCATCCACATAAATTTGTACGATGAGAATGTCCTCCCCGTGTTTTTGTATAAACAGAGTCGGGTCCACAGATCCTTTAGTAAAATGATTAGCAAGCAAGAATGCAGCAAGTTTATCGTACCATGCCCTCGGGGCTTGTTTAAGGCCGTAGAGAGCTTTCTTAAGCTTGTAAACATGTTGTGGATGTTCTGGATCGACGAAGCCCTCTGGTTGTGAAACATACACCTCTTCACGAAGTTGTCCGTTCAGGAATGCTGTCTTCACGTCCATTTGATACACTGTGATGTTCTTATGAGCCGCGTATGCCAGAAACATTCTCACTGCCTCTAGCCTAGCCACTGGAGCAAAAGATTCCTCGAAATCAATTCCCTCTTCTTGACTATACCCTTTAGCAACCAACCGAGACTTGTTACGAATAACCGTTCCCTCTGCATCCAGCTTATTTTTCCATATCCATTTTAATCCCACAACATAAACTCCATCCGGTTTTTCAACGAGTTCCCAGACTTCTAGTCTCTTGAACTGATCCAACTCTTCTTGCATTGATTCAATCCAATTGTCGTAAGTCAAGGCCTCTTTGATATTTTTCGGTTCAGCTTGACAAACGGTGAGAGCGTAAATGCAAGTTTCACCATCTGTGTGGAGTTTTTGTCGTGTCATGACTGGTTTATCTGGATCGCCAATCACATTTACTAACGGATGATCCCGTGTCCATTTATGAGTCGATGGGTAGTGTTGAAAGTTGTGATGATGATATGACGGGTCCATGTTGCTCGAGGATGATTCTCCGGTATTTGGAACAGTTGGGGGTGGAGCAAATGGATTAAAGAAGGCGTTCCCGTCATATCCTGATGGTGGTGGAACATTGTTAGAAATGGGGGATGAATCTTCAACTGCTGGTTGAGGTGTTTTCTCCATTGTTGATGATGGTTCAGGTTGTGGTGCATCGGCAGCAGCTATTGTAGAGATAGATGCTGATGGATCAGGTGCTTGATGTGGAAGTTGTTGAGCAGCGGAACTGGTGGAAGCATCTGATGCACTAGTAACACGAACGTCATCGAACATTGGTGCAAACAAATCTTCCAGATCCTTCCTGTTGAAAGGTAGGGGTGCAGATGAAGATTCAGGAAAGTTCAGACGGTTGTGTGCGGGTTCTAAGCGGTCTTGCTCAGAAGCCATTTCGGTGAGTTCATCAAAATTAGCGTGTATGGTTTCTTGAATATCCCCAGTCCGACGATTCCAAATACGATATCCCTTGGAGTTCTCACAGTATCCAACAAAGATCCCAATATCTGCTTTAGCCTTAAGTTTACCAAGATCATCCTTATCATTCTTCGGATAACACAAAGCTCCAAAGACGTGAAAATGGTTGATGTTTGGTTTTCTCCCTTGTATAATCTCATATGGTGTTTTGGTGTGTCTTTTGGTGATCATTGCACGGTTCTGAGTATAACAAGCAGTGTTGACAGCTTCAGCCCAAAGATAATCTGGTAATTGGGCATTGATCAGCATAGTTCGAGCTGCTTCCACGAGCGTCCGGTTTCGTCTTTCAACTACACCATTTTGTTCCGGAGTGCGAGCTATGGAAGTCTGATGAACAATCCCATGTTTCTCTGTGAAATCCCGAATGATTTGATTCTTAAATTCAGTCCCGTTATCTGTTCTGATGATTCGGACGGTGTTACGGACTTGAACTTGAATCTTGGTGAGAAACGTGATGAGGATAGAAGGAACTTGATCTTTAGTGCGAAGAAAATAGACCCAAGTCCATCTGGAGTAATCATCTACTATTACCAGAATATACTTCTTCCCAGTAATACTCTGAACGCGCATCGGACCACACAAATCCATATGGAGCAGTTGTAGGACATGGTCTGTGCTGTGTTCTGTTTTGGGAGGAAAATGGGCACGATGACTTTTCCCTTGTTCACAAGCAGAACACAAGTGATCCTTGGCATATCTGAATTTTGGTAGACCGTCAACTAATTTCTTCTTGGCAAGATCAGTCATGGTTTTAAAATTGAGATGAGACAATCTTTTGTGTCATAACCAAGCTTTTGTGGGATGAGCCTTGGAGAGTAAACAAATAGGAGAAGAAGCTGTCATGCCGTCAAAGGAGATAGAATACAGACTTGTTCCGCGTTTCCCTTTCATAAGGTCGTTCCCTTGAAGATCACGAATAAAGCATGTTTTCTCCCTGAATGCTACTTCCAAGTCTCCATCGCAGAATTGTCCCACGGAGAACAAATTATGACCGAGACCTTCAACATAATACACACGGCTGATTTCGATGTTCCCATTAATATAATCCCCATAGCCCATAATTGCAGCGAAGTGATCATTCCCGAATCTGACCGTTCCAATAAACTTTGCAATAAAGTTCTGAAGAAGTTTGAGATTGCCGGTCATATGTCGGGAGCACCCGCTATCAACAATCCAAAGGACGATTTGAATCACCTGCATCACAAACATCGGAAACAGGTGGAGAATTGATAACGGTTGGATCCGCTGGGTTAGTTACACAAGATGTTAGTACTTTAGGTAACCATTTGAAATCAAAAGTATTCTGTAACCAGCGTTGCCAGGTCCAACTAGTCTCTGCCTTTTTCCTAAGGTATGCACTAGGTGACTTTTTGGTCTTGGATTGGGGCTTTTCTATTTTCTCCTCAGAAACATCTAGTGGAGGCATCCCTAAAATGGATTTTGCAATGGTTTGAAGCCTAGAGGAAGCGCCACTAGTTCGTTTCTTTCTCTTAGTCAGCAAAGTTTTAGCAACACATTTTGTATGATCACCAGATAGTATGCTATGACGACAAAAAACACAAGTAGCATCAACCAAAACATCTTCATTAATATTTAAAGAGTTATCATTTGTTACATCATTCTTAGAACTAGACTCAGATAAGTGCAATTCTATTTCTGATGTTACATTTGTCTTATTCAAACTACGTTCTTGAACTTCTTCAGACTTAGATACTGCCTTCCTAGATTTCTTGACTCTATTCTTCTTCTGTTTCTTGTGAGTCTTGGAATGGTTGATCTTAGAGGTGGTTTCTAGTCCTGTGGAAGTACAAGTAGCTGAATCAGTGGTTGTGTCAGATGCTTGGGTATGTTCTTTGTCCACTACATACATTCCTGGAGCAATCTTATGAATGTTTGCTTTGCTCTTGTCTAAAACTCTGATCTTCTTCTTCAAATCAATAATGATGTGTTGGAACTCTTGATTTTGTGAATCTAATTTCCTGTTTAGGTAGACTGTGTCATTTCTGTTTTGAATAACTTCATCCAGGTCTTTTTCATTTTTAAACAGTTTAACTTTTAAGAAAGCCTTTGTTTCTTTGTTTTCTTCATGACTGTTTTGAAATGATAGAGATCCCATGAGATTTTGAAATTTGAGTTCAAATTCAAGACTTCGTTTTTGACACCAGTCCAACCTTTTTTGAAGATTAAAAACTTTGTTTTCCACATCACAATTGATTTGTCGAAGATTCTCATTTTCATGTACCATATTATCAATCTCCATATGCAACATCTTAATATCCACAGCATGATCATTCATAATTAAAGCATTACCAGATTCATAGAGCGAATTCATAATCACAGAGACAATGTCATAACACAAGACTTTTTGCAAGAGTCGATCATTTTCGTTTGCTAAAAATTTCTTTTGAAGTTTTTGACGTTGAACCTTGTCATCTTTAGCTTTGAAAATGGATTTCATAGATGCTAATTCCGTATGTAACTCCTCTTCCCATCTTGTTGCACCCTTTTTCAGATTTCTGACATGAGGAAGAATTTTCTTTTGAAGAATCTCCTTCTTTTCTTTCTGAACAGGAGAAAGAAAAGACGAGATAGGAATTTGAGAACTGAACTCAATTTCACTCTCCAAACGAGAAATGTCATCCATAAATGTCTGAAAATATCGAAGAACCCGACATTCTTTAGGCATTTGTGGATCAACAAGATCCTCTGTCAAACAATCTTTAAATTGTACACCAGTCGTAGGATCAGAAGTTATAGACGAGGGAGCACTTATGTTTGTGTATGTTAACGTTTGTTCTGGATGATCCTTAGGAGGAACAAATGATTTGCTCAAATGAGGTCGTGTATTATAATCGTACTGTACGTTTGAAAACTTTGTTTGTGACTTTGATCGACCCTCAATCTTGTTTTCAAGAAAATCAGTTTCTTCATCAACAGAATACATAACAACACGTTGAAAGGAATCATCTAACAGAAATGTTGCATTGTACAACTTAGGATTTTCTTTGAGTGCTTTTTGTAAATTGCGGGGTGTATCACTGCCAAGTGCAAAACTTACTCCTTTAGGACTTGGTTTTACAACATTCTTTTGAATTTGCGTTACAGAATTACCCGTTTTATACACAACATTTTGAAAGTCTTTGAGTTTGGTTTCCAAATCCAGAATTTGATCAAGATAGGAGTCAACACATTTCCGATTGGCTTTCTTTTCTTCAAGAAGATCTTTCTGAGATGCAGAAAGCTCAGATTGAGTTTTCAACAATTCAGAATTTAAAGTCTCAATTTGAATTTTAAACTCCAATTGATCCTTTTCTTTCTGAGAGAAAAGTGCAGCTTTGGCAATGGTTAGCTCACGAACTTGACTTTCTAAATTTTGAACTTTAACGTACTCTTGTTGGAAAGCCTTTTCAAAACCTTTTTCACGTTTATCTTGTTTAAGATATCCAGAAAGTTGTAATTTATAGCACTCATTATCCTTTGTTAACACTGCAATTTTCTCTTTGAGTTTCTGATTGATGTCATTGCATTTTTCTATTTGAGACTGGGTGGTCAATAACAAGGCCTGTAATTCCGAATCTTGATCATGCAAAGGATCTTTTTGTTCAATATGATCACAATTAGCATCATCGATGAGATCATCAAAGGAAACAACTGTTTTATCATCATCAAATGATACAACCGTGTTATCTTGATCATCGGATGATGATGATAATGACTCATTTTGAACAAAAGTTTCGTTTGTAGATGAAGATGCAGACGGTGAAGCAATTTCATGAATAAGACATATCGGATCAGGTACCTGAGAAAGACCATCGGTGTCATATACCGGGCCTGACTCGGACATATTCATCTCTTGCATATTAGCCATAAGCATGACTGCAGCGTTTGCCTCAAGGTCTTCCATCTCATCATCTGATTCCACAGTTGCCATAAAACTTTGATCATTCTGAGTCATCATCCCAGCAGCTCTTTCATCTTTGAGTGCCATCATAAGAGCCTCTTTGTGATACTGACTGCCCATTGTTCTCGGCTTCGGACAAGCATTAGCCATATGACCATTCCCCCCACAATTGTAGCATGTGATAGATGTATTAGCAATGCCTTTCTGACCATTCCCAACATTTGGATTTCCTCTCTGAACATTCCCCATACTGTTTCTGTTTACCCCTGCAGTATATAACCGATTTCCTCCTGACTGAACCCTTTGATTACCATATCCACGATTTCCCGAACCATATCTGCCTGAAGACCTATTTTGAATTTCAACTCTGCCATCTTGAACAACTGCCTGATTCCTGGTATTTGAAGATGAACGAAGACGGTTGTTGGATTTGGTGAATCTTCCAAATGCGTTAGCAATCAATCCAAATGCTTCATTAAGTGAATTGAAAGCATCCTCTTCTTCATCATAGTCTGCATTTGAGTACATTACTGAATCGGTGTTGTTGTATGGAACCAGCTGGTTATCAGAGTATTGTTGTGGTGCTTCATAAGGAATGATTTGATTATGAGGTTGGGGTGGAATGGTTGGTTGAAAAGATGAGTTGCCAAATTCCTGTTGTGGTAAAGAGAAGTTGGATTGAGCAACAAGAGCAAGTGAATTTGGTGTTGGTGCTGGTGTGAAGCCTCCTCGTGCTGCAATTTCTTTATCCACTTCTGATTGATGTTGTCTGAGATAATCATACATGAGTCCGTATTTGACATCACCAATTTTCTTTGTCTGCCTCACAAAAGTTGCATATTTTTGCCATTCAGGACCAAGACATCCAAGGAATTTGGAGTTGATAGCAATCTTTGGTAACTTTATATCATGACGATCAAGATCGTTGATAATGTTGGTGAAACGGTGGTAGTAAGATTCAATGGTCTCTCCTGGTTCCATAATGAAGTGAGTGTACTCCATATATAACTTGGACTCAAGATCTTCTTGGTTTAACTCTGTTCCTTCCATGAGAAGATGAACATGTTCCCACATATCTTTGGCTGTCTTTTGAGCATCAATACTTCGGTAGATAGGATTGGGAATTCCTTGAAGTATGAAAGACATAGCCAATTGGTTTGCTTCTTGTTGTAATGTTTGCTCAGTTGTGTAGTTGGCAACCGGAATGGGTGTGGATGTTTCTTCTCTCTCTGTAGTTGCTGAAACTACAGTAGCTGGAATGGGATAGGGTCCTTCTTCAATGACCTTCTTGAGATACTGACCATGGGGTTTTTTCAGTTCAACGAATCTGAGGAATCTACTAGCCCATTGCACGTAGTTACCCGGAGTTAGCATTGGTGGAGTTTCTTGACTTCCAGCTTCATGACGTGATTGCTGACTACTGATTGCTTCACACATCTTATTAAACCAATGAGGTTCTCTGGAGTAGGATGAATAGTTCTGCAGTTGTTGATTCTGTTGCATGATTTGTTGTGGGGATACTTGTGGTGGAGAGAGAAATTGATGTTGTTGAACGAATGCTTGTTGTTGTTGATACTGAGGATGAAATTGTTGTTGTTGAGGATGTTGCTGTAGCTGATAGTAGTAGTTGAAGTGAGGTGGTTGAGACATTTTCTTGGATCTTTAGATAATTAAGATGTGTTTTAAGATTTATGATATTTGATTTTTAAGTTTACTTAATGTTCTTAGTCCAATTGCGAGAAACACTGTTTGAATTGCGAGAGAATCTGAATTGCGATAAAGGTTGTCCAATTGCGAGAGACTTGAGTAATTCCGAGAGATTTCTCAAATGCGATAGAAAATTGCAATTGCGAGAATCAATTTCAAATGCGATAGAACTTTGCAATTGCGAGAGATAACTCTGAATTGCGAAAGATCAAGCAATTTCGAAAGATTTTTTCAAAATTACAATTTCGATCACGTTCTCAAACTTTTATACAAAAGTTGAGAATAATTCCGAGTCGAGGTAGTTTCACTATCTTTTACAAAGAAGGAAACACCGAGTACCAAATCCGAAGAATCTGATGAATTGCGAGAAACTCTTAAACTAATCCAATTGCGATAAACCCGTAATTCAGCAATTCCGAGAAACCCTTGTTACCAAATGCGAGAAATCCATGAATTGTTGCAAACCAATTGCGAGAAACCCTTCTTCTTCGAATTTCAACCCAGAACGTTGGATGATGATGAAAAACGTAAATCTAATGATTTTTAACGATTAAAACACCGAATTTACACCAAAATTAACCACGTTAACTTTAAAAAACGAAGATTTGATTAAAAGGATTACACAACGATTTGCAAAACCCGCTTTTTTCACACTTTTGAACGCAAATGAACGTGAAAAAGAACTGACGTAAACGTATTGAAACCAAATGAAAAATAACGATTAGATCTAGACTTAAAACACAAATCCTAAATATCCTTGGCGTATGATACCACTTGTAGGTCACTATAATGATCTCAACAATACACACACACTCGTTAATGAATTAAACAAACCCACTCGATCTACTACTTATCTAAATAATAAGCTACGTATGGAAATATAAATAAGCTAGTAACGATAAGCTAGAAATAAGAGAAATGAGAAGAGAAGAATAAGATGGAAGGTTTTCATTCAAACGATTCACACACTAGCAAAGCTTCCGCACATACAATAGAAAACCAACAATAAGAATGACTCCCTTGCCTTGTATTTATAGGCATTGGGAGGGGAATATTTCTTAGGAATATTCCCTTTACATGTGCTAAGGATAAGATTAAATGATATGACCGGTCCAAGGACTACTATTGAACCGGTCCAAAAATACAAACAATATAGTCCTAATTATGCAACATTAATTAAATGAACAAGACTTGTAAAGTAATTTAAAACGTGTTCCTAACATAAGAAAACATATATTAAGAGTCCTACGCATTATCCCTGTGGTATTGCCAGAACATCCGAGTGATACGAAAGTATTCACAATGAAGATGGAAATCCTTCTGGAGCCAACATCAAACAAGCTCTTGGTAGGTGACATGTGAGATCCTTCGTGGATCAAACTTGTGACAACTAGAAAGAAACGATGGGGCGATTCACATTTGAATCAAACTTGTTCCAAGAAATGGATTGACGGATGCTTTTGGAAAACCTTTCAATGTGCTCACCAACTAAGTTTCGAGTACATTGATTGTGAAAATTTTCAAACAAAAGTGTTTACGACTGAAATGTGATTTAATTTATAAAACCCTCGTTGTGTTGCACAAAATGTTTATCCAGTGACACGCAAGTGATATTTCTAATCAATTTCTCGTCAATCAGTGGGTATTTAATTCACTGATTCACTCTACCGTGCTGTCTGCTTTGAGACGTTCCGGTAAGAGAACATGCTTAGTATGATGATTCTGACATTAATTTGTTGGAAGACTCATTACTACAAGCTGGAAATTCCTGTCAAGGAGAATCTTCTTTAAAGGGGATTCTACCTGATCACAGGTCGGTCTTCACAGAACCGAAGGTTAATCCAACCACTTCGAACGAATGACAAAGCCATATTCGTTCTCCAACTTTATTGCTAACTGTTTTATTTCAGATTCATATAAAGATGGTGATGGTGGTTCCTGATTCCAGTAGAGACATGTCAATCCACACTCCATGCTCACACTTACAAATCATTATCAAAGACATCATGATAGTTAAAAGACCTACAACACAGCTTCCGAAACTCTGATGAAGTTATCATGATCCAGAAAAGTGTGAGCATGCAGTCCAACGGTCACAACAAATCACATGAAGGTAATATCACTACAACGGATAAGCTTGGAGATTTACGGTGGCTGATGATCTCAAAGAATGCTCAAAGATCACAACTTCACATGGAGACGATGCTGCAACAAGATGACTTGAAGACATATGTTGGATGATAACCTCAATGAATCCTCAAAGATCATCCAAGACTAAAGATCAGTCATCAAAAGTTCACTGCTAAATGTACAAAGTGTGCTGAACTTGAAGAATCAAAAGACTACGTGCTAGGAATTTACAATCATGTAATGGAATGCTAGAATTCAAAATATTATTTCCGGGGTGACCTCCCTTAGGGGGAGATTGTTAGGAATATAAATATTCGTGTGAAGACTCGGTCACCCCGAGTATCTGTTAGCATTAACTAGCTCGTAGGATTAGTAGTATTATTATTATTAGCTTAGTTACAATTAGTATTTGTGGAGTGGGTCAGGTCTTTACCCACTGTCAGCTCACTCTACAGCCCACTCGGGGCACATATATTAGTAAGTATAAATACCCCTCTCCACCTAGGGAGAGGGTTGGAACTTCTCTTAATCTAATATTACACATTTCACTTTCTCTCTCTAAGTTCCCATTCTCATCTCTCTCTCTCTAAAACTTTCGGCCATAATCACTTCTTTTATGTGTTTCATGTTATTGAATATGCTACACTGCGCTTCTTTACGGGACGCGAGAGTTTGCGTGAAAAGTATATATGTTATTTTAAGACCACATTTAAATATATTTTATTTTTTATTTACAAAAAACTTTAAATATATACAAATAAATTGTTGGGTCCATTCAGTACCCAAGTTCCCTTAAACTAGGATTTGAATAGAAAATAACCTAAGTGTTATAAATCCGTAAACATACTTAAGTCACTGAGTGAATAGTCACTCAGTGAGTCTCCTTCAGGATACTCAAGACAAGTCTAAAGAAGAAAGGCTTTCCACTTACTGAGGGAGAACTCAGTGAATGATACCTGAGTCAAAGAAGAAGGTTATGGGTTCAGTGAGTGATGACAATAACTCACTGAACCCCAAATCTCCTCAACAACTATGAAGACTGAGTACTTAAGAAGACTGAATACTTAAGAAGACGGAAGCCTGAAGAGCCTGAAGTAAAAGCGGGATAAGGCGGGATAAGTTTGAAACTTATAAGGATGAGTCCTTGTCACTAAAGTCAAACTTACCCTGAATGGTTTAAAACCAAAGAAGTGTCATCACTGCTCATCAGAAAGCTCCATTGTCTTATACCTAAAGTAGAATTGTAACAGTGACAAAATGTGTAAGCATTTTTGTCCAAAGTAGCTTAGGTCATCCTTGTCTTCTAGGATAACGGTTGTATCACACTTGTGTATAAATAGGATCATAAGTAGGAGTAGAAAAGTTGACAAGTTTGTGCAATTGATGTGAAGCATTCACAAACCCTTTCTACTCCTCCAAATACAACTAAGTCCCTGAGATAGCTCAGTTGGTTAGCATAGTTGTACTTAAGCTTAGCTTAAGTTTAGAGAAGAGATTACCACACTTGTCATTTCAATCCCAAGTGTTATTCCGCAAACATTTGGGTTTAATTCTTTGATTGATTTCTAATAAGAATTAAACGTTGAAAAATCTTGTCTATTTACTTTTACGTTTTCTTATAACTATCAAAGAATATCATTACATTACTTAACCATGGAACGCAGTTAGTTTAACTTTGTAGTTAACTCTAACTGTGTAAAAGGAACAACATAAATTCTAAGTAATAATCTAGCAATATTAAATTGTTTGGCAACCATACATAAGTAAAACTCAAAATCATGAAAAACAATTTTATTAAATTTTGAATAAAGGACGATTTTCGTATAAAGAGTTAAGTGACAGGGATTAATTATGTAACTTTTCATTTAAGGATGGTTTTGTAAAGTTAATTAACTAAAAGTAACTATTTCTATAATTTGTTGTTATACAAACAATCCTAGAGTTAATTGGGTGACTGTCTCTGCAAAGCATATGAAGGCAGGGAAGTTTTTTGCATTTATTTGGGACTGTTGCGTAATTGTCTATAAACCATGGGGACTATTTCAGTTATTCATAGAGAAAATTACTATTAACTTTTTATTACACAAACAGTCCCTAGATTCAACTGAGGGATTGTCTTTGTTACGAAAAGTAACGACAAGGATGTTGTTTGCAATTTTTTCAAGGTTGTTTGCGTAATCATCTATCAACCACGAGGACTATTTCTACCATGTTTCCATGCAGAATTGCTATTTATTGAACATTGATTTCCCCTTAAACACTTCTCCCCAACCAACATGTTATCCCTCTAATTTTGTGAGGACTCGGTTGTGCAGACAATCGAGTTGTGTGGAGAGAGAAAACTATTTTTTTGTGTGTGTGAGTGAGTATCTTGTATGTTTTATTTGTGTTTAAATGTAATATGTTTGGGTGGTGAAGTTTGTTGTCTTATTATACTTGTTTAGAGGTGATTTTGATGATTGAGTGAAAGAATGACATGACGCTGAGTTTACGACAATGATGTTGGTTAGTGTTACACCCGGCGTTAAGTTATGGTTGTCCTTTTTGACACGAAAGAGCCGGAATAAGTCACTTTCAGGAACAAGGTAAGTGCTACAATTTGCAAAGCAAGATCTTTAATGCTTGAAGGTATACGAATCTGCTTTAAGTCGAGTCACACGAGTATAAATGACCATGTAGGATCTCATTTTCTATTAATGGATGATATTAAAGGGACCCAAAGAACCATTTATCTACAATTTACGCTTGTTGATTAAACATCTCAACAGACATAGACAACTTAACTTTAAATATCTCAAACATATCTTGGCCCGAATTTATGTTTCACCTACTAAATCTTTATTATTCGTTAATCTTTGACTTTAAAAATTAAACTTCTTGTGCTAGGTTATGTTTTGGTAGGTAATTTTAACTTTCGCTGGAGAGAATCACAACTGAGTCGTGTTTGAATATGATCGGCGAAACGATAATAGACGACCATTCACCATGCATGCAAATTGTTAATGTAATTTAGGTATTCATACTTATGTCCCCATGGCTCTTTTCATAATAGTAAAGCTAAAAAAAAAAATACATGACCTTGTAATTGAGCTTATAAGACAATCTTTATAAACATGACAGATATTGGCATGAGTTGAGATCAATATATATCTCATATTTGTCATATATTCAAAAAATCAATGTTAGCCATACATTTTTCATTTAAATTAATAAAAAACCATTTTTCACATTTTTTTTAAAACAACATATCTTCAAAAAGATAAATCTTCAAGCTACAAAAAATACACAATCGCGACGAGAATTAAATTATCTATCTATAGATATGCATTTCTCTATACTTTCGACGAATTTTTTTATTTTTTTCTTCAAAATTTCCGCCCAGAAAAAGCACATATGATTTTTATCACGTGTGCTTTTTCTGGGTGAAAACTTTGAAAAAAAAATTTGTCGAAAGTATATAGAATTGCATACCTATAGAAAGATAATTTAATTCTCGTCACGATTGTATGATTTTTTTAGCGTAACGATTAACGGTTTGCGAGATATTTAATTTTTAAAAAAATGGTGAAATTCTTTTTTTTTTTTTTTGATAAAAAAATGAATGACAATGATTGGTTAATTGGATTTATGACAAATATGAGATATGATGCGTGGTTTTGCAACCTTACAGCAGGTTTTACCTCTCAAGGGATCTCAAGAGGCTTACAACCCCACCAGGCAGTGTACCTGACCGATGTAGTATAGTGTAGTGGTAAGTACGGGGGATTGATCGTTCTCCACAGGGAATAGTGTTCGTTAGGTATGAAAGACTACTCTAATTAGGTCTAAGGGTTGAGGAAGATTCTTTTTATGTTTTTATAATTTTTATGAAAGCAAGTAAAATCTCGGGTTTTAAGGAGTGGGCGGAATTAGTTGCTAGTCAACTAACCCAAATTACTACGAATGCAAATAAAATAAAATAACTGAAAATAAAATGTTGGTGGAAACTTATGTGTAGAGAAATGTGTTTACTTAGATTTCCTTACTCCCTAACTATCTTTTACCGGTTGATTAGTGTGTATTAGTTGCGTGGATGACGGGTGTATTCCTTAATACCAATCGTGGGGTGGCGTACGTACTTCCCCAACTCTACAAGCTCCTACTTCACTCCTATGTCGAGCCGGCTAGGAAGCTCCTAACATGGGATCACTAGAATTCGCTTGTGCATTAAATACAACCATAAAAACCTTTAGTACGCATTTGGTTCATGTTTCTTAAGACGTTCAAGCAAGTTACCGAATAGGAAGTTAGCCAGTTTTCTTAAGCCTAACATAGATGAACAATCATCCAATACAACTAATAACACACTAATAACCAATAATCAATAGCTAGGTTTCATTAGATCTAAGCAAACACAAGATAAATCTAGCCTAACATGTTAAACAAAAGACAAGAATAAGATAGAATCAAACAACACATAGACATATTGAATGATTAATTGATAACTTATCTTTCAATGTAACATGGAAGATCTCAAGGCAAAAAGCCTTGAAAAAGATGCTAAAATCGTCTTAGGGTTTTCTCCAAAAATTCCACACCAAGTTCCACCCTAATGACAAAGAATTGCAAAACTATATATAGATTTTTGGATCTGACGGCGTCACGTTATGGAGTGTGACGCCGTCACCTCGCCGCTTTTAGGGTTCCCGGATGGCCTTCTTGACGCCGTCCCTCTTTAGCTCTCCAAAATCCGTTCTGGCTTATCAAGGCTTGACGCCGTCAGACCTTGAACGTGACGCCGTCCCTCTTTGAATTAAGCCGTGACGCCCTTGATCAGGTTAAAGCGTGACGCCGTCAGAATTCACATGCAATTTTCACTGGCTTATCATGAGTAAATTTCACATCCACCTTTTCTTGCCAAGCCATGACGCCGTCTGGAGAGGATCCTGACGCCGTCAAAGGTAATTTCCAGCATGATTTTGAGACTTTGTCGTTTTCTTCACTTTTATGCTCCAAAAACGTCCAAAATGCCTCCTTTTCCAGATTTCTCCTCAAAAGTACCTAAAATGACAAAAGGAACGATTTAGGGCAATATTTGATCAAATAAATACGATTTAGGGCTTAAATGACCCTTAAAAGCGGTACACTTTTCGCTTCATCAAGATATATATTGAACTTTTGCCCTATTCAGTATCCTTTACATTGGCATTCAGTAAATCATTTTGACACTTTTTTTCCCTCTTTTGCAGAATGCAAAATGTTTACTGCATATTGTTTAATGGTAGCATTAGAAATCGATACATATATAGAGTTGAGATCAATATAGATCTCATATTTTTCATATATCAAAATAACCAATTTTAGCTATCAATTTTTTATCTAGATTAATAAAAAATCATTTTCACCATTTTTTTTTAAAACAATATATCTTGCAAATGATAAATCTTCAAGCTACAAAAAATAAACCATCGCGACGAGAATTAAATTATCTATCTATAGAAATGCATTTCTCTATACTTTCGACGAACTTTTTTTTTTAAAAAAATTTTCGCCCAGAAAAATCACATATGATTTGTAAATCACATGTGATTTTTACAAATCACGTGTGATTTTTCTGGGCGAAAATTTGTGAAAAAAAAAAAGTTCGTCGAAAGTATATAATAATGCATATTTTTAAAAAAGGGTGAAAGTTTATATATATATATATATATATATATATATATATATATATATATATATATATATATATCGATCTCTATATATATTAGCAATACCTGACAACTAGGAAAAGCCACTTGGCCAAAAAAAAAGCCACTTGGCAAAAAAGAATGCCACTTGGCAAAGAAGAATGCCACTTGGCAAAAAAAAATGCCACTTGGCAAAAAAAAATAGCACCTGGCATATTTGACACACTCTTTTCACACACACAACACCGGATTTCTCTCCTCTCATTCAATTCTACCGTGAAATGGTCAATAACATTTAAAACTTTACTAAAAAATCTCACAAAATCATCTTATTTTTTATAATGATTGAATTCATAACACCAATTCTTATCAAATCACACTGCTTTCCCTTATTTTTTGCCAAATAATTTGTGATAAAACTCCAATTGATTTGATTTCCCTAATTCAAATCGATGTATACTTTCATCTTCATCTATATATACGGGAGGATTTGCAGTCTTCATGGCATCAACCCATCAACATTTCCGACTAACAAAAGTATTTCACAATGTCTGATTCACGCATTCAATACTCAGGTTAGTTCCAATCATAATCATTTTTGTTTTTAAGGTTTGATTCGTATATTTATGATAATCATTTTTTGTTTTGAATCGTTTAATGATTTGTGTTTACTCGATTAAGATTAAAGTTCATGTTTAATATGTTTTTCACTTTGATCATGTATGATAATAATTTTGATTCGTAGATTTATAATAATCATTTTTTTTATCAATCGTTTAATGATTTGTGTTTAGTCGATTAAGATTAAACTTAATGTTTGCTATGTTTCTGACTTTGATGATGTATGATAAGTGTTTTTTTTATCACAACAAAAAGGAAACTAAAACAGCATTGTCACAATTAATTTGTTTTTACCTTTCATTCGTATATTACCAATTCATTATTTGTGTTTATATATTCGAAACAGGAATTATTAAATTCCATGGTTAACATGTTTGTCACTTTGATGATGTATGTTAAGTGCTGTATAAAATCTTTAATTTTGTGTATGATTTATATATTTGGATCAGGAATTATTAAATTCTATGGTTAACATGTTTGTCACATTGATTATGTATGTTAAGTTCATTCATTATCACATTCAACAGGAATTCTTTATTTCATTTCTCATGTGGTTTATATAATTTATAACTATGACATTCAACAGTGTTATTGATAATAGTAATTAGATAAATAATATTGTTTTAAATTTTTATATAAATCATTGATTAATTATTCTAAAATGTTAATCATTTTTGTATGTAGATGATGCAGCCTTGCTTAAGTCAATCTCAACCAATTTGAAAGGAAAAGGCGTTTTATCTGACGTTGATGATGCAGTCTTATTGAATACCACTACAGCCGGTGGAAAAGCAAAAGCCTCTATTTATGGGACCAATGATCAATTCACTGCCCTGGCAAAGGTTGACCCTATGTTAGATGAAATCAAAGTGAAGGCCAGGTGCATCTCTTTATGGCATACCCATCCTGCTGGTAAACCGAATGATCCTTACAGTTTGGATATGGTTATTCAAGATGAGCATGTATGTATTCAACTTTCTTATTTTCTTATACAAATAATGTACACATTATTGCATATTTAACTTATTAATTTAAATGCAGACCAACCGGATCCAATGCACAATAAGGCATGATGACATGTACCGTTTTGAACCATTGCTTAAAGAAGGACAGTGTTACATCATTTCTGACTTCAGTGTTGGTGAAAACAATGGTAAACTACCGTTGCTTCCGCACAAATACAAGATTACCTTTTTCAGGTCTACTGTTGTTACCAGGATTGACCCGTTTGATGATGATGTATTCGGGTTTAAGCTTGAACCATTCAGCGAGATTTTAACAAAAAAGTATCATGAAACGGATTCTGTTGGTAAGTTTTTCCCAATAATAAACTTATTAGTGGCTTTTCACTTTAATATTTGTGTTCTTAAACTTACACAAAACAAATTCATTCAGATATTGTAGGAGCCGTGGTGGCGATAGGCGATATTGTTCCAGTTACAAACACACTTGTCAAAAAAGTAAGAAGGACCGTGGTAGTTGAGGACACTGAGTAAGTAACTTTATATTCATCATAGCTTATTAAACACTTTGTTATGTATTTTTAATAACAACCATGTTTTCATCTAAATACCAACTCACTGTTCTTGACATATCAGAGGGACTAGAGTGAAATGTACCTTTTGGGATAACTGGGCACACATGTTCACCCAGTATGCTACGACTGATGAATCCGTTGGTCCAGTAACGTTTGTGCTGCAATTGGGAAAAGTGAAATATTTCAACAGTAAGATTGTTTAGACTTTTAAACACGTTATTACAATAACATTTTATACAACATTCATGTATGCATACTTTTCACTCTTTATTTACACGACATTTTTTTATTTTCAGATGATCTTGCAGTACACAACGCTTTGTTTGGTTCCAGAATCTTTATCAACAAAGACCTGCCTGCACTTTCATCTTTCAAACAGAGGTATTTAAAATAATTATTAAAATTTATTTTGTTACAGATCCGTTTAGAAAAACCTAAATACATATAAACCTTTATAATTTATAGGTACACAGCGAAAGACGGCTACGTTGACAGTCAGCACAAGATAGAGCTGTTCACTCCAGAAAAATTCAAGATTACAGCTGAAGTATTCTTTAAAGGTACTATTGCTGTCAAGGTTGGTGGCATCCGTGATGTTGTTCCGGTAAGCATTTTAACAATTCTTTTATACTTAATATATAATCATTTATAATAACAAAAGTTAAAAAGTTATACTTACTAACTGTCATTTTATAAATACAGGATTCTGAAGTAGTTTTTTATGCCAAGATTCATCGCATACACAAAGAGCACGGTTGGTGTTATGAGGCATGCAAAAAGTGCAACAGGATTGCCAAGCCTATCAAAACTGCTGGTTCACAAGGAAACTATGGTAAGAATAAGAAGCAGGTATACCAGTGTGACGCACATGGTACTATTTACCAGGTGATACCAAGGTAATACTTATTAATACACATTGGTAATTTGTTACTTTTAATTTAGTAGGTTCACAAGGGAGCTATGGTAAGAATAAGAAGCAGGCATACCAGTGTGACGCACATGGTACTATTTACCAGGTGATACCAAGGTAATACTTATTAATACACATTGGTAATTTGTTACTTTTAATTTAGTATTATTACTGATGTATAACACAACCCTGTATTTTCACCATTAAAAGGTTTAAAGTTATAGTGAGGGTCATTGATGAGACCGGCTCAGCTCCATTGGTCATGTTTGATACAAACGTCAATAAGTTGTGCACTGGGATTTCTGCGTGTGATATCATTACCTCAATTGGCAAGGACCCAGCTGACTTCTTTCCTGCTGAATTGAACACTATGGTTGGTAAAAAGATCATGTTTAAAGTGTTGTTTACACAACACAATGTTAATTCAAACAGCCATGTTTACACGTGCAAGTCGGTTTCTGATGATTATGAGTTGATTGCTCATTTTAATTCTATGATTCTGTCTGAAAATGAGGTAATATATCCAAACAAATCATACGTACTCCTTTTGTTCTAACAGCCCCATCCATAAATTTATGCTGCCAAGTTATTTTTATGAAACACTGATAGCAATGTTATTTATTGTTATCACAGGGTCCTGATGATGCATTCAACACTCCTGAGATTAATGCTGTTAATCAAATGTCTGGTACTCCTAAATCTGATGTACATGTTAAGAAGTTTCTCCTTGAAACACCTCCATCACAAGCAGCGTCTTCTACAAGTGCTTCCCGAAGTGGTTCAGGTGGTGGTTCAGTCAACGGGAAACGTCAAATCATCGATTTGGATGAATATGCTGATGTGGAAGAAATTGTCCCTGACAACAAGAAGCCTCTTTTGGAACCAAAAATAGAGAAGGAGTAATCCCATATCTCCATTATCCTCTCCATGTTTATTTGATTTTTATTTTATGGTTCATTATGTTTTGAGACATTTGGTACCTCATTTGCCATTTCGTTATTAGCTTTTGTTCACATCTTTCTGCATAATAAGTTGGCATTTGCAATATTTGCAAAGTCATGGTTATCAGTTTATGTAAACATGGAGATTTGGATTATCAATGATTACTATTTTCAGTTTATTATTCGTAATTATCGCAACAATTATTCGTTACTTACTCTTTTTTTTTTACATTTACGTTATTCGCTTGGCAGATACACTACAACTGGTGCAACATATATTTGATTGTTGATACTAACCATGATATTTTGTGTCAAATATTAGTCCTGCAAATCATGTTCTCTAAATCATGTTCTCTTATTCTCCCAAATAATTGTATAACATATTTGTGTAAAAAATTAGTCCACCACATACATATATCTTATATAAATAATTATATCTTCTAATAAATATACACGAATTTCATAACTATTTATTAGTTATTCATCAAATTAAAGTGTAAATGAATTTCAACAACTTTTAATAATCTTAACAACCTACCTTATTTTTCTTAATAACTAATTTAACTTTTGACTAATTTTGAAATACAACAATTTAATTAGAATGTATTTCATAAACATATGTATTTATAACTAATTGACCTTTTAAATCTATAACATCCCTAATAATTAGCAAATTTAAAAACGTTTTAACAACATACTTAATTTATCTTAATACCTAAATTAACTTTTGACTCATTTTGAATTCAAAAAACGTTTATAGGGGTATTCAAAACATCTTATTTTTCCACAATTCATACTTCACAAAGTTTACATTCAATTAAAATTATAGATCAACTACAATTGCAGTTATCATCAAACTCACAAATAAGAGATAAGTTTTGTTCATAGTATTCATCATTTGTTTACATATAAATAAAGCACTACACCAAAAACTCTAAGTACAGGTATGAATGTTTTTACTTTTATTAACACACTGTTATTCAACATTCATGGTTACACATAATCCTTACAATATAACCCTTCATAGCTGTAATTTTTAAACCTTGCTGTCCAAATGCAGGCATGGATTCCAATAAGAAGAGGAAAACTAACGCCTACAACAGTAGGAAACCAGTTGGCAAAGAGAACACAAACAATATAAATAGCATACATGATAGTCTGTGTCAACCGATCCATCGAAAAATCCCAGTTACGCGTTCTCAATCCCTTGCTGTTGAAGGTCCATCGCATGCTGGAGATATTGTTAATAATCTTAAAACGAAAGTTTCAGTGAAAACTCCACTTAAAGATATTACTAACGGTAAGTTCACTACGCATCTTTAGATATGAAATTTTAGGTTGCGTTACATTTGCACTTCCTGAATAAACATAAACAACTTTTTAAATGATTAAAATAGTAGAATGGTTTATATAAGTTATGAATATGTTATTTTCAGTGACAGCAACCCCAATAGTTAGATCAAGCAACAATTCCTCGATACCAGGTACGTACAAGTAGTTTTTTTTTCGTCTAACAAATGTAGTTTTACTTATATGCATAATATTTAACAATAGTTTAAATGATTTCAGTTCTTACATCACCAACTTTGCCTTTGTCGTTAAGTCCAAATGCAAGAGCCAGCTCCATTTTAAAGAACAACTTAACATCAGTGTCTCCTATTCGAAGAAGGGGACGGCCACCTACACGTTCTATAACAAATAATATTGATTTACTATCCTCAATTTCAAACCATGTGGTTACTCCTTCGGCAGTGCAAAATAATACCGTATCTCAACCCATAAGAGGAAGTTTGTCTGAAACCACAAGTGAGGATTTGAATGTAAGGCGTCCCGGTCGGCCACGTAAACATAGTATAACCACTAATATAGATTTACAACCCTCAATTTCAAATAATGTGGTTACTCCTTGGGCAGTGCAAAATAATACCATATCTCAACAAATAAGAGGAAGTTTGTCTGAAACAACAAGTGAGGATTTGAATGTAAGGTGTCCCGGTCGGCCACGTAAACGTAGTATAACCACTAATATAGATTTGCTATCCTCAATTTCAAATAATGTGGTTACTCCTGCATCATTGCAAAAGAATACCATATCTCAGAACATAATAGGAAATTTGTCTGCAGCCAAAAGTGATGATTTTACTATAATGCGTGGCGGACGGCCACGTAAATGTGGAATAACGAATAATTTAGACTTTGTATCCCCCATGTCAAATAATTCAGTTACTCCTGTAGTATTGCAACAGAATACCATATCCAATACCATAGGTGAAAGTTTGCCTTCAACTTCAAAAGAGTCTTTAACTCCAAGACCTAGGGGTCGTCCACGTAAGATAAACGCAACAGCAGGTAGTAAGTTATTTTATTTTAAATTATTATATAATATTGTTAGAAGTATTTAATAATACCGTTTTAAAAATGGTATGTTTTTTTAATTTCAGCCATTAACGATGCACCATCATCAACACGAATGGCAAATGGAATTACGTCTAAACAATCATTGACAGAAGGTAATAATGTTTATATTCTTAAAATCTTATTAGCTTGCGTTGCATTTGCACTTCCTGAATAAACATAAATTCCTTCATATGTTATTCGTATGTTATTCACAGTGACAGAAACCCCAATAGTTAGATCAACCAACAATTCCTCCATACCAGGTAAGTACAAGTAGTTTTCTTGTGTTATACCAAAATGTATTTTTACTAATATGCATAATATATGTAACAATACTTTAAATGATTTCAGTTCTTACATCACCAAGTTTGCGTTTGTCTGCAACTTCAAAAGAGTCTTTAACTCCAAGACCTAGGGGCCGTCCACGTAAGATAAACGCAACAGCAGCTACTAACTAATTTTATTTTAACTTATTAAATAAAATTGTTAAAAGTAGTTGATAATACCGTTTTAATTTTTTTTTTTTTTTTTTTTTCATTTTAGGCACTAATGATGCATCATCATCAAGGTTTCATAATACAACTCCAGTGCCGTTTAATTTAGGTGAATTCAAAATCATTTTTATATATAATATTTAACGTAAAGGCTTTTAACTTTTGTTGTATTAAATACAAATGCAGCTTCTACACCCCGTTCTTATAACATAAGAACAAGATCTGCAAGCAAATCAAGTATAACGTATGAAGGTAGGCAAAGAAATGCCCATACTGTTGCTGGCTCTACCACCAGAAGAATTGTATTTACCAACGATGGAGGTGTTGGTTTTGAAACTCAACGTAATCCATTTGTTGGCATTTCAAGAGGTAAGAAAACTACGTACATTATAGAAATTATCGGTTTTAAGAACTATCTTATTTGTTTTTCTAATTTTAAACCGTTTGATATTCTTATTCAATAATGTTAACTAACATACCTTCTAATGCAGAATACCTAGATCATGGTGATCCAATTGTAGAATGCTCAGAATGTCATGCATTATTATGGAGAGATGAGAGTATGAGAGGTTCTAAGGAACTACTCACGGATTCATTTGCTCTATGCTGCATGAGAGGGAAAGTCCAACTTCCAGTCGCATTGAAACCCCCTCCACCATTGCTAATGAAACTTACAAAAAATGAACATCCGAAAAGCAAAGGGTTTTTAGAGAATATAAGACGTTACAACTCGATGTTTGCATTCACATCTCTTGGTGGAAATATTGACCACTCTATTAACAATGGTCGTGGACCCTATTGTTTCAGGTTACACGGAGAAAATTACCACGTATTTGGTCAGTTGTTGCCAAAAAGTAATGACAAACCGAAGTTTGCTCAATTGTACATATTTGATACAAGAAACGAAATCCAAAACTGAATAAATGTTGTCAGGTATTTTATAAGACAATTACATATCGTAGCAAAACATTATGTTATTTTCGTATGACATCTTATCTAATTTTTTTTATTAATATTATATAACTTTAACAGTGATGGACCATCAACATCCTCATACACACAAGAAATTGACTACCAACTAACAAAGGAATTGAAATGTATGCTTGATCAAGACAATCCATTGGTTGAGCAGTTCCGTATGGCCGGCCAACGTCTAACAACAGCAGGTGATGACGAGATATAAAAACTAAGGCTAATTGGAAAGAGAGCTCATGATGGTAGGCAGTATAACCTTCCATCTTCAGCCGAGGTTGCGGCGCTCATCGTTGGTGATTTTGATTCTTTAAGCAACAAAAGAGACATTATCCTCCACCCACATACCGGTGGTATGAAAAGAATTAGTGAACTGCATGTCTCTTACCTTCCTCTTCAGTATCCACTATTGTTTCCCTATGCAGAGGATGGATATAGAACTGATATATACCATAGAGGTGTTACCGACTATACTCCTACAAACAAACGCTCCAGGGTAACTATGCGTGAGTGGTTTGCATACCAGATACAAGATAGGCCAGGAGTTTATTCAATGATTCTAAACTCGAGAAGGTTGTTCCAGCAATTTCTGGTTGATGGATATACAATGGTTGAGTCTGAAAGAATGACTTATCATCGAAAAAAGCAAACAAAGTTGAGGAGCGAAACATACACTAGGTTGGCTAGCCTTGCAAGCATGTCAAATCAACCTTTCGTTCTGCGTGGAAAAAAGGTTATACTATCTTCTTCGTTCACCGGAAGTCCGAGATATATGTTACAGAATTATCTTGATGCTATGTCAATTTGCAAAGCTTATGGATTTCCTGATCTATTCATTACATTTACGTGTAACCCAAGTTGGCCTGAAATTACACGATATATGGAGCTTAAAGGTTTGAAATCAGAAGATCGCCCAGATGCTACAACCAGGGTCTTCAAAATTAAATTGGATAACCTCATGAGAGATTTCAAAGATAGGCGCACTTTTGGGCATGTAAAAGGAGGTTAGAAAATTGCACATGAAACCATTTAATAAAAAAAATACAAATTGTGGTCATTTTTTCCCATATGTATCCCATTTTTGTAAATATGAACATTTAGTAATGCTTATTTTTTATTAAAATGCAGAGTTGTACACTGTTGAATTTCAGAAGCGTGGACTACCGCATGCTCATATTTGTTTATGGTTGGAGGCAGCCAATAAATTAAGGACACCAGAACAGATTGATAACTACATATCTGCTGAAATCCCAAACAAGGACGCTGATCCAGAATTGTATCAACTGGTAACCGAAAACATGATGCATGGCCCATGTGGTCTTGAGCATCAAAATTGTCCGTGTATGGTTGGAAACAGATGCACGAAAAAATTTCCAAAAAACTTCAACGAGTCCACTTTCATTGATGAAAATGGATACGCTGTATATAAGAGACCAGACAACGGAAGGACAGTAAAGAAGAGTGGAGCTGATTTGCACAACGGTTTTGTTGTTCCATACAATCCAGGTTTATTGAAACGATATCAAGCTCATATAAACGTAGAATATTGCAATCAGTTTGGTTCTATAAAGTACCTTTTCAAATATATAAACAAAGGTCCTGACAGAGTCACAGCTGCTGTTGAGGATCAAGAAGTTGATGAGATTAAAGATTACTTAGACTGTCGCTATTTATCCTCATGCGAATCGGCTTGGAGGATTTTTCAATTTGACATACACCACCGAAATCCACCTGTTGAAAGGCTTCCATTTCACCTTCCAAATGAGCAGTCGGTGCTTTTTGATGAGACTGAAAGTATTGACTACGTATTAGAAAAAGATTCAAACCACACGTCGAAGTTTTTGCAATGGATGGAACGTAACAAGACAGATGAGAATGCTAGAAAGTTGCTTTATGTAGACTTTCCTAAAGAATATGTTTGGAAGAATCAAGAGCGTATATGGGAACGTAGGCAAAAGGGTACTTCAATAGGCCGCATACATCAGTGTCCACCTTCTTGGGGCGAAATGTTTTACCTTCGTATACTCTTAAATAAAATTCCAGGTGTACAAAAATGGGACGACCTAAAAATGTACGACGACGTGTTGTACCCAACTTACCGAGACGCTTGCTACGCACGTGGTTTGTTGCAGGAAGACAAAGAGTACATCGATGGGATTATAGAGGCAAGCCATTGGGGAATGGGTAACTATCTGAGATCATTCTTCGTGATGCTCATCATGACAGATAGTATGTCACGGCCTGATGTCGTTTATGATAAGACGTGGCATCTATTGGCTGAAGATGTCCAGCATGTGGAATGTAGAAAGAGGAATGACCCAGGTATTAATATAATTTCTTTTTATACCCGCTGCAGTATTATTTATTTAAATTTCTTACAACCATTATTGTTTTTTTAAAAATTACGTTTGTATAATTTGTATTGTACTTCTTATCAGATTTGGAGTTAACCGACCAACAAAGGTACAACATTTGCCTTACTTACATCGAGCACATGTTAAGGTGCAACAACAGGTCATTAAGGTCGATTGCGAACATGCCTTATCCTAATGAAATGTATACAATGGATGGGTACAACAGATTGGTTAACGATGAAATGAAATACAACAGGCCTGAATTGGCTGAGTTGCACCTAAAAATGTACCAGACCCTAACTGATGAGCAAAAGTGTATATACGCTAACATATTGGATGTTGTGGAACAAGATAAAGGTGGTATGTTTTTTGTTTACGGTTACGGAGGCACAGGTAAAACATACCTGTATAAAACAATGACAGCTGCGTTACGTTCTGAAGGAAGCATTGTGTTGAACGTTGCATCCAGCGGTATTGCAGCCCTTCTTTTAGATGGAGGCAGAACAGCCCATTCTAGATTTGCAATACCAATAAATGTTAATGAGGAGTCAATGTGTTCCATCAGTGCGGACAGTGATTTGGCTGACTTATTACGCCAGACCAAACTCATTATATGGGACGAGGCACCAATGGTTCATAGGCATTGTTTTGAAGCTTTCGACCGCACTATGCGCGATATATGTAGAACAGACATGAATGAAGCTTCTGACAGAGTATTTGGAGGTAAATTTTAGTTGTCAATAATTTAAAAAGTTACATTCACATACAACTTTTTTTCTATTCATGAGTTACGTATACTGAAGAAACAAAATCATATTCTCAGGTAAGGTCGTTGTTTTTGGTGGTGACTTCCGACAAATTTTACCAGTCATTCCAAACGGTACAAGGCAAGACGTTGTGCATGCAACAATAAACGCATCTTATCTTTGGCAGCATTGTACTGTAATGAAGCTCACAGTTAATATGCGTTTGACAGTTGGATCAAATGCCGACGATATAGATGAAATTAGAGAATTTGCCGATTGGATACTTGCTATTGGGAATGGTGTAATTGGAGGAAAAAATGATGGTGAGTCCACAGTTGAATTTCCAGACGATATGCTCATACCAGATTCGGAAGACCATGTTGGATCAATAATTGGAGAGACATACCCTGATTTGAAAAAAAACTTATTGAATGCTGCTTATTTACAAGAAAGAGCAATATTAGCACCAACGCACGAGATGGTTGATTCAATAAACAAATCTATGCTGGACCTATTAGATGGAGAGGAGAAAGTCTACTTAAGTTCAGACAGCGTCTCACCAGCCGATGACGATTCAGATTTTTTTGAACACGCCTACACACCAGAGTTCTTAAACAGTATTCGAATGTCTGGCGTTCCTAATCATGAGCTTCATTTGAAAATAGGAACTCCTGTTATGCGGATGAGGAACATTGATCAGACGGCTGGGTTGTGCAATGGTACAAGACTGCAGATACTTCGTTTGGGTACGCATGTTATAGAGGCAAAAATTATATCAGGAGGTCAATTAGGTATCATATGTGCAATTCCACGTATGGTTATCTCTCCAAGTGACAACAAAATGCCTTTTAAACTGAATAGAAGACAGTTTCCTGTTCAAGTTTGTTTCGGAATGACGATAAACAAGAGTCAGGGACAAACATTGTCACATGTTGGATTGTATTTAGAAAAACCTGTCTTCTCTCACGGCCAATTGTATGTTGCCGTTTCACGAGTAAAGAACAAGAGAGGGTTAAAGGTATTGTGCTGCGACAACGACGGATTCTACAGCAACAGTACAACAAATGTTGTATTCAAAGAGGTCCTACACAAGCTTTGATCTTCACTCATTAATATTGTTCTGTTACTGTAACAATAAAATCTCATGAATATTAACTTCACCTCTTTTTTTATACACTCTATAGATGCCTGTCAATTTTTCACTACATCTTCAATTTATTGTTCGTATACTATCTTATTTGGCTTATTTCAAAATATTGTATTATCGAAGTTATGTTTCATCAACACTAACCAAGCACATTTTATGTACTCCTATAACTCTATTTTGCAAACTTAGATTTACATTTTGGCTTAAAAACATATTCTATTGTGTGCCTTAACAAACAAAATAATACAATCTAATAAAACTTTTTGAAATTTTATCTTCTTTTAAAAAAAAAAAAAAAAAAAAAAAAAAAAAAAAAAAAACGTGTAAAACTTTGTGTAGTCTTCCATCATCAACAATTACTTCATATATTTTAGGAAATCATCCCAATGTTGTTGAGAGAAATATTGAAATTCAAATAACAAGATATCATTTGCCATATAATTTATTGGTCATTAATATCTAAATATTTTGAAAATACACTACAAAAATACACTGACCAAAAAACTGTATATAAACTCCTACTAATATTTAGAGCTAACCGTATTTTTTTATTCATTCTCTAGAGATGTCAAACACACCAAAGGTATAATTATTGCTTTGCATTTTGTTTTTCCAATTGTAAGTATTTGCTTTTTGTTATATATGTGTTATATATATATATATGTATATATATAGATCGATATATATTTTTATTTTTTTGAAAATGTACGATAATTTGAACCTTGCAGAAATCCAACGAAGATAGCATTCATTGTTCATCAACAACTAATGATGTTGTCAAAAATGATATATCCGTTATTGATATATCATCTGACGATGAAATGGTATGGTTAGCAAATGTTCTTTTTTCTCTAAACAAATATGTATCTTATAGTTACAAGGTGTTGTTTAAATAATCATTTTCAGGCTCTTAAAAAAACAAAAAAACGTAGAAGATTAACCAAAAATGGAGAGGTTGTAAAAAGCAATTTGATCGTTGTTAGTTCGTCAGATGATGACAAGGAAGCAAATGTTTCGGATACAATAACATCTGAAGATCAAACTCATAAGATTGGAAAAATGGTATGAAGTATACTCAATTATTAATATTTTTTGTGTGTATGCTAAAAACTATATACGACATAATAGTTTATTTTTTATTTTTTGTATTTTCAAACGTAGGTTACTGACGATGAAGAAACTACTCCTACAAAAATTAATCACAAAAACTATTCTCTCATTGACGAGGAAACTCATGAGGATCTTGATAAACAGAATAATCCAAGTGAAATGGTGTGTGGGTGAATATCAATGATCTTCCAAAAGGTTTTGATGGTTACCATCATGTTAACAAATTCATTAATGATGAAGCCGAAGAGGATTTACAATATTCTGACCTCTATAGCGACCGATCAGTTGATGATGGAGATGATTTGGACGGTTTCATTGATGACAATACTCAAGATTCTGATGGTACCGATGTTGATTATGATACCGATGATGATTTTTGATGGTCAAGAATCCTATTCAAATAGCTTCATTTGCACCTAATTAATAAAATGTGTTTTCAACAACGTTGTCAGTTTTTGTCAAAGTTTTTTATAATTTAAGTTTTTGTTTCTATCTTTTTTATATTTCCTAAACTTTGTTGTTACATTTCGTACCGAATATAGTGAAACTGTTGAATAAAATGTTCTTCATTTGTGCTTCATCGTTACTGTATATATATTTTACATCATATGCATATTCTTGTGCGCTGTCTTCAACGCGATTGTCTATGTTGAAACGTATACATTTTAACAATGCTGCAAGCATATTTTGTTTACACAAAGCAATAAGAAAAAAAACCTGGATTCTAAAAGCAATTAAAAACATTACCATTAAAAACCACTACCATTAAATAGACCTGAAAACAGCAGCATAAGTTGTTAAACATTAGACCATTACCAGAACTTTGTCCCTAATACATTTTCATTACATATTAAACTTTAAAGTGGACAACCCTACCCAAAAGGACTTACCATAATACATCATAACCAACAAGTTTCAAAAGACCAACAACTGTTTATCAAAAGAAGAGAAACACAGGAACCCAGTGAAACAGAGGAACCTGGATTATCAGCAGACATGGAAGACAGGGATTTGTTCATTAAGATCGACGTCATTAAGAAAATGCATTAACCAGAACCTCATTAATTTGTTGTATCCAAAAGAGCATTCTCTTGCAAACTCTTTCCACTTCGCGTACACTGCAATGTGGGTCTTCCTTCCCATTCTCCCAATGTGCGGCACCACCTTCAGTCTCATCGTCTTTTGATAATCCTCGTGCTTGAACACAGCATGATGATACATGTACAATTTGTGTCTGTCACAGAAATTTGCAGGTATTGTCTGCACCAAAATGTTTAATTTGTTATTTCTTATTACATAATTATATGCGAAACATTATGCAGTACAATAATATAAAATTGAATATTCGATACCAATCTTTGTTTGTCCACAGTCAACGCGTACGGCGTATAGAACGTATCATCATCCTCTTCATAGTGGTCCATGTGCCACTCCCATTGGCATATATGCTTCAATCGATCATCATCTGCAAGTGGCAAAACGCATTTAAATTTACACATACGTTACTTAAAGCCAAATAAAATGTGTATATGTCATTGTGTTAGTCGTATAACTTACTAAGTTCATGATATTCCAATGGAATATGAGACTTTTTCAAACGACTTGCACCATGAAAAACGACCTCTGTGTGTGCCTCTCCTTCACCATCAAATGCAGTTAAGAAGATCCGACCAAAAGGTTTTTTTGCAAACACTATTGTCATTCCCATTTCAAGCTTTAGAGTCTCAACAATATTGTTCCATGAACCACTGTCTACTTCAAACATGCCCCCATTAACACGTTGCAGACGGACAGGCAATAGAATCCCATTAGCCACAACAAACAATTCTTCGTGTTGCGATACTCCATTCAAGAAGGATGCATCGATTGTCTACAAGTAATAGACAATAATGAGTTTTTGTGAACAAAACAACAATTTTATATAAAACACATTGCCTAATTTTAAGGTACATTCAAATACGTTATATATGGTCTACCTGTGGTACATTTGGGTAAGTGTGATGACGTGTCATAAACCTTGCCATCCTTCCAGTCACTCTATCATAACCACCATAATCTATTCCTCTAGCATTATATCCTGCTACATAAAAGGAGTCCTGTCCTTCTTCAACAAAATGCAACACTCTAGCTCCATCATCAAAATGTCCCAAAAAAAACTCCTTCCACTTATCACCATGAACTTCTATTGTGCCGTCCCTTAAACTTACATCTACCCTGAATTTATATCCTTCGTGACCACTCAAATAAAGATGGGGATTCCCATTGTAGCCTTCTCTAAGGTAAACAGAGGGTAGTATCTTCAAAAATGTTGCAAAAATATTAGTTTTACCAAGTATAGTAACATTACCTTAGTCCTACATCTTAAATTGAAACTATGAATTACCTGTGAATATTCATAACTGTCGGGGTTTACGGTTACCAAAAACTCCATAGGCGTCATAACACTAACAAAGTAACACTATACGTGTCAGAATACACATAAATCTAACAAAAATTAGATAATATTTGTATGATATTCAAATATACTCTGTATTTTTTGGTTTTTATAAACCCCTTAACATATATACCTAAATGAGCAACATGAAAATTCATAATTCACAATTTTTCTTTACCAAGCAAATATAAACTACTTATATACCTCCAAATGAACCCTCAACTTCAATTTCTCCACATTTTTTTAAAAATAAATAACTAACTACAACTTCATGATGTATCATAGTTACCAGACTGAATAGTAAATCATAAGCTCCAAATATTGCAAAAATGAAAGCATAATTTAACAAGATCGTTCAAAGTATTTTTGCAATTACACATTCATCTTAATAATTGAATCAGTAAGTAACAATGTAAGTGGATCATTAGATAATAGATCATCTAAACACATGCATAACATTAAAAAAAATAATAAAAAAAATAAAAATTAAGCGTACCTGGAAATTTCTTGAAGCCGATCAAGAAGATGTAACACTGTAGAAGAAGTTGATTTGTTGCATTGAGCTATGTGTGAGCAGTTTTTATGTTTAATGCTTGCAGTCAAGTTGATATAATTTGATGATTACACTATTTAATACTTCCTCATACACTCTATTACTTTTTTTTTTTTTTTTTATAAAACCTCTTTTACTCTTTTACTAATCCATCTACAAATGGTTATAGGTAAATAAATTAAGTATATGTAAAATGCTAAGCCACCTTATAATCGACTAAAACGTATAATAAGTCAAACCATCTAACATGTATAGTTATGTAACTAAAAAAAAAACGGCACATGCGTTTTTAGTTTACTTAAACCACCAAAACATTATTTTCAAAATAATTATTGAAAGTTTATAAAAAGGACTAAATTGTTTCCTCACAGTAACCAACCACGTGAAGTATGATTTGTTACCGGTCGTATACATGCGCAATGAGTAAACAAGAGTAGATCATATTTTTCAACGTCAGGCGCATACAATTTTTTCCATTCTTATACAAACAATTTTTTTAACCTTACCAAATCATTTTAACAATAAAATGTACGTCAACAACTTTAGGAAAATCCTTACCATATTGAATAAAGAACCTCGAATTCTCAAATGTACAACAACAAACTTAGCTAAATTGTATCGCGGACAATTGTTTGTTCCGCTTTAAAGAGTAAATAACAATATATTGTTAAAGTTATTGTCATCATACACCGATTGCAAATCTACACCAACAATACATGAAATGTTTTATTTAAAAGAAGTCACAAACAAGATTTCATTTACATTTTTTTTTCTTCTTCTAATATTCAAATTAAATGTCATCAACATTAATTTTAGCTCTATTGTTTTTCTATGTATAAATGCGTATGAATTGTTCATTTTTTTACCTCTTCACATTATAGTTTATATAATTCACAAGTACCATACTCTACACATAATTTTAATACTTAAGGATAAAGTTGAACAAATGAATTCCTAAAACAATTTGATAATTTTTGTTACGAAAAGACATTCAATGGTAATTTTTTCGTCTATATTTTTATGATTTATATTCATACACTTTTGATTTCCCTAATAATGAACATGTACATTCTATAGAATATATATAATTCTATCATTTCTAAAAACATTAAAAAAAGTCTACACAAGAAAAGATTAAATAAAAATAAGTTTTAAAGCATACGCAACGTAAATATACATTATCATATGGAATCAATTAAGTGACTAAAGGTAAATAAAATTTTATCTATATAATTGATATTTCTTTATCATTATCATACCTATAAAATTAAAAAACAATGCTTCTATATTCTTACAAAAAATGTATTTTCGTTTTTCATACCCTAAGTGTATAAATTCAAAAACATGGTAATAACATTTTATTTAAACAATAAATTCGTACATAATATTATTGAAATAACATTAAATATGTTAAGGAAAGGATTACCAATCTTTAATTAAATTGTAACAAATTCCTATAATTTAGAATGATTAATATGTAAACATTTAATTTTTGAATTTGAAAGATCAGCATTATCAAATCCTTGAGATAACATTGCCTTAATTTTCTCCATATAACTTATTATACGTTATATAATTTCACATTCCACAAACAAATTATACTTTCATAAGCCTGCAAATCATGGATTCGTCATTGAAGGAACACCAGCAACATGAGGAAAACCATGCCCAGTAAGTTTAAAAAGTTTTATTTCATACGCTTGATGCTCTGTTTCATTAGTTTTGCCATGCATGAAAGAACATCTTCATTTTACAGGAAGCAAGAAGACTCACCAAAGGACTTATCTACTAAAGAATCGGTTGGATCAACAGGTAAAATTAAACTGTTGTATCCATACTAATTATAACATATAGTGTGTAAATCCATGTGAAGTTATATCATAATATTCTGTAACCTGTCGATTACTCACCTTTAAATTATGTGGATCTTTGCTAGATGGAATACATGGTGATGGAAAGGATGAGCATGAGTTAGAATACATGAATGTCTTAAGCAAAATTGGAAATCGGAATGGTAACTTAAAAAAGTCTTAGCACCAAGAGGAAAAAAAGTGGACAAGTTTGAAAGGAGAACAAGAAACTAACTCAAAAATGTAAACTCGAGGTTAGGCAGCCGAGAAGTACAACAATGGATTAGAAGACCAAGTTGTTTCCGACGAAGAGAACCGGAAACAATAGATTATGACAACCTCCATTTGGCATTCGATCAAGAGAAAACTCACAAGTTTCATTGTTAACTTTATCTTCTTTTGATCTGTTTATGTTTATTTAACTTTTATAATGAACAAGATGATTTGTTTTCCACATAATTTTCCATTTGCTTCATTTTTATACATATTACAATTCCAATAACTTACACCACCAAATTGTCCATAAGCACAAACAAATAAACTTCCTTGAATACATCTTTAGATGATTTTAGATGAATTTACACCACGAAATATGTAACCTGACAAGTCCAAAACTTATTAAGCATAAACAATTTTACATATTCCATTCTAAATAGTAGTAAGTCCATATATAAAGCCCAAAACAAGCCCAAAACTTATTAAGCCTCAATGGATTGTACAAGTTTATTAGGCATTTTTTAAATAATTAAAAACATAATAAGCTACAATTAAGCTCTTTTCAGATTATAAGCATTATTTTAGAATTTTGATTAACCTGTTTCAAGCTTATAAAAGTATCGCAAAATATTATCAAATGTTTTATGATGTTTGGACTTAATATGCATATTATGTAACAAAATTATATATATAAATTAAAAGTGATTAACATTATATTACATGAGACTCGCCCGGCCTGGAGGCCGGGTCATGAAAGCTAGTATATATATATATATATATATATTATCAAAAAAATAAATGGTTAAAATTGATTCATTGAATATATGACAAATGTGAGATCTATATTAAACTTTTGCCATATTGTCATTAACCTAAACCTTTCAAACTTCAAACTATTGGTCGTAAAATATATAAAAAGCAAACTTCTAACCACATTCATAAAATTTGTCATTAGCAAAATTCTATCTTTTATATGTTAGATATACTAAACATAATTACCAGAAAATGAAACTAATTTACTATTTTTTCGAATGTTATGTAGCCAAATTATATATATACCAAAAAAATTTAAAATTTTGTGTGTATTTTGTTCATGTTTAATAATTATTTTACCCTTCGATGTTATTAGTGTGGTTTAAAATATACCAGTAAAACAGTCACAAAATACATACAAAAGTCAAATTCAAAGTTTGAGTATAAAACAGTAATAGAAAGTTTGCTACACACAATTCAAAAAAAAAATGACATGTTAATAACATTTTCACATAATTATATAGATACTACTTTAATTCTTTTACGTTTGTAATACTTGTGTGTATGTTTTTTTTTCTAACGCTCATTCATATATTAGTTTTGCTTCTTGAGTTAAGATAAAAGAAAAAGAATTCTTAATATATTTTTTTAATATCAAATGTGTTGTTAGTATTACTTTGAATAGTTTTCACCTCAAAATTACTTTAAAAACTAGTTGTGATGCATCAAATAAATAAAAATGCATCTAATTCAAATCAATATACCTCAAATGCCTAATTATAATTATTTTACGTCCTTCTCTTTTAAGTTTTCTTCCAGCTCAATCTTTACCATTTGTTTCTTTAGATATTTATTTGGGTACTTTTGGAAGTCACTGCGAGTAACTATTTGTCGTTTATTTCGATCAAGGGTATCCACTTTTGATCTTGTCTTTAGCGAGAATGAGATAACTCCAAAGGCAATTCAATGCCCAACACCACGATACGAGCATATTCTCTCTTTTTTTCTCCTCCATAATATTGGATGCCATTTTTCTTCTTGACTTTGAACAAGGAAAATGTCATATACAAACTTTATAGCAATGTTTTAGAGTTAATTTTATAAATGGTCTCTGTGGTCTGTCGAGTTTAACGGATATAGTCCATTTACTTTTTTTTTAATGGATAATTTCTTTTTGGTTGCGACCCATAACGGGTTTGATCCCTTGACCAATAATTTCGTTAGTTTGACCATCAAACTCACAGAAATGACATAAATACCCTTAAAAGTAAGGTCCCTGCGGTTTGTGGTGTATACCGAATTTAGTCCCTAATTTTTTTATTACGTTTTCATTCGTTTTCATACGTTTTTATCCGTTTTCATATATTTTTTTACGTTTTCGTCCATTTTTCTTACATTTTTGTACATTTTCGTCAGTTTTCGTCCGTTTTTATATGTTTTTATACGTTTTCATACGTTTTTATACGTTTTCGTCCGTTTTTTACGTTTTCATCCGTCCTTATACGTTTTCATCCGTTTTTATACGTTTTCGTCCATCTTTTTACGTTTTCGTCTATTTTATACATTTTCATCCCATTCTTTTACATTTTCGTTAGATTTTTTTTTACGTTATACTCCCTTTTTTACGTTTTCGTCAATATTCTTACGTTTTTGAACATTTTCTTAACTTTTCGTCCCTTTTTTCATGTTTTAGTCCATTTTTTACGTATAAAAACAGGGGAGAACGAATAAAAATGGACGAAAACGTATACAAACGGAGGAGTATGAATAAAAACGGACGAAAATGTAACAACCCCAAATTTTTAAATATAGCAGCGGAAGATTTATTTGGGTGTTACTGTGAGGATCGAAAACAAAATCATAAAAAAACAGCCTGAGACGGCATTTTTAATTTACGTATGTCCATAATACAAATTCAGTTACAAAGCGTTACATCAGAGTGCTAAGGTTTCTCCAAAGAAACATCAATTTAATTGAATTACAACTTTATTTTACACCATTTATTTAAGATAGGGTACGCCTGCTCCATGCCTTGCCTTGCTCCTCTAGTTTCCTGAGATACATGCTTAAAAGTCAACATAATGTTGAGTGAAATCATGGAGTTTGTAATTTAAATATCAGTTCGATTCACAAGTAAGATTGTATTGGAGATACAATCAGTTTAAAAGTTGATATCGCAGTTCATATATTGCCCTAAGTCTCATGACACGCAAACGTTAACAAAGTACCGCATAAACGGAGGTGTCCATCAAATTAATGATGAAGGTTTTGCCCTCGTGTAATAGGTGATTTGCCAATTCCTATTTCTCTCAAATATAATGCATCGCGACTAATACGACTAGCAAAAAGCATTCCGTCACAGTATTAGTGGGATAGGTCGTCAGCCTCTAATAGATCTATTCATTATATTCGCGTTCACCGCAGTGATTAATGGCTCATGATAAAAGGTTCTTGTCGCAATATGGTAACTTAGGCATATATCAAGTCAGGTAGCATACAGAAAAATACTTGTGATCTGTTTATAGCATGTATCCCCCTCACGGAGTTTAAAAAGTATAAAGAGTTTAAAAAGTAAGGCCATGACTCACCTTAAGCGTTACTGGTGATGGTGAAAATAAACTCAGAGATGATTATGATAACAACTTCGATACGAAACCTGGTAAATATATAAATATCTGAGTATCTGACTAATTTACTAGTGGTGTTTGTGAAGTGAGTGTTGAACGATGGATATCGGTGGTGACTAATGTTTGTAATGTCAAGTGTGGATGGTTCATGCTTGGCGTGCTTGCCAATTAAAGTAAAGACATATATATATATATTCACAATGCTCATGATGTTTATATTTATCTTCCCGATATGATATTCTCTAAATGCATGAATTAAAGTGGATACTAACTCGTAATATTTATAGTAACTACAAAAGTTAACTAATATGTAACTAAAATGTGCAATTATGCATATGAAATAAAGATGTGGTGCCAAAATGAAAAATAGAATAAGAATGTCAAGTTATAACAGTTAGTACTTGTTCTTTCCAGATTTTACATCCTTTTCCCTAACTGTGGCTCGCGTTGCATCGTTAGTCCTCGGTTAAGTCCATAGTCCAATAATAGTCTGAATCTTGTCCATATGTCCATACAAAGTTTGGTGTTCAATGGTATGTCAATTTAAGTTCTTTATAAACTGTTTTCACAGCTTCAGTCCCTACGTTTCACAGTTTGGCAGTTTTGGTCCTTCTAGGTCAAAGTGCGTTACATTTTTAGTCCTTTTTGCATAAAAATAACGGGAAAAGTATTCTGAAAATTTCTATAACCTTATTAAGTTCATTTTAACTTATTTCAACTTCTTATTTCAGAAAAGAGCTTATTTTCACATTATTGGGCCATGTAGCGAATCAACTTAAGGCCCATTAAGAATTTTTAGAGGCGAGGGCGTGTAAACTGTTTTGGGCTTAGACTTGGGCTAATTTTCTGATTCTGAAAACATATTGCATGGGCCTGTTGGGCTTATCTATCGCAAACTCTTGTTGGGCTTTAAATAGGCCCAACCGAATAAGTCTTATTCAAGTTTTCTGGAAATTTTAGAACTTTGGCTAGGCGAGGAACATGTAAAACAATTTAATTTGTATGTGTTAGGGAACTTATAAGATTGAAGTTAGAATACGAAAAGTGTAGTTTTCCAGGGGTACTATCGAGAGGAGTAAAAACATATACGTGTTACTTTTATAATTTCGAAGTAAATGGTTCGTGAGTTGGACCATGTCGGGGTGTTTTTCTCGGTTGTAATACTTAGCTAGATTTTTACTTGTTTCTAAAATACTCGATCGAATAGTACTTAACATGGCTCGTTTTAAAGGTCCTTTTTAGTGTCGTTGAGAGTGTATGGTTGACGTTACAATCATGGAAGTTGGAGTTCGTTAAGTTGTGATTAGAGACATGCGCTTATATTTATTTGTTACATGTAATGTTTCGAATTAAATCAAACGTGAAATGGGTAGTTCAAACCAGTTTTTAACTAGTAAAATCTATAATGTTTTTCTATCGCTTATTAACCGGTTTGGCGTAAGTGTTATATTTTGTGTTCGAGTTTGATTTAGGGTGTATATGGGTGTTATTTGATAATGCATGAAGTGAGGGTTTAATCGTGAGTGTTAAAACAGTAGCATGCCATGCAGTTTCTAACAGTGAGGGTGGTGTGGGTTGTGTTTTCTCAAGCCTTCACAGTGAGGCTATATTACGCCCCATTTCTTTATATATATGCATGTGATACGAACACTAAATAAACAAAGATATTATACGTTTGTACATGGTAGCTATATAATGCATGCGTAGTAAGTAAGGTACACTAGTTATATGTTCGAATGAAAAATGATGCATGCAAGTGATGTGTGAGTGATATAATGTGTAAAGAATGAAAAGAAGAGTTCATACCACACCTTTATAAAAGGTGGTGAAGGACTGTGGTTGTTCGAATGAGACACAAGAAGAAGTAGTGAACTCGAAAAGCTTTATACACCTTTAATCTACGTAGTTTGCTTCCAAACCCCACGACAGAAGGTTACTTGTCTTTTTAAGGAATGTATTGATTGTGAAAGAAAGTGATAGGTGGTAGGGAAAAGAAGGAGATCGAATGAGGGGTCTTATAGGCGAAATATCTCAAACATTTCATTGACTAGTTGACTCAATGATTGAAGATACTGTTATTAAGAGGACACTTGTATAATTCTGTCCTAGATTGAGTGTGAAGTGAGTAGTGGTAGCTGGGTTTTTGTATTTTAGTTCTTGGAGAGTTTTATATATTCAGTTTCCACTTGTTATTAGCACAAGTTTTATATCAACGAGTTATATGTCTATACTGTGATTCATTTCTTATATGAAGTATCATAATAAGATAGAAATATGGTTGAAAGATCATAGGAAAAAGTAGGGTGCAATTCGGTTGTGTTTCGTGACTTATTTTTATAAGTTCGAGTCGAACATGGGACATCTAAAATGGGTTTCGTTGCTATGCGAATACTTGATATTCCTAGCTGTGTCCTTGCATTATGGTAGTTAGTTAGGTGGTGTATTCAAAATATAAAAATATGTAAAGTTTATGTTCGACATTTAAAAATGCAAACGGGTTTTTGAAGGTGTAGTAGCGATCGGGTTTTAAAAAGAAAGCAAAGGAAAGAAAATAAAGTGGGGTAGTGATTTGGGTTATGTAATTCGATTGGGTTGGATGGAATTTATGGGCCGAGCAGTAAGGTCCAATCGGTTTGTAGTTTAGTGTTAGGATTTGTGGATTTAAGTGGTATTAATCTTTGTTAAGTATAGTTGGTGTAATTTAGTGTAAGTGGTTTTGCATTAAACGGATTATCATAGATACGTTAGGTTTTTATTGCGAGTACGATCGCTTGTTGTTGCTCGTGTAAATGTGTTGTTGCGTGAGAATTATTATCTCGAGTTTCGGTGTATACGATATATATATATATATATATATATATATATATATATATATATATATATATATATATATATATATATATATATATATATATATAATGTATCGTGATACTAATAACAGTAATAGAAAAGTTTAAATTTTTCCGTAAAAATGGTCTTTATTAAATGACAATACAAGGTTATCACTAATCATTAAGATTAACTACAAGGGTTTTTCGTAGAATCCTACAGTACTCCTCCCTCATTCGAATTCCGTCCCGGAATTCAAGTCTAATATGGCTAATAAGAGTGGTTTACGGGAATAGGTGGGGATATTTTTCACGAATTTGGTCTTCGCGTTCCCATGTGTACGTTGGTCCTCTCTTAGAGTTCCATTTTACTTTCACAATAGGAATATGGTTTTGCTTGAGCTGCTTAACCTCTCTATCCATTATCTCTACGGGTTCCTCTGTGAACACAAGTTTGTCATCCAGTTTAATCTCTTTCAGCGGAATGACGAGAGTCTCGTCCGATAGGCATTTCTTAAGTTGGGATACGTGGAATGTAGGGTGTACCCTACTGAGTTCTTCTGGAAGTTCTAATTTATATGCAACTGGGCCAATCCTCTCGAGGATTTTAAATGGTCCAATGTACCTTGGGTTGAGTTTTCCACGCTTTCCGAAGCGTATCATTCCCTTCCAGGGCGAAACTTTTAGCATAACTCTATCTCCGACTTCAAACTCCATGGGTTTCCTCCTCACGTCTGCATAACTCTTTTGTCTGTCACGAGCGGCTTGGAGACGATGTTTGATTTTGAATATTTTCTCTGTCGTGTCGTGGATTAGTTCTGGTCCGGTAAGCTGCATGTCACCAACTTCCGTCCAGCAGATAGGTGATCTGCACTTTCTCCCATAAAGTGCTTCAAAAGGTGCAACCTTTAGGCTAGCTTGGTAACTATTGTTGTACGAGAATTCAACCAATGGTAAGTGTTTGTCCCAACCTTTTCCGAAGTCCAGTACACATGCTCTAAGCATATCTTCTAAGGTTTGGATTGTCCTTTCACTTTGTCCATCAGTTTGAGGATGATAGGCGGTGCTCATGTCCAATTGAGTACCGAGGGCTTTCTGTAGGGATTGCCAAAATCCTGAAGTGAATCGACTGTCTCTGTCTGAAATGATAGAGACTGGGACTCCATGTCGGATTATGATTTCCTTGAAGTACAACTGAGCGAGTGTGTCCAACTCGTCAGTTTCTTTGATAGGTAGAAAATGAGCTGATTTGGTCAAGCGGTCGACGATAACCCAAATGGTGTCATATCCGGTCGACGTTCTTGGTAACTTGGTAATAAAATCCATAGTGATTCTTTCCCATTTCCATATTGGTATCTCAGGTTGTACGAGTAGTCCAGATGGTTTTTGACTTTCGGCCTTGACCCTTGAGCAAGTCAAACACTTCCCAACATATGTTGCAATGTCGGCTTTCATGTTTGGCCACCAGTAAAGTTGCTTGAGGTCTTGGTACATTTTGTTGGATCCGGGATGAATGGAATATTTAGACTTGTGAGATTCATGCATGATAAGATCTCGAATACCTCCATAGAGAGGAATCCAACATCTTTTCTTGAAGCATAACATTCCATCGGCTCTTCGTATGAATCCGTTCTCACTTTCTAGCATGCCCTTAATTTTCTCGTGAGCTCGATTTTCTTCCTGAAGAGCTTCCGATTGGGCTATGAGAATTTGAGATGGGAGTGGTGAATAAATTGTCATTTCTAACGATCGAACTCTAAGAGGTTTGATCCTATCTTTTTTGCTCAACGCGTCAGCCACGACATTCGCTTTACCGGGGTGGTAGCGAATTTCACAATCGTAGTCGTTGAGTAGTTCCAACCATCGGCGCTGTCTCATGTTCAGCTCCTTCTGATCTAGTATGTGTTGAAGACTTTTGTGATCGGTGAATACCGTGCACTTTGTACCATATAGATAATGTCTCCACATTTTAAGAGCGAATACTACTGCTCCTAATTCCAGATCATGAGTGGTATAATTTTCCTCATTTTTCTTGAGTTGTCGAGAAGCGTAAGCGATGACTTTGTTTCTTTGCATTAGTACCGCACCTAAACCATGATGTGATGCATCACAATATACTACAAAGTCGTCGCTCCCGTCTGGTAGCGCTAGAATTGGTGCTTCACAGAGTTTTTGTTTTAGGAGTTGAAATGCTGATTCTTGTTTCTCTCCCCAGATATATTTCTTGTTTTTCTGAGTGAGTTCGGTCAAAGGTTTTGCGATTTTGGAAAAACCCTCTATAAACCTTCGATAGTAACCAGCGAGTCCTAAAAATTGTCGAATCTCAGTTGGAGTGGTGGGCGAAGCCCAACCTTTGACTGCTTCGATCTTGGCGGGGTCAACGTGAATACCTTGACTGTTGATGATGTGACCTAAGAATTGAACGGTGGATATCCAAAAATCACATTTGGAAAATTTTGCATACAGTTTTTCTTGCTTGAGTAACCCCAAAATGGTTCTCAAGTGTTCAGCATGCTCTTTTTCATTACGTGAGTAGATCAGAATGTCGTCGATGAATACAATTACGAACTTGTCCAGGTATGGCTTACATACGCGGTTCATTAGATCCATGAACACTGCCGGTGCGTTGGTAAGGCCAAATGGCATTACGCGGAATTCGTAATGTCCGTATCGTGTTCGAAAGGCTGTTTTGGGAACGTCTTCTTCTCTGACTCTTAATTGGTGGTATCCTGATCTTAGATCGATTTTTGAGTAAACACTCGATCCTTGTAGTTGGTCAAATAGATCGTCAATTCTTGGTAATGGGTATCGATTTTTCACTGTGAGTTTGTTCAACTCTCTATAATCGATGCACATTCGGAATGTTCCGTCTTTCTTTTTGACAAACAGGACTGGTGCTCCCCAAGGTGATGAGCTAGGTTGGATGAATCCTTTATCTGACAGTTCTTTCAACTGCTCAGATAATTCCTTCATTTCGGAAGGGGCTAATTGATATGGTGCTTTTGCAACGGGTTTCTGCTCCAGGCACTAACTCGATTCGAAATTCTACTTGCCGGATTGGTGGAATACCTGGCAAGTCTTCAGGGAATACTTCTGCAAACTCATTTACAACTGGCACTTCTTCTAGTCGTTTTTCTTTTTCTTTCGGTTTATCTTCCGTTACTTGGACCAAAAAGACGTGACATCCTTTGTTTATGTATTTCACCGTTTTGATGTACGAGATGATATTGAGTTGGGTTTTATAGTGGTCACAACGAACGGTGAGCGTTTCATTGTCTATGGGAATTTGGATAACTTTTTCATCGCAGATGATTCGGGCACGATGTTTGGATAACCAATCCATGCCCACAATTGCGTCAAAGCTTCCAAGTTGGATGGGCATGAGATCGATTGGAAATGATTTGTTTTGGAGGGTTAAGGTGCATTTTTCGAGTACAGTGTTGGTGTTTAACAATTTTCCGTCGGCTATTTCAATTTCGTACGAGGTATCTAATTCTACAGGCGCGATATCAAGCAATAAAGCAAATGAAGTAGATATAAAGCTTCTATCGGCTCCAGAATCAAATAATATTTTAGCACTATGTTGATTCAGTAAGAAAGTACCCGTGGTGACGTTGGGATTCTGTGGCACGTTTCCATCTCCCAGTAAGTAGGCCCTCCCGCGGGTAACATTGTTGGAGTTCTTTGGGCAATGACTCTTGTAATGACCCGTTTCACCACAACCGTGGCACTTCACTGCTATTGGGTGTGCGTTTGCCCCCGTGGCCCTGCAGTCCTTGGTTACATGGCCTATTCTTCGGCAATTTCCGCAGACAGCGGTGCAGGGTCCGACATGATGCATCTTACACTTGTTACACTGGGGTTTTGTCCCAGCATACATTTTTCCTTCAGCAGGTGCAGCCACATAAGCCCTGGCGGCTTCTTGTCGGCGGTTTTGTTGATGATGTCTATCGTTTCGGCTTTGCTGACAGTCTCTGTTGCGGTTGCTTCGATCATTGTTGCGGTAGCTCCTGTTGTGATTATAATAACTGTTGCTGTTCCGGTTGCTGCTGCCATGATTATCATAGTTTCTCTTTTGTCCAATGACTGTGGAGTTAGAGCCTCGTTTAAGCACTCGACTCATCATTCGCTGAGCAAACACGAATGCGGCTTCGAGGGTTTTTGGGTTTGATGCGGTAACGTCTCCCTCAATACTTGAAGGTAGTCCTTCCACATATTTTTCCAACATCTTTTCCAAGTCAGGTACCATGTGTGGACACAGAAGAGATAATTCTTGAAACCTTCGGTTGTATGCACTGACGTCGTTGTTTTTCACCACTAACTGGTGAAATTCATCTTCAAGTTTTCTGACCTCTGTTCGAGGGCAGTACTTTTTCAGAATTTTATTCTTCAGTTCGGTCCAGGAGATTTGAAATGCTGCTTCGGTACCCATTATTTTGACAGTAGCATTCCACCAAGATAGTGCATCTCCCCTTAAGGTTCCGGTAGCAAAAGTGACCTTGTTGTTTTCTGCACAGTTGCTTCTCATGAATACTGTTTCCATGCATTCAAACCACTGGGCTAACTCTGTCACTCCTTCTATGCCTCTGTAGGTGGTTGGTTGACAACTCACGAATTCTTTGTAAGTGCATTTACGTGGTGTAGATGCCTCACTTTCCGTTGTTGTTCCCATGGTATTGCTTGAGCGGTTTGCTGCATCGGCCTCGCGTGCTGCGGCGATGCCGGCATCAATCATCCTTCGAACCTCCTCAAGCGTCAGTGCTACGGTAGGGTTGGTAGTTTCATGTTCGCTATGTTCCATTTTCTATTAATGTCACAAGAATACAGATTTAGAATTTGGATAGAATAGCTGAGTATATGCACAATGTAATCATGGTGTGAAATGGTGATTAAATTGAATATTTTCCACAATTACGATGCCTCTTTAATTTATCCATTTACGGATATGAGATTGTTAAGGAACAATCGATTTAATCGTACAAACTGGAGTTCATCAATTTTCCCTTCATATCACCATATTATATGTGTTCAAGTTTTTTTTACAATATTTACATGATTAGAGAATCATAATAATAACAGGTAACATCACGACATGTCTGGATACAATTACAATACATACGAACCACCATAATACATAAGTTAACAGATATATAGTACATTACTACCAACATTACAACATTAATAACTTGATCAGTTAAGTTATACAACAAAACGATACAAGAGTCTTTATTAATTGCCACATGCGGCAGACTACAATGTCTCAAACTATACAACATGCTAACTATGTCTACTGATCAGGTCTATCCGTACACCTCGTGAGCTCTGAGATCTGGTCTCTGAGTCTCTGTATCTCAGCCTGATGCTCCATCTGTATATCTCCCATGAGTCTCTCCAATGTGTCAGCTCTACGCTGTGCCAGGTGAGCCTCCCAAGCAAAGTCATGTCCCTCTCTACGTATGGATATCGCGTGGGAACGGGTATCTGCCAAGTCTGTCTGCATCTGTCTCAAGCACTGCTGTACCACTGCTCTGTTGGAAGCCAACCTATGCAGAGTGTCAGTGATAGTCCCTGGGGAATCCAATGGTACATGGTCTATCATCCGAAGAAGTGAATCAATCTGCTCTCCGTGACTCTCTAGTCGAGTCACCACTGTAGATGGTATAAGGGTGTGGGTGACTACTGGTCTAAATCCTTCCCAAGCATCATGTGTCTGAGTTGGGGGAGTGAAACCAGGAGGATAAGGCAGTGATGGTGAGGGTGGGTGTATCTGGTCTGAGAAGCGGGGTCGACTCGATGAGGGAATATCCTCCGCAGGAATAGGGTCCTGCTGACAAGGTGGCAGTGGGTAGGTCTGAGTACATGTATCAAATAGATGGTCAGGGAATCGTGATGGTGTAGTCTGATGGAACTCTACTGGTGTATCATCTGCAGGAAGCCATTGCTGACTCTCATAGTACAAGTCGTCAGGGGGTGGTATATAGAAAGGAGAGTAGGTGTCATAAACAAAATGTGGTGGTAACGTAGGTGCTGGCAAAGCTGGCACATGAGGGTCCTCCAATAAAGGTATGGCGGCGGCTCCACCCTCCACAAGGGCTCGTTCGCGTCAGGCACAACCTCTAGTGCTACAGTACCAGGAAGTATGGGGGACGTGACTGATGCTAGTGATCCCTCGGAGTCCGGCTCCGATGATACACTAAAGTGGGTGATGAATGACATGGTACTTTAATAATCCATATATGGTAAAATAAGTAATTACTAACATCAACTGGTGTAATGTAAGCATGAAATGATCTAGTTGTGCACAGTAACTATCAAGTATGCAGAGACTTATATAAGATAATCCTAATGTATAACATACCGAGCGCGGCAGCAAGCAGGCATGGGGGGCTTAAGGTAACATGGTGTATAATTAATTTGTTTGAAAAATGTAGTTATAGTCCAATGTTTAAAAACATTTGGTTCTCTATAACCGAAGCTCTGATGCCAATCTGTAACACCCCCAAATTTTTAAATATAGCAGCGGAAGATTTATTTGGGTGTTACTGTGAGGATCGAAAACAAAATCATAGAAAAACAGCCTGAGACGGCATTTTTAATTTACATAGGTCCATAATACAAATTCAGTTACAAAGCGTTACATCAGAGTGCTAAGGTTTCTCCAAAGAAACATCAATTTAACTGAATTACAACTTTATTTTACACCATTTATTTAAGATAGGGTACGCCTGCTCCATGCCTTGCCTTGCTCCTCTAGTTTCCTGAGATACATGCTTAAAAGTCAACATAATGTTGAGTGAAATCATGGAGTTTGTAATTTAAATATCAGTTCGATTCACAAGTAAGATTGTATTGGAGATACAATCAGTTTAAAAGTTGATATCGCAGTTCATATATTGCCCTAAGTCTCATGACACGCAAACGTTAACAAAGTACCGCATAAACGGAGGTGTCCATCAAATTAATGATGAAGGTTTTGCCCTCGTGTAATAGGTGATTTGCCAATTCCTATTTCTCTCAAATATAATGCATCGCGACTAATACGACTAGCAAAAAGCATTCCGTCACAGTATTAGTGGGATAGGTCGTCAGCCTCTAATAGATCTATTCATTATATTCGCGTTCACCGCAGTGATTAATGGCTCATGATAAAAGGGTCTTGTGGCAATATGGTAACTTAGGCATATATCAAGTCAGGTAGCATACAGAAAAATACTTGTGATCTGTTTATAGCATGTATCCCCCTCACGGAGTTTAAAAAGTATAAAGAGTTTAAAAAGTGAGGCCATGACTCACCTTAAGCGTTACTGGTGATGGTGAAAATAAACTCAGAGATGATTATGATAACAACTTCGATACGAAACCTGGTAAATATATAAATATCTGAGTATCTGACTAATTTACTAGTGGTGTTTGTGAAGTGAGTGGTGAACGATGGATATCGGTGGTGACTAATGTTTGTAATGTCAAGTGTGGATGGTTCATGCTTGGCGTGCTTGCCAATTAAAGTAAAGACATATATATATTCACAATGCTCATGATGTTTATATTTATCTTCCCGATATGATATTCTCTAAATAAATGAATTAAAGTGGATACTAACTCGTAATATTTATAGTAACTACAAAAGTTAACTAATATGTAACTAAAATGTGCAATTATGCATATGAAATAAAGATGTGGTGCCAAAATGAAAAATAGAATAAGAATGTCAAGTTATAACAGTTAGTACTTGTTCTTTCCAGATTTTACATCCTTTTCCCTAACTGTGGCTCGCGTTGCATCGTTAGTCCTCGGTTAAGTCCATAGTCCAATAATAGTCCGAATCTTGTCCATATGCCCATACAAAGTTTGGTGTTCAATGGTATGTCAATTTAAGTTCTTTATAAACTGTTTTCACAGCTTCAGTCCCTACGTTTCACAGTTTGGCAGTTTTGGTCCTTCTAGGTCAAAGTGCGTTACATTTTTAGTCCTTTTTGCATAAAAATAACGGGAAAAGTATTCTGAAAATTTCTATAACCTTATTAAGTTCATTTTAACTTATTTCAACTTCTTATTTCAGAAAAGAGCTTATTTTCACATTATTGGGCCATGTAGCGAATCAACTTAAGGCCCATTAAGAATTTTAGAGGCGAGGGCGTGTAAACTGTTTTGGGCTTAGACTTGGGCTAATTTTCTGATTCTGAAAACCTATTGCATGGGCTTGTTGGGCTTATCTATCGCAAACTCTTGTTGGGCTTTAAATAGGCCCAACCGAATAAGTCTTATTCAAGTTTTCTGGAAATTTTAGAACTTTGGCTAGGCGAGGAACATGTAAAACAATTTAATTTGTATGTGTTAGGGAACTTATAAGATTGAAGTTATAATACGAAAAGTGTAGTTTTCCAGGGGTACTATCGAGAGGAGTAAAAACATATACGTGTTACTTTTATAATTTCGAAGTAAATGGTTCGTGAGTTGGACCATGTCGGGGTGTTTTTCTCGGTTGTAATACTTAGCTAGATTTTTACTTGTTTCTACAATACTCGATCGAATAGTACTTAACATGGCTCGTTTTAAAGGTCCTTTTTAGTGTCGTTGAGAGTGTATGGTTGACGTTACAATCATGGAAGTTGGAGTTCGTTAAGTTGTGATTAGAGACATGCGCTTATATTTATTTGTTACATGTAATGTTTCGAATTAAATCAAACGTGAAATGGGTAGTTCGAACAAGTTTTTAACTAGTAAAATCTATAATGTTTTTCTATCTCTTTTTAACCGGTTTGGCGTGAGTGTTATATTTTGAGTTCGAGTTTGATTTAGTGTGTATATGGGTGTTATTTGATAATGCATGAAGTGAGGGTTTAATCGTGAGTGTTAAAACAGTAGCATGCCATGCAGTTTCTAACAGTGAGGGTGGTGTGGGTTGTGTTTTCTCAAGCCTTCACAGTGAGGCTATATTACGCCCCATTTCTTTATATATATGCATGTGATACGAACACTAAATGAACAAAGATATTATACGTTTGTACATGGTAGCTATATAATGCATGCGTAGTAAGTAAGGTACACTAGTTATATGTTCGAATGAAAAATGATGCATGCAAGTGATGTGTGAGTGATATAATGTGTAAAGAATGAAAAGAAGAGTTCATACCACACCTTTATAAAAGGTGGTGAAGGACTGTGGTTGTTCGAATGAGACACAAGAAGAAGTAGTGAACTCGAAAAGCTTTATACACCTTTACTTCTACTGAGTTTGCTTCCAAACCCCATGACAGAAGGTTACTTGTCTTTTTAAGGAATGTATTGATTGTGAAAGAAAGTGATAGGTGGTAGGGAAAAGAAGGAGATCGAATGAGGGGTCTTATAGGCGAAATATCTCAAACATTTCATTGACTAGTTGACTCAATGATTGAAGATACTGTTATTAAGAGGACACTTGTATAATTCTGTCCTAGATTGAGTGTGAAGTGAGTAGTGGTAGCTGGGTTTTTGTATTTTAGTTCTTGGAGAGTTTTATATATTCGGTTTCCACTTGTTATTAGCACAAGTTTTATATCAACGAGTTATATGTTTCTACTGTGATTCATTTCTTATATGAAGTATCATAATAAGTTAGAAATATGGTTGAAAGATCATAGGAAAAAGTAGGGTGCAATTCGGTTGTGTTTCGTGACTTATTTTTATAAGTTCGAGTCGAACATGGGACATCTAAAATGGGTTTCGTTACTATGCGAATACTTGATATTCCTAGCTGTGTCCTTGCATTATGGTAGTTAGTTGGGTGGTGTATTCAAAATATAAAAATATGTAAAGTTTATGTTCGACATTTAAAAATGCAAACGGGTTTTTGAAGGTGTAGTAGCGATCGGGTTTTAAAAAGAAAGCAAAGGAAAGAAAATAAAGTGGGGTAGTGATTTGGGTTATGTAATTCGATTGGGTTGGATGGAATTTATGGGCCGAGCAGTAAGGTCCAATCGGTTTGTAGTTTAGTGTTAGGATTTGTGGATTTAAGTGGTATTAATCTTTGTTAAGTATAGTTGGTGTAATTTAGTGTAAGTGGTTTTGCATTAAACGGATTATAATAGATACGTTAGGTTTTTATTGTGAGTACGATCGCTTGTTGTTGCTCGTGAAAATGTGTTGTTGCGTGAGAATTATTATCTCGAGTTTCGGTGTATACAATATATATATATATATATATATATATATATATATATATATATATATATATATATATATATATATATATATATATGTATATATATAATGTATCCTGATACTAATAACAGTAATAGAAAAGTTTAAATTTTTTCGTAAATATGGTCTTTATTAATTGACAATACAAGGTTATCACTAATCATTAAGATTAACTACAAGGGTTTTTCGTAGAATCTTACAGAAAATGTATAAAAATGAAGGAAAACGAATAAAAACGTATAATATAAAAACGGAGGAAAACGTATAAAAACGAAGGAAAACGCAAAAAAAATGGATGAAAACGTATAAAAACGAACGAAAACGTAAAAAAAGGATGAAAACATATAAAAACGGATGAAAACGTATAAAAACGGATGAAACGTATAAAAACGGAGGAAAACATATAAAAACGAATGAAAACGTATAAAAACAGACGAAAACATTAAAAAACAGATGAAAGCCTATAAAACGGACGAAAACGGAAAAAAAAGATGAAAACGTATAAAAACAGATGAAAACGTATAAAAACGGATGAAAACGTATAAAAATAGGCGAAAACATATAAATACAGGCGAAAACGTATAAAAACGGACGAAAGCGTATAAAAACGGACGAAAACGAACGAAAACATATAAATATGGATGAAAACGTATAAAAACGAACGAAAACGTATTAACACGTAAGAAAAACGGACGAAAACGAATAAAAACGGATGAAAACGGATAAAAACGTATGAAAACGAACGAAAATGTAATAAAAAAAATTAGGGACTAAATTCGTTATACACCATAAACCACAGGGACCTTACTTTTAAGGGTATTTATGTCATTTCCTCTTAGTTTAACGGTCAAACAAACGGGAAATTTGGTCAAGGGACCAAACCCGTTATGGGTCGCAACCACAGGGAGAGGATCCGTTAAAAAAAAGTAAATGGACTATATCCGTTAAACCCGACAGACCACAGGGACCATTTATGACATTAACTCAATGTTTTATCTATACGAATTGTATCAACCGATAAAAAAATTTAGAATGTGCTAAACCGGTATCTAAAATAGAAAAAATATGTATCAGCTATCAAAGTACTGGAATGAATTGTATCAATTTGTTACATGTTTAGAATGGTAACCGGTGTATAGAAGTTAAACTAAATTGAGTGACAATATTATTAGCAAGGTATTGTTTTCGTTTGGGTCGGTTTAGAATGGTAACTCACCTACCAAAACCGGTTATAGTTACTGGGGTACCAAACATTGTACTGTGAACACTCAGCATTCATAAGTGTCTTGTGTCTAGCACGGTTTAATGATTTCAGGATTTCCGTTGAAATTTTGCACCGTCCTCGTTGTTTGTTATTTGGAGTGATCTAACCGTAAATGCGCAAATGGTATCAATACTATTACTCAAGAAAATGAACGATATATAAAAGGCAATTCTCGAATGTTCAAAAGCCTTGAGCAATGCTTGAAGAAGTAAAACATAATAATCTAGCATAGAATAATTAAGATGGAGTCCAACTTAAAATGTCGGATCAAGCAAAATGGATGGTCGATCAAGTGCGTCAAAGCTAAGGCCCTTGGGAGTGGAACCCTCTAAAAATCCCAACCCTCCCAATTTGACCAATCAAATACTGCCAACTCAGCTCAACCCTCCAGCCCTCCCAACTAATTTCACTGGCGCCAATGATTTTTCAGCCCTCCCAAATTTTTCATTTTTCCCCCTAAACAATTAAACTACACAATTTATAACTAAAACATATAACATAAAACACGTAACATTTTATTAAGAAAGAAAAGTACATAAATGTCTAAAAGAAAACAAGCAACATTTTTTTTTTTTTTTTTAAATAAAACACATAACATTTTATTAAGAAAGAATGTAGAAGATTTTTTTTTTTTTTTTTTTTTTTTTTTTTTTGGATGATTCGGTTTGGTTGGTTTTGTTTGAAAGAGATGTGTGTTTTTTTTTTTTTTTGGCTACAATTTATACAAGAAGAGGCATTTTTTTTTGCAAATTCAACCCTCCCAATGGTACAATCAACCCTCCAACGTTCAAAATTTTTTTGCAAATTTTCCCCTTCAACGGCTTCGACAGCGGCTAATAAGCCCGCTTCTCAACCTGCTAAACGAAACCGATGGCCAAAGGAATGGTGAAACCGGCGGGCTAAGGAGCCCTCTAACTTCTCGTAGTATACAAATGTTCTAACGATCTAACTTCTCGTAGTATACGTTTTTGTCTGTTTTTATACGTTTTCGTCTGTTTTCATACGTTTTCATCTGTTTTTGTCCGTTTTCATATGTTTTCGTCCGTTTTCTTACGTTTTTGTCCGTTTTCATACTTTTTCGCCCATTTTTATACATTTTTGTCCGTTTTCAAATGTTTTCGTCCGTTTTCCTACATATTCGTCTGTTTTCTTATGTTTTCGTCCATTTTCATATGTTTTCGTCCGTTTTTAAATGTTTTCAGCCATTTTCAGACGTTTTCATACGTTTCTGAATATCACAAGCGATATTCGATGATACTCAGGATATCACAAATGATGATACTTAGAATATCACAAGTGATGATACTCAGAATATCAAAATTGATGTTACTCAGAAGTGATTTTCACGTTTTTTTAATTCACGTTTCTGAATACTTGTCCGTTTTCTTACGTTTTCATCTGTTTTCCTACATATTCGTCCGTTTTCTTACGTTTTTTAATTCACGTTTTCGTCCGTTTTCCTACATATTTGTCCGTTTTCTTACGTTTTCGTCCATTTTTAAATGTTTTCAGCCATTTTCAGACGTTTTCATACGTTCCTGAATATCACAAGTGATATTCTATGATACTCAGAATATCACAAGTGATGATACTCGGAATATCACAATTGATGATACTCAGAATATCACAAGTGATATTCTGAATATCACAAGTGATATTATGTGATACTCAGAATATCACAAGTGATTTATGTGATATTCAAAATATCACTTGTGATATTAAGAATATCAATTGTGTGGAAAACTAGAAGGGGGGGTTGAATAGTTTTACGTCTTTTTAATTTATTATAAAAACCTTTGTTTTATACTTTTAAAAAACTTTAGATTCTAGTTTGTTATGAAAAATAAAACTTAACTCTTATTATTAGTTATATATGTATTCTTTTAAATTGATTGTAAAAATTTTGGTTTCTTGAATGGATTTTCAATTTGATCTTTATGTGAAGTCGACCTCTAATTAATACTATCAATTATATAAGCCTATGTGTATGAAAGTAATGACGATGCAAGTAAAGAAATAAATAAGGTATGGAAAGATCTAACCGAGACACGAGAGATTTATAGTGGTTCGGCTACAAGGACACCTTCCTTGCCCTACTCCACTCCCCGAGCACACCTTGCTCGAGAGTTTTCTTCACAACTTCAATAAGGTCCCTTATGGCGGAGAAAACCGTACACAACTTTGGCTTACACGGGTTTAACGACACAAAGCTAAATGTCGAGTTCTAATCGTAGCTAGAACCAATCTCACAACTTCACAACACAACTTCTACACGACTTAATCACGACTTCTTCACAACGGCTTCACGACTTCTTCACGACTTCTTCACGACTTCGACACGACCGCTACACAACCTCTATGATGCGGCTTCACGACTTCAACACTATGTCTTCATGACTTAAGACTTCACGACTTCAACATGACCGCTACACAACCTCTATGCTACGGCTTCACGACTTCAACACTAGGACTTCACGACTAGGACTTCACGGCTTCAACACGACCGCTACACAACTTCTATGCTACGGCTTCACGACTTCAACACTAGGACTTCACGACTAGGACTTCACAACTTTAACACGACCGCTTCACAGCTTCTATGCTACGGCTTCATGACTTCAACACAAGGACTTCATGTCTTCTAAGCTACGGCTTCACAACTTCTACACCACGGCTTCACGACTTCTACATTTTGACCTCACAACTTCTATACCACAACTACTTATACAACATCTTCACTACTTACACACTACACTAATCTACAACACACACCTTACATACAAATGAATGAATGATTTACAAACTTTGTTAAACACACAACTTAAGTAACAAAATGATACTAAGTTGTAATACTTCTAATCTTGATTGATAGAAGTATTCTTCTTTTGCACTTGGATGGTGGAAGCTTGGATCACTTGAAAACCAATGCTTAAGATTACATGATCAAAGGTTTATTTAAGATATGAAATGAGATCTACAACAGAAAGTTTTAGTGCAAAAGGGTTGAGAAAAAATCCAGGAGAAGGCTTGTATTTATAGGGAAAAATCTGGACAGCTGGAGCCTACTGGAGCGGGGGCGGTCCCCTTAAATAGGGGGCGGTCCCCTTAATTATTAAGGGGGCCGCCCCTACTGAACGTTGGCCAATTTTGTCCTTTTGTGGGGAAGGTTTTTCTGGAACATTTTAACTGATTTTGGTTAAAAATTTGAATTCATATTTTTATAAAAGATTAAACATTTTTATTTAATGCCAAAAATGTTTTTGATGTTTTATAAAAAATCTAGTTTTTAAGAAAATGTTCCTTTGATCATATAATGCATTAAGCATTAGTTCATTCATACCTTAAGTGATTTTAGTTGTAGAAGTGAATATTTACAACTAAGTACTTGTTTAATTTATAAGTTTATGTTTTAATGAGTTTACATTTTGTGATCATCAAAACATAGAGATATGAATAAATATTGATAATGTTTTTAGGCATTTATTTATGTCAACAATCTCCCCTTTTTGATGATTACAAAACCTAAACTCATTAAACCAAAAAGTTTATTTTTGGACAAGTATTTATTGAGTTTACATTCACTTCTCCCCCTTTTTGTAGAATCAAAAAGGTTAAGCCGACAAAATTCAAACGTGAAATTTGTCGGGACGAAAACTCCCCCTTGATGTGTACTCCCCCTCGTTTGGGGGTACCAAGGAATCGATATATGGAATACTTGCAAGAAAAATATTAGAAGCACAAGCATATATATAGCAAAAATAAGCATGCATATAAAGACATTCATTAAAAATGTTGTGTATCAATACACAACCATCCAAGATTATATTCAATTCTACATTAGCTAGTAAGTAATGCAATCTACATAATCATTCTAGGAATACATGATCTTTCATGAGGCTTGTACACAAAATGGTTTGAAAAATTATTTTTGATTAAGCATTGCATATGCTTAATTTGGTGAGAATGAAGGTGGTGGTAGTGTAGTGGGTGAAAATGATGGAGGTTGTGGTGGAGGTTGGTTGTTAAGCATGTGTTCAAGGAATGAAAACATGTAGTGTATCTCATCTCTAAGACCAAAGATGATGGTTTGGTTGTGGATGTGGTGGTATTGGTGATGATGAGAAATGAGCATCAAGAGGTGTTGTTGGTGATATGGAAATGACAAGTTGGGTGAATGGAGGTTCTTGAGTAGGAGGTGGAGTTGATGCTCTTGATGGTGGTGATGAAAGGTGTGAGTTGATGTGGTTATTGATGGATGAAAGGGTGTTTTTGATGGTGCATTTGGTGCACTTGGGGATTAACATTGAGGTGGTGGTGATGGAGTTTTGGTGTCTTAGAGATGATTTTGGTGATAGCATGATGAATGAAAATGGGTGTATGATGGAGGTGATGGTTGATTTAGGTAAGGTTTGGGCTAGATAAAAGGGGTCGCAAGATGCAAAAGAAAACAGTAAATTTTACTGCCCAGAAGGCCGGTCCCCTTAATTGTGGGCCGGCCCCCTTAAAATTTAGGGGACCGCCTAGGGAATTAAGGGGGCCGCCCATCTGGTGTTTTCCCAGGCGACCAAATTTGAAATTTTTTCAGAAAAGGGTCATTTTTAGGGTGTTTTTGCAGCAAGCTCCATTTGAATCATGTACATCAAGAATGATTAAATAGTGACGTAAACATGTTAATTACGCATGCATACATTTAAAACATATTATGGAATAAGCATGTTATTAATCATCAAGCATGTATATATATCATGATATCAAGTATACAAGCAATAAGCATAACAATCATATATTAAAGACAAGAAATAAAGCATTCATTAGTTGAAAATAATTATGTTAAAAACATAATTATTGATACAACATATATTATGCTTATAGCATGCAATAAGTAGAAAATTTTAAATTGCCTAAGAGATCCATTGGACTTGCTTGAGACATGAAAACTTGGATTATTTTGGATGGATGATGGTAAAGAGGGGGTAAAAAAAATTGGATTAATGGGGTTTTAAGTTTGGGTGTATGGATGTTGGAGAGAGTGTTGATGGAGGAATTGGAGGTGGAGAGCTTGGACTTGACCATGTTGAATGAGGGTTTTGATGTTGTTCAAGTGGTGGTGTTGGATTAGATCTAGTGAGAAGATACTCAATCCAAGTGAGACGCTCATTTAAGGTGATGGTTTGATTTTGGAGAAAGATGCAACAAGGACTATTGTTGACATGTTTCTCAATTTGACTCGAGTGATGTGGTGATGATGGTAATGATGGTGATATGGATGGTGATGATGGTAATGATGGTTTGATTTTGGAGAAAGATGCAACAAGGACAATTGTTGACATGTTTCTCAGTTTGACTCAAGTGATGTGGTGATGATGGTAATGATGGTGATATGGATGGTGATGGGTTTAAGTTGCTTTGAGCAAGGTGCAAAGCAAGGAGAGCATTAAGCTCATGGGCTTCCTTGAGTTCTTCAATGAACTTCAAGTGTTGAGTGGAAGGTGATGATGATGGAGAGTGGTTGTTATTTGGTGGAAGTGGTGGTGACACTTTTGGTGGTGGAGACACTTGTGAACTTGGGTAATTATGAGTGAATGAAGGTGGACATATGGATGATTGGTTATGTGTGTGAAAGGGTTCATTAGGATGAGGTTTAGGTGTTGGTTGAGTTTGAACAACATCATTTGTTGGGTTATGGCAAATGTCAAGCTTCCTCCTCCAAATGGGCATTTATGGTGTAGTGATGATGTGATTGTGAAAGGTAAATTTTGGAGAGTGGTTTGTGACAATATGTGTTTGTGAATTTTGGGAAGTATAGGATAAAATGGGTTGGAAATTGAAAAGGAAAATAGTAATCCGTCACTCCAGATGGCCGGTCCCCTTAAATAGGGGCCGGTCCCCTTAATTTTAAGGGGGCCGCCCATCTGCTGACTTCCAGATTACTGGAAATGGGTTTTTGGCATAAATTTGTAGAAAAGGTTGTGTTTTTTGGTTTAGTTTCAAGCAAGTCCAACTTCTTTCAAGGCAATTTAGGATTTAATAACTCATATATGCTAAGCATATTTATTTAAGCAACTTTATCTAACATGCAAACTACTCATTAAGCATATAACATGTATATACATATATTAGACAAGAAGATAATACATAGCACCATGTAATTCATAGTATTATACTTAGGAAGATTAAAAGGCTAGTTAATTAATCCTAATGATTATCTATGTACAAGGGAATGGGGAGTTGTGATAGCATGGACTTCTAGACTTGTACCAAGTGAGATCTTTAATAAGTAAACCATGATTTTTCATTTTTGATTTAGTTCACTTATAAGTGTCATATACACAAGTATATATGACATATATGAGATCACCAAGCATGATTTAAAGAAATGTTTTTGGCATTATTCAACAATGCTTGAAAGTAGGTTTTATGTGAATGTGAAAAGTATATTAATAAAATAGTTTTGGCTTTGTTTCAAAATGTTTTTATGAGGAAAGAAAACATATTTTTCCAATCTTTGGTTTTTGATAAACACGTAATTATGGACACAAGTTTGAAAGAAAGGTAGGATGGTGAAACATATTTAATAGCAATGTGTCATAATCTTTTGAAAAATCATTTTTCCAAAATGTGAAGTTTTTGCAAATTTAAAAATAAGTCCCATTAATTATAGGTTTAAAAATAGTGGTTTATAAAAGATCTCATGCTCAAGGGCATTGGTTAAGTCTATTGTCACATGCTACCTCTTTCTACATATCCTATGGCATTTAAGCATGTATTATGACTAAATACAAAAATACATCATGTCAGAGTAGTTAGAGAGAAACAAAAACTATTATAATGACAATGCATTCAACAACTAAACAAATAATTACGAAGGCATGCAGTCAAATCACATAGGAGCAAGTAAACATCTAGAAATTTTATATACGCAAGATGACATAAATCTAGGAATGAAAAGCTCTAGTGAAAAGCAAAGTTCATAACAGTAAACTATCGTTAGGTATATTTAGGAAGAATAATGTATTCAAGTTGGAGAATGAGTATGAGACTATTACTAGTGGTGCTCAATTCAGGCTAAACACGACCGTTTTTACGGGTTACACACACCCAACTTCTCACATAGAAGCAATTCAACCGTTAGGTCAAATTGAGTTTCTAGTCAATAGATTCTCCAGTAGCCATTCTCTTTTTAGAAGAAATTAAGTTCCTAAATTTACCTATCGAAGAGTACCAAATATGAAGATTGCTTGGTTTACTAACACTTAGGGGGGCTAACTAAAGGGTTTCTAGTTCATTAAGCCACAGAACGAATATAACTAAAGTGTAAAGGCAAAGCAACCTATCAGACTAAGCATATCCTAAGGCATTAATAAGATTATATGCATGAAGTAATTACTTATGAAATTTAAAAAGAGAACTTACCTCACGACCTAGCTTTTCTTCGTAATGTCTCAGATGATGATCGACGTGTGAATGATAGGTGAGTCGGATGATGATCTTCTCCTTCGTCTGTGTCACTCCATGATCTTGGATTGAGTTCACTTTTGAGTTGATTCATGTAGTCTTCGTCGCTAATACCTTCATTAACAACATTTGAACTAGTAGCACATGTATCTATTTTATCTAAATGTTTATCTATTAAATTTTCTAAGATAACTAATTCATGTATAAGATCAAAATCCTCATCTTTGGCTTGACATTTTTCTTGATGAAAGTTTAAGAAATTTTTCCAAATATCATTTGCCGTTTTACAGAAGAATATTCATTCATATTCAACTTTCGGCAAGGTTTTATAAATAATTATTTTAGCTTTATTATTTATTTCATTCTTTGTTTTCAAATAATCATTTTGACTTTCAAAATCCATTTTTGTTTGTCTTTCAAAATCCGTTTTTGTTTGATTTTCAAAATCAGTTTTTGTTTGACTTTCAAAATATGTTTTTGTTTAACTTTCAAAATCACCAATCGAAATGACATGCCAAAGATCTAGATCAATTGATTTCACATAAGTTTCAAATTTATTTTTCCATTCAAGAAAAGTATAGTTTTCAAATAGTGGTGGTTTTAGCAAAGATTCCCCTTCTAGATATTTTTCGAATTCCATAGATCGATTCAAGTTTTAAAATACAGTATATTTTAAAGATCTTGATTAACCTGGCTCTGATACCAATTGTGGAAAACTAGAAGGGGGGGTTGAATAGTTTTACGTCTTTTTAATTTATTATAAAAACCTTTGTTTTATACTTTTAAAAAACTTTAGATTCTAGTTTGTTATGAAAAATAAAACTTAACTCTTATTATTAGTTATATATGTATTCTTTTAAATTGATTGTAAAAGTTTTGGTTTCTTGAATGGATTTTCAATTTGATCTTTATGTGAAGTCGACCTCTAATTAATACTAGCAATTATATAAGCCTATGTGTATGAAAGTAATGACGATGCAAGTAAAGAAATAAATAAGGTATGGAAAGATCTAACCGAGACACGAGAGATTTATAGTGGTTCGGCTACAAGGACACCTTCCTTGCCCTACTCCGCTCCCCGAGCACACCTTGCTCGAGAGTTTTCTTCACAACTTCAATAAGCTCCCTTATGGCGGAGAAAACCGTACACAACTTTGGCTTACACGGGTTTAACGACACAAAACTAAATGTCGAGTTCTAATCGTAGCTAGAACCAATCTCACAACTTCACAACACAACTTCTACACGACTTAATCACGAATTCTTCACAACGGCTTCACGACTTCTTCACGACTTCGACACGACCGCTACACAACCTCTATGATGCGGCTTCACGACTTCAACACTATGTCTTCATGACTTAAGACTTCACGACTTCAACATGACCGCTACACAACCTCTATGCTACGGCTTCACGACTTCAACACTAGGACTTCACGACTAGGACTTCACGGCTTCAACACGACCGCTACACAACTTCTATGCTACGGCTTCACGACTTCAACACTAGGACTTCACGACTAGGACTTCACAACTTTAACACGACCGCTTCACAGCTTCTATGCTACGGCTTCATGACTTCAACACAAGGACTTCATGTCTTCTAAGCTACGGCTTCACAACTTCTACACCACGGCTTCACGACTTCTACATTTTGACCTCACAACTTCTATACCACAACTACTTATACAACATCTTCACTACTTACACACAACACTAATCTACAACACACACCTTACATACAAATGAATGAATGACTTACAAACTTTGTTAAACACACAACTTAAGTAACAAAATGATACTAAGTTGTAATACTTCTAATCTTGATTGATAGAAGTATTCTTCTTTTGCACTTGGATGGTGGAAGCTTGGATCACTTGGAAACCAATGCTTAAGATTACATGATCAAAGGTTTATTTAAGATATGAAATGAGATCTACAACAGAAAGTTTTAGTGCAAAAGGGTTAAGAAAAAATCCAGGAGAAGGCTTGTATTTATAGGGAAAAATCTGGACAGCTGGAGCCTACTGGAGCGGGGGCGGTCCCCTTAAATAGGGGGCGGTCCCCTTAATTATTAAGGGGGCCGCCTAGTAAAATTAAGGGGGCCGCCCCTACTGAACGTTGGCCAATTTTGTCCTTTTGTGGGGAAGGTTTTTCTGGAACATTTTAACTGATTTTGGTTAAAAATTTGAATTCATATTTTTATAAAAGATTAAACATTTTTATTTAATGCCAAAAATGTTTTTGATGTTTTATATAAAAAAAAAATATAGTTTTTAAGAAAATGTTCCTTTGATCATATAATGCATTAAGCATTAGTTCATTCATACCTTAAGTGATTTTAGTTGTAGAAGTGAATATTTACAACTAAGTACTTGTTTAATTTATAAGTTTATGTTTTAATGAGTTTACATTTTGTGATCATCAAAACATAGAGATATGAATAAATATTGATAATGTTTTTAGGCATTTATTTATGTCAACAAATTGGGATATTCAGAAACGTATGAAAACGGACGAAAACGTATGAAAACGAAAGAAAACGGATGAAAACGAATAAATACGAACGAAAACATAAGAAAGTGATAAAGAAAGCATGAATTAAAAAAACGTGAAAATCACTTGTGATATTCAGAATATCACTTGTAATATTCTGAATATCACAAGTGATTTTCATGTTACAAAACATTAGTTGAAAATCACTTGTGATATTCAGGATATCACTTGTAATATTCAGGATATCACTTTTGATATTCAGAGTATCATCACTTGTGATATTCTGAGTATCACAGAGTATCACTTGTGATATTCAGAAAAGCGAATTAAAAAAACGTGAAAATCTCTTGTGATATTAAGAATATCACTTGTGATATTCAGAGTATCACTTGTGATATTCTGAGTATCATCAATTGTGATATTCCGAGTATCATCACTTGTGATATTCTGAGTATCACAGAATATCACTTGTGATATTCAGGAATGTATGAAAACGTCTGAGTATCATCAATTGTGATATTCTGAGTATCATCACTTGTGATATTCTGAGTATCACAGAATATCACTTGTGATATTATGAGTATCATCAATTGTGATATTCCGAGTATCATCACTTGTGATATTCTGAGTATCACAGAATATCACTTGTGATATTCAGGAACGTATGAAAACGTCTGAAAATGGCTGAAAACATTTTAAAACGGACGAAAACAAATGAAAATGGACGAAAACGTAAGAAAACGGACGAATATGTAGGAAAACGGACAAAAACGTGAATTAAAAAACGTAAGAAAATGGACGAATATGTAGGAAAACAGACGAAAACGTAAGAAAATGGACGAATATTTCAGAAACGTGAATTAAAAAAACGTGAAAATCACTTGTGATATTCAGAATATCACTTGTGATATTCAGAATATCACTTGTGATATTCTGAGTATCATCAATTGTGATATTCTGAGTATCATCACTTGTGATATCCTGAGTATCACAGAATATCACTTGTGATATTCAGAAACGTATGAAAATGTCTGAAAATGGCTGAAAACATTTAAAAATGGACGAAAACATATGAAAATGGACGAAAACGTAAGAAAACGGACGAATATGTAGGAAAATGGACGAAAACTTCTGAAAACGAACAAAAATGTATAAAAACGGACGAAAACGTATGAAAACGAGCAAAAACGTAAGAAAACGGACGAAAACATATGAAAACGGACAAAAACAGATGAAAACGTATGAGAACGGACGAAAACGTATAAAAACAAAAAAAAAACGTATAATATCAGACGAAAACGTATGAAAACGGACGAAAACGTAAGAAAACGGACGAAAACATATGAAAACGGACGAAAACGGACGAAAACGTATAAAAACGGACGAAAACGTATAAAAACTGACGAAAACGTATGAAAATGGATGAATATGTAGGAAAACGGACGACAACGTCTGAAAACGGACAAAGATGTATAAAAACGGACGAAAACGTAAGAAAACGGACGAAAATGTATGAAAACGGACAAAAGCAGATGAAAACGTATGAAAACGGACGAAAACGTATAAAAACGGATGGAAACGTATAAAAACGGCCGAAAACGTCTGAAAACGGATGAAAACAGATGAAAACAGATGAAAACGTATGAAAACGTATAAAAACGGACGAAAACGTATAAAAACTGACGAAAAAGAAAATGGACGAATATGTATGAAAACGTACGAAAAAGAAAAAAAAAACGTAAAAAAAATAAAAAAGATTTAAAAAAACGTGAATTAAAAAAAGACAAAAAAAAATAATAAATAAAAAAACGTGAATTAAAAAAAAGACGAAAAAAAAAGATTTAAAAAAGACGTGAATTAAAAAAAAAAAAATAAATAAATAAATAAATAAATAAATAAATAAATAAGAAAGACAAAAAGACAAAGTAAAAGGAAAAAAAGACATGGACTTAGGTTCCCTATTAAATCTTAGGTTAATCCCCATTAGATCAAACTAGATGAATGGTGGGGATTGATCCCTTGGTATGTGAACAAAGTTTTGTCCTCAAATGATCTTAAATCATTTCATAAACTCAACACAATTAATGAATGCATAATGTGGATCATTTATACAGTGAGAAAAGTTCAAATACTTACTCTTATTTTGGTGCTTACTAAGGGATAAATCACAACCATTCATCTAGTTTGATCTAATGAGGATTAATCTAATAGTGGAGATTAACCTAAGATTAAATATGAGAACCTAAGTCCATGATTTTTTTTTTCCTTTTTCTTTTTCTTTTTGTCTTTCATATTATTATTAATATTATTATTATTATTTTTTTGTCTTTTTTCATAATTCACTTTTTTTTTTTTTTTTTTTTTTTTTTTTTTTTTCTAATTCAAGTTTTTTTTTCTCCAATAATTCACGTTTTTTTCTTATTTCAAGTTTTTTTTTTTTTTTTTTTTTTTCCGCTTTCATACGTTTACGTCTGTTTTCATACATTTTCGTCTGCTTTCATACGTTTTCGTTTGTTTTTCTACGTTTTCGTCTCTTTTTAATCGTTTTCGTCCTTTTTATACGTTTTTATCCGTTTTCAAACGTTTGTATACGTTTTCGTCCGTTTTCATACGTTTTTGTCCGTTTTCATACGTTTATATACGTTTTCGTCCGTTTTCAGACGTTTTTGTCCGTTTTCATACGTTTTCGTCCGTTTTTTACTTTTTCGTCCATTTTTAGACGTTTTCGTCTGTTTTCAGACGCTTTCGTCTGATTTTGTAAGTTTTCGTCCGTTTTCATACGTTTTCGTCCATTTTCTTACGTTTTCGCCCGTTTACGTCCGTTTTCATACGTTTGCATCTGTTTTCTTATGTTTCCATACGTTTTCGTTCGTTTTAATAAGTTTTGATACGTTTTTTTTTTCTTTTCGTTTTCGTCCATTTTTCATACGTTTTCGTCCGTTTTAAGACGTGTTTTTACGCATTCATACATTTTCGTCTGTTTTCTTACGTTTTCGTCCATTTTCTTACGTTTTTGCCCATTTTCGTCCATTTTCATACGTTTTCATCCGATTTCTTACGTTTTCGTTCGTTTTCATACGTTTTCGTTCGTTTTCATCTGTTTTCTTTCTTTTTCGTCCATTTTTCATATGTTTTTGTCTGTTTTCATACGTGTCTTTACGCTTTCATACATTTTTGTCCGTTTTCATACGTATTCGTCCATTTTCGTCCATTTTCTTATGTTTTCATCTATTTTCTTACGTTTTGGAATGTTACAAGTGACATTTAGAATATCACTTGTGATTTTCTGAATATCACTTGTGATATTTTGAATATCACTTGTGATTTTCTTATGTTTTCGTCCGTTTTCATACGTGTTCGTCCGTTTTCTTACGTTTTCGTCCGTTTTTATACGTTTGTGAATATCACAATTAATATTCAGAATATCACTTGTGATTTTCTGAATATCACTGGTGATATTCTGAATATCACTTGTTATTTTCTGAATATCTATCACTTGTGATTTTCTGAATATCACTTGTGATATTCTGAATATCATTTGTGATTTTCATGTTACAAAACATTAGTTGAAAATCACTTGTGATATTCAGAATACCACTTGTGATATTCAGAATACCACTTGTGATATTCTGAATATCACAGAATATCACTTATGATAATCAGAATATCATTTGTGGTAATCAGAATATCACTTGTGATATTATGAATATCACAGAATATCACTTGTGATATTCCGAAAATCATTTGTGATATTCATAAAATCACTTGTGATATTCAGAAACATATGAAAACGGCCAAAAATTTAAAAACGGACAAAAACGGACGAAAACGTAAAAAAATGGACGAATATGTATGAAAACGAATGAAAACGTATGAAAGCGTAAAAACACGTATGAAAAAGGACGAAAACGTATGAAAAATGGCCGAAAACGAAAAAAAAGGATGAAAACGGACAAAACGTATGAAAACGAACGAGAATGTAAGAAAACGGACGAAAACGTATGAAAACGGATGAAAGCGTAAGAAAACGGATGAAAACGAACGAATATGGATGAAAACGGACGAAAACGTATGAAAGCGTAAAAACACGTCTGAAAACGGACGAAAACGTATGAAAAATGGGCGAAAACGAAAGAAAACGGATGAAAACATATTAAAATGAACGAAACGAACGAAAACGTACGGAAACGTATGAAAACGAACGAAAACGTAAGAAAACAGACGAAAACGTATGAAAACGGACGTAAACGGGCGAAAACGTAAGAAAACGGACGAAAACGGACAAAAACGTATGAAATCGGACAAAAACGGGTGAAAACGAATGAAAACAAACGAAAATGGACGAAAGCGTAAGAAAACGGATGAAAACGTTAGAAAACGGACGAATATGTATGAAAACGGACGAAAACGTATGAAAGCGTAAAAAACACGTCTAAAAACGGACGAAAACGTATGAAAAATGGACGAAAACGAAAGAAAACGGATGAAAACGTATTAAAACGAACGAAAACGTATGAAAACGGACGAAAACGTATGAAAACGAACGAAAACGTAAGAAAACAGACGAAAACGTATGAAAACGGACGTAAACGGGCGAAATGTAAGAAAATGGACGAAAATGTATGAAAACGGACAAAAACGTATGAAAATTGACAAAAACGTATGAAAACGGGCAAAAATGTATGAAAACATATGAAAACGTGCGAAAACGGACAAAAACGTATGAAAACGGGCGAAAACGTACGAAAACAGACGGAAACGTATAAAAGCGGAAAAAAAACATGAATTTAAATTTAAAAAAAATAAGAAAAAAAAAAAAGGACTTAGGTTTCCATATTTAATTCTATGTTAATCCCCACCATTAGATCAAATTAGATGGATGGTGAGGATTTGTCCCTTGGTAAGCACCAAAATAAGAGTATGCAAAATAAAATGCATAGTGAAAAAAATGTTTTTAAACTAAAAAAGTTTAAAATTTATTACTATTTGATAAAATAAAACTCTTATAAAACTTTATAAATTTTATCCGTATTCAATGTTCTTAACGTCAACTTGTAATTATAGAATAAACTTATTAATTAGTACTAAATAAAGTTTGTTGAGAACTTGATAAATACAAACCCACTAACTCACCTTTACTATGAAAAATCTATTTCAGCTGTTTACCAACTTTTGGTCTTCTTTTCGCGATCCAAACTTCACAGGTTTAAACTTTAACACACTGCCACGTCAGCTTTAACACACTCACCTTTAACTCAACTTTAACACTCTCAACCGTAACTTACCTTAATTCACCTTAACTCACCTTTATATCAAATATTTTCAAATTCAACCCCTAAACTTATAATAATACTTCATTTATTAAAAACTTAACATTCATTAAAAAATATAACATTACATACTTAATAAAATAAAATTACAACGAAATAAAAAAAAATGATAACGAAATAAATAATTATTCATCGTCTTCGGAAAATTCTTGTTGTTGCTGTTGATTTTGAAAGTGGTTCTGCCAAAGATGCTCCATAAGGTCTCGTTGGAGTTAAGTATGCGTTTCTCTGTCGCGTATTTCTTTTGCCCTTCGACGTTGGCCATCGCATCTGTCGACCCACCTGTTTTTCCTCAAACGTGCTGACGGATCCACCCACATATCGTTAAAATCAGGTAGTGCAAACTTTTGATCTTTCAAAATCATATTATGCAAAATAATGCAACAATACATGATTCTACGTATCTTCACAAGTTCCATTTGACGTGCCGGTTGTTGTAGTATACCCCAACGTCCTTGAAGCACACCAAAAGCACGTTCGACATCCTTTCATGCACTTTCTTGTTTCCTTTTAAAGTAACCATGTTTCTCGTCAGTTGTTGCTGAGAAGGATTTGACAAACGTAGCCCACTGTGGGTAAATTCCGTCAGCTAAGTAATAGCCCTTTTCATACCTCATTCCATTTACCATATAAGGTGCTGCAGGGGCGACGTCATTAAGAATGTCATCGAATAACGGTGAGTTATCCAAAACATTAATATCGTTATTCGCCCCCGCCATCCCAAAAAATGCATGTCAAATCTATAAATCTTGTGAAGCAACTTCTTCAAGCATTATAGTTGGGTATTTTTTATCACCCCTACCAAATTGCCCTTGCCAAACAACTAGACAATTTTTCCACTCCCAATGCATGCAATCAATGCTACCAAGCATTCCCGAAAAACCATGGTGTGCCTCATGTCTTTCATAAATATTTTGAATGTCGGTCCATGTTGGTTTTCTTAAATATTCCGGCATAAACAAATCAATTACACACTTGGTAAAATTATCAAGACAATCAGATGAAGTACTCGCACCCATTTGCAAATACTCATCAAACGCATCGGGTGACGTGCCGTACGCCAATTGGCGTATGGCAGATGTACACTTCAAAAGAGCACTTATACTCATTCGACCCGTAGCATCAAGTGATTGAGCAAAAAAAAAAAAAAAGAGATCCGGAAGAAAATCGGAGGTATAAGATTGAATACCTTCGACTATTTGTAGAAATAGTTTCCGGCTCATACGAAATCTTCTTCGAAAATACGGATGCGGATACTTACAATTTGGATCGAAATAGTCGGCAAGCAAACGTTGATCAGCAAGCTCACGTTCACGAAAGATATGACCACGTGGTATCGGAGGTTGAGCTGCTGCTTGTTCCATCTGCACAAGTTCTTCGTACACGACTGTCATAAACTGAATGTCACTTTCGTCATCTTCATCTGACCAGTTGCTAAATTCTTCGTGACTTTGATTCGGATCCATTGTGAATGAACGAGGTTTTTTTGTGTGTGAAAGAATGAAGATGAAAATATATGATGTAGTATATTGATTTGTGGAAGTGTGAAAAAAAATGTGGTGTTAATTGGGTATTTATAGGAGAGTGAAAATGGTTTTGAATTTTTTTTTTTACAAACAACCGTTTGATTCTTGTTTGATTCAACAGCTATAAACGCAAGGGCTAAAAGTGGGGTTTTTTTTTTTTTTTTTTTTGAAAATAACGGCTAGTTTGGGCCGATTTAGGGGGCAAAAGTGATTTTTTTTTTTTTTTTTACCCTACAAACCCTTAACGCAGCGTTAAGGGTTTAACTCAGGCCCTTAACGCAGGAACGTCCCAACCATTAACGCACCTTAACGTGGCTTTAATGTGGTTTTTTGGCACCTTAACGCACCTCCTGCGTTAGCGTTGGAGGTGCTCTAATGAGTGTAGGCATGAAACAATATGTGGACCAATTAGGTCATGCCACGTGGACCAAAAAAGGTTTTTTCACCCGAATTCGAATACGTGATTATACCTCATACACACTTTTTCTTTAGTCTTCTCGTAATATAAAATAGAGTAAACTGCAAAAAATGTCCTTGAGCATTTCGAAAAATACAGAAAATGTCCTCGAAAAAAAAACTGCAAAAATTATCTCTATTGTTTCAATTTTCTGCAAGTTATGTCCTTTAAGCGTTACTGTAGCTGCAAAAACACGTTTTTCGCTAAGGCTCGTTAGTAAAACCCGTTAGTTAGTCCTCAGGTGCGTTGCACGTGAGGGTATTTTCGTCATTTCAGTTTTTCCGCCATTAAATCCACCTGACGGCCCCACTAGCGCACCTACCTTTGTGTTGAGGGACATATTTTGCATCAAGGTTTTAGTTCTTTCATTCTTACCACTTAACACACCTATAACATCGAACCCTTGCCTCCAACTTCTATATTGTCCAAATCACCTCAATTAATAGTAGATCCAACATGGGCGGCTGGCAAATTAGAGCTCGGAGTTCACCGATTCCCTATATTGCTACACTATACGGTACGATTTTTTTTGTGTACTTTTGTTTTGAATGACCATGCAATGTATATCTGGAAAGTAAAGCATGTTACCTTGATTAATGATAATGTTGTGTATGTTTTTTAATTTTGGGTTTTTTGTTTCGTTGATTTATGTTCCCAGAATCGTACCCAAAGCTCTACACTATTCAAATTCATCACACTGGTGAGTTTTCTGGTCCACCTCGTAGAGTGTACAAGTTTGTTATGGTTGATCATGTAGACCTAATTGATTGTGACAAGTTCTCCATGCGCGAGATGGTCAAAATCTTAGCTGAACTGGGTTTGAGTGATAATAAACAGTTGTTGTTTACCCATTTTAGGGTCCCAGGTCTGTCTTTAGATGATGGATTAGTTCCATTGATGTCGGATTAGGACGTCAAGATATTGTTAAAATTTGTCCCTAGGTATAAGGAAATAGATGTTTTTGTAGAGACTGATGTATCGTTGGTAGAAAAACATATGTTGCCGGTTATGGGTTGGCAGGCCTCAAAGGGTCTAGTGATAGAAGAGATTGTTGAGGATGATGTGGTCAGTGCACCTGTTAAGAAGAACAAAGGAAAGTTGTTGTTGTTAGAGTGATATAATGATAAAATGGCATCAACGCATCATGAAATGGCACCAACGCAAGCTTCAACCAGTAATGTTTGTCCATTGGTTGAAAGAATTGTTAATGCTGATACTGTAGGATTCCTACATTGTAAAAATGAGCCACAATCCTCAACGCATGGATTCAGTTACTTAAATTTTATGGAAGACAGTGATTATGACCCTATGAGTAGTTTTATGCATTCGAAGCGTAAACAAGCTGAGATATATTTTGATGACGACTTGTTCCAGCAAGATAGTGTAATGAATTTGGATCAGGAAACATGCTTTGATGATAGGCCAGAAGATATTGCAGAAATGATTGATGAGTACCCATATCTAGAAAATGGGGGTGTGATTTTTGAAATACTGTCCAAGAGGTTGATGAGGAAGTAGTAAAAAGGGAAGAACTTGATATTCAATACGCCCTTGCTCAGAGTAAAGAACCAGAAACAGAAGGGGGGTAGTAGTGATTTTGAACATTCTGCCAGTGACATGCCAACACCTGAAACTGATGTTGACATGCGTGGTTTCTCATTTCAGTTGGATTCAAACATTCAAGACAGTAGGAGAGAAACTGCTGCCAAGCTTCCTCCGAAAGAGTCTGCTGAAGGGGTACTTGCACCTGTCGTTGAAATGGATGACCTTGATAGTGCTGATGAAGCAGATACTGAATAGGGTGCGGGTCTAAGAAGGAGAAGGTTGAAGCTATTGAGAAAGTCTTATAAGGGTAAGTCTAAAATCAAAGAAGGTGCATTTAGGGTGGGAGAGGAGTTTGTTACAAGAAAAGAAGCGACTGAAAAGGTGAAGATGCATGCATTGCAGTCAAGGAGAGCTATTTCGGTTCTAAAATGTGATAATAATAGGGTCAGAGCTAAGTGCTTTGGCACTGTGGTTGGTGCAACTTTTTTCAATCCAACATATGGCAGAGAAGGGGATATGCCATCCACCTCAAAGACACGGGGCCAATTTGAGAAAACCAAAAAGCATAAGGACATGAAATGCAAGGGTGTTAGTCCTAAAGGATATAAAAACAAGAATCATATACCCCCTTGCCCATGGGACCTACTCGTCAAAGCTAGTGGGACAATGAGAAATGTTGGTCGGTTAAAACATTGACTCATACTCATAAATGTATCAAAACAGGAGATCTTAGTTGTGTTACAGCTAGGTTTCTGTCAACTTATGTCATCCAGATTCTTAATAGAAATTCAAAAATCTCAGTCAAATCATTAAAGCTTGAATTATCATAGAGGTTACAAATAAACGTAACATTCGATAAAGCTAACAGGGCAAAGGAAATTGCTGAGGAGAAGATGACAGGTGATCACAAACAACAGTATGCCCAACTTAGAGATTATGCTATGGAGCTCAAAGCAAAAAACCCAGGCACAACAGTCAAGATCCAAGTGGAAACCAACACAGATCTGACTCTTAATTCAAGGGTATTCAAAAGAATATGTGTGTATTGGTGAACTTAAATCTGGGTACAGAGCTACAAGAAGAGAGATATTGGGATTGGGTGGTGCTTTCATAAAAGGACCATATACAGGGCACATTTTGACGGCTGTTGGTATTGATGGTAAAACGGTATTTACCTTCTTGCATATGCTATTGTTGAGGCAGAATGCAAGAGTTCTTGGTTATGGTTCCTAAAAAATCTAGGTGATGACCTTGATTTACAACCAAACTACAACTACACTTTCATTTCAGACAGACAAAACGTATAATAAATTCAATTAACACTAATTACAAAACAATTTGTTAGACATAAGCAATGTTTTAATCCACTATGTCTTACTTGTAACAGGGTATTCTACCAGTTATTCAATTCTGCTGAACACAGATTATGTGTTAGACACATCCATGAGAACATGAAGCAGATTTTCGAATGAATGCTTTACAAGGATTTTATGTGGAAGTGTGCGACAACAACAACTGTGCCTTAGTTTGAACATCTAATGGAGGAACTGAAATTCTACGACCCTAAAGCTCATGACTGGTTAAGAAAGATACCACCAACCTCATGGTCAAGGGCTTATTTTTCAGGTATATCATTTTTCATATTTGTGCTTTAAGTGTGTATATAGTGGACATTAACTTATCCTTAATCGTTAATTAAAAAACAGGCAGAGCCAAGTGTGAAATTCTAATCAACAACCTATGTGAGTCACTCAACACTAAGTTGGTAGATGGTAGAGATAAACCAATAATAGGGTGTTTGGAATACATTAGGAAGTATTTGATGAAGAGGATAGTGAATGTGCAAAAGGTCATAGAAAAGTCTGTAGGTCCCTTTAACCTAACTGCAACATCCATTTATGCTCTTATTAAGCGAGAAGCTAATGAGTATGATGTTATTTGGAATGGGGCGAACAATTACCAGTGTAAGGGACCATGGAATGACCAATGTGTGGTGAATATGAGGTTAAAGACATGTACATGTAGGAGATGGGAGCTAACCGGTATTCCATGCAAACATGCTGTGGCAGCAATGTATAGCATGGCAAATGATGGTAGGGAGGTAGGTATACCTGAGGATTGGGTACATCAAGCATATTGGCTAAAAACATGGAAGGAGACGTACAACCATAAGATTGAATGTGTTGTCAACAGTCAATTTTGGCCCCAAGTGCAGCATCCCTAATATCTTATTGCCCCATAATGCAGGATTTCTGACGAGGTTTTAATATTTATAGTTGTCTCTTCTACCTATGGTCTACCTTATGCACTCACGGGCAGTGTACCCGGTCGTGTGTAGTGTAGTATTCGGTAAATTCGAGGTCGTCCCAAGAGCTATGTGTATCTGGATTTTAACTTAAGTGTATGTCAGGTTTTAAAGGGGTTTATGATTTATTTGATTAATTAAACTAACAAACAGAAATGAAATGCGGAAATTAAATAGATTTGAATGCAGTAGGGAGAAAGTGTACTAGCCTAGTTGTTCATCCTATATTGCTACGACTATGTTTTCTAATTAAGCTTTCTATCGCTTCAAATGGGGCATAAGATTCACTAGACTCCTTTGGTCAATTCGACTTGCCTATCTCCCTAGAATCCTACTAGGACACCAAAGGTCTGGATCCTTATGGCTGTCAAAGCTTATAGGTAGACTAGTTTGAGTCATTAAGTGCCACAACATGCTAGATTAATTATTTGTGTGATCCGGCCTCTCGGATCTTAGACCACACATCTAACTTCTTAAGTTCATCCAACTCGGAGGGTGATCCTTCGGTCAATTCGCACATAAGGGATTCGGTAGTCCTTTGGTCAATTCTTACCAACCCTCGCAACCTACTACTTTAGGGTCCTTTGGTCAATTCTCCTAGTGTAATACGTACAACCGGTCTTCAAAACTACCGAAACTAGAGGATCTATCGAATAACTAAGCATGCATACACTAGAAGCAATAATAAAAGCATGAAAACATATCAAAAAAATGCAGGAATCATAACTAGGCTAGCACCAAAGGTGCTTAGCCGATCATATTAAAAAGTACAGCGGATTCAATGTTTTTCATGTAAATGAAAGACATGGAATTGTAAATGTAAATTGAAAATAAATCGCTAAAACTTATTGATGTTATGTCGTGATCTCTCCCTTGGAAAATGCTCCGTATGCTGCTGGAGATCGTCCTTCTGGAACCCTACTTCGTTCTCTGACTTTTGGTGGTGTGTAAGATGTGTAAAATGCAGGAAATAGGGCTGGTATTTATAGGCCCGACAAAGCTACGGCGTAACCTTGAGTTGTGGTTACGCCGTAACTAGTGTATTCTTCAAACGATCTTATCCATTAGTGATAGTTACAGCGTAACTTTGATGGATAGTTACACCGTAATCTTCGGTGGCAACAATTACGTCGTAATCTTCTTAGTGTTTACCTTTACATCGTAATCTTCTTGCGTAGTTACGTCGTAATCTCATCAATTACTTAAACCCTATTCTGTGTAACATTTACACCGTAACCTCATGTGTTGGTTATGGCGTAACCTTCATAGTCTCGAAATTCTTCTAAGTCTTCAAATTGTTACGGCGTAACCTCTTTTGGTAGTTACGCCGTAATCCTTGTTCAGCGTTGACTTTGTCTTCATGTATAAATCCTTAGCTACGGCGTAAGTGGAGAGTGGAGTTACGCCATAACTTCTTCAGCATACTAAAGTGTATAATCTTGTAAGTGCTTTTCCAAATCCGCGTCTCTTTTGCTCCTATTCTCACTTATAACTTGGAAACGAAATATAAAGAAATCAAAGTATATATCCATATAAAACGATACAAATAATGAGCATATTAGGGGGAAATTGACACTAAAAAGTCAGGATTATTTGATGTCATCAAATATCCCCCCACTTAAACTCTATTTGCCCTCAAGTAGACCTTATTAGAATTATTTCTAAAAAGATGTCCCCCAACTTACTTGGGAAATATGAGATTAAAAATCTCATATTCTAGAATATTCAAAGCCGAACACCTCACGAAATGGGAAACAAACACTCATATTCTCTCTAATCTAAGTGTCAATTTCGGGATGATCACTCAACGCATAGTCATAGCATGTATTCTATCATAGGCTTGGCGGTTACACAAATCTCCACCACTAGAGCTAAGGTCAAAACAATCTTCGAAGGCAATATTGGGTGAACAAATTATAAGGCTAGGGTACCACGGCGAAAGCGACAAAGATCATCGATACATGACCAAATCCATGGCCAAGACACCAATGACTGCTCGGACCTTTCACCTAAGCATGATCCAATACTAAATGGTAGGATAAGACATGGGGTGCACATAATGGGTGAAAAATGAAAAATAGAAAGCAAATAGTCTTATCCTACAACCAAGTCGTGACCGCCCCCATTATCCAAAATCCAAGCTTCAAGACGCAAAAACCGGATCATAATGTAACAAGTAAGTGTGCCATTAGCGGACGTCATGATGAGCACACTACTTGGTCTTGATCAACATGTTGGTGTAAACTCGTCACCAACTTAAATCTTAAAATGTGATCGAAGTGGCCTCCTCGATACTAAATCTGATAAGCTCGTAACTTAGTGCTTATAACAATGCACTATCTATACTACTATATACACATAGAAACACATTTTTTTTAATCATAACTACAACAATAACATCCCCTCACTTGAGATGAATCATAAATGAGAAAATATGGGGGTCTTCAATGATCTTCAAACATATGTCTTCGATGTAGGCGTGATTTCCGAATCTCTCTACTTGAACCTTGAACTTGAGCAAACGGTGACTTCCCAATCATGAGCTAAGACTACACTGTAGGCTAAGGCGAATAGGTGTATCGAAACAATATTGATAAGGGTATGAAATGAAAAGAATGGCTCGGAAGGGTGTATCTAGGGGTATCTTTCACTAAAGGTGAGTGTAACAAAAGAGTTTAACACGGGGGTCGAAAAGTCAAGGTGACTAATCGATAAACGCACACAATTATATACACATATGGCTATTTGGGTGTTAATCCTAAAATATTGCCTTCTCGAATTGTCTCTTCCAAATGTATCAAGCTAACTCGACACACTACTCGTCTATGGTCTTGAAATGATGTAAAGGCCAAGTTCTAAAGTTTACATACTACTGGCACACTCACTATTTGGTGGATTTGAGGTAAATAAGGAGAAACGGAAAGGCTAAATCTCACCATGGAAATCAAGGGTTATGGTGTGCTTGACTAAGTTCTATTCTAGTTAGGTTAAGAAAAACATGTCAAAATTTTAAAAATGGCACAATTTTTCAAAATAAACAAGAAAAAATGAGGGCAAACGAGTTCAATTTATAATTCTACTCCCGTTCCCCACTTGAAATGTACAAAGTCCCATTTGTACTAAACATGAAATAAAGATGAGGTAAAAGTAGAATTGGAACGAGAACTTCCCTGAAATTTGCTCCCAAAATGAAAGAAGGATCACGTTGAACAAGCGTGCCTTCGTCTTTTCTCCATGAGCAAACTTTAATTCCCTGAAATCACGACACTACCAACAAGCATAATTCTAAATAAAAAGGAAAAATAAAAACAAATAAAAACCTAACTCACTTTCGTAGGAATCACAGTTGCATTTAGCATATGCAACAAGCCTTTTAAACCACTCGGTGTCCCGAGTGGACGAGTGAAGTCTCATGAGGGTTTATAGGGAATACACCCACAAAGTTCATTTAAAACTAATAAAAGGTTATGGTGTGTAAGATTTAAACATTAAATTTGGATACAGGATAGGTTACGGCGTAAACTCATTACTGAGTTACGCCGTAATTGATAAAACCTGGGAGTCGTCCGATATCGGAGGAGGGTTACGGCGTAACCATAGAATTGGGTTACGCCGTAAATCTTACACAGAATGGATTTTCCAGACTGATTCCATCTATAGTGAACTTCACGCTACCCTCTTTGCTCCAATTCCTGCAAAATATGAACAAAAACACACCAAACCCAACTAATCTAATAAAATGGAAAAAAGAAAAAGGATAATCCGGGTTGTCTCCCGAAAGAGCACTTTTGTTTATTTAACGAGTCTTTAAAGTTAGACTTAACGCCATGGTCACTAATGGTTAACCACCACCTAAGGTGGTGTCCAACTTGTCCTTGTTTACATGGTCATTTTCTGCTGTATCCGGTCCGCCCGGATAGCAGTCGATCATCCATTCAATAAAAACCTTTTTCTTGACCATTTTATCCACATTTGAAGTACCGAACCGATTCTTAAGCCAATCATTAAATGTCAAGCTCCGTCCCCCAAATTCTTCATCAATTTCCTCCTTGCACTGGGAATCGTTATCACTTGTAAGTTTTTCCGAATTATCTTCCCTCTCGTTTGTAGATGAATACTCCTCAAGTAATTCATCTTGATGAAGACGATAATTATCGTAGTCATGCTGGAATCTTCTAATCATATTTTCGCTAATAATAGCATTCCCATACCTAACTTTATACCATTCTTGAAAAGATAGATTCTCGAACTCAATATCGCGTCTTTCTAACCCATGGAAACACGTCCATTCCAACTGGGCTCTTTGGTTTCCATTTAATTCTCCATACTCTCCCCCATTACATTTATTCCAAAAAGAGTTACAAGATGGCCAAGCTTGCGCAGCTCCCACTTTTACCATTATCACTGGATTGCAATAATGATTTGTCAAAGCTGGTGTCCTATCTTCCAAAATTCTATCCATAATTCGATCATGCCTAACCTGTTCCTGCTTAAAATTTCCAAAATCTTTTCCTCTATTTTCATTAGATTCATGTTTCAAACATAGGGGTAAATCATAAGAGAACAGATCAGAATCTATCCCTAGGAGGTCGAAAGATTCATTAGGAGCATTAACTGTGCCAATTCCTTTGGAAGATCCAAGGAAAGAGTTTGAAAATTCGTTCATATCAAAAGTTACTCGGTCCCCTCCTACTTCCAAAGAAATATGCTTTTCAAATACCTTAATATGTGCATGAGATGTTGCTAAAAATGGTCTTCCTAAAATTATGTTATGATGTTCACGCCGAGCCATATCTATTACCACAAAGTCGGCGGGAAAAAGGAATTTACCAATTTTAAGTAACACGTTATCAATAGTCCCTTTAGGCATTGTTCTAGTTATATCATCCATTTCAATCATTATCGTTGTTTCTTTAAGATTAGTTAGTTTTAAACGTTCAAACAATGATAAATAAATGAGACTAACACTAGCACCTAGATCAGCTAAAGCATGCAAATTAAAGTTACCAACAGTGCAGGGTAGTAGAAAGTTTCCAGGAATGGATTCCTTTTTAGGCAGTTAGCAAGGTAAACTTCCTTCCTGTTTACTATCATCATTTTCCTACAAGTAGTTGATTCCACAAAATTCATTGGTAAGGCCAGAAATAGGCTGAACTTCGTCCTGTTCATCTTGTGTAAAAACGGTCTTGCATGCTTCAACTGCAGCTTCGACTTCCTTAGCTTCGAAATCCTTAGCAAGTTGCCCAACTTGAGTTTCTAAGTTTTTAATTGCGGCATCTTGATTGCGCAAGTTCCTGTCCGTGTCTTCCCTTACTTTATTCATCCATTCCTTGAATTTGTCGTTCTTCTTGGAAGAATCCTCAATGTGTTTATTGACCAATTCTTCAAGGCTGGGCTTCTTGGCATTATACGGGGGCCTGTTGTCGATTCTAGTATAATAACCTGGAGGTCCTACGCGGTACTTAGCTCCGTTCCCCCTATCCTTGAAATGGTCTGTTGATCCCAGTTGAGCTTCACGATCTTATTAATTACTTTAGATAAATCTAAGGTAATTGGTATAGAAACTGATCTTGAGTTGTATATCAAATATTATGCGGAAACTAATATTTGATCTTAAGAAGAATAAACACAAACGAATTATCAAACAACACTTCAATATATTAATACGATTGCTCTGAATAGCAATAGGGTTACAAGAAACCTTGAAGTGTAAAACAATATGTATGCTAAGATACTCAATCAATCGATCTCTAACTCTAACCCTAGAACCTCCTTTTATAGCGTAAGGAGTCCTAGTCGGTTTACAAGACTTCCTATACAAGAAAAATATTCATACGTATCTTTTCTATACTTATCTTAACATACTTTACATAATTAATAAACAGCAGAGTAATCCTTCTAGCAGCAGAGTCCTCGTGAGCTAGCAGTAGAGTTACAATGTGCCTATTATACCAAAACAGCAGAGTTACCAAAACAGCAGAGTTCTTGTGCTAATCAGCAGAGTTACATAACTATCCAGCAGAGTTGTAATTCTTCAAATCAGCAGCATTTCAGACCCAACAATCCTCCCCTAAACTTGATATTTTTCATCAAAAATCATCAAGTTTCCTTCAATCCAAATAACCACTAGGAGGATGCTTCCAAACACCTTACTGTTTTGAAACTTGTGATACCAGCAACTGTTTATACTTCTCAATCAGTTCTTTTGCTTGATGATCTGCATCAAATGGTCTTTGAAGTGTCAATTTACCAGGTTGCAGCATTTGATACAGAATAGATGTACTGTTATTGATAGCATAATCCTTCTCCACCAGCATATATACAGTCACACCTATGCATGATAAAACATGAACTCCACAACTTTGATATAAGTACCATTTCTGAACTGTAGAGCTCAGTAACTTCTTCCATTCAATACTTCTTTCATCTGGTTCAAACATGTTCTTCAAGTAGTAATAATTTAGTCTCTCATACACTATCTCTGGTCTAGTATCTCCATACTTCATCTTGTACAAATTCCAGAGTTGAGTAATATCATCTCTATCCATGTAGTGCAACATCTGAGAAAAACTAATATATCCCACACTTGAACCATTTGATCTCTTTATAATCCAGCATACACTACTATCAGCTAAAACATCATGTGAATATGAAATGATTGGATACTTGATTGATAAAGGAACTTCATTGAGTAACTCAGGTTCCTCTTGAGTGTCATGAACTGTAAGATCCATAATCTCTTTCATATCAACATCAGTCACTTTGTCAATATCATGCTCATCATTCACTTCTTCTTTCTCTGACTCACTATCACTCATCATTACAGATTGAGTTCTTCTCCTCTTCCTACTCACCTGCTTTACTCTCTTACCTGTCCTCTTATAACCAATAACCTTCTTAACTTCTTCTCTCTCAAACTCCATGGTTTCCTTGTCATCTTGTTTCTTTGAAACACTTCCACTTCCAGATGCTTTCACATTGTCAGATCCCATAACCTCTGGAGTTCTTTTCTTTTCAGAAACTTTTCTTGGATTAAGTTTAGCATAAGTTTCATAAAATTCTTTTTCAATTAAGTGATCTGCCTTACCCTTAAAATCCTTCATCTGATAGTTTCTAGCATTCTTCAAATAGTACTTCATGTCTTTAACCAATGCTTTCCTTGAAGATGACTTTTGTTTGTAACCATGCTTTTGTGCCTCTTTAATCCTTAAAATCAGCTCTTCCCACTTAGTCAATCCATTCTTTCTAAGTATGAACTCAACAAGTTCTTTTGTCTTTTCAGCTCCATCCAACTGCTCATCATTTGATATCAACCTTGCTTGACCTCTTATAATCATATCAGAATCAATGAAATATTGCAATTGTTCATCTAATTCTTCTTGATTAACTTCTTCAAATGCAGTGCTTTCCATAAGTTCAGACTGATTTCTTTCTTCACTAGCTGCAACACTTCTTGCATATTCTTCATCCTTAGCAATTTGAGCTTGTTCATCAGCCAACTTTTTCTTTCTTTCAAGTTCTTCAGCAGATTCAGCAGCAGGTTGTTGTTGTGTTTGTGTGAATGTTTTAGTTTCTTTGTGCATGTTCAGCAGCACTTGAGCTAAGGTCATCTGATCATCATCTGAATCAGCAGAATCATTTACTCCAGCAGAGTCCTTTACACCTGCACTCTGCTCAGTCTCATCAGCAGAAACCTTCAACCCATCAGCAGAGTTGTTTGCATCAGCAGAGTCAACCTTTCCACTCTCATTACCAACATTTTCAACAAAATCCTTTTCAACCTCCCCTGAACCTGTCACATCCTCTTGATCCTTATCATTCACCACAGCCTCTTGTTCATTCCTCCCCTGTTTGGAAGCATCCTCTTCCAAACTTGGTTTGGATCTCTTCTTGAGCCTCCCCTCAAGGTGTGCAACCCTTAGCTTAAGCCTCCTGATTTCAGCACCTTGAGTAGCCTTGACTGTCTTTAATTCCTTTCTCAGAACAAGCACCTCCTTTGACAATTTTGTACAATTTTCCGTCAATTCTTGCAATTGTTTCATAATATCCTCACAACTTCGGTCTGTGTAACCTGACCCGAGAGGTTGATCATTGGAATTGACATTTTGTACAGGTGTTTTAGCCGTCAAATCATCAGTATCAAGTTCAATACTAGCATCAACACTTCGACCTGTGTTACCTGGTCCGAGAGGTGTATCATTTGCAATGTCAATATGTACATCAGTGTCCATCAATTCAATATGTTCATCTCTGTCCTCATCACTTCGAGATGTGTTAACTTCTCCGAGAGGTGAATCTTGGGACACAAACTCAGTCTCATCCCTAGAATGAACATCTGAGCCCCCCATAAAATCCATTTGGCTGGGGTTACCACCAGTTGTGTCAGGTTCCTGAGAACCTTCTACAAATGATGTTGCCATGGTTGAGGTCTTAATTATGTTGACACTGTCCTGTTCAACTACTAAGTTGGAAACAGTAGTGCCAGCCTCTTCCATCATGATACCTCCAACACCTGTATCAGCCTCATCTGCTACCATACTGACATTGGCCTGAGGTTGCACAATGCCCTCTTGTGAATTCCTAGGTGATTGGGTGTTTTGGGTTTCATGTGACACTGATTCATTCAAACTTGTTGATGAGGATGTGTGATGGGAAGCTGTGGGTGTTCCAGCTTCTTCATCCTCATTTACTTCAGCTACTACATTCAAGATATGCTCAGTTAAGGGAGTTATAACACCAGAAAATCCTTTCCCATTCTTCTTTAGAAATGCAAACATCTTGATGGCCATTCTACTACAGGGCTCAACATGTACATGCCTCAAAGGTTCCCTCAGCTGTCTGTTTATGATAAGTTGTAGAAACCTTGGGTACAAGTAAAACTTCTTTTTAACAAACTTCTTCAACCCCTCAAATATCATACCAGAAAAATCAAAGGGCTGCCCTGTAGCTAAACATACCAAAGCCATAGCTTGAGAAGCACTAAACTCATTCCATCCACCTATTTTGGGAAACAGGCAGTGTTGGAGTGTATGCAGTAAAAACTTCCAATGTGGACAGAGACGACCTTTCAATAATGTACTACCAGCCTCAGGTCTCTCATATCCAAAAGTCTCAAGCTCAGTCATAACTACTTCTTGGGTAATAGTAGGGGGTGTTGGGGTGCCTGATAAGCGTAAACTTCTCTTAATTGTGGTTTCACTAACTACAATATTCTCCCCATCTACACTACCTACCAATCGTTCCTCACCATCTAATACATCCAACTTAACAGTGGACCAAAATTGCTTCATATGAGATGTATAAATGGTAGGATCAGCAGTTAACGCATACCTTAACTTCGAAGCACTCAGGAAATCCATAACCTCATAGAATCCATCAGCGGCAGTAACCTTACTGAGAAATGCTATCTGATTGTGTTCTTCCGGAAACGTTCTTTGAGCCATTGTATTTGGGGGTTTTGGGTGAAAGGATATGAATTGATGTTCTTGGGGATAGTCGAATGTAATTCTTGAGCAATTAAAATGAAATTAGATCAAATTGGTGAAAGATACCGTTTTGATCTAATTTAGGGTTAAGAGCACGCCAAAATTTACAATTTGACCCTTCAACTTTCAAACTCATCAGCAGAGTTATGAAAGTGTTGACCTAAAGTCAACATCCTAAATTCGTTAAAATCACCTCCTTAAATACCATACCAACCCCACATTTAACTCCATAAATCCTTAATCACTAAATCAAATCCCCAATTCAAAAACCCTAACTCCAATAACATTCAAATCATGAGTTCTTCAAAGATGCCAATCATTGAAATATCTTCAGATTCATCATCGGATGAATCACAAGGTTGGGCTAGTTACTTTCCTAAGAATGCATCCACATCGCAAAACAAAGGAAAAGCAATCAAGGAAGAATCATACTCCGATCCACTCCCCTCAACACCATCGTCATTCAAAGATTCAAGCGATGAAGAAACAGCAGATTGGCCTGGGAAACAGCAAGGTTGGCCAAAACACATGACTTACTACCAAGGTGCTTGGGAAATCATCCCTCCAAAACATCCAATAACCGCTGAACTTCAGAGACAAATGGAGAAAGCCGCAGCCGACTTTGCAAAGAGTGTTCACATTCCTCAGCCAAAGCCAAGTCCAGTTGAGAAGAAACCCTCTGTTGAGAAGAAGCCCTCTGTGCCAAAGAAGAAAACCCAGCAGAAGAAAGCAGCTTCCTCTACCAGTCAGCCGCAAAATCCACCACCACGTTCAGTGGTACTTGCACTCCCCTGCCCAAGGGTGTCTGAAGCCATGGGCACCAGGGGACCACGTAGCAAGGTCATGCCAGAATTTGCTAAGATGTAGGTTGTGAATCAATGTAGCTTGTTGTCTTTTGATGTTTCTTTTGAATGATGGTTGTAAGAAAACTTGCTCTGTACATTGCTTATGGAATGAATGAATGAATCTTTTAATTTTCCTTGCTTAACTTGAGTATTTGTGTATGTATCTGCAAAAGGTTAGTAGCAAACAACAAACACAAGCAAGAATATTCCAAAAACAGCAGCAGAGTACCATAGCAAACTAAACAACTTAACAAACAGCAAATTTTGACTTAACAAACAGCACAAATCCTTACAAAACTTTACAAAAACATACAGAGATAAGATGGTTTAAGATTTAAAGATTGATCATACCAATACTAGCAACCAAAAATTGAAACCTACTTATGTCAAAACTTTTGGTAAGTAGATCAGCAACATTATTGTCAGTATGTATTTTAACCACTTGAATAAGCTTTTTCTCATAACAATCTCTAATAAAATGATGTCTTATCTCTATGTGTTTTGTTTTAGAATGAAAAACAGGATTTTTGATAATACACATTGTGCTGTTGTTGTCAATGAAAATTTTTGTGTTCATAAAATTGTACCCATAATCCAGCAATTGGTTCTGAATCCAGAGCACTTGACCACAGCAGCTAGAAGCAGCAACATACTCTGCTTCAGTTGTTGAATTAGCCACCACCATTTGTTTCTTACATTGCCAAGAGATCAGCCTATGTCCAAGGTACTGACAACCTCCAGTGGTTGATTTTCTGTCCATAGTAGCTCCAGCATAGTCACTATCTGAGTATGCTTTCAAGTCAAATGGTGAATTATTAGGATACCAAAGACCCAATTTTGGTTGACCCTTTAGATACCTAAAAATCCTTTTGACTACTTCCAAGTGTGAAACTTTTGGGGACACTTGGAATCTAGCACAAGCACACACAGAAAACATGATATCTGGCCTTGAAGCAGTCAGATACATCAATGAGCCAATCATGGATCTATACAAATGTACATCAACCTCTACACCATCTTCATCCTTGAGCAAAGGTTTATTTTTATCCATGGGTGTCTTGGCTGCCTTCACATCCTTGAAACCAAATTTCTTTAACATATCAGCCACATACATGTCTTGGCTAATAAAAATCCCATCTGACTTCTGCTTAACTTGTAGTCCTAGAAAGAAAGTCAGTTCTCCCATAGAACTCATCTCAAACCTGTTGTGCATAAGCTTCTCAAATCCTTCACATAACACCTTATTTGTAGACCCAAAAATGATATCATCTACATAAACCTGAACAAGTAGGATATCCTTTTTGTCTTTCTTAATAAATAATGTTTTATCAATGGTTCCCCTGCTAAAACCATTATTCAAAAAATACCGAGATAAGGTGTCATACCAAGCTCTAGGAGCTTGATGTAGTCCATACAGTGCCTTCTTTACCTTGTAAACCCTATCAGGATACTTAGGATCTTCAAACCCAGGTGGTTGCATAACATAAACCTCTTCAGGTATCTTTCCATACAAGAAAGCACTTTTCACATCCATTTGATACACAGGAAAATTCTTGTATGAGGCATATGCCAAGAAAAGTCTGATAGCCTCCAGTCTTGCAACTGGAGCAAATACCTCATCATAGTCTATCCCTTCTTCCTGAGTGTATCCCTGAGCCACCAATCTAGCCTTGTTTCTGATGACAATACCTCTTTCATCTCTTTTACATCTGAACACCCATTTTGTACCAATTGCCCTTTTTCCATTAGGCAAATCAACTAATGTCCAGACCTCCTGAAGCTTGAACTGCAGCAACTCCTCTTGCATAGCTTCAACCCAACTTTCATCTTTCAAAGCCTTGTGAATGGTCTTGGGTTCTTCTTGAGATAAGAAACAGGCAAACATGCAATTCTGTAAATCCTTGTGGCTATTCCTCTTCTTAAGTGTTTGGGCAAACAATCCCTGATCAAGCAAATCACTCAACCCTTTTGACTTACTTCTAGTTTGAACAGCAGAGTGAACATCACCAATTATCTGATCCTTTGGATGATTCTTGTGGATTTTGGTTGTAGGAGTGGGACTAACAGGTATATCAGTCTCCAAGTTTGATAAATCACCTTCAGCACCAAAAACATCAACAACTTCATCATCAGTATCCACATACACTTCCTCTAAGTCAGGTATCTCATCAGCAGAATCATCATCAGAATCACCATTTATATCAGTAGAGTCTTTGAGTTCAGCAGCAGAGTTACCAAGCTGAACAGCAGAGTGTTTTGCCTTAACAGCAGAGTGCTTTGGCTTAACAGCAGAGTGTTTAGACTTGGGAGCAGAGTTAAGAGAACTGCTGCTTGGTGTATTCCCTTGAATTCCATCAACCTGTGACTCGATACTTCTTTCCTTATCATCATGAGAAGGTTCATCAACACCTTCCACATCAACCTTTGGTACATCTTTGTGAACAGCAGCATCATCTGAACTTTTTCCTTCTTTAGGAGTGAAGTACTGATCAAACGTGCTCCTTTCAATCAAAACAAACTCCTCTGCAGTGTCATCCTTCTTTGCTTGTGTACCTACATTGGGGTTAGTTTGTGTACCTGCAGACATGTTAGTGGTACCTGCAAGGACTGGTTGATAATTCATGCTCTTGGTTAAAGAATCAATATCAAACATCCACTCAGGACCTTTTCCTTCAACATTAGGTGTGGTTTCTCTAATTCTAACATGCAAATTTTCCACCACATGCCCAGTTCTTTGATTGAAAACCCTAAAAGCCTTACTTTCAGTAGAGTATCCAACAAAGTAACCTATGTCTGCTTTCTCACTGAACTTGCCTAAGTGGTCAATGGTGTTTAAGATAGTGACAGGACACCCAAATGGTCTAAAGAAATCTATCAATGGTTTCCTACCATGCAATAACTCATAAGGGGTCTTATTGTGAGGTTTGACTATCTTAGTTCTATTTTGCACATAACAAGCAGTGTTGACTGCTTCAGCCCAAAAGATAGTGGGTAACTTAGATTCTGACAGCATAGTCCTAGCAGCCTCAATTAATGTTCTATTTCTCCTCTCAGCCACACCATTTTGCTGAGGAGTTCTAGCTACACTAAATTGTCTAGTTATCCCTTTTTCCTCACAGAACTGATTCATCACTTGATTCTTAAATTCAGTTCCATTGTCACATCTGATGATCTTAACCTTGTGATTAAATAGGTTTTCTATCCTTGTTATAAAAGCCTTAAGAATGCTAGCTGTCTCATTCTTAGTTGCTAAAAAGAATACCCAAGTAAACCTACTGAAATCATCAGTGACCACTAAGCCATACATCTTTTTATTCAAACTATGTACATAAGTAGGTCCAAATAAGTCCATGTGTAACATAAACAAAGGTTCAGTTATAGAATTCACCAATTTGGACTTACAAGATGCTCTATGTTGCTTTCCCATTTGGCAAGCAACACAGACTTCAGGGTTCTCAAACACCTTTGAAGGCAATCCTCTGACCAAGTTCCCTTTCACAAGCTTGTTGATAGCCTTGTAGTTCAAATGTCCAAGCCTTCTGTGCCATAGTTTGGATTCATCAACAGTGGCTTTGGCAAACAGACAAGTCAAATCTCTTTTGGGAATAATATTCTTTATATCCACACTGTATATATTGTCATGTATAGGGACTTTAAGAAGAACCAATTTATCATCAGGTATCTTATAGTCAGGAGACAAGACAAGACACTCAGTATCGGTAAAAAGAACAAAATTCTTCCTGTCACACATTTCTGAGACACTAAAAAGATTAAACTTGAGACGATTCACCAAATACACTTTCTCAAAATCTAACTTTCCAGTTCTGATGATGCCTTTACCAACGATTTTTCCACCTTTAGGGTCATTCCCAAAGGCCACATAACCACCATCCAAAGCTTCAAAATTCTCCAAATTGCTTTGGTCTCCAGTCATATGTGAAGAGCATCCACTATCAAAAATACATTTGTCCTTTAGCTCCTTTTGTAGATTGCCCTGCACAAAAAGTAAGAGAATTAGTTTCTCTTGGGGACCCAAGCCATTACTGACTTGGATCTACCTTGTGCATCAAAGTAGTCAAATTTCTTCAACTGCATTGGTGCACTGCTGTGTCTGAGAACATGATCTAAAACTTTAACTTTTGGTTTCCAGACCCAGCAAGCTGAGGCTTTAACAGCATAAAAATGATTGCCTACAACAGTATCAGTAACAACTTTAGGCAAAACAGCAGAGTCTGCCTTAACAGCAGAGTTTGCCTTTTCAGCAGAATCTACTTTTTCTTTCTTAATGGGCACTGTTGATGCAATAGGAGAGATAACTCTAGAAGTACCATCTCTCATCAAAACTTCCCTAGGAACCATGTTTCGTTTAGGGTGAGGGTGAGTCTTTCTAGCAGAGTTTCTATGGTTCACCCTATTGTACTGGTTCCATGCTGGTTTCTTATAGCACTCATCTTGCAAATGTTCAAAGCTACCACAGCAATAACATGCCTTCTTAAGTAATTGAAAGTCAGTACCTAATTTATGTGAAACTAGGTTGTTCCAATTTCTCTGGTTTCCCCTAGGCAAGTTATTTGATCTTTTTGGATAAACTCTAGGTGTGTTGTCAAACTCAGCCATCTTCCTAGAGATACCTTTACCAAACCTAGGCTTAACAAAATTTACTCTTTTAGTCCTAGGTACTTTTGATTCAACAACAGTAGGAATTTCTTCCTTTTTGTTCTTAGGGGTTGAATCAGATTCCACTTCATCATCATCACTGTCAGACACCCAATCTTCAATAAGGGGTGCTTCATCATACTTCTTTACCTCAACCTTAGGTGACTCTATTTCTTTTTCATTAGTTTCAACAACAGGTTTACTAATTTCACCTACAGGTGTAGCCCCAGACTCAGAGATGAATGTTAGTGTCCTAGTAGGAGGAGCATTGGCACTAAGTTTATTAGGATGAGAAACAGCATTATATCCTAAACCAGTAAAGTGTCTTCCTAATGGTTTACTGAGAATATCAGTGGCAAATTGTTGTTTTTCCACCCTAACTATGTGTTTTTCAGATTCACTCATAGCTAAGTCTCTAGCCTGTTCAGCCTCTCCTACTTTTTCTTTAAGAACCTTAATCTCATCATCTTTCAAAATAATTTCATTTTTCAAGACAGTGATCTGATCAAGGTATTCAATTTCAGCCTTTTTATAAAATTCTAATTTCTCTTCTAAGTTCTTTAAACCATATGCATAACTAAGATTATCTAGCTTAATTGTATCATTTTCCTTTTTAAGGTTTCCATAGCTAGACTCAAGCATCTCAATTTTATCAGAACATGATTTAAAAGAACAAGTTGAATCATTGGATACCTCAGAGTCTGATCCAGAAGAAGAATAGGCCATGAGAGCAAAATGCTGTACTTCAGGTTCCTCTTCAGCTACCAATGCACAATTTGGACCATCCTCAGCAAGATCACTCCAATCAAAATCACCTAACCCATCACATGATACCATAGCAGTAGTGGAATTTGGCTCTTCATCAGCAGACTTCTTGAAATTTTCATTGCTTCTTTTTGGTGCTTTGCATTCTCTTGCAAAGTGTCCCTTCTTTCTGCAGTTAAAACATTCAGCCTTTGACTTATCAAATCCGACACTCTTGTTCCTTCTGAACTTCATCTCTTTACCAGTTCTCTTAAGAAACCTTCTAGCCCTCATTGTTAACATTGCAAACTGCCATTGCATGTCAATCTCTTCAACATCATCAGGATCAAGTTCATCCAGATCTTGAGGCATGACTGAAGTACTTGTAGTAAGTTCAGCCAAGTAAGCACAAATTGCAGCATCACTGATAGTGTTGGTGTTAGAAGAGTCAGCAGCAGAGACATGTGAGCCAACAACAAGAGCAAAAGCACCAGCAGCAGAGTGCTGTTCTTGATGTCTACCAGTAGTCTTGTTGCTTGAGGAAACAAAAGCAAGATTATTTGTGGTAGAGGATGAGCCTGACAATCCTTTAACTTCAGATTCATACACCTTCAAGTTGTTATACAGATCATCCAATGTCATAGTATCAAAATCTTCCTTATGTCTCCAAACCACTGTATGAGTGTTCCATTCAGAAGAGAGACTTCTCAGAAACTTTAGATTGACATCCTCTTGAGATGGCTCAATCTTCAACAGAGCCATCTGACTGGTTAGCTTATGAAGTCGATCATAAGTTCCTTCAATGTCCTCAGAACTTGAAGCAGTGAAAGTTTCAAACTGATGCTTCAGTAGATTTTTTCTTGATTTCTTTGTAGCTTCATTCCCACCAAATCGAAGTTCGATTGCTTCCCATAACTCCTTAGCAGACTCAATATGATTAAAGCTCAATTGATAATCATTAGATATTCCCATCATAAGAATACTATGAGCCTTAACCTCCAATCTTCTCTGTGCTTTCTCCTCACTTGTCTTGAGAGTCAAGACTGATCCAGTAGCAGTCTTGGTTTGCACAGTGTCTCCATGAACAATAACTTCCCAAAGTGAGTAATCAACCATTCTTATGTACTGTTGGATCCTCATCTTCCAGATCTCATACTCTCTAGGCTTGAGCATGGGAACCCTTGATGCAGTAACCATGTGTGTAGAGTCGGAGTCCATTGCTTACAGTGATGATTAGCAAATCTTGTATTCAGAAATTCTTCTTGGTACCAGTTTCTAGATCACAAGCTCTGATACCACTTGTTGATCCCAGTTGAGCTTCACGATCTTATTAATTACTTTAGATAAATCTAAGGTAATTGGTATAGAAACTGATCTTGGGTTGTATATCAAATATTATGCGGAAACTAATATTTGATCTTAAGAAGAATAAACACAAACGAATTATCAAACAACACTTCAATATATTAATACGATTGCTCTGAATAGCAATAGGGTTACAAGAAACCTTGAAGTGTAAAACAATACGTATGCTAAGATACTCAATCAATCGATCTCTAACTCTAACCCTAGAACCTCCTTTTATAGCGTAAGGAGTCCTAGTCGGTTTACAAGACTTCCTATACAAGAAAAATATTCATACGTATCTTTTCTATACTTATCTTAACATACTTTACATAATTAATAAACAGCAGAGTAATCCTTCTAGCAGCAGAGTCCTCGTGAGCTAGCAGTAGAGTTACAATGTGCCTATTATACCAAAACAGCAGAGTTACCAAAACAGCAGAGTTCTTGTGCTAATCAGCAGAGTTACATAACTATCCAGCAGAGTTGTAATTCTTCGAATCAGCAGCATTTCAGACCCAACATGGTCTGCTAGCCTTACCATATTTTACCTTCTCAACTCTCTTGACCTCTTCTTTCAACGAGCAGTCCTTGGCTAGGAGAGCTCCTTCGAAAGTGTCGCATCCCACTTGTATAGCATGCACATTTTCCTTCAGCTTCTTCATATCCCTGCCAAGACTTTCAGGTTTGTTAGTAATAATAGATATACCATCAAAACTTCCGCCCATACTTATACTGCTTCCTCCATCACGCCATTTTTGTGAGTGGTCTGCCATGTCTTGAATAGCATCAAGGGCTTGAACAGGAGTCATTCCAGGGATCGGCCCCTGAGAATCGATCATCTGCCTAGTTGCAATGTTAAGACCCTTGTAGAATATGTTGACCTTTTACTGTTTGTTAAGGTCATGAGTTGGGCATCTGTAGAGAAGATCATTAAACCTATCCCAAGCTTGGTATAATGTCTCATCCGCTTCTTGACTAAAGTTATGGATCTCTTCTAATTGTTTTGCCGTCTTTGAGGGAGGGCAATATCGTTGGATAAATTTTCTTATAAGGAGATCTCATGTGTTGATGACTCCAGCGGGCAACATATCAACCCATCTTTTAGCGGCTCCTGTGAGTGTCATCGGAAACACTCGAAGCATGATAGCATCATGAGAAACACCAGGATTGTTGAAGAGGCTCGCGATGTACAAGACATGTTCCACATGCTCATAAGCATCTTCAGTCTTGTTTCCAGAAAAGGTTTTTTCACGCAATTTCCTCATGAACTGGTTCTTGGTCTCAAAGTGAACATCAGCTCCAATAACTGGCCTAACAAGCCCCGACCCTTGCTCTTCTCTAGTCATAGCAAGGTACTCCACGATGGTAAGCATATCAATATCCACAACTGCCATTGTTCCTGAAACTTAAAGAAAGATGTAAGAAAAACAAATATTAAACAAAAAAATTGAAACTTAAATAAAAATCCTAATATAGCTCCCCGGCAGCGGCGCCAAAAACTTGATGCATGATTTCTGACCAGGTTTTGTTAGGAATATAAATATTCATATGAAAGACTCGGTCACCCCAAGTATTCATTAGCATTAAGTTAGCTCGTAGGCTTATTAATACAAGTTTAGTTATTGTTATATTAGTTTAGTCATAGTAATATTTGTGGAGTTGGGTCGGGTCTTTACCCACTGTCAGCTCACTCTACAGCCCACTCGGGGCACTTAAGCTAGTAAGTATATATACCCCTTCCCACACATGGGAAGGGTTGGATGTTCATTCACTATTAATCTAATTGGTTACACTTTCTCTCACTAGAACATCTCGATCACCTTCTCTCTCTACACTTCTTGAATTCGGCTAAGTACTAAATTCATCATTGTGTTATGATATCCAATATTCTACACTTCTTGAATTCGGCAGCCTTTTGTGTGATCAACAACCAACTCCAAGTATTCATTGATTCGCAATTCACTGAGGATTATGATTATGACAGTCAAATGACGAAAAGGTGTTTTGCTAATTACACTGGAATCGAGGTTGACGTGTTCAGAGTTACATTACTCCAACTTATGAGTAATGTTAAAGGGTTCATTAATGAAAGAGCACAACATATGGGGAACGGGACAGAGTCAGATAAGCGTGATGATGGCAACAACTCAGGGACTGATATCATACATGGTGTGGATATAGATCTCAAACTAGTAAATCACCAAGTACCATCTGCTGAGGTACATCTGTCTGATCAACATAACATTCTCTCTAATGAACGACAACATACTGATCAAATTAAACCTACTTATGACACATATCTGATGGAAAATATTGATAGCAATATCACCTCCGATTCAACAAATATGAGTCATAAGGGGGGAGAAATTGATCAGGATGCTGAACATGATGATGTGTCAAGGTCTTTGCTTACGGCTGAGTTTTCCAAATCAAATGATATGATTGAAAAGGAAGTTTATAATGAACTTTCAAACAGATTTTTACAGCTTGAAAAACATTGTATTTCACTTGAAATCGCAACGCAACAAAAGGAAGAAAGTTTTCAAACTGACATACCATGTAAAAATCCGGAACTCCTTGAATTCCGTGAATTTTTTATGATAAATGATTTGAAAGCTCAGCTAGAAGCCAAAAACTTAACGATCAATAACCTGAAAAATAGTTTGGCTGAGATGTGTGACATGTGCAATGAAGTTAAGGCTAAACATGACAATAAAGTGGCTAAATTACTTACTGAAAATGAGACTTTGAAAAAGCAATGCAAAAACCTGTGTGATTCAATCAAAGAAACAAAATCTAAGTTTATAGAACAGACAACCTCTTTGATTGCTAAAAATGATGAATTCAAAGCTCAAATTCAAGAAAAAGGTTTCACAATCACTGCCCTTAAGAACGAGTTAAGGAAATTAACTGGAAATGGTGTGAATACTAAGTTTGCAAAACCATCAACCTTGGGAACGCCAATGTCACAACCTCGTAGAAACCAAACAGTTGTTAGACAACCAACTGCGTTTAGATCTGAACGACAAAAATCTTCTGACCCGAGGTGTTCAACCCAAGTTGATGTGAAACATGTTTTGTCAAAACCAGTCACTTCACAATCTAGACCAAATGATCAGGCAGTTAGTGTTCATTCTAAGGCTCAATCTCATAAGTCTCAAGCTAAGGAAGTAAATGCTCATGCTAAGATTCGATCCCTTAAGACTAAAAGCCACAACAGGCCCGTAGGACCAAAGAGTCAAACTCAGAAACCTGGTAGGCAGATTGCTGTAGGACTAAGAGCCTCTCTCAACAAGCATTCTACTGCGTATGAGAAATCTATATCTCCTAGATCTTGCCTTAGGTGGATACCAACGGGTAGAATTTTTAAGATGGTTGGTCTTAGATGGATACCTACTAGTGAGTTGTTCACAGATTGTAAAGCCAAGGTTGACAGTGAAATCCCAAATGGTCTGGATGCTGATATCACTAACCCACGTAAATGCAAACAAACTCGTCATGTTAGTACAGGTTATCCTTACCAAAGTGCAGGCACATCAGGCATTCCTTTCAAGGAAAAGCTCAGAGTTTGGCGGCCAAAAGGACTGAAATCTCCTAATTTGGGGGTTCAAAAAATTCAACATTGATGTACATGCATAATGATTCCTGAACAAATCAGCTCAGGACTCGTGCAGCAACAATCTGTCTTGGGAAGAATATCGGTGGTTATTCTTCATGTATCCTTTGTTCATATCTTAAATCAAATTGTGTGTGTATATATATATATATATATATATATATATATATATATATCCAAAATGTAAATAGAAACATATATAAAACCAACAAAAATATAAAAATCTGAAAAATAGAAAATCCAAAAATAGTTTTTCAAGGCATGTCTTCTGGTATCGATAACATTTACGGTCCTAGAAATGTCATTCAATAATGACACGGGTCTTTAAATGAAGTTCGAGCAGAAGTTCAAAGGTTTTTAAAACATGCCTACGTGGCTTGCTATTACTTCAGATACGCAACCCGGTTTTCAAAATGAGGAAAGCCTGTCGCCAAAAAGACGGTTGTTCCTGACAACAGATGAAGTTCATCCGGGCATGGATTACTTTACATCTGTGCACCCTCGATCTAATGTACGTGTTAGTGCATTATTTCTTGCATTATAAGAGAAATCTTCTATGTATCTCAAATACTTCCATTCTATGATTCTTCAGGAAAGTATTTGGGTTTCACATGGTGGTCACATGTGCTTGAAAAATCAATTGGACTTATGATTACATAAATTGTTTCTCAATCAACGACACCAGCTCTTTCAACAAAAATTGGGTCATTAATTGAGGGGGAGAGTAATTTATGACAATCATCGGGCATCCACAACTCATTAGGCTAATCAATTGAGAAATGACGTGTTTCTATCAGAATGTCAGTTTGAGAAAATTGTTAACCTAGGGTTGTTAATCTAGTATTAACTCCAAAAAGGGCCATATGTTTCTTTTATATGCAAGTATAGGGACTTACATGCAATGTGCTAATTGTTTCCTAGGCTTATATAAATTAGAGGACCATTCTTGTCTTTATTGATAGTTAACATCTTCCTTAGGAAAGACAGGGGCCAATTCTGCCTATTTTGAAAGTTATGTCCTAGATATTTAAACCCTATTGCGTTTTGAGATTGTCAAACCTATCAACATTAAGTCAAACTCATCACTAACTTCTCTCTCAAAACATAAAACGCAAAAACCTGCGATTTGTCTGATCTTGAACTTTTGAGTGATTTCTTGACTAGGTAATGTTTGTCTCACGTTCTAAACTGTATTAAGTTACATTATCTTAGTCATCATAACATGAAACTCACTTAATTCGTGTTTTGTTTAGGGTCGCATCTCGAATCGTCATCTACTCCTAGGTTTGTGGTTAATGTTGATGCAAATAATGTTTCAGTTAATGGGATTAGCCTTAAATATGTTATAGTTGCCTCGTTGGGTGGTTAATTAGATTCCCCATCTCATTTGTGTGTTTCATTGATTTTTCGAAATATGATTGACTTTCAAAATTCAAAGAAATGTGTGATTGCCACTGTTGGAATTAAATAAGCTGTGTTAATCATTTATTCGTTATGCCGTGGGTTTTGTCAAATTGGATATTGAATTCTAGGTGTAAAGTAGATTCTTGGTTGTGTTTCACTCACAAGTTCTTAGCTGCGGTTTGTCGATATATGCCTGGTTGAGTTTTGTTTAAAAGTTGTTGGTTGCGGTTTGCTTAGATGTACATTCTTGGTTACGGATTGTTGCCCTGGTCTGAGTTTAAGATTAAAATGTTCTTGATTGCATTTTGAGTGTCTGTCTAGGGTGTGGTTTGTTGTTGTACATTTGTGATTACGAGTTAGTCTTTTAAGGTTTCTGGATTGCGTGTTGGACTGTATGCTGTTTCATTGTTCTTGACTGCGAGTTGCTATTTGTATTCTTGAGTGCGGTTTGCGTAATTTTTCTTGACTGCGTTTTGACCAAATGTTCTTAACTGCGGTTTATGGTTGTTGTTCTTGGTTGCGTTTTGCACAAATGCTCCTGGTTGCGTTTTAACGGTCTATATGCTTGGTTGCGGTTTGATTATTTCTTGAATATAATATTCCTGCGGTTTGATTGTTACTGCGTTTTGATTATTTCAGAATATTATAATCTTGCGGTTTGCCTCTTGTGTTTTGGATATTGCGACTTGCGTTTTGATTAATTTTTAATATAATATTCACTGCGGTTTGGACTATTGCGTTTTAGGCTACTGCATTTTGACAATTCTCAAAACGCAGTCACTGCGGTTTAGGACGTAGCGTTTTGATGAACTAACTGCATTTTGATCTAAACTGTGTTTTGGTCTAATTACGTTTTGCTCTAACTGCGATTTGATTCATTGACTGTCTGCGGTTTGTGGTGTGAGACTTGGTTGTGCAATTTGTTGTGCCATGTCTTATATTGACTGTGTTATGATCATTAAGTCAAGTACATTGTGTCTAGCCTTTGTCCTTTGTGCCTTGCCTGGCTTCAGTATGATCATGGTGTCTTGGTCACAAGGTTATGTCTTCTCATAAGTTGAATTAACATCCGTTAATTCCTGAGTTGACACAATCCTGTGATCAGTACACTCTTATCATACTTATGCTATTCTGTCTTGGCCTTTGCGTGCATATGTCATTATCTTAATCTATGTCTTACAACTAACACCACATTTCTGTATGGACATTTCTTGTGGTGGTGATTGTGCAGTAACAATGTCTGACGCTAATGCCCCTGCTGTTCAAGCTCCTGTTATTCCTTCACCGGTTCGTACAGATGATCAGATATTGCACCATGACCGCTGGGTTGCAATAGGAAAGAGAAATTGTTATATGGATATGGACAGAACTCAACACAACCCTATCTACAAGCTTGCTGTAGATATTCTGAAGCAAACCAAATTCTTCAGGGCTTTTGTAGCTTGCTCTACTATTCCAGCCATTTACATCCAACAGTTCTGGAACACTGTGAGATATGACAAGGATACCACAAGTTACGGCTGTCAACTTGATGAACAATGGTTCGATCTAACCAAAGACATCATCAGAGATGCACTTCAGATCACACCTGTTATTGAAAACCAACCTTTCACTTCCCCACTAGCACCTGAGGAACTCATCAACTATGTCAATGACCTGGGTTACCCCAAAACCATCAACACTCTCTCTACAGTCATTACACATTACATGTACCAACCATGGAGGGCTATCTTAACTATCATTAACCTATGTCTCACGGGCAAGACGTCAGGGTTTGAGAGACCAAGAGCTCCAATGATACAGATGCTTTGGGGGATTCTTAATCATGCCAACATTGATTATGCAGAGAGGATTTGGGAAGAATTCACTCATTCCATTCATTCTTTCATTGAGGACAAGAACAATCTAGCACTACAAAAAACAGGAAAGAAGAAGATCAATCTTCTTATGATTCCAAACATCAGGTTTACTAAGCTGATAATCTTCCATCTTTAAAGTGTGTACAAGTTTAACCCAAGATTGGACTCCCCACTCCACTTGCCAGACGAAGAACATGTCCTTGGAAATCTCAAGTTCACTACAAAGGGAACTAAAAGTGAAGTCTTTGGGAAGGCTATTCCTGAAGATCTTATCACGAGTGAAATACTAAATGCACCCTACTATCAGGAGTACTTGGTGAAAGTAGATAAATATCAAAGGTTCTTGGCTGGTGAACAAGTTAATGATGCTGAATCCCCTCCTCCAAAACCATCTAAGTCCTCAAAACAACTGAAAAGCAAACCTAAACCCAAGAAGCGCAAGGAGGCATCAACTACTGATGATGCTCCTAGTGATGCGAAGAAACCCAAAAGGAGTGCTGCGGGTAAGAAACAAGGGTCCAAGAGACGAAAACTGGAAAAACAAGTTGTGGATGAAGAAGTTCTCATATCTGAACCAACTCTGCAAGATAAGGAGGATGAGGCCCTTCAAAAGACCCTGGAACTTAGTGCAAAAGAATACGTGGAGTCGGTGGGACACTCCACTAAAGGTGTGATCCTCAGAGAACCAGATACCGAAAGGCGTCAACCACTGCCAGAAGTGGAAGGAAAAGGAAAAGGGATTGAGACGGTTGAATAGGTTGCTCAAACACTTCTGGATATCTCCTCTCCAGCCTCAAAGTCAACTACCACAAAGTTCATCTTCAAGAAACGCGAATCCGAACCATCCAAAACTGTTGAATCTTCTGAAGCTCCAAGAGACGAGTCTCCGAGTTTAGAACCCAATCTAGACTCCAGTGTTACCGAATCCGACGAGCTGGAAATGGAGGAGAAAAATGCTGAGGTGATTGTTACACACACTGAAGATGTTGCAGAACCCGAGCCCGAAAAAGCTGAGAAAGTGATTCAAACTCTAGAAAAGGCAGACACATCAGATCCTCCACTTGAGTCACTGCATGATGAGTTCGTATCAACGGCATATCCAGGTGTTCAAGAAAATCTAAAGACGAGAATCGATGATCAGACTCACCTGGAGGAACCGGTTAGCTCAACGGGCACTCTATCTTCTCTCAAGAACCTCGAACACGACCCTACCTTTGGGGATCAGTTTATCACAGACAAGACTACTGATGCTGAGGTTGAAAAACCAAATGAAGAAAAAGAGGTTGTGTCAATGGTATCTGTCACGATTGAACAAGACACAACTGCAGTCCCAACAATGGCAATTCCATCTCCTACCATAACACCAATCAAAGATACTCCCTCATCAGCAACAACCACTACCGCAAATATCACAACCACAATCCCAATTACACAACCTCCTTCCACCAACGAGAGCTTAGAATCCGGTCTTGAAGATGCTCTTAGACGAATTGCGGTTCTGGAAGGTCACAACTTGTCTCACAGTTCTCGGCTGTCAAAACTGGAAAATCTCAACCTTGAATATAAGGTAATCACTGCTGTTGATGAACATGCTGCTGAAGCAGTAAGATGGGCAATGGAAGCACCGTTGAGAGCTCGCTTCAGAGATCTTCCCACCACAGATATGAAGGAAATTCTTCTTCAGCATATGTATGAGATAAATCAGGACAAAGGTCATGAAGATCACAGAAAATTATACGAAGCATTGGAAAGATCGATTGACCGTGACAACGCTGATCAACTCATGAAGGACCTGGCTGAAACACGAAGAAAGAAGAAGAAGAGCCAGGACAAACCCGATACACCTCCTGGGTCTTCACCACATCCTCCTCTACCTACCCCACCATCTGGGGGATCTGGAACTGTAGATTTCTCTGGAGCTTTAGGATCTTCTGAAGCACAACCACCACCTCATCCTCCTGCATCAACTACTGAGAAAGATCAGTCGAAGCAGTCTACTGGTCCAAGCTCATCGAAGAAAGTTTCATCCACTGGATATGCTGCTTGGACGACATTTGACACCAGATTCAAGCCTTCTGTCTCATCAATTCCTGAAGATTTTATTATGCATGAAGAATCAGCTATCAACAATCAAGATTCTTATTCAGGTGATGATGAAGACACCGCAAATTCCCACATTCCCAAGGTTAATCTAGGGAAAGAATGGTGGAGATCTTTCTCAGAAAATGACAAATCAGGAACTCCTGTGATTACTCCTACTGATGAAATGAAGAAGACATGGTGGAAGTCAACATCCAAAGATGACACACCTCCAACTCCTGAGCCAGCTTGGTCCATCCCTTCTTCTGAAACACATGTCCCTGACAGCAACTGGGCTGATGCTATTATGTCCAGCTATGTGCCTCCTCCGGAAAACTCACTGCTAGCTCAGACTGGAGACATGGGAGCTTTTATTGATTGGTATTGTCAGAAGCAAGGAATTACCAAACTGACGCCTAAGGACTTGGAAGGGCCGGCGTACGAGATTGTCAAATCGTTTCATCCGGATGTGGTTCATCTTCAGTACCAGATGGAAGAATGTCATAAGCTTCTGACTGATCAGGTTGACGAGGGAATTCACAACTACAACGTCAGCAGACCACTCCCTCTGGGTGGTCCACCTGGACAGGTCACCATCCAAACTGACTTCTTCTTCAACAAAGATCTAGAGTTTCTCAGGTTTGGCAGCAAGAAGCATAAACAAGCCTTGTCCATTACTAAGATGAAAGCTGCATACTATCCAGACATTGGGTTAGAACAAATGGTGCCAGATCAGATGTGGGTTGAAGAAGAGTACAAGTATGAGACATATGCTTCGTATGGCATATCGCATTGGTGGTTCAAGAGACAGCAGTTCTACGTCGAAAGACTCGTTGCTGAAGGAGATCGTAATGCTGTACGATCCCGCATGTAGATCCTAAGTGTAGTCAGAGTTGAAATCTTTTCAATATATGGCTATAACTATCTGAAAAGGATTGTCCTCCGCTGATCTGATCTCAAGGAACATGTTATTGCAAAAAGTGGTTTCATTTGTCACGGAAATCAATACATGTCTATCGTCTCTCTCACTCCAAGTTAGATGATATTGAAAAGGTGGAAGTCCTCTCCAGCCTCCGATCACTAAATCAAAAATGCACTATTGAGTCTAGAGCCAAGAGATCATCCATAAATCTCATTAGGACAAATTTCCAATATGCTTACTGTTTCATACACCGTGAAAAGTAAGAAAACTTATATTAAGAGTCCTACGCATTATCCTTGTGGTATTGCCAGAACATCTGAGTGATACGAAAGTATTCTCAATGAAGATAGAAATCCTTCTAGAGCCAACATCAAACAACCTCTTGGTAGGTGACATGTGAGATCCTTCATGGATCAAACTAGTGACAATTGGAAAGAAACGATGGGGCGATTCACATTTGAATCAAACTTGTTCCAGGAAAAGGATTGACTGATGCTTTTGGAAAACCTTTCAATGTGCTCACCAACTGAGTTTCGAGCACATTGATTGTGTAAATTTTCAAACAAAAGTGTTTATGATGAAAATGTGATTTAACTTATAAAACTCTCGTCGTGTTGTATAAAATGTTTATCCAGTGACACGCGAGTGATTTTTCTAATCAATTTCTCATCAATCAGTGGGTATTTAATTCACTGATTCACTCTACCGTGCTGTCTGCTTTGAGACTTTCCGGTATGAGAACATGCTTAGTATGATGATTCCAATGTTAATTCGTTGGATGAGTCTTTACTACAAGCTGGAAATTCTTGTCAAGGAGAATCTTCTTTAAAGGGGATTCTACCTGATCACAGGTCGGTCCTCACGGAACCGAAGGTTAATCCAACCACACAGAACGAATGACAAAGCCATATTCGTTCACCGACTTTATTGCTAACTGTTTTATTTCAGATATATATAAAGATGGTGATGGTGGTACCCAATTTCAGCAGAGACATGTCAATCCATAACCTCATGCTCTGTCACAACTCGTAATTTCAGGTCATTTTCCAAACCCCGACAAAATCACTATTCACCGATCATTATTCATCATTTCACTATTCATCATTTTTGAAGTCAGTTTGAGACTTTGAGAAGTCGTCAAAAATTTTACTATTCACATGATACTATTCATTCCCGGAGGGAAATCACTATTCATGGGCATCATTCATCATGTCGTAAACTTGGTTTACGGGTATTCAAATGCACGTAACCAGTTAGGTTCAGCTGCGTATTCATGCATCATCAGTAAAAGGCACATCATAAAGACTAGAGTAGTCTGTATATCATCAGTAACATCATTTCCATATCAGTTCATGCATGTGTTTGTGTGATTTTCATTAACGTATGCTTAATTGTTTAATTAACGTTAACACTCAGTCATTTCTACTAACGTTATACCCAATACTCCCGTAAATGATCCTAATACATTTTCAAGCTAATTTTAATGATATAGAGATTATATTATTACTTTACCCGGTGTTTTTAAACCAATCGCTATATTTTTCGTTTGACGCTTATAACTCCGTCGGTTTACGAAATTTCAATCCGATAATCATTCTAACACCCGATTCTTGCAAGGAACATGATTTTACAATTTTTACAACTTCGTCGTATCTCATTTCACCTCGTCACGAGTTATTTCTAGTTAACTCGGTACCCGATAACACTCAATGTATGCACTAAACTAGCTAAACTTAAATAAATGGGAGACAAGTCTTGCATTAAACATCAAATCCTTCCAAATTACCCCATGTGTGCCGCCCCCCTAAACCACCCCTAATTCTAACTTCACTTGATTGATAAGTACCATGCATTAAATGAATTACCTTGATTTATTTCCAACTCCACTAACACCAACACATAAACCATTTAGCTAAAAGAAAGATCAAAACCTCTCCCATCCCATCTCCTAGGATCGGCCCATACAAGAACACCAACCAAAATCCATAAATTTTTCAAGATCAAGTCATAATCACACTCCATTTATCTTCCTAGTTATGGATTTGTGATCAAATCTCAAGTTTATTACTTATTTCTTACCAAAACTCATCAAGTCATCAAGTAAGTTTCAAGAACATGTTTTGATCATTTTATACTTTCATTTGATTCATATATTCATGTATTTTCAAGTTATATTAGTTATCCATGCAAGTTATTTATGTTTTACATACCACTTTTGAACATAAACTCTCTTAATCACTAGATCTATAAGTTTCACTAATGATCTCATGAAATCCACCAAGGTTGGTGATGTTTAGGACCCCATGACACCCTAAGAAGGTGTATGGTAGGATTTGCGAACTTGTGGAGTTGATTTGAGTTAGTATGATCAAGTTTAGAACCAAGAAAGTGAGTTTTTAACAATCTAAAATAGGTTCTGTCCAAAAACGTGTAAACTGGAAAACTCAGTAACTTTTGGTATATTTTGGCTTTCATATTCAGAAATTTCTTTCAAAAAAGAAACCGTGGCCGCAAGAATCACTAAAAACCGACTTATAACGAAGGAGATATGATTTTTCAAAGTTAGACGACGAAAACTAATTTTCTGAAAATTTAGTTGCCGATCGCCGAGATTCAAAGGACAAAATGAGGCGTTAGACGTGATCTAGATGACCCGAACTACTGAGATTATGTTAGTTCATGTTTATACGAAGCCGTGGATGTAAAGAACGTAGAAAACGAGCTTGTAACGGCCGAGTTATTCACGTTTGAAGCCCGACGTATCATGTTTATTTTGACAGCCACTATTAGAAAGTGTTTTAAATATAAAAACTAGTGTTTTTGCGAAACATAACATTGTTAGCCGATTTTCTAATTGATCGAGATGTGTACAATCAAAAGTCAAATAACACGACATTTAGACAATGTTACAAGATTTTCAAGAACGTCGAGCTTATCCACTAACACTTAACGTACAATATTTCACGACTAGTTTCACGAAGCCATTTTGGGCATACTTTCACAAGCTAAGGAAAATATTAATTTGCGACGAAAACATTATATTTTCTGATAGAACACCAAATGAGGATCGTGGAGTACCGTTTCAACATAATTACACGAAAAGTAGTTTATAACTTAACGAGACGTCAAAAGTGTATTTTTCGTCGATAAACGTTATTTTCAAAACTAATAAGTGGTATCGTTAACATACGTATTTGCATATGTTGCGTTAATTCATTGCTTACATTAGATCATATCATCATAATAGGTCACGGTTAGAGACCGAGCCTCATTTCATCATTGTCATTGTTGCTATCATAGCAGGTGAGTTTTCATAGCCCCGTTTTAAATTGTTTATTGATTTCTAAACTCTCGGGGGAGAATACATTGCACCATTTTTATATGCGGACCAAAGTATCCAAACTCATTTACATTGCTTAAGTTACATCATTGCCAATTTAAAGTCCCCTTTTATTTTTCATGGACCGTTAATTGTGAGCAAGCGAAGGTGAGTGGATAGATCTATTGAGGGTGACGCCTCCGTTCGGGTTGGTAGCACCAACTGGTCAAACGAACGCATTTCATTTCATACATTCAGAGTGTTTGGCAAAGCACTCCCTTTTGGGGCATTTATATCAGTCTAGCTTCGGGGTCATGAGCTTAAGAGCTAATGTAATATTTTTATGTGAAATTTTGTCATACATTTTATACTTATGGTTTCCGTAGAAGCATTTCATTTACCTAAACCTATGAACTCACCAACATTTTTGTTGACCATTTTTAGCAATGTATTTTCAGGTAATTAAGGTATCGCACATTGGCTTGCATAAGGACATGCATGGAGTCGCGGTGTCGACATGTCTCACTTTACATTTTTATGCACTTATCTATCGTTTGATTTGCATGAGCTTGATTTTCCGCAAAAATGTTTCACCTTTTGGGACCTAAACTTTGTAACTCTGAATGTTTCAAATAATCAAACGATGTATTTTCTAAACGACACTTTAGGTCGTTCAATATAACTGTAACTGTGGTGCTATGACCAGTCATGCCCCCGGATGTTCCATTCCGCTGCAAGTCACGAAATTTGGGGGTGTGACAGATTGGCATCAGAGCAAAGGTTATAGCGAACTAGGTTGTATCATTGACCCTAGACTATAACTACATCATCACAACATCATATCAATTCATCATAAGTGCATATTCACCATACATGTGGTTTCATACATACATCATTTCATCATAACTCGCATAATGTGAGGAGTTATTTACTTTTATTTCACATTAGTTGTCACACAGATGTCTTCACCCAACCACCCTATTATCATTCTAGCAGACTCGGATATCGAGGACACTTTTTCATTCACTAATACATCTACATCACCACTCTCACCTTCCTATACCTCGACATTTCCATATCACTCACAATTGTTAGAGGATAATTTCCACCTATTTGAGGTAGTGGCACTACCTGAGCCGGATTTAGTAGAGACTACCAGGCATGACATTAGGACTTTGAGATTCAGGGGATTGCCCCTGCCTTCCCACCACCACCATTGTCATTCCCCTTTTCCATTCCCACATATCAGGAATTAGATGACACTTTGTGGATAATACCAAGATCACCGACTCAACAGGAACATCAGCAGATTCCTCAAGAATGGTTTGGAATCTACACTATCTCAGACATGTTTAATGCACAACCCCAGACCCCACATCAGGACTCATCCCGACCCCAAGATGCCACAACCCTGGATTCACTCAGAGGAGCACTAGGGAATCCCTAGACTAGACTTATATCGTTACTAGCTTTTACTATTATCCTAGCCATGGGATGAGTAGCATAGTTCGATGAAGCTTGTAGTATTTCGATTGTTGTACCACGAAATCACCAAGTATTGACTCTACTATATGGATATGGTTGTGCTATCTATGATATCGGTCCATGTAAGACCGAAATTTTCATTTTAGATATCCACGTGTGTTATGGTTACAAATATGACATTTCACGATTTCATCTTGTCGCGATTTCACCCCACTTATACATGTCATGGTTGCGTATATGTGAGTATGATGATCTTTATCACCTATAAATTCTCATGGTCTCTTATGATGTTGAAGCAGTTAGGTTAAAGCAAGCCACTCCAGACATGACACAAGCCACATCCTTCGCCAAAAATCTTACCCATGAGGAATTTATGGATTGCAACCCCCACACCTTTAGCGGAACTGAAGGAGCGAAGGAAGTTTACAAATGGTTCGAAGAAGTAGAAACGATATTTCGGTGTGGCGACTGCCGCAAGGAAGACAAGGTCAAGTTCGCCACTTGCACTTTTCGGGATCATGCCCAGGAATGGTGGACTAAACATGTTCAGATAGTAGGGGTCGACGCTGCTTACTCAATCTCTTGGGAGAAATTAAGAAGGATGATGACTTTAGAATATTGTTCAAGAAGCAAACTACAAGCACTAAAACAGGAAATCCTCAACTTTACCATGGTAGGAGTTGATGTTGTCAAGTACACTACTCAGTTTTACGAACTAGCACGACTAGGCCCAACAATGGATGAACCGGAAAGCAAGAGACTTGAGAGGTATATCGGGGGACTCTCCCCTGAAATTCGCATGTTGGTTGCCTCGTTAGAACCCGATACCATGCTTAAAGCTAACCATATGGCGATCGAGGCAAAGGAACACATAGCTCACACCCAGGCCGTAGGAAACAATATGGACAACAGACAAAAATGGAACAACAACAACAAGAGAAAATGGGACAACAACCAGGGTGACAATGCTACCCCACAACCACCTAAAAAGCAAGAAGTTGCTAAGGCCTATACTGCAGAACCACGCACCAAGAAAAGTTATGCTGGGAATTTACCTTACTACAACGCATGCAATCTCCATCGCCCAGGTCATTGCAGCGAACCGTGTGGGCTGTGCAAGAAGCGTGGCCACCAAACCAAGGACTGTAGGAATCTCGCAAATCAGAGGATCCCGGGGAGTTGCTTTGGATGTGGGAACATAGGGCACTCCAGGAAGGACTGCCTGAAGCTAAAGGACAAGAAAACGAAAGCCTAAAGTCTCTGGTGTTGTATTTCTTTAAGTAGTCTATCTTAAGTACTTTCTTGTAACCTCGTTGTACTATGTACCTTCCTATCTAATGTAATACCTATCTTTTATCATCTCCACCATGAGCACAATCTTCGTTTATTTCATATTCTATTCCGATTGCCAATTTTCAATCATTTCGCAACAACATACCGCTATACTAGTAAGGGTTAGGCATATTTCGTCTTTGACTATAGACTATTACCCTACCGTAAGACTTTCCACACACATCCTATAACCTATTCAGCAGATTGTATCCCGAACTATTTCACTACCACTTTATAGAACTGTCTTACCCAAAATTTTAATGCAAGATGTTTCACTACCACCTTAGAGAATTATTTCACAAGATTCCAAAACATGTTATATTCCCATCATCTCATAAATCGATTTACTAGCACTCCACCAACTATTTACTCCCTTACGCACCGGTTTCTTGTTAAAAACGGAGTTTAAACCACCACTTTACGAAATGACATATTGAACACTATCTAAAACTTTTGAGAAACACAAGGCTATTTTGACCAAACTAAGCATCGCATTATTTGCCCTCAATTATACATAGCCTGATCACCTATGTCTAATTCAGGGAAGATTATGCCATGAAGGAAACAATTATCTTTTCAAGATTTCTAACAATAATTTTCATTCAAAACATCCCAAGAAAGAAAAGCTTTGTAAACAAGTAAACTCTTCATAAACATCCTTATCGGCCAACTCTCTCTGAGTACCTACACCACATGTCACTCACTTATCAGTTAAGTTGGAATTTGCCATTGACTTTTCTAGGAAAGATTTTCTATTTTCAAGGAGAGTTTCACGATATAAGAAAACAACGAAAGGGGTTTTGGAACCACAAACAAGGACTAGAAATATACAGCCAGTTGATTCGTGCCTTGCTATGACATTGTTTTTGTTGACCTTTAAGACTGTAGAAGCACTAGGTGGATTAAGATAGTTTGTCCTGTTTACGACTTGAGTTAAAGTATGATCATCAATAAGGCATATTTATGTGGTGCTGGTATTATGACGCCTGATAAACGTGATAATACTTACACCATATAACGTGCCCTCATTGTGGCCATAGGATATCTTGGGGAGTACCTAAGAAGTTTAGAACTTGATTTCCGTTGGATTACCCCTGATTAGTGAGACCATAGGTTCATCCTACCTGTTCGTATACTCTGCCCTTGTTCATTAGATAAGTTGGACTCTCGTTTTGCGTTCTGTTGATTTCAGTTATAAATCTTGAACTCTTGTAGAGCTCTCTACTGTTGATACAGTTAGATCGATTTGAAATCTTGTTCGCATTCCGTATGAGTTTCCGTTCTATTTTCTTTCTGCTTCCTTGCAAATTTCGAGGACGAAATTTTTTTTAGAGGGGAAGAAGTTGTAATACCTGAAATTTCAAAATATGCAAAATGACCAAAATACCCTTTATATATATTTTTTTTCTTTGATAAAATTTTACAAAGACATATTATTGAACCTAACCTAAATTAATTAAAAATCCTAAGTTACCTAATAATTTAAGTTAATTAAACTTTACCTTATAAATTAAAACACTTATAAATCACCAAATAAATGATTTCCCTAAATCATTAAATAATAGGCGACAAGTATACATAAAAGAAATTCGGCTGGGATAAATAAATAAATAAAAGAGATATACATGTATTAGAATTTGAGAGATATTCATGAAAAAGGAAAAGATATACATCATTCTAAAAGATATCACAATCCCAAAAAAATAGTCCTACCCATGTTTAGCTCAAACACAAAAGTCGGTTTCCCATCTATATATACAGCGCACTTTTTCTTTTGCCTCACTTTACAAAAACCCTAAAACCTACAAACCACAAAAGTCGACTGCTGCTACTCTTTTCTTCATTCTGTTTCTGCTGTTCGTTCGTGATCAAGCAAGAGGAGGTTCGTGTGTAGCTTTAAGCGGTGATCGTAGACGTGTGTTGTTCGTACTTGTGGTGTCTTTGTTCGTGGGTTTAAAAAAGGGTGCTCGACTGTTGTCTGAGGTAGTTGATCTCTTAGCCCTTCATTCTCCTTTGATTACACTTTTAGGGTAACACTTCAAGAGAAAATTTTGTTCTTTTCCTCTCGTAAAGATCTACTATGTTATACGTTAGAGAATGTGGCATGAACCTTGTATGAACCAAATTTAATAGAACCATGTTTGTCGTTCGAATATAAACTCGCATGATATCCCATTTTTTTTCTTTCACATAAAATAACACTTGATAAACCTTGCATATCGACATATGAAAAGTAGTTTTTGACCCACTGTTTGATCCATTCTTTCGACCCATAAGAAAGCTGTGAAAGTGAATTGTTTTGAACCATATTATATGACACCAACATATATTATACAAAATCCTACGAACTAAATAAAAGAAAGAAGATACATGTTGTGTTGTCATTTTTTTTTGGAAAACCATACAGTAGCAAAGAGAGTGTCAAGTAAAGTGTGGAGTTCATGATTTTATGTGGTCCTTGTGGTGTCGTGTGGCTGTTATGTGAGTCGAGTTTTACGCGAAGTGGGTCTTGTGGTTGTGTCGTGTGTGAGTAAAGTTTCATGTGGGATGTTGTGTGTTGTATTAGGCAAGAAACGAGGGCGAGTTTAATGGTGTATAGGGCTGGTATCCTACGCTTTGTGAGGGTGGAATGGATAAATATTAGAGTGCTTTGGTTGCTTGTAGGTGGTGTTGTTATTGAGTCAAAGAGTAAAATTGCATGCATGGTTTGCGAACTGATATAATAAGAATAGGGGTGGGATTGCTTTTGTACATTAAAGATGTTAAATATAAAGAGTAGATGGCATCATGGTTTCTTTCTCTGCTCTATCATTCGAAGCAGGTAGAAACAAGAGAAATCTTGCTTGCTTTTGGTACAGTGAGAAGTAGTAAATATAATAAAAGAAAGTAAGTGTATTGTATGTGTGTTGTACATGTTAGTCCTCTTTTCTTAGGTCCTATATTTGACTTATCAAATCATAGGATAGTGATGTGAGGTGTTATGACAATCATTTTTTCTTTCTTTATTACTTGTATACTTTAAGATAGTATAGATGTTTACAACATTAAAATATTTTAGCTAACTTTCTATTAAAAATTTCCTATACTTATAAATATTGACACATTAAACCCTAGAAGTACTAAAAGCGTCATATTAACCCTAAGCTAAGGTATTTAACATATTAAAGCTAAAATTATCTAAATGGCATTTTAACCCTAAACGTTATTAAGTCAGAAAACGTCATTAAAATAGGAAACTACTAAAAATGGAAAGCATACTAAAATTCATATGAACTTAAAATAATATGTGATTATTAATCCGTATAGGTTCCGTGAGGCGGGAGTGATTTTGTGCCTTGTGATTCATCTATTTCTGGTTTGCTTTTACTATTGAATAAGGTACAGATATTCTGCCCTTCTTGTAAGGTGCCTTCGTTCTCTTGATCTTTTATTTTGATTCGTTTAGGATTCCCCAAAGCCATTGCTATGTTCCCCTTGTTTCGTGAACCTTTGTTTTGAACCCTTGCCCTGATCTTTGTCTTGAACCTTTTTGCCTTGAACCCTACTATGAACCTTGATATGAACCTTGCCATACACCTTGCCTTGAACCTTGATATACTTGAGATTTTAGCGGGATGAGAAAACCTTTTTAATTATTTATGGAAATGTTTTAAGAAAACCATTTTTAAAACTATCTTATTGAAAACTATTTTAAAGACTATTTTATGAAAACCATTTTAAAATACTATTTTTATGAAAAACCATTTTAAAAGATTATTTTATGGAAACTATTTTAAAAGGATTGTTTTCAAATGAACTTTTAGATTGAACCTTTACTATGAACATTTGCTACGATCTCTTGTCTTGACCATTTGACTTGAACCTTGATACTTTGATATGAAACCCTTGATATATGACTTGACTTGAACCCATTGATAAAACTTGAACTTGAATTTGAAACATGAAACTTGAAACTTGATACTTGAACCCTTGATACTTGATACTTGACCTTGACCCACAGTTTGAGATTACGAGCCATACTAGGCATGAGGGTTTCATGTCCTTGTCATTGATGCACCAATGACTTGACTTTTGGGTAGGAAAGTGATTACCTATCCCGTCCCTGCCATGACTTGATATTTGACTTGTACACGTAGATGAAGACATTGTGGCAGCCTACAGGGGCGCATGGATGCATCCTAGATTTGTACTTGACTTGACTTGACTTGTTTACTTGTATTACTTAGTGACATGATGGGTGTGTGCGATACACGTCATTCACTCTTGGGAGCTCATGACTCCAACCCCTTGGAGGTATCCCCTCATATTATACTTGGCATACCGAGGTCACCCCTCCGTATACATGTATACTTGTTTACTTGATTTGATATGTTCTGGGCTCGTAGTGGATTACTGTTTCTGTTACCCTATGACTTGATACTGGACTTGACCTGATTCGACTTGGGCTAGTGGTGGGTTATGGTTTCCCTTACACTGAGCCATTGTAACCATTTCTTGATAACCTTTTTATTTTCCTTCCTATTCTTGTTACACCTTGTATTATTTCATTTACTTCACTATCCCTTTTACTACTGCTTTGTACCGTTATATCTGTTCACTGAGCTTTCATAGCTCAGCCGCGTTTCTTTTTCCGCGGCAGGTTTAGTTGGAAGCTGGGTTGAGTTGAGAGAACCTTGGACTTAGAAGACCTTAATAGCTATTGAAGATGATTAGAAGAAGTTGTAGTTAGATTAGAAATTATTGTATTAACCTTGTAAAATTTAATTATCCCTTGTAACCATTGAATATCCATTGTATTATTAATGTCAAATGCTTGTGTTTTTTCTGATATGGAACCATTATTGTGACATCTTTACCCTTGTCGGGTTGGGGTGTTACAGTACTAGTTAGACCAAGTAGGACAACTGACCTAAGTCATGATCCAGTTTAGAAAGGATCAAGTAAGTTGGATATGCATACCCACAAGTCTTACCCAAGATTAACCTATAGGCATTATTCAACCCCAGAAATGAAATGCTACACATTTAAACATTCAGGCAGACCTACCTACCCGACTACTTTATCCTGTTTGATGCTTCCAATTCAAAGGAATTTTCTTTAAAGAGCGTTTATACAACTCATATACCTTGTAGGAAAGTAATTATCAAATATGTCTGTCTTGACAAATAAATCCTTTATGGTCAGCCTTTAACAAAACTACAGAGCACTAAGAAAAGTATAACACCAAACTTTGCTAAAACATTCCTATCCACATCATGTCAAAAACCTGTCCATAAAATCTTGGGTCGTATTTGAAAACCAACCACCATACTATGACACTTCATACAATTAGGATCTTGTGATTGAAAAACAATAGCATGGGAAATTTTTGACAAAGGAGATCTAGGGAAAAACTATTAAACAGCACAAATTTTGGCAATAAAGACCAAGTATCTTAGGTGAAGAGAGGCTCATATCTTGACATCAGTTATAGCAAGACACAAGGAATCAGAAACCGTTACCGTAGCTTTGTTCTTCGATAACCCACTTCCGACGAACCTACCGTTGTAGGAGTAGTCACGAGACACGTTGTACAAATTTCAAAGGCTCCTAATAAGGATAGACTATGCACCTCAAATTTCTGACAATCCCCTTAAGATATTTTCTTACCAATCAGATATACACACGCTCTACCATCTTTAGACCAATGGGCAATTAAGAAAGCTAATGTTGTGGCAGATGCCCTTAGCCGGAAGGAAAGACTCAAGCCTTTGAGAGTCAGACCATTGAGAATGACAATCATATCACCTTTACCATCACGAATCCTCGAGGCTCAAGTTGAGGCACTCAAGGAGGAAAACCGACAAAATGAAAAACCCCATGGTATGCCGAAGGATGCAAATGGTTTAATAAAGAGGTCAGACGGAGTATTGTGCTTCGAGGATAGAAGCGGGATACCTCTTTATGGCGGAATAAGAGAGTTGATCATGCACGAATTGCACAAGTTGGAGTACTCCATTCACCCAGGTTCTGATAAGATATATTAGGATCTCAAGAGACTTCATTGGTGGCCGAATATGAAAGCAGAAATAGCTGCGTATATTAGCAAGTGTCTTACTTGTGCAAAAGTAAAAGTCGAATACCAAAAACTATCAGGATTGTTTCAACAACCAGAAATTCCCTAGTAGAAGTGGGAACGCATTACAATGGACTTTGTCACCAAACTACCCAAAACATCAGGAGGTTTCAATGCTACTTAGGTAATCGTTGATTGACTCACTAAATCAGCCTATTTCGTCCCAATCAGAGAAACTTATTCTATGGACCAACTAATCAGACTTTATGTCAAGGAAATAGCCTCAAAGCACGGTGCACCAATTTCTATCATTTCGACCGAGATAGTCGCTTTACTTCAAACTTTTGATAGTTATTACAAGATTCATTTGGAAGCAAATTAGACATGAGTACTACCTATCATCCTTGGACCGATGGTCAGAGCAAGAGAACGATTCAGAAATTGGAAGACATGCTCAGAGCATGTGTGATTGACTTTGGAAATGGTCGGGCTAACCATTTGCCATTAATCGAGCTCTCTTACCACAATAGTTATCATGCGAACACTTAAACTGCACCTTTTAAGGCACCCTATGGTCGAAGTACCAATTACATAGTGACAGACCGAAATCGGAAGGTCAAGTTCACTGGTCTAGAATGCAATTGTGAAACAACAAAGGAAATGGTACAAGTCAAGAATCAGTTACAAGTAACAAGAGAACAATAGAAAAGTTAGGTCAGTTCAGGATGCAAAATCATGGGGACTAGGTATCCCTAAGTAGTAAACCATTGAGATTCGAGTTGTAGAACAAGCTATGTTGAAAGCCTTGCCTTGGAAAGGCATGATACAATTTTGGAAACTCGGGAAACCGAACCCTAGGTATATTGGACCATTTAAGGTTCTAGCTAGAATCGGCCAACTGGCATACAAACTTGAGCTTCCGTCAGAGTTCAGCAACATACCCTACCCATTTCATATTTCAAACCTCAGGAAGTGCCTTCCATACGAATCACTCGTATCCTAATTCATTTCATTCCATTGGAAGAAATTCAGATCGATGATAAGCTTAACTTTGTGGAAGAACCAGCAGAAATCATGGACCGAGAGGTCAAACAGTTGAAGCAAAGTCGAATTCTGATCGTCAAAGTTCGCTGGAATTCTCGCAGAGGTCCTGAGTTTACTTGGGAACGGGAAGACCAGATGCGACTCAAATACCCACATCTTTTCACCGAGACCACTTTAGAGAACAACATCAGCTGAATTCAGGGACTGAATTCCTTTTAGGGTGGTCGACTGTCACAACTCGTAATTTCAGGTCATTTTTGTTAGGAATATAAATATTCATATGAAGGTTCGGTCACCCCGAGTATCTATTTAGCATATCACATAGCTTGTAGGCTTATTTATATAAGCTTAGTATTATTAGTATTATTAGTTTTATTAGATTAGTCGTATCTATATTTGTGGAGTGGGTCGGGGCTTTCCCCACTGTCAGCTCACTCCACAGCCCACTAGGGGCACTAATATATTGTAAGTATAAATACCCCTTCCCACACAAGGGAAGGGTTGGAACTCTCATTACTTTGAAGCTAATACACATATATTTCTCTCACTAGAAGTTCCCATCTTTCTCTCTCTAAGTATTCTTCTATTCGATCCAAACAAGCCTCAAACTAGTGATTCTTGTATTGTGAATACCCTACAATTGGTATCAAGAGCCATGGTTAGGTCCATGAGAGTTGGTATTCACGGATTTGTGTAGTTTTTGAGGTTTTCTTCTTGGTTCGATGTGTAGTTTATAAGTTTTTTTTTCGGTTTGAATAGTAGCATAAATTTCATTTTGTACTTTGTTTAGTGATTAGAAGTTGTTTTACTTTGTACTTTCTAGCTTAAGAATAGTATTAGAGTGGTATTTGGTGTTTGGATTCACAGATCTAAGAACGGTGTGGTGATTTTGGAGCAATTCGTGGGTTTTTGTGGTAGTGTTCTTGGCAGCGGTTTGTGTCATTGGGACGTATTCGTGGACTCGGTTTGTGTCAATTCACTGATTCGGTTTGTCTTATTACTTGTTTAGGCAAAAAGACAAAAGGCAGTGAAAGCGACGTGCTTGGGAGTTTGTGTCTACTCGGTTTGTCCCTGCTGCGCGTACTCGGTTTGTCTCTGAAAAGTCTACTCGGTTTGTGTAGACTCGGTTTGTCTCTGAAAAATTTACTCGGTTTGTGTAGACTCGGTTTGTCTCTGAAAAGTCTACTCGGTTTGTGTAGACTCGGTTTGTCTCTGAGGAGTTTACTCGGTTTGTGCCTACTCGGTTTGTCCCTCCAGCGTGTACTCGGTTTGTGTAGACTCGGTTTGTCTCTGAGGAGTATACTCGGTTTGTGTCTACTCGGTTTGTCTAGGCGGTTTGTATCCAAAGTTGACTTTTTACGTCAAAACTTCAAACGGCCATAACTTTTGAACCGTAACTCCGTTTTCAGCGAAACACCTGTCAAAACGACCGTGAGACCGAGGAGAAGGACACGTTGAATAAATTTATTCATTCAACCCAAGTTTCGAGGCCTGAAAACGCTCCAAAATGAAGTTATTGAGGTTTTAAGTTTCCAGACCAAAATTCCACCGTAACAACTCGCATCAACCAAACCAAATCACTACTTAACAATAGTGCAACAATCCAACAGTCATCATAACACATATCAAGCATCATTCCACGGTTTATTCTTGATTTTGTAAAACCCCACGAAAGAATCTATTTCTCGGTTTAAATCATAGAATTGTAAAATCCCGTGCACGTTAATATCATGTCAAATACTTCAGATTCTGCTATATCAGAGATACTCAGTTTGTACAACATGATAGACAAACAAAAGATTCCCAAAGATGTTCGACAGATAAACATGTTTGACTATGTTGGTGCCAATAGAGACTTTGTGTGCCCGAATTCTCAAGAGAAAGAGCTTCATCAGCCACAGACAAACGTTGTTGAGTCAGATACTGTTAGGAACATCGTGCAACATGAGAAGCACAACGAAGCGTCGGCTGAACCTAATGGGGTATCTTCTGTCATTAATAATGATAATGTGTTGCATGAACAAAAGATTCCCGACAAAGTACAACAGACAAACGTTGTTAAGTCAGATATTGCTAATATGGGAAATAACAATGTTTTCCCATATGAACAATATGTGAATCACAACGAAGCGTCTGTTGTACCTAGTTGTGCATCTTCTGTTCTAAATGATGATTATGTGCTGCATAAGTACAAATTGCCTGTCCCTGATGATAACTTGATCACTAGACTTAACATCTATAAAGAACAAGTGGCTATGTATGAACAGCGTGCTAAGTTTGAGCTTAATGAACGAGAGCAAAAATTAGAAGGTCAAATGAGTACACTTATTAAAGAGTCTAGAGTAAGAGAAGAAACATTAAAATTAGAGTTGAGTTCTTTGAAAAGTCAGCTAGAACAGTCTGTCAAACAGAAACAGGAAGCACAAAAGTGTGTTAATACACTTAAGCTAGAATTCAAACAAAAAGAATCAACACTTTTAAATGATTTCTCTAGACTCAAGACGTTAAAAAATAAGCTTGAAGATAAGTTGTACACACAAGACCAAACCAGACAGACTGCTCAAATGATGTATAAGCACAGAAAGTTAAGTGACAAGCATAGTGAAAACAATGTAGGTAGATCTAAATTAGCTATTCATGAGATTGCTAAGATAGCCCAACCTGCATTAAATGATTCCAATGTGATGTTTATGCCTAATCATGACCCGCCTGAGCTTCTCTACACTAAAGAGGAGGAGGAGATGAGTGAGAGAACAAAGGAAAGAATGAATGAGAAAATGAGGGATCCCGAGTGCATAGCCAGACGAATAATAATCAAACCCCATGATTATTATGAGGAGAATCGTTTGACTGTGTTTGCTCCTCAAAAGAAGTTAACACCTGAACAGATATTTTGGAAACAAGATAATGAAAAACTTAAGGTAGAAAAACTTAAGGCCAACACCCCCCTCATTAGAAAAGTTGCGTCCATAACGGTGTATCCTCCCAATACACCTAGGAATTTGGTGCCTTTGTCTCTTCCCACTGAATGCAAAACCTTTATTAGCTTATATGTGCTTTGGCAACTGTTTGCTGATTTCGATAAAACATGTAAGAAGAGAATCACACCCACTGGCATTACTGAGGTGGAAAGGTGTTTTGAACATGCAAAAAGGTGTTACTTAACTGAGGTCATGCCATTCTTTAAACTACTTAAAGAACACTTTGAAGGGTTGCAAACTGCCCTTAAAGCCGAAATAAAAGAAATGGAAGTAGTGTTTAAAGATATGGAAAGTGAGGTGAATGAATATGCAATAGAACTTAAGAGTCGAGAGATTGAAAGAAAAAACATACTCATTACTAACGACAACTTGATTGCTAAATGTATTGCACAAGATGTATTTTACACTGTCACTGATTCTGCATTGTCTACTTGTCAATTTAATGAGTATGCTATTGCGTTAAATGTCACCCAGAATCGTGTTGTTGAGCTTGAGGGGGAGAATTTAAAATTGCTTGAAAAAATTCAAAATGATGACCATGAGAATATGGTTAAACGTTTTTCTAAATTAGAAGTTGAATATCTTAATTTGCAATTGAAACATCAACATTTAAATGAAAAACATAAAATATCAAATGACAAGACATCCTTGGATGCTCCTGAATTTGATACTTATTTTGAATTGAGCAAACGAGATGAGACAATTCAAGCTCACACGAACACGATTCGATTGCTGAGGGCCCAAATTGCCCAATTGAAATCCAACAAGTGTGAAGTGTATGGCTCCAATAAACCTTCGTCTTCAGATTCTCAGAATTTTCAATATCAAAACACCATAAATAAGTTACATTATGAAAATGAGTGTTATCGAGAAGAAAATTCAAAGGTTAAACAACATTTCAAAGAGTTATATGATTCTATTAAAGTTACAAGAAGCAATCACAATGATCAAATAACCTCTTTGACAAATGAAATTGAGAATCTTAAGGCTCGGGTGAAAGGTAAAATGCCAAGTACCACTTGTAATTGTGTTGCATCAAAGGTCTCTGCTTGTAAAATGCATGATGTTGATGTGGGGCCTATTCCATTTCCCATGAGAAACAACAGACCTGTCCATCAAATGTATCTCTGTCACCTTAGGAATGGACTTGACACTCTTCGTGAGGTTGTGGAAGAGGACAGAATAGGAAAACCACTCGATAAGGCAGTAGGTTATGCCTGCGTCCTCACAAAAAGGATCCAGGAACAGTTAGAATATGCCATTGGCACGGGCCCTAAGTCTCACAACCAAAGAGATAGAATAGTTGCATCATCATCCACAATTAAGAACAAGCATGTAACCTTTGAGGTATCCTTGGAAACTTCAGATCCCAACACATCAAAACATGTTCAGCAACTAGAAGTGAAGAAGACTAAGATTTCCATCAGTCCTTCTACAAGAGTTAATAGTGACACTAAAGCTAGCGAGTCAAAACCTAGGAGAAACATAAAGAATTCTAGGATTTCACTAGCTAAAAGTGTTCCTAAAAGGAAAGTAGAAGACCACATGAGAAACAACAAGTCAGATTTGAACAAAAGGAATCATAATTCGAATTCAAATTCACTTTGCAAAACATGTAATGAATGCATAATTTCGTGTAATCATGATAAATGTGTTATGAAATTTCTGAAGTCGTCCAAAAAACCCCCAGTTAGGAAAGTTTGGAGAGCTAGACAAATGAAGCAATCTTGGAAACCTACAGGGAAAATGTTTACCAATGTGGGCTTTCAGTGGAAGCCCACGGGCCGAACATTCACACTAGGGGAACATTGCCCTTTAACAAGGATTACAATTCCTAGAGTAGTTCCTGTTAAGGAATGGAAGCCTACTGGTAGAGTTATCCCTTTAGATACACAATGTCCCTTAACTAGGTCCATTGCATCTACTAGTGTTGCCTCTATTGTTAAAACCAAGGCACCTATGGTTTCAGCAGCCCCAAAGATTGTTTGCACTAACCAACTGGAACCCAACCTTAATTGGGGATCCGGCTCTCCAAATTCTCTTCGTTCGTCTGTTTTCAAATGCAGGTCGTACGGATCGTCCTTTGACATTTGGACACAGGCTGCTCACAACATATGAGGGGAATCATTTATGACGTCTGTACAAGTCAGTGCAGGCCTCGTTCTTCATCATTATGACGTCTGTACAAGTCAGTGCAGGCCTCGTTCTTCATCATATGACGTCTGTTCAAATCAGTTCAGGCCTCGTTCTTCAATGACTATGACGTTTGAACAATGCAGTTCAAGCCTCGGGTCTCAATGTCATCATTATGGCATCTGCTGACATCTCTTCAGGCCCCGTTCATCAAAGAAAAGAAAGGCGTACGCTTGAGTGCGCTTTATCTTCAGAAGAAGAGGAATCTTCTTATTTATGACCATTCTCATCAAGCTTCATGTTCTTCAAATGCTCATTTAGTCACCAAAGGGGATAAAAGTACATCGGAGTATATTCTTATTCACCTGCTCTATCAAAAATGGCAGTTAGTCGTCATGTGCAATTTTTGAGGGGGAGAAAGGTGAATAAACTACATGGTGATTGAGATTTGAGAAGTGGTCATACGACTCTCCATGTTTCTGACTTTTCTCATATAAAGGCTTCATACTTGCTCCATGCTCGTTCAGACATCAGGTGGATCTACTTCCATCAGATTGGGCGTTTATTCACTCAATCAAAATTGGCATCCTCGTATGCAATCTTTGAGGGGGAGAAGTGTGAATAGTGGATCAACCTCATATGCACTTGTCCAATCAAAGATGGCATCCTCGCATGCAATCTTTGAGGGGGAGAAGTGTGAACAAGTGATTCAACCTCATATGCACTTGGTCAATCGAAGATGACATCCTCGTATGCAATCTTTGAGGGGGAGAAGTGTGAATAGTGGATCAACCTCATATGCACTTGTTCAATCAAAGATGGCATCCTCGTATGCAATCTTTGAGGGGGAGAAGTGTGAACAAGTGATTCGATGTACACTTGGTTGTTGGTTCACTCACTTGTTGGGCATCAAATGGTGACTACGGAGTTGAACAGGTATCACATATTTGGGGTTGAAGTTGACTTTCTCAAAGGTGTGATCTTACTCTATCTTGAAGTCGGGGTTGGTTGGATGCATGACCTTCAATGATAACTTGCTAGTGCTTAAGATTTAAGTTGAAGACTTAGGTTATCTAGTTACCAGCAGTCGGGGTAACTATCACTTAAAGGAGTTACTTAGTGTCACACGCCGATGACGTTGTGGATAATCGTAAGAGGTGTTAATGTCTCATACCTTGGTTGTGTATTGAGTACTTAGAGACTTGCTTGGAGCACTAATTCTCTACACCGTTCTTCCAACATTAGTGCAAGCGTAAGTCACAAGAATGGGGAATTCTATCTTCAGGTTCAAAGTTGGTATATCAGGATTGCTCCATCAGTTATCACTTCGAATAGCCTACTTAAGGGTTGATAAAGATAGTCAGAGGCGGTTTCGGCAGCGGTTAATTCTCACTTGATCTACTTGAGCCTAAGTTGTTCTTCTCACAAGATTTCAAGAATATGTTCGTAAAATGTGTTGCTGATTCTGAGGTATCAAAACCAGCAAGGGGGAAGGAGACATACATCTGAATGCACAATGAGTACACATGATGGGCTTTATACTTCTTCTCAATTGAAGATTATTCCGGGAAGACAAATGTCATAACCGCAGAAAAAATCAGTGTTCTAACTCGTTCTTTCTGGTGTGTCATTCCAACTAAGTGTGGGAAGAGAATGTCAGTTTCTGATAATAAAAGAGGTACACAATTGTATGATGGTTCCTATGGTTAGTCGGTATTCTTCTGAAGGAAATGTGTACATCCAGTACTCAGTAACTTTTATGGTACTGCCTTGGTGTTATCACGTCGACTACATACGGGATAAATTGCTTACACTCGGGACTTAATTGAACTTTGGTATAACAATTCTCATCTGCAATTTCCTGAAGGGAGAAAAGGGGATTTCTAGGTCTTAATTGATCTTGATGTTACGTTTTCGACTTCATTAATGGGATTGAGTGTGTACTTCGGGTTTTCGGGCTTCATACAATGAGACTGTTTGAATTTCTTCAACTACTTGGGGGGAAGTGGTCTCTGGATACTGTTGGTAGGCATTTCTTCAATCTTCAGCGGGAAGAAATGTGAGAAGAATTATTCAAATGTGAGATGATTCGTTGCTGATCTATTTGAGGATCCCCGAACGGAGAATCACGATGATTATTCTTAAAAAGGAGCAGCAATACTTGATGTGGTTTGCTACGGTTTCCGCTGTACACTTACCTTATGTAAGCTTGAAAGAGAGCTTAGAATCTGCTCAGTAAGAAGATTGTCGGTTTGGGGGGAAGCTATCAAAGTTGTACATTGGGAAGGCTCATGTTCCGTCGATTTTTCAGGAGCCTCGAAAGCTTTGGTGGTGAAAGTTTAAGAGATGATTGACCACAGATTTCTTCAACATACTGAACGTATCCTCATTTCGGTATTCATTTCATCATCTTCTTAAACTGAATAATATAGTTTGTACATATCTTAAAACATACTGTAAATAGAAAATTATAGTACCAGAAAATTGTATATAGAAAAATATTAAAACCAAGAAAAACCATAAAAATCAGAAAAATAGAAAATACCAAAAATAGTTTCACCTAGGCATGTCTTCTGTTTATCGATAACATTTACGGTCTTAGAAATGTCATTCAATAATGACACGGGACTTTAAATGAAGCTCGAGCAGAAGTTATACTAACTTGTTAAAACATGTCTAAATGGCTTGCTATTACTTTAGATAGCAACCCGCGCTTCATACTGGGGAAAGCACGTCGCCAAAAAGACGGTTGTTCCTCCAACTGGGTGATGTTCACCTGGGCATGGATTACTTTATATCCATGTTTCTTCGATCTGATGTACGTTTCAGTGCATCATTTCTTGAAAAAGAAGAGAAGTCTTCTTTGCATACAAATAGTTTTCATTCTATGATTCTTCTGAAAATTATTTGTGAGACACTTGGTGAATATGTGTTGTATGAAATTTGTTTATACTTGGATTATGCATAAAATTTGTCACTCAATCAATGACTACAAAACCTCATGACAGTTCTTGTTTGATGAGTTGTGGGGTTAAGCGTGATTTTAGTTGAGGTTCAACTAGAATACGGGTCATTGATTGAGGGGGAGAGTGAATTCAAATTTTATATCATCAAACGGATTTATTGGTTAAATCATACTTGTTAGAAATAGGTTTTGTAGTTAATGGGGAATTTGTTGAAGAGGATCTTGCTTAAATATATCAAATGACCAAGTGTGTTAGTTGCTAGAAAGTTTAGGTCATTATGTGCAATTTGCTTATAGTTTCCTAGCTTTATGTATCTAGAAGGTTCATTTGTGTTACTTTGGAATCCTCGTATAATCCCCAAAATGCTTTAAGACTCAAAACCTAAAAGAAGTTAGAAAACCAGTTGTGTTTGATGTTTTTGAATACTCCACTGGCATTTGTATGATCTAAATGAATGAGTTTCAAATGTTGTTTGTCTCTGCTGCTTAATGGTTGTTGATACTGTGCATATGTTCTCAGGATTCGCTTAGGTAGATTGCTATTATGTTAGAATCATGTTCCTAAGATCCTGAATTGAATATTGAAATTCGTGTGAATTGCCATGTTCATGATTGCTATTTGCTCTTCATGCTAGATAGTGGTTTGACGTAGTTCCTGATTGGGGTTTGATTATAAGATGAACTTGGTATTATAATGTGGCAAGCTGCTGAAGGGTAGCTATTTAGGAATAGTGAATCTGCATGTATGTATATCTGTGTTGATATTCTTATGCAGATTCCATAGCCAAAATGAATGTACCAGTTCCCATTCTAACCATTTGATCAGACGATCAAACTCTATTGATTGGCTCGAAATTCACCTCAATAACAACTTCAGCAACAACAACAACAACACCTTCACCTCCACCACCATCATTTCAACAAAGAAGTACTTACTCAGATCTCGCCAAGTGGGGATCGACAATACTTGAGAAGATTTGTTGGTGGATGGATAATCGATGTTGACCACTGACTCACTCAGAAAAGCGAGTGATTACATCATCTGCGCAAAAAGGTCAATATCATTTGTGTCATAAAAGTTATCTTGTGCAAAATGAGCAGTGAATCTCCCTCTTAGATTAAGGGGGAGCAAAGTATGTTTCATCATCAGAACATGTTAAACCTGACCACATTTTCTCCCATGTTTTTCTAAATTATTTAAATCAATTGGGATCACAAATCTCAAAAGGTTTGAAATTTTTGATCGGGGGAGTGAATGTGATTTAAATATGAAACCTGATGAAAATGTGATGTTTTGGATTTAAGTATAAGCTCTCCCATATGTGCTAAACTCTTTTGTATACCAAGGCACATATTGAGGGGGAGCAAAATGTTTTGGACATAAAAGTAAGCTCTCCCATGTGTGCTAAACTACTTTATATATCGATGCACACATTGAGGGGGAGCAAATGTTTTGTGGAAACAAAAAAAGGATTTGGCATCGCATGAGATCGTGACTCAGACTTAACAAATGAATTGACGAAACATATACTGTCATGAATCGAAAGGACATATCCTGGCCGGGTAATAATTTCAAGCTAGTCTAACTAGTGATGTAAGCGTGTCTCGAAAAGGATGTGTCTGAGTAGAGTGTACCGTTTCGAGAAACTTTCTATGGACTTGACCAGGACGGGTAATAATTTCAAGCTGGTCTAACCAGTGATGTAAGCGTATCTCGAATCGGTCATGTTCACTGAAAGTGGATCAATTCAAAAAGTGCGAGCTCTACCTAACATGTGCAAATTTATAAAACAATCAACCGAGCACATGTTGAGGGGGAGCATTTGAAAAATATAAAACTCTCAAGTGTTTGCAAAAATGTGTTTCAGAATCATGAACACTTTGAGAGATTTTTCAAAGATTTGGTTTGGCAATCGTGAATGAATACCAAAGACCGACCATTTTAATTAATGCATGGAGTTATAAGGATGGTTAGGTTAGGCTCTAGTTCCCACGATCCCGCCAGAGCCGGAGGGATCTACCCAGGGACAATCCACTAGTTAGTATAGAAGTCCTTAGGTATGATTAAAAAAAAAAAAAAGAAAGGAGAAAAGTGTAATTAAGGGAAGAGTGCCGACTGAGATGGAGCTAGCACTGGAACAAACCCAACAAGGTACTAGTTATGAAGTCTCGGTAAGCACTGAAGGGGTTGAAGAATGAAAAAGAATTGTAAAGATAAAGGGTGAAAAGAAATAGCCCTCCTTACAACTTAGGCAGAAACCGGGTCAATACATATGCTGTCAGAATCACTTAGTTGATTGCTGGCATTGAAGACAAAGTATCATGGACCCAGTGATACGCTGCACAACCCTCCTTAGCCACTCAAGGTCCCTCAAAGGACTCTTGTTTCAATTGTCACGGAGTTCAATACATTCCTATCGTCTCTCTCACTCCGAGTTAGATGATATTGAATAGGTGGCAGTTCTCTCCAGCCTCCGCTCACTAAATCAAAGCGCACTATTGAGTCTAGAGCCACGAGATGCATAATAAGATCTCATAGGGACACAAATTACTTCTACACTGGGTGTTCAACATTAAGGACACCAGTTGTAAACTTAAGAGTCCTACGCAGATCTTAGCAATCTGCCAGAACATTTATGAGGGAATTTACAAATGTAAATCTCAATGATTGAATGGAAATTCCTGCCAGGGTCAACATCAAGCAGCCCTGAAAGCAGGTCACTTCGGTAATTCTTTATGGATTACGCTTAGTGGTCACGGCGGTTTCTAACGGTCTACAGTCGTGGAGTGATCTCCAGCGACTCACCTAATCGTTGATGTGCTACGGTTCGATCTTAAAAAGCCCTCTGTGGGTTTTCGATTAGGAACAGTCTTGGTAAGGATTAGAGAGAGTTTTCACACTATGCTGTTAACAATCTCGAAGTCCGAACTTGTAAGTACCGGACGTTTTATTGCTAACTGTCGTATGCAGGAACATCTGGCGGTTGATGCTGATTGATGTTGCAGCTGTTTGCGGTTGTAGCTGATTGAGGTTGCAGCTGAAAGCGGTTGTAGCTGACTGAAGAAAAAGATGTCAATCCTCTACCACATGTTCACACTACATCATCATTGTAACTCAACTAAGTCATGATCAACATAAAAGACCTTTAACACGGCTTCTGCAAACTCTGATGCTAAAGATCATGACACCGAATAGTGTGAGCATGTCGGCTCAAAGAATAACACATCACATGGATACATACTGCTGAAAGATGACTTGGAAACAAATGTTGGATGATAAAGTCGAAGAATACTCAAAGATCATCCAAGACAATCAAACAGTCATCTAACGTACACTGCTGAATGCACAAAGTTTCAAGACTTTGAAGAATCAAAGACTACGAGCTATAAAGACAAGTTCAGAAGAAAGAATGCTAGAATTCAAATTATTATTTCCGGGGTGACCTCCCTTAGGGGGAGATTGTTAGGAATATAAATATTCATATGAAGGTTCGGTCACCCCGAGTATCTATTTAGCATATCACATAGCTCGTAGGCTTATTTATATAAGCTTAGTATTATTAGTATTATTAGTTTTATTAGATTAGTCGTATCTATATTTGTGGAGTGGGTCGGGGCTTTCCCCACTGTCAGCTCACTTCACAGCCCACTAGGGGCACTAATATATTGTAAGTATAAATACCCCTTCCCACACATGGGAAGGGTTGGAACTCTCATTACTTTGAAGCTAATACACATATATTTCTCTCACTAGAAGTTCCCATCTTTCTCTCTCTAAGTATTCTTCCATTCGATCCAAACAAGCCTCAAACTAGTGATTCTTGTATTGTGAATACCCTACAATTTTCCAAACCCCGACAAAATTACTATTCACCGATCACTATTCATCATTTCACTATTCATCATTTTTGAAGTCAGTTTGAGACTTTGAGAAGTCGTCAAAATTTTTACTATTCACATGACACTATTCATTCTCGGAGGGAAATCACTATTCATGGGCATCATTCATCATGTCGTAAACTTGGTTTACGGGTATTCAAATGCGCGTAACCAGTTAGGTTCAGCTGCGTATTCATGCATCATCAGTAAAAGGCACATCATACAGATTAGAGTAGTCTGCATATCATCAGTAACATCATTTCCATATCAGTTCATGCATGTGTTTGTGTGATTTTCATTAACGTATACTTAATTGTTTAATTAACGTTACCACTCAGTCATTTCTACTAACGTTATACCCAATACTCCCGAAAATGATCCTAATACATTTTCAATCTAATTTTAATGATATAGAGATTCTATTATTACTTTACCTGGTGTTTTTAAACCAATCGCTATATTCTTCGTTTGACGCTTATAACTCTGTTGGTTTATGAAATTTCAATCCGATAATCATTCTAACACCCGATTCTTGCAAGGAACATGATTTTACAATTTTTACAACTTCGTCGTATCTCATTTCAGCTCGTCACAAGTTATTTCTAGTTAACTCGGTACCCGATAACACTCAATGTATGCACTAAACTAGCTAAACTTAAATAAATGGGAGACAAGTCTTGCATTAAACATCAAATCCTTCCAAATTACCCCATGTGTGCCGCCCCCCTAAACCACCCCTAATTCTAACTTCACTTGATTGATAAGTACCATGCATTAAATGAATTACCTTGATTTATTTCCAACTCCACTAACACCAACACATACACATAAACCATTTAGCTAAAAGAAAGATCAAAACCCCTCCCATCCCATCTCCTAGGATCGGCCCAACCAAGAACACCAACCAAAATCCATAAATTTTTCAAGATCAAGTCATAATTACACTCCATTTATCTTCCTAGTTATGGATTTGTGATCAAATCTCAAGTTTATTACTCATTTCTTACCAAAACTCATCAAGTCATCAAGTAAGTTTCAAGAACATGTTTTGATCATTTTATACTTTCATTTGATTCATATATTCATGTATTTTCAAGTTATATTAGTTATCCATGCAAGTTATTTATGTTTTACATACCACTTTTGAACATAAACTCTCTTAATCACTAGATCTATAAGTTTAACTAATGATCTCATGAAATCCACCAAGGTTGGTGATGTTTAGGACCCCATGACACTCTAAGAAGGTGTATGGTAGGATTTGCGAACTTGTGGAGTTGATTTGAGTTAGTATGATCAAGTTTAGAACCAAGAAAGTGAGTTTTTAACAATCTAAAATAGGTTCTGTCCAAAAACGTGTAAACTGGAAAACTCAGTAACTTTTGGTATATTTTGGCCTTCATATTCCAAAATTTCTTTCAAAAACGAAACCGTGGCCGCAAGAATCACTAAAACCGACTTATAACGAAGGAGATATGATTTTTCAAAGTTAGACGACGAAAACTAATTTTCTGAAAATTTAGTTGCTGATCGCCGAGATTCAAAGGACAAAACGAGGTGTTAGACGTGATCTAGATGACCCGACCTACTGAGATTATGTTAGTTCATGTTTATACGAAGCCGTGGATGTAAAGAACGTAGAAAACGATCTTGTAACGGCCGAGTTATTCACGTTTGAAGCCCGACGTATCATGTTTATTTTGACAGCCACTATTAGAAAGTGTTTTAAATATAAAAACTAGTGTTTTTGCGAAACATAACATTGTTAGCCGATTTTCTAATTGATCGAGACGTGTACAATCAAAATTCAAATAACACGACATTTAGACAATGTTACAAGGTTTTCAAGAACGTCGAGCTTATCCACTAACACTTAACGTACAATATTTCACGACTAGTTTCACGAAGCCATTTTGGGCATACTTTCACAAGCTAAGGAAAATATTAATTTTCGACGAAAACATTATATTTGCCGATAGAACACCAAATGAAGATCGTGGAGTACCGTTTCACCATAATTACACGAAAAATAGTTTATAACTTAACGAGACGTCAAAAGTGTATTTTTCGTCGATAAACATTATTTTCAAAATTAATAAGTGGTATCGTTAACATACGTATTTGCATGTGTTGCGTTAATTCATTGCTTACATTAGATCATATCATCATAATAGGTCGCGGTTAGAGACCGAGCCTCATTTCATCATTGTCATTGTTACTATCATAGCAGGTGAGTTTTCATAGCCCCGTTTTAAATTGTTTATTGATTTCTAAACTCTCGGGGGAGAATACATTGCACCATTTTTATATGCGGACCAAAGTATCCAAACTCATTTACATTGCTTAAGTTACATCACTGCCAATTTAAAGTCCCCTTTTATTTATCATGGACCGTTAATTGTGAGCAAGCGAAGGTGAGTGGATAGATCTATTGAGGGTGACGCCTCCGTTCGGGTTGGTAGCACCAACTAGTCAAACGAACGCATTTCATTTCATACATTCAGAGTGTTTGGCAAAGCACTCCCTTTTGGGGCATTTATATCAGTCTAGCTTCTGGGTCATGAGCTTAAGAGCTAATGCAATGTTTTTATGTGACATTTTGTCATACATTTTATACTTATGGTTTCCGTAGAAGCATTTCATTTACCTAAACCTATGAACTCACCAACATTTTTGTTGACCATTTTTAGCAATGTATTTTCAGGTAATTAAGGTATCGCACATTGGCTTGCATAAGGACATGCATGGAGTCGCAGAGTCGAAGCGTCTCACTTTACATTTTTATGCACTTATCTATCGTTTGATTTGCATGAGCTTGATTTTCCGCAAACATGTTTCACCTTTTGGGACATAAACTTTGTAACTCTGAATGTTTCAAATAATCAAACGATGTATTTTCTAAACGACACTTTAGGTCGTTAAATATAACTGTAATTGTGGTGCTATGACCAGTCATGCCCCGGATGTTCCATTCCGCTGCAAGTCACTAAATTTGGGGGTGTGACATGCTCACACTTCACACTCAAGTTCAAAGAAATCATGATAGCAGTATAACCTACAACAATGCTTCCGTAACTCTGATGACTAACATCATGATCCAGAAAAGTGTGGGCATGACGGTCCAATAGTCATTACATCACATAGAGGCGATACTACAAAGGATGAACTTGGAGATTTACGGTGACTGATGATCTCAAAGCAAGCTTAAAGATCACACAAGCCAAAGGAACAATACTCACATGATCACGACTTAATGTACAAAGTTTACCAATCATGAAGAATCAAAGACTACGAGCTAAAGAAATTAATCTCATCAGAATGCTAGAATTCAAATTGTAATTTCCGGGGTGACCTCCCTTAGGGGGAGATTGTTAGGAATATAAATATTCATATGAAAGACTCGGTCACCCCGAGTATTCATTAGCATTAAGTTAGCTCATAGGCTTATTAATACAAGTTTAGTTATAGTTATATTAGTTTAGTCATAGTAATATTTGTCGAGTTGGGTCGGGTCTTTACCCACTGTCAGCTCACTCCACAGCCCACTCGAGGCACTTAAGCTAGTAAGTATATATACCCCTTCCCACACATGGGAAGGGTTGGATGTTCATTCACTATTAATCTAATTGGTTACACTTTCTCTCACTAGAACATCTCACCTTCTCTCTCTACACTTCTTGAATTCGGCTAAGTACTAAATTCATCATTGTGTTATGATATCCAATATTCTACATGTTTTAATATTTATAGTTTTCTCGTCCACCTATGGTCTACCTTATGCAATCATGGGAAGCGTACCCAGTCGTGTGTAGTGTAGTATTCGGTAAAGCTGAGGTCGTCCCAAGAGGTATGTGTATCTGGATTCTAACTTAAGTATATGTCACGTTTTAAAGGGGTTTATGATTTATTTGATTAATTAAACTAATAAACATAAATGAAATGCGGAAATTAAATAGATTTGAATGCAGTAGGGAGAAAGTGTACTAGCCTAGTTTTTCATCCTATATTGCTACGACTATGTTTTCTAATTAAGCTTTCTATCGCTTCAAGTAGGGCATAAGATTCACTAGACTCCTTTGGTCAATTCGTCTAGCCTATCTCCCTAGAGTCCTACTAGGACACCAAAGGTCTGGATCCTTATGGCTGTTATGTCATGATTTCTCCTTTAGAAAATGCTCCGTATACTGATGGAAATCGTCCTTCTGGAACCCTATTTCGTTTTCTGACTTTTGGTGGTATGTAAGATGTGTAAAATGCAGGAAATAGGGCTGGTATTTGTAGGCCCAACAAAGCTACGACGTAACCTTGAGTTGTGGCTACGCCGTAACTAGTGTATTCTTCAAACGATCTTATCCATTAGTGATAGTTACGGCATAACTTTTATGGATAGTTACGCCGTAATCTTCGGCGGCAACAATTACGTCATAATCTTCATGCATGGTTACGCCATAATCTTCTTAGGGTTTACCTTTACATCATAATCTTCTTGCATAGTTACGTCGTAATCTCATCAATCACTTGAACCCTATTCTGTGTAACATTTACGCCATAACCTCATGTGTTGGTTACGGCGTAACCTTCATAGTTTCGAAATTCTTCTAAGTCTTCAAATTGTTACGGCGTAACCTCTTTTGGTAGTTACGCCGTAATCCTTGATCAGCGTTGACTTTGTAACACCCCAACCCGACGAGGGTAAAGATGTCACAATAATGGTTTCATATCAGATCAAACAAAAGCATACATCCATAGTAATACAAGAAATCTCAAAGGTTACAAATGAATTTCTGAAACTACAAGGTTACAAACGAGAATTTTGCAATAAATACTAATTCTAAAATATAATAACTTCTAGTCATCCCAAATCCAGAATAGCTATCAAGATCTTCTAAGTCCAAGGTTCTCTCCACTCATAACCCAGCTTCCAAACTAAAACCTGCCGCAGGAAAAGAAATGCGGCTGAGCTACGAGAGCTCAGTGAACAGATATAACGATAACAAAGCAGTAGTAGAGAAAAGTGAAAAGTAAAAGATGTAAAAGTCATGCAGATATAATAAGAGTCAAGGGATGATAATGGATAAGAATAAAGGAAAAGAAAAAGGTTATAAGGTAAGAAAGCAGTAATCCACCACGAGCCCAGAACAGATAATATCATAACAATGGAACCACATAAGCAATCTAGAGGGGATACCTCTCAAGTAACCAGATAATATGAGGGGTGTCCTCATGTATCAAATGGAGTGATCAGCTCCCAGATATGTGAAGGACGTGTATCGCACACACCATCAGTCACCAGATATATATAACAGATAAACAAATACAGATAAACAGAAACAGATCAAATCTAGGATGCATCCATATGCCCCGGGTGGCCAAATACCTCCTCTACACACCACAAGTCAAATCAAATCAAGTCAGGGACGGGATAGGTCATCACTCTCTTACCCTAGAGTCAAGTCATCGGTGCATCAATGACAAGGACATGAAACCCTCATGCCTAGTGAAATGGCTCGGGTATCAAACCGTGGTCAAGGTCAGATATCATATCAAAATCAGAGTGTCATAAATAAAGGTTCATGGCATAAGGTTCATGTCAATTATTTCAGAAGTTATATCAGAGGTTCAAAATCAATTAGGTTTAAATCAGATCAAGGTTCATATCAAAGTTTCAAGTCAAGATTCAGATCAAGTGGATCATATCAAATGGTTCAGAAGAGTATATCAAGGTTCAAAATCAAAATTTCATAGCAAAAGTTCATTTCAGGAATTTCTATCAAAAGTTCATTTAAAGCAATCCTTTAATAATGGTTTTCATAAAAATGATCTTTCAAAGTAGTTTTCATAAAAATGATCTTCCAGAGTAGTTTTCATAAAATGATCTTTCAAAATGGTTTTTTCATAAGGACAATCTTTAAAAATAATTTTCCTAAAAGTTAGTATATTTTCATATAAAAGTAGTATCGTATCGTACTCATAAACATCATTTTAAAACCAACGATTTTTCTCAAAACATTTCCAGGTCATAATTAAAAGGTTTTCACAGTATAGATTCATATCAGAGATCATAACAAAGGGGATCATTGAAAAGGTTCAAAGCAAAGGGTATTACAGTAATGGCATCAAATCAGAAGCTAAACAGATCAGAATATTAAAGAGATCATAGCAAGGTTAACAAATCAAAGGGGCAAAGCAAGGTTCACAAAACAAGGGGAACATAGCAAGGTTCAAGGGAAAAAAGATGGAAGGAGAAAGAGTTCATGAGAAACCTGTGAGAAGGTCAGAATATCTGTACCTTATACCGCAAGAGAAAACACAACAAAAATATAAAGGTCGGAAGTAAACTCCATCTTCAGCGAATCTACACGAATTCATGACTGTCTTATTAATAGCTTATTTAATTCAGATTACTTATATTAGTCGGCTTTCCATATATAGTAACTTTCCAGAAATTGTAACTTTTCATATTTAGCAGGTTTTCCAAAATAAGCAAGTTTCTATTTTTAGAAAGTTTCCTTATTTAGTAAGTTTCTATAATTAGCAGATTTCTATATTTAGCAAGATTTAAATATTTCAAAGTAGGTTAAGTTATCAATTAAACATTATTATGGGAAGAATCACCCTCCATTTTATAAAAATTACAAAACAAGTCCCTTAATTTATACCTTATACAATTCGACTCATAAATTATTAATAATTACACATTAAGCCTTTAAGTATCCAAAATTACACATCATACCCCTTACATAATTAATTTTACGAAACACCCTTAAGTTTCCAGAATTTACAAAACAGCCCCTCTATTTCAATTAGTTTCCAATTCGAATCATATATTACCAAATAAACCTTATACTTACAAATTTTACACAAGATACCCCCATATTATAATTTATACGTTTTACCCCTGATCTAAAGTGACTTACAAAAATAACCCACAAGTTTAACAAATTACAAAACACACCCTTTTAGTTTTAAAAAACCCAATCGGTATACATTTTATTTAACAAAACCCTCACCCTAAATTTCTAATCATCACCAAATCATCAAAACATCATTAAAACATCATCATTACATCAGATCTAATCCCAAAATCCTAACCCTAATTCAGTTTGACTTGATTTTATATTTTTTTCTTCTTTTTCTTTAAAACCCGATTAATACAAATAATTTCTCGAAGGTGATATAAGCTTCGATCATTATAAACATCATTTTTACAGAATCATATGACATGTATAGATCTCAAATAAAATAGGTTTGCAACCCAGAAAAATCGTATGGATTAATATAGGTTTTATTTGCGTTTTTGATACTTATAATTATCACGATCAAACTAACGTGCATGGATCAATGTGACTATTTTATATGAATCATATGTGATGTAAAGAACACAAGAAAAATACCAGATGTGTTTTTAGACGATCGGATGAAGGCGTATGTGTTTTGGTTCTCTCGGCTTAAAAACTCGACAACAAGAAAAACTCCCACGAATCAAACAAACGATCCAACGACCTCCAAGCTATTTTTCCTACCTTCTTTGGACTTAGAGGAACACCAGAAAAATACCCAAAAGCTTCTAGAATTTCGAATGGATTAGAGAGAGTTTTGTGTGTGAGATTTAGGGTTTTTGGTAGAACAAATGGGGAAATAATTAAAAATACCGTGTGGTCAAGGGGGGGGGGGAGGTATACACGGCTAAAAATAATGATAAGAATAATTTTACTGATTTTGTGCCTAGTTTCCATATTTACTTGATGCTTATCTCTTATTTACATTATTTAAAATACAAAACAAATTAATTAAATGTAATACTTATATTATTTTCGGTCCATGCAATATTTTTGTGTGTGACAATAAATTTTTTGTACATTGTATAATGTTGAAATGTTGTAATAAAAATTACATTACTTCATATGTTGCTCATTACACAGAGTTTGGAATTTATTTGATGCTTTATGTACTTATTTATTGAATTTTAAAGTTACAGGGGCAATTTGGTCATTTTGCATGTTTTGAATTTTCGGGTTTTACAACTTCTTCCCCTCTAAAAGAAAAATTTTCGTCCTCGAAAATTGAGGTGAAACGAAACGGAAACACAACTGACTGTAAACAGAAATATGAAAGACTTGTTTCTCAAGACTCTATCTTGTTGATCAAAGCTTCGGTTTCCTCAGAAAAGGCAAATCATACTGAATCCAGATCAAAAGAATAATATACCAAATGTAATAGATGATAATCGAATTCTCTCAGAAAAGACGCAGGAATATATATAGTATTTTGACGGATATGCCGTCCACAGAATTTGATTAGACAAATTAGATGAGAACGTACAGAAAATAGATTATCGATAACATCAATTGGCAGAAAGTTCTACAACAGAACCTAAGATTCTTATTGGAAGTGCAGAGGTCAGCAAAATGCATGACAAGAATCCAGACGTATCAATTCGCATAACGGTGAATAGCAGATTACGCGTATAGATAGGATGAACTTCAAGTCTCACTAACGTAGATAATCTCAAACAGTTATCAGAATTTCTAAAGCTCTAAGGCACTCCTCGAAATATCCTATGCCCACAACAAGTGCACGTTATATGAGGTAAGTATTATCACGTTGGCCAGACGTCATAATACTGGCATCATATAAATATGCCCTCATGATGGTCATACTTTATCTCAAGTCGTGAACAAAACAACTTATCTTAACCACCTACCAGTCCTTCTACCTCCTAGGGTTGGTCCGAATCGATCATCATTACGAATCCAAAATCGAAGAAACAGAACGTACAAATAGCGTAACAGAATTAGTAAGCATCAAATGAAGTTCATCGTCAAAACGTCAGATTTTCCATAATTCATCATAGTGCTCATAACAAGACCATCATCCAACAAACGCATAACGAACACAGAACGGAATTTCTAATAGGGAACATAACTCATTCAAAGGATCTTATCATCAGGTAACAAAAATATTTAAGTAAGTTAAGAGGAAGTGAATAACGTCATCCATAGCTTCATCCTTTACAGAATCAACTTTTCCAAACACAAACGTTCGCGTCAGAATTTTTCATCCATTCAAATACATGATCTTAAACCTCTTCCAAGTCCAAGCAGTCTGTCTACGTCTGTCCATATGATCATAGGGTGGAAATGAGTTATAAACTTGAGTCTGGTCCCTCAAGCCTTCGACACTTCTTTTGGACACTACGGTGTGATAACGTGAATCTCTGACATGATCACCGTGCATTTTCCATTCGCGAGTCTGCTTCTTCTCTCAATTCATCTTAGTACAACTAAAATGAATAGAGAAGCAAGACTGTGCGTCTTTGACAGGTCTTCTAGCACAGTTTGAAATTCGCCAACTCAATTGCTGACATCACAGGATACCCGGTAGTGTTGTCTGCAACAATCTCCGAACGCCAATCAAACCTATTTTTCCAGAACAAAGGGTCATTCTACTTAATACGAAAATGGTCTACATATTCCTCTTTCGTCTCTGAGCACAAACACACTGTCATACTATGACAATTGTCCAAATACTCGCGAAAAACATGATTCCATTAGCCAATACAATTGGCATCATCTAAAACTCGTAATGATCACAACGAGTACGAAAGCAGCTTCATGAATCGTCTCAGGGAAAACTTCATATCTACTTCACATCACCAATCTTCTTCCTTACGAATAAAACTGAAATGCTTCACGGACGTTACTCTCAGTTAGTCATCTCCTATCTTAGAAGTTCTTGTGGTTGCTTCTTCAGTCCTTCAAACATTAAATGAGGCCGTCTGATACAGAATTTACAAAGATAGAACAATTCAATCATTGACACGTGGAAATGAAAAATGATTACGGGTAGTGATACGGTTAGGTTTACGATAGTCGATACGCTGACGCATAATTTCCTCTTTCTTCTTCATAAACTAATAGGGGTATTTAAGGGAATACTGAGGTGAACAAAATCATATTCCATCAGCTTCTTCAATCTCTCAACTTCTATAGCATCATGGTTCGTCAACTGAGATCAGTTCAATGCCAACTCTATCTCCCGAGCAGGAGAGAATCCCAAAAGGTTCATCAGAAAACACCAGAAAATTTGTACAACAAGACTTCCAATGCCAAAGCTTCCTAAGGGTGGATACTAATAGGTGTCAGAAGAAATTGACAATCAAATGAGGTCGGAGTAAGTGTTTCCATAGCAACATTAATCTTATCAGATTTGAGCGGTTGAGGGTCATCATAACAAAAGTAGGATGAAAATAGACTCCTAAAGGTCACATATCAGATATGGTAATCTCTGGCAGCTTTATGAAGAGCCAGCCAATCCATAAACTAAAGACCTCAAAATCGAATATATCAAAAGTAAACGGATTCGTAGGATGAGTACGGTCGTTAAGCCAGACGGATAGTTTATTTATCAAGGTCAAGTACATGCTTCAATATAGTGTTGAGATGGATAAATGAACAGTTCGAGGTGTTGAAATTTGTTTAGCTTTTAGCATAGGGGCAGGTAGGGGCGTGCATCATTGGTAATACAAACACCGTAAGGTTGTAAAAAAAATAAGACGCATGGGATATCAGTTGTCAGCATCCTTATGCTTAGTTAACAAATCCATACTGAGGAAGTCTTTACATCGTATTCTTCCAAAGGAACTGGTTGGCAGACAAGATTTATCATTCAAAGGGCGGAAGGTAAAACTTTCTATATTCATAGTTAATAATCACCAGAGTTCTCATAGGAGTAGTAATGGATTTTGCAGGACTGAGTAGTTTCGGATGATACATTTATATCCAGCACTGGTAATGAATTTATAGAATGTGACAAACACATTGGGGTTAAATGACCTTTGAGATGGTCGGAGAGGTATCAAACTGTTTATCAAACAGATCGGAAGTGAAGATCAAAATCAGGTAGTGGTAGCAAAAGTTTAACAAACGGAAATCATGGCAGGGAGTTCAAAATTGTTTCAAACGTCAAAGGTGAGACATAGGAGGATAGTTGTCAATATTGAATGATCAATCAACCAATCCTTTATCAGAATAAAATCAAAGTTAACTATCCGAAGGAAAACAGATCGACAAGCAAGTCTTATCGTTCAAAAGTGAAAGGAAACATTCTTATACTCGTGGTTAAACACCACAAGACTTCTCGTAGGGACAGAGATGGGTAAGACGGAATCAAATAGCGTCGGAAAAATTCATAGATGTTTATCAAAAGCAAGAGACAAATAACAGAATGTATCAAGTATGTCATCGTCATAGAGATTCTTAGAATGCCCGAAGAGGCATCAAAATGATTAAAAAGGGGATCAGAGGTCAGAGTCGGAATCTGAAGATAAGGATTAAATAGTGTCAGGCAACTACTATGCAACTCTCAATGCCTTCAAGATTTATTTAGGTTTCAAATCTTAGGTGGTGCTAGGCATAAGATTTCAACCTCCAAATATGATTTCAACAGGCTTAACCAAAAGCAAGGCACGAATCAGAGTGATGCGGAAGCAATGATACTTTAACAAATGCCTTATAGTCTACCCATTCCTCACTGGTCAGAACTTAAGTTCCTATAGTGAAATCCTAAAGCAAATTTTCAAAGGTTGTCTTATGAGCGCCTACAGTGGAACTTAGTGGTCCAAACTTCACAGGCCAAGGGTAAATGTATTACGAGTCGCAGCCTGTCTCTCTGATACCATAAATTGTAACACCCCAACCCGACGAGGGTAAAGATGTCACAATAATGGTTTCATATCAGATCAAACAAAAGCATACATCCATAGTAATACAGGAAATCTCAAAGGTTACAAATGAATTTATGAAACTACAAGGTTACAAACGAGAATTTCCAATAAATACTAATTCTAAAATATAATAACTTCTAGTCATCCCAAATCCAGAATAGCTATCAAGATCTTCTAAGTCCAAGGTTCTCTCCACTCATAACCCAGCTTCCAAACTAAAACCTGCCGCAGGAAAAGAAATGCGGCTGAGCTACGAGAGCTCAGTGAACAGATATAACGATAACAAAGCAGTAGTAGAGAAAAGTGAAAAGTAAAAGATGTAAAAGTCATGCAGATATAATAAGAGTCAAGGGATGATAATGGATAAGAATAAAGGAAAAGAAAAAGGTTATAAGGTAAGAAAGCAGTAATCCACCACGAGCCCAGAACAGATAATATCATAACAATGGAACCACATAAGCAATCTAGAGGGGATACCTCTCAAGTAACCAGATAATATGAGGGGTGTCCTCATGTATCAAATGGAGTGATCAGCTCCCAGATATGTGAAGGACGTGTATCGCACACACCATCAGTCACCAGATATATATAACAGATAAACAGAAACAGATCAAATCTAGGATGCATCCATACGCCCCAGGTGGCTAAATACCTCCTCTACACACCACAAGTCAAATCAGATAAAATCAGGGACGGGATAGGTCATCACTCTCCTACCCTAGAGTCAAGTCATCGGTGCATCAATGACAAGGACATGAAACCCTCATGCCTAGTGAAATGGCTCGGGTATCAAACCGTGGTCAAGGTCAGATATCATATCAAAATCAGAGTGTCATAAATAAAGGTTCATGGCATAAGGTTCATGTCAATTATTTCAGAAGTAATATCAGAGGTTCAAAATCAATTAGGTTTAAATCAGAGTTTATCAGATCAAGGTTCATATCAAATGGTTCAGAAGAGTATATCAAGGTTCAAAATCAAAATTTCATAGCAAAAGTTCATTTCAGGAATTTCTATCAAAAGTTCATTTAAAGCAATCCTTTAATAATGGTTTTCATAAAAATGATCTTTCAAAGTAGTTTTCATAAAAATGATCTTCCAGAGTAGTTTTCATAAAAATGATCTTTCAAAACGGTTTTTCATAAGGACAGTCTTTAAAAATAATTTTCCTAAAAGTTAGTATATTTTCATATAAAAGTAGTATCGTATCGTACTCATAAACATCATTTTAAAACCAACGATTTTTCTCAAAACATTTCCAGGTCATAATTAAAAGGTTTTCACAGTATAGATTCATATCAGAGATCATAACAAAGGGGATCATAGAAAAGGTTCAAAGCAAAGGGTATTATAGCAATGGCATCAAATCAGAAGCTAAACAGATCAGAATATTAAAGAGATCATAGCAAGGTTAACAAATCAAAGGGGCAAAGCAAGGTTCACAAAACAAGGGGAACATAGCAAGGTTCAAGGGAAACAAGATGGAAGGAGAAAGAGTTCATGAGAAACCTGTGAGAAGGTCAGAATATCTGTACCTTATTCCGCAAGTGAAAACACAACAGAAATATAAAGGTCGGAAGCAAACTCCATCTTCAGCGAATCTACACGAATTCATGACTGTCTTATTAATAGCTTATTTAATTCAGATTACTTATTTTAGTCGGATTTCCATATATAGTAACTTTCCAGAAATAGTAACTTTCCATATTTAGCAGGTTTTCCAAAATTAGCAAGTTTCTATTTTTAGAAAGTTTCCTTATTTAGTAAGTTTCTATAATTAGCAGATTTCTATATTTAGCAAGATTTAAATATTTCAAAGTAGGTTAAGTTATCAATTAAACATTATTATGGGAAGAATCACCCTCCATTTTATAAAAATTATAAAACAAGTCCCTTAATTTATACCTTATACAATTCGACTCATAAATTATTAATAATTACACATTAAGCCTTTAAGTATCCAAAATTACACATCATACCCCTTACATAATTAATTTTTATGAAACACCCTTAAGTTTCCAGAATTTACAAAACAGCCCCTCTATTTCAATTAGTTTCCAATTCGAATCATATATTACCAAATAAACCTTTTACTTACAAATTTTACACAAGATACCCCCATATTATATTTTATACATTTTACCCCTGATCCAAAGTGACTTACAAAAATAACCCACAAGTTTAACAAATTACAAAACACACCCTTTTAGTTTTAAAAAACCCAATCGGTATACATTTTATTTAACAAAACCGTCACCCTAAATTTCTAATCATCACCAAATCATCAAAACATCATTAAAACATCATCATTACATCAGATCTAATCCCAAAATCCTAACCCTAATTAAGTTCGACTTGATTTTATATTTTTTTCTTCTTTTTCTTTAAAACCCGATTAATACAAATAATTTCTCAAAGGTGATATAAGCTTCGATCATTACAAACATCATTTTTCCAGAATCATATGACATGTATAGATCTCAAATAAAATAGGTTTGCAACCCAGAAAAATCGTATGGATTAATATAGGTTTTATTTACGTTTTTGATACTTATAATTATCACGATCAAACTAACGTGCATGGATCAATGTGACTATTTTATATGAATCATATGTGATGTAAAGAACACAAGAAAAATACCATATGTGTTTATAGATGATCGGATGAAGGCGTATGAGTTTTGGTTCTCTCGGCTTAAAAACTCGACAACAAGAAAAACTCCCACGAATCAAACAAACGATCCAACAACCTCCAAGCTATTTTTCCTACCTTCTTTGGACTTAGAGGAACACTAGAAAAATACCCAAAAGCTTCCAAAATTTAGAAGGATTAGAGAGAGTTTTGTGTGTGAGATTTAGGGTTTTCGGTGGAACAAATGGGGAAATAATTAAAAATACCGTGTGGTCAGGGGGGGGGGAGGTATACACGGCTAAAAATAATGATAAGAATAATTTTACTGATTTTTTGCCTAGTTTCCATATTTACTTGATGCTTATCTCTTATTTACATTATTTAAAATACAAAACAAATTAATTAAATGTAATACTTATATTATTTTCGGTCCATGCAATATTTTTGTGTGTGACAATAATTTTTTTGTACATTTTATAATGTTGAAATGTTGTAATAAAAATTACATTACTTCATATGTTGCTCATTACACAGAGTTTGTAATTTATTTGATGCTTTATGTACTTATTTATTGAATTTTAAAGTTACAGGGGTAATTTGGTCATTTTGCATGTTTTGAATTTTCGGGTTTTACTTGATCAGCGTAGACTTGGTCTTCATGTATAAATCCTTAGCTACGGCGTAAGTGGAAAGTAGAGTTACGTCGTAACTTCTTCAGCATACTAAAGTGTATAATCTTGTAAGTGCTTTTCCAAATCCGCGTCTCTTTTGCTCCTATGCTCACTTATAACTTGCAAACGAAATATAAAGAAATCAAAGTATATATCCATATAAAATGATAAAAATAATTAGCATATTAGGGGGAAACTGACACTAAAAATTCAAGATTATTTGATGTCATCACCCCCACACCATCATGTTCTAGTTGGCAGACCAAGGAAGAAGAGGAGAGTGACCAAAGATGAGACGGCTGAGAATGCGTTCAAGGAAATGGTCAGGGGTGGGAAGCTTTCAAAAAAGGCAAAGACTGTCACTTGTAGCCAATGTGGTACGATGATAAGGATTTATTTAGTACATTTTTAAAGGGTCATTTAAGCCCAAAATCGTATAAATATCATCAAATATTGCCTCAAATTGTTTCTTTTCGTATTTTAGGTACTTGGGACGAGAATTCTGGAAATTGGCACTTTTTGGACGTATTTGGACGAAAAAGTGAAGAAAACGACGAAAGTCACAAAATTTTGTCAGACATGGGAGTCTGACGGCGTCACATGCTACAACATGACGTCGTCATTTGTTAATCAAGCTGAATTTCTAGTGGAAAGCTACCAAGTGACGCCTCAGTCAAATTCTAAAAATCCATAACCTGACGCCGGCAGGTGTTAATTGAAGATGGGAGTCACGTTTTAAGCTAACAAGGGACGGCCCAGATGGTTTACCAAGTGACGGCCTTAAATCAGTCCTGACGCCGTCATAACGGCGACTTGCACTAGACGAAACCCTAAAACAAGGCGATCTGACGGCGTCACATCCATAACGTGACGCCGTCACCAATGTAAATCTATATATATTTTTCGAATTTTTCTCATTAATTGTAACACTTTGGAGACATCTTTGGGAGTAGGGTTTTGGGACGAATTTTACAGCTTTTGTGAGGCTTTCAAAGCCCTTGAACTTCATGTTTCAATAAAGATAAGTATCCCTTTAATCATTCGATATGTCTATGTATTGTTTGATTATTTGTTTATCTTTTCTTTGTTTTAACATGTTAGCTTAAGTTTATTTGTGTTTGCTTAGATCTAGTGAAACCTAGTTGTTGAATATTGATTTGTTGTCTCTTGTTTAGTTGATTGCCTCGCGTTAGGCTAAGAAAACTGGCTGACCTCTTATATGTAACTAGCTTGAACGTCTTAGAAAACGCAACCATAGAGTGCACTATTGGTTTTTCTCGTTGTATTTATTGCATGAATTGCGGCTTGTAGATCCTAGAAAACTTAATAGACTTTAAGGTTTTAGGGGAGACTAAGATTCATAGAGTTGGGGACTTCGGCACCTCCCCACGACCGATATTAAGGAATACAGTGCTTCAACTAAAACAAGGACGTGACAATTCAACAAATCAATAGGAGATAACTAGGGAGCAATTAAATCTAAGTAAACATGCTTTTCCCTATCATAAGAAGTCACCAATTGTATTTTCTTTCTTTTTAATTTGTTTAATTCAGTTATAATTAGTTTTGGGTTAGTTGACTAGCAACTAATTCCGCCCACTCTTCTAAAAATCGAGATTTTTACTGCTTTCATAAAATTATAAAAATACAAAAAGAATCATCCCTCACCGCTAGACCTATCTCGACATACATCTTGACCTAACGACACTATTCCCCTAAAGAGCAATCAATCCCCCGGATTTACCTATACTACACTAGAGCGATCAGGTACACTGCCTGGAGGATTGTAAAACTTCGTTTCGAGGTCTTGCAAATCTCGCATCAAGTTTTTGGCGCCGCTGCCGGGGAATAGTTATTGTTTAGGTTCAATTTCTATCTCGTTTAGGTCTACTCACTAGATTCCTATCAAGTGAGATTTTATTTTCTTTCTAGTAGCTTTCTTGTAGTCTATCTTTTCTTCGTACCCTTTGTTTTGTAATTCTCTTCATTTGCCACCGTGGTGAATGAAGGCATCTTTGACCTACACCAAGCACCACCACAACAACACTAAGCTCCACCAAACCACCAAGAACAACCAATTAACTAAGACCCACCTCGAGCCCGTACTCTAGGTGAGTACTCCAAACCAAGCCACCAAGGCTATCGAAACACCATTGAGCTCCCCCAAAGAGCCAATGTGTCTCCCTTGCGATCCGACACCATCCGTCTGGTGCAAAGCGGATGTGCATTCCATGGACTTCGTTCCGAAGATCCAAATCGACATCTCAAGGATTTCCTTAAAATCGTAGATTCCATAGACCTTGATGTTGAAACTCAAAAGACAACGCGATTGCGTCTCTTCTAATTCTCTCTACGTGACCAAGATAGTCAATGGCTTGAGCGTTTACCCGCAGGATCAATCACATCTTGGGATGATCTCACTTCTCGTTTCCTCGCTCAAGTTTTCCCACCGGGGAGAACTACCAAGCCAAGGAATGACATCTTGATGTTCCAACAACATGAAGGTGAAACTCTTTACGAAGCGTGGACTTGTTTCAAGGACTTACTCCAAAAAGTCCCTCAACATGGCATTGATGTTTGGCTTCAAATCCAAATTTTCTATGATCATGTCAACTATCTCAACAAGCATGCCATTGATCAAGCGGCCGGCAGTAAATTACGAGAGAAGGATGCGAAGGAATCATGGGACATCATCGATGAACTTGCCTTTTATAGTAACGAATCCTGGGATGATCCTCGTGATGTGAGCAAAATAGTCAATGCAATCTCGTCACCTGACAAAGTCTCCAACCTTTCCGAAGAAAAACTTTGTGAACTCGAAAAAAGGGTCGATTACCTACTTGAAAAACGAAGGAAGCCGTTAAATTCAAATCAGGCAATGGTCAATTCCATCTCGAACCAAAAATCTATCCATTTATCCGAATCACCTCAGAGAGAAAATGCGGAGCCTTTTCAATGATACGCGCGTCCTTATTCGCCTCCCCGTGAACTTAACCCCAATTTTGAAGTTCAAATGAGAGAATATATCTCGGCACATTCTGAAGGATTGGAAAATTTTGAAAAAGCCGTCTATAAATAGCGAGAGGAGATGCAAGAGAAGATGGCAGAGATGTTGAGTTTATTGAAGGAATATACCAAAACCAATGCTCCAGAGAGAGTGTTTGTAACACCCCCAACTCAAAATATGGCAGCGGCACTGAGCTTGGGGTGCTACGTGAGGGGTAAGACAGTCACAATCATAGAAAACGATCTCGTAATGAGATGTTTTTAACAAAACATATCATTCGAATACAAAATTTAATGTTTAGAGTCTAAAGACTCTATCACAAATTACAGCGGAAAAATATAGATAGTTTGCAGCGGAATAAAAGACACAGTTTTAAAAGATTATTCGAATGATAAAGATAGTAAGGGTAAAAACTATAGCCCAATGATAGCCATCCTCAACCTTCAGCCACTCCTGGTGCTCACATCATGCATCAATTACCTGAGATAAAACATGCTAAAAAGTCAACACAAAGGTTGAGTGTAATCCATAGGTTTAGTAAATAATAGTTGAGCACAAGATTTTTAGTCTGGATGATATAAGTAACAAATACAAATATCGGATAAGCGTCGCATAATCATTCATTTTCTTTTGATTGCTAAGCTCATGACACACAAAGCATTAACCAGCACCAGTAACCCTGGCGTAAGTCGACAGTAACTGCAGAATTTCATAACATAATAGTTGCCCCCAAAGCTAGGTATTTTGCCAGATACCTAGTTAAACTCAATTATAGTACATCACATGCTGACCGACCTTAGTCAACATGGCGGGATGGTCAAATCCTATAGGCCTATAAACTATAGGTGATGTAAATATAAATTAACAATTAATATTATAAACGCAGTGGAAAACCATCACCATACAAGGATCCATAGTGCCATATGATCAATCAAATAAAATAAACACATAAGTTTTATACCTTTGTAGCGTGATCGGGAGTCACCACCAAACACTACCAATCGAATGGAATGAGAAACCCAAGTGATCAAATGGAGATCACCTCTATGTGTATCCACACTACACGTCACCGAATACCAATTGATGCTAGTCGTTAACCCCGTAACCGATCTAGTCTTCTTTGATTAATCAAGAAACAAAGAAGAGAAGATGAAATTGAAAACCCTAGATTGGTTTTCTTGTTTGTGCCGTGAGGTTTTACAAGGAGAGAGAGGGAGGATTTTTTGGTAACTTACAATCACAATTAAGAGAAATAATAGTGATATATTAACCAAAAATTCAAAGCAAATCTTCCCTAGAAAAACTCCTAAGGCCGGCCATGTATTGGGCTAAAATGGGCTCACCATTTGTTTTTCTAGTCCAATGAAATAAGTCCAACACTTAGTCATTAGAAGCCCAATAGCGGTTCCTGGTTACTTACAGTTATTTATATATCGTAAATACGATAATCACGATATATAAAATGGCACCTCAGTGTATATGTGTGTGGACCCCATAGGCTCACATATGTCTAGCCATATAATTAGTCATTATGACAAGAGCATACTCCAACAGCTCCCACTTGCGACGTCATAATAATCAAGTAATTATACAAGCAATGGTTAGCGTCTAGCAACACGCCAATGCCCCTAGAAATATGTGAGGTTAGTTTCTTAAACGTCTCATATAAGATGGTTTATATGTCATCTATCTTTTTGTTACAGATACCGTGTTGAACATTAGACATGGATCAAATGTCATTCTAATAGTTCAACTATTATGTTTCTCGATATAGATATTGAACAAGATTACCAAGTGAATTAAGATTCATCTTAATCTCATTTGGGTACGGCCATACAAACATCTGTTCAATTCATCGAGGGGCCTAATAGTATCTAACTCCAAAACAAGTGGAGGAACAAATCCCGTTTTGACTATACGTGTCATTCACATGCTTCATATCACTCCTGATAATGGCCTTTATAACTACCTTATTCAGGACAGTGTTTAACCATATCAAGAAATGAAATTCCACACATGCAAGACCTGCTTGCATCTCAAGTCTAAGGATAAGAGACATATCCTCTTGCGAGATTCACTATTGACAATGATCCATGTAGTGAATACTCGTAGGTTGGGTCAATCCAATGTTCATCACAATGAACAACATGTGAGTGTGGCAAATAAATCATCAACACGCTCACATTTGTCTTAATTTGATGATACTCCCATATCGTCAACCGACAATGGATAATTTTAGAATAAATAAATTATTCATGGATTGAACATGCAAATATAGAACACAATAGTATAAATGAAGACGATCATACCAGGTATATCAATTCATTGTATAATACGACTGCTTACAGTTCCATTATCCAAATACTAAAAACAGATATGCATAAGACTACTCATAGGTCAGAATCCGATGTTCCCACCATGATCGAATCATGTTGTACAAGGCAACAAGTAGTCATCTGAGTAAACTTTGAGAATACTTCTTTCAAAATTCATGAAAGGTTTGAATGATGATTGTCCTTTGTATGTGTGCAATCAAGTACAAGACGAGGATTGCAACAATACATTCCATAGGGTGTTTGAAGCCAGCAAAATACCTACACTAGTCAGTCATCTGAATAGTTTCTCAAACTATAAAGTATTCTTATTCTTTTAATGTATAACGCATTAATGCTCTCAGTCGAGCACATCCAGTCAGCAATGTTATCATTCATGATGACATCCTACCACGACTAGGGTTGAGTATCATCTCAGTTAAATAAGCATCAGCGTATGCAAATAAAACAGAGTTCCTCATATATCCGTAAATGTTTGAACATATCTGTGGTCCTTCGTAGGTCCATTATAATGTTCGTTTAACAATTATCTAATGACGTTCACTTAGATATTTGTTGTTATCAACTCATCTTTGCATTCATGCAAATGATAAATATAGCCTAATGCGTAATATGACTTACATGATGAATCCTTTAGTCGAACTTAAGATTTCCACTCATGTGTTCAATCTCATCAAGTGAGACTGATCATTGAGACTCCCCTCAATAACGTGTCATATTGTGTTTAGGCTATATAACAAGGTTGTATGTCTTATTTTATAAATCCCTCAAGAGAAACTTCATTCCAAGCTAAGGATAAAAGTCTAGCTTAGATGGAATATTGTTTCTAATATGTTAATGACATATGAGATTTAAAAAATAAATAAATATAGTGCTCCAACTTGCTCTTAGTGTACTTAGGAGTAATCTTATTAATCAAAATCAAATTAATGATTTTATAATTAACTCAAGATCTTTGCTCCTAGATGCATGATCTAATCCACACATGGATTATTTTATCTTGTATACATAATAAAGATTATATGGATTCATAAACCTTTTTGATTACTCATCGTCCTCGCAAAGGTAATCAATAAGAAAAGTGTTTTGATATCCTATTGTCATATTTCATTTTATATGAAAACAGGTATGACAATTAATCATCTTTATACATTTAATGTTTCTAGGTAGAAAGATTTAGTCATAGTCAATTTCTTGAGTACGAGTAAACTCCTTTTACTAGTCGTGCATTAAATGTGTGTACAAGTTTTCCCTTTTGAGTCTTCTTATCAAGAAACTCATTCTTAACCTCACAGTCTAACTGATTGGTAAGAGATCAATCAAGCTCCATGAGTGATTGTCTTTCAAGGGCTGCATCTTAACATTCAGGGCTGATAATGCATCTCAGTAGTTAGCAGGTTCACCATGATCCTCTAACTTATGTCCCTCAGCATTGATATAAAAACTATATCATTCAGGTGCAAGAGGTATCCTTGCGGATTTATGAATGAGAGATATCAATCTATGGTTTAACATATGCATGTTCAACCTTAGTATGACATTAGCAAGTGTACTCAGAAGGTTGTGTATTTAGTTCTTGAATAACTTCAAGGTCTAAAGGTACTCCCACTTGCTTTTGTATGTAGAGACTAATCTCTAGATACTCAGCATCTTGAGTAACAATAAATTGTTTTCAAGTGGGACATCCAAAATACACCGTTAGTTCTTAACTCTAGTTTGTTAATTACTTACTCTTAAGTAGTTAACAAATTCAGAACTTCAATCAAGACATAATGAGATTCATCTCATGCCACAATACAATGGTTTCTTAAATTCCTTGTAGGGTATTCACAATACATGAATCACTTGTTTGAGGGTTGTTTGGATCGAATAGAAGAGAAGTTTTAGAGAGTAGTGGGAGCCTTTTAGAGAGAGAAATGAACTTGTGATATATTAGATTGAAAAGGTCCAACCCTTCCCTTGTGTGGGAAGGGATATATATACTACTACATATCATGTCCCTAGTGGACTGTGGAGCGAGCTGACAGAGGGTAAAGACCCGACCCACTCCACAATAGTAATTAATAACTAAGCTACTAATAATATTACTGATAAGCTTATGAGCTATGATGATCTAATAAGTACTCGGGGTGACCGAGTCTTCTGCTGAATATTCATATTCCTAACAATCTCCCCCTAAGGGAGGTCACCCCAGAAGTAATGTTCTGAAATTCAGCACTTCTTCCTTGGATCTTGACATCATAGCTCGTACTCATTGAATCTTCAATGTCATAGATTGCTGTGCAAACGTCAGTGATCTGAAGATGACTTCTCTTTTGTCTTGGATGAACTTTGAATAATCTCTGAACGTATCATCCCACTTGAGTCTCCAAGTCATCTTTCAGTAGTAATACTCCATGTGATGAAATATGCTTAGAGCCGACATGCTCACACGATATGGGGTCATGATCTTCAGCATCAGAGTTAGCAGAGGCTGTGTTTAAGGTCTTTTAGGGTGATCATGACTTCTTTGATGATGGTGTGGTGTGAACATGTGGTGATGGATTGGCATCTTTTCTGCAACCAGCTACAACAGCAACCAGCTACAGCTTTCCACAGCTACAATCGCCAGAAGTTCCTGCATACGACAGTTAGCAATAATTCGACCGGTACTTACAAGTTTGGACTTCGAGACAGTCAACAGCATATTGTGAAAACTCTCTCTAATCCTTACCAAGACCGTTCCTAATCGAAAACCCACAGAGGGCTTTTTAAGATTTTACCGTAGTAAATCAACGATTAGGTGAGTCGCTGGAGATCACTCCACGACTGTAGACCGGTTGAAACCGCCGCGACCACTAAGCGTAATCCACGAGGAATTACCGAAGTGACCTGCTTTCAGGGCTGCTTGATGTTGACCCTGGCAGGAATTTCCATTCAATCATTGAGAATTACATAAGTAAATTCTCTCATAAATGTTCTGGCAAATTGCTAAGATCTGCGTAGGACTCTTAAGATTACAACTGGTGTCCTTAATGTTGAACACCCAGTGTAGAAATAATTTGTGTCCCTATGAGATCTTGTTATGCATCTCGTGGCTCTAGACTCGATAGTGCGTTTTGATTTAGTGAGCGGAGGCTGGAGAGGACTGCCACCTTTTCAATATCATCTAACTCGGAGTGAGAGAGACGATAGGAATGTATTGAACTCCGTGACAATTGAAACAAGAATCCTTTGAGGGACCTTGAGTGGCTAGGGAGGGTTGTGCAGCGTATCACTGGGTCCATGATACTTTGTCTTCAATGCCAGCAATCAACTAAGTGATTCTGACAGCATATGTATTGACCCGGTTTCTGCCTAAGTTGTAAGGAGGGCTATTACTTTTCACCCTTTCTCTTTACAATTCTTTTTCATTCTTCAACCCCTTCAGTGCTTACCGAGACTTCATAACTAACACCTTGTTGGGTTTGTTCCAGTGTTAGCTCCATCTCAGTCGGCACTATTCCCTTATGCACATTTCTCCTTTTTAATCATACCTAAGGACTTCTACACTAACTAGTGGATTGTCCCTGGGTAGATCCCTCCGGCTCTGGCAGGATCGTGGGAACTTGAGCCTAACCTAACCATCCTTATAACTCCATGCATTAATTAAAATGGTCGGTCTTTGGTATTCATCCACAATTGCCAAACCAAATCTTTGAAAAGTCTCTCAAAGTGTTCATGATTCTGAAACACATTTTTTGCAAACACTTGAGAGTTTTATATTTTTCAAATGCTCCCCCTCAACATGTGCTCGAGTGATAGTTTTATAAATTTGCACATGTTAGGTAGAGCTTGCACTTTTTGAATTGATCCACTTTCAGTGAACATGACCGATTCGAGACACGCTTACATCACTGGTTAGACCAGCTTGAAATTATTACCCGTCCTCGTCAAGTCCATAGAAAGTTTCTCGAAACGGTACACTCTACTCAGATACATCTTTTTCGAGACACGCTTACATCACTGGTTATACCAGCTTGAAATTATTACCCGGCCAAGACGTATCCTTTCGATTGATGACAATTCAAGTTTCGTCAATTCTTTTGTTAATTCTGAGTCACAGCCACATGAGATGCCAAGTCCTTTGTTTTGTAAAAACCATTTGCTCCCCCTCAATATGTGCATTGAAATAAGAAAGATTTTAGCACATATGGAAGAGTTTGCGTTTATGACCAAAACATTTTGCTCCCCCTCAATATGTGCCCTGATATGCAAAATGGTTTAGCACATACGGGAGAGCTTACATTAATTACCAAATCATCACATGTTATCAGAATTTCCTATTTAAATCACATTCTCTCCCCCGATCAAAAATTTCAAACCATTTGAGATTTGTGATCTCAATTGATTTAAATACATTTAGAAAAATTTGGGAGAAAATGTGGTCAGGTTGAAAATGTATTCTGATTTTGGAGCATACTATGCTCTCCTTGAAACAGCGAGAGAGAGTGTCACTGCTGATGTTTGCACAACTATGGCAAGGTGTCGGAAATTTGAACAAATATGCTCCCCCTCAATTAATGACCCGTTTTCCATTAAAAGAGCTGTAGTCATTCAATTGAGCGACGGACATTTGTGAAAATTTAGTTCAATTTACCACCTTGTGTAACATCAAGACTCTCTTGAAGGATCAAACAAGATAGAGAATCTTGATGAAAAGAAGACTTCTCTTCTTATATACGAAGTGATGCACTGAAACGTACATCAAGTCGGAGAAACATGGATATAAAGTAATCCATGCCCAGGTGAACATCACCCGGTTGGAGGAACAGCTGTCTTTTTGGCGACATGCTTTCCCCATTGTATAGCACGGGTTGCAGTATGAAGTAACTGCAAGCCATTAAGACATGTTTTAACTGATTAGTATAACTTCTGCTCGAGCTTCATTTAAGAATCCGTGCCATTGTTGAATGACATTTCTAGATACGTAAATGTTATCGATAAACAGAAGACATGCCTAGGTAGAACTATTTTTGGTATTTTCTGATTTTTCGATTTTTATGGTTTTTATAGGTTTTATATTTTTGTATTTTTCTTTTTGATTTAAGATATATACAACTATGTACAAGGATATAAGAAGACAATCCTTTACTCCTCCTTTTCTTCCTGAAGACACTTGAGGGTTTCAGGAGTCATGCTTTTCATGCCAAGGCGTGGGAGAATAAACTGAAACCTTTCCCTTGGGAGGGCCTTGGTGAAGATGTCAGCTAACTGAAACTCTGTCCTCACGAAGTATAGCTCCACAATTCCTTTTTCCACCTGTTCCCTGATGAAGTGATGCCTGATGTCGATGTGTTTTGACCTGGAGTGCTGAACATTGTTACAACAAAGAGCAATGGCGCTTTTATTGTCACAATATAGGGGAATTTTGTTGTATGAGAATCCATAGTCCGAAAGCTGTGATCGCATCCAAAGGATTTGTGCACAGCAAGCAGACATAGCAATGTACTCAGCTTCAGTAGATGATATGGAAGTACTCATCTGCTTCTTAGAAGACCAACTAACCAACTTTTCCCTTAAAAATTGAGCTCCTCCTGAAGTACTTCGACGAGTGTCTTGACAACCCGCATGATCAGTATCTGCGTATGCCGTTAACTCCATTGCAGTGTCCTTAGGATACCAGAGACCCATATGAACTGTGCCTTGAAGATATCGGAAGATCCTTTTCACAGCTTCAACATGCTTCTTGGTTGGTCTGGATTGATACCGAGCACACATACACACAGCAAACAGAAGATCTGGTCTGCTAGCCGTGATGTACATCAAAGATCCAATCATGCTTCGATACTGTGTGATATCAACTGGAATCCCTGAAGGATCTTCATCCAGCTTCGTTCTATCAACCATGGGAGTGTCAACAGGTTCACTTGAATGGAATCCAAACTTTTTCAGGATCTCGTTGGCGTATTTGGATTGATTGATGAATATGCCTCCGGGACTTTGAGAAACTTGTAGTCCTAAGAAGAATGACATTTGTCCCATCATGGACATTTGGAATTTGGAATTCATCTCCTTTGAGAAACTATCACATTCACCAGGATCTGTTGAAGCAAAGATGATATCATCTACATATATCTGAACTAGCAGTAGATGGTTTCTTGATTTCCTGGTGAATAGTATAGGATCAACAACACCCTTGGAGAATCTGTTTGCAAGGAGGAACTTGGACAATGTATCGTACCATGCCCTTGGCGCCTGTTTTAGCCCATAAAGAGCCTTCTTCAAGCGGTAAACATGAGTAGGGTGTTCAGCATCCACGAATCCTTCAGGTTGACTCACGTAAACTTCTTCCTTTAAGTCACCATTCAAGAATGCCGTTTTGACATCCATCTGGTAGACTATCATATTACGACTAGCCGCATTAGCTAGGAAGATTCTTATAGCTTCAATTCTAGCAACCGGGGCAAACGATTCTTCAAAATCAATGCCCTCTTCTTGTCTAAACCCTTTAGCAACTAGCAGTGCCTTGTTCTTTAAGACATCACCATACTCGTCAAGCTTCACTTTGAAGATCCACTTTAAAGCAATGATCATTGCACGCTCAGGAGGAGGCACTAATTCCCATACTTCAAGTCGATCAAATTCATGGATTTCATCCTGCATAGCCTGGAACCAGCAATCTTTAGTCATTGCTTCTTTGGCATCTTTTGGTTCAACTTTAGACAGTACGGAATTGAAGAAGCACCATAGTGCATCAGTGGCTAGTTGATTACGAGTGGATACTGGACGTGAGGGATTGCCTATGATGTTGTCGATTGGATGATCACTGGTCCATTTCCTGAGATGGTCGTGAGGTTGATGGTTGTGAACAGACGTAGCAGTGCTGTGATCTTCAAGTAAGGATGTGTCTGATGAATGTTCAGGAGCAAAGATGTTTTCAAAAGGAGCCTCTTCAACATGAGCAAAAGGATTAACTTCCAAAGAGTTATTATCTGAAGATTCTTGCATTACTGGAGAAGTTTGAGTGTTTGATGACGAAGGCGATTGACTGGCAGCAGGAGCATTGTGACTGACTGATACTGAAGCTGCAGGTCCTTCTGAGTCTTGTGGGGCTTGAACCTCATCCATAGGAATTACAGCTGATTCACTCGGGATGGTTCCATTTGTTGGCTCAAAGTATTCATCAAACATGGGATCGAATAACTTCTTCAACTCCTCACATGTAGGTGGCACATAAGAATCTGCAGGCGTGGAATTCTGTACAAGTCCTGAACTAATGGGTCCAGGAGACAAAAGGTGAAGATCGGGTCCAGAACTGATTTGTCCTGAAACAGGTAGCTCACTCAGCTCATCGAACGTAACATGAATGGTTTCCATGATTTTACGGGTCCTTTTATTGTAGATTCGATACCCTTTACTGTCTGGTGCGTATCCAATGAAAATACCTATATCAGCTTTAGCTCTTAATTTTCCCAGGTCTTGACTATCGTTAGTTGGATAGCAAAGAGCACCAAACACACGCAGAAAGGAAAGATCTGGTTTCTTGTTATGAATTAACTCGAAGGGAGTCTTCTCATGAACAGGATGAATTAGGGATCGGTTTTGAGTGTAACATGCTGTCGCTATAGCTTCTGCCCAGAGAAACATCGGTGTCTTTGAAAATATAAGCATGGTTCTTGCAGCCTCCACCAGAGTACGGTTCCTTCGTTCAACCACCCCGTTCTGTTGAGGCGTGCGAGGGATACTTTTCTGATGCGTGATGCCAATACTTTCATAGAAATTACGGAGTTGTTGGTTAACAAACTCAGTACCATTATCTGTGCGGATGATTCTGACAGTTTTATCTAGCCTTACTTGCAGCTGTTTTATCAGTTTAATGATAACCTCTGGAGTTTCGTCCTTGGTTCTCAAAAACTTTACCCATGTGAACCGAGAATAATCATCTACTATCACCAGAACATACTTCTTTCCATTTATGGTTTGTATTCTCATTGGACCGCACAAGTCCATGTGGAGGGTGTGAAGAACTTCCAAGTTGGTGTTGACGGTTTTAGGCTTGTGGGTTTGTTTCTTGCTTTTACCCAGTTGACATGCAGAGCAGAGATGATCTTTCTCATATTTCAGTCTGGGCATCCCTCTAACAAGATCTTTACGGGAAAGATTATTTATGGTACCGAAGTTCAAGTGGTTCAAACGATGATGCCACAGCCATGATTTTGTTTTAGAGGCTTTAGAAAGCAGGCATATTGGAGAGGACTTCAACATTTCTTCAATTGAGATGGTGTATAGATTGGTGCCCCGACTGCCCTTGAGGAGATCTAAACCATCCAATTCTCTGACGAAACATGTATGCTTTCTGAAAGCCACTTCCAGATCTGAATCACAAAATTGACCCACAGAAAACAGATTGTGTCCTAGTCCTTCCACATAATATACCCTTGAGATTACACTATTACCAAACACATAATCTCCATAACCCATAATAGCACCAAAGTGGTCGTTCCCAAATCTAACTGTCCCGATAAACTTTTTCACGAAGTTCTTGAGCCGTGAGCGATCTCCAGTCATATGTTTTGAGCAGCCTGAGTCCAAATACCACAGGACGATTTGTACGACCTGCATTTGAAACCAGAAAACAATGGATAACTGAAAAATGTGGATCCCCAAGTGCAATTGGGGTCCATTTGGTCAGCATACACATATTCAGGAACCACAGATTTCACAGATGCTACTATCTTTACTGTGGAGACAGAACTTGAGACAGGACAAGACCTAGATGGAAGGCATTGTGATTCTAAAGGCAAGATTCTACCAGTTGGTCTCCATTCCTTATTCTTCACAATTTTATGCATATTCATTTTAGGTAATGGTCTCTGTTTTCCTAAATTGAATTTCCTTCCAGTGGGTCTCCATTCCTTAACTTTTACAATTTTATGCTTATTCATTTTAGGTAACGTGCACTGTTTTCCTAAATTGAATTTCCTTCCAGTGGGTCTCCATTGATAGCCTACGCTAGCAAATGTTTTTCCTGTAGCTTTCCAAACCTTTTTGCATGCTTCAGATATCCTACCATTCTTAACATGGGATGATGCAGAAGACATCAGGAAAGACACAACACATTCATCATGATTAGCAGAAATTAAACAATTGTCGCAAGTTTTACAGGTAGCATTAGAATTCGAATTAATTACAGTACTTTTGATACTAGAATCAACACGATTCATCCTACTCATTGTAAACTTATTGTTCCTAGGTTGGGCTTCTACATTCTTCAAGTGATCATTCTTAGCTGGCGCAGTCATATCCTTTCTTTCATTTCCTCTAGACCTTAACCCGCTAGCTTGGGTGTCACTTTTTACTCCTGTAGAAGCATCGAAGGTAACATTAGTTTGTTTTTCTGTCACATGCCTTCCTGATAATGATGTGTTGGGTTCTGATGTTTTGGGTGGTAGGTCAAAGGCTACATACTTGTTCACAACATTGGATGAAGATGCAACAGATCTATCTCTATGGCCTCTAAACTTAGGAATTGAGCCTATGGCATATTCTAAGTTTTCCTGAATCCTTTTCGTGAGTTTGCATGCATAGACAACTGCTTGATCAAGTGGCTTATCATTCCTATCCTCTTCAACTACCTCACGAAGTGTGTCAAGACCTTCTCTAAGATGATCTAGATATGTTTGATGGGCAAGGCTGTTATTTCTAAGCTTAAACGGAATACGCCCAACATCAACATCATACTTTTTACAATCAGTAGCCTTTGGTGTATCACAATTACAAGTGGTGCATGGCATTTTACCTTTCACCCGAGCCTTAAGATTCTCAATTTCATTTGTCAAAGAGGTTATTTGATTATTATGATTGCTTCTTGTAACTTTAATAGAATCATATAACTCTTTGAAATGTTGTTTAACCTTTGAATTTTCTTCTCGATAACACTCATTTTCATAATGTAACTTATTTATGGTGTTTTGATATTGAAAATTCTGAGAATCTGAAGACGAAGGTTTATTGGTGCCATATACTTCACACTTGTTGGATTTCAATTGGGCAATTTGGGCCCTCAGCAGTCGAATCGTGTTCGTGTGAGCTTGAATTGTCTCATCACGTTTGCTTAATTCAAAATAAGTATCAAACTCAGGAGCATCCGAGGATGTCTTGACATTTGATATTTTGCATTTTTCTTCTAAGTGTTGATGTTTGAGTTGCAAATTCAGATAATCAACTTCTAGTTTTGAAAAACGTTTAACCATGTTATCATGGTCATCATTTTGAATTTTTTTAAGCAATTTCAAATTCTCCCCCTCAAGCTCAACAACACGATTCTGGGTGACATTTAACGCAATAGCATACTCATTAAGTTGACAAGCAGACAATGCAGAATCAGTGACAGTGTAAAATACATCTTGTGCAATACATTTAGCAATCAAGTTGTCATTAGTGATGAGTATATTTTTTCTTTCAATCTCACGACTCTTAAGTTCTATTTCATATTCATTCACCTCATTTTCCATGTCTTTAAACACTACTTCCATTTCTTTTATTTCGGCTTTAAGGGCAGTTTGCAACCCTTCAAAATGTTCTTTAAGTAGTTTAAAGAATGGCATGACCTCAGTTAAGTAACACCTTTTTGCATGTTCAAAACACCCTTCCCCCTCAGTAATGCCGGTTGGTGTGATTCTCTTCTTACATGTTTTATCAAAATCAGCAAACAGTTGCCAAAGCACATATAAGCTAATAAAGGTTTTGCATTCAGTGGAAAGAGACAAAGGCACCAGATTCCTAGGTGTATTGGGAGGATACACCGTTATGGACGCAACTTTTCGAATGAGGGGGGTGTTGGCCTTAAGTTTATCTTCCTTAAGTTTTTCACTATCTTGTTTCCAAAATATCTGTTCAGGTGTTAACTTCTTTTGAGGAGCAAACACAGTCAAACGATTTTCCTCATAATAATCATGGGGTTTGATTATTATTCGTCTGGCTATGCACTCGGGATCCCTCATTTTCTCATTCATTTTTTCTTTTGTTTTCTCACTTAACTCATCCTCTTCATCAGTGTAGATATGCTCAGGTTTGTCATGAATAGGCTTAATCATCACATTACCATCATATAGGGCTGGTTGAAGTACTTGCATACCCCTAAGGATGGTTGACTTTGGTTCACCTATCATGATTTTACTATGCTTATCACTCAACTTTCTGTGCTTATGAATCATTTGAGCAGTTTGTATGGTTTGATTTTGTGTGTACAACTTATCTTCAAGCTTATTTTTTAACGTCTTGAGTTTAGAGAAATCATTTAAAAGAGTTGTTTCTTTTTGTTTGAATTCTTGCTTAAGTGTTGTTACACACTTTTGTGCTTCCTGTTTTTGTTTGACAGACTGTTCTAGCTGACTTTTCAAAGAACTTAACTCTAATTTTAATGTTTCTTCTCGCACTCTAGACTCTTTAATAAGTGTACTCATTTGACCTTCTAATTTCTGCTCACGATCATTAAGCTCAAACTTAGCACGCTGTTCATACATAGCAACTTGTTCTTTATAGATGTTAAGTCTAGTGATCAAGTTATTATCAGGGACAGGCAATTGGTTCTCATGGTACACACATGCATTATCTACATTACTTGCATTATCTAAGGCACATACATTACTCATAGCACACACATCATTATTGACAAAGGATTCACCATTTGGTACATCAAGCGAGTTGTTGCTATTCAAATACTGTTCATATGAGACAATATTGCTATTTTCCATATCAACATTACTTGAGTCAGAAACAACTGCCTGATGTACTTCTTCGGGAATCTGATGTCCCTCGACAATATTATATGTGTCATAAATTTTTAGTACCTCAGAAATCACGGATGCATTAGAAGAACCAGCTTGACGAGATAAGGCCAGGGAAGACAAGTTAGCCATGAAGATTGTTTGAGCAGTAGGTTCATCATCCACATCAGAGTCAAATGCATCACAGTCATCTGCCTTGAAGATGTTAGGATCATTAAGTGCCAGATCCTGAACAGGTTTCTCATCCACATCTTCATCAAAGGTATTTCCTCCATCTCCTGCCAAGAACAATAACTCTTCCTCATCCAATACAGCACCATTTTCTTGAGCTTGCATTAACAGCATCTTGTCTTTGAAGTAATCTGAGTTCTGAGGACGTTTAGGTTGATTGCAGTTTCTAGCAATGTGTCCAAGCCCCCCACAATTATAACACTTGATCTGTTTCCCTTGCCCCTGATTGGCATTCCCTGCTCTGTTCTGCACATAACCTCGACCCATGTTTCTACCAGCTCTCCCTTGCACATTCTGGACCACAATTTTCCCGTCCTCCACCATTGCTAGATTGCGTGGGTTGGAAGAATTCCTTAACTGATTGTTGGTCTGAGGGAGTGATGCTTGAAACTGTTGAACCAGTAGAGATACTTGATTGGTGAGGTTGTCAATCATTTTGTCGGTCTGAGAGTAGCCTGAGTCAAGTTGTGAACTCATAGCAGGTACTTGTGAGTGAAGTTGGTGATAGCTTGGATTGGATGATGATTGGATTGTTGGTTGTACATTTGTCATGAAAGCCAGTGGGTCATTCGTAGTTGAAGGATTCAACTTTTCTCTCAGCACCCGATCATAGGCAGCATGCTTCTCATGTTGTTGCAGGTAAGCATACAGCTGTTCATAGTTAGTCTCCCTTAAACCTTTGTTGAGTTTGACGGCAGTAACAAATCTGTCCCATTCCGGAGTCATGTTGTTCACAAACTTTGAGTTAAGTTGGATGTTGGGCATAGTCATTCTGATCATCCTCATATCATTCACCAACTTATGAAATCTCACATAGTAATCTGTGATATTTTCTCCTGGGTTCATTTTGAAATGCTCGAACTCATCATACAGCTGTGACTCACGATCTTCCTTTGTGAGTTCTGACCCTGCCAACAACATTTTAACGTTGTCCCACACAGCCTTGGCTTCAGTGTTAAAATTGATGAGCTTGTATACATCCTTTGGAAGACCTTGAATAACTATGTTGGAGGCTCTAATATCGGCATCATACCTCTTCTTTTCTTCTTCATTAAGATCATTGTAGTTTCTAGGTCTGTCGATGCCCCAAGTTACAGTACCATCTTCACCAGTTGTAACAACGTCTCTGGTGGTACCCATCTGATAAGGTCCTTCGTCAATTGACTTAAGAATGTTAACACCATTATCTTTTCCCAAGCAGTAAAGTCTAATTCGTTGTGCCCAAGACTCATAATCCGTCCTATCTAGCATAGGTGGACGAGTGTCAGATCCTGCTGCTTGAATATCATCTGATGATGTACTTGATGTGGTAGCCATAGTAACTACGGGATTTTACTGATCTTGTGATTTAACCGAGAAATCGAATCTTTCGCGGGAATTTCTAAAATCACCAAGACACAAACCGCCTAGACAAACCGCGTCGGCACAAACCGTGTATGTGCCTAAGAGACAAACCGAGTTCACGCAGGAGACACAAACCGCGTGTGCGCCAAAGAGACAAACCGAGTTCACACCAAAGACACAAACCGCGTATTCGCCAAATAGACAAACCGAGTTCACACCAAAGACACAAACCGCGTATTCGCCAAATAGACAAACCGAGTTCACACCAAAGACACAAACCGCGTATTCGCCAAATAGACAAACCGAGTTCACACCGGATATACAAACCGCGTATGTGCCAAGAGACAAACCGAGTTCACAATGGAGATACAAACCGAGTTCACACCGGATATACAAACCGCGTATGTGCCAAGAGACAAACCGAGTTCACAATGGAGATACAAACCGAGTTCACACTAAATACACAAACCGCGTAGACACAAACCGCGTACGCACCGTAGAGACAAACCGCGTTGGCACAAACTTCCAAACCTGTCACTATCAATGCCGTTTGTCCTTTTGCCTAAACTAGTATAACGACAAACCGAGTACTCGATGCTACACAAACCGCATTCAAGAATCGTCCAAACAACACAAACCGCATCCAAGAACTCTTGAAAGAAAAGCACTCGAATCACCCACAAACACCACACGAGCCTTAAATCTGTGAATCCAAACACTAAATACCACTCTAATACTAATCTTAATCTAGAAAGTACAAAGTAAAACAACTTCTAATCACTAAACAAAGTACAAAATGAAATTTATGCTACTTAAACAAACCGAACAAGAAACTTAAAAACTACAAATCTAACCAAGAAAAATCCTAAAGAACTACACAAATACAAGATAAAACAACCTCTAATCACTAAACAAAGCACCAAATGAAACGTATGTTACTAATCAAACCGAACCAAAGAAAACTTGAAAACTACAAATCGACCCAAGTATAAACACCTCACAAACTACACAAATTCGTGAATACCAACTCTCATGGACCTAACCATGGCTCTTGATACCAATTGTAGGGTATTCACAATACATGAATCACTTGTTTGAGGGTTGTTTGGATCGAATAGAAGAGAAGTTTTAGAGAGAAGTGGGAGCCTTTTAGAGAGAGAAATGAACTTGTGATATATTAGATTGAAAAGGTCCAACCCTTCCCTTGTGTGGGAAGGGATATATATACTACTACATATCATGTCCCTAGTGGACTGTGGAGCGAGCTGACAGAGGGTAAAGACCCGACCCACTCCACAATAGTAATTAATAACTAAGCTACTAATAATATTACTGATAAGCTTATGAGCTATGATGATCTAATAAGTACTCGGGGTGACCGAGTCTTCTGCTGAATATTCATATTCCTAACATTCCTTCTGGGTTGGAATCGTATTGAGTGTACACATGGCACACCCAATTTCTAACCTTGATAGCTTTGGAGGTAAAACAGTTTAAGTCATCAAAGATCAAACAATATCAATAGTGTTTGATTTTCCACGATGGACATACCATAAAGTTGTGGTATTCCATGAGGACTGATGTTGTGAGACTGTCACATAACTCATTAGATGAACTTATACTTTTGGCTTACATATCTACCAACCAAGTCAAACCAGATGGCATCAATAGTAATTTTAGCCTATTGCATACTTTACTTCATGTGTATGTTTTGACTAGAAAACATAAACGTTTAATATTATACGTCGTAAGTGTACATGTCTTAACAAGAAGACATAACAAATCAACGTCTTACTTTACGTTATTTGTCTTTCAACAATTATCGGAATTGATGTTTGTGTCTTTACAAGAGACCTAAACATATTCAACTAAAGTAATTACGAGCGCCGACACTAGGCCTCAATAGTAATTTCAAGTTAATTTCATACTTCATGATTATGACTTTACAAGAAGACATAATCATATTTACTAAACAATTCAGTGAATATGTTGAAGTAGCTTTTCATGTTATCTTGATATTTGTTCTAATTAGGACAACCTACATTTTATGTGTAGAAGTCCTAGTAGAATCTTAGTTTCTTACATTTCAGTCAAGAAAAACTATTAGTCATATTGTTATATGTTGTACCTTGCATACATTAAGATTTCTCCCACTTGTGCATGTCACAACATCATGATAGTATACAAGCACCACTACGCTCGTGTGTTTGTATGAACAATATGACAATGTCTAAGATAACATATGATTTTTAGTCAAAATCAAAATATAAATATGTAGAACTTTATCGTTTTAATAATGAATCATGCATAACAAGTTTATAGATAACATTTCAGGAAGCAACATCAGAAACGCGACAAGTTATCTTATAAAATTTATGCAATGGTTCTTATATAAACTATGATGCTTAACATGTGGAAAGTAATGTATTATTTCAAGACAATCTGGAAATAAGATGGGTAACTTGTAAGGTAATAGAGCTTACAACTCCCACTGGATTAGACAACATTACATGTGTTTCGTCACCAGTAATATAATCACGTAGCTCCCACTGGATTAGACAACATTACATGTGTTTCGTCACCAGTGGAGAGTGAGCGGCGATTAGATACTTTTCTTCTTTCATTGAATATCTACACATTATTGCTAATGTGAGTCACTTTGACTAGTAAACATGTACTTAGGTATTCAAGGAAGTGCATCAAGTTCTAACATATAGATGATGGGCTAGCCATCATTGCTATTTTAACTTGAAAATAGGCATGCATTTCCTCCACACTTGGTCTACTATACCACAAGGGTATGTAGTACCACAGTAGATTTATTGGGTTAAGACAAACTGCTAGGTAATCATGCTAGTAATTGCCTTTACCACTTTGCGGTTTATTGATATTTCCGTCTTCTAATTATTTGAACTCATTTTAGTATGGTAGCTAGTATGAAATAAGCCGACCAAGCAAGAACATGCAAATATCGCCAAAGGTCTGACCAATGAGCAAAATTTGCCATGGGTTGAAATGGCCCTAAGGTCTGACCAAAGAGGTCAAGTCAAATGCACGTGTTCTCTAGTTATCCAAATATCTTATATTTCTTAAAGGTTTCAAAACCGAAACTAGGGTTATGAAACAATCTTGAAAGAATAAGATGTTTAACCATACTTAACCGTTTTGACTTTTACAAGACATCACGATTTCTAGAGTAGGTGTTAATTGAGTTTTATTAGAATTAGGAAAATTCAAATATTCCTATTATGGCTTTTCCTCATAAAGAAAAAGGATACGAACAAGTCTCTTTCTTACAAGGAAAGAACGACTTAGTTTGTCCTTTTAACAAGAAAAGAACAAACTCTTGTTTACGGATTGCATTAATACATTAATTGAATTTACAAAGTTCATATTTAGAATTTTCGATAATTATCCTTTTGTAATTTAACTACCCCATGTTTACAATTTAAAACAATTAATTTACGAAAAGGCTAAGATCCTCATTGAGGTTCGACCATTAATGCAGTTGATCTACTAGAAATGGTGGATTCAATAGGTAGGTAACATCGACCAATTGCATTACATGTGCAACTCTTAGATCTTTATGGGACTCATGGCATCTAGTGTCAAACAACTAGTATCATGTAGGCATGTTTAGTCCCATCTTTGCCTCGGGCAAGGGTCTGACCACAATACTCGATTAAGTCATCCAATTTGAAAATTGTGAGAATAATCCTAGGTCTGACCATAGAGAATAGTCACCCTGGGTTACAGTTTAGCCTAGGTCTGACCATAGCCAAAAGGTAATTGCAAGTGTTCTCATAATTGGACGGCATGACTTAAATTTTGACGGGTAAATGTTTTGATGTGGATCAAAAACGTGTACGAAAGAAGCATGCATTCATTCTTCGTAGCACAAGTTAAAAACTTTTCTTAACTTAAGTCTAATCATTGTTTTAATTTATGTGTGTCAAGTTGTCCATTTTCAAGACTAATATAAATCTTAAGTGGATTATAATTAAGTTTGGACAATACAATAAATAAATAAATAAACAATCTTAACTAGTTTAAGTGTTATTTAGAAAACAATGATTTTTAAGTTTCAAATCATATTTAAACTTAGTTAAACTAAATCATAAGACTTAGTTCAAAATGGTTTATGTTTTGTTTCAAGTTTTAAGAAAACAATTTTCGTTTTACATGTAGTCACAACATACATAAAACAACCAAACAAACATACAACCACAATATGCAAAGCCTCAACCGATGAAAATCTTATGCTTGATCTTGTGAGCCATCACAAGAACCAAGAGTCAACTAGGGACATATAGCACAACCACATGGAGGGCTCCCACTTGCCCCAAGACAATCATGGGCAAGTAAAAGGCCCATAATGCAATGAACTCTAGATTATGTCAGCCCAGTTTTTCTGTTTTGCAAGGCCCAAAGCTCCTAGAAGAAGACCTCCTCATGGTTCGGCCCAGTTGACAAAGTTGTAGCCCTATGTCTTGTGGACCTGAAAAACAAAATTTAGCCAAAAATACCTTACCAATCAACGGGAAATCACGTTTTCCCAACAGGTGTCCAGCAGCTACTTTTGGACTACAACTCTTCATTCTTTCGCCATTAGCTTCCAAGCTTTTGTTTACAATATATATAAAGTAAAATACATCTAATCTACTTTCTATCTACTGTAAAAATGCCCAAACAATGGCAAAACCAAAATGAAATACATTACAAAAGTGCCGAAACAATGGCAAACCCCAAAACAAGAAAAACAACCAACAATCACAACATCACAACGCACAAGTGGTCTAGGTTTTCATCGGCTTTGCATATACACATAATAATACATTAAAATTATGATCATTACAAGGTGTTGGCTAACTCCATGGACAAACATGCATGTATTTGCCATGGATAACAAAATAAATAACAAGAATTAAATTGTTAGCCAACGAATCGAAGAAATAATTAACAAGAATTAAAACCCCGAATGGTACGCGTGACAAATGGCCATAGACTCAAAACCCACTGATATTAGGACCTTCTTAACATCATTTTACCACAGAAAAATAAGCCTCATGGGCTGATTTGAAATCGGGTTAAAAATCTCTTAAAAAACACGTTTTTAGGCCATTTTACGGGTACCGATCAAGTAAACAATTAAAGTATGCATAACAAATGGCCATAGGATCAAAAAGTGCAGATCTTAAGACCTCATTAAGGTCGACATATTCAGAATATATAAGCCCTAGGGGCTGTTTTAAGATTATACTTTTAAATCCATTAAAAAAACACGTTTTTAGCCATTTTTACGCATACAAGATGATCATATGACAACATATGATGGCTCGTGATACCACTATAGGTGATGTAAACATAAATTAACAATTAATATTATAAACGCAGCGGAAAACCATCACCATACAAGGATCCATAGTGCCATATGATCAATCAAATAAAATAAACACATAAGTTTTATACCTTTGTAGCGTGATCCGGGAGTCACCACCAAACACTACCAATCGAATGGAATGAGAAACCCAAGTGATCAAATGGAGATCACCTCTATGTGTATCCACACTACACGTCACCGAATACCAATTGATGCTAGTCGTTAACCCCGTAACCGATCTAGTCTTCTTTGATTAATCAAGAAACAAAGAAGAGATGATGAAATTGAAAACCCTAGATTGGTTTTCTTGTTTGTGCCGTGAGGTTTTACAAGGAGAGAGAGGGAGGATTTTTTGGTAACTTACAATCACAATTAAGAGAAATACTAGTGATATATTAACCAAAAATTCAATGTAAATCTTCCCTAGAAAAACTCCTAAGGCCGGCCATGTATTGGGCTAAAATGGGCTCACCATTTGTTTTTCTAGTCCAATGAAATAAGTCCAACACTTAGTCATTAGAAGCCCAATAGCGGTTCCTGGTTACTTACGGTTATTTATATATCGTAAATACGATAATCACGATATATAAAATGGCACCTCAGTGTATATGTGTGTGACCCCATAGGCTCACATATGTCTAGCCATATAATTAGTCATTATGACAAGAGCATTCTCCAACATAAAGTACAATCACGCTCACTCGCAAGTGATTAATGGTTCATGATCGAGGGACTTGCTTTTGGCAAGGAAGGTACTTAGCATTATTGCATCAGTCAGGAATAGCATACCAATAAACAATTGTGCTCATAAAAATAAGTAAGTTGCATGTATCCCCCATGGGTTTATAAACAATTTAAAAATAAAAGTGGGGATATGAATCACACCTTAGTAGTAGAGAAACGAGATATCACAATATGATAAAATGGGATTGCACGGCAAGTGAACCTCAGCACAACCTAATATATGAATAATATGTCTCAGCAATAACCTTAAAGTGATTTATAAAACAATACTCGTATTTGAAATGAAAATGTTTTATTTCAATGGCGTTTGAGTGAAATAAAGTTTAAGACTCGTGTGGATACGAGATGTTAAAATAATAAAACTCGGAAAACACAAATGGATACAAATAAAGAATGACGAAGAGAAAGAAGAACTAAGATTAAGAAAAGAATAATTAAGAAAGACAAGACAGAAAACATCAATAGATTGTTTCGGTGTTTTACCCTTTTCCCCAAATAATTGATGAAACATCGAAATTTTGGAAGATTTTATATAAGTATCGAAAAGGTTTTTAAGATATTTGAGTAATCATAAATGATTAAATTATAAAAGGTTTTATCGAAATTTGGGCATGATGCGCCCGTTTATAAAACATTTCCAAGTCGTTACGACTCTTGAATACAAGTTTTATTGCCTCATTTTAGAAGTTAAATATATATAATTGGACACTATCATTCGCGTATATATTAGTTATTAAGTTTATCGATTATTTTGTTTATGTTCGGGTCCAAAAATGTTAAGCTCTTATGAGTCTAACATACTTTTCCGTTTCATTTACCAAAATCGTCCATAAGCTCATTGGCTAATACCGTAAATCCAGTAACGTCCAATTTCATCCAAGCATAGGAAATAATAAGTAACCAAGTCCAATGTTCAAATTATATTTCATGTTTTCCAAATTAATTAACCGAAACACCATATTGAATAACGAATAATAAATAATTGACAAAACAAATAAATAAAAGATATTTGGCCCAATACTCAACTTACACTCTATTGGGCTTTCGGGCCCAAAGTCATTAAGACATAACCATTTAGGGCTCATTTCCAACTAGTCGTGGCCCTTTTAGGTCACGACTCAAACCACTTGACCTGATCAACCAATAAACCTTGGCCGTGATTTATTGAGTCACGGTTCGAGTCTATTCAAGCCAAAGGCTCTCGGCGATAGCAACAAAACCAAACCAAATCCAAATTCCAACACGACACAACCATGCCATGCCGTGACTCATTTGAGTCACGGCTCGTGTCTTACCCGAGCCAAAGGCTCTCAATCAAATTAACAAAACCAAACCAGTCCAAGTCTCGACATGTCAAGACTACTAGGCATTGCCGTGACTCATTTGAGTCACGACTCGAACCCACTCGAGCCAAAGGCTCCCGGATCAATCACATCAATCCAAATCTAATCCAAAACCAATTACAACAATCAAATCAAATACAACACAACCAACACTACCTAAAATCCTAACTCTAATCCTAACCCTAGAACACGCCGTGACTCACTGAGTCACGGTTTAAGCTTCATACGATCCATGGGGCTCTCGGCTTCAACCACCATGGGCCAAACATTGTCACACCCCCAAATTTTGTGACTTGCAGCGGAATGGAACACTTGAGGGCGTGACTGACCATAGCACCACAGTTACAGTTATATTGAACGACCTAAAGTGTCGTTTTGAAAATACATCGTTTGATTAATTAAAAACATTCAGAGTTACAAAAGTTAGGTCCCAAAAGATGTTTCACGATGTGGAAATAAGTTTATTCAAATCAAACGATAATAAGTGCATAAAAGATAAGTGAGACGCGTCGTCACCGCGACTTCAAAATAGGTCCATATGCAGGCCATGATGCACATACCTTAATTACCTGAAAATACATTGCTAAAAATGGTCAACAAAAATGTTGGTGAGATCATAGGTTTATGTAAATGAATTGTTCCTACGGTAACCAAAAGTATGAGGTGTATGACATAAATGCCACAAAAATAATACATTAGCTTTTAAGCGCATGAACCCGAAGCTAGACTGAATGAAATGCCCCAAACCGAGTGCTTTGCCAGACACTCTAATATGATTAAAATGAAATGCGTTCGTATGACCAGTTGGAGCTGCCAACCCGAACGGAGGCGTCACCCTCAATAGATCTAATCACTCACTCTCGCTTACTTCCATAATTAACGGTTCATGATAATAAGTGGGACTTTAATCTGGGCAATGATGTAACTTAAGCAATGTAAATGAATTTTGATACTTTGGTCCGTATGTAAAAATGGTGCAATGTATTCTTCCCCGAGAGTTTAGAAATTAAGTAATCAATTGTAAACGGGGCTATGAAAACTCACCTGATGCGATAGCACAATGGCAATAGTGGATATGATGAAATGTGGCTCGGTCTCTAACTGCAACCTATTATGAATGATGTATCTAATGTAAGCAATGAATTTACGCAACACATGCAAATACGTATGTTATCGATACCACTCGCGAATTTTGAAAATAATGTTTATCGTTGAAAAATACATTTTTGACGGCTTGACAAGTTAATAAACTCTTTTCGTGTAAATGTGTTGCAACGATAACCCACGATCATCGTTTGATAATTTATCGGTGAATATAGTGTTTCCGTCGTAAATGAACATTTTTCATAACTTGTAAAAATATAACCAAATGACCTTGCAAAATTAGTCATAAATGTGTGCTCGTTAAGGGTTAGTGAATAGGCTCGGTGTCTTTGAAGACCTTGTAACGATGTCTTGAAGACGTGTCATTTAACTTTTGATCATACGGGTCTCGATTGATAAGAAATACGGCTCTCAATATAGCGTATTGCAAAAACTGTTTTTAACTTAGTAATATTTTCCTTATTAGAAAGCTGAAAATATATATTGAAGTTGTCGGGTTTCAAACGCGTATATCTTTGTCGTTATGAGCTCGTTTTCTACGTTCTTTATATCCACGGCTTCGTATTAACATGAACTAACATAATTTCAGTAGGTCGGGTCATCTAGATCACGTCTAACACCTCGTTTTGTCTGTTGAATCTCGGCAAACAGCACGCAAATTTTCAGAAATTAGTTTTTCGTCGCCAAACTTAGAAAAATCATAACTTTCTCGTCGTAAGTCGGTTTTTACTCATTCAAGCGGCCACGGTTTCGTTTTTGAAAGTATTTTCTAAATATGAAGGCCAAAATAGGTCAATATTTTCTGAGATTTCCAGATTTCACGTTTTTGGACAGACCCTTTTCTATTGTTTGAAATAATCACTTTTACGGTTCAAGGCTTGTTCAAAACACAATCAATCAACACCATAACTAATCTAATCCTACCATACACCTTCTTAGGGTGTCATGGGGTCCTAAACATCACCAAAAATGGTGGGTTTCATGAGGATACAACTAAAAATCCATAGATCTATGTTTATGTTGAAAATGAGTAACAAGTGGTATGTTTAACATGTATATACTTGCATGATTAGTTGATAGCACAACAAAATATATCAAATGAGAGTATGAAAAGATTGAAAAGTTTACTTGTAACTTACTTGATGATTTGAGGTGGTTTGGAGAGAAATGTGTAAGTAACCTAGGGATTTTTATTTCAAAATCCTAACTAGGAGTATAAATGAGACTAGATTATCACATATAAGCTAGAAACATTAATTGAAATGTCCTTAGCAATCAAGTGAAGTGGAAGAATTAGGGCTGCTAGGGGGTGCGGCACATGGAAGAGAAAAAGAGAATATGAGGCTAATTAAAGAACTTGTCTCCCCATTTTACAAGAGTTAGTTGTTTTGTGTATACATTAGGTGTTATCGTGTACCGAGTTAACTAGAAATAAATCTTGACGAGTTATAATAAAATACGAGGAAGTTGTAAAAATTGTAAAATCATATTCCTTGCAAGAATCGGGTGTTAGAATGATCATTGGGTTGAAATTTCGCAAACCGACGGTGTTATAAGCTTTTAACGAGAAATATAGCAAACGATTTAAAAACACCGGGTAAATTAATAATATAATCTTTATATCATTATAATGAGTATGAAAATATGTTATGATCACTGACGGGAGTATCGGGTATAATGTTAGTAGTAATGACTGAGTGGCACGTTTATTAAATAATTAACATACGTTAATGAAAATCACACAAACCCGTGCATGACCTAATATGATGATGATGCTACTGATGATATGTAGACTACTCTAGTCTATATGAAGTGTCCTTACTGATGATGCATGAATACGCAGCTAAACCATACTGGTTTCGCGCATTTGAATACCCGTAAACCTAGTTTACGTAATGATGAATGATAACCATGAATAGTGATTTCCCTCCGGGAATGAATAGTGTTTCATGAATAGTAAATTTTTTGAAAACTTCTCAAAATCTCAAACTAACTTCAAAAACAATGAATAGTGATTGGTGAATAGTAACTTGTCGAGGTTTGAAAAATGACCTGAAATTACGGGTTGTCACAGTCGCCCACCCAAAAAGGAATTCAGTCCCTGAATTCAGTTGGTGTTGGTCTCTGGAGTGGACTCGGTGAAAAGATGTGGGTACTTGAGACGCATCTGGTCTTCCCGCTCCCAAGTAAACTCGGGACCTCTTCGAGAATTCCAGCGAACTTTCACGATAGGAATTCTGCTCTGTTTCAACTGTTTGACCTCACGGTCTATGATTTCTATGGGTTCCTCGACGAAATTTAACTTATCGTCGAGTTGAACTTCGTCTAATGGAATTACAAGCGATTCATCTGAAAGGCATTTCTTGAGGTTTGAAACATGGAAGGTGTTATGGACACTGCTGAGCTCTGACGGAAGCTCAAGTCTGTATGCTACCGGACCAATTCTTTCCAAAATCTTAAACGGCCCAATGTATCTCGGGTTCAACTTCTCGCGTTTTCCGAATTGTATCACGCCTTTCCAAGGCGAGACTTTCAACATGACCTTGTCTCCAACCTGGAATTCTAATGGTTTGCGTCTAAAGTCAGCGTAACTTTTCGTTCGGCTTTGGCTGTGCGGAGTCTTTCTCGGATCTGAATTATCTTTTCTGTTGTTTCGCGAACCATCTCTGGACCAGTAAGTTGTGCATCGCCAACCTCGGCCCAACAAACAGGGGACCGGCACTTGCGAACATAGAGTGCCTCGAATGGTGCTGCCTTTATGCTCGTGTGATAACTATTATTGTAAGAGAACTCGATCAATGGCAAATGGTTAGCCCAACCATTTCCAAAGTCTATCACACATGCCCTGAGCATGTCTTCCAACGTCTGAATCGTTCTCTCGCTCTGACCATCGGTCTAAGGATGATAGGCAGTGCTCATGTCTAATTTGGTTCCAAATGAATCTTGTAATGACTCCCAAAAGTTCAAAGTGAATCGACTATCTCTGTCAGAAATGATGGAAACTGGTGCACCGTGCTTTGAGACTATTTCCTTGACGTAAAGTCTGGTAAGCTGATCCATAGAATAAGTCTCTCTGATTGGAATGAAATGGGCTGATTTAGTGAGTCGATCAACTATTACCCAAATAGCATCGAAACCGCCTGATGTCTTGGGTAGTTTGGTGACAAAGTCCATTGTAATGCGTTCCCACTTCCACTGGGGAATTTCTGGTTGCTGAAGCAATCCTGATGGTTTTTCGTATTCGGCTTTTACTTTAGCACAAGTAAGATATTTGCTGACGCACGTAGCTATTTCTGTTTTCATATTCGGCCACCAATAAAGTTTCTTGAGATCCTGATACATCTTATCAGAACCTGGGTGAATGGAGTACTTGGACTTGTGCGATTCGTGCATAATCAACTCTCGTATTCCGCCATAGAGAGGTATCCATCTTCTATCCTTGAAGCATAATATTCCTTCTGCTCTTCTTACAAAGCCATTGGCATTCTCTGGCTTTTTATCGATTTTCTCACTTGGTCGGTTTTCTTCCTTGAGTGCTTCTACCTGAGCCTCGAGGATTTTTGATGGTAAAGGTGAAATGATTGTCATTCCCAATGATCTGACTCTCAAAGGCTTGAGTCTTTCTTTCCGGCTAAGGGCATCTGCCACAACATTAACCTTCCCTGGGTGATATCGAATCTCACAATCGTAATCACTAAGCAGTTCCAACCAACGACGCTGCCTCATGTTGAGTTCTTTCCGATCAAGTATGTACTGTAAGCTCTTGTGGTCGGTAAATACTACACACTTAGTTCCGTAAAGATAGTGCCTCCAAATCTTGAGTGCGAAAACCACGGCACCCAACTCTAAGTCGTGAGTAGTGTAATTCTTCTCATGCTTCTTAAGCTGACGAGATGTATAAGCTATCACTTTCTCGTTTTGCATTAGCACGGCTCCAAGCCCTTTATGTGAAGCATCACAATATGCCACGAAGTTTTCAATCCCTTCGGGTAATGCCAAAATTGGTGCACTACAAAGCTTCTGCTTCAATAACTGAAAAGCGGACTCTTGTTTTTCTCCCCACTCGTACTTCTGGTTCTTCTGTGTCAACTTGGTCAACAGTTTAGCTATCTTAGAAAACCCTTCAATGAACCTTCTATAATATCCGGCAAGTCCTAAGAACTGACGAATCTCTGTTGGAGTCTTGGGTGTTGCCCAATCTTTAACACCCTCGATCTTTGCAGGGTCGACTTGTAATACTTGACTATCAATGACATGACCAAGAAATTGTACTCTTCAGATCCAAAAATCACACTTCAAAAATTTTGCATACAATTTCTCCTTCTTGAGTAGCCCTAAAATCGTCTTGAGGTGCTCTCTGTGCTCTTCTTGGCTCTTCGAGTAAATCAAGATGTCGTCGATGAATACAATCACGAACTTATCCAGATATGGCTTGCAAACTCTATTCATGAGATCCATGAATACTGCAGGTGCATTGGTTAATCCGAACGGCATTACTTGAAACTCATAATGACCATAACGTGTTCTGAATGTTGTCTTCGGGATATCTCCCTCCCGAACTTTGAGCTGATGGTAACCTGATCTTAAATCAATCTTTGAGTAGAAACTAGAGCCTTGCAACTGATCAAATAAGTCATCAATTCTGGGCAGTGGGTAACGATTCTTCACCGTTAACTTGTTCAGCTCTCGATAGTCTATGCACATCCTGAAAGATCCATCTTTCTTCTTCACAAACAAGACCGGTGCTCCCCAAGGTGAGGAACTCGGCCTAATGAATCCTTTGTCTAAGAGCTCTTGCAATTTGTTAGACAACTCTTGCATTTCTGATGGTGCTAGTCGGTAAGGTGCTCTTGCGACTGGTGCGGCTCCTGGCACTAAGTCAATCTGAAATTCTACTTGGCGAGTAGGTGGAAGTCCAGGCAAGTCTTCGGGAAAGACTTCTGGAAAATCTTTAACAGTTGGTACATCTTCAAGTCGTTTCTCATCCGACTTCTTCTCTGTGATATGTGCCAAGAAGGCATAACAACCCTTTTTTATGTATTTCTCAGTTTTGATGCATGAGATGATACTGAGTCTAGTCCCACTTCGTTCACCATGAACGATCAAGGTTTCGCCGTCGTAAGGAAGATGAACAACCTTTTCATCACAAATGATCCTTGCCTGATGTCGGGATAACCAATCCATACCGATTATGACGTCAAAACTTCCAAGTTCTACAGGCATGAGGTCTATATTGAATGGGTGATTAAGAAAATTGAGAGTGCAACCACGAATGATGGTGTTTGTGCCAACTAAACTACCATTAGCTAGTTCGATGTGGTAAGGAGTGTCTAGTGTGGTTGGTTCAATGTTGAGTAAAGGTGCAAATGCAGTAGAAACAAAACTTCTATCGGCTCCTGAATCAAATAAAATGGATGCATAACGATTATTGATGAGGAACGTACCCGTGACGACATTCAGGTCCTCCTTGACATCTTCACCTCCTAACACATACACTCTGCCTCTAGCTGTTCCACCTTGGTTCCTGTTTCCTTGATTCTTTCTTTTTGGACATCTATTCTTGAAATGTCCTCTTTCTCCACAACCAAAACATGTCAATGGGGTCTCTGATCATCAACCACAATCGGAGCCTTGCAATCCCTGGTTGAATGACCAACCTTCTTACAGTTCCCATAAGGATTAGGACAGTTTCCAGGGTTATATGATGGGTTTGGGATTTGTTGCACTTGGGTAAGGTACCATTGTAACCTCTCTTTTCAGCTGGGCCTGCAGCATAGGCCTTTGCAACTTCTTGCCTCTTGGGTGGTGGTTGAGTAGCATTGCCACCTTGGTTATTGTCCCACTTTCTTTTGTTGTTGTTATTGTTGGAACGGTTCGGTTGTTATTATAGTTGTTGTTGTTTCGGTAGTTGTTGGAGTTGTTGTTGTAGTTACGGTTACTGTTGGTGTTGTTGTTGTTATTGTTTGCAGTCGTCCCTTTCTTCACTACCTGAGCCATAACCTTCTGAGATATTCTGACAGCCTCGTCCAGTATTTGTGGGTCAAAAGAAATTACATCCCCCTGAATGCTGGATGGTAAACCACCAATGAAATTTTTTTAAAACTTTTCGTTGTCTGGAACCATAGTTGGACATAATGCAGCCAATTCCTGAAATCTTCTGATGTATGATTCAATCTCATTACCCTTAGTCACTAACTCATAAAATTCTGTTTCCAACTTTTTCACCTCAGTGCGTGGACAAAACTTCTTAGACGGTAATTTCTTGAATTCATCCCATGAGAGCTTGTGAGCATTTTCCATACCAATAGGCTGGGCATAAGAATTCCACCACGACATAGCTTCGTCAATGAGTGTACTGGTTGCAAACTTTACCTTGCTGTCCTCGGGACAGTTGCATAGCAGGAATACAAATTCTGTCTTTTCAAACCATCGGATCATGGCAGTGGCTCCTTCAGTGCCCTTGAATTTTACAGGATCACCACTCTTGAAGTCCTTGTAAGTACACTTACGACCATTATTATCTCGTCCTCCAGCTTCTTCCGTTTCTGCCCTAGAAGCGGCTTCAGCAGCAGCAGCTACGGCTGCTCTTTCAGCTACTAGTGCTACCTCAATACTGTCGGCAACAAGCTTCCTGATATCAGCGGGTGTCATAGATGTAGTAGCTCTTTTTGGCGGCATGACTCTTCATAATCACAAAAGATAACAACAATGAGAACTCACAATAGAAACGATCATCATGCACAATATATACAGCCACAACATGTATATACAACCACAACATGTACATATAACCACCGCGTGTATAAATACAACCACATCATGTATAAATACAATGAAATCACAACGAGAACAACCACGAAATATCATAAATATAATCACAACGCACATGAATATAATACATGAAAATTTCGGTCAACATAGGCCGATATCATAAATAGCACAACTATTCCTGCATAGTAGAGTCACACTTGCTACATTTGTTTGTACAACAACCAAAAGACATACAAGTTCTTTAAACTATGTCCCACACCCCGGGACTAGGATACTAATAGTACAAGCTACATGATAAAAGTCTAACACTAAGCACCTCCTGGTGCTCCACCTGATCCACCTCTAAGCCAGCGGATCTCTCTGTCCATAGCAACTACAATCTCCTCCAAATGCTGAACTCGAAGCTGAAGATCGGCCTCCCTGCTCTCTGAAGCAGAAATCCTAGCATGAGATGAAGCTAACTCTCCTGCCTGACGGTGATGCTCCCCCTGAGACATCTGTGCCCTGTCAAATAACTCCGGCATCTCCTGTCTCAACTGGGTGATGCGCTCAGAACTCTCCTGCTGCCTGGCCTCTAAGCCCTGATATGAAACATCAATAGAAACTCTGCCCAAAACTAGTCCCTCAATCTGCTCCTCCATAGCCTCGACTCGGCTCACTGGTATCTCAGCTAGCTGACCCAATGCCCTCTCAATCTATCCCAGGTCCTGATCCACTCGGGCCTCCAATGCTGAAATAGTAGACTGTCTGGCTGATGCTGCTCTAGAACTCTCGCCAATCTCAAACCTGCGAGGTGGTGCAGTCTCTGTGTTGAATCTAACACACCTGCTAGATCTTTGAGCCTTAGTGGATCGATAGGATGCCTATATAATCACAAGCACACTACAAGAGAATCTCTGAGTACGAACTAGAAAAGAAAAAAGAACTAAGACTATGATCCTCTATGGATCGTATAATGAACTAAAACATATTATTATTGAAGATTGTTAAGTCGTAAAAAGATATCTAAAACTCCTAGACGGGTGTTCCTTTTATAATAACAAGAAACCCTAACCCTAACCCGTCATACAAGAAAACGTGTGAAGAGATAAACATGATCTCTTCTAAAAATAAATCTAACAAACATTCTAAACATACGGGATAACAACTAACAAAACCCGCAGCAACAACTACTATCAGCAGAAACAAGATATAACTATCAGCAGTAATGAGCTTCAGCAGGAACCACAGCTATCGGCAGGAACCAGCTTTACACTATCGGCAGCAACAAGAAATATCTTATTTCCTGAATTCCTAACAATCCTCCCCTAATCTTGAAGTTGACTAGGTTAACTTGCAAGATTCCTTGATAGATCTTTGAAGTGCATAGGTAGAGGATTAGACCAGCAGCAGCATCAGTAAGTAACCAGCAGTAACACTTGAAACTTCCAGCAGCAACTTCGATAGTTCAGCAGCAATAGGAAATTATCTTCAAAAGAATATTTAAGCTGGTCACCATGTCATTCACTTGAGCTTGACTGCTACTATGACAATATGTACATCAAATCACTTTAAGTTTCATACTATTCTCATCACTTCCAGGTGTGTTAACTCCTGTGAGAGGTGAATCATTGAAAATTAATCGATTTGATGTCTCTTTACCAATAGCCATCACTACTGGAGTAGCCAATGTTTAGGTGTGTAAAACCATGGTACATTGATAACCATCTGATTTTTAGTAAACCAGCAACTATAAACGGATTTAAGTTGTCTTTACCTATAGCCGTTTGCTCAGGACTAGCCAATTCTTGGTTTCAACTGAACCTTGGTGAATTGAATACCAAATATGGATACCAATTGTCTTTACCACAAACCATACTTTTGTGGACTAGCCAATTCTGTGGATCCTATAAAGGGTTACATCCATGGTGAATTGAGAACCATTTCAACTCTCAGGAATGAACCATGGGTGAGTTGAAGTACCCTATAGCTTTGAGCAAGCTATTACAGCTATCAACGGATTTGATTATCACACCAGAGCCGTACCCTCATGGTGAGTCAACTCTTTCTTTCTTGTCTGTGAGACATGGTGAGTTGATTACCATTTGATGTGTAGGTGTAAACACCAACATTGTACCTGCAAGGGTGTTGCTCAAAACCAACTTATTAGCACACAAAATATACAAGAAGGTTTTTTTTTTTTTTTTTTTTTTTTTTTTTTTTTTTTTTTTTTTTTTTTAAACTAAAAGATAAGAAACAAACCAAAAGAAAAAGAAAGAAAATAAGAAAAGATAAGAAAGAAAGAAAGAAAGATATACAACAACAACAAGCCACCTGTACCATGATCAAGTAGAAGAACCTTTGGCAGCTGCAAGTTGATCTCTGATGAATTTGACCAACTGTTCAGCTGTGGTCAAATCATTTCCAATAGTATGTTTGGGAACTCTTACCTTCTGTGTGAGCATTCTCTTCATAAGTCCCTCAGATAAAGGATAAGAGACATCCACAAACATTGACAGGATCTTGCCAGAAATGAGCTCCACCACATGAACATTGGAAGAAGGATATAATCTCCAAGTATGTACTCTCCATGATGATTGATTACCCCACACCATTTGAGCCGTTTCTCGTTCCAATGAATTCATTAAAACTTGTAAATCTCCCCAAAGCATCAAGCCAACCCCAGTAGGAACATGAGCTTGATAGAAATTATCCACTATCTTATAAAGATTTTCCAAATCTTTCCTCTCTACCTTATTCAAGAGCTCCCTCAGAAAGGTAAAGAATTTGACTGTCCCATCAAGAGAAAACCAAACATTGACTTCACCTTCAGGAGTAGACCTAATCTCCCAGTGAGCAATATGACCCCAAGAGTGAATGGAATCACCATCTGAATCACTGTCTGAGTCAACCCTAACCAATGCTTGATCATCCATTTCAGAAATAGACCTAGTAGGAGGGTGGTCAGAGTGACTCTTCTGCCTTGTCCTTAGACCATACTGATGAATAGGAACTGAGGAAGATGGTTCAGCAGGAACAAAATCAACCTTATCAACAAGAATAGAACTAGTTTTATCACTAGGAATGGTAGACTCTTTATGAGCAGCAGGAATACCATCAGGAGGATCAGTCTTAGGCATGGCAACTGCATCATCAGCAGAAGACATGGCAACTGCCTGAGATGAGGAAACCTGAGGTTCAGAAGTAGCATTATCCTTTACAGTATCAGCAGGTTCAAAGACTTTAACTCTCTTGGCAGAAGGTTCCTCCACAGAAGGTTTGTTATGTCTAATGATATGATTCATAGCCTGGTTATATTCTACCATAAGCCTCTCATCTGACAACTGCCTAACCTCAACCATAGTCCACCCTTGATTACAAATAGAACCACTCATGTTCTTTACAAGAATTCTCATGTGTTCCTTTTGTTGTGCCTGAGTAAGAGGTGTATTCCTCTTCTCCTTAGCTTTCTGTTCTGCTATATCCCTCTGTTTTTGCCTCATCCTTTCCACCATTCTTGCAGGAAAGTCTGCATCTGATACATTAATTCCCAAGATATCTTTAGCAACATTTGGATTAGCTGCCACTTGAGCACCAATATGTATCCAATCAGCCTCAGTAAAGTATAGAGAAGCAGCATCCAACTCCTTTTGCCTTGCTTCATGTAGAGTGGAAGCATATGATGTATCTGCATCTGCAAATTCTGCAGAAAAGTTTGCATGAACCTTCTTTGCCATTTCTGACCCCATTCTTTCATCTTGAGCATTCTTCCACAACCTTTCCTGTGCAGCCTTTTCCACATCAGACACCAGACCTCCAAATTCATCCACTACAGAAGCTGGCTCAGCTGATCCTGAACCAGAAGAATGGTAGATCCACCAGCAGAATTACCCTGAAACTTAGGTCCAGCTGCAACACTTTCACTACCAGCAGGAACTTCTGCAGCAGCAGGAATGCTCTGAGAAGTATCTACACCTGCAGAAATGTCCTTTGGAATGCCTGTAACCTCTCCATCAGCAGTAACAGAAGTACTCTCCTCTGCAAGCTTGTACATATCAAAGGCTGGTATTCTGGAGGCCATCTGCAGCTTAGTTGAAGATCTTTCTGTATAATGTTTCTCTATAGGAGGGAACTTAGAAGATTGACTTCCACCTTCTTCTTTGCTTGCACTGGCTAAGGAGACACTGGCCAGGACATGTAATCCATCGAAGTTGAATGAACCCTGATGCTCATCCTCTTCATTATCTGTATCAGAAAGAACAATCTTTCTCTTCTTTGGTTTCTCCTGAGCTTCCAGATGAGTAATCCTTTGTGTGAGCTCAAGAATGACTCCACCAAGTGTCTCTTTAGTGTCTTTGAGCTCTCTTTCTAAAGAAAATAGTTTCTGACCCAGTTCTCTTTTGGTGTCCTGCAACTCTTTCTCCAATGCTGCAACTGTCTTAGAATACCTGTCAATCAAGCTTGGAATAGAAGTGAGACCAGCAGGATCCTCAGCTCCACCAGCAGGAATGCCTGAGGTGTTAGGAGCCTCACTGGATCTAGGTGGAGATACATGAAATTCTCCACCAGTATGGGTGTCATCATTAAAAGGCTGCCTAGTAGGACTAGGAGATGAAAGCCTTGAAGAAGAAGGCATATCCATAGAAGGTGATGATTGGGCAACAGGTGGAACAACAGTGGTGGTCTGGAAAATGGGCTCACCAGGGACAATAGTCTTAGGTGTGGCTGTTCTAGGTGATGGTGGTAATGGGTCATCAGCAGCAACAGATGCAGATGCATCAGCAGCAACTGAAGTCCCTTCACCAGCAGCATTGGATGCACCAGCATCAGCTGCATTGGGTGATGGTGGGACAATGTCATTGTCAGCAGGATCTGGGTTGTCAGCAGGATTGGCATTGTGTAACATGGCAGGTAATAATGGCAAATGTTGGCCTGCAAAATTCATCTTCATCATTGCAAACATTTTAGCAGTCATCCGATTCACTATCTTAGGGGTTGGGTCATTGGTCTGAACACCTAAGATAATTTGAAGAAATCTAGGGTACATTAAAAATCTGTTTTTATCACCAGTGATATTTTCAATCATCCCATCAAAAATATATTTGGCCCAATTATATATCCTACCCTGAGATAAACAAACAAGACCAGACGCAATGGGACTATGACATTGGTCCCAACCACCGGTCTTTACACTCATACACTGAAGTAAAGTATGAACAAGAAATCTCCATTGAGGAGACAACTTATTTTTAAAAAATGTACAACTACCAGTGACAGGATAACCTATGGCAGCCATACCATCATTGATTTCTTGCCTGGAAAGATCATGCGCCCCATGCTCCTCAGGAAATTGGAGCTGTACCCGAATCAACCCCTCAGTAATGATGACTTCGTGCTCATCAATGGTGGCTACGATGTCGTCCTCCCTTCCCACAATGTGTCTAACTCTAGCAGTTGCCCAAAACTGCTTAATGAGTGAATCATACACCGTAACAAGACAATGAGTGAGTGCATAGTGAATAAATGACCCACGAAGAAAAGCTAACACCTCATCATAACCATCACTTTTAGAAGAAGACTCTAAGTATGCAACCTTGTTGTGATCATCTTTGTAGCGAAGTGTTGTCATTGTATTAGATGAATGAACTAGGGTTCAAAAGGACAAAAACAATGAGTTAGGGTTTGAAAGGATTTTGAGAATCTGAGATGTGAGAAGTGTAATTTTAGGTCAGTTATGATATGGTTGCCACATATAGCGATTTAAATTGCTGCAATTCTGCGCACGTATCTTTGACCAATTGATTTAACTAACTTCCCCAAATTTAACATAGTCAGCAGGAACCATTAGTCAAACGGCAGGAACACTTGGTCAATCGGCAGCAATAAAGTGGTTTGACCAAAGTCAACCTTCCAAATCCAGTCATTAGGAATAAACCGCCTGAATTAAATCTCAACACCAACCAACAATAAATTCGCACTAATCACCTTCTCATTATAAAAGCTCTTTTTCCCCAAATCAAATAACTTCATTATCACAATCCTAACCCATAATCTTCAAATCAAAGAAAATCATGAGTTCATCCAAAATTCCCATCATCGAAATCTCATCAGACTCCTCCTCCTCCACCGAATCAGGGTGGGAAAATTACTTTCCCTCGACTGCATCATCTTCTCAATACAAAGGCAAGGCAAAGGTTGAGGAGGTTTCATCTGATCCTCTTCCATCCACTCCTTCGTCTTTTGAGTACTCCAGCTCTGATGATGAAGGATCATCATGGCCAAAATCCTTGACTTATTATCAAGGTGAATGGGAAACATATCCTCCCAATTTTCCCATCACATATAAGCTAAGGGAAGAGATGAAGAAAACTATGGCTCTGCTTAGTGAAGAGATGGAAAGGACTGCTGCTACCTTCTACAAAGTACCGGTACCAAAAAGAAATCATCCAACCCCAATGCCGAGCCAGCCAACTCTTGGGCCAAGCCAGCCAACTCCACAGCCAAGCCAGCCAACTGCAAGGTTACGCCCCAGATCACATCAGAGACAAACTACCCCAAGACATTCAACTCCTAAGAATGATCAACCAGTCCCTGAACCAAGACAGCCACTCCCGGTGGTGTTGGCACTTCCTGCCCCACATGTGTATGAAGAAATTAGTCATCAGAGGGGTAGAAGGTTCATGCCTGATTGTATGGGAAAAGGAAAAGGGAAGGTGGAATAGGTAGTAGGGTTGAGAAGCTTGTGTCTGTTGACTGTTGTTTGGTTTGTTTATGAAGCCTTAATCTTTTGTTTTTGGATGTAATCACCTCATGATGATGAATAGAAGATTTATCTTATGTTTTATTTCAAGCATTGAGAATGAGAACTGCAAAACAAAGTTAGTAAAACAAAACACACTAAAACCTGCAAAACAAAATTAGTAAAACACAAAACATAAAACATAAACGAATGAGAAACAAGACAAAATTACAAGTATTAGCCTCCCCTTAGGCTAATGCCTCCCCTCAAAACCAGCAAAGAAGTATACAACAACATGATCAGACAAACAGGACAATTACCAAGGAAACCATGGAGAGTAAGCCATTCCCCCTCCAAAGATTGGATTATAATAAGCAGGCCTGAAATCCCTCTGAAAGGATGAGGAAGCACCAGCAGGAATGGTTCCCTGACTATCAGCAGCAACAGACTTACCTGTAGGAACAGGTCTATCAACAGGAAAGGGAGCTCTATAAGAGTTCATTCCTGCTGCTTGTGGAACATATGGTGGTATTTGTTTAACATTTTTCCACAATGATCTGGTCTGTTGTTGCCCACCATTCATCTTCATTCTCTTCTCATGATAATCACAATCTTTAATGAGATGATATTGACTACCACACACAAAACATGACTTCTTCCTAACAGCCTTGTTCTTACCATAACTTTTCTTATTACAGACAAAAATTATCACTACTAGAACTAGAGACAATGTTGTTTTTAACAGAGTTAAGTGAGCTGTTGTCAGGGGAAGCTATTTTTGAAATAGATTCATCATTAGTTACTCCAGAAGTGAAGTCATGAGACTTGGGTGAGGTTGACTTGTCATTTGAATCACATGAGGTATAGTCTGTGGACTTAGATTCATAGGACTTGTTACTTTTGGAACAAGAGACAAAGTCATCAGACTCACACTCAGAATCAGATAAGTCATTTGACTTTTTCCCATATGTCATGTGTGATTCATCTGAGTCAAGGTCAAGGGCTGAGTGGATAGGGACAGGCTTGAAAATACCTCTAATAGGTGGAGGAACTGCATTCATCCCTCCTTCCTTAACAAACTTAACAGGAATTTGATAATCAACTTCCTTAGGGATAGGGTCAAATATTCTAGGGTTATAATCCCCAACATCATATCCCAACCCTTTCTTACGCCAACCAGACTGATTACCATTATTATAGTTAACAAGATATTTCTCTGATTGTTGCCATGAATTTAACCTAGCCACTTCACTATCCAGTTTAGCCTGTAAATCCTGATTTTCTATTTTGATTTTAGCAAACTCTCTCTCAGAATGTTTTAGACAGTTATTGGTGTTCTCTAAGTCTCTTTCCAAAACCCTTATCTTTTGCTCATATGCTAGCTGATTAGCTTCATGCCAAGCCTTTTGTTTTTCCACAGTTTTAAGAGCCTTTTTATAAGCTTGAATTTCTACAAACAATTTATTATATTCAGGCTCTATTTCATCAAACTCTTTCCTAAGGTTCAAGTACAGTTCATGACACCCAAAATGACAATGTTGTACCTGATGAGAGACACCCACAAGAGCAAATTCTTCCACTTTATCCTTTGCATTATGAAGCATGTTGTGAGTTTGGTTGAGACTATCTTCATCAGCATCAGCAAGTTCTGTCCATTTTCCCCTTGAGTTAAAAGATAGTAGGGTTCTGACTTTCATGGTCCACCTTTCGAATTTATCTTCTGATCCAGACATAGTGTAAGGGTTTAGTAGGAAGAGTGTAGAACTTATTCTTCTTTATCAGAGATCCTCACGAGGCTCTGATACCACTTGTTGAATCTAACACACCTGCTAGATCTTTGAGCCTTAGTGGATCGGTAGGATGCCTATGTAATCATAAGCACACTACAAGAGAATCTCTGAGTACGAACTAGAAAAGAAAAAAGAACTAAGACTATGATCCTCTATGGATCGTATAATGAACTAAAAGATATTATTATTGAAGATTGTTAAGTCGTAAAAAGATATCTAAAACTCCTAGATGGGTGTTCCTTTTATAATAACAAGAAACCCTAACCCTAACCCGTCATACAAGAAAACGTGTGAAGAAATAAACATGATCTCTTCTAAAAATAAATCTAACAAACATTCTAAATGTTAAATGCTTAATATTACTTTATCACACAACAACAATATGAGAATAATAGAAGAATAGAAGAAAGATGGAGATGGGATGGTAACTTCAAGAGATTAGATTGAGAAGAGGAAATGAGATACAAGATGAGAATACCCTTGAAGCAACACACTCATCCAACCCTTCCAAGTGAGGAGGGGAAGGGTATTTATAGGCTTCAAGGATGGAAGGCTTGGGTGGGCTTGGATTAAGCTTGGGCCTTTTACATGGACTATAATCATACATTTAATCTATAAGGTTAATCCAAGCCCATTGACTAAATTAACTAAACTAAACAATGAAACATTAATTAAACTATTACAATGACGAATGACCATCACTTTAAAATAAATCCTAACAATCTCCCCCTAAGGGATGGTCATTCAAATGATGCTCCATGTGAGATGGTCTTTCGTCTTCAATGTCTTTGAGCTTTGAGTGTCGTTGTATAGCAGTCTTTGTTTTTGGTTCCTTCATGCTATGTGATCTTCAAAGTATCGTTTTTGAGGTTGTTCTTGCCTTCGATCAGCATCTTCATGTGATTATGACGTCGTGACCTCCAACATACTCATACATCTTGAACTTTATACTTATGCTAACAATCTCCCCTTTTCTTTCATCATTTGATATATGAACTTATTCTTGACATCTTGATTAGCCTCTTGACTTTGTTGTTACACTTTGTCGTTAACTTGATCTTTTTGTCTTGAACCTTTTACACTTGAGCTTTGTTGGAGATGTTCTTCATAAGTATGAGTATGCTGAGGTGAAGATGATTGATGTTTGTGGTGATGGTTAATGGATGTTTATAGGTAGCTGCATAAAACCGTTAGTAATAATCATCCAGCGCTTACAGGTTGGGATTTTGAGATTGTCAATAGCATAGTGTGAAGACTTTCTCTAATCCTTCCCCAGGCCGTTCTGAATCGGATACCCCCGAGAGGGCTTACACGGACACACCGAAGTGCACCCACGATTCAGTGATTCGATGGAGATCACCCCACGACTGTAGACCGTTTGAAGCATAGAAACCATCATGATATAAAATGGCAAGATCCTTGGATCTCATTAAGACTCTTACAACTTGTGTCCTTTTTGGCGAACACAAGTGTATCATTTTGGAAGTGTTCCTAACGAGATATTTTGATGAATCTCATGGCTCTAGACTCTATTGTGCGTTTTGGTTTTAGTCGTCAGAGGCATGGAGCAGAGTGCCACCTTTTCAATATCAACACATCTCGGAATGAGAGGCCAATAGATTATGTAGTGTTCTCCGTGAGAAATGAAACAAATATCTTTTGAGAGATATCTGAGTGGCTAGGAGGGGTGGTGCAGCGCGTCACTGGGTCCATGACGTCTTGTCTTCAATATCAGTATCACCTTAGTGAATACCGATAGCAGATGTATTGACCCGGTTTCTGCCCTAAGTTTTCATGGAGGGCTATTTCTTTTCACCCTTACATTAAACTTTTCTTTTTAATTCTTCAACCCCTTCTGTCCCTTTCTCATTTACTCCTTTTTTCAATCTTACCTAAGGACTTCTAATTCTAATCTATTGGAATTGTCCTTGGGTAGATCCCTCCGGCTCTGGTGGATCATAGGACGGTTTTTCCTAACCTTAGTCACCTTATAACTTCTTGACTATCCTAGATTTGCCATAAAACCTTGTGAAAATCTCTCAAAGTGTTTATGAATAAACACATTTAGTTAACACTTCGAGAGTTTTGCATTTTTGAAATACTCCCCCTTCACATGTGCTCATGAGATTTAAGAAAGAATTGCACATGTTGGGTAGAGTTCGCACATTTGAAATGATCGATTTTCATTGAACATGACCTTCGCGAGACACGTTTACATCACTAGATGGACTAGCTTGAAATTATTACCCGTCCCGGTCATATTCATTGATTATCTCTCGAATTGGTACATTCTACTCAGACAAGTCCTTTGCGAGACACGTTTACATCAATGGAAAACCAGCTTGAAATTATTACCCGTCCCGGACAAGTCTTTTCGATAACGGACATTTAGATTTCGTCAATTCGAGGGTTAGAACTGAGTCTGTCTGGTGAGCATACTTTGAGATTCCACGAACTTTAAACCTTTTGATCACATTTTAATCACGTCTTCTCCCCCTCAAAAATAGCATGAATTGATATTTTTGATATCAACTGATTAAAATGAAACCTTTTGGAGAGAACGACGGATTTTAGCATGAAATTGGAACATTTTTTCTTTTGAATTTTATACTCCCCCTTAAATAAAGCATATTTTTAAACGTTTTGAGTTTAAAATTTTTTTTTTTTTTTTTTTTTTTGAAAAATCTTGATCATGTGCTCAAGGTTTGTTTTGTTTTGCCATTAACAATGCGAGTCCTGATCAGAAATAATCAGAAGTCATCATTGTAGCTCGGGTTCCATACTGAAATGTACGAAAGCCGTAGTGAAGATTTTTAGGATAAGTGCTCGAAAAATATTTAAAACATTTATTTTGAATGAGCACTTTCCTTTCTTTGAGGCGCGGGTCCTAATCCGATATGATTAGAAGCCATTTGGTTAAGCGCGGGTTCTAGAGCGAGTCTCTTAGAAGCCATTTAGAAGAAATTTTGAGAAACGACATGTTTTGAAAACATTTAAATGAACTCTCGCTCAAGCATCTGAACATGCCCGTATCATTGTTAAATGACATTTCTAGGTACGTTCAGAATATCGATTATACAAGAGACATGTCGAAGAAGAATATTTTTGGATTTTATATTTTATATTGTTTTTGTATTTTTGAATTTTCTATTTTTATATTTTGATTTTGATGGTTTTTCAAATTTTGTATTTTGTTTTTGTTTTTTATAAAAGAAATGGAAAATCAAAAATAGAAGATAGAGAGAATGATTTTGAAGAATTTACAGAATTAGAACCCTCTGATGAACTGGGTTCTGAGATAGTTGAGTCACCTGCAACCAAAGATGAAGAGTATTCACAAATAACAGTGTTAGAAGAACATGAATCATCACTCTTAGGGTGTTCACTATCAACGGTTGTAGTGGATTCTTCATCCCTATCCTGATGATTTTCACTATTATTTGTCTTGGTGTAGCTATCAAGAATCTTTCCTGTTGGAATCCATCTAAGACCAACTGTATTAAAAACTTTTCCCGTGGGAATCCACCTAAGGCAAGATCTAGGAGTAGTTTTCTTATCAGATGCAGCGGAAGTCTCATTTTGAGAAAAACTACGTCCTGTAGGGATCCACTTGGTAGAATTCTTAGCTTTTTGCTTCGTATCAACGGGTGTGTTTCTGTTTGGTGTCTTAGAGGATTGTGCCTTAGCACGCAAATTTGCTTTCTTGATATACTGTGCCACACATGCATCATGATTAGCTGAAAAGACACATTTTTGACATGTAGGACAGACAAATTCAACATTCTTGTTCAAAACAGCAACCTTAACTTTGTCACTACAGTCATTTGAAGCTTGTTTCCTGTTCGAAGAGGAATTCTTAGTGTTGCATTCTACTTGTTTAACATTTTCTTTTTCGCAACTACTCTTAGATGCAGGCCAATCCCTAGTCTTTTGTTGAGAGTTCCTAGGTAGTGGTTTACAACTACTAGCAGTGCCTTGTAATGTTGTAGAATTCATCACCGTAGACGGTGTTCCTAAAATTCCATCTTTTCGAATCTGTGCCTTTTTCCTAGCTTTTTCTAGATAGGAATTGTGGACCATGTTGTTTGAACCAACAGATTCTTTAACAGTATTAGTGGTCACATTTGGTGAGCTATTCCTGGGGGCACACACATTAGTATTCAACTTGTTGTCCTTTGAATTTGTAGTAGCATTCCTAGACTCTTTTGGATTATCTTTTGCACTTTTGTCTATCGCCCTATATGTATGAGATGTAGAGGCAGACACAGTAGTGGGACTAATCCTATTAAGGCCAGGTGCTATCACATTCGATGTTTCGACAACAGCTTTTCCTTTTCCTTTGTCGTTTTCCTTAGGCAAGGGTGTGGAAATAGACATTTTTGGTCTAGCAGACTTATTTTCCTCACCCTTTCCTTTTTGACTATCAAGCTGAGACTTCAAAAGATCAATATGTTCTTGCATGTTTTTGTAAGAACGCTCATACGACAATTTGTCGTACTTGCATTCTTCTTTTTTCTGATCAAGTTGTTTAAAATATGTTACACTTTGTTTTTCAAGTTTAATAAGCGCCTTTTCATATTTTGAAACAATTTCGAAAGTCTCAGCTCGAAGTCTTTCATCATCTTCGACAGAATACATTTGATAAATAATGGACATAATATCAGTCGAGAGAGCTTCTTCAGAGAGTGCGTCATTTTGTTTTTCCAAAACTTTGATTTTTTCAATGTTTTCATTAGCTTCAAGTACCAAGGATGTGTGGTCCTTGACAAATTCAGTTACTTCTTTGATAATTGCGTTCTCAACATGAATTGCTCTTGCATGTATGCCAGATACAATGGGAGTAATCTCTGTTTTGAACATCTTTTTCTGTTCAGTTTCAAAACTTTTGAACCAATCGTTGATTTTAGCATTTGTTTTGGTTGCCACAACATCTTGAAGCATTTCAACTCTCCTTTTAAGATCGGCCAAAAGTATTCTAGCTTCACTTGCGGAAGTGTCGTAGAGTACATTTGTTCGATGTTAGAAAGGTGTTTTGAAACAACTTTGAATTTTGAGGCAGCCACTGGTTTTTTGAAAAACAAATGTGACTCCTTTTTAACAAGATGAACGCCAGCAAGTTTGTTAGCTTCATTATAATCGATTGGCTGGATTTCTCTGTTCAATTGTCTCATTTTGTTTCGACTCTCTTTCGTAAGCTCAATCGTTTCATGCGAATCATAACAAGCAGGTGGATCATGCACATCATTTATAAGATTACCATTAAATAACACATTCTGTTTTTGCTGAGCTTTCTTGAGATAACAAGGGTTTTCACAACCGAGAGCCATTTTCTTTCTTGTATATAAAATCAGGTTTTTTTCGTTAATTAACATATTAATCATTTGAGTTGAATGACCCGTTTTTACAAGAATTTCTTCCAACTTTTTAATAGTTTCCTGTTTGTCAAGTACTTCATCAAGAAGTTCATCTTCTCGTTTTGAAAACTTTGAATGCAACTCGTTCTTTTCTTTTTCAAGATCAGAACAAATTGATTTTTGTTTAGAAAGTTGGTTGGTTAGATCAGAAATTTCTGCTTTTAGGGATTTAATTTGCATGTTCAGTCTAACATCAAGAGTGTCGTATTTGATTTGCAAATGTTTCTCCCTTGAAACAGAATCACTGTAACCATTTTCAAGTTCTGACAGTCGTTTTTGGTGAAATTCAAAAGCTTTTTCGTTCACCTTGTATCTCTCAAGCTCAGTGGTCAATTTTTCATTAGCGGCCTTAACATCGCTATTGATCTTTTTGACCTTTTCAATCTCAATACGACAATTATTCAGTAATGATTCAAATAAAGCACGGGTTTCCTCATCATTAGCGTCATTTTGTGCAACTTTAACTTCGTTAGGATTCATATCTGGAGATGCCAAATTAATATTGCTACAATTTGGCGAGTCCATATATGTATCATAAGTAGGTTCGAGAGGCACAGAATGTGGCTTTTGTTGAGCAAACGGATTAACCTCATTACTTGAAATTGATGTCTCATGGAGTGGTTCTTTGTCATAAGTAGGAGGAATGTCAGAATCGCTGCTTGGTGTTGATTCTTGCTGATTAGGCATAGGGTCGGAGATTCTAGTGACTTCTGTAGAATTATCATTAATTCTAGTTGTAACCATGAAATCGTATTCCTCATCAGTCAATGGTATTCCCGAATCATCCTTTTTAGCTAGCATCAACATGTACTGGAGCTTTTCTACCGTATCCATTTCCTGGACATTACCAGCTCTACCTATATCACTCCTTTGGGTTTCAGAAGAAGTCATGAAGCAATAATTCTCATTATGATTGACCCCATTCTGATTCACAAACTGATCCATTTGATTTCCCGTATTCTGCCCAGCATATTGCATTTGATTCCCCATTTGAATACCCGTAGCGTTTCCTTGCTGATGCTCAATAACCTCAACCATTTGGCCTTCTTGTCCTATATATGACTGCATGTTGTCAGTGTACGGTGAATTCCATTGGTTGTTGTTATGTGGTGGGATGTTTAATGCTTTGGTGATTAATGCAAACGCATGTGCCAAATCAGTTGTGATATTGTTTTGGTGAGCGGCCATTGATGAAGTTGTATGATAAAGATGATGTTGGATCGGTTAAAGAACTAGGATACGGTTGGTTACGGTTCACGAGTTTTGTTTGATTTAATTCTTAGTATTACACACGTAAAGCAAACTTTAATATCACGAGTTTTGTTTGTTTGTTTGTTTTAAGTTGTATCACATGCAAGATGATAAACTCGCATTAATAGCAAACTCACTTCACACGCAAAAGTTATACTCTACACGCAAAAGACCAAACTCACACGCAAAAGTCAAAATTAACAAAAACTCAATGCAACACGTTATACTCTACACACGCAAACTCACTTCACATGCAAGCTCAATGTATCACACGTCAAAAGTTAAAGTACACAAGATCTTTAATATAATGCAACACGTCAAAAGTTAATCTACACGTGAATCCCTTTATTATATAATAGAAAGTTGATGAAGTTCATGCAACCTCAAAAGATTTGTTACTATAATTGTTATTCTTCTTATTATCAAAACGTTTATAGTAAACAAACCCAACACAGTTCAACTTCAACAAACTCAATAGTTTACTGAAGAAGAAACACGAGAAGAACATAAATAAACCGAACTCGAGAAGACTACAGGGTTGCTAGATGAAGGTTCTTCTTCGACTACCTAGTTGCTCGACCAGGTTTCTAGTTCGACTAATCTTGGTTCGATCAAAAAGACTTGCTTCGACTAGAGTACTCGTTCGATCAAGGCTTTGTGGTTCGACTAACTTTTTTTTTTAGTTCGACTAGGCACTTGGTTCGATTAGAGTTGTGGTTCGATCAAAGATTTGGTTCGACTATGTTAACTCGTTCGACTAACAATCTGGTCGTTCGAAAATCCTTCTCGTTCGACTATATTGCTCGTTCGACAAACTCGTTCGATCAAGGTGATGGTTCGACTACAAAGTTTGTCGTTCAATCAAATGACTCGTTCGATTACCTCGTTCGACTATTCTCGTTCGACTAACCTCGTTCGACTAACCTCGTTCGATCAAGGTGATGGTTCGACTTCAAAGTTTGTCGTTCGATCAAATGACTCGTTCGACTACCTAGTTTGTTCGACTAAGAGCTCGTTCGATCAAGGTTACTCGTTCGACTAGGTTAACTGGTTCGATCAAATTACTCGTTCGACTAGCTTAACTGGTTCGATCAAATTACTCGTTCGACTAGCTTAAACTCGTTCGATCAAGTGACTCGTTCGACTAGCTTAAAACTCGTTCGATCAAGTGACTCGTTCGATCAATTTGGAAGAGTGTCTAACTCGACTACCCTTGTGTCGTTCGATGACTGCTCCTTCGATGAGGTTTCTCCTTCGATCACTTTGTTGCTCGTTCGACTATATTGCTGCTCATTCGATGAAATCCTCGTTCGATGAAATGTTGCTCGATGAAAGTTGGCAGAAGAAACAGTAGGATAACAAAACAAAAGCAATGTAATAGAAACGTGCTAAAGTTGGTTCGACTATATAAAATCAATGAAACAGTAGTGATCAAAAACAAAAAAAAAGCAAAAGTAACCCACCTAATGGAACAGTAACGAGACAAAAGAAAAAAATATCCTAGATCTTTATATTTTGCTCTGATACCACTTGTTAAAGCTTAATATTGATCCTTTATCACACAACAACAATATTAGAATAGGAGAAGAATAGAAGAAAGATGGAGATGGGAATGGTGTATATTAGATTAAGGAGAAAGATAAGAAAGAGATACAAGAGAAAGAATAACGCACACATCCAACCCTTCAAAGGGTGCTATTTATAGTTTTCATGACTTGGGTGGGCTTGGGCTTGAGATGGGCTTATACAAGGATTACATGATCATAACATTTAACTAACAAGCTTGAGCCCAAGCCCGTTGATTAAACTAACTAACTCAAACAACGACACACTTAATTAAACTATTACAATGACAAATGACCATCACTTTAAAATAAATCCTAACACTAAACATACGGGATAACAACTAACAAAACCCGCAGCAACAACTACTATCAGCAGAAACAAGATATAACTATCAGCAGCAATGAGCTTCAGCAGGAACCACAGCTATCGGCAGGAACCAGCTTTACACTATCGGCAGCAACAAGAAATATCTTATTTCCTGAATTCCTAACACTCTGATGTATCTGTAGTCTCTGTAGTGGCTGGTGATGGGACGTCAAGTCGTGCCCGCTTCTTGAGCGATAAATTAGACATAGGAGTAGGGTCTCTAGGATGAATTGGTGCTGATGGTGTCTCAGATGGTGATAATGATGGTAAGGCTGGGGATAGTGGTGGTAGAGGTGGTAGGGATGGTGATGGTTAGGATGATGGTAATGGTGCAAAAGCAGCTGGTGATCTGATAGTAAGACGATGAACCCGCTTAGAAGCAGTGCGCTTCATGCGCGGTCCATCTGGATATAGTCGGTAAACCCGACCAATAGGTATGAACTCCCCTGGCTGAATAACAGGTACAACTCTGGGACCACGGCAGATCACAGGTAACAAAGGTGGGGTAGGTGCCACCTCGCCCTCCTCAAAGGGTTCGGTGTCAGCCTCAGATAGCATAGGTGACGACTGTGGAGTAGGCTCCACTGAGGATAGGATGATAGTGGGTAGTGATGAAGTAACTGACTCTAGCACAATGGTGGGTGGTGATAAAACCTCATCTGTATCAGAATCAGATGAAATGACAATGGGATGTGTGTCTGAAGACATCTCTGCGACAATCGACGTGAAATGAAAGTAAATAACTAACATAATGTATGTATGCAACCTCATGTAAAATGAATATGCACTTATGATGAAATGATAAGATGCCATGATGGTGTAGTTATAGTCTAGGGTATTATGGACAACCTAGTTCGCTATAACCTTTGCTCTGGTACCAATCTGTCACACCCCCAAATTTTGTGACTTGCAGCGGAATGGAACACTTGAGGGCGTGACTGACCATAGCACCACAGTTACATTTATATTGAACGACCTAAAGTTTCGTTTTGAAAATACATCGTTTGATTAATTAAAAACATTCAGAGTTACAAAAGTTAGGTCCCAAAAGATGTTTCACGATGCGGAAATAAGTTTATACAAATCAAACGATAATAAGTGCATAAAAGATAAGTGAGACGCGTCGTCACCGCGACTCTAAAATAGGTCCACAAGCAGGCCATGATGCGCACACCTTAATTACCTGAAAATACATTGCTAAAAATGGTCAACAAAAATGTTGGTGAGATCATAGGTTTATGTAAATGAATTGTTCCTACGGTAACCAAAAGTATGAGGTGTATGACATAAATGCCACAAAAATAATACATTAGCTCTTAAGCTCATGACCCCGAAGCTAGACTGAATAAAATGCCCCAAACCGATTGCTTTGCCAGACACTCTAATATGATTAAAATGAAATGCGTTCGTATGACCAGTTGGAGCTACCAACCCGAACGTAGGCGTCACCCTCAATAGATCTATTCACTCACTCTCGCTTACTTCCATAATTAACGGTTCATGATAATAAAGGGGACTTTAATCTGGGCAACGATGTAACTTAAGCAATGTAAATGAATTTTGATACTTTGGTCCGTATGTAAAAATGGTGCAATGTATTCTCCCCCGAGAGTTTAGAAATTACGTAATCAATTGAAAACGGGGTTATGAAAACTCACCTGATGCGATAGCACATTGACAATAGTGGATATGATGAAATGTGGCTCGGTCTCTAACCGCAACCTATTATGAATGATGTATCTAATGTAAGCAATGAATTTACGCAACACATGCAAATACGTATGTTATCGATACCACTCGCGAATTTTGAAAATAATGTTTATCGTTGAAAAATACATTTTTGACGGCTTGACAAGTTAATAAACTCTTTTCGTGTAAATGTGTTGCAACGATAACCCACGATCGTCGTTTGATAATTTATCGGTGAATATAGTGTTTCCGTCGTAAATGAACATTTTTCATAACTTGTAAAAATATAACCAAATGACCTTGCAAAACTAGTCATAAATGTGTGCTCGTTAAGGGTTAGTGAATAGGCTTTGTGTCTTTGAAGACCTTGTAACGATGTCTTGAAGACGTGTCATTTAACTTTTGATCATACGGGTCTCGATTGATAAGAAATACGGCTCTCAATATAGTGTATTGCAAAAACTGTTTTTAACTTAGTAATATTTTCCTTATTAGAAAGCTGAAAATATATATTGAAGTTGTCGGGTTTCAAACGCGTATATCTTTGTTGTTATGAGCTCGTTTTCTACGTTCTTTATATCCGCGGCTTCGTATTAACATGAACTAACATAATTTCAGTAGGTCGGGTCATCTAGATCACGTCTAACGCCTCGTTTTGTCCGTTGAATCTCGGCAAACAGCACGCAAATTTTCAGAAATTAGTTTTTCGTCGCCGAACTTAGAAAAATCATAACTTTCTCGTCGTAAGTCGGTTTTTACTCATTCAAGCGGCCACGGTTTCGTTTTTGAAAGTATTTTTCTAAATATGAAGATCAAAATAGTTCAATATTTTCTGAGATTTCCAGATTTCACGTTTTTGGACAGATCCTTTTCTATTGTTTGAAATAATCACTTTTATGGTTCAAGGCTTGTTCAAAACACAATCAATCAACACCATAACTAATCTAATCCTACCATACACCTTCTTAGGGTGTCATGGGGTCCTAAAAATCACCAACAATGGTGGGTTTCATGAGGATACAACAAAAAATCCATAGATCTATGTTTATAGTGAAAATGGGTATCAAGTGGTATGATTAACATGTATATACTTGCATGATTTGTTGATAGCACAACAAAATATATCAAATGAGAGTATGAAAAGATTAAAAAGTTCACTTGTAACTTACTTGATGATTTAAGGTGGTTTGGAGAGAAATATGTAAGTAACCTAGGGATTTTTATTTCAAAATCCTAACTAGGAGTATAAATGAGACTAGATTATCACTTATTCTTGAAAAATTTATGGATCCTCCTTGTTCTTGTGTTCTTGGCCGATCAATATGGAGAAGAAAAGAGATGAGAGAGTTTTGATGTTTAGCTAGTTTATTAGTGGAGTGTATGTGTTTGTGAAATTAAATCAAAGACATATAAGCTAGAAACATTAATTGAAATGTCCTTAGCAATCAAGTGAAGTGGAAGAATTAGGGCTGCTAGGGGGGGCGGCACATGGAAGAGAAAAAGAGAATATGAGGCTAATTAAAGAACTTGTCTCCCCATTTTACAAGAGTTAGTTGTTTTGTGTATACATTAGGTGTTATCGGGTACCAAGTTAACTAGAAATAAATCTTGACGAGTTATAATAAAATACGAGGAATTTGTAAAAATTGTAAAATCATATTCCTTGCAAGAATCGGGTGTTAGAATGATCATTGGGTTGAAATTTCGCAAACCGACGGTGTTATAAGCTTTTAACGAGAAATATAGCAAACGATTTAAAAACACCGGGTAAATTAATAATATAATCTTTATATCATTATAATGAGTATGAAAATATGTTATGATCACTGACGGGAGTATCGGGTATAATGTTAGTAGTAATGACTGAGTGGCACGTTTATTAAATAATTAGCATACGTTAATTAAAATCACACAAACTCGTGCATGACCTAATATGATGATGATGCTACTGATGATATGTAGACTACTTTAGTCTATATGAAGTGTCCTTACTGATGATGCATGAATACGCAGCTAAACCATACTGGTTTCGCGCATTTGAATACCCGTAAACCTAGTTTACGTAATGATGAATGATAACCATGAATAGTGATTTTCCTCCAGGAATAAATAGTGTTTTGTGAATAGTAAAATTTTTGAAAACTTCTCAAAGTCTCAAACTAACTTCAAAAACGATGAATAGTGATTGGTGAATAGTAAATGATAAATAGTAACTTGTAGAGGTTTGGAAAATGACCTGAAATTACGAGTTGTCACAAACATCGAGACTACAACGATTCCAAATCCAATCCGAGCTACAACAAAAGAAATAAATTAGAAATAAAAGAAAATAGAATAAGAATAGGCAACTCACCCCGAGTCAACGCGAGTTAACTCGGTGAGTCACCCAACTCAGAACCGAGTTGAGGGTTTCACGGTGTAACAAATTAGATCCACACGATTTTTGTTAAAATCTAAAGGTTTTATAAACGTTTATTCGTTCATTATTCGGTTTAATAAAATATATAAATTAGGGTTTGAATAAAAATGGTGAAAAAAAAGATTTAGGGCGACGCGTGGGTTACCGAATCGAAGAGAGAAGGTGGCGGGGAAGGCACTGTGTGGTGGTGGTGGCTGACTGTCACGGCGGTGGTGGTGGCTGTGGTGCTAAATGAGCTCGGATCTAGCTCAAACTCTCCAGAAAAGATGAGGGGCTCGAGATCTATCGAATGGTGTAATATGGGGTTTGGCCGGAAAATTTTCCGGCGGCGGCGTTGGTTGCTGGAGAAATGGCCGGACGAGGTGGGAGAGATGAGAGAGAGAGAATTATGTGAGGAAGTGTGTGTGAGAAATGAATAAAATATAAAAAAATGCCTTTTATTCCCAGGCAGGGACTAATCGTAGACAAATCAAGGTATAGGGGATGCCGGGTAATATTTTGGGCGGGGGTATAAATTGTCAAACTGGTAAAACTTTTGCCATAATCACTGTGGGACCCATTCGACGTACCAAACGGACTCGAAAAATTATGAAACTTGCGCCATTGTTCTCGAAATAATTTTTCTGATAAAAGCAAGTATAAATATGCATAACTTTCCCAAAATCAATTTATTTGGCAAATTCGATTCTTTCCGCGTTTTCTAGGTTGTACTGACATAATAAGGGACTAAGGTTCACGTTTCTCAAGATATCTCGCATTTCTCAAGATCAAATAAGTTCAAAAAAAGTTCAACTGCTAAGGTGATGCAAAAATAAATATTTGGCTAGTAAAAATAGTTTAGAAAATTATCGGATGTTACAGTGTTAGCGAGGAAAGAAAATCACACTCTCGTCACCAAGTATGTTAATGCTATCTCTATTGTCCAAGAAGACGACAATGAAGTTAAGGGACAAGGTAGTAATGAGGTGAATGACAAAAACGTCGATGAAGAAATGATCGATGCTGAGAGTAACAAATGCAGTGATACCACTAACACTAAGTCATATCTAGGAGAAAAGGATGGAGCAGCTCGTGGAGAACTACAAGAGTGTAAAGGGGTGATTACTAAAGCACCCAAGTTTCATCAAATCTTATATTACCTGAAAAACACAACATTAATAAGAAAACAATCGATAATTTAATCAATAATGTTAGATACAACGCTGCGTTACTAAAGATATTTAAGGGAGAAATGGATGAAGAAGTATATGATACATTACTCGCATGGCCTTTGTATGAAAGTATCCTTAAAACAAGTGTGCCCAAGAAACATGCAGTTCATGGAAATTTTGAGATACCTTGCACGATTGGCAATTTAAAATACATGGATGCATTAGCCGATCAAGGTTCCGATGTGAACCTAATGCCTCTCTCAATTTATATTAAGTTAACCTGTGATAAGCCTGCTAATACCAACATTAGGCTCTCCTTAGCAAATCACTTTTATGTGTACCCTATAGGAATAGCAGAAGATGTGTTAGTAAACGTAGCAAGTTTTGTTTATCCGGTTGACTTTGTGATTGTTGATGATGAGGAAGATGAGCATATGCCTTTAATTCTAGGGACACCGTTCCTTGCAATGGCAAGAGCAATATAAAGTGTGGAGATGGGGTATTGATACTCAAGGTGGGTAAGAGTAAACTTACATTACATATGGTCCCACTTTATGTGAGTAAGTATAAGAAAAAGAGAAAACTTGACATTGATCTTACGACACCCCGACATCATGTCAAGCAAAAAATTCTTTCGTGGGAAGCAAGAATTAAGAATTACAAGGAACATGAAATGGAAAGATGGAGAAGGGAAGATTCTATGGAACAGTACACGACGGGGCATCATTATTCCTTGTATAAGAATGCTAACCTTGAGAACGTGACGGAAGGTAGAGTCACGTAATAGGCCATGACTTTGAGTCTAGATACAAGACTCGTTAATAAAGAAAACCGCTTCTTAAGAGGCAACCCATGTTTTATTGTCTGATTTTATTTTGTTTGATTTCATATATATGCTTCATGATAATTGTTTATCTTTCATGTTTCGAATAACTTTGTGAAAATGCTTTATTTTGTTTTTAACCTCGTCTTAATCACATATAAAGGTATTTTACAAAAAGATAAGTGTAGGGAAGATCACATTAGTTTAAAAGAACGAATTCGAACATGGAGGTTAACAATTATTGATTAGCATATATATTTGTGTGTTTCTTAGAGTCAAATGCTTGTATCGAGTCACAATGAATGTTCTGCAGTTTTCCAGGTTTTACTAATCAGATTTTTTCAGAAATTTTCCAAAAACAAAATGCAAAAATACTGTCAGGTCATACCTGACGGCGTCAGGGTCTACAACCCGACGGCGTCAGGCACTGTAGCAGCATAGTTTTCCAGGATTTTGTTTTTCTGCTGGAACTTGATTTTTGAAAATTTTCAGAATTTTTAAATTTCCAGAAATCTGTAGACATTTATTTTTCAAGCATTATATCTTACTTTGCTTTCTAGGAATTAGTTTATATATATAGTGTTTACCACTGATTTTATGCGAGGTTTCGTGTTGGTTTACCTAGTGAATTACAGGTTATATTGGACAAGAAGATAAAGATGAAGTATGATGAGCGTTTATTGCATTTATTTTCATGGAGGAGGATTTAACCATATTTTTACATCGTCCATGCCTAGCAAATCAGGGGAGTATTAGTTTCTCTTCTCTATTTAATTTTCCCGTTATCGTAACTTTGATACATTTCAAGAACATTGGGGGCAATGTTTAATTTAAGTGTAGGGAGGGTAAAATGGGACACCTTAGAAACTATAAGTTCGCTTGATATTTGTTTTGCCTTAGAGTAAATGTGTAATAAAACTAAAAGAGATACTTGTTAGGGCAATTTTGGCACCAAATTTAAAAAATTTTACAACATGTAGGAGTTTAACTTTAGTCTTAATAAGCGTCTCATGGATAGGAATTATATAGCTAGCACAAAAACCCTTCCACTCAAAAATTTTCACCCAAAAAATGTGAGGTTCACCTTTAGATCTTTAGGAAAAAGCATTTTACCTTTAATGCTTATAAGTGTACTGGTAGTATATAGATTCTAGAACTTGCGTTTGTGATACATTCCGAGATCGCTAGTGAGACTACATTCGTGTAGTTAGGATTTACTAAATGATAAGAGGCATTAGGATAACCTGTTTTATAATTATGATGGCTTCATCGGTCAAGTAATTTTCCCACACCTTTGCGATGTACTCATCTTTAGTACACGATACCCCTAATACACCCCTCAGAGCCTATCTTTCTTGCGGTTCTCGTGATATTTTGATGGAATCCGAAATATTAATGAAGAACATTGTTTACAATCCACCCCCAAATGTACACCCAAATCGCCTTAGCCTTCCTTGTATGCACTCATTTTTAGTGCATTATTGTTCCAACTTATTTGTTAAACCCTTTATCAATTGTCTAATTGGTTACATGGTTGCTAAGTCGAGTCATATCTTGTAAATACAGTTTTGTGATGATTGAGACTCATGGGTAAAGTACTAGTTGTTCTGGAGTAATGGGGAATGATGTCAATGTTATTACCCCTATATTTGCGTTAATGTTTAAAGTACTCCATGTGTTTTGATTTTCTTAATTCGGGTCATTAGTTAGTTATGTGTAAAGTATGTTAAAGTTCAAGTATAAGGAGGTTGCAAGTAATCCCTTTGATGTTTTATTTTGGATGGTAGAGCAAGAGTGTGTGAAAATGTGTGTGTACCCACACACATACACACACACACACACACACACACACACACACACACATATATATATATATATATATATATATATATATAAAGAAAAAAAGAGAAAAAAAAGAGAAAAAGAAAAAAAAATGAAAAAATGATAAAAAGAAGAAAAAAAGTAGAAAAAGACAAGAGAAAAAAAACATAAGGACTACCATCCCGTCTTTTATTTTTGTTTTAGTCAAGAAAGTGTCTTGAAAAAAATACAAAAAGAGTTAGTAGTTAGCGAGTCGAGTCGAGTCTTGGCCTAGTAACGCCTCATTGTACATTTAATTAACTAAGATGATTGACTTGCCACCAGTAAAATTTTCTTATCCAACAAAACCGTGTTTTTCCATACCCTTACACCTAACGCTACAACCCTTGAAAAGACCTCTTTGATAGTTTATCCTAGGTGCTTACGCCAAAGTGGTGGAGGTTTGATCCGTTCTCAAGCCTATGGTAATCTATGTGCTATGACAGGTAATGAGTGTTATATTTTCTTGTTTCCATTTGTTATATAACTTTATATACCCGAGAGATGTGAGAATCCAAACACTTTATGAGAGGTGCTAGTATATAATCTCCGTGCTTATTTTGACTAACGTGGAACGATTGTGTTGTAATTTCTTTTATATTAATGTTAAATGACCCCTAGCTTGTAAATTGATTAGAATAAAAGTGTATTTGCTTGAGGACAAGCAAATCCCAAGTGTAGGGATATTTGATAAGGATTTATTTGGTACCTTTTTAAGAGGTCATTTAAGCCTAAAATCGTATAAATATGATCAAATATTGCCTCAAATCGTTTCCTTTTGTATTTTATGTACTTGGGACGAGAATTCTGGAAATTGCACTTTTTGGACGTATTTGGACGAAAAATTGAAGAAAATTGCGAAGTCGCAAAATTTTGTCATACATGGGAGTCTGACGGCGTCACAAGCTACAACGTGATGCTGTCATTTGTTAATCAAGCTGGATTTCTAGTAGAAAGCTACCAAGTAACGCCTCAGTCAAACTCTGAAAATCCATAACCTGACGCCGTCAGGTCTTAATTGAAGATGAGAGTCACGTTTTAAGCTAACAAGAGATGGCCCAGATGTTTTATCAAGTGACTGCCTCAAATCAGTCCTGACGCCGTCCTAAAGGCGACTTGCACAAGACAAAACCCTGAAACAAGGCGATCTGACGGCGTCATATCCATAACGTGACGCTGTCACCAATGTAAATCTATATATATTTTTCGAATTCTTCTCATTAATTGTAACACCTTGGAGACATCTTTAGGAGTAGGGTTTTGGGACGAATTTTACAGCTTTTGTGAGGCTTTCAAAGCCCTTGAACTTAATGTTTCAATAAAGATAAGTATCCCTTTAATCATTCGATATGTCTATGTATTGTTTGATTATTTGTTTATCTTTTCTTTGTTTTAACATGTTAGCTTAAGTTTATTTATTTTTGATTAGATCTAGTGAAACCTAGTTGTTGAATATTGATTTGTTGTCTCTTGTTTAGTTGATTGCCTCGCGTTAGGCTAAGAAAACTGGCTGACCTCTTATATGTAACTAGCTTGAACGTCTTAGAAAATGCAACCATAGAGTGCACTATTTGTTTTTCTCGTTGTATTTATAGCATGAATTGCGGCTTGTAGATCCTAGAAAACTTAATAAACTTTAAGGTTTTTAGTGGAGACTAAGATTCATAGAGTTGAGGACTTCGGCACCTCCCCACGACCGATATTAAGGAATACAGCGCTTCAACTAAAACAATGACGTGACAATTCAACAGATCAATAGGAGATAACTATGGAGTAATTAAATCTAAGTAAACACGCTTTTCCATATCATAAGAAGTCACCAATTGTATTTTCTTTCTTTTTAATTAGTTTAATTCAGTTATAATTAGTTTTTGGTTAGTTGAATAGCAACTAATTTCGCCCACTCTTCTAAAACCCGAGGTTTTTACTGCTTTCATAAAATTATAAAAATACAAAAAGAATCATCCCTTACCTCTAGACCTATCTCGTCATACATCTTGACCTAACGACACTATTCTCCTAAAGAACGATCAATCCCCCGGATTTACCTATACTTCACTACAGCGATCAGGTACACTGCCTGGAGGATTGTAAAACTTCGTTTCGAGGTCTTGCAAATCTCGCATCATATAACAGGTCACAACAAAAGAGCATGTACAGGTCCAAGAAAGAAGAATGCAAAGGGAAAAGGCAAGAAGAAGGCAAGATCTGAGGGTGTTGCAGACACTGAGGCAACGAAAACTGATGCAGGAGAAAGTCAAGCAATGGATTCACAATCAACCCAAGAGGTTGGTAGTCAGAGGAGAAAGAGTACCAGAAAGGCTTCCAAACAGGCTGCAGTTTGAATGGCTTTATGTATGAGTGAGATAAACAATTTCTTTAAGTTTTATTGTTGCTTGTGAGTTTTAGAATAAGACAATTTCTATTTCTGTAGTTATGTTATGTTTGTTAAACAATGGTGATTAAGAAAATTAGTATGTCTTTAGAATAAGACAATTGCTATTTCTGTAGTTATGTTCTGTTTGTTAAACAATGGTGATTAAGACCATATGACCATTAACTAACATCCAAATCCATTAAACAAATACATTAGATCTAACACCCCCAATTTTGTCTATGCAACGGAACTCAAACTGGGTGTTACTCGACAGTACAATAGTCATAATAATAGAAAACGGTCTCTAACTGAGTCATTTAAAAAGACTTATCATTCGAATTATTGAAATATATCAGAGTTTACAAAGATAGGTCCCAGTTGGTTCCATGTTTACAAAATATACCAATAATAAGTATTTGATGTTTATCAAATGATAAAATAGTTATAGCCTTCTTGATTGATTCCGTGCCCCTCCGTGCCAGCCTCTAACATCATGGACCTGAAATACATGCTTAAAACTGTCAACACAAAGGTTGAGTGAAATTCATAGAGTTTATTAAGTGGTTGAACACAATATGTTTGTAGTATGAGTTATGATCTCACACTCATGGTTTGAAAACAAAACAGTTATTATTTCACTAAGCTCATGCAACCAAAGCGTTAACAGGTACCAAATTCAATTGGCTTGTTTGTCGCCCCGGTAGGTACTTTGCCGTCATACCCTAGGTTTTCAAATATAATGCGTTTGTTTGAACGTACTTGGTCAACACAAAAGGGATTCGTCAATCCCAATAGGCCTATTCACAATATTCGCGCTCACTACTCCTAGTGATTAACTGGTTCATGATATGGGGCCTTATGTTTGGCAATGATGGTACTTAGTGAAAATAAAACAATCAGATAAGCATACAATTTCAAAGCATTGTGTTCGGTTAAAAATAGCATGTATTCCCCCTAAGGGTTTGTAAAACAATTAAGTAATAGAAAGTGGGGCTATGAACTCACGGTAATATGTAAAAGTTTAGATTATTTGTGAAAGTAAAAGCAAATAGTTGAGCATGTATCCCCCCCAAAGAGTTTATAAAGTAATTAAACGTGTAAAAGTGGGGCTATGACTCACCGTGAGTTGGATGGTGTTTTAGTGCTTTAATGAGTTCGATGGATAAGCCGGGAAACCTCTAAGAGCAACCTACAATAGAACGTTGCGACTTAGGTTTGGAATAATATCTAAGAAAACATAAACGAGCCTATATATGTCATTATGTTGATCATGTTGTAGTACTTGGTAGGTTGTGTATGTCATTTTATAGAAACGGTTTATGAAACATTTTTAGTTTATATATCTCGTACTACCGTTCGGGCCATCATAATTCAGAGGTCATGTAGTAAACGTTCGAGGAGCTAGGACACTTTAATTCGTAAATCCAGTAACTCGTTGATATGTTTATCCAAATGAAACCCCTCATATGAAGTTCCCTAGTGTTGTAGCACTCGACATAGAAAATATAGGGTTTTGGTCGTTTTACAAAAGTTACAATTCCGAAGGTCGAATAAACTTAGGAAAGTTTATTTTGAATGAAGATTGTTATCTTTATAAAATTTATTACGTTTAGTAAGTATGTGACGATATTTGTAAAATTTCATGGATTATCGAGGGAGTAGATCCAAATTGTTTTGGTGTTTGTGTTGTTTTGCTAAAGCTAAGGCCTTGGCTAATGGTCTCGGTTTAGAAAGCCTTGAGACCTTAGCTGTGGCCTTGCCGTGGCTTTGGTCTCGGCTACCATGGCCTTGAGACCTCAGCCTTGGCCTTATCCGCGGTTGTGGTCTCGGTCTAAGGCCTTTAGGCCATTTGGTTTCACCTTAGTCGTGACAAAGTGTATAGCCGTTTGGCTATACATAGGGCTGTTAAGATTTTTTTTTTAAATAGCCTTCGTTATGCATTTTCTGGGCCCGTGCACCTGTGTTTTTGAAGGAAACGTCATTCCGGACAACTTTTGTGTTTTATCTTTATGATGAATCAGACAAGAAGTGCCTCGTTTTCGGTGTTCTTAGTTTCTGTCACAGAAAGTTTTTAACAGCTTTTAGGTTTGGTTTTGGTAACTTCATTTGGCCGTATCTTTTGACTCGTATACTTGTTTTACGTGATTCAAATTGCTATTTCTTCGTTTTAATTTTTTTCTACAAGAATATGTAAATTACCAAGTTTATATGTAGTTGGTTTTGTAGCAAAATTGTACAATAGTTCATCATTCTTACACTAATTAACCTAAATTAGTATATAAGCTTTCCAACTTGTTTTAAAGGTTTTGTACATCATGAATTCAATATAATGACCATATATAGCATGGATTATGTATAAGAAATATGTAAATGATCTTTAGCAAGAGTGTGAGTTAGTCTTTCTTACAACTTTTGGCTTTCTATAAGAAAGGAAATCAAGGATAAGGACTAGGACTAGAACACAACTCCACTCTTTAGAAGTATTCTGTGAGGATTTAAAACACTTAGGATGTTACTCCTTTATGATGTGTTTAAGATACTTTGAGGTTATACTGTTAAGTATGCGAAATCTACTTAACAATACTTAGAAGGTTTTGTTTGATGTAATAGTAATGCAGTATGAACAAAGAACACAATGTTTAACTACAAATGATTCAATATTATTCAAGAATAATACAAGTGATCTCAATATCACTAGGGTTACAACGACCTTGAATCTTAACAAAACTTGTATATCTGTATGTAAGCATCTGACCTAGGATCTCTTTTTATAGACATAAGGAGTCCTTTACAAGATAAGTATCTACCGTATATTTCTAACTAATTGTGATATACATAAGATCTATTTCATACTTATCCTTGATACATCCTTATCATAACAGCAGTACCTTCTGTTATATACTAGCAGTACTAATTTCATAGTTTGTACTGTTAGTTACTCTTCAGCAGTCTTCACTTGTACACTAGCAATTTGTACTGTTAGTGTATTCTTCCAGCAGTACTAAGTCTTTGAACATTTAATTCCAACAATCCTCCCCTAAAATTGTGATTTACCCTAAATCATCAAGTTTCTTTGAATTAAATGAGGACTGTGAGGACTCTTCCAAACACTACATTGTTATCCTTAGTCTTCTGGCTTTCATCTCTTCTGATAGTTGAAATATTTTTCTGATCAAATCTTTTGCCATCTCTGAATCTTCTTCAACTTTCAGTCTTACTGCAAGCATAACGATTAATGTAGTTGTTCTGAGTGGATAATCTCTTTCAACAAACATATAAACCACCATTCCTGCTTTTGTAGAAACTCTATGAACTCCACAGTTATCAAACAATCTCCATGTGATATCCAGATCATTAGCTTGTAATCTCCATAGTGTATCACTTCCATCTGGCTCGTATAATCTTTTCAGCTCAACCCATAGCTCTTTATCTTTATCATCTGTAGGATCTGCAGTCTTGAATCTCTGTTGAACTAAGTTCCAAAGCTTATCCAAGTCATCTCTGTCAAAAGCCTTGATCATGTCTTCAAAGAACTTGTAGACTTCAAACTTTCCTCCTACTCTGATAATTTTCCAACCCTTGATTCTTCCATCTGAGTACACTTCCCAATCAATGATGGGATGCTTGGCTTGAATAGGATCAATATTAAGAGCCTCTGGAACTACCACTATCATGCCATGGATCTGTTCATCAATTAATATTTCTTCTAGCTTTTCTTCCTTTGCTGGTTCTTCCTCTGCTGGTTCTTCTTGAAATGTTCCTTCCTCAGTTCTTTGCTTCTTGGATTCTCCTGATTCTAATTGGTCTGATGCTCTCTTCTCTTCTCTCCTCTTCCTTCACTCCTTTCAAGATCACCTCTCAGAAACATCTGCATTCTCCTATGAGAGTCAATGTAAATTCTTTAAACTTCTTCAAAAGATCTTCCCTTGAAGTGATGTTCCTTCCAGGTATCATGGTGCTTCAGATATGTCTTCATATAGCTTAACTGTTCTTTTCTAGTAGGGGGCTTCTTATGTGCAACTTTCTTCTTGCTTTGGCTCTTTCTGATCTGCTACAATAGGTCATCAATAGCTTGTTCTTGTTCTTCTCTTGTAAACTGTGACCTTTCCTCTTCTTGTAGCTTTGCAGCTAACTCCCTATCAGCAGCTTCTTGAGCAGCTTGTTCTTGTACTTTAGTCAATAGCTTTTGCTCAGTTAGTATTTGAGCAATATTCTCTTCTTTAGCTACTCTTGCTAATTCTTCTTCATGAATTCTTTTAGCTAATTCTTCATCTAAAGCAATCTGAGTTTGATTTTTCTTGGTTGAATTCTGAGAAGATGGTTCTTCTTCTTTCATTATTTCCTTACCCTTGTCTGATCTTGATCTCTTTGGCCTTCTTGTGTATACTGCACCAGCAGTACCTTGAGAGCCACCAGTATCTTCTTCAGGAATACTAGCAGTACCATGAAATGCACTACCAATACCTTCTGTAAAACCATCAGTACCTTGATCCATTTGCTGTTCTTGCCTCCCATGAGTATCAAACTCCTCTTGGACCAAAGTGACATGAGGATCATCATCTAATTGGGCAATCTTCCTCCCTTGTTTGGAAGATTCCTCACCTTGATCTGCCCCCTGATCATCTGATGAGCTTGATGAAGAAGATGATTCAGTAGATACTACCATTTGAGCTGATCTCTTTCCTTTAAATGCCTTGACCTGTTGCTCCAATTTGTTGACTTTGAGCACCAGCTTTGTATACACCTTGCCAAAAACCTTCTTGTCAGAGATGATATCAGACACCAAGCTAGCAACCTTTTCACACAATTTTGTACACAAATCTGTCAATTCTTTTAGTGTCTGTTTGCCCTCAGCACTTCTTGATGTGTTACCTTCAGGGACAGGTACATCATGGGGCAAAGACTCATAGTCCACCACATGGTGAGCTTCTGAGCCACCCAAAATTTTCGGTTGGCTTGGGATTCCACCAATAGTACTGGGTTCATAGGAACTTGGTACTGTTGGTGTTGCCATAGATTGGGTTTTAACTATGGTACTTCTGTCCTGCCCAGCTTCTAAGCCTGAGACAGTAGAAGCAGCCCTTTCTATAATGACAAAGTCAGCCTCATCTGCTACATTGGGAGGGGTAGGAACTCTGTGCTGAGGTACATCAGAGTCCTGTCTAGATAATGACCTATCTGGTGATGAGGTTGGTTGTGAAGGTGACTGTTCTGTTGTTGTGGGTGTGTGTTGGGAGTCAACTGGGCTTGTTGATCCTTCACCATATAGCTGTAGAATTGAATCAAAAAGTGGAATTTCTTCCCCACTATACCCTTTTGAGGCCATCCTCATATTACTGAAAAGTTTTTGGGTAAGTTTGGGTGTTGGATAAACATTGTTGTGAGGAAGAAGTTGATGTTTCCTAATGTTCAAAATAGTTTGGATGAACCTGAGATACATCAAAAACTTTGATTTGCTATCAACATTTTTAACCATACCTTCAAAGATGATTTTTGAAAAATTGAATGTTGTGTTTGTAGCTAAGCATATGAGAGCAGTTTCAATATTGCTACTGAACTGTTCCCATGAGGTTTTCTTAGGACTGAGACAGTGAAGGATGGTGTGAATTAAAAACCTCCATTGTGGGGCAAAACAACCTTTTTGAAAAGTTAAAGATTGGGATTGGATGTTGTACCCCATCCTGGTTAAATTTTCAAAGATTTAAATGTTTGGCATAGCACTAATACCATTGTCATCTAGATGGAGATGCCTCCTGAGTGATGATTCAGTAAGAGTGATAGATTTACCATCCACTGTGAAATTTAACTCTTTTTCACCGTTGTCAAATATTTTGACAGTAGCAATCTGCCAAAACTCTTTGATTTGGGAGACATAGATAGTGGGATTTAAGGTTAAAGAATACCTTATGTGGGAACCATTTAAAAAGTCCACTATCTGATGAAAGTAAGTATCATCCTCTGCTTTTTCCAAATACGCGACCATATTATGCTTGTCAACAAAGGATAAAGAAGCCATTATTTTTTCAGTAAAGTGTGATTTGACTGCTGTGAATAGTGTAATTTTAGGTTAGAAAGTAGATGAAGAAAGTGAATTGAGATATTATGAAAGACTTATGAGGGTTTCTATTGGACCGACTTCAATTAAAAGATAACTTTTGATTGAAGAAAGGTGAATATAATAATTTAAAAGTAAAAATATCCAAAAAAGAAACACCCTTAAGATAAGATATTGACCAGTAAAAATCTCAACAAACTCTCAACGGCTAATTTCAAAAAGCTTTTTTTTGCACCAGTACTAACGGTTATTCAGTAGTACAAACTTAAGCCCACCAGTACTAACTTTTTGCCTGGCAGTACAAACTTTTTGGAAACATTTGACTCAACAGTATGAACTCAATTTTGATTAAAAACCATACTGCTAACAACCATTTTTGAAGGGATTAAGTGTAAAGACGGACACTTAATACATAATTTCGGTTTAATGCAATCTCTGGTTGTGTGAGAACCAATGATTTCAGTTATAAATAACTGCCTGTGATCAGATAAACTCATTCAAAGAGCTTTCTTGACAGGGTTTCCAACTCGTAGCAGTTGTCGCCTCTAACACAATTGTGTTAGATTCACGTTTGCTCGCTGTTTTCTCTACCAGATGTCCTTAGACTAACTCATTATACATAAAGTATAAAATGATAGAGAGTGAGTTATGTCAGTTACTATCTGACTAACTAAGCCATCAATTCCAATTCAAAACAGCATAATAAGATCTCAAGAAAGAAGTTTTAAAGAATTAATTAACTTAGGTATAAAACCTTAGTTAATGTATTCCCAAACTCTGTCCATCATCAACCTATTATGTCAGCAACTGAACCACCATTTGCTGCTCACACAATGCACTAATAATTTCTTTGTGCTTAAACTTCCAAATACTGCTACATGAGAGCTTGAGAGCTCTTGATATATTGATGATTTGCAGCTTGAAGATCCTTGATGATATTGCATGGTTTAAGGGGAAGATGACATCTTTCATATAGTTAGTTTTGTCATTATCAACTCCATGACTTGCAAATGTTAGTCCAAAACCAAGAAAACAAATTGTAAAGCATTTGCTTCATCGCAGTAGAAACAAATGACTAACAGCTCGAAAAAACAGTCCAAGTTTATACTAACAGTACAAATGATACAAAAAAGTACTAATTGACAAGTCTAGCTGTACAAATCCATTTTAATGTACAAAAACACACAGATTAAAAACTTTAAGGGTTAAGAATTCCAATACTTGCCACCAAGTATTGAAACCTTCCAACATCAAAGGCTTTAGTGAGAAGATCTGCAAAGTTTTGAAGAGTATCAATTTTAACAAGTTGAACTAACTTTTTCTCACTACACTCTCTTATAAAGTGATGCCTAATTTCTATGTGTTTTGTTTTAGAATGCTGCAATAGATTTTTAATAATGCATATTGTACTGCTATTGTCAATATATATCATGGTGTTCATAAAATTATACCCATAGTCAAGCAGTTGATTTTGAATCCAAAGCACTTGACCACAGCAACTTGCAGCAGCTACATACTCAGCTTTAGTTGTAGAGGTTGCCACAATTGTCTGCTTCTTACACTGCCATGATATAAGTCTGCAACCAAGGAACTGACATCCACCAGTTGTTGATTTCCTGTCCAGGCTTGCACCAGCATAATCACTGTCTGAATATGCCACCAAGTCAAAAGGTGATTCCCTAGGATACCACAGACCCAACCAAGGTTGACCCTTAAGGTATCTAAAGATCCTCTTGACAACAGTTAAATGAGAAGCATTGGGAGTGACTTGAAACCGTGTACAGGCACACACAGCAAACATGATATCTGGTCTTGATGAAGTTAGGTACATCAAGGACCCTATCATTGAATTGTAGGTATGTACATCAACACATTCTCCATCAGCATCTTTAAGTAAAGGTTTCTCTGGATCAACAGGTGTGCTTGCCACTTTAGCATCAGTAAACTGAAACTTCCTTAGTATCTCTACCACATATTTATCCTGACTGATAAATATGCCTTCAGTTGATTGCTTTACTTGCAACCCCAAAAAGAAGGTAAGTTCCCCCATGGAACTCATCTGAAACTTATCATGCATAAGTTTCTCAAATTCTACACACATCTCCTTTCTTGTGGATCCAAATATGATGTCATCCACATAAACCTGTACCAACAAGATATCCTTCTTGTTCTTCTTGATGAATAAAGTATGATCAATCTTGCCCCTTTGAAATCCATTCTCTAACAAATAAGAAGCTAAAGTCTCATACCATGCCCTTGGAGCCTGATGTAGTCTATAAAGAGCTTTCACAACCTTGTACACCTTGTCAGGATGTTCTGGATCTACAAAACCTGGAGGTTGTGAGACATACACCTCATCTTCAATAGTAACATACAAGAAGGAACTTTTAAAATCCATTTGGTAAACAGTGAAGCCCATGAAAGAAGCATAAGCTAAGAATTGTCTGATTGCTTCAATCCTTGCTACTGGTGCAAAAAATTCTTCATAGTCTATTCCCTCTTCTTGTGTATACCCCTTGGCTACAAGTCTAGCCTTATTTCTAATCACAATACCCCTTTCATCCCTCTTATTTCTAAAAACCCATTTGGTGCCAATTACCCTCATACCCTTGGGTAAATCCACTAGTACCCAAACCTTCTGAATCTTGAATTGGAGAAGCTCATCTTACATTGCTTCTACCCTGCTTGAGTCTTCTAAGGCTTTGAGAACATTTTTTGGTTCAGATTGTGAGAGGAAACACACAAACAAGCATGTGTTGGCATCTTCATGCTTCTTTTCTTCATAAACAGCACTAAGAAACCCTTGTTGGTCTGAAGTCGTAATCTGTCTTCTTGTCTTCACACCAGACTGTATGTCCCCAATCACATTGTCTAAGGAGTGATCTCTGTGTATCCTTGTGTGTGGAGTAGAGAGAACTGGATAAGTAGGTGGTAGATTGTTGATATCCACCTCATCTTCTGAGAAATCAGCAGTATTAGTATCTGATGGGCCAGCAGTATGAACATTTTGCGCAGCAGTACTAACTTGGGGTTCAGCAGTACAATCTTTATTTGTATTGTTATCTTGATTCTCTTGATCTTCAGTTCCACCTTCATTGTTTTCATCTTCAATACCTTCCTTGGCTTCATCAGTAGAAGGTTCACCATTCTTTGAAGATGAATCCACATTTTTCCATATTGGCATCAGCAAATGATCTTGATCTTTCTCCTTTCCCAAGCCTGCTTCATTTGTTGCATCTTCAGCTTCTGAACCTGCAAAATCATTAGAAAAGGTTCCTGCAACAACTGGCACTTAATTCATTGACTGGGTTAGAGTATCAAGGTCTAATAGCCATTTTGGACCTTCTCCTACAATATTAGATTTATTTTCTAGAAACTGAACATGCAGGTTCTCCTCAACTTTCCTTGTTCTTGTGTTGTATACTCTAAAAGCTTTGGTATTTAGTGAGTACCCAACCAAGAATCCTTCATCTGATTTGCCATCAAATTTGCCTAGATGGTCTAAGGTATTTAGAATAGTTACATGACAGCCAAAAGGACTTGGAAAACCTAATGCAGGAGTTCTACCCTTAAACAGCTCATATGGTGTCTTGTTTTGAGGTTTAACTACCAAAACCCTGTTCTGCACATAACAAGCAGGATTAACTGCTTCAGCCCAAACAGTGATGGGCAGCTTAGAGTCAGCTAACATGGTTCTAGCAGCTTCTATTAGTGTTCTATTTCTCCTTTCAGCAACCCCATTCTGCTGAGGAGTTCTAGCAGCACTAAACTCTCTTCTAATACATTTTTCCTTACAGAACTCATCCATAACTCTATTCTTGAACTCTGTCCCATTGTCACACCTAATGACTTTTACTTTCTCATCCACTAAGTTTTCTATCTCAGTAATGAATATTTTAAGAATGCTAGGTGTCTCATCCTTAGAACCTAAAAAGAAAACCCATGTGAATCTACTATAGTCATCAGTAACTATAAGACAATACCTTTTATGCATAATACTACTCACAGATGTAGGGCCAAATAAATCCATATGTAGCATAAACAAAGGTTGATTAATAGAGTTAAGGGTCTGGGGCTTACAAGAAGCCTTGTGTTGTTTGCCTTGGAGACAGGCAACACAAGTCTGGTCATTTTCAAAACGTTTCTGAGGCAAGCCTCTTACCAAACCATCCTTAACAATTTTATTAATGGTTTTAAAATTTATATGACCAAGTCTTCTATGTCATAACATGGACTCATCCAATGTGGACTTTGCAACAAGACAAGTAAGGGCCTTTTTAGGAACAATCTTCTTCATATCAACACTGTACATGTTGCCCTTTCTTGGAACTTTATGTAGAACCTAACTTTCATTAGGAAGCTTAAAGTCTGGGGAAAGCACAAGACATTCAGTGTCAGTAAAAAGAACCTTGTTCTTTTTGTCACACATTTGTGAGATACTAAACAGGTTATACTTAAGCTCTTGCACAAAGTACACATCTTCAAAGTCTAATTTACCGGTTTTCAAGGTGCCTTTACCAGTAATTCTTCCTCCTATTCCTCCCCCAAAGGTAACATATCCTCCATCCATCGGTTGAAAGTCTGAAAGATAGGACATGTTGCCTGTCATGTGCCTGGAACATCCACTGTCTGCATAACCTTGTTCTTCTTCATCATCCTGTGAATGTCCACGCACACAAAATAAGGAAATTAGTTTCCTTGGGGTACCCAAGCCATCACTGACTTGGGTTTACCTCGTGCATCAATATAGTCAAATCTTTTTAGTATAATTGATGCACCATTGGGTTTGATTGGTCTCCATACCCAACATGCTGAGGCCTTAACAGCATTAGCCCTCTTATCCCCAGCAGTTTTTTTAGAGGTACTAGTGAAGGTCACCCTTTTTAGACCGAATCACACATATATTCAATACTAGAGAGAGAAAGATTATGTTTAGAGAGAGAAAGTGCTAGAGAGGAAAATGAGAGAATTTCTCATTCCATACACAATCCACACCTCTCAAATGAGAAGTTTACACCTTATATAGTCTCCCATGATATGAGACTAGGGAAGTGTGTCGTCTTTACATATTTCACTAATTCAACATTAAAGTAAATACTAAGACTAAACTAGATGGCACACTTCTACTAACATGTAGACTATATTTTTACGATTCTAACGAGCTATTACATGACCATATTACAAGACTCATTAACTCGATAATGATCGTCACTTTAAGCATTCCCAACAATCTCCCCCTAAGGGACGATCATTGAGATCTCTCTTTGATTACATTTATGATCATCACTTTTGCGTTTCCAACAATCTCCCCCTAAGGGGTGATCATTGAGATCTCATTCTGTGACATGTTGGTTATGGGTCCATCAATAGAAATGGATGATCATTAATCTTCTTTGATTCTTGTTGTCTTGAACTTTGAGTCTTCGTGTAATAGCTTTGCTTGATTCTTTGTTCCAATCTTGCTTTGTGATTTTACAACCTTAAATGATCAATACTTGAATTAATACAAAACGTGTTCCCAACAATCTCCTCCAAAGGATTGGTCATCAAGGTTGCTTGACGTCTTCTTTGCTTCTTCAGCTTCGACATCATTTGGATCTTTGTTCTTTGTTCTTGTTGTGATATGATATGGTAACATCTCGATCAGCCTTTTCACCAACGTTCTCTAATGACAATTTATTTACGTCTTTTCCATCATGCTCATATGTCTTTTGACTGTTGTTCTTCAAGCGGTTCTTACTTCATAAGCTTCCATCTTTTGACTTGTGAAAGTTTGTAATGCTTGAACTTTGACTTTTCTTTAGATTCTTTGGACTTTTGTTATCTCTTAGTCTTTGTGAGAACTTTTATTCAGGATATGAGCATGATGGAATGGTGGTGGTATAACTCCCGGTCTTCATGATTAGCTGCAGTGTAAACAGTTAGTAATAAATCATCCGGCACTTACAGGTTCGGACTTCGAGATTGTCAACAGCATAGTGTGAAGACTTTCTCTAATCCTCACCCAGGCTGTTCTGAATCGGATACCCCCGAAAGGGCTTACACAGACACACCGAAGTGCATCAATGATTCATTGAGTCGTTGGAGATCACCCCACGACTGTAGACCGTTTTGGAGCTAACACTAAGCGTAACCCACAATGGATTACTGAAGTGACCTGCTGTCAAGGCTGTTTGATGTTGACCCTGGCAGGATTTCCAGTCAATCACTGAGAAACACAATTTGTGAATTCTCTCATGAATTTTCTCGGCAGATTACTAAGATCTGCGAAGGACACTCTTATAATTTACAACTGGTATTCCTTTTGTTGAACAACCATTGTATGCTAAGTGTACCTAAGAGATCTTTGATGTATCTCATGGCTCTAGACTCAATTAAGTGCGTAATTTTGGTCGTCGGAGGTATGGAGTAGAGTGCCTCCTCTTCAATATCAACACATCTCGGAGTGAGAGGTCGATAGATAATGAAGGGTTCTCCGTGTGAAATGAAACAAGTGTCTTTTGAGAGACACCTGAGTGGCTAGAAGGTTTAGTGCAGTGCGTCACTGGGTCCATGACGGCTTAATCTTCAATACCGGTGTTACCGTAGTAACAACCAGTAGCATATGTATTGAACCCGGTGTCTGCCCTAAGGTTGATCAAATGGAGGGCTATTTCTTTTCACCCTTTTCTTTACTTTTCTTTTTCATTCTTCAACCCCTTCTTTCTCCTTTTTTCATCATACCTAGGACTTTCTAGTTCTAAACTATTGGTGTTGTCCTTGGGTAGATCCCTCCGGCTCTGGCGGATCATAGGACGGTTTTTCCTAACCTTAGTCACCTTATATCTTCATGACTATCCTATTGTTTGCCATAAACCAAACTTTTTGAAAATCTCTCAAAGTGCTTATGATTGTAAAAACATATTTTGTTAACACTTTGAGAGTTTTGTGATTTTCAGAAATACTCCCCCTTAACATGTGCTCATAAGTATTTAAGGTAAATTTGCACATGTCGGGAAGAGTTAGCACTTTTTGAATTGATTGATTTTCAATGAACATGATCTTTGCGAGACACGTTTACATAACTATTAGAACTAGCTTGAAATTATTACCCGTCCAGATCACATTCAAGGAAAATCTCTCGAAATCGGTACATTCTACTCAGACACATCCTTTGCGAGACACGTTTACATCACCAGATAAACTGGCTTGAAATTATTACCCATACAAGATATGTCTTTTCGATTACTGACTTTTGTTATCGTGAATTCGAGGGTTCAATTCTGAGTCTAGCTCACATGAGATTTCAACTTTTATTACCATATTTTAATCACATCTTTATTCTCCCCCTCAAAAATAGCATACTCATGTTGTTTTTGTTAAACTTTTGATTAAAATATGCTCTTTTTGAGGTTTACGGGAAGAATTTCAAGAACTTTTGTTTTCAGAACAAAAATTATTTTTCAAATACTCCCCCTTAACAAGGGAATACTTGTCCTTATGAGCAGAATTTTGAAAAACTTAGAAAAATTCTGGTTAATTCTACTCATAAATAAGAAGCTTTCGCTCCTTTGATCAGGATTGAGGCACTGAAGCGTACCTCAGGGTCCTTTCTTTACAAGTACGGGTTGTGCACTGTGATGTGTGCACAAGCCATTAAGCATGATTTTGATGGAACATTTTTGTTTTGGAAATACTCCCCCTCAAAACTTGCATTTGTTTTGAGAATTTTAAACTTTTAAAGTTTGAGGGAAGGAGTCTTCTTGAAGCAAAATTCTGAAAGATTTAGAAATTTCAGTTTGAAAAATTCTTGAATAAATTTTGCTTCAAGGTAACTAAACATTATACTTAGAAATACTCCCCCTCAAAACTAGCATACGTTTTGACATTTTTTTTTAATCTTTGGAGCGAATTGGGGAGTAATGATTTGAAAATCTTGAGCAAAATTTTGAAAAGATTTGAAAAAAAAAACTTTTGAAAAATTTTGAATAAATTTTGCTCAAGATTAAGAAGATTTTAGGATAAGTGCATGCATGGTTTTAAAGAATGGTTTAGCAAGATACTTTCCTTTCTTTGAAACCCGAGTTATACACTGAAATGTGTGTACAAGTCGTCATGTTGAAGTCCGAGTCCTTAGCTGAATTAATAAGAAGTGATATACAGTTTAGATTAGACAGCAACCTTGGGAACCCATTTAAGCACGGAGCTAACGGGTTTACTAAATTTTGAAATCCATTTGTAAGTTGTGTCAATCTGATTTAAAGATGTTGAATTCCAACGAGGACTGAAAAACGGTGTTCCATTTTGAAATAACACTCGTGGAATCAATGGAGATTTAAAACACTTTTTCCGTTGAAAATTGTTTGAGAAACCCGGTGTTTCTCTTGGAGTTTTAAAATCTGAAGAAGAAGATTTCCATCTGGAGTTGAACCTCATGGGTTCTCTTTGAAGATTTGTTTTTGTGATAAATGGGAACCTTCCGGTATTTGGAATGTTCAAAGCAGAGTCATTCTTATGTTGAAGCGAAAGCAATTCTAATATTGAATATTTGAAAGGTTTCGAACGACTTTGCTTTGGTCTCCATACTTGCTTTACCGGTGTAAAATGAAAGTGTGGTGTTTGAAAAACTTGAGTCTTTTCTTTTGAAGCATTCGGATTTGAAAACTTTTGAGAAGTAAGTGTTTTAGAAAAACTTGGTTTCTTCGAAAACTTCCTTCCTTTTTGCAAAAAATAAGTTGTAAACTAGGAAACCTTTTTCAAAAAATGGTTTTGAAGATTCACCTGTGTAAACCTTCTTCGAAACACTCACTTCTGGTGTTGAAGAATTTGAAATATGAGCCTTTCCCTTGATCGGTTAAGAGAATCAAACTTCACTTTTAAAGCATTGTATGAAGTTCTCAAATCACTGTATTCTTTTTGAATAGAAAGATAATATTGAGATGCCAATTTTGATTCTAAAGAGGCAATTTGTTTCAAAAGTTGATCTTTTTCGGCTTTAGAATCAACCATTTTACGAGCCAATTTCCGTTCGAACTCAACATTTTCTTTTTCAAGTCTTTCAAAATAATTTTCGAATTTTGTCGTTGTGTTGAAAAAGTTAGTTTTGGCATCCTCAAAATCGTTTGTTTGTTGAGCTAAAAGCGTTTCAAGCTCAACCACTTTTGTTTGAAGCACATGATTTTCATTTTCAATTTTATTTTCAAAAAGATACATTTTCTCCCCCGTTTCCTTTTCAAACACTAGAGTATTAGAATCGAACATAGGATTTGGAAAGGAAACTTTTGTGATTTGAGACTCAACCTTTTTCATCTTTATTGATTCAATCTTTTGCAAAACATTTTCAAACTTTTTATCAGCGAATTCAGACAATTGAGACTTTAAATCTTCAGTCTCTTTTTGTTTCTTGTTTGATTTTTGTGTCTGAACTCGTGAACGTTTGATTGAATCAAACAGGTTTTTGTAAATCTGTTTCAAATGCTCATTTTCATTTTGTAATGATGCTACAGTGTGTTCCAACTCAATATTATTTGTTTCAAGTTTTTCAAAATCAAACTTGATTATGGCATTATCATAGTTTTCCTCAAAAACTTTTTCTTTTCTTTGAAGCACCGATGTCAAATATTTTTCAGACTTGAGAGTTTGTTTTGACAGTTCAGTTGTTTTGTTTTCAATTAATGAAACAAGTGAAGGACATTTGTCGTGAAATTGTTCAACATTCTAGTCAACCTCTCCTTCATTAGTGAATTGAGGTTGCTCACAATGCTGTATTTCAGAAGATGAAGAAATCATATTATTGACATAACAAATGTTATAATTTGGTACCTCAGCCAAAGGCTCTGTGTCATAAATGGATCTGATGTATGCACTTACAGCATCAGTATCATTCCCTGATATGCGTTTTTCTTCTCGTTGTTCTGATTCTGTCCCACTGCTTTTCGTAACAACCAAACTAGCACCCATTTCTTTAACCTCATTAACCTGTTCCTCTTGAGTCTGCAACTTCCTTTCATTCATCATTCTGTCATACTCTCTACTGTGAAGTACTCTTTCAGCAATTGACTTCTCAATAGAGTCCATTTGTTGGATCAATATGTCTTTGAAAGTTTGAACCTCGATTCGAGTGTATTCTAAAAAATACTTGCGTGCCATTACACTGTCATAATCCGAAGAGAACCATGAATCGATGAACTGCTGAAACTGTTCCTTGAGCACTCTAAAGACGACCGTGGATCCATTCTCGTAAAATTCTTCGTTTTCAAGTTGCTTCTCCAGTTGATCCACGTTGAGGAACATGGTTTTTGTGAACATCTCAATGTCTTCTCCAAAGAGTGATGGAAATGCCCGTTTAAATCCATGCTCGGTACGAGTTCCTGCTAAGTCTTTGTTTGAGAGGACCTTAAAATGTGAATGAAGTAATCTTAAACATGCCATGCATTTCTCTTTCGTTTCTCTCTCTTTTGAACTTGATTCCATTTCAATTTTGGTGTGTGATAAAGTTGATCTTGGATCGTTTCAACGATATAGGAGTTGTGTTTGTTGTTGGTTAAGGTTTGGATATTTGTGACATCTGTTCATTCATTTGCGACCTTGATTGATACATTTTCTCTCCCCCGTGATTGTTGCGATGGAATCGGAAGAATCAAACTAAAATGTGTAAAGTTGATATGTCACACACAAGGTCGAAATAGTGATTTCTTATTTCCCTCCAAAAAGTGAATTTGAAAAATTTCTTTCCCAGAATTTGAAATACACTATAAAATGCAATTCTAAGGTTATTAGAAAATTTTGAGTTTTAAAGATTTTGACGCCAAATTTCACCGAAAAAATTTGAATTTTGACCTAAAAATTTGAATTTTGAGTAAAAATTGAACGTTTGGTCTCTTCTAAAAATTAAATTTTACTCAAATTTTCCTGCCAAAAAACTTTTTTTTTTTACTCGGTTCCTAACTCAAAGAGAAACTCGGAGGATAGAATGTCGGAGGATAGAAAGTCGGAGGATAGAAACTCGGAGGGTATAAAGTTGGAGGATAGAAACTCGGAGGAACTATAGAAACTCGGAGGAACTAGAGAAATTCGGAGGATCTGTAGAAACTCGACAACCTCTTCAAACCTGAAGAGAAAGTCGAAAGGATTTCGGAAACTCGAAGAAAACCTTCAAACTCGAAGGATTTCTCAAAATCAGTCCAAACTTGGAAGTTTGTGCACGTGAACAGTAACGGATTTTCAATTCTTCAAATTTCACTTAGATCTAATCTTAAACAACCTAAATTACCCCTAGGCGATTGATACCACTTGTAGGTCACCCTTTTTAGATCGAATCACACATATATTCAATACTAGAGAGAGAAAGATTATTTCTAGAGAGAGAAAGTGCTAGAGAGGAAAATGAAAAAATTTCTCATTCCATACACAATCTACACCTCTCAAATGAGAAGTTTACACCTTATATAGTCTCCCATGATATGAGACTAGGGAAGTGTGCCGTCTTTACATATTTCACTAATTCAACATTAACGTAAATACTAAGATTAAACTAGACGGCAAACTTCTACTAACATGTAGACTATATTTTTACAATTCTAACGAGCTATTACATGACCATATTACAAGACTCATTGACTTGATAATGATCGTCACTTTAAGCATTCCCAACAACTAGTACTAACTGCTTGGCTAGCAGTACTAACTGTTGGCTTTGCAGTTTTAGCCTTTGGTTTCCAAAACTGTTTTTGAACCACTGCTTTCTTGTGAAAAGGCCTTTTAACAGTTTGTTGTGCATATTTGAAAGTTGGTTTTGCACTTGAAACTGCTGGTCTAGGGTAAACAGTTTTAAATGGTCTGGCAGTATGAACTGCTGGTCGAGCAGTACTAATTGGTTTTAGGCTAGACTTCAATAAAAGTACCCTGGGTGTCATTCTATTAGAACTAGGGTGAGTTTGAGACCTGTTTGAGTTCACCCTATAACTTAAGTTCCCAGTAACCCTGTTGTTCCCAGTAACCATCTTTCTCTTATGATGGTTATGACAAAAGGCTTCTAGATGGTCAAAGCTACCACAAGTAAAACAAGCCTTTTTGTACATGACAAAGTCACTTCCTAGCTGATGTGACTTGAGGTTATTTAATTTCCTCTGGTTACCTCTTGGCTTGCCTGTGGACCTATACATCTCACAGTACCTAACTGTTTTCCTAACTGGTTTAACATTTGATGTAGGCTTAACAGTTTCATTACAAACCACCTTAGGAACATTGGTTTCTTCTAACTTTACCATATCAGGTTCAGCTACAACCTGATCTTCATCATCAGATGTCCAATCCTCAATAGTGGGAGCATCTAAATTCCTATCAGTTGACACCTTTTCCTCAGTAAGAGTGGTGTCACTTGCACTCTCAAAAGTCTCAAGGGCTTCTACAGGTTTATTAGCAATATAATTTTCTTTAGCCTTAATTCCATACTCTAGCTTAGGCTTTTGAAACTCTGGTAAACCTGTATGCTCTAGGTCAATTCCTGGGGGTTCAGGAATTCCTCTGTGAGGAGGTGGACATGTTTTATACCCCAACCCAGACATAGCCTTATTTATCAATTGACAATCTATGATTTTGTTCACTCCCTTAGAAGCAAACTCTAAAGTATCTACACTCAATTGAATATTTTTCTTAGCCTTTATGATTTTATCTAATTCAGCTCTAAGCAAATTAATCTCAGCATTCTTAAGTGACAAATCTCTCTTACGAACAGCTATGTCCTCAGCAAAAGCAGACTCATTGTTCTTATAATGCACTATTTGTTCCTGTAAAACCCTAAAATTCCATTCATGTGAAATTCCCATTTTGCCCCTCTAAAATTTTGAATTTATAAGAGCATACAATTAATAATACAAGATCATTATACATTTTAACCTAAGTGTAAAAATTTAACCATATGTCATTCACACATTGTAATTACTATATGTTATACACTAACCTAAGTCATACAAGAAATAATATTGTTGCAAATCAAAAAAAAAAAAAAGAAAGAAAGATAAGTTGGCCGCCCCCCCCCCCCCTCCTAGCCCATTAATACATGATTTTGCAATTAAATAAAAAGAAGCCAATCAAGCCCATAATTGATGCAATTAAGTCCAGGAATTTAACATAATTGATCCACTCCAAAAAATAAAAATAAAAACATACGCTCCTTCTTATCAAGACCGGCCTTTTCTTCTCCTCCCCCCCCCCCTCTCTTCACTGTACGACATAACAAGACCAAAAAACACCAAGTTGCTGCCATTTTCTTCTTCTCTCACAATCAAGGGTCGAAGGTTTGCTACAGGTAATTCGTTGGTAATTAATCGTTGGAATTCTAGGGATTTATTTATCCTTCTTGTTGTCTCATTAAGGTCAAGGTATCATCTCTTATTTTTCTTCCAAGTTGACATATATATAATCATTAAACGAATTTTTGTCATCATTATTAACATGTTTAATTCACCTATTTATCCATTTATTATGTTTCTCGTTAACCATAAAATCGTCACATAAAATCATGGATGTTAACGTGTAAGAATTAGGGTTTTTGTAACTTTTGGTGTTGTTATTTTATGTGTTCGTGTGTAGGTTATTGTTATTAATCTTGAATGATTTATATGGAGTGTTTATAAATATGTTTGTGATGAGTAATTTCTGGAAATAAAAGTTATATTGATCACGTGGTTGATTGGGTTAAAAATGATTAGACGAATTAGGGCTTATTTGTGAATAAATTAAAATGGTTCTTGAATATTTAGATTACGTGAACTGAAATTGGTGTTTGATTCCTTGGATTTGATTGCATAAGTATGTTAATATGATGCCTAAATGAGTTGTGAGTGAAGGGTGTATCACGAGTATCATAATTATCCAGTATGTTTTGAAGGTATTGGAAGATAAGTTCGTTCTTCTAATCTGTTTCCTTTGGGAATGTTTAATTCGATGTTATTTTGAATATGGATTTGTTGACTATGTATCGAGATGCTAACAACAGTCATATTAGATTTTTAATCTTTGGCGATTTGAGAAACTCGAACTCTGTACCATGGTTCCCAACCTGGTAAATAATTATGATCTCATCTGTTTTAAAAATTCGTACGTTAATCTGTCGCGGTTGTGAAGATATTTCGATGAAACTTGACTCGAGAGTTATTCGGTTGTTTGAAATTTTCGTAATGAATTCCTTAATAAACTATCAAGATTTCCATCAGAGTGTGATCTTGTTCTGATCTGGTTATGAAGTTTGTTTAGTCACGACTCGAGGTAAACTGTGATTGTAATAAGGGCATGTGTATATGATGCAAGTATTATGACGCCTGGCCAACGTGATAATAGTTACATCATATAACTTGAACTTATTGGGATCATATGATGTCTTGAGAAGTGCCTGAGATCAGTAAGTTGGTTGATTCAGAAACTCTATCCGTATAAGAGCAATGTTTTTCCTAATTCTGAAACTCCGTATCTTGTGACATCGGTTGAATGGAAAGAATTGAAGGACCAACTTTTAGAAAGTGGTTTTATCCGTTTGAGTGTGTATCCGTGGTGTACTCAAGTTGTATTCATGAAGAAGGATGATGATAGCATGAAGTTATGTAGTGATCTCGGGAAGCTGAATAGTATCGTGGTTAGAACCGTTATCCATTACCTCGAATCGACGATTTGAATTAATCAACTCTAGAGTGTGAAGTTTTCCCAATGATGAATTTTAGATCTGATTATTTTTTCAGTTACGTTTAAAGGAGCGAGATGTTCCTAGAATTGCTTTCCGTATTCATTTTGATCTTTATGAGTATTGTGATGCCAATCGTATTGGCTACTGCTCCGACTGTTCCTATGAACTTGATGAATCGTGTCTTTCATGAATACTTGGACAATTTGTCATAGTATGACATATTGGTAGATTCAGAGACGAAAGAGAAACATGAAAATCATCTTCGTATTCTGTGTTGAGGTTTCTACATCAGAAGAAGCTATATGTTATACTCTCGATGAGTAAATTTTGGATTGGGTTGAAGAATGAGAGGAGAAATTTTGAGAAGCTGAAAAAAGAATTGTTTCTACTCAAGAAGGGGACTTAGCTATTGTCCTTATGCAATACGGGAAGATTGTTAGTACAGCTAGAACCGCAAGAAGTGAACTATCCGACGCATGACTTGGGAGTGATTGGTGACAGGCATGAAGAAGCTCGGGAGCAAGACAGTGGAGCATGATCTATGTTAGAAGACTTGAAGGAAGCGGTTTTGATTGAAGCACACTATTTGCTCTATTCATCTTAGTTGTACTATTATGTGTAGAGACTTACAGCAGAAATTTTGATGGAATGGTATGAAGACGGTTGTGACTACCTTTGTGGTGAAGTGGTTGGCGTGTCGATAGGCTAAGATTCAGTATCAGCGTACAAGTGATTTTCTTTAGTGTTGGATGTTCGTATGTAGAAGTGAGATTAAACTTTCCGGGATTTTATAACGGGAATTCCATGCACATTTAGGGAGGACAACACGAATTGAGTTGTAGAGGACGGTTTGACTAGGTCGGCTCACTTGGAAAATTGGCAGTGATTTCTTTCGGCAGAAGATTATTCAAAACTACATGGCGCACCTGCAGTGATCGTGTCAAAGATTCGCGTTTCAACATCACATTCCTAGGAAGAGCTACTGAAGGCTTGAGGGACCAGACTCGAGTTGGTAATGCTTTGCACCTCCAAACCGATGAATAAGCAGAACAACTATTCGAGCTTGGAAGATGTGTTGAGCAGGATTTTTGACAGAGATGAAGAACACCTTTTGGTTAAAAATAGGTTAGGGAGCTGTTTATTGAAGGACCTGAGTTAATTCAATGACTAATGGATTAGTTATCATTTTAGAAGAGAAATTCTGAAACTTCAGACCGGGAATTTGTGTGTTCCGTGTGATGTTCTGTACAACAGTGTTGGGCATTTTGGCATATGAGGAAGATTTAGTTCGCGATACGTTAGACCTTAGATTTATTCTGATCCGTGCGATTATTCTATCTATTTCGTTATGCCTTCTGATACGTTTTGACATTCCGATATATGATTAGTTGATCGTCGATACGAATATGTTACCCACCTCTTTATGAAACTCTTGATACATTGATGATTCGTTGTATGCTTCTCTGAGTATTAGCAAGTTCCTTAGTTCGTCCAGAATCTGGATAGAGTTGATGAAGTTGTATCGTTTATTACTACCTCCGTATTTGCCTCATGTGTACATGTGTTTCATGTATCTCTTAGTGAGATTACAAATATCATCTGTCATGTATATGTTCTGCATACGTTCGATCGAGAATTGTTATGATTTCTCTGTTATTGAAGAGCCTGAGGCTATCCTAGAGCGTCAGGTTTGGGTCATGAGAAATAGAAGAATTATACGTATATGTCATCCACACATCTTCTGTGATTCGATACATTTTCATCCGATCTCTCTAATCCAATTTCGAGGACGAAAATTTTCTTTTAGAGGGGAAGAGTTGTAAAACCCTAAAATTCCATTCATGTGAAATTCCCATTTTGCCCCTCTAAAATTTTGAATTTATAAGAGCATACAATTAATAATACAAGATCATTATACATTTTAACCTAAGTGTAAAAATTTAACCATATGTCATTCACACATTGTAATTACTATATGTTATACACTAACCTAAGTCATACAAGAAATAATATTGTTGCAAATCAAAAAAAAAATCAAAATAAAAATAAAAATAAAATAAAAATAAAAAAGATAAGTTGCCCCCCCCCCCCTCCTAGCCCATTAATACATGATTTTGCAATTAAATAAAAAGAAGCCAATCAAGCCCATAATTGATGCAATTAAGTCCAGGCATTTAACATGATTGATCCACTCCCAAAAATAAAAATAAAAACATACGCTCCTTCTTATCAAGACCGGCCTTTTCTTCTCCTTCCCTCCCTCTCTTCACTGTACGACATAACAAGACCAAAAAACACCAAGTTGCTGCCATTTTCTTCTTCTCTCACAATCAAGGGTCGAATGTTTGCTACGGGTAATTCATTGGTAATTAATCGTTGGAATTCTAGGGATTTGTTTCTCCTTCTTGTTGTCTCATTAAGGTCAATGTATCATCTATTATTTTTCTTCCAAGTCGACATATATATAATCATTAAACTGAATTTTTGTCATCATTAATAACATGTTTAATTCACCTATTAATCCATTTATTATGTTTCTCGTTAACCATAAAATCGTCACATAAAATCATGGATGTTAACGTGTAAGAATTAGGGTTTTTGTGATTTTCGGTGTTGTTATTTTATGTGTTCGTGTGTAGGTTATTGTTATTAATCTTGAATGATTTATATGGAGTGTTTATAAATATGTTTGTGATGAGTAATTTCTGGAAATAAAAGTTATATTGATCACGTGGTTGATTGGGTTAAAAAGGATTAGACGAATTAGGGCTTGTTTGTGAATAAATTAAAACGGTTCTTGAATATTTAGATTACATGAACTGAAATTGGTGTTTGATTCCTTGGATTTGATTGCATAAGTATGTTAATATGATGCCTAAATGAGTTGTGAGTGAAGGGTGTAAGCTTATATGCAAATTGGGTAATTAAAATGGTGCTAGATATGGCCTAAAATGGATTTGTGTGATTGACTGTTCTGAATGTCGATTTTGTGGGCTTGATAACGTGAGCTTCTAAAGGTTCTAATACTGAAATTTTGCATGTAAACCTAGTTTAGGGTCCTAGGAAAGTATTCCAATTGGTTTGAACGAATTTGAGTTTGATTTGGATGTTTTTCTGAATTTAATGTGATCATATGTTAAAAGGTGTTAACATAGTGTCAATAAAAACTGACCATGGTCGTGAATTTGACAACGAAATCCAATTCGGAGCCTTTTGAGATGCCAATGGCATAACACATAATTTCTCGGCTCCTCGAACTCCTCAATCTAACGGTGTAGTAGAACGCAAAAATAGGACAATTCAAGAAATGAGTAGAACCATGTTAAATGAACAAAACATACCTCAAAAGTTTTGGTGTCATGCTGTAGATACATCCACGTATATCCTAAATCGAGTTCTAATTAGACCATTCTTGAAAAAGACTCCATATGAGTTATACAGACGCAAAAAGCCTACTTTAGGATATTTTAGAGTGTTTGGAAGCAAGTGCTTCATTTTAAACACAAAAGGATTATCTCACCAAATTCGACCCAAAGTCGTATGAAGGTGTATTTCTAGGATATTCACAAACTAGTAAAGCATATATAGTTTTGAACAAAGAAACCTCAAGAGTCGAGGAATCATTGAACGTAACGTTCGATGAAAGTCCACCTCCCTCTAAGACATCACCTTTGGTAGATGATGACTTAGTTGAAAGTCAAATGGTTGAAAACCAAGAAAACATTGAAAGTGACAAAGAAGATGAACCGGTAAAAAGAGAAATAGTTAATATCAAAGAAACCAAAAGTCATCCATTAGAAAACGTCATAGGAAAAATCAATGAAAGAACTTTAAGATCTAAAGCTCAAAACGAAAGTAATTTCTTTTGTTTTGTTTCAACAATTGAACCTAAAAATGTTAATGAAGCCTTATAAGGTGAATCTTGGGTCATTGTGATGCAAGAGGAATTAAATCAATTTGTTAGGAATGATGTCTGGACATTAGTCCCTCAACCTAAAAATCAAACCATAATAGGTACAAAATGGGTTTTTAGAAACATAATGGATGAAAATGTCGTAGTATCTAGAAACAAAGCTAGGCTAGTAGCATAAGGCTACAATCAATAAGAAGGTGTAGATTATGATGAAACATTTGCACCCATCGCTAGACTTGAGTCAATTAGGATACTACTTGCATTTGCATGTGCACATGACTTTAAAATATTTCAAATGGATGTCAAAAGTGCATTTCTTAATGGTTTTATAAATGAGGAAGTGTATATAGCACAACCTCCCGGCTTTGCCAATTTTGAAAAACCAAATCATGTCTACAAACTTAAGAAAGCTTTATTCGGACTTAAGCAAGCACCAAAAGCTTGGTATGATCTACTTAAGACTTTCCTAGTTGACCATAAGTATTCCATGGGCCTAGTAGACAATACTCTTTTCACCAAGAAAAAGGGATCTCATATTATCATAGTCCAGATATATGTGGATGACATTATATTCGGTTCAACTTGTCAAGAGTTATGTGATGAATTCTCAAAAATCATGCATGATGAGTTTGAAATGAGTATGATGGGGGAACTAAACTTTTTCTTAGGTCTCCAAATTAAACAATTAGAAGATGGGATATTCTTCAACCAATCTAAGTATATCAAGGATATGCTTAAGAAATTTGGTCTTGAAGATTCCAAACCCATGAAAACACCAATGTCTTCCAAAACCAAACTCACCAAGGATGACGAAAGTGAATCCGTAGATAGCACTAAATATAGAGGGACGATTGGTAGTTTACTTTACCTAATTGCTAGTAGACCGGACATTATGTTTAGTGTTTGTCTATGTGCACGCTTTCAAGAAGATCCCAAAATATCCCATCTTGAAGCCGTTAAACGGATCTTTAGGTACATAAAAGGCACTACACATTTAGGATTATGGTATCCCAAAAGAACGGGTGTAGAAACCATAGTGTATGCCGACTCAGACCATGCCGGTGATTATGTCGATAGGAAAAGTACAAGTGGTATTTGTACTTTTGTAGGACATTGTCTCACCTCATGGTTTGCTAAGAAACAAACAGCCCTTGCAATATCAACAACTGAAGCAGAGTACATATCTGCAGGAAAGGCGTGTCAACAAGCACTGTGGATGAAACAAGCTCTCGTCGACTATGGAATTGAACTCAACGACATTCCCATTTTTTGCGACAACAAAGGAGCTATCGACCTCAGCAAAAATCCAGTCCAACACGCTAGAACCAAACACATAGAAATACGACACCATTTCCTACGCGACAATGTTCAGAAAGGAAACATCTCAATCGAGAAAGTATCCTCAGAGGACAACATTGCTGACATCCTCACAAAACCTCTTAAGAGAGAACCTTTCAACTATCTTAGACTAGGTTTAGGATTAATGGAACCAAGTGAGTAGAAGAAACCGCAGCTTAAACCTTAGATTAGCCAAACACGGCAATAAACCGAAATATGTGTTCTGATCCTGCGGATCCAAACGACAACAAGGGCGGATCCCTTGTTTTGGATCCACCGGATCCGTGGCCTGCTGAGCTTCTTTTCTATATATTAAATAAACTTCCTGTACTATTCATCACACTTCCCAAAACATAAACACCTACTGGAACTCGACCATTATCACACCAAATTCACAATTTAGACCATCTTTCGCAACCAATTTGTACACCAATCATCACTGTAAGTATCCTTGTCATGTCTACATTCCTGATCTGCATCTAGGATTTCAATTTCATGCACAAAACTAAAACTTGGGGTTTATGCTTAATTCTTGTAAAATCATGAAGCATACTTACTAAATTGCATAACAAATCATGTTTTTGGTAGTTAGGAATTGCATCTTGTAGCACATTGTCATAATTCATCAAAATCCCCATGAGAAATTTTTGCTAAAATCTTCTCACGACTAGGAAAAACGGTTTTTTTTGGACATTGTTCATACAAATACAAAAACGTTATGTTTTAAACATCACTTGCATAATGTCTCTTGAATACTAAAGGAAATACATAACTACTATGTATTTTCAGGTACATTCAATCGAAGCTACATTGAAGTAGGAGCGTTTGGGTTATCTCTTGTTTTATCATAAAACTTGCATAAACAAAATTTTCATGCATCAAAAGGAGTCGAGATAACCGTACCTCCACATTGTCCCCATGTAGGCACACACTAGACATATATACGTATTTTCGATAATTTCAACTAAACTATATATCTTTCATGTCTAGGATAATCATGCCTCCCGCGACTAATTATGATCACAAAGAAACCATCAAATACCTACCTAAACATCACAAAACCAAAGGACTTAGTGAGCAACAAGTTGAAATATTCAATGCCTTAGAAAAATGATACGTACACGAAGGTAGAGTCGTAGAACCCTCATTCTATGAAGGTACCATTCTCCGTGAACAATTAGCCGCAATTCATTTCCATAGCCTTCTAGACATCGATGAGCCCATCATTCCTAGGTTCATTCTCGAGTTCTATGCTAGTGTAGGACTTAGTTCAAATGATTATGGATACATGAATATCCATTTCAGAGTCAACGGGACTCAATTCAATATTCCTTTAGATTAATTTGGAGATGTCTTAGGAATTCCTAATCAAGGAACGTGCTTCTATTCTGACAAGTGGTCGTTAACCATTCTAGAGTCTAACCTTGATCGTTTGGCACCATATGCCACACCATTAATCGCAAAAGAAACCATTCATGAGCATCACTTTTTGCCTATGAACAACCAAACTAGGTTCCACCGAGGTCGTCAAGTTGATAGAGATCCATTTGCCATGGAACTTAATGAACTTAAGCCTCAGTTTAAGAAGCTTGAAGAAGTTTTGAGGGCAAATGTCATAAGCACCATAGGGAATCGAGACCATATCAACGCAAGTCTTTGCTACATGATGTATTGCGTGTCAAACCATCAACCCTTCAACCTTGCTTACTATATTACCAAAAGAATGGCCGACATTCCGGTTCAAGGCACCACCGCCATGCCCTACAGGATGCTTTTGACCTGTCTCTATAAAGCTTTTGAGCCCATTCCTAGAAACACTTTAGGATTCGATCCCGACTACCTCGAGATTCCACACAATTTTGTTCCTCTAAGTGATCATAGGGTAGCAGTGGCAAAAGAAAAACGTCCTCATCCTCCTACATCATCATCATCATCATCATCATCCATGAGTGAAGAGGGTGGTTTTCCAAACTCAAGGATCTCACCACCCGAGTACTTGAGTCAACTTCCTCCAATTCTGAACGAATCAGCAGAATTTAAACAAACCAAAGGAATGGTGAAGAATTTGGGCCGTTGGATCATGAAGCTTCACAAGAAAATGAGCAAGAAGTGAAGTATTGGGAGTGTTTGGTATTAGATATTTTCAAAAAATGATGTGTTGAACTTGTGTGTTTCTTAAGATATTATGTTATTACTTAACTTGTACGTGAACTAACTCCCAATTGCAGGTCGATAACACTTGTTGTTATCAATTTTCCGAGATTAAGCCACTGTTTGGCTTAACCACTTTTATAGTAAGTATTATGATTGGATTAATCTATGTGTAAACGTGTGTTAGAACCCATGTTTTTAGTTTTACTCTATCACATATCAGTAGTTACATAAGTTTTAGGAGAATTTTCAGGATTTGAACGAGAAACGCAAAATTCGACATACTCTCTGTTCAAATTAGTAACTCTGATTGGCGGATTTGGCGGATCCCAAAATTTGGATCCACCTGCTATGCACTTTGGCTCCGCCATCTCTTAGCCTGCGGATTCGGCGGTACCCAAATAAGGGATCCGCCTTTGTTATCGATTGGATTTGCAGGCTTCAACAGTAACTTTTTCAAAAATTCCCGACTAATCCCGATCCATAGATTATTGATTCTAGTGTTTAGATTTCTTCTACTGATCATTAAGCTTATTAAGATCATTTAGGCACACTTAGATTCATAAGAAATTCATTTGCCACCAAAAATTTGAATATTCAAATTTTCCATGTGAGTTACCTTTCTAATACAAGCAAGGAACCCTCTAATGGGATCCTTGAAATCTGTGGGAACATCACATCAACTGAATTTCCACTCACTCCTTGCATTTACTACAAATCTTCTAATATTCACTCAACTTAAGCTCTATGGTTTGACTTAAATGATGTGACTAGCACAAATTTTTGTTCCAAATCATTAGGAACCAACATTCTCCATTGGATTTACATCAAATCCAAACACACAGACCAACAAACCTTCTGTCTATAAATTAGAACCTCAGGATCATCACATATCACACAACAACCATCACTACTAACTTTCCTTCCTGTACCTTAGAACAACTATTTTCACTATTCAAATGACTAAATCAAATAACTCATCTACAAGCAGACCCGCACGAAGGACAGCTCGTATAAGTGTCCGTCCTTGTTGCTTCGTGAACTTAGCTAATTCATCATCTGAGGAGTCATCTCCACTTAACATATCCTCACCAATTGCCAATGAGAATTTTCTCAACCTTGCTACTCCAACACCATCTAACATCATCATCAACACACCACCTCCAACAATCACTCCTGTAGCAACCACACCACCAGCCGCTCTATCACAACCTATTAGATCACATTCACCACAACATTCACCACAACTTCAGCCCCTAGAGTTGTTTAGAACTCCACCTTCATCACCTCATCCATACTTGGATGATTTAGAAGACCTTCCACCAAGGTCAACCAATCCTCCTCCCATGACCTTTGAAGGTCAAACACCTATGCTCTTCCATCTCATTTATCAGGATATCCATGGTCCACTTTACCATGATCCACCACCACCACAACCACAAACACAACCTCTCTCACCTACATCTACACTCATTGCCATTGATGAGGCAATGTGGATCAATCAACCACAAACCCATGAAGAGATCAATGAGGAACTCACCCACCTCTATGCTCTCTCCAATATGGTGGACTCCCACCTTGGTGAAGCCATGGATCTTCAATCCATCTTGCTTAACTCCCTCACAACTCCACCATCAAACAACCAAACACCACCACCACCAAACAACCAACCCCAACCACCACCACCAAACACCAACCACCACCACCACTAGCACCACAAGCCATTGAGCCCACTCTCCCTCCTAACTTTCCAAGGCATGATTGCTCACAATGCGAGAGGACCGCTCACTTGGCCTAAAGGAGCAATATCTTGGTCCATGAACTTCAAATAATAAGATGAGGTTCATTTTGAACCATATTCTCAAACGCCTAAATGCAATCTCTCATCCTCCGCAATAGGCAAATTTTAGTTTCCTCCTAGTCTCCTTTTATAGGATTTCATAGGATTGTTTTAGGAATTTTCCATTTTTAGGAACTTTTTATTGTAACATCATGTTTTTGACTTATGTCACAAACAATTTTCAAGTAATGGATGTTTTATTTATGCTTATGAGTGATCACTATTTGGCATAATTTCTTGGATCGATAATTTACTAACTTGATTGTATAGTTGGACAAATTCTACTTAGGTGCATTTTTGATCAGACACATATTTTTGACTTTTTAAGATATGAATACTTGGATTTGATGTTAGAAGAATTCTAGAGAGAGAGAGAGATGAGAGAGTGGAGTTCTAAAGAGAGAGAATGAAGAAAATATTTGTTGAATGATTAAGAGCTCCAACCCTTTCCAAGTGTGGGAAGGGGTATTTATACTACAAGATATAAGTGCCCCGAGTGGGCTGTGGAGTGAGCTGACAGTGGGTAAAGACCCAACCCAACTCCACAAATACTAATATAACTATCCTAATAATAATAATACTAAACTAGTACTAATATGCCTACGAGCTACATGAATGCTAAACAGATACTCGGGGTGACCGAGTCTTCACATGAATATTTATATTCCTAACTTTCTCCCCCTAAGGGAGGTCACCCCGGAAATAATATTTTGAATTCTAGCATTCTATCCTCTGAACATGACTTCATAGCTCGTAGTCATTGATTCTTCAATCGTCATTGATCTTTATGGCTTCAGTAGTGAAAATTTGATGACTGATCTTTTGTCTTGGATGATCTTTGAGTAATCTTTGAAGTTATCATCCTAAATATGTCTTCAAGTCATCCTTTCGCAGTATAGTCTCCATGTGATATCGTGATCTTTGAGTTGACATGCTCACACTTTTCTGGATCATGATTTTCAGCATCAGAGTTGCGAAAGCAGTGTTGAAGGTCTTTTAGATATCATGATTTCTTTGATTATGATGATGGTACAGTGTGGGCATGGGGTGATGGACTGGCATCTTTTCTGCAATCAGCTACAACCGCCAGGAATTCCTGCATACGACAGTTAGCAATAAAACGTCCGGTACTTACAGGTTAGGATTTCGAGATTGTTGACAGCATAGTGTAAAATCTCTCTCTAATCCTTACCAAGGCCGTTCCTAAATCGAAAACCCACAAAGGGCTTACCAGATCTACCGTAGTAAATCAACGATTAGGTGAGTCGCTGGAGTTCACTCCACGACTGTAGACCGTTTGAAACCGCCGCAACCACTAAGCGTAATCCACAAGGAATTACCGAAGTGACCTGCTTTCAGGGCTGTTTGATGTTGACCCTAGCAGGAATTTCCATTCAATCACTGAGATTTATATTTGCAAATTCCCTCATAAATGTTCTGGCAGATTGCTAAGATCTGCGTAGGACTCATAAGTTTACAACTGGTGTCCTTAATGTTGAACAACCAGTGTATAAGTAACACGTGTTCCTATGAGATCTTATGATGCATCTCGTGTCTTCGAGACTCGATAAGTGCAATTTTGGTAGTCAGAGACTAGAGCGGTGTCTCCTGTTTCAATATCAACATAACTCGTAATGAGCGGTCGATAGGTTATGCAGGGTTCCCCGTGAGAATGAAACAAGTCCTTTTAAGAGAACTTGAATGGTTTAGAAGGTTTAGTGCAATGCGTCACTGGGTCCATGACGTCTTGTCTTCAATACCGGTGTTACCTTAGTAACCACCAGTAGCATATGAATTGAACCTGGTTTCTGCCCTAAGGTTGAATAATTGGAGGGCTATTTCTTTTCACCCTTTCTCATTTCATTTCTTTTTAATTCTTCAACCCCTTCTTTCTCCTTTCTCATATTACTCCTTTTTTTTTCATAATCATACCTAAGGACTTTCTAATACTAACTATTCGGTATTGTCCCTGGGTAGATCCCTCTGGCTCTGGCGGATCATAGGACGGTTTTCCTAACCTTAGCCACCTTATAACTTCATGACTATCCTATGTTGCCATTTACCAAATCTTTGAAAAATCTCTCAAAGTGTTCATGATTATGAAACACATTTTGCTAACACTTTGAGAGTTTTATATTTTTCAAATGCTCCCCCTTAACATGTGCTCATATGTTTTAATTTAAAATTTGCACATGTTGGGTAGAGCTTGCACTTTTTGAATTGATCCACTTTCAATGAACATGACTGATTCGAGACACGCTTACATCACTAGTTAGACTAGCTTGAAATTATTACCCGGCCTTGTCAAATTCACTGAAAGTTTCTCGAAACGGTACACTCTACTCAGGCACATCCTTTTCGAGCACGCTTACATCACTGGTTAGACCAGCTTGAAATTATTACCCGGCCAGGATATGTCCTTTCGATTAATGACAGTTTTTGTTTCGTCAATTCATTGGTGAAGTCTGAGTCGTGCTCACGTAAGATGCCACATCCTTTTTGTTATCACAAACCATTTGCTCCCCCTCAATATGTGCATCGATATGCGAAAGAGTTTAGCACATATGGGAGAGCTTACATTTAAGTCCAAAGAATCACATTTTCATCAGGTTTCATATTTAAATCACATTCTCTCCCCCGATCAAAAATTTCAAACCTTTTGAGATTTGTGATCCCAATTGATTTAAATAAGTTAGAAAATGTGGAGAGAAAATATGGTCAGATTTAATATATTCTGATGATGAAGCATACAACTGCTCCCCCTTAATCAATGAGGGAGAATGTTAGTGTCAGGTATGATAGGTTTGAAAGATTTTGAATTAAAACAATCATACACTGACACATAACAACCACATATTATTCACTGCTTATTATGTACAAAGTAACTGTTACGACACAGATGATGTTGACCTTTACGCACAGACAGTGTGATCATTCGCTTCTCTGAGGGAGTCAGTAGTCAACATCAATTTTCCATCCACCAACAAAACTTCCCATGTATTGTAGATCCCCACTCAGCGAGACCAGAATTAGTAATGCTTTGTTGAAGTGAAGATGGTGGTGGTGATGACAGTGTTGTTGTTGTTGTTGTTGTTGCTGATGTTGTTGTTGTGGTGAATTCAGAGCCAGTCAATAGAGTTTGAACATCTGATCAAATGGTTAGAGCGGGAGTAGGCACATTCATATCGGCCATGGAATATGCATAAGAATATCAACACAGATATACATACATACAGATTCACTCTTCATTAATAGCTACCACATAGCAGCTTGCCAACTCATAATACCATATTTATCTCATAATCAAACCACAGTCAGGAAATACATCAAACCGCTATCTAGCATGAAGAGCAATCAGCAATCATGAACCTAGCAATTCTCTCATATTTCAATATTCAACTCAGGATCTTAGGGATATGATTCTAACACGATAGCTACATACCTAAGCATAATCTGAGAGCACAAGCAATATGTCAACAACAATTACACAGCTATCGACTAACAAAAGTCAATCAACATCCGAAACTCATTCAACACTGGTACAAATTTCACCTTTCGTCACACCCAAAATGCGTGACTATATGCATATAGTCACACACATTTTTTTGGGTGTGTGTGACAAAAAGTTGCGCCACCGTAGGTATCATATGGTCACATTGCTTAGTTTGTGGCCGTTTTCATAGAAAAAGAGTGACCAAAACCCGAATATGTGTGACTAATTAGGCACAAGTTTTGTTGGATTCATCAGTATGTGTGACTATTTCACATCCTATGGCCACATGAAAATATTATAAATGTGACGTTTGTGATGATTTAGTCACACAACGTGTGTTATTTTTTTTGAGTTAGTCACATACAATTTAAAAAACAGTGGCCAAAAGTGTGAATAAGTGTGACCATATGTTGTTTAAAGTGAAGAAATGTGTATTTTGTGTGACTGTTGATCATCCAATGGTCACATGAATTTTTAGTTTGTGTGGCCTTTTGTAATATTTAGTCACACAAAGCATGTTTGTTTTGGGTATTTAGTCACATACAATTAAGCATAAAGTGGCCAAAAGTGTTAATAAGTGTGACCATATGCTGTTTTAAGTGAAGAAATGTGTATTTTGTGTGACTATTGATCATCTAATGGTCACATGAATTTTTCGTTTGTGTGGCCTTTTGTAATATTTAGTCACACAAAGCATGTTTGTTTTGGGTATTTAGTCACATACAATTAAGCATAAAGTGGCCAAAAGTGTTAATAAGTGTGACCATATGCTGTTTAAAGTGAAGAAATGTGTATTTTGTGTGACTATTGATCATCCAATGGTCACATGAATTTTTAGTTTGTGTGGCCTTTTGTAATATTTAGTCACACAAAGCATGTTTTTTTTTGGTATTTAGTCACATACAATTAAGCATAAAGTGGCCAAAAGTGTTGATAAGTGTGACCATATGCTGTTTAAAGTGAAGAAATGTGTATTTTTTGTGACTATTGATCATCCAATGGTCACATGAATTTTTAGCTTGTGTGGCCTTTTGTAATATTTAGTCACACAAAGCATGTTTTTTTGGGTATTTAGTCACATACAATTAAGCATAAAGTGGCCAAAAGTGTTGATAAGTGTGACCATATGCTGTTTAAAGTGAAGAAATGTGTATTTTGCATGACTATTGTTCATCCAATGGTCACATGAATTTTTAGTTTGTGTGGCCTTTGGTACTATTTAGTCACACATCGAATTAAACAAAGAGAGACCAATAATGTTGATAAGCGTGACCATATTATGTGACTGCATCTTTTAGTCACAGGGTTACTATACTGTTGGAGCAGAGTTGCTACTGCTAGTACTAAGGTAGTCCTGCTGAAGCAGAGTTACTACTGCTAGTACTATGCTAGTGCTGCTGGAATGAGTATATATATTATATATAAAATAATATTCAAAATCACAAGAAATTTCAAATTGAATTAAACTCGAATGTATATAACTGGACAGGATATACAATTGTAATGTCGTACTTAATTAATCAAATTCTTAATAATCTAAAGACTTTTGAACCTTCACCGCCTTATTAGCAGTTTGCCTTAAGTCGTTAGCAGATATATATTGTTTCTTCAATGGTGCCGGTGGTACACATTTAGTCACATGGTTTGTTGGTGTAACCTGTAGTAAACAAAAGACGCTTCTATCAAACATTGAATTACATATGAATAATTATATATATGTAGGTTGAAAAAACACATGTATGTACCTTCTCTTCAAAAATAACTTGATCCTTTGGCCATGCATCGAAACTACCTTCGACTTTCTTAACTGTTTTTAACCTATTATGTGCTACGTCCGGTATGCATGCTGCATCAACTAACGATTCATCAATTGACACTTTGTAGCAATCACTTGGGAGTGGTCGGTTATGCAGCAATTGCTTTCTAAGAGACTGGTATACGGTACCCAATGCAACAATATTTGTTTGCTTTATAATCCACAGTTTGCACTTAAGTGTCTACAAAAAAAGAATTTTTGCATGTATATATCAGAAATTATTTAAACAAAAGAATAACAAGAAACATATTGAAATACATACTGTTGGCAGTACTTGTGTTGGAGACAAATCTTGTTGCGATTGGGAATCCGGAGACCCGTTTTTTCGCTTCTTTTGCTTTGTCTTGGGTCCGACAGTTTTAGCAAGTTCCTATATGTGTGTGTATATATATATATATATATATATATATATATATATATATATATATATATATATATATATATATATATATATATATATATATATATATATATATATATATAAAAACACGTTACATTATTTAAACAAAAGAGTAACAAGAAACATGTTGAAATACATACTGTTGGCAGTGGTTGTGTTGGAGACGACACATTTTGTAGCGATTGGGAATCTGGAGACCCGTTTCGTCATGACTTAAGGTTATGCTTAGGCCTGACAGTTTTAGCAGGTTCCTATACGTATATATAAAACACGGTACATTAGTCGATCATGTATGTAAAATTCAAAAATCAAAGGGGGATGTTTTATTACTATACTTAATTACCATTGTTTCCGTTACCTTTTTAGAAGTTTCAAGGCCATTGGACTTCTCCTCAATTCCCGCATCTTTAGCACTTACAACATCACTTGTCTGAGTGCCGTCCACCTCATTAGCGCTGCTCTCTATATTGTCAATGGCGGCCATTGGAGTCACCTGCAATATAAATTAAGAAATATAGTCACTCATCAGTTTATGTTCAATGCCTAGTATCATTAGCATCAGTGGTGTTAGCATTAGAAAATGAAATTGTTAACAACATAAAAAATGGCTTACAACTGAGGCTATTGGCGATGGTTCAGATGGCAAACTTATATTCATCCCTTGATCATTCAACTGTTTCATAATTTGAGCAAGCACTTTATTTGTGTGTTCCACCTCACCGGATAATTTCTTGACCTGCACATCTTTTTCGGTCATCTCGGCGGACAATTTCTTGACCAATTTATCTTTTTCTTCATGCTCGTGTCTCTCATTATCCAGTTGAGTTTGAAGTAACGCAAGTTTTTCATCGGCTTCTTGTTTTCTTCGAGGAAGGCCAAAATACTCTTTGTATGTTACTCCACCTCCCACTCCTCTGGCATAACCGCCCTTTTCCTTACCAAATACAATTGTCATGGCATCAGTGCCATCATCAACACTCGAGGTTCCTTCCTTGATATTGTCATCAGCTTCTTTTTGCACAAACAATATAGGAAATGTTGGGATTAAAAGTCTTCTTGATGCTGTTAGAGTAACTGCTGCTCATATTTGTGTCAATGCTGCTCAGCTGGAGTTAGTTTTGCTCATGAACTTCAATGAAAAATATGCTAGTACACAGTTACTGCTGGTATACAAGCTACTACTGCTAGTACACAGTTAATGCTGCTGCTATATAAGCATAATAATAGAATTAGCAGTCAAACTTACAAGTTCATCTCCCTTTGATTTAATATCATCATTTGGGTATTCGCCGTCTTTGTTTACCCTTCCTTTCACCCACATTACATCACGGGGGGGTTCTTCATCCGCTTCAATCTCTTTATTTTGGATCTAATAAACATCAAATGCATACACATGTAAAGTTAAACCAAGATAAATGAAAATATGAGGGTATTAATGCAAATGTGCAAATTGGGCAATGTAAACAGATTCATTTCTCATGGGCAATTTGTAAAACAAACATTATGTAATCTTACCATTTTCTCTTTGACATAAACATATCCACCTCGTCCCATTTTATGCTGATAAATATTTTGGGAACGCGCCATTTTAGCTTTCTCAGATTTCTCCTAAAAACAAAAAATCATAAGGCGTTTAGATGCGGTAATGCTGCAAACTGAAAATTATAAAATGACATATACACTTAAATAAAGATGACTAATTAAAACCTTGTATGCTTCGGTGGTCGTGTATTTAACATACTCGACCCAGTCTTGTGATTTCATTATTGTACTATACAAGTCCGGGACTTCAGTCAGTTTGGAAGGTGTATTTAGTTTGGGCAAAATGTAGTTGAATTTGAGCTTCCTTCTGTAATTCCTTAGCATTTTACCAAGACGAATCATTATCAATTTTCTGTATTTCAAGTCAACATCAAAAAATTTCTGCAAAGATTAACACAATGTTGTTAATTAGTTGCATATAATGTAACTGCATACATAAACTTATGTCGTACTGGGTTACAAAATAGTATATATTTACCATGATTTCATCCCATAGTTTATCTCTTGATTGTTTATTCACCTTCTTCCAGTGTAGAATCTTCACACCTATCTGCTCACGAGCCACATCTCCTAAAAAACTCACAAACACTGCTCTGTTTGCCCCTGATACCCTACTGAATGCATCGAAGGTTACCTTGAGCTTTATTGCACCAGGTTTTTCATGCTTCGCGCGAAACTTTACTTGACTGGTTGAGCCCCTCTTAGCTAGTATCTCTGCTTGGTTGATTCCAGTCGTATCTATATCTTCATCATCAGAATAGTGTTCGGATTCATATTGTAAGACGTTATCATCAACTACAACATCATGATCAAGAGGAAGCAAACTTTGATTATCAGCAATGGGTTCAATATCCATGACTCTTGAGCAACAAAGGGTAAAAGAAAATGATTATGGCTTAGCTTGGAGAGTAATGGTGATAGAAGATTTAATTTTTGTTTTTTCTTTGCAGTCTTTTTTTTAAGGAGAGAAAAGAGGCTATACACCAAGAATATGAATCATTGTGATTCAAAAAAATTCGATCCAAAAATTTGCCTCCATGTTGTAATTTAAAATTTACATTTGAATTATTTGAAAATTTTGCCTTTGAACCTATTAATTAAAGCATAATCTTGAATAAATCAAAATTTTGGCTCCAAATGTTTTATATCATTATCTTAATAATCGCAAATGTACCATACTGTGCAACCATCACATCAACAGTACAAACTACTACCCGTTTAACAAACCAAAATACTTACTACATAATTACCAGTTATTGTACCCTTACTAATTACATTTACAAAACACAAATTGCCACATTTTTTTTGAACATTGAAGACTTTTTATTAAGTAAGTAATACTCTATTGAAAACAAAAACCAGCAAGTTGCTGGGGAATACAGAAAGGAGAATATTTAAAACATAATACAGTACATACATAAGGGAAAATCAGTATCCTTATTAAATGTCAGAATTGAACCAAATACCATTTACAAAACACAAAAGCTGTTAATGTATATCCTAAACCCCTAAACCATCTTAGTTTTGCCTTTCCCATGGCTGCTAGAAGATGCTCCAAAACCTAAAGGATTCTTCTTACACGGCATTCCCAAGACAATATCCTGAGTAAATTTCTTTTTGTGTGCCTTTTCAACTGGTATTTGAACTTGCACAGGGAGAGCCAGGATAGGAGCTTGAGATGGGAGTTCCTCTGGAGGTTCAATGGCTTGGATATGTTCCACTTCCCAAGTATCAGTACTTGCATCAGAATGTTGCTCTGGATAATACCAAGCAAGGAGGCCAGGAAGGATGTTGAGAGCACCGTCATTTGATTCTGAACTGCTTGAATCAGAAGAAATTTGTATGACATCTACAAATAACAACTGTTAGATCAGTTTTATTGATTCAAATGTTAAACTATATCACAATCAAAGAAAAACCTTTTGATGGTTTACCATTGCAGAAGAATCCATTGTACTGTGTTCTCATATTTTGGTCCTCTTTTGTGGTATCCCAAACAATGAAGCAATGTTGCACAAACTAGGCTGCATTTCAAGTATCATTGGTGGCCAACTAGGCTGCAATTGAAGTCTCAATTGGACCTCTCAGGGTACTCACAAACAGTTCAAAATACTGTATTTGTAGTCTCAATGGACATGTCAGTGTACTCTAATAGGCTGCATTTGGACCTCTCATTGGTGGCCAAGCACAAACAAGTCTGCTAGGTACTCTCATTACTGGCCAATCACAAACTAGGCACATTCCAATGCTCTCATTGATTTAGACCTCTCAGTGTACTCACAAACAGGCAACAAAAAATACTCAGACACAAAACACTTAATTAGACATAGCATAACAACCATTATAAAATACAAAACAACCCCATTTTACAATAGAATCGATCGGTAACAACCACTAACATCACCATTTATAGATCAAAAGCCTGATATTAATTATTGTACAATCAATCATCAACTGATATGTGAAAACATTTAAAAACATACCTTTGTTGTTATTTGGATTCATCGTTTGCGTGCTTGTGTTTGCCAGAAGAATGTGTGTGTTGATTAGGGTTTATTGATTATTGTGTGTGTTTACAAATGATAGGGTAAAGGGATTAATTGCCGGTTGAATATTGAATTTGTGGTTTGGTTTAACTATAGCTGACTTGGCAAGATTTGTAAAAAAAAAAAGGCTAATGGTGATGACGTGGCGGTGAAATCCGGCTATAGCCGGTAAATAGGGATGGCAACGGTTCGGGTTCGAGGCGGGTTTTAGTGTACCCGTAACCGAACCCATTTATAATATACCCGTACCCGCCCCATATCCCACCGGATACCCGATTAATATTATCCATCGGTTTTTTCGGGTTTCCCCGTGGGTATCAGTTATCCGTAGTTGAATATTATATGGACAAAATTGGCGGTATTAAGATTAAGTCACGCTAAAATCCACCGACAAAACAAAAGAAAATACTCTAACCACTCTTAACAATAACTCAGCTTTAAACTTTAACACACTATCATGTCTGCTTTAACACACTCACCCTTAACTCAGCTTTAACACACCTAACCGGTGTGGTAAAAATCATGGCTCGCCGTGGCTGAGGTGGAGCCTCGTCGTGGCTCGCCGTGGTAAAATAGATATTATTTGTAATTAGAAATGTAAAGTTTATTTTAAAACTTGTAATGTTGAAGATCTTGAAAATTGAAACTACATTAAACATCAAGTAGAATACATTAAACATCAAATTGAACCTACATTAAACAGCCACTTGAAAAAACAACAAACGATTAACGTAAACAACCACAGACTAATGAAATGTATCCTCTGAGTCTGGGTAACCATCTTCAGAGGATTCGGAAGGTGTGGAAAACCCAAACTCCCACCTTTGAAATATATCCCGCCCTCCAATTTGAATTTGAATTTTGAAATATATCCCGCCCTCCAGTTTGAATTTGAATTTCAAATTTTATGTTTTGAATATCCCGCTCGTTAATTAAATTCGAATTTTGAATTTAAAAGTTCAAACGGTTATAAATACCATACCGTTCTTGGGTGTTCAACAAATCTGAAATGAATAATCGTTTGTCTAAAGAGGAAGAGAAGTTGCTAGCTGAAATTTGGGTGGCATTTTCCCAAAGTCAAAGTTTGGGAGGAGAAGTCGGATCTCATCGACAACTACAACTCTATATAAAATTTTGTATCGTATTAGTATTTGTTGTATCGTTATTTTTAATTCCCGTATCGTTTTTTTTTCGTATCGTAACTTTATAAATTAGTGTGTTAAAATTTGATGTAATGTGTTTTTATTTGAATGAAATTAATTTATTTTATTTGTGTATTTGAAAAAAAAATAGATAGTGGTGGGGCCCAAATGAGTAAGTTGTGGTATGTTATGATAAGGAGGGGTTGTTAGTTGTGGTGATGTGGCACCTGTGAGGCCCGAATGAAGAGGGATAGCAATGTCATAATACCTGGTGGTCTAACAATAACTCACGCAACCTTTCGACCCTATTTCATCATTTCTTAATAGAGTTTACTAGACCGACCCTGATAGCTGGATGGTCTTGAGGCAACTCACGCAACCTTTCGACATCTGGAGCACGATTATGCATCTGTAGCATAATACGAGTTATCTCACCTAGGAAATTGTTAATCAATTTGAGTTCTTTTTCTTGTTCATTGCGTAATCGGGTGAGCATAGCCTTTTGCACCTCTGCTGGTTAATTCGTTAGCCGTTGGAGCCTATTTTAACAATCCACCAGAAAATGAACCGGTGCACAATCCACCGGTTGTCGACCAAGACCCAAATCCGTTTGGTTTGAAAAAGGAACAACTCGGACAAATGGACCAAGATATGCAAGTCTTCCTGGAAATGGAACAAGTTAAAAGATATGCAAGTCTTCATTCGTACTTTCTTTTTAATTTCCTTATCGTATTTTCATTTGTAGTTTGGTTTTAATTTCCGTATCGTAGTTTAATGTAACTTCTATTTGACGTTTAATGTATTATTTCTATTTGATGTTTAATGTATTTCTATTTGATACTTTAGAAAACGTTACAATTTTTTATAAAACATTACATACCATATCAAAGAGGCAAATAAAACATTACAATTTTTTAGAAACCCTAAAAACCCTAAACCCTAAACCCTTAAAGCTAAACCAATCCGTAACTCAAACAATAACCAAACGAATAGTCCAATAAATTCAAATATGTTAGTCTACGGGTAGCATGTCTCGAATAGTGTACGGGTATAATGTCATTTAAAGAGTATTAACATGTTTTTTTTTTTTTTAATTCTACAAAATACATTCCATACTTTTTTAGTTTGCGGTTCAAACAATAACCAAACGAATAGTCCAATAAATCCAAATATATTAGTTCTTAAGATCCTATGGTAAAGATCGGGATCCTATAAGATCTTAAACACACTGCCACGTCAGCTTTAACCTTTTCACCTTTAACTAAAAAAAATACCCGCAATCATAACTCACCCTTAACTCACCTTTAACTCAACTATTTTCAAACCCTATAAACTTATTTAATATCATTAATAATTTAATATAGAAAATATCATTAATATATAAAATATCAATTACCCTAATCAAAAAGTTAATTAGTCAATCCAACACCAAACACACTTCCAGATCAACTAAACTAGTCGATCCAAACCAAACACAAACCAAATCCTATTATCCATCTGTTTAATTTTGGCGCATTTCGATGGTCCCTCTTCCCGCCTAAAGTATTGGGAACCGTTCGTATACCGTCTACAGCCTATTTATACCTATGGACATGGAAAACCGTTCATAATCAACTCCTTTGATATTTTCATTAGAAAATAAATTTCAAATTTCAATGGCTGAATCCTCTTCAACTCCTTCTTCAAACAAAAACAAACGCCCAAGGGATGATTCTCCTCCTCCAATGCCTGAAGAATATAAAAAATTAGGCATATCCCAACATATTTGGGAGAAATGTAGGGAAGGCGAGTATGGTGCTCAAAACGCATTGATAGAAATTTACAAAAAGCGTATAAAGATGTTTGAAGAAAGGAACAAGAAATTTTTAGAGGCCGTTGAGGAGCATCAGAAGAAAATTGATGAGAGGAACAAAAAAATAGAAGAAGCAAGAAAGCAAATAGTTGAAGTTTACAAAAGTATTCAAGCTAGTATATATATGTCTTAATGTATCTTTTGTTTATATATTTTGCCTATGTAAATGTAAACTTATTTTGACTTTGTTTAATATATGAATGCAGTTATTATTACAAGTTTATGATATTTGAATGCAGTTATTATTATTGTACTGCTAGGCAAACCGTTGTACTGCTAGCGAAACGTTGTACTGCTGGGTATCCTTTTAGCAGTGGTTGGGAGTGCAGGGTAGTTTGTATCTCTTTTTACTTAAAGGGTAAAAATCCCCAATTGCGGCACACAAGCACATTCACGCACACATTAATCTCTCTCTTCCACTCCCAAATCGAATTTTAATCGTCATATTGCAAAACCCCCAAATCAAATCATAATGTTGAACCTAACTTTTACCGAACCTCATAATAATATTGCCTTTTTAGAAAAATCCAACGAGTCTGTAGATTTTACTGAGATCATTGATTTCCTTAATACAAGCTATATTAAGTTTGCATTAACAGTAAAACCTACTATATATACTTCCAACATTATCCAGTTTTGGTCGTCTGCTAAGGTCAAAACAATTAATGGGGAAGCACAAATCCATGCCCTTGTAGATGGGCAGAGGATTATCATTACAGAGGCGTCTATTCGAAGAGATCTTCTCCTAGATGATGCTAACGGAGTTGAGAATCTTCCAAATACTACAATCTTTGAAAAACTTTCACTGATGGGCTATGATAGAAATACAGATGCTTTAAAGTTTGAAAAAGGTAATTTTTCTCCTCAGTGGAAATTCTTTATTCATACTGTCTTAGTGTGTCTAAGTCTAAAGACAACTGCGTGGAATGAATTTAGCAATAATTTAGCTTCTGCTATAATTTGTTTGGCTGAAAATACTCAACGATTTAATTTCTCGAAATTAATTTTTGATAGTATAGTTAAGAACTTGGAAAGTTCTTCGGCTAAATATTTTCTATATCCAAGGTTTTTGCAACTCTTTTTGGACAACCAATTTAAAAAAAAGAAAAGTCACAAAAATGTTTATCCCACTCCCTGCCTTACCAAAAAGGTTTTTGCTAATATGAGGAGGGTTGGAAAAGTTTTTGCAGGGACAATGACACATTTGTTTCCAACAATGGTGGCACTAGCCCAAACCCAAATGGGTGAAGGTTCAGCAATCCCAGCTGGTACCCATCACACACCCACAGAACAACAACAACAGACCTATAAACGTAGGACTAACACCAAGAACACTGAGCTACCTCAGGCTAGTGGTTCTATACCAACTGTTGCAGATGAGGATGTCACTGGGGGGGAGAGTGACATGTTGGCAAGGGCTGCCACTACTGTGTCTAGCTTAGCAGCAGCACAGGACAGTGGTGAGGATAGTATGCAACTTTTGAATGAATTAAAGGATACCTGTGCCAAGCTGTCTGCACAAATTGGTGATCTGCGAGCAATAGCTTCTTCCCAAGATGGAGTCATCAAAGCTCAAGGTGGGGAGATAAAGGCTTTGAAGAGAAGGGTTAGGTATTTAGAAGGAGTCAAAGGATCAAGAATTCCCAAACAAAAGGTTAAATCTTCTGAAGCTTCTAAGGATGCTCCCAAACAGGGAGGGAATGAAGGCAAAGTTTCAGGGGAGGATAACCAAGGGAATCAAGTGGTGATTGATCATCGTCTGGGCAAGGTTACAAATGCTGATAGTGCTAGTGAGCCAATTACAGCTGGTACTACAAAAGCTAGTACTGCTACACCAGAGGTTTTTGCAACTGCTGTTAGTGTACTTGCTGAGCTGAAGACAGTAAAACCAGTAACCAAAGGTGTTGTGATACAAGAGCCATCATCCTCTCCAAAAGCTAAACAATCAACTCCACAGGTACAAAGCAAAGGTAAAGGGATTCTTACTGAAGAGCCTGTGGAGAAACCATTATCAAAAGAAGAGCAATTAAAAGTTGATGCTGAAATTGCTATGAAATTATCACAAAAGTATGATGCAGAACATCAGACAATTTTGGAACAAAGGAGAATACAAGAAGAAAAAGATGCAGAGTTAATAGCTTCATGGGATGAGGAAAGGGCTCAGGTTGCAGCTGATTCTGAGCTTGCTAAGAAACTACATAAACAAGAGCAAGATAAGTACTCAGTAGATGAAAAAGCCAGGATGCTGAAAGAAATTTTTGATGCAAAAAAGAAGTTGTATGCAGAACAAAGATATGCAGCTAAGAAGAACAAGCCACCCACTCAAAAACAAAGAAGAGATCTCATGTGCAGGTTTTTTTTTTTTTTTTTTTTTTTTTTTTTTTTTTTTTTTTTTTTTTTGCAAAGGTAAATTTATATTAATATCAACAACACCCAATATGTACATCATAAACATCTACTCATGTGCAGGTATTTGAAGAATGTGGCCAGTTGGAAACTAAAGGATTTGAAATTCTTGGATGATAAAAGAATTGAAGAATTATATGCAATTGCCAAGAGAAACAATGAACTCTTCTTGAATGACAGTTCAAAGAGAGCAGAGTGAACAGTTTGAAATAGAAAGCAGTAAAAAGAGAAAACAAGAACAAACTGAGCAAGCTGTTGCTAAAGAACAAATGCAAGCTCACAATGAACTTGCAGTTGACTCTGTAGGAGAAGCCATGGATGCACAACCTTTAACTGTCAAACATCCCATTGTTGATTATAAGTCTGGATCTCATGGGGAAACAGTTTATTACGATATTAAGAGGCATGATGGTTCTTCTAGAAGGTTTGTAAGCTTTCTTCACATGGTTCATGATTTTGATAGATGAGATATGATAGCTCTATGGAAATTACTCAAACAAAGATTTGGTAATAAGACACCAGAACAAGCTTATGATAGAGAAGTCTGGAATTATTAGAAGGTAATGTTTGAACCAAATCATGAAGATGAATGTTGGAGAAGACTAACGCACAATACTGTTAAAGAATGGAAAAATTTTCAACGATGTGGAGTACATGCTTTAACTGTGAATGAGTTGGTAATCTACATGCTTGTAGAAAAGGATTACCCTTTAAAGTTTCACAAAGACATTCTACATCAGATGTTGCATGGGAAGAAAATACTCAAGCTTCAACTTAATTATGATGACATGGCATATGAACTGCTCAGGAAGATGGAAGAGTATCTAGGACCCAAGGGCAAGAAATAGAATGTATAGTTATTACTGCTAGAATGTATAGTTTGACTTAAACATGTATAGTTATTACTGCTTATGAGATAAACATGTGTAGTTATTACTGCTAGAATGTATAGTTATTACTGCTAGAATGTATAGTCTGACAAAATATGCTTACATAAATGCTTACAATGGAGCCAAAACATTGATATTTTTAAATTTTTGACTATTGCATAAGTTATCAGAAATGTGTGACCATATGTATCGAATTGTGACTACACTTAAATAATGTGTGACAAAATTTGACTATTGCCTATAGTCACATGATTGTGCTACAATTAAATTTGACCATACACATTAGGAATTGGCAGGCAAACACACACTTAACTTTAGACACACATATTAACTTACGTGACTATTTGTATCGAATTTTGGTCACACTTAATCATGTATTCCTATGGATTAGTGTGACCATATATGACATTTGGTCACACATCTCAAGTGTGTGACATATATTTGTCACTTTTAAATGCATATCGTGACTATGCTTCAAACTTACTTTTCAGTTGTCACACATTTCAAATTCATATGTGGCTAAATTTTCAACAAAAACTAGCAGTCACACTTAAATAATGTGTGACAAACTTGAGCATATGATTTAGCCACATACACAATTACTTCGTGTGACCATATATGGATTTTGATCACACTTTTCAATTGCGTGACATATATTTGTCACATATGTATATATATAGTGTGACTAATGTTTCAACCTTATTTGTATCCGTCACACGTCCCAAATTATAAGTGACTAAAAAATCAAAAAAAAAAAAAAATACCAGATACGTATAGTCATGAAAATATTCAAATGTGTGGCTGTAGCCTCGGATGTAATTCCGAAATGGTCACACAAGTCGGATCAAGTGTGGTTGTTTATTTTATTCTGGTACATTTAGTCACATAAAAAGGCGACTGTGTGGCTGTTCGAAAAATAGCATGTGTGACTAAATCCCATTTTTGTACTAGTGCAATTAGATCATACAAATGCCTGTGGAGTATTCAAGAACATCAAACACAATGGGTTTTCTAACTTCTTTTAGATTTTGAGTTATAAAGTATTTAGGGGATTAAACGAGGATTCTAAAGTGACACAAATGGACCATATAGTTACATAAAGCTAGGAAACTATAAGCAAATTGCACAAAATGTCCTAATCTTTCTAACAACTAACACATTTGCCCATTTGAGATAAAGTTTAGTAAGATCCTCTTCAACTAATACCCCATTAACTACAAAACCTTTTCTAACAATTATGAGATAACCAAGAAACCCGTTTGATGATATAAAATTTGAAATCACTCTCCCCCTCAATCAATGACCCGTATTCTAGTTAAAGTGTTGAAGTCATTGATTGAGTGACAAATTTTATGAACAATCCAAGTCTGAAAGAATTTCAACCAACACGTTACCACCATGTGTCTCACAAATAATTTTCAGAAGAATCATAGAATGAAAACTATTTGCATACAAAGAAGATTTCTCTTCCTTTACAAGAAATGATGCACTGAAACGTACATCAAATCGGGAAAACATGGATATAAAGTAATCCATGCCCGGGTGAACATCACCCAGTGGGAGGAACAACCATCTTTTTGGCGATGTGCTTTCCCCATTTTGAAACGCGGGTTGCTATCTAAAGTAATAGCAAGCCATTTAGGCATGTTTTGAAAAACTTTTCGAACTTCTGTTCGAACTTCATTTAAAGACCCGTGTCATTATTGAATGACATTTCTAGGACCGTAAATGTTATCGATGCCAGAAGACATGCCTTAAAAAAGCTATTTTTGGTATTTTCAATTTTTCTGATTTTTATGGTTTTTTCTTGGTTTTATATATTTCTATTTACATTTTGGTTTTATATTTTTCTATTTACAATTTGGTTTAAAAAATGTACAAAATATATTATTCAGTTTAAGAAGATGTTGACATGAGTACCGAAATAAGGATATCGTTCTTGGACTTTGTAGAAGTCAGTAGTCAACATTACTTAAACTTTCACCACCAAAGCTTTGGAGACTCATGAAAAATCGTCTGAACTTGAGCCTTCTCGATTGTGAAGCTTTGATAGCTTCCCCCCCAAACCGATAATCTTATTTTTGAGCAGTTTCAAAGCTCTCTTTCAAGCTTACATAAGATAAGTATACAGCGGAAACCGTAGCAAACCACATCAAGTATTGCTGCTCCTTTTAAGAATAATCATCGTGATTCTCCGTTCGGGGATCATCAAATAGATCAGCAACGAATCATCTCACACTTGAATAATTCTTCTCACATTTCTTCCCGCTGAAGTCTGAAATACTGCATACCAAAAGTATCCAGAGACCACTTCCCCCAAGTAGTTGAAGTGATGCAATCAGTCTCATTATATGAAGCTCAAGAACCAGAAGTACACACTCAATCCCATAAATGAAGTCGAAAACGTAACATCAAGATCAATTAAGATCCGGAAATCCCCTTTTCTCCCTTCAGGAAATTGCAGATGATAATTGTTACACCAAAGTCACCTAAGTCCTGAGTGTAAGCAATTTATCCCGTATGTAGTCTCTTTAATCATCAGAAACTGTTTCTTACATCTCTTCCCCCACGTAGTTGGAATGATACACCATAAGGAACGAGTTAAAACACTGATTTTCTCTGCGGTTATGACATTTGTCTTCCCGGAATAACCTCAACTCAGAAGAGGTATAAAGTTCATCACGTGTACTCGTTGTGCGTTCAGATGCATGTCTCCTTCCCCCTTGCTGGTTTTGATTCCTCAGAATCAGCAACACATTTTACGCACATATACTTGAGATCTTGTGAGAAGACGAAAATTGGCTCAAATGTATCAAATGAGAATCAACCGCTACCGAAACAGTCTCTGACTATCTTTACCAACCCTTAAGTAGGCAATTTGACGAGATGACTGATGGAACAAACCCGATATACCAAACTTGACACTGAAGTAGAATTCCCCGTTCTCGTGACTTGAACTTGCACTAATGTTGGAAGAACGGTGTAGAGAATTAGTGCTCCAAGCAAATCTCTAAGTACTCAATACTCAACCAAAGTATGAGACATTAACACCTCTTGCGATTATCCACAACGTCATCGGCGTGTGACACTGAGTACTACAATGTAACTCCTTTAAGTGATAGTTAACCAGGTCGTCAAACATTTACCCCGACTGCTGGTAACTAGATAACCTAAGTCTTCAACTTAAATCTTAAGCACGAGCAATTTATCGTTGAAAGTCATGCATCCAACCAACCCCGACTTCAAGATAAGATAAGATCACGCCTATGTGAAAGTCAAATTCAATCTCAAATAAGTGATACCCGATCAACTCCATAGTCACAATTAAATGCCCAAAAAGTGAGTGAACAAACAATCAAATATACATCGATCCACTTGTTCACACTTCTCCCCCTCAAAAATTGCATATGAGGATGCCATTTGTAAAACCCAAAATTTTTGAACATGTAAAATACCCAGAATACCCTTTGATCTCAAATTCATAAAAGACGTTAATCATTAAGACATTTCATCCCGAATATAACCTAAATATCTAACTCTTAATAATTGAACGAATAAAAGTAATACGATAATAAAGATTTATGATAAAACGAGTGGTACACATCTAATTATCATCACACGCATACATGTTTTGGTTAAGGTCCATTTTATTTTTAACTTTTGTACACAACCTACACTATACAAAATAAACAAGATATCTTTTCAAATTTAGAAGGGGAAGATTTGTTCCTATCCCCTCCCTTAAGGCTGGCCTCTCCCTCTCCTTAATATCACCTCACGATTTTCTTGTTCCACAAAATATTTATCACACAAAAATAAAATAAAACCCTAAAATCTCCCAAAGTCGGCCGCTACTTTTGTTCTTTTGTTCTTCCTGTTCGAAATCAAAACGCAAGCAAAGGAGTATTTTGATCGTGTATTGGAGGTTTTGGTCGTGGGTTTGTTTCTAGTTCGAAGGTGGTAGGCAGCCGTGTGGTGTTGTGGCTCGTGAGCTTTGTTCTTCAATTTGATCTTCAAGGGTAACGATGCATCATCTTGTTTTTGTTTCCTTCATATTGATCTCCTTCTCTAACGTTAACATGTCACCAAGAAAGCTAATATGAATCGGCTAAGATCATGTGCATGTATACGAATAGAAATCTCACATAAAATCATAAGAACTACACATAAAATAACGAATTAGGGTTAGGGTTTTGATAGAATTTCGTGGGTGATTTTTTGTGGGGTTTTGAGAACATGTTAAATGATGTCTAAAACACAGTTCGTATGATTAATGAGGGTCTTAAATGAATGTGGGTGCGTAAACATGTGTTATATGGTCTAAAAAGAAATCCTGAATTTGAGACAGCATGTATACCTGAATTTGTGGGCGAAATATGCCATGATATAAAATGGTTTTGACTGGATCTACACACACTCCTTTTGTTAGATGAATACTTTGAATGATGTCTAGTCTAGCACGCGAAATTTACTAGCTAGCACTTAGAAGATTTGTTTGTTTGTGTTTTGTATTAATGAATCAACAAAGAATGAACAATGAACACAATATACTTTAACTTCAACGATTCAATATTATTAATAAATAATACGAGTGATCTCCTGTCACTAGGGTTTACAACCTTGAATCTTAACAAAACAATACTAAAACCAATCGTACCAAAACTTTAACCTAGGCAATCCTTTTATAGACTAAGGATTCCTTTACAAGATAACTATCAACCTAATCGTATAAGTCTAACATTATAAGATATACATTAAATCTTTTCTATAATTATCTTCACACGGTTTTATCTTCACTTGAAATCATAAACAGTACAAACTTCTTCATTCAACAGTACTAACTGCTTATGTCTTCAAAACTCTTCAGCAGTACTAACTTTCATCTTTTCAACCGTACTAACTGCTATAGCTTAATTTCCTAACAATCCTCCCCTAAACTTATGATTTCTATCCAAATCACTAAGTTTCTTCAAATTAAGCTTCTTTTTCTTAATGTGGAAAATTCTTTCAAACATCTATCACATCAGTCACTTTAGTCTTTGACTTTTCTTTGCTCTGCAAGGTTGAAAATCTTTGTAACTAACAAGTCTGCCATCTCAGAGTCTTCTTCAACCTTGAGTCTTCCTTGTATAATAGCCATTAACACAAATGATCTAAGTGGATAGTCCTTTTCCACCAACATATAGATTTCTATCCCATTTGGAGTAGAAACTCTATGTACACCATACGATTCAAACAAATACCAATACACATCTTTAACTTGTGCTTCAAATCTCCACATTGACTCTTCACTATCAGGTTCATAGATTCTCTTCAACTGAACCCATAATTCTTTGTCTTTATCTTCAATAGGATCTTTATCTCTGAATCTCTCTTTTACTAAGCTCCATAGTTGATTAAGATCTTCTCTGTCAAAACCTCTGAGTAAATCTTCAAACAACTTGTACCTTTCAGAAATATCACCAAGTCTGATTATCTTCCATCATTTCATTCTTCCATCAGCGAACACTTCCTAGTCAATGATTGGATGTTTTACTTGTAAAGGTTTGATATAAGAAGATTCTGGAACAAGCATCAACATGCTCTTGATCTTCTCATTGGTTAACCCTTCTTCTTCAGACTTTTGTTTCTTTGCAGCATCAGATTCAAGATCTTCTGGTTGTCTTTTCTTTTTCCTTGTCATGTCCTCTCTGATTGGAGTATACAATCTTGCATATGATTCAAAGAATTTCCTTTCAATTTCAGCATCTGTCCATCCAGTAAAGTCACTCATCTTGTAATTAGCTTGATTCTTCAAATAGTGCATCATGAAATTGAGTTTCTCCTTCCTGGTTGGTAACTTTGTCTTGTAACCTGACTTCTGCCTTTCTCTGATTCTTTGCATTAAGTCACTCCAAGTAGCTTCTCTATTTGTCTTCAAGATAAATTTTTTGAGCTCCTCTGACTTTTCTTCTTCATTAAACTCCTGATCATTAAGAATCATCACAGCATGAGCTTTTATAATACAATCAGAATCCAACAAGTATTGAAGTTGCTCATTGAACTCTTCTTGATTAAAATCTTCAGTTCTTGTTCTATCCATAAAACCAGCTATGTTCCTTTCATCATCAGCAGCCATTTTCCTTGCTAATTCCTCATCTTGAGCAATCTGAACTTTCTTAGCTTCTTCATCAGCCAAATCTTTTTCTATCATTTTCCTTGTAACTTCTGCATCATGATCTATTTGAGCTTGAGTTTTTGGCTTTGTTTTCTTGAGCCTTTCAAGTTCTTGAGCTGCTTCCTCTTCTTCTTGTATCATAGCTCTTTTACCTTTTTCAGCTCTTTTTCTTTCATAAACTAGCTCAGCTGAAGTGTCACCAGTTGGAACTGCTTGATGCTCTGTCTCAGCAGTTGGAACTACTTCAACAGTCTGAACTTTTTCTGCTTCTTGGGTATCAGTCTGAACTGCTTCATGTTGTTCTTCTTCTTCCATATCTACATTACCAGAACCTATATCAAATTTTTCTTGTTCCTCTTCATTATGCCTCCCCTGAGAACTTGATCCATCCTTGTCTTTACCAAATTTCCTCCCCTGTTTGGAAGAATTTCCACCATCAGCATCATCTGAATCATCTGAGTCATCACTAGAAGAATCATCATCCAATACCATTCTTGCCCTTTTCTGCTTGAGTTGATCTTTCAGCTTTTTCACCTTTAAAGATAATCTGTTAAAAATTTTAGCAGAATTCTCCTTGTGGACTTTGAGTTCCTCCTTGGTGCTTGCAAGATCTGTCTCCAAACTTTTAACTTTGGCAACTAGCTTGGTACATAATTCCATCAATGCATTTTGGTTAGAACTACCCTCATCACTTCTAGCTGTGTGACCTGCTAGGAGAGGTGAATCATGGGGAAAGGATCTAGGAATCACTCTGGGTGTTTCCCTTCTCCTATAAGTGATGCGTAATTGAGATGGTTGGGTTCTTTCAAGTACTTGAGTGGATGTGTGATGGGGATCAGTTGGAACTACTGAACCTTCACCCAACTCAGTTTGAAGCATTTGAGGAAACAATGGAACTGGTTCCCCTTGAAAAAGCCTACTAGCCATAGCCATATTTTGAAAAACTTTTGATTGAAGGCTAGGAGTAGCAAAAATTTCTGTTGGTTTTGTAAGCAGGTATGTCATTTTATTCAAAAGTGTTTGAACAAACCTGGGATACATTAGAAACTTTGTTTTGCTGTTGACATTAGATGCCATACCCTCAAAAATAAATTTTGAAAAGTTAAAAACCTTGTTTGTAGACAAACAAATGAGAGCAATAGCAATATTGCTACTGAACTGCTCCCAAGCAGTCTTTTTAGGACTTAAACAGTATAAAAAGGTATGTATCAAAAATCTCCATTGAGTTGAGAAACATCCTTTTTGAAAAGTTAATTTATGTTCAGATGTATCATACCCCATTTTGGTAAGTTCTTGCCATATTTTAGTGTTGTGCATAGTGTTAATACCATCTGAGTCTTTTAATTTAAGATGTCTCCTAATTATAGACTCGGTAACAACAAAAGATACACCATCCACTTTAGAATGAATTTCTAAGTCTCCATCTTCACTAGTCAAGACAGTAGCATTCTGCCAGAACTGTGTGATGTGCGAGACATAAAGAGTTGGAGTAATAGTTAGAGCATACCTTATTTGAGAGTGGTTGAGAAAGTCCACAATCTCATAAAACTTTGGTCCATCTCCCTCCTCTATTTTCTCAAGAAACGCAACCAGATTATGACGCTTAACAAATTCCAATCCAGCCATTTTTAGTGATGAAAAAGGAAAGATTATAGCAATACGATGATCGTTTAAATTGGAATTGAGGTTTTATGTAGTCTATTGGGGTTTATAGGTACTGTTTAGGGTTTTGCGAAATAAGCGTATGAGATAAATTATCTTTAGAAATAGAATAAATGAATTTATGGTAAAAAGATAATTATCTTCTAGAAAAATCCTTATAAGTACCTTAAGAATAACGGTTTTACCCCAACGGCTATAAAATTAATTACTGACAGATTTTTACAACGGCTAGTTGAGCCATACTAACTTTGTACTAACCGTACCAACTGTTGAAAAATTTTTGTTGAGCCGTATAAACTTATTAAAAATGATTTTAAAATACCATGGCTCAAACATAGTTTTTAGCAAACTATCAGCTATCAACGGATTTGATATGCCTTTACCAATAGCCGTTTGCTTTGGACTAGCTAACTCTTCACAGTTAGATATGGTGAGCTGATAACCATACAATTTTTGGTAAATTGTCAACCATCAGCGAATTTGATTAGTCTTTACCAGATACCGTTTGCTCTGGACTAGTTGGTTCTTATGTGGGTTAGACATGGTGAACCAATTACCATTTGTTGTGTGCAAAGATCACACACTCAGCTTCAAATCACCATAAAGTCCAAAACATAAAGCATTTAATACCATGATGCTTTTCATTCATAACCTGCAAGTGTTATTCCAAAAACAAAGAAACAAGCCACAAAGAACTTATCTCACAATATAAAAGTATATGACTAACATTGCACTCAAAAAGAAAAATTAATTTCCTTGTGGAACCCAAGCCAAAACAGACTTAGGCTTTCCTCTTGCATCAACATAATTCATTCTTTTCAAAACAATTTTAGCACCATTGGGTTTGATGGGCCTCCAAACCCAACATGCTGATGCATTCACACCATTTCCCATATTTCCCTTAGCAGTGTTTTTATTAACACCAGTACCAATTACTCTGCTAGCAGTTGGAACTGCTGGCTTGGTAGTTGTTACCTTGGGTTTCCAAACTTGGTTTTTCACTACTTGTCTATTTTGAAATGGTCTTTTAACAGTTGTTGGTGCTGATTTGGAAAACATTTTTGCAACTTGAACTGTTGGCCTTGGGTTAACAGGTCTAAGAGGTCTGATAGTCTGAACTGCTGGTCTAGCAGTATGAACTGCTTTGGGTCCAGACCTTAAAAGAACTGATTTAGGTATCATTCTAGTGTTTGTTGGGTGAGTGGGAGGTCTAACAGTGTTCACCCTAGGACTTGAATACCTATTTACCCATTTATCACAAAAGGCTGCAAGATGGTCAAAACTACCACACGAGTAACAAGCTTTCCTATAGCAGACAAAATCATCCCCTAATTGGTGAGATTTGAGGTCATTCCAATTCCTTTGGTTACCTCTTGTCTTGTTTGTGGTTCTATACATTTCTGCATACCTAACTGTTGGTCTAAAAGGTTTGGCAGTTGCTCTAGGCCTAACAGTCTCAGGTTTAACCATCTTTGGAACTTTTGGTTCCTCCACTTTAACACTAACAGGCTTAACCACAGCCTGATTATCCTCATCATCAGAAGTCCATTCCTCAATGGTTGGAGCATCTGAGTCCTTAGCTGAGGACACCTTATCCTCAGAAAATGAGGCATCACTTGCACCTTTATACACAGGTTTATCAACTACATTCTTTTTAGGTTGAGGACCATATTTAAGCTCAGGTAGTTGAAATTCAGGTAGTCCTGTGTGTTCTAAGTCTATGCCTGGGGGTGTTGGAATTCCTCTATAGGGAGGTGGAACTGACTTATAACCTAGGCCTGACTTAGCTTTATTGAGGATCTGACACTCAACAATCTTACTAACACCCTGAGTTGCAAATTCTAGTGTGTCAACAGTCATTTGAATGTTTTTCTTTGCTTTCTTAACCTGTTCTAGCTCATGTTTCAACACAGTAATTTCATTCTCTCTAAACATTAAGTCTCTCTTAACAATAATCATATCATCAGAAAACTTTGACTCATTACTTTTATAATGAACAATTTGTTCTTCTAACACAGCTAAATCCCTCTTATGATTTGCTAAGTTAAAAGCAGTTTGGGTTAGCTCTTTTCTCTGATCCTCATATCTTTTCTTAAGAGTTTCTAGATCTTTTAAAGCTTCACAAGATTTAGAACATTTAGAAACTTGTACCTCAGAGTCTGAAAATGCCATGAGAGCAATCTCTGTAGATGCTTCTGTTTCCTCCTCTACAATGTAGCTCCAGTCAAACCCTAAGCCATCAATGGCAACCATGGCTTTCGAGCTTGAATCAGTAATCTCCACAACCCTTGGCTTGTTTCCATATCCTCTGCTCTTTCCATCTTGTTGGCTTGGCAACCTGCACTCCCTTGAATAATGACCTTTCTTGTGGCAATTGAAACACTCAATCTTGGACTTGTCATACCCTGCAACATCATTGCTGTTTATGACAATCTTCTTGCCAGTCTTCTTCAAAAATCTTCTAGCTCTCAAGCTGAGAAGAGAGAGCTGCCACTTGATATCCATCTCTTCAATATCATCTTCATCAATCTCTTGAAGATCTGAATGAGTCAACATACTTTCATTGTGCTGAGTAGTCAAGAAAGCACAATAAGTACCTTCATTCAAAAGTCACACTACTAGAAAAACAGCTATTCTTGACACCAAATGCGCGTCATAAAGGGGTCTTATGACGCGCAAATGCGCGTCAAGGATGGACCAGTCATAAATCTTCATGACTCGCATATGTGCGTCATCCCTCTATGACACGCACTTATGACCCACGTTTTATGACTCTCCTTTTTGCGTGTCATAACCTAATTTTTTTTTTAAAATTAATTTTTTTCAGTTCCTAATTTTCTATTAAATGACAATTAAAAACCTGATAATACAAAATTAAAAACATAAATATCAAAATAACGCATTTCATATATATATATATATATATATATATATATATATATATATATATATATATATATATATATATCAAAACAATGAGGTTAATTCAAGTACTAATTCACGATAAGTCACAAGTTAATTAACGACAAAAATTACATATCGATATGCCTAGTTTTTATATAGATCAAGTTTTTAAACTACCCCTGTGCAGACAGCATGATTCATCTAAATATGTCATCGTCAAAGTTTACTTCTCTAGCTGCTGCAGATCGATATCCCATGCTGATGCTAACTGCAACAAGAGTTGGTCTGGCACCCTCGAGCAAGTCTAACTCAAAAACCAGCTTTGGAGTCCTGATTAAGTAACTAAAACAGATGAGAGAACATAGAACGCATTTGAAGAATTGAGACAAATGAATGTTTTAGACTTAATTAACATCACCATAGGTCCATAGGATGGTTGTGAGAAATGGTATTCCATTAGAGATAGTATGTCTCAGGGCAAACATAAGTCTTTAAAAGCATGGTTACATGGTAATAAAAAAAAATTCCAAGCTAACCTGTACTGGTCTTAAGCTTCAGATATATTTCATCACGGCTCTTGCTTGATATTTTACTAAGTCTGTCCTGTAGAGAATGCCGAAGAGCACCTACGATGAACATAAACATAAATCATTAGAGTTAAGAATGGTAAGCATACCAATACGTCAAAATATATGGCTGCGTCATTTTTATCGTTGACTTCTCCAAGATGTTGAAGGGAACCCGGTTTCAAAAGCTTCAACTTGTCATTCTAGTTAAAAGCATAAAGATAACTCATTAGGGACTTAAAAATATATGATCGCTTCAACTTATAACTTATAAGCATACATGAGAACAATGTATATAATAGTTATACTGATGGTGTTATAACCTAGCAAGGTACCCGCGCGTTGCGGCGGCGGGTACCCTGAAATAGAATTTTTTAGTGAATCATGTGTTTTAGTTTATTATGTTCTTTTTGACAATAAATTTACGGATATCAAGAATTTCGTTTAGCTCGTGCCCGTTGGCTCGTGTCCGTTTGGCCCGTGCCCGTTTGAGTTCAAGCCCATTTGGCCCGTTGCCCGTTTGGGCTTGAATATTTGTATAATGTGTTTTATTATTTGTATTAGTGACATATAATGCAGGAATTGTGTTTAAGTTGGTTGTACAATAAGCTTGATAATTTGTATTTCTTATGTAAGGGGTGTTTTAATAACTGCATTAATTGTATTTATTGACCCGTTAATTAATTGTATTTAATGTACATAATGATTTATTTATTGTATTTAATGTTAGTATTTCTATTTTAATTAGTTGTACTTTAAGCTTAAGAACTTGTAAATGTTAGAAAATGTGTTTTAATTACTTGTACTTTTAGCTTTATAACTTGGATTACTTAATTTTAAGAGTTTCCATTATTAGTAGGCCTTAATGCTTTATAATATAGTAAGATACTGATGGTGTTATAACCTACCTTTGTGTGATATACAGCAGTATTATCTGCGTAGGCAAAGTCAAGTCCAGAAAGACCAGCAACCTCTTTGTAAACTTGAAAATCAGTAGCAGATTTTATTACACCAGAAGTGAAAAGATCCTGCAGCACTAAAACAAAAATAGAACTTAAAAATCTAGAATTGATATATCTAATGACAAGAATAAAGAAGGAAACAAAAGAATACATACCTGAGCAAGAATTTGGCCAGACGGGTATTTCGCTACTAATGCAAAGTTCTCAATAGCCCATGGATGAGGACCAGCCTTTCAAAACGAACACATTTACCAAGATTGAATGATTGTCAGATTAAATTTCGTGCAAAGCAATTGGTTTTTAAAAAATTAAGAATTATAGCACTGTTTAACGGCGTCAATTACCAGAAAGTACAATACTTAAATCAACAAGAAGCTATTCGCTAAACCAGACCTGAAATATAGCAGATGCTCATCCAATGCCCATGGCTTCCAAGTCAACAGCCATGCGTATAGTACTGCTCCATGGATGCTGCAACGATTGTATAAGTTATAACTTTGGAAAAACAGGAGAAAAGCGATATGCCAAACTAATAACCACAAACTAAAAACCAAATCATGTCGCATTAACTTATGCAAAGATGAATATCTAGGCGTAAAAGTAAAGCAAACGGTCAGACCTGAGTTATAAAGCTTTGGGCACCATTTAAGCCCTCTTCCTCACCAGTATTGAACAAGAATATAACAGAGTTCTTGAAACCATGAGCCCAATGGGAAATCCCTCGAGAAAGCTCAAGCATAACCGCTACACACGAACTGCAGTCACCAGCTCCTTCCCTTTATGAACATAAAGGTTCATTTTTCATCATTAGTTAGTAACTTGCTATACTTCGTGAAATGCATAACAAGAGCTGATACAACTTAAAAAAGCGGTGGTAAAAGAAATATGTAGGAATTAGGAAATGCAAGAAACATACGCTGAAAATACAGTGTGTATGTGAGACGAGACTAGAATAGCACTATCTTCTGCTTCAGAAACGTACTTTGGCGAGATTCTTAAAACCACATGCTTGAGATCTGAATAAACAAGCGTTCTCCCCTTAAAAAGTCCACCGACCAGGATATTTGCGCCAGAGCTTGCAAATAACACCTAATACGCAACAATGTTATCAGCAACGGCAAGGCTTATAGGTGAGGAACAGCTCATACATTTTATATAAACTTACACGCCAATCCCCATACATTTAATATAATAATAAGGATCAATATCTCTAATCTATAATGTTCTTTCTAAACTCAGATTGCATAATTCAACGTATAATTCAAATTTAGGTACGCGTATAGGCACTGGTCAAGCGAAGCTTATATCATTAAACTAACTAGTAATCTGGATGTTAAAAATATACGAATCCACTATTCGAAAAACAATTCGCAACTACGTTAACCTAATTAGTTTCTCAAAACGAATTCCACGCCCTTCTCGACGTCTGGTAACTCTTGTGTTTTGATACTTTAACAACAACAAAAACGCCGTTGCGCCGTGAATCAACCTACTTAGTTTCACAAAGTAAATGAATCTCAATACAACTACCGAAAATTATTTAGCTAATTACCGATCGCACAAGACGAATTTTGCATCAGCCTAAAGGATCTAAAACTTACAGATCTACACATTCAACACAATTAAACAACAACTTAATTAAATAAAAAAAAGTTAATAATAATACCGTGTTACCGAGAGCAACAACATTCAAAAAAGTAGAACCACGTCTATTAGAAGAAGAATTAGCATCATCTAAATCTTCATCGTTAAGCAACGCAGCAGCTTGCCGCATCGAATCGGATAAATTAACGAGCTCTTCAATCGCCTCCATTTTTATAAAATGAATATTATTAGATCTAAACCAAAAGAAAAAAAACAAAAATAAATAAAATTAAAAGAAAGAAATCAAGAAATATAAAGATAGTAGGGAATAACTACCTCAGATGGTGGCACCGATGGTGTTGGTGGCCGGAAAAGGAGGCGGCGATTGTATTTGTACCGAAGAGCAGGAGGGGTTGCAGAGAGTTTTTTTGTGTGTGTTTTGGTTGGGTGTGTGTGTGTTTATTAGGTGGAAGTAGTATATTAGGTGGAAATAGATGATTATGACCCATATGTTATGACGCTTCTGAAAACGAGTCATCCCCAATAGAAAATTTACTCAAAATGACTCTTATTTTATGACTTTGCTCTTTGCGCGTCATCTTTTAGCGTGGGTCATAAAAAGCGAGTCAAGGATAGCCCTTTTTCTAGTAGTGTCAACTAGTACTGCTTGAGGTGCTAGCAGTACCAAGGTTTGCACTAGCAGTACCAACTGCTCCAGCAACTTGCACTTCTTCATCTGGACTTGAGGTACTGGGAGTTGATACAAAGGCCAAATTCCCTGAGCTTGAGCTTAAACTTGATCCAACAGACTTCTTAATCTCATGTTCAATTATCTTGAAGTTGCTATATAGATCCATTAAGCTCATGGAATCTATATCAGGTTTGTTTTTCCATACTACCACATGCATAGCCCATTCAGAAGGTAGACTCCTCAGATATTTGGAGTTGAGATCTTCCTGAGGCATCTCAATTCCTAGAACAGCTAATTGACTCACTAGTTTTTGAAGTCTATTAAACATATGATCCAGTGACTCGTTGCTTGTTGCTGAAAAATTCTCAAAATGTTGCTTGAGAAGAGTTTTCTGAGATTTCTTGGGGGCTTCGTTCCCAATATATCTTGCAACAATAGCTTCAAAAAGGGTTTTAGCATACTTAAACTAGCTAAAATTCAACAACTGATCATTGGGAACAGTCATCAGAAGCAAACTTCTAGCCTTAACATCATTCTTGTGCCTTGCCTTCTCTTCAGTAGTGGTTGGCTTTGTCTGCACTGTAGTCTCAGATTTACCTTCAACAACAGTTGTTGTTGATACGGGTGAAAAGGAGTTTCCTTCTTCAATGATCTCCCAAAGAGTATAATCTTGAACTTGGAAGAACTGCTCAATTCTTAATCGCCACATATCGAACTCATTGGGTTTAAGCATTGGAAGCTTAGCAGCAATATTAGTCTGACTTGTTGTTGTCTCCATGTCCATCTTTTCTTAAACAAATTTGTCTGGATCTTCTAAACCAAAGTATCAGTAACCTGTCTCAGATACCACTTGACCAGATCTATACCAACTAGCAGTAGGTATTAACACAATAATAACGAATAACGAATAACAACATTGTACGCAGCGGAATAATCAAACTATTCTAAAAATATAAAAGATCTCGTAGTAATCTTTTCCTTTTGTGAAGTTTCATCCTTTGTCTCCATAAGTCCCTCATCTTTCATTGTTTTGTCTTATCAACTCAAATATAATTCCCAACAATCTTCCCCTAGTTGATAATGACAAAACCAAGTAAGCACAAACTTCCCCTGAAGTTAATATGTATGAACGATAAACGAACTTCCCCTTAAGCTATGCATATCATCAAGGATCTTCAAGCTGCAATCTTCAAAATAAATCTTCTTCCCCTTTTTGTCATCATCAAATAGGGAACGAAAAGTATGCAACCTTGATCTTCATAACCACGAACTAGTACCATACATCTAACTTGGTCTTCCAATGTCTTGAATTGCCCTCCATGAACGTACACCAAAATGCTTTCTTTTATAAATGAACTCAAGACATAAAAATCCCAAATCTTCAGTAAAAATACCAACGAGCAATCATAAAAACCTTCACCTCGATGTAGCACATAAATGGTAAACATTTAAACATTTAAGCTTCCCCTGAAACCCATATGTTAACCATTTGAAAGAACTTTTCGAATAACTAACCACCATAGAAACAAATACCATGTAGTACCAGCCAAGAACGATCACCAAATAGCTTACGAAAAATGACTACAATAATATTTGAAACCAAGCAGTAGTAGAATGAAGAATAGTTCTTTAACCAAAAATCAAATACCAAAATCCATCTGTGTGTGTGTTGGAACCTCTTGTTCCAAATCAACTGTCAACTGTATATGCTTAGCCTTACTTTGTGATCACATGCCAAATTATCACAACAGTAAACAAGAAAACCATCACATGCATATAATAATATCCAACCGTCCTCTTCACTTATAATAATAGCACCATCGATCAATATAAAGTAACATGCATGATAAAATATCATGCCTCCTCAGTATAGAAAAATGAATTCTAGCGCCACCCATAATAGAAGAAGATTAAAGTTATCACTGTCCAATTTATTAGGATCCATGCATGAATCTTCAAACACAAAGTCCATAAAACCACCGACCTATTATGGAACAGATATCTTTGACCAAAAGAGAATAAGAAAATTTTGTTGCACCGTCCCATATAAATTCTCTTATTATACCGTCCCATTATCTCATGTATTTTAATAGGGTCACCATGCAGGTATCGTGAATCAGTAAACGTTGTATACCTTCATTATGTTCATCGACCAATAACCAAAAGACTTCCATATATACTCACCCAAAATACGTTTCTCGTCTAGGCACAAGTAAACCTCCATAACTGTTCGAATAGCATAGTCGTCGCTCAACACAAGAAGTACAAAGTATCCACACGATCACTACTAACTGTGGACTTCGAATATTATCGAGCAGTACAAACTCGAAACCCCAGCAGTACAAACTGCTTGCAGTATGAAACCGATCTCGCAAGCAGTACGAATACCTCTGTTGATAGCAGTACTATATGAAGGAACACATGAGCTGAACAACACCATATAATAAATACGAAACATCATGCACATATGAACTACTGGAAAAACATTATCTCTAGGGCTTTTAGAAAACCATAATCATGAAGCTTCTTCTCATCGTGTTCATTACTGAGCAGCAGTACTACTCTTTTCATCATCATTGTACCATTAGTCATAGCACTTAAACACCATGTAACACCCGGTAATTTTCAAATCTTTTCTAGCCAATTATTTTAAAACTTTGCATTACCTGAGAACTTAAACTTTTCATTATACTTGTTTGGGCTTGAGAAACTAGAAATATTACGAGAAACGAGAATATTGTCCCTATTAGTGAACCGGCACAACCTAGAAAGCAGAAAACGTATCGTATTTGACAAAAATATTGATTTTTGAAAGTATTGCAAATTTATACTCGTTTTTATTGGAAAAATGATTTCGTGAACAATGGCGCAAGTTTCGTAATTTTTCGATTCCGTTTGCTATGTCGAATGAGCCCCGAACCATTTTGACGGAAAGTATTACTAGTTGGTAGAATTAGTCCCCTTCTTTTTATTTTCATATTCTACCCTCACTTTTACATTTACATTTCAACCCCTTCCATTTTTATATAAAAACCCTAAAAATAATAAAACACACACATACTATTCACTCACTCTCTCACTAACACTCTCCCTCTTCTCTCTCTCTCTAGCTCGCCGGCGAGCATTTCCGTCCGGCCACCACCACTGCCGGCGACTATTCCGTCCACCGGAATATTTTCCGACGAACCATTTTCGTTACCGAATCATTAGATCGGCCATTTTTATACCCTTCTGGAGATTTTGAGCCCTCGGCTCCCACCACATCACCACTCACGCGCCACCCTCCTCACTGCCACCACCACCGCAAGCCACCACCACCTTCCTCTCCATTTCTCTCGACGGTAAAACCCCACACGCGCCTATATTTCTTATTTTCTTTAATATTTCATCAAACCCTAATTTAAATATTCTTGTTTATTTATTTATTTTATTTAATCCGAATCTAAAATATGTTTTGTTGATTAAAATGGAAATAAAAATGGTTGTTATACCTTGTTATAAAACCCCTCGTGTGGAAACCCTCCCCCTCCCCCTACTCGTTGACTCAGTCAACTCGCTAACTCACCGAGTCAACTCGGTAAGGGTTTGTACATTTTGATTGTTTTATTGTTCTTTTGTTATTTATTGTGTTATGATATTATTGTTTTGTTTGAGTTTGATGAGTTTTGAGGTCCGAATGGGTTTGAGTCTCGGCAGCCACGTGGCTAGCCAAGCGGTGGCTGTTAGGATTAGTTGAGGTGGTATTGTTTTGTTGAGGTTAATAATAAAATGGAAAAACTATTTTTCTTATAAGAGTAATAACTTAGAGTTAGGATTAGTGGTATGGTGTTTGAAGAGTTGTTAGTGGTTGTGGTGGCGGATTTGTTTGTGTTTGTGTCGGATTTGAGCTAGGCCGAGAGCCAAAAGACTCACGTCGAGTCAAACCGTGACTCGTTACGAGTCACGGCGAAATTTATTTAACTATGTGTTGTGTTTGTTTATTTAAATGTGTTTGGTAACGGTTTCGGCTAAGTTTTGATGAAACTGGATTAATAATTATGAAACGATAAAAAGAATAAAGGTTTAATTATAGTTAAGAGGTTATTGCAACACATGGACTTGGATTCGGATTATTATTTGTGATGATATATGTTGGGCAAGGATTGGACGTATTGGATTTACGATATTAGTTATTTGGACTATTATGGACCCTTTGGTACATGAGACGGAAGGGTACGTTAGACTCATAAGAGCTTAACCTACCTGGACCCGAACAATACAAAACGGTCGATAAAACTAAACAACTAATATTCACGCGAATGATATGTCCAATTATATATTAAACTTGTAAAACTTGTTAATAATTGGAATAATCAAATAAGTCGTATGACTTGGAAATGTTTTATAAACGGGCACTTCATGCCCAAATTTCATAAAATGTTTTATAAACTTAAACTAGTTATGATTTATTAAATGTTCCAAAACCTTTTCAAAACTTTTATGTTTTAACGATTATAGCTTCTATTTTGGGAAAAACGGGGAAAAGCCGAAACTATCTATCGATGTCGTTTGTTTGGTTATTTATTCTCTTCTAAATTATTTCTTTCTTTCGAATTCCTTCTTTTCTCTTTCCCTCGTCTTCTTGAGCGTTCGTTCATTTTCGCCGACTTGTCATCATTTATCTTATCTTGTCTTCCACACGAGACTTAAACGTATTTTCTTTCAAACGCCATTGAAACAAAAACCTTTTATACGAGTATTATTTATTAAATGATTTCGAGTATTATATCTGAGTTATGTCATTTAACTGGTTAGGTTGTGCTGAGGTTTATTTGTTGTGCCATCCCATCTGATTGTGTATCTCGTATTCTCTCTGTGACTAAGGTGTGATTCATAGCCCCACTTTTAATACTTTTAACTGTTTATAAATCCCGTGGGGGAGATTACATGCAACTTACTTTTTCTGAGCACAATTGTTTATTTGTATGCTATATCCTGACTGTCGCTATGAATGCTAAGTACCTTCCTTGCCAAAAGCAAGTCCCTCGATCATGAACCATTAATCACCTGCGGGTGAGCGCGATTATAGTTTATAGGCCTATAGGATTGACCATCCCGCTCCTGTTGACCAGTTAGGTAACACGGGTGTATTGTATTTCGAGTACCTAGGTATTTGGCAAGATACCTACTGGAGGGCAAATATTGTGATTATGAAATTCCGCGGTTGTTATTGGTTTACGCCAGGAATGCTGGTGCCGGTTAACGCATTGTGTGTCATGAGCTTAACAAAATCTAAACGAAAATATATACGAAGGTTATCCTGATTGATTATGTGGCGCCCGAAACTAAAATTCTTGTGCTCAACTATTATTTATTCAAACCTATGAATTACACTCAACCTTTGTGTTGACTTTTTAGCATGTTTAATCTCAGGTAATTGATTTTTGAAGCGTGCACGAGGAAGGGCTGGAGGTTCTGATTGGCTATCTTTGTGGGTTATGTTATGATATTTCTATCTTAATTTCTGTTGCAAACAACTTTATTTTTACGCTGCAAAAACTATTTCATTTTCCGCTGCTAAATGTATTATGAGTCTTTTGAACTCTAAAGTTGAACTTTGTATTTGAATGTGGTGTTTATTTAAAAATGTCTCGTTATGAGATCGTTTATCTATGATTTTGACTCACTACCCCTCGAGTAATACCCCAAACTCAGTCCCGCTGCCATAATCCGAGTTGGGGGTGTTACAGAATGGTATCAAGAGCCAAGGTTTATAGAGAACGAGGTCATACTCGACTATAAACATTTTTCGTGTGAGTCAAAACGTTTTTCGAAATTGATAGCCATCAGCCTTCCGTGCCGCTTCACTCGTAAGTTCTTTATTTACTATATATTTGGATTTTCATTACTATTTCATTTTTATATGAAATCATGTTGGCTAGAAATTTTTATACTTGTCCCGATACTCAATGTAAAGTGTTATGGCTTCGTCAGTTCCCCCGGTCAGTTACCAGTTACACCTTTTGATCACCCCCTTGCACCAACGAGCCCAGAGATGGACCCACACCCTAGTTATGTACCTCACCCGGATGATAAGGAGACGGATAGATGATGATAAGGAGATAGTAGACCGTCAGTAGAGATTATTGATCATTTTATTATGGTAGATTAGTATTGTAGTAGCAGTTTACCTTGTACGTACTGAACTGACTAGTTCCGGTTAGTAGATTTGATAAGAAACTTGTAGTCGTTTTGCATATCTTGCAAGACTGATGACGAGTATCAAATCTACGATGTATTTTGGTGATGTACTATTATGATGTTGAATCAACGCTATACTATGAATTATCATTTTATTATTTACATTTGTGTTATGATTCTGTTACGACAATCAAAGTACTTACAGTGTTGTACATTTGTAATGATTGATAGAATTATGCCACCTAAGGGAATGTCCGCGGCTGCAATCAGAAAGTTAATCGAAGATGGCATAGCTGCAGCTGTTGCAGGTTTAGTAGGAGCTGGAAATCAGAATGCTGGACAAGCGAATGTGGAGCAAGTGAACGTTGAGCAAACAGGAGTACAGCCTGTCCCAGAGAAACGTTCCTGTACCTACAAAGAATTCATGAGCTGCAAGCCCACTACTTTCAGGGGAGAAGAAGGAGCAGTCGGCTTAACACAATGGTTTGAAAAGATGGAATCCGTGTTCCTGTTGAGTAATTGCCCGGAAGACTGTAAGGTAAAGTATGCTGCAGGAAGCTTAGTGGAGCATGCTTTGTCCTGGTGGAATGCATATCGCAGTGATATTGGGTTGGAGAGAGCGTACAGTATGTCTTGGGAAGATTTCAAGAAGGAGATGGTGAAAAAGTACTGCTCCCGCAGTGATATGAGGAAATTGGATACGGAGTTCTACTACTTGGCTGTGAAAGGTATTGATCTTGCTACCTATATTCGCCGATTCCAGGAGTTGAAAGTCTTTTGTGCCCATATGGTGCCGGATAATGAGAAGCTGCTTGAGAAGTTTATTGGAGGTTTACCAACATGTATTGAAGGAAATGTGACGTCATACAATGCTCAAACTTTGGACGATGCAATCCGTATCGCTGAACGACTGATGGATCAAGCAATCAAGAATGCGACTGCTCAGAAAGGTAACAACTTTGATCATAAGAGGAAATGGGATGATTTCAGGAAGAACAACAACCACAATCACTCTCACCATAACCATCACCCAAATAACAACAATAACCAGTACTGTAACAACAATCACCACAACCAGCAGAACCGACGCCAAGAGGCTGTCAGAGCATATGTAGCTGCACCAGCTCAAGTGGGAGGATATGCTGGGAATCAACCATACTGTGCCAAGTGCAACAAACATCATTCTGGACCCTGCACTGAGAGGTGTCAGAAATGCTACAAGGTTGGTCATGCTGCTAAGAACTGTAAGGGAAAGGCTGTGGCTACAGGGAGTAATGCACAGCCGGTTGTAACTTGCTTTGGGTGTGGAGAACGTGGACATTACAAGAACGAGTGCCCAAAGAGTAATGGACGAAGAACTGAAGGTGCTCGTGGCAGAGCATATGTGATGGGTACTGGAGAACAACAGAACGACCCGAACGTAGTCACCGGTATGTTTCTACTCAACAACCTTCATGTTAAAGTATTATTTGATTCTGGTGCCGATATGAGCTTTATATCCTCTAAGATTTCGCCATTACTGAACCTCACCTCTACCACTCTAGACACCAACTATAGTATTGAACTAGCTAATGGAAACCTAGTTAATACTTGCACCGTAATCCGAGACTGTACCTTAATCCTCCTAGATCATCCGTTTAGCATCGATCTTATGCCCATAGAACTCGGAAGTTTTGACGTAGTTGTGGGAATGGATTGGTTATCCAAGCATCGAGCCAGCATTATTTGTGGTGAACGAGTTATTCATATCCCTCTTGATAACGAGACTTTGGTTGTCCGCGGAGACCGTAGTGGAACCCGTTTGAACATCATTTCCTGTATTAAGACGCTGAAGTATATCGAGAAAGGTTGTCATGCGTTTTTAGCACAAGTGTCCAAGAAAGAGTCTGGGGAGAAGCGACTCGAGGACGTCCCGATTGTGCGTGATTTCCCTGAGGTATTCCCTGAAGATTTACCTGGACTTCCACCAACTCGCCAAGTAGAATTTCTAATCGACTTAGTTCCAGGAGCTGCACCCGTGGCTCGTGCACCATATCGACTCGCTCCTACCGAAATGCAAGAACTGTCTAAACAATTGCAAGAGTTGTTAGATAAAGGTTTCATTCGACCTAGTTCATCACCGTGGGGAGCACCGGTGTTGTTCGTAAAGAAGAAAGATGGGTCGTTTAGAATGTGTATTGACTATCGCGAATTGAATAAGCTGACGGTGAAGAATCGCTACCCGTTACCAAGAATTGATGATCTGTTTGACCAGCTGCAAGGGTCAGATTACTACTCAAAGATAGATCTGAGGTCAGGTTACCACCAACTTAGAGTCCGGGAAGAGGACATTCCCAAGACGGCGTTCAGGACTCGCTATGGCCACTATGAATTCAAAGGAATGCCATTTGGTTTGACAAACGCACCGGCTGTATTCATGGACCTCATGAACCGAGTGTGTAAACCATACTTGGACAAGTTTGTCACAGTCTTTATCGACGATATCTTGATCTACTCCAAGACTGAAGAAGAGCACAAGCAACAACTGACGACAATTCTCAAATTACTCAAGGAAGAACAATTGTACGCCAAATTCTCTAAGTGTGACTTTTGGATTCGTAGAGTACAATTTCTTGGCCATGTGATTGACAACAAAGGGTTGCATGTGGATCCCGCGAAAATTGAATCTATCGAGAATTGGCCAACGCCTTCTAATGCAACAGAGATCCGACAATTTTTGGGATTGGCCGGGTATTATCAGAGATTCATTGAGGGATTCTCCAAGATTGCTAAACCATTAACTGCATTGACTCAGAAGAATAAGAAGTATGAATGGGGAGACGATGAAGAAGAAGCATTCCAAATTCTGAAGCAAAAGCTGTGTAGTGCGCCGATTTTGGCATTGCCAGACGGAGTAGAAGATTTTGTGGTATACTGTGATGCGTCATATCATAGGTTAGGAGCAGTTTTGATGCAGAGAGGGAAAGTCATGGCATATGCTTCCCGACAACTTAAGACCCACGAGGAGAAGTATACTACACATGATTTAGAGTTGGGTGCAGTAGTTTTTGCACTCAAGATATGGAGGCACTATCTATACGGGACGAAGTGTGTCGTATACACCGATCACAAGAGTCTTCAGCATATCTTAGATCAGAAGGAGCTGAATATGAGACAACGACGATGGTTAGAAACCCTAAGTGATTACGACTGTGAAATCAAATATCACCCAGGAAAGGCAAACGTTGTTGCTGATGCCTTGAGCCGTAAGGAACGACCGAAACCTCTACGGGTTCGAGCTTTAGTTATGACCATCAATTCGAACCTTCCCGCTCAAATTCTCCGTGCTCAAGAAGAAGCAGTAGAACAAGAAGGTCTCTAGGATAAGAGCCTTCAAGGAATGATACAAAAGAAGTTTGAGAGACGTTCGGATGGAACGTTGTGTTATAAAGGAAGAAGTTGGGTGCCACGTCATGGAGGACTGCGAGACTTGATTATGCACGAGTCTCATAAGTCAAAATACACTATTCACCCAGGATCCGACAAAATGTATCATGACCTCAAGGAACTGTACTGGTGGCCGAATATGAAAGCTGAAGTTGCTGACTATGTTCGAAGGTGTTTGACGTGCGCAAAAGTTAAGGCCGAACATAAAAAACCGTCTGGTCTTCTACAACAGCCCGAGATTCCCGAATGGAAGTGGGAACGGATCACAATGGATTTCGTCACTAAACTCCCAAGGACTGCAACTGGTTTTGATGCTATATGGGTCATAGTCGATCGATTGACGAAATCAGCACATTTTATACCGATCAAGGAAAAATACGGCATGGATAAGTTAACAAGGCTCTATGTGAAGGAGATAGTATCGAGACATGGAGCTCCCATATCTATCATCTCTGATAGAGACAGCAGGTTTACTTCAAATTTTTGGCAGTTGCTTCAAGATGCCTTTGGCACGAACCTCGACATGAGCACTGCATATCACCTGCAGACAGATGGCCAGAGTGAAAGAACGATTCAGACATTGGAGGATATGCTCCGAGCCTGCGTGATTGATTTTGGAAATGGGTGGGATACTCATTTACCTTTGGTTGAATTTTCATACAACAACAGCTATCATGCAAGTATTAAGGCTGCACCGTTTGAGGCATTGTATGGCCGGAAATGTCGATCACCCATTTGTTGGGCTGAGGTAGGAGAAGCTCAGCTCATTGGGCCGGATCTTGTTCGTGAGACCACAGAAAAGATTGTGCAGATTAAAGACCGATTGAAGATCGCGCGAGATCGACAGAAAAGTTACGCGGACGTAAGACGCAAACCATTAGAGTTCCAGGTTGGAGATAGAGTGATGCTAAAGGTCTCACCATGGAAAGGTGTGATACGATTTGGTAAACGCGGAAAGCTAAACCCAAGGTACATTGGACCGTTCATGATTCTGAACAAGGTTGGTCCTGTAGCCTATCAACTGGAATTGCCTTCTGAGCTCAGTAGAGTACATCCTGTATTTCATGTCTCCAATTTGAAGAAATGCTTGTCCGATGAGACAGCCGTGATCCCACTCGATGAGATTCAAGTTGATAAGCAACTGAACTTTATTGAAGAGCCAGTAGAAATCATGGAGCGTGAGATCAAACGACTGAAGAGGAACCAAATCGCTCTTGTGAAAGTTCGTTGGAATTCCAAGAGAGGACCCGAATTCACTTGGGAACGCGAGGACCGATTCAAACGAAAATATCCTCACCTCTTCGAAACCGGGACTGATAAGCTGAACTGAAATCCGGGACGGATTTCCCAATATGGTGTATGTGCTGTAACACCCGGTAATTTTCAAATCTTTTCTAGCCAATTATTTTAAAACTTTGCATTACCTGAGAACTTAAACATTTCATTATACTTGTTTGGGCTTGAGAAACAAGAAATATTACGAGAAACGAGAATATTGTCCCTATTAGTGAACCGGCACAACCTAGAAAGCAGAAAACGTATCGTATTTGACAAAAATATTGATTTTTGAAAGTATTGCAAATTTATACTCGTTTTTATTGGAAAAATGATTTCGTGGACAATGGCGCAAGTTTCGTAATTTTTCGAGTCCGTTTGCTATGTCGAATGAGCCCCGAACCATTTTGACGGAAAGTATTACTAGTTGGCAGAATTAGTCCCCTTCTTTTTATTTTCATATTCTACCCTCACTTTTACATTTACATTTCAACCCCTTCCATTTTTATATAAAAACCCTAAAAATAATAAAACACACACATACTATTCACTCACTCTCTCACTAACACTCTCCCTCTTCTCTCTCTCTCTAGCTCGACGGCGAGCATTTCCGTCCGGCCACCACCACTGCCGGCGACTATTCCGGCCACCGGAATATTTTCTGACGAACCATTTTCTTTACCGAATCATTAGATCGGCCATTTTTATAACCTTCTGGAGTTTTTGAGCCCTCGGCTCCCACCACATCACCACTCACGCGCCACCCTCCTCACTGCCACCACCACCGCAAGCCACCACCACCTTCCTCTCCATTTCTCTCGACGGTAAAACCCCACACGCGCCTATATTTCTTATTTTCTTTAATATTTCATCAAACCCTAATTTAAATATTCTTGTTTATTTATTTATTTTATTTAATCCGAATCTAAAATATGTTTTGTTGATTAAAATGGAAATAAAAATGGTTGTTATACCTTGTTATAAAACCCCTCGTGTGGAAACCCTCCCCCTCCCCCTACTCGTTGACTCAGTCAACTCGCTAACTCACCGAGTCAACTCGGTAAGGGTTTGTACATTTTGATTGTTTTATTGTTCTTTTGTTATTTATTGTGTTATGATATTATTGTTTTGTTTGAGTTTGATGAGTTTTGAGGTCCGAATGGGTTTGAGTCTCGGCAGCCACGTGGCTAGCCAAGCGGTGGCTGTTAGGATTAGTTGAGGTGGTATTGTTTTGTTGAGGTTAATAATAAAATGGAAAAACTATTTTTGTTATAAGAGTAATAACTTAGAGTTAGGATTAGTGGTATGGTGTTTGAAGAGTTGTTAGTGGTTGTGTTGGCGGATTTGTTTGTGTTTGTGTCGGATTTGAGCTAGGCCGAGAGCCAAAAGACTCACGTCGAGTCAAACCGTGACTCGTTACGAGTCACGGCGAAATTTATTTAACTATGTGTTGTGTTTGTTTATTTAAATGTGTTTGGTAACGGTTTCGGCTAAGTTTTGATGAAACCGGATTAATAATTATGAAACGATAAAAAGAATAAAGGTTTAATTATAGTTAAGAGGTTATTGCAACACATGGACTTGGATTCGGATTATTATTTGTGACGATATATGTTGGGCAAGGATTGGACGTATTGGATTTACGATATTAGTTATTTGGACTATTATGGACCCTTTGGTACATGAGACGGAAGGGTACGTTAGACTCATAAGAGCTTAACCTACCTGGACCCGAACAATACAAAACGGTCGATAAAACTAAACAACTAATATTCACGCGAATGATATGTCCAATTATATATTAAACTTGTAAAACTTGTTAATAATTGGAATAATCAAATAAGTCGTATGACTTGGAAATGTTTTATAAACGGGCACTTCATGCCCAAATTTCATAAAATGTTTTATAAACTTAAACTAGTTATGATTTATTAAATGTTCCAAAACCTTTTCAAAACTTTTATGTTTTAACGATTATAGCTTCTATTTTGGGAAAAACGGGGAAAAGCCGAAACTATCTATCGATGTCGTTTGTTTGGTTATTTATTCTCTTCTAAATTATTTCTTTCTTTCGAATTCCTTCTTTTCTCTTTCCCTCGTCTTCTTGAGCGTTCGTTCATTTTCGCCGACTTGTCATCATTTATCTTATCTTGTCTTCCACACGAGACTTAAACGTATTTTCTTTCAAACGCCATTGAAACAAAAACCTTTTATACGAGTATTATTTATTAAATGATTTCGAGTATTATATCTGAGTTATGTCATTTAACTGGTTAGGTTGTGCTGAGGTTTATTTGCTGTGCCATCCCATCTGATTGTGTATCTCGTATTCTCTCTGTGACTAAGGTGTGATTCATAGCCCCACTTTTAATACTTTTAACTGTTTATAAATCCCGTGGGGGAGATTACATGCAACTTACTTTTTCTGAGCACAATTGTTTATTTGTATGCTATATCCTGACTGTCGCTATGAATGCTAAGTACCTTCCTTGCCAAAAGCAAGTCCCTCGATCATGAACCATTAATCACCTGCGGGGTGAGCGCGATTATAGTTTATAGGCCTATAGAATTAACCATCCCACTCCTGTTGACCAGTTAGGCAACACGGGTGTACTGTATTTTGAGTACCTAGGTATTTGGCAAGATACCTACTGGAGGGCAAATATTGTGATTATGAAATTCCGCGGTTGTTATTGGTTTACGCCAGGAATGTTGGTGCCGGTTAACGCATTGTGTGTCATGAGCTTAGCAAAATCTAAACGAAAATATATACGAAGGTTATCCTGATTGATTATGTGGCGCCCGAAACTAAAATTCTTGTGCTCAACTATTATTTATTCAAACCTATGAATTACACTCAACCTTTGTCTTGACTTTTTAGCATGTTTAATCTCAGGTAATTGATTTCTGAAGCGTGCACGAGGAAGGGCTGGAGGTTCTGATTGGCTATCTTTGTGGGTTATGTTATGATATTTCTATCTTAATTTCTGTTGCAAACAACTTTATTTTTCCGCTGCAAAAACTATTTCATTTTCCGCTGCTAAATGTATTATGAGTCTTTTGAACTCTAAAGTTGAACTTTGTATTTGAATGTGGTGTTTATTTAAAAATGTCTCGTTATGAGATCGTTTATCTATGATTTTGACTCACTACCCCTCGAGTAATACCCCAAACTCAGTCCCGCTGCCATAATCCGAGTTGGGGGTGTTACACACCATCTGGTACAAGAACCAGTAATCTTAACGTACAAAGCAATTTAAATCCGGTTCAAACCTGCTTTCTTGAGTGTATAATTGACAATAAACAACATATATCCAACTTTCATACTGATATAACATGAATAGAACCAAAATCATGAAGTGGATAACAAGAAAACCCTAAAATTCAACTTACTTCCTTTTCTGCAGCAGATTTTTAGAAAATTCATATCTTTTTACAGAAAGCTCAGATTGAAGATCCTTCGGTCAGAATCTCCCATGATATGCCAAGAACCTCCAGTAAAAATTTCAGCCCGATCCAACGGTTAACGAAAAAGTTATCGCCATTTGAAAACTGACCTGCAGAAAAATACGAGAATTGTTCCAGATTCGAATATTTCCTTGTTCTTCAAGAAAAACCTTGTGGATCCTAGATCACGAGCCCCTTGGCTCTGATACCACTTGTTAAGAATCGTTTAGGCTCAGATTTGTTAGATCATATATCTAGGATAACACAATAATAATGAATAAAACATGTATGCACAGCGGAATATATTAAATGAATCATTATTATTGCTAAGGTTTTTCTTCGCCATCATCTCTACTCTCTAACAATAAAAACTCCAACAGCCCCAATTCTACCTTGATCAATGGTAGAACGTGTTATCTACACTATAACAAGAAATCAATGATTCTTGAGGCTAAAACAAAACTACCCTAGGTGTTTTCCCATAAAACACCCGTACACACACTTTTCCTGGATTTTACATTGTGGAAGACCTGTACATTAAAGATAGTTTGGTTTCTACTGCTAGCATTATATAATTCTGCTGCTAGCTTTGATACCACTTGACCGGATCTACACACACTCCTTTTGTTAGATGAATACTTTGAATGATGTCTAGTCTAGCACGCGGAATTTACTAGCTAGCACTTAGAAGATTTCGTTGTTTGTGTTTTGTATTAACGAATCAACAAAGAATGAACAATGAACACAATATACTTCAACTTCAACGATTCAATATTATTAATAAATAATACGAGTGATCTCCTATCACTAGGGTTTACAACCTTGAATCTTAACAAAACAATACTAAAACCAACCGTACCAAAACTTTAACCTAGGCAATCCTTTTATAGACTAAGGATTCCTTTACAAGATAACTATCAACCTAATCGTATAAGTCTAACATTATAAGATATACATGAAATATTTTATATAATTATCTTCACACGGTTTTATCTTCACTTGAAATCATAAACAGTACAAACTTCTTCATTCAACCTGCTTATGTCTTCAAAACTCTTCAGCAGTACTAACTTTCATCTTTTCAACAGTACTAACTGCAATAGCTTAATTTCCAAACATTTTTGATTCGGTTTCTTTTCATGAAAACTTAGTTTTATGTCTTAGTTAAGTTCTTCAATTGATTTGGAGTGATTTCGAGTTGGTTTGGTCGTGTTTTTGATTTTTGTGTGATTAAGTGTTGAAGCTGAATTCGAGAGTCTGAAAATCAGTCCAATTTGCTGATTTTTCATTTATAAACTATGAGGAGTTGAGTCATGAAACTCTCCATTATGTAACTTCTATATGTTTAGTAATGTCATGAGTTTTTGGGGATTTTTCCTGGATGTATTGGTGGGTCGTCCAAGTGGATACTTTCTGGGTACAACAACAAGTAGTTTTTCCGGGCAGTCTGAGTTTGAGTATTTTTGGTATGGGGTTAAACTAACTAATAAATTATGGGAAAATTCATGTGGATTCTAAAGACATTGAAGTATCTGTTTGAATTTTTTTGGATTTTATTTTGAGTTCTGATGTGGTACAAAAATTCATAAAGTGGTGACCTGTTTATGAGTAAAAGCTGATAATTCAACTAAAAGGCTAAATAAGTATATAACTTAATCAAAAAGGGTAAAATTGATCATAAGCTATAATCCTTCAACTAATTTGATATTCAAGAAGTAACTAAGATACTTAAACCCTTTTCTTAACTCAAATTAATATATGAGACATGGCTATAATTGGTAAGTAAACTAAACAATGACCATTTGTAAACCCTAATTAGAATAAAAGTAACTCTAAGATACTATATATGGAAACCACTAAATATGGAAACTTACTAATTCGGGAAACCTACTAAAGATAGAAAGTTACTTAAAATGGTTTAAACTACTTAAAGAGGAAACTTACTATTTTTGGAAAGTTACTATTTTTGGAAAGCTGCTATAAATGGAAAGTTACTAAAAATGGAAAGCCGACTAAAATGAGTAATCTGATTTAAAATAAGTTATTAATAAGACGATCGTGAATTCGTGTAGATCCGCTGAAGAAGGAGTTGTTTCCAATCTTTATGTTTCCTGTTTGCACTTGCGGTCTAAGGTACAAATATTCTGACCTTATCTCTTAAGGTTTCTCATGATTCATTTACATCCTTTTGATATTAGTTTGACTATGATGCCTATTATATGAGCCTTCTTGTTATGGCTTTCTTATATGATCTATGCCTTTGCTATGTTCCCTTAGTTCTGTGAACCTTTGATTATGAACCTTTGATTTGATCCTTTGCTATAAAATTGTGAACCTTTGATATAATACCTTGATATGAACTTTGATATGATATGACATTTGAACCCTTCAGTTTGATACCCGAGCCAAGTTCATTTCCTAGCCATGAAGGTAACATGGTCGTGTCATTGATGCACCAATGGCATGACTTTAGTGTGGTTAAGTGATGTTCCACACTGTCCCATTTTTATTATTATATGTGCACATTATATTTATTATGGCCAATACTATTGTTCGGGGGCGTATGGATGCATCCTAGGTTCGATTTGTATTTGATGGATATGACATGATATGATATGATATGCTATGTTCGGTGACTGATGCATGGGTGCAATCCACGTCTTTCACATGTTCGGGAGTTAACTACTCCATGGTTACTATGATATTTTATTTGATTTGTGTCCGGGCTCGTGGTAGATTGCTGACCTTTCCTTATTTTGATTTCCATTTGTTTATGCCTTATGTTTTTCCCAATGCACCATACTTTATATGTTCGTTCCTTATCTTTTGGTTTCGTTTATATATATCTGTTCACTGGGCTTTTTAAGCTCAGCCGCATTTCTTTTCCTGCGGCAGGTTTTAGTAGGAAGCTGGGTTATGAGTGGAGAGTACTTTTGGACTTAGAAGACTACACATTGATAGCTATTCTGTATTAGAGATGACTAGAAGTCTTTTCATTTTCAGACTTAGTATTTTATTGTTGTTCTCATCTGTAACCTTGTATTTCAGTTTTTCCCTTTGTAACCTTTGAAATTCATTTGTATTATTTAAGTCATATGCTGGTGTTTGCTTTGATATGTCACCATAACGTAATACTTCTACCCTTATCGGGTTGGGGTGTTACAATTATGGTATCAGAGCCCAGGCTGCGACTTGTAGTAAATTAAACCTTGACCTGTGAAGTTTGGACCATTAAGTTTCCACTGTAGGCGCTCTTAAGACAACCTTTGAGAATTTCCTTTAGGATCTCCCCATAGGAACATAAGTTATTCCCGGTGAGGAATGGGTAGACTAAGACATCTATGTAAGTAGCATTGCTTCCGCATCACTCTGATTCGTGCCTCTGCCCTTAGTTAAGCCTAATAAGCACATTTGTTTAAGAGGTTAGAGAGTTATGTTCAACCTAAGCGTGGTAATCAAGTAAGATTGCAGTGCCTCGATAAACTACATGGATACCTTACACCATTTAGGTTTCACCTTCTGATTTTGATCTTCATTCCAATTTGTTTGATAAACAGTTTGATACCTTTCCGACCATCCCGAAGGTTATTTAACCGTAATGTGTTTGACACATTCTGTGAATTCTTTACATATGCTGGATATAATGTATCATCTGATACTACTCAGTTCTGCGTAATCCATTACTACTCCTATGAGAACTCTGGTAACTATTAACCATGAATATATGGAGGTTTGTTCCCTCCCTTCGAATGATGAACTTTGTCTGCCAATCAGTTCCTTTGGAAGGATATGATGAAAATAATATCTCAGTATGGATTTGTTAACTAAGCATGATGATGCTGACAACTGATATCCCATACCTCTCATTTTGACAACCATGCGACGTTCGTATTACCAATGATACACACCCTACCTGCCACTTATGCTAAGAAGCTAAGCAAGATTCCAACACCTTGAACTGTTCGCTTATCTATCTCAACACTTTGATGAACCATGTACTTGACTTTGATATATGAACTATCCGTCTGGTTTAACAACCTTATTCATTCTACGGATCTGTATACTCTTGATATAATTAACTTTGAGGTCTTTTGGTTATGGATTGGATGGCTCTTCGTAAAGCTACCATAGACTACCGTATCTGAAATGTGATCTTTAACGATCTGCTTCACCCTACTTTTGTTATGATGACTCTTAACCGCTTAAATCTGCTAAGATTAATGTTGCTATGGAAGTACATACCCAGATCTCATTTGATTGTCAAGTTTCTCCTGACACCTATTAGTATCCACCGTTGAAAGCTCTGACATTGGAAGTATTTTGTTGTACGAAAATCTTCTGATGTTCTCTGATGAACCTCTTGGTATTCCCTCCTGCTTGGGAGGTAGAGTTGGCATTGAACTGATCTCAGTTGACGAAACCATGATGCTATAGAAGTTGAGAGATTGAAGGAGCTGATGGAATATGATTTTGTTCACCCCAGTGTTTCTCTTTGGATGCTCCTGTTGGTTTATGAAGAAGAAAGAGGGAAGTATGCGGCAGCGTATCGACTATCGTAAACTTAACCGTCTCAATATCCGTAATCATTATCCATTTCCGCACGTCAATGATTGATTTAGTCTATCTTTGAAACTCCGTATCAGACGGCCTTATTTAGGTTTGAAGGACTGAAGAAGCAACCACAAGAACTTCTAAGAAGGGAGTTGACTAACTGAGAGTAACCTCCGTGAAGCATTTCAGTTTTATTCGTGAAGAAGAAGATAGGTGATGTGAAGTAGATATGAAGTTTCCCTAAGACGATTCCTAAAGCTGCTTTCGTACTCGTTGTGATCATTATGAGTTTTAATGATGCCAATTGTATTGGCTAATAGAATCATGTTTTTCGCGAGTATTTGGACAAATTGTCATAGTATGACATTGTGTTGTGTTCAGAGATGAAAGAGGAACATGGAGATCATTCTCGTTTTAAGTTGAAATGAACCTTTATTCTAGAAGAGTATATTTGATTTGGTGTTCATAAGCTGCAGCAGATAGTACTACTATGGATCCCGAGAAGACTGAGTTGTCCACCGAATGAGCCAAGATCGACGAAAGTTACTGAAGTTAGAAATCTTACGAAAAAGTAGTGGAAGATGTTCACGACTGGCGTTACCATCAATGAAGCATATGAGAAGAGGAGAGACACTTAGAAGGGACTCGATTATACCTTATGCAGCACGTGGAGATTACAGCTTGGGCATCAAGACAACCAGACTGTAGGAGACGAACTATTCAACCCAGAGTTGACAGTAGCGGTGTTTACATTGAAGATTGGAAGACATTCTTGCGAAGACGAAGGTGGTGGCAAACATAGAAGGAGAATGTAATCGAGTTGGCGAATTTGGAGCTGTGCTAGAAGACCTGTTGAAGACACGCAGTCTTGCTTCTCTATTCATTTTAGTTGTACTAAGATGAATTGAGAGCAGAAGCAGACTTGCGGATGGAGGGATGCACAGTGATCTTGTAAGAGATTCGCGTTACTACACCACAATTCCAAGAAGAGTTGCCGAAGGCTTGAGGAACCAGACTCAAGTTTATAATTCCTTTTCACCGTAGGATCAGATGGACAAGCGTAGACAGACTACTCGGACTTGGAAGAAATTTTGAAATTTTGTATTTGAATGGACAAATTTTGAAGCAAACATTTGTGTTTGGATGAGTTGATTCTGTGAAGGATGAAGTTATTAATAACGTAATTCACTTCTGCTTAACCCCCATAAGCTTCCGTTACCTGATAATAAGATCCTTTGAATGATTTATGTTCCCTATTAGTAATTCCGTTCTGTGTTCATTATGCGTTTGTTGGATGATGGTTTCATTATGAGAACTTTGATGAATTATGGAAGACCTGACGCTTTTGACGACGTGCTTCATTTGGTACTTACTAATTCCGTTACGTTATCTGTACGATTTGTTTCTCTGATTTTGAATTCGTAATGATGATCGATTCGGACCAACCCTAGGAGATAGAAGGACTGTTAGGTGGGTAAGATAAGTTGCTTATTTCACGACATGAGATAAAGTATGGTCATCATGAGAGCATATTTATATGATGCTAGTATTATGACGTCTGGCCAACGTGATAATACTTACATCATATAATGTGCACTTATTGTGATCATAGGATATTTCGAGGAGTGCCTTAGAAACCTTAGAATTTCTGATATCTGATTGAGTCTTTAGGTTCATTCTACCTATACGCTTAATCTGCCTTCACCGTTATACGATTTGATACATTTGGATACTCGACACGCGTTTTGCTGACCTCTGTACTTCCGATAAGAATCTTAGGTCCTGTTGTAGAGCTTTCTGCCGTTTGATGTTATCAAACAATCTGTTTTCTGTCTGTATGGATTCGATCTGTTACTGTGAAGGAGTACACCTATGTTTTGCTATATATACGTCTCACATTCGATGAATCTGTTCATGATGATCTGCTATGAATTAAGATATGAGATTTTGGATTCTGAGAAACAAGACCTGTCAGTTATGAGAATACCTTGGAAAGGTTATATTGAAGACAAGACTATTTGAGAATCTGAAGAGTTAAGCATTTTTTTTCACCCTTATATTTCTGCGATTCGGTACATTCTCATCTGATTTGCCTAATCAAATTCCACAGATGATATATCCGTCAAATCCTACGTATTCCCTGTATCTCTTCGGAGAGAATACGATTATCATCTGTTACGTTTGGTATATTATTCTTTTGATCTGAATTCAGTATGGTGTGTCTTTTCTTAGGAAGCCGAAGCTATTTTGATCCACAAGATAGAGTCATGAGAAACAAGTTATTCACATTTCCGTTCACGGTCCATTGGTATTCCGTTTCGTTTCACTTCAATTTTCGGGGACTAATATTTTTTTTAGAGGGGAAGAGTTGTAAAACCCAAAATTTTTGAACATGTAAAATACCCAGAATACCCTTTGATCTCAAATTCATAAAAGACGTTAATCATTAAGACATTTCATCCCGAATATAACCTAAATATCTAACTGTTAATAATTAAACGAATAAAAGTAATACGATAATAAAGACTTATGATAAAACGAGTGGTACACATCTAATTATCATCACACGCATACATGTTTTGGTTAAGGTCCATTTTATTTTTAACTTTTGTACACAACTTACACTATACAAAATAAACAAGATATCTTTTCAAATTTGGAAGGGGAAGATTTGTTCCTATCCCCTCCCTTAAGGCCGGCCTCTCCCTCTCCTTAATATCACCTCACGATTTTCTTGTTCCACAAAATATTTATCACACAAAAATAAAATAAAACCCTAAAATCTCCCAAAGTTGGCCGCTACTTTTGTTCTTTTTTTCTTCCTGTTCGAAATGAAAACGCAAGCAAAGGAGTATTTTGATCGTGTATTGGAGGTTTTGGTCGTGGGTTTGTTTCTAGTTCGAAGGTGGTAGGAAGCCGTGTGGTGTTGTGGCTCTTGAGCTTTGTTCTTCGATTTGATCTTCAAGGGTAACGATGCATCATCTTGTTTTTGTTTCCTTCATATTGATCTCCTTCTCTAACGTTAACATGTCACCAAGAAAGCTAATATGAATCGGCTAAGATCATGTGCATGTATACGAATAGAAATCTCACATAAAATCAAAAGAACTACACATAAAATAACGAATTAGGGTTAGGGTTTTGATAGAATTTTGTGGGTGATTTTTTGTGGGGTTTTGAGAACATGTTAAATGATGTCTAAAATACAGGTCGTATGATTAATGAGGGTCTTAAATGAATGTGGGTGCGTAAACATGTGTTATATGGTCTAAAAAGAAATCCTGGATTTGAGACAGCATGTATACCTGAATTTGTGAGCGAAATATGCCATGATATAAAATGGTTTGATTCAGTTTCTTTTCATGAAAACTTAGTTTTATGTCTTAGTTAAGTTCTCCAATTGATTTGGAGTGATTTCGAGTTGGTTTGGTCGTGTTTTTATTTTTGTGTGATTAAGTGTTGAAGCTGAATTCGAGAGTCTGAAAATCAGTCCACTTTGCTGATTTTTCATTTATAAACTATGAGGAGTTGAGTTGTAAAACCCCAAAATTAGCATAATCTGAAATGACCAAAATACCCTCTAATTTTGAAATTTTAAGAATATATATAAAATCATACAATCAATATTATTTGAACCTAACCTAAAGAAATTAACATCCTAAGTTACCTAATAAATTAAGCTAATAAAAACTTTACTTTTTAATAAAAGATCACAAGACAATGTTCTCTACATCTAGTCTAAATTGGCGACATGTTATTGTAAACATAACTAAGAAAATAATGACATGACTTAAGTTCTAAATATAAATATCACACGTTAAATGTTACTAGGTACCTTTTGGGTTAAACTTGTGCACACTCTCACTTTGACATTTAAATATGGAAACCATACATTGGGTCTTATCACTCCCATCACCCCCATAATTTTCGGCAAATAATAACCTCCAACACCCTAAAATCTCGTTCCAATTCTCACCAAATCACACGGTATTCCATAACCAAATATCCCCTATATCTTTTATTTATTTAAACAGTATTACTTCTCACATTCTATATTATGCACAACATCACACGTACTTCTCTTCCAAACCATATAACCATACACTTTGACAAGATTCAACGCCAAACCATTCATGCATAGCAGCGCATCATCAACCTCTCTAAACCGTAACAAAGCAATAAACTGTTCCAAACATTTTTCCCTCTTGGCAAGGAATAAGAGTCGAAGGCTAGGGTTATGATCATGCTTGGTTTTGGTTCGAACAATGGAGGCGAAGGTTGCGGCGTTGGGTCAATTCACATGAGGAACGAAAGGCTTGTGTTCACCGAAGTGTTGTTTTATTCGCGGGAAATTCATGTCCATGTGTGGGGCTAAAGAATTTGCGTTCGATAGCTTGAAGTTACGGCTCATGATCGATAGTGTAACTGATCGTGTGCATTTGTGTTTCGGGTTCGATCATTCCCATTGAATTCGTATTCGTGTACGGGCTGAACTTATAGGCTTCGTCGGTTCGGGTTTGTTGTTCATTTTCTTGATTTCCAAACGAATAGACGACAGGGAAACTTAGCGTTCCTTCTCGAGTTGATGTTTATGAATCTTGATGGCTTTTCCATGGCAGAAAGGTACATCTCATATGGTGCTTTAAATCAATTACTACATAAGAATAGCTGTCATGCGAATATATATGCCATACGTTAACTTATGTATTCCCATCAACTGTCATACGAATATATATGATATATTGTGTATTCCCATCAACTGTCGTGAGGTATAATGTTAACTTATGAAAGAAGTATATTATGAGACATATATATGCCATACGTAAAAAAATAATGACTCTTGCAAGTGTATACCGAATATAGGTAGGGACAAGTGAAGGGATTTAAAAACAAGAGTAAAATATATTTGTGTGTGTCGTGGGAAATTTTAAACAAATAAATTGTGTGAGTGATCATGGGTTAACGAGAGGTGTATGAATGTGGGTGTGAGTTTTATGGGTCATACAATGTTCATAAACAAGAATACTACGTGCATATGTTGGTGTGTGATCGAAGCATGGATAGAGATATTAAACATGTGAGTGTGTATTTATATCGGATTAAGAAAATGGAATGGTTATAAAATCGGCTAAAACGAGTATTGGTCTTATGTTACATAATAGACCCTAGACTTTGATATATTGACATTTTAAACCCTAAACTATTGTAAGTTGTCATAATTAACCCAAAACTATCATATTAATCATAATTAACCTTAAAGTTATTAAAGTGTCAATTTACATTAATACGGGAAACTTATTTATTTTGGAAACTTACTATTTTTGGAAAGTTACTATTTTCGGAAAGCTACTATAAAAGGAAAGTTACTAAAAATGGAAAGCCGACTAAAATGAGTAATCTGATTTAAAATGAATTATTAATAAAACGATCATGAATTCGTGTAGATTCGCTGAAGAAGGAGTTGCTCCAACCTTTATGATTTATGTTGTGTTTGCACTTGCGGTCTAAGGTACAGATATTCTACCCTTTTCAGTAAGGGTGTTTTCCCTTTCATGACTCATTGATCTTGATTCGTTTAAGATTCCCTAAGCCATTGCTACGTTCCCTTACACTTTGGTTCGTTTGTTTGATTCATTTTGACTTTGATGTTCGATATGACCCTTTTGCTTTGAGCCTCTATAATGATCCATTTGATATTCGTTCGTTACCTTGTGATATTAGTATTCGACTCACTTGATACTTCGAGGGTTCATTTGATTTTGGTAACTAGATGTGAAAACCTTTTTAATTATATCATGGAAATATTTTGAGGAAAAACTATTTTTAAAATGATGTTTATGAAATATGCGCTACCACTTTTAATTGGAATTGGGCTAAGCTTTTATGAAAACTACTTTTAAAGACTACTTTTGTGAAAACCGTTATTAAAGATCATTTTTATGAAAATCATTTGATAAAGATTACTCTAAATGAACCATTTGATTTTGAACCTCCGATGATGACTTAGACTATTTGAACCTTTGCTTTGATATTGGGACTTTGACCATGATTCGATGACTTAGACTATTTGAACCTTTGCTTTGATTTGGACCTTTGACCTTTGACCCTTCAGTTTGATACCCGAACCAAGTTCGTTTCCTAGCCATGAAGGTAACATGGCCGTGTCATTGATGCACCAATGGCATGACTCCAGTGTGGTCGAGTGATGTTCCACACCGTCCCCTTTTTGCTATGCGCGCTTTATTATTTATTATGGCCAATATTATTGTTCGGGGGGCGTATGGATGCATCCTAGGTTCGTGTTCGTATTAGTGGATTTAACATGATTTGATATTATATTATTGTTTGGTGACTGATGCATGGGTGCAATCCACGTCTTTCACAAGTTCGGGAGTTAGCTACTCCATTTGAAGAATGAGGACACCTGTAAAACCCTAAAAATCTAAAACATGTAAATGACCAAAATGCCCCTGCAAGTTTAAAAATTTATTTAAAAGCTTATAAAGTACCGAATCGATCCCAAACTTCTGGAAAAGAACAAGATATGATGTAAAATAATTTTGACAACTTCGATTAATATTTATACAAGTTATGAAATTACCAAAATACCCTTGGATGAACCGATTGGAATAAATAACAATTAATTGGATTTTAAAAGGAAATAAAATTACACTTAATGGGAAAATAAATCACATTGATGGGCCATAATTATTCCCGTGATTTTGGAGCTGATTTCCTCCCCTAGGACGCTCCTATGCTCCCTCATAAATTTAATCTCATCAAACCCTATTTCTCCTAATTGCCGACTAAAAGAAAAACACAAATAATTTCACCATTCCTTCATCCGATTTTCTGGAGTTCAAAGTACATTTTTCTGGTGTTGTTCGTGGTCTAAAGAAGGTTAGAAAATTCGGTTTTGGTCGTGGCTCTCACTCATTCGATCGCTAGAAAATAATTATCATTCGATAGGTAATAATCACAAACTAATTCATGCGGCTATCTAAAATTCTTTTATCAATTTTCTCATGATCCTTACGTTATGTATACCCTGTATAAAATTTCTCTAAGGTCGTGGAGGTCGAGTTTGATCGCTAGGGATTTTTGGTGCTCAAATCGATTCGATAAGGTGTAATTCTGTTTTGGCTCGTTCACACGTTCATCCTCTGATTCGGTATTTTTCCTATGATCTATCATCATCATATAGCTCAGATAAAATATAAAATTCGACCCATGCAACCTTAAACAAATCGTTTGAATTAAAATGATTAAAACTCGTATAAAACTTAATATATTGTATACGAACGTTTCTGGTGTTGTAATTATTTTTCGTGGACCTTTTACAACCCATGTGACCTGGTAAAAATGATAATACGAATATTAGAATCTGGATGTGATCGTGGGTAGTTGTTGTTCTTATCGCTAAAATTGATCAAGGATTAATCGAATGAAATAAAACCCTAGGTTCGATTAGGGTTAAGGTGGGTGTGATTCTGGAATTAATTAATGCAGAAAAGATAGATTAATGATTGATAATGATTGGATCATGTTTTGCTAATTTGAATTAGGGTTTTCGAATTGTCTATATATACGATCTAGACTTTTAAAACTATAGGGTGCGTTTGGTAATTCTTGGAACTCGTGGGCCATTTTTGTAAGGTGTATTAAATCAGGTCTGATATGGGAAAAATATAAAATGGAGGTCCTTTGTGCAAATATTGAAACTTAGAGATTTAAATTGTAAATGGAATAAATTATTGTGTCGAATTAATATTTAATTAAATTGGAGGGGCCTGTTTTGTAATTTTAGGAAACTTGATGCTTCGTATGAATTGTTAAGTGAAGGACCTAATATGTAAAAAAATTGAAATACTAAGGGGCTTAAAATGTTAATCTGAATATATTAAGGACTAAAAGTGTAACTTCGGATATATTACCAAATAAGGAAACCTACCTAAAATGGAAAGTTACTTAAAAATGAAGGGTTTGTAATTCTTGTCTACCCCTCTAGGTGTGAAGAAAGAGAGGTCCTGATCATTTGCACCTTACTCTGTTTGGTTGTGCTTTGCTTTGCTTTGGAATAAGGTACAGATATTCTGACCTTCTCTGTAAGGTTTCCTATGATTCTTTTCTGATTCGTTAAATCTTTGATTTGATACTCTGTTACGATCCTTTGCTATGACACCTTTGCTTTGACCTTTGATCTCTGATTTTGGACCTATGATATGAAGACCTTTTTGATATGAGATGGAAACGTTTAAGTAAAGTATTTTGAAAGGATTTTTCAAGCATGATATATTGACTTTAAGAAAACTATTTTGAAGTTCGTTTTATGAAAACTATTTGAAAGACCATTTATGAAAACTATTTTGAAGGGTTGTTTTAAATGAACCTTAAGAGAAAACCTTTTGAAAAGTATTTTAATATTGAACCTTTTGAAGATTTTTCCATATAATACTTTGACCCTTTTGGATATTGACCTGGGATATTTGATCTTCTGATATTGACTTCTGATATTGAACCTTCTAATATGACACCCTGATTATGATATGAACCTTTGACCTTTGACCTTTGACTCCCAGTTTGATACCCGAGCCAAATTTGTGACCCTAGCCATGAAGGTAACATGGCCGTGTCTGTGATGCACCACTGGCATGACTAGTGTGTAGCCCTAGTGATTTGGTTACACCGTCCCTATTCTGATTTTTGATTATGCATGCACACTATATGATTTATTATGGCCGATCTGTTCTGGGGGGCGAATGGATGCATCCTAGATTTGTTCTGGTTTCTGATATATCTGGTATGTCTGGTGACTGGTACTGTGTGCAATACATGCCTTTCACAACCCTGGGAGCTTGCAACTCCAACCCTGGAGGTATCCCCTCAACCCTGACTTGGTATGCTGAGGTCACCCCTCCATACACCCTGGTATGTGATTTGATATGATATGTTCTGGGCTCGTGGTGGATTACTGTCCTAAACCTTTATTCTCTCTCTGTACCTTGACTTATCTATTTCGTTATACTATATATGTTCTCTTCCTTTTATTGCTTTTGTTTTCGTTTCCGTTTATTATATATCTGTTCACTGGGCTTTGTAAGCTCAGCCGTACGTTTTCTTTCGTGTACGGCAGGTTTTTAGTTGGAAGCTGGGTTGTTATAGAGAGGACCTTGAACTTAGAAGACCTTGTTAGCTTAATTGGATTAGAGATGATTTGAAAAGTTATATTCAGACTTAGTGATTATCATATATCTCACTTGTAACCTTGAAATTTCAAAATTTTGTTTGTAACCCTTGAAATCCTATTGTATTATTTATGTCTTATGCTTGTGTTTGTTCTGATAAGAATCCGTATCTGTGACACCTTTGCCCTTGTCAGGTTGGGGTGTTACAATTATGGTATCAGAGCCAGGTTGTGACTTGTAATACATTTACCCTTGACCTATGAAGTTTGGACCACTAAGTTTCCACTGTAGGCGCTCATAAGATGACCTGTAAGAATTGCTCTAGGATTTCCCTATAGGAACTTAAGTTCTGACCGGTGAGGAATGGGTAGACTTTAAGGCATTTGTTTAGGTATCATTGCTTCCGCATCACTCTGACTCGTGCCTCGATTTTGGTTAAAGCCTCTTGAGATCCCTTTGGAGAGTGAAAGTTTATGCTTTGCACCACCTAAGTTTTGAAACCTAAATAAATCTTGAAGCCATTGAAAATTTCATAGTAATTGCCTGACACTATTTGATCCTTACCTTCAGATTCCGACTCTGACCTCTGATCTTTGTTAATCATTTCGATGCCTCTTGGGCATTTTGAGAATCTCCATGGCAAATAGTTTGGCGTTCCCTCTTGACTATGGCATTCGATTTTGTTGACCTTGAGATTTTAGAAGTACTAGGTGAATTAAGATAAGATGTTTAGTTCACAACTTGAGATAAAGTATGATCATCATGATGGTATACTCATATGAGGCTGGTATTATGACGGTTCGCGAACTTGATAATACCTACGTCATATGACGTACCCTCATTGTGATCATAGGATATTTCGAGGAATGCTTTTGAAACCTTAGAAATTCTGACATTTGGCTGAGATCATCTGTGTTTAGTACGATGTTAAGTTCGATCTACCTATGCGTTTAATCTGCTTTCACCGTTATGCGTATACTCTACTTTCGTTCGTTAAATATCTGGGTGAATTTGGACTCTCGTGTTGCATTCTGTTGACCTCAGTTATGAATCTTAAACTCCTGAAAGAGCTCTCTGCTGTAGATACAATTATTTCGATTTGAAATCTTGTTCGCATTTCGTATGAGTATTCCGTTCTCTTTTCTCTCTGCTCCTGCAAATTTCGAGGACGAAAATTTTCTTTTAGAGGGGAAGAGTTGTAAAATCCTAAAAATCTAAAACATGTAAATGACCAAAATGCCCCTGCAAGTTTAAAAATTTATTTAAAAGCTTATAAAGTACCGAATCGATCCCAAACTTCTGGAAAAGAACAAGATATGATGTAAAATAATTTTGACAACTTCGATTAATATTTATACAAGTTATGAAATTACCAAAATACCCTTGGATGAACCGATTGGAATAAATAACAATTAATTGGATTTTAAAAGGAAATAAAATTACACTTAATGGGAAAATAAATCACATTGATGGGCCATAATTATTCCCGTGATTTTGGAGCTGATTTCCTCCCCTAGGACGCTCCTATGCTCCCTCATAAATTTAATCTCATCAAACCCTATTTCTCCTAATTACCGACTAAAAGAAAAACACAGATAATTTCACCATTCCTTCATCCGATTTTCTGGAGTTCAAAGTACATTTTTCTGGTGTTGTTCGTGGTCTAAAGAAGGTTAGAAAATTCGGTTTTGGTCGTGGCTCTCACTCATTCGATCGCTAGAAAATAATTATCATTCGATAGGTAATAATCACAAACTAATTCATGCGGCTATCTAAAATTCTTTTATCAATTTTCTCATGATCCTTACGTTATGTATACCCTGTATAAAATTTCTCTAAGGTCGTGGAGGTCGAGTTTGATCGCTAGGGATTTTTGGTGCTCAAATCGATTCGATAAGGTGTAATTCTGTTTTGGCTCGTTCACACGTTCATCCTCTGATTCGGTATTTTTCCTATGATCTATCATCATCATATAGCTCAGATAAAATATAAAATTCGACCCATGCAACCTTAAACAAATCGTTTGAATTAAAATGATTAAAACTCGTATAAAACTTAATATATTGTATACGAACGTTTCTGGTGTTGTAATTATTTTTCGTGGACCTTTTACAACCCATGTGACCTGGTAAAAATGATAATACGAATATTAGAATCTGGATGTGATCGTGGGTAGTTGTTGTTCTTATCGCTAAAATTGATCAAGGATTAATCGAATGAAATAAAACCCTAGGTTCGATTAGGGTTAAGGTGGGTGTGATTCTGGAATTAATTAATGCAGAAAAGATAGATTAATGATTGATAATGATTGGATCATGTTTTGCTAATTTGAATTAGGGTTTTCGAATTGTCTATATATACGATCTAGACTTTTAAAACTATAGGGTGCGTTTGGTAATTCTTGGAACTCGTGGGCCATTTTTGTAAGGTGTATTAAATCAGGTCTGATATGGGAAAAATATAAAATGGAGGTCCTTTGTGCAAATATTGAAACTTAGAGATTTAAATTGTAAATGGAATAAATTATTGTGTCGAATTAATATTTAATTAAATTGGAGGGGCCTGTTTTGTAATTTTAGGAAACTTGATGCTTCGTATGAATTGTTAAGTGAAGGACCTAATATGTAAAAAAATTGAAATACTAAGGGGCTTAAAATGTTAATCTGAATATATTAAGGACTAAAAGTGTAACTTCGGATATATTACCAAATAAGGAAACCTACCTAAAATGGAAAGTTACTTAAAAATGAAGGGTTTGTAATTCTTGTCTACCCCTCTAGGTGTGAAGAAAGAGAGGTCCTGATCATTTGCACCTTACTCTGTTTGGTTGTGCTTTGCTTTGCTTTGGAATAAGGTACAGATATTCTGACCTTCAATGTAAGGTTTCCTATGATTCTTTTCTGATTCGTTAAATCTTTGATTTGATACTCTGTTACGATCCTTTGCTATGACACCTTTGCTTTGACCTTTGATCTCTGATTTTGGACCTATGATATGAAGACCTTTTTGATATGAGATGGAAACGTTTAAGTAAAGTATTTTGAAAGGATTTTTCAAGCATGATATATTGACTTTAAGAAAACTATTTTGAAGTTCGTTTTATGAAAACTATTTGAAAGACCATTTATGAAAACTATTTTGAAGGGTTGTTTTAAATGAACCTTAAGAGAAAACCTTTTGAAAAGTATTTTAATATTGAACCTTTTGAAGATTTGACCATATAATACTTTGACCCTTTTGGATATTGACCTGGGATATTTGATCTTCTGATATTGACTTCTGATATTGAACCTTCTAATATGACACCCTGATTATGATATGAACCTTTGACCTTTGACCTTTGACTCCCAGTTTGATACCCGAGCCAAATTTGTGACCCTAGCCATGAAGGTAACATGGCCGTGTCTGTGATGCACCACTGGCATGACTAGTGTGTAGCCCTAGTGATTTGGTTACACCGTCCCCATTCTGATTTTTGATTATGCATGCACACTATATGATTTATTATGGCCGATCTGTTCTGGGGGGCGAATGGATGCATCCTAGATTTGTTCTGGTTTCTGATATATCTGGTATGTCTGGTGACTGGTACTGTGTGCAATACATGCCTTTCACAACCTTGGGAGCTTGCAACTCCAACCCTGGAGGTATCCCCTCAACCCTGACTTGGTATGCTGAGGTCACCCCTCCATACACCCTGGTATGTGATTTGATATGATATGTTCTGGGCTCGTGGTGGATTACTGTCCTAAACCTTTATTCTCTCTCTGTACCTTGACTTATCTATTTCGTTATACTATATATGTTCTCTTCCTTTTATTGCTTTTGTTTTCGTTTCCGTTTATTATATATCTGTTCACTGGGCTTTGTAAGCTCAGCCGTACGTTTTCTTTCGTGTACGGCAGGTTTTTAGTTGGAAGCTGGGTTGTTATAGAGAGGACCTTGAACTTAGAAGACCTTGTTAGCTTAATTGGATTAGAGATGATTTGAAAAGTTATATTCAGACTTAGTGATTATCGTATATCTCACTTGTAACCTTGAAATTTCAAAATTTTGTTTGTAACCCTTGAAATCCTATTGTATTATTTATGTCTTATGCTTGTGTTTGTTCTGATAAGAATCCGTATCTGTGACACCTTTGCCCTTGTCGGGTTGGGGTGTTACAATTATGGTATCAGAGCCAGGTTGTGACTTGTAATACATTTACCCTTGACCTATGAAGTTTGGACCACTAAGTTTCCACTGTAGGCGCTCATAAGATGACCTGTAAGAATTGCTCTAGGATTTCCCTATAGGAACTTAAGTTCTGACCGGTGAGGAATGGGTAGACTTTAAGGCATTTGTTTAGGTATCATTGCTTCCGCATCACTCTGACTCGTGCCTCGATTTTGGTTAAAGCCGCTTGAGATCCCTTTGGAGAGTGAAAGTTTATGCTTTGCACCACCTAAGTTTTGAAACCTAAATAAATCTTGAAGCCATTGAAAATTTCATAGTAATTGCCTGACACTATTTGATCCTTACCTTCAGATTCCGACTCTGACCTCTGATCTTTGTTAATCATTTCGATGCCTCTTGGGCATTTTGAGAATCTCCATGGCAAATAGTTTGGCGTTCCCTCTTGACTATGGCATTCGATTTTGTTGACCTTGAGATTTTAGAAGTACTAGGTGGATTAAGATAAGATGTTTAGTTCACAACTTGAGATAAAGTATGATCATCATGATGGTATACTCATATGAGGCTGGTATTATGACGGTTCGCGAACGTGATAATACCTACGTCATATGACGTACCCTCATTGTGATCATAGGATATTTCGAGGAATGCTTTTGAAACCTTAGAAATTCTGACATTTGGCTGAGATCATCTGTGTTTAGTACGATGTTAAGTTCGATCTACCTATGCGTTTAATCTGCTTTCACCGTTATGCGTATACTCTACTTTCGTTCGTTAAATATCTGGGTGAATTTGGACTCTCGTGTTGCATTCTGTTGACCTCAGTTATGAATCTTAAACTCCTGAAAGAGCTCTCTGCTGTAGATACAATTAATTCGATTTGAAATCTTGTTCGTATTTCGTATGAGTATTCCGTTCTCTTTTCTCTCTGCTCCTGCAAATTTCGAGGACGAAAATTTTCTTTTAGAGGGGAAGAGTTGTAAAATCCTAAAAATCTAAAACATGTAAATGACCAAAATGCCCCTGCAAGTTTAAAAATTCATTTAAAAGCTTACAAAGTACCGAATCGATCCCAAACTTCTGAAAAAGAACAAGATATGATATAAAATAATTTTGACAACTTCGATAAATATTTATACAAGTTACGAAATTACCAAAATGCCCTTGATTGAACCGATTGGAATAAATAACAATTAATTGGATTTTAAAAGGAAATAAAATTACACTTAATGGGAAAATAAATCACATTGATGGGCCATAATTATTCCCGTGATTTTGGAGCTGATTTCCTCCCCTAGGACGCTCCTATGCTCCCTCATAAATTTAATCTCATCAAACCCTATTTCTCCTAATTGCCGACTAAAATAAAAACACAAATAATTTCACCATTCCTTCATCCGATTTTCTGGAGTTCAAAGTACATTTTTTTGGTGTTGTTCGTGGTCTAAAGAAGGTTAGAAAATTCGGTTTTGGTCGTGGCTCTCACTCATTCGATCGCTAGAAAATAATTATCATTCGATAGGTAATAATCACAAACTAATTCATGCGGCTATCTAAAATTCTTTTATCAATTTTCTCATGATCCTTACGTTATGTATACCCTGTATAAAATTTCTCTAAGGTCGTGGAGGTCAAGTTTGATCGCTAGGGATTTTTGGTGCTCAAATCGATTCGATAAGGTGTAATTCTGTTTTGGCTCGTTCACACGTTCATCCTCTGATTCGGTATTTTTCCTATGATCTATCATCATCATATAGCTCAGATAAAATATAAAATTCGACCCATGCAACCTTAAACAAATCGTTTGAATTAAAATGATTAAAACTCGTATAAAACTTAATATATTGTATACGAACGTTTCTGGTGTTGTAATTATTTTTCGTGGACCTTTTACAACCCATGTGACCTGGTAAAAATGATAATACGAATATTAGAATCTGGATGTGATCGTGGGTAGTTGTTGTTCTTATCGCTAAAATTGATCAAGGATTAATCGAATGAAATAAAACCCTAGGTTCGATTAGGGTTAAGGTGGGTGTGATTCTGGAATTAATTAATGCAGAAAAGATAGATTAATGATTGATAATGATTGGATCATGTTTTGCTAATTTGAATTAGGGTTTTCGAATTGTCTATATATACGATCTAGACTTTTAAAACTATAGGGTGCGTTTGGTAATTCTTGGAACTCGTGGGCCATTTTTGTAAGGTGTATTAAATCAGGTCTGATATGGGAAAAATATAAAATGGAGGTCCTTTGTGCAAATATTGAAACTTAGAGATTTAAATTGTAAATGGAATAAATTATTGTGTCGAATTAATATTTAATTAAATTGGAGGGGCCTGTTTTGTAATTTTAGGAAACTTGATGCTTCGTATGAATTGTTAAGTGAAGGACCTAATATGTAAAAAAATTGAAATACTAAGGGGCTTAAAATGTTAATCTGAATATATTAAGGACTAAAAGTGTAACTTCGGATATATTACCAAATAAGGAAACCTACCTAAAATGGAAAGTTACTTAAAAATGAAGGGTTTGTAATTCTTGTCTACCCCTCTAGGTGTGAAGAAAGAGAGGTCCTGATCATTTGCACCTTACTCTGTTTGGTTGTGCTTTGCTTTGCTTTGGAAATAAGGTACAGATATTCTGACCTTCTCTGTAAGGTTTCCTATGATTCTTTTCTGATTCGTTAAATCTTTGATTTGATACTCTGTTACAATCCTTTGCTATGACACCTTTGCTTTGACCTTTGATCTCTGATTTTGGACCTATGATATGAAGACCTTTTTGATATGAGATGGAAACGTTTAAGTAAAGTATTTTGAAAGGATTTTTCAAGCATGATATATTGACTTTAAGAAAACTATTTTGAAGTTCGTTTTATGAAAACTATTTGAAAGACCATTTATGAAAACTATTTTGAAGGGTTGTTTTAAATGAACCTTAAGAGAAAACCTTTTGAAAAGTATTTTAATATTGAACCTTTTGAAGATTTGACCATATAATACTTTGACCCTTTTGGATATTGACCTGGGATATTTGATCTTCTGATATTGACTTCTGATATTGAACCTTCTAATATGACACCCTGATTATGATATGAACCTTTGACCTTTGACCTTTGACTCCCAGTTTGATACCCGAGCCAAATTTGTGACCCTAGCCATGAAGGTAACATGGCCGTGTCTGTGATGCACCACTGGCATGACTAGTGTGTAGCCCTAGTGATTTGGTTACACCGTCCCTATTCTGATTTTTGATTATGCATGCACACTATATGATTTATTATGGCCGATCTGTTCTGGGGGGCGAATGGATGCATCCTAGATTTGTTCTGGTTTCTGATATATCTGGTATGTCTGGTGACTGGTACTGTGTGCAATACATGCCTTTCACAACCCTGGGAGCTTGCAACTCCAACCCTGGAGGTATCCCCTCAACCCTGACTTGGTATGCTGAGGTCACCCCTCCATACACCCTGGTATGTGATTTGATATGATATGTTCTGGGCTCGTGGTGGATTACTGTCCTAAACCTTTATTCTCTCTCTGTACCTTGACTTATCTATTTCGTTATACTATATATGTTCTCTTCCTTTTATTGCTTTTGTTTTCGTTTCCGTTTATTATATATCTGTTCACTGGGCTTTGTAAGCTCAGCCGTACGTTTTCTTTCGTGTACGGCAGGTTTTTAGTTGGAAGCTGGGTTGTTATAGAGAGGACCTTGAACTTAGAAGACCTTGTTAGCTTAATTGGATTAGAGATGATTTGAAAAGTTATATTCAGACTTAGTGATTATCATATATCTCACTTGTAACCTTGAAATTTCAAAATTTTGTTTGTAACCCTTGAAATCCTATTGTATTATTTATGTCTTATGCTTGTGTTTGTTCTGATAAGAATCCGTATCTGTGACACCTTTGCCCTTGTCAGGTTGGGGTGTTACAACACCCCTCATATTATATGATTATCTTAGAGGTCTCCCCTCTATATGATTATGAAGACATGGTTACTATATTTGATTTGTGTTCGGGCTCGTGGTGGATTACTGACTTACCCTTTTTCTTTCTTACTTTGTACTCTTTGACTATACCTTTGTAAACCCAATGCACCAAACTATACATGTTCGTTTTCTTTTGTTTTCGTTTTCGATTATATATATCTGTTCACTGGGCTTTTTAAGCTCAGCCGCATTTCTTTCCCTGCGGCAGGTTTTTAGTTGGAAGTTGGGTATGAGTGAAGAGACTTTTGGACTTAGAAGACCTTGATAGTTATTCTGAAGTAGAGACTATTAGAAGGATTTTCATTTGCAGACTTAGTATTTAGCTTTTGTTTCCTTTGTAGCCTTGTATTTTCAGTATTTCATTTGTAACCTTTGAGAACCCTTGTATTACTGTTGATGTACGCTTTGTTTTGATCTGATATGAAACCATTATTATGACATCTTTACCCTTATCGGGTTGGGGTGTTACAATTATGGTATCAGAGACAGGTTACGACTTGTAATACATTTACCCTTGACCTGTGAAGTTTGGACCATTAAGTTTCCACTGTAGGCTCTCTTAAGACAACCCTTGAGAATTTGCTTTAGGATTTCCCCATAAGAACTTAAGTTATTACCAGTGAGGAATGGGTAGACTAGGACATCTATGTAAGTAGCATTGCTTTCGCATCACTCTGATTCGTGCCTTTGCCTTTAGCTAAGCCTTATAAGAACATTTGTTTCAAAAGCTAGAAAGCTTTGCAACTTAAGCTTAGTAACCAAGTAAGTTTGGAATTCCTCGAAAACTACATGGATACCTTGCATCATTTAAGTTTCACTTCCTAATTTTGATCTCCACTTCCGATCTGTTTGATAAACAGTTTGATACTTTTCCGACCATCCCGAAGGTCATTCGACCAAAATGTGTTTGACACATTCTATGAATTCATTACTTATGCTGGATATAAATGTATCATCTGATACTACTTAACTCTGCATAATCCATTACTACCCCTATGAAAACCTTGGAAATTATTAACCACGGATATAGGAAGTTTTGTTCCCTCCCATTGAATGATGAATCTTGCCTGCCAATCAGTTTCCTTTGAAAGGATATGATGTAAATACTATCTCAGTACGGAATTGTTAACTGAGCATGATGATGCTGAAAACTAATATTCCATACATCTCACTTTTGACAGTTATACGATGTTCGCATTTCTGATGATGCACACCCTACCTGCCACTTATGCTAAAAAGCTAAATAGAATTCCAACATTTCGAACTATTCGCTTATCTAGCTCAACACCTTGATGAACCATGTACTTGACTCTGATATATGAACTATCCGTCTGGTTTAAAGACCGTATTCGTTCTACGAATCTGTTTGCCCTTGATATAATTGACCTTGAGGTCTTTCGGTTATGGATTGGATGGCTCTTCGTAAAGTTACCATAGACTACCGTATTTGAAATGTGACTTTTAACAATCTGCTTCACCCTACTATTGTCATGATGACCCTCAACCGCTTAAATCTGTTAAAAAAATTTAATGTTGCTATGAAAGCACATACTCCGATCTCATTTGATTGTCAAAGTTCTCCTGACACCTATTAGTATCCACCCTTAGAAAGCTCTGGCATTGGAAGTATTTTGTTGTACGAAAATTTTTTCGATGTTCTCTGATGAACCTCTTGGGATCCCCTCCTGCTTGGGAAGTAGAGTTGGCATTGAATTGATCTCAGTTGACGAAACCATGATGCCATAGAAGTTGAGAGATTAAAGGAACTGATGAAATATGATTTTCTTCACCCTAGTGTTTATCCTGGGATTTTCCTGTTGGCTCATGAAGAAGAAAGAGAGAAGTATGCCGCGGCGTATCGACTATCGTAAATTTAACCGTATCATTATCCGTAACCATTATCCATTTTTGCGTATCAACAATCGATTTGGCCTATCTTTGAAAACTCCGTACCTGATGGTCTCATTTAAGTTTGAAGGACTGAAGAAGCAACCACAAGAACTCCTAAGAAGGGAGTTGACTAACTGAGAGTAACCCCGCGAAGCATTTCAGTTTTATTCGTGAAGAGGAAGATTGGTGACGTAAAGTAGATATGAAATTTCCCTAAAATAATTCCTGAAGCTGCTTTCGTACTCGTTGTGATCATTGTGAGTTTCTAAAGGATGCCAATTGTATTGGCTAATAGAATCATGTTTTCGCGAGTATTTGGACAATTGTTATAGTATGATAGTGTGTTTGTGCTCAGAGACGAACGAGGAACATGTAGATCATCTTGTATTAAGTAGAATGACCCTTTGTTCTGGAATAGTAGATTTGATTGGCATCCAGAGATTGTAGCAGACAACACTACCAGGTATCCTGTGATGACAGCAGTTTGAGTTGGCGAATTTCGAACTATGCTAGAAGACCTGTCAAAGACACGCAGTCTTGTTTCTCTATTTGTTTTAGTTGTACTAAGATAAATTGAGAGCAGAAGCAGACTCGTGAATTGGAGAATGCACAGTGATCGTGTCAAAGATTCGCGCTAACACACCACAGTGTCCAGAAGAGGTGCCGAAGGCTTGAGGGACCAGACTCAAGTTTATAATTCCTTTCCACCCTATGATCATATGGACAGACGTAGACAGACTACTTGGAATTGGAAGAGATTTGAAATCATGTATTTGAATATATGAATTTTGAAGTAAACGTTTGTGTTTGGAGGAGTTGATTCTGTGAAGGATGAAGCTATTGATGACGTATTTCACTTCCTCTCAACCTACTTAAGTTTCCGTTACCTGATGATAAGATCCTTTGAATGAGTTATGTTCCCTATTAGAAATTCCGTTCTGTGTTCGTTATGCGTTGTTGGATGATGGTTTTGTTATGAGAACTATGACGAATTGTGGAAGGATTGACGCTATTAACGACGTACCTTAATTCCGATAGGCATTCTGAGATTTCTGTTACTTTTACGAGTGGTTTCGTTCTCCTCTTAGTTATGTTGCTTGATTTTGATGACCTCTGAGACTGTAGAAGGACTAGGTGGATTAAGATAAGTTGTTTTGTTCACGACTTGAGATAAAGTATGACCATCATGAGGGCATATTTATATGATGCTGGTATTATGACGCCTGATCAACGTGATAATACTTACATCATATAACGTGCACTTATTGTGATCATAGGATATTTCGAGAAGTGCCTTAGGAGCCTTAGAATTTTGATAAGTTGTTTGAGAATTTTGCGTTAGTGAGACTTTAGGTTCGTTCCACCTATACGCTTAATCTACTTTCACCGTTATACGATTTGATACGTTTAGATTCTCGACACGCGTTTGCTGACCTCTATATTTCCGATAAGAATCTTAGGTTCTGTTGTAGAGCCTTCTGCCGTTTGATGATATCAAACAATCTGTTTTCTGTACGTTCTCATCTGATTGTCTAATCAAATTCTATGGACGGCATATCCGTCAAAATCCTACGTATTCCCTGTATCTCTTCCGAGAGAATACGATTGTCAGCTGTTACGTTTGGTATATTATTCTTTTGATCGGGATTCAGTATGGTATGTCTTTTCTGTGGAACCGAAGCTATTTTTGGATCGACAAGATCGAGTCATGAGGAACTAGTCACTCACATTTCCATTCACGGTCCGTTATGTTTCCCGTTTCGTTTCACTTCAATTTTCAAGGACGAAAATTTTTTTTTAGAGGGGAAGAATTGTAAAACCCCAAAATTAGCATAATCTGAAATGACCAAAATACCCTCTAATTTTGAAATTTTAAGAATATATATAAAATCATACAATGAATATTATTTGAACCTAACCTAAAGAAATTAACATCCTAAGTTGCCTAATAAATTAAGCTAATAAAAACTTTACTTTTAAATAAAAGATCACAAGACAATGTTCTCTACATCTAATCTAAATTGGCGACATGTTATTGTAAACATAACTAAGAAAATAATGACATGACTTAAGTTCTAAATATAAATATCACACGTTAAATGTTACTAGGTACCTTTTGGGTTAAACTTGTGCACACTCTCACTTTGACATTTAAATATGGAAACCATATATTGGGACTTATCACTCCCATCACCCCCATAATTTTCGGCAAATAACAACCTCCAACACCCTAAAATCTCGTCCCAATTCTCACCAAATCACACGGTATTCCATAACCAAATATCCCCTATATCTTTTATTTATTTAAACAGTATTACTTCTCACATTCTATATTATGCACAACATCACACGTACTTCTCTTCCAAACCATATAACCACACACTTTGACAAGATTCAATGCCAAACCATTCATGCATAGCAGCGCATCATCAACCTCTCTAAACCGTAACAAAGCAATAAACTGTTCCAAACATTTTTCCCTCTTGGCAAGGAATAAGAGTTGAAGGCTAGGGCTATGATCATGCTTGGTTTTGGTTCGAACAATGGAGGCGAAGGTTGCGGCGTTGGGTTAATTCACAGGAGGTTCGAGCGGCTTGTGTTCACCGAAGTGTTGTTTTATTCGCGGGAAATTCATGTCCGTGTGTGGGGCTAAAGAGTTTGCGTTCGATAGCTTGAAGTTACGGCTCATGATCGATAGTGTAACTGATCGTGTGCATTTATGTTTCGGGTTCGATCATTCTCGTTGAATTCGTATTCGTGTACGGGCTGAACTTACGGGCTTCGTCGGTTCGGGTTTGTTGTTCATTTTCTTGGTTTCCAAACAAATAGACGACAGGGAAACTTAGCGTTCCTTCTCGAGTTGATGTTTATGAATCTCGATGGCTTTTCCATGGCAGAAAGGTACATCTCATATGGTGCTTTAAATCAATTACTACATAAGAATAGCTGTCATGCGAATATATATGCCATACGTAAATAATATGCCATACGTTAACTTATGTATTCCCATCAACTGTCATACGAATATATATGACATATTGTGCATTCCCATCAACTGTCGTGAGGTATAACGTTAACTTATGAAAGAAGTATATTATGAGACATATATATGTCATACGTAAAAAAATAATGACTCTTGCAAGTGTATACCGAATATAGGTAGGGACAAGTGAAGGGATTTAAAAACAAGAGTAAAATATATTTGTGTGTGTCGTGGGAAATTTTAAACAAATAAATTGTGTGAGTGATCATGGGTTAACGAGAGGTATATGAATGTGGGTGTGAGTTTTATGGGTCATACAATGTTCATAAACAAGAATACTACGTGCATATGTTGGTGTGTGATCGAAGCATGGATAAAGATATTAAACATGTGAGTGTGTATTTATATCGGATTAAGAAAATGGAATGGTTATAAAATCGGCTAAAACGAGTATTGGTCGTATGTTACATAATAGACCCTAGACTTTGATATATTGACATTTTAAACCCTAAACTATTGTAACTTATCATAATTAACCCTAAACTATCATATTAATCATAATTAACCTTAAAGTTATTAAAGTGTCAATTTACATTAATACGGGAAACTTATTAATTTTGGAAACTTACTATTTTTGGAAAGTTACTATTTTCGGAAAGCTACTATAAAAGGAAAGTTACTAAAAATGGAAAGCCGACTAAAATGAGTAATCTGATTTAAAATGAATTATTAATAAAACGATCATGAATTCGTGTAGATTCGCTGAAGAAGGAGTTGCTCCAACCTTTATGTTTTATGTTGTGTTTGCACTTGCGGTCTAAGGTACAGATATTCTACCCTTATCGGTAAGGGTGTTTTCCCTCTCATGACTCATTGATCTTGATTCGTTTAAGATTCCCTAAGCCATTGCTACGTTCCTTTACACTTTGGTTCGTTTGTTTGATTCATTTTAAATTTGATGTTCGATATGACCCTTTTGCTTTGAGCCTCTATAATGATCCATTTGATATTCGTTCGTTACCTTGTGATATTAGTATTCGACTCACTTGATACTTCGAGGGTTCATTTGATTTTGGTAACTAGATGCGAAAACCTTTTTAATTATATCATGGAAATGTTTTGAGGAAAAACTATTTTTAAAATGATGTTTATGAAATATGCGCTACCACTTTTAATTGGAATTGGGCTAAGCTTTTATGAAAACTACTTTTAAAGACTACTTTTGTGAAAACCGTTATTAAAGATCATTTTTATGAAAATCATTTGATAAAGATTACTTTAAATGAACCATTTGATTTTGAACCTCCGATGATGACTTAGACTATTTGAACCTTTGCTTTGATATTGGGACTTTGACCATGATTCGATGACTTAGACTATTTGAACCTTTGCTTTGATTTGGACCTTTGACCCTTCAGTTTGATACCCGAGCCAAGTTCGTTTCCTAGCCATGAAGGTAACATGGCCGTGTCATTGATGCACCAATGGCATGACTCCAGTGTGGTCGAGTGATGTTCCACACCGTCCCCATTTTGCTATGCGCGCTTTATTATTTATTATGGCCAATATTATTGTTCGGGGGGCGTATGGATGCATCCTAGGTTCGTGTTCGTATTAGTGGATTTAACATGATTTGATATTATATTATTGTTCGGTGACTGATGCATGGGTGCAATCCACGTCTTTCACAAGTTCGGGAGTTAGCTACTCCATTTGAAGAATGAGGACACCCCTCATATTATCTGATTATCTGAGAGGTCTCCCCTCTATATGATTATGAAGACATCGTTACTATATTTGATTTGTGTTCGGGCTCGTGGTGGATTACTGACCTACCCTTTTTCTTTCTTACTTTGTACTCTTTGACTATACCTTTGTAAACCCAATGCAACAAACTATACATGTTCGTTTTCTTTTGCTTTCGTTTTCGTTTATATATATCTGTTCACTGGGCTTTTTAAGCTCAGCCGCATTTCTTTCCCTGCGGTAGGTTTTTAGTTGGAAGCTGGGTATGAGTGAAGAGACTTTTGGACTTAGAAGACCTTGATAGTTATTCTGAAGTAGAGACTATTAGAAGGATTTGCATTTGCAGACTTAGTATTTAGCTTTTGTTTCCTTTGTAGCCTTGTATTTTCAGTATTTCATTTGTAACCTTTGAGAACCCTTGTATTACTGTTGATGTACGCTTTGTTTTGATCTGATATGAAACCATTATTATGACATCTTTACCCTTATCGGGGTGGGGTGTTACATGAGTCATGAAACTCTCCAGTATGTAACTTCTATATGTTTAGTAATGTCATGAGTTTTTGGGGATTTTTACTGGATTTATTGGTGGGTCGTCCAAGTGGATACTTTCTGGGTACAACAACAGGTAGTTTTTCCGGGCAGTCTGAGTTTGAGTATTTTTGGTACGGGGTTAAACTAACTAATAAATTTTGGGAAAATTCGTGTGGGTTCTAAAGACATTGAAGTATCTGTGTGAATTTTTATGGATTATATTTTGAGTTCTGATGTGGTACAAAAATTCGTAAAGTGGTGACCTGTTTATGGGTAAAAGCTGATAATTCAACTAAAAGGCTAAATAAGTATATAACTTAATCAAAAAGGGTAAAATTGATCATAAGCTATAATCCTTCAACTAATTTGATATTCAAGAAGTAACTAAAATACTTAAACCCTTTTCTTAACTCAAATTAATATATGAGACATGGCTATAATTGGTAAGTAAACTAAACAATAACCATTTGTAAACCCTAATTAGAATAAAAGTAACTCTAAGATACTATATATGGAAACCGCTAAATATGGAAACTTAAAAATTCAGGAAACCTGCTAAAGATAGAAAGTTACTTAAAATGGTTAAACTACTTAAAGAGGAAACTTACTATTTTTGGAAAGATACTATTTTTGGAAAGCTGCTATACAAGGAAAGTTACTAAAATGGAAAGCCGACTAAAATGAGTAATCTGATTTAAAATAAGTTATTAATAAGACGATCGTGAATTCGTGTAGATCCGCTGAAGAAGGAGTTGCTTCCAATCTTTATGTTACCTATTTACACTTGCGGTCTAACGTATAGATATTCTGACCTTATCTCTTAAGGTTTCTCATGATTCATTTACATCCTTTTGATATTAGTTTGATTATGATGCCTATGATCTGAGCCTTCTTGTTATGGCTTTCTTATATGATCTATGCCTTTGCTATGTTCCCTTAGTTTTGTGAACCTTTGATTATGAACCTTTGCTTTGATCCTTTGCTATAAACTTGTGAACATTTGATATAATACCTTGATATGAACTTTGATATGATATGACATTTGAACCCTTCAGTTTGATACCCGAGCCAAGTTCGTTTCCTAGCCATGAAGGTAACATGGCCGTGTCATTGATGCACCAATGGCATGACTTTAGTGTGGTTAAGTGATGTTCCACACTGTCCCATTTTTATTATTATATGTGCACATTATATTTATTATGGCCAATACTATTGTTCGGGGGCGTATGGATGCATCCTAGGTTCGATTTGTATTTGATGGATATGACATGATATGATATGATATGCTATGTTCGGTGACTGATGCATGGGTGCAATCCACGTCTTTCACATGTTCGGGAGTTGACTACTCCATGGTTACTATGATATTTGATTTGATTTGTGTTCGGGCTCGTGGTAGATTGCTGACCTTTCCTTACTTTGATTTCCATTCGTGTATGCCTTATGCTTTTCCCAATGCACCATACTTTATATGTTCGTTCCTTATCTTTTGGTTTCGTTTATATATATATCTGTTCCATGGGCTTTTTAAGCTCAGCCGCATTTCTTTTCCTGTGGCAGGTTTTAGTAGGAAGCTGGGTTATGAGTGGAGAGTACTTTTGGACTTAGAAGACTACACCTTGATAGCTATTCTGGATTAGAGATGACTAGAAGTCTTTTCATTTTCAGACTTAGTATTTTATTGTTGTACTCATCTGTAACCTTGTATTTCAGTTTTTCCCTTTGTAACCTTTGAAATTCATTTGTATTATTTAAGTTATATGCTGGTGTTGGCTTTGATATGTCACCATAACGTAATACTTCTACCCTTATCGGGTAGGGGTGTTACAATTATGGTATCAGAGACCAGGCTACGACTTGTAGTACATTAAACCTTGACCTGTGAAGTTTGGACCATTAAGTTTCCACTGTAGGCGCTCATAAGACAACCTTTGAGAATTTGCTTTAGGATCTCCCCATAGGAACATAAGTTATTGCCGGTGAGGAATGGGTAGACTAAGACATCTATGTAAGTAGCATTGCTTCCGCATCACTCTGATTCATGCCTCTGCCCTTAGTTAAGCCTAATAAGAACATTTGTTTAAGAGGTTAGAGAGTTATGCTCAACCTAAGCGTGGTAATCAAGTAAGTTTGCAGTGCCTCGAGAAACTACATGGATACCTTACACCATTTAGGTTTCACCTTCTGATTTTGATCTTCATTCCGATTTGTTTGATAAACAGTTTGATACCTTTCCGACCATCCCGAAGGTTATTTAACCGTAATGTGTTTGACACATTCAGTGAATTCTTTACATATGCTGGATATAATGTATCATCTGATACTACTCAGTTCTGCGTAATCCATTACTACTCCTATGAGAACTCTGGTAACTATTAACCATGAATATATGGAGGTTTGTTCCCTCCCTTCGAATGATGAACTTTGTCTGCCAATCAATTCCTTTGGAAGGATATGATGAAAATAATATCTCAGTATGGATATGTTAACTAAGCATGATGATGCTGACAACTGATATCCCATACCTCTCATTTTGACAACCATGCGACGTTCGTATTACCAATGATACACACCCTACCTGCCACTTATGCTAAGAAGCTAAGCAAGATTCCAACACCTTGAACTGTTCGCTTATCTATCTCAACACTTTGATGAACCATGTACTTGACTCTGATATATAAACTATCCGTCTGGTTTAACGACCGTATTCGTTCTACGGATCTGTTTACTCTTGATATAATTGACTTTGAGGTCTTTTGGTTAAGGATTGGATGGCTCTTCGTAAAGCTACCATAGACTACCGTATCTGAAATGTGATCTTTAACAATCTGCTTCACCCTACTTTTGTTATGATGACTCTTAACCGCTTAAATCTGCTAAGATTAATGTTGCTATGGAAGCACAGACCCCGATCTCATTTGATTGTCAAGTTTCTCCTGACACCTATTAGTATCCACCGTTGGAAGCTCTGACATTGGAAGTATTTTGTTGTACAAAAATCTTCTGATGATCTCTGATGAACCTCTTGGTATTCCCTCCTGCTTGGGAGGTAGAGTTGGCATTGAACTGATCTCAGTTAACGAAACCATGATGCTATAGAAGTTGAGAGATTAAAGGAGCTGATGGAATATGATTTTGTTCACCTCAGTGTTTCTCTTTGGATGCTCCTGTTGGTTTATGAAGAAGAAAGAGGGAAGTATGCAGCGGCGTATCGACTATCGTGAACTTAACCGTCAAACTATCCGTAATCATTATCCATTTGCGCGCGTCAATGATTGATTTGGTCTATCTTTGAAACTCCGTATCAGACGTCCTCATTTACGTTTGAATGACTGAAGAAGCAACCACAAGAACTTCTAAGAAGGGAGTTGACTAACTGAGAGTAACCTCCGTGAAGCATTTCAGTTTTATTCGTGAAGAAGAAGATAGGTGATGTGAAGTAGATATGAAGTTTCCCTAAAACGATTCCTGAAGCTGCTTTCGTACTCGTTGTGATCATTATGAGTTTTTATGATGCCAATTGTATTGGCTAAAAGAATCATGTTTTTCGCGAGTATTTGGACAAATTTTCATAGTATGATGTTGTGTTGTGTTCAGAGACGAAAGAGGAACTGATGAACTCAAATAAGTACATTTTATTACTATCATTTATCCTATTAATTTGACTTGTTTTATTATGTTATGTATGAGGATTGATACTTAATCGTTTACTTTTGTAATTCTCAGGTAAAAACAAGCATTTGGTGAAACTTAGCGATTTTGGACTAATAATGGAGCAAAACGTGCATAAAGTGAAAGTCTACTGGCATGGACAAGATCAAGTCAATTCTGCTCCAGATGCGCCGCATCTCACTCTCGAAATGCGCCGCATCTCTATCAAGATATCACCAGATACGATCCAAGATACAAGAGGACATGCGCCGCATCTAATCATGAAGTTACGCCGCATCTTCTGGCGGTGTACGAATATTCCTGAATATTATAATCTTGGACCCCACGCGAAGTTAAGTACATGCGCCGAATCTACTTAGTAGATGCGCCGCATCTTCCCTCAGACAGAAACTATAAATACCCCGTAGACCAGACGAATTATAAGTTCCGGAAACCCTAAAACCGAAGACCGAACAGGAGGAACAAAGGACGAATTCAGTCAAGGAGGCAGCACAAGACACACCAAAATCAAAGATACAAGAGCTGTAAGAAGGTGCTGCATGTGTTTAATTCATTAAGTAGTTTTGTTTTATTGTGTTAGCAAACTTTAATTCATCAGGATTGGTGGCTTGTGTAATGTGACAACGAAAGATTGCACTCCCTTTAATACTTGCTTTCCCATCAATTAAAGTTTATATGATGATGTCTTTGGTTACTACTTATTAGTGCATTGATAACCTCTGTGTTTATTAGTGGCTTGCGGGCATTTGACTGCGGGACATAATGTGGCTCCCACGGTTGTTTCTAAATTGATCACTTAGGAATAACTTTTAGACATAAGTAATCATTAAGGGTTTACTCGCCGATAAGATTAGGACCAACGAGAAAGGGTTAACTACATACACTTCATATAAAGCTATCAATAAAACAAGTGACAATCTACTTAATCATAAGGACAGCCCTCTTATTGTCTCGAGTATTTATCTGTGTACGTGTGTGCTACTTGCTGATTCGTGCCTATTGGTTTATTTTATTATTTAATTGCAACAAATCGTGCCAGTCTCTCAGGCTGAAACCCCCTTGCGTTAGGATATTAAAATACTGATTAGAATAACGAGATAATACGTTCCACTCTTAGTGATCGACACTCTACTTACCATTATCTTCATACTGACCGGGTACACTGCTCGTTAAGTGTGTGTGTTATTGATAAGTCGGCTAAATATAAATTTAAAACTTGAGTAGGCATTAAAACTGCCAAAACTTTACTCCAACGCACGCCCATCAAGTTTTTGGCGCCGCTGCCGGGGAGTGAATTGTTATTATCTGTTAATTTGATTAGTATTTTAATTAGGTTTTTCTTTTTATTAGGTTAATTGCATCATTGTACTATTTTGCATATTTGTTGTATTGTGTGTTAATTGTTGTTTTTTTATTTTTGTGTGTTTATTTTTGTTTGTGTGTTTAATTTTTGTTTTTATTTTTCGTATTTTTCTGTTCTGCTATCGTTGTACTGTGCTAAATCAAACGATACGGCGCATCTGATCTCTCAGATACGGCGTATTGCGTTTATTTTTTTAAATACAACGCGTTTAATTAATTCGATACGACGCATCTTTTCCCCAAGATACGGCGTATCTGTTTTTAATAAGAAAAATTTTCTAAGCGATAAAGTAATACGACGCATCTGCTTTTGCAGATACGGCGTATCTGTTTTTAATTAAAAAAAAAAAAAAAAAAAAATTCTAAAACGATAACGCCATACGACGCATCTGCTTTCGCAGATACGGCGTATCTATTATTTTAATTAAAAACAGTTTGCGAATTATTAAACAGATACGGCGTATCGATCTCTGTCGATACGGCGAATCTTACTGAATCAAAAATCGATATTTATTTTTAAACGTAACGAAAATACGGCGCATTAACTTTCGTTAATACGACGCATTTAATTTTAATCAGATAAGTTGATTTTTGATTAATTAATTCGATACGGCGCATTCTTAAATTCTAAAGCGGCGTATCTATTTTCTGAATAAAGTCTGATTCAATTTTAACGTATTAAGATACGGCGTATCCAACTTTTTGGATACGGCGCATCGTCTGCAGATATCAGCAACTTTTATTCTTTTCTAATTTCCGAACGGAAAATATTCTGACTTACCCTTATACTAGGAAACTTTTACTTTTAAAATCTTCTTGTTCTTAATTTTCAGGAACAATGTTCGATATTTTCCCAAACTGGTTCGGAAGACCCCAAAGAAACCTTACTATGGAAGAGTTTGCACTACTAATCGCTCAAGCCAATGAACAAGAACATCATGAAGCAAGGAACTTTATCACTGAATTTAAAGGCAGTCATGAGCTGTTACTAAAAGAACAAAACAATATGATCAATGGTTTGGCAATTGAAGTGCACCAATTGTCAACAGTGCTTAACAAGGTTCTTTTGGTAAGGCACGATCTGAAAGGAATTACAACTAGAGGCGGTAAGTCAACCTTTCAAATCGGAGAAACACCCGAGGATGACAGTACAAACAAAATTCCCCCTGAATCTTTACCACCCGAGCAAGAGCAACCAAAAGAGACTGATCCAGAACCTGTGATTAGAGAAGAACCTTCTGTCGAACCTAAACGATCAACATTACCTTTCCCACATAGGGTAAAGAAAGAGAAAGAAGATGCCTATCAAAAGAAGTTCCTGGAGAATCTCAAGCAGCTGCAGCTAAGCATACCATTTATGGAAGCCCTAGTGCAAATGCCGAAATATGCTAAATATCTGAAAAGCTTGCTTACAAACAAGTCTAAACTCGAAGAGGCTTGCACCATAACAATGGGGAAAAGAAGCTCAACGGCATTGCTCAACAAACTTCCGTCTAAAGAAAAAGATCCAGGGAGTTTCACTATTCCTTGTCAAATTAAAAATTTGCATATTGAAAATGCCTTAGCCGACCTAGGAGCTAGTATAAGTCTTATGCCCTCTTCTATGTATGATAAATTAGGTCTTGGTGAACCAAAACCTACTAGGATGTGCTTAGAACTAGCTGATAGGTCCATACAATACCCATTAGGAATAGCGGAAAATATATTAATAAAAGTTGATAAATTTGAATTACCTATCGACTTCGTTATCCTAGATATGCCTGAAAATTCTAGAACTCCTATAATATTAGGAAGACCATTTTTAGCCACTGCTAGGGCCATGATCGATGTTTTTAATAAAAAGATAACTCTTACCATGGGAAAAGATGAGGTTGAGTTTAACATGGAACAATCTATGAGTAAAGATAATTCCGATGATGATGAATGTTATAATATTGATGTTTCTGATGACACGATTAATCAATTTACTCAGAAATTGTTAAAAAGTAATTTGCTTGATTCTTTTCTGCTTAAAAATTTGGAAAACACAATTGCTATAGAAGATCAAGTTGATGAAAATATTATCGATTATAATTTAGCTGCTGATTCTGCTGTATGTAACGAGATACGGCGCATCGAAAACCTCGATGCGGCGCATCTATCTGATGACAGCAGCGATATGATTAAAGAACAGGTTTATTCCGCTAGTGCTACTGAAATTGATAATGTTAAACCTGTGCTTAAGGATCTTCCTTCTACTTTGGAATATGCTTATTTAAACGGAAATACTAATTCACCCGTTATTATTGCATCTGACTTAACGCCAAAAGAAAAAGAGTCTCTTTTGCAGGTACTATATAAACGAAGAGGAGCATTAGCGTGGAGTATGTCTGATATTAAGGGAATTAGCCCGTCATTTTGTACACATAAAATCCTTATGGAGGATGAATTCAAACCAACTATCCAACCTCAAAGGCGTTTGAATCCAAAAGTCCAAGATGTGGTGAAAAATGAAATCGTAAAGTTACTTGACTCCGGACTTATCTACCCAATTTCCGACAGCTCGTGGGTCAGTCCTATCCACGTTGTGCCGAAAAAAGGAGGAATGACGGTAGTACTCAATGACGACAATGAGCTAATCCCTTCAAGAACTGTTACCGGATGGAGAGTTTGCATCGACTACCGCAAACTCAATGATGCTACGCGAAAAGATCACTTCCCTCTTCCATTTATTGATCAAATGTTAGAAAGACTATCAGGATATGATTATTATTGTTTTTTGGATGGTTTTTCAGGTTTCTTCCAAATACCCATTGCCCCCGAGGATCAAGAGAAGACGACTTTCACCTGCCCTTATGGAACCTTCGCCTATAGGAGAATGCCGTTCGGACTATGCAACGCCCCTGCTACTTTCCAACGTTGTATGACGGCTATCTTCCATGATATGGTAGAAGACTTTATGGAAGTCTTCATGGACGACTTCTCGGTGTTCGGTAACTCATTTAGTGATTGTCTCTTTAAACTTGATAAAATGCTTGCTAGGTGTGAAGAAACTAACCTTGTTCTTAATTGGGAAAAATGTCACTTTATGGTTAGGGAGGGAATTGTGTTAGGACATAAGATTTCTGGGAAAGGTATAGAAGTCGATAAAGCTAAAATTGATGTAATTGCTAAACTACCTTACCCCACTAACGTAAAAGGCGTTAGAAGTTTTTTAGGGCACGCTGGATTTTATCGTAGATTCATAAAGGATTTTTCAAAAATATCTAGGCCTATGACCCAATTATTGCTAAAGGATGCAAAGTTTGATTTTTCTGAAGATTGCAAAAAGGCATTTAATATACTTAAAGAAAAACTAACTTCTGCACCCATTATAATTTCGCCTGATTGGAATCTGCCTTTTGAACTAATGTGTGATGCTAGTGATTATGCTGTTGGAGCCGTACTTGGACAAAAGATAGATAAGAAATTTAAGCCAATTTATTATGCTAGCAAAACATTGAATAATGCCCAAGAACACTACACCACCACGGAAAAAGAACTTTTAGCAGTAGTTTTTGCATTCGATAAATTTAGATCATATCTTATATTGTCAAAAACTATGGTTTACACTGACCATTCTGCTTTGAAGTATTTGTTCAATAAACAGGATGCCAAGCCAAGGCTTATTAGGTGGGTTTTATTGCTCCAAGGATTCGATATTGAAATTAAAGATAAAAAGGGTGCCGAGAATCTAGCTGCTGACCACTTATCTAGACTTGAAAACCCTGATATGGAGGTTCTTGACGAAAGGGAAATAGCTGATGACTTCCCTGATGAACACCTTATGATGGTAGGAATTAAGAGCAGTGATAATGGACCATGGTACGCCGATTTTATAAACTTTATTGTTGCAAATGAAATTCCAAAAGGGCTAACATCCGACGAGAAAAGAAGGTTTATAACTCGCGCTAACGAGTATATTTGGGATGAACCTTATGCCTTTAAATTATGACCTGACAATATAATACGAAGATGCGTAGACGGTGATGACATCGCAGCAATATTATCACATTGCCATTCAGGGCCAACAGGGGGACATCACGGTCCAGTCATCACAAGAAGAAAGATCCTGGATGCGGGATTTTATTGGCCCACTATGTTGGAGGATGCGAAAGATTATATAAAAGGATGTGATGCGTGTCAACGATCCGGAAATATTACATCAAGGAACGAAATGCCGCAAAACTATATCCATGTATGTGAAGTTTTCGACATATGGGGATTAGACTTCATGGGACCGTTTCCTGAATCTAAAGGTAATAAATATATTTTAGTTGCTGTTGATTACGTATCAAAATGGGTCGAAGCGCAAGCATCTCCAACAAACGACAGCAAGGTAGTACTTAAATTTTTGCAAAGTTTGTTCTCTAGGTTTGGAATTCCTAAAGCATTGATTAGTGATAGGGGAACGCACTTTTGTAATCACCATCTGGGAAAAGCCTTGTAAAAATATGGAGTATATCATAGGGTTTCCACCGCATACCACCCTCAATCAAATGGTCAAACTGAAGTAACCAATAGAGCTATAAAACGAATTCTTGAAAAAACGACTGGGTATAATCCTAAAGGGTGGTCTGACAAGTTAAATGATGCTTTATGGGCATTCCGTACAGCCTATAAGACACCAACGGGATGCACTCCATTTCGTCTTGTATACGGAAAAGCATGCCACCTACCGGTCGAAATTGAACAAAGTGCATATTGGGCTTTGACGAACTGTAATATGGATATGGAAGCTGCAACGAAGAACCGTTTCATGGAACTTAATGAACTCTATGAACTAAGAGATGAGGCCTACAAAAATACTAAGATCTACAAAGAAAGAACTAAAAGATGGCATGACTCGAGGTTACGTGGGGATAAAACGTTTACTATTGGAGAGAAAGTGCTACTATTTAATTCCAGATTAAATATGTATCCTGGTAAACTTAAATCAAGATGGACGGGACCGTTCGTTGTCAAGAAAGTGTATCCATATGGAACTATTGAAATATGCGATAAAAATGGTTATATATTCAAAGTGAACGGGCAACGTGTGAAGAAATACTTTGATAATAAAATCGAGGATAATGAGAACGAGGTGGTGGAGTTTGAACCTGAAGTATTGGAGTAAAGAGCTGAACGTGAGTCTAACTTGAAGACTCTGGAATAAAGACAAGTGCTTACCGGGAGACAACCCGGATTTATCTTTTATTATTCTGTTTTCTGTGTCGAGTCATTCCAGGCCGCACGAGGATACGGCGCATCTCAATTCTGAGATGCGACGCATCTCCTGCAATGGTCATATCTTATTTTATTTTTCTGCATTTTTATTTTCGACTTTAAAACTATTTATCAGTTTATTTTTAATGCGGCGCATCCCTGGTTAAGGATGCGGCGCATCTTTATTCTGATCCGTATTAATTCCAGGCTCGATACGGCGTATCTTCTTCAATACGATACGGCGCATCGACTGACCTGATGATTTTCAGTTTTAATTTTTAAGTTTTATTTTTCCTAACTACTAATGTATTATGCAAGTTTGAACCTTTCTTATCTTAGGTGTGTTTTAAAGTGTTGGTGGTATTATAGTTTCCTGGATTTCCTGTGGATACATCAAGTATGAAGCTTAAACGTTCTAATCCACAAGAAAGATGATTTTTGCTCTTATACTAATGGAGGATCATACCGAGCAAATCTCAGGGGAGTTTTTCTGTTCTAATTCTTTTATTTTCCAGTTTTTAACCTTTTATACAAACAACGAGGACGTTGTTTAACTTAAGTGGGGGGATTGGAGAATTAGAACACTTAACAATTACTTGTCCTAAACTTTTTATATCAAACTTAAAAATTTTTTAGCATGTTTTTGTTTAAGATCTAAGTTGCATAACTGCACACATGACGTTATTTTCAAAAATTGTGATTTTTCAAAATTCACAAATCTATGAGTGTGCCGGTGACTTGTAAACTTTAGAACTTGGCTTGTATACTATTCGAGACCACCATAATAAGTATTATTTATATAATTGGAATGACTTGTCTAAATTGGTAAAATTCTAGGATTACACCCAAATAGCCTATTATATGTTATGTGTTATTAGCTAACTACACTGGTTAGTTAACCCCCGTATAAACCCTTTTGTTACTCTCATTTTTAGAGTAAGATACCCCTAGAAAACACTCAGAGCCATTCCTTTCGTTTCTTACACCTATGTTTAAAATGTTTCGTTACACCCTTACACCTTAGCCTACCCTGTAGATTAGAATCCGTGGTTGGTTAATTGCTATAGGCAAAGTGTGTTTCCTTACATTACCTGTGTTCGCGTGCGTAATTCATTATCTTTGGTTAGGTCGGGAAATTGCACAATGCAATTGGAGTGAAAGTAAATATTGTATATTTTTGAGTTTATTTTTCGTGTGTTTACTACTTTCACTATTACCGTTATTTCTGAAAGTATGAAAAGTATGAATAAAAATTATCCGGAAAGAAAGTTATAGTGATGTGGTGAAATTTTACACATCTATGTTTATGTTAAAAAAAAAAAAAAAAAAAAAAAAAAAAAAAAAGAAAAGAAAAGTTGGAAGTTAGTTTTAACCAACTTATGTAAAGTTATGTAAGTGGTCGATATCACCACTATTTGTTGTACTATATCTATGGATTGAATGGGAATTGGCAGTTATGGGAACGCCAATTAAGGTTTATTCTTTGATTAAGATCTTGTTGAGTATAATTCGTGTCTACCTAAAGCGTGTGTTTCAAGTGTTAAAGCGTGAGTTATTCGATGATATGAGTCTTATTCATGGGATGGTTGGGATAGTGATTAACCACACTTAGGATTTTAATTTATTTGTTTTGTTTATTTTTATTTTTACACCAATTTATATCCCAAATGTTATCCATACCCTTTATTATTCTTTATCCAACCGAACCTTTGATTTATTGAGATTAGGGATTTGAGCAATCTTAAGTATCGTAGTCGTGGATTCGGCTATGTATTTATGATTTTGTCGCCCTTTTTGATATATTATTATTGGTGAAGTTTGGACCTATCTTTAGCCTATTCGAGTTAAGGATTTGAGCAATTGCAAGTATCGTGCTCGTGGATTCGATCATGTATTTGTGATTTTGTCGCCTTTTCTGGAATTTGAGATCGATAGTGATTAAGAATAATTAACCCTTAAGCCTAAAAACCCTTTTTACCGCTTTAGACTTGTTATTCCTTAGCTTTAGTGGTGGAGATGTGTATACTTGCCAAGCTTATGATAGAATATTCGTCGCGACTGGACAGTTAAACGATTAGATTTGATTTTATCGACTTATTTTATTTTACTTCTAATTCGTTAAGTGTTTAGTTGTGTGATTGTGAAATAAACGAATACATGCTTAAATATAAAAATAAATCCTAACATTTTTTAGGATACATTTTCATAAATGAAATTCTAAGGTTTACTTGGGGACAAGTAAAGTTCAAGTGGGGGGATATTTGATGAACTCAAATAAGTACATTTTATTACTATCATTTATCCTATTAATTTGACTTGTTTTATTATGTTATGTATGAGGATTGATACTTAATCGTTTACTTTTGTAATTCTCAGGTAAAAACAAGCATTTGGTGAAACTTAGCGATTTTGGACTAATAATGGAGCAAAACGTGCATAAAGTGAAAGTCTACTGGCATGGACAAGATCAAGTCAATTCTGCTCCAGATGCGCCGCATCTCACTCTCGAAATGCGCCGCATCTCTATCAAGATATCACCAGATACGATCCAAGATACAAGAGGACATGCGCCGCATCTAATCATGAAGTTACGCCGCATCTTCTGGCGGTGTACGAATATTCCTGAATATTATAATCTTGGACCCCACGCGAAGTTAAGTACATGCGCCGCATCTACTTAGTAGATGCGCCGCATCTTCCCTCAGACAGAAACTATAAATACCCCGTAGACCAGACGAATTATAAGTTCCGGAAACCCTAAAACCGAAGACCGAACAGGAGGAACAAAGGACGAATTCAGTCAAGGAGGCAGCACAAGACACACCCAAATCAAAGATACAAGAGCTGTAAGAAGGTGCTGCATGTGTTTAATTCATTAAGTAGTTTTGTTTTATTGTGTTAGCAAACTTTAATTCATCAGGATTGGTGGCTTGTGTAATGTGACAACGAAAAATTGCACTCCCTTTAATACTTGCTTTCCCATCAATTAAAGTTTATATGATGATGTCTTTGGTTACTACTTATTAGTGCATTGATAACCTCTGTGTTTATTAGTGGCTTGCGGGCATTTGACTGCGGGACATAATGTGGCTCCCACGGTTGTTTCTAAATTGATCACTTAGGAATAACTTTTAGACATAAGTAATCATTAAGGGTTTACTCGCCGATAAGATTAGGACCAACGAGAAAGGGTTAACTACATACACTTCATATAAAGCTATCAATAAAACAAGTGACAATCTACTTAATCATAAGGACAGCCCTCTTATTGTCTCGAGTATTTATCTGTGTACGTGTGTGCTACTTGCTGATTCGTGCCTATTGGTTTATTTTATTATTTAATTGCAACAAATCGTGCCAGTCTCTCAGGCTGAAACCCCCTTGCGTTAGGATATTAAAATACTGATTAGAATAACGAGATAATACGTTCCACTCTTAGTGATCGACACTCTACTTACCATTATCTTCATACTGACCGGGTACACTGCTCGTTAAGTGTGTGTGTTATTGATAAGTCGGCTAAATATAAATTTAAAACTTGAGTAGGCATTAAAACTGCTAAACCGCAACGACACATCACGCGCATCAGGAACATGGAGATCATTCTCGTATTAAGTTGAAATGACCCTTTATTCTAGAAGAGTATATTTGATTTGGCGTCCATAAGCTGCAGCAGATAGTACTACTATGGATCCCGAGAAGACTGAGTTGTCCACCGAATGAGCCAAGATCGACGAAAGTTACTGAAGTTAGAAATCTTACGAAAAAGTAGTGGAAGATGTTCACGACTGGCGTTACCATCAATGAAGCCTATGAGAAGAGGAGAGACACTTAGAAGGGACTCGATTATACCTTATGCAACACGTGGAGATTACAGCTTGGGCATCAAGACAACCAGACTGTAGGAGACGGACTATTCAACCCAGAGTTGACAGTAGTGGTGTTTACATTGAAGATTGGAAGACATTCTTGCGAAGACGAAGGTGGTGGCAAACATAGAAGGAGAATGTAATCGAGTTGGCGAATTTGGAGCTGTGCTAGAAGACCTGTTGAAGACACGCAGTCTTGCTTCTCTATTCATTTTAGTTGTACTAAGATGAATTGAGAGCAGAAGCAGACTTGTAAGAAATTCACGTTATTACACCACTATTCCAAGAAGAGTTGCCGAAGGATTGAGGAACCAGACTCAAGTTTATAATTCCTTTTCACTGTAGGATCAGATGGACAAGCGTAGACAGACTACTCGGACTTGGAAGAAATTTTGAAATTTTGTATTTGAATGGACAAATTTTGAAGCAAACATTTGTGTTTGGATGAGTTGATTCTGTGAAGGATGAAGTTATCAATAACGTAATTCACTTCTGCTTAACCCCCATAAGCTTCCGTTACCTGATAATAAGATCCTTTGAATGATTTATGTTCCCTATTAGTAATTCCGTTCTGTGTTCATTATGCGTTTGTTGGATGATGGTTTCGTTATGAGAACTTTGATGAATTATGGAAGACCTGACGCTTTTGACGACGTGCTTCATTTGGTACTTACTAATTCCGTTACGTTATCTGTACGATTTGTTTCTCTGATTTTGAATTCGTAATGATGATCGATTCGGACCAACCCTAGGAGATAGAAGGACTGTTAGGTGGGTAAGATAAGTTGTTTATTTCACGACTAGAGATAAAGTATGGTCATCATGAGAGCATATTTATATGATGCTAGTATTATGACGTCTGACCAACGTGATAATACTTACATCATTTAACGTGCACTTATTGTGATCATAGGATATTTCGAGGAGTGCCTTAGAAACCTTAGAATTTCTTATATCTGATTGAGACTTTAGGTTCATTCTACCTATACGCTTAATCTGCCTTCACCGTTATACGATTTGATACGTTTGGATACTCGACACGCGTTTTGCTGACCTCTGTACTTCCGATAAGAATCTTAGGTCCTGTTGTAGAGCTTTCTGCCATTTGATGTTATCAAACAATCTGTTTTCTGTCTGTATGGATTCGATCTGTTACTGTGAAGGAGTACACCTATGTTTTGCTATATATACGTCTCACATTCGATGAATCTGTTCATGATGATCTGCTATGAATTAAGATATAAGATTTTGGATTCTGAGAAACAAGACCTGTCTGTTATGAGAATACCTTGGAAAGGTTATATTGAAGACAAGACTATTTGAAAATCTGAAGAGTTAAGCATTTTTTTCCACCCTTATATTTCTGCGATTCGGTACGTTCTCATCTGATTTGCCTAATCAAATTCCACAGACGATATATCCATCAAATCCTACGTATTCCCTGTATCTCTTCGGAGAGAATACGATTATCATCTGTTACGTTTGGTATATTATTCTTTTGATCTGAATTCAGTATGGTGTGTCTTTTTTGAGGAAGCCGAAGCTATTTTGATCCACAAGATAGAGTCATGAGAAACAAGTCATTCACATATCCGTTCACGGTCCATTGGTATTCCGTTTCGTTTCACTTCAATTTTCGGGGACAAAAATTTTTTTTTTAGAGGGGAAGAGTTGTAAAACCCAAAATTTCTGAACATGTAAAATACCCAGAATACCCTTTGATCTCAAATTCATAAAAGACGTTAATCATTAAGACATTTCATCCCGAATATAACCTAAGTATCTAACTGTTAATAATTGAACGAATAAAAGTAATACGATAATAAAGATTTATGATAAAACGAGTGGTACGCATCTAATTATCATCACACGCATACATGTTTTGGTTAAGGTCCATTTTATTTTTAACTTTTGTGCAACAACTTACACTATAAAAAATAAACAAGATATCTTTTCAAATTTGGAAGGGGAAGATTTTTCCTATCCCCTCCCTTAAGGTCGGACTCTCCCTCTCCTTAATATCACCTCACGATTTTCTTGTTCCACAAAATATTTATCACACAAAAATAAAATAAAACCCTAAAATCTCCCAAAGTCGGCCGCTACTTTTGTTCTTTTGTTCTTCCTGTTCGAAATCAAAACGCAAGCAAAGGAGTATTTTGATCGTGTATTGGAGGTTTTGGTCGTGGGTTTGTTTCTAGTTCGAAGGTGGTCGGAAGCCGTGCGGTGTTGAGGCTCTTGAGCTTTGTTCTTCGATTTGATCTTCAAGGGTAACGATGCATCATCTTGTTTTTGTTTCCTTCATATTGATCTCCTACTCTAACGTTAACATGTCACCAAGAAAGCTAATATGAATCGGCTAAGATCATGTGCATGTATACGAATAGAAATCTCACATAAAATCAAAAGAACTACACATAAAATAACGAATTAGGGTTAGGGTTTTGATAGAATTTCGTGGGTGATTTTTTGTGGGGTTTTGAGAACATGTTAAATGATGTCTAAAACACAGTTCGTATGATTAATGAGGGTTTAAATGAATGTGGGTGCGTAAACATGTGTTATATAGTCTAAAAAGAAATCCTGAATTTGAGACAGCATGTATACCTGAATTTGTGAGCGAAATATGCCATGATATAAAATGGGTTGATTCGGTTTCTTTTCATGAAAACTTAGTTTTATGTGTTAGTTAAGTTCTCCAATTGATTTGGAGTTATTTCGAGTTGGTTTGGTCGTGTTTTTGATTTTTGTGTGATTAAGTGTTGAAGCTGAATTCGAGAGTCTGAAAATCAGTCCATTTTGCCGATTTTTCATTTATAAACTATGAGGATTTGAGTCATGAAACTCTCCATTATGTAACTTCTATATGTTTAGTAATGTCATGAGTTTTTGGGGATTTTTCCTGGATGTATTGGTGGGTCGTCCAAGTGGATACTTTCTGGGTACAACAGGTAGTTTTTCTGGGCAGTCTGAGTTTGAGTATTTTTGGTATAGGGTTAAACTAACTAATAAATTTTGGGAAAATTCGTGTGGGTTTTAAAGACATTGAAGTATCTTTATGAATTTTTGTGGATTTTATTTTGAGTTATGATGTGGTACAAAAATTCGTAAAGTGGTGACCTATTTATGGGTAAAAGCTGATAATTCAACTAAAAGGCTAAATAAGTATATAACTTAATCAAAAAGGGTAAAATTGATCATAAGCTATAATCCTTCAACTAATTTGATATTCAAGAAGTAACTAAGATACTTAAACCCTTTTATTAAGTCAAAATTAATATATGAGACATGGCTATAATTGGTAAGTAAACTAAACAATGACCATTTGTAAACCCTAATTAGAATAAAAGTAACTCTAAGATACTATATATGGAAACCGATAAATATGGAAACTTACTAATTCGGGAAACCTGCTAAAGATAAAAAGTTACTTAAAATGGTTAAACTACTTAAAGAGGAAACTTACTATTTTTGGAAAGTTACTATTTTTAGAAAGCTGCTATACAAGGAAAGTTACTAAAAATGGAAAGCCGACTAAAATGAGTAATCTGATTTAAAATAAGTTATTAATAAGACGATCGTGAATTCGTGTAGATCCGCTGAAGAAGGAGTTGCTTCTAATCATTTTGTTTTCTGTTTGCACTTGCGGTCTAAGGTACAGATATTCTAACCTTATCTCTTAAGGTTTCTCATGATTCATTTACATCCTTTTGATATTAGTTTAGTTATGATGCCTATGATCTGAGCCTTCTTGTTATGGCTTTCTTATATGATCTATGCCTTTGCTATGTTCCCTTAGTTTTGTGAACCTTTGATTATGAACCTTTGCTTTGATCCTTTGCTATAAACTTGTGAACCTTTGATATAATACCTTGATATGAACTTTGATATGATATGACATTTGAACCCTTCAGTTTGATACCCGAGCCAAGTTCGTTTCCTAGCCATGAAGGTAACATGGCCGTGTCATTGTTGCACCAGGTTTCTAGGAGTGTTTGGTTTCTCATGTACAGTGAAAGACTTGTTTAGAGAAGACCTTTCTCCTACATCAATCTGCCTACCAGGTTTCTGAGAATAACTCTTTGGTTCTACGGGCTTATTGTTGTTTCTAGTCTTAGAGGATTTAACCTTATTATGATTTGAAAACCTCAGCACTAAGCAAAGAACTTGACGTATCATCATGTTCAGCATCTTGATCAATTTATCCCCCCTCATGACTCATATTTGTTGAATCTGAGGTGATATTGCTATCAGTCTTTTCCAACAGATATGTGTCATAAGTAGGTGTAATTTGATCAGTGTGCTGATGTTCAGTAGCAAGGACATTATGTTAAACAGTTAAATGTACCTCAGCAAATGGCACTTGGTCATTTACTGGTCGGATATCAGAATCCACACCATGTGTGATATGAGTCACAAAACTGTTGCTTGCATCAATCTTATCTGACTTTGTCCCTCTGCATTATGTGACAACTGAACCAGCACCCAGTGCTTTACACGAATCAACCTTAATCTCTCTTGATTGCATCCGACTTTCATTCATTAGTTGGTGTTGTGCTCTTTCTTCAATGTACTTCTCAACATTACCCATGTGTTGGAGTAATGTTTCTCTGTACATGTTAACTTCAATCCCAGTGTAATAAGTAAAACACTTTTCTGTCATTTGAATATCATAATCCCAAGTGTATTGTGATTTGATGAACAATTGAAGTTGTTTGTTGATCACCCGAAGAGCAGCCATAGATCCAATTTCATGAAATTCTTCTTTGTCAAGTTGTTGTTCTAGTTGATCTAAGTTCAGGAACATAGTGCCCGTGAAGGTCTGAACATCTTGACCAAAGAGTGATGTAAAAGCTCGTTCGAATCCTCCCATGGATTCAGGTCTTTCTGAGAGAACCTTGAGATGTGAGTGAAGTAGACGAAAACATTCAATGCAACTTTCCTTTGCATTAGACAACATTAGTGACTGATGAAGCTCTCTCTCTTGCGAATTCGAGCACGAAGATTCCACATTAGTAAAATCAGAATCACACACGTTTAATTGGTGTGCAGAATTGGAAGTCTCTTGTTTATCATACATGTCGTACAGCTTGAGTACCTCAGATATGAAGGAGTCTGAAGTAGTAGACATGATGTAAACGTGCACGAGATTTTACAATTCTATGATTTATACCGAGAAATAGATTCTTTCGCGGGATTTTACACAAATCAAGAATAAATCGTGAAGAGGAAGATAGAGATGATTTTGGTTGAATGGGTTTAAGAGAATCCAAATAGCCACCGTTGTTGTATCCAATAAACTCGAAAATATCTAATAACTAGCACGGTAGTTATATCCAACGAACCCGAAAATTTTCACCCAAGATTAAAATTAATCTCGGATAATTGAAGCTCAAACGAAGTCGTTGACCAAGCTTTTACTACAACAACAAAAATTCGTCCTTGTGATAGACACCCAAGGTTCAGCTCAAGGAAAAACTTAAACAAAATAGTCCTTGTGTTATGAGTCCACAGCCTAAGCGCAATTCGGCCCAAATTGAGATCCAGTGCAAGCCCAGTCCTACACCAATTATCCCTAATTTAGTGTATAAGATACACTCTAATCTCACACTTAGCTATCCTCAATTAACCTTAACCCTAAAAAACACAGCCACTTCTTCTCAGTAGAGAAAAAGAAAAACTAATATCCATTTCCATCAAAGTTATCTCATCAAATCTAACACCATCATGAACACATTATCCCAATTGAGCAACACGAGCCCCAATTTTATTGTATCTGCATCGAAGAACACAACAATGATGAGTTTGTCTTCAAGATCTATTGATAAAGGTCTCGGGTAGGTCGAATGTTGTGAGTTGTTTTCTTGTTGTTTTCAGTTTGTCTCAAACCGAAAAGAAGAGAGGGTGAAACACAATTGTTTTTGTTCTTTCTTAATTTTTCGGATATTGAAAACAACTGAGATTCTTTCCTTTTGTTTGTAAATCAGTGATGGGATGAAGATGAGGTAGATTGAGTTTGTAAATCAGTGATGTAGGTTAGATGTTGAGGTTGTAATTTGTTAACAGTGATTGTTGTGAAATGGGATTAGATTAGAGTGATTTGCTGTTGATTGTACTGAATAATTTTTTGGATTGGATTTGATTTTGTTATTGTTTAATTTGATTCGGACTTGATATGGGTTTGTTGTAGTTGTTGTAATTTGTTGATGTACTCGACTGGATTAGTTGTTGTTGTACTTTGTAGTTTGTTGTGGATGTTCGGATTTGGATTTGTTTTTATTTTGTGTTGTTGACTGTGGTTACAGTGATTATGTTCTTTGATCAAAAACTCAATTGACTTGATGAACAAACCGCAGTTGTCTGACCAAACCGCGACAGGCATAAACTGCTACAGTCACAAACCGCAAGTCACTATCAGTACTTTTGTCCTTTTTGCCTTTTTCGGATGCACACCAAACCTTATATCCAAACCGCAGAAACAAATTTTCCAATATACTGCAAACCGCTACTAGCAAACTTGACAAAACAAAACAAAAACAGAGACATCACTTTCAATTTTCAGAAGTTGTTGTCCCTTTTCAGCAATAAAGCAAGTCACAATAATCAAACCAGTCAAACCGCAACAGATTTTTCACTTTTTAATTTCAAACCGCTGTCAAGAAAAAGCAAACCACAACCAAGAATAAGCCTTTTAGAACCCACTTCTATCCTAAAAAAACTTTGAGATACCCAAGAGTGCCAACTGGACTTGTAAATAAGTCACACTTTTAGAACACACTTTTAGACCAAGAAGTAGAACAATATTCAAAAATAAGCTAGAGAACCAATATTGAGCTCAACAGTAGACTTAGCAAACCAATTTCATAAACTATTAAGGCCCAACACATAAAATGGACATGTAACCCCAAAATGTAAATTAATGTTATGTGCACCAAAATTCAAATCAGTCACCCAACTGTTAAAGCCAAAATAATGCACGAACCAAAAAAAAATAAAACCGAGAAAATAGAAACTGCAAATCCAAGCACACACAATCAATCGAACTTAACCTTGGCTCTTGATACCAATTGTAAGATATGAATTCTTGGATTTGATGTTAGAAGAATTCTAGAGAGAGAGAGAGATGAGAGAATGGGAGTTCTAGAGAGAGAGAATGAAGAAAATATTTGTTGAATGATTAAGAGCTCCAACCCTTCCCAAGTGTGGGAAGGGGTATTTATACTACAAGATATAAGTTCCCCGAGTGGGCTGTGGAGTGAGCTGACAGTGGGTAAAGACCCGACCCAACTCCACAAATACTAATATAACTATCCTAATAATAATAATACTAAACTAGTACTAATATGCCTACGAGCTACATGAATGCTAAACAGATACTCGGGGTGACCGAGTTTTCACATGAATATTTATATTCCTAACATTATACATTTGCATTATGCTACTTGGTTGGATTGATTCACAACTAACCTTTTTTTTGTAGCTTTTCTCAACTTTGAATCATATACGTTGGTACCCTCGCAACGGGGAGTATAGATCAAGGGGGAGTATATCATGTACTAACTCATCATATTATAGCATTTTTCATCCTTGAAACGTATACGTTGGTACCCTAGCAATGGGGAGTATACATCGAGGGGGAGCATATCATATTCTAACTATTTGTTTTGTAGGACTATGCATCTTAACCTTGTCACTCCAATTAGGGGGAGTATTATCCAAGGGGGAGCTTTTAAAGTTCTCAAAATCATTGAAACAATCTTGGTACTCCAATTTAGGGGGAGTAATAACCAAGAATTGTTCACCACATTCCACTACGCATATCTTCTTTTTGTTTCGACAAAAAGGGGGAGATTGGATTAAGTTTCATACATAGTTTCATACATACTGTTAACATCATAGTACATGTTTTTATACTTAAAATTGTTTTCAAAACTTGCATAAAACCAACTTAATCTATATTTTTAAAAGACTCATACTTTATTTATTTCATTGCTTAAAAATACACTTTATGTTTTGTCATCAACAAAAAGGGGAGATTGTTAATACAAATATCGTCATAAAAAAGTTATTTATATTTTACGATCTTTGCTTAATTTTGTTAATGACAAATTACAAAGTTTATCTTTAAGCAAAGCATAAATATAAGATTAAGTCTTTTACATTTATAGTGATAAGTCTTTTAAAACACATTTTCACATTACAAGATTACTAGGAATAACATTATATACATTTACATTTTTATTTCTTAAATTAGAAATATTTAGGATGACATCATGGCATGCATCATGAACATAATCTTAGAAAGATTTTGAGATATCTTGTATAGATCTTCAAGCTAAAGAGTTGACATTTGAAGATATGGAAAGATTGTGCAAGATATGGAAAGATTTGAGAATCTCTTAGCTGTCCTGCACTGGTGGATCCAAACCCATACAAGGGCGGATCCAAATTTAGGGATCCGCCAAATCCGCCAACTGTTTTATCAGTTTGCCTATAAATAGCAAGCTGATCATTTTGGCACAATCATCACTCATATAGCTTAAAATATATAATCATTCATTTGCATATCACTAACCCATATCATTCATTTCATTCTTGTTGATCTCACTTTTGTAGCAAAGAAGATCAAGCATACAAGCTTCAACATACTTACAATTGCAAGTTCCATTAGTTAGGTTCTGTGTGATTTTGAATTATTTCACACATCATTATACATTTCATTCAGTAGTGTGTGGTTAGTGTTTTAGTCCTTAAAACACAAAGAGTGTCGGGAGTGGTTGTACCCTTGTGAAAGAACCAACGGGAGTGGTTGTACCCTTGTTAAAGAACCAACGGAGTGGTTGTACCCTTGTAAAGAACCCGGTGTTTAGCTTAGTACCGGATAAAGTGTAAGCGACGTGTATAAAGGTTTTCTCCGCCAAGAAGGGAGTTTGCTTCTTAGTGAAGAAAAACTCTCGAGTTAGAGGCTTGAGGAGTGGAGTAGGGCAAGGAAGAGAGTCCTTGTAGCCGAACCACTATAAATCTCCGTGTTGTGGTTTGATTGTTCCTATCCTTACTTACTTTACTTATATTGCTTGTTTGTGAGTATTTACTTTGAAATCACGTTAAGTCACAAAGCGAATTAATTTAAAAACGGTCAAAACTATTCAACCCCCTTTCTAGTTTTCCACATTCTCCATTTCAGTTGACTTATGGTATTTGTTTAGACGATCTTGACCTCTCAGATTTTGACAGATGATATTCGTTTCAGCAGGAGTATGTGTTTCCTCTTTCTTTACATATACATGTTTGATTATTCGTTTATTATATATATCTGTTCACTGGGCTTTTTAAGCTCAGCCGCATTTCTTTTCCTGCGGCAGGTTGTAGAGGGAAGCTGGGATATGAGTGAAGAGTGCATAAGAGCCCTTAGAGAACTACCCCTTTGATAGCTACCTTGGATTAGATTTGACTTGGATATTTTCATTACCAGACCTATTGTACCTTTGTTGAAATCCTTGTATTCCATTTACTTTAGATTTCATTTGTAACCTTTGAATTTAATTGTATTATTAAAGTCTTCCGCTTGTGTATGTTCTGTTTGACACCATGAATGTGATATCTTAACCCTTGTTGGGTTGGGGTGTTACAGTTCTTCTAGCACTGCTAAACCTCTTTTGTGATTAGACAAATTAAATTTTTTTTGGTTTAATTCAATCCTCTGCTTATCATAGTGTTTCTTTAAAGATTCATATTCTTTAAGAGCAGTGCATGTTTTAGAAAAACTTTTAGCAGATAGTACCTCCGAGTCAGAGAAGGCCATAAGTGCCATCTCAGCAGATGCTTCCTCATCATCTGCCATGAAACTCCAATCATAGCCTAGTCCATCAATAGCCACCATAGCCTTTGAAGAAGTCTCTGGCTCTTCTACTGCTTTAGGCTTGCTTCCATAACCCTTGTTCCTGCTATCATGTTGCCTGGCTCTTCTACATTCTCTTGAAAAATGCCCCAACTTGTGACAGTTGTAGCATTCTACCTTAGACTTGTCAAAACCAGCAGTATCATTGCTTATGTTGATCTTCTTGCCAGTTCTTTGATAGAATTTCTTAGCCCTCATGCTAAGAAGTAAAATCTGCCACTTGAGATCCATCTCCTCCAAGTCATCATCATTAATCTCCTATAGATCTTCATGTGTCAGCATTGACCCATCATTCTGGCTTGTTAGGAAGGCACAATAGGTAGTATCATTTAGGATACCAGTAGTACTGCTTGATGAGCTAGCAGTACTAACACTAGGGTTAGCAGTACTAACTCCCACAGCCACTTTCACTTCATCTGGACTTAAATTACTGGGAGATGAGACAAAATCCATGTTCCCAGTGCTTGAAGTAGCACTTCCAGCTTTCTTCACATCATGCTCAATAATCTTGAAGTTGCTATATAAATCATTGAGGCTCATAGTATCAATGTATGGCTTATTCTTCCAGACCACCATATGCATAGCCCATTCAGCAGGTAAACTCCTCAAGAACTTGGAGTTCAGATCTTCCTGAGGTATTTCCACTCCAAACACAGCCAGTTGGCTAACAATCTTTTGTAGCCTATTAAACATGTGATCCAAAGACTCATTACCGGTTGCACTAAAGTTTTCAAACTTCTGCTTTAGTAGAATCTTTTGGGTCTTCTTGGTGGCTTCATTACCACCATACCGAGCAGTGATTGCCTCAAACAAGGACTTTGCATCCTTGTATTTGCTGAAGTTTAAGAGTTGATCATTGGGAATGGTCATCATCGGCAAGCTCCTAGCCTTGACATCATTTTTCTTTTGCAGCTTCTCTTCTGCAGTCACTGGAGAGGTTTGCACGACAGTCTCTTCTGTACCATTAAATATTGATACAGATGTGGAAGGTTTAAAGGAGTTTCCTTCTTCAATAATCTCCTAGAGTGCATAGTCTTGCTCCTGGAAGTACTGTTCTATGCGCAGCCTCCACATCTCAAAGTCGTTTTGCTTTAACATAGGTAGTTTAGTAGCCATGTTAGTCTGTGTAGTTTCCATGTCCATAGTCTTCAAAAAGGGTTCTTCTAAGATCAAAGTATCAGCCTGTCTCTGATACCACTTGTGAGGATTTAAAACACTTAGGATGTTACTCCTTTATGATGTGTTTAAGATACTTTGAGGTTATACTGTTAAGTATGCGGAATCTACTTAACAATACGTAGAAGGTTTTGTTTGATGTAATAGTAATGCAGTATGAACAAAGAACACAATGTTTAACTCCAAACGATTCAATATTATTCAAGAATAATATGAGTGATCACAATATCACTAGGGTTACAACTGTTAGGAATATAAATATTCATCTGAAGACTTGGTCACCCCGAGTACTCATTAGCATTTAATAGCTCGTAGGAATATTAGTACTATTAGTAATAGTTTAGTTATCATAGTATTTGTGGAGTGGGTCGGGTCTTTACCCACTGTCAGCTCGCTCTACAGCCCACACGGGGCACTAATATTTGTAACTATAAGTACCCCTCTCCACCTAGGGAGAGGGTTGGAACTTCTCATACTTTCAATACAATATTCTCTTCACTTTCTCTCACTAAGTTCCCAACTCACTTTCTCTCTCTAAATCTCTTAACTCATTCGGCCAAATCCACACGATTTATGTGTTTAAGTGTTATGAATATGCTACAATTGGTATCAAGAGCCATGGTTAGGTTCTAGTGAGTGCATATTCTCGAATTTGTGGAGTGTTTTTGGCTTCTTTATTTTGTTTTTGTGTGTCGACTTGAAAAGCTAAGAAAATCGTTGGTTTTACTTTGTTTGTGATTTAAATCGTTAAAGCTCTGTACTTTCGTGTTCACATAGTTCCCTAGCTTAGTTTCTTAGTATTCTACGATTGATTTGGTACGTTTAGTGGAAGATTTAAGGTTGTTCTTCATGGCGGTTTGAGTTTCGGAAGCGTGTTCTTCACAGCGGTTTGTCTCTTGTAGAAAGATTCTTCGCTGCGGTTTGTGCTATTTGGGAATTTGTTAACTGCGGTTTGATCAAAACTTCTGACTGCGGTTTGGAGGGTAACCAAATAGGGAAACACGACAAAAAGGACGGATAGCGACGTTTTTGTCCTTTGCTGCTGCGGTTTGTGATTTTTGTCTTGTTGCGGTTTGTCGTTTTGTCCAGCGGTTTGACTTTAGGTGCTGCGGTTTGACTCACTGCGGTTTAGGTTTTCACGGTTTAAAATTCAACGGTTTGGTGATTCTGCGGTTTGTCAAGGTTGAGTTTAACCATTGCGGTTTGTCTAGTATTACTGCGGTTTGAATCTGGCGGTTTGGCGTTCTAGTTCAGCGGTTTGATCTTTGCGGTTTGTCTAGTATTACTGCGGTTTGAATCTGGCGGTTTGGCTTTCTAGTTCAGCGGTTTGATCTTTGCGGTTTGTCTAGTATTCCTGCGGTTTGAATCTTGCGGTTTGGTATTCTAGTTCAGCGGTTTGATCTTTGCGGTTTGTCTAGTATTCCTGCGGTTTGAATCTTGCGGTTTGATCTTTGCGGTTTGACTAGTATTCTTGCGGTTTGGAATTCTGATTCTGCGGTTTGATACTAAAGTAATACTATTAACTGTGATTTGACTCAAGTAATCAAATAACGGTTTATTCTTGAATTTTGTAAAATCCCGCGAAAGAACTTATTTCTCGGTTTAAATCTCAAGAATTGTAAAATCCCGTATACATTATGGCAAGCATACCAAGCACTGCTTCTGATGATATTCAAGCAGCTGGGTCTGATACCCGTCCTCCTATGCTTGATAGGACGGACTATGAGTCGTGGGCACAACGAATACGGCTTTACTGCTTGGGCAAAGAAATATGGATTTAACATTCTTAAATCCATTGATGAAGGACCATTTCAGATTGGCACCACCAGAGACGCTGTTACTACTGGTGAAGACGGAACTGTCACTTTGGGAATCGACAGGCCTCGAACTTACAATGATCTTAATGAGGAAGAAAAGAAAAGGTATGATGCAGACATTAGAGCCTCCAACATTGTCATTCAAGGTTTGCCCAAAGATGTTTACAAACTCATCAATTTCAATACTGAAGCAAAAGCAGTGTGGGACAATGTCAAAATGCTTCTGGCTGGATCAGAACTCACAAAGGAAGATCGTGAGTCACAGTTGTATGACGAGTTTGAGCATTTTAAGATGAACCCGGGTGAGAACATTACAGACTACTATGTGAGATTTCATAAGTTAGTAAATGACATGAGGATCATCAGAATGACTATGCCAAACATCCAACTCAACTCAAAGTTTGTAAACAACATGACTCCAGAATGGGACAGATTTGTTACGGCAGTGAAACTCAACAAAGGTCTGAGAGAGACAAATTATGAACAGTTGTATGCCTATCTACAACAACATGAGAAACATGCTGCTTATGATCGTCTGTTGAGAGAAAAACTCAATCCAACTGCACCAAATGATCCACTAGCAGCCCAAGTGTTATAACTTGAATCAAAGGAACATGGGTCGAGGTAATGTGCAGATCAGAGTAGGGAATGCAAATCAGGGGCAGGGGAAACAGCCCAAGTGTTATAACTGTGGTGGACTTGGACACATTGCCAGAAACTGCAATCAACCAAAACGTCCTCAGAACTCTGACTATTTCAAGGACAAGATGTTGTTGATGCAGGCTCAAGAGAATGGAGCTGTGTTGGACGAAGAAGAAATGTTGTTTCTTGCTGGCGATGGGGGAAATACTTTTGATGCCGATGTGGACGAGCAGCCAGTTCAGGACCTTGCACTTAATGATCCCAACATCTTCAAAGCTGATGATTGTGATGTTTTTGACTCTGATGTGGATGATGAACCAACAGCTCAAACAATCTTCATGGCTAATTTGTCCTATGTTGTCTCATCACCTCAACAAGCTGGTTCCTCCAATGCATCTGTGATTTCTGAGGTACTAAAGCTTTATGACACATATAACGTGGTTGATAAACAAAAGATTCCCAACGAAGTACAACAGACAGATGGGGTTGATTCAGATACTGTTGACATGGGAAATAGTAATATTATTCCATATGAACAATATGTGAATCACAACAACGTGTCTGATGTACAAGGTGGTGCATCTTCTGTTGAAAATATTGCTTGTGTTATAGATAATGCCTGTGTGGTAGATAATGCTTGTGAGTGGCATGAAAACACTGAGTTTGTCCCTGATGACACCTTGACCACTGGACTAAGCATATATAAAGATCAGGTGGCAATTTATGAACAACGTGCTAAATTTGAACTAACTGAACGTGAGCAGAAAATGGATAGTCAAATGCGTACACTTATAACTGAGCGTAATGTAAGGGAGGAAACATTAAAACAAGAGTTGAATTCTTTGCAAAAACAGCTGGATCAGACTGTTAAACAAAAACAGGAGGCCCTAAAGCACGTAAATACACTAAAACAAGATTTCAAGGAAAAAGAAACACAACTCTTAAATGATTTCTCAAGACTTAAAACCTTAAAGAATAAGCTTGAAAATAAGTTGTACACGCAAGACCAATCTAGACAAACGGTTCAAATGATTCAAAAGCACAAAAAGTTGTGTGATAAGCATAGTGAAAGTAATGTAGGTGAACCTAAATTAGCTCTCCTTAGGAAAGCTAAAGTAGCCCAACCTGCCTTATATGATGCCAATATGATGATTATGCCTAGTCATGCCCCACCTGATGTTTCATCTTTAGAAAAGAGTAATGAGATAGATGTGAGAAATAGAGAAAGAATGAATGAGAAAATGAAGGATCCCAAATGCATAGCCAATCGAATAATAATCAAACCCCATGATTATTATGAGGAGAATCAATTGACTGTGTTTGCACCTCAAAAGAAGTTAACGCCTGAACAAATATTTTGGTCTTTAGATATGGAAAAGAGAAAGGCCGATGAGCTTGAAGCTAAAACTCCATCCCTTAGGAAAATTGCAGCTGCGACGGTGTATCCTCCCAATACACCTAGGCATTTGGTTCCGTTGACTCTTCCTACTGAATGTAAAACCTTAATTAGCATATATGTACTTTGTCAACTATTTGCTAATTTTGATAAAACATGTAAGAAGAGGATTACACCAACCGAAATTACTGAGGGGGAAAGGGGTTTTGAACAAACAAAAAGGTGTTACTTAACTGAGGTCATTCTATTCTTTAAATTACTCAAGGAATAGTTTGAAGGAATGCAAAACACCCTTAAAACTGAAGTAAATGAAATGAAAGTAGTGTTTAAAGATATGAAAAATGAGGTAGCTCAAAATGCAATAGAACTTAAGAGCTGTGAGATCGAGAGAAAGAACATTCTCATTACCAATGAGAATTTGATTGCTAGATGTATTGCACAGGATATATTTTATACTGCCACTGATTCTGCTTTAACTGCCTGTCAATTTCATGAGTATTCTTTTGCATTGAATGTTACCCAGAATCGTGCTGTTGAGCTTGAGGGGGAGAATTTGAAACTACAAGAGAAAATTCAAAATGATGACCTTGATAACATGGTCAAGCATTTTTCAAAACTAGAAGTTGATCATCTTAATTTCCAATTAAAATATCAACACTTAGAAGAAAAATGTAAAATATCAAATGCCAAGACATCTCTGGATGCTCCTGAATTTGATACATATTTTGAATTGAGTAAACGTGATGAAAAAATTCAAGCTCACACTAACACGATTCGACTATTGAGGGCTCAAATTGCCCAATTAAAGTCAAATAAGAGTGAAGCAATTGGCACCAATAAACCATCGTCTTTGGATTCTCAGTATTTTCACTATCAGGACACTATCAATAAGTTACACTATGAAAATGAGTGTTTTTGAGCTGAAAATTCAAAAATCAAACAGCATTACAAAGAGTTATATGACTCAATTAAAGTCACACGAAACAGTCATAATGAAAAGACAACTTCTTTGTTAAATGAAATTGAGAATCTTAAGACTCAGGTGAAAGGGAAAATGCCAATTGGCACTTGTGATAATGTTGCTCCAAAGGTTTCTGTTGTTAGAAAGTGTGATGTTGATGTTGTGCCTATTCCAATTCCCCTTAGGAACATAGGTATGCCCATCAAATTTATCTCAATCACCTTAAGGATAGCCTGGATATACTTTGTGAGATTGTAGAGGAGGATAGGATAGAAAAACCACTTGATAAAGCAGTTGTGGATGCCTGCTTCCTCATTAAAAGGTCTCAGGAATTTTTAGAGTACGTCATTGGCACTGGCCCTAAGATTGATAACAAAAGAGATAGATTTGTTGCATCATCATCTACGACTAATAACAAGCACGTAACTTTTGATCTACCACTGAGAACATCAGAACCCAGCACATCAAAGTCAGGAAAACAAATGACAGTAAAACAAACTAATGTTCCCATCATTACTTCTACAGGAGTAAAATGTGACACCAAAGCTAGCGGGTCAAATCCTAGAGGCAATGCAAGGAAAGATAGGACTGCGCCGGCTAAGAGTGGTCACGAGAAGAAAGTAGAAGCCCAACTTAGGAACAATAAGTTTGCAATGAATAGAATGAATCGTGTTGATTCTAGTATAAAAAGTACTGTAATTAATTCGAATTCTAATGTTGTCTGTAAAACATGTAACGAATGTTTAATTTCTGCTAATCATGATGATTGTGTTGTATCATTTTTGATGTCTCCTGTACAACCCCATGTTAAGAATGTTAGGAAAACTGAAACAAGTAAGAAAGTTTGGAAGGCAACAGGAAAAACGTTTGCAAATGTTGGGTATCAATGGAGACCCACTAGAAGGAAGCTCACTTTAGGAGATCAGTGCCCCTTAACTAAATTGAATAACCATAAAGTAGTGAAGGTTTAAGGAATGGAAACCAACTGGTCGAATGTTGCCTTTAGGGACACAATGCCCTACTACTAGGTCAATTGCTTCTTCTAGTGTAATTTCCACTGTAAATACAGTTGCATCTGTGAAACCTGTAGTTCCAGAATTTGTGTGTGCTAACCAAACGGACCCCAACTGTACGTGGGGATCCACATTTTTCAATTATCCATCGTTGTCTGTTTTCAAATGCTGGTCGTACAAATCGTCCTTTGGTATTTGGACTCAGGTTGCTCAAAACATATGACTGGGGATCGCTCACGGCTCAAGAATTTCGTGAAAAAGTTTATCGGGACAGTTAGATTTGGGAACGACCATTTTGGGGCAATTATGGGTTACGGAGATTATGTGTTTGGCGACAGTGTAATTTCCCGGGTATACTATGTGGAAGGACTAGGGCATAACTTGTTTTCTGTTGGTCAATTTTGTGACTCCGATCTTGAAGTTGCTTTCAGAAAACACACTTGTTTCGTCAGAGATTTGGATGGTGTTGATCTTCTTAAAGGCAGTCGTGGCACCAATTTATACACCATCTCAATTGAATAAATGATGAGGTCCTCTCCTATATGCTTGCTTTCAAAGGCCTCGAAGACTAAATCATGGCTTTGGCACCGTCGTTTAAATCACTTGAACTTCGGCACCATAAATGACTTGTCTCGCAAGGATCTTGTACGAGGCATGCCCAGACTAAAGTTTGAGAAAGATCATCTTTGTTCTGCATGTCAATTGGGCAAAAGCAAGAAACATACTCACAAACCCAAAACCATCAATACCATCATGGAAGTTCTTCACACCCTTCACATGGATCTGTGCGGACCAATGAGAGTGCAGAGTATCAATGGAAAGAAATATTTTCTTGTGGTGGTCGACGACTACTCTCGGTTTACATGGGTAAAGTTTTTGAGAACCAAGGATGAAACTCCAGAGGTTATCATCAAACTAATCAAGCAGTTACAAGTAAGGCAGGACAAACCTGTCAGAATCATCCAGACGGACAATGGAACTGAGTTTGTTAACCAACAACTCAGTCAATTTTATGAAAGTATTGGCATAACTCATCAGAAAAGTGTTGCACGCACTCCTCAGCAAAACGGTGTTGTTGAAAGACGAAATCGTACTCTTGTGGAAGCTGTAAGAACTATGCTAATATATTCTAAGGCTTCGATGTTTCTTTGGGCAGAAGCAATTGCTACTGCGTGTTACACCCAAAACCGTTCCTTGATACACACTCTTCACAACAAAACTCCTTACGAGCTGATACATGGCAAGAAACCAGATCTTTCCTTTCTTCGAGTGTTCGGTGCTCTGTGCTATCCGACAAATGATGGTCAAGATTTGGGAAAGCTAAAGGCTAAAGCAGACGTAGGGTTCTTCGTTGGGTATGCACCAGATCGCAAGGGATATAGAATCTACAACAAAAGAACCCGACAAATCATGGAAACGATTCACGTGACATTCGATGAGCTGACTGAGCAAACGGCTCCTGAACAAACCAGTTCTGGACCCGCACCTAATCTATTGACACCTGGACCAATTAGTTCAGGTCTTGTACAGAATCCCACGCCTGCAGTTCCTTATGTACCTCCCACCAGTGAAGAGTTGAAGAAGTTATTTGATTCGATGTTTGACGAATACTTTGAGCCACCAACAGTTAATACCACAACGGAAGCTCCACCTGTACCTCCTGTTGTTGATGCTCAAATTCCACAAAACTCAGAAGGTCCATCTGTATCTGTATCAATCAGTCAAGATGCTCCATCTGCCAGTCAATCGCCCTCATCATCAAATATTCAATCTTCCTCGGTACAGCAAGGTTCAGCAGAAGACAATTCTTTTGAAGTTAATCCTTTTGCTCCTGTTGATGATGTTCCATTTGAAAATGTATTTGCTCCTGAGTCTTCCACTGATACATCTTCTTCAGGAGATCTCAACACAGCAACATCAGTTCAATATCCTCAACCACATGATCATCTCAGAAAATGGACCAATGATCATCCGATTGACAACATCATTGGTAACCCCTCTCGTCCGGTATCTACACGAAAACAACTTGCCACCGATGCACTGTGGTGTTTCTTTAATTCCGTACTATCCAAAGTCGAGCCAAAAGATGTCAAAGAAACAATGTCCAAAGATTGCTGGTTTAATGCTATGCAAGATGAAATTCATGAATTTGATCGACTTGATGTATGGGAATTAATGCCTCCTCCAGAATGTGCAATGATTATTGCTCTAAAGTGGATCTTCAAAGTGAAACTCGATGAGCATGGTGATGTTCTGAAGAACAAGGCACGGCTAGTTGCAAAAGGGTATCGACAAGAAGAGGGCATAGACTTTGAAGAATCGTTTGCTCCGGTTGCTAGAATTGAAGCCATTAGAATCTTTCTCACAAATGCTGCTAGTCAGAATATGATAGTCTACCAGATGGATGTTAAGACAGCCTTCTTGAATGGTGACTTAAAAGAGGAAGTCTATGTGAGTCAACCTGAAGGTTTTGTGGACGCTGATCATCCTACTCATGTCTATCGCCTGAAGAAGGCTCTCTATGGCTTGAAGCAGGCACCTAGGGCATGGTATGATACGTTGTCCAAGTTCCTTCTTGTAAACGGATTCTCCAAGGGTGTTGTTGATCCCACGCTATTCACCAGAAAGGCGGGCAAACATCTACTTCATGTTCAGATATACGTAGATGACATTATTTTTGCCTCTTCTGATCCCAGTGAATGTGATCGGTTTTCAAAGGAGATGAGTTCTAAGTTCCAAATGTCAATGATGGGACAAATGTCATTTTTCTTAGGTTTGCAAATTTCTCAAAGTCCGGAGGCATTTTCATTAATCAATCCAAATATGCAAATGAAATATTGAAGAAGTTTGGATTTGATTCAAGTGATTCTGTTGACACTCCCATGGTTGAGAGATCAAAGTTGGATGAAGACCTCTCTGGGATCCCGGTTGATCAAACGAAGTATAGAAGTATGATTGGATCCTTGATGTATCTCACTGCTAGTAGACCAGATCTCCTGTTCGCAGTATGTATGTACGCTCGGTACCAATCCAAGCCCACCAAAAAGCATCTGAAGGCAGTGAAAAGGGTTTTCAGATATCTTCAAGGCACTTTTCATATGGGTCTCTGGTATCCTAAGGACACGGCAATGGAACTCACAGCTTATGCAGATGCTGACCATGCAGGGTGTCAAGATACTCGTCGAAGTACTTCGGGAGGAGCTCAGTTTTTGGGGGAAAAGTTGGTTAGTTGGTCTTCTAAAAAGAAAATGAGCACTTCTATATCTTCCACAGAGGCCGAGTACATTGCCATGTCTGTGTGTTGTGCTCAAATCCTATGGATGAGATCACAACTATCGGACTCCTCTGTATTGTGACAACAAAAGTGATGTCGCTCTTTGTTGTAACAATGTCCGACACTCCCGGTCAAAGCACATCGATATCAGACATCACTTAATAAGGGAACAGGTGGAAAAAGGGATTTTTGAACTATACTTCGTGAGGACGGAGTTTCAGTTGGCTGACATCTTCACCAAGGCACTTCCGAGAGAACGGTTTCAATTTATTCTTCCTCGACTTGGCATGAAGAGTTTGACTCCAGAAACACTTAAGGGTCTTCAAGAAGAAAATGAAGAGTAAAGGATTTACTTCACATATCCTTGTATATACTTTTATATATCTTAAAAACCAAAAGAAAATAGAAAAATATAAAACCTATAAAAACCCTAAAAATCAGAAAAACAAAAAATTCCAAAAATAGTTCTTCTAGGCATGTCTTCTGTTTATCGATAACATTTACGGCCCTAGAAATGTCATTCAATAATGACACGGGACTTTAAATGAAGCTCGAGCAGAAGTTATATTAACTGGTTAAAACATGTCTAATCGGCTTGCAGTTACTTCAGACTGCAACCCATGCTCTACTATGGGGAAAGCATGTCGCCAAAAAGACAGATGTTCCTCTAACTGGGTGATGTTCACCTGGGCATGGATCACTTTATATCCATGTTTCTTCGATCTGATGTACGATTCAGTGCATCATTTCTTGTATAAGAAGAGAAGTCTTCTTTACACCACAAACTCTTTATCTTCTATGATTCTTCAGGAGAGTTTTGGTGTTTCACAAGGTGGTAACTGGACTTAAATTTTCACAAATACTTGACGCTCAATTGAATGACCACAGCTCTTTAAATAGAATACGGGTCATTAATTGAGGGGGAGAGTATTTGTTCAAAATTTCTGACACCTTTTTAAGCATTGTGCAACATCAGAAGTGACACTCTCTCGTGGTTTAAGGGGGAGCATAGTATGCTTCATAACAGAATATATATTTTTTCTCCCAAAATTTCTAAACATATTTAAATCAATTGGGATCACAAATCTCAAATGGTTTGAAATTTTTGATCGGGGGAGAGAATGTGATTTAAATATGAAATCTGATAAAAATGTGATGTTTTGGACTCAAGTGTAGGCTCTCCCATATGTGCTAAACTCTTTCGTATATCGATGCACATATTGAGGGGGAGCGAATGGATGAAAATGGATGTGGCATCTCATGTGAGCACGACTCAGACTTCACGAATGAATTGACGAAACAAAAACTGTCATTAATCGAAAGGACATATTCTGGCCGGGTAATAATTTCAAGCTGGTCTAACCAGTGATGTAAGCGTGTCTCGAAAAGGATGTGTTTGAGTAGAGTGTACCATTTCGAGAAACTTTCTGTGAATTTGACCAGGCCGGGTAATAATTTCAAGCTAGTCTAACTAGCTAGTGATGTAAGCGTGTCTCGAATCGGTCATGTTCACTGAAAGTGGATCAATTCAAAAAGTGCAAGCTCTACCCAACATGTGCAAATTTTAAATTAAAACATATGAGCACATGTTAAGGGGGAGTATTTGAAAAATATAAAACTCTCAAAGTGTTAGCAAAATGTGTTTCATAATCATGAACACTTTGAGAGATTTTTCAAATATTTGGTAAATGGCAACATAGGATAGTCATGAAGTTATAAAGTGGCTAAGGTTAGGAAAACCGTCCTATGATCCGCCAGAGCCGGAGGGATCTACCCAGGGACAATACCGAATAGTTAGTACTAGAAAGTCCTAAGGTATGATCATGAAAAAAGGAGTAATATGAGAAAGGAGAAAGAAGGGGTTGAAGAATTAAAAAGAAAAGTAATGTGAAAGGGTGAAAAGAAATATCCCTCCAAATTATTCAACCTTAGGGTAGAAACCGGGTTCAATTCATATGCTACTGGTTGTTACTAAGGTGACGCCGATATTGGAGACAAGACGTCATGGACCCAGTGACGCATTGCACTAAACCTTCTAAGCCACTCAAGTTCTCTTAAAAGGACTTGTTTCATTCTCACGGGGAACCCTGCATAATCTATCGACCGCTCATTACGAGTTATGTTGATATTGAAACAGGAGACACCGCTCCAGTCTCCGACTACCAAAAATGCACTTATTGAGTCTAGAGCCACGAGATGCATCATAAGATCTCATAGGAACACGTGTTACTTCTACACCGGTCGTTTTACATTAAGGACACCAGTTGTAAACTTATGAGTCCTACGCAGATCTTAGCAATCTGCCAGAACATTTATGAGTGAATTTACAAATGTATTTCTCAGTGATTGAATGGAAATTCCTGCCAGGGTCAACATCAAACAGCCCTGAAAGCAGGTCACTTCGGTAATTCCTTGTGGATTACGCTTAGTGGTCGCGGCGGTTTCAAACGGTCTACAGTCATGGAGTGAACTCCAGTGACTCACCTAATCGTTGATTTACTACGGTAGATCTTGTAAGCCCTCTGTGGGTTTCCGATTTAGGAACGGCCTTGGTAAGGATTAGAGAGAGTTTTCACACTATGCTGTTAACAATCTCGAAGTCCGAACCTGTAAGTACCGGACGTTTTATTGCTAACTGTCGTATGCAAGAATTCCTGGCGGTTGTAGCTGATTGCCGAAAAGATACCAATCCATTACCACATGCTCACACTACACCATCATCGTATTCAAAGAAGTCATGATAAACTAAAAGACCTTCAACACTGCTTCTGCAAACTCTGATGCTGAAAATCATGACCCAGAATAGTGTGACCATGTCGGTTCAAAGAGTACCACATCACATGGAGACATACCGCTAAAAGATGACTTGGAGACATACGTTGGATGAAGACATCAAAGAATCACCAAAGATCATCCAAGACAGAAGAACGGTCATCCAAAGTTCACTGCTAAATGTACAAAGACTAATGAATTTGAAGAATCAAAGACTACGAGCTATGAAGTCAAGTTCAGAGGATAGAATGCTAGAATTCATAATATTATTTCCAGGGTGACCTCCCTTAGGGGGAGATTGTTAGGAATATAAATATTCATCTGAAGACTCGGTCACCCCGAGTACTCATTAGCATTTAATAGCTCGTAGGAATATTAGTACTATTAGTAATAGTTTAGTTATCATAGTATTTGTGGAGTGGGTCGGGTCTTTACCCACTGTCAGCTCGCTCTACAGCCCACACGGGGCACTAATATTTGTAACTATAAATACCCCTCTCCACCTAGGGAGAAGGTTGGAACTTCTCATACTTTCAATACAATATTCTCTTCACTTTCTCTCACTAAGTTCCCAACTCACTTTCTCTCTATAAATCTCTTAACTCATTCTGACAAATCCACACGGTTTATGTGTTTAAGTGTTATGAATATGCTACAACAACGATCTTGAATCTTAACAAAACTTGTATATTTGTATGTAAGCATCTAACATAGGATCTCCTTTTATAGACATAAGGAGTCCTTTACAAGATAAGTATCTACCGTATATTTTTAACTAATTGTGATATACATAAGATCTATTCCATACTTATTCTTGATACATCCTTATCATAATAGCAGTACCTTCTGTTATATACTAGCTGTACTAATTTCATAGTTTGTAATATTAGTTACTCTTCAGCAGTCTTCACTTGTACACTAGCAATTTGTACTGTTAGTTATTCTTCCAGCAGTACTAAGTCTTTGAACATTTAATTCCCAACATACTCATTATTAAACTCATTATTTCTTGTGAGCTTGTAGGACTTATGCTAGACCTTGACTAGTTAAGTAGTTTTAAACTTAAGAGAAATCATCAAAGGTTTGCTGAGAATTGATAAGGCTTGCAAAGGACTTGATATGGATTACTTGTATCTTCAATCTTGTTGTTATTCTTGAAGTAGAAATAAAATTATGATATGTATTGTGTGTGTGAGTTTGGACGTCAACCACAAGGGGATCATGAGGCTTTTATAGCCTCTTGAGGAGGTGCAAGTATGATGACAAACCAAAACTTCCTTGCTAAGTTCGGTGTAGGTGTAACAATCTTGTGAAAGATTTAACATATACATGCCAAGTGTTGAAGATTAAACCTAAACATGCCAAGTGCCCTTGATAAGCTTCCTTGAAAAGTTTCATGAGGCTTAATTGAGAAGCTTGGTAAGTATGTGTAAGTTATCTTGACTTACGGAGTGAGTTTTGGTCCCGATAATCGCTAACGGTAAGTATTTAAATCACGAAACTTAAAACCGGGTATCGTAAAAATATGAAACTTGTAGAAATGGTTAAACTCATCAATATACTCATTATTAAATTATAAAATGAGTGATAAGTTTAATGGGTTGCGTAAACGCTGTTAAATCTGAAAACGTAGGTTTAAAACGCGCAAATCGCGTAAAACGCAAAAATCGAAAAATATAAAATTCCAAAATTCTTGAGAATGTCGTAGGATTCGAAAAACGCATATTTCTCTTGTTTGTAATGTCGTGTGGACATATCGGGATGTTTAAATGACGTTTAAACCTAAACGTAAATCTCAAACACGGTTTTGTGAAATTGGTTCTGAATGGATTTAACGTACGTCGTCAGGACGATTCGTCGAGTATCAACTATCTTGTCATGATAGTAAAATAATAAAAAAAAAACGGGATGAATAGTAAAAGTGAATAGAAAAAGTAAATAGTACAAATGAATTGTAAAAATTCGAGAATGGATAGTAACCTGAAAATGCGAATTGTTACAGTCTCCACCCGTTAAGAGAGCTTCGTTCCGGAGATCAATTTGTGTTAGATTTTGAAGCACTGTTGGTAAAAAGATGTGGGTATTTCTGACGTATTTGGTCCTCTCGTTCTCATGTGTATTCTGGACCACATCGTGAGTTCCAACGAACTTTGACAATTGAGATTCAGCTTTGTTTTAGTTGTTTGACCTCCCAGTCCATGATCTCTACTGGTTCTTCGATGAATTGTAGATCGTCGTTGAGTTGAATTTCATCGAGCGGAATAACAAGTGATTCATCTGACAAACATTTCTTTAGATTAGATACATGAAAAGTGGGATGTACGCTACTGAGTTCTGACGGAAACTCAACTCTGTACGCCACTGGACAAACCCTGGCTTGGAATTTAAATGGTCCAATGTATCTTGGGTTTAGTTTTCCTCGTTTACCGAATTGTATTAAGCCTTTCCAAGGCGATACTTTTAGCATAACCTTATCTCAGACTTAGAATTCCATGGGTCTGCGTCGTGTGTCGGCATAACTTTTCTGTCTATCTCTTGCGGCTTGAAGTCAATTTCTGATTTGTACAATCTTCTACGTTGTTTCACGAATGAGTTCTGGACCAGTGAGTTGAACGTCTCCCACTTCGGTCCAACAGGCAGGTGAACGACACTTTCGACCGTAAAGTGCTTCAAATGGTGCTGCCTTGATACTTGCGTGCTAACTGTTGTTGTAGGAGAATTCGACTAATGGCAAATGAGTATCCCATCCTTTTCCAAAGTCGATTATACAAGCTCGAAGCATGTCTTCCAGCGTTTGAATGGTTCATTCACTCTGACCATCGGTCTGAGGGTGATACGCTGTACTCATGTCTAGATTTGTTCCAAAGGCGTCTTAGAGTGACTGCCAGAAGTTTGAGATGAATTTGCCGTCTCGGTCAGATATGATGGATATTGGTGCACCATGTCTTGAGACTACTTCTTTAATGTACAGTCTGGTTAACTGATCCATTTTGTATGTCTCTTTAATTGGTAAAAAGTGTGCGGATTTTGTGAGACGATCAACTATGACCCAAATGGAGTCATAACCGTTTGATGTCTTTGGAAGCTTGGTAATGAAGTCCATTGTAATTCGTTCCCATTTCCACATAGGAATCTCTGGTTGTTGCAATGGACCGGATGGTTTTTGATGTTCGGCTTTTACTTTGGATCATGTAAGACATTTGCCAACATATGTGGCAATATCGGCTTTCATGTTTGGCCACCAATAGAGTTGTTTAAGATCTTGATACATCTTATCAGATCCTGGATGTACGAAATATTTAGATTTGTGGGATTCATGCATGATCAAGTCTCGTAGGCCACCATAAAGTGGTAACCAACTTCGACCTTGGAAGCATAGAGTTCCGTCTGATCGGGTTTCGAATTTCTTCTGTATCATACCGTCCAATTTTTCCTTTTTGATGTCTTCTTGTTTTACCGCTTCAACTTGAGCGTGAAGAATTTGAGCAGGAAAGTTCAAATTTATGGTCAAGACTAAGGCTCAGACTCGTAGTGGTTTAGCTCGCTCCTTTTGGCTCAAGGCGTCATCTACTACGTTTGCCTTTCCTGGGTGGTAGCGAATGTCGCAGTCGTAATCACTTAGTAATTCCAACCATCGACGTTGCCTCATGTTTAGTTCTTTTTTATTCAAGATGTGTTGAAGACTTTTGTGATCGGTGAACACAGTACATCTAGTACCGTATAGATAGTGTCTCCAGATTTTTAGCGCAGAGACTACAGCTCCTAACTCTAAGACATGAGTGTTGTAGTTTTCTTCATGTACCTTGAGTTGTCGTGAATCATAAGCCATGACTTTCTCACGTTGCATCAACACGGCACCCAAACCTTGGTGCGATGCGTCACAGTAGACTACAAAATCTTCGATCCCATCTGGCAATGCTAGAATAGGGCACTACAAAGTTTTTTGTTTGAGGGTTTGGAAGGCTTCTTCTTCATCTTCATTCCAAACGTACTTCTTGTTTTTCTGAGTTAGCTTAGTCAAGGATTTGGCTATCTAGGAAAATCCTCCAATAAACCTTCGGTAACACCCAGCCAGACCCAGAAATTAATGAATTTCTATAGGTGTGGTAGGCGTTGGCCAATCTTTGATAGGTTCAATCTTAGCGGGATCGACATGTAAACCAGTTTTGTCAATCACATGCCCAAGGAATTGTACTGATCGGATCCAAAATTCACACTTAGAAAACTTTGCATACAATTTCTCTTCCTTGAGTAATCCTAAAATTGTTCTCAGGTGTTCTTTGTGTTCTTCTTCGTTTTTGGAATATATGAGAATATCGTCGATGAATACGATTACGAATTTGTCCAGGTATGGCTTACACACTCGATTCATGAGATCCATGAATACTGCCGGTGCATTAGTCAAACCGAATGGCATTACTTGGAATTCGTGGTGACCATATCATGTCCTAAAGGCTGTTTTTGGAATATCTTCCTCACAAACCTTAACTTGATGGTAACCTGATCGTAGGTCAATTTTTGAGTAATAGGTTGAACCTTGTAATTGATCGAATAAATCGTCAATTCTTGGTAATGGGTATCGCTTCTTTATTATTAATTTGTTTAGTTCACGATAGTCAATACACATTCGTAATGATCCATCCTTCTTTTTCACGAATAAGATGGGAGCTCCCCAAGGTGAGGAACTGGGTCGAATAAATCCCTTGTCCGAAAGTTCTTGCAATTGATTTGACAGCGCTTGCATCTCTGATGGTGCTAGCCTGTAAGGTACGCGGGCCACTGGTGCCGCTCCTGGTATTAAATCAATTAGGAACTCTACTTGACGAGTTGGTGGGAGACCGGGTAAGTCTTCGGGAAAGACTTCGGGAAATTCACGTGCGATGGGAACATCTTCAAGATGTCTTTCTTCGGATTTCCTTTCGGTTACGTGTGCGAGGAAGGCATAACACCCTTTCTCAATATACTTCAAGGTTTTGATACATGATATGATGTTTACTCGAGTTCCACTTTGATATAACTCTTGTTGCATGTCATACATTTGAGATTGCATACTATACAACTCATTCTCAAGACGATACCGGTCAAAGTTAGCAACGTCCAATCGGATCTCTGATGTAGTTAGGCGGCGTCGTAGCTCGTGAATTTGTGTCGCATCTTGGTCTTGAGCCTTTTCCACTCGTGTAAGTCTATCCTTGACGGCTTCTAAGCCGGTTAAGGGATCCATGACTATATCCTCAACATGATTCAAGTCTTTCCTTACATAGCTCATATCCAAGATGAATAAATCAAGGCGTTGAAGAGCGTGAATGGCTTCGGTTTTGGCTGAAGTAACTATGGATTCATGGTTATCCATTTTCCATGCCATACCTTACACTTTACGCTGAGTTAAGTTGAGGCCTTGTTTCAAGAAGTACACATCGTATTGGGCAGAATTTATGAATGCAGGTGTGATTGTGGATGATCCGCCGGCCTCGTATGTGGACTTTGGACCTCTAGTAGGAGTAGTATGATTAGATTCGGAGGAGGTTATTGAGATAGGAGGTGGTGATGGAAAAGTAGGAGCATCTCCTGAGACAAGGTTAATGCTTCAAGTAAATAGAAATTGTCGTCTGAGGATGAAGAGTAGTTAGGGGATGTCGGAGTATAGGTTGGTAAGATCATTGGTACATGCACGTTGGTAGACGAAAAAGTGTCCTCAATATCTGAGTCTGACGGTATAGGCGAATAAAGACATGATATCTACAATAAGAACTATGATGTCAAAATGAATCTTATGCTTACGGGGAAATGCTCAAATATGCTAAGGGTACATATATCAATAGGGTTAATACACAAATATGTTACTAAACTTTCCAAAAAAGTTCGCCTAAGTTACTAAACTTTCATTTTGTTCACTTAGGTTACTGAACTTATAGAAAGCATTTATTAGTGTTGGTAGGAGTGACTTAATCGTATATTTTTTGATATGTTAAGTAACATAAATGTCATGTTTTTACAAGTTCAGTGACCCCAAATGTCTTGGTTTATAAGTTCAGTAACCTAAGTGAACAAAATGAAAGTTCAGTAACTTAGGCGAACTTTTATGAAAAGTTTAGTAACATATTTGTGTATTAACCCTATATCAATATGCTAATATGTTTGCGTAGTATAAAATGTCTAAAAGTCCATAATCGTCTAGAGGATGGAAGTCATGGAGAGCGGAAGGCTATAAAATGTTTTTGTTTGTAAAAGTGGTTATAGTTTATGTAAAACCCGAAAATCTAAAACATGCAAAAATTACCAAATTACCCCTGAAACTTTAAAAATTAATTAAAGCTTAATTAAAGTACCGAATAAATCCCGAATCTCTGGAAACGAACTACAAATCAAGCAAGATAATTTTGAGGCAAGCTCCAAATATTTTTACAAAGTACAAAAGAGTATTATTTCACAAAAAGAATACATGGGCCAAATATTACACAATATATACATTTTTTTTTATATTTAAAAACATTTTAAAAACACAAAATAAATTGTGCAAATCAAACCAAAAATAAAATCCTGATTTGTAGGCCATTAAGGCCGGTTATTTGGCTCAATCCCCCCCCCCCCAAAAGCTCGGTCATAACTTCAAATAACAATTCCATAAATTATTTCACCCATTAAACCCTAACAAACTAAATTGCCGCCACACACTAAAATCAACATACACTTGATCCGATTTTTCTGAGGCAAGGAGGTATTTTTCTGGAGTTCTTGGTGGTGCAAAGGAGGTGGTAAAAATAGCCACAAGGTCCTGGAGTCGATCGTCTGGTCGTGGCAGTTTTTAGAGTCGAAAATATTGAAACCGAGCAACTTAAATCCATAGCGTGTGATTCCTTTGATCTATAATTTTTATGGTAATTTTCTAGCCTTCTCCTAATCATATATAACGTGTAAAAATTATTGAAATCGAACCATGCACCATATCTTGATCGAATGAAAAATAACGAGCATAAAACCCTAATTTTGAATAATCGGATCTTATTAATCCATGCGATTTTTCCTAAGCTTGTATATAATTTTCATGGGTTCAATATACATCATATAATCACAAAAAAATGGTATCTTGATTTGTTGAAGTCGAAATCGTGATTTATGGATTTTTGGTTATAATCGGATTTTAGAACAAAAGGGAGAAATTGTGGACAAAATACAAAATCGATCGATCTAGGGTTTTCATGGATGAAATCTGGAATTAAATGAGGTATAATGATGCTATAATGATTGCTCATTAATTGGGATGATTAGGGTTTGTTTTTGATAAAGCATTTTGTAAACCGATTTGAGAAATAATAGTTAAGGGTGTGTTTTGTAAATTATAAAAAGTGTGGGATATTTTTATAATGTTTTATAGATCAGGGGGAACATATAAAAATTATTATATGAGGGCCTTATTTGTAAATTTAGCGAGTTATGGATTTAATGTGTAAATTAAGTGGCGAATTGAAAACAAATATAAATTGAGGGGCTGAAAATGTAAAATCTGGAAACTCAAGGGTTCTCGGTGTAACTAACATCATGAAGGGTGAAATGTGTAATTTTGAGTATTTAAGGGCTTAATATGTAATTATGGTTAAATATAGAATCGAATTAATACTTTTGATAAATACAAGGACTAATTATGTAAATTACCGAAACATGAAGGGGCTGTGGTAACATGATCAAAATGAAGGGTATTTTCTGTAAATTGATTGAAATAAAAGGGCTTGATGTGTAATGCATATATGATAAGTGTTAAAGTGTAAAATATATAATTATAAGGTTTTAAATTGTAAATTAATTAACGAGAGGGATGTAATGTGTAAATATGGAAACTTGAAGGCTAAAAGTGAAACTCTGGAAAATAAGGTATTCGAATGGTAAATTATGATATTTCTATTTTAACCTTGAACTTTGGCAAATTTACATTTATAACCCTGAACTATGAAACTTGTCATAACTAACCCTGAACTTGTGTAACTTGTTAAAATGAATATTACTTCCATAATAAGCCTACATTAATGAGTTAACTTGAACTATATCACTTGAATCTTGCTAAATATGGAAACCTGCTAATAATAGAAAGTTACTAAAAATAGAAGTTACTTATAATGTGAAGATAACTGAAACCCCTTTCGTATTTCTGTCTTCTACTCCTTTAGGTTCGAGGAGGGAGTGATCTTGATCCCTGTCAGCTATTCTTGTGTTTGTGCTTGCTATTTGAATAAGGTACAGATATTCTGCTCTTCTTGTAAGGAGCCTTCGTCTCATTTCTGATTCCTTATTCATTGCTATGTTTTCCTTGTATTGTGAACCTTAGATTTGAACCTTTGCTTTAACCTTTGTCTTGAACCTTGTCATAAACCTGAACTTGAACCTTGATACACTTGATACGAACCATTTGACTTGAACCTTTACTTGAACTCTTGCCTTGAACCTTTGACCTGAACCCTGCTATGTTTTCTTCCGATACTTGACATGACTTGTTCACCCCTGATAACCTGGATAATTAAGACCTTGGGTATTTGAAGGTTCATAGGATTTTAGAACTACTTTTAGTTGTATATGAAGAGGTTTTTGAACATTTCCTTAAAAGACTTTTATTATGAAACTGTTCTAACGATCATTTTATTAAAACCATGTAAAAAGGATTTCTTATAATAAACTATTATGAACCTTCCAGTATTTGACCTTTCTGATATTGACCTCCTGATAATGAACCCCTGCATTGATCTCCTGTCTTTAATCCTGATATGAACCCTGATATGATACCTGACATTTGATACCTGGGACTTGACACCTGATACTTGATACCCGAGACTTGATACTTGACCTTGACCCACAGTTTGAGACTACGAGCCATCCACTAGGCATGAGGGTTTCATGTCCATGTCTGTGATGCACCACCGGCATGACTAGTGTGTAGCCCTAGTGATTTGGTTACACCGTCCCCGACCTGATTTGATTTGTTATGTAGAGGAAGACCCTGTGGCCTGCGGGGGCGTATGGATGCATCCTAGACCTGACCTGATTTGTTATATTACCTGTTATACCTGGTGACTGACGAGTGTGTGCGATACTGATGCGTGGTTTTGCAACCTTACAACAGGTTTTACCTCTCGAGGGATCTCAAGAGGCTTACAACCCCACCAGGCAGTGTACCTGACCGATGTAGTATAGTGTAGTGGTAAGTACGGGGGATTGATCGTTCTCCACAGGGAATAGTGTTCGTTAGGTATGAAAAACTACTTTAGTAGGTCTAAGAGTGAGGGAAGATTCTTTTTGTATTTTTATATTTTTTTATGAAAGCAAGTAAAATCTCGGGTTTGAAGGAGTGGGCGGAATTAGTTGCTAGTCAACTAACCCAAATTACTACGAATGCAAATAAAATAAAATAACTGAAAATGAAAAGAGTTGTGAAACTTATGTGGAGAGAAATGTGTTTACTTATATTTCCTTACTCCCTAACTATCTTTTACCGGTTGATTAGTGTGTATTAATTGCGTGGATGACGGGTGTATTCCTTAATACCAATCGTGGGGTGGCGTACGTACTTCCCCAACTCTACAAGCTCCTACTTCACTCCTATGTCGAGCCGGCTAGGAAGCTCCTAACATGGGATCACTAGAATTCGCTCATGCATTAAATACAACCATAAAAACCTTAGTACGCATTGGTTCATGTTTCTTAAGACGTTCAAGCAAGTTACCGAATAGGAGGTTAGCCAGTTTTCTTAAGCCTAACATCGATGAACAATCATCCAATACAATTAATAACACACTAATAACCAATAATCAATAGCTAGGTTTCATTAGATCTAAGCAAACACAAGATAAATCTAGCCTAGCATGTTAATTAAAAGACAAGAACAAGATATAATCAAACAACACATAGACATATTGATTGATTAAATGATAACTTATCTTCAATTAAACATGGGAGATCCAAGGGTATGAAAACCCTTAAAAATGGCAGAAATTCGTCTTTAGGGTTTCTCCTCACAAAGTTGCACACTCATGACAAAAAATTGCAAAACTATATATAGAGTTTAAGGGCTGACGGCGTCACGTTATAGGACTTGACGCCGTCACCTCGCCGTGTCTAGGGTTCCCGGATGGCCTTCTTGACGCCGTCCCTCTTTAGTGCTCCAAAATCCGCTCTGGCTTATCAAGGCTTGACGCCGTCAGAATAAGGCTTGACGCCGTCCCTCTTTAAGTTAAACCGTGATGGCCTTGATCACTTCAAAGGGTGACGCCGTCAGACTTTCCTTGTAAAATTCTCTGGCTTATCATGTGTATTTTTCATATCCACCTCTTTTGCCAAGCCATGACGCCGTCAAAGGTACTTTTCCAGCCGATTTTGAGACTTTGTCGTTTTCTTCACTTTTATGCTCCAAAAACGTCCAAAATGCTTCCTTTTCCAGATTTCTTCTCCAAAGTACCTAAAATGACAAAAGGAACGATTTAGGGCAATATTTGATCAAATAAATACGATTTAGGGCTTAAATGACCCCCTAAAAGCGGTACACTTTTCGCTTCATCAAATACCCTTACACTTGAGATTTGCTTGTCCTCAAGCAAATGCGCTTTTATTCTAATCAAAATACAAGTTAGGGGTCATTTAATGCTAATATAAAAGTAATTACAACAAATAGTCGTTCCACTTTAATCATAATAAGCACGGAGATTACAAACTAGCACCTCACAAGTAGTGTTTAGATACTCACATCTCTCAGGTGTCATCAAAATAAATCTCATAAATGAAAACGGATAATATCTCTCACTACCTGTCATAGCAAATAGATTACCATAGGCTTGGGAAAGGATCGAAAACCTCCTCCACTAGGCGTAAGCACCTAAGATAAACTATCAAATAGGGCTTTTAAATGGGTTATAATGTGAGGTGTAGGGATATGATAAACACGGTTTTGTTGGATAAGGGATATTTTACTGGTGGCGAGTTAAAGATCTTGATTAATTACATGAACAATATGGCGTTGCTAAGCCAAGACTAGACTCGACTTAAGCTAAAAACAAAATAACAAAAACATAAGACAAACATAAAATGAAACGGGATGGTAGTCCGTATGTTTTTTCTATTTTTCTTTTTTTCTCATTTTTTTGTATTTTTCTTGATTTTTTCGATTTTTTTTTTTTTTTTTTCATACACTCTTGCCCTACCATCCAAAATAATACATCATAGGGGCGTTGCATTCCCCTTACACTTGAACTTTTACATAACTTTACAAATAACTATTCTAATGACTCGAATTAAGATAATCGAAAAACTTGGAGTACTTTTAAAATATTTAGCACATATGGGGGTAATAATGATGTTCTTCCCCATTACTCCATTACACTAGTACTTTACCCATGAGTCCCAATCGTCCCAAAACAATATGTACAAGGATATGACTCGACTTAGCAACCATGTAATCAATTAGATAATTAACTAAGGGTTTAAACAAATGTTGTCACAATAATGCACTAAAAATGAGTGCATACAAGGTAGGCTAAGGCGATTTGGGTGTACATTTATGTGGGGTGTAAACAAATTCTTTCTTTAAGTAAAATGCTTAAAGGTCGAAATGAAAAGATAGGCTCTGAGGGGTGTACTAGGGGTATCGTGTACTAACAATGAGTACAACGCAAAAGGTGTGGGAGAATTACTTGACCAATGTAGCCAATGTAATTATAACAAAAAAAACACAGGTGTAAAACAATGGGTTAATCCTAATGCCTCTTATCATGTAGTAAATCTAACTACACGAATGTAGTCTCACTTGTGGCCTCGGAATGGTCCTAACGCAAGTTCTAGAATCTAAGTGCTACCGGTACACACATCATAGCATAAATGCTTTTCCTACCAATTCTAGGGGCAAACCTCACATATTTGGGGGTGGAAAATTTTTTAGTGGTACGGTTTTTGTGCTAGTCATATAACTCCTATCCGTGGGACGCTCATTAAGATCAAAGTTTCACTCCTATATGTTGTAAAAAATTTTAAATTTGGCACTAAAATTGCCCTAACATGTATTTCTCTCAGTTTTATTACACATCTACCATCAAACAAACAAAAATCAAGTGCACTTGTATTCTCTAAAGTATCGTATTTTACCCCCCCCCCCCCTTACACTTAAGATGAACATTGTCCCCAATGTTCAAATAACAAGATGTAAAAGTGAAAAGGTAAAAGAATGAAATCAAATACTCCCCTGATTCGCTCGGTGGATAATGTGGTAACATGGTTAGATCTTCTTCCAAGAGAATGTAGAAGCTCCAAGACTAATGAATCGCCAAAAGCTTGATTCCACATACATCTCCTTGTCCAAAATAACCTGTTAAACCTGAGAAAACAAACACGAAAACCAGCATAACATCGGCGGGATAAATTCTATATATAAGGATATAATGCTTGTGGAATGATAATTTTGCAGATTCCTGGAGATTATAAGTTATAGATTTAATAAAAACCTTTTATGAAAACAAAACTTTCAAAAATTTCTGAAAATTAAAACCTGACGCCGTCAGGTTGTAAAGCCTGACGCCGTCAGAAATGATCTGACAGAATTCTCATGTTAAGTTTCCGGAAAATTTCTGGAAAAACCTATACCTTACTTCCTGGAATTCCTGCAAAATATCATTATGACTCGATACAAGCATTTGACTCAAACAAATACTAATATGTATGTTAATTTATTATTATTACGATTCATGTTCATTTGTGTTCTACATAAACCGATTTGGATTTCCCTTACACTTAACTTTTGCAAAATACCTTTATATGTAGTTAAGACGAAGTTAAAAACAAGATAAAGCATTTTCACAATTTAGTTTTGAACATGAATCAATCATAATAAAAATTAAACACACATACGGAAACAAATAAAATCAAACAAACAAATAAATAAACAAACAAACAAATAAAGCTTGGTTGCCTCCCAAGAAGCGCTTTTCTTTATTAACGAGTCTTGTAGCTAGACTCAAAGTCCCCGTTCATTACGTGACTTCTTCATCAAAAGTTATGTCTTCCTCATTGATCATTTCATTACCATTCTCTTGATAATGCTTGACTCGTTGTATATTCACAGTGAATTCTCTATCTTCGTCGTCAATCAACACAACGGCTCCGGTTTTAGAGGAGCTCCTTACGGTAAAAGGTCCATACCATCTAGATTTAAGTTTTCCAGGAAATAGTCTTAAGCGAGAATTATATAATAAGACCTTGTCTCCTTCTGAAAACTCCTTGGGTCTCTTAATCCGTTGGTCATGCCATCTTTTTGCTCTTTCTTTGTATGTAATGGAAGATTCATGAGCCTCTAATCTCAATTCATCGAGCTCTTGGAGCTGTAAGAATCTATTTGTTCCCGCAACCTTATAATCCAAATTACAAGCCTTAAGTGCCCAATATGCCTTTGTTTCCAGTTCTACTGGAAGGTGGCATGCCTTGCCATATACCATACGGAACGGGGTTGTCCCGATTGGTGTCTTATAAGTGGTTCGAAACACCCACAAAGCTTCATCGAGCTTAAAAGACCAATCTTTTCGGTTTTGATTGACCGTTTTCTCTAATATTCTCTTTATGGCTCTATTAGTGTTTTCGACTTGACCGTTGGTTTGAGGATGGTAAGCGGTGGAGAATCGGTGAGAGACTCCATATCTTTTCATAACTTTCTCCATTTGCGAATTGCAAAAATGGGTTCCCCTGTCACTAATAAGAGCCTTCGGAATTCCGAACCTAGAGAACAATTTTTTTAAGAAATGAATTACTACCCTAGCGTCGTTAGTCCTAAGGGCTTGTGCTTCCACCCATTTCGAAACATAATCAATGGCCACTAAGATGTATTCATTCCCTCCTAAAGATGGGAAGGGTCCCATGAAATCAATTCCCCAAACATCGAAAACCTCGCAAACTTGTATATAATTCTGCGGGGCTTCATCCCTCCTAGAGATATTCCCCGCTCTTTGACATGCGTCACAAGTTTGTATCATTCCCTTCACATCACGAAATATTGTAGGCCAATAGAATCCCGCGTCGAAGACCTTTCGTGCAGTAGTGTTCATTCCGTGATGTCCTCCAGATGGACCTGCATGACACTCTTTCATAATTCTGACAGCCTCCTTTTCTGAAACACAACGCCTGATTACCTGATCCAGACATCTTCAGAATAAGAAAGGTTCATCCCAAAAGTAATACTTTAATTGATTGAAGAACCTCCTTTTTTCATGCCTGCTCATATGTTCAGGAATGACTCTACTTGCCAGGTAGTTAGCATAATCCGCATACCATGGTTCAGAATCATTTATTGACATGAGCTGCTCTTCAGGAAATGACTCCCGAATCTCACTCTTGTCAGATTCAGCGAGGCTGGGGTTTTCGAGACGAGAGAGATGATCAGCCGCAAGATTCTCTGCTCCTTTCTTATCACGAATCTCTATATCGAACTCTTGTAATAATAAGATCCAACGAATTAACCGCGGTTTAGCATCCTGTTTAGTGAAAAGATATCGAAGAGCTGAATGGTCCGTAAAAACAACCATTTTAGAAAGGACAACATACTGGCGAAACTTATCAAAAGCATATACCACGGATAGCAATTCCTTTTCAGTGGTAGTGTAGTTTTCCTGGGCAGGATTCATGGTTTTGCTAGCGTAGTATACTGGCTAAAAGTGTTTGTTAAGCCTTTGGCCTAATACTGCTCCAACCGCATAATCGCTAGCATCGCACATGATTTCAAAGGGTAACTCCCAGTTAGGGGTGACCATAATTGGAGCTTGGGTGAGTTCCTGCTTCAATCGATCGAATGCATCCTTGCACTCTTGAGAGAAGTCGAACGGGGCATCCTTCACGAGCAACTGAGTCATTGGTCTAGCTATCTTTGAGAAATCTTTAATGAATCTCCTATAGAAACCAGCATGACCCAAGAAGCTACGGATTGCCTTGACAGTTGTTGGATAGGGAAGTTTGGATATAGCTTCAATTTTTGCCCGGTCTACTTCAATTCCACTTCCTGAAATTTTGTGCCCTAGGACAATCCCTTCTTTTACCATAAAGTGGCACTTTTCCCAGTTTAGTACCAAGTTAGTCTCCTCGCAACGTTTGAGCATTTTCTCAAGGTTAGCAAGACAGTGATCAAAAGAGTTTCCAAAGACCGAAAAATCATCCATGAAGACATCCATGCTGTCTTCCATTAACTCATAGAAGATTGCTGTCATGCAGCGCTGGAAAGTGGCGGGGGCGTTACATAGTCCAAAGGGCATTCGCTTGAAGGCGAAGGTGCCGTAAGGGCATGTAAACGTAGTCTTTTCTTGGTCCTCAGGAGCGATAGGGATTTGGAAATACCCTGAGAACCCATCTAGGAAGCAATAGTACTCATGCCCTGCTAACCTTTCCAACATTTGGTCGATAAATGGGAGAGGGAAATGATCCTTTCGGGTTGCATCATTCAACTTCCTATAATCGATGCACACAAGCCATCCAGTTACTGTTCGTTGAGGCACTAACTCATCCTTATCTTTCTTCACCACCGTCATTCCTCCCTTTTTTGGTACAACCTGTACAGCACTTACCCATGGACTGTCCGAAATTGGGTAAATTAGCCCTGCATCTAGGAGCTTAATGACTTCCTTTTTTACGACTTCCTTTATGTTGGGGTTTACTCGCCTTTGAGGTTGCACGGTGGGTTTATAATCTTCCTCCATGAGGATTTTATGCGTGCAAAAGGTAGATTCAATCCCCTTGATGTCGGCTACACTCCATGCTATAACTCCTTTATATTTTTTTAAAACTCCTAAGAGTTTATCCTTTTGTTCACTTTTCAAAGAAGAGCTTATGATTACCGGAAGTTGATCTTCTCCTTGGAGGAAGGCATATTCAAGGTTGTTTGGGAGTTCCTTGAGTTCTAACGTGGGTGGCTCGATGATGGAAGGTTTAAGTTTGTTCTCGGGTTTACGAAGCTCTAGCTGTTCGATCTCTTGTCTGGGATAGAAGGAGACTGCATTCACATCCATAGTCTCCTCCTCCTCTAAGATGGGCAAGAAAGCTTCATCTTGCAACCAACCAGCTTCCACCTGTTCATCTATACAATTGTCAATCTCGTCAGATAGTTCATTGATTTCTCCGATGAAATACAGCTGATTATCTGCCTCGAGAGAAAGATTCATTGTGTCCTTGATGTCGAAGGTTAAGCTATCGGCCCCCACTCGTAAGGTTAGTTTGCCGTCATGAACATCAATAACAGCACGAGCAGTTGCAAGGAATGGCCTCCCCAGAATGATGGGCACTAGGTCATCTTCTTCCATCTCTAAGATGACAAAGTCAACTGGAAATTTGAACTTCCCTACCTTAACCAGCACATTCTCACATATCCCTAAGGGGTATTTGACTGATCTATCGGCTAGTTGGATGTTCATACGGGTTGGTTTCAATCCAGAGTACCCTAATTTGAGGAACATGGAATGCGGCATAAGATTGATACTTGGTCCTAAGTCGGCTAAAGCATTCTTGACTGAAAGAGATCCTATTGAGCAGGGCAAGGTGAAACTACCTGGATCGTCCACCTTCTTTGGCAGCCCTCGTTGAGTCACCATAGAACATTCTTCTCCTAAGGTTACAAGACCCTCGAGCCCTTTTCTGTTGGTTAGCAGCTTCTTGAAGTATGTACTATATTTGGGCATATGGTAACATGCATCAAGAAGGGGTATGGTGACGACCGAATTCTTCAAATATGACAAGAATCTTTTATTATCATTTTCGACCTTTTGATTCTTGAGGCGGGACGGGTATGGAACTTTAATGGGCTGTTTGGTTGGAGCAGGTGGAGAGGGAGTTACCAGAGGGGTTTGCTCGGGATTTCCATCGTTCACATTACCTTCCTCCTCATGATGGGTATCGGGTTCCATGACGACAGATTGTTGAGCTGGGTAAGGTGGATCCTTAGTAGTTGTTCCAGCACGAGTGGTGATGGCGAGTAAGGGATCTCTTAGATTTGTTTGAGGTTCGTCAAGACCGTCGAGAGTGGTGTTGAGTTCTGCGAATTTGGCCCTTAGGTCGTTTTGTTGGCTATTGATGAGGTTGTCAAGACCATTTAGTTGCAGATTCTTTTCAAGCGTGAAATGCCCAAGATCATCCTCAAAAGTGCTCCTAACCTTGTAGTCAGGATATTCTCCTTCTCCCTCTTCTCTCACAAGATTTCCCCAAGGGGTAAAATCATTGTTTTGGTAGAAAGTTAAGAGCGAAGGATCATCGAAGATGTCGTGACTTGACAAGCATACTCGTTCGGTGGGGGTATCATCCCCACATTCCTCCACTTCATGCGGGCCACCGCATTGGTCGCAGATCAAGTATGGGTTTGATAACCGTTTAGTTGGTTGAGACTTGTCTAGATAAGATACTTGATCATTCAATATACTCAACCGGCTAACAAAAGGAGGCTCTTTCATGATCTTGGAAACGCCCATGATCGAATCGGGTTCATCCCAGGCATCGTCTTGATCATTTGCGTATTCCTCAATTCTATCCCATCCTTCCTCAGCGCTTAGGTTGGCTATTTTTCCTTTCACCGAATTATTAATGCCAAATTGGTCGCTTTTAGGGACACTGTCATAAAAGATTTGGACAAGAAGCCAGAGTTCAATGCCATGATGAGGGACTTGTCGAATTAGATCTTTGAATCTGATCCAGGATTCGTGAATGGGTTCAGCTGGTCCAACATGGAAGCGGAAGATTTCGTCTCTTAATGCTGAAGTTCTTCCTATTGGAAAGAATTTCTCATAGAATTTTGAGATAAGCTGTTCCCATGTGAAAATGGACTCGGAGGGAAGTTGGTTATACCAGTCTCCGGCTTTTTCATAAAGGGTGAAGGGAAAGAATCGCAGCCGGGAGGTATCTCTAGTGGCCCCGTCCGTATGGAGGGTATCCACTATTTTCAAGAAGTCCTTGATGTGTTGGATTGGATCTTCAGTTTTCAATCCGTGGAACTTGCATACACTTTGGACAAGCCAAATATCGGTTGCACGCAAGACCCCATTCGTGTGTTCATTTGGAAAAACGATAGCATTGGAAAAACCACAAGGGGTGGGAGAAGAGTAGTCCTTGAGGCATTTAGGGATTGGGTTTTCGGGAACCTCCATATCGTGATTGGTTTGAGGACTAGGAGGTGTAGAGTGAAGATTGGATTCTTCCTCGGAGAGGGCATCATCGAAATTGATCGTGGAGGGTTCAGCCGCTTGGTGGTGTCGTCTTAATTTATGCATTTCCCTTTCGGGTTCAGCATAGGGTGGAATAAGGTCTCTTAGTGAACTACGACTCCTGGTGACTCTAAGGTTGGAGAGATCTTCGTTTACCATGATGGCCAAGGAAGATTTGAGTAATGGATAGAGCAGAAAAAGATAGACTAAAGAAAAACCTGGAAAAATGAAAATAAAAATCTCACTAGAAAGGAATCTAGTGAGTAGACCTAATAAAAATTCAACCTAAACAATAACTATTCCCCGGCAATGGCGCCAAAAACTTGATGCGTGGTTTTGCAACCTTACAACAGGTTTTACCTCTCGAGGGATCTCAAGAGGCTTACAACCCCACCAGGCAGTGTACCTGACCGATGTAGTATAGTGTAGTGGTAAGTACGGGGGATTGATCGTTCTCCATAGGGAATAGTGTTCGTTAGGTATGAAAAACTACTTTAGTAGGTCTAAGGGTGAGGGAAGATTCTTTTTGTATTTTTATATTTTTTTATGAAAGCAAGTAAAATCTCGGGTTTGAAGGAGTGGGCGGAATTAGTTGCTAGTCAACTAACCCAAATTACTACGAATGCAAATAAAATAAAATAACTGAAAATGAAAAGAGTTGTGAAACTTATGTGGAGAGAAATGTGTTTACTTAGATTTCCTTACTCCCTAACTATCTTTTACCGGTTGATTAGTGTGTATTAATTGCGTGGATGACGGGTGTATTCCTTAATACCAATCGTAGGGTGGCGTACGTACTTCCCCAACTCTACAAGCTCCTACTTCACTCCTATGTCGAGCCGGCTAGGAAGCTCCTAACATGGGATCACTAGAATTCGCTCATGCATTAAATACAACCATAAAAACCTTAGTACGCATTGGTTCATGTTTCTTAAGACGTTCAAGCAAGTTACCGAATAGGAGGTTAGCCAGTTTTCTTAAGCCTAACATCGATGAACAATCATCCAATACAATTAATAACACACTAATAACCAATAATCAATAGCTAGGTTTCATTAGATCTAAGAAAACACAAGATAAATCTAGCCTAGCATGTTAATTAAAAGACAAGAACAAGATATAATCAAACAACACATAGACATATTGATTGATTAAATGATAACTTATCTTCAATTAAACATGGGAGATCCAAGGGTATGAAAACCCTTAAAAATGGCAGAAATTCGTCTTTAGGGTTTCTCCTCACAAAGTTGCACACTCATGACAAAAAATTGCAAAACTATATATAGAGTTTAAGGGCTGACGGCGTCACGTTATAGGACTAGACGCCGTCACCTCGCCGTGTCTAGGGTTCCCGGATGGCCTTCTTGACGCCGTCCCTCTTTAGTGCTCCAAAATCCGCTCTGGCTTATCAAGGCTTGACGCCGTCAGAATAAGGCTTGACGCCGTCCCTCTTTAAGTTAAACCGTGATGGCCTTGATCACTTCAAAGGGTGACGCTGTCAGACTTTCCTTGCAAAATTCTCTGGCTTATCATGTGTATTTTTCATATCCACCTTTTTTTTCCAAGCCATGACGCCGTCAAGGGCAATCCCTGACGCCGTCAAAGGTACTTTTCCAGCCGATTTTGAGACTTTGTTGTTTTCTTCACTTTTATGCTCCAAAAACGTCCAAAATGCTTCCTTTTCCAGATTTCTTCTCCAAAGTACCTAAAATGACAAAAGGAACGATTTAGGGCAATATTTGATCAAATAAATACGATTTAGGGCTTAAATGACCCCCTAAAAGCGGTACACTTTTCGCTTCATCAGATATACGTCTTTCACAATCCTGGGAGCTAGCTACTCCAACCCCTGGAGGTATCCCCTCACCCTGTTCCTGGTATTCTGAGGTCACCCCTCCATACACCCTGATATATGATTTGATTTGATGTGATATGTTTGGGCTCATAGAGGATTTATGTTCTCCTGAAACCTTGTAACCTTGTGACCTGATACTTGACCTGACATTTGACCTGACTTGTTTTGACTTGGGATTGTGGTGGATTCTGGTTTCATTTACATTTACCATTGTAACCATTCTTAACTCTTGGTATATCTGCGTAACTCTTTTGTATTCCTTTCCTGACTCTTGTTACACCTGGTATTATTTCTTTTACTTTACTATTCCGTTACTACTGCTTTGTTTCCATTATATCTGTTCACTGAGCTCTCGTAGCTCAGCCGCGTTTCTTTTCCCGCGGCAGGTTTTAGTTTGGAAGCTGGGTATGAGTGGAGAGAACCATGGATTTAGAAGACCCTTCTAGTTATGGAAGATTAATAGAAGAATTTATGATTAGACTTAGTAATTGATATATTGTACCCTTGTAATGTTAGATTATCCTTTGTAACCATTGAATTTCTATTGTATTATTAATGTCAAATGCTTGTGTTTGTTCTGATATGAAACCATTATTGTGACACCTTTGCCCTTGTCGGGTTGGGGTGTTACAATTTATGGTATCAGAGAGACAGGTTGCGACTTGTAATACATTTACCCTTGACCTGTGAAGTTTGGACCACTAAGTTTCCACTGTAGGCGCTCATAAGATAACCTGTAAGAAGTTGCTTTAGGATTTATGGATATGAACCTAAGTTTTGACCAGTGAGGATGGGTAGACTATAAGGCATTTGTTTAAGTATCCTTGCTTCCGCATCACTCTGATTCGTGCCTTACTTTTGTTTTAAGCCTGTTGAATTCCCCTGGAGATTGAAAGCTTATGCCTTCAAGATTTATGTCATTGAAAATTGTATAATAATTACCTGACACTCTTGAACCTTATCTTTAGTTTCCGACTCTGACCTCTGATCCTTTTGTTAATCATTTTGATGCCTCTTCGGGCAATTCTGAGAATCTCCATGGCGATGACGTACTCGATACATTCTGTTGTTTGTCTCTTGCTTTTGATAAGCATCTATGAACCTTCTGACGCTATTTGATTTCGTTTTACCCCTCTCTATCCCTATGAAAAGTCTTGTGGTGTTTAACCATGAGTATAAGAATGTTTCTCTCTCACTTTTGAACGATAAGATTTACCTGGTTGACCCGTCTTTCTCTGGATAGTCAACTTCGATTTTATTCTGATAAGGGATTGGTTGATTAAGCATTCCTACCCTGAAGAGTGAAGACATCCCTTACAAAGCAGAAGTGTGGGCGATGCAGAAGAAGAAAATCTAGTCAAGACAGCGAACCTGGAGCTGATGAAGACATGCAGTCTAACTTCCCTATTCACCTTGGTTGTACTAAGATGAATTGAGAGCAGAAGCAGACTGGATGATGAAGGGATTTGAAGTCCGTGTCAAGAAATTCACATTACTCCATCACATTCCAAGGAGAACTGCAGGAGGCTCGACGAACCAGATGCAAGTTCACGATTTTGACGAATTGTGGACTCACTTCCAAATTGATGGACTCACTAAACTTCGTTATATAGTAGTAAGACCCCTTTAATGATTTAAGTTCCTGAGAAGCATTTCAGTTCCGTGTCTATTCGTACGTTCGATGATGGCTTTGTTCTGGGGAAATTTTGACGAATTGTGGAAGATCTGACGCTTGTGGATGGCGTACTTAATCTGCTAGGCAATCTAGGATTCTGATACTCTTGCAAGTAGTTTGTTTTTCCCTCTTGACTATGACATCGAGATAGTTGACCTCTGAGACAATAGAAGTACTAGGTAGATTAAGATAAGTTGTTGCTTACAACTTGAGATAAAGTATGATCATCATGAAGGCATAATTATGTGGTGCTGGTATTATTAACGTGATAATACTTAGGATATCTTGGGAAGTACCTAAGAAGTTTAGAAATTGATCACCGTTGGATTATCCGTGATTAGTGAGACTTTAGGTTCATTCTACCTATGCGTATACTCTACCTTCGCTCGTTAAATATCAGGATGAGTTGGACTCTCGTTTTTCATTCTGTTGACCTAAGCTATAAATCTTAAATTCTTGTAGAACACTCTACTGTTGATTCAGTTAAATCGATTTGAAATCTTGTTCGCATTCCGTATGAGTTTTTCCCGTTCTCTTTCCTCTCTGTTTCCTGCAAATTTTGAGGAAGAAAATTTTCTGTTAGAGGGGAAGAGTTGTAAAACCCGAAAATCTAAAACATGCAAAAATTACCAAATTACCCTGAAACTTTAAAAATTAATTAAAGCTTAATTAAAGTACCGAATAAATCCCGAATCTCTGGAAACGAACTACAAATCAAGCAAGATAATTTTGAGGCAAGCTCCAAATATTTTTACAAAGTACAAAAGAGTATTATTTCACAAAAAGAATACATGGGCCGAATATTACACAATATATACATTTTTTTTTTTATATTTAAAAACATTTTAAAAACACAAAATAAATTGTGCAAATCAAACCAAAAATAAAATCCTGATTTGTAGGCCATTAAGGCCGGTTATTTGGCTCAATCCCCCCCCCCCAAAAGCTCGGTCATAACTTCAAATAACAATTCCATAAATTATTTCACCCATTAAACCCTAACAAACTAAATTGCCGCCACACACTAAAATCAACACACACTTGATCCGATTTTTCTGAGGCAAGGAGGTATTTTTCTGGAGTTCTTGGTGGTGTAAAGGAGGTGGGAAAAATAGCCACAAGGTCCTGGAGTCGATCGTCTGGTCGTGGCAATTTTTAGAGTCGAAAATATTAAAACCGAGCAACTTAAATCCATAGCGTGTGATTCCTTTGATCTATAATTTTTCTGGTAATTTTCTAGCCTTCTTCTAATCATATATAATGTGTAAAAATTATTGAAATCGAACCATGCACCATATCTTGATCGAATGAAAAATAACGAGCATAAAACCCTAATTTTGAATAATCGGATCTTATTAATCCATGCGATTTTTCCTGAGCTTTTATATAATTTTCATGGGTTCAATATACATCATATAATCACAGAAAAATGGTATCTTGATATGTTGAAGTCAAAATCGTGATTTATGGATTTTTGGTTATAATCGGATTTTAGAACAAAAAGGAGAAATTGTGGACAAAATACAAAATCGATCGATCTAGGGTTTTCATGGATGAAATCTGGAATTAAATGAGGTATAATGATGCTATAATGATTGCTCATTAATTGGGATGATTAGGGTTTGTTTTTGATAAAGCATTTTGTAAACCGATTTGAGAAATTATAGTTAAGGGTGTGTTTTGTAAATTATAAAAAGTGTGGGATATTTTTATAATGTTTTATAGATCAGGGGGAACATATAAAAATTATTATATGAGGGCCTTATTTGTAAATTTAGCGAGTTATGGATTTAATGTGTAAATTAAGTGGCGAATTGAAAACAAATATAAATTGAGGGGCTGAAAATGTAAAATCTGGAAACTCAAGGGTTCTCGGTGTAACTAACATCATGAAGGGTGAAATGTGTAATTTTGAGTATTTAAGGGCTTAATATGTAATTATGGTTAAATATAGAATCGAATTAATACTTTTGATAAATACAAGGACTAATTATGTAAATTACCGAAACATGAAGGGGCTGTGGTAACATGATCAAAATGAAGGGTATTTTCTGTAAATTGATTGAAATAAAAGGGCTTGATGTGTAATGCATATATGATAAGTGTTAAAGTGTAAAATATATAATTATAAGGTTTTAAATTGTAAATTAATTAACGAGAGGGATGTAATGTGTAAATATGGAAACTTGAAGGCTAAAAGTGAAACTCTAGAAAATAAGGTATTCGAATGGTAAATTATGATATTTCTATTTTAACCTTGAACTTTGGCAAATTTACATTTATAACCCTGAACTATGAAACTTGTCATAACTAACCCTGAACTTGTGTAACTTGTTAAAATGAATATTACTTCCATAATAAGCCTACATTAATGACTTAACTTGAACTATATCACTTGAATCTTGCTAAATATGGAAACCTGCTAATAATAGAAAGTTACTAAAAATAGAAGTTACTTAAAATGGGAAGATAACTGAAACCCCTTTCGTATTTCTGTCTTCTACTCCTTTAGGTTCGAGGAGGGAGTGATCTTGATCCCTGTCAGCTACTCTTGTGTTTGTGCTTGCTATTTGAATAAGGTACAGATATTCTGCTCTTCTTGTAAGGAGCCTTCGTCTCATTTCTGATTCCTGATTCATTGCTATGTTTTCCTTGTATTGTGAACCGTAGATTTGAACATTTGCTTTAACCTTTGTCTTGAACCTTGTCATAAACCTGAACTTGAACCTTGATACACTTGATACGAACCATTTGACTTGAACCTTTACTTGAACTCTTGCCTTGAACCTTTGACCTGAACCCTGCTATGTTTTCTTCCGAAACTTGACATGACTTGTTCACCCCTGATAACCTGGATAATTAAGACCTTGGGTACTTGAAGGTTCATAGGATTTTAGAACTACTTTTAGTTGTATATGAAGAGGTTTTTGAACATTTCCTTAAAAGACTTTTATTATGAAACTGTTCTAACGATCATTTTATTAAAACCATGTAAAAAGGATTTCTTATAATAAACTATTATGAACCTTCCAGTATTTGACCTTTCTGATATTGACCTCCTGATAATGAACCCCTGCATTGATCTCCTGTCTTAAATCCTGATATGAACCCTGATATGATACCCGACATTTGATACCTGGGACTTGACACCTGATACTTGATACCCGAGACTTGATACTTGACCTTGACCCACAGTTTGAGACTACGAGCCATCCACTAGGCATGAGGGTTTCATGTCCATGTCTGTGATGCACCACCGGCATGACTAGTGTGTAGCCCTAGTGATTTGGTTACACCGTCCCCGACCTGATTTGATTTGTTATGTAGAGGAAGACCCTGTGGCCTGCGGGGGCGTATGGATGCATCCTAGACCTGACCTGATTTGTTATATTACCTGTTATACCTGGTGACTGACGAGTGTGTGCGATACACGTCTTTCACAATCCTGGGAGCTAGCTACTCCAACCCCTGGAGGTATCCCCTCACCCTGTTCCTGGTATGCTGAGGTCACCCCTCCATACACCCTGATATATGATTTGATTTGATGTGATATGTTTGGGCTCGTAGAGGATTTCTGTTCTCCTGAAACCTTGTAACCTTGTGACCTGATACTTGACCGGACATTTGACCTGACTTGTTTTGACTTGGGATTGTGGTGGATTCTGGTTTCATTTACATTTACCATTGTAACCATTCTTAACTCTTGGTATATCTGCGTAACTCTTTTGTATTCCTTTCCTGACTCTTGTTACACCTGGTATTATTTCTTTTACTTTACTATTCCGTTACTACTGCTTTGTTTCCGTTATATCTGTTCACTGAGCTCTCGTAGCTCAGCCGCGTTTCTTTTCCCGCGGCAGGTTTTAGTTTGGAAGCTGGGTATGAGTGGAGAGAACCATGGATTTAGAAGACCCTTCTAGTTATGGAAGATTAATAGAAGAATTTATGATTAGACTTAGTAATTGATATATTGTACCCTTGTAATGTTAGATTATCCTTTGTAACCATTGAATTTCTATTGTATTATTAATGTCAAATGCTTGTGTTTGTTCTGATATGAAACCATTATTGTGACACCTTTGCCCTTGTCGGGTTGGGGTGTTACAATTTATAAAAATTATTAATCAAAGGAATCACACGCTATGGATTTAAGTTGCTCGGTTTCAATATTTTCGACTCTAAAAATTGCCACGACCAGACGATCGACTCCAGGACCTTGTGGCTATTTTTCCCACCTCCTTTGCACCACCAAGAACTCCAGAAAAATACCTCCTTGCCTCAGAAAAATCGGATCAAGTGTGTGTTGATTTTAGTGTGTGGCGGCAATTTAGTTTGTTAGGGTTTAATGGGTGAAATAATTTATGGAATTGTTATTTGAAGTTATGACCGAGCTTTTAGGGGGGGGGGGATTGAGCCAAATAACCGGCCTTAATGGCCTACAAATCAGGATTTTATTTTTGGTTTGATTTGCACAATTTATTTTGTGTTTTTAAAATGTTTTTAAATATAAAAAAAAATGTATATATTGTGTAATATTCGGCCCATGTATTCTTTTTGTGAAATAATACTCTTTTGTACTTTGTAAAAATATTTGGAGCTTGCCTCAAAATTATCTTGCTTGATTTGTAGTTCGTTTCCAGAGATTCGGGATTTATTCGGTACTTTAATTAAGCTTTAATTAATTTTTAAAGTTTCAGGGGTAATTTGGTAATTTTTGCATGTTTTAGATTTTCGGGTTATACAGTTTAGGTCTGAATTAGACCCGTTTCTCTATAACCATGGCTCTGGTACCAATCTGTAACACCCCCAATTTCGTCTATGCAGCGGAATTCAAACTGGGTGTTACTCGACAGTACAATAGTCATAATAATAGAAAACGATCTCTAACTGAGTCGTTTAAAAAGACTTATCATTCGAATTATTGAAATATATCAGAGTTTACAAAGATAGGTCCAAGTTGGTTCCATGTTTACAAAATACATCAGTAATAAGTATTTGATGTTTATCGAATGATAAAATAGTTATAGCCTTCTTGATTGATTATGTGCCCCTCCGTGCCAGCCTCTAACATCATGGACCTGAAATACATGCTTAAAACTGTCAACACAAAGGTTGAGTGAAAATCATAGAGTTTATTAAGTGGTTGAACACAATATGTTTGTAGTGTGAGTTATGATCTCACACTCATGGTTTGAAAACAAAACAGTTATTATTTCACTAAGCTCATGCAACCAAAGCGTTAACGGGTACCAAATTCAATTGGCTTGTTTGTCGCCCCGGTAGGTACTTTGCCATCATACCCTAGGTTTTCAAATATAGTGCGTTTATTTGAACGTACTTGGTCAACACAAACAGGATTCGCCAATCCCAATAGGCCTATTCACAATATTCGCGCTCACTACTCCTAGTGATTAACTAGTTCATGATATGGGGCCTTATGTTTGGCAATGTTGGTACTTAGTGACAATAAAACAATCAGATAAGCATACAATTTCAAAGCATTGTGTTCGGTTAAAAATAACATGTATTCCCCCCAAGGGTTTGTAAAACAATTAAGTAATAGAAAGTGGGGCTATGAACTCACAGTAATATATAAAAGTTTAGAGTATTTGTAAAAGTAAAAGCAAGTAGTTGAGCATGTATCTCCCCCAAAGAGTTTATAAAGTAATTAAATGAGTAAAAGTGGGGCTATGACTCATCGTGAGTTGGATGGTGTTTTAGTGCTTTAATGAGTTCGATGGATAAGCCGAGAAACCTCTAAGTGCAACCTACAATAGAACGTTGCGACTTAGGTTTGGAATAATGTCTAAGAAAACATAAACGAGCCTATATATGTCATTATATTGATCATGATGTAGTACTTGGTAGGTTGTGTATGTCATTTTATAGAAATGGTTTATGAAACATTTTTAGTTTATATATCTCGTACTACCGTTCGGGCCATCATAATTCAGAGGTCATGTAGTAAACGTTCGAGGAGCTAGGACACTTTAATTCGTAAATCCAGCAACTCGTCGATACGTTTACCCAAATGAAACCCCTCACATGAAGTTCCCTAGTGTTGTAGCACTCGACGTAGAAACTATAGGTTTTTGCTCGTTTTACAAAAGTTACAATTCCGAAGGTCGAATAAAATTAGGAAAGTTTATTTTGAATGAAGATTGTTATCTTTATAAAGTTTATTACGTGTAGTAAATATGTGACGATATTTGTAAAATTTCATGGTTTATCGAGGGAGTAGATCCAAATTGTTTTGGTGTTTGTGTTGTTTTGCTAAGGCTAAGGCCTTGACTAATGGTCTCTGTTTAGAAAACCTTGAGGCCTTAGCCGTGGCCTTGCCATGGCTTTGGTCTTGGCTACCATGGCCTTGAGACCTCAGCCTTGGCCTTAGCCGCAACTGTGGTCTTGGTCTAAGGCCTTTAGGCCATTTGGTTTCACCTTAGTCGTGACAAAGTGTATAGCCGTTTGGCTATACATAGGGCTGTTAAGATATTAAAAAAAATAGCCTTCGTTATGCATTTTCTGGGCCCGTTCTACTTTGTTTTTGAAGAAAACGTCGTTCCGGAAAACTTTCGCGTTTTAGTTTTTTGATGAATCGGACCAGAAGTGCCTCGTTTTCCGTGTTCTTAGTTTCTGTCATAGAAAGTTTTTAACAACTTTTAGGTTTGATTTTGGTAACTTCATTTGGCCGTATCTTTTGACTCGTATACTTGTTTTACGTGATTCAAATTGCTATGTCTTCGTTTTAATTTTTTCTACAACAATATGTAAATTACCAAGTCTATATATAGTTGGTTTTGTAGCAAAATTGTACAATAGTTCATCATTCTTACACTAATTAACCTAAATTAGTATATAAGCTTTCCAACTTGTTTTAAAGGTTTTATACATCATGAATTCAATATAATGGCCATATATAGCATGGATTAAGTATAGGAAACATGTAAATGATGTTGAGCAAGAGTGTGAGTTAGTCTTTCTTACAGCTTTTGGCTTTCTATAAGAAAGGAAATCAAGGACAAGGACTAGAACTAGAATACAACTCCACTCTTTAGAAGTCTTCCACACTTCTTGTGAGCTTGTAGGACTTATGCTAGAACTTGGTTACTTAAGTAGCTTTAAACTTAAGAGAAATCACCAAAGGTTTGCTAAGAATTGATAAGACTTGCAAAGGACTTGATATGGATTACTTGTATCTTCAATCTTGTTGTTATTCTTGAAGTAGAAAGAAAATTACGATATGTATTGTGTGTGTGTGAGTTTGGACGTCAACTACAAGGAGATCAAGAGGCTTTTATAGCCTCTTGAGGAGGTGCAAGTATGATGACTAGCCAAAACTTCCTTGCTAAGTTTGGTGTAGGTGTAACAATCTTGTGAAAGATTTAACATATACATGCCAAGTTTTGAAGATTAAACCTAAACATACCAAGTGCCCTTCATAAGCTTCCTTGAGAAGTTTCATGAGGCTTACTTGAGAAGCTTGGTAAGTATGTGTAAGTTATCTTGACTTACGGAGTGAGTTTTGGTTCCTGTAATCGCTAACGGTAAGTATTTTGTTGATGCAAATAATGTTCTAAAAACGTTATTTATATCTTTTGATAACTTCACGTTTTAAGGATGATAAAATATAAAAACACTTTACGTTAAAATTAACGCAACCAAGTTTTTAGTCGAAAGATCCTATTTCTAAGCAAATCACTCTAGGTATGAACAAACAAATTTACAACTTGACAAATGATCAAAGAAGTGAATTTTTGTTTAAAACATCACATTTTTAATATGACAAAACTTTTTTTCAAAAATATACTTTACAAGTTATTTTTGAATTATTACGAAATGTTTTATTGGAAAAATAAGTTTAAATATCATAACAGCTATTTCCCCCCCCCAAAATCAGCTCCAAACTTCCCCAAATAAACTTTCACCACTAAAAACAAAAAATGGAGGGTTCTTGTCTGGCACGGTACCACGGTACCACTAAATTTAGTGGTACCGTGTGACATTTAGTGGTACCGTGTCCTCATAACGGCTAGATTTCTTCTGCCTATAAATACCAGCCCTCTTCACAGTTTTTGGGCATCCTTTTTCACACATATCTTTCTGAGTTTAATACTCTCACCACATCTTTTCTTCTTGATCATTTAGTTTAGTTTTCTTTTGTTTAAAAAGTGATCCAATCATCCAACCAAGTGATCACCTTCATTCCTCTACTAGTGCAATACAAGAACACAAGGTATCAAAGAAGATACAAAGTGTTGTAGTTGTAGGTAGTGCACTTGTAACACTTGTTACATACTTGTTGTATCCTTGCATACATCAAGTTCATTTTTCTTTTGAGAGTTTGTGAGAGTAGATCATTGTGATCTTCTTGAGATCTTGAAGATCTCTTATAGCTTGTGAGCTTGTGAGTTGATCAAGTTGATCAAGGGTAGATAGGGTAGATTGAGTCAAGAGAGAGTTGATCATTGTGATCGTGTTGAGATCTTGGAGATCTCTTGTAGCTTGTGGGCTTGTGTGTTGATGAAAAGGATCAAGGGTAGATCGAGTCAAGTGTGTTGATTGTGTGAAGTAGAAAGGATCGTGTGGATCGTGGTAGATTGGTACTAGCTATGATTAGTACTCGACATTTAGCTTATGTCGGAAATTAGGATAAGCGACATTGTACGGTTTTCTCCGCCTGAAGGGAGCTTCGTTGACATAGTGCTTGAAACTCTCGAGTGTGGTTGTAACACCCTGCCTTATAGACCACAATATTGTCCGCTTTGCCGGTAGGCTCACGGCTTTGCTTTTGTGGCCCTCATGTGAAGACTTTCCGGCAGGTCACCCAAGCCAGTACTACTCTCACATGAGCACGCTTAACCGTATGGGCGATTAACCGTTAGACCACAAAACGCGTTGTTGTTGTATAAGACGAATGTTAACATATGTCTCAGCATCACTCCAAGTCACGGACAATGTGGGATTTGCCTAGGGTGTTATAGTGGTACTCGGGGAGTGGAGTAGGGCGAAGAAGAGCTTCGTGACCGAACCACTATAAATCTCTTTGTCCCGGTTTGATCTTTCCATCTCTTTACTTTACATTCATTGTTTATATTAGATAGTATAGTTTAGTGTTCATATTAGTGTTGATTGATTACACAAAAGATTTGAATCAAAGTTTCTCAAAAGTAAAGTTTTGAAACAATTTAAAAACCGGTAAAACTATTCAACCCCCCCCCCCTCTAGTTTTCCACAATTGGTACCAGAGCCAGGTCAGTCAAGATTTTAAAATAAATTATATTTTAAAACTTGAATCGATCAATGGATTCCGCCAAATATCAAGAAGGGCAATTGATGCAAAGACCACCGCGTGATGTGTCGTTGCGGTTTAGCAGTATTAATGCCTACTCAAGTTTTAAATTTATATTTAGCCGACTTATCAATAATACACACACTTAACGAGCAGTGTACCCGGTCAGTATGAATATAATGGTAAGTAGAGTGTCGATCACTAAGAGTGGAACGTATTATCTAGTTCTTCTAATCAGTATTTTAATATCCTAAGTTAGCTATACAACCTAATCTAACGCAAGGGATTTCAGCCTGAGAGACTGGCACGGTTTGGTTATGATTAAATAGTAAACTAAACTAATGAGCACGAATCAGCGATTAGCACACACGTACACAGATAGATACTCGAAACAATAAGAAGACATGTCCTGATAATTAAGTAGCTTGTCACTTGTTTTATTGCTAGTTTTATATGAAGTGTATATAATTAAACCTTTCTCGTTGGCTCTAATCTTATCGGCGAGTAAACCCTTAATGATTACTTATGTCTATCCTATTTATTCAAGAGACGCTAAAACAAATAGGCGAGGAAGGGGCATGGCGACCCAAGCAATGCTCAGCTTGACACAGAGGTTATCAATGCACTAATAAAAGTCACCAAAGACATCAACATATAAACTTTAATTAATGGGAAAGAAATATTAAGGGGAGTGCATGATTTTCTGTAGTCACATGACACAAGCCCATCAATCCTGATAAATTAAAGTGTACTAATACAATAAAACAAAACTACTTAATGAATTGAATACATGCAGGACCTTCTTACAGCTCTTGTATCTTCGTTTAAGGTGTGTCTTGTGCTGCTTGGTCGTCTGAATTCGGCTCTAGGGTTATTCCTTCACACACTGTCCAACTCTCAAATTCGTCTGACCTTGGGGTATTTATAGTTTCTGTCTCAGGGATAGATGCGGCGCATAGAGTTGATAGATGCGGTGCATTGACTTAACTTTGCGTGGGGTCCAAGATTAATATATTCAGGAATATTCGTACACCGTCTTCAGATGCGGCGTATCTTGGTCTTTGTATGCGGCGCATGTACTTGGATCGTAACTTGTGAAATCTTGATAGTGATACGCCGTATGTTAGAAGTATGTTGCGGCGTATCTGGAGTAGAACGAGCTTGATCTTCTGGATTTCAGTAGGCTTTTGACATCTTGCTTGTTTTGCTCCATAATTAGTCCAAAATCGCCAAGTTTCACATAATGCTTGTTTTTACCTGAGAATTACTAAAGTAAACATTAATGTATCGATTCTCATATATAATATAATAAAACAAGTCAAATAAATAGGATAAATGATGATAATAAAATATACTTATTTGAGTTCATCAAATATCCCCCCACTTGAACTTTACTTGTCCCCAAGTAAACCTTAGAATTAATCAAATGAAAATGTATCCTAAAAGATATTAGGATTTATTTTTATATTTAAGCACGTATTCGTTTTGTCATAATCACACAACCAAACACTTAACGAAGTAGAAACCAAAATAATTTTTAATGTAAAACAATTCTAAATCGTTTAGTTGTTTAGTCGTGACGAATATTCTATCATAGGCTTGGCAAGTATACGCATCTCCCCCACTAAAGCCAAGGAATAACAAGTCTAAAGCGGTAAAAAGGGTTTGTTGGTTAAGGGTTGATCATCCTTTTTAATCTCTATCGATCTCATATTCTAGAAAAGGCGACAAAATCACAAATACATGATCGAATCCACGACCACGATACTTGCAATTGCTCAAATCCTTAACTCGAATAGGCTAAAGATAGGACCAAGTAATCTTCACCAATAATATTATATCAAAAAGGGCGACAAAATCATAAATACATAGCCGAATCCACGACTACGATACTTAAGATTGCTCAAATCCCTAATCTCAATAAATCAAAGGTTTGGATGAAGAATGATATAGGGTATGGATAATATTTGGGATACAAATTGGTGTAAAATGAAAAATAAACAAAACAGATAAATTAAAATCCTAAGTGTGGTTAATCACTTTCCCAACCATCCCATGAATAAGACTCATATCATTGAATAACTCACGCTTTAACACTTGAAACACACGCTTTAGGTAGACACGAATTATACTCAACAAGATCTCAATCAAAGAATAACCTTAGTTGGCGTTCCCATAACGGCCAACTCCCATTCAATCCATAAATATAATATACAACAACAAATAGTGGTGATATCGCCCACTTAATACAAAACTTTACATAAGTTGGTTAAAACAAACTTCCAACTTTTCCTTCTTTTTTTTTCTTTTCTATTTTTTTTCGATTTTTTTTTTTTTTTTTTTTTTTTGACATCAATGTATATGTGTAAAATTTCACAACTTTTCTATCACTATTTTTCCGGATAATTTTTCCATATTCTTCATACTTTCAGAAATAACTGTAATAGCGAAAGTAGTAAACACACGAAAAATAAACTAAAAGATATACAATATTTACTTTCATACCAATTGCATTGTGCAATTTCCCGACCTAACCAAAGATAATGAATTACGCACGCGAACACAGGTAATGTAAGGAAACACACTTTGCCTAAAGCAATTAACCACGGATTTTAATCTACAGGGTAGGCTAAGGTGTAAGGGTGTATCGAAACATTATAACAAAGGTGTAAGAAACGAAAGGAATGGCCCTGAAGGTTTTTCTAGGGGTATCTTACTCTAAAAGTGAGAGTAACAAAGGGTTTATACGGGGGTTAACTAACCAGTGTAGTTAGCTAATATCACATAACATATAAAGGCTATTTGGGTGTAATCCTAGAAATTTACCAATTTAGACAAGTCACTCCAATTATATAGATAATACTCATTATGGTGGTCTCGAATAGTATACAAGCCAAGTTCTAAAGTTTACAAGTCACCAGCACACTAAAAGTTTTAATATTTTTGAAAGAATAGAGTTATGTGTGCGGTTATGTAATTTAGACTTTAAACAAAAACATGCTAAAAATTTTAAATTTTGATATATTAAGCGCATTTTAAGCATATTTTGAAAAAGTTTAGGACAAGTAAGTGTTCTAATTCTCCAATCCCCCCCCCACTTAAGTTAAACAACGTCCTCGTTGTTTGTGTCAAAGGTTAAAAACTGGAAAATAAAAGAATTAGAACAGAAAAACTCCCCTGAGATTTGCTCGGTATGATCCTCCATTATTCGTATAAGAGCAAAAATCAACTTTCTTGTGGATTAGAACGTTTAAGCTTCATAGATGATGTATCCACAAAAAATGCAGGAATCTATAATACCATTTAGACTTTAACACACCAGTGCAGGTGATGCGTCGCATCTTATGATGGAGATGCGCCGCATCTTCTGCAGGTCTGACAGACTCGACACAGAACAGAAAAGTAAAAAATTTTCTTCTGGGTTGTCTCCCGGTCAGCACTTGTCTTTATTCCAGAGTCTTCAAGTTAGACTCACGTTCAGCTCCTATTTTGCTCTAGCGAGATCTTCCATCTCAATCTCTCTCTTAGTTCCATATTCAAGTAACCAAACATTCTTTCCGCTAATTGGAACATCCTTGACACTAATCCGCCTCTAGTAGTTATTTCATTCTGGTCATGCCTTTGGAACAAAACTCCTTTAATCACCTTCGACAATTGGTGCACCTCAATCGTCAATTCTCTAATCATATAGTTTTGTTCTTTCAGCAACAGTCCATTGATGAAAGTTTCGACCTCATGATGCTCCTTATCACATTCGTGGGCGAACTTAGATACAATCTCATCGGTTGTAAGTTTAATCCATGGTCCTCCGAACCAGCTTGGGAAAATATCAATCATGATTCCTGAAACACAAAACAAATAGGCTTCGAAGTAAAAAATTTCTAAGAGACAGGAAAGATGATTAGAATTTTCTCCGTTCGGGATAAATAAAAGTTACTGATATCTGAAGACGATGCGCCGTATCCTATAAATAGGATGCGCCGTATCTTATAATCGTTAAAAATAAATCAGACTTTTATTCAGAAAACAGATACGCCGCTTATGAACAAGAATGCGCCGTATCCAGTTTAAATTATCAAAAATCGATTATATTTATTAAAATTAAATGCATCGTATTAACAAAAGCTAATGCGCCGTATTTTCGTTACGTTTCAAAATACAAGATTTTTGATTTAGTAGATGCGCCGTATCGATAAAGATCGATGCGTCGCTTTTGTTTAACAATTCGAAAAACTGTTTTTAATTTAAATAGAAAATACGCCGTATCTTGGGGAAGATGCGTCGTATGGCGTTAGGGTTTAGAAAAATTTCTTATTAAAAACAGAATACGCCGTATCTTGGAGAAAGATGCGTCGTACTCGAATTTATTAAACGCGTTGTATTTTATAAAAATTAAACGCAATACGCCGTATCTGTGAAAACAGATGCGCCGTATCGTTTGTATTAGCTCAATACAACGATAGCAGAATGCAGAAAAATAAAAAAAAAAACACAAAAATAAAAACAAACAAAAAGAAACAAAAATTACGGAAACAAAAACACACAAAAACAGAAAATATGCAAATAATACAATGAATGCAATCTATCTAATATATAACAGGGTTAGTGGTTAGAATCAAAAGAATAAAAAGAAAAACCTAATTAAAATACTAAATCAAATTAACAGATAATAACAATTCACTCCCCGGCAACGGCGCCAAAAACTTGATGCGCGTGATGTGTCGTTGCGGTTTAGCAGTATTAATGCCTACTCAAGTTTTAAATTTATATTTAGCCGACTTATCAATAACACACATACTTAACGAGCAGTGTACCCGGTCAGTATGAATATAATGGTAAGTAGAGTGTCGATCACTAAGAGTGGAATGTATTATCTAGTTATTCTAATCAGTATTTTAATATCCTAAGTTAGCTATACAACCTAATCTAACGCAAGGGGGTTCAGCCTGAGAGACTGGCACGGTTTGGTTATGATTAAATAGTAAACTAAACTAATGAGCACGAATCAGCGATTAGCACACACGTACACAGATAGATACTCGAAACAATAAGAAGACCTGTCCTGATAATTAAGTAGCTTGTCGCTTGTTTTATTGCTAGTTTTATATGAAGTGTATATAATTAAACCTTTCTCGTTGGCTCTAATCTTATCGGTGAGTAAACCCTTAATGATTACTTATGTCTATCCTATTTATTCAAGAGACGCTAAAACAAATAGGCGAGGAAGGGGCATGGCGACCCAAGCAATGCTCAGCTAGACACAGAGGTTATCAATGCACTAATAAAAGTCACCAAAGACATCAACATATAAACTTTAATTAATGGGAAAGCAATATTAAGGGGAGTGCATGATTTTCCGTAGTCACATGACACAAGCCCATCAATCCTGATGAATTAAAGTGTACTAATACAATAAAACAAAACTACTTAATGAATTGAATACATGCAGGACCTTCTTACAGCTCTTGTATCTTCGTTTAAGGTGTGTCTTGTGCTGCTTGGTCGTCTGAATTCGGCTCTAGGGTTATTCCTTCACACACTGTCCAACTCCCAAATTCGTCTGACCTTGGGGTATTTATAGTTTTTGTCTCAGGGATAGATGCGGTGCATAGAGTTGATAGATGCGGCGCATTGACTTAACTTCGCGTGGGGTCCAAGATTAATATATTCAGGAATATTCGTACACCGTCTTCAGATGCGGCGTATCTTGGTCTTTGTATGCGGCGCATGTACTTGGATTGTAACTTGTGAAATCTTGATAGTGATACGCCGTATGTTAGAAGTATGTTGCGGCGTATCTGGAGTAGAACGAGCTTGATCTTCTGGATTTCAGTAGGCTTTTGACATCTAGCTTGTTTTGCTCCATAATTAGTCCAAAATCGCCAAGTTTCACATAATGCTTGTTTTTACCTGAGAATTACTAAAGTAAACATTAATGTATCGATTCTCATATATAATATAATAAAACAAGTCAAATAAATAGGATAAATGATGATAATAAAATGTACTTATTTGAGTTCATCAGCAATCTATGCAAAGACCACCACTTTTTGAAACCGATTGTTTTATATATTGGAAAACAAGATTCGAAACGTATGTGAAATCAAAAGACATTGATCTTTGGCATATTATTACCGAGGGTGACTTTCAACCGATTCAAAAGAATCCAGAAACTAAAAGGGATGAAATAGTTCCTTATAATAAACAAAGTGATGAACTTAAAAGAAAACTAGCCAAAAATGATGAGGCTAAAATGATGATTTATAATGCTTTGCCGAAAAAAGAATTTGAAAGAATTTTCATGTGTAATACGGCAAATGATATTTGGAAAACTTTGTTAGTCACTCACCAAGGTAATAATCAAGTCAAAGAGAACAAGATAGATCTTCTTGTGCAACAATATAAACAATTTTCCATTCCGGAAGATGAATCTATTGATAATGCTTTTGCTAGATTTAATACTATTATTACTAGTCTTAAAGCTCTTGATGAAGGTTATTCTAGCAAGAATTACGTTAGGAAGTTTCTTAGGGCTCTACATCCCAAATGGAGAGCAAAGGTCACCGCCATTGAAGAGTCAAAGAACTTGGCGACATTATCACTCGATGAACTAATAGGAAACTTGAAGGTTCATGAGATGATAATCAAGAAAGACTCCGATATAGTCAAAGGCAAAAGCGAGAGAGTTAGATCTCTAGCATTGAAAGCCAAAAAGGAGTCTAGTGATGAGGAATGTTCGGATTTTGATAGTGAAGATGAAGAGTATGCGTTAGCCGTTAGAGACTTTAAAAAGTTCTTTAGGAGAAGAGGTAGGTTCGTTAGGCAACCTCGTGATGATAAGAAGCCATCACAAAAGAACCGAGATGAGAAGAAAGGAAAGAGTGATAGGAGATGTTTTAGATGCGGAGATTCCAATCATCTCATAGGAGAATGTCCTAAACCACCGAAAACCAACAACCAAAGAGCTTTCATAGGAGGCTCTTGGAGTGATAGCGGTGAAGAAGAAGAGAAGAAGCCCAACGACGAAACATGTCTAATGGCTCAGGCTTCAAATGAGATATGCTTGGGAATCGACTTGGAGCCCGATGAATGGGTCAAGGATAGTGGATGCACTAATCATATGACAGGTATTCTCATCATACAAGGCGTACAACACAGGTAATGTCACTTTCGGTAGCAAACTTAAGGGCAACATCATAGGCAAAGGTACGATTACTCAAAACTCCCTCAATCTTAGAAATGTTGAGCATGTAGATAACTTAGGATTTAACTTGCTTAGCATTAGTCAAATGGTAGACAATAAGTGTAGAGTTATATTCTCCGAAGAGGGTAGTGAGATCACTAAGAATGGCAAAACCATAGGCAAAGGAGTTAGGAAGAATGGCTTGTTTGTTATGAAAATAAGAAATAAGCCTCAGGATAAGATTTGCCTAGCAACCATAGATGATAATTCCACTCTATGGCATAGGAGACTAGGTCACGCCAATATGCGCTTGATACAATCATTGGCGTCTAAGAAACTAGTTAGAAACCTAACTAAGATTAAGTTTGATAAACACTTTTGTGACGCTTGTAAAGTTGGAAAACAAGCTCATTCTAGTCACAAAGCTAAGAATATGGTCTCGACCTCTAGATGCCTAGAACTCCTTCACATGGACTTATTTGGTCCATCTGCCGTACGGAGCTACGGAGGAAATTAATACACCTTAGTAATAATTTATGACTACTCTAGATATACTTGGACTAGACTCTTTAAGAATAAGACACAAACTTTCGAGGAATTCGAAATCTTTAGTAAGTAGGTCCAAAATCAACTAGGGTGTACAATTGTCTCAATTAGGACGGATCATGGTCGGGAATTTGATAATGAAGTGCAATTTGGAGTATATTGTGATGCTAATGGTATTACACACAATTTCTCGGCTCCACGCACTCCACACTCAAATGGGGTAGTTGAGTGGAAAAATCGTACTCTACAAGTGATGAGTAGAACGATGTTGAATGAACAATCAATTCCGCAAAAAGTTTTGGTGTAATGCGGTGGACACCTCAACTTACATACTAAATAGGATTCTAATTAGACCTATCTTAGGAAAAACACCATACAAAATCTTGAAAGGTAGAAAACCTACTCTAGATTACTTTAGAGTGTTTGGAAGCAAGTGCTTCATACTAAACACTAAAGACTACCTCACCAAGTTTGACCCAAAGTCTTACGAAGGTGTTTTCCTAGGTTACTCCCAAAATAGTAAAGCCTATGTTGTCCTAAATAAGGAAACAATGAAAGTCGAAGAATCACTCAACGTGACATTTGATGAAAGTCCTCCACCAACTAAGACATCACCCTTGGTGGATGATGACTTAGATGAGGAAGAAGCCATTAAGGTCAATGGCAAGGAAACCTTAGAAAATGACATTGAGGATGAAATAGTTGAAGTTGACGAAGTTGTCAACATTAAGGAATCCAAGAACCATCCTATTGAAAATGTCACAGGAAACCTAAACCAAAGAACTCTTAGGTCACAAGCACAAAACAAAAGTAATTTCTTTTGTTTTATATCTACCGTAGAACCTAAGAATTTTGGTGAAGCAATTAAGGATGAAAGTTGGGTAGTTGCCATGCAAGAAGAGTTAAATCAATTCACCGCAAATCAAGTTTGGGATTTAGTACCTCCACCTAAGAATCAAACCATCATAGGAACTAAGTGGGTGTTTAGAAATAAACTCGACGAAAATGGCGTCGTAACTAGGAATAAGGCAAGGTTGGTAGCACAAGGCTATAACCAATAAGAAGGAATAGATTACGATGAAACTTATGCACCCGTAGCTAGATTAGAGTCTATTAGGATACTCCTTGCCTATGCTTGCGCCTTAGACTTTAAATTATACCATATGGATGTGAAAAGTGCATTCCTAAATGGTTATATCAACGAGGAGGTATACGTTGCACAACCTCCGGGATTCGTTGATTTCGAGAAACCGAATCATGTTTATAAACTCAAGAAAGCACTTTATGGTCTCAAACAAGCTCCTAAAGCTTGGTACGATAGACTAAAAGCATTTTTGATTGAACATGAATATACCATGGGAGTGGTTGACAACACACTTTTCACGAAGAAACGTAATTCACATCTCATCATTATTCAAATATATGTCGACGACATCATATTTGGCTCAACTTGTCTAGAACTGTGCGATGATTTCTCTAAGATCATACGTGACGAGTTTGAGATGAGCATGATGGGCGAATTAAATTTCTTCCTTGGTCTACAAATAAAACAAATGGAAGATGGTATCTTCTTTAATCAATCTAAGTATAGTAAGGAGATGCTTAAGAAATTTAGTTTAGAAGAGTCTAAGCCCATGAAAACTCCCATGTCCACGGAAACGAAACTCACGAAAGATGAAAAAGGTGATTCCGTGGATAGCACTAAGTATAGAGGTATGATAGGAAGTTTATTATACCTCACGGCAAGTAGGCCCGATATCATGTTTAGTGTCTGCCTTTGTGCTCGCTTCCAAGAGGATCCGAAAACCTCTCACCTTGAAGCGATTAAGCGTATCTTCTGATACATTAAAGGCACTATACACTTGGGATTATTCTATCCCAAGGGGACCGGTGTAGAAACTATTGTCTATGCCGACTCTGATCATGCGGGAGATTATGTGGATCAAAAAAGTACGAGTGGCGTTTGTACCTTCATGGGTTGTTGTCTAACTTCTTGGTTCTCCAAGAAACAAATGGCTCTTGCTATCTCTACGACCGAAGCCGAGTACGTAAGCGCCGGAAAGGCATGTCAACAAGCACTATGGATGAAACAAGCTCTTATTGACTATGACATCCATCTAGACGACGTTCCCATTATGTGCGATAACAAAGGAGCTATTGACTTGAGCAAAAACCCCGTTCAACACTCTCGTACTAAACACATCGAAATCCGTCACCACTTCCTTCGCGATAACGTTCAGAAAGGAAACATTTCTATTGAGAAAGTTCCCTCTCAAGACAATATCGCCGACATCTTGACCAAACCTCTCAAACGAGAATCCTTTAACTATCTTCATCTAGGTCTAGGAATGATGGAACATATTCCATAAATCTTATGACTATTTAAATATTTCGCTAGAAATATTGAAGTCATCTCGTGCGTCTCGTCTCATGGCTCTTTAAATATTTCACTGGAAATATTAAAGCCATCTCCTTTCGTCTAGTCTAGGCTCTCCTCGTCAAAATAATTTATTAGGTATAAATTCTTTCCTCGTGTCTATAAGTCTCACTAAAACAGCGAGACTTATTCGTCAAAAATCAAAATGGGACGAAAACTTATCCCTGTAGATCACGACACCACTAAAGTGGCACGGCACCATTAAATTTAATGGTACCGTGGTACCGTGTATCTGATACAGTTCGTATTTCATTCTTCTTTTCCCACATTATTCATTTTAAACTTTCCCAACTTCAACCATTGCTGCCAAAACCAAATCTCACAATCCAAAACTCAATTACACCCTTTCAAGAACATATTCAAGGCATTAATTTTCAAGATTATCAACTACTTCCACTTTTTCAACATAAATTGTAAGTCATTTAACTCTAATTTTCTTTAATCTTGAGTCTAGGGTTTGTTCTTACATGAAAATTGAATTGGGGTTTTTCAATTTTGACCGAGTCTTTAGGAAATTAGGACTAGGAATAGACAATGTATAACAATCATGATTCCCTTAACATAGGATTTGCTTAAACCCACTTAAATCACATATTTTGGTTCAAACCTTGTTTTTATTAGATTAAGTAGGAATCATGTCTAGAATACTTGCAATAAGGATTAGGAGTAATTAGCATTCTAAGTTTTCAAAACTTTTGGCGCCAAAACATTGAAGTCGCCAAACACCCCAATTCCATTATTTTCGAAAAATTTCACGAAACTAGGATCATGAAACATTTTTCGTGCATTGTTGATACAAACTAAAAATGTTTTCTCATTCATACATGATCTCACGAATATTGATCGAATTACATAACTGATATGTATTTATCGATATATTCGCTTGAGCAAAAGTGAAGTTAGGAGCGTTTGGGTAATCTCATTATTTTTAGTTCTAGAGTCGAGATTACCGCACATCCACATGGTTTGCAAATAGGCACACACTAGGCACGTGTCTTTAAAGCAACTAATCTCAATTATAATTTTTCCTAAAATTCTCTTATAGGTAACAAAAATGTCTCATGAGTATGATTTTGATCATCTTCTAACCGACACCTATACTCCCGAAATCTCTCATGAACCTACAACACCCGGTAGTCACATTCGTGCCTATATTAATCTTGAAACCTGTCGGTTTCATGAAGGTCGAGTCGTTGATCCATCCTTAGTTTATCATAGGGATATCAATACCTCATTTAGAGCTATAGGATTCGATTGCTTACTACACATCAACGAGCACATTTGTCCTCGTTTTGTGTTGGAATTCTTTCGACAAGTTGAACTCGTACGTAACGCGGATCAATCTCTGTTACTTTGGTTTTGGATCAGAAACTTCAAATTCGTCTTGACTCTTGAGCAATTTGCTCAAATTCTCCGAATCCCCAATCATGGGCAATGTGCCTATACTGAAGATTGGTGTCTTGAGTCCCTATTCAACTATCGAGAAGAGGATAGTCCGTATTGTTCCTACATACCCTCTCCAACCAAACTTACCAAACTCATTCGTACTAATAAGTACTCTTCTTACCCAAATCCAACGAAAATTCATTTGGAAGAGGTTCGTTATGAACTACTTTCTTGGGCAGTCATCCTGCGAGAAAATGTTCTCAGTCTAAACGGAAATCGTGAGCAACTTCCGGCATGTTGTGCTCATATGATTTACTGTCTTCATACTCAACAACCGTACAATCTCGCGTACTTCTTTGCTAAGCGAATTGAACATCTCAAGGGTAACAAAAATAAATTGATGCCCTATGGGATGTTTCTAACTCCTCTTTATCACCACTTCATGAACTCTCACCCTTACCTTCGTGGTCCTCAATATTCACTCTTCAATCCTGTCATGAAACCCCTAAATGAGTCATATATCTCATCCATTCTCATTTCCGAATCTTCCACCCACTATGCACCCTTTGATGATCCTAATCATGAGGAAGAGATGTATGTTCAAGACGAGAATGTGATGAAAACGGGAGCAAGCTCAAGTCATAAGTAGTTAAGGAGGGATTAGTACTCCTATTAGGACTTATCCTTGGTAGATTACATTAGGACTTAATACTCCTATCTATATTGCATGCTTAACATTTATTCTATCACCTTGCATGATTTTCAATTAAATTATTCTTGGATGATAGCTTATTTTGTCCTTTTTGCTTGCATGCTTATAGATTATCTTAGAAAATTACATGATAATCTTTAATTGCTAGGAGTAGCTTAATATGGGACATATTAGAAAAATAAATCTTTTGTGGTTTGAGGCACTAACATTTCCTGCAAATAGTTCCCCTAGAAAACTTCCCTCTAGCTACCCAGAATTAGGCTGCACAGGAAAATTCGTGACTCACATGTCACTGTACCGTTAAATAGGCCACGGTACCGTTAAATTTAACGGTACCGTGTGGTATTTAGTGATACCGTGCCCTTGTTTGACGAATTTTCACTGTTTCCTCTAGATCCCTGCTTCCCTAACCTCAAACTTGCAAAATTTTACAAACTCACATACACCCTAAGATTCCCTCACTACACCATAGGACACTATCATCCACATTAATTCAAATCCCACAACTCTTGCCTATATAAGGCATCACCATTGCAAGCTTATCTTGCATCTCATCTTCAACCTCACACCACTCAATCACCATGTCTTCCACACAAGGATCAACAACCCACATCTCCAAGAAACCTAGGATAACCTTAAGACCACCATCCAAACCTCTCTTTGTTGATCTCACAAAAGATGATGAAGTCACAACACCACCTTCCAAAGCCACTCCTCACTCACCATCTCCACCTAATGTCCCTTCCAAAACATCATCCACTAGAACCACATCTTCATCATCTCCCTCTCTCAACACCATGCCATCATCCATGGACTAGACACTCTCACCCATCACTCCATTAGATTATGCCATGCCAACCCCATCACCAATAAACTCACCACCACCTCCTTCTCCAATAATGGGCCAACCTATCCAACCTCATCCATTTGATCTACATAGTGCTAATTGCCTATTTTGCTTTCACAACCGTAACCTCATCTTCTCCTCGAGAGATGAGATACACTTCATGCTCTCCTATGTGGAGCATCTCTTGACACCACCACCACCTCCAATCATGTCACCCTCTCTACCTCCTCCTAGCCCACTTAACTAAACATGTTCATGTTTAGTTTCCAACAATAAACCTTTAGGACCCATTTGGAAAATGAAGCTTGTCTTAGGGCCTCTTGTCACTAAGGATTTATTTATGCTTCTTGTTGTTTGTCTTTATGTTTCTGATGTAGTCATACTTCAAGTATGACATCTCTTTTAATGAATGGATGGGCATGTTATGTGGTGTTTTATTTTATTTTTTTGGTGTTTGGCTACTTAGCCATTTTCTTGTTTGTGGTTGGATATTTGTCTTGATTGCTACATGTTAGATATTGTATATTTGTCATCTAACTTTGTTTTGTAGCAAGAACCATTGCTCGATTCCTTGGTGTTTCCCAAACGAGGGGGAGTATACATCAAGGGGGAGCTTTAGCAACCTTTTTGCTTCGACAAAAAGGGGGAGAAATGGGATATAAACTCATTAAAAACTTGTTAAAATTAATTTTAACTTAAAATGAGTTTAGGTTTTGTCATCATCAAAAAGGGGGAGATTGTTGATGCAAATAATGTTCTAAAAACATTATTTATATCTTTCGATAACTTCACGTTTTGAGGATGACAAAATGTGAAAACACTTTACGTTAAAATTAACGTAAATAAGTTTTTTGTCGAAAGATCCCATTTCTACGCAAATCACTCTAGGTATGAACAAACAAATTTACAACTTGACAAATGATCAAAGAAGTGAATTTGTGTTTAAAACTTCACATTTTTAATGTGACAAAACATTTTTTCAAAAATATACTTTACAAGTTATTTTTGAATTATTAAGAAATGTTTTATTGGAAAAATAAGTTTAAATATCATAATAGCTATTTTTCCCCCCAAAATCAGCTCCAAACTTCCCCAAATAAACTTTCACCAATAAAAACAAAAAATGGAGCGTTCTTGTCTGGCACGGTACCACTAAATTTAGTGGTACCGTGTGACATTTAGTGGTACCGTGTCCTCATAACGGCTAGATTTATTCTGCCTATAAATACCAGCCCTCTTCACAGTTTTTGGGCATTCTTTTTCACACATATCTTTCTGAGTTTAATACTCTCACCACATCTTTTCTTCTTGATCATTTAGTTTAGTTTTCTTTTATTTAAAGAGTGATCCAATCATCCAACCAAGTGATCACCTTCATTCCTCTACTAGTGCAAGAGAAGAACACAAGGTATCAAAGAAGATACAAAGTGTTGTAGTTATAGGTAGTGCACTTGTAACACTTGTTACATACTTGTTATATCCTTGCATACATCAAGTTCTTTTTTCTTTTGAGAGTTTGTGAGAGTAGATCATTGTGATCTTGTTGAGATCTTGAAGATCTCTTATAGCTTGTGAGCTTGTGAGTTGATCAAGGGTAGATAGGGTAGATTGAGTCAAGAGAGAGTTGATCATTCTGATCGTGTTGAGATCTTGGAGATCTCTTGTAGCTTGTGGGCTTGTGTGTTGATCAAAAGGATCAAGGGTAGCTCGAGTCAAGTGTGTTGATTGTGTGAAGTAGAATGGATCGTGTGGATCGTGGTAGATTGGTACTAGCTAAGATTAGTACTCGACATTTAGCTTAGTGTCAAAAATTAGGATAAGCGACGTTGTACGGTTTTTTGATATAAATAATGCCTAAAAATATTATCAATACTTATTCATATCTCTATGTTTTGATGATCACAAAATGTAAACTCATCAAACATAAACTTATTAAGTAAACAAGTATTTAGTTGGAAATATTCATTTCTACAACTTAATCACTTAAGGTATGAATGAACAAATGCTTAATGCGTTATATGATCAAAGGAACATTTTCTTAATCACTAGATTGTTTATAAAATGACCCAAAACATTTTATATCTTTTAGAAAATCATTTTTGGTATTAAATTAAAATGTTTAATCTTTTATAAAATTATGAATTCAAATTTTCAACCAAAAATGTTAAAAATGTTCCAGAAAAACCTTCCCCACAAAAAGACAAAACTTGGCAACGGTCTAGAGGGTCGGCCCCCTTAAATATACAAGGCGGCCCCCTTAATTTTAAGGGGACCGCCCCCTATTTAAGGGGACCGGCACGCTCCTCCAGCCTGTCCATTTTTGCCTATAAATACTGGACTTTCCCTGGACTTTTTCTCACCTTTTGCACCTCAAACCTTCTGTTCTAAATCTCCTCTTTTCTTTCTAAATCCTTCCCAAAATCCTTTGATCATAGATTCTTAAGCATTGGTTTCCAAGTGATCCAAGCTTCTACCATCCTTGTACAAAAGAAGAATACTTCTATCAATCAAGACTAGAAGCATTACAACTTAGTATCATCTTTTACTTAAGTTATTAGTTTAGTAAAGTTTGTAAATCATTCATTCATTTGTGTATAAGGTGTGTATAGTAGGTGTGAACATAAGTGATTAGATTAGTGTAGTGTGTAAGTAGTGAAGAAGGTGTATAAGTAGTTGTGGTGTAAAGAAGTCATGTAGAAGTTGTAAAGCCATGGTGTAGAAGTTGTAAAGCCGTGGTGTAGAAGTTGTGAAGCCGTGGTGTAGAAGTCGTGAAGCCATAACTTAGAAGTTGTGAAGTCGTCATGTAGAAGTCGTGAAGCCATAACTTAGAAGTTGTGAAGTCGTCATGTAGAAGTCGTGAAGCCGTAGCTTAGAAGTTGTGAAGTCGTCATGTAGAAGTCGTGAAGCCGTAGCTTAGAAGTCGTGAAGTCCTCATGTAGAAGTTGTGAAGTCGTTGTGTAGAAGTTGTGAAGCCGTAGCTTAGAAGGTGTGAAGTTGTTGTGTAGAAGTCGTGAAGCCGTAGCTTAGAAGTTGTGAAGTCGTCTTGTAGAAGTCGTGAAGCCGTTGTGTTGAAGTCGTGAAGCCGTCGTGAAGAAGTCGTGAATAAGTCGTGAACAAGTTGTGATTGAAGTTGTAAGATTGGTTCTAGCTACGATTAGAACTCGACATTTAGCTTTGTGTCGTTAAACTGGTGTAAGCGAAAGTGTGTAAGGTTTTCTCCGCCATAAGGGAGCTTGTTGAAGTAGTGAAGAAAACTCTCGAGCAAGGTGTGCTCGGGGAGTGGAGTAGGGCAAGGAAGGTGTCCTTGTAGCCGAACCACTATAAATCCCTCGTGTCTCGGTTTGATCTTTCCATCTCTTACTTATTTCTTTATATCGTCATTAATTTCATACATATAGGCATATATAACTGTTATTATTAATTAGAAGTTGATTTCACATAAAGATCAATTTAAAACTCCATTCATAAAAAGAAAACTTTTATAACAAATCTAAAAGGATGCACATATAATTAATAATATTGTTCAAGTATCATTTTTCATATAAACTCAAATCTAAAGTTTTAAAAGCAAACAAAGTTTTCATAATAAAATTAAAAAGACGTAAAACTATTCAACCCCCCTTCTAGTTTTCCACAATTGGTATCAAGAGCCACGTCAAACAAGATTTTTAAAATATATTGTATTTTAAAACTTGAATCGATCTATGGAATCGGAAAAATATTTAGAAGGGCAATCTATGCAAAAACCACCGCTATTTAAAAACTATACTTTTCTGGAATGGAAAAATAAATTTGAAAATTATGTGAAATCAATTGATCTAGATCCTTGGCATGTCATTTCGATTGGTGATTTTCAACCAACAAAAACAGTTTTTGAAAGTCAAAATGATTATTTCAAAACAAAGAATGACATAAATAATAAAGCTAAAATAATTATTTATAAAACCTTGCCGAAAGTTGAATATGAAAGAATATCCTTCTGTCAAACGGCAAATGATATTTGGAAAAATCTCTTAAACTTTCATCAAGAAAAATGTCAAGCCAAAGATGAGGAATTTAATCTTGTACATGAATTAGTTATCCTAGAAAATTTAATAGATAAACATTTAGATAAAATAGATACATGTGCTACTAGTTCAAATGTTTTTAATGAAGGTATTAATGACGAAGACTACATGAATCAACTCCGAAGTGAACTCAATCCAAAATCATGGAGTGACACAGACGAAGAAGAAGATTACTATCCGTACTTGTTGATAAAGCATGATGCGGTTGCAATGAAGATGTGAAAGTCTCAACAAAAGACATTATATGCATCAAGGCTAAGACACCAAATGAGTCTAGTACAAGACATGTTCGGGTCAAGCCGCTATGATCTAATAAGGCATTAGAAGTCCGCTATGATATACCGTCATACCTTGGTTATCTTGAAGACTCACCTATCATTCACTACTTCGTCTACCATCATGGATGTTATGAAGAAAATCTGGATATAAGGTAAGTTCTACTTTTAAATTTCGTGAGTAATTACTTCATGCATATAGTATTGCCTTAGGATATGCTTGGTTTGATAGGTTGCATTGCCTTTACACTTTTAGCTATATTACTTTTACGATTTAATAAATTAGAAACCCTTTAGTTAGCCTTCTAAGTATTAAATGAAGTATTCACTGTCGAACTCATTTAGCCTTCTCAAATTTAAAATGGAAATCTTCTATGTCCACTATTAGAAAACTCTTAGTGATGAAGTGAATTAAGCTAAGCGGATAAATCATTAATATAGAAGTAAGATTAGATTTCTCGCGTTAGAAAACTACGGATGATACAACCTCTTGTAGACTATGGCATCAAGATAGATAAGTATGCGACATCAAACATGCTAGAGATGTCAGGTTATATTGACTAGAAATTTAGGAACTTAATTAGTGAACCAAGCAAACTTCATATTTGGTATTCTTCGATAGGTAAATTTAGGAAATTAATTTCTTCTAGTAAGAGAATGACTACTGGAGAATCTGTTGACTAGAAATTCAATTTGACCTAACGGTTGAATTGCTTCTATGTGAGAAGTTGGGTGTGTGTAACCCGTAAAAAAAATGGTCATGTTTAGCCTGAATTGAGCACCACTAGTAATAGTCTCATACTCATTCTCCAACTTGATTACATTATTCTTCCTAAATATACCTAACGATAGTTTACTTTTATGAACTTTGTTTTTCATTAGAGCTTTTCATTCCTAGATTTATGTCATCTTGCATATATTAAATTTCTAGATGTTTACTTGCTCCTATGTGATTTGATTGCATGCCTTCGTAATTATTTGCTTAGTTGTTGAATGCATAGTTATTATAATAATTTTTGTTTTTCTCTAACTATTCTGATATGATGTATTTTTGTATTTAGTCATAATACATGCTTAAATGCCATAGGATATACAGAAAAGGGTAGCATGTGACAATAGACTTAACCAATACCCTTGAGCATGAGATCTTTTATAACCACTATTTTTAAACCCATAACTAATGGGATTTGTTTTTAAATATGCAAAAACTTCACATTTTGGAAAAATGATTTTTCAAAAGATTATGACACCTTTCTATTTAACATGTTTCACCATCCTACCTTTCTTCCAAACTTGTGTCCATAATTACGTGTTTATCAAAACCAAAGATTGGAAAAATATGTTTTCTTTCCTCATAAAAACATTTTGAAATAAAACCAAAACTATTTCATTAAAATATTTTTCACATCCACATAAAAACCTACTCTCAAACATTGTTGAATAATGCCAAAAACACTTATTTAAATCATGCATGGTGATCTCATATTTGTCATCTATATTTATGTATATGACATTTATAAGTAAACTAAATCAAATCTGAAAAACCATAGTTTTCTCATTAAGATCTTGCTTGGTACAAGTCTAGAAGTCCATGCTATCACAATTCCCCATTGCTTTGCACATAGACACTCATTAGGATTCATTAACTTAAACCCATCTCCATAAAAATCATATTAGGAATTACTTGGTATCATGTTTCTTGTCCATAAATTTATATATATTACTTGCTTAATAAGTAGGTTGCATGCTAGATAGAAGTGCTTAATGTCCTTATGAAACATGTTTTGCATACATAAGTTATTAAATGATAAATTGCCTCAAAGAGATTGGACTTGCTTGAAACTAAACCCAAAAACACAACCTTGTCTACAAATTTCTGCCAAAAACCCATTTCCGGCAACCTGGGAATCATCAGATGGGTGGCCCCTTAATTCATAAGGCGACCCCCTTAATTATTAAGGGGACCGGCCATCTGATTGGTCTGGGTTATTGTTTTCTCTTTCACTTTTTAGCCCATTTTATCCTACACTTCCCAAAACTCACAAACATGTTTTGTCCTAAACCTCACACCAAAATTTACCTTCCTCAACCACATCATTTCTACACTATAAATACCCCTCTCCATCATTAATGCTTATCCATCCAAACATGTCATCTCCCAACAACCCAAGATCCAAGCCTTCAAGAGTTGCTAAAATCTCCGTAAGGCCCGTTTGGAGACGGAAGCTTGACATTTGTCATAACTCCTACTCAACAAATGATGTTGTTCAAAATCAACCAATACCTAAACCTCATACTCACCTAAATCAACCACTACCTAAACCTCATACTCACCCAAATCAACCAACACCTAAGTCTCATGATCATCCAAATGAACCCTTTCACAAACATAACCAATCATCCATTCTTACTTCCATAAATACACCTTCATCACACCCACATGAGTCATATGAAGAGCAAGATCAATCCCAAAACAACAATCCCAATCTCATTCACAACACCTCACATCTCATTCAACCTACCAATGTACCATCCAAAACACTCATCACTCTTGGAATATCCTCTTCTTCCACATTTCCATCCTCATCCACTTATGATTACCCAAGCTCACAAATGTCTTCACCACCAAGATTGTCACCACCACCTCCTACCATCTCACATGTTGCTCCTATGTTACATGTCCAAACATTCATTCCAACCATCAACCACACTCCACCATCATCACCTTCCACCAAACACTTGAAGTTCATTGAAGAACTCAAGGAAGCCCATGAGCTTAGTACTCTTCTTGCTCTACACCTTGCTCAAAGCAACTTAGATAAACCTCCATCTAGCTCTCCATCATCACCCCACAACTTGAGTCAAATTGAGAAACATGTCAACAATTGTCCTTGTTGCATCTTTCTCCAAAAACAAATCATTGCTTTGAATGAGCACCTCACTTGGATTGAGTATCTTCTCACTAAATCTCATCCAACACCCTCACTTGAACAACATCAAAACCCTCAATCAACATCTTCCTCTCCAAACTCTTCACCTCCAATATCTCCACCACCAAACTCTCCAACATCCATGCACCCAAAAACATACCTCCATTAATCCATCATTTTTACCCTCACTTAACCACCTTAATTTCAAACACTCCACCATCAACCATCCAAGCATACTATATGCTTATATTTTCTCAAACAAAATAGTCCAAGTTTTTATGTTGCAAGCAAGTCCGATAGCTCTCTTTGGCAAATTAGAATTTTCTACCTATTGTATGCTCTAAGCATAATAAATGTTGTATTAATGATTATGTTTTCCACATAATCATTTTGAATTAATGTATGTTTTGGTTCATGTCATTAATAGTTGTTTGCTAAGATATTATAATATGTTACATATATGCTTGTGTTTCTAATATTTTGATTGCTATGCTATTTTATATGCTTGTTCTTCTAATATTTTGATTGCCATGCTATTATACTATGCTACATATATGCTTGTGCTTCTAATATTTTTCTTGCAAGTATTCCATATCTCGATTCCTTGGTGCCCTCAAACGAGGGGGAGTACACATCAAGGGGGAGTTCTCGTCCCATCAAATTTTATTTATAAAACTTGTCGGCATAACCTTTTTGATTCTACAAAAAGGGGGAGAAGTGAATATAAACTCACTAAATACTTGTCTAAAAATAATGTTTTGGATTTAATGAGTTTAAGTTTTGTAATCATCAAAAAGGGGGAGATTGTTGATATAAATAATGCCTAAAAACATTATCAATACTTATTCATATCTCTATGTTTTGATGATCACAAAATGTAAACTCATCAAACATAAACTTATTAAGTAAACAAGTATTTAGTTGGAAATATTCATTTCTACAACTTAATCACTTAAGGTATGAATGAACAAATGCTTAATGCATTATATGATCAAAGGAACATTTTCTTAATCACTAGATTTTTTATAAAATGACCCAAAACATTTTATATCTTTTAGAAAATCATTTTTGGTATTAAATAAAAATGTTTAATCTTTTATAAAATTATGAATTCAAATTTTCAACCAAAAATGGTAAAAATGTTCCAGAAAAACCTTCCCCACAAAAAGACAAAACTGGGCAACGGTCTAGAGGGGCGGCCCCCTTAATTTTAAGGGGACCGGCACGCTCCTCCAGCCTGTCCATTTTTGCCTATAAATACTGGACTTCCCCTGGACTTTTTCTCACCTTTTGCACCTCAAACCTTCTGTTCTAAATCTCCTCTTTTCTTTCTAAATCCTTTCCAAAATCCTTTGATCATAGATTCTTAAGCATTGGTTTCCAAGTGATCCAAGCTTCTACCATCCTTGTGCAAAAGAAGAATACTTCTATCAATCAAGACTAGAAGTATTACAACTTAGTATCATCTTGTTACTTAAGTTGTTAGTTTAGTAAAGTTTGTAAATCATTCATTCATTTGTGTATAAGGTGTGTATAGTAGGTGTGAACATAAGTGATTAGATTAGTGTAGTGTGTAAGTAGTGAAGAAGGTGTATAAGTAGTTGTGGTGTAAAGAAGTCATGTAGAAGTTGTAAAGCCGTGGTGTAGAAGTTGTAAAGCCGTGGTGTAGAAGTTGTGAAGCCGTGGTGTAGAAGTCGTGAAGCCATAACTTAGAAGTTGTGAAGTCGTCATGTAGAAGTCGTGAAGCCATAACTTAGAAGTTGTGAAGTCGTCATGTAGAAGTCGTGAAGCCGTAGCTTAGAAGTTGTGAAGTCGTCATGTAGAAGTCGTGAAGCCGTAGCTTAGAAGTCGTAAAGTCCTCATGTAGAAGTTGTGAAGTCGTTGTGTAGAAGTCGTGAAGCCGTAGCTTAGAAGGTGTGAAGTTGTTGTGTAGAAGTCGTGAAGCCGTAGCTTAGAAGTTGTGAAGTCGTCTTGTAGAAGTCGTGAAGCCGTTGTGTTGAAGTCGTGAAGCCGTCGTGAAGAAGTCGTGAATAAGTCGTGAACAAGTTGTTATTGAAGTTGTGAGATTGGTTCTAGCTACGATTAGAACTCGACATTTAGCTTTGTGTCGTTAAACCGGTGTAAGCGAAAGTGTGTAAGGTTTTCTCCGCCATAAGGGAGCTTTTTGAAGTAGTGAAGAAAACTCTCGAGCAAGGTGTGCTCGGGGAGTGGAGTAGGGCAAGGAAGGTGTCCTTGTAGCCGAACCACTATAAATCCCTCGTGTCTCGGTTTGATCTTTCCATCTCTTATTTATTTCTTTATATCGTCATTACTTTCATACATATAGGCATATATAACTCTTAGTATTAATTAGAAGTTGATTTCACATAAAGATCAATTCAAAACTCCATTCATAAGAAAACTTTTATAACAAATCTATAAGGATACACATATAATTAATAATATTGTTCAAGTATCATTTTTCATATAAACTCAAATCTAAGGTTTTAAAAGGAAACAAAGTTTTCATAATAAAATTAAAAAGACGTAAAACTATTCAACCCCCCTTCTAGTTTTCCACACGGTTTTCTCCGCTTGAAGGGAGCTTTGTTGACATAGTGCTTGAAACTCTCGAGTGTGGTACTCGGGGAGTGGAGTAGGGCGAAGAAGAGCTTCGTGACCGAACCACTATAAATCTCTTTGTCCCGGTTTGATCTTTCCATCTCTTTTCTTTACATTCATTGTTTATATTAGATAGTATAGTTTAGTGTTCATATTGGTGTTGATTGATTACACAAAAGATTCGAATCAAAGTTTCTCAAAAGTAAAGTTTTGAAACAATTTAAAAACCTGTAAAACTATTCAACCCCCCTGCTAGTTTTCCACATATTTAAATCACGAAATTTAAAACCGGGTATCGTAAATATATGAAACTTGTAGAAATGGTTAAAATCATCAATATACTCATTATTAAATTATAAAATGAGTGATAAGTTTAATGGGTTGCGTAAAAGCTGTTAAATCTGAAAACGTAGGTTTAAAACGCGCAAATCGTGTAAAACGCAAAAATCAGAAAATGTAAAATTCCAAAATTCTTAAGAATGTCGTAGGATGTGAAAAACGCATATTTATCTTGTTTGTAATGTCGTGTGGACATATCGGGATGTTTAAATGTTGTTTAAACCTAAACGTAAATCTCAGACACGGTTTTGTGAAATTGGTTCTGAATGGATTTAACGTACGTCGTCAGGACGACTCGTCGAGTATCAACCATCTTGTCATGATAGTAAAATAAAAAAAATACGGGATGAATAGTAAAAGTGAATAGTAAAAATTCGAGAATGGATAGTAACCTGAAAATGCGAATTGTTACATTACATAATACTACTAACATACAACCAAAGTTTTTTCAACTACCACAAAGTTATTACACCAACTGTTTCATCCTTAACTGGAGCAACACAAAACACTTAACAAATATATCATTTCTTCATTTTTTCTTACTGGCAAACTTCCTTTTTCTACCTGCAACTTCAAGCTTCCTTTTTCCTTTACTGTCATTATCTGGAATTGCTCCTAAACCATCTGTGGATCTTTTAATTCCAAATGTCTTATTACCTGTACAATCCCAAGTATGTTGTGCTGGCAGGGCTAGTATGCATTTAGCAGACACTTTTTGATGTGGAACATTTTTTGAGCTGGAACATGTTTGAGCTGGAACCTTTTCAACAGGAACATTTTCTGATGGCCACATAAAGGTGCATCTTTCAATCCATTTCATAGTCTCAACTCTCAACATCGAGTTCATCACTGCTAATTTCATCACTGCTTGATGATACAATGTCACTACTTGTATCATAATCATCACTTCTTGAGTATACCTATTCACAGATTGGGCTTGAACAATTGGCAGCTTGAACATTGACTTCATCACTGCTTGATGATAAAATGTCACTGCTTGTATCAGAAGAATCAACAAAAATCCCTTCTGCAAACATAAAAAAATTGATAGGCATGAACTAACAAATACGAAACTAACAAAGGTACTAAACAATATATTCAGATTGTCAACGACAGTTAAATAGAGTAACCTTTTTTCACCATGGTTTTCAAAGTCCAATTGAGTAAATAAGTTAGGTGATGGGATTTGGGGGTCTGGTTTCTCTATTTATTGTATAGGGATTTTATTGCAAAATATGTCCCTAAACATTAATGTGGGTCGGGTTAAATAACAACTGACTTGTGTTGAGTGACATAAGTCAAAATTGATGTGGGTCGGCTTTGACTTTTTTAGTTAACAACGATCAAATAGCAGCCCTACAATGTCATACCAGACAATCTAAATCACTCCTAACACTAACAATTCTTCATCTTTAACTTTAGTTAAATGAATATTGTGAGTTGAGACAGAAATGAACCTACATAAATATGATTGTATTCAACAAAATGAGAAATGTACACATGCAGTTGACTGAGTCTATGTTAGCTTTAAAGTTTTGTCATATGTCGGGAATTGCATAGTTTGTAAATACGAGGACTAGTCTTGCCATTAAGGCATAGATATCTTTGTATAAATACCCTCCTAGTTGTGTAGGAGGGTTTGAGGATTCATTTGTAACACACGAGGTGTGTGTGTGTTCTAGACTTCTCTCTCTAGAATACATACACACCTCGGCAATCAATAAACCGAAAATTCAAAGTTTAATCTTTAGTTCGAGTTTATGGTGTTTCCTCCACCTCCAAACGTGTTTCTTGGTCATAATAATTGGTATCAGAGCTAACCGGGGGCGAATCGTGGCGTGCTTAAGGTAAAAATGTGATTTTTTGGTGTGTTCTAACTCGTACTGTTCATCAGTAGAGTTTTCTTTTGATGTTTTTGTGTTCGATTTATGTTAAATACAACCAACTGTTGCGTTTTTGTAACTTAAAAACGTGACCTTTTGGTGTTTATCTTGGAATCGTATGCAAGAATCAAGGTTCAAGGTTGTGTTAGTTAGTGATTTAAAGAGTTGGTTTGCAAAAATCTTGTTGTGGAAGGTTGAATTTTTTGGTGTTCTAAGTCTCTAGATCGACCAAAAGTATTGAAGATTATGCAAGATTTGTTTGTGAATATTTTACTGACTTTCTTTGGCGTGTAATTCTTTCCAAAAGAATTATTGCTCAAGTTGGTGAAAGATTGTCAGTAGAAATATCTTACAAGATAAGGTCTGGGCAAGTGACACAACAAAGTCAACAAAAGTGGGCAAAAGTTGCGTTTTATCGCAATTGAAGAAAAGCAGCGAGGTTATCGCAATTCGTAGTGATTATCGCATTTCTTGTATGAGAATTGCGATAGGTGTCGCATTTGGCCTTATCGCATTTGGCCTTATCGCAGTTGAGATTTATCGCAGTTGAGGTTTATCGCAGTTGAGGTTTATCGCATTTGAGGTTTATCGCAGTTGAGGTTTATCGCATTTGAGGTTTATCGCAGTTGACCATCTTCACTGTTATCGCGATTGGACAATCTTATCGCATTTGCAAAAAAAAAAAAAAAAAAAAAAAAAAAAAAAAAAAAAAGTTTTTTGGCGGGAAAAGTTGAGTAAAATTTATTTTTCACAGGAGACTTTACGGTCCATTTTTACGCGAGATTCAAATTCTGGTACAAGAGTGAAAATTTTGGCCCAAAATTCAAATTTTTTGGCCAAAATTCGAATTTTTCGGGAATTTTCGGCGTAAAAATTTCTTAAACTCAAATTTTTCCGGGATCATTAGAATTGCATTTTATGGCATTTTTCACAACAACATCACAAATAATATTATCGGACTGCACCTTCAACATCACCACGTATAGCCTAAAAGATCCTGATCAAGATTCACAATCAGATGACAATGGTCAAATTATCAGCTGTGGCTACAAGGATGATGATTCATTATTACTTATTTGAAGTTGAAGTGGAATATCTCGGGTACGTGTACTTAGTATCTTGAAGATATCGGGGTTGGTTGGATGCAAGATTCTTCGAGATCCTTGTTTGGGCACTCATGGGAATAGTGATTAAGTCTTGGGTTATCTAGTTTTCATAGGTCAAGGGGAGGATGGACGAAGACCTAGTTAACTATCACTTAAAGGAGATACGTTGTAGTACTCAGTGTCACACAAAGATGTGGATAATTCAAGAAGATGTTCATATACAGTTAAGGAAGGATGGATGGGTATATGAAACGACCTATATGCTTTAAGGAGTTACGTTGTAGTGCTCAGTATAGGTTCTTAGTCACACTATCATGCAAGTTTAAGTCACAAGTTTGGGTTATTCTACTTCAGTCTCAAGTTCGTTATAGTGGGTTTTCTCCATCAGTAGGCACTACATGAAGCCGTTGTTTTTGATACAGGAGGTTAGATTGGGTATATCGACATCTTCTCACGGGCTGATATGATTCCTTATAAAGGGCTTCCAGTTTGTATTTCACGTACACATCAGTATGCTGATTCCGATTAATCGTAACCAGCAGGGGAGAGAAATGTACGGGCTGATCTCTCATGGGAAAAATAACTGGGATGCATTTGGTGAGATATAGATGTTGATACCATATTTCCCCGAACTGCAGGGCACTCAGGGCATTTAAAATATGAGGTTGTCAGTTTGGGGGAGAGCGCTAATTAGGGGAGAGCACACAGGGCACTCTAAATTAAAACCTAATTAGATTTGCTCACTTAGTTCGTCTGCAAGTAAAGAAATGGCGGCTGAGAAGATTATGCAAGCTGAACGAAGTAATGAAGTTTGAAGATCTTTCTCATGTTTTTGTATTGTATTTTACTTGTAGGGAACATTGTAAGCAATTCCCGTATGACATCACTTTGGGGAGAGATTGTTAACCATGAGTATAAAAATGTTTCCCTCTCACTTTTGAACGATAAGATTTGCTTAGTTGATCCGTCTTTCTTGGATAATCAACTTCGATTTCATTCTGATAAGGGATTGGTTGATTGAGCATTCGAAATTTTCACAACAACGGCGGCTACCCTGAAGAGTGAAGAAATCCCTTACAAGGCAGAAGTGTTGGCGATGCAGAAGAAGAAATCTACTCAAGACGGCGAACCTGGAGCTGATGAAGACATGCAGTCTAACTTCCCTATTCACCTTGGTTGTACTAAGATGAATTGAGAGCGGAAGCAGACTGGATGATGAAGGATTTAAAGATCGTGCCAGAAATTCATATTACTCCATCACATTCCAAGAAGAACAGCAGGAGGCTTGACGGACCAGACACAAGTTCACGATTTTGTTTCACTTCCAGATTTATGGACTCACTTAAACTTCGTTATATAGTAATAAGATCCCCTGATGTTTTAAGTTCCCTAGAAACATTTCAGTTCCGTGATTATTCGTACGTTCATGGCTTGTTCTGGGAAGATTTTGGCGAATTGTGAAAGATCTGACGTTTGTGGACGGCGTACTTATTCTGCTAAGCAATCTGGGATTCCGATACTCTTGCAAGTAGTTTGTTTTTCCCTCTTGGCTATGACATCAATTTTGTTGACCTCTGAGACTATAGGAGTACTAGGTGGATTAAGATAGGTTGTTTTGTTCACAACTTGAGATAAAGTATGATCATCATGAAGGCATCATTATATGGTACTGGTATTATTAACGTGATAATACTTACACCATATAACGTGCCCTCATTGTGGCCATAGGATATCTTGGAAGTACCTAAGAAGTTTAGAACTTGATTCCCGATGGATTATCTGTGATTAGTGAGACCTTAGGTTCATTCTACCTATGCGTATACTCTACCTTCGTTCGTTAAATATCTGGATTAGTTTGGACTCTCGTGTTGCATTCTGTTGACCTCAGTTATGAATCTTAAAACTCCTTGAAGAGCTCCCTGCTGTAGATACAATTAATTCGACTTGAAATTCTTGCTCGCATTCCGTATGAGTATTCCGTTCTCTTTCTCTCTGCTTCCTGCAAATTTCGAGGACGAAATTTTTCTGTTAGAGGGGAAGAGTTGTAAAACCCTAAAATCTGAAAGCAAACAAAAGGACTAAAATGCCCCAACAACTTTGAAATTTAATTAAAGAGTAATTATAAGCACCAAATAAATCTCGAACTTCTGGAAATGATCAAGATACTAAGTAAATTAATTTTTCTACTACATGTAACATTTTGTAAGGTACCAAAAACATATTTGAACACACAAAATGACCTATTTGCCGAAATGTTTAAAATAAATACTTATGTTATATTTAAAATCAAATAAAACCAAATTAAGATATGTAAATATGGAAAATGGGAATCAAAATAAATATATTGATTTAAGATTGATATGGGCCGAAATTTTTGGTCAAATCCCTCCCCTAGGACTCGGCAATTCCACCATTTAGATAAGCATCATCCTTCCTTGTGAAAACCCTAGCCGAATAAACAAAATCACACACATAAAATCATTGTGCCTCCATCCGATTTCCTAAAATTCGTAGGACATTTTTGTGCTATTTTTCATCATCTAAGGAGTCTAAGAAAAATAAGTTTGAGTTCGTGGGTTGCTTGGTTCGATCGTGTGATTTGTTTCCTTGTCGCTATTTCAAATCGAAGGTAAATTCCAAAATAATTCATACGACTCATATAAAATTCGTTTCTCATTTTTCTCATGGGTATTTATGCAAGAGTAAAGTACATTGGCTAACTAATTGCTACTATACACTACATGCTACATTCTATTACAATTAGTTAAGCTATTGTGCAGTAGTAAATGAGTCTTTGTGGAGTAGTCTTTTGCACTGATAAGCTTGCAGCTGACTGAGTCTGTGAGTGTCCATAAGTGTTCCACTGCTTCATTGCCACTATATGAACCTGCATAAGTATTTGGTTCATTATAAACACATAACCGATACACTCCTAATCCATCAATCCTTTTTTTGGTGAACTGGTTAATCATTTATTAAACTGCAAACAAATATATACATACCAATGCAGTTATCAGGTAGTATGACAATACCATAGTTACCCATTTTGATAGCATGAGTATTACAACAAACAGGGCATTCAATGCAGTCATCAGGTAGTATGACAATACCATAGTTACCCATTTTGTTAGCATGAGTATTACAACAAACAAGGCATTCAAAACGCCAAAACCAAACCTAAATCATGATAACTGAATCTTTAATAGATGATTACAGATTCATTCACCAAATCACCTAAAATGTTATTGCTTCTACTCCACCTATTCTTACTGAACACAATAGACCACGACCAACCTAAATCATGATAACTGAATCTTCAACCCACGACCAACCAAAGGTTTATGTTTGACTTTTAAAGCATATTTATGGACTTGCATAATGACATGAATAACACAAATCATAATCCAACTTAACAAAAAAATTACACAAATCATAAACAATCATAATCCTACTTAACAAACAGATAACACAAATCAAATTAGATAATTAAATATACTTGAACCATTGTTGTGATACCATAATGTACATTAACTACATAACCAACCATCAACAAAAATACATTGTTCATATACACCTAACATAAACACCGTCAACTACCAGAAACCCAAAAAGACAAGCCACATTGACCAAAACCAAACGGTCAACTTTGCAAGTAAACATAAGAAGCGAAGAAAACCCAACTGATGATAAGGTATTTCCTCAACTTGTTAGCCCGCTACTCCTCCATTTTTGCCCGAAGCTCCGCCTGGTTTGCCCGGGTCTCCTCCTCGTTTGCCCTGTGCTCCTCCCAGTCAGCCCTCTCTTGCTCTAACCCCAACGCATCTTCCAAAGCATCCTTGGTCCTAAGTAGATCAGTGATGATGTCTAAAGATCGGTCGCACATCGGTGGATCCACCCAACCGACGAAGGGACAACTCGAGTTCTGTAAAATGAAAGAAATTTAATTAAAAAGAAGAAAACAGAGGCAACTTGTAAAATGTAACATTATTACTGTTTTGATCAAGAGTCAAACTTACATATGTCGGGCATGAGTAGAAGCGCCTACCAGGATTCCTGTTCGTCCAGGAAGTTCTAACGACAGCTTGAAGACCACAGGCGCAAAGAACCATTTTTTCAAGTGAACAAGATGATGAGCAGTAACAGTAGATTCAAGGGTGTGTAATAGTGACTGTTTAATCGTGTTATATAAGAATGAAAGAAGTAAAACCTTGTTGCAAAAAATGTCCCTCAACACAAAGGTAGGTGTGCTAGTGGGTCTGTCAGGTGGAATTGATGGCGGGAATAGTGAAATGACGAATATACCACGTGACGACTAACTAACGGGTTTTACTAACGAGCGTTAGCCAAAAACGTGTTTTTGCAGCTACAGTAACGCTTCAAGGACATAACTTGCAGAAAATTAAAACGTTAGGGACAATTTTTGCATTTTTTTTTCGAGGATATTTTTTGCATTTTTCAGAAAATTTAATGACATTTTTTGCAGTTTACTCTATAAAATATGTCTAACCTTCGGTGTAACTGAACTCATGACTGAGAAATTTGTGATCTGAACTAACAACTTAATAAAATGGTTTCACATGCTCTCCTCGTATATAGTTACAATAATTACCGAATTGCCGAGTCAATTTCAAAAAACTCAATTATTTTGTAGCATCGAATACAACATAACATATTCTCAATATTATTAAAAAAAAAAAAAAAAAAAAAAAAAAAAAAAAAAAAAAAAGCGAAGCTGTGTATCACCACAACCATTTCGTGATGAGGGTAAAAGAACTTTATGGGTCACATGACGTGACCTAATTGGTACACGTTTCATTTCCCAACACTAAGAAATGTATGAATTTTGAAACCGAAAAATGTTTTGAAATATATGACATATTGTAGAGTAATGGGGCATATTAAGACCGAAGGGAGAGAGGCTGTAGTATTTAGTTTTTTTTTTTTGGACCAGAGGCTGTAGTATTTAGTTGAATTCAACTTGCAATGCAGGACTTGTAATATACTGTAATCACTTAATTAACAAAAGCTTACCAAAAGTAATGTTTTTATAAGAGTCAAACAATGAGCTATAGACGTGGTTAAGTCAAACAACTTTTGATTATTGAAAGCCAACAAAAGGACACCAAATTACACGAGTGCTACTTTTGGTCTAACTAATTCGGGATGATTGTAGCATGATACATTGTTATTAGGGAAAATGGTGGATTTGTAGCTGGATATACATATAAAATAAAGACAAATAAATAGGGACAAAAAATAAAAAAAGTGTGCTTTTTTTCATTTTCTTTCAACTTTGTAGCTAACAAAAACATTTAAATTTGTTGTTAAATTTGTATTCCTTATCAAATGAATTATTATATTTATTTGTATTATGAATTGGTAAAAATAGTTTTGTTGAAGAATATTGGCCTTACTATTTTCGTTATAAATGATTTAATAATGTCAATTGATTCATATTTTTAAGAGTATAAATTATGAAAATGAAATCTAAGCTAAACTCCAAATAAACAATGTTGTTGGAAGGTGTTTATGGGTTGCACGTTGGATGGCTTGCTCCAACTACTTTGACGGATTTCTTGTGAATTTAACACCTACCTTTTCATTGTTTTGTGGTTTGTCAACCCAAACTGACTTTTATCTTTCTAGTATCAACAAAGCCACAAGCCCCCAAAGTCCCAAAATTTTCCATAGAAATGTGTGTTTGTAACGGATTAAAATGATAATTGCGGTTAATAGTTAATACTGTACAAATTAAGATGGTAACAGATTATTAAATGAGTTGAGAAATCTGCCACAGGGGGTTAGAATATAAATGAGCAATTTTCTTTTACATAAGTGTTCATATGCAAAACGTTCTCGTCTAGTTTTTTAAGTGGTCATTCTAGTAAGTTTTATGCCTTAAAATCACATATTCGGACGACTTTTTGACAAGATTGATCTATATAAATTTCAATTTTATTTTTACTAATCTAACATGTTAGAGATAACATGTAATTGAAATAGATGTATTAATAAGTGAACAGAATCAGAATCAAATGCTAAATCTAACCCGTTGAATCTTAATTCAATAGATATAACCACAATCGATCAAATCAATCTAACTAGTTACCACTGCAAAATAAGGTGTAACTCATTCATCTACTTAATGAATGTATAAAGAGAATGAATTGAATATCTTTGAGTCCAGAGAGAAAACAAGAGAGAGACATGTTAGAAGTTACGAAACCCACTTCTTTTCTTTATATAGCAATGATTACAACCACTTTTTAGCTTGACACTTCCAGCCCTTTATCTTCCAGAAATGTATATCCAGTCCCTCACACTTGTAAACTCCTCTAAACTATACTATATAATAGACAAATTAGACAATACGTCCTTGTAATATTTTCTAGAATATGTTTAAGTTTAATAAACACCCCCCCCCCCGCGCCGCCCCCCCCAAGCACCCAAATAATAATAATAATAATAATAATAATCTTATTCTAGAATGCATCAAACATTCCCAGTTTTGAACACAAGTTTTGATGTTGGAGTTTATCCACCCCTTTTCTGCAAATCTAATTTGAAGTTTCAATCTTATTTGTTGTAATGACTCCAACTATTATCTTCCCTTTTACAAAATGAGAGATCAATTTCAAGAATTTTTGTTTTCTCATGAAAAACAGGATTTTCTACAATTTTAATTGTAGATTGATTATCCCCAAACATTTTTACAGGAATGAAATGTTCCTAGTTCAGATCCTTAAGAATTTTAAGAACCTAAACAATTTCTGAAGTTACAAAAGCCATAGTTTCGTATACAGCATCTGTAAAGACTTAGAAAGGGTTGATTGCTTTTTACTTTTTCAGGGCACTGATGAACAACATAAAGATAGACAATACCCTTCACATGCATCCACATATGCTTCAAGAGAAGCAGTGGAGTTTCTAATAATTTGAATCCCTTCACCTGGCGATGCCTTTAAGTATCTTAATACTTTAAGTGCAATCTTTAAATGAGATTTCAAAGGTAAATGCATAAACTGACTCAAACAATGGACAATATAAGAAATATCAGGAATATCAGGCATAGTGTGTGTAAGATAAATCTGATTACCAATTAATTTTTTATACTCAGTGATATTGTCAAGAATAGGATTATTAGCAGATGTTTCATTAGTAATAGTCAAATTTTGTTCCAAAGGAACAACAAATGGTTTACAAGCACGATGACCAAAATCAGACAACATGTCTAACCAATATTTCTTGTAAAACCCGAAAATCTAAAACATGCAAAAATTACCAAAATGCCCCTGAAACTTTAAAATTTAATTAAAGCTTAATTAAAGTTCCGAATCGATCCCAAACTTCTGGAAACGAACAAGATATGATACAAAATAATTTTGAAAACTTCGATTAATATTTATACAAGTTGTGAGATGACCAAAATACCCTTGTGTATACCGAAAATTTAAATACATAATTATTATTAATTAAAAACCTTTTTAAACATAAAAGTAATTAAGGAAAATACATTTAAATTGGTAAATTGATTGGGCCATTATGTCTTCACGATTTTCCAGCCTTTTTTCCCCCAATGCTCGGTCATAACACATTTATACCATTCCATGATTTATTTTCTTCCAAAAAAACCCTAAAAACTAATTAGCCGCCACCCTCAAAAATCACCCACATCACATCCGAATTTTCTGAGGCAAGGAGGTAATTTTCTGGAGTTCTTCATAGTGCCAAGAAGGTGGGAAAAATAGCCACAAGGTTCTAGGGTCGATCGTTTGGCTGTGGTGATTTAATTGGGTCGAAAAAGTGCAACCGAGCAACAATAATCCATAGCGTGTAATCCTTTGATCTATAAATTTCCTGGTAATTTTCTAGCACTCCTTTAATCACATATAACATGGGAAAAATACTTAAATCGAACCATGCATTGTATTTTGGCCGAATAGAAAATAATGGGTTTATAAACCCTAAAATCGAATTAAATCTAAAAATCTTGTATGCGAATTTTCTGGGCCAGGTTATTATTTTTCGTGGCTTCTATGATGATCATATAACATGATAAAAATGGTAGTTCGAATTTTTGAGGCCTAAAAACATGTATGTCGAATTTAATTTAAAACCGGATTTAAGGAATAAAAAGAGGAATTATGGAAAACCCTAAGAACCAATCGACCTAGGGTTTATAGTGAATGAAATCTGGTAATAATTGATGAATAATGATGATAGAATGATGGCCTAATGATTGGGATTGCTAGGGTTTGATTTTGTTAATGTTTTATGAAAAACGATTTAAAAATAATTAGTTTAGGGTGTGTTTTGTAATTTTTAAAACTTAAGGGATAATTTTGTAAATCATGTTAGACCTGCTATAATTCGAATAAAATATAAAAGGAGGGGCTCATGTGTTAATTTTGCATATAAAGGGTTTATTTGATAAATATATATATTTGTTAAATCGATTTGAAAATAAATAAAAATGAGGGACTAAATATGTAATATCTGGAAACTTGGTGCTGTTTTGAGTAATAAATTATATTCAGGGGGTTATGTGTAATTTTGGTAATTTAATGGCTTAATATATAACTGTTAATAATTAAAGGTTGAAATTGTAATTTAAAGGACTAAATATGTAACTTTGATAACTAGATGGACTTGATGTGTAAATTGTGAATGTTTAAGGGTGTGTTCGTATAACATGTTAAAAAAAGTGTTCATTGTGTAAAATTGAGAAATTAAGGGCTTAATATGTAATTATGGTTAATTATTTAAATCGATTTGTAATGTAATAAAGTACAAGGACTAAATATGTAATATACCGAAAGTTTAAGGGCTGTTTGTAACATAATAATATTGAGGGGTACTTTCTGAAATTTGAAGGAATAAAAGGACTTGATGTGTAATATGAATCTTGTGAAGGTTAATTTGTAAATTATATAAGTATAAGATTTAATTTGTAATTAATAAATTAAAAGGGTGTAAATCGTAAATTATGAAACTTGAAGGCTAAATGTGTAATTCTGGAAAGTATAAGTGTTTGAATGGTAAAATGATGATAATTTTAATTTGGACCTTGAACTTTGGCAAATTTACACTTATAACCCTGAACTATGAGAAACTTGTCATAATTAACCCTGAACTTGTGTAACTTGTTAAAATGAATGTTACTTCCATAATAAGCTAATTAAAGACTTGACGTAAATTATATCACTTGAATCTTGCTAAATGTGGTAACTTACTAATTATGGAAACCTGCTAAAAATAGAAAGTTACTAAAATGGAAGTTACTTATAATGGGAAGATAACTGAACCCCTTTCGTATTTCTGTCTTCAACTCCTTTAGGTTCGAGGAGGGAGTGATCTTGATCCCTGTCAGCTACTCTTGTGTTTGTGATTGCTATTTGAATAAGGTACAGATATTCTGCTCTTCTTGTAAAGAGCCTTCGTCTCATTTCTGATTCCTGTTTCATTGTTATGTTTCTCCTTGTATTGTGAACCATATATTTGGACCTTTGCTTTAACCTTTGTCTTGAACCTTGTCATGAACCTGAACTTGAACCTTGATACACTTGTTATGAACCATTTGACTTGAACCCTGCTATGACTCTTGACATGACTTATTGAACCCTGATAACCTGAATAATTAAGACCTTGAGTACTTGAAGGTTCATAGGATTTTACAACTACTTTTTAGATATATATGAAGAGGTTTTGAAACATTTCTTTAAAGGACTTTTATTATGAAACTGTTTCTAAGGACCATATTATTAAAACCAGGTAAAAAGGATTTTCTTATAATAAAGTATTATGAACCTTCCAGTATTTGACCTTTCTGATATTGACCTCCTAATAATGAACTCCTGCATTTATCTCCTGTCTTGAACCCTGATATGAACCCTGATATGAACCCTGACATTTGATACCTGAGACTTGACACCCGAGACTTGATACCTGACCTTGACCCACAGTTTGAGACTACGAGCCACCCACTAGGCATGAGGGTTTCATGTCCATGTCATTGATGCACCGGTGGCATGACTCTAGGGCAGGAGAGTGATGTCCTGTCCCGTCCCCGACCTGATTTGATTTGTTACGTAGAGGAAGACCCTGTGGCCTGCGGGGGCGCATGGATGCATCCTAGACATGTCCTGATTTGTTATATTTCCTGTTATATCCTGGTGACTGACGAGTGTGTGTGATACACGTCTTTCACACCCCTGGGAGCTCATGACTCCAACCCCTGGAGGTATCCCCTCACCCTGTTTCCTGGTATGCTGAGGTCACCCCTCCATACACCCTGATATATGTGATGTGATTTGATATATTTTGGGCTCGTAGTGGATTTCTGTTTACCTGAAACCTTGTAACCTTATGACATGTTACTTGACCTGATACTTGACCTGACATTTGACCTGACTTGATTTGACTTGGGTTTGTGGTGGATTACTGGTTATGTTACCCTATGACTTGATACTGGACTTGACTTGATTCGACTTGGGATTTTGGTGGGTTCTGGTTTCATTTACTTTCACCATTGTAACCATTCTGAGTTCCTGGTATGTCTGCATAACTCTTGTATTCCTTTTCCTGACTCTTGTTACTCCTGGTATTATTCGTTTACTTTATTATTCCGTTATTACTGCTTTGTTTCCGTTATATCTGTTCACTGAGCTCTCGTAGCTCAGCCGCATTTCTTTTCCTGCGGCAGGTACATTTAAGCTAGGAGCTGGGTTTTAGCTTGGGATGAGAACAACTTGTGTGAAGTTTAGACCTTGTCTTTCTAGTGTGACCATTTGGATATTGTTTCTGTTATGCCATTGTTTGGGCATTTGGATTCTGTTTTGTACTTCGTTATTCCTGTCTTGCATTTGATATAAGTCGTGTTGACTTATTTTCCTTGGATTTTAATGTTAAAGCTTCCGCTATTTTTATTTCTTGAATGCTTGTATCTGATATGAAACCATGTATTTGTGACACCTTTACCCTTGTCGGGTTGGGGTGTTACAATTTATGGTATCAGAGACAGGTTTCCGAAACCCTTAGGCTTAGGCCATGTGACCTGTGAGGATTGGGTAGACATTATGTTTCCTTACGCGCACTCTCTTATTCTGTTATGCTCTGTCATCTTTCCTTGATTCTGCTCTGTCATATTTTCCTGTTCTGCTCTGTCATTCTTCATGTTCTGTCTGTCATCTTTTCTTGATCGTCGGCTTAATTCAAAGTTTGCGGATCCGTCAGCATGTTGCGATGCAGCTCGCAACATCGAGAATTTCATGAGGGCGTTGGTTACAAACGAGACCGTGATGGCGACAAGGTGCAGCAGCAGATTCAGAGTCGGGATGTCAAGGAGTATTCGGCAAGCGCTACGAGCAGAAGAAATCAGATTCGAGGGGCCGAGATTCGAGGTCAGATTCTAAGCAGGATGGCGATCGTCGGGGGCGCAGCGACAGTCAGGGGGCAGCTAGTTGTCCACAGTGTGGGAAGAATCATACGGGATTTTGACGTACGACTTCTGGAGCTTGTTTTAGGTGTGGTTCGAGGGAGCATAAGTTGAAAGATTGTCCGAGGCGGAATTCGGAACCACTTGAGAAATATCTTGGCCCTTCTTCTCCTACTCCTACTACCGGTCGTGTTTTCTCGCTATCTCGTGACCAGACAGATAAGGCGTCTGGTATGTCCTTGTTTTGTTTTCCGTTCTATTTCATTCATATGTCCTTGCAAATTTCGAGGACGAAATTTTTCTGTTAGAGGGGAAGAGTTGTAAAACCCGAAAATCTAAAACATGCAAAAATTACCAAAATGCCCCTGAAACTTTAAAATTTAATTAAAGCTTAATTAAAGTTCCGAATCGATCCCAAACTTCTGGAAACGAACAAGATATGATACAAAATAATTTTGACAACTTCGATTAATATTTATACAAGTTGTGAGATGACCAAAATACCCTTGTGTATACCGAAAATTTAAATACATAATTATTATTAATTAAAAACCTTTTTAAACATAAAAGTAATTAAGGAAAATACATTTAAATTGGTAAATTGATTGGGCCATTATGTCTTCACGATTTTCCAGCCTTTTTTTCCCCCAATGCTCGGTCATAACACATTTATACCATTCCATGATTTATTTTCTTCCAAAAAAACCCTAAAAACTAATTAGCCGCCACCCTCAAAAATCACCCACATCACATCCGAATTTTCTGAGGCAAGGAGGTAATTTTCTGGAGTTCTTCATAGTGCCAAGAAGGTGGGAAAAATAGCCACAAGGTTCTAGGGTCGATCGTTTGGCTGTGGTGATTTAATTGGGTCGAAAAAGTGCAACCGAGCAACAATAATCCATAGCGTGTAATCCTTTGATCTATAAATTTCCTGGTAATTTTCTAGCACTCCTTTAATCACATATAACATGGGAAAAATACTTAAATCGAACCATGCATTGTATTTTGGCCGAATAGAAAATAATGGGTTTATAAACCCTAAAATCGAATTAAATCTATAAATATTGTATGCGAACTTTCTGGGCCAGGTTATTATTTTTCGTGGCTTCTATGATGATCATATAACATGAGAAAAATGGTAGTTCGAATTGTTGAGGCCTAAAAACATGTATGTCGAATTTAATTTAAAACCGGATTTAAGGAATAAAAAGAGGAATTATGGAAAACCCTAAGAACCAATCGACCTAGGGTTTATAGTGAATGAAATCTGGTAATAATTGATGAATAATGATGATAGAATGATGGCCTAATGATTGGGATTGCTAGGGTTTGATTTTGTTAATGTTTTATGAAAAACGATTTGAAAATAATTAGTTTAGGGTGTGTTTTGTAATTTTTAAAACTTAAGGGATAATTTTGTAAATCATGTTAGACCTGCTATAATTCGAATAAAATATAAAAGGAGGGGCTCATGTGTTAATTTTGCATATAAAGGGTTTATTTGATAAATATATATATTTGTTAAATCGATTTGAAAATAAATAAAAATGAGGGACTAAATATGTAATATCTGGAAACTTGGTGCTGTTTTGAGTAATAAATTATATTCAGGGGGTTATGTGTAATTTTGGTAATTTAATGGCTTAATATATAACTGTTAATAATTAAAGGTTGAAATTGTAATTTAAAGGACTAAATATGTAACTTTGATAACTAGATGGACTTGATGTGTAAATTGTGAATGTTTAAGGGTGTGTTCGTATAACATGTTAAAAAAAGTGTTCATTGTGTAAAATTGAGAAATTAAGGGCTTAATATGTAATTATGGTTAATTATTTAAATCGATTTGTAATGTAATAAAGTACAAGGACTAAATATGTAATATACCGAAAGTTTAAGGGCTGTTTGTAACATAATAATATTGAGGGGTACTTTCTGAAATTTGAAGGAATAAAAGGACTTGATGTGTAATATGAATCTTGTGAAGGTTAATTTGTAAATTATATAAGTATAAGATTTAATTTGTAATTAATAAATTAAAAGGGTGTAAATCGTAAATTATGAAACTTGAAGGCTAAATGTGTAATTCTGGAAAGTATAAGTGTTTGAATGGTAAAATGATGATAATTTTAATTTGGACCTTGAACTTTGGCAAATTTACACTTATAACCCTGAACTATGAGAAACTTGTCATAATTAACCCTGAACTTGTGTAACTTGTTAAAATGAATGTTACTTCCATAATAAGCTAATTAAAGACTTGACGTAAATTATATCACTTGAATCTTGCTAAATGTGGTAACTTACTAATTATGGAAACCTGCTAAAAATAGAAAGTTACTAAAATGGAAGTTACTTATAATGGGAAGATAACTGAACCCCTTTCGTATTTCTGTCTTCAACTCCTTTAGGTTCGAGGAGGGAGTGATCTTGATCCCTGTCAGCTACTCTTGTGTTTGTGATTGCTATTTGAATAAGGTACAGATATTCTGCTCTTCTTGTAAAGAGCTTTCGTCTCATTTCTGATTCCTGTTTCATTGTTATGTTTCTCCTTGTATTGTGAACCATATATTTGGACCTTTGCTTTAACCTTTGTCTTGAACCTTGTCATGAACCTGAACTTGAACCTTGATACACTTGTTATGAACCATTTGACTTGAACCCTGCTATGACTCTTGACATGACTTATTGAACCCTGATAACCTGAATAATTAAGACCTTGAGTACTTGAAGGTTCATAGGATTTTACAACTACTTTTTAGATATATATGAAGAGGTTTTGAAACATTTCTTTAAAGGACTTTTATTATGAAACTGTTTCTAAGGACCATATTATTAAAACCAGGTAAAAAGGATTTTCTTATAATAAAGTATTATGAACCTTCCAGTATTTGACCTTTCTGATATTGACCTCCTAATAATGAACTCCTGCATTTATCTCCTGTCTTGAACCCTGATATGAACCCTGATATGAACCCTGACATTTGATACCTGAGACTTGACACCCGAGACTTGATACCTGACCTTGACCCACAGTTTGAGACTACGAGCCACCCACTAGGCATGAGGGTTTCATGTCCATGTCATTGATGCACCGGTGGCATGACTCTAGGGCAGGAGAGTGATGTCCTGTCCCGTCCCCGACCTGATTTGATTTGTTACGTAGAGGAAGACCCTGTGGCCTGCGGGGGCGCATGGATGCATCCTAGACATGTCCTGATTTGTTATATTTCCTGTTATATCCTGGTGACTGACGAGTGTGTGCGATACACGTCTTTCACACCCCTGGGAGCTCATGACTCCAACCCCTGGAGGTATCCCCTCACCCTGTTTCCTGGTATGCTGAGGTCACCCCTCCATACACCCCGATATATGTGATGTGATTTGATATATTTTGGGCTCGTAGTGGATTTCTGTTTACCTGAAACCTTGTAACCTTATGACATGTTACTTGACCTGATACTTGACCTGACATTTGACCTGACTTGATTTGACTTGGGTTTGTGGTGGATTACTGGTTATGTTACCCTATGACTTGATACTGGACTTGACTTGATTCGACTTGGGATTTTGGTGGGTTCTGGTTTCATTTACTTTCACCATTGTAACCATTCTGAGTTCCTGGTATGTCTGCATAACTCTTGTATTCCTTTTCCTGACTCTTGTTACTCCTGGTATTATTCGTTTACTTTATTATTCCGTTATTACTGCTTTGTTTCTGTTATATCTGTTCACTGAGCTCTCGTAGCTCAGCCGCATTTCTTTTCCTGCGGCAGGTACATTTAAGCTAGGAGCTGGGTTTTAGCTTGGGATGAGAGCAACTTGTGTGAAGTTTAGACCTTTTCTTTCTAGTGTGACCATTTGGATATTGTTTCTGTTATGCCATTGTTTGGGCATTTGGATTCTGTTTTGTACTTCGTTATTCCTGTCTTGCACTTGATATAAGTCGTGTTGACTTATTTTCCTTGGATTTTAATGTTAACGCTTCCGCTATTTTTATTTCTTGAATGCTTGTATCTGATATGAAACCATGTATTTGTGACACCTTTACCCTTGTCGGGTTGGGGTGTTGACCAAAATCAGACAACATGTCTAACCAATATTTCCTCTAAGAAAGACACAAACCTTTCTTAGTTTCAATAGCCACAATTCCCATAAATACTTAAGTTTTCCCAAGTCTTTGATCATGAATTTAGACTTCAAAAACTCTTTGAATTTTTCATTCTCAACCATATTGTTACCAGTTATGGTAATATCATCAACATAGACAAGTGATGCAATAAAATCACTAGATTGAGAAGAGTGAATAATCACTTTTACTCTGCATAAACCCATTTTTAAGAAAAGCATGAGGAATCTTAGCATTCCATTGTCTGGGTGTTTGCTTTAACCCATATAATGAATTTTTTAACTTGCAAACTCTAGTATCATTTGAATCAAAATAACTTTGACATAAAGATATATAAACAGTCTCACATAAATCACCATATAAAAAAGCATTGTTAATATCCAGTTGAAATAAAGGCCATTGACTACGCACAACAAGATTAATTAAACATCTAACAGTAGGAAAGAATGTCTCCTTATAATCAATGTCTTCTTTCTGACTATAACATTTAGCTACTAATCTAGCCTTATACCTCTCTATCTTTCCATTAGAATTATATTTAATCTTGTACACCCATTTACATCCTATAGGTTTTCTATCAACTCACTAAGTTCCCAAGTTTTATTTTTATATAGGGATAATTACAAAAATAGACCATGGATCGAAGTGATTTTCTTTTTCTAGCTCGTACCCCGGGCAACTGGGCAACTCGCCCCATATGATGACACGTGTCCCCAGTTGTCCAAAAAATGTCGATTGTTGCCCAAAAAAATACACATGTTGCCCAAAAAATACACTTCCAGATTTCAGTTGCCCAAAAAAGTGTAGGTTGCCCTTGACAAAAAAAAAAAAATTCCGATCTCGGGGTAGATAAGGAAAATCACTTGGTTGCTTGGGCTATTTTTGTAATTATCCCAAGTTTTATTTTTATATAAGGCCTTCATTTCATTATTCATTGCCTCAACCCAATGTTGATTTCTACTAGCCCGGTAATAATTTTTTGGCTCTATACTTTTATTTAACTCAGTGACAAGGAAAAAACATTCATAAATTCAATTTTGAATAATTACAAAAAATTTCAAGACCAAACTTAACTTTTGAATCAACCATAAACTCATTATATTTACTTGGAAAAACATAAGACCTTTTAGATCTTCTTACTGGTTGTTCAAAAATATTTTGAGAACTCTGCTCATTATTTTGATCTTGTAAAACATTATCATTACCCTCAAAATTATTTTGTAAGTCCTCAGGTATTGCAACCTCTTATTCCTCACTGGTAGAATTACATGAACCAAAAAAAATGCCCCCACTCATTCTCTATATGGTTCTTGCTAGTACTGTCTGAGTGAGAAGAACTGCTACCTTGGCTTGTAGGATTCGATTGCCTTCTCTCATCATCATTGGGCATATCAATATCATCATGAAATACTTCTCAAAGAAGTTAACATGAGTCATCTCTTGATTAGGGCAACTAACTACATCATGTATTTATTTCTTTCAAGACCAAAATAGTCTGTAGCCTTTTTTTTAAAACTAGAATATCAACCAAAACACATTTTTCAGCTCTACTGCTTAGTTTATCATGATTGCTAAGAACAATAGCGAAATAGAGAGACCTAAAAGCCCTTTAATGAGAAAGAGAGATTTTTTATTATAGACAAGATGATAAGAAGAGTTTTCATTCAATGCTAAGGAAGACTGTAGGATAATGTAAACCCGTAGGTATAACTTTATTAATCATCCACTATTTATAATAGTGAAACCTTAATACCCTAAACCCACAAACCGGGCTTGGGCTTATCCTAATCCCCAATGCCCTAGACCCTATCGGGCCATAGCCCATACAAACGACTCATGGGCTATACCCATTATACGAAGATTTTTCATTCACTAACAAGGAAGACAATATGTTAATTAAATAAGTAGCAGTTAGAATACATTCAATCCACATTTTTAAAGGTATTTCCTCTAAAACAAATGGGATCTAACAACATTAAGAAGATGCCTATGTTTCCTCTCTACAATCTCATTCTGCTATGGGGTGTAAGAACAAAAAGTTTGATGTATAATGCCATTATCTTCACAAAACAAAGAATTATTATTTTTAAACATAGCATGGTACATGTGTCATAAAACACACAACATATGAATGAAGTTTTATCTTTCTAGATTAACCGAAAAAGGAGAGCCTTTTTTATTAGATGTAGGTGGCATCATCGAGTTAATCCCGAGATTGTTTTCAATCCTTTCCAGTTTCCACACGGGATTTAAACCCTTGATTGACATCTTGTGAGCAAAACCAAAAACTTAACCATTAAACCATTTGACATTGGTTAAAACACACTACTACAGGGGTCTTAACTGAAAATATCAACTCTACAACAATCTTGAACACGTCTAACAACATCAAGAACACAAAGTACACAACACAAACAGTTAAATAAGGAGGGATATATATTCACAATTTTGACGTACTCTTAATATCATCATTCATAAACCACTTTTCTTCAAACTCAAACTTTAATGAACACAAAAAAAACACGACACAATTATTGTTTCAGATTCAACAAACCACAAAAATAAAAATGTTTTCAGGTACCCTTTTTTTTGTTTTCATTATCTATAAATGTTCTTCATGTCCACACATTAAACGCCACTTTGCATTAAGTTGACTTTGTTTTATTAATCCCTTGTGGGGTTTTGTTTGTCTCCTTATTTGTTAGCCAACTTTTTGTTTCCAGAAATCAAGAAACCAGGTTTCTTGGTTTATTCTTATAAAAAAAAATGTTTGAATTTGATGTTGGTTTGATATGCTTATATTAAGGTTTGTGTTATTTGGTGTGTTGTAGTTTTTTTGTTCATATGTTTGTTTGATGGATTATGTTATGGTTTTGATTATTTGCAGTTGGTGATATTGTGATTCTTGAATCTTGATCATACCCATGTGAAAATGACTGCAATATTAGAAGATATTAAAAAGGTTTGGTTAATGGCTTTGTATCATATATTATTTTTCTAATTGTGTTATTTATTGGATTTTGATGTAGTATAATGATGGTTTGCAGTCTTTTATTCATAAAATTATGTCAATGAGGATGAATAATGGAGAAGAAGGAAAAGTGATGAAAAATGCTTACGATCCCACAGGTTTGAGTACTTCTTGAGCCATTAAATTATGCTTTTGAATAATTGTTTTTAGGAGTAAAAGTTGTGTGACATTTAAGCTTTGGTCAAAGTCTTTCCTAAATACCTGCGAATTAGAGACCGAATTTTATTTTATGATGATAAGATAATAGGGAATATAACAAGTTGATGTAAAGGATAAAAGTGAGAATATGTTCAAATTTTTTGCTTTTTAACCTCACTAAGCAAGAGAAAAGAGTTATCGAGCTCAAGATCACTTAAAGCTTTCAAGAAGATTGGTTAAGATCTTTTTTGATCTTTTTATCCACGTGATCTTTATGTCCCATCATGGGTTATACATGAGTTGAGTTTAAAAAGCTTTGAACTTGCTCACTCACCTGTGCAGAAATTCAAGTTGCTAGTGGGATTGGTGTGTTGGATTGTGCCGATTTATTAGGAGATTCAATGTCTAATAGTCGTGACATTCAGTCCCTCAGGTGAAAAATCATACCGAGGATCATGTTTTATTCTTTTTTGATAATTTATAGTTTTATTCATTTTTTTAAAAATTCTTGTCTTTTTTTCATTAGGGTGTTCACGGCAACTTGGAATGTAGCAGGAAAATCACCTTCTAGTGATCTCAATCTTGATAACCTTCTGCAAATTCATCGAGAGTCTGATATATACGTTCTAGGGTGCGTTCTTTTTTTTTTTGAAAGTTGGACTGGAGATTATGCCTTTTTCTATAATATTGTTCTTAATATCTGTTTTACGTTACCAGTTTTCAGGAAATAGTCCCTTTGAATGCTGGAAATGTGTTAGTCATAGAAGATAACGGTTCTGCTGCAAAATGGCTATCATTGATAAGTCAGTCCCTGAATAAAGCAACCAATAATGATTATTGTACTCTAAAGAGATCGTCCACAAATTCAAATTCTTTTGAGAGAAAATGCAGCGGCAGTGGCTCGATGTTCTTGCAAAGAACATCCCTTAAAGCAGCCAGCAGAAATTTCCGATCAGAGAGTAGAAGAGTGTTTAAAAGTTGCAATTGTGCTACTATCGAGCCTGAAAGGAAGAGTTATGGTAAGGATTCATGTTTTGCATGTCAAAAGTCAAAGTCAAACGGTTTTGAGGATCCCTCTTCATCAGAAGAAGATGATAACACTAATTCCGTGGCTGCTGATGTCAGCACTGTTACGCCAACTAGCAAGAACCAACATTTGAGATATAGTCTTATCAAGAGCAAGCAAATGGTGGGAATTTTTGTTACAATTTGGGTTAAAAAGGAGCTTGTTCCACTTATAGGCCACTTAAGAACTTCTTGCATAAGTCGAGGGATTCTGGGTTATCTCGGGAATAAGGTATGCCAATATCTTATGTATCCCACACAATGAACTCCCCATATGCAGTACAAGTTGGCCCTCACGGGTTCTGCATGTATTACTTTTTTCAGTATTTCATGTATCTTCTATGATGAATAATAATCAAGGAAGAGACTTATCTGCCAAGGAGTACAAGCGGGCCCTCACATAAGGGCTTGCATGTATACGTCTCTTTGTTAAAAGAAAATTTTAAATATGATGTACCCGGCAAAACAAATAACTAAAATAGCCAGAGGCTTCTCCACACGGGGTACTAGGGGGGCCTCTCTTACAAGTTCCGTGCATGTGGATGTCTCTTTGTTACTTTTTCACTATGTAATGTATCCAACACAATGAATAGTACTTACAAAAAGGACCCTCACATAATGGTTGGCATGTGGGACGCCTCTTTGTTACTTTTTGACTAAACAAGTTGTTAATGCGATTCTTTACAGGGTTGTATCTCAGTAAGCATGACCTTCAAGCAAACGAGCTTATGCTTTGTCTGCAGTCACTTGGCTTCAGGAGAAAAAGAAGGGGACGAGCTGCGAAGGAATTTAGATGTTATAGAGATACTTAAAAGCACACAGTTTCCAAAGATCTGCAAAATTCCAAATGCTAACGTGCCAGACAAAATTCTAGACCACGAGTAAGCACCATGCTTTTATTCGTTGTTTTAACTGTATGTATGGATTAATTATATCAAGATCTGACTTTTATATCATCCGATGATGAATTTTCAGCCGCGTGATTTGGTTAGGGGATTTAAACTATCGAATAGCTCTTAGTTACCAGGAAACCAAGAAACTGTTAGAGCAGAATGACTGGGATGCTCTTCTTAATAAGGATCAGGTACTTTCATATGTCCGTTTCTCCCCTTTTATTACTGTCTTTCGTGTTAGTGGTGACAAGATAGGCGGTTGGGTAACTGGTAATAATGATTTTGGCTTGAAATGGGTCAATTTCAAGTACGGGTCATAATGTGCTGGGTTGACCAACAACACTACCTATCCAGTTTTTTAATAATAACGAAAGCTTAAATTCTGATTACAGTATAACTACTTTTTCAAAGGCAATTTATATGAGATATGTGAATAAATTGAATTTAGAGGTTCTATGCTATATAAAAAAACTTTGGGTGACTTCTAACCTCTTTGACCCGCTTAAAAAATCATTATCCGAAAGGCTTCGATGTTGCCACTTCTAGTTTTTATGTTTCGTAATATTGGTTGGATTATGCTTTCTTTTATACAGAGGTGCTAACTGAAATAGTAATTGTTAAATAATTTTGCTTACTTTATTCTTGGATCTTGATTCTAGTGTAAAGGAAGTGTAGCAACTACATAAACGATCTTGAATTTTCACTTGAACGGGCGCTCACTTGTGTTTCAATGTTTTTCTGTTGTGTTTCGTTCGGATGTTTGAATAGCTCAAGATCGAAAGGGAGGCTGGGAGAGTATTTGAAGGATGGAAAGAGGGGAGGATATACTTCCCACCAACTTACAAATACTCCTACAATTCAGATATGTATGCAGGAGATACCATAAACTCAAAGAGCAAAAGGAGAACACCAGCATGGTAATGAGTTCAATCAATAAAGGTGTATGCTTTGACTTTATTGGTCAAAGAAATTACTTTTCACTACAAACCAATAAAGAAATTATTAGACTGTTAAAGTCAAACCATGCAGCACCTTTTTTGTGGTTTTCTTTGGTCCCAAATGAAGCATTCAATATGGAAGCGTGAATTTCTTTTTGTTATTGATTGAGAACCTAAAATTTGCAGGTGCGACAGAATACTTTGGTACGGGGAAGGGATCCATCAGAAGTCATATACACGTTGGGATTCACGGTTTTCCGACCACAGGCCTGTTTGTGGGACATTTATAATTTTTTTACGAAATCAAAGGTGAGTTAAACTGAAAATATTGGTTGACATGATCTGTTTTCTTGATCAGTTTGAGCTAAACTGCATTCTTTTGTGCAGTGTATAAGAAGACCAACTGTGACTGCTGATCGATGACAGATGCTCAGTAATTTTACCATACGATGGACACACAGAAACATAATAAGCAGCTTATAAATTATAATGTCTTCTTTAACTGTACATAGAAGCAACATACTTGCAACATATATCAGATGAAGAATGAAATGAAAAGATTTCCTTTGCAGTGTCATCTTGCATCACCAATTTTTTTCAAGTTTATGTAAGTCAACAATAATGTTTAAGGGATTAGCCATTCTTTTTATTTGATCATTTTTTAAAACTTTTTAACTGTTTCTAAATACAGACTTGTAAGGTTATACAACATTTCTTCGTGTCCAGATTTATGTAGTCTTTATGTTTTCGCTAGCTAAAAGACCCATGAACGGGTACTTTAAAAGATAGTTAAAAAAAACTACATGTTGATATCTTGTAATAAGAGGGGGGAAAAAACCTATATAACATATCGTGCTAGACATAGTAGAAGCGAGCAATAGTTTATGGACTCACGGAAAAACACGGATGAATAAAAAGGCAACCTGATAAATTAAAGGGGGTGATTAAAGGGCGAGTTGTATATATAACCGGTGAAATTTGAATATTTGCATATTTTCTAAAATTACGAATTTTAGTGCATAACTAGGTTTCTACCCGTCCGATGGACGGTTTTCTTAATAGTTAATTAAAATAGTAAAACAATGTTTAAGATTCAACGCACACTAATTATAGCCGGATAAACACACTTTGCGACGAGTAATATTAAAGAAGTCATAATAGAATAACATGATGTTTCAGTTACATGTTTAAGTTTTCATATGTAATAAAAATTAGAGTATATATTAAATCAATAAAAATAGATACTACTAAGAATTATGTGTTAGAGTTGACGGTTGTAAAGTGATGGTTCTAAACGGTTTGTTCAATTAAAACTTAAAAGAATGACATAATTTATAATTTAAGTGTTCTAGTAACATTTTTGGATTTTACATATCGGTTTAGAAAAACTTAAGGTTTGATAATTGGTAACTAATCACGTGTGTTTTATAAAATTAGGCCCCCTTGTTAGTATATAAATATAAATTACACAACGGGTCAATAAAAACCAACTATGATTAGTTCTAAATCGGTTACAACCTGAACAAAATTTATGTACAATTAATTACTGAGTAATTAAAAATTACTTAAAAATATAACTCAACCCGTAAGTTAACACTAAGAAAATATTAAAGTACCTCAAATAAAAAGCACCAAAGATCCAATTCGATTAACATTAAGAAACAATAAAAAAATGGTTCAATTATTCTAGCGAAAAAGAAACACCAATAAGAAAACATAAATACATAAAAGAGCAATGCTTGTGTTAGAGTTTTAGAAAAATATTAAATCGTATATGACTAGAATCGAACACGGGACCGAGGGACTACACACTTTACGTATGAATTGTTAATGAAATAATTAATATATATAACCGTTATATATTTAATTATTTGAACACGAAATAACGACTAACGGACGTTAAGTAATTAACGGAATTAACTAACGACCGTTAGTGAATAAAGGAAGGACCGTAGGTGTAATTAAGGAGCAAGAAAGATCTAGAATTCCCTTGGTGAAGGGTAAGGCCGATCGGCCCTATGGATTTATTTCCTAATTCTAGTCTAACTTGTCCTACAAGATTATTAGCCTATAAATACAAGGCTTAGGGGTTATTGTTTTTCACCTTATGCATTGTTACTATAACCCTAAACTTTGTTCTTCTCTTTCTTTGCTCTAAACCGATCGGCCAATCCATTGAGGAGGGGGAATTGACTTTTATTAATTAAACAAATAAGTTTGGTTTAATTCTTGTGTTCTTTCACTAGCATCAAACATTAACCGGTTATAGTACGTGTGTACAAGACTCGGTAATTAACTTACTTTAGTTAATACCATCTTGGATTGAGAAACAAAAAGGTAAGGGGTTTCTCGTTAATCCACTTGTTTGATTAAAGAAGAAGATTTAAAGTTGTGATTCTTGTTCTTGCTAGGATCAAAAGGTATGTTATCTTTATTATTCGGTTAATCTCTATACATGTTAAATAATTGATTCTTGCTTTCACTATGTGCTTTGATGTTGTAGAATTAATTATATGATAGTCATGGTATTTAAATTCTAACAGTGGTATCAGAGCCAGGTTTAACATGTAATTGTATTATCGAAACGCATAAAAATCGAATCTTGATTTGGATTAAACATGTTTAGACGATTTTTTTAGGGTTTTTAGAACAATAAAAAATTTGACCTAATTTTAGGGGGTGGGGCGCGGGGGGGGGAGGGGGGGGGGGGCTTGGATCCCTCTTTAATTAAAAAGCTAGTTTTGTAACCCTAAAATTAGGAACATGTGTGTTTATATGTGTAAAGGGTTACGTTCCTTGACGTGTGAATTAATCCATGATACTTCATGCAAGGTTATCATGGATTAGGGTTTGTTATTATATGCTACATATTTTAGATAGATCTAAAATTAGGAAAGACCTAATTAATTAAATTAATGAATCTTTTATGTGCAATGTGGTATATGCTTGCTAAAAGGCATACGCTACCAACTTGTTGGTGTATGTGGTCCATTGGGTACAATGAGCTCGAAAACCAATGGGAGTCTTAGTAATTATATACATAATATTTCACATATAGATTATTAATAGGATATATCAAAAGGTTTGCATGTGGCTATATGATTTAATGGTTAAGATTATATGCGTTATTATGTGTTTATTTATTTTTATTAAATTACTTGTCTTTTTTGTTTAAATTATTGTTGAATTGTAAGCAAAAAGATGGTAATTTTTCGAATAGAAAATAAATTGACCTAATAACTATGAAACCTTGATGTGGTAAATTATATATTGCCAAGTCTTATGTGCCGACAGTGGTTCGCTTCACACGGTAATTTGCTCCCAGGCGAGACTAGCAATTTTATAATTTATAACATATTTTTTAAGACTTAGTATCATAAACTTTTGATTGACTGTTGAGTTTTGTACCAATAGTGTGAACGGCTCACCCAATGTAGACAAACTGTTAGTGCAAACAGTCTCGTTGGGGAGATTGTTAGTGCAAGCAGTCTCGTTTGTTTTGATTGATGACAAACATGTAACTTGATACATAACGTAAAATGTACAAGTTACTTGTAATCATATCTTGTCTCAACATACATTCAACACCTCTCGAGTCCTCGTGTGATACAACACATGTTCGTACATGTTTGTTATGTGGCATTATGATCAAACCCTTAACAAATCATTTAGAATGTTTAAAATACGACTAGGTCATTAAGTATTTTAAAAAGGCTAACCATTCTACTTAGAACCTCATTTATCATGTTTTCTAAGATAAATAGGATAAGTACACTTTAGGTGTCAATCTAACATGATACATCTTGGTAAACATATATTAGTTAAGCTAGTATATACATGCTACATGATCACTAGGATACATGTTACATACATATATACATTTACATGTTTTACATTTTTAATCCTAAAATGAAAATAACACATGACATCATGGCATACCTCATTAGAAAATCCTCGGAAGATTTGAGAAATATTTTGGTAAGATCTTTAAGTAACAAAGTTGACTTGGTAAGATCTTGGCAAGATTTGGAAAGATTTTGGGAGATTTTTTGTCAGACACCGGCGGATCCAAATGGTATAAAGGGCGGATCCCTTTGGTATAAAGGGCGGATCCCTTTATAAATCCGTGAGCTGTTTATACAGTTTTCCTATAAATAGTAGCCCATTGTTTACCCATAGTTTTAAGCAACAAGAACACACATTCCCTTTACCATTTCATACACTTAGATCAGTAGCAAACCATGTAGAATCATACATTGATCACCCTTTGCATAATGATCATAATGTTACTAACTTTCATTATGTTGTAAGCATACACTGTTAATGATCCTGTGAAGCAAGCTCAAGATCATGAGACATCATCCATAGCATACTTCCTGATCCACCATGAAGGTTAGAAGATCTTGAAGTCATTATCCATCATAGAATTCCAACATATGAAGATTCAAGAGAACTTGACATCCTCAATGATTGAAGACTTCTTATTCAAGAAGTTCATGTAGATTCCATATGCATATATGAAGATCCATCACAACAAGTTTAGGGAGCTTGTGATCTTCATCCATTGAAGGCTTCCCATCAATGGAAGTTCATTTAGATTAGCCATTCATATCCATGACCCATTTATGTCATGGATCATCATTGTAATATATTCATACTAGATTAGGTGGTTTATGTGTTTGTGCCATAAAACACAAGGTTTCTATGTTGGGCCATAAAACATAGTGGGAGTGGTTGTACCCTTGTAAAGAACTCGGTATCTAGCTTAGTACCGGAAAAAGGTTAAGCGACGACGGGAGTGGTTGTACCCTTGTAAAGAACTCGACATCTAGCTTTGATCCGGAAATTGTATAAGCGACGTTAGGTTGGTTCTACCTCGAACTAGAACCCGGTATTTAGCTTTGTACCGGAAAAAGTGTAAGCGACGTGTGTAAGGTTTTCTCCGCCGAGAAGGGAGCTTGTTGATCTAGTGAAGTAACTCTCGAGTTGGGTACTCGGGGAGTGGAGTAGGGCGGAGAGGAGCTCCGTGACCGAACCACTATAAATCATCGTGTTCGGTTTGCACTTTCTTTTACTTACTCTTTACTTTTATGTTTGCATTATATGATTGTTTGTGTTGTGATTTGTTAATCATACTTGTGTGACAACATGGTTTAAGTTTATGCTAGTCATAAACTACACGTAACATCTTTCTTATTAGAACAAGCTTAAACGGACATTTGATACAATAAGTTTTAAGTAATTAAAACGGGAATGTATTCACCCCCCCCCTCTGCGTTTTCACAATTGGTATCAGAGTCACGTAGCTCTCATTTTCAAAACAAATGGTTTTTAAAATAGAGTACGATCCATGTATCAAATTACCTTTGAAGCGGAATATAATATGAAAAATGTTTCGCTAAGTATACTTAGAAATTTTATTATTAAATATTACTTTGTATACAAGCTTGAAGATGTCTTTGGAAAATCAAAAGAAAAGATTTCTTAAAAAGATTAAGTGTCAAATTGTGTGCGTAAAGCTAATTTACGAAAAACACGGGTTCTAATGGAGCGTTTGGGATAACTGTTAATTTAGTTGAAAAATCACCTCCGTAATGTTTAGATAAGTCACATAAGTAGAAATTTTGTTAAATATGTGTAAATATATGTTTAATATTAAGTCTAGCAAGTCCTACATGTTTTCTCTATGTCAAAATACGAGTTTAGGAGAATTTGTCACAGACACCCACGGATCCCTTTGTTACAAAGGGCGGAACCCTCAAAAAGGATCCGCGAAATCTGTCACTATAGTATACAGGTTTTGTCCAACTTCAAAAATTCATAACTAATTAACCGTAAGTCCGTAGAAGTCGCACCACCTATTATTTTGAAGGGAATTAAGTCTACTTTCATTTAAAAATAATCTCATGGCTTAAATCTAAATTGAAGTAGATAAAACAAATCAAATACTACAACCTGTCCAAATTATTAAGTTTCATTTTGAAAAAGTAACTTAAACTTTTACGTCAGATAATGTAAACACAAAATGTTCAAAGTTGGTATACTTTAAACATTGATATGATTTCTTTTGAAACTAAAAAATTTGGTAATATAAAGGAAACAAATCAAGCTTGTTGTACATCGTCATGTTTAAATACAAAATGACGAAAAGTATCTTTTTATTTATGCTATGCAATCTGACTATCTGTTCTAAGCTATTTGCATACATGTTATTTGCCTGTTGGTAATTGTGATTGCATTTGTTGATAGGTAATACATAAGTGTTTTGCCATGAGAATTATTTGCTTGTTTATCAATTGCTTGTTTGATGCACAATAGGACTTTTGCTAAATCTTGTGCACTAAGTTAATAAACTGTGTTTGTTTCACTTATAGACTTAGATATTTTTGTTTGCATATGTTATGTGAAAACTTTGCATAACTTACTTAGAAATGTGAACTGAGTGAAACTAGTTTACTGTCTTGAAAAGTATTGTCCTGCACATACTCTAGCTCAAGTGTTAAAATGTGTTGGGAATTATCAAGAGAAGACTGAATGAGAAGAACAGACTTAAGTTTTGTAACACCCCTGCTGGTTACGTGGTTAAGTCTGTTAGTTATATTAGTTAAGTCTTGTCATTGTTAAGTCTGGTCCTTCTTTGTTAAGTCTGGTAGAGTATTAATAGTTAAGTCTGGTTGACTTAAGTCATTAAGTCTGTTTATGAAAGTTAGGAAAGTTTGTTAGATATAAGTTAGGAAAGGATACGTAGTTATCTTTAGAGAAGATACGTATATCCTTCTACACGTTTTGTATCTAGGGTTTCCTTAGTGTATAAAAGGAACCCTAAGCATTAGTTTTTGATAACGACGAAGATTGTACTCATATTGATTAAAAGAATTAATATACGTAGTTAGTTATAGTTATTGTGTTCTTCATTGTTAGTGTTAAGATTCCGCATTAGCATTAACAATTCGTGTTAGAGTTTCTCACTTAGATTGATTTGAATTTATTCAAGTAGTCTAACAAGTAACAAGGCTACTTGGATCCATAACGTGTGGACCTACAAAATGTGTAAACATGTAGTATCTTTGAAAAAGGTGTTTGGTACAGTTGCTTCTAATCATGATGTTTAATGTATTTGTCTTGTCATAGGATAGAAACTTATCTTTGAATGTTCATGTGAACTAACCGTGACAATGCAGGACGATAACACTTGATTTTTCGTGTTTAAGCCACTGTTTGGCTTAACATCCATTTATGGTAAGTTATTATCATCAGATTGATCTATGTGCAAACGTGTGTTAGAACCTGTGTTTTTGTTTTAATCTATCACAACTAAGTAGGTAAATATGTCTTAGAACAATTTTCGGGAATTGAACGGGTTTCGAGTATTTTGACATGCTCTCTGTTAAGAAACACCATCTGACGGAAATGGCGGAACCAAATTTATAGTTCCGTCTGTTGAAAGTTTTGGTGCCGCCAAAATTTAACCAACGGATCACGCGGAACCTAAAATAGGGTTCTGCCAGTGCAGTACTTTGGTTCTGCCAGAACAAAAGGTTTGATCTTTAAATTTTCGTTTAAATTCCTCACTCAAGATCACTCACTTTCATCACTAGGATTCTTTTTACTGATAATTCACTCATATTAGGATTAGGACATCTTACTCACACCAATAGGATAATCATATCCAATCACAGTTTCAAATTTCATAAAAATACTCCAAAGTACCCTTTTTCGTGAACCACTGAGTATTTGTGTTCATTACACACATTCACTGCATCCACTTGTCCTTTACTTATCCATTAGTTTGATTTGTAAATTGACAACCTCCTAACAAGTCCAAACTCACTGTTGGCAAAAATATCATAGATCACAAGTCCAACTGTTGACTATAGATATTGTCCAGTATTCACATATGTTGCCTTACTTGGTTAACATGTCATATTTCAAGACAATTAAGATTTACATCAAGTCATAACTCACACTTAGGTTATAGATGTAATTATCAAGTCTTGTCATCCTTTTCTCCAATTAGGATTGACAACTTAAGTATTTCGTTCGAAATATTCAAGTATATCTGACTTACTATTGTAGTCATTAAAAGTCATATCCGAAACAATCAACTCACAAGTATTTTAACAACGTATGTTAAAACACTTATCCTATCATGACTAGAACATTTGTTCTTCATCCCATTTAGCCCCTAGGTTTCACAAACATAACTAAGTACTTCATCCACTAGTAAACCACAAGAATCAGTATCCATTCTTGTCATCTTCAACATTCATGAAACCCAAAAGTTCATCCATAGTACAACAAACTCCTACAACACCATAATCCATGCCATTGAGTGCATTGCTCAAAAAGCCCTTAGTCCAACACTCATACCAAATCAAATGCACGTAATCACCTATAGGATTAGAACCTTCACCATCAAATGAGCATGGTGCTCACATTCATTGTTTATCAATTTCCACTAGGTTTAAGTAGCACCACTTTCACAAGTTATCAAAGTATTGGTAATAATTTGTCATTAAACTTCTGCGTAAGTTTCATTAAACCTTAAATCAATATTTTAACAACATATGTTAAAATACAAGTTTCAAAGACAACCTCATACATTCCAAGTGACAATAAATCTTGAGGAGTATACATAAGAAACTCAAGTGAATTTCCTCTTGTCATCATCTAGTTATTAATGAGACCAAGTTTATTTAGGTTAGGTCTATCCAAACACTTAGGCTTAATATATTCATTTAGGAAAATATAATGTTTTGGAAAATACTATGTCTAAGAAATCATGTGTTTAGTTTTCATCTTGTTAAAAGGATAATGTATATCCTATGTATCATTCTCTCTTTGCAACATGAATGGTTATGTTACAAGATATTTCATTACACCTCATCGGCTAAATGATCTTAAAACAAACATCCACTAGTTCTATGAACTATCTTCCTCATTGAGCACGAGTTAAATCTTACTTGTTGAAAGATACCATACGTATCTATCTCCTTTCAAGCGTACATCAAACCTTGGTCAAACCTTGTGCATATCCACATCTCTGGAGCATACACAAGACCTATTAAAGTTGGTAACTTTATTTAGATTCTTGTTCCAAAGAACTTTCTTGAGAACGTTCTTGACATATCCCATTACCATACATAAATACATGTCTTGATCACCTGCATAACTCATACTTAAACTCAATCAAAAGGATGTCACCCTTTAAATCATTCAAACTTAGATTCCAAACACAAAGATTAAAATCTGTTGACACATATTTGTCAAATTTGCGTGTATAACATGACATCTTCATCACATTAGTTTTAATAGAAATAGTTGAGTCTCATTAAGCCAAGTAATTGGTAAACTATCATATTTTATATAGTTTGATAGGCAAAAATAGGAATTCCTATCTTTCAGACATGAGAATGACTACTGGAGAATTTATTGCACTAGAAACTCAATTTAACCTAACGGTTAAATTGCTTCCAGCAGAGAAGTTGGGTATGTGGAATCACCCGTAAAAATGGTCGTGTTCAGCCTGAATTGAGCACCACTAGTAATAGTCTCATATTCATTCTCCAACTTAAAAAATCTTTATTCCTATACTTGCCTAAAGTAAGTATTAAAAGATGATATTTTATCTTGTCTTTGGAATATTAATCAAACAAGGTGTAGATGTGATTTTTCATTAGTTTATTTAGAATCACTTGCTTTTCACATACATGTGTTGATTATATTTTATTTGTTTGATATGATTAGGTATCTTGACATAATCATGATAACTAATTGATTAATAATCAAATGAAGAAACCTTAGAAAGGTTTTATCTGCATGCTTATATGCTTCATGTTTTATATAATATTTTCATTCCTTGTTATATGATATTTCACAAGATTAACATGGTTCTTGTTAACTCATGATATGTCATTTTTAATACATGATGGTAGATAGCTCTTGTCTTTAGTTGACATTCATTGAGTTTCGTAGGATAGTCTAAATGATGCATGCTTCTAAAATGTTAGAATTGTTTGCATGAACCTATCGTCTCACTTCTTTTGTAACTTTGTCACACTAGTTGATTGCCCTGTAATGTGTCTGAGTGCTTTTAGTATGATTAACATCTAGAAGTCGTTTTTATCTTTAATCACATAGATCATTGGATTAATTAATGAGTAATTATGCTTAAGTGACTAAGCATTACATCAAAACAATTTCACTAAGTAGTATTTCAAACAATGTCATGCTCTCTTGCAATATGATTATTTGTCTTGATGCTATGTGGTAGCTTTTTGTCTAGTAGTTGAATATTTGTTTTTGTTTGTATAAGATGTTATTTTATGATAAACATATCATTTATCATTAACACTTTTGTGTTATAGGTTGATAACAAATTAGTTATTATCTCACTGTGTTATGCCTACTCTGCATGATTGTAATCCCTTTATTGCTACGTAGATTAGTAATATGTTTATGGGACCCATTATCTTGCATATAGCTTTTAAAGATAATAGGATTAAGCTTTAGAGGTTTGAAATTTGTGTTTGGGTATCTTTCAATATACCTCTCTCCAAATTGTATTGTTGCTTCCGCTTTCCTAACAACATTTCCCTCATCTTTTAGTTAACAAAACACACCTCCCATAAGGAAACCACATACCTCATCATGTGATCATCTCGCATTGATAGAGAAGAGCTATGTAACTTCAAGGATGAAGTTCTTTGTATGCTAACCAACATCAGCAAAAACATTGCTAACATTCATCGTCATTCGTCATTAGATACATCACACATTATGTTGGATGTCCACCAATTAATGAGGAGAGAAATTCATTCACATAATTGTCTCTTTATATCAAAAAACACTTACTCATGTCCTTTACACCCTCAAATACTGACACATAGGTTCACACCATTTAGTTAAAACTAGTTCACAAAATCACAAGTGTTTCAAACCTTATTATCCGAACATCAGAGTTATGCACCAGTACCTCGTCAAAAACATATCGTGTGTTTGACAAACCTCTTAAACATGAAGCATTAAGTCTCCTTATACTTTGACTAGGATTAGTGAAACCAAATCCATAGTTATAAGTAAATAGACCTTGGCTTGAACCTTCGTTTGATCAAAAACGACAAAACATGACCAAATCAATTCTGGTTCCATGGTACCCTTCGATAAGATAGACGGAACCAAAGTTTTGGTTCCGCCCAATCCGCGGGTACCAGGTTCAGTTTTTAACCATTTAAAACAGACAACTCTCTCACAACCGAGTCTAGGATTTTCCTTCACAACTTCATTGTCTAGAATACCTTCATTGTCTAGAACACCATCATAGGATCTCATCCTTTTCATTCTTGATACATATCAAGCACGTCATTGTTAGTGCAAACGATATATCAAAAACACCAGTGTCAACACGTTTGTCCAACCAACACTCTCTCATGATGACATTTTCATCATCATATAGGTATCCAATATTTCTAATAGTTGGATATGGAATTTTTTGATCATTGTCTTCACTTCCTCTTAATTCCATTCGAGCATTTATTATGGCATGATTCATCATCTTTGGTAGATGATAATATCATAACCTTAACCGTCTTCAATACTCATATAGCATTTGCTATACATTAGAGTTTCTGAATTCATTGCATTGATTATAACCACCACCTTCCATCACCTCTTTCACTAATCATCAACCCCATGGATTAATGAAAAACCTACCTGCATCAATCTTTAGTTATCAATTGAGTTATCACTAGTAAACACTAGCATCACTCACTTTAACTCCCCTTTATATCCTCTTCATAGGCATTGTTTTGTAGGATTTTATCATATTCTTATGATTGTAATTCTTATTAGAAGATTACACACTTTATAACATGGTTTACTAGATAATCACAATCGGTATCACAATTGGTATGACATGGTTTGCCAAACAATCATAGTTCTCTGACTTAAGTTGCTTGTGATTAGATTATTGATATGTTGCATCATATTTTTCTTTGAGATAAAATATATTGCACTAACCATTTCATTGTAGGTTCATCAACATATACGCTCGATCGTATATAGCATACTCATCTAAGGATGAAGTTTGCATCGATTATTTTTCGTCTTTATTGTAGGTGCTTCCTGACGTCCTCAAATCAGGAGAATTATCAGTCTAGTACTCATATTGCATCGTCTATACACATTGGTCGTATATGACATATATGTCTTAAAACATAGTCTCTATTATGCTAATTTTTGTTTTATAGGTTTATCTTGACGTCCTAAAGCAAGGGGGAGCCTTCGTCAAACATTTTTTATGATGCATCATATACACGCATTGGTGTATATCACATACTTGTCCAAGGACAAATATTGTTTTATACTAATCTTTATTTTGTAGGATTCTTCATCCTTGGATCATATACGTCGGTACCCTAGCAACAGGGAGTATTGATCAAGGGGGAGCATATCATGTACTAATCCTTGTTTTGTAGCATTCATAATCCTTACATCATATACGTTGGTACCCTAGCAACGGGGAGTATTGATTAAGTGGGAGCTACAGTCAAGGGGGAGCATGTTCGCATTCTTAAGAATTCTCATTCTTCGACACACTTTTGTGTTTCGACAAAAAGGAGGAGATAGGCCAAGATAGTCCAATATAGCTTACCCACGTGAATCGTTGGATATATGCATTTCATTCATCATGCATTTTTCATATATATTCTTTTTTATGTTGCACACTACTAATCTTGATGTAGGTTAAGAGTCTTAATTTGATCCATGGATCCGCTAAACAACCTAGGGAACGCAACAAACATAGGAGATTGGAATAGTCTATTTAACTTCACTAGGGATGATGTAAGCTCACCATTTCGGGGAAAATGAAGTTAACTCCAAGGACACACCCTTTTTGCTTCGACAAAAGGGGGAGAAAGGTGTAAATGGAGAAAGTAATAGGCTAGAAGAGTTGAGAAAGGTGTAAACGGAGAAGGTAATATTAAAGGTAGTACGGACACAAGTAACTTTTTACATTTTACTTTCTATCACGTTTACATATTTTGTCATCATCAAAAAAGGGGAGATTGTTAGTGCAAACAGTCTCATTGGGGAGATTGTTAGTGCAAGCAGTCTCGTTTGTTTTGATTGATGACAAACATGTAACTGGATACATAACGTAAAATGTACAAGTTACCTGTAATCATATCTTGTCTCAACATACATTCAACACCTCTCGAGTCCTCGTGTGATACAACACAGGTTCGTACATGTTTGTTATGTGGCATTATGATCAAACCCTTAACAAACCATTTAGAATGTTTAAAATACGACTAGGCCATTAAGTATTTTAAAAAGGCTAACCATTCTACTTAGAACCTCATTTATCATGTTTCCTAAGATAAATAGGATAAGTACACTTTCGGTTTCAATCTAACATGATACATCTTGGTAAACATATATTAGTTAAGCTAGTATATACATGGTACATGATCACTAGGATACATGTTACATACATATATACATTTACATGTTTTACATTTTAAATCCTAAAATGAAAATAACACATGACATCATGGCATACCTCATTAGAAAATCCTAGGAAGATTTGAGAAATATTTTGGTAAGATCTTTAAGTAACAAAGTTGACTTTGTAAGATCTTGGTAAGATTTGAAAAGATTTTGGGAGATTTTTTGTCAGACACCGGCGGATCCAAATGGTATAAAGGGCGGATCCCTTTATAAATCCGTGAGCTGTTAGTAGCCTATTTTTTACCCATAGTTTTAAGCAACAAGAACACACATTCCGTTTACCATTTCATACACTTAGATCAGTAGCAAACCATGTAGAATCATACATTGATCACCCTTTGCATAATGATCATAATGTTACTAACTTTCATTATGTTGTAAGCATACACTGTTAATGATCCTGTGAAGCAAGCTCAAGATCATGAGACATCATCCATAGCATACTTCCTGATCCACCATGAAGGTTAGAAGATCTTGAAGTCATTATCCATCATAGCATTCCAACATATGAAGATTCAAGAGCACTTGACATCCTCAATGATTGAAGACTTCTTATTCAAGAAGTTCATGTAGATTCCATATGCATATATGAAGATCCATCACAACAAGTTTAGGGAGCTTGTGATCTTCATCAATTGAAGGCTTCTCATCAATGGAAGTTCATTTAGATTAGCCATTCATATCCATGACCCATTTATGTCATGGATCATCATTGTAATCTATTCATACTAGATTAGGTGGTTTATGTGTTTGTGCCATAAAACACAAGGTTTCTATGTTGGGCCATAAAACATAGTGGGAGTGGTTGTACCCTTGTAAAGAACTCGATATCTAGCTTAGTACCGGAAAAAGGTTAAGCGACGACGGGAGTGGTTGTACCCTTGTAAAGAACTCGACATCTAGCTTAGTGTCGGAAATTGTATAGGCGACGTTAGGTTGGTTCTACCTCGAACTAGAACCTGGTATTTAGCTTTGTACCAGGAAAAGTGTAAGCGACGTGTGTAAGGTTTTCTCTTCCGAGAAGGGAGCTTGTTGATCTAGTAAAGTAACTCTCGAGTTGGGTACTCGGGGAGTGGAGTAGGGCGGAGAGGAGCTCCGTGACCGAACCACTATAAATCATCGTGTTCGGTTTGCACTTTCTTTTACTTACTCTTTACTTTTATGTTTGCATTATATGATTGCTTGTGTTGTGATTTGTTAATCATACTTGTGTGACAACATGGTTCAAGTTTATGCTAGTCATAAACTACACGTAACATCTTTCTTATTAGAACAAGCTTAAACGGACATTTGATACAATAAGTTTTAAGTTATTAAAACGGGAACGTATTCACCCCCCTCCCCCCCTCTACGTTTTCACACAAACTATAAGAGGGGTATATGGAGGCTTGACATTAAATTGTCATCCGAAAGGGACGCGTTTTTAATTAGCCTTCGGGCGGACGTTTGTCTCTCCGCTCCTTTGTGCATCTAATTGGAGCTACCAAGTACTGCTATAATTTTGTACAAAATCATCTTAAGGGTGAATTGACCTCAATTTCACGCGCCACTTTTGTGGTAATTATCCGAATAACTTGGGTATTTATGACTCATGCAGTAGTATGATATAGTGGGCGATAATTGAAAGTAATTCTTTGATTGGTGAACCCATTACCCCAATTAAAACTTTGTTGATTTAACTCTTAGCCTAAATTTGTAATTAAAAATGTTTTGAAAACTTATGATACGAATATGTGTGCATGCTTCTTCGTACATATTTTGATTGTCACATCAAAATAAATACCCTAAAATTTAAGTCCATGCTATCTAATTTTAAGAGACACTTGGAGTTAATATTTAGCGTAAGTGAGACCTTGACCTAAATATTAATGACAAGGTAAATTTCCATGGCGTGAGACCGTGACATGGAGTATTTACAGTTTCTAAATTAGACGACTTAATTAAGTTGTAAGTGAGACCTTGAAACTTAAAGCATGAGATGGGAAGAAACATGCTTACATTGCAAAATTGTTTTTGGCAAATGTAATTCCCATAATGATCTAGGAGTCAGAAATTGTTTTGCCTATTATTGTACGACAAGTTACCATCTTTTGTACTTTCACTACTAGCAGATCAACTGATGTAGTGGAACTATGGAAAGTTGGATCCTAGTTTTCATGAAAATTAAATGGTTATATGTATATTTCCTGGGTAATTTTCTTTTCTTGAAAAATTGTATTATCAGAATACTAATATTTGAACTTTTTCTGTAGAAATGGCTCATTCCGAAAACGTTGTACTAAATTCCGCTTTCAAAGCTCACTTTGAGAGGGAAAAACTGACTGGCCCAAATTTCAATGATTGGCATAGGTCACTTAGAATTGTTCTGAGAGTGTCCAAGAAGCTAGATTATTTGACTAAGCCTTGCCCTGAAAAGCCAGCTAAGACTGAATCTGATGAAGTCAAAGCAGCTTGATAGTCTGAGTTCGACATGCACAATGAAGTGGCGTGCCTAATGGTCGGTAGTATGGTTCCCAAGTTGCAAAAACAATTTGAGAACTATTTTCCTAAAGATATGCTGGAAGAACTCAAAAAGACATATGAAAAGCCACCAGCTGTGGAATTGTATGATTTGATAGATCAATTGCACGGCTGTAGGCATGGGGAAGGTAAACCCGTTCGTGATTATGTGTTGGAGATGAAAAGCTACATGGACCAACTATTGCTCATGAACCATCCTTACCTTGAGAATGTGTGTGTGAACTTGATCAATAGGTCCTTGAACAAGGACTTTAAGGGTTTTGTTCAGAATTACAACATGCATTGCTCGGGGAAGACAGTAACGGAATTGCTCGCAATGCTCGTTGACTATGAAAAGGGTTTACCAGGTAAGGCTCCTACTCCTCAAGTATTAGCCATACAAGGAGGTAGGGTTCAGAAGCCAAAACCGCAAGGGAATAAGGGGAAAGGTAAAGCTGACAAGGGCAAACAAGTTGTGACCTATCAGCCTGCACCCAAGAAGTACCCTCAGAAGAGCAAGGCCAATCCAATCAAGAAGGATCAGGGTTGCCACCACTGCTACGAGATGAGACACTGGAAGAGGAACTGTCCTCTCTATCTCGAGGAGTTGCGAGTGAAAAAGATGACGGGTGAGACTGGGAAAGCCAGTACTTCAGGTAACTTTTTCATGATTGAATTATATTCATTAACTCATAAATTAAATTCATGGGTATACTATATTGGATGTGATATTCATATTTGCAATACACTACAGGGGTTTAGAGTTGAGAAAAGACTGGCCTATGGGGAGCAATTTCTGCAAGTGGGCAATGGAGCACAAGCAGTTGTTGAAGCCATAGGAATATTTAAATTAGTTTTGCCTTCGGGCTTAGTACTGTATTTGAATCATTGTCATTATGCACCTGCAATTGTTAGGGGTGTGGTCTCTTTTTCATGTTTATTGAATATTGGATTTCAACATACTGTTTCTAGCAATGGAATTTTTGTTTCGTTAAATAATATTTTTTATTTTAATGCTATTGTTGTGAATGGTGTTTTTGAGATTGATATGAATGAATGTAATGATTATAATTCGATGTATAGCATCAATAATAAGAGAGTCAAGAATGTCTTGGATTCGTCTTATCTTTGGCATTGTCGGCTTGCTCACATAGGCAAGACTCGCATACAAAAGCTGCAACGTGATGGGCTTTTGCAAGATATCAATGATGAATCATTTGATAAGTGCGAATCTTGTATATCTGGGAAGATGACAAAGAAACCTTTTAATAATCGTATTGAAAAGGCTGATGATCTACTTGGTTTGATACACACTGATGTGTGCGGACCACTTAGACACGTGTCAAAGAGAGGTGCTAGCTACTTCTTAACCTTCACAGATGATTTCAGCCGTTATGGATATGTTTATTTACTTAAACATAAACATGAGGTGTTTGAAACATTTAAGGTTTTTAAAGCTGAAGTAGAATTGCAACTTGGAAAGAAGATTAAAGCTCTTCGATCTGACAGAGGTGGTGAATACCTAAGTCAGGAGTTTAAAGATTATCTAAGTGAGAATGGAATTGTCCAGCATCTCACATCTCCATATACTCCACAACAAAATGGTGTATCTGAGAGAAGGAATCGTACATTATTGGATATGGTACGATCCATGTTTAATCTTACTACTCTACCGTTATCCTTTTGGGATTATGCCTTGGAATCTGCGATTCGCATATTAAATATGGTTCCGACCAAGAAGGTTGATAAGACACCTTATGAGTTATGGTTTGGGAAAACGCCTAACTTGTCTTATTTAAAGGTCTGGGGTTGCGAGGCGTTTGTTAAACGTAACTCAGCAGATAAACTCTAACAGAGATCTGTAAAGTGTATCTTTGTAGGATACCCAAAGGAAACGATGGGTTACTAATTTTACTACCCACCTGAGAACAAAGTAATTGTTGCTTGGTATGGAGATTTTCTTGAAAAGGATCTCATATCTCAAGAATTTAGTGGGAGAATCTATGATCTAGAAGATGATCAAGAGGATACATTACCTTCTGAAAACACTAGCGAACTTCCTGTGGAACCGGATAGTCTGGGTCCTCCACCTGAAGTGATTCCCATTCGCAGATCCGCAAGGACTGTGAAAGCACCTGAACGTCTATGTCTTAACGTATAGGTTGAGGAAACTATATTAGGGGACCTTGGAGAGCCTGCTAATTATAGAGCTGCCATGAATGATCCTGAAAAGGATAAATGGCAGATTGCTATGAATGGGGAAATGCAATCCATGAAAGATAATGAAGTCTGGATTGAAGTAGACCTTCCTCCTAATGCCAAGGTAGTTGGGAGTAAGTGGCTCTTCAAGAAGAAAACTGACATGGATGGCAATGTACACACCTATAAGGCCCGTTTGGTAGCTAAAGGCTTTACCCAAACTTATGGCGTTGACTACGAGGAGACCTTTTCTCCTGTAGCTGACATTAGGGCTATTAGGATTCTCATAGCCATAGCTGCACACTATGATTATGAGATTTGGCAAATGGATGTCAAAACCGACTTCTTAAATGGTCGCCTAGATGAAGATATCTATATGGCACAGCCTGAGGTGTTTGTGAATTCAGAATTTCCAAACCGTGTATGCAAACTTCAAAGATCCATTTATGGATTGAAGCAAGCATCACGACAATGGAATAAGAGATTTGACGAAGAAATCAAAAGGTTTGGATTTACTCATAATCTCGATAAGCCACGTGTATATCACAAAGCTAGTGGGAGTGATGTGATTTTTCTAGTTCCTATATGTGGATGACATATTGATCATGGGTAAAAACATTCCAAGATTGAATGAGTGAAAACCTATCTGGGGAAATATTTTTCCATGAAGGATCTAGGAGAAGCAGCATACATTCTGGGAGTCAAGATCTATAGAGATAGATCAAGGCGGTTGATTGGTTTAAGCCAAAGTGCTTACATTGATAAAATATTAAAGAGATTCAGTATGCAAAATTCCAAGAAGGGATATTTGCCAATGCAAGTAGAACATGACTTGAGTAGCAAAGCTTGTGCTTCAACACCTGAAGAGGTGGCACACATGAGTAGAGTCCCTTATGCTTCGGCTGTGGGATCTATAATGTATGCGGTGAGATGTACAAGGCCCGATGTGGCGTTTGCTCAGAACATTACCAGTCGTTATCAGCAGAATCTAGGTGAGCTCCACTGGACTGCTGTTAAACATATTCTCAAGTATTTAAGAGCTACGAAGGATATGTTTTTAGTATATGGGGGAAATCCAGATGCAGAGCTGTGTGTTACAGGTTACTGCAATGCTTCCTGGAAGTGTGATAAAGATGATACGAAGTCTCAGACGGGTTATGTCTTTGTCATCAATGGAGGTGCTGTGGATTGGAAAAGTAAGAAGCAGAGTACTATAGCGATGTCTGCAATAGAAAGCGAGTATATTGCTGCTTCAGAAGCTGCAATGGAAGCCGTCTGGATTAGGAAATTCGTTTCAGGGCTTGGCGTTATGCCCTCAATCGAAAGACCTATAAAGATGTATTGTGATAATTCAGCCGCAATTATATTTGCCCATGAGCCTGGAATCATGAAGGGCGCTAGACATTTCCCGATTCGATATCACTATGTTAGAGAACAAGTGGAGATAGGCGAGATCGAGTTACTCAAAGTTCACACAGATTACAACCTAGCTGATCCTTTTACAAAGGTTTTACATGGTAGAAAGCTTAAGCAACATGCTGAAGGCATAGGACTTCGTTTAGCTAGTAGTTTCATGCCCATCTGTGATTAGTATTTGGATAATGGGATGTTATTGAAAAATTATTATTTTAATGAAATAAAGTAAATTGTTATGTTTGATTGTCATTTTCTTAATAATATATCCTATATTTGCCTGTTTATATCCTTGAATATATTTATATATTCTAAATTATCCGTTGTCGATTAATGATATGGGAATATCATTAAACTAAGACAAATCTGAGTATTGGTAGAATATACTTGAAAGTATATTGATGCGTTGTCATACCAATTTCACATGATATTCAATGAATTGAATATAGGACTTATCCCAACTTCATGAGTTTACTTTATGGATCTTGTCATCAAGTAAATCGTGTGAATATAGTTATCCTCAGACTTGAGATGCCAGATAACTGTCATGCATGTAGTGCATTTCTGTGATTCAATTTACCGCTATACGTAACTGGTAGCTATAAGGATTGTTTTCAGGAATGTTGCAAAGTGCGTGGGTTATGCTCTTAGTCAAGATAGAATTTGTTCCTTCAAATAGTTTGGAGTTTAATACTGCTGGGCCCCTCGTAGGATTGGTAAGATGTATGTGTGGCCACACCCAAGATCTCCCCTGAATATGTTCAGAAGATTTGGTAATCTTACTTAATCGAAAATAACGAGAAACAGAATTATTAATAAAGAATGACTTAGATCCATATCTTTATTAATGTAGTATTAGAAACAAAAGGATGAGTATGATGATGAATCATCGAATGGTTTTTCCAGGAGACCACCACCCGAGTTGTACTAGGGGCATTGGCGTGTTGCTAGACGCTAACCAATGTCATTACACTTTTAATAGATTTCCAAGTGGGAGCTGTTAGAGTTTTGGAAAAATATTAAATCGTGTATGACTAGAATCGAACACGGGACCTATGGATTGCACACTTTATGTATGAATGGTTAATGAAATAATTAATGTATGTAACCGTTATATATTTAAGGGTAAAAGCTATAGAATACCATCCTACTTTCAAAAAAGTACCATCTTGAACCATTTACTTTTTTATTGCTGACTTTACCAACGAACTTTCAAATTTTTTTTCGACTTGAACCATTTCTTTAGACCGTTAGTATTCATGTGGCAACGTTAGTCCTATTAGTCAACGAACGTTTGCAAAGTTAGTCCTTTTATACTAACGACGTCAACGAACGTTTGCAAAGTTAGTCCTTTTATACTAACGATTGTTTTTAATTAACTAAAATATTGGAAAAAAATTAAAAAAAATTCGAAAATTTTTAAATTCAATTATAAAAATTCAAAAAACTTATAAAATTTCGAAAAAAATAAAAAATCGAAATGTATAAAATTCAAAAATATAAAAATTGAAAAATTATAAAATTTCGAAAAAAATTTAAAAAATTCAAAAAATTTATAAAAATTTAAAAAATTTATAAAATTCAAAAAACTTATAAAATTTCGAAAATTTTAATTAAAAAAAAAAAAAAAAAAAAAATAAATTCAAAAAAAATTTAAAAATTCGAAAATTTTTATAAAATTTTCGAAAAATTTTATAAAAATTTAGAAAAATTTTATAAAATTTTATAAAATTTTCGAATTTTTATAATTTTATAAAATTTTATAAAAATTTCGAAAAATTTTATAAAATTTTATAAAATTTCGAAATTCGAAAAATTTTAAAAAAATTTCGAAAATTTTTATAAAATTTTATAAAAATTTCGAAAAATTTTATAAAATTTTATAAAAATTTCGAAAAATTTTATAAAATTTTATAAAAATTTCGAAAAATTTTATAAAATATTCGAATTTTTAAAAATTTTTCGAAATTTTATAAGTTTTTTGAATTTTTATAAATTTTTTTGAATTTTTGAAAATTTTATAAAATTTTTCGAATTTTTAAAATTTTTTTGAATTTTTAAAAATTTTTCGAATTTTTTTAAATTTTATAAGTTTTTTTCGAATTTTTATACATTTTTTGAATTTTTAAAATTTTTCGAATTTTTTTTTAATTTTTTTCAAAATTTTTAGTTAATTAAAAACAATCGTTAGTATAAAATGACTAACTTTGCAAACGTTCGTTGACGTCGTTAGTATAAAAGGACTAACTTTGCAAACGTTCGTTGACGTCGTTAGTATAAAAGGACTAACTTTGCAAACGTTCGTTGACTAATAGGACTAACGTTGCCACATGAATACTAACGGTCTAAAGAAATGGTTCAAGTCGAAAAAAAATTTGAAAGTTCGTTGGTAAAGTCAGCAATAAAAAAGTAAATGGTTCAAGATGGTACTTTTTTGTAAGTAGGATGGTATTCTATAGCTTTTACCCTATATTTAATTATTTGAACACGAAATAATGACTAACAGACGTTAAGTAATTAACGGAATTGACTAACGACTGTTAGTGAATAAAGGAAGGACCGTAGGTGTAATTAAGGAGCAAGAAAGATCTAGAATTCCCTTGGTGAAGAGTAAGGCCGATCGGCCCTATGGATTTATTTCCTAATTCTAGTCTAACTTGTCGTACAAGATTATTAGCCTATAAATACAAGGCTTAGGGGTTATTGTTTTTCACCTTGTGCATTGTTACTATAACCCTAAACTTTGTTCTTCTCTTTCTTTGCTCTAAACCGATCGGCCAATCCATTGAGGAGGGGGAATCGACTTTTATTAATTAAAAAAATAAGTTTGGTTTAATTCTTGTGTTCTTTCACTAGCATCAAACATTAACCGGTTATAATACGTGTGTACAAGACTCGGTAATTAACTTACTTTAGTTAATACCATCTTGGATTGAGAAACAAAAAGGTAAGAGGTTTCTCGTTAATTCACTTGTTTGATTAAAGAAGAAGATTTAAAGTTGTGATTCTTGTTCTTGTTAGGATCAAAAGGTACGTTATCTTTATTATTTGGTTAATCTCTATACATGTTAAATAATTGATTTTTGCTTTCGCTATGTGCTTTGACGTTGTAGAATTAATTATATGATAGTTATGGTATTTAAATTCTAACAACTTGAACAATATATTTGGGCATTCTTCAGATTCCTTCAAGTGGTTAGTTGATTTCAAGGTATGTGTCCTTCTCCTAAACATATTAAAAGAACTTGTTAGGTTGCATTATAAGAATTATGAAACTGATGAATTGCATGCGATTTAAATATAAATACTCACCAACTATGATGCGACTATATCACTTAACACATTGATTTAAACATGATCATCCAAAATGTGAGACACAATATTAGCACATGGGTATAACATATGTTATGGTTAGTCTTGGTAATCTAAATAACCAATGTTTTTCAACCATGTCATATAACTCATGCATAATTTTGTCTTGGTTATCAGCAAACAAATCATACAAAACTTAAAGCAGATTTACCAAAGATTTGGTAACTTCAAAATCAAATAGTATCAAAGAAGTAAAATTCTTAGTTTACTCATCAACAACAATAGCTTCCACCTTATAACTGTTTCACATATGAGACATAGTTAACAAATAAAATGTTTACTATAACCTATTATCTGAGTTACATTAGCTAAAAGTATGCATGATTTATTTGCAATGAAAATGAAATATTGAATTATACTTTAGAACAAACAATTAAACATCAAAGTATATGCATAAAACTTATATTTATTCAACTTTAAATATATATATATCGCCTGACAAATATTTGTGATTTGGTTGAGCTGATATGTGCATGCTGAGTTAGCGAGGAATCTCTCGGGAGATAACTAAACAACTTGTTTTGCAAGTAGACTAATGCTTATAGTTGATGCAATACTGTAAAGTTATTAGATAAATGAGGCGATGTCAAGCCCGTGCGTTGCACCAATTGTGTCTAAGTGTTCATAGCTTAATGGTTGGTACTCATTAGGTTTACACTATTTAAACTAATTACTTTTAATTAAGTGTTCATAGCTTAATGTTTGAGTAAATTGCTGAGTTGTTAACGTGATGGCGAGGCTAAAATATTCAACAATGTATAACTTGGGCTGCCTCGGTATGATTTTGTTAATTTTTAAGTATATTTACCATTTTTTTTAGTTTATTCCGTTGCACACAGTTGGATTTGTTTGTTCGTCGGCTGATTTTTTTGGATATATTTAAGTGAATAACACGCACAAACATTACGTACGATCTTTATATTTAAGTATTGAGTCTAATAATGCTATAGCTTGGCCAAAGGGGGAAGAGGAGAGTTATCCAACCATCAGACTAAATAATCAACACTTGCGAAATGTATGCACACTCGTACAAAATCAAGCTTATGCCTACTTGATATACCATGCTAACCCTTTTAACAAACCATCTTAACTTGTGATAATCATACATGTGTTCTAGTTCACTGTTACAAACAATATATAAGTTCCATGTTATTCAAATGTATATTAAGGAATGTTCAATGTTGTTTTAATAATAGCGTTAGAGAATGCAAGTCCTGTCAATATATAGATGGGAGAAGGTTTACACTTGCATGTGTTCTAAACTACATGATCATAGCCTATTTCCCAATGTGATGAATTAGACAATATTATTTGTCACAACATATATATCGACACTCATTCACAATCTTCCAAACTTCTATGTGTGTCATGTGTCAAAAAAATATACAGAATTGATAGGCGATTTTCCTTTATTTTTCTTGTGTAAATGGTACTTTGTTGACAATAGATACGTGTTTAGCTTATATTAGAAAATATTGATATTAATCGTTCTTACATTTGAATGAAATCATTAGTGTTCGAGTTTTTTCAGAAAGAACCCAGTTGCTATATCCTCAACAAATCCTTGTGCTATGGGTGACCCTACGTACAAATAATCTTCTTCTCTTTCGGAAGCCATATTTGTAAGATGGACTATAGCTTCGTTGTAACAAAGGTTGCCCGTCTTGAACGACCTTCTTGACCATTAGTTGTAGCGCGTCTTGTACAACCTTTTTGACCAACTCATCGTGCCCTATGTCTCTTTATCATTTTATTCAAAAGTTAACAAAGAACTCTTAAAATCCAGATCTCACCCTTCTCATCTCTCTCAAAACCGCCATTAATCTCGCCCTCCTCCTCTATCCTAAAATCGCATCTTGTTTTACACTTAAACTGCTATAACTCCGAAATACAAATACCCAAATCCTTTGATTCTTATTACTTTATCACAGCCGATTCCACAAACACAGACCCTTTTATAACCGTGCACAAATAACAATTCTCATCTTCACAAATCTTTATATGAATCGAAACACAAATTGAACACACCCCTTTTGTCTTGACTAAATCGGCTTCAAGATCTCTAAATGAGGTCTCGGGTAAGGTTACGGTTTTTTTTATTGCGTTTTATGTCCGAGTCCTTTTCACATATAAAGATCAGTGATGGTTGTTTTAAAAGATCTTAAAAGATCTAGTCTTGAAAAGTCCAAATCTGTGTTTTTTTTTTTTTTTTTTTTTTTTTTTTTTTTTTTTTTTCATTTATTGTTTTTAAGAGGTCACGGGTAGGTTTTGTTTGTTGTTGATTTTCGTTTCCAAAGGATCAATGATGGGTTTATGGTGTTAGATCTATAAAGATCTTTGTATCAGAATAATACCTTTCACATCGAACAATAACCATTCAAACCATGTGAATGACAGCAGTACTATGAATCTCACAACGCTTGTAACATTAAATAAGTAGCAGCAATATCTTGAAACGTAGCAGCAGAAACATGTAACATCGAGCAGTAGTAATGACAGCAGTACTATGAACCACTTCATATACTGCTGCTACTTATAAAACCATTTGTAGTGGTGCACTAAAGAATAACAAATTATATGTTGGATATAAAATTAAATTTGAAATTATAATTACCGAAAAAACCATAAAGTAAAACTCATTATCAAATTGATGTTAACTTGCGTGCCTCCAAATGACATCACCAAACATAACAAATCTTTTCCTAAATCTTCTTCTCCAAAGTCTTGTCATTCTTGATGTTAACAAACAAATAAAGTTAACAGTTGCGTAACTTATTCATGCCTGTCATAGTGAGTTGACACTTTTCAATGGATGTATCACGGCATAATACTAATCACTCCATAAGAACATATTCTGACAACCAAACATATTATACAGTTATGAAGTTAACGTTAAACAAACATAACAAAATCTGGGTATGTAACATAAAATAGTCGTAAGACTTGATATGGTGGTCAGAATCTTGTGCACCTCTGCAATTAAAAATGACATTCTCTTATTGAAATAACTACTGTATTACAATATTCAAAGTTACATAATATAGAAATGACCACTCCCATTATCCTTATATTGTCAACACAAATGATGTTTTGATAAAGAAACTAAGATAGACAGAAGGTATTATGTCCATGATTATGCCCTATATGCAACTATAGCCTGCTCCATCCAGTTTTTGGTACCACTTTCTCCAATTGCCAAGAGCCATATGAGCTTCACCATATCTTCCCCTGCATACATCAAAGGACCAAAACTCAAAAATGTTTGCATCCGTGACTCCATTGATATACACTTTCTGTATTTCAAAACTATTTATCTAATTAGCAAGCTTGTTAAATCACAGATCTTGAGCCATAGAAACAGATGGGGTACATACCAAGGTTACGGTTATTGATGCCAATGAGTTCAATGCCATCAATTGCCAGCATGCGATCCATTTCATTCTCATCATGTGCCTAGAAACAAAAAGTAGAGATCAAAAGGAAATTGGTTAGTTGGTGCTGCACTGAAATTTAGAATATACTTTGTTATTGTGAAATAGACGACCACACTAATGGTATATTTCACAGCCTTATAACCTACACACGAAAAAAAGAAAAAAGAAAATCAAGAATGAAGATTCGAACTTTTGTGTTTGTGCATGTGATTTTGGCCGGTTTATATAGGCATGGATTAGGTTAAATCATAAATTATTCTTGCAACCCTTGCACTTCATCTAACCAACTTTTAATCCGATTAATGATCACAGTTGGTTTATATTCCAAAGAACACTTCATATTCACCTTCATTTCATTACATTCAATTGAGAGCTTTTGATATAGTCTACATGTAGCTTAAACTACCTTGTACCGTACATACCTTTGTGCACAATCAGTCTTCCACATTAAATTAAGCCATTGAATCTTTAGGTAGTATAGATTAGTTTATAACTTTGCAAGTAAATTTTTTTGGTAACTTAGGTTATTATAAGTATTCGACAAATATCTTTTAATTATTATATATTTATTAATGTCTGTTGTTGTTATAAATTTAATGTGTACTAATAATAGAATAATTAATAATAAGTTGTTTTTTATGGTGACCATGGTTTTCAGCTTTTGACCGACTAATTTACAGAGTTTGAAACTTAGCGTCACACGGACTAACATCATGTAAAACCATCCTATTTGCACGTAATAAAAATTAAACCTGAGACCTCACATATATTAGAATGTAGTCACAAGTCTTTTTGTCACTCGACAACTCTAATCATGCAGAAAACGATAAATTACGATCGGCTTATATATGTCACACAAAAGTTTTTTCAACATAATTAACATAAACTATCCTGAAATTCGAATTTGGTATGCGCACACAGAGGTGTGTTGTGGTACTGAAGTTGATATAACTTTAGTATGTAAAAAGAAAACACAAATTTAATGCATGATTCCGCAGTATAATGCTATCATTTATTCCCCAACTTCCATCACCCTTTGGACCCATCGACCTCCTACCATTCTCACACCCTGATAAAAAAATTGACCCTTCACTTATTTTCTATTAGGGCAGGGGGAGTCATGACTTCCAGCCCTCCCAACTCTCCCAAATTCCACCAATAACATCTCTCCAACTCATTTTACCCTTCTAACCCTCCCAACCAACCATCCCAACTTAATTCTTAGGCATTCATCACATTCTCAACCCTCCCAATTTTTTTTTCTTTTTTTTTTCATTTAATTTAATCAAACATTTATATAATAAAAACTTAAACATTTCATTAAAATAAACTAAAAAAAATACATAAACGACATAAACATTACATAAACCTAAACATAATTAATAAAAACTACATAAACGACATCATTATTAGAAAATAAAATACTTCATAAAGACACCTAAATCAATGTCTCGATCGGTGGTGGCTGATCCGCTGGGTCATCAAGGTATGCTAAGTCCAAACCCGATATATGCGCTGTCAGATCATAGCGGAGGCGATGATGGACTTCTTCGTCATGTAACTCCCGCAGCGCATTCCGGTTATAAGCTACAGGGGCAGGTGGATCCATAATACGAACCTGTGATATTGCCCTCCCGTCGTCTTTTATGATCATGTTGTGCAATATAGTACATGTGGCGACGACTTTCCCGATCTTCTGTTTTGTCGTGAACCGGAGGGGACGCGCCAAAATCTTCCATTTCCCCTTGAGAACACCAAAGGCCCGCTCAACATCATTTCTTGCCGCCTCTTGGAGTCTTTTGAACTTCTTTTCATCCTCTTCGACCGGATGCCGGTATGCCTTAACAAACGTAGCCCACCTAGGATAAATTCCATCGGTAAGGTAGTACCCATGCTTGTAATGTCGTCCATTTACGGTAAATGAAGTGTCTGGTGCGGATCCATTACGCACGTTTTGAAACAATGGCGACTGATTCAAAACGTTCACATCGTTGTTCGATCCAGGAGGACCAAAATACGAGTGCCAAATCCACAAGTCCTGAGAAGCAACACACTCAATCATAATAGTCGGCACCTTATGATCACCCCTCGTGTATTGCCCTTTTAAGTATCTAGGACACCTCGCCCATTCGATGTGTGTACAATCAAGAGAACCAAGCATCCCTGGAATGTGGTGTCTTTCTTCGTGTGCTTGTGTGATGAGAGCAACATCGTGAGATGTTGGCTTACGTAAAAACTCCGCTTTGTATAAAAAAATGACCGCATCACAAAAATGCTCGAGGGTATCACGTGATGTTCTTTCCGCCATGCATAAATACTCATCGTACGCGTCTGGAGGTTCACCCGTCGACAATTGTTTGATCGACGATGTGCATTTCTATAAAGCCGTGAAACTTTTTTTCCCCCGAGCGTCGTACCCTTCTTGAAAGTACTCGAACCTAGCTTCAATATCACCAACAATCTTCAAAAATAACCTTTTGCTCATGCGAAAACGATGACGGAAAACTGACTCATCGAATTTCGGGTCTTCAACAAAATAGTCACGCATTAGTGTTTCCCCCGCTTCGCCCCGTTCCCGATCAATGTACCTACGGGTGTCGGTAGAGCTTCCGGTGTCTTGATACGCGTCTAAAACCGTTTGGAAGAAGTTAAAAGTGGTCCCCGTTGACGAGTCGTAAAGAGAAGGCGGATCACAATACGAAGAAGAGGAAGAAGATAAATTCATTTTGTGATAAAAGTGATGATTTTGGGGTGAAGATTTTAGTTGTTTGTAGTTAAATATGTGAAAGTTGTGGTTTAATATGTGAAGATTTTAGTTGTTTATAAAGAGGGAATTTTTTTTTTTTGAGCCGTTGCAATGCTAGTACACAAGGGAGCGTTTGTATTTTGCTTCAAACGGTCGAATTTTTCAAACTAAACACCCAACCCGCTGCTGCTTACTCTACCCGTGCAAACCAAACCGCTGGGCAACCCGCTGGGTCGGCGGCGGTGTTCCCCAGCGGGTTACCCCAGCCCGCTTGCAACCCGAGGACCACTCCGTGTACTCTTAGCTTAGTTTTCCTAATAACTAATTAATGAAAACAGTTTTAATTGTCGACATGATCTTATACTTTTGAGAACTGAATAGCAATTCATATTATCTTATACTTTTGATTTTGAAAACAGAATATGATTTTCTTTACTATAACTTACGAAGCATATCTAAAAGAATTGATTTACAACTTCAATTTTGTTAACCCAATGTTTGTATCTAATATGCTTCCTACCAGATTTGCCCAATTTAAGTATGTAACCATACCCTGGGACCTTAATCTAACTCTAGCATTTGATCCAAATGACATTATCTCACCATCGCACCACATGCCCAAAGTTGTCGATTTCAGCTTATTCTTCTTAAGGAAAAAAAAAAAAAAAAAAAAAAAAAAAAAAAAAAAAAAAAAAACTATTCTTGATTACAGATCAGGACACAAGTAAATTTTAAGAATTGATGGAAGCTCAAAAGGTTGTTTGCTAGTGCATAGCTCTTAAGATCACAACAGTTGATGCAACGGAATAACCTCCCGCAATTGCAAGCCGAAAATTCCACATAGCTTACCAAAAGTCCAAAACGATCAGAATTTCCATATATAGTTACACTAAAGAAAATCCATGGCACCTTGTGCTAACATACTAAAGATTATAGAAGATGAAAGTTTATAATAAAATACACTACCTCAGAAGTCATGGAGCCAAGCTTTATAGTACAATACAAATCAGTTAAGAGGTTGTCTTATAGCTTGAGGAAAAACGTCACGATAAATTTTTATTCGCCTTTGTAGTTTCCAGCTTCTAAACTCTTGGACTAAGAGTTGCAAAACTGTATCATAAACTAACTTCAATGATCCACAATCTCGCAACCTGAAAAACAAATTTAAAAAACTACATTAGAAGTAAAGAAAAAAAATCAGGTTGGTAACACCATTGTGTCCGGCTCGACCTAACGATTATTGACGTTTGGCCTAAAGATTATTGACCCTTTACCACTACAGCCCTAAGTGGTCCCTTACCATTATACAATTCAACATGGAAGAACTTATCTAATTAACCTTAACGAATGAATCTGTTATGAAGGAACCTAGCTTATTGTTTATACATCTTTGATGATAAAAACCGTTTCCATGGTCATAGAACCCTGAACAGGTTTGTTGCTTATTTATGAATAGGCCATATACCTTGAGTAATGGAATAAAAGTATTAACATAAAGAATTTAAAATGATTAGTATTTATTATAATTGAATGGTTTTATAAGAAAATCTCACCTTGATTTACTTCTGCATACTTCACCCAATATTTTGTCAGATTATCTTGCACTATTAGTATCCATACACGCATGAACCATCAGAATTAGCTACAAAATAAGTGCAAAAAATTATGTCAATAACGACTGCCTACATGCAATGTTTATAGTGATTTGGATGATGATTATATGTTATCTTAACTACATATAAAACCAAAATGGTCAAAGGTGGAAAAGTGAAAAGTCAATGTTGTGGAATGTTGAAAAACTTAAGAATGGAAACTATTGTAATTGTAATGCAAATGAAAGGCTAGGCTGGAATTATTGCATGACACGATTTGCTGGACACTATTATAGGCAACACATTTATTTTCCATTTAATAATCTTAAGTTCTTAACTACAACCTGTTAAAACTTTGTAAAACTTATCGAAGAAGCTGCATTAGGAACACTATTTGTGGCAACTATTGAATTCTTAAAAATTAAGAACACTACACACGTTACTAATTCAGCAGATAACATGGTTGACTTAATCTATTTATGGGCTTTCAAACTAATTTAGAGAAGACAGCAAAGAGCATTCACATTACACGGTTGTATTCCAATAGAGATAAGTTGAAGCTTATCAAGGAATGATTTTATAAGTTGTGCCTATATAAAAAATGATAATCTCATCTTCCTCAATATCTCTCTCTCTCTCTCTCTCTCTCTCTAAAAACACACACAACATGTTTTTGAGTTCCCTTTACCAGCCCACCTACTCATCTAAACTGAAACCATACACCACTACCGCCGCCACCGTTCCTGCCATCTACTGAGGCCACCACAATATTTTTGTTGTGTAGGTTGTTTCGGTAGGGTTGGTGGTTTCGATAGGCTTGGTGGTTTTGGTGTCTTATTTGTGGCTCTGATGAAAATCATGGTGGTTTCGGCTGGCTTTCTTGGCATACTTTGTTCTGTTGGTATCTCTCTTTCGGTTGTTGTTAGATCTTTCAGATATGGTGTTTTGATCTTTAGATCTTTTGAGATCTGGTGTTTGTGTATAATACATCTCATCTTTTTCCTATTTGTTTGTGGTAGTACTTGGACGAGTTATGGATATGTGAAGTATTGAAGTATATTTTTGTAGATCTATTGGTTTTAGTTTTGGTTTTGATTTCGGTTTCGGTGGTTCTTCAAATCTGCTAAGTAGCCCATTTTGACCTCTTATTAATTTGTTCTTCTGAAAATGGCGGGTATGTTTAAGATATACCCGGAGGGCTTTTTTTAAAGAAATTTGACGGTTCAGTAATGTATTTTATATGAAATTTTGTTGTATTTTGGCGAGGCAATAGCCGGATGGTATTTAATTATGCAACCAGTTAATTGTAGCCTTTACAACATTTGAGCCAAATTAGAAGTTGAAAGCTAACTTGTTGGAAAATGATTTGTTTTTTAGTTGTTTTATTTGGTTTATAGCTTTTGTTCTATTAGTTGATATTTTTGAAAATAAATATTCGTAACCTTTTTTAGGCATATCGTATTTGCTCTATCAACTTGGTTTGTATTTTTGTGGATGAGAGGAGAATAATGTGACAGACGGTAGTGGTTTGTATTTTTGTGGATGAGAGGAGAATAAGTTTTAAAGGTTTTTATTCGGATCTATATTTTCTTTTTGTAGATCTGAGTTTTTGGAGTCGTCTAACGCCGCCCTTCCCGGAATATTCCTCTGCTGCCGCCGCTTCCTTACTGCTACCAATCAAAAGAATGTTGATGATGATTTTCAGGTTCTTTCTAATCTATAATTATGGCATTAATGCATTATTACCGATAGCTTTTATTTTAATTTGTTTCTATGTTTTAGGATGGTTGTTGAAGGTGGATTATGTTAGGCTAGCGGCAATGTACGTTTTCTGGGATGGTTTTAAAATAATTTTGAAGAAAAAATTAAGATCGACTTATATGGCATCATCAGATGACTAGCACCTTATAGATCGAAGCTTGCGGCTTTTGTGATGATCGATGTTTACAGTGATTGGCTATGCTTGGTGTATAATGTTCTTGGTTTATGCTCTTTGTTCAATTTACAAATGCCACATCTCATCAAATCAGATCTCAGTAGTACCTGGATGAATGAGAAGTGTTTGTTTTTTGTAAAGAGATGGTGGACGGGCGGAAATAATAAGTTACAATAGAGGTGACTGGAAATGGAGGCACAATTAAAATGGGCTGGCTAGGAGTCAAAACCAAGTTCAGAACTCAGAATGATAGATTTCTTAGACTTACATGTCTGATACTTGTTTATGTAGTTATTTGGTAAAGTGAGGTTCTTATATGTGTTTTGAATTGTCTATTGCTGGCTGATTACTGTAGATATGTTTTTAGTTTGCCTGTTACTGGCATTTTTATTTAACTGGAACAAAGAAATATGGATCATACAAGAGAAGAAATCCCAATCTTTCCTTCTGTTAAAAAAATGTACAAGCTGTTTGAGACTTGAGTCATAATTTTGTATTCTTTGCTCTAATTCTATAATCACACGTTATAGGAATATCTTACATTTCTTTTTGAGTATTAACTCAAAAGGATTGCAATATAAAGAAAACAATAATTAACGACAGGAAATCTGAACAACATCTGAAGATGGCAAAATGAGTTTTGGCAACGGGTCAAAATGCTTCATGCCAAAACTGAATGCAATGGGTCAAAAAGGTTCATGTTGAACGTTATAATAGAGTAATAGACATGAACATGTATGGCACTTTTCCTGCTTGTTTTGTGCTTTTTAAAAAACATAATCACTCCAATGAATATTTATAAGTTTGGGAAGCAAATAAACAAGCATGGCTAAAGACATGTCCAATGAATGTGCTACTATTTAACAATTTTACTTTGTTTTCCAGTAGCGGGTTGTTCCATTCTTAACATATGTTTTGTTGATTATTTCTTCAAATAATTCTTCAAATAATATTGTTGATAGTTTTAATCTAATTCACTTATAACTAATATCAATTTAACTTAAGGGAAACATTATTGAGCAATCAAAATGAGTAGTATTTCAAAAGTGAAATCCGTAGACTCGAATCTACAATCTGCGCCCTCATGATGATTTTGAGGTTCTTTCTAACCATAAACATGAGGGCACGGACAGACCCATAGTTAAGATAGATGTTAAGAATTTTTTCTAGACTTTAGTTATCGTGTAGTACAACCGTTTGCAATTACATTCTGATCGGTTCACGTTATATTTTGAACGCTACACAAAACTCTCACCACCATATCACAAATCGTTAATTATTTGCCGCTTCGAATTCCGTTGCTATGCATGGGTACTTGCCTAGTAAAGTAATAATTTTCAGAGGGGTTGCATCAAAAGTGGTTATTCGAGGATATCATATAGTAACTATTCTCTATTAAACAAACATTTCAACTTTACAAGTTGACCCAGTTTTACATTAATGGGCTAAATATGTCCACTCTACTTAAGGAATCTATATCGGAATATATTATACAGAAAAGGAAATGACCTAAAGAAACAAATATTGCACTAAGAATAGGTCAAAGATGAGTTCTTGTTTATCGAACATCATAGAAATTGAACTCCTAAATATTTAATATGTCGGTTCTTTTACTTAGGGATAAAACTTCCTCAACAAAGTATAAGAAACGAGTATTGCTGCGAGCCGCCGCGTTGCGGCGAGGCACCGATCATGCAGCAAACTGCTACTAAGAACCTAACCGATTTCTTCCTTTAGGACTCGGGAAAATGAAGTTGGAATCATTGCCTGTTGGGTTTTTTCGTGGCTTTCTCACTTGTAAAACTGATAAATTTAATTTTATAATTATAATATATACTGTCATTATCAAAAAAAAAATAAATAAATAAAAAATAAATAAAAAAAACATCGTGAAAGCGATAAATTATATGCCAAGTCTTTATATTACACATGGTTTAGTTCATATAAAATAGAAGGATAGCCATTGGATGGTGGTGGTTTCGTATCATTGTCAACTGAACAATCATCCGGCGGTTTCGATCAAAAAGAAATGCAGGTGTTACTAATCGCGTTCTTCTTTCCAGCAACATAAGTCAGACCATTCGGCATACCTAGCAGAATAAGCAAAACTAATTTTCAGGGATATTTCCAGATAAGCAAATAGATTAAATGTTGGTCCTTGCTGAATAATAAGTACCAAAAATCTATAGTTTGTCAACTATCAAGAACCATTGGTCAATTTAGTTTCAGTTTTAATCTCTAACAAAAAAAGTAACCAATATCCAGTGTTCAATTCGCAACAATGCAGTAATTAACCACTGCCAAATGCAGCATTATCTGCAGATACAAAAAATCTTTATAGCATCTGATACTACTGATTAGGTGATTCACCATGTTATGCTAGCTCGTACTTTATTGATGTTAATGGTAGTTAAATATTACCTGTATGCAAAGTAAAGGCCTGCATACGTTCTTTATAGCATCCACTGACTTTTCATCAAAAATGCAAATAAGGTCTTTGGCACACAGCTTTCATAAGGGCTGATTAAAAAAAAAAAAAAAAAAAAATGGTTAATCAATCAAATTGTAATCTAATAGAAATAGTAATCCAAATCTAATACAAATAATCATCCTATACCTGAACTATCATTCGGCGGTTTCAATTCAAAAGAAATGTAGTTGTTACTAATCGCATTGTTCTTTCCAGCAACATAAGTCAGACCAGTCGGCATACCTGCCAGAATTGTTCCAATAACACATGAGTACCACAAAACTGTTGCAACGTACAAAAACTCTAAGCTTAATTTTAGAAAAACAGTATATAAAGATAATCTGTTTAGAGATTAGACATAAACAGAAAGAAAAATAGAAAAGGGAGATGACTCACCATGAGTAAAATCGATAACAATAGATCTGCGCCTGGTTAACTCCTAAAGGCTGTACAAAATCGTATAACATTTCTGTAGACGATGGCAGGATTTCTTGGTAGATTCGTCATTTTCAAAGTTGAGCCCAATAACACCAACAGTAATGCGAGCTCGCTAGTTGGATAATAAAGCCTTGCAAGAAATAATACGCTTAACTTGAGATGTATACAAAGGCATTAGATAAATAAATGTATTTTGTACTAACCATGAACTGCATTGAATCGGTCAGTTACTATGAAGCGAGGATAAACGACAGCATACTTTCACAGCTCATGCAATCCACTAGGCCACCAGTATTTGATATCAAGAAACGCAAACATGAATATAGTATAACGTAGTATAGAAATTTTGTTATATGTATATATATATATGTCTGTAATTGAGCCTTTGAAGGTGAAATTGAATGTAGTAAGCTGTGTATGACGACGTTACTTTGTAGATGATGGTTTTAGGTCGTAAAAAAGAACGGAAACGAAAAATAAACATAGTTAACCCTTCTAAGTCCCCTTACAGTTCCATTTGTTGTTTCAACTCCCTTTGTGCAACAGCCTGCACCAGGCGAGTTGCTAGATTGTTAAAAGAACAAAAGGAACTGTATGGGAACTTAGAATGAGTAACTATGTTCAAGTTCCAGACTGATTTATTAAATTAAAGCATTCATCGACTAAGTAAGGTGGGTATCCAATACACAGCCTGTTACTTTAAACTTATTTTTTGAACACTTTTATAGAATTTGCAACTAAATTTACGATAGACCTTTGCCATGGCAAGTTACGGTTACAATATTTGGCTAACGAATTCGTTAAAATAAATGTGAATACATACCTTACTATCTGACGTATGTTTTTATAACCCGTTGTTTGCATCTGACCATAACAGACTGATCAACGATTAGACTTACAGCTATGGTGAGATGAGATGAGGCAGATGATATACCTGCACATGCATGACCATGGGAGCATAAAATTGATCAGAGTAAGTATAAACTTCAGTTTTCTAAGTGTAAGTTGAAGTGTTTCTTAACATGGGAAAGAAGGATCAGAACTGTGATTCCTACGTTTTGGCTGATCAATGGGCGACTAAATCCTAAGGCGTTCGATAAAAAAAAAAATTTTAGCATAAAAAACAAAGACTATCTGTTACTTTCTTTGTTTGCTGATACTAAAACTTGATGTCATGTGTTTGTGAGAGTTAGCTTGTTTTCGCATATTCGCAACTGCAGTTGCAGAAAAGGTGCTGATCAGCAGTACGACTCAATTATCGAAGAAAGATGGGAAACGGAAGAGGATGGTGCGAAGAAGTAATTTTCTCCAAACCACTTGTCACATCATTCTCTTCGGTTTCCCATCTTTCTTCAAGAATTGTACCTTATTGGTGATCAGGTCCTTTTCTGGACCTGCAGTTATGAATATGCGAAAAAAAGTTAACTATTATAGACACATGACATGAACTGTTAGTATCGGCAACCAAAAAAAAATTCCATATAGTCTTCGTTTCTTATGTTCATAAATTCTTTTTTATCGAACGCCTTAGGGTTCTTGTTATCTCTTGCGCCAATGAATATGCGAAAAAAATTAAGTATGACAGACATAGAATATCAACTACTAACATCGGGAAATAGAAAAATAGGCAGAAAAAAATTTTCTTTTATCGAATGTTTTCGGAGGTATTAATAATCATAGGTGGAAAATCTGAGCTCCCTCTCGAACCCCTTTTGTTATTTAAATGGTCTTTAAACAATACTCTGCACCAGACATATTGATAGACTATTCAAATACCAAAAAGAATTCGAGGGGAAGGTCAGATCAACCATCTTGGCTGTAGTCATGTGGTCGTTTTTCGTACGATGAGACACTTTGGTACTTTGAGCCTCCGCATGAAATCCCGTTGCCATGTCGATGACATACGTGCAAAGGCTTGTGGCAAACCCATTGCAATTACAATGACGTAGGAATGGGTTTTTCAAGGGAAGCTCAAAGTACCAAGGTGTGCCTAATTAAAATTTATTGTTATGAACAATACACATTATATCATTATCACAATCAGCACGCCTCAATTATTAAGGCCCGTCTATTAAACGATGTATGTGGATTCTATTACTTAATTTGACCATGTTCCCTAAAAGCGCTCTTCTTCTTCATAGACAAATGGTTTTAGGGAACTCGGCTAATTTAAGCAATGGAACTCAGATACGTCGTTAGATAGATGTGCCGTAATAATTGAGAGTTTCAGGATGAAGTTTAATGTAGCAAGGTGTGTATAGCTACATTACTTACCGTTCTAAGGCCCCCTATAGTTCCTTTTGTCGTTTCAACTCCCTTTTTGCAATCGCCTGCACCAGGTGAATTGCTAGATTGTTGAAAGAACAAAAGGAACTATATGGGACCTCAGAATGAGTAGCTATGTTGAAGTTCCAGACTCATCTATTAGATTAAATCATTCATCGACTAAGTAATGTTGCCGTCCAATACACACCTCGTTACTTTCAGATTCTTTTTCAAACACTTTTATAGAACCGACAACTATAAACTTACGGTTACAATCTTTGATCGCCAAATTCATTAAAATAAATCTGAATACATACCTGAGTGTACCATGTGAATACAGTAGTAGATCAGATTAGCATGTGTACGTCGATCACCGATATTTCATTTATTTTTGATATAGGCTGCTGGATATAGAAAATCTCTTAGCATGAAAAAATAGAAGAGTATGAATACTATCATTTAAGTCTGTAAATTCTAAGAATACTTATCTTCTGTTTATTGGCATACGTGACCGTGCAAACCTGAGGGGTAGGAAAATATCAATAAACTATCCACGTGAATACAGTAAGTACGAAAATATTGACAAACTACGAATGTTGAATGCAGATACCGTGTAAATACGGTAATAGTTGAGGCCTGCATCTGTACATCCACGACTGATATTTGATCTGTTTTTGATATAGACAGTGAGGCATTTAAGCATGTAAATTTAAGATAGTAAAAGGATGCATATACAAATGAACGGTTTTCATGTTGAAACGTCGCATAAAAAAATTCAAGTAATACTTATCTTTTGTTTGCAACGAACAAAATGTACTAAGGCAGCTCAGTGTGAAAACTTGGACAGTACAAAAATATTGACAAAGTATCAATGATGGATGCACACACCATGCGAAATTGGCAGTAGCTGTGCTCTGTGTCAGTACATCCATCATTGATATTTTGTCTATTTTTGATATTTAACTTGTCTTCGTCAATTTAGTACTTTCAGCCGCCGCTCGAAATCCCGTTGCCATGTTGATAAAATACATGCAAAGGCTTGCGCCAAACCCATTACAAAACAGTAATAGTTCAGGTTGGTTTGTGTGCATATTGAACTTGTTAATCAACGTAAGTAAATCTAATTTACGATAATTGTTGGGTTTAAATGATACTGCTGCTACTTTGAAGATTCTGCTGCTAAGTTGTATCATTCTGCTGCTCATGGTTCAAATGAAAATATACTAAGTATGATTCTGCTGCTAGGCATAATAATTCTGCTGCTAGTATATTCATTCTGCTGCTAATGATATTCGAAGTATGATGAAATAAGCTAAGTGTCAAACTGCTGCTAGCCTAAGATGATCTTGCTGCTAGAGTTTGATTCTGCTGCTTATTGGATATGTATAGTTTGTTTATGGTAAAGATACGATTAGATATTATTCTTGTATAGAAAGTTTTGTAACCGAATAGGACTCCTTATGTGTATAAAAGGAGGATCTAGGGTTAGGGTTAGAAGTCGATTGTCCTAGCATACGTATTGTCTTGTAATCACTTCAAGGTTCGTTGTAACCCTGTTACTTTTGAGTAACCATATATTAATATATTGAGGTGAAGGTTGAGAGAATTATCGTGTGTTATTGTTATTCTTCTTAAGATTAATTACTAACTTCCGCATAGTAATTAATAGATCGTTCATAAGCAGTTTCTATATCTATTGCTTTAGGTTTATATCTAAAGTAATTAACAAGATCGTTAAGCTCAACTGGGATCAACAAGTGGTATCAGAGCTTGTGATCTAGAAACTGATATCGAGAAGAATTTCGTAAAGCTCAGATCTGTTCATTTCATCAAAAGCAATGGAGTCTGAATCTCATCATATGGTTACTGCATCCAAGGTTCCAATGCTCAAGGTTGGAGAATATGAACTCTGGAAGATGAGGATAGAGCAGTACATGAAGATGTGTGATTACACAAAGTGGGAAATCATACAAACTGGTGATACTCTACCTAAGACTGGTGCTGATGGGCAAGCCGTACCAATCAAAACTAATGAAGATAGGGCTCAAAGGAAATTGGTGATTAGGACTCATACTATTCTCTTAATGGGGATACCTAATGAGTACCAATTGGCCTTCAAAAACACCAAGTCTGCCACGGATTTGATGGCAGCAATTGAACTCAGATTTGGTGGGAATGAAGCCACCAAAAAGTCAAGGAAGAATTTGCTAAAGCACGAATTTGAAACTTTCACTGCATCAAGCAATGAAAGTATTGATGGTACTTATGACAGGCTGCAAAAGTTAGTGAGTCAGTTGGCGCTTCTTAATGTTACTATTGCAAAGGAAGACATTAATCTGAAGTTTCTAAGGAGTCTTGCACCAGAATGGAATACTCACACAGTTGTCTGGAGGAACAAGGCTGATTTTGATGCTATGAATTTGGATGATTTGTACAACAACTTGAAGGTCTATGAAACTGAGGTAAAGGGTTCAACCAGTTCTTCAAGTTCAAACAACCTTGCTTTTATGTCTTCTAATAATAAGACTTCTGGGAATACTCAAGAAACTCATTCTGCTGTTGGTCATACTGGTTCTGCTGCTAGTTCTACAAATAGTGACAACATTAGTGATGCTGCTATTTGTGCCTATTTAGCTGAACTCACAACAAGTACTCCAGTAATGAGTCAGGATCTAGATCAAGTTGATCCTGATGATTTAGAAGAGATAGATTTGCACTGGCAATTTGCAATGTTGACTATGAGGGCAAGAAGATTCTTGAAGAGAACTGGAAGAGAGCTCAAGTTCAGAAGGCAGAACAATGTGGGGTTTGACAAATCGAAGTTTGAATGTTATAACTGCCACAGAAAAGGGCACTTTGCAAGGGAATGCAGAGCACCAAAGCAGATCAAGGAAAATCCAAGGCAGATTCCCATTGAAGATGCTAAACCTACTACTGCTATGGTCTCATGTGATGGCTTGGGAGAATTTTACTGGAGTGACCAAGCTGAGGATGGTCCCAACTTTGCACTGGTAGCTGATGAAGAACCCAAAGAACAACACTTTGCTCTTATGGGTCACTCCTCCTCTGGATCAGACTCTGAGGTAACAAATGAATCTTCATGTTCATTTAAATCTTGTTCAGATACTATAGAGGCACTGAGATCTAGTTATGATGAATTAAGAATTGAATTTAATAAACTCAAACTTGATAACTTAGGATATCAACATGGTTTAAAATCTTTAGAAAACAAGGTTGAGTTTCTTAATCAAATTGAGGGAGAACATGCTGATAAAATTCATACTCTTGAAACTGAGCTAGTTAAGAAAGAATGTGAAATTAATGTGCTTAATAAAAGAGTGGAAGAAGCTGAATTAGCTAGAGACCTAGCTTTAAGTGAAAAAGAAGAACATGTTGTTAGGATAGATAAACAACAATATGTGTCTGTTCTAGCAAATAAAGCAGTTGAATCTTAGATTGTTAAAAGAGGATGTGGCCTAGGATATAATGAAATGGCTCCCCCTCTTAAAAGTGCTTATGCACCAGCTAGGAAAGTATTGTCCTTTATACCTGAATCAGCTGCATAGTCTGTAGGTGAAACAAGTCAAGTTAACAATGAATCATCTGAGAAGACTAGTGCACCTAAGATTGATGAAAAATTGTCTGATGCACCAATCATTGAAAATTGGGTGTCAGATAGTGACGATGATGAGATTGATTCAACACCCAAAGCTAAAAAGAAAGAAATACTTAGGACTGTTGAACCACATGTCTCACAGGTTAAAACAGCTAAAATTAAAGCTAAAAATGTTGAGTTTGTAAAACCTGTGCTAGGAAGTAGAATCTCTAGGAAAGTGGCTGAGTATGATGATAAACCTAGAGCTTATCCTAGGAAGACTTGTGACTTGCCTAGAGGAAATCAGAGAAACTTGCACCAGGTGATTTCACACACGTTAGGTAGTGACTTTGAACTGGTTAAGAAGGCATGTCACAGCTGTGGTAGTTTTGAGCACTTGCAAGAAGATTGTTATCTTTCAGTACCTAAGAAAACTAGTGCTCCAAAACCTGTAAGGAACCATAATGCAAGGGTGAACCATAGGAACTTTGCAAGAAAGACTCACCCACATCCCAAAAGAAACATGGTTCCTAAGGAGATTTTGTTGAGAAATGGTATTTCTAGAACTATTTCTCCTGTTGCACCATCAAGGCCCATTCCAAAGAAAACAGGGTATTCTACTGCTAAAGCTAGCAGCAGTATTTCTCATTCTGCTGCTAAGCCAAAAGTGGTTACTGACACTGTTATGGGCACTCATTTCTATGCTGTTAAGGCCTCAGCTTGCTGGGTCTGGAAACCCAAAACCAGACACAGTAGTGCATCAATGAACTTCAAGAAATATGATTACTTTGATGCATAAGGCAGATCCAAGTCAGTAATGGCTTGGGTCCCAAAGAGAAACTAACTCTCTTACTTTTTGTGCAGGGCAATCTACAATTGGAGCTAAAGGATAAATGCATTTTTGATAGTGGATGCTCTGGACATATGACTGGGGACAAGAGCAATTTGGAAGATTTTAAGGCTTTTGATGGTGGTTATGTTGCTTTTGGCAATGATCCAAAAGGTGGCAAGATTGTTGGTAGAGGTACTATTAGAACAGGAAAATTGGATTTTGAAAAGGTGTATTTTGTAGAGGGACTTAAGTTCAATCTTTTTAGTGTCTCACAAATGTGTGACAAAAAGAATTTTGTTCTTTTTACAGACACTGACTGTCTTGTTTTGTCTCCCGACTTTAAGTTACCTCATGATTCTGAAGTACTACTTAAAGTCCCTAGAACAAACAATATATACAGTGTGGACATTAAGAACATCATTCCCAAAAGAGATTTAACTTGTCTTTTTGCAAAGGCCACCATTGATGAATCCAAGCTTTGGCATAGAAGATTGGGTCACTTAAATTTCAAAACTATAAACAAATTGGTAAAAGGCAACCTTGTTAGAGGGTTACCTTCAAGGATTTTTGAAAATTCTGAAACCTGTGTTGCTTGTCAGATGGGAAAGCAACACAGAGCTTCTTGTAAGTCCAAAGTGGTGAACTCTATTTCTGAACCTTTGTATATGTTACATATGGATCTGTTTGGACCAACTTTTGTGAAGAGCTTGAATAAGAAGATGTATGGCTTAGTTGTCACTGATGATTTCAGTAGGTTTACTTGGGTGTTTTTCTTAGCAACTAAGGATGAGACCTCTGGAATTCTTAAGGCCTTCATTACAAGAATAGAAAATCTAGTAAATTATAAGGTCAAAGTAATCAGATGTGACAATGGAACTGAATTTAAGAATCATGTAATGAATCAGTTCTGTGAGGAAAAAGGTATTTTAAGGCAGTTTAGTTTGGCTAGAACTCCTCAATAAAATGGTGTTGCTGAAAGGAGGAATAGGACATTAATTGAGGCTGCTAGGACTATGTTGTCTGAGTCAAAGTTACCCACTACTTTTTGGGCTGAAGCAGTAAATACTGCTTGCTATGTGCAAAATAGGAGTAAGGTAGTGAAGCCTCATAACAAGACCCCTTATGAATTGTTGCATGGTAGGAAACCTATGATAGATTTCTTAAAACCATTTGGGTGTCCTGTTACTATCTTAAATACCATTGATTCACTAGGCAAGTTTGATGAGAAAGCAGACAAAGGTTTCTTTGTTGGATACTCAACTAATAGCAAAGCTTTTAGGGTATTTAACCAAAGAACAAAGCATGTGGAAGAAAATCTACACGTTAGGTTTAGTGAAACCACACCTAGTGTTGCTGGAAAAGGACCTGAATGGCTGTTTGATATTGATTCCCTAAACAAGAGTATGAATTATCAACCAGTTATTGCAGGTACAACTAACATGTCTGCAGGTACACAAACTAACCCCAATGCAGGTACACAAGCAAAGAAGGATGGATCTGCAGAGGAGTTTGTTTTGATTGAGAAGTGGAAGTTTAATCAGTTCTTCACTCCAACAGATAAAGAGGGAAAGAGTTCTGATGATGATACTGTTCATAAGGAAGTACCAAAGGATGATACAGAAGGTGATGATGAACCTTCTAATGATGGCAAGACTGTTAAAAAGTCAGCAAAGCATGGAAGTTCAAGAAATGAAGCTAGCAGCAGTATCTCTAATTCTGCTGCTAAGCCAAATAATTCTGCTGCTACGCCTAGCAGCAGTATTCCCAATTCTGCTGCTAAGCCTAGTAATTCTACTGCTGTTCCAAAGAATTCTGCTGCTGACTTTAATAATGATGCAAATGATAATGTTGACTTTCCTCATATGCCTGAAATGGAGGAAATCTACTATGACACAGATGATGATGTTGTGGATGTTTTTGGAGCAAATGCTGATTTGACAAATATGGAGCCTTCTATTGAAGTCAGTCCTACTCCAACTACAAGGATACATAAGAACCATCCCAAGGAGCAGATAATTGGTGATGTACAATCTACTGTACAAACCAGAAGTAAAACAAAAGGGCTGAGTAATCAACTCCATCAAGGTTTATTTGCTCAATCATTGCATCAAAGAAATAGCCACAAGGACCTACAAAATTGCAAATTTGCCTGTTTCTTATCACAAGTGGAACCCAAAAATATTCACAAAGCTATGAAAGATTCAAGCTGGGTTGAAGCCATGCAAGAGGAGCTGTTGTAGTTCAAGCTTCAAGAGGTCTGGACACTAGTTGATTTGCCTAATGGGAAGAGGGCAATTGGTACAAAATGGGTGTTCAGGTGCAAAAGAGATGAAAGAGGAATTGTGGTGAGAAACAAAGCAAGACTAGTGGCTCAAGGGTACACTCAGGAAGAAGGGATAGATTATGATGAGGTCTTTGCTCCAGTAGCAAGGATAGAGGCTATTAGATTGTTTTTAGCTTTTGCCTCATTCAAGAACTTTCAAGTGTACCAAATGGATGTGAAAAGTGCTTTTCTGTATGGAAAGATTGATGAAGAGGTTTATGTGATGCAACCTCCTGGTTTTGAAGATCCTGACTTTCCAGATAGAGTGTATAAAGTGGAAAAAGCACTGTATGGATTACATCAAGCTCCTAGAGCTTGGTATGACACCTTGTCTAAGTTTTTGCTATCTAATGGGTTCATAAGGGGAACCATTGATAAAACTTTATTCATCAAGAAAGACAAAAAAGATATCCTACTGGTTCAGGTTTATGTAGATGATATCATTTTTGGGTCTACAAACAAGGTGTTGTGTGAAGAATTTGAGAAGCTCATGCATAACAGATTTCAAATGAGTTCTATGGGAGAACTCACTTTATTTCTGGGGCTTCAGGTTAAGCAGACAGCTGAGGGGATCTTCATTAGTCAAGACAAGTATGTGGCTGATATGTTAAAGAAATTTGGCTTCAATGATGTGAAGGCAGCTAAGACACCAATGGATAACAACAAACCTTTGCTCAAGGATGGAGATGGGGAAGAGGTTGATGTACATCTTTATAGATCAATGATTGGTTCATTGATATATCTGACTGCTTCAAGGCCAAATATCATGTTTTCTGTGTGTGCTTGTGCCAGATTTCAAGTGTCCCCAAAAGTTTCACACTTGGAAGTGGTCAAAAGAATTTTTAGGTACCTAAAGGGTCAACCTAAATTGGGCCTTTGGTATCCTAATAATTCACCCTTTGACTTGATAGCATACTCAGATAGTGACTATACTGGAGCTAGTTTGGATAGAAAGTCAACCACTGGAGGCTGTCAATACCTTGGTCATAGGCTAATCTCATGGCAATGCAAGAAACAGACTGTGGTGGCTAACTCAACAACTGAGGCAGAGTATGTAGCTGCTTCTAGTTGCTGTGGACAAGTACTCTGGATTCAGAATCAACTCTTGGATTATGGGTACAATTTCATGAACACCAAAATTTATATTGATAATAACAGCACAATGTGTATAATCAAGAATCCTGTTTTTCACTCTAAAACAAAGCATATAGAGATAAGACATCATTTTATTAGAGATTGTTATGAGAAAAAGTTAATTCAAGTGGTTAAAATACATACTGACAATAATGTTGCTGATCTACTTACAAAAAGTTTTGATATAAGTAGATTTAAATTTTTAGTTGCTAGTATAGGTATGATCAATCTTTAAAATCTTATCTCTGTATGTTTTTGTAAAAAAGTTTTTGAGGATTTGTGCTGTTATTGATCAAATAAGTTGTTTCTAGTGCTTGCTATGTCTGTATATTGTATACTGCTAAGATGGTTATGTTGTTGACTGTCCTATGATTATTGTGAGATTCTCTTGTTTGTGTTTTGTGGTTGTTGGACTAATCTTTTGCAGGTTAAGTCACAAAAGTTTGATTGCTGAGAAAAAGATGATTCTGAAATTCAGGGGAGGCTATCTATTCAGAATCAAAAGCATAAGAGTGGATGTTCATAAACACAAAGATAATTGAAGTATATTCATTACTGGGAGCATTCACTACATTAGCAGGAGTTACATCATCATTCAGGATTCAAAAGCAACAAAACATACAACCAACCAACAACCTTGCTACACATAAACCCACACAAACCTACCACACAACAACTACTCAAGCTTCCTTTTGCCTTTTCCCTGGACAGCTGGCATGGTCCTATGGACTCTTTTACCTTCTATGTCCATGGCATCAGCCACCTTCTTGCAAGGGAGGGCTAGAACTTGTGGTCTTGGCTTTGGACGAGCTTGATGTCTTTCAGGAACTTGATGTCTCTCAGGCACTTGGATCTTGCTCATTCCAGCCACGGCCTTCTCAAACTCTCTTGTCAACACGACTAAAAGTGACTGTGATTGTTCTTCATCATCATCAGAAGAGGGGAATGAATCGTTTAAATACGACGGGGGAGTTGTTAGTTCATCAGATGATATTGGAGGAGTTGTTCTTTGCTTTTTGCTGGTTTGACCGGTGTAGTCGGGTGGAAAATAGTTATTCCAACCAGAGCTTCCGGAGTCTGAAGAAGAGTCCGATGAGATTTCTATAATAGTTGAAGGGTTCATGGTGATTGGAATGTTGAAGATTAGTGTTGAAGACTTTGTGGGATGAGATGAATGGGTGTAGATGAGTTAAAGCCTTTTATAGAGTTAATCATGGTTTTATGACATTAAAGGCGGGGTTGGTATTTAGAATTAACTCTCAAGTTGGTATGTGGAATTAATTTTCGAAGAGTTGACCAAAAGGATGGATCTTTATTTTGGGTAATTGGATAAGTATTAGGAAGAAATCCATTCTACTGCTGGAGATGTTCTGCTGCTTAGTTTTGCAAGTTTAGCATTCTACTGCTAAATTTGAAAGTTGAAGGACTGTTTTGCAAATTGGCGCCTAAACCTTCTAATTGGATCTAATTGGTATAAAACCTAATTCGATCCCCAAATTAAAATTGTGTGCCCAAAATTTAATTCTCTCCAAAACCTAACATCTCCATTAGCATCTGATTCAAAATTTCTCCGAAATCAAAACCCTAATTTACAATGGCGAGACGTACCTATTCTGACGATCACAATCAAGTGGCTTTTCTTAAGAAGGTGCCGGAGGCTGATGGATTCACTGAGGTCATAGACTTTCTTAATGCTACCTCCATTAGGTATGCATTATCAGTAAATCCAACTATATATCGTTCCCACATGAAACAGTTTTGGTCGACTGTTACGACTGAAACTATTAATGGGGAAGAAATGTTAATTGCCTTAGTAGATGAGGAAAGAATAGTAGTTACTGAAACCTCTATAAGACAAATTCTTCGTCTTACAGATGATGAAGCAACAACTTGCCTTCCCACATCTACAATTTTTGAGGAACTTGAAAGAATTGGGTATGAGCGAACCAACACTAAAGTTAAAATTTTCAAACGTTTGCTCTGCCCACAATGGAAGTTTCTTGTTCACACCCTTCTACATTGTCTTAGTCCTAAAAAAGTGGGTGGAATGAGTTTAGTGCAAATCAAGCTTCTGCCTTGATTTGTCTAGCCATAGGCCAGCCATATAATTTTTCGGCTATGATTTTTGAGGGGTTGAAAAAGAATCTTTCAGGAAATTCTTATCTTTATCCAAGGTTTTTGCAATTACTCATTGATAATCAGTTACAAGAACCTTTTGCTCATGAAAAACCTTAAAAAACTCCCGTTCTTGTAACTAAAATGTTTAAACACTTAAGGAAAAATGGGACAGGTTTTTCAGGGAGAATAACTCCATTGTCCCAACACATTTTGAACATTGTTGCTGATATTGCTCAGGGTGAAGAAGCTGAAAACCCCACAGCTTCCCATCACACACCCACTCCTGAATATTCACATGAATCATCTCATAATGAACCACAAAAGACCCAATCACCTAGGATTTCACATGAAAAGAGCACTGAGTTACCTCAGACTAGTGCTAGTATGGAAGCAGATGAGGCTGCCATGGGTGATGGAGATGGCATGAAGGAAGGGGCTGACACTACTGTTTCCAACTTAGAAGTTGAACAGGCCAGTGTCAACATAAGTAAGACCCCAACCTTGGCAACATCTACTGTTGAGGGTTCTCATGAACCTGATGCACATGATGGAAACCCTAGCCACATGGCTAAAATAGGGGACTCAGATGTTCAGCCTAGGGTTGAGACTGAGTTTGTGTCCAAAGATTCACCTCTCAGAGAAGGTAACACATCTCGAAGTGATAAGGACAGAGATGAAACACATGAATTGATGGACACTGATGTACAAAATGACAATGCCCATGATACACCTCTCGGACCAGGTCACACAGGTCGAAGTGTTGAGGCTAGCATTGAACTTGAAACAGAGGATTTGACGGTTAAAACACCTGTACACAATGCCAAATCCAGTGATCAACCTCTCGGGTCAGGTCACACAGACCGAAGTTGTGAGGATATCATGAAACAATTAAAAGAATTGACGGATACCTGTACACTATTGTCAAAGGAGATCATTGGTCTTAGAAAGGAGCTAAAGACAGTGAAAGCTTCTCAGGGTGCTGAAATCAGAAGGCTTAAGCTTAGGGTTCAACATCTTGAGGGGTTGCTGAGATCAAGATCTTCACAGCTGAAGGTTTCCAAACCAAGTTTGGGAGAGGATGCTCCCAAACAGGGGAGGAATGAAGTAGAGGTTAACATGGCTCAAGGGGAGGCTGAAATAGAATTGGATAAGAATGTTACTGGTATTGTAGAAAATGAGGATCATATGGTTGAGGATGTTGGTTCTGGTGAGGATAATGTTGAAAAAGATGTTGGAAGTAAACCTGCTGCTGATGTTGGTGAAAAGAAGGCACAGAAGGATTCTGCTGTTGGACTTAAGGATTCTGCTGTTGCTTCAGAAATGGGTTCTGCTGCAGAAACAGATGAAGACACAATACCCATAGCTCAAATGTTGCTAAATCTTAAACCAAATTCACCAAAATCACAAAAAGTTATCCCAACACCTGAAACTACTGCTGTACAACCACAATCACAACCTGCTGCTCAACCTATACCAAAATCAAAACAAGTGACTGTCTCAAGACCTAAATCCAAAGGAGTTGTCATACAAGAGCCTGTGCCAACAAGAAAACCAGTTCAACCACCTACCTACAAGGGTAAGGGTAAGGAGAAAATGGTGGAAGAACTTGAACCTTATCCTGATCCTAATGATATTCCAATTGAGGAATGGCCTAGACATTTGCAAGAAAGGTGGGATGCAGAAGAAGCTCAGAGGATTGCAGATGAAGAAAAAGCTGAGTATGAAAAAGCAATGGAGAAACAAAAGCAACAATCTGAGAAACAAGCTGAAGTTGAAGCAAAAGTGGCTGCATGGGAAAATGAGCAGGCAAGATGTAAAGCTGCTATGGCATGGGAGAAAGTGAAAGTAGAGATGGAAGATACTTTTACTGATGAAGGTATTAATGACTGGATTCATCAAGCCATTGTGGAGAATAAGAAAAGGTTTCTGGTTGCAAGGAGGAATAAGAAGGTGAATAGACCACCAACTGCAAGGCAACAGAGAACTTTACATGAGCAATATCTGAGGAATATGAAGGGTTGGAAATTGAAGGAATTGAAGCCATACTCTAATGAAGAAGTTAAGCAGAAGTTTGAGGCTGCTAAGAAAGAGATGGAGAGGAAATTTAAACCTTTAACTGATGATGAGATCAAAAAGTTGACAAGAATCAAAGTAGCATCAAATGCTTATATGAATCCTGAGTCAACTGTTAAAATGTCCAAAGTGTCAGATGTTGAGAAAGAGAAAGAGAATGTAGTTGAAGAGGAAAAGCCTGAACCTACTGTTGGTATAAAGAGATATGGGAGAAGAGTAAAACAGGTGGCTAGGAAGAAGAGAAGAACTCAGTCATTAGTGATGAGTGACTCAGAGAAAGAAGAAAGTGATGAGCATAATTTTGAAGAGGTGACTGCTGATGATATGAAAAGAACAATGGATCTCACAGCTTATGTACCACAAAAGGAACCAGAGATAGTAAATGCAGTTCCTTTAGATACCAAGTATCCAATCATATCTTATTCACATACAGTCAGGGATGGAAGTGAAGCTTACTGGGAGGTTATGAGGTCTAATCATCTTTGTTATGGATTTGTTAGATTTTCTCAGATGCTACATTATATGGATAGAGATGATGTGATACAGATGTGGAGGTTGTATAAAGAAAAATATAGTGATCAGAGACCAGAGGTGATATATGAAAGAATTCACTATTATTTTCTGAAGAACATGTTTGAGCCTGATGAGAGAGATATTGAATGGAAGGATTTGTTAAACTCCAGGGTTGATAAGTGGTATTTGTATCAATCTTGTGGAGTACATGAATTGGTCTGTAAGGGTGTTAAGGTCTACATGCTTGTGGAAAAGGAATACCCTTTGAATAACAACACATCAGTTATTACTCAGATGTTAAAGCCTGGAATGTTGAAGTTGCAAAAGAGTTTCTTTTCAGATGATCAGGCTTATAAACTGATAAGGAAATATGAGAAGATTCTTAAATCGAAGACATCAGAGCAGAAGTAGTGTTTGGAAGCATCCTCTTGGTGATTATCTGTGCTTTATGGATGAAACTTGTATATTTTGGAAGAAAATATCAAGTTTAGGGGAGGATTGTTGGGTTTAAATGATACTGCTGCTACTTTGAAGATTCTGCTGCTAAGTTGTATCATTCTGCTGCTCATGGTTCAAATGGAAATATACTAAGTATGATTCTGCTGCTAGTATATTCATTCTGCTGCTAATGATATTCGAAGTATGATGAAATAAGCTAAGTGTCAAACTGCTGCTAGCCTAAGATGATCCTGCTGCTAGAGTTTGATTCTGCTGCTTATTGGATATGTATAGTTTGTTTATGGTAAAGATACGATTAGATATTATTCTTGTATAGAAAGTTTTGTAACCGACTAGGACTCCTTATGTGTATAAAAGGAGGATCTAGGGTTAGGGTTAGAAGTCGATTGTCCTAGCATACGTATTGTCTTGTAATCACTTCAAGGTTCGTTGTAACCCTGTTACTTTTGAGTAACCGTATATTAATATATTGAGGTGAAGGTTGAGAGAATTATCGTGTGTTATTGTTATTCTTCTTAAGATTAATTACTAACTTCCGCATAGTAATTAATAGATCGTTCATAAGCAGTTTCTATATCTATTGCTTTAGGTTTATATCTAAAGTAATTAACAAGATCGTTAAGCTCAACTAGGATCAACAATAATGTATTGAAATAGGTGAGTGCACAAACCTGAGTAATAGAAAAATGTCAGACGTACAGACCATGTGAAAATAGTAACAGTTATCTGTTAGCACGGGAAAAAAACAAAAAAAGTATAAGTAGATTCATAGAATGTAATCATTTAAGGATGCAGATTTTAGCAATACTTATCTTTTCTCTGTTACATAAGCGGTATCCAAAACCGGTGTTCGCTACAACTGTCTGATTATCATGGCAAGTCGTGGGTTTCAGTAATTCTAGCCGCACCAGAAACTTGTTACAGAGTAATATGACACTGTTGAACACAGCTGTCGTTTGTGCATGTTGCCAACTTCAGTTGTAGGAAAGGGTTTTATAACCCGTCGTTGCATTTGACAATAACACCAAGTACAGGTGGTTTACATCATTATCTGCATATAGAAAGGTAGTTATTAGAAAGTTTAAACACATAATCGATGTGAACTGCAGATGTGTTTTACGTACCTTGGCCGGTCCAGTGATAGAAAAAACCACAGATGATGTACATCAGTCTGAATGTGAGCCGCAGATGTGTTTAAAACCACAGATAATGTACATCGGTTGTCAATATTAGTATATACGTTGTACTGAGATAGCTGAGTGTAAAAACATGGGGACCCCAAAAATATTGACAGAATATCAATGATGGATGTACGGCAACCATGCACATTTAGCAATAGCCGCGCTTGGTTGCGGTACATCCATCATCGTTATTCCGTCTATTTATCGATATGTAACTTCTGTGCATAGTCTGTAGTGCTGTTGCTGAATACGTGAAACCTGTTAGCATTAAAAAAAAAAAAAAAAAAAAAAATAGTTAGCGGACTCGTATACTACAATTGATTCAACATACATGAGTATTAGAAGATGGAAGGTACTTGCAATTTCCAATGGCTGAACTGTGTCCCGAATATATAATTATGTATGATCTTTGCTACAAACATAAATCCATGCATAAAACATATGCATAGCTTATACAACAACATTCCAAAACAATGAATGTAAAATTTAGAAAGCATAAAATTGATACAATATATCATTAGGCTCAGATTTGTGGATGGTAAATGGTCAAGAAGGCAAGAATTCTGCTATGGCTGCAAAGAAATGCGGTTGCATAATAGCAAGCATGCTATTACGCCATCCGGTCATTGCCGTGCCAATTTACATTTCAGACCTCCAATGACCTATATCATTCGACTGACATTAATCAGTAACCGCAAGAAGTGAATACACCCGGCGTGGCTGCAAATCTAATAGCTTGCCCTGCTAAGACACGTGGATCCACTGCTTCAACCAAAGGCACATATTCATCATGGCCCAAAAAAAAAAAAACATATGCAGCATCGACACATAAACCATAAGCAAGCGATACACAAACCTACTGTCCTTTGGATTCGCCAGGACAACGATCTTTAGGGTTTGCACAATTACCGATAAAATCACAGAGAGAAGGTTTGCACAACCACCGATAAAAACACAGTGAGAAGACCCGTATAATTTTCCAAGCACTACGTGTATCAATAGCTACAAAAGAAGCTAAAAATAAAAATGAAGCGGGCTAAGCAAACGGACCGTAAAACAGGTAGCCCAAAACCAAAACGACATTACTGGCGTCGTTGAATGGACGCATCATTTTGAGACCCTGATCAGATTTTGTATATTTCTTATATTGGTCTCTATATAGCAGGCTACTAAAAAAGGAGACTCAGATATGTACATAGACAATCGACATTAAACGCACGCTATGGCTGCAACCACAATTTTGGTTACCCCGCCAAGGAATGCTCGTTCAGAAAATGTAAGCAGAAAAATTTATCATCATCGCCTCAGTAACATGGTTGCAGATCACTGATCAAACACCCAATCTCAGAAAAGCGGCAAGATTTACATTAGCGGTTGCATTGTCATTTTGGGCTGCCCGTTAATCGGCCCGTTTTTTAGCCCAACACGCACCGGCTGCAAAATCATACATGTCTTCTTCCTAATAGTAGGACAGTAAAAAATGAGGGTTAGATATGTACATATAACGCACACCATGGCTGCAACCACACTTCTGGTTACCATGCCAAGTAACACGCACTGAAAAAATGTAAGTGTAGAAAGTTACCATGATTGTGTCAATAACGTGGCTGCCACAGAAAGAACTGAAATTGGCCATGGCTGCAAAAGCGATCCGGTTGCTTAGTTATCGTTTATATTATGCCGTCCGGTAATTGCCTTGCCACTACCTACAGATTTTCTAGCCTATTGTGTTCGTTAATAGTATAACTATTTCATATAATATAATGCAGCGTCGAGAAACGACGGCAGTAACATCGTTTTGGCCTCCGGCTGTTTTTCGTTCTTTTTACCTTTTTTTTTTTTTTTATAGAAAATGAGGGTCAGACATGTACACACATAGTCAACATTAAACGCACGCTATGGCTACAACCACAATTCTGGTTACCCTGCCAATGCACGCGCACAGAAAAAATGTAAATGTACAAAGTTATCATCATCGCCTTAATAATGCAGCGTTAAGAAACGACGCCAGTAACGTAGAAAAACCAAAAGGTGGACAGCACATCACTCTTGTGGAAATGCCAACGTTTTACGTGGTTTTTTCAGAGGATATTTATAATGAGGCTGAATGAAACGAACGACTTTCATTTTACCTCACATAAATATCCTCGAAGAAAAAAACCGCGCATACAAAACACGTACACCACTTCTGGAAATGCCATATACAACCTAAATTAATGAAAAAAAAAGTTAAAGAAAAAGCATTATCCAAAGACGGTTCCAGAATACATATTAAACCTTGTTACCATAGAAAAGCAAAGGTTTTTAACCCTGTTAACAAAGAAAGATTAGAAACTTAAAAGGTTCAATCTTCGGTAATTTACAACTACTTTCATATTAAAACTTAAAAACAAAATATTTCATAATCTACCTACAAAGTTAAAAGATTCAATATTTTAACAAATCATACGAAAAACATCGACAGATCGAAAGTTTAGCACCAAAACAGAAACCTTTAAAAACAAAATCTTTCATAATCTACCTACAAAGATAAAAGATCCAATATTTCAACAAATCATACCAAAAACATCGATAGATCGAAAGTTTAGCACCAAAACAGAAAGCTTTACTTTTAGTTATGATACTTAAAAAGAGATACACAAACCTAATATCCACACATAAACCATAAGCAAGAGATATACAAACCTAATATCCACTGGATCCACCGGAACCGGCATGGTTAGGGTTTGCACAACTACTGATAAAACGGCAAGAAGAAGACACGCATAATTTTCCAGAAGGTAGGTGAGAAGATACGTATAATTATCTTGCAAGTAGTACGAAAGAAGCTAAGAAGAAAAATGGAGCGGGCTAAGCAAACAGGCCGTAAAACAGGCGGCCCAAAACCAAAACGACGTTACTGGTGTCATTTTCCGATGGTGCATTATATATATATTTGAAAAAAAACCGCGCATACAAAACACGTACACCACTTCTGGAAATGCCATATTGTTGGGAATTATGTGTTTCTAAAGTTTCAACTGCTGGTTATAATTAGTACTGTTAGTTATGTAGTTAGTACTGCTAGCTTTAAGTTAGTACTATTTGTGTTAGAAAGGTACTGTTAGCGTGTTTTAGTTAGTACTGCTTATGTGATATGCATGAGTTATTATTAGAATAGATATGCAAAGATATGCATGGAGTTATATTAGGAAGAGATATGTAACATCTCTTTACACGTTATTGTAAGTTGTTAGGGTTTCCTTGGTGTATAAAAGGAACCTACGGCATTAGAACAAAGTATCTCTATTGTGTCTACTTTAGTTAGTAATCTGTCTAAGCAGATTAATAGTAATAAAAGTTCTTTTAGTATTCGTTGTTCTTCTTAGCAATACAAGTTAGATTCCGCGTAACTTATATTGTTCATAGTCGGTGTTTCTCTTGTAGTTAGTTTGGATCTATCCAGATTAGCTACGACCCTTAATAGGCTAGAAGGATCCATTCAGATTGGGACCAACAAGTGGTATCAGAGCCTGTTGAGAAACTCTGAGTAAGAAGAACCAAAACCAGATCTGAGATAATGTCAGGAGAAGAAGAAGTTAATAAAATCGAAACCAATGAAGACAACAACCAGAAACCTCCACAAACACCACCACCACAAACTCAAACACAACCAATCCCTCATACCATGTCATCCATTAAACTTCCTGTACTGAAGAAGGGTGAATATGACATATGGGCTATGAAGATGGAGCATTACCTAAGCCACACTGACTATTCTCTGTGGGAAATTATACAGAATGGCAATGGTCCTATTAAGATTGCAGCAGATACCCAAGGGAATGTTAAGGTTTTGCCTCCTAAAACTGCTGAAGAGATTCAAGCCAGAGAAAGAGAGAGAAAGGCTAGGACCACCTTATTGATGGCTATACCAGAAGATCACTTAGCCAAGTTTCACAAGATGACTGATGCTAAAGAGATGTGGGATGCTATCAAATCTAGATTTGGAGGGAATGATGAATCCAAGAAGATGCAGAAGTATATTCTGAAGCAGCAATTTGAAAGCTTTTCTGTATCCAACTCAGAAGGATTGCACAAAGGGTATGATAGGTTTCAAAACCTTTTGAGTCAGCTTGAAATTCATGGTGCAGGTGTCTCAATTGAAGATGCTAATCAGAAGTTTCTTAGGGCTTTACCTTCTTCCTGGTCACAAGTATCCTTGATCATGAGGACTAAGCCAGGAATTGACACTCTCAGCTTTGATGATCTGTATAATAACCTTAGTGTTTTTGAACGTGATGTTAAAGGCTCAATTGGATCATCATCAAGCACACAGAATGTGGCATTTGTGTCTTCTGAAAGCACTACCAGTACTAATGGAGTTAGTACTGCCCATGGTGTTTCTACTGCTTCTGGGTATAACTCACAAAGGGAAGGCTCCTCATCATATACTGATGATCTTATGCACTCTTTCTTTGCTAATCAATCCAGTGCTCCACAACTGGATCATGAGGATCTAGAACAGATTGAAAAGTATGACCTAGAAGAGATGGACTTGAAATGGCAGGTGGCCATGATTTCCATGAGACTAAAGAAGTTTCACAAGGAGACAGGAAGAAAACTGAAGTTTGATGCAAAGGAACCAGTTGGCTTTGACAAGACCAAAGTTGAGTGCTTCAATTGTCATAAGTTTGGGCACTTTGCTAGAGAGTGCAGATCAAAGGGCAATCAAGAAGGCAGAAGGAGAGATGTTGGAAAGAATGGATACAAGGAACCTGCAAAGTTTGATGAAGCCAAAGCATTGGTGACTGTTGATGGTGATGAGATAAATTGGTCAGGCTATGCTGAAACAGAACTTGCTTTGATGGCTTTCAATGAGGTACAATCTTGTTCAAAAGAATGTGTAGAATATTATGCTAAGATTAAAAAATTATATGATGAACAAAGAGATAAAATTGCTCATGATAGCATAGAAATACAAGCCTACACTGAAGCTTTAAAAACTGTAGAAGCTCAATTAGCTTGTCATCAAAGAAATCAAGTAATTTATGAAGAAAAACTTAGGTTTATGAAGATTAATTTAGATGCTAAAACTGATGAGCTTATATGCAATAAGAAACTATTAGCTGCTGCTGAAAAAGAAAAAGAGGAACTAAAAACCAGAGTTCAATCTTGGCAAAGTTCTTCTAAAAATCTTAGTAAACTAATAGATTCTCAAATGAGTTCAAGTGACAAATCTGGGCTTGGGTATGGAGATAATTTGCATAAGGGAATGTTCAGTTATGAGCAAGAAATGTTTGAAAGTGTATTTCTTAGTAGTGATAGTGATGTAGAAGATGTTCCTGTGAATGATAGGTATGCTAAAACTGAAGGAATGCATGCAGTTCCCCCTATCACTGGAATTTATATGCCTCCTAGAAATGATGTTGAGATAGATGATTCAATGTTTACATATGGTCTAAAACAGACTAAAACTTGTGAAACAGATGCTAAAACTAGTGAAACTGAGTCTAAAAGCACTGATGTTGCTCCTTCTTGTGAGGAATCAACTGAGTCTGTGCCTAAATTGGTTATTAATGAACCTAAAGTAGTTAATGAACCAAAAGTTTGGTCTGATGCTCCTATCATTGAGGAGTATGAATCTGATAGTGAAGAAGAATATGAGTGTAAAGCCTCTGTTGAACAAGAAAAACCTAGTTGTGATTGTAGTAATACTGTTGAGCATGTAAAAACTCCTAGGAAAGATGTTAAGGAACAAGACACACATAGTATGTCAAGGACTCAAAGATTTGGTTTGGGATATAGTGTCACTAGAAAAGCATGTTTTGTATGTGGAAGTTATAGTCATCTTATTAGAGATTGTGATTTTCATGAGAAAAGGATGGCTAAACAGGTTAAGAATGTTGTTAAAAGTGAGTTTAGACCAGTATGGAACAATGTTAACAGGGTGAATAAACAAAAAATTTCAAATCATAAGACTCACCCTAAGAATAATAAGAACTTTGTTCCATCAGCAGTGTTAACTAGATCTGGAAAGATAGCAGTTCCTACTGCTAGGCCAATGACAGTTACCACTGCTAGGACAAATGTTACCACTGCTAGGCAAAATGTTTTTCACAAAACTCATTCACCAGTCAGAAGGCCTTTTTATAATACAACAGTATTTAATAACATGATTAGAAAACCGAGAGTTACTACTTCTAAGGTAAATCATGTTTCTACTGCTGGGACACAAGCAGTAATTAATACTGTTAAGGGAAATAAGGGGAATGCTGTAAAAGCCTCAGCATGTTGGACTTGGGATCCTATGCAAAATGAATATACATATAGATCCCAAAGCAACAGTGGATCATGTTCTTATAAGACATTCAAATATAATGATCCACAAGGTAGACTCAAGTCATCTGTGGCTTGGGTCCCAAAGAAAAACTGATTTTTCTTATTTGATGTGCAGGGAAATCCATATGGAGCTTTAAGGGATAAAGGAATTGTTGATAGTGGATGTTCCCGGCATATGACTGGAAACAAGGCTTACCTCTCAGATTATGAAGAATTTAGAGGTGGATCAGTTGCCTTTAGAGGTAGCAAAGGTCAAATTACTGGTAAAGGAATTATAAAAATAGGAAATTTAGATTTTGAGGATGTGTATTTTGTAAAAGAACTTGAACAATTCAATCTCTTTTCTGTGTCACAAATTTGTGACAAGAAGAACAAAGTTATTTTCACTGATACTGAGTGTTTTGTATTGTCTCCTGATTTTAAGTTACCTGATGAAAATCAAGTATTACTTAAAATACCTAGGCAAAACAATATGTACAGTTTCAATCTAAAGAACATTGTTCCTTCTGGAGATTTATCTTGTTTGATTGCAAAAGCTACAGTTGATGAATCTAATAAATGGCACAGAAGGCTAGGTCATGTCAATTTTAAAAACATAAACAAACTTGTGAAGGGAAATCTTGTGAGAGGTTTACCTTCCAAGATTTTTCAAAATGACCATACTTGTGTGGCTTGTCAGAAAGGAAAGCAACACAAGGCCTCCTGTAAGGCTAAATTAATGAGTTCTGTTAGTAAACCGTTACAGATCTTGCATATGGACTTGTTTGGACCCACATCTGTAAGGAATATAAATCATAAGACCTATTGTTTGGTAATCACTGATGACTTCAGTAGGTTTAGTTGGGTGTTCTTTTTGGGTTCTAAGGATGAAACTGCTGATATTCTTAAAAGCTTTGTTAGGCAGATAGAAAACCGATTAGATCACAGAGTTAAAATTTTTAGGTGTGATAATGGAACAGAATTCAAAAACAAGGATCTCAATGAATTCTGTGATCTCAAGGGCATAAAAAGGGAATATAGTAATGCTAGAACTCCACAAAAAAATGGAGTTGCAGAAAGGAAGAATAGGACCTTGATTGAGGCTGCTAGAACTATGCTAGCAGATTCATTTTTACCTAGTATATTTTAGGCTGAAGCAGTTAGTACTGCTTGCTATGTTCTTAATAGGGTATTAGTGACTAAACCTCAAAATAAAACACCTTATGAGCTTTTAACTGGCAAGGTTCCTATTATAAGTTACTTAAGACCTTTTGGGTGCCATGTGACCATCTTGAATACTTATGGTCACTTAGGAAAGTTTGAAGGGAAAGCTGATTCTGGATTTTTGGTTGGATACTCCTTAAGCAGTAAGGCATTTAGGGTGTATAATTTGGAGACTCAGAAAGTAGAAGAGAACTTGCATGTAGAGTTTCTTGAAAATAAGCCTAATGTTGCAGGAAAAGGACATGCTTGGATGTTTGATCTTGATTATTTAACAAATTCTATGAATTATATACCTGTTGTTGCAGAGAATCAAGCTAACAAACATGCAGGTCCACAAGAAGCTAACCCAAATGCAGGTACACAAGAGGATATCAATTCAAGTGACTCTTCTGAGGAATCTTTTGTATTGCCCTTCTTGTCTAATTACTCTCCAAATGTCAAGAACTCAAGTGGAAAGGTTGATACTGATTCAAAGTCTGATTCTAAGCCTAATGACACAGAAGATCAAGCTTTTCTGGATGAGCTTGAAAGGTTTACAAGATAAGAGAAGGAAGCTGATGAAACTTTTTCAAAGAAATCAACAAGCAGTACAAACTCAGTTCCTATTACTAGCATACTAGTTTGTACTGCCAGTCTTTCAAGAGTTTCTGATGATGATTTGTCATATCCTGAGCTAACCAAAGATGTTCTTCAAGATGATGATGCTATGCCTGATCTTGAAGATATTTATGCCAGTCCAAGAGATGAGATTTTCTCTCATGCATCCTATGATGATGAAGGTGTAGTGACTGATTTCTCGAATTTGGAAGACACAGTGGATGTTGATCCTATTCCTACATCAAGAGTACGTACTGTTCATCCTAAATCTCAAATTATTGGAGATCCAATTTCTGCAGTTCAGACTAGAAGCAGAGTGAACAAGAACTCTGGAGCTCATGCTTTGTTCAGCTACATTCAAAAGCAGAGGAGAAACAATCATAAGGACTTTCAACATTGTCTGTTTGCCTGTTTTCTCTCTCAGATTGAACCCAAGAGTATATCTCAAGCACTTGCAGAAGAAAGTTGGGTTGATGCTATGCAAGAGGAGCTCTTACAATTTCAGTTGCAGAAGGTATGAATTCTTGTAGATTTGCCACCTGGAAAGAAAGCTATTGGTACCAAGTGGGTTTACAAAAATAAAAGGGATGAAAGAGGTGTTGTAGTGAGGAATAAGGCAAGTCTAGTTTCTCAAGGCTATAGACAAGAGGAAGGGATAGACTATGATGAGGTATTTGCACCTGTGGCTAGGATTGAATCCATCAAGATCTTCTCAGTATTTGCTTCATACAAGGGGTTTATTGTTTGTTAGATGGATGTGAAAAGTGCATTTCTGTATGGCACAATTGATGAAGAGGTGTATGTGACTCAACCTCCAGGATTTGTAGATCCTAAATCCCCAAAGAAGGTTTACAAAGTTGTGAAGGCTTTTGATCCGTGTGTAGTATATATATATAAATATAGTATCGTGCACACGTGATACTTTGGGAAATGACAAGTCAAACCTTAGGAAAAGTCAAACTTGCAAAACCCGTGAATGTGATGTGTGTGATACCGGGAAAGTGATCACCCGGGTCGTGTCCCAGCGAGGTGTGAATCGAGGATTTCGTTTTAGGTTCGGGATTAAAATGCTTGATGATTTGATTTGGATTTTTGGTGATTTTTAATTCTAATGAGATTTGGAAAGTCAAATTACAAGGAAAAATTAAACGTAAATTAATTTAAACTAAAAACGCGATTCGGGAAATCTAAATACGAGTTTAAAACGTGAAATCTAAAAATATTAACCCTACAAGTACCAAATTAATTTTTCCTTAATCCTAAATGACAAAAGCAAATTTTGAAAAAAAGAATTTTATTTTTTTTGACTTTTTAATTTTTTATTACGAATTAAAAACTAATTAAACTAAATTAATTAGGGAAAAATAGCAAATGAAAAGTAAAAATTATGAAAAATTTTCAGTAATTAAATTACACTATAACTAATTTATGAAAATTGTTTGGAGCAGAAAAAGCTACTGAATAAGCAGTTTAAAAGCAGAACAGTTTAATAAGCTAGGATTAGAAAACAAGATTAAATAAAAACTATTGCTAAGGTTAACTGACAAAGTTGGCTAGGGCAGATGGAATGGATGTGGGTTTGTGAACCAGGGAACCCAGGTTTGAATCCCACTTCTGTCCCTTTTTTGGCAAAACTTTTTTTTTTTTTTTTTTATGAACACTGAATAAGTAAGTGAAATAAGCAAATTCTAAACTGACAATATTTTTGAAATCTAAAATAAGCTCAGAATAGCTTATCTTACTGATCAGTTTTGAGAATGGTGAAAAATAAGCCAAAAGGGAAAAAAGCAAATAAGCTATAAAGCCTTTCTAAGAAGCTAAAATAAACTACATCTACCATAAGCTAAAAGGGACATCACAATAAGCAGTCATCAACAGAGATAAGTTCAAATTAAGCTAACATAAGCTAAAAATCAAAAGAAGATGGTCTGCTGATCAGTGGCATGTGCAGAGCAGAAACAAGGCAGAGGGCAGTTTTGCAGGCCCTATATGCTAGAGAAATAAGCTCCAAACTTCCCAATAAGCACTAACAGATAAAGACTAACTAGCAAGCTACTTGTATAACAAATATCAAAATCCAAAACCTACTCTAGCTGCACTAAATTTGAGATGAAAAAAAAAAGCTAATGAGGCAAAGAAACTATGCAGTATGCTATTGTGCAGACTTGGTTCTGTGGTACTCAACTTGGGCAAAAATCACATGGGCTAAAGTACTACTTGGGATTTGAATATTGGGTATTGAAAAGGACTCAAAGTTGCCAAAAAAAATGTCAAAACAAGCTTGGCTTATCAAGGGCTTGAGAGAAGCAGTTGATGAACCAAAGTTTCACCTAATCTTACCAATAACTACAAAAGACTCAAAAACACTAAAGGGAGATTAAAAACAGCTTGTCAGGACTGAAATAAGCTTAAACAAAACTAACCAACTTGCACATGTATAGTAACAACCCAGTTTGACCCATTTTGACCCAGTTTGGGTCTTAACCCAAACACTCCCTTAGTGACTGATTTTGCAAATTCTACACTAAAATAGGCAACAAGAGCTAAGATTTTTCTTGAAAACTAATTTGACAACTTAATTAAACTGATTGAACAATTTTCCAAAGGCCAATAAGCAGTCAAACAAGCTAAGCTTATTTGACTGTCTTTAGCCTTTTTTTTGGTTTTTTTAGAACAAAACAGGCAAATGCAAACTCAGGCTGTCACACTAGGTTTAGAACCTCAGAATAAGCATCAAGACAAGATATAAGCACATATAAAACATAAAGCAGTAGCACAGTAACAGTAGAACAAATAAATCAAAAACTGAACTTAAATTGAAATAGGAGTGAATTACAATTAAAATAAACTAAAATGCAAAGTACCTTAAAAAATAAAAGCTAAATTAAACCTCCCCACAACAAGTGTAATCCTAATCTATTTATACTACTAAAAATAAAATAAAGTCTTCACTCTTTGTGTTACTTCTGTGAGGGAGAGCAGTGTTATTCTTTGTTTGTGCTTCTTTGGACTAATATCGACCTTTGGATTTGTGTTGGAATGATCTTGGCCCTTAATATCACTTTGGCGCTCAAAACACTCCCTCGGATAGGTGACCTGGCAAGGCATCTCGTGAAGGATTTCTTGAAGCTGGTGAGGAGGGTGGCTTTTGAGGAGGATGGTTGAGTGTAGCAGGTTAAAGGTGGGGAAAGGTGAATGGTTTGGCGGGTAATAGGGTGGGAGAGAAGGAGGAAGAAAGGTCTGCTTTTGTGGGTTAGGGATTTTGACTAATATGGGATTGGGGGTTTGACCGAGTATTATTATTATTAGTTATAGAAGTGGGTCGGGTCTAGGTTTGGTATAAGACAATGGGTTGGGCCGTGGGTTGTAAAGGGCTATTGGGTTAAATGTTTGGACTGGGTTTAATATGGGTTGAGTTGTGTAGTGGGTTTAGTTAAATATTGGATCCGGTAGTGTAGTATTTGGTATAGATAAAATGGTTTGAACCAAGGACCAATGTTGTAATTATGCAAAGTTCAGGGACCAAATCTGCCACTTCAGCAAAGTTAATAAAGGGACCAATATTGCCAAGTAAGAATAATCCAAGGGTCGTTTGTGTTGTTTTGGTATTTTTGGGGCTGACTTTGACTTTTGACTTTTGATCAAATTGCAAAATTGTTGTCGAGTCGATCCAAAAATGCCCGTTTTCGCTCCGTTTTCAATCCTTTGTACCTGAAACACATAAAAACACAAAACCAAGGATATCTGCAGTAATATTTGTGTGTTTTTGGTCATTTTCTAGTCTAAATGGGTATAAAAATGATTAGTATTTACACACTCATCAATCCCCCACACTAAACTATTGCTAGTCCCTAGCAATCCAATCATGTGAAGTAATGAAAGGATCAAAAGAATACCAAGTATACCCCGTTTCGACTTTTTATTTGATGCGAGAAATTTAAACTAGAACATAAATAAATAACATGCTTGATTTTCAAAAATGGTATCATGGAACGGGATTCACACAAAATGGGTGTCTCCAGGGAATTGAAATCGTCATCCTCTTTTTATACTCCCAACTAAGCTTAAACTCAATGTGCAAATGTTTTTTTGAAAAATGCTAACACTACTTATACCAATAATCTATGTAAGCCGAAACTTAACTTTTCCTCCCGCAATTTATTTAAGTTAGGCGAATGTGCTTGATTTTCAAAATTTTGATCACAAAAAATCGACGTTTTTATAAAACTTTGACTAATACTAGTTAAAAGATAGATTTAAAATTCACAACAAGCAAGCTTCAAAACTTTATTGCATTTTGCAATATCATTCTATTTTTTATTTTTTCATTTTCTCATCATTTTTTTTTTACTTGTGCAAATAAACTAACGGAGTTTCACGGGATCCAAGACCTCACACATTCCTGAATTAGAGGTCCAAGGGCCGGTGTAAGAGGGTAGCCAAGACCTAACCGCCTTTCGGAAGTAAGGATCCAAGGGCCGTTACAACGGAGAATTCCAAGACTCTAGACATTCCTGAAATGAGGATCCAAGGGCCGATCTTGAACCTTAGCTTATTTTTTAGCACCTACATTTATTACTTAACTTTTGCAACTTTCAAGCAACGTCTCACTTTCATTTTGCTTTATTATTACATATGCTTGTTCCGAAGTTTAAATAAAGCTTAGAACTAGTATTTTTCAAAATCGTATGAAAAAATGATTTTGTATGTTCAAGAGTTTGAAAATAAGCACTTATTAAGTCAGATTAGTTAGCTTATGGGAGAAAAAGCCATAGATTACTTTTATAAGCTCTAAAGAAAACCAACTATTCTACGCTTAGCATTTTCATTTGCACACATCGTAAAACCTTAGTCTAAACGTTAAGGAAGCAGCTAGATCAACACTCTAGCAGAGTCAGGATTCCCTTTGTTCTAACCTAATCAAGACTAAACACACTTTTATTGATGACGTTTTTTTTTTTTTTTTTTTTTTTTTTTTTTTTTTTTTTTTTTTTTTTTTTTTTTTTTACGACAAAAATTTTAAAATTTCGGTCAAAAACGGGGGCACTAGGGAACTAGAAGGTACTTAAGTGACAAAATTCGGGAGAATTCCCCCCCCCCCCCCCACACTTAGAATTGAATATTGCCCTCAATATTCAAAGTACCGGCTATTATGCCGGGACTTAGAACGTAAAAAGGTAATACCACTAGCCAAGTGTGGAACAGAAATCTCCATCTTTCACAAAAAGGATTAAAAAGATATCCCTAGATAAACGTTAGCAAAAGGATAGGATATTGAGCGGCTGGATTGAAAACAGGCGCGTCAATCAACACTATCCAAGGGAAACCTGAAAATCAGAGCAAACAACACAAAAGGCAAGCACAGTGGGACTCCCCCACACTTAGTTGTTAGAAAGAAGAAAGAAGTCAGAAACATGGGTTGTCACCCATGCAATGCTAATGTTTTTGTTAACCGAGTCACTAGCTTGACTCGACCCCGAATTCATTTGTCCATGGGGAAGCAAGTGGAAAACCAATCTCAATCGGACTTTCATTCAACTTGTTTGGATAAACACTTGAACATGAGAAAGTTCCACTCCGATGAGATACAACCCGCGGTATTTCAATAGAAGAAACTATTAGGGGTGATACCGGGGTCAAATATGGTGTCCTCATTCCCGTAGGAGAAAAGGGAAAGAGCAATCACACCATATGTGATGAAGAGAAGCAAGATTTTTATTATTATCATGTAAAACGCTTCATCATCAGAAGCATCATCGGCTTCAACGGGAGGGAGGGTTGGGATACAATCTTCAAGAAGTAAATCTTTCAACACACCTCCCCCCACACTTAACTCGTCCTCCAGATCAAAACAAAAATGATCATATTCAGGAGGAGATATCACATGAGGGAGTTCAATCGAGAACTCCTCATGATATCGATCATTTTCATCAAAATGAAATACATCATACTCGGGAAGAGACATATAAGAATGGGAAGTGGTATTTACACTTCCCGTCTCTTCCAAATGATCGATATCAAAACGAAAGGCTTCATAAGCCGAGAGTGAATAATCCGGATGAGGAGTGGGATTGCCACTTCTCTCCTCTTGATCATTAAACACAAAACTCTCAAATTCGGAAAAGCATCCTCGAGCTCGAGCTCGGAAGGATAAGACGGCTTTTCCACAACAACATCATCCTTTGGGGGGAGAGCAAACAATGGTTCATCAAAAATCATCTTTTCTAAAATCGGGCCATCTCCCCCCGGATCAACATCGGGCTCAACAATTTGAGCATCAAACAAGAAGACCTCGAACTCTTCCTTAGAAATATCACTTTCCTCAAACGGAGGAGAAGTATAGGAAGAGTCGGAAATGAGTGATGCGGAAGTAAGAGTAGGATTTTTGGCAATATCAATACGTGATGAACTCAAATAAGTACATTTTATTACTATCATTTATCCTATTAATTTGACTTGTTTTACTATATTATGTATGAGGATTGATACTTAATCATTTACTTTTGTAATTCTCAGGTAAAAACAAGCATTTGGTGAAACTTAGCGATTTTGGACTGATTATGGAGCATAACATGCAAGAAGTTAAGAGTCTACTGAAATGAAGAAGATCAAGACTAATCTGCTCCAGATGCGCCGCATCTCACTCATGACATGCGCCGCATCTCTATCAAGATATCACCAGATACGATCCAAGATACAAGAGGACATGCGCCGCATCTAATCAAGGGTTACGCCGCATCTTCTGGCGGTGTACGAATATTCCTGAATATTATAATCTTGGACCCCACGCGAAGTTAAGTACATGCGCCGCATCTACTTAATAGATGCGCCGCATCTTCCCTCAGACAGAAACTATAAATACCCCATAGACCAGACGAATTAGAAGTGCCGAACATTATAACCTAAGTCCGAACAGAAGAACTAAAGGACGAATTCAGTCAAGGAGGCAGCACAAGACACACCCAAATCAAAGATACAAGAGCTGTAAGAAGGTGCTGCATGTGTTTAATTCATTAAGTAGTTTTGTTTTATTGTGTTAGCAAACTTTAATTCATCAGGATTGGTGGCTTGTGTAATGTGACAACGAAAGATTGCACTCCCTTTAATACTTGCTTTCCCATCAATTAAAGTTTATATGTTGATGTCTTTGGTTACTACTTATTAGTGCATTGATAACCTCTGTGTTTATTAGTGGCTTGCGGGCATTTGACTGCGGGACATAATGTGGCTCCCACGGTTATTACTAAATTGATCACTTAGGAATAACTTTTAGACATAAGTAATCATTAAGGGTTTACTCGCCGATAAGATTAGGACCAACGAGAAAGGGTTAACTACATACACTTCATATAAAGCTATCAATAAAACAAGTGACAATCTACTTAATCATAAGGACAACCCTCTTATTGTCTCGAGTATTTATCTGTGTACGTGTGTGCTACTTGCTGATTCGTGCCTATTGGTTTATTTTATTATTTAATTGCAAACAAATCGTGCCAGTCTCTCAGGCTGAAACCCCCTTGCGTTAGGATATTAAAATACTGAGTAGAATAACGAGATAATACGTTCCACTCTTAGTGATCGATACTCTACTTACCATTATCTTCATACTGACCGGGTACACTGCTCGTTAAGTGTGTGTGTTATTGATAAGTCGGCTAAATATAAATTTAAAACTTGAGTAGGCATTAAAACTGCTAAACCGCAACGACACATCACGCGCATCAAGTTTTTGGCGCCGCTGCCGGGGAGTGAATTGTTATTATCTGTTAATTTGATTAGTATTTTAATTAGGTTTTTCTTTTTATTAGATTAATTGCATCATTGTATTATTTTGCATATTTGTTGTATTGTGTGTTAATTGTTTTCTTTTATTTTTGTGTGTTTATTTTTGTTTGTGTGTTTAATTTTTGTTTTTATTTTTCGTATTTTTTCTGTTCTGCTATCGTTGTACTGTGCTAAATCAAACGATACGGCGCATCTGATTTCTCAGATACGGCGTATTGCGTTTAATTTTTTTAAAAAAAATAATAATAATAATACAACGCGTTTAATTAATTCGATACGACGCATCTTTTCCCCAAGATACGGCGTATCTGTTTTTAATAAGAAAATTTTTCTAAGCGATAAAGTAATACGACGCATCTGCTTTAGCAGATACGGCGTATCTGTTTTTGATAAATTTTTTTTTTCTAAACGTTAAAGCCATACGACGCATCTGCTTTCGTAGATACGGCGTATCTATTATTTTAATTAAAAACAGTTTGCGAATTATTAAACCGATACGACGTATCGATCTCTGTCGATACGGCGCATCTTACTGAATCAAAAATCGATATTTATTTTTAAACGTAACAAAAATACGGCGCATTAACTTTCGTTAATACGACGCATTTAATTTTAATTAGATAAGCCGATTTTTGATTAATTAATCCGATACGGCGCATTCATAAATTCTAAGCGGCGTATCTATTTTCTGAATAAAGTCTGATTAAATTTTAACGATTATAAGATACGGCGTATCCAACTTTTTGGATACGGCGCATCGTCTGCAGATATCAGTAACTTTAATTTTTCGTATTCCGTTTTCGTTATTAATTATCTGATATATTACTTTCTCGAGCATACCCTACTGATATTTTTGTGTTGATTTCAGGAAGTGCATGACCAGGAGTTCTACGAAGAACTTGATTCAACCTTTCGAAGATCCTGAACGAGCCCTACATTCGCTTAAAAGGCTTTTCAACACAAGAAGCTTTGATCTTTCAAGTTCACTCGAGCTTGATTACTTTTCTGAAGAAAAAGAGGAAGTTGAAACAGAAACAATGGGCGAAAACACTACTATGGAGGAATACATGAACAGTACCCGTGCTGATTACACTTCAGGAGTTGCTAGACCTAAGTTTGATGATAAGTCAAAATTTGAGTTGAAGGGTCAGTTTCTCAAAGAACTAAGAGAGAATGCTTTCAGTGGGACGGAACATGAGGATGCTAATGAGCATGTTGAAAAGGTCCTGGAGATTAAAGATTTGTTTACTTCAGAAGGAGTCACTGACGATCAGATCATGCTAAGAATCTTTCCAATCTCGCTAAAAGGAGCTGCTAACAAGTGGCTAAGGAATGAACCTGCTAGTTCAATCACTACATGGGGAGATTTGAAGAGCAAGTTTCTGAAGAGATATTGTCCACCTGCTAAGACTGCTAAAAAGATGGAGGCTATCAATAGTTTCAAGCAAGAGCCTGATGAAACCCTTTATCAAGCTTGGGAACGGTTTAAAGATTTATTGATAAAATGTCCTCAACACTATCTAACCCCTATGCAGGAAATAATATTGTTTTATCAAGGATTGGACGTGCCTACAAGACAGATTTTGGATGCTAAGGGAGCCGTACCTCAAATGAGTGCAACTAATGCTAGGAAAGCGATCCAAGAAGCTGCTGATCATTCTCAGAAATGGCACGATGGGACCTCTACTAGATCTAAGAGCAGCACTAATTTTGACGGGATTGCTGCTATTCAAGCTCAATTGGATAAAATTAGTAGAGAAATGAAGAAGCGAGATGAAAGAGCATATGCTGCCCAAGTTGGATGTGAAAAGTGCGAAGGACCTCACTACACTAAAGATTGCCCGAACAAGAATGAAAGTGAGACATTTGAAGAAGCATATTACACCCAATTTGGACAACCATTCCGACCTTCAGGAAGATTTAGGGAAGCTAGTCCGGGATCCTATCAAAAGAACAACTTCAATCCCGCTTATCAAGAGGGGAGGCAGACTTTAGACGATACTTTAAAGCAAATTATGGCCGATGCTGCTAAAAGACATGAAGAGAATACTGCTATGATCAAAGAAATCCGAGCTTCAACGGACACTACTACAAGAAATCAAGGAGCTTTGATCAAAGCATTGGAACAACAAATTGGTCAAATGAGCAAGGTTCTTCAAGAAAGGGGATATGGAAGTTTACCGAGCTCAACTGAAACCAACCTAAGAGATCATGTCAAGGCCATAAGCACCACTGAAGAAGTCACTCCTAATATACCTAGAAGATCGATGAATGGTGATGATGGTGCAAGACCCGAATTTTTCTTTAATTCTTCAATCAGCTTAAGGAGACTACTAAAAGAAAAGACCAAGATTGAAGAAGAGATCAAGGCAACAATGAAAGAAGAGAGCCCTGCAACCGACTCAAATGCCTTACCTCATAAAGAAAGAGACCCAGGAAGTTTTACTCTACCTTGTTCTATTAATAATATATCTTTCAATAATGTGTTAGCTGACTTAGGAGCTAGTGTTAGTGTTATGCCTCTTAAGACATTCGCTACCCTAGGACTAGGAAAATTAGCACCAACTAAGTTACTTATTGAATTGGCTGATAAAACGGTAAAACGACCTGAAGGGATTGCTAATAATGTGCTAGTTAAGATTGAGCAGTTTATTTTTCCCGTAGACTTTGTTATACTAGACATGCCCGAGGATGTTAAGATTCCTTTAATCCTCGGAAGACCTTTCTTGTCTACTGCCCATGCTAAGATTGATGTGTTTAAAAGAAAAATCTCATTAAGGGTAGGGAATAATAAACTAGTCTATAAGTGCCAAGATCCGGTTAAAAGCATAATTAGAGGTGTTTATATGCTAGGATTAAGAGAGCGTATGGACATCGATCTTGAAGCTAGACTTATGGGAGAAACATTGATTCAAAACAACTCAACTAATCCTAATCATGAGAACTTTGAGGAATTCATTGACCTTAATGTACCTACCGAACTTAGACGCAATGTTGTTAATGATTCTGATGATAAGTGGTATGATTGTGTAGTAATTAATAAACGTAGGAGAGTAGTTGAGAAAACGAATTTGAACAATGATGTGTTTATTGAACTACCACCCCACCTTGCTTATTTGTGCCTATATGATAACAAGAATTTCCCGTCTATCATTTTGTCATCTCTGCCCGAAAGGGACAGGGCTTTGTTCATACAGATATTAAAGAAGAACGGCGTGGAAATTAAGGACGAGCAAGGAATGTTCAATATTACTGAATTGGCGATGAAGGAGCGCGATGTTTCCGACTCCTTCAATGATCGATATTAAAGAGCTGAACGTGAGTCTAACTTGAAGACTCTGGAATAAAGACAAGTGCTGGCCGGGAGACAACCCGGAGAATTTTTATTATTCTGTTTCTGTGTCGAGTCAGTCAGGCCCGCATGAGGATACGGCGCATCTCAATTCTGAGATGCGACGCATCTCCTGCAATGGTCATATCTTATTTTTATTTTTTCTGCATTTTTATTTTCGACTTTAAAACTATTTATCAGTTTATTTTTAATGCGGCGCATCCCTGGTTAAGGATGCGGCGCATCTTTATTCTGATCCGTATTATTCCAGGCTCGATACGGCGTATCTTCTTCAATAAGATACGGCGCATCGACTGACCTGATGATTTTCAGTTTTAATTTTTAAGTTTTATTTTTCCTAACTACTAATGTATTATGCAAGCTTGAACCTTTCTTATCTTAGGTGTGTTTTTAAAGTGTTGGTGGTATTATAGTTTCCTGGATTTCCTGTGGATACATCAAGTATGAAGCTTTAACGTTCTAATCCACAAGAAGTTGATTTTTGCCCTTATACTAATGGAGGATCATACCGAGCAAATCTCAGGGGAGTTTTTCTGTTCTAATTCTTTTATTTTCCTGTTTTTAACCTTTTATACAAACAACGAGGACGTTGTTTAACTTAAGTGGGGGGATTGGAGAATTAGAACACTTAACAATTACTTGTCCTAAACTTTTTCAAAAATTATGCTTAAAATGTGCTTAATATATCAAACTTAAAATTTTTTTAGCATGTTTTTGTTTAAGATCTAAGTTGCATAGCTGCACACATGACGTTATTTTCAAAAATTGTGATTTTTCAAAATTCACAAATCTATGAGTGTGCCGGTGACTTGTAAACTTTAGAACTTGGCTTGTATACTATTCGAGACCACCATAATGAGTATTATTTATATAATTGGAATGACTTGTCTAAATTGGTAAAATTCTAGGATTACACCCAAATAGCCTATTATTTGTTATGTGTTATTAACTAACTACACTGGTTAGTTAACCCCCGTATAAACCCTTTTGTTACTCTCATTTTTAGAGTAAGATACCCCTAGAAAAACCCTCAGAGCCATTCCTTTCGTTTCTTACACCTATGTTTAAAATGTTTCGTTACACCCTTACACCTTAGCCTACCCTGTAGATTAGAATCCGTGGTTGGTTGATTGCTATAGGCAGAGTGTGTTTCCTTACAATACCTGTGTTCGCGTGCGTAATTCATTATCTTTGGTTAGGTCGGGAAATTGCACAATGCAATTGGAGTGAAAGTAAATATTGTATATTTTGGAGTTTATTTTTCGTGTGTTTACTACTTTCACTATTACCGTTATTTCTGAAAGTATGAAAAGTATGAATAAAAATTATCCAGAAAGAAAGTTATAGTGATGTGGTGAAATTTTACACATCTATGTTGATGTCAAAAAAAAAAAAAAAAAAAAAAAAAAAAAAAAAAAATCGAAAAAAATGAGAAAAGAAAAAGAAAGAAAGAAAAGTTGGATGTTTATTTTAAGCCAACGATGTAAAGTTATGTAAGTGGTTCATATGGCTACTATTTGTTGTACTATATCTATGGATTGAATGGGAATTGGCAGTTATGGGAACGCCAATTAAGGTTTATTCTTTGATTAAGATTTTGTTGAGTATAATTCGTGTCTACCTAAAGCGTGTGTTTCAAGTGTTAAAGCGTGAGTTATTCGATGATATGAGTCTTATTCATGGGATGGTTGGGATAGTGATTAACCACACTTAGGATTTTAATTTATTTGTTTTGTTTATTTTTAATTTTACACCAATTTATATCCCAAATGTTATCCATACCCTTTACTATTCTTTATCCAACCAAACCTTTGATTTATTGAGATTAGGGATTTGAGCAATCTTAAGTATCGTAGTCGTGGATTCGGCTATGTATTTATGATTTTGTCGCCCTTTTTGAGCAAACAAGAAGACCTCGAACTCTTCCTTAGAAATATCACTTTCCTCAAACGGAGGAGAAGTATAGGAAGAGTCGGAAATGAGTGATGCGGAAGTAAGAGTAGGATTTTTGGCAATATCAATACTTGATGAACTCAAATAAGTACATTTTATTACTATCATTTATCCTATTAATTTGACTTGTTTTACTATATTATGTATGAGGATTGATACTTAATCATTTACTTTTGTAATTCTCAGGTAAAAACAAGCATTTGGTGAAACTTAGCGATTTTGGACTGATTATGGAGCATAACATGCAAGAAGTTAAGAGTCTACTGAAATGAAGAAGATCAAGACTAATCTGCTCCAGATGCGCCGCATCTCACTCATGACATGCGCCGCATCTCTATCAAGATATCACCAGATACGATCCAAGATACAAGAGGACATGCGCCGCATCTAATCAAGGGTTACGCCGCATCTTCTGGCGGTGTACGAATATTCCTGAATATTATAATCTTGGACCCCACGCGAAGTTAAGTACATGCGCCGCATCTACTTAATAGATGCGCCGCATCTTCCCTCAGACAGAAACTATAAATACCCCATAGACCAGACGAATTAGAAGTGCCGAACATTATAACCTAATTCCGAACAGAAGAACTAAAGGACGAATTCAGTCAAGGAGGCAGCACAAGACACACCCAAATCAAAGATGCAAGAGCTGTAAGAAGGTGCTGCATGTGTTTAATTCATTAAGTAGTTTTGTTTTATTGTGTTAGCAAACTTTAATTCATCAGGATTGGTGGCTTGTGTAATGTGACAACGAAAGATTGCACTCCCTTTAATACTTGCTTTCCCATCAATTAAAGTTTATATGTTGATGTCTTTGGTTACTACTTATTAGTGCATTGATAACCTCTGTGTTTATTAGTGGCTTGCGGGCATTTGACTGCGGGACATAATGTGGCTCCCACGGTTATTACTAAATTGATCACTTAGGAATAACTTTTAGACATAAGTAATCATTAAGGGTTTACTCGCCGATAAGATTAGGACCAACGAGAAAGGGTTAACTACATACACTTCATATAAAGCTATCAATAAAACAAGTGACAATCTACTTAATCATAAGGACAGCCCTCTTATTGTCTCGAGTATTTATCTGTGTACGTGTGTGCTACTTGCTGATTCGTGCCTATTGGTTTATTTTATTATTTAATTGCAACAAATCGTGCCAGTCTCTCAGGCTGAAACCCCCTTGCGTTAGGATATTAAAATACTGAGTAGAATAACGAGATAATACGTTCCACTCTTAGTGATCGATACTCTACTTACCATTATCTTCATACTGACCGGGTACACTGCTCGTTAAGTGTGTGTGTTATTGATAAGTCGGCTAAATATAAATTTAAAACTTGAGTAGGCATTAAAACTGCTAAACCGCAACGACACATCACGCGCATCAATACGACAAACCGATTCTGAAGGTGGGGCAAGTGGTGTGCTCTTAGAGCTAGCAGTTTTTACCACTTCTGTTGTATCCTCCGATTCGTGTTCATCGTAATCAAAAACACTCTTAACTTCCGCATTACAACTTTTGAACCATTTACTTGAACCAGGGGCTATGTTCGTTGCTTTGAGCTCGACATGTTTTTGTGCAACAATTTTGACCGTGAATCTTGAAAGTTTTGAGTCAATCTTTTCAGATTTTTTGTCAATAGTAGCAACGTTGCATTTAGACCCCTGATTAATGTTGAATGTGATCTTTTCATTTTCAACACGAATGGTTAACTCCTCAGCGTACACATCAATGAGAGCACGACTTGTTCTCAAAAAAGCTCTACCCAAAATGAGTGGAACTCGTGGATCAGCATCAAAATCTACTACAACAAAATCAGTAGGAAAGTGGAACTTTCCTACTTTCACCACAACATCCTCGGCTATTCCAAGCGGATAAGTAGTGGTACGATCCGCTAGCTCGAGTGTCATGCACGTAGGTGTAAGCTTTGGAAGAGATAGTTTTTCCCATATCGAGAGCGGCATGAGGTTAATACTTACGCCAAGATCGGCCAAAGCGGAGCATTTCACTATCCCCAAGAAATCCCACGGGATTAAGAACTTGCCGGGGTCTCCAAGCTTTTCGGGAAGCTTCTTGAGGATGACCGCCGAGCATTGCTCGTTTAATGGGGTTTTTGCCATCTCGACTAACTTATCCTTGTTGCTTAGCAACCCTTTGAGTGTAGTTACAAACTTTGGCATGAGAACGAGAGCATCAGCAAAGCTTATGTCGAAGTGCATCTCATTGAAGATTTGGAAGAACTTTTCCATTTGTGCATTGTTTTTCTCTTTAAGCTTTTGATCATTAAGCCTTGAAGGATATGGTATTGAAGGCTTAGAATTTGTCTTCGGAACATCGGGTTCCGGAATTGGAGTTTGGACCACCGAAGGTTGGACGTGTGCGGTACTTTGTGGGCTTGAAAAATGCACCTTGTCCATTGTCACCTTGGTATCCCGATTCACCTCCCCCGGTGGAGGGGGCATAGGAGTCGAGGGTCCATTATGTGTTTTACCACTTCGAGTGGCGACAGCTTTTAATTCACCCTTCGGGTTAGGAATGGTATTTCCCGGAAGAGCTCCCGAAGTTGAACCTTGATTCATCGAACTCATGAGACTGGCAAACATGTTCTCAATTTTGCTTTGAGATTGATCAATTTTGTAGTTTGTATTTCTAAGCTCACTTTTAAGCTCTTGACCCTGTTTTGACATTGAGGTTTGAAAATCATTTTTCAAAGTGGTGATTTGATTTTGCATTGACCTCATGTTGGCCTCATTTAACTTGATGTAGTTAGCAAGTTCATTTGAGGAACCAACGGGGGCTTGGTAATGAGAAGCTTGAAAGCCTTGATTGAAATTACCCCCTTGGGTTGGGTATTGATTGATCGGGGCTTGAAGTTGATTTTGAACATTTTGCCCTCTCGGTTGGTTTTGATTGAATCTATTTGGATTGTTGGGTTGAGAAAATCCGGGTGGTCCATTTTGATTGTTAGCACGATAGTTTGGGTCAACTTGAGGACGGTATTGATTACCTCCTTGATTGAGAGACCCGACTACCGGATTAACTTCACATCGACTACCATCGGTGGCAGTACAATTGTAGTATGCATGAGGACCACCACAAGTGACACAAGTTTCTTCCACCGCTTTGACTTGATTGGGTGAAGAAGTTTGTGGGGAAGAAAGTTTCTTTTGTTCGGAAAGAACCAAAGCTTGAATAGCCTCCGTGAGTTTGTCAATCTTAGCATCGGTGCTAGAAGTACTCACGGGAGATGAGGTAGAATGGGTAGCACTCACTTGGGAAACAACCGGCTTGCTTCGTGTAGTGCGAACCTTAGACTTGTTCTCAATGATGGCTAAAGCATCTTTAGTCGTCCGATACAAGAGATTACCACCGGCGGCGGCATTTAGAGAGTCTTGATCGGAATGGTTCAAACCATTATAGAAGGTATCGAGTTGATGTAACTCGGAGAAACCATGGTGAGGACATTTGCGAAGTAATTCTTTAAAACGGTCCCACGCTTCACTAAAGGATTCATCAAATTTTTGAGTGAATTTGGTGATTTCATTTTTAAGGCTAGTGGTTTTTGATGGAGGAAAGAATTCATTCACAAATTTCGACACCAAATCTTCCCATGTTAAAATAGAATGAGGGGGTTGTTTTTCTAGCCAAATCCGGGCCGACCCCTCGAGAGAGAAAGGAAAAAGAAGCAATTTGATTGCCTCTTGAGGAACATTTCGGTATTTGATGGTAGAGGTGATCTTGTTAAACCATCGAATGTGTGAATGAGGATCGTCCCTCTCAAATCCGAAATATTGACTCGAAGTTACTAAGGTTAGCAACCCGGTCTTTAGCTCAAAGCTATCGGCAACGATTGCCGGAACAACGATAGCATCTCCGTAACCCTCGGTGGGTGCTTGGAAAAGCTCACACATGGTACGTTCCTCCGCCATTGTGACAATGGGAGGAACGGGGTTAGGAATAGCACGAACTTCGGGTTCGGCTATTGAGGCGGAATGCCTACGATTACGTCTTCGATTACGTCTTCCCGTAGGATGTACGAGTTCACGTAAAGGACTTGTTGACGGAGAAGAACGAGTGCGCATGCACTAACAATAACAATTCAATTAAAACAAGACCGAGGCAAAAGACAAGTGAACTTAAACCTTAAATCAAACAAGCGTACGGTAGCTCTTCAAAAGATAAACGCGCAGAGTGGCGGGAGAGAAGAATGGATCTCTCTTCGGTCTGCAATTTAATGTCAAGACCTACCTTAAACCACTTGTATAGGTTGTTTATCAATCAAAGGTGAGCCGAATTCGCAAGCGACATAAAGGCAAGTTTTAATCTTTTGTTTGGGAACTTATTAATGGTCATACCCCCAGTTAGGTAGTATTCAATCGAATGTTTCTCGATGATGTTTTTTTTATTGTTTATTAATTACAAAGAAAAACGGAAAATCTTTTTGTATTTTTGTTTTTATATGATAATATATATACAAAAGAAAAGAAAAATATTTTTGTGTTTTATAATTTTTTGGAAGTGATAACTTCGTGAAGAAGGATCTCAAGTCACTAATCGTTAAAACCTTTAACAATATTGTCGCAACACAACCTCCCCGGCAGCGGCGCCAAAATTTGATCCGTGTGTAGTATATATATATAAATATAGTATCGTGCACACGTGATACTTTGGGAAATGACAAGTCAAACCTTAGGAAAAGTCAAACTTGCAAAACCCGTGAATGTGATGTGTGTGATACCGGGCAAGTGATCACCCGGGTCGTGTCCCAGCGAGGTGTGAATCGAGGATTTCGTTTTAGGTTCGGGATTAAAATGCTTGATGATTTGATTTGGATTTTTGGTGATTTTTAATTCTAATGAGATTTGGAAAGTCAAATTACAAGGAAAAATTAAACGTAAATTAATTTAAACTAAAAACGCGATTCGGGAAATCTAAATACGAGTTTAAAACGTGAAATCTAAAAATATTAACCCTACAAGTACCAAATTAATTTTTCCTTAATCCTAAATGACAAAAGCAAATTTTGAAAAAAAAGAATTTTATTTTTTTTGACTTTTTAATTTTTTATTACGAATTAAAAACTAATTAAACTAAATTAATTAGGGAAAAATAGCAAATGAAAAGTAAAAATTATGAAAAATTTTCAGTAATTAAATTACACTATAACTAATTTATGAAAATTGTTTGGAGCAGAAAAAGCTACTGAATAAGCAGTTTAAAAGCAGAACAGTTTAATAAGCTAGGATTAGAAAACAAGATTAAATAAAAACTATTGCTAAGGTTAACTGACAAAGTTGGCTAGGGCAGATGGAATGGATGTGGGTTTGTGAACCAGGGAACCCAGGTTTGAATCCCACTTCTGTCCCTTTTTTGGCAAAACTTTTTTTTTTTTTTTTTTTTTTTTTGAACACTGAATAAGTAAGTGAAATAAGCAAATTCTAAACTGACAATATTTTTGAAATCTAAAATAAGCTCAGAATAGCTTATCTTACTGATCAGTTTTGAGAATGGTGAAAAATAAGCCAAAAGGGAAAAAAGCAAATAAGCTATAAAGCCTTTTTAAGAAGCTAAAATAAACTACATCTACCATAAGCTAAAAGGGACATCAAAATAAGCAGTCATCAACAGAGATAAGTTCAAATTAAGCAAACATAAGCTAAAAATCAAAAGAAGATGGTCTGCTGATCAGTGGCATGTGCAGAGCAGAAACAAGGCAGAGGGCAGTTTTGCAGGCCCTATAAGCTAGAGAAATAAGCTCCAAACTTCCCAATAAGCACTAACAGATAAAGACTAACTAGCAAGCTACTTGTATAACAAATATCAAAATCCAAAACCTACTCTAGCTGCACTAAATTTGAGATGAAAAAAAAAAAAAAAAAAAAAAAAGCTAATGAGGCAAAGAAACTATGCAGTATGCTATTGTGCAGACTTGGTTCTGTGGTACTCAACTTTGGCAAAAATCACATGGGCTAAAGTACTACTTGGGATTTGAATATTGGGTATTGAAAAGGACTCAAAGTTGCCAAAAAAAATGTCAAAACAAGCTTGGCTTATCAAGGGCTTGAGAGAAGCAGTTGATGAACCAAAGTTTCACCTAATCTTACCAATAACTACAAAAGACTCAAAAACACTAAAGGGAGATTAAAAACAGCTTGTCAGGACTGAAATAAGCTTAAACAAAACTAACCAACTTGCACATGTATAGTAACAACCCAGTTTGACCCATTTTGACCCAGTTTGGGTCTTAACCCAAACACTCCCTTAGTGACTGATTTTGCAAATTCTACACTAAAATAGGCAACAAGAGCTAAGATTTTTCTTGAAAACTAATTTGACAACTTAATTAAACTGATTGAACAATTTTCCAAAGGCCAATAAGCAGTCAAACAAGCTAAGCTTATTTGACTGTCTTTAGCCTTTTTTTGGTTTTTTTAGAACAAAACAGGCAAATGCAAACTCAGGCTATCACACTAGGTTTAGAACCTCAGAATAAGCATCAAGACAAGATATAAGCACATATAAAACATAAAGCAGTAGCACAGTAACAGTAGAACAAATAAATCAAAAACTGAACTTAAATTGAAATAGGAGTGAATTACAATTAAAATAAACTAAAATACAAAGTACCTTAAAAAATAAAAGCTAAATTAAACCTCCCCACAACAAGTGTAATCCTAATCTATTTATACTACTAAAAATAAAATAAAGTCTTCACTCTTTGTGTTACTTCTGTGAGGGAGAGCAGTGTTATTCTTTGTTTGTGCTTCTTTGGACTAATATCGACCTTTGGATTTGTGTTGGAATGATCTTGGCCCTTAATATCACTTTGGCGCTCAAAACACTCCCTCGGATAGGTGACCTGGCAAGGCATCTCGTGAAGGATTTCTTGAAGCTGGTGAGGAGGGTGGCTTTTGAGGAGGATGGTTGAGTGTAGCAGGTTAAAGGTGGGGAAAGGTGAATGGTTTGGCGGGTAATAGGGTGGGAGAGAAGGAGGAAGAAAGGTCTGCTTTTGTGGGTTAGGGATTTTGACTAATATGGGATTGGGGGTTTGACCGAGTATTATTATTATTAGTTATAGAAGTGGGTCGGGTCTAGGTTTGGTATAAGACAATGGGTTGGGCCGTGGGTTGTAAAGGGCTATTGGGTTAAATGTTTGGACTGGGTTTAATATGGGTTGAGTTGTGTAGTGGGTTTAGTTAAATATTGGATCCGGTAGTGTAGTATTTGGTATAGATAAAATGGTTTGAACCAAGGACCAATGTTGTAATTATGCAAAGTTCAGGGACCAAATCTGCCACTTCAGCAAAGTTAATAAAGGGACCAATATTGCCAAGTAAGAATAATCCAAGGGTCGTTTGTGTTGTTTTGGTATTTTTTTGGGGCTGACTTTGACTTTTGACTTTTGATCAAATTGCACAATGGTTGTCGAGTCTATCCAAAAATGCCCGTTTTCGCTCCGTTTTCAATCCTTTGTACCTGAAACACATAAAAACACAAAACCAAGGATATCTGCAGTAATATTTGTGTGTTTTTGGTCATTTTCTAGTCTAAATGGGTATAAAAATGATGAGTATTTACACACTCATCAGCTTTATATGGTTTACACCAAGCTCACAGAGCCTGGTATGCTACTTTATCTTCATTTCTATTGAAAAATGGTTTTAGAAGAGGAACCATTGACAAGACTTTATTCATAAAGAAGGACAAAAATGATATTCTGTTGGTGCAAGTTTATGTAGATGATATTATTTTTTGTTCTACTAAGAAGTCTTGGTGTGAAGAGTTTGAAGCCTTGATGAAAAGTCAATTCCAGATGAGTTCTATGAGAGAGCTCACCTTCTTTCTTGGATTACAAGTGAAACAGCAAGAAGATGGAATTTTTATAAGTCAGGATAAATATGTTGCAGAAATCCTGAAGAAGTTTGATTTGGTTAATGTGAAAACTGCCAGTACCCCCATGGAGTCAAAGAAACCATTAGTCAAGGATGAAGAAGCTGCTGATGTGGATGTACATCTTTATAGATCCATGATTGGATCTTTAATGTATTTGACTGCTTCTAGACCTGACATCATGTTTGCAGTCTGTGCTTGTTCTATGTATCAAGTCACTCCAAAGGCTTCCCATCTTCATGCAGTAAAAAGAATCTTTAGATATCTCAAAGGCCAACCTAAATTAGGTCTTTGGTATCCTAAAGTCTCCTCATTTGAGTTGGAAGCTTACTCTGATAGTGATTATGCTGGTGCAAGTCTTGATAGGAAATTCACAACAGGAGGTTGTCAATTTCTGGGTAGAAGTCTTATCTCATGGCAATGTAAGAAGCAAACCATTGTAGCTACTTCTACAACTGAAGCAGAGTATGTTGCTGCTGCTAATTGCTGTGGACAAGTTCTGTGGATTCAAAATCAGATGTTAGATTTTGGTTTCAACTTCATGAAAACTAAAATCTACATTGATAATGAGAGCACCATTTGCATTGTGAAGAATCCTGTGTTTCACTCCAAAACCAAGCACATTAAAATTAGGCATCACTTCATTAGAGATGCTTATGAGAAGAAGCTTGTTCAGGTGCTTAAGATTCATAATGATGATAATTTGCTTTCTCTTAAATTTAAATCGGAAGTTGAACTTGGATTCATCAATTTTGTATAAAAGTTAAACGGTAATTTAGTAGATTGTTGATTTCAAAGATCCGAAAGCTCCGGTATTATTCTCTGTGAGGTGTCAAAAGCCTGGTCACCTAAAACCAACTAGTTTGGGATGTGCCGAGAAGAAATCCGTTACACGGAGTGATCTCATCTTTGAGTCTCTAATCTCTAAATGATCGTTTGTTGCTATTTATTTAAGTATGTAATATTAGCGTAGTGGGAATATCCTAAATCTTTGAAATCGAAATTCCGCTGATTCCGGTACTATTCTCTGTGGGGTGTCAAAAGCCTGGTCACCTAAAACCAACTGGTTTGGGATGTGCCGAGAAGAAAGCCGCTACATGGAAAAGGCCCTTTTGATCCTTAGATTTTCGAGGTTCCCGGTAAATTAGTATTTGACTTAAACAAATAACAACCATAATAAATGTCGATTTTTGCAGTCAAAATTTTGAAAATTAGCACAGTCACCTAAATTGAATAATTGTGGGAGTGAAAAGTTAAGTTTCGGCTTACATAGATTATTAGTATAAGTAGTGTTAGCATTTTACAAAAACATTTGCACATTGAGTTTAAGCTTAGTTGGGAGTATAAAAAGAGGATGACGATTACAATTCCCTGGAGACACCCATTTTGTGTGAATCCCGTTCCATGATACCATTTTTTGATAATCAAGCATTTATATATTTTTGTTCTAGTTTAAATTTCTCGTATTTAATAAAAAGTCGAAACGGGGTATACTTTTGATCCTTTCATTACTTCATATGATCGGATTGCAAGGGACTAGCAATAGCTTAGTGTGGGGGATTGATGAGTGTGTAAATACTCATCATTTTATGCCCATTTTAGACCATAAAAATAACAAAAACAACCAAATACACCATATATTATTGCAAATATCCTTGGTTTGTGTTTTTATGTGTTTCAGGTACAAAAGGATCGAAAACAGGGCAAAAACAGACAAAATCGAGCACAGGATTGGAAAATCGTGAAAAGCCGAGGACGGGGAAGGAAATTACGAGTTTGGACCCGAAAAATGATCAAGATGTCAGATTTAACCCTCAAGAATATCCAAATGACAAAAATAGTCCTTGGATATATTTCTCAGAATCGCCAAATTTGGTCCCTCAATTTTCAGGATATTACACATATAGTCCCTAAACTTTAAACCAAAATTTATCCCTAAACCTAAACCCACCAAATAAAACCCAAAACCCAATCTTATCCAACTCACTAATCCTAACCCATAAACTCCTAGCCCAATCCTAAAAATAACCCAAGCCCAAATCAATAAATCCCTTTCACCCCGTATTTAACCTATCCCAGGTTTGACCCGGTCAAACCATCTTTCTTCTAAAACCAAAACTGCCAAAATAAACCCAGGATACCACTGACAACCCAGCATGTCCTCCCCTACCTCACCAGACAACTTTGTCCCTCATTTTCACTTACACACGCCTCCAACCTCCCCCCTCCTACTTAGCTACTCCCACTCAACTCCTACGTGCTCAGAAATAGCTTAAATCCCACTTAGTACTTTTCCCGCCAAAAAACCATTTGGACGATTGGGATTGAATTAAGGTCATCCAATGGGTGGGATTGATTGAGAAGAGAAAGATGAAGATTTGGAGTGATATAAAAAGAAAAGAAGACAGAAGAAAAAGATGTCACTGTTTTTAGACCATTCTTAGTGTAGATTTAAATTAAGTCGAATTCTAGGTTTCATCTAGCTTAATCTTAGGTACTTTACTTGTTATTGTTATTCAGTTTTTGTTTAAGTTCCCAGAATTGTTATTGTAATTTTAGTTAATGCAATCTTTAGTTTTTCTTAAAAAGTCAACTTTGGTCAACTGTTACTGTCCTCACAAGCTCTTGATAAGCTGAGCTTATCTTGGACTTCATTACTGCATTTTCCAGGTTCTTTATAGTCCAATTTCATTGTGTGCTAAAACCATATAAGTCTTGTTTTTAGAATCCTTAAATTCAGTCATTTAGCATTGCAGGTTCTTTTTTTTAGTTTTCATAGTTTTTGCAGGCCCTTTGTTCATTTTTAACTTACTCATATTGAGTTGATTTTAGCTAAGATTTTGGATAGTAATTATTCAGCTGGTCATCTAGTAAATCCCCATTTTCTTTTATTTTTAGGAATTTTCTTATATTGCTTTTTTATAGCTTGAAATAGGCCTTTATTGCCCTGCACACCTTAGCATATCAGCAGCATAGCAGCTTATTGCCTCATACCTAGTGCTTATAGCTTTCCCCAGTCCTTATTTAGTTCCCTCTAGCTTATTTAGATCCCCCTAGGTGCTTTCATTCCATTAGTATTCCCTTAGCTTGTTCTGTCACTTAAGCAGCCATTAGATAAGCCATAGCTTTTCCTAGTTTCTTTCTTTTTCTCAACTGTTGGTCTCCACAGCTTTTGTTTCAGCTTATTTTAAAGTTCCAAAAACATTTTCTTTTCAAAAGTTACTTAAAATCACTAGCTTAATAAGTTTTAATCAGAAAATAAAAAAAATAAAAAAGTTTCAAAAAAGAGACATTAGTGGGATTCGAACCCTGGTCACTCAAGAAACATACCCACAGCCTTACCATCTGCTCTAGTTCTTTTGTTGTTAAATCTTTGCAATAGTTCTTATTTAACCTTGTGTTCCATTTTAGTGTCAATAAGCTGTTTAGCCTTTGAACAGCTTATTCCAATAAGCTGTGTCATTTTTCTTATTTTTCCTAGCTTCCTTTAACTTCAAAGTATTTACTCAGAATTTTCCAGATTTTTCTATTTTCATTTTCTATTTTTAAATCATTTTATTAGTTTAATTTAGTTTTAAATTCATATTAATTAATTAAAAAGTAAAAAAAAATATTTTCTTTTTTGTAAAATTTTCTTTTATTATTTAGGACTTTAGAAAAATAGATTTGTACCCATAGAGTTCTTATTTCATTATTTTGACGTTTTTAGGTTCATTCTTAGTTCCCGTAATCGCGTTTTTAAGATTTTCTTTTACGTTTTTAATCTAGTTTGTTTTCTTAAATTGTTTTTCTTGCCTTTTAAATCGTTTTTATTTTATGTTTACTTATCGTAGCTTAGAAAACCAAAATCACATCTTTTCCACCATTCAAACACGTTGCACGATTCGAGAACACGAATTCCATTCACGCCTTCGTTGGGGATAACGACCCGGGAATACAACTTCCACTGTATTTCTTGGAAAAATACGACTTGATCACAGCGAATCAAATTTTGGCGCCGCTGCCGGGGAGGGCTTGACGCGAATTTTTAAATCTCGTTTATCGTTGCGTGTATTGAAGACCCTTCTCTCAAGAAGTCATCGTTTTCTTCGTATATATTTTTCTTCTAAAAAACCCAAAAAGATTTTCTTTTCAAAATTTATTTTTCCTTTTTCCTTTGTGTTTTTCAAAATGTTTCTAAAAATCCAAAAATATTCTTCTTATTCCCATTCGTTTAATTCTTTTTCTCACCCTCTACACGTTTAATTCTTTTTATGTCTTCATCTTACAACTATGGTTGTGAATGGTGTGGGGGACCTCTAAATGGTGGAAATTGCCAGGGTTGTACCATTGTAAATTCGGGAAACGGGTTTGTCTATGACCAAAATCCCTACAATGAAACAACCAATTTCTTTAACCAACCCCTACACCATGAGATGGAAACATACTTGTGTGAATTTTGTGGAGGTAGTCCTCACCCGGGTTTTGATTGTCAAACAGGGAACACGTTTGTCTATGAACAAGTTCCATGTAATCAAAATTTCGGGTATGACCATTATCCATATAATTCACCGAATCAGTCACAGCAACCATATTGTTGTGATTACTGTGGAGGTCCTCACTATAGCTCTGATTGTCAAACAAGGAACCCGCTTGTCTATGAGCATGACCCTTATGACAATTATGACTATTCTTATCATGACCAACCTCCACAGTATCAAATGATTCATGCACAACCTCAGCCATCATTCACAGAACAAAAAAATGAAATTCTCATTGGTCTTCTTGATGTGCTTAAAGATCTTAAGGCTGTAATAGCCGAAGAACGAAGAGCACAAGAAAATCCTCATGAAGAATCTATGGCAGAATTACTAGCCAGAGAACGAGGAGCGAAAATGCGTTCCATATTTCTCAGGGCTGCCCTTCTTGATGACGATGATGAGGATGAAGAAGACGAAGAGGAGAGTGCTATTCCTTTAAATGATACCATTTCTCAACCCTCTCTGTCTAGACCCGAGGACTCTCTTATTATGGGGGATGAGCCTCTTAGCACTATTCCTGAAAAGGAATCGGACGAATTCATAAAGTCTAGTGCTGAGAACCTTATCCCAATCCCAAGTGAGTCTGAGGATATATCGGATTGTGAAAGTGATGAGTCAGAAACGGAGACAATAATGGACGAGGTGAAAATTTCTAGCACACAAAGTACAGCACATGTCCCACCTCCGTATATCCTTCCAGAGCCCGAGCTCAAGGATGCTTTTCCCGCATATGAGAGTTTTATTTTTGATGACAAAGAGGAGAGTAGTGGCAGTCCCACTTCTCATCCCAAGTATTCTCTCGTGGCTTACGAATCATTTAGTTTTGATTTCACGGAAGAGACGAGTAGTGGCAGTACCACTTCTCATGCTGATTTTTCTCTTCCAGAATATGATTCGTTTACCTTTGATCTTGATCATGAGGAGTTCTCCGATGAACTTACTCCCATCATATCTCCGCCGGAGTATGATCACTTCTACTTTGATCTAGACAAAGATGTTTTGTGTGACCCGGGGGGAGGCATTCTCAATCATGAGAATTTGCTTATTGATGATTTAATCCCGACCCTCCCACCCGAGTCATTTCTTGAACAAAAGAGCTTAAATGATGAGACTCATAATATGAAAATTATGAAGTCTACTTTTGATGATGATGACCTAATCATGATTGTTATCATGACCTTCTTCCCTTTCATCACATATGATGTGACTTCTCTTCTTCTTCACTCGTTTGGGAGTGAAGACAAGGGCATCTCCATGTATCATTCTTTTGAGCCGGATGTATCTCATCGGTGTGGAACTTTCATTAAATTCAATGTTTATCCAAACCATTTGAATGAAAGTCCGATGGAGATTGTTTTTTCCACTTGCTTCCCCATGGACAAATGAATTCGGGGTCGAGTCAAGCTAGTGACTCGGTGAACAAAAACATTAGCATTGCATGGGTAAACGCCCATGTTTCTGTCTTCTTTCTATTTTCTGACACTAAGTGTGGGGGGATTCCTCTACTGTGCTTTGTTTGTGTGTTGTTTGCCCTTGTTTGCAGGTTTCCCTTGGATCGTGATGATTGATGCGCCTGTTTTCAATCCAGCCGCCCAATATCCGATCTTATTACTAACGTTTATCTAGGGATATCTTTTCGACCTTTTTTGTGAAAAATAGAGATTTCTGTTTCACACTTGGCTATTAGTATTACCTTTTTACGTTCTAAGTGGCGGCATAATAGCCGGTACTTTGAATATTGAGGGCAATATTCAATTCTAAGTGTGGGGGGGAATTCTCGCGAATTTTGTCACATTTGTACCATCTAGTGCCCTAGTACCCCCGTTTTGGCCAAAATTTTAAAATTTTTGTCGTTTTCAAATAAAAAATTGTGTTATGTTTAGTCTTGATTAGGTTAGAACAAAAGGGAATCCCGACTCTGCCAGAGTATTGATCTGGCTGCTTCCTTAACGGTTAGACTAAGGTTTTACGATTTGTGCAAATGAAAATGCTAAGCGTAGAGTAGTTGGTTCTCTTTAGAGCTTATACAAGTAATCTATGGCTTTTCCTCCCAGAAGCTCTTAATTGGACTAAAATACGTGCTGTTTTCAAACGTTTGAACGTTAAAATCATGTTGTTATGCAAAACAAATTTTTATACAATTTTGATATAGAGCCCGAGTTCAACTTTTTATTTTAATTTTGGAGAAAGCATATATGTAAATATATATATATATATATAAGTTAAAAAAAATGAAAAAAAAGAAAATGAAAATGGAATGATATTGCAAAATGCAAAAATGGAATGATATTGCAAAATGCAATAAATTTTGATGTTGTGAAAATAAAGATGTGTATGTTAATAAATATGGTAAATTTGCTTTCTCTTAAATTTAAATCGGAAGTTGAACTTGGATTCGTCAATTTTGTATAAAAGTTAAACGGTAATTTAGTAGATTGTTGATTTCAAAGATCCGAAAGCTCCGGTATTATTCTCTGTGAGGTGTCAAAAGCCTGGTCACCTAAAACCAACTGGTTTGGGATGTGCCGAGAAGAAAGCCGTTACATGGAGTGATCTCGTCTTTGAGTCTCTAATCTCTAAATGATCGTTTGTTGTTATTTATTTAAGTATTTAATACTAGCTTAGTGGGAATATCCAAAATCTTTGAAATCGAAATTCCGCTGATTCCGGTACTATTCTCTGTGGGGTGTCAAAAGCCTGGTCACCTAAAACCAACTGGTTTGGGATGTGCCGAGAAGAAAGCCGCTACATGGAAAAGGCCCTTTTGATCCTTAGATTTTTGAGGTTCCCGGTAAATTAGTATTTGACTTAAACAAATAACAACCATAATAAATGTCAATTTTTGCGGTCAAAATTTTGAAAATTAGCACAGTCACCTAAATTGAATAAATTGTGGGAGTGAAAAGTTAAGTTTCGGCTTACATAGATTATTAGTATAAGTAGTGTTAGCATTTTACAAAAACATTTGCACATTGAGTTTAAGCTTAGTTGGGAGTATAAAAAGAGGATGACGATTACAATTCCCTGGAGACACCCATTTTGTGTGAATCCCGTTCCATGATACCATTTTTGAAAATCAAGCATTTATATATTTTTGTTCTAGTTTAAATTTCTCGTATTTAATAAAAAGTCGAAACGGGGTATACTTTTGATCCTTTCATTACTTCATATGATCGGATTGCTAGGGACTAGCAATAGCTTAGTGTGGGGGATTGATGAGTGTGTAAATACTCATCATTTTATGCCCATTTTAGACCATAAAAATACCAAAAACAACCAAATACACCATATATTATTGCAAATATCCTTGGTTTGTGTTTTTATGTGTTTCAGGTACAAAAGGATCGAAAACAGGGCAAAAACAGACAAAATCGAGCACAGGATTGGAAAATCGTGAAAAGCCGAGGACGGGGAAGGAAATTACGAGTTTGGACCCGAAAAATGATCAAGATGTCAGATTTAACCCTCAAGAATATCCAAATGACAAAAATAGTCCTTGGATATATTTCTCAAAATCGGCAAATTTGGTCCCTCAATTTTCAGGATATTACACATATAGTCCCTAAACTTTAAACCAAAATTTATCCCTAAACCTAAACCCACCAAATAAAACCCAAAACCCAATCTTATCCAACTCACTAATCCTAACCCATAAACTCCTAGCCCAATCCTAAAAATAACCCAAGCCCAAATCAATAAAACCCTTTCACCCCGTATTTAACCTATCCCAGGTTTGACCCGGTCAAACCATCTTTCTTCTAAAACCAAAACTGCCAAAATAAACCCAGGATACCACTGACAACCCACCATGTCCTCCCCTACCTCACCAGACAACTTTGTCCCTCATTTTCACTTATACACGCCTCCAACCTCCCCCCTCCTACTTAGCTACTCCCACTCAACTCCCACGTGCTCAGAAATAGCTTAAATCCAACTTAGTGCTTTTCCCGCCAAAAAACCATTTGGACGATTGGGATTGAATTAAGGTCATCCAATGGGTGGGATTGATTGAAAAGAGAGAGATGAAGATTTGGAGTGATATAAAAAGAAAAGAAGACAGAAGAAAAAGATGTCACTGTTTTTAGACCATTCTTAGTGTAGATTTAAATTAAGTCGAATTCTAGGTTTCATCTAGCTTAATCTTAGGTACTTTACTTGTTATTGTTATTCAGTTTTTGTTTAAGTTCCCAGAATTGTTATTGTAATTTTAGTTAATGCAATCTTTAGTTTTTCTTAAAAAGTCAACTTTGGTCAACTGTTACTGTCCTCACAAGCTCTTGATAAGCTGAGCTTATCTTGGACTTCATTACTGCATTTTCCAGGTTCTTTATAGTCCAATTTCATTGTGTGCTAAAACCATATAAGTCTTGTTTTTAGAATCCTTAAATTCAGTCATTTAGCATTGCAGGTTCTTTTTTTTAGTTTTCATAGTTTTTGCAGGCCCTTTGTTCATTTTTAACTTATTCATATTGAGTTGATTTTAGCTAAGATTTTGGATAGTAATTAGTCAGCTGGTCATCTAGTAAATCCCCATTTTCTTTTATTTTTAGGATTTTTCTTATATTGCTTTTTTATAGCTTGAAATAGGCCTTTATTGCCCTGCACACCTTAGCATATCAGCAATATAGCAGCTTATTGCCTCATACCTAGTGCTTATAGCTTTCCCCAGTCCTTATTTAGTTCCCTCTAGCTTATTAAGATCCCCCCTAGGTGCTTTCAGTCCATTAGTATTCCCTTAGCTTGTTCTGTCACTTAAGCAGCCATTAGATAAGCCATAGCTTTTCCTAGTGATCCGTCTGAAAACACTTATCTTTTATCTCTCTATCACACAAGTCAACCACTTGTGAATGGTCAACCGTAATAGATGATAAAAGGCAAACAGCCTCAGAACAGGATGCTCGTGTGTAGTGTGTGAAACCAGGCAAGTGATCACCCGGATCGTTTCCCAACGAGATGTGAATGGAAAACTGTGAAAAGCTAGGATTATAGTGACAGATGATTTAGATTGCTTTTGATTTTGCTTTTATTTAACAATTCTAAATAACAATTAAAAACAGATATACACAGGGAAATTAAACGCGAATAAAATAAATTACAAACGCGTAACGGGACAGCTAAAATGGGACTAAAATTAAAATTTATGAAATTTAAAACCTAAAAATGTAAAATGACTTAAAACTTATTTAAAAACTTAAATTATATTTTTTTATACTTTTTATTTAATTATTATTAATTATTTATTTATTTAATTACTAATTAAACTAATTTAAATTATAAAAAATACTAAATAATCAAAGAAAATTCTAAAACTTTTTCTAAAAATATTATAAGATGAGAAAAAGCTAAGAAAATTATAAAAATGAAAATTACTTAATTAAAATTTAAAAAGATAAATTCTATTAAATAGAAGCTATCACTTTATTTCTATTTTTGATTTTTCTTAAGGACTAAAAATATTTTTATATTTTTCCTAGATTACAAATGACAAAAGAAAATTATGAAAATTAGATTTATATTTTTCTGATTATTTTTCTATTTTTTATGATTTAATTACTATTAAAAACTAATTAAAAAGAAAAGAAATATTAAATGACTTAGGAAAATTATGAAAAATTACAGATAATTCTAAAATAATATTAAAAAGATAAGAAAAATAAAATTGGAAGTTGAATAAGCCTGATAAGCTGTTTTGGGCTAATAAGCCCAAAATAAGCTAATCAGCTGGAAAATTGACCAAATGATCAGGATATGTTTAAACAACTATAAGAAGCATAAAATGACTGAAAAGTACAAATAAGCTATAGAAAATAAGCTGATAAGCAAGATTGGTCAGCTGTGAAGTAAAGACAGAAAATGAGAAATCAGGCAAACTTGCAGACCAAATTTAAGTACTCAATAAGCAACTGAGATACAAACTCAAGGGGGCAAAATCATCTTAGCACTACTGAGTGTCCAAGAATCCAAAAAGCCCTCTCATAAACTAATCAATTGATCTCTAATATGGGCCAAGATCAGCAACCAGAGCTGCTCAGTGTATGCTGAGTGGTGTCTGTTTGTGTTGTGTTTTTGTGCACAACTTGTGCAGGGGTTCTTGGGTCTTTGAAATCAACTAAGTGGACAAAATGAACCACAAAAATGCCAAAGGCATGGACTGAACAAGCCTTGAGCTTGTTTGAGCTTGTATGATCAGTTGAGGGACCAAAATGAACACAGGTGGTATAGAACTGCTATAATTAGCTATAGGGCTGATCAAAAGTTGAAAATAGCTTCTAAGGACTTAAATAAGCTTGTACAAAAGTGGGATTAATACCAATCTACAGTAGCACTTGGTTTTGCCTTTGGACTGACTAGAACCAAACACTCCTTAAGGAGTTGACTGTTGGGATTTTCCAAAGGAAAATGATAAATTAAGCTATGATATCTAATAAACTTACTTTTACTAACTTATTTGAGTACTAAATGACAACTTATAACACAGAATTAAGCACAATATTAAGCTAAACTAATTAAGGCTATTTTTGGTCTTTTGCAAGTTTTTTAAGGTGAAATTAAAACAAAGCCTAAACACTACTGATATTATTGATCGAGTGTGATTACAAACTAATAATAAGCCTATAATAACAATAATAAGATAATAATAAGCACTTATACAGTGATGTAGGAAATTAATGCCAAAAAGCTAAAAAGCTTACAACTGAGTTGAGCTATGGAACTGAGAACTGAGAACTAAGAACACACTAGCTTGTTCACACAAGCTAGAAATACCCAGAGAAACCCTTTCTGAATAGCTTATACCCAGAATAGCTTATTGGCATATATGTTGACTTTATTTGACTTTTCTTGTTTTCTTGAAATAGAACAGGATTACACTAAAATAAACTCACCAAAAGCTATATTGAGCTGATGTGAGCTTATTTAAACAGATAATAAGCCATTACAAACAACATTTAAATTAAAAGGGATTACAGTGAAGCATGAAATTTTAAAGTGACTGAAATTAAATGACAAGGTACAATAAATTAAGATCAAAATGACTTTAAATCGACTATATTGATGACTGGAATTTAAAATTACAAGAAGTAAAGACAATTAAATAAAATACGACTTAATAAAATTTAGCTACCCTTAATTTCCTATTACATTGTTCTATTTATACTAAATACAAATGGGAAACCCTAAGTCTTCATCTCTGAGCAAATCCCATCCCTTGAATTGCTTCCAATTGATCTGAGCCATTAAAACAGATTTTGGCGCCAAAATTCTTGCTAGTTGATTGAGCAGGTTTGTAGCATTTAATGCTATTCAGGGAGGTGGAGAAGAAGCTTTAAAAGCTTTTGGCATTGTTAGGTGAGTGGGATTGGATGGGGAGTGGTTTTGCAGAGGTGAGGTGGGTTTGGCGGGGTGGTTTAAGGAAGGAGACGGGTCAAACATAGTTTGACCCTGATATTTAGCAAAAAAGGGTGTGGGTCGGGTTTATTTTTAAGGGATTGGGCTTGGGTTTATTTTGGGTTAAGGGAATTGAATTTGGCAGTTGGGTTTAGTAGATAGGATTGGATATTTGGATTTAATGGGTTTGTTTGATCCGGATTTAGTTAACTAAATAATCATAGGGACCAATTTTGTAATTCTCTGAAACTTGAAGGGCTGAAACTGTAATTTCACCATAGATATCACAAGGACCAATTATGCCATAAATGAATAGTACAAGGTTTACTTTTGATAATTTTCCAATTTTAAAACCTTAAGGACTATTTTTGACAGTTTTCAAACTTGGGGGACCAAAGTTGCCATTTTGATATTTTTAACTTTAAAGGATTTAATTTGACAATTTGTGAATCTCCAAGGACCTTTTATGATATTTTACAAGTTTTGAATAACCAGGGACTAGATTTGCCAATTTGTGAAACTCCAGGGACTGAAAGTGACAATTAAGCAAACTTTGTTCGTTTTTCACTTGTTTTCAGTCTTTTTGTTCCTGAGTCATATAAAAACACATTTTATGATAATTTCAGTATTATTTGACTTTTCAAAGTGTTTTTGACTGTTTTGTGGGTTCAGATTAGGTAAAAATGATGAGTATTTAGACACTCATCAATCCCCCACACTAAACTATTGCTAGTCCCTAGCAATATTTTATGAAGATTTAATGGATTTGAAAGACTCTTTACCAAAAGCCATTACTTCTGGAGTAGCCAATTGTTTCAGTTCAAGTAAGAACTTTGGTACAATGATAACCAAGTGATTTTGAGCAAACCACAAGCTGTCAACGGTTTTGATTTGTCTTTACCAGAAGCCGTTTGCTTCTGGACTAGCCAACTCTTAGATAAATCATCAATATTATCTTTGGTGAGTTGATTACCAATCATGGATTTTCACTGCCTTAACCACAAGCCATAACCTTGCGGGCTAGGCAACTCTTCACTTATGAAGATATGGTGAGTCGAATACCATACAATTTTCGGCAAATTGCAAGCCATCAACGGATTTGAGATATCTTTACCAAGAGCCGTTTGCTCTCGGATTAGCCAATCCTTATGTGGGTTAGACATGGCGGACTGATAACCATTTATTGCGTTCTAAGTGAGAAAAAATTTTTAAAATTTTGGCTAAAATGGGGGTACTAGATGGTACATTTGATCAAATTCGCAAGAATTCCCCCCCACACTTAGAACTGAATATTGCCCTCAATATTCAAAGAACTGGTTGTTAAACCAACACTTAGAACGTGAAAGGGAAATACTAATAGCCTTTTATTTTATATACTTATTTATTTTATTTTTGTTTAATTTGCATTTAAGCCGTTAAGGCATGCAAATTCCCTCTTCGGGAATGCTTTTTTTTTTTTTTTTTTTTTTTTTTTTTTTTTTTTTTTTTGACTGTACATATTTACAACATGTAAGGCATCTCCCCCACACTAGGGTGAGACATGGGTGAAAACCATATTTTGCTACTGTTTTTATTAACCGAGTCGCTAGCTTGACTCGACCCCGAATTGAGTTGATTCCTCTCGAACAGTCAGGTTTATCACGCAAGCTAACCGCTTGTGAACGGTCAACCGTAATAAAGGGTTCCTGAACAGCCCGGGAGAAAAAGCAATTTAAAAGTTTATGGGGAAGTAAGAGACCAGGAAATCCGGCATTTAAACCAATGTTAGATGGATAATGCCGGGGTCAAAAGTAATATCCTCACTCCTGAATGAGTGAAAGATTGGGGAAATCACCGGGTAGGTGAAGGGAAGAAGAGAGATCTGAACAGCAATTAGGATAAGAACTTCCTCCTCAAGAATTGCATTTTCAAGTGGAGGAGGCAAGTCCTTAATCTTGATCTCCGGAAATTTATGAAGTTTAACGGGAGGGAGAGGAGGGGAATTGTCTTGATTCAACAATTTCTCAAGAAAAAGAATATCTCCCTCCAAATCAATCTCAGCGTTATCAATTCCTTCCAGAAATGAATCACACTTGAGAAAAGCTTCGATCTCTTCCAAATTGGAATCACTTCCCTCAAACGGAGGGAGAGAAGGGGAAGAGTCGGAAATGATAGGTCGAGAAGATGGAATGGGATCACCACTCACAGAATTATGAAACTAATCAACACTCTCTTGAGAGTACTCCTCTGAAGCAATGTCAATGACATCTATTCGGTTAACCGATGCAGAATTATAATTAGAGGAGTACTTTGAAGTTTGATCATGATTAAAGGTAACAGCTTCCTTATCCACACGCAAGGTGATTTCATGCTTAAATACATCAATAAGAGCATGGCCCGTTTTTAGGAATCCTCGTCCAAGAATTAGAGGAACCTTTTGATCTGCGTCGAATTCAACAACCACAAAGTCAGCTGGAAAATGGAACTTTCCTATTTTCACAAACACATCTTCGGCAATGCCGCAGGGATGAGATATGGTTCGATCTGCAAGCTCAAGAGTCATGCAGGTAGGAGTAAGAGCCGGAAGAGAAAGTTTCTTCCATACTGAATGAGGCATCAGGTTGATGCTTGCTCCTAGATCGGCTAAGGCATAGCATTCAACCATTCCTGGAAAGACACAAGGTAGTAGAAACTTTCCAGGATCTCCAAGCTTCTCCGGAAGCTTTTTCAAGATAACCGCTGAGCAGTTCTCATTTAACGGAGTTTTAGCCATTTCAATCAGCTTTTCCTTGTTGCTTAACAAGTGTTTGATTGCTGATGCAAATTTGGGCATCAGAATAGTAGCATCCGCAAAGCTTATGTCAAAATGTAATTCTTTAAAGATTTGATAGAATTTATCATTTTGTTGACTAGCCTTTTCACGGAGCTTTTGCTCATTTAAGCGCGATGGGTAAGGAATGTAAGGTTTGGATTTAGGGACAACAGCTTCAGGAGTCTTAACAGATTCAAAGACAACTCCTGGTTTGGATTTTTTCGGGACAACCGGAGGATGGATTTCAGGAATCTGGACAGTATCCTCCGTCTCTTTCTCCATTTCAAACAACGGAGGAGGAATAGGGCTAGCTGGCCCCTCATAAGCAGCACCACTCCTTGTGGTGATGGCTTTGACGAAAGTGGTATCTTCGTCATCATCACTGTCGTCATCAAGCACACTGACAGGAACAGCATTGAGCATCTCGGAATAATATCTGGCTGATCTTTGCTCACTAAGTTTGGTTGACAAACTTTTAACCGTAAATCGTGATAGAGAAGGATCTATTCTTGACGGTTGGGGAGCAAGTGTGGGTGTAGATTTTTGGACAACAATAGGTTGGACGTATTTAGCACTTCCATTGTTAGTGGGAAGCACCGGGTCCTTTGTCACCTTGATTTCTTGTTCCAATTCCCTCACCGGAGAGAAAATAGGAATTGACGGTCCAACATGAGCTTTACCACTATGTGTAGTGACAGCCTTGAGTTCACCCCTTGGGTTGACAACAGTGTTACTTGGAAGACCTCCCGAGGTAGAAGGTGGATTAAGATGGTCCATGAGACTGGCAAACATATTTTTTACTTCGCTTTGAGAATGATCGATTTTATTTGAAAGCTCAGTTCCTTGCTTGTGTATTGAGGACTGAAATTCATTCTTCAAATTAGAGATTTGATTTTGCATTGCCTTCATATTGGTCTCATTAACCTTGATGTAGCTATCAAGCTCACTCGAGAGAGGTCTTTGGGAATTAGGAGCTGAATACCCTTGATTACCCCTTTGGGGTGGGTATTGATTGTTCGGGGCATGAAATTGATTTTGCATGTTTTGCCCTCTTTGCTGATTAGGATTATTCCTATTTGGATTATTAGGAGAAGGAAAGCCGGGTGGTCCATGCTGATTGCTAGCACGGTAATTTGTTTCCACATGAGGTTGGTATTGACCACCTCCTTGATTGGAAGATCCGGCTAAAGCTTTGACTTCAAATGCATTGCCATCGGTGGCAGTACAATTGTAGTAAGCGTGTGGGCCACCACAAGTAACACAAACTTCTACCTTTTTTATTTCAGCAGTGTGAGAAGTTTGTGGAGCGGACTCTTTCTTTTGTGTGGAGAAAACCAAAGCTTGAATAACCTTCGTGAGTTCAGCAAGCTGAGTATCAGTACTGGACTGACTCACGGGAGATGAAGTGGAAGGACCAGCACCAGCCGGAGAATTATATGGTCTGGCTCGTGCAGTGCGGACCTTTGACTTATTTTCAATGAGAGCAATGGCTTCTTTAGTGGATTTGCTCAGAAAATTACCTCCAGCTGAGGCATTAAGAGAATCTTGGTCAGATGGGTTTAACCCATTGTAGAATGTGTCCATCTGCATCAAATCGGTGAAACCGTGATGAGGACATTTGCGGAGCAATTCTTTGAAACGCTCCCATGATTCTCCAAATGGTTCATCAAACCTTTGAGAGAATTTCATGATTTCATTTTTGAGATACGTGGTTTTAGACGGAGGAAAGAATTCATTCACGAATTTCTGAACCAGATCTTCCCAAGTTGTTATTGATCGAGGGGGTTGTTTGTCAAGCCAAATTCGGGCTGCCCCATCGATGGAAAATGGGAAAAGAAGAAGTTTGATCGATTCCTCAGGGACATTTTTGCATTTGATGGTGGATGTGATTTTATTGAACCATCTAATGTGATCTTGAGGATCGTCCCTGTCAAAACCATAGAATTGCCTCTGGGTTACCAGGTTTATTAACCCAGTCTTAAGCTCAAAATTCTCAGCCACGATGGCTGGAACAACAATGGCATCTCCGTACCCAGTGGTGGGAGCTTGGAGCAGCTCATTCATAGGACGGTCTTCAGCCATGATGTCAGGGGTTTTGGGATCAGTACGTAACTCGGGTACGACTGACGGAGCAGAACGTCTACGACGTCTTCGAGGTATTTTTCCAAGCTCACGGAAAGGGCTTGTAGACCTAGAAGAACGAGTGCGCATGCACTTAGCAAAAATTTTTCAATTAAAATCAAGATCGAGAGAAAACACAAGTAAACTTAACCAACAATCAACAAGCGTACGGTAGCTCTCTAAAAGACAAACGCACAGAGTGGCAGAGAAGCAAAGGTGGGCAATTACGCTCCTTAAAAACCCGCTTCTTTCAGTCCGACAATTTAATGTCAGACTATCCTAGAACCTCCGTTAGAGTTTGTTTATCAATTAAAGGTGAGCCGATATTCGCAAGTGATACAAAGGAAAAGTTTTAATTCTTTGGTTTGGGAACTTATTATGGTCGCACCCCCAGTTAGGTAGTGCTCTGTCTTGGTTCTCGATGGTTAATTTTTATTTGTTTATTATTAAAGAAAACGGAAAATATTTTTGGGTTTTTTAATTTATATGATAATTATAATAATAATATATATAGAAAAGAAAAGAAAATATTTTTGGTATTTTATATTGTTTTTGAGAAATAGGAACTTCTGATAGAAGGATCTCGAATCACTAATCGCTAAAACTTACACAATAGTCGCAGCACACCTCCCCGGCAGCGGCGCCAAAATTTGATCCGTCTGAAAACACTTATCTTTTATCTCTCTATCACACAAGTCAACCACTTGTGAATGGTCAACCGTAATAGATGATAAAAGGCAAACAGCCTCAGAACAGGATGCTCGTGTGTAGTGTGTGAAACCAGGCAAGTGATCACCCGGATCGTTTCCCAACGAGATGTGAATGGAAAACTGTGAAAAGCTAGGATTATAGTGACAGATGATTTAGATTGCTTTTGATTTTGCTTTTATTTAACAATTCTAAATAACAATTAAAAACAGATATACACAGGGAAATTAAACGCGAATAAAATAAATTACAAACGCGTAACGGGACAGCTAAAATGGGACTAAAATTAAAATTTATGAAATTTAAAACCTAAAAATGTAAAATGACTTAAAACTTATTTAAAAACTTAAATTATATTTTTTTATACTTTTTATTTAATTATTATTAATTATTTATTTATTTAATTACTAATTAAACTAATTTAAATTATAAAAAATACTAAATAATCAAAGAAAATTCTAAAACTTTTTCTAAAAATATTATAAGATGAGAAAAAGCTAAGAAAATTATAAAAATGAAAATTACTTAATTAAAATTTAAAAAGATAAATTCTATTAAATAGAAGCTATCACTTTATTTCTATTTTTGATTTTTCTTAAGGTCTAAAAATATTTTTATATTTTTCCTAGATTACAAATGACAAAAGAAAATTATGAAAATTAGATTTATATTTTTCTGATTATTTTTCTATTTTTTATGATTTAATTACTTTTAAAAACTAATTAAAAAGAAAAGAAATATTAAATGACTTAGGAAAATTATGAAAAATTACAGATAATTCTAAAATAATATTAAAAAGATAAGAAAAATAAAATTGGAAGTTGAATAAGCCTGATAAGCTGTTTTGGGCTAATAAGCCCAAAATAAGCTAATCAGCTGGAAAATTGACCAAATGATCAGGATATGTTTAAACAACTATAAGAAGCATAAAATGACTGAAAAGTACAAATAAGCTATAGAAAATAAGCTGATAAGCAAGATTGGTCAGCTGTGAAGTAAAGACAGAAAATGAGAAATCAGGCAAACTTGCAGACCAAATTTAAGTACTCAATAAGCAACTGAGATACAAACTCAAGGGGGCAAAATCATCTTAGCACTACTGAGTGTCCAAGAATCCAAAAAGCCCTCTCAGAAACTAATCAATTGATCTCTAATATGGGCCAAGATCAGCAACCAGAGCTGCTCAGTGTATGCTGAGTGGTGTCTGTTTGTGTTGTGTTTTTGTGCACAACTTGTGCAGGGGTTCTAGGGTCTTTGAAATCAACTAAGTGGACAAAATGAACCACAAAAATGCCAAAGGCATGGACTGAACAAGCCTTGAGCTTGTTTGAGCTTGTATGATCAGTTGAGGGACCAAAATGAACACAGGTGGTATAGAACTGCTATAATTAGCTATAGGGCTGATCAAAAGTTGAAAATAGCTTCTAAGGACTTAAATAAGCTTGTACAAAAGTGGGCTTAATACCAATCTACAGTAGCACTTGGTTTTGCCTTTGGACTGACTAGAACCAAACACTCCTTAAGGAGTTGACTGTTGGGATTTTTCAAAGGAAAATGATAAATTAAGCTATGATATCTAATAAACTTACTTTTACTAACTTATTTGAGTACTAAATGACAACTTATAACACAGAATTAAGCACAATATTAAGCTAAACTAATTAAGGCTATTTTTGGTCTTTTGCAAGTTTTTTAAGGTGAAATTAAAACAAAGCCTAAACACTACTGATATTATTGATCGAGTGTGATTACAAACTAATAATAAGCCTATAATAACAATAATAAGATAATAATAAGCACTTATACAGTGATGTAGGAAATTAATGCCAAAAAGCTAAAAAGCTTACAACTGAGTTGAGCTATGGAACTGAGAACTGAGAACTAAGAACACACTAGCTTGTTCACACAAGCTAGAAATACCCAGAGAAACCCCTTCTGAATAGCTTATACCCAGAATAGCTTATTGGCATATATGTTGACTTTCTTTGACTTTTCTTGTTTTCTTGAAATAGAACAGGATTACACTAAAATAAACTCACCAAAAGCTATATTGAGCTGATGTGAGCTTATTTAAACAGATAATAAGCCATTACAAACAACATTTAAATTAAAAGGGATTACAGTGAAGCATGAAATTTTAAAGTGACTGAAATTAAATGACAAGGTACAATAAATTAAGATCAAAATGACTTTAAATCGACTATATTGATGACTGGAATTTAAAATTACAAGAAGTAAAGACAATTAAATAAAATACGACTTAATAAAATTTAGCTACCCTTTATTTCCTATTACATTGTTCTATTTATACTAAATACAAATGGGAAACCCTAAGTCTTCATCTCTGAGCAAATCCCATCCCTTGAATTGCTTCCAATTGATCTGAGCCATTAAAACAGATTTTGGCGCCAAAATTCTTGCTAGTTGATTGAGCAGGTTTGTAGCATTTAATGCTATTCAGGGAGGTGGAGAAGAAGCTTTAAAAACTTTTGGCATTGTTAGGTGAGTGGGATTGGATGGGGAGTGGTTTTGCAGAGGTGAGGTGGGTTGAGGTGGTTTTGGCGGGGTGGTTTAAGGAAGGAGACGGGTCAAACATAGTTTGACCCTGATATTTAGCAAAAAAGGGTGTGGGCCGGGTTTATTTTTAAGGGATTGGGCTTGGGTTTATTTTGGGTTAAGGGAATTGAATTTGGCAGTTGGGTTTAGTAGATAGGATTGGATATTTGGATTTAATGGGTTTGTTTGATCCGGATTTAGTTAACTAAATAATCATAGGGACCAATTTTGTAATTCTCTGAAACTTGAAGGGCTGAAACTGTAATTTCACCATAGATATCACAAGGACCAATTATGCCATAAATGAATAGTACAAGGTTTACTTTTGATAATTTTCCAATTTTAAAACCTTAAGGACTATTTTTGACAGTTTTCAAACTTGGGGGACCAAAGTTGCCATTTTGATATTTTTAACTTTAAAGGATTTAATTTGACAATTTGTGAATCTCCAAGGACCTTTTATGATATTTTACAAGTTTTGAATAACCAGGGACTAGATTTGCCAATTTGTGAAACTCCAGGGACTGAAAGTGACAATTAAGCAAACTTTGTTCGTTTTTTACTTGTTTTCAGTCTTTTTGTTCCTGAGTCATATAAAAAACATTTTATGATAATTTCAGTATTATTTGACTTTTCAAAGTGTTTTTGACTGTTTTGTGGGTTCAGATTAGGTAAAAATGATGAGTATTTAGACACTCATCACCTAGTTTCTTTCTTTTTCTCAACTGTTGGTCTCCACTGCTTTTGTTTGAGCTTATTTTAAAGTTCCAAAAACATTTTCTTTTCAAAAGTTACTTAAAATCACTAGCTTAATAAGTTTTAATCAGAAAATAAAAAATAAAAAAGTTTCAAAAAAGAGACATTTGTGGGATTCGAACCCTGGTCACTCAGGAAACATACCCACAGCCTTACCATCTGCTCTAGTTCTTTTGTTGTTAAATCTTTGCAATAGTTCTTATTTAACCTTGTGTTCCATTTTAGTGTCAATAAGCCGTTTAGCCTTTGAACAGCTTATTCCAATAAGCTGTGTCATTTTTCTTATTTTTCCTAGCTTCCTTTAACTTCAAAGTATTTACTAAGAATTTTCTAGATTTTTCTATTTTCATTTTCAATTTTTAAATCATTTTATTAGTTTAATTTAGTTTTAAATTCATATTAATTAATTAAAAAGTAAAAAAAATATATTTCTTTTTTGTAAAATTTTCTTTTATTATTTAGGACTTTAGAAAAATAGATTTGTACCCGTAGAGTTCTTATTTCATTATTTCGACGTTTTTAGGTTCATTCTTAGTTCCCGTAATAGCGTTTTTAAGATTTACTTTTACGTTTTTAATCTCGTTTGTTTTCTTAAATTGTTTTTCTCGCCTTTTAAATCATTTTTATTTTATGTTTACTTATCGTAGCTTAGAAAACCAAAATCACATATTTTCCACCATTCAAACACGTTGCACGATTCGAGAACACGAATTCCATTCACGCCTTCGTTGGGGATAACGACCCGGGAATACAACTTCCATTGTATTCCTTGGAAAAATACGACTTGATTCCAGCGAATCAATAACAGTTTGTACTGCTACTTGAAAATCTTTCTACTGCTAGTACAAAGTTTCTACTGCTACAACAGAAGTTTATACTGCTGAGGAAAAGGATGTCTTTTAAGAAGCAGAATGAAGAGTTGTGACATGTTTTTGGAAATCTGGAAGCTGTGATGGAATGGGAAGGATCTTTGAGTGTTGGTACCTCTACCACACAACAAATGGTCATCAGTTCACCATGTCTAACAGACATCAAGAACTGACTAGTCCAGATCAAACGGTGTCTGGTAAAGACTTCTCAAATCCGTTAATGGCTGATAGTTTGCCAAAAACTATATGGTTATCAACTCACCATGCTTCACAGTGAAGAGTTGGCTAGTCCAAAGCAAACGGCTCTTGGTAAAGACATCTCAAATCCGTTGATGGTTGATAGTTTACCAAAAACTATATGGTAATCAATGCACCATGTTTCTATAATAAAGCATTGGCTATTCCAGAGCAAACGGCTACTGGTAAAGAAATATCAAATCCATTTATGGCTGGTAGTTTGCCAAAAACTACAAAGCCAACTTAGTTGGTACTGCTGTGAACAGATTATTGTTGCTCTGTTGCTGTTTATAAAGATCATCTGGATAGCTAAATAAAGACAAAAGAGTTCAAAATCATCATCAAGATATTTGAAGAACAGAGTGTTTGGACACATCCTCCACAGAAGAAATCAAAAGTAACCACAAGAGTTAAAAAGAGTTCAAGAGAAATCAAGAAATCAAGAGAAGCTTAAAGACAACACATAATCTGAAGAAACTTAGTGATTTGCAAAGAAATCATAAGTTTAGGGGAGGATTGTTGGGAATTATGTGTTTCTAAAGTTTCAACTGCTGGTTATAATTAGTACTGTTAGTTATGTAGTTAGTACTGCTAGCTTTAAGTTAGTACTATTCATGTTAGAAAGGTACTATTAGCGTGTTTTAGTTAGTACTGCTTATGTGATATGCATGAGTTATTATTAGAATAGATATGCAAAGATATGCATGGAGTTATATTAGGAAGAGATATGTAACATCTCTTTACACGTTATTGTAAGCTGTTAGGTTTCCTTGGTGTATAAAAGGAACCTACGGCATTAGAACAAAGTATCTCTATTGTGTCTACTTTAGTTAGTAATCTGTAACCTAAGCAGATTAATAGTAATAAAAGTTCTTTTAGTATTCGTTGTTCTTCTTAGCAATACAAGTTAGATTCCGAATAACTTATATTGTTCATAGTCAGTGTTTCTCTTGTAGTTAGTTTGGATCTATCCAGATTAGCTACGACCCTTAATAGGCTAGAAGGATCCATTCAGATTGGGACCAACACACATACAGCCTAAATTAATGGAAAAAAAAAGTTAAAGAAAAAGCATTATCCAAAGACGGTTCCAGAACACATATTAAACCTTGTTACCATAGAAAAGCAAAGGTTTTTAACCCTGTTAACAAAGAAAGATTAGAAACTTAAAAGGTTCAATCTTTGGTAATTTACAACTACTTTCATATTAAAGCTTAAAAACAAAATCTTTCATAATCTACCTACAAAGTTAAAAGATTCAATATTTTAATAAATCATACGAAAAAGATCGACAGATCGAAAGTTTAGCACCAAAACAGAAACCTTTAAAAACAAAATCTTTCATAATCTACCTAAAAAGCTAAAAGATCCAATATTTCAATAAATCATACCAAAAACATCGACAGATCGAAAGTTTAGCACCAAAACTAAAAGCTTTACTTTTAGTTATAATACTTAAAAAGAGATACACAAACCTAATATCTACACATAAACCATAAGCAAGAGATACACAAACCTAATATCCACTGTGTTGATCCAAATAATGTTCTAAAAACGTTATTTATATCTTTCGATTACTTTACGTTTTGAGGATGACAAAATGTGAAATCACGTTACGTTAAAATTAACGTAAACAAGTTTTTAATCAGAAGATCCCGTTTCCACGCAAATCACTCTAGAACAAACTTACAACTTGACAAATGATCAAAGAAGTGATTTTGGGTTTTAAGACTTCACATTTTAATGTGACAAAACATTTTTTCAAAAATATACATGACAAATTATTTTTGAATAATTAAGAAATATTTTAATGGAAAAATAAGTTTAAAATTCATAACAGCTATTTTTCCCCCCAAAATCAGCTCCAAACTTCCCCAAATAAGTTTTCACCAGAAAAGACAAAATTTGGAGCGTCTTTGTCTGGGACGGCTCCACGGTTCCACTAAATTTAGTGGAGCCGTGGGTGATTTAGTGGAGCCGTCCACTTGTAACGTTCAGATTTTCTTTGCCTATAAATACCAACCCACTTTACAGATTTTAGGTAGCCTTTCACACACAGAAACTTCTGAGTTTAAACCTCTCACACCATTTTCTTTTCTTGATCATTTAGTTTAGTTTTTCTTTTATTCAAGTGTGATCCAATCATCCAACTTAGAGATCCTCTTCATTCCTCTTCAATAGCAAGAGAAGAACACAAAGTATCCAAGTTTATACAAGGTGTTGTCATTCCTCTTCAAGTACAAGAGAAGAACTCAAGGTATCCAAGAAGATACAAGAGTTATAGTTGCTAGGTTGTTTGTAACACTTGTTACATACTTGATTGTATCATAGCATACATCAAGATCATTTTTCTTTTGTGAGAGTGTGAGTGAAGATCGTTGTGATCTTACAAGAGATAGTGAACATCTCTTGAAGCCATTGGGCTTGTGTGATTGATCAAGAAGATCAAGGGTCATTAGGATAGTGTTAGTCAAGTGAGTGTTGACCATTGTGATCGTGTCGAGATCTTGGTGATCTCTTGAAGCCATTGGGCTTGAGTGTTTGATCAAGTGGATCGTGGTAGATTGGTGCTAGCTAAGATTAGCACTCGACATCTAGCTTAGTGTTGGAAATAGGATAAGCGACGTGTACGGTTTTCTCCGCCTTAAGGGAGCTTGTTGACATAGTGCTTGAAACTCTCGAGTGTGGTACTCGGGGAGTGGAGTAGGGCGAAGAGGTGCTTCGTAGCCAAACAACTATAAATCCTTTTGTCCCGGTTTGATCTTTCCAACTTTTCTCTTTTCTTACTTTACTTATTATTAGTTAGTTTAGTGTGTAGTTCATATTGGTGTTGATTGATTACACATAAGATTCGAATCAAGGTTTTTAATAAGTAAACTTGTAAGAAGATTTTAAAAGAGTTCAAAAATGGGTAAAACAATTCAACACCCCCTTCTAGTTTTCCACAATTGGTATCAGAAGCCACGTCAGTCAAGATTTTAAAGTATATTGTATTTTAAAACTTGAATCGATCATTAGATTCAAAAAAATCTATGCAAAGACCACCACTTTTTGAAACCGATTGTTTTATTTATTGGAAAACAAGTTTCGAAACGTATGTGAAATCAAAAGACATTGATCTTTGGCATGTTATTACACTGGGTGACTTTAAACCGATTCAAATGAATCCGGAAACTAAAATGGATGAAATAGTTTCTTATGATAAACAAAGTAATGAACTTAAAAGAAAATTAGCCAAAAATAATGAGGCTAAAATGATGATTTACAATGCTTTGCCTAAAAAGGAATTTGAAAGAATTTTCATGTGTAATACGGCAAAAGATATTTGGAAAACTTTGTTAGTCACTCACCAAGGTAATAATCAAGTCAAAGAGAACAAGATTGATCTTCTTGTTCAACAATATGAACATTTTTCCATTTCGGAAGATGAGTTAATAGATAATGCTTTTGCTAGATTTAATACTATTATCACTAGTCTTAAAGCTCTTGATGAATGTTACTCTAGCAAGAATTATGTTAGGAAGTTTCTTAGGGCTCTACATCCTAAATGGAGAGCAAAGGTCACTGCCATTGAAGAGTCAAAGGACTTGGCGACATTGTCACTCGATGAACTAATAGGAAACTTGAAAGTTCACGAGATGATAATCAAGAAAGACTCCGATATAGTTAGAGGCAAAAGTGAGAGAGTTAGATCTCTAGCATTAAAGGCCAAGAAGGAGTCTAGTGATGAGGAATGTTCGAGTTCTGATAGTGAAGATGAAGAATATGCATTAGCGGTTAGGGACTTTAAGAAGTTCTTTAGGAGAAGAGGTAGGTTCGTTAGGCAACCTCGTGATGAAAAGAAGACATCACAAAAGAACCGAGTTGAAAAGAATGGGACAAGTGATAGGAGATGCTTTAGATGCGGAGATCCTAATCATCTCATAGGAGAATGTCCCAAACCACCGAAATCCAACAACCAACGAGCTTTCATAGGAGGCTCTTGGAGTGATAGCGGTGAAGAAGAAGAGAAGAAGCCCAACGATGAAACATGCCTAATGGCTCAGGCTTCTAATGAGGTACATTCCGACTCTTCTTACTATAGTGATGATAATTCGTCAATAGATGACACTAGGTTACATGACTGATACAATAAACTATGCGAGGTTAGCTCTAAGATTTTAGGTAGAAACATAAAACTAAAATTAAAATTGCAAGAACTTGAATTGCTAATTTTAGAACTAAAGGATCAAGTAAAAAGACTTGAGAAAAATAAAGAAGTAGACTTAGGATGTGGGTCATGCATAAGTCTTCAAGTAGAAAACGAAAAACTCAAAGAAAATGCTTTGAGAATCATCAAGTTTGAAGAAGGAACTAAAGCACTTAATGAGATGCTTGAAAACATTAGATATAATGAACATGACCGTACGGGTTTAGGATTTGACCTAAGTCAGGCTTCTACAAGTAGTACTAAACAAGTAAAATTTGTAAAACCTGAAGTTTCTGAGTCTGAAGGTGACGGCACCACTAAAGGTACAGACGGCACCACTAAATTTAGTGGTACCGTGGTACCGTCTGGTGCTGAAGTCAGAAATGGGTCAATCTTGAAAAATAACTTAAGTCCTAAACCAAGTCACATAGTTGAAGATGGTACTAAAGTACCTATTGCTAGCATAGAGTAAGTCAAAAGCTTTTACAAATCCCCGTCAGCTCCTGAACTTGGATTTGTAAAACCCGACACTAGGTCAACGACTCCTCCACCTAGAAAAATAAATTCACCCAAACCTCGGTCTAGAACTCCTCTACCGAGAGGTAACTTTAGAAGACAAAATCATCCAAGTGACTTTCCCGTAACTTGGAGTAACCGTCAATCTCAAAGTTACCTACCATGGGAAATGTGTCCTCCATTCTCACATCCTAAACAAATGCAGCGAATGCGTAGGATGTTTAGCACTAACAACTTTGGACCCATGAGATATTGGGGACCAGATGTTTGAACTTCTGTTTTGCTAGATAAACATGGTTGTAAATAAAGTTGAAGTCTAACAAATGGAGAATGATTTGTGATCAAACAAATCTTGTGACGCAAAGTCAAGTCGTGTTTCATATGTCTAGCTTTCAAAAGGTAGTCTAGTCTTCGAGTTTTAAGGGCAATACCTCAGGCTCAGGTACGCTTTCTTAAAACATCCTTTGTTAGTAGAAATGCTAAGCATATAGTGTATTTAGAATCTAACATGATAGGCACTGTAACACAGAAACTAAATTCACATCTCATCATGACAAACTCAACTTGTCCAGAAATGTACAATGATCGTTCAAAGATCATGCGTGACAAGTATGAGATGAGCAATGATGGGTGAATCAAGTTTCTTCCCTAGCCCGTATATAACACTACCTGAAGAAAGTATCCCCATAAACTTAAGTATACTATATGTATAAGACACATAGCTTAGAAAAATCTTAATCAACATTAACGCCCATATCCGCAAAAATGAATCTCACAAGAGACGATGAAGGTGAGTGCGCGGATATCACTAGGTTAGGGGCATGATAGGTAAATTGGTTTACCTAACGGCAAGTAGGCCTATTGTCATGTCTAGTGTCTGGCTTTGTGCCCACTTGTAAGAAGGATCCTAAAACTTCTTACCTTAAAGTGTTTGATGTATCTTCCGATGCATTAAGGGCACTATACACTTGAGATTATGATATCTCAAGGGGATTGATGTACAAATTGTTGTCTATATCAACCATGATAATGCGGGAAAGAATGTGGAATGAAAAAGAGTGGAGTGTGCACCTTCATAGGTTGTTGCCTAACTTCTTGATTCTTCAAGAACAAACAACTCTTGTTATCTCCACAACCGAAGCCGAATACGTAAGCGCCGGAAAGGCATGACAACAAGCACTATGGATGAGACAAGCTCCAATCAAATGAGGCGTCCATCTTAACAACACTCCTGTGATGAGTAACAGCCGAGATGCAAATAGACTTGACCGAGAACCCCGTGGTTTGCTCATGAACGAAGCTCATCAAAGTACGTCATCTCCTTCGTCACGACAATGTCCAAAAAGGAATCTTTTCTTTGGAAAAGTTTTCCTCTAAGGACAACATCGTTGATATTCTAACCAACACATCCTTCACATCCTGCTCATGTCTATTTGAATATTTCTTTGGAAGTATTAAAGTCATCCCTTACATTTTATCTCGTGACTTACTCAATATTAAGTCACTCATCTCGTCCTTCTAATGAGCACTCAAATATTTCATTGGAAATATTGAAGTCATTCCCGACGTATCGCTTCATGACTTTTCAAATCGTCTCTTTCACTACTCTCATGACTATTAGACATTTCACTTGAAATTCTAAGTCATTTCCCCACGTCTCGTCACATGACCTTTGAATATTTCACTGGAAATATTGAGTCATTCCTTACGTCTTGTATCCTGACTAATTAAATATTTCTTTTGAAATATTGTAGTCACTCTCCAAATCTCAACTCACGACTTTTACTTATTTCACGGGAAATACTGAAAGTCAATCCTATTTTCCTCCGATGACATATTGGTTATTTCCTTGGAAATACTAAGGTCATTCCTTGTCCTTCCGCCTAATCGTTTTCGTCAAAAAGTTTATTAGGTATAAACTCCTTCCTCGTGTCAAAAAGTCTTGATAAATAAGTAAGATTAATCAGTCAAGAGTCGAAACAGAACAAAAATGGGCCTTACAGACCCACGGCTCCACTAAAGTGGCACAACACCACTAATGTTTAGTGGTACCGTGGTACCGTGTATCTGAGAAAATGCCCGTTTTTCTTCCACTTTCCTCTGCACACTCATTTCAAACAAATAAACTCATTCCCTCCTGCTGTCACAAACCGAACAAACACCAAAATCCAATTACTCACTTGCTAATCAAGATAAAGGCATTGTAATCAAACATTCCCAAACACTACAACATAAATTGTAAGTCATCTATGTCTAATTTCTTTTCAATTTGAGTCTAGGATTTGTTCATATGCATAAATTCGAATTGGGGATTTTAAATTTTTGATGAACTTTTGTGAAATTAGGACTAGGATTAGACAATGTAGTAGCTACATGATTCCCTAAACCTAGGATTTTCATAAACCCACTTATATTGCATAATCTAGTCCGAGTTTTCCTATTTAAATTGGATTAAGATTAATTGTTTTCAATGGAATCATGTCTAGGATGATTAAAAATGGATTAGGAATGATTAACTTTGAGGCTTTTCAATTTTTAGATTTTTGGCGCCAAGTTGAGGCGTTTGCCAAACACCCCAATTCCATCATTTTTGAAAAAGTTCACTTGTCTAGGATCATGAAACCTTTTTCGTGCATTGATTGATGCAAATTAAAAACGTTTTCGCATGCATATATGAACTCTCAAATATGGATTGATTTACATAATTAATATGTATTATTCAACATATTTGATTGAGCAAAAGTGAAGTTAGGAGCGTTTGGGTAATCTCATTAGGATTGTTTTAGAGTCAAGATTACCGCACCTCCACATCGTTTGCATATATGCACACACTAGGCACATATATTTAAATGAAATCTCACAATATTAATTCTCAATAAATTTTTCATAGGTAACATGGTGCTTCACATGTTTGATTACGATCATGAACTGACAGCTGAGTACATTCCCAAACCCTCACGCGAACCTGATACCCCACTTTCCCACATACAAAGCTTCTGTCACCTTGAGGCTCGTCTCTTCCACGAAGGACGTATTGTCGAACCCTTCTTTCTAAATCAAGATTATATCCAAACAATGTTTCAAGGAATCGGATTCGATTGCTTGTTTCGGATCAATGATCATATTTGTCCTCGTTTCGTCCTTGAGTTTTATAGACAAGTCAAACTCGTATATAATGAGGATCAAACTTTGTCTATCCAATTTGTGATACAAAATCAAGAATTCTCACTTACTCTTGACCAATTCGCAAACATTCTTCAACTTCTGAACTATGGACAATGTTCCTACACGGAAAGTTGGTCACTCAAAGCCCTCACGAGTCACCAAATTGAGTTCGGTCCTTACAATACTCCTATTCCCACTCCACGTGCTATTAAAGAGCACATCCGTCTTCCTCAAAAAGTTCACGGTTTTCTTAAAGAAAACGGTGACATTGAGTTTCGCGAGTCTCATGAGTATGACCTAGATCCACTCAAAGTATGTGTTGATGAAGTTCATCCACATTTGCGTAGATGGATAGAAGTCATCCGTGAAAATGTCTTCTGTCTTCCTCACAACCGTGAGCAACTTCCGGCGTGTTGTGCTCATATGTTGTATTGTCTAGTCACCAAGCAACCCTACAATCTTGCCTACTTTGTAGCAAGAAGAATTGTCAGTGTCAGGGGTCGAACCGATAAGGCAATACCCTATGGCATGTTGCTAACTCGTCTATATCGTTTCGTCATGAATTCTTTCCCTCACCTCCAAAACAATCGATATACCTTCGTCAATCCCACCATGGCAACTTTAACCCAAAACACCTACACAACTCTATATTGGGAATGTACATCATCTCGAGAGAACCATGATGATGATTCGGTATCGTGCTATGATGTTTCATCAAGCGATGATGAATGAAGGTGTGCTGAAGAGAAGGGATTAGATAGAATTAACTTAAGAAGTATTATTAACTTAAGTATTATTAAGATATTATTAATGGGGTTCTGGCAATGTCCATCTAACATAAACTAGTTTGAAGTGTTTTAACATTTCTTATCAGACTTTGGTTACCTTGATTAGTGAATCAATGTTTATGTTTTATTATCCTTATAAGCTTTGGCAAATTCATGCATTTTCTTTTATTGCATGCACTACATGATGTAATTTGCTTAGGATTGATGCATGCTTAATAGTTGCCTAAAAGCATAGATGATCACATGATGATATTAGTTGCTAGTTGAAACTAGTGTTAGGAATTCTATGTGATCTTTCTTTAGTAGATTGAGGCTTTGAGATTTGCAGAAAATGGATTCCCCAGATTTACCCATTTTAGGTAGCCTAGAACTTGCAAAACTGGAAAAAGAGTCAACTGGAGGCCACGGCTCCACTAAATATGGGACGGCTCCACTAAATTTAGTGGTGCCGTGGTACCTTTAGTGGTACCATGCCCTTGGAAGACGAAATTAACAGTTCTCTTCCACTTTTTGACTTTCTTTTTCCTGGAAATCTGCAAACATAACCTGATTCCCATGCACCCAAATCCCCAAATCCAACATCCTCTTCAACCTAGCATGTTTTGATTTGGCTATATAAGCTAACATCATACATTGCCATCCTTACCTCTATCACACTCACCATACAACCATCATGTCTTCCACCATTGCCACCACTTCACACAAAGCCAAGAAACCAAGGCTTAACATCAAACCAACAAATGAGATGATTCTCATTGATCTCACCTTAGATGATGATGATGATGTACACACACCAATCACCTCAACCAAATCAACCTCATCAATCTCTACACCTCTAGCTCCATCTAAGGCAACCACAACTAGGACAACCACATCATCATCCTCCAACTTTAGGATTTCATCATCCTTAACCCCACCAAGTCCAACACATCCTCTAGCTCTCACACTAACCCTATCACCTACATCACCATTTGAACTTGACAGTAACACATCATCCTCATCACTATCACCATCACCACAACCTTTAATGGGTTATCCCATTCTTTATCCCCTACAACCACATACCTTGAGTTGTGCTTGTTGCCACCACAACCAAAATCTCATCATGAGCCTTAGAGATGAGTTAACCTTTAGGTTCTCATACCTTGAGCATCTCCTCACACCACCAATAGGCCCCATCATCCTTCCACCTCCACCACCACACAATAGCCCAAACTAAACATACTTATGTTTAGTTGTTCCAATAAATACTTAGGAACCTTTTGAAGTTGGAAGCAAATCTTGAAGCCTCATACTACTATTGATGTTTATGTGTCTTCTTGTTATTTAATTTGCTTCATTGTTGTAGTCATACTCATGTATGACATTTATTTTATGTTTATGAAATGGGCTTTAATGTGGTTGTTTCATGTTTATGTGGCTACTTAGCTAATTTTTGTTGGATATTTGTCAAAAGTGCTACTTGTTAGATATTGTATATATGTCTTCTAACTTTGTTTTGTAGCACGAATCATTGCTCGATTCCTTGGTGTTCTCCAAATGAGGGGGAGTATACATCAAGGGGGAGCCTTGCAACCTTTTTGCTTCGACAAAAAGGGGGAGAAATGGGAGTAAACTCATTAAAAACTTGTTAAAACTAATTTTAACCTAAAATGAGTTTATGTTTTGTCATCATCAAAAAGGGGGAGATTGTTGATGTAAATAATGTTCTAAAAACGTTATTTATATCTTTCGATTACTTTCCGTTTTGAGGATGACAAAATGTGAAATCACGTTACGTTAAAATTAACGTAAACAAGTTTTTAATCGGAAGATCCCGTTTCCACGCAAATCACTCTAGAACAAACTTACAACTTGACAAATGATCAAAGAAGTGATTTTGGGTTTTAAGACTTCACATTTTAATGTGACAAAACATTTTTTCAAAAATATACATGACAAATTATTTTTGAATAATTAAGAAATTTTTTAATGGAAAAATAAGTTAAAAATTCATAACAGCTATTTTCCCCCCCAAAATCAGCTCCAAACTTCCCCAAATCAGTTTTCACCAGAAAAGACAAAATTTGGAGCGTCTTTGTCTGGGACGGCTCCACGGTTCCACTAAATTTAGTGGAGCCGTGGGTGATTTAGTGGAGCCGTCTACCTGTAACGTTCAAATTTTCTTTGCCTATAAATACCAACCCACTTTACAGATTTTAGGCACCCTTTCACACACAGAAACTTCTGAGTTTAAATCCCTCACACCATTTTCTTTTCTTGATCATTTAGTTTAGTTTTTCTTTTGTTCAAGAGTGATCCAATCATCCAACTTAGAGATCCTCTTCATTCCTCTTCAATAGCAAGAGAAGAACACAAAGTATCCAAGTTGATACAAGGTGTTGTCATTCCTCTTCAAGTGCAAGAGAAGAACTCAAGGTATCCAAGAAGATACAAGAGTTATAGTTGTTAGGTTGTTTGTAACACTTGTTACATACTTGATTGTATCATAGCATACATCAAGATCATTTTTCTTTTGTGAGAGTGTTAGTCAAGTGAGTGTTGATCATTGTGATCGTGTCGAGATCTTGGTGATCTCTTGAAGCCATTGGGCTTGAGTGTTTGATCAAGTGGATCGTGGTAGATTGGTGCTAGCTAAGATTAGCACTCGACATCTAGCTTAGTGTCGGAAATAGGATAAGCGACGTGTACGGTTTTCTCCGCCTTAAGGGAGGTTGTTGACATAGTGCTTGAAACTCTCGAGTGTGGTACTCGGGGAGTGGAGTAGGGCGAAGAGGTGCTTCGTAGCCGAACCACTATAAATCCTTTTGTCCCGGTTTGATCTTTCCAACTTTTCTCTTTACTTACTTTACTTATTATTAGTTAGTTTAGTGTGTAGTTCATATTGGTGTTGATTGATTACACATAAGATTCGAATCAAGGTTTTTAATAAGTAAACTTGTAAGAAGATTTTAAAAGAGTTCAAAAATCAGTAAAACTATTCAACCCCCCCTTCTAGTTTTCCACACACTAGATCCGCCGAAACTGGCACGGTTAGGGTTTGCACAACTACCGATAAAACGGCAAGAAGAAGACACGCATAATTTTCCAGAAGGTAGGTGAGAAGATACATATAATTATCTTGCAAGTAGTACGAAGGAAGCTAAGAAGAGAAATGGAGCGGGCTAAGCAAACAGGCCGTAAAACAGGCGGCCCAAAACCAAAACGACGTTACTGGTGTCGTTTTCCGATGGTGCATTATATATATATTAATGCTAGACAAATATGAACACACAAACCATTCTTAATAGACCCAATAACATAGCCCAATGAGAGTGTATGATCTAAGAAGATTCGTGAATGGTCAGAGTTATAAGAAAGTATGTATGATACTAATCATCATTCTTGATACCAAGTGCATTAACTGATCAAATTAGTTGCATTTAACATCTATTTACATGATTACTGGTGATCAACCACAACATCTTTCTTAACTTACATCTGTTAGTTTTATAGACATAAAATAATAGTTTAACTCGAGATCACGGGATTGCACACGTTACAAATGAAGAATTAACGATTAATAATTATTTATAAAATGTTATATTTAATTATTATATTCACAAAACATTTAACGGATGTTAGTATTTAACGGATAATGATTAACAACCGTTAAACGATAAAATGAAACAATTATAGAGTGAATAAAAGGAAAGTCGAGAAGGATCCGGAAGCCCTTATGGGTTATGCCAATCGGCCAAGGGTTAGGTTTCCTAATCCTTGGTTAACTTGTCCTCTAAGTTTGCTCTATAAACAAAGGCTAGGATTCATTATTAGGTACATTTGTACACACTAATACCCTAAACCTTGTGTTTTTCTCTCCTTGCTCTAAAACCGACCGAACTATACCCTTATAGGGTCGATCGAATTTTTTGTTAGTCAAAAAATTATTGTTTTGTGATATTACTTGCATAACATTAATTTGGTATTAGTTTGTGTGTACAAGAACGTGATACTTACACACTATTGTAAGTATCTTGGATTGAATTGCAAAAAAGGTAAGGGGCAATTCGTGTAATCCGTTTAACCCTAATTAGGGTTCATCACTTTTATTGCTCGGTTTGATTCTTGTTCTTGCTAGAATCATCAAGGTACGCTTACAATTTAAATTCGGTTAATTATTTATGTGTTATGTTTCATACGCTTCCGCTACGTGTTCTTTGATGTTAATTGTTTATATATATGATAGTCATGATTATATAATTCCAACAATGGCATCACGAGCCATTATAACATGTAATTAATTACCGAAAACACATAAAAAACGAATCTTGATTGAGTTTTATACATGTTGGTCGATTTAGGGTTTAATCCAATCGAACCCTGATATTAATTTTAGGGCTGATTGCCCTTAATTAATTTTTAGGGTTTATGTTTGGTTATTTAATTTGATTAGAAACCCTAGGTTTTACATGTCTATGTGTTTGTAAGTGATCTTGGGGCAAAATGCTAATTGTTAGGTAGAATCCATGCAAACGTGCATGTTTGGCATGGATTCATTGTTGTGATGATTTAATTTTTTTCACATGTAAGTTAATTGATAGATGTCGAATTGGGGAAGACTCCAATTAATTAAGTAATCAATTATGTGCAACGTGGTATATATTTAATTTTGACTAACGCAATCGATACGTCGATGCATGTGGCTCACTTACCATTGTAAGTGATAGTCTTAGTTAAATATATGCATAATTAAACATAGATTAATTATTAATAGGTTTATCGAATTAGTTTGCATGTGGCTAATTGTTTACATAATTAATTGTTAAGTTATGTGTGTCATTTAGTTGTTTATTTTTATTATTACTTGTTTTTGTTTAATTGTATGACATGTTTTAAGCAAAAAGGGTAATTTTTGAATAGAAAATAAATGGACTAAATAATGGTGAAACTTGATGTAATAAATTATGAATCTTGCAAAGTCTTATGTGCCGATAGTGGTTCGCTTCGCACGGTAATTTGCTCCCAGGAGAGACTAGCAAGGTTATAATTTATAACATGGTTTTTAAGACTAAAATCATAAACTTTTAATTGATTGTTGAGTTTTGTACCAATAGTACGAACGGCTCACCCAATTGTGACAAACTATAAGAGGGGTTTAAGTAGAAACGGGTTTTTAATAAGATTCGCTCTGACCTTTGTTTCTATGCTCCTTTGTGTGTCAAACTGGAGCTACTGATGAAGCGAAAAGTGTACCGCTTTTAGGGGGTCATTTAAGCCCTAAATCGTATTTATTTGATCAAATATTGCCCTAAATCGTTCCTTTTGTCATTTTAGGTACTTTGGAGAAGAAATCTGGAAAAGGAAGCATTTTGGACGTTTTTGGAGCATAAAAGTGAAGAAAACGGCAAAGTCTCAAAATTGTGCTGGAAAGTACCTTTGACGGCGTCAGGATTTGTTCTTGACGGCGTCATGGCTTGGCAAAAGTGGTGGATATGAAAATTACTCATGATAAGCCAGAGAAATTTGCATGGGAATTCTGACGGCGTCACCCTTTGGAGTAATCAAGGTCGTCACGGTATAAGTTAAAGAGGGACGGCGTCACGCCTAATTCTGACGGCGTCAAGCCTTGATAAGCCAGAACGGATTTTGGAGAGCTAAAGAGGGACGGCGTCAAGAAGGCCATCCGGGAACCCTAAAAGCGGCGAGGTGACGGCGTCACACTCCATAACGTGACGCCGTCAGATCTGAAAGTCTATATATAGTTTTGCAATTTTTTGTCATTAGTGTGGAACTTGTGGGGAACTTTGTGTGTGAAAAACCCTAAGACGAATTTAGCAGCTTTTTCAAGGCTTTTTGCCTTGAGATCTTCCATGTTACATTGAAGATAAGTTATCAATTAATCATTCAATATGTCTATGTGTTGTTTGATTCTATCTTGTTCTTGTCTTTTGTTTAACATGCTAGGCTAGGTTTTCTTTGTGTTTGCTTAGATCTAATGAAACCTAGCTATTGATTATTGGTTATTAGTGTGTTATTAGTTGTATTGGATGATTGTTCATCTATGTTAGGCTTAAGAAAACTGGCTAACTTCCTATACGGTAACTTGCTTGAACGTCTTAAGAAACATGAACCAATGCGTACTAAGGTTTTTATGGTTGTATTTAATGCATGAGCGAATTCTAGTGATCCCATGTTAGGAGCTTCTTAGCCGGCTCGACATAGGAGTGAAGTAGGAGTTCATAGAGTTGGGGAAGTACGTACGCCACCCCACGAATGGTATTAAGGAATACACCCGTCATCCACGCAATTAATACACACTAATCAACCGGTAAAAGATAGTTAGGGAGTAAGGAAATCTAAGTAAACACATTTCTCTCCATATAAGTTTCACCACATTTTCATTTTCTGTTATTTTATTTCATTTGCATTCGTAGTTATTCGGGTTAGTTGACTAGCAACTAATTCCGCCCACTCCTTAAAACCCGAGATTTTACTTGCTTTCATAAAAATATAAAAAAACATAAAAAAGAATCTTCTCTCACCCTTAGACCTATTAGAGTAGTTTTTCATACCTAACGAATACTATTCCCTGTGGAGAACGATCAATCCCCCGTACTTACCACTACACTATACTACATCGGTCAGGTACACTGCCTGGTGGGGTTGTAAGCCTCTTGAGATCCCTCGAGAGGTAAAACCTGTTGTAAGGTTGCAAAACCACGCATCAAGTTTTTGGCGCCGCTGCCGGGGAATAGTTATTGTTTAGGTTGAATTTTTATTTTATAGGTCTACTCACTAGATTCCTTTCTAGTGAGATTTTTATTTTATTTTTCTAGCTTTTTCTTTAGTCTATCTATTTTCTTCGTGCTTTTGTTCGTATAAGATTTTCATTGACTAGTCAGTTTGCCATTATGGAAAACGCGAATCCACCCCTTACACCTGGCGAAGTAGCTTTGTTGCGTAGCCAACTTGAGAATGAGATTAGTGAGCTCAGAGAGCTCAGTAGAATGATTGACATAGAGCTCGATTATGCCTTGAACAACTTAGAGACTGCCATATGCTCAGATAATTACTTAGAACGTAATAATCTTACGGTTGAGAAGTTGATTGAGAAAATTGATGAAGTGAAGGTAGATCCTAGGTTTGATGATTATTTCAATGAATACCCCACTAAGGAGGAGATTGCTTACTATAACAACCTAGTTGATAACCCTCGACCACCTTTTGTTAGAATTGACCCAAAGATTAAGAGGGGTGATCCCGGGAATGTGAAGATACCATGTATGATTGGGTACCAATACATTGAGCATGCTTACATTGACTGTGAATCCCCAATCAACGTGATGTCCTCAGGCCTTTATAGCCAGATCATAAACACACCACTTGAGCCTAGGATAGACCCCAAGTGCCCTGGCGGAGTTTGCAACTTCGTTGGAAGGATTAAGGATATGCACATCCTTGTTGGGAATTTTACCTTTGTCACCAACTTCATGATCTTAGAAGATTTGGCAAGTGTTGTTGACTGCCGCCTATCTCGCGTGGTGTTAGGTAAGCCGTTTATTGAAGCATCCAATTTAAAGTATGATTGTTTAGGAGGCACGGTTCAGTTTTCTAATCACATTGATAGGATCACATATAGGATGCCTTATCGGGTAAATGAATTTCATTTTGTGCCTCGATTTGACAAGGACAACATTGGTGCGATTGAGGACATCAATGACGAGGATAAAGAAAAAGGCATGGACTATGTTTGGAATAAGAGAAGCCTTTATTATAAAGATTGCTTGAACCTAGGACCTAAATACAAAGTTGATATGGAGGTTGTTAGGATGATTAGAGGGGCAATTGAGAAGCAAAACGGAAAAAACGTAGAACCCGTGACTTTGAGTCTAGCTTCAAGACTTGTTAATAAAGAAAAGCGCTTCTTGGGAGGCAACCCAAGTTTTATTTGCTTTGTGTGTTTATTTATTTGTTTATTTGATTTTATTTGTTTCCGTATGTATGTTTAAATTTTATTATTATTGATTCATGTTCAAAAACTAATTTGTGAAAATGCTTTATCTTGTTTTTAACTTCGTCTTAACTACATATAAAGGTATTTTGCAAAAGTTAAGTGTAAGGGAAATCTAAATCGGTTTATTAGAACAAATGAACATGAATCGTAATAATAATAAATTAACATGCATATTAGTATTCGTTTGAGTCAAATGCTTGTATCGAGTCATAATGATGTTTTGTAGGAATTCCAGGAAGTAAGGTATAGTTTTTTCCAAAATTTTTCCGGAAACTTAACATGAGAATTCTGTCAGATTATTTCTGACGGCGTCAGGAGTTACAACCTGACGGCGTCAGGTTTAATTTTCTGAAAATTTTTGAAAGTTTTGTTTTCATAAAATGTTTTTATTAAATCTCTAACTTATAATCTCCAGGAATCTGCAAAATTATCATTCCACAAGCATTATATCATTATATATAGAGTTTATCCCGCCGATGTTATGCAGGTTATCGTGTTTGTTTTCTCAGGTTTAACAGGTTATTTTGGACAAGGAAATGTTTTGGATCAAGCTTTTGGCGATGCATTAGTCATGGAGCTTCAACATTACTTTGGAAGAAGATCTAACCGTGTTACCACATTATCCACCGAGCGAATCAGGGGAGTATTTGATTTCATTCTTTTACTTTATGCTTTTACATCTTGTTATTTGAACATTGGGGACAATGTTCATCTTAAGTGTAAGGGGGGGGGGGGGTAAAAGTACGATTAGAGAATGCTATTACGCTTGATTTTTGTTTGTTTAATAATAGATGTGTAATAAAACTGAGATAAATACCTGTTAGGGTAATTTTAGTGCCAAATTTAAAATTATTTACAACATTTAGGAGTGAAACTTTGATCTTAATGAGCGTCTCACGGATAGGAGTTATATGACTAGCACAAAAACCGTACCACTAAAAAAATTTTCCACCCCCAAATATGTGAGGTTCGCCCCTAGAATTGGTAGGAAAAGCATTTATGCTATGATGTGTGTACCGGTAGCACTTAGATTCTAGAACTTGCGTTAGGACCATTCCGAGGCCACAAGTGAGACTACATTTGTGTAGTTAGATTTACTACATGATAAGAGGCATTAGGATTAACCCATTGTTTTACACCTGTGATTTTGTTATAATTACGTTGGCTACATTGGTCAAGTAATTCTCCCACACCCCTTGCGTTGTACTCATTTTTAGTACACGATGCCCCTAGTACACCCCTCAGAGCCTATCTTTTCGTTTCGACCTTTAAGCATTTTACTTAAAGGAAGAATTTGTTACACCCCACTAAAATGTACACCCAAATCGCCTTAGCCTACCTTGTATGCACTCATTTTTAGTGCATTATTGTGACAACATTTGTTTAAACCCAAGTTAATTATCTAATTGATTACATGGTTGCTAAGTCGAGTCATATCCTTGTACATATTGTTTTGGGACGATTGGGACTCATGGGTAAAGTACTAGTGTAATGGAGTAATGGGGAAGAACATCATTTATTACCCCCATATGTGCTAAATATTTTAAAAGTACTCCAAGTTTTTCAATTATCTTAATTCGAGTCATTAGAATAGTTATTTGTAAAGTTATGTAAAAGTTCAAGTGTAAGGGGAATGCAATACCCCTATGATGTATTATTTTGGATGGTAGGGCAAGAGTGTATGCAAAAAAAAAAAAAAAAAAAAAAATCGAAAAAATCAAGAAAAATACAAAAAAAATGAGAAAAAGAAAAATAGAAAAAACATACGGACTACCATCCCGTTTTATTTTATGTTTATTTTATGTTTTTGTTATTTTCTTTCATTAGCTTAAATCGAGTCGAGTCTTGGCTTAGCAACATTGTATAGTGCATGTAATTAATCAAGATCTTTAACTCGCCACCAGTAAAATATCCTTTATCCAACAAAACCGTGTTTATCATATCCCTACACCTAGCGTTATAACCCGTTTAAAAGCCCTCTTTGATAGTTTATCTTAGGTCCTTACGCCTAGTGGAGGAGGTTTTTGATCCTTTCCCAAGCCTATGGTAATCTATTTGCTATGACAGGTAGTGAGAGATATTATCCGTTTTCATTTATGAGATTTATTTTGATGACACTTGAGAGATGTGAGTATCTAAACACTACTTGTGAGGTGCTAGTTTGTATTCTCCATGCTTATTATGATTAAAGTGGAACGAATATTTGTTGTAATTACTTTTATGTTAGCATTAAATGACCCCTAACTTGTATTTTGATTAGAATAAAAGCGCATTTGCTTGAGGACAAGCAAATCTCAAATGTAAGGGTATTTGATGAAGCGAAAAGTGTACCGCTTTTAGGGGGTCATTTAAGCCCTAAATCGTATTTATTTGATCAAATATTGCCCTAAATCGTTCCTTTTGTCATTTTAGGTACTTTGGAGAAGAAATCTGGAAAAGGAAGCATTTTGGACATTTTTGGAGCATAAAAGTGAAGAAAACGGCAAAGTCTCAAAATTGTGCTGGAAAGTACCTTTGACGGCGTTAGGATTTGTTCTTGACGGCGTCATGGCTTGGCAAAAGTGGTGGATATGAAAATTACTCATGATAAGCCAGAGAAATTTGCATGGGAATTCTGACGGCGTCACCCTTTGGAGTAATCAAGGTCGTCACGGTATAAGTTAAAGAGGGACGGCGTCACGCCTAATTCTGACGGCGTCAAGCCTTGATAAGCCAGAACGGATTTTGGAGAGCTAAAGAGGGACGGCGTCAAGAAGGCCATCCGGGAACCTTAAAAGCGGCGAGGTGACGGCGTCACACTCCATAACGTGACGCCGTCAGATCTGAAAGTCTATATATAGTTTTGCAATTTTTTGTCATTAGTGTGGAACTTGTGGGGAACTTTGTGTGTGAAAAACCCTAAGACGAATTTAGCAGCTTTTTCAAGGCTTTTTGCCTTGAGATCTTCCATGTTACATTGAAGATAAGTTATCAATTAATCATTCAATATGTCTATGTGTTGTTTGATTCTATCTTGTTCTTGTCTTTTGTTTAACATGCTAGGCTAGGTTTTCTTTGTGTTTGCTTAGATCTAATGAAACCTAGCTATTGATTATTGGTTATTAGTGTGTTATTAGTTGTATTGGATGATTGTTCATCTATGTTAGGCTTAAGAAAACTGGCTAACTTCCTATACGGTAACTTGCTTGAACGTCTTAAGAAACATGAACCAATGCGTACTAAGGTTTTTATGGTTGTATTTAATGCATGAGCGAATTCTAGTGATCCCATGTTAGGAGCTTCTTAGCCGGCTCGACATAGGAGTGAAGTAGGAGTTCATAGAGTTGGGGAAGTACGTACGCCACCCCACGAATGGTATTAAGGAATACACCCGTCATCCACGCAATTAATACACACTAATCAACCGGTAAAAGATAGTTAGGGAGTAAGGAAATCTAAGTAAACACATTTCTCTCCATATAAGTTTCACCACATTTTCATTTTCTGTTATTTTATTTCATTTGCATTCGTAGTTATTTGGGTTAGTTGACTAGCAACTAATTCCGCCCACTCCTTAAAACCCGAGATTTTACTTGCTTTCATAAAAATATAAAAAAACATAAAAAAGAATCTTCTCTCACCCTTAGACCTATTAGAGTAGTTTTTCATACCTAACGAATACTATTCCCTGTGGAGAACGATCAATCCCCCGTACTTACCACTACACTATACTACATCGGTCAGGTACACTGCCTGGTGGGGTTGTAAGCCTCTTGAGATCCCTCGAGAGGTAAAACCTGTTGTAAGGTTGCAAAACCACGCATCAAACTGGAGCTACCAAGTACGACTATTTATGTACGAAATCACCTTAAGGGTGAATTGACCTCAATTCCACGTGCCACTTTTGTGGTAATTATTCGAATAACTTAGGTCTTTTGACTCATGCAGTAGTAGGATATAGTGGGCGATAATTGTAGGTAATTCTTTGATTGGTGAACCCAATACCTCAATTAAAACTTTGTTGATTTAAATCTTAGCTTAAAGTTTGTAAATAAAATGGTTTTGAAAAACTTATGATACGAATATGTATGCATGCTTCTTCGTACATATTTTGATTGACACATCAAAATTAGTACCCTTTAAAATTAAGTCAATGCATCTAGTTAAAGAGCACTTGAAGTTATAATTTAGTCATGTGAGAGCTTGGACTAGATTACAATGGATAGGTAAATTTCATCTTCTCATTACTAGCAGATCAACTGATGTAATGGGACTATGGTAATTTACAGTTTTTTAATTAAACGACTTAAATTGAGTTGTAAGTGAGAGCTTGGACTCGAGGCATAAGATGGGGATAAAACATGCTTATATTGGAAATTGTTTGCCAATATAAATCCCATACTGATCTAGGAATTAGAAATTGTTTGCCAATTATTGTTCGACTGATTACCTTATTATATAGTTTCATTACTAGCAGATCAACTGATGTAATGAAACTATGATAATTTGGATCCTAGTTTTCAAGAAAATACTATGGTTATATGAATATTTCCTTGGGTATTTTATTTTCTTGAAAAATTGTATTATCGAAAATACTAATTTTGAACTTTCTTTATCTGTAGAAATGGCTCAAAACATTAACACTACTATGAGTTTTGCGTTCAAATCTTTCTTTGAACGGGAAAAATTGACTGGCTCTCAGAATTTCAATGATTGGTATCGTTCACTCATGATTGTCCTGCGAGTGACATATCAACTTCAATATTTATCTAAGCCTTGTTCTGCTGAACCTACTGCTGACACTTCAATTGATGAAGAAAAAGCATTGTGGAAAGCTGAGTATAAGACGCATAATGATGTGGCCTATTTAATGTTGGGGGCGATGACACCTGCTCTTTAAAAGCAGTTTGAGAATTACTTCCCTATCGACATGATAAACGAACTCAGGAAAATGTTTGAAAAACTACAAACTGTTGAGGTCTATGATTTGATAAATCTCTACATGGTTGCAAATAGGCAGAAGGTGAACCTGTAAGTGCTCATGTGTTGAAAATGAAAGGTTACATGGATCAACTATGAGTACTTAGCGAAGTCTACGAACAAGACATTTCCATCAACTTAATCAATAGATCCCTTACTAAGGAATTTAGTGGTTTTGTGCCTAATTTCAATATGCACTACGTGGGGAAGACAGCTTCTGATTTACACGCACTGCTTATTGATTACGAGAAATGTTTACCACCAAGGGTTCCTACACCCCAGGTACTTGCTATTCAAGGGGGTAGAATTAACACGCCAAATGCGAACAAGAAGGGTAAAGGAAAAGGTAAGGCTGATAAGGGTAAGCAAGTTATGGCTTATCAACCACAACCCAAGAAAAACCCTCCTAAGAAGAAGGATAATTCTAAGAAGGATCAGGCATGCCACTACTGTCATGTAGTTGGTCACTAGAAGAGGAACTGTCCTCTTTATATCCAAGAGTTGCGAGAAAGTAAGAACAAGAAGACTGGGCACTTGGGCGCCAGCACTTCAGGTAACCTACTTATGATTAAATTATTTACTCTAAATCATAAAATTAATTCCTGGGTAAATGATACTGGATCCGGTATTCACATTTGTAATACGCCGGAGGGATTTAGAGTGGAAAGTAAGCTTGCCTATGGGGAGCAACATCTGCATGTGGAAAATGGAGCACCTGCAGCTGTTGAAGCCATAAGAGTGTTTAATTTAGTTTTGCCTTCGGGCTTAGTACTGTTATTAAACAATTTTCATTATGCACCTTCAATTGTTAGGGGTGTTGTTTCCTTTTCTTGTTTATTGGATCTTGGATTTAATCACATTATCAATAGCAATAAAATTTCTGTTTCTTTAAATGGTTTTTTTTATTTTAATGCTATTACTATTAATGGTGTGTTTGAGATTGACATGAATGATTGTGTATCCAATAATAATAATTCAATGTATAGCATAAGTAAGAGAATTAAGTCAGACTTGAATTCTTTTTATCTTTGGCACTGTAGACTTGCTCATATAGGCAAGACTCGCATGAAAAAGCTACAACATGATGCGCTTTTGAAAAGTATCAGTGATGAATCATATGATAAATGTGAGTCTTGTATATCTGGGAAGATGACAAAGAAACCTTTTCATAGTAATATGGAAAGGGCTTCTGATCTACTTGGTTTAATACATACTGATGTGTGTGGATCACTTAGATATGTGTCAAGGAAAGATGCTAGCTACTTCTTAACCTTTACAGATGATTTCAGCAGATATGGTTATGTTTACTTGCTTAAACATAAACATGAAGTGTTTGAAACATTTAAGGTCTTCAAAGAAGAAGTAGAATTGCAACTAGGAAAGAAGATTAAAGCTCTTCGATCCGTTAGAGGCGGTGAATACTTAACCCACGAGTTTAAAGATTACTTGGCTGAGAATGGAATTGTCCAGAATCTCACATCTCCATATACTCCACAACAAAATGGTATATCTGAGAGAAGAAATCGTACATTGTTAGACATGGTACGATCAATGTTTAATCTTACAACTCTTCCTTTTTCTTTTTGGGATTATGCCTTTGAATCTGCGGTTCGTATTTTGAATATGGTTCCCACTAAGAAGGTTGATAAGACACCATATGAAATATGGAATGGAAAAGCTCCAAACTTGACTTATTTAAAGGTTTGGGGTTGCGAAGTGTATATAAGACGTGACTCAGTAGATAAACTCCAACAGAGATCTGTAATGTGTATCTTTGTAGGATACCCAAAGAAAATGATGGGTTACTACTTTTACTACCAACCTGAAAACAAAGTAATTGTTGCTAGATATGGAGATTTTTTAGAAAAGGAACTTATATCTCAAGAATTCAGTGGGAGAGTTTATGATCTGGAAGATGATCATGTAGATACATTACCTTCTGAAAACACTAGCGTGCTTCCTGTGGAACCTGAAAGTCTGGGTCCGCCACCTGAAGTTGAAATTGTTCCCATTCGCAAGTCTTCAAGACATGTGAAAGCTCCTGAACGTCTATGTCTTAACGTAGAAGTTGAGGAAACTATATTAGGGGATCTTAATGAACCTGCTAATTATAGGGCTGCCATTGAGAGTCCTGAAAATAATAAATGGGTAGTTGCTATGAATGAGGAAATGCAATCCATGAAAGATAACAATGTCTGGATTGAAGTAGACCTTCCTCCAAATGCCAAGGTAGTTGGAAGTAAGTGGCTCTTCAAGAAGAAAACTGACATGGATGGCAAGGTACACACCTATAAGGCCCGTTTGGAAGCTAAAGGCTTTACTCAAACATTTGGTGTTGACTACGAGGAGACCTTTTTTCCTGCAGCTGACATTAGGGCTATTAGGATTCTCAGAGCCATAGCAGCATACTATGACTATGAGATTTGGCAAATGGCTGTCAAAACCGCATTCTTAAATGGTCTCCTAGATGAAGACATCTATATGGCGCAGCCTGAGGGGTTTGTGAATCCAAAGTTTCCAAACCGTGTATGCAAACTTCAAAGATCTATTTATGGATTGAAGCAAGCATCAAGGCAATGGAATAAAAGATTTGATGAAGAAATCAAAAGGTTTGGATTTACTCAGAATCTTGATGAGCCATGTGTATATCACAAAGCTAGTGGGAGTAATGTAATTTTTCTTATCCTATATGTTGATGACATACTGATCATGGGAAAAGACATTCCAAGTTTGCAAAAAGTTAAGGCATATCTTCGAAAGTGCTTTTCTATTAAGGATTTTGGGGAAGCTGCATATATTCTGGGAATCAAGATCTATAGAGATAGATCAAGGCAGTTAATTGGATTAAGTCAAAGTGCTTACATTGACAAAATATTGAAGAGATTCAATATGCAAAATTCCAAGAAATGATATTTTCCAATGGAAGTGAAACATGGCTTGAGCAGTGAGTTATGTGCTTCAACACCTGCAGAGGTGGCACGTATGAGCAAAGTTCTTTATGCTTCGGTTGTAGGATCTATTATGTATGCGGTGAGATATACAAGGCCAGATGTGGCGTTCGCTCAAAATATCACCAGTCAATTTCAACAGAATCCAGGTGAAAAACATTGGATTGCTGTTAAACATATTCTTAAGTATCTTAGGCATACGAAAGATATGTTTCTTGTGTATGGTGGAAATTCAGCTACAGAACTTGATGTAACAGGTTATTTTGATGCGTCCTGGCAATGTGACAAAGATGATGCGAAGTCTCAGACTGATTATGTCTTTGTTATCAATGGAGGAGCAGTAGACGGAGGAGCAAGAAGCAGAGTACAATTGTGATGTCACCGACAGAGGCCGAATACATAGCTGCTTCAGAAGCTGCAATGGAGGCTGTTTGGATTAAGAAATTCATTTCAGGGCTTGGTGTTATGCCTTCAATTGAATCGCCTAGTAATATGTATTGCGACAATTCTGCTGCAATCATATTTGCCAATGAACTTGGAGTCATGAAGGGCACCAGACATTTTCTACGAAAGTATCACTATGTTCGGGAACAAGTCTGCGAAGGTGAAATTAATCTCTTGAAAGTTCACACAGATGATAACTTAGCAGATCGATTCACTAAGGCTTTAGCTAAAGAAAAGCTTACTGCACTTGCCAATGGCATTGGACTTAGATTAGCTAGTAGTTTCATGCATGTCTGTGTTTAGTATTTCGATAAAGGATATTGTAAACATTTATTATTGTTTAATGAAATAAAGTATTGGTTATGTTTATGTTCATTATTTAATATTGTTGTCCTATATATTTTTGCAGGTTTAATCTATGAATAAATTAGTTATTCTAAACGTCTGTTGTCAGTTAATGATATGAGAATATCATTAAATTAAGACAAATCTGAGTTTTGGTATAATATACTTGAAAGTATATTGATGCGTTGTCATACCAAATTCACATGATATTCAATGAATTGAATATAGGACTTATCCCAACTACGTGATGTTACTTATGGATATTATTAAGTAGGGATGAGCACTGTACCAGAATGGTACCGAATTGGTGGTACCGATTTTTTCCCGAGCATAAATGTGGGTCCCGGTACCGTACCGTACGGGATTCGGGTACCGGAACCGATACCGGTACTCGGTACCAGAAAATCGGTACCCATACGGTTCTTCTCGTTTTTTGTTAAACCAAAAAGGATTCCAAGAAAATGCAACGAAAAATAGGAAAAAACAAGCATTTTCAAGTTATTTCAAACCACGACGTGGCGCAAAACGCAATCAACAATTAAATAAATACATCACCAAGATAGTCGAACATACAAACGTTCCAAAACTTTTAAAATAGGTTCGGGTTTAATTTTTGGGATGGTTTGTGAAGGATCTATAGTTGCCACAATAAGTTTTTCGAAAGTTTGGTTTCTTTCCATATGTTTTACACGACTATTGTTTGACATGGAATGAGCCAAATGGGTGTTTGGATGAGTTATGTAATTCAAAAACATGACTACTGAAATTTCGGGTTTTTTTTCGGTACTTCCCGCTTTGGTACCGGTACAGTATTAGTGGTACCGAAATTTTTTTTGCTCGATTCATGGTACCGGTACCGTACCGTGTATTAGAAGTCGATACTGTTTCGGTACGGTTCTGGTTCGGTACCGGGATTCGGGTCCAAATGCTCATCTCTATTATTAAGTAAATCATGAATAGTTATCCTCAGACTTGAGATACCAGATAACTCTTATGAATGTAGTGCATTCTGTGGAACAATTTAACGCTATACGTAACTGGTAGTCATAAGGATTGTTTTCGGAATTGTTGCAAAGTTCATAGGTTATGCTCGTAGTCAAGATAGAATTTGTTCCTCCAAATTTATTTTGGAGTTTAATACTGCTGGGCCCCTCGTAGGGTTGACAAGATGTATGCGTGGCCACGCCCAAGATCTCCCCTGAATATGTTCAGAAGATTTGGTAAACTTGCTCAATCACAAATAACGAGAAACATAATATTTAAATAAAGATAATATCATATCTTTATTTAATGTAGTATTAGAAATAAAAGGATAATAATAATGATGAATCATTAAAGGTTTTTCCAGAAGACCTACTCGAGTTGTACTAGAGGCATCGGCGTGTTGCAAGATGCTAACCGATGTGATCACAACTATTAAGATATGTCTAAGTGGGAGCTGTTAGTTTTATAGACATAAAATAATAGTTGTGTGTTAGGATCGAACTCGAGATCACGGGATTACACACGTTACAAATGAAGAATTAACGATTAATAATTATTTATAAAATGTTATATTTAATTATTATATGCACAAAACATTTAACGGATGTTAGTATTTAACGGATAATGACTAACGACAGTTAAACGATAAAAGGAAACAATTAAAGAGTGAATAAAAGGAAAGTCGAGAAGGATCCGGAAACCCTTATGGGTTATGCCGATCGGCCAAGGGTTAGGTTTCCTAATCCTTGGTTAACTTTTCCTCTAAGTTTGCTCTATAAACAAAGGCTAGGATTCATTATTTGGTACTCTTGTACACACTAATACCCTAAACCTTGTGTTTTTCTCACCTTGCTCTAAAACCGACCGAACTATACCCTTGTAGGGTCGATCGAATTTTTTGTTAGTAAAAAAATTCTTGTTTTGTGTTATTACTTGCATAACGTTAATTTGGTATTAGTTTGTGTGTACAAGAACGTGATACTTACACACTATTGTAAGTATCTTGGATTGAATTACAAAAAAGGTAAGGGGCAATTCGTGTAATCCGTTTAACCCTAATTAGGGTTCATCACTTTTATTGATCGGTTTGATTCTTGTTCTTTCTAGAAGCATCAAGGTACACTTACTATTTAAATTCGGTTAATTATTTATGTGTTATGTTTCCTACGCTTCCGCTATGTATTCTTTAATGTTAATTGTTTATATATATATGATAGTCATGATTATATAATTCCAACAACATCCTCCCTGACTTTTTTCATTTCCCCAGTTGATTTATTTTTTGTGAAGTTACAGAACATTCAATAGCTGAAAAATGTATCCAGAATTTCGCCTAGAAATCTAACATAGAACCTAGTCAATTATAGTTTGCTTGTGACTTCTTTACTGATTTACGGTGTGTTCTCAAGTTCCCTCATTAAAAGAAAAGAAGAGAAGATAAAAGAGAGAAGAGAAGAGAAGCTCTTCCTCCCAAAACCGGAAAGAAACTTTGATGCAACAAAAACACTACCATCTTCCTTCCTCAATCATTTCCTTTCTCTCCACTTTCCTCCCCAAAAAAACTCAAGAACACAGCTTTGACTATGTTCTTCCCTTTTGATTTCCTTTTTCCCCAAAAACAAACTCAAGAACACTGCGTTAATGCAGACTTGAGATCTGATACACAATCATAGAAAATGAGTATTTACTAACCTCTTTGGCCAAGTTAGTGCAGTATAGCATAAACGTTAGAGCAATCTTTGGAGAGCAGTACTCCTACATATGACATTTTATACTTCCTATAGTCCCTGTAATAATGGTTTACCCAATTAACATATTCTATCAGAATTTATACCATCAGTTAGTACTTTCTGCTAGCCTTATTTCAGTATATAAATGCAAAAATTGCCCAACCGAATTCTAAACTATATAAAAGAACACACCAATTTTATCTTAGCAACCAAATTTTCCCACTCCTATTTCACAAATAACTTTTGTCGAATTGGTTGACATTTTCTTCTGTCCAATAGGATTGAGTAAATTAATAAGAGACCTCATATAACTGTTGAATGTTAAGAAGGATGTCACACCTAGAAGATCAATCATTCAAACCGCTTGTTGCAGCTGTGCAGTTTGTAAAAAAAATGCCGTAGTTGTCCGTGCCATGATCACAACAACCATACACATGCACCCAGTTGCATAAGACTCGAATACCGTTACATAAGTGTTAGGTCGCTCTTGTTGACCCATGCCAAACTCACTCGAGATCCGAATTCTAAAATATGAGCTTAAAATTTTAATAAACAGGGATATAGGCTATCAATCAAAATTAGCTAACAACCAAATGTGTCACGTGAGCTAAATTAGTCAAACATGTTAAAAGTCGTGCAAAATTTATTCTCAATGAGGGAAATTCTTAGTCATTTTGTTGAAAAAATGAATTTAGTATAAAAACAATAAATTTTGTAATCGTATTTGACACTGACTGTTTGTAATAATATATGTAGTTTTGCACCAAAATTGTGACTAAATTTTTTGCCGTTTTCACCCATTTATTACGGCACCCTCTAGTCTGATGCAATTTGTTTACCTTATTCCAACAATAATTCAAAGAAGAACATTTCTATAACATTCATGCTCGAATAACCGTGACCTGACTCCTGAAGATCATCACCAGACTCTTGTATGTATCCTGAAGATCAAAGAAAAAGCTTAACAACTTCACTTAGTTTCTTAAAACGCATGCCGAGTTCTATTTTGAGCACTTTGCCTGATAAAATTCTAAATTCAGCAAACAACAACAATATATAAAATAACAGTTATTTATAAAGGGGTTATCCAACTCACTGAAATACACGTAAACTACTCAAAAAATAACTAATAGTCACATTCAATGGGTGGTTCCATGTCGATGGATGAATTAACATTTTTTAGATCCTCCAAATCATATATTTCATAATACATCTTTACTGGCTAAAAACGACATAAATTACATAAAGCACAACCAAATACTATCGTCTCATTTACTATCATCTAGAGCTTAGCCATGGGAGTTTGTTTTTACACTTCCGCAAATGACAAAAGTAGCAAATTTGACTTAGCTAAGAACCCTTATTGCACTTTTGAAACAAAACTTGAGCGTAAGTATATTCATATCACTAACTAAATTACATGTGTAAGTTCTTTCTCGATCTCAGCTATGTTGGAATTATAATACCATGACTATCATATATAACCAATAACATCAAAGAACACATATAGCGGAAGCGTATGATATATAACACATAAATAATTAACCGAATATTAAAGTGAACGTACCTTGATGATTCTAGCAAGAACAAGAATCAAACCAAGCAATATGAATGACGAACTCTAATTAGGGTTTATAAGATTATAAGAATTGCCCCTTACCGATTTTGCAATTCAATCCAAGATTCTTACAATAGTGTGTAAGAATCACGTTCTTATACACACGTACTAAACCAAACTAAAGTAATGCAAGTTAATAATCACAAAATTAAACCAAACGTTTTGTTTAATGGAAAAATCCGATCGATCCTATAGAAGGGATTATGTCGATCGGTTTTACAAGAAAAGAAGGAGAGAAAACTTTAGGTTTAGTTTAGTACACAAGAGGTAACAAAAACTAGAACCTTAGGTTTGCTTATATAGGGAATGAAACTGAGAGTCCAAGTTGGACTTGGATTAGGAAACCCAAGCTCAACCAATCGGCCCTATTGTTTTAGGGGGATCCGGAACCTTCTTGACTACTAATTACATTCTAGTCCCTTTCCTTTTCTTATTTAACGACCGTTAGTCACTTCCGTTAAATACTAACGTTCGTTATACGTTTTGTGATAATTGATAATCAAATATAACGTTTTATATATAATTATTAATCTTTAGTTCTCATACGTAATGTGTGCAATCCCGTGATCTCGAGTTCGATCCTAACACACAACTACTATTTTATGTCTATAAAACTAACAGCTCCCAGTTAGACATATCATAATAGTTGTGATCACATCGGTTAGCGTCTTGTAACACGCCGATGCCTCTAGTACAACTCGAGTAGGTCTCCTGGAAAAACCTTTGATGATTCATCATTATTATTATCCTTTTATTTCTAATACTACATCAAATAAAGATATGGATATTATCTTTATTCAAAATTCTGTTTCTCGTTGTTTGTGATTGAGCAAGATTACCAAATCTTCTGAACATATTTAGGGGAGATCTTGGGCGTGGCCACGCATACATCTTGTCAACCCTACGAGGGGCCCAGCAGTATTAAACTCCAAAAATAAATTTGGAGGAACAAATTCTATCTTGACTACGAGCATAACCTATGAACTTTGCAACAATTCCGAAAATAATCCTTATGACTACCAGTTACGTATAGCGTTAAATTCACAACAGTTATCTGTATCTCAAGTCTGAGGATAACTATTCATGATTTACTTAGAAATATCCATAAGTAACATCATGTAGTTGGGATAAGTCCTATATTCAATTCATTGAATATCATGTGAATTTGGTATGACAACGCATCAATATACTTTCAAGTATATTATACCAAAACTCAGATTTGTCTTATCATAATGATATTCCCATATCATTAACTGACAACGGATATTTAGAATAACTAAGTTATTCACGGATAAAAACATGCAAAAATAGGACAACAATATTAAATAATGAATAAAAACATAACCAGTATTTTATTTCATTAATAAATAATAAATGTTTACAATATCCTTTATCCAAATACTAAACACAGTCATGCATGAAACTACTAGCTAATCTAAGTCCAATGCCATTGGCAAGTTCAGTAAGCTTTTCTTTAGCTAAAGCCTTAGTGAATGGATCAGCTAAGTTATCATCTGTGTGAACTTTCAAGAGATTTATTTCACCTTCGCGGACTTGTTCCCGAACATAGTGATACTTCCGTAGAAAATGTCTGGTGCCCTTCATGACTCCAGGCTCATTGGCAAATATGATTGCAGCAGAATTGTCGCAATACATATTAATAGGCGATTCAATTGAAGGCATAACACCAAGCCCTGTGATGCGTGGTTTTGCAACCTTACAACAGGTTTTACCTCTCGAGGGATCTCAAGAGGCTTACAACCCCACCAGGCAGTGTACCTGACCGATGTAGTATAGTGTAGTGGTAAGTACGGGGGATTGATCGTTCTCCACAGGGAATAGTGTTCGTTAGGTATTAAAACTACTTTAATAAGTCTAAGGGTGAGGGAAGATTCTTTTTGTATTTTTATATTTTTTTGAAAGCAAGTAAAATCTCGGTTTTTGAAAGAGTGGGTGGAATTAGTTGCTAGTCAACTAACCCAAATAACTACAAATGCAAGTAAAATAAAATAACGAAAATGAAAAGGTTGATAAAACTTATATGGAGAGAAATTTGTTTACTTAGATTTCCTTACTCCCTAACTATATTTTACCGGTTGATTAGTGTGTATTAATTGCGTGGATGACGAGTGTATTCCTTAATACCAATCGTGGGGTGGCGTACGTACTTCCCCAACTCTATGAACTCCTACTTCACTCCTATGTCGAGCCGGCTAGGAAGCTCCTAACATGGGATCACTAGAATTCGCTCATGCATTAAATACAACCATAAAAACCTTAGTACGCATTGGTTCATGTTTCTTAAGACGTTCAAGCAAGTTACCGAATAGGAAGTTAGCCAGTTTTCTTAAGCCTAACATCGATGAACAATCATCCAATACAATTAATAACACACTAATAACCAATAATCAATAGTTAGGTTTCATTAGATCTAAGCAAACACAAGATAAATCTAGCCTAGCATGTTAATCAAAAGACAAGAACAAGATGTAATCAAACAACACATAGACATATTGAATGATTAAATAATCACTTATCTTCAATTAAACATGGGAGATCCAAGGGTATGAAAACCCTTAAAAATGGCAGAAATTCGTCTTAGGGTTTCCCCTCCAAAGTTACACACAATAAGTTCCACACCAATGACAAAAAATTGCAAAACTATATATATAGAGTTTAAGGGCTGACGGCGTCACGTTATGGATCCTGACGCCGTCACCTCGCCACTTTTAGGGTTCCCGGATGGCCTTCCTGACGCCGTCCCTCTTTAGACCTCCAAAATCCGTTCTGGCTTATCAAAGCTTGACGCCGTCAGAATATGGCTTGACGCCGTCCCTTTTTAATTTAAACCATGACGACCTTGATCACTCCAAAGGGTGACGCCGTCAGATTTTTCATGCAAAATTCTCTGGCTTATCATGAGTAATTTTCACATCCATCACTTTTGCCAAGCCATGACGCCGTCTGGACCAATTCCTGACGCCGTCAAAGGTACTTTCCAGCATAATTTTGAGACTTTGTCGTTTTCTTCACTTTTATGCTCCAAAAACGTCCAAAATGCTTCCTTTTCCAGATTTCTTCTCCAAAGTACCTAAAATGACAAAAGGAACGATTTAGGGCAATATTTGATCAAATAAATACGATTTAGGGCTTAAATGACTCCCTAAAAGCGGTACACTTTTCGCTTCATCAAATACCCTTACACTTGAGATTTGCTTGTCCTCAAGCAAATGCGCTTTTACTCTAATCAAAATACAAGTTAGGGGTCATTTAACACTAATATAAAAGTAATTACAACAAATAGTCGTTCCACTTTAATCATAATAAGCACGGAGATTACAAACTAGCACCTTACAAGTAGTGTTTAGATACTCACATCTCTCAAGTGTCATCAAAGTAAATCTCATAAATGAAAACGGATAATATCTCTCACTACCTGTCATAGCAAATAGATTACCATAGGCTTGGGAAAGGATCGAAAACCTCCTCCACTAGGCGTAAGCACCTAAGATAAACTATCAAAGAGGGCTTTTAAACGGGTTATAACGTTAGGTGTAGGGATATGATAAACACGGTTTTGTTGGATAAGGGATATTTTACTGGTGGCGAGTTAAAGATCTTGATTAATTACATGTACTATACAATGTTGCTAAGCCAAGACTAGACTCAATCTTAAGCTAAAAACAAAATAACAAAAACATAAAATAAACATAAAATAAAACGGGATGGTAGTCCGTATGTTTTTTTCTATTTTTCTTTTTCTCATTTTTTTTTGTATTTTTCTTGATTTTTTTTTTTTATTTTTAAATCAAACACTCTTGCCCTACCATCCAAAATAATACATCATAGGGGCGTTGCATTCCCCTTACACTTGAACTTTTACATAACTTTACAAATAACTATTCTAATGACTCGAATTAAGATAATCGAAAAACTTGGAGTACTTTTAAAATATTTAGCACATATGGGGGTAATAAATGATGTTCTTCCCCATTACTCCATTACACTAGTACTTTACCCATGAGTCCCAATCGTCCCAAAACAATATGTACAAGGATATGACTCGAATTAGCAACCATGTAATCAATTAGATAATTAACTTGGGTTTAAACAAATGTTGTCACAATAATGCACTAAAAATGAGTGCATACAAGGTAGGCTAAGGCGATTTGGGTGTACATTTTAGTGGGGTGTAACAAATTCTTCCTTTAAGTAAAATGCTTAAAGGTCGAAACGAAAAGATAGGCTCTGAGGGGTGTACTAGGGGTATCGTGTACCAAAAATGGGTACAACGCAAAGGGTGTGGGAGAATTACTTGACCAATGTAGCCAAAGTAATTATAACAAAAACACAGGTGTAAAACAATGGGTTAATCCTAATGCCTCTTATCATGTAGTAAATCTAACTACACGGATGTAGTCTCACTTGTGGCCTCGGAATGGTCCTAACGCAAGTTCTAGAATCTAAGTGCTACCGGTACACACATCATAGCATAAATGCTTTTCCTACCAATTCTAGGGGCGAACCTCACATATTTGGGGGTGGAAAATTTTTTAGTGGTACGGTTTTGTGCTAGTCATATAACTCCTATCCGTGAGACGCTCATTAAGATCAAAGTTTCACTCCTAAATGTTGTAAAAAATTTTAAATTTGGCACTAAAATTGCCCTAACAGGTATTTATCTCAGTTTTATTACACATTTACTATTAAACAAACAAAAATCAAGCGTAATTGCATTCTCTAAAGTATCGTACTTTTACCCCCCCCCCCTTACACTTAAGATGAACATTGTCCCCAATGTTCAAATAACAAGATGTAAAAGCATAAAGTAAAAGAATGAAATCAAATACTCCCCTGATTCGCTTGGTGGATAATGAAGTAACATGGTTAAATCTTCTTCCAAGAGAATGTAAAAGCTCCAAGACTAATGTATCGCCAAAAGCTTGATTCCACCTACAGCTCCTTGTCCAAAATAACCTGTTAAACCTGAGAAAACAGACACGAAAACCTGCATAACATCGGCGGGATAAACTCTATATATAAGGATATAATGCTTGTGGAACGATAATTTTGCAGATTCCTGGAGATTATAAGTTAGAGATTTAATAGAAACTTTTTATGAAAACAAAACTTTCAAAATTTTCAGAAAATTAAAACCTGACGCCGTCAGGTTGTAAAGCCTGACGCCGTCAGAAATGATCTGACAGAATTCTCATGTTAAGTTTCCGGAAAAATTTTGGAAAAACCTATACCTTACTTCCTGGAATTCCTGCAAAACATCATCATGACTCGATACAAGCATTTGACTCAAACAAATACTAATATGTATGTTCAATTAATATTATTACGATTCATGTTCATTTGTTCTAATAAACCGATTTGGATTTCCCTTACACTTAACTTTTGCAAAATACCTTTATATGTAGTTAAGACGAAGTTAAAAACAAGATAAAGCATTTTCACAATTTAGTTTTGAACATGAATCAATAATAATAAAAATTAAACACACATACGGAAACAAATAAAATCAAACAAACAAATAAATAAACACACAAAACAAATAAAGCTTGGGTTGCCTCCCAAGAAGCACTTTTCTTTATTAACGAGTCTTGTAGCTAGACTCAAAATCCTTCTACCCTATGTAAGTGAGTTCGTCATCGAGGACGTCTTTAGGGTTAAGCTTGGATTGAAGTTTCCTATGGGTCCGCTTAGTACAATATATCCTTTCAAACTTCTCTCCATCCGGGTCATACAATGTCATCTTAATATGCCATGACCCATCTCCATCTTTGGGTGGTTTGTCCCAATTCCACTTATGATCATCTTCCTCACAAGTCCACTTATTCATTCCTAGGTTAATTGACAAAACTCCTAGGAAATCAATCATCTTCCTAAAAACTAGAGAGTCTTCAAATGGATCCAATTTGGTGTCCCTAGCCAAGAGTTGTTCTACCGCATGTGTTCGGTTCACAAAGTCCTCTTCTAGGTAAAATGGGCGTTGGGGTCCTATGAAGTCTCTATCGATCCAAGGTCCATATCTAGATGGTCTCCTATTTGATTCTAACCAATGTGGTGTTGGTTCCTCACTAGTATCATAGGCATGTTTCTTAACATCATAGACTGACCAAGTATCACCTTCTCCTACCGCTATCTTAGATTCCTTACAATCAATCATAGCACTAGCGGTCGCCAAAAATCCTCTACCAATCAACAAGGGGCATGTAGGGTCGCTAACCATATCAAGGACGTGGAAATCGGCTAAAATGGTTAGTGTTCCTATGTGTACTAACACGTCCTTGACTACTCCAACCGGGTAAGCAACACTCCCATCCGCTAAGCCTATTATCACCTCGGTTTCTTCAAGTTTCCCTGGTTTTAAAGAGGTGTAGAGAGGTAACGGAAGTAGGTTAAGGCTTGATCCAAGATCGGCTAATGTGTCATAAGCCTCCGAATTACCGATCTTGCAAGGTAGAACAAATAAGCCCGGATCATCTAACTTCTTAGGTAGCTTGTTTTGAACGAAGGCGGTCCCTTTTTCGCCTAACTTGAGCTTCTTCTCATCCAACACATCAATAACCGGACTTTCAAGGTGGAGCTCCTTGAATTCATTGTCAAGGTTTTGAGTGGGAGGTGTCTCAACTATGTTGTTGACCAATTTGGATGTCATAACTTCTTGGTCATTTTGAACGACTTGGGTTTGTTTGAAACATGTGCTCATGGAATTGACCGAATAATATTGTGGACAAGAACTAGGGGACGAAACCGATGAAATGGCGTTGACGTTTAGTTTCGGGTTCTTGACCGTGTTGCTAGGGAGTGCTCCTATTTGTCGGTCATTGAGGGCTTTCAACAAAGTGTCAATCTTATTGGTCATCTCGCTTTGTTTTTGTTTGAAATCGGCTTCAAACTTGGCCAAACGAGCTTCTTGAGATGCCATAAATTGGGACATCAATCCTTCAAAGTTATTGGTACTACCATTTCCGGAAGGATTGTTGTTGAAAGTACGGTTCGTGTTGGAACCGCTTGATTGGAAACGATTAGCACTAGTACAAAAATGGGATTTAGTCACACATGATGTTTTTCGAACAGCCACACAGTCGCCTTTTTATGTGACTAAATGTACCAGAATAAAATAAACAGCCACACTTGATCCGACTTGTGTGACCATTTCGGAATTACATCCGAGGCTATAGCCACACATTTGAATATTTTCGTGACTATACGTATCTGGTAAATTTTTTTTTGATTTTTTAGTCACTTATAATTTGGGACGTGTGACGGATACAAATAAGGTTGAAACATTAGTCACACTATATATATACATATGTGACAAATATATGTCACGCAATTGAAAAGTGTGACCAAAATCCATATATGGTCACACGAAGTAATTGTGTATGTGGCTAAATCATATGCTCAAGTTTGTCACACATTATTTAAGCGTGACTGCTAGTTTTTGTTGAAACTTTAGCCACATATGAATTTGAAATGTGTGACAACTGAAAAGTAAGTTTGAAGCATAGTCACGATATGCATTTAAAAGTGACAAATATATGTCACACACTTGAGATGTGTGACCAAATGTCATATATGGTCACACTAAACCATAGGCATACATGATTAAGTGTGACCAAAATTCGATACAAATAGTCACGTAAGTTAATATGTGTGTCTAAAGTTAAGTGTGTGTTTGCCTGCCAATTCCTAATGTGTATGGTCACATTTAATTGTAGCACAATCATGTGACTATAGGCTATACAATAGTAACACCATACCACAAATGTGCATCTAAATTATGTTTATGGCCACATTATAAGGGTATTATATGTGACCAATACATTGAAAATAGTCACACTGAAATATTCATGTGACTAATATGTATAGCAAAATGTGAACTCAGTTATCATTAACCTTGATATTAGTCACATTGAGTGTTTGTGTGACTAAATTCAAGATGTTACATATGGTCACATGAAGTATTTATTTAGGTGTCTAAATCATAGAGTCATATTTTGAGTTCAGACTGTTAGTCATGACTCTTCATTTAATTTTCCCCATTACAATGCTGGGATTTTATAGTCTATCTAGTTTAATGCAGTAGTATGTAAGTATGTTACTTGCCCCTAGCTGGAACCAGATTACTTGACTTTCTAAAGTCAATTTTCAACTTTATAATGAAGTAACATGTTACTAAGTGCCTGCAAGTGCATATACATGATAAATGGAAACTGCAAATACAATAAAGCTTGACTGCAAGTGGACATATACATGATAAATGTCAGACTATACATTCTAGCAGTAATAACTATACATTCTAGCAGTAATAACTATACATACTAGCAGTAATAACTATACATGTTTAAGTCAAACTATACATTGTAGCAGTAATAACTATACATTCTATTTCTTGTCCTTGGGTCCTAGATACTCTTCCATCTTCCTGAGCAGTTCATATGCCATGTCATCATAATTAAGCTGAAGCTTGAGTGTTTTCTTCACACGCAACATCTGATGTAGAATGTCTTTGTGAAACTTTAAAGGGTAATCCTTTTCTACAAGCATGTAGATCACCAACTCATTCACAGTTAAAGCATGTACTCCACATCGTTGAAAAATTTTCCATTCTTTAACAGTATTGTGCGTTAGTCTTCTCCAACATTCATCTTCATGATTTGGTTCAAACATTACCTTTAAATAATTCCAGACTTCTCTATCATAATTAGCTTGTTCTGGTGTCTTATTACCAAATCTTTGTTTGAGTAATTTCCATAGAGCTATCATATCTTGTCTATCAAAATCATGAACCATGTGAAGAAAGCTTACATACCTTCTAGAAGAACCATCATGCCTCTTAATATCGTAATAAACTGTTTCCCCAAAAGATCCAGACTTATAATCAACAATGGGATGTTTGACAGTTAAAGGTTGTGCATCCATGGCTTCTCCTACAGAGTCAACTGCAAGTTCAGTATGAGCTTGCATTTGTTCTTCAGCAACAGCTTGCTCAGTTTGTTCTTGTTTTCTCTTTTTACTGCTTTCTATTTCCAACTGTTCACCTGCTCTCTTTAAACTGTCATTCAAGAAGAGATCATTGTTTCTCTTGGCAATTGCATATAATTCTTCAATTCTTTTATCATCCAAGAATTTCAAATCCTTTAGTTTCCATCTGTCCACATTCTTCAAATACCTGCACATGAGTAGATGTTTATGATATGATGTACATATTGGGTATTGTTGATATTAATATAAATACCTTTGCAAAAAAAAAAAAAAAAAAAAAAAAAAAAAAAAAAAAAAACTACCTGCACATGAGATCTCTTCTTTGTTTTTGAGTGGGTGGCTTGTTCTTCTTAGCTGCATATCTTTGTTCTGCATACAACTTCTTTTTTGCATCAAAAATTTCTTTCAGCATCCTGGCTTTTTCATCTACTGAGTACTTATCTTGCTCTTGTTTATGTAGTTTCTTAGCAAGCTCAGAATCAGCTGCAACCTGAGCCCTTTGCTCATCCCATGAAGCTATTAACTCTGCATATTTTTCTTCTTGTATTCTCCTTTGTTCCAAAATTGTCTGATGTTCTGCATCATACTTTTGTGAGAATTTCATAGCAATTTCAGCATCAGCTTTTAATTGCTCTTCTTTTGATAATGGTTTCTCCACAGGCTCTTCAGTAAGAATCCCTTTACCTTTGCCTTGTACCTGTGGAGTTGATTGTTTAGCTTTTGGAGAGGATGATGGCTCTTGTATCACAACACCTTTGGTTACTGGTTTTGCTGTCTTCAGCTCAGCAAGTACACTAACAGCATTTGCAAAAACCTCTGGTGTAGCAGTACTAGCTTTTGTAGTACCAACTGTAATTGGCTCAGTAGCACTATCAGCATTTGTAACCTTGCCCAGACGATGATCAATCACCACTTGATTCCCTTGGTTATCCTCCCCTGAAACTTTGCCTTCATTCCCTCCCTGTTTGGGAGCATCCTTAGAAGCTTCAGAAGATTTAACCTTTTGTTTGGGAATTCTTGATCCTTTGACTCCTTCTAAATACCTAACCCTTCTCTTCAAAGCCTTTATCTCCCCACCTTGAGCTTTGATGACTCCATCTTGGGAAGAAGCTATTGCTCGCAGATCACCAATTTGTGCAGACAGCTTGGCACAGGTATCCTTCAATTCATTCAAAAGTTGCATACTATCCTCACCACTTCGGCTTGTGTTACCTAGCCCGAGAGGTGGATCACTGGAAAAGTTAAGTTCAGTCTCACCCCTAGGATGAACATCCGAACCCCCCATTGTTTCCATGTGACTGGGACCTTCACCTGAATCAGTTCCAGAGGAACTATCTTCATTAGAAGTTGTCTTGGTTCGGGTCTTAATGATGTTACCACTTTCCTGTGCTGCTGCTAAGCTAGACACAGTAGTGGCAGCCCTTGCCAACATGTCACTCTCTCCCCCCCCCCCCAGTGACATCCTCATCTGCAACAGTTGGTATAGAACCACTAGCCTGAGGTAGCTCAGTGTTCTTGGTGTTAGTCCTACGTTTATAGGTCTTTTGTTGTTGTTCTGTGGGTGTGTGATGGGTACCAGCTGGGATTGCTGAACCTTCACCCATTTGGGTTTGGGCTAGTGCCAACATTGTTGGAAACAAAGGTGTCACTCTCCCTGAAAAATCTTTTCCAACCCTACTCATATTAGCAAAAACCTTTTTGGTAAGGCAGGGAGTGGGATAAACATTTTTGTGACTTTTCTTTTTTTTAAATTGGTTGTCCAAAAAGAGTTGCAAAAACCTTGGATATAGAAAATATTTAGCCAAAGAACCATCCAAGTTCTTAACCATATTATCAAAAATTAATTTTGAGAAATTAAATCTTTGAGTATTTTCAGCCAAACAAATTATAGCAGAAGCTAAATTACTGCTAAATTCATTCCATGCAGTGGTCTTTGGACTTAGACATACTAAGACAGTATGAATTAAGAATTTCCACTGAGGAGAAAAATTACCTTTTTGGAACTTTAAAGCATCTGTATATCTCTCATAGCCCATCAGTGCAAGTTTTTCAAAGATTGTAGTATTTGGAAGATTCTCAACTCCGTTAGCATCATCTAGGAGAAGATCTCTTCGAATAGACGCCTCTGTAATGATAATCATCTGCCCATCTACAAGGGCATGGATTTGTGCTTCCCCATTAATAGTTTGGACCTTAGCAGACGACCAAAACTGGATAATGTTGGAAGTATATATAGTAGGTTTTACTGTTAATGCAAACTTAATATAGCTTGCATTAAGGAAATCAATGATCTCAGTAAAATCTACAGACTTATTGGATTTTTCTAAAAAGGCAACATTATTATGAGGTTCGGTAAAAGTTAGGTTCGACATTATGATTTGATTTGGGGGTTTTGCAATTTGACAATTAAAATTCGATTAGGGAGTGGAAGAGAGAGATTAATGTGTGCGTGAATGTGATTGTGTGCAGCAATTGGGGGTTTATACCCTTTAAGTAAAAAGTGATACAAACTACCCTGCACTCCCAACCACTGCTAAAAGGATACCCAGCAGTACAACGTTTCGCTAGCAGTACAATTGTTTACCTAGCAGTACAATAATAATAACTGTATTCAAATATCATAAACTTGTACATAATAACTGCATTCATATATTAAACCAAGTCAAAATAAGTTTACATTTACATAGGCAAAATATACATAGGCAAAATATATAAAGAAAAGATACATTAAGACACATATTTACTAGCTTCAATACTTCTGTAAACATCAACTATTTTCTCTCTTTCTTCTTCTATTTTTTTGTTCCTCTCCTCAATTTTCTTCTGATGCTCCTCAATGACCTCTAAATCTTTCTTGTTCCTTTCTTCATACATATTTATACGCTTGTTGTGAATTTCTAACAATGCGTTTTCAACACCATACGGGCCTTTACTACATTTCTCCCAAATATTTTGGGATATGCCCATTTTTTTATAATTTTCAGGCATTGGTGGAGGAGAATCATCCCTTGGGCGTTTGTTTTTGTTGGAAGAAGGAGTTGAAGAGGAGTCAGCCATTGAAATTTGAAATTTATTTTCTAATGAAAATATCAAAGGAGTTGTATATGGTACGGTTGATTAATTATGAACGGTTTTCCATGTCGAGTTGTACAAATAGGCTAGAGAGGTATACGAACGGTTCCCAATACTTTAGGCGGGAAGAGGGACCATCGAGAGGCGCCAAAAGTAAAAAGATGGATAATATTGATCGGATTTGGTTTGTGTTTGGTTTGGATTTGACTAGTGTAGTTGATCTAGAAGTGTGTTTGGTGTTGGATTGACTAATTGACTTTTTCATTAGGGTAATTGATATTTTCTATATTATATTAATGATGTTTAATGTAATTTGTGTGCTAACTTTAATGACTAATTGACTTTTTCATTAGGGTAATTGATATTTTCTAGTACATGTTTAATGTAAATACATGCTTTAATATCTATCGCAGTCTGAATGTGTTTGAGAAGTATGGGTATATTTAGGCCACTTCCAACAATAACTCAGCCTTAACAAATTAAAATTAAAATTCAAATTCAAACGTAAGATAAAGTACAACATATTAACGCTGCGTTAACGCAGGTTAGCCCCAACAATTAAAATTCAAAGTCACGTTAATAAAACGTGTGCATTTGTACCCTATAAATACCAATGCTTCTGAAGCACAAGTCACACAGAAACACATTCCAAACTTCTCAAATACTCAAGATCCAAGCATCTCAAATTCAAGATGTCTTCCAGAAAAGATTTCGGGCAACAATTTCCAAGCCCACCTCGCCAAAAGGATTTTGGCCAAAAATTTCCAAGCCCACCTCGCCAAAAGGATTTTGGCCAACAGTTTCCAAGCCCACCTAGCGAAAATGAAAAATTCCATACTCCACCCGAGCATATCTTTCCGGTTTTCCAACCGGAAAATTTTCCGGTGAATAATCAACCTGAAAATGAACCAGTTCATAACCAAGACCCAAATCCGTTTGGGTTAACTGAGGAACAACTTAGGCAAGAGGAAGCAGATATGCAAGTCCTCCTGGAAATGGAAGCACTTGAAAGAGAAGAGGAAGCTGATCGTTTGGAGCGGCAAGCCAGGGAGGATGAAGAACGTAGGCAAAGGTGGGAGTCTGGTTTTTTCACACCTTCCGAATCCTCTGAAGATGGTTACCCAGATTCAGATGATAGTTTTTATTAATCGTCCGTTGTTTATGTTAATCGTATGTTGTTTATGTTAATCAATCATTGTTTATGTTAACGTAGTTTTTATTTTACATTTAATGTATTTCTATTTCATGTTTAATGTATTTCTATTTCATGTTTAATGTATTTGTATTTGATACTTTATTTTCAATTTATAAATTGAATTGAATTTAAATTGAATTGATAAATTTTAAATATATCCCGCCTTTTTGTTTAATTTGAATTTGAAATTTTAAAATTTAAATATCCCGCTCGTTATTAATATGTTGTACTGTTACTTTACGTTTGAATTTGAATAATACTCGTACGGTTACTTTTACTTTCAATCTGATTTTTAAAATAGCCTCCAACGGCTAGTTTAACGGCTTTCCACTATCAAAGCCACTTTCACAACACTTCGTTTTCTCACACAACTTCTTATAAAACTCTCTCGCAAGTATCACTAATTTTAACACAAACACTGTGGCTAACAAATTAACTAGCAGAGGTGCAAAAGGCTATCCTCACCCGATTACACAATGAACAAGAAAAAGAACTCAAATTGATTAACAATTTGCTAGGTGAGATAACTCGTATTATGCTACAGATGCATAATCGTGCTGATCCAGAGGTCGAAAGGTTGCGTGAGTTGCCTCAAGACCATCCAGCTATCAGGGTTGGTCTAGAAATTAAACTCTTTTAAGAAATGATGAAACAGGGTCGAAAGGTTGCGTGAGTTATTGTTGGGTGTGTTGCTCATGTACAAACATATAATCTCGGCTCATTCGTTAAACATCTCGTATACAACCATATCATCTCGGCTCATTCAATTCGTTAAACATCTCGTGTATAACCATATCATCTCGGCTCATTCGTTAAACATCTCGTATACAACCATATCATCTCGGCTCATTCGTTAAACATCTCGTGTACAACCATATATATCATCTCGGCTCATTCGTTAAACATCTCGTGTATAATCATATCATCTCGGCTCATTCGTTAAACATCTCGTATACAACCATATTATCTCGGCTCATTCGTTAAACATCTCGTATATATACAACCATATCATCTCGGCTCATTCGTTAAACATCTCGTATACAACCATATCATCTCGGCTCATTCGTTAAACATCTTGTGTATAACTAAAGCTCAGTTAATTAAGGGTGAGTGTGTTAAAGCTGACGTGGCATTGTGTTAAAGTTTAAAGCTGAGTTATTGTTGGGAGTGGTTAGAGTATTTTCTTTTGTTTTTTCGGTGGATTTTAGCGTGACTTAATCTTAATACCGCCAATTTTGTCCATATAATATTCAACTACGTACGGATAACTAATACCCGCGGGGAAACCCGAAAAACCGATGGATAATATTAATCGGGTATCCGGTGGGATATGGGGCGGGTACGGGTATATTATAAACGGGTTCGGTTATGGGTATACTAAAACCCGCCCCGAACCCGAACCGTTGCCATCCCTATTTACCGGCTATAGCCGGATTTCACCGCCACCTCATCACCATTAGTTTTTTTTTTTTTTTTTTTTAAACAAATCTTGCCACGTCAGCTATAGTTAAACCAAACCACAAATTCAATATTCAACCAGCAATTAATCCCTTTACCCGGTCATTTGTAAACACACACAAAAATCAATAAACCCTAATCAACACACACATTCTTATGGCAAACACAAGCACGCAAACAATGAAACCAAATAACAAAAAGGTAATTAGTAATTTGTGTTTTGTAAATGTAATTGGTAAGGGTACAATATGTAGTAATTACGTTTGTACTGTTGATGTGATGGTTGCACAGTATGATACATTATTTGCGATTATTAAGATAGTAAATAAAAAACAAAAATCAAGTTTATGCTTTAATTAACAGGTTCAAAGGGAAAATTTTCAAATAATTCAATTGTTAATTTCAAATTACAACTTGGAGGCAAATTTTTGGATCGAAATTTTTTGAATCACAAACGATTCATATTCTTGGTGTATAGCCTCTTTTCTCTCCTTAAAAAAAAGACTGCAAATAAAAAACAAAAATCAAATCTTCTCTCACCATTACTCTCCAAGCTAAGCCATAATCATTTTCTTTTACCCTTTGTTGCTCAAGAGTCATGGAAACTGAACCCATTGTTGATAACCATACTTTGCTTCCTCTTGATCATATTGTACATGATGATAACGCCTTAGAATATGAATCCGAAAAGTCTTCTGATGAAGAAGATATAGATGAGCCTTTAACCAACCAAACACCTGAGATAGTAGCTAAGAGGGGCTCAACCAGGCTAGTAAAGTTTCGCGCGAAGCATGACAAACCTGGTGCAACAAAGCTCAAGGTAACCTTCGATGCACTCGGTAGGGTAACAGGGGAAAACAGAGCAGTGTTTGTGAGTTTTTTAGGAGATGTGGCTCGTGAGCAGATAGGTGTGAAGATTCTACACTGGAAGAAGGTGAATAAAGAAGCAAGAGATAAACTATGGGATGAAATCTTGGTACATATATACTATTTTGTAACCCAATACTACATAAGTTTATGTATGCAGTTACATTATGTGCAACTAATTAACAACATTGTGTTAATCTTTTCAGAAATTTTTTGTTGTTGACGTCCAATACAGAAAATTGATAATGATTAGTCTTGGTAAAATGCTAAGGAATTACAGAAGGAAGCTCAAAGTCAACTACATTTTGCCCAACCTAAATACACCTTCCAAACTGAATGAAGTCCCGGACTTGTATAATACAATAATGAAATCAGAAGACTGGGTCGAGTATGTTAAATACACGACCACCGAAGCATACAAGGTTTTAATTAGTCATCTTTAATTAAGTGTATATGTCATTTTATTATTTTCAGTTTGCAGCATTACCGCATCTAAACGCCTTATGATTTTGTGTTTTTAGGAGAAATCTGAGAAAGGTAAAATGGCGCGTTCCCAAAATATTTATCAGCATAAAATGGGACGAGGTGGATATGCTTATGTCAAAGAGAAAATGGTAAGATTACACAATGTTTGTTTTACCAATTAAGAGACGATCAGTATGAGAAATGAATCCGTTTACATTGCCCAATTTGCACATTTGCATTAATACCCTCATATTTTCGATTATCTTGGTTTAACTGTACATGTGTAAGCATCCACATATTTTCGTTTATCTTGGTTTAACTTTACATGGTATGCATTTGATGTTTATTAGATCGAAAATAAAGAGATTGAAGCGGATGAAGAACCCCCCCGTGATGTAATGTGGGTGAAAGGAAGGGTAAACAAAGACGGCGAATACCCAAATGATGATATTAAATCAAAGGGAGATGAACTTGTAAGTTTGACTGCTAATTCTATTATTATGCTTATATAGCAGCAACATTTAACTGTGTACTAGCAGTAGTAGCTTGTATACCAGCAGTTACTCTAACAGCATCAAGAAGACTTTTAATCCCAACATTTCCTATATTTTTTGTGCAGAAAGAAGCTAATGACAAGATCAAGGAAGGAACATCGGGTTTTGATGATGGCACTGATGCCATGACATTTGTATTTGGTAAGGAAAAGGGCGGTTATGCCAGGGGAGTGGGAGGTGCAGTAACATACAAAGAGTATTTTGGCCTTCCTCGAAGAAAACAAGAAGCCAATGAAAAAATTGCCTTACTTCAAACTCAACTGGATAATGAGAGACGCGAGCGTGAAGAAAAAGATAAATTGATCAAAAAATTGTCCGCCGAGATGACCGAAAAAGATGTGCAGGTCAATAAATTATCCGGTGAGGTGGAAAACACAAATGTAATGCTTTCTCAAATTCTGCAACAGTTGAATGATAAAGGGATGAATATAACTCTGCCAACTCAACCATCGCCAATAGCCTCAGTTGTAAGCCATTTTTTATGTTGTTAACAATTTCATTTTCTAATGCTAACACCACTGATGCTAATGATACTAGGCATTGAACATAAACTGATGAGTGACTGTATTTCTTAATTTATATTGCAGGTGACTCCAATGGCCATTGACAATATTGCAGGTGACTCCAATGGCACTCAGACAAGTGGTGTTGTAAGTCCTAAAGATGCGGGAATTGAGGAGAAATCCAATGGCCTTGAAACTTCTAAAAAGGTAACGGAAACAATGGTAAGTATAGTAATAAAAGATCGCCCTTTGATTTTTGAATTTTACATACATGATCGACTAATGTACCGTGTTTTATATATACGTATAGGAACCTGCTGCTAAAACTGTCAGGCCTAAGCATAACCTTAAGTCACGACGAAACGGGTCTCCAGATTCCCAATCGCTACAAAATGTGTCATCTCCAACACAACCACTGCCAACAGTATGTATTTCAACATGTTTCTTGTTACTCTTTTGTTTAAATAATGTAACGTGTTTTATATATACATATAGGAACTTGCTAAAACTGTCGGACCCAATAAGCCAAAGCAAAAGAAGCGACGAAACGGGTCTCCAGATTCCCAATCGCAACAAGATGTGTCTCTAACACAAGCACTGCCAACAGTATGTATTTCAACATGTTTCTTGTTATTCTTTTGTTTAAATAATTTCTGATATATACATGCAATTTTTTTTTTTTTTTTTTGTAGACACTTAAGTGCAAACTCTGGCACACAAAGAAATCAAATATCGTTGCTTTTGGTACCGTATACCAGTCTCATGGAAAGCAAATGCTGCATAACCTACCACTCCCAAATGATTGCTACAGAGTGTCAATTGATTCATCGTTAGTTGATGCAGCATGCATACCGGACGTAGCAAATAATGGGTTCAAAACAGTTAAGGAAGTCGAAGGTAGTTTCGTTGCATGGCCAAAGGATCAAGTTATTTTTGAAGAGGTGGTACGTACATGTGTTTTTTCAACCTACATATATAATTATTCATATGTAATTCAATGTTTGATAGAAGCGTCTTTTGTTTACTACAGGTTACACCAACAAACCATGTGACTAAATGTGTACCACAGGCACCAACGAAGAAACAATATATATATCTGCTAACGACTTAAGGCAAACTGCTAAGGGGGTGAAGGTTCAAAAGTCTTTAGATATTTGATTAATTAAGTACGACATTACAATTGTATATTTTGTCCAGTTATATACATTAGAGTTTAATTCAATTTGAAATTTCTTGTGTTTTTTAATATTGTTTTATATATAATATATATACACATTCCAGCAGCACTAGCATAGTACTAGCAGCAGTAACTCTGCTTCAGCAGGACTACCTTGGACTACCTTAGTACTGCTAGCAGTAGCAACTCTGCTCCAACATTATTGGTCACTCTTTGTTTAATTCGATGTGTGACTAAATAGTACCAAAGGCCACACAAAATAAAAATTCATGTGACCATTGGAAGAACAATGGTCACGCAAAATACACATTTCTTCACTTTAAACAGCATATGGTCACACTTATCAACACTTTTGGCCACTTAATGCTTAATTGTATGTGACTAAATAACCAAAACAAACATGCTTTGTGTGACTAAATATTACAAAAGGCCACACAAACATAAAATTCATGTGGCCATTGGATGATCAATAGTCACACAAAATACACATTTCTTCACTTAAAACAACATATGGTCACACTTATTAACACTTTTGGCCACTTTATGCTTAATTGTATGTGACTAAATACCCAAAACAAACATGCTTTGTGTGACTAAATATTACAAAAGGCCACACAAACTAAGAATTCATGTGACCATTGGATGATCAATAGTCACACAAAATACACATTTCTTCACTTAAAACAGCATATGGTCACACTTATTAACACTTTTGGCCACTTTATGCTTAATTGTATGTGACTAAATACCCAAAACAAACATGCTTTGTGTGACTAAATATTACAAAAGGCCACACAAACTAAGAATTCATGTGACCATTGGATGATCAATAGTCACACAAAATACACATTTCTTCACTTAAAACAACATATGGTCACACTTATTAACACTTTTGGCCACTTTATGCTTAATTGTATGTGACTAAATACCCAAAACAAACATGCTTTGTGTGACTAAATATTACAAAAGGCCACACAAACTAAGAATTCATGTGACCATTGGATGATCAATAGTCACACAAAATACACATTTCTTCACTTAAAACAGCATATGGTCACACTTATTAACACTTTTGGCCACTTTATGCTTAATTGTATGTGACTAAATACCCAAAGCAAACATGCTTTGTGTGACTAAATATTACAAAAGGCCACACAAACTAAGAATTCATGTGACCATTGGATGATCAATAGTACACATTTCTTCACTTTAAACAGCATATGGTCACACTTATTAACACTTTTGGCCACTGTTTTTTAAATTGTATGTGACTAACTCGAAAAAAACAACACACGATGTGTGACTAAATCATCACAAACGTCACATTTATTATATTTTCGTGTGGCCATAGGATGGGAAATAGTCACACATACTGATGAATCCAACAAAACTTGTGCCTAATTAGTCACACATATTCGGGTTTTGGTCACTCTTTTTCGATGAAAACGGCCACAAAATAAACAATGTGACCATATGATACCTACGGTGGCGCGACTTTTTGTCACACACACCCAAAAAAACGTGTGTGACTATATGCATATAGTCACGCATTTCCAGTGTGACGATAGGCAGAATCTGTACCAGTGTAGGTGGGTTGGAAGAATTGGTTTGTTGTGCGTTTTGGTTTTGTTTCCACCTAAGGTTTGGGTGATTTTTCCATGAGGGGTTGTATGAATCACCGTAGGGGTTTGGCTCGGGTTTGAAAGTGTACCACTTGTCTCCCGCTCCGTCGGTACGCGAGGATGCGTAATCCGCAAAAGCTTGTTCGGGGAGTTCCATGCAATCACGAGTGTCGTGGGGACCACTACATAATTCACATGAAGAAGTGATTTTGTTCACTTGGCCTGAAGGTTTAGGAGCCTCGTAGGATTTCATAAGAAACTTGACTTGGTCTTCAAGTTCTATGATCCTACGGTCGGAAGTGCTTGAATTGTTCGAAGGCAAAGATATTGCCTTGACCGTTTTATTCAAATCACGGGGATCACTCCAACTTTCGTTGTCATAAAGAGCAAGATCTTCTAGGAGAGCCCATGATTGTTCCGCACTTAGATCACGTAGCTTACCACCAGCCGATTGGTCAATGGTTTGCCTTGTGGAGAGATTGATATGGTCATAGAAGATTTGGACTTGGAGCCAAAGTTTTATGCCATGGTGAGGGACTTTTTGGAGTAAGTCCTTGAATCGAGTCCATGCCTCGTAGAAGGTTTCGCCTTGATGTTGTTGGAACATCAAGATATCATTCCTTAGCTTGGTAGTTCTTCCCGGTGGGAAAAACTGAGCAAGGAAACGAGTGGTGAGATCATCCCAAGAGGTGATGGATCCTGCGGGTAGACGCTCTAGCCATTGACTAGCTTGGTCCCGCAAAGAGAATTGAAAGAGACGCAGTCGGGTCGTCTCTCGAGTGGCAACATCAAGGTCTATGGAATCAACGATTTTGAGAAAGTCCTTGAGATGTTGATTAGGATCTTCATAACGAAGTCCATGGAATGCGCATCCGCTTTGCACCAACCGGATGGTGTCGGATCGCAAGGGAGTGACATTGGCTCCTTGAGTGAGCTCAATGGTGTTTCGATAGCCATGGTGGCTAGGACGGGAGTAGTCTCCTAAGGTACGGGCCCTAGGAGGTTGTGGTGGTTGTTGTGGTGGTGGGTTATTGGGATCAAAGGATATTACCACCTTCCATGATGTCGGATGGTAATGGTTACGAACAAAGAAACGAAGAAAAAAGACAGACTAAAGAAAAACCTAGAAAGATAAAATAAAAATCTCACTAGAAAGGAATCTAGTGAGTAGACCTATAAAATAAAAAATTCAACCCAAACAATAACTATTCCCCGGCAGCGGCGCCAAAAATTTGATGCGTGGTTTTGCAACCTTACAACAGGTTTTACCTCTCGAGGGATCTCAAGAGGCTTACAACCCCACCAGGCAGTGTACCTGACCGATGTAGTATAGTGTAGTGGTAAGTACGGGGGATTGATCGTTCTCCACAGGGAATAGTGTTCGTTAGGTATGAAAACTACTTTAATAGGTCTAAGGGTGAGGGAAGATTCTTTTTGTATTTTTATATTTTTTTGAAAGCAAGTAAAATCTCGGTTTTTGAAAGAGTGGGCGGAATTAGTTGCTAGTCAACTAACCCAAATAACTACAAATGCAAGTAAAATAAAATAACGAAAATGAAAAGGTTGATAAAACTTATATGGAGAGAAATGTGTTTACTTAGATTTCCTTACTCCCTAACTATCTTTTACCGGTTGATTAGTGTGTATTAATTGCGTGGATGATGGGTGTATTCCTTAATACCAATCGTGGGGTGGCGTACGTACTTCCCCAACTCTATGAACTCCTACTTCACTCCTATGTCGAGCCGGCTAGGAAGCTCCTAACATGGGATCACTAGAATTCGCTCATGCATTAAATACAACCATAAAAACCTTAGTACGCATTGGTTCATGTTTCTTAAGACGTTCAAGCAAGTTACCAAATAGGAAGTTAGCCAGTTTTCTTAAGCCTAACATCGATGAACAATCATCCAATACAATTAATAACACACTAATAACCAATAATCAATAGTTAGGTTTCATTAGATCTAAGCAAACACAAGATAAATCTAGCCTAGCATGTTAATCAAAAGACAAGAACAAGATGTAATCAAACAACACATAGACATATTGAATGATTAAATAATCACTTATCTTCAATTAAACATGAGAGATCCAAGGGAATGAAAACCCTTAAAAATGGCAGAAATTCGTCTTAGGGTTTCCCCTCCAAAGTTACACACAATAAGTTCCACACCAATGACAAAAAATTGCAAAACTATATATAGAGTTTAAGGGCTGACGGCGTCACGTTATGGATCCTGACGCCGTCACCTCGCCGCTTTTAGGGTTCCCGGATGGCCTTCCTGACGCCGTCCCTCTTTAGACCTCCAAAATCCGTTCTGGCTTATCAAAGCTTGACGCCTTCAGAATATGGCTTGACGCCGTCCCTTTTTAATTTAAACCGTGACGACCTTGATCACTCCAAAGGGTGACGCCGTCAGATTTTTCATGCAAAATTCTCTGGCTTATCATGAGTAATTTTCACATCCATCACTTTTGCCAAGCCATGACGCCGTCTGGACCAATTCCTGACGCCGTCAAAGGTACTTTCCAGCATAATTTTGAGACTTTGTCGTTTTCTTCACTTTTATGCTCCAAAAACGTCCAAAATGCTTCCTTTTCCAGATTTCTTCTCCAAAGTACCTAAAATGACAAAAGGAACGATTTAGGGCAATATTTGATCAAATAAATACGATTTAGGGCTTAAATGACCCCCTAAAAGCGGTACACTTTTCGCTTCATCACCCTGAAATGAATTTCCTAATCCAGACTGCCTCCATTGCAGCTTCCGAAGCAGCAATGTACTCGGCCTCTGTCGCAAACATCGCAATTGTACTCTGCTTCTTGCTCTTCCAGTCTACTGCTCCTCCATTGATAACAAAGACATAACCAGTCTGAGACTTCGCATCATCTTTGTCACATTGCCAGGACGCATCACAGAAACCTGTTACATCAAATTCTGTAGCTGGATTTCCACCATACACAAGAAACATATCTTTCGTATGCCTAAGATACTTTAGAATATGTTTAACAGCAATCCAGTGTTTTTCACCTGGATTCTGTTGAAATTGACTGGTGATATTTTGAGCGAACGCCACATCTGGCGTTGTGTATCTCACCGCATACATAATAGATCCTATAGCCGAAGCATAAGAAACTTTGCTCATGCGTGCCACCTCTGCAGGTGTTGAAGCACATAACTCACTGGTCAAGCCATGTTTTACTTCCATTGGCAAAAATCCTTTCTTGGAATTTTGCATATTGAATCTCTTCAATATTTTGTCAATGTAAGCACTTTCACTTAATCCGATTAACCGCCTTGATCTATCTCTATAGATCTTGATTCCCAGAATATATGCAGCTTCTCCTAAATCCTTCATAGAAAAGCACTTTCCAAGATATGCCTTAACCTTTTGCAAACTTGGAATGTCTTTTCCCATGATCAATATGTCATCAACATATAGGATAAGAAAAATTGCATTACTCCCACTAGCTTTGTGATATACACATGGCTCATCAAGATTCTAAGTAAATCCAAACCTTTTGATTTCTTCATCAAATCTTTTATTCCATTGCCTTGATACTTGCTTCAATCCATAAATGGATCTTTGAAGTTTGCATACACGGTTTGGAAATTTTGGATTCACAAACCCCTCAGGCTGTGCCATATAGATGTCTTCATCTCGGCGACCATTTAAGAAGGCGTTTTTGACATCCATTTTCCAAATCTCATAGTCATAGTATGCTGCTATAGCTATGAGAATCCTAATAGCCCTAATGTCAGCTATAGGAGAAAAGGTCTCCTTGTAGTCAACACCAAATATTTAAGTAAAGCCTTTAGCTACCAAACGGGCTTTATAGGTATGTACCTTGCCATCCATGTCAGTTTTCTTCTTGAAGAGCCACTTACTTCCAACTACCTTGGCATTGGGAGGAAGGTCTACTTCAATCCAAACATTGTTATCTTCCATGGGTTGCATTTCCCCATTCATAGCAACTACCCATTTATCCTTTTCAGGACTCTCAATGGGAGCTCTATAATTAGCAGGTTCATTAAGATCCCCTAATATAGTTTCCTCAAATTCTACATTAAGACATAGACGTTCAGGAGCTTTCACATGTCTTGAAGACTTGCGAATGGGAACAATTTCAACTTCAGGTGGAGGACCCAGACTTTCAGGTTCCACAGGAAGTACGCTAGTATTTTCAGAAGGTAATGTATCTATATGATCATCTTCCAGATCATAAACTCTCCCGCTGAATTCTTGAGATATAAGTTCCTTTTCTAAAAAGTCTCCATATCTTGCAACAATAACTTTGTTTTCAGGTGGGTAGTAAAAGTAGTAACCCATCGTTTCTTTTGGGTATCCTACAAAGATACACTTTACAGATTTCTGTTGGAGTTTATCTGCTGAGTCACGTCTTATATACGCCTCGCAACCCCAAACCTTTAAATAAGACAAATTAGGAGCTTTTCCATTCCATATTTCATATGGTGTCTTATCAACCTTCTTAGTAGGAACCATATTCAAAATACGAACCGCAGATTCTAAGGCATAATCCCAAAAGGATAAAGGAAGAGTTGTAAGATTAAACATTGATCGTACCATATCTAATAATGTACGATTTCTTCTCTCAGATACACCATTTTGTTGTGGAGTATATGGAGATGTGAGATTCTGGAAAATTCCATTCTCAGCTAAATAATCTTTAAACTCTTTGCTTAAATATTCACCACCTCTATCGGATCGAAGAGCTTTAATCTTCTTTCCTAGTTGCAATTCTACTTCTGCTTTGAAAACCTTAAATGTTTCAAACACCTCATGTTTATGTTTAAGTACATAAACATATCCATAACGGCTGAAATCATCAGTAAAGGTTAAGAAGTAGCTAGCACCTTTCCTTGACACATGTCTAAGTGGTCCACACACATCAGTATGTATTAAACCAAGTAGATTCGAAGTCCTTTCCATATTACTATGAAAAGGTTTCTTCATCATCTTCCCAGATATACAAGACTCACATTTATCAAATGATTCATCGTTGATACTTTTCAAAAGCCCATCATGTTGTAGCTTTTTCATGCGAGTCTTGCCTATATGAGCAAGTCTATAGTGCCAAAGGTAAGAAGAATTTAAGTCTGACTTAATTCTCTTACTAATGCTATACATTGAATTATTATTGGACATACAATCATTCATATCAATTTCAAACAAACCATTAACAGCAATAGCATTAAAATAAAAAACATTATTTAAAGAAACAGAAATTCCATTGCTACTGATAATGTGATTAAAACCAAGATCCAATAAACACGAAAAGGAAACAACACCCCTAACAATTGAAGGTGCATAATGACAATTGTTTAATAACAGTACTAAGCCCGAAGGCAAAACTAAATTAAACACTCCTATGGCTTCAACAGCTGAAGGTGCTCCATTTCCCACATGCAGATATTGATCCCCATAGGCAAGCTTCCTTTCCACTCTAAATCCCTCCAGCGTATTACAAATGTGAATACCGCATGAATTATCATATACCCAGGAATTAATTTTATGATTTAGAGTAAGTAATTCAATCATAAGTAAGTTACCTGAAGTGCTGGCGCCCAAGTGCCCAGTATTCTTGTTCTTACTTTCCCGCAACTCTTGGATATAAAGAGGACAGCTCCTCATCCAGTGACCCACTACATTACAGTAGTGGCATGCTTGATCCTTCTTAGAATTATCCTTCTTCTTAGGAGGGTTTTTCTTGGGTGGAGGTTGATAAGCCATAACTTGCTTACCCTTATCAGCCTTACCCTTACCCTTGCCCTTTTTGTTTGTACTTAGCTTGTTAATCCTACCCCCTTGAATAGCAAGTACCTGGGGCGTAGTAGAAGTCCTTGGTGGTCAACCCTTCTCATAATCAATACACGGAACCTTTTTTTTTTTTTTTTTTTTTTTTTTTTTAATTTATACTTAAAAAAAAGGAAGAATACTGTACATTGTTCACTTGGCGAGTACCCAGCACAAAAGGATGATGCTACTATAATGGTTATAGGACCAAGGTATAGGAACTAAAATCTTATAACTTGCCCTCTTAAAGTTATAATATAACCGTCACTTGTACTGATCATGCATTTGACTACTAATTTCATGCATCGTCAATACTCAAAACTACATATTAATTAAGAACGTTATAATATCATGTAATGTAGTACTCCTAGTTATATATAACTTACATTTATTGGGCTAATTTAGCCTGTTTCGTTTTCCCACCCGGTCCATCCATACCCCGAGTAATAAGTGAGTGACCCGCCCTGTTCATCCTCACTTACAACCACCGCTTTCCTTTGAGATCCGAAAGGTGCAGCTCCAGCACCCAAACCCGACGGCCGTTCAAGTTTCTCCGATCCGACTTTTGGCAGCTACGGTTTCCTGTGAGGGGGTGAACAGGAAAAGCAAAAGTGAAACTATTTTTTTAATGCTTTTGTGGTTGTTGTTGCGCCATATGTTAGGGATACAATATCCCATTAGTTATAGCCACAAGCTTGGATCTCACCTATCGGCTCAATTATTATACCTGTTCTAAAATCGCCTAGCTCAAATCGGATTATGCTAATCAACGTTTTGATGTTACTAAAGGTAGCTTATCTATTATTAAAGTTATTTTTTTTTTTAAATCAAAAAATGGGATGAATTTGATGTTTGTTTTTAACAGGTTATGTGAAGGTGCGTGGATACATGTTGAAGAAGAATTAATTGGCCGTTATTTTTGTGCGGCTTCATAATACTATGTGAGTGTTCTTTTGATGATTTAAATGTTTGATTTTTAGGGGTTTTCTTTATGATTTTATGGGTTTTGTGTACCTTAGATAATTTGATTATGTGGGTGTTGATTGGGTTTTGATTTGTGGTTTTTAGGATTGTATGCGGCGAACCTGTGAATTCTTCAAGATGAAAGGTATGTATATTTTCTTTAAGCAAGGTGTTGGTAGATGTGTCTGATGTGGTTTGAGTTTATGAGGTTGAGAAGGAGGATAGTGATAGCTTTTTTATGTTTAAAATAAGCACTTATAAGATGTTTTGAAGTAACCAGTTTAAAAAATAGTTAAAGAATTAGCTTATTTTGTAAGAAAATGCAATAGTAATGTGGAATATAAACATCTTGATTGTGTGGATCTATTCGGGTGGTCTTGGATCTTGAAAGATCAAGAAACCCATGGTGGGAGTTAGTGAGATGAAGAACTAGAGAGAGGTGGGAGAAACTCAAAAACAGAAAAGATTAGATTAATGTGAATGAGAGTTCCACCCCTTCCCATGTGTGGGAAGGGTTTATATACTTACTACTATTAGTGCCCCTAGTGGGCTGTGGAGCGAGCTGACAGTGGGGAAAGCCCCGACCCACTCCACAAATATAAATACGACTAATACTATTGATACTAATACTAATATTACTACGCTAATATAAATAAGCCTACGAGCTATGTAAATGCTAAATAGATGCTCGGGGTGACCGAACCTTCATCAGAATATTTATATTCCTAACAATCTCCCCCTAAGGGAGGTCACCCCGGAAATAATAATTTGAATTCTAGCATTCTGTCTTCTGAACATGTCTTCATAGCTCGTAGTCTTTGATTCTTCAACGTCTTGAAACTTTGTGCATTCAGCAGTAATCATTAGATGACTGATTGATTGTCTTGGATGATCTTTGAGTATTCTTCGACTTTATCATCCAACATTTGTTTCCAAGTCATCTTTCAGCAGTATGTTTCCATGTGATGTGTAAATCTTTGAGCCGACATGCTCACACTATTCTGGTGTCATGATCTTCAGCATCAGAGTTTGCAGAAGCTGTGTTAAAGGTCTTTAGGTTGATCAAGACTTCTTTGTTTAAGATGATGATGTAGTGTGAACATGTGGTAGAGGATTGGCATCCTTTCTGTAATCTGCTACAACCGCAATCAGCTGCAACTTCAATCAGCTATAACCGCAAACAGCTGCAACAGCAATCAGCTACAATCGCCAGATGTTCCTGCATACGACAGTTAGCAATAAAACGTCCGGTACTTACAGGTTCGGACTTCGAGATTGTTGACAGCATAGTGTGACAACTCTCTCTAATCTTTACCAAGACCGTTCCTAATCGAAAACCCACAGAGGGCTTTTTAAGATCGTACCGTAGTATATCAACGATTAGGTGAGTCGCTGGAGATCACTCCACGACTGTTGACCGTTTGAAACCGCCGTGATCGCTAAGCGTAATCCACAGGGAATTACCGAAGTGACCTGCTTTCAGGGCTGTTTGATGTTGACCCTGGCAGGAATTTCCATTCAATCATTGAGAATTACATTTGTAAATTCTCTCATAAATGTTCTGGCAGATTGCTAAGATCTGCGTAGGACTCATAAGTTTACAACTGGTGTCCTTAATGTTGAACAACCAGTGTAGAAATAATTCGTGTTCCTATGAGATCTTATTATGCATCTCGTGTCTCTAGACTCGATAGTGCGTTTTGATTTAGTGAGCGGAGGCTGGAGAGAACTGCCACCTTTTCAATATCATCTAACTCGGAGTGAGAGAGACGATAGAAATGTATTGAACTCCGTGACAATTGAAACAAGAATCCTTTGAGGGACCTTGAGTGGCTAGGGAGGGTTGTGCAGCGTATCACTGGGTCCATGATACTTTATCTTCAATGTCAGCAATCAACTAAGTGATTCTGACAGCATATGAGTTGACCCGGTTTCTGCCTAAAGTGTAAGGAGGGCTTCTTTCTTTTCAACCTTTACCTTTACATTTCTTTTTCATTCTTCAACCCCTTTAGTGTGTACCGAGACTTCATTACTAGTACCTTGTTGGGTTTGTTCCAGTACTAGCTCCATCTCAGTCGGCACTTTTCCCTTATCCACTTTTCTCCTTTTTAATCATACCTAAGGACTTCTACACTAACTAGTGGATTGTCCCTGGGTAGATCCCTCCGGCTCTGGCGGGATCGTGGGAACTTGAGCCTAACCTAACCATCCTTATAACTCCATACATAAATTAAAATGGTCGGTCTTTGATATTCTTCCATGATTGCCAAACCAGATCATTTGAAAAATCTCTCAAAGTGTTCATGATTCTGAAAACACAATTTTTGCAAACACTTGAGAGTTTTATATTTTTCAAATGCTCCCCCTCAACATGTGCTCGAATAATTGTTTTATAAATTTTCACATGTCAGGTGAAGCTCGCACTTTTGAATTGATTGATTTTCCAAGAACATGATCATCGCGAGACACGCTTACATCACTAGTGAACTAGCTTGAAATTATTACCCGTCCAGATCACATTCAAGGAAAATCGCTCGAAATCGGTACATTCTACCCAAACACGTCCTTTGCGAGACACGCTTACATCACCAGATAAACTGGCTTGAAATTATTACCCGTCCAGGACATGTCCTTTCGACTACTGACTTAAGCTATCGTCAATTCATTAGTCATGTCTGAGCCTTGCTCACATGAGATGCATGCCAAGTCCTTTTTGTCCATTCGCTCCCCCTCAATATGTGCATCGATATACGAAAGAGTTTAGCACATATGGGAGAGCTTACATTAACATCCAAAACATCACATTTTCATCAGGTTTCATATTTAAATCACATTCTCTCCCCCGATCAAAAATTTCAAACCTTTTGAGATTTGTGATCCCAATTGATTTAAATAATTTAGAAAACATGGGAGAAAATGTGGTCAGGTTTAACATGTTCTGATGATGAAACATACTTTTCTCCCCCTTAAACTAAGAAGGAGATTCACTGCTTATTTTGCACAAGTTGACAATTATGACACAAAATGATATTGACCTTTTTGTGCAGATGATGTGATCACCCGCTTTTCTGAGTGAGTTAGTGGTCAACATCGATTATCCATCCACCAACAAATCTTTCGCGAATGTAGTTGATCCCCACTTGGCGAGACCAAAATAGATGAATGGTGGTGGTGGTGGTGAAAGTGGTGTTGTTGTTGTTGTTGCCGACGTTGTTGTTGTGGTGAATTCTGAGCCAATCAATAGAGTTTGAACGTCTGATCAAATGGTTAGAATGGGAACTGGCACATTCATTTTGGCTATGGAATCTACATAAGAATATCAACATAGATATACATACATACAGATACACTATTCCTTAATAGCTACCCTTCAGCAGCTTGCCACATAATAATACCAAATTCATTTAGTCAAACCATAGTCAGGAAATACGTCAAACTACTATCTATCATGAAGAGCAAACGACAATCATGAACATGGCAATTCACTCATATTTCATCATTCAATTCAGGATCTTAGGAACAAGATTCTAACATAATAGCAATATACCTAAGCGAATCCTGAGAACATATGCACAATATCAACAACAATTAAGCAGCAGAGACAAGCAACATTTGAAACTCATTCACTTAGATCATACAAATGTCATAGGGGTATTCAATAACATCAAACACATCTGGTTTTGTTACTTCTTTTAGGTTTTGAGTCTTAAAGTGTTTAGGGGATTAAACGAGGATTCCAAAGTGACACAAATGAACCTACTAGATATGTAAAGCTAGGAAACTATAAGCAAGTTGCACATAATGTTCTAAACTTTCTAGCAACCAACACATTAGGCCAATTGATATAAAGTTTTAGCAAGATCCTCTTCACCTAATACCCCATTAACTACAAAACCATTTCTAACAAGTATGATTTAACCAATAAGTCCGTTTGATGATATAAAATTTGAATTCACTCTCCCCCTCAATCAATGACCATTTCTAACCATTTCTAGTCGTTGATTGAGTGACAAATTTTATGCACAATCCAAGTCAAACAAATTTCATACAACACATATTCACCAAGTGTCTCACAAATAATTTTCAGAAGAAACATAGAATGAAAACTATTTGTATACAAAGAAGACTTCTCTTCTTAATCAAGAAATGATGCACTGAAACGTACACCAAATCAGGAAAAACATGGATATAAAGTAATCCATGCCCAGGTGAACATCACCCAGTTGGAGGAACAGCCGTCTTTTTGGCAACGTGCTTTCCCCAATTTGAAGCGCGGGTTGCTATCTAAAGTAATAGCAAGCCATTTAGACATGTTTTAATCCTCCATTTTAACTTCTGGTCGAGCTTCATTTAAAGACCCGTGCCATTATTGAATGACATTTCTAAGTCCGTAAATGTTATCGATAAACAGAAGACATGCCTAGGTGAAGCTATTTTTGGTATTTTCTAATTTTTTAATTTTTATGGTTTTTCTGGTTTTACGTTTCTCTATTTACAATTAGCAAGATTTCTATATATCTATTTACAAAAAGGTATAAGATATGAAAAAGAATGTAAGAAGCAAAATATATAAAAGGATACGAACCAAAAACCATTACTCCTCAGCATCTTGAATCTTTTCCGCTGCCATCACTTTACTTGCTGAAGAGCAATGTGAGCACATTTAATCAGGGATTGATTCTGGCTTTTCACTCTCCCCGAATTAGTGCTCTCCCCCAATCTGACAACCTTTCCTGATGAACACCCATAATAGGAAGAAGAAGAAGACTTTGGATGAACACCCATAATATGAAGAGGTCTTTTGATAACCGAATGCACGCCGTCTTTAGTCTTCTAACACATAGCGGAGAATGTAGAGAAGATTGTAGACTCGACCTTCTTCAAGATTGCCCAATATGGAGGAACAGAATACCAACCGCCTTCATCTCACCAAATGCCTTCCAGTAACCTTACATGTAACCCATCAACCCGCAGTATACACATGAGATGATAACACCCAACCGAGAATGAAGAATAGACTGACGACTCGACCTTCTTCAGTCTTTAGTATAACACCAAAGTAACAAGTTGAACCACTGATCATCTATAGAATGTATCCATAATTGGATATTAAGCCCTGATCACGTGAACCTGTTGTGCGTCCTTGATGTACACATTCTCTCTCCCCTAATGGTTACGATTAATCATACCATGACGTAACATTGAAACGTTAATACCAAGGTGACAAGTTGAACCACTGATCATCTATGCGGCTTTTCAACACCGGGATACACGATTAAGCTCGATCACGTGAACCTTTTGTGCGTCCTTGGTGTACACATTTCTCTCCCCCATGATGGTTACGATTAATCGGAATCATCATCATAATGTGCACATGTAGCCTGATGACGTATACATGAAGCATTGACTAGAAAACTTTTGTTGCTGATAGAACCAGCCCGTGAGACGATGTCGATTAGCATTCCCTGACCATGTTCTTCAACACCTTAATAGACGAAGGAAGAATAGTGTTGGAGGAACATGGTTTGCACGACTCCTGAACTGACGTATTCAGGAGTCGTATGACCATTTCTCAATCATCAATCAACATGTAGAATAATATTCACCCTTCCCCCCCCCCCCCCTCAAAAATTGCATATGCCTGCCAACTGCAATTTTTGATGATTGAACTAGTGAATATTAATACCATCAACGGTAAGTAGCTCCGCTTGACGATTCTTGAAGACTGACATGTTGTTTATTCACCCTTTCCCCCTCTCAAAAATTGCATGTGCCTGCCAACTGCAATTTTTGGTAGAACAAGTGAATAAGAATATACTCCTATATGCGCCGATCCACTTGAAGACTGAATAAGCACGAAAAGAGCATAACAACTTGTTGATGAGAATGGCCATAAATAAGAAGATTCCTCTTCTTTTGAAGATAAAGTGCACTCAAGCGTACACTTTTCTTTTCTTGATGAACGAGGCCTGCACTGACGTGTACAGACGTCATACTGATGAAGAACGAGGCCTGCACTGATGTGTACAGACGTCATAGTTACTGAAGAACGAGGTCTGAACTGAAGTGTTCAGACGTCATCATCTCTCTCTTTACTTCTTCTCTCATCTAACTCGTTACCGACCCCATTATCATTCTGTCGGCTTGATGTCGTGACCACTGATTGAGAAAACCCATTATGATGAACTTGATACTGAAGTAATATAACCTGAACTTGTGACTTAAACTTGTACTAATGCGTGACAAAGAGCGGTGTAGAGACTTCGTGCAACATCGAATCCCTAAGTACTCTATACTCTTCAACCAACCAACCATCAAGTATAAGACGTACATCACCTCTTGGATATCCACAACTTCGTGTGACACTGAGCACTACAACTTGACTCCTTAAAGTGATAGTTATTTTGCAATAGAGAGAAAGAAAAAATAACTAGATATCCAAGTCCTCGTCATTGTAAATGTTGAAAGCTCGAACAAGGATCTCGAAGAATCTTCATCCAACCTCCCCGATATCTTCAGATACTAAGTACACGCACCCATGAAATTTCACTTCAGCCTCAAATAAATAATACCGAACTAACCCCGTAGTCACATCTTGTCGATTAAATGCCTCGATCCAGCCATTTGTGATGTTATAGCTGAACTTTGATAATGGTTTTAACCCGATCATGGTCAAGAGCGCATAGCTCATCATCACGGGATTTTACAAATCTATGATTTAAACCGAGAAATAAGTTCTTTCGCGGGATTTTACAAAACCAAGAAGAAACCGTGAGACAGTAACAGATTGAATGTGGCATGACTGATTTGGTTTTGGTGAACATCAGTTTGGGTTAAGAATATCTTGAGAATTACAGATCACATCACACCTTTTAAAATCTTTGTCCAACTAACCAACCTCGAACACAAACCACTATTTGTGACCACTTGATGAAGGAAACCCGATATACCAATCTTGCAAATGAAGTAGAATTACTCAAATTTGTTACCTAAGCTTGCACTGTTGTTGGAAGAACGGTGTAAAGTCTCTGAGTACTCTATACCCAACCAAAGTATGAGACATTAACACCTCTTGCGATTATCGACAACGTCATTGACGTGTGACACTGAGTACTCCTATGACTCTTAAGTGATAGTTACCCTGACTGCTGGTAACTAGATAACCCAAGTCTTCAACTTAAAATTTTAAGCACGAGCAAGTTATCATTGAAGATCATGCATCCAACCAACCCCGACTTCAAGATGAACTAAGTAGACGCCTTCGTGAAATTCAACTTCAATCTCAAACAAGGAATACCAAATTAACTTCGTGATCATTTTGTGCGGTTGATGAGTGTGCAAATACTCATCATTTTTGTCTTATCTGAACTGCCAAAACATCCAAAAACACTCAGAAATGCATCAAAATACTGAAAATATCCCAGGGATTGTGTTTTATATGTTTTTAATGCAAAATGTTTAAAAACAATTGAAAAACTAACAAAGTTTGCAAAATTGGCAGTTTCAGTCCCTCAACTTTCAAAACTTGTCAAAATTAGTCCCTAGGCATTTGTTTTGCAAGAAAAGTCACCAAAGGTCCTTTTGAAATCATAAGTTGTCATATTTAGCCCTTTGATGAAAAGTTTCAATAATTTACAAGTTTGGTCCCTGCACTTTCAGAATTTACAAAAATGGTCCCTGCGAAATATTATTGTTGGAAATATCATGTATGGTCCCTGGATTATTGAAACATGGCAGAAATCACCATTGGTTTATTTTGGAAGATGTACAACTTTGGTCCTCCAATTTTCAGAAATTACAAGAATGGTCCTTGTGCTTTAACTACAAACCAAACCGGATCTTAAATAAATAAAACAAACCCAACCCTTATATTAATAAACCCAATCCTATAACCCAACTACATACCCCAGCCCAACTATAATACCGAAGCCCAATCAATAAACTGACCCAACCCTTTTTTATTTAAACCAGAAGGTTTGACTTAAGTCAAACCTTCCCTTCTTCTTTCTCTAAACCGCCAAAACCCAGACAAACCATACCACCCTTCCCATAGTATTTCAATGCCACCTCCCCCCTCCTCCTTCCTACACGCTACCTAACAAACCAAGAAGCATTTATTGCTTCTCTCCCACTCTCCTCAGAACCATGTGCTAATTTTCCCATTATACTCAATTTTGGCGCCAAAAAGTAGAATCAATGGCTGAGATGATTTCAAGACCAATCAAGTGATGGGATTTTCTCAGAGGATGATGACTATGGAAACCCTAATGTTTGTAGTATAAATAGAAACGTTTGTAAGCCTTAATTGGCAAGTAGCTAATTAGTTAAAATCGTATTTTCAATTTTAGTAGCCATAGTTTGTAATTTTCATTTCTCAGTTGTAATTTGTGTTGAATGTAATCAAAGTAACCTTGTTTTAATTATCTTTGTTCTAAATTTCAAGTATTGTCTAGTTTCAAGTTTTATGATAATTCGTATAAGCTTTAAGCCAATTTAAATTACTATCACAAGCTCTAAAATACCCTGCTATAAGCTTATACAAGCTTTATATAGCTTTCTGTAAGCTTAAATAGTGTAAATCAGTCCTGTATTTCAAATGATGAAGATGGTCAACAAATCAACTGCTGAAGCAATAAGCTCTTATTTGGAGTATAAGCTAATTTGGAAAGCTTTTTGTGGTTTTCTAGCTTGTGTTAACAAGCTAGATTGGTTCTGTTCTAGTCCTGCTATCCCAATAGCCCACCTCAGTTGTAAGCAAAATTCCAAGTTTTGCTTTATTTCCTTAGTTACTGTGCAAGTGCTTAATTGTAGCTTAATTTCATCATTTCTCAGCTTATTAGTAGTTTACTAGTTATATTTCATTCATCTTATCAGTTTTAAATAGCCACATTTCTGTTTTACTCATAATCACTCAAAAAGTCAAAAATAGCTAATATTAGTATATCTCATTAATCTGCTTATTTATAAGTTAAAAGTTGGTAATTAGTGCTTTAATAAGTTAGTTAACTCATTGTAATCAGTAAACATAAGCTTAATCTACCTGTGCTAGTTCAAAATCCCAACACAGTCCTATAAAGGAGTGTTTGGTTCTAAGCAGTCAACAAGTCAAACCATCAGTTACTGTAGATTTACCATTAGCCCAACTTTGTTCAAGCTTATTTTGGTCCTTATAAGCTGTTTCCAGGTTTTGATTAGCAATTTAGATAGAAAATCAATTTTCTTAGGTCTGTGGTGAAATCAGACCTCAAAAAGGTCCAAATAAGCCAATATTAGCCATGACCTCATTTTGCCCTTTTTCTTGACTTTTCTGAGTCACTTGTGATCCAATTAGAGTAGCCATAAGAGTTGGATTAGTGCCTTTGGTGTTGTGCAATTCTGCACAACTCTGCACATCAGCAGACTCAGTATATACTGAGTTGCTGTGACTGCTGAACTCACCCAATTTGTGGCTTATTTAGAAAAGCTCTGGCCTTACTTTTTGGTTTTCTGAATAGCCCATAGTACTAGCTCACTTTTGCCCCCATTAGATTGCATCTCAGTAGCTTATTGGACTGCTTAAATTGCCTTGCAATTTGGCCAATTTCCTGAGTTTCTGCTGAAGCTTTGCATCTGCCAATCTTCTTATCAGCTTAATTTCTTGTGCTTATTTGTGATTTTAAGTTGTTTTGTGCTTCTAATATTGTACTAAACCTGTTCTGAGCTTTTGGTTAATTTTTGTGCTTATTAGCTTATTTTTAGCTTATTTGCTAACTGCTTATCTGCCCAAATCTGCTTATTGGGCTTAGATAACTTCTGCTTTTATTTTTCATAGCTTTTAAATATTAATTTAGACTTATCCTGAATTTTTCAGATTTTTCCTAAGTCATTTGATATTTTTAATCTTTTTAATTAGTTTCTATTAGTAATTAAATCATAATAAATAAAATATTAATCAGAAAAATATAATTTTAATTTTCATAATTTTCTTTTATTAAATAGAATCCAGGAAAAATATTATCACATTTTTAGACCTTAAGAAAAACAAAAATAGAAAAATAGTGATAGCTTCTATTTAATAGAATTTATCTTTTTAAATTTTAATTAAGCAAGTTTCATTTTTATAATTTTCTTAGCTTCTATTTACTTAATAATATTTATAGAAAAAGTTTCATATTTTTCTTTGTTCATTTAGTATTTATTAGAATTTTTATTAGTTTAAAAAGTATTTAATTAATAAATAATTAATAATAATTAAATAAAAAGTATAAAAAATATAATTTTAGTTTTAAAATAAGTTTTAAGTAATTTTAAATTTTTAGGTTTTAAATTTCATATATTTTAGTTTTTGTCCCATTTTAGATTCCCCGTTACGCGTTTTAGTTTATTTTTATCCGCGTTTAATTTTATTGTGTATATTTGTTTTAATTTGTTAATTAGATATAAAAAAGCAAAATCCAAAATATCTAATCACATCAGTCACTCTAATCCTAACTTTCCACAGTTTGCCCATTCACACCTCGTTGGGAAACGATTCGGGTAATTACTTACCTGTCTTCACACTACACACGAACGTGAGTTTTTGCAAGTATCCTTTTTCACAAAAGGGTAATTTGTATTTATTCACGCGTATTCGCTGTCTGCATTTATTTATAAGTGTATTCAGCAAGGATCAAATTTTGGCGCCGCTGCCGGGGAGGTTGTGCTGCGACAATTGTGTAGAGTTTTAGCGATTAGTGATTCGAGACCCTTCTTCCAGAAGTTCCTATTTCCCATAAACCATATAAAAATACAAAAATATTTTTCTTTCCTTTTCTATATATATAATATCATATAAAAAATAAAAAAAACCCAAAAACATTTTCCGTTTTCTTTAATAAATAAACAAACAAATAAAATTTACCATCGAGAACCAAGACAGAGTACTACCTAACTGGGGGTACGACCATAACAAGTTCCCAAACCAAAGATTTAAAACTTGCCTTTGTATCACTTGCGAATATCGACTCACCTTTGATTGATAAACAAACTATAACGGAGGTTTAAGGATAGTTTGACATTAAATTGTCGGACTGAAAGAAGCGGGTTTTTAAGGAGCATTAATTGCCCACCTTTGCTTCTCCGCCACTCTGTGCGTTTATCTTTTAGAGAGCTACCGTACGCTTGTTGATTATTGGTTTAAGTTCACTTGTGTTTTTTCTCGATCTTGATTTTAATTGAAAATTTTGCTAAAAGTGCATGCGCACTCGTTCTTCTAGGTCATCAAGCCCTTTCCGTGAGCTTGGAAACATACCTCGAAGACGTAGGAGACGTTCTGCTCCATCAGTCGTACCCGAGATACGGACTGATCCCCAAACCCCTGTCATCATGGCAGAAGACCGTCCTATGAATGAGCTTCTCCAAGCTCCCACCGAGGGTTATGGAGATGCCATTATTGTTCCAGCCATCGTGGCTGAGAATTTTGAGCTTAAAACTGGGTTGATAAACCTTGTAACATCACGACAATTCTATGGTTTTGAGAGGGACGATCCTCAAGATCACGTTCGATGGTTCAATAAAATCACATCCACCATCAAATGTAAAAATGTCCCGGAGGAATCAATCAAACTTCTTCTTTTCCCGTTTTCTATCGATGGGGCAGCCCGGATTTGGCTTGACAAACAACCCCCTCGATCAATTAGAACATGGGAAGATTTGGTTCAAAAATTCGTAAATGAATTCTTTCCTCCTTCTAAAACCACGCATCTTAAAAATGAAATCATGAAATTCTCTCAAAGGTTTGATGAACCATTTGGAGAGGCATGGGATCGTTTCAAAGAATTGCTCCGCAAATGTCCTCATCACGGTTTCACCGATTTGATGCAGATGGACACTTTCTACAGTGGGTTAAACCCATCTGACCAAGATTCTCTCAATGCCTCAGCTGGAGGTAATTTTCTGAGCAAATCCACTAAGGAAGCCATTGCACTCATTGAAAATAAGTCTAAGGTCCGCACTACACGAAACAGGACATATAATTCCCAGGCTAGTGTTGGTCCTTCCACTTCATCTCCCGTGAGTTCTTCTAACACTGATACTCAGCTTGCTGAACTCACGAAGGCTATTCAAGCTTTGGTTTTCTCCACACAAAAGAAAGAGTCCGCTCCGCAAACTTCTCACACTGCTGAAGTGAAAAAGATAGAAGTTTGTGTTACTTGTGGTGGTCCTCACGCTTACTATAACTGTACTGCTACCGATGGCAATACATTTGAGGCCAATGCTATAGCCGGAACTTCCAATCAAGGAGGTAATCAATACCGTCCTCAAGTGGACCCAAACCACCGTGCGAGCAATCAATTTGGACCACCCGGATTTCCTCCTCCCAACAATCCAAATAGGATTAATCCTAATCAACAAAGAGGGCAAAACATGCAAAATCAATTTCATGCCCCAAACAATCAATACCCACCCCAGAGGGGTAATCAAGGGTATTCAGCTCCTAATCACCAAGGACCTCTCCCAAATGAACTTGATAACTACATCAAGTTTAATGAGACCAAAATGAAGGCAATACAAAATCAGATCTCTGGATTGAGGAATGAATTTCAATCTTCAATATACAAGCAAGGAACTGAGCTTAAGAATGAGCTTTCAAATAAAATTGATCACTCTCAAAGCGAAGTTAAGAATATGCTTACCAGTCTCATGAACCATATCAATCCACCTTCTACCTCGGGAGGTCTCCCTGGTAATACCATTCCAAACCCTAAGGGTGAACTCAAAGCTGTCACCACACGCAGTGGTAAAGCTTATGATGGACCCACTATTCCTATTACCTTTTCTTCTCCTTCCCCCAAGGTAGTGGAAAGTGAACCTGAGGTGACTAAGGACAAGGAACTTCCTACTAATAACGGAGGGACCGACAACGTCCTACCTCAAGTTGTCCCGAAACCAAAACCCAAACCATGAGTTGTTTTTTGAATCGCATGAAATCCCTATTGAAAACCCTAAATCCAAACCTTCTATTCCTTACCCATCACGTTTAAATGAGCAAAAGCTCCGCGAAAAAGCTAGTCAACAAATGGAAAAAATTTTCAAAATTTTTCAGGAATTATATTTTGACATAAGCTTTGCGGATGCTATCATTCTGATGCCCAAGTTTGCATCCACAATCAAACACTTGTTAAGCAACAAGGAAAAACTGTTTGAAATGGCAAAGACTCCATTAAATGAGAACTGCTCAGCAGTTATCTTGAAAAAGCTTCCCGTGAAGCTTGGAGATCCTGGAAGATTTTTACTACCTTGTGTCTTTCCAGGAATGGTTGAATGCTATGCCTTGGCCGATCTTGGTGCAAGAATCAACCTGATGCCTTATTCAGTGTGGGAGAAACTTTCTCTTCCTGAACTCACTACTACCTGCATGACTCTTGAGCTTGCAGATCGTTCCACATCTCATCCACGCGGCATTGCTGAGGATGTATTTGTGAAAGTAGGAAAGTTCCATTTTCCAGCTGACTTTGTGGTTGTCGATTTCGATGCTGATCCTAGGGTTCCTCTCATTCTTGGAAGAGGATTCCTAAAAACGGGCCGTGCTCTCAGTGATGTTTTTGAGCATGAAATCACATTACGTGTGGGTAATGAAGCTGTTACTTTTAACCTGGATCAAACTTCGAGGTACTCCCCAAATTATGATTCTGAATCGGTTAACCGAATCGATGTCATTGATATTGCTTCAGAGGAGTACTCTCAAGAGTTTCTTGGTTATTCTCATAATTCTGTAAGTGGGGATCCCACCACATCTTCTCTACCTATCATTTCCGACTCTTCCCCTTCCCTCACTCCGTTTGAGGGAAGTAATTTCAATTTGGAAGAGATCGAGGCTTTTCTCGAGTGTGATTCATTTCTGGAAGGAATTGATGACGCTGAGATTGATCTGGAGGGAGATATTCTTCTTCTTGAGAAATTGTTAAATCAGGACAATTCTCCTCCACTCCCTCCCGTTGAACTTCATAATGAGGAAATTAAATCAGTTGAGAAAACTGATGGATTTCCTGTGGTCGAACTCAAAGACTTACCACCTCATCTTGAGTACGCATTTTTGGAGGGTGATGATAAATTACCCGTCATTATTGCTAAAGACTTAAGTGATGAGGAAAAGACTGCTCTAATAAAGGTCTTGAAGTCACAGAAGTAAGCCATTGCTTGGAAACTCTCCGACATAAAGGGTATCGACCCTGAATTTTGTACTCACAAAATATTAATAGAGGATGACTTTAAACCAGCAGTCCAACACCAGCGAAGGGTAAATCCCAAAATCCACGATGTTATCAAACAAGAGGTTCTCAAACTTCTTGATGCAGGATTGATTTATCCCATCTCTGATAGTCCTTGGGTTAGTCCCATTCACTGTGTTCCAAAAAAGGGTGGCATAACTGTTGTCACAAATGAGGATAATGAGTTAATTCCAACTCGATTGGTTACTGGGTGGCGTGTTTGCATTGACTATTGTAAGTTAAATGATGCCACCCGAAAAGACCATTTTCCTCTACCCTTCATGGATCAGATGCTTGAGAGATTAGCGGGAAACGAGTACTATTGTTTCCTTGATGGTTTCTCGGGTTACTTTCAAATCCCCATTGATCCACAAGATCAAGAAAAGACCACCTTTACATGCCCTTATGGAACCTTTGCTTATAAACGTATGCCTTTCGGCTTATGCAATGCTCCAGGCACATTCCAAAGGTGCATGATGTCCATATTTTCCGACATGATCGGGAAAACGATGGAGGTCTTTATGGATGACTTCTCGGTCATTGGGGATTCATTCGAAACATGTCTCTCCCATTTAGAAAACATGTTGAAACGGTGTGAAGACACCAATCTTTGTCTAAATTGGGAGAAGAGTCACTTTATGGTCAAAGATGGCATTGTCCTCGGCCATAAGATATCAAAGAACGGGATTGAGGTTGACAGATCTAAAGTTGATGTCATTGGTAAATTACCTCATCCCACTACCGTCAAAGGTATTAGGAGTTTTTTGGGTCATGCCGGTTTCTATCGTAGATTCATACAAGATTTTTCTAAAATCGCCCGGCCTATGACTCATCTTCTTGAAAAGGATGCTCCTTTTATCTTCTCACCCGAGTGCATCGAAGCTTTTGAAACATTAAAGAAAAAGCTTACTGAAGCACCCATTCTGGTTGCCCCCGACTGGGATTTTCCCTTTGAACTCATGTGCGATGCAAGCGATTTTGCTATCGGTGCAGTCCTGGGGCAACGAAAAGCCAAACATTTTCAGCCTATCCACTACGCAAGTAAAACAATGACTGAAGCTCAAACTCATTACACCACTACAGAAAAAGAATTGTTGGCTGTGGTGTATGCCTTTGAGAAGTTTCGGCCATATTTAATCTTGACAAAATGTGTAGTGTATACAGATCACTCGGCTCTCAAATATCTCTTTGCAAAACAAGATGCAAAGCCGAGATTACTCCATTGGGTTCTCCTCCTGCAAGAATTTGATATCACCATACGTGATAAAAAAGGAGCTGAGAACCTAGCTGCTGATCATCTATCCCGATTAGAGAACCCATACCAAGATGTTTTCGAGAAAAAGGAAATAAATGAAACATTTCCTCTCGAGACACTCAATGCGGTTACTTTTCGAGGAGATTCTACTACCCCATGGTTTGCTGACTTCGCAAATTACCATGCGGGTGACTTCATAGTGAAAGGAATGTCGACCCAGCAGAAGAATAAATTCTTCAAAGATGTTAAACATTACTTCTGGGACGACCCCTACTTATTCAAAATCTGTGCGGATCAAGTCATCCGACGGTGTGTTTATGGACAGGAAGCTATTGACATTCTCAAAGCTTGCCATGCTGGACCCACTGGGGGTCATCATAGTCCAAACTACACCGCCAAAAGGTGTTTGATTCCGGGTTTTATTGGCCCACAATCTATAAGGATGCCCAAGATCTCATCAAAACTTGTGAAGCTTGTCAGCGTCACGGAAATATTTCACAACGAAATGAAATGCCACAAAATGCTATTCAAGTTGGTAAAATCTTTGATGTCTGGGGCATTGACTTTATGGGGCCATTTCCATCATCTCGAGGAAATAAATACATTCTCGTGGCTGTTGACTATTTGTCAAAATGGGTTGAAGCAAAAGCTTTACCCACTAATGATGCCCGAGTGGTTGTAAAATTCCTAAAAGCTCTGTTTGCCCGTTTTGGAACTCCACGTGCTATAATCAGTGATCGTGGTACGCATTTTTGCAATGACAAATTTGACAAAGTCATGCAAAAGTATGGTGTAACTCACCGTCTTTCTACTGCGTATCACCCACAAACAAGTGGACAAGTAAAAGTTTCAAATCGGGGTATTAAAAGAATTCTGGAAAGGACTGTAGGAGAAAATCGTGCATCCTGGTCGGATAAGTTGGATGATGCATTATGGACCTTTCGTATAGCTTACAAAACACCCATCGGGTGTACGCCTTACAAACTTGTGTACGGAAAGGCATGTCATCTTCCGATCGAATTAGAGCACAAAGCCTACTGGGCCTTGAAACATGCTAACTTTGACCTCCAAACTGCGGGTGATCACCGTAAAGTTCAAATGAATGAATTGAATGAACTACGTGATCAAGCATACGAGAACTCTTTGATCTATAAAGAAATGACAAAGAAGATTCATGACTCTAAAATCAAGAACCGCGTTTTCAACGTTGGTGATCGAGTCCTTCTTTTCAATTCAAGATTAAAGATCTTCTCAGGCAAACTCAAATCCCGATGGTCTGGTCCATTCACTATTACAAAGGTTTATCCATATGGTACCGTTGAGTTATCTCAAGCTGACGGGCCTAATTTCAAAGTGAATGGTCATCGTTTAAAACACTACTTTGGAGAGGACATACCACCCATGGTTGTCCCGGATCTCCAAACTTTCCCCATGAACCAATGAATGCGGGGATCGAGTCAAGCTAGTGACTCGGTGAACAAAAACATTAGCAAAACATGGGTTTTCACCGGTGTCTCTGTTTTCTTTCTCTTTTCTACCACCTAGTGTGGGGGTAATGCCCCACATGTTGTATATATATAAATTTCAAAAAAAAATAAAAAATAAAAATAAAAATAAAAATAAAAATAAATGTGTGTATATAAAATAATGGCTATTAGTATTTCCCTTTCACGTTCTAAGTGTTGGTTTCACAACCGGTACTTTGAATATTGAGGGCAATATTCAGTTCTAAGTGTGGGGGGGGGGGGGGAATTCTAGCGAATTTGATCAAATGTTCCATCTGGTACCCCCATTTTAGCCAAAATTTTAAAATTTTTTCTCACTTAGAACGCAATAAATGGTTATCAGTCCGCCATGTCTAACCCACATAAGGATTGGCTAATCCGAGAGCAAACGGCTCTTGGTAAAGATAAATCAAATCCGTTTATGGCTTACAATTTGCCAAAAATTGTATGGTTTTCGACTCACCATATCTTTATAAGTAAAGAGTTGGCTAGCCCGCAAGGTTATGGCTTGTGGTTAAGGCAAGTGAAAAACCATGATTGGTAATCAGCTCACCAAAGATAATAACTGTATTTTATCTAAGAGTTGGCTAGTCCAGAATCAAACGGCTTTTGGTAAAGACAAATCAAAACCGTTGACAGCTTATGATTTGCTCAAAATCATTTGGTTATCATTGTACCAAAGTATCACATACTAAAACATTGGCTACTCCAAGAGTGATGGCTTTTGGTAAAGAGAAAAATCCATTAAAACTTCATAAAAGATTGCTAGGGACTAGCAATAGTTTAGTGTGGGGGATTGATGAGTGTGCAAATACTCATCATTTTTGTCTTATCTGAACTGCCAAAACATCCAAAAACACTCAGAAATGCATCAAAATACTGAAAATATCCCAGGGATTGTGTTTTATATGTTTCAAATGCAAAATGTTTAAAAACAATTGAAAAACTAACAAAGTTTGCAAAATTGGCAGTTTCAGTCCCTCAACTTTCAAAACTTGTCAAAATTAGTCCCTAGGCATTTGTTTTGCAAGAAAAGTCACCAAAGGTCCTTTTGAAATCATAAGTTGTCATATTTAGCCCTTTGATGAAAAGTTTCAATAATTTACAAGTTTGGTCCCTGCACTTTCAGAATTTGCAAAAATGGTCCCTGGGAAATATTATTGTTGGAAATATCATGTATGGTCCTGGATTATTGAAACATGGCAGAAATCACCCTTGGTTTATTTTGGAAGATGTACAACTTTGGTCCTCCAATTTTTAGAAATTACAAGAATGGTCCTTGTGCTTTAACTACAAACCAAACCGGATCTTAAATAAATAAAACAAACCCAACCCTTATATTAATAAACCCAATCCTATAACCCAACTACATACCCTAGCCCAACTATAATACCCAAGCCCAATCAATAAACCGACCCAACCCTTTTTTTATTTAAACCAGAAGGTTTGACTTAAGTCAAACCTTCCCTTCTTCTTTCTCTAAACCGCCAAACCCCAGACAAACCATACCACCCTTCCCATAGTATTTCTCTGCCACCTCCCCCCTCCTCCTTCCTACACGCTACCTAACAAACCAAGAAGCATTTATTGCTTCTCTCCCACTCTCCTCAGAACCATGTGCTAATTTTCCCATTATACTCAATTTTGGCGCCAAAAAGTAGAATCAATGGCTGAGATGATTTCATGACCAATCAAGTGATGGGATTTGCTCAGAGGATGATGACTATGGAAACCCTAATGTTTGTAGTATAAATAAGAACGTTTGTAAGCCTTAATTGGCAAGTAGCTAATTAGTTAAAATCGTATTTTCAATTTTAGTAGCCATAGTTTGTAATTTTCATTTCTCAGTTGTAATTTGTGTTGAATGTAATCAAAGTAACCTTGTTTTAATTATCTTTGTTCTAAATTTCAAGTATTGTCTAGTTTCAAGTTTTATGATAATTCGTATAAGCTTTAAGCCAATTTAAATTACTATCACAAGCTCTAAAATACCCTGCTATAAGCTTATACAAGCTTTATATAGCTTTCTGTAAGCTTATATAGTGTAAATCAGTCCTGTATTTCAAATGATGAAGATGGTCAACAAAAGTCAACTGCTGAAGCAATAAGCTCTTATTTGGAGTATAAGCTAATTTGGAAAGCTTTTTGTGGTTTTCTAGCTTGTGTTAACAAGCTAGATTGGTTCTGTTCTAGTCCTGCTATCCCAATAGCCCACCTCAGTTGTAAGCAAAATTCCAAGTTTTGCTTTATTTCCTTAGTTACTGTGCAAGTGCTTAATTGTAGCTTAATTTCATCATTTCTCAGCTTATTAGTAGTTTACTAGTTATATTTCATTCATCTTATCAGTTTTAAATAGCCACATTTCTGTTTTACTCATAATCACTCAAAAAGTCAAAAATAGCTAATATTAGTATATCTCATTAATCTGCTTATTTATAAGTTAAAAGTTGGTAATTAGTGCTTTAATAAGTTAGTTAACTCATTGTAATCAGTAAACATAAGCTTAATCTACCTGTGCTAGTTCAAAATCCCAACACAGTCCTATAAAGGAGTGTTTGGTTCTAAGCAGTCAACAAGTCAAACCATCAGTTACTGTAGATTTACCATTAGCCCAACTTTGTTCAAGCTTATTTTGGTCCTTATAAGCTGTTTCCAGGTTTTGATTAGCAATTTAGATAGAAAATCAATTTTCTTAGGTCTGTGGTGAAATCAGACCTCAAAAAGGTCCAAATAAGCCAATATTAGCCATGACCTCATTTTGCCCTTTTTCTTGACTTTTCTGAGTCACTTGTGATCCAATTAGAGTAGCCATAAGAGTTGGATTAGTGCCTTTGGTGTTGTGCAATTCTGCACAACTCTGCACATCAGCAGACTCAGTATATACTGAGTTGCTGTGACTGCTGAACTCACCCAATTTGTGGCTTATTTAGAAAAGCTCTGGCCTTACTTTTTGGTTTTCTGAATAGCCCATAGTACTAGCTCACTTTTTCCCCCATTAGATTGCATCTCAGTAGCTTATTGGACTGCTTAAATTGCCTTGCAATTTGGCCAATTTCCTGAGTTTCTGCTGAAGCTTTGCATCTGCCAATCTTCTTATCAGCTTAATTTCTTGTGCTTATTTGTGATTTTAAGTTGTTTTGTGCTTCTAATATTGTACTAAACCTGTTCTGAGCTTTTGGTTAATTTTTGTGCTTATTAGCTTATTTGCTAACTGCTTATCTACCCAAATCTGCTTATTGGGCTTAGATAACTTCTGCTTTTATTTTTCATAGCTTTTAAATATTAATTTTGACTTATCCTGAATTTTTCAGATTTTTCTCTAGTCATTTGATATTTTTAATCTTTTTAATTAGTTTCTAATAGTAATTAAATCATAATAAATAGAATATTAATCAGAAAAATATAACTTTAATTTTCATAATTTTCTTTTATTAAATAGAATCCAGGAAAAATATTATCACATTTTTAGACCTTAAGAAAACAAAAATAGAAAAATAGTGATAGCTTCTATTTAATAGAATTTATCTTTTTAAATTTTAATTAAGAAAGTTTCATTTTTATAATTTTCTTAGCTTCTATTTACTTAATAATATTTATAGAAAAAGTTTCATATTTTTCTTTGTTCATTTAGTATTTATTAGAATTTTTATTAGTTTAAAAAGTATTTAATTAATAAATAATTAATAATAATTAAATAAAAAGTATAAAAAATATAATTTTAGTTTTAAAATAAGTTTTAAGTAATTTTACATTTTTAGGTTTTAAATTTCATATATTTCAGTTTTTGTCCCATTTTAGATTCCCCGTTACGCGTTTTAGTTTATTTTTATTCGCGTTTAATTTTATTGTGTATATTTGTTTTAATTTGTTAATTAGATATAAAAAATTAAAATCCAAAATATCTAATCACATCAGTCACTCTAATCCTAACTTTCCACAGTTTGCCCATTCACACCTCGTTGGGAAACGATTCGGGTAATTACTTACCTGTCTTCACACTACACACGAACGTCAGTTTTTGCAAGTATCCTTTTTCACAAAAGGGTAATTTGTATTTATTCACGCGTATCAGCTGTCTGCATTTATTTATAAGTGTATTCAGCAAGGATCAGCGGTTGAATAATCAAAGAGGAAAGAAACATGCGCTAATTCTTAGCAGTGCCCATGACTCATAGTTAGTCCAATCAAACATAGTTGTTTGACCCAGCTGCTTGGATGATATCAGGTGCAGTGCATGGAATAGTTGTCGTACTGTGTACAGGATTTTACAGTTCTTGAGATTTAACCGAGAAATAAATTCAAGAACCAACTGCACAACAGTAAGTATCAGACCGCTGAAATCTTATGCTAATAGCTAAGCCCCAAACCGAAGAACGAACTGCACAACAGTAAGTATCAGACCGCTGAAAACTTATGCCAATAGCTAAGCCCCAAACCGCTGAAAGCTAAACCACTGAAACTGGAACCGCTAATATTCAAACCTCTGGAGACTGAACCACTGAATCGCTACGATCTGACCCGCTGAAACCGGAACTGCTAAGATTCAAACCGCTGGAGACTAAACCGATACGATCTGACCTGCTGTAACCGGAACCGCTAAAATTCACATCGCTGGAGACGGAACCGCTAGGAAACTCGCACTAATTCTCCCCCTCAAAAAGGGCATGAAATGACCTTTTTGCCAAAAATTGAAAGTTCGTGATGGTTGTGAATTTGTCAGGCACAATACATGGAAAGAAACAAATAAAATTACTGCAACGACGATGGAGATTAAGACACTCTTGTAGTAACCCCTTGCTTGTCTCCTCATCAACGGCTTAGTAGATTAACAAAGTCACTGAAGCTCGTAATATGCCAAAGCCGCTTGATGAAATGTGTTTATCTTAAGAGTGAATAAAAGGTTAAGACACGTCTCCAAACAATCCACCTCGTCTTAAAGTCTGACCACCTCTTGAGAAGATCTTGAACTACAATCCCATTAGAAGCTTGAGGGAGAACAATCACTTGATGAAGCTTGATAAAGGACAAGTTCGCGACTTATACTTGCACTAAATTTGTGATTTAGGACCTATATTGAGCACAACAACGTAACTCCTTTAAATATAGGTAGAGATATATACCCAACCTTCCATCCTTTATTGTATATATCCACTTCTTGAACGTCCAAGTCTAATCACCTTAATCACCTTAAATTGCAAATTGTGATTTAGAACCTATATTGAGCACAACAACGTAACTCCTTTAAATATAGGTAGTGATATATACCCAACCTTCCATCCTTTATTGTATATATCCACTTCTTGAACATCCAAGTCTAATCACCTTAAATATGCTCGAGCAAGGGTCATCAAACATCGTGCATCCATCCACCCCGAGATGTTTGTGACACTAAGTACACCAACCCGTGAATTAACAAACCAACTAAGTCACCATAATTTCCCAATTCCTGCCGACCTCGAAGCACAAACTTATCCCGAAAAATTGGTCAAACCCCGTAAGTTTTATTATGTCAAAATCCATGTCCCGCCTACTTGTCCAAATTTAATTTCACGGGATTTTACAGCTCTTGAGATTTAAACCGAGAAATCGAATCTTTCGCGGGATTTTCTAAAATCTACAAGAGAAACCGTGAAATCAACAAGAATAGCCTAGAGTGAAGTGCAATACTAATCTTCGAAATTCAAGTTACAGGAGTCAAATCACAACTTGATCAGATCGCAACAAGTCAAGTCACAGATTGTCAACTTGCCACAAGTTAGATTGCAATCAACCAAATCACAATTAGTCAAATCGCAAGTGTCAACTCGCAACATCATATTGCAACTGGTCAAATAGCAATCAGTCAAGTCGCAACAAGTCAAATAGCAACTTGTCAAATTGCAATTCATAAACCCAAATACAAGCCGTGACATGTGAATTCTCGTAAAATTTTGTAGCAACCAACGTACTAAGCTTATAAGCACCCCAACCATAAGTAACACAAACATTCGTCATAAAGGCTTGTTGTAATCCAAGATTTCGCATCGAACATTAGCCAAAACTCAATTTGGTAATCAAAATAATCCGAATCATGACTACTTTCCAAGTATCCTATTTACTTGTGTTCAAAATACACAAATACTCAAATGTTGGATAACAAATGCACAAGCCTGGTCTCAATATAGGATAACAAATCAGTCGGCCCAATCCGGATAGAAACAACCAAATCACTCGGCCCATGTCATGAAATAATACCCGATCCTAATCTCCCATTGCCCTAAATGATTTTGTATTAATACCCACAAACCCTAACCTTAATCTTAAACAAATCCGCCCCTCTTATCATTATTTCACACAGCCACACCACACAAACCCTAATCCCAATCTTCATCACCAACTAATCCGCCTCCCTGCTTCTTCAGTCACCAAACAAACCGGTCACGTTAGAACACCACCACACACACGACTTCAATCCATATCGCTTATCCTTAAACCCAGACAAAGAAACCTATCTTCGTTTCTTGTACAATCGACAATAAGAGCCCATAGTACGAACACCACCATAAGAAATGTGTCGACACAAGAAATTATACGGTTTGGCTTCAAGATCATTCTTTGGGTCTCGGGTAAGGTTGATATTTGTTTTCATCATGAACGAACCAAAGAAAGTTTCTAACGAGAATTGTTATGAGACTTTCTTTATGTTTCGGATATTTAATTGAAGCTTAGTCTTCAAAAAAATTTAGATCGATGATGATATATTTCGTGTGACAGGCCTTGAATGGTCTTGACGAAACTTTGTAGTACACGAGATGAGAAACTGAGATTACCAGATTTGTTTTACATTAAAGTCGAGTCTATATAATTGATTGTGAGCGTTGAGGAGTGACTGAGTGAGTATTAGTTGTGTTTAGATTAGGTTGTTGTTAATAACTGTTGTTGACTGGGTTTAGGATTAGTTTGACTTTGTTGTGATTGAAGTGGTTTCTTGTAATCTCATGGTTAAACTGAGTGGATATTGGTTTGGCTTTACTGGTTTGGTATTACTTTTAATCATGACTGATGATGTATTTGACCGAAGTTAGTTTGAGTCTGTTAATGGTTGTGGTCGTAGTGAACTGGTCTTCTGCTTCATCTCCATTCTTTATCGTTTTGCAATACTTTGACTTTTCTTGACTAGTCAACACATGTGGCACACCGCTGCAGTCACTAAACCGCTGCAGTCAATAAGCAGCCAGAGTCAATAAACCGCCAGTCACTAAAAACGAAGATGGTCAAACAATGGTCAAACCGCTGGAGCATCAAGCCAAACTAGTCACTTTCAGTACTTTTGTCTTCTTTTTGTGTTGTTCAACCCGCTGGCAAGAATATCATTAACAACATAGCAGTTTTGAAACACCACAAAAATCACAATCTACACGAACATATCATATTACACACCAGTTCGGACCCAAAACAATTAAACAACAATCCATGAGTGTGAACCAAAAACACGAATTGACTAAGTTTGAAGCCCACTATGTTATATAACATGAGACAGTTTGACTAAGGTAGATTAATACTTGAGCAGCAAAGAGAAAATAATCCAACAAGCCAAAAGACCATGAACGAGCCACACAAAAATGACCGAGTAGCAATACAATCCCACACGTTTACATGACAATTAATTCTTCAATACAGTAACTCAACATAAGAAATAAAGGCCCACACAAGAGATGTAAAACAGGCCCACATGTGAGTATTTAACGAACCCAGAATATGTAAACATGTATTCAAGCAGTTTAAAAGATTCGAACCAAAGTGAAACCGACACACAATCAAACGAACCTAACCATGGCTCTTGATACCAATTGTAGAATATAAACATCTTGATTGTGTGGATCTATTCGGGTGGTCTTGGATCTTGAAAGATCAAGAAACCCATGGTGGGAGTTAGTGAGATGAAGAACTAGAGAGAGGTGGGAGAAACTCAAAAACAGAAAAGATTAGATTAATGTGAATGAGAGTTCCACCCCTTCCCTTGTGTGGGAAGGGTTTATATAGTTACTAATATTAGTGCCCCTAGTGGGCTGTGGAGCGAGCTGACAGTGGGGAAAGCCCCGACCCACTCCACAAATATAAATACGACTAATACTATTGATACTAATACTAATATTACTACGCTAATATAAATAAGCCTACGAGCTATGTGAATGCTAAATAGATGCTCGGGGTGACCGAACCTTCATCAGAATATTTATATTCCTAACAAGTAATCTTCATGGGTTTTGGTGCCGGAGTGTTCTTTGGTTGTTTCTACAATTTGTAACCTTCAATTTACTGTTTTTGGTTATTTGGTCATGCCACGTTTAATGGTCTTCTGGAATGAATTTATACATCTATGTGTTACTTTAATATAAATTGGGGTTTATTAAAAGTGTGGATGAAAAGATTAAACACGCCAACCACACCTTGATTTGGTTGCAGCCATGTCGGGTATGTTAGTTAATAGTAATATACCATTTAAAATTACGGCGATTTTCTTGCCCTTTTTTCGTGCTTTTTTGGTGGGCTGTTTCGCTCCAACATAGTAATGGCCTATGATGATTAATTGTTGTTTTCTGAGTCAAATGATATTGGTCATTGGAGGTTTGGACCGTAACTTGGCAGGGCAAGGACCAGATGGCGTGATAGCTTACTTGCTATTATGCAACCGAGTTTATTTGTAGCCATGGCGGAATTCGGACCTTTTTGACCATTTTCCATTCACAAATCTAAGGCTAATGATATATTGTATCAGTTTTATGGTTTCTAACTTTTAGAAACCATAAGTTTATATACCGTGAAAAGGCCAGATGAATGGCTGGGTGGATTCGATAAAACATGAGATCATTTGCATCGTGGCGGGGCGAGCTTCCTAAGCTTGCAGCCATGACGGGGGTTTATTGAATTGGTTTGTGCGCACTTTAGATGTGCCTACAGTTTGGATTGTGCACACTTTGGATATGGCGTTGTTTGCCTGCTAAATGTATAATGCGTAGTATCTTGAGGCTGTGATGAGTTTGAACGGGTCCGGTTAAAGGTGAGATTGGCCGTATCTTGGCAAGGCAGCCTATTGGGGTTGTAGCTATGGCGAGTGCCTCCACTTTTTTTTTTTTAATTGTTACCCTATCTGAGCCTATAGTTGAAAGCCTGATATCCTGAATATAATTGGTAATAAGCAGCAGACTTTAGAACCTTTTGATATGTATTGCCGGTACGCTCCCAGACACTAGACTGTTAATTAGCTTTGTATGTTTTTGTCTTTATGAATTTGAGTATTTGACTATTAAGAGGGTGTTTGGGATTGCTTATTCTGTTTAAAGTACAGTCAAACTAAGTCGATAGGCAGAAATTTCTTCTATTTTAATTTCTGAAATAGATACTCTGGCAATAGCCAACATACTAAAAACACGCCCGGCAATACATATCAAAAGGTTCAAAGGTGTGCTTCTGTTGTAGTAATTTCCAGAATCATAGCCCACAAATGATATGTATTGTTTGGTACCGTTTAATCCGGCCTCATATTGATTGTGATTTAATCATATATACAATGTATGATATTTGTGGCGGTGATGATTTATGGTTGCAGTTGTATAACTGAAACATGTTGCTTCAAAAAGCCGGTACCTTGGCGAGGCGACCTGTGGGTTGCAGCCATTGTAGTTTGCCAGCTTCGGGTATATATGTGTATTCCGATCTGAGCCAAATTTTTTTGAACTTCGCGGCAGTGATTTGCCGTAATTTAGTTATGCTTGCAACCATGGCGGTGAGAGACATGGAAATCAGATATCAGGAAAGCGGCGCTTCTGAACTGACTTTTGAACAGGTCCAGCAGAAATTCCAAGAGGAGATCATGACAACAGTAAATGAGCAGGTTCATCTTTTGGATTATTGGTTTTTTGGACTATTGGTATGTGTATTTTTATTGACTGGCTAAATTGATATGGAACTAGCAGTAACTTTGAAGTTGGCATTCAACTAAACTCAATATCATTTTAATTATTTTTGCACAAATTAGTTTAAGCGTGAAGGTGCAGGTTGTGCCAACTGGGGAGCAGCTGAAATCTGAGGGTCACTCGCTTGATCTTAGAGGGTCGGATGAAGATCTTAAACAATATCGTTGAGGAAAACGACATTTTCCTAGATGGTCTTTTTGCTGTTTTGAAGCCATTCATGGTAAGCTTCTTTTTTTCCTTTGAACTTTTATCGGCAAAAATTACAATTGAATCATGTGCAGAAATGTATTTGCCCCACAGTAGTTAAAGTTCATTAATCTAATACTGCTTATAAGTTCAAAATCTGTATAGTTAAACTGGAAATTTATTGAAAAAATCAGAAACAACAACCATTTTTTTATCACTATTGAAAAAGAATGAAACAACACTTTAACTTAGCGTTTTGTTTCCGCTAGAAAGATATGTGGAACTACATTGAATAACCATTTGTAAATTCAATGTAGGTTAAAATTAAGTGATGAACTTCATGCTGTAAGAGAAGCCCTTGCACTTGAAGAAAAGCGAAGGAGGGCGGTTGAAAAAGAGCTAAACAGTATAAAAAAAGCTGTACCTGAAAGTGAAGATGACTTTGAGGTATTGTGACAATTCAGTCTGCACATTTGATATTTGTATAATGTGGATCTTTTGAGCCATTTGGTGTATAAAAATGGGTCAATTAGCATTGTGTCTTTTACCTCTAATTGGTTAACGGTTGAAGCAAAATAATATTTCATTACAACTCTCGGGAACACCAGCCGCACGTTACTATTTCAATCCCAACATTCCAGAAACAGAGGTTTTATCTCCAATTGACCAATAAAAAAATGTTTACAACTCACTTATAGTTTTGACTATTTCGACAGGCATAACCAACTTCCTGGCCAACCAACATCGTTAGAGATCCAAACAGAAAGACGCACAAATGCTGAGGAGGAGAGATTCAGGAACCGTGTGCCATTAAACGTGCTGCTACAAATGAACCATGAAACTCAGAAGGTAATTCTTAACTACAACAGTCGTGATGGTTGTTGATTGGTAATCCACCAGGTGAAGATAAAGTATGCACATAAGTTTCAACATATATAACCAAGTCACACTTGGACACTCTTAACAAGAGGTGGTAAGACATGCAATGTAGGCTGGTAACGGGTCAGATCAGACAATGTTCAGAATATGCGCAGACATGTAGCCACAGACACGCCAGGAAACAATGCCAGTGGCCAGGACAGTGTGCGGAATGTGCGAAGGCGTATAGCCAAAGGCAGCCCATGGAACAATGGTGCATCAAATGTCCTTCCTGTTGGAGCAGGTTTCGGTGTTAGTGTAAGCCAAGGTAATGTTTTGACTTGCGTCCAAAAAAAAATTTCTTTGCTGTTAAAATTTTTGTTAACTTTTTAAACTCATTTCAGATGCATGCACTTCGCGATGCTCCTATCACATGGAGAACCATGCATACGGAATATGACTAGAGTGGAACCACAGCATCTTGATCTTCATGGTATATCTCAAAATCCTTTATTAACTTGCTGTTTGGATTAAGTGTTATGAAGTGTCAATCTGTTGCTCTTATTTTGTATTGATGTTACTTATGCAAGACATCTGTTATTTGTATACTCAAAATATCTTATACCAGGTAATATCTCAATTTAATCTATGCTTACAGAACAAGTGAAGAAAATACAAGAATGGATGGTACAATATCGGCTAGGTGTATATATACTTTTGTTATGTTGCCCACCGGTCAGAAAGGGATCCAAAGAGTCCGATTCAGGTGCAATTTTATACAATTAGCCCGTTTTGGGTCATGCTTCTGATTCACTCTTGGTTAGATACAACTTCTTGAACATAATTTGGGGCATTACATGTTTTACATAAAGAAATTCTTTCGGGAAAGAGAGGCGGAAAGGTGGTGGGAAGATAACAAACAAGTATACAAATATTACAATATTGATGGCTACATCAACTCGGTATAGCTTTGAATCAAAGACTAACTCACAAGAGCTTATATTGGGCTTGGAACCTACTAACAGGAGGAGGTGTGTATTTTTGTATCGTTCTGTCGATAATACTGATATACAAAACTGTTTATTCTTAATGAGCATATCAATTTCTCAAGTACTCAAGCAAGCAATTACTAATTCTTACGTATTAACAGCTGGAGGTTATTTTAAGAATGTGAATTCTTTTTGGCGTAACAAATTTTGAAGGTGAGTTGTAGAATGAAGCTTATTTTAAGAATGCGAATTATTTTTTGCACAACAAATTTTGAAGGTGATTTGTAAAGCGTTTGATGGTGGAATAATTAAGTTTATCTTTTTCTTTTCTTTTATTTTATTTTATTTATTTATTTAGAACTTGAATAATTAAGTTTATCATCATGTGCAGAAGTGAAGAATGATAGAAGAAGATTTGAGATTGAGTTGAAAGAAGGCGAGACAACTATTGCTTCTTGGACTCGGCTTCTTCATGGTTATGGATTTCCCGTTGATTCGCCTTATTCGCTGCAGCACCCCGTAAGTATTTGTTATCATTATTGTTATCATGAATTGTTGCAATTGGCAGAAAAGGGGCACAGTGTATTGATTGGTTTATGAAATATAGTTTCCCATTAATGGTGGTAAGTAAGATTTGAATTTGCGAACCCATGAGCACTAATCTGAGGTCAAATGGGTAGGATTATTAAAAGGAATATTCTGATTCTCGGGGTATAAACTTCCATCCTATGGCATTGGATGACTTCTTTTAGACTGTTTAGTAGAACTTTAGGAAATAATTTATGGATTTGCTTATTTTGTAAGAAAACGCAATAACACCCGTTTTATGAACAATTCTTCAATTAGTTATTTAAAATGGGGTTCAGGTAAGATATGAGGCTAAAAAGAAATTTAGTTTATATCAACCAAACAACTTTTTCATTCAAAAATAGTTATTTTGGTTTTTAAAAAAATAGATACGCATAGGGAGTTTTTTTAAGCCAAACACTAAAAAATACTTATAAATAAGCAGATACTTTGAAAAAATAAGCAACCTCATTATGCTAGACTCTTTCATAGTTAAAAACAAAATAGTTTGACAGCAAGTACTTACTTTGATTCTGTTTTGTAATAGTTGTATAAACATACTTTTGTAATTAGATACATCTCTTCATTGCATGAATACTTCTGATGTCTTGATTCATTGTTTATAGGTGGAGAATATACCCCTTACTTTTGAGTTAGAAGATCACTATTTTTGCTCATTTGCTTATCCTTTGCTAGAGGAAAAACGCTTCTATCTGGCTTCTTCCATGAACATCATTCATAGAGCTCTGTTAAACCGACAAGAAACATGGTTCTTAGATATTCAAATTCAAATGTTTTCTCTGTACTTTGTTACGATTGAACGGCATTCTGGATTTGGACTATAACTGACCATTTCTTTTGGCAAGCATTTTTTCCTTTAGACTTATATTGGTTAATTATCGGTAACTCTGTACATACTTGGTTGTTGAAGAACCATTGATTGGTGTTTGGTCCACAATTATTAGTTTGTTGCTTTCCTACATTGTTCACTAATGTAGTTCTTTTAATTGGCGGAACTAATGATGATAGATTTACTCTGAAGTGTTTGAAAACATGGTTTACTTTCTTTAGGAATTCCACTGCTGTTGCATTTCAATATCGTTTGAATACTAACTGTGTAACTCCTTTTGTTGAATGGTATAACGAAGTAGATCCTATACTATTTCAGTCTTCCCACAAACACATTAGGTTAAACAATGTTGTACAGCAAGCCTGTCACCCTTTTAGGCAGCCTAAAAATTATTAGATGCACAACACAATATCAAACCAGCAACTGAATAACTTTGTATTGAAACATCTCGCCGCGAAGCGCGGGCTTAAAACCTCGTAATTACTATTTGTAAATGAGCAACAAGTAAAGGCTAATGAAGAACAACAAAGATTGTAAGTGAAAATTTTAGCAATCCACAAAATAATTTAGAGAAAATGATAGCCCTTATTTTAATCAAAGCGACTCACCATGGACTTCTCTTGATCTTGGATTTAGAGCATCGACTATGGTATACCTTTATAAAGGTTAATAATTGATCAATGTCATTAAATTTTAAACCTTTTGGTTATATAAACCTATTTCCACTATACATAAACTTCTTAAAGCTTTATAAACATCGCATATATCTAAAACGCATTAAATTATGAAGAGGTTCAAGATTTTAGACCTTTTTATGCCAAGTAAGCATGAAATAGGTTTTCACTATAGTTAATAAGAGTATGAACCTCTTCATCATATTATAAACCTATTTATAAACCACCATAGTGGATGCTCTTAGTTTCTTTTAACATAAACATGCATTAAAGAAAACTAACATCATACATATCATTCCTCGAAAGCGAGGTAAGTTCTTCAGGAAAAGTAACATCCCATCTAAACCTTAAAGTGTTTGAAAACGTATAACGGGCGACCCATTGAGTTACTTGATTTCTTTCTCGATTAACCCACGAAAAGGATATCTGCATATTTTTTGCCCATAAGCGAATGTCATGCACTAGAGCAGCTAGATTCCATGGTGGAGGAGATTCTAAAGATGATAACGAGATAACCATTTGGGAGTCAGATTCCACAATAGCATTAAACCACCCACGATTAAATGCTAAAATGAACCGTGATGATCTCGATCTTGGATTTAATTGGTGATTTGGTTCAAAAATTACATACAAATCAATCTTACAGTCTATTATTAATTATAATATATATTAAACCCGAAAAGAAACGGTGCCGTTTAGCACCTTTTTTTCCCGCCAAAAAAATTATTGGCCCACCTTTGGTTTGCCGCTTTGTCCATCTTCCCTGTCCACCTTCTTCGATTGTTGCGGCCCATTTTGTGGGCTATTTTCGTCTGCCATTAAATCGATTATAGAGATTATAGAGATAAAATAAGGCTTATCCACCTGTCCTCTGTGTCCTTACTCTTGAGGTATGGCTTCTCTACCTAAAACTTAACATTTTGTGCCTGTTTTTTCAACCCAGGTACACGTGTGGTATGATTGATATACTGGCAATAGAACTTTCTATACCACAAAATATATTTCTTCAGTTTCATCCAGAGTTGAGAGAAAAAGAAAAAAGAAAAGTGCGAAAATATATATATATATATATATATAAAAAAAAAAAAAAAAAAAAAAAAAAAAAAAAAAAAAAAGATCTATTACAACAATAGAGAGATCAGCACCTTTTGAAGGAGGTGTGCATCGTGTTTTACTTGAGTCATGCATATTTATTGGTTTTTTACTTTGATTTTATTTGCTTTGCATAATGTCTAAATTGTTAAGAATGCTTATGTATTTTAATTTTAACAAATGCGTGTATGTTTGATGTGTATATGATGCCAACAAGCACACGTCTATAGGTTTGATGCAGATTTTATACTGTTTTTAGTTCTTATGTGCTTTGCATAATTTCTATATTGTTAAGACTGCTTATGTGTTTTACTTTTAACATATGCGTCTATGTTTCATGTGTATATGATGCCAATAAGTACACTTCTATACGTTTGATGTACAATTTATACTCTTTTTATTAGCCAGTAACTATGGACAGTAAACTAGGAGTGTTGTTGTGAAGTATGAAAGTTAAAAAAAAATCATACACAGGATTACCTCTGCTGCTTCTTTAGGAAGTGTGTATTTGTGGGTTTTGTCAGAGGTAAGAATCTTATAGTCTAGATGTAGAAGTAGAGAGGCTGCTTACTGATGTACGTAGTGTTCGCCTAACTTTATATTCGATTAGTGAGAACCGATGTAGTTCTTGGCCTGTTGCTGTTCATGTTTCTGCTGCTAGCAGTTGTTATAAAACAGCCAAACGCGTCGAACCTTGAAAAATGTGATGCTCTTGGTGTTAATTACGGATAGCGTAATCCAAGTGATGTGTTGTTATATCAACACTTTGAGAGTGTGGTATCTCTTATCAGTCAACAAGCGCATATACCTAATAGTGTTGTTTCTCAACATAATATCACTAATTCCTTCACTGATCAAGCTGTGCGAATACTAAGTACGTATCATATTCTTTATGGTTCATCCTTTATCTTCTAATACTAATTGCTTTAAACCTGGTTGCGTGTTAAATATACTTTTTTTCCTACTGTTTTTCAGTGAAATTTACCTTGGAAAAAGTTTATGATGGGAAGATGCGTATCTTAGATACAAATTCTTCATGTGATCTGCAGTGTGCACTCCCCATGGACAAAGGAAAACAGAAATTGTATGATGTTTCTCATGAAGACCAAACATCTGTAGAAGACAATAGCCCTCTGTTGTCCTCAGGAATTAACTGCAATGCAGAATTGCTATGTAATTTCTGAACACTTTTTTTTTCATTTGCTGTTGTATACGTTTTCTATTGATTGATGGACATATTCTTTATGTTTTCTAACAGGTACAGAGCCTTTTTTTACAATGGATTGTGACCAGCCAAATGTTCAACCTTACCATGTTGCTCATGAAAGACAGCGTTTACATTTGGCTTCCAATTTACATGCCCCTAGCTCTTCATCTAATCAAAGCACCTCATCACAATATGTGTTCACGATTGGCAGGAATTCAAATTCGCACACAAATAGGCAACAATACCGGTCTCGAGGTTTGATTCCTTTTTTTTAAACAAATTATGTATATATTTTGATCCATTTTCCAATTCCTCAGTACCTTTCTTTTTGTTTTTTCCAGTTACAATGCATTCTTCATCAACAACACCACACCGTCCACGTAATGTGCGCACAACCCGTGGAAGGTCTAGGCAAGGTATGCTTATGCTTTGGTCTAAGCTGTTGTCTCAGTCAAATGAACGACCGATTTTCTTTTTCAACTTTTTTTATTTTTTATTTTTATTTTTACACTTTCATTTGTCTTTTTCGAATGCAGGTCCTCCGGACACATACATACATATGGGCCAATGTGATCAGAAGTGCCATCATTGCAATGCACGCTTTTGGTATGCTGAAAGAGTTACTTCGAGTCGTAGAAACCATCTAGAATATCGTAAATGTTGCAATGGCGGGAAAGTAAAGATTGATGCTCACGATGAGTGTCCGGCATATATAAAAGACCTTTTCACTAATCGTCACTTCATGGAAAATATTCGTGCCTATAATCAGATGTTCGCAATGACATCATTAGGTGCACAAGTAGACAAGTCTATAAACACCGGCCGTGGTCCTTATGTATTCAAAATTTCTGGCCAAATTTACCACAAGATAGGGAGCATGTGTCCAGACGAAGATGCACGGCCACAGTTTCTGCAGTTGTATATATACGATACAGAAAATGAAGATGCAAATCGTTTGGAAAGCTTTCAAAGGTCTGGTCACGGCTTGCGGGCAGACATTGTAGAAAACTTGATTGATCTTCTAGACAATCATAACCAATTGGTGCAGCTCTTTAGAACAGCAAGGAATAAAATGGCTGAAGTTGATATTCCACAATTCAAGATCCGTTTATTTGGTGTCGTTGGTTCGAGGCAGCATGAATTGCCTGCAGGAGATTCTATTGGTGCTATTGTCTTTGAAGGTGGCCCGGATATGCAGACTGACTTTGATGTCATTATTGAACAACACAGTCGTGTTCTGCAACGAGTCAACAAATTAAACGCTTCTTATATGTCACTGCAATTTCCATTGATTTTTATCTTTGGTGAAGATGGCTACCATTTGGGCCGTAGATTATTAACCAGAGGTTCAACTTCTGAACAGGCGAAAAAAATGACAATGAAGATGTACTATTCATACGAGTTACACGATCGCTTTGATCAGTATAGCTTGATGAGAAGAAGTGGCAGGCTTTTCCAGCAGTATGTTGTGACTGCTTACTGTAGCATTGAAAAGTCAAGGATTGACTATATACGAGAGCACCAGGGCGACATTCGCAATGATTACATGGCCGGGCTATATGATGCTATTTCACGTGGTGATCGGGATGGTTCAGATGCAGGTTCAAGGATAATATTGCCTTCATCTTTTACAGGCGGGCCTCGCTACATGTATAGCCATTATTTAGACGCTTTGGCTATATGCCGTGTGCACGGGAACCCATCATTCTTTATTACTTTCACATGCAATGTTAACTGGCCTGAAATTGAAGAATATATGCAAGAGTTTCCGTATATAACAGTTGCTGACAGGCCAGACGTTGTCGATCGTGTCTTTGAAAGAAAGATACATGATTTGGCTATTTTCTTACGAGAATCGAAACCTTTTGGATATGTAGAAGCAGGTATCCTTTAAATTATATATGTGATCCTTACTAAATATATTACATTTGGTTAGTACCTAACTAACTCTCATTTGACTGCAGTTTTATATACAGTTGAGTTTCAAAAAAGAGGTTTGCCGCACTGTCATTTATTGCTATGGGTCAGAGAAAGTCACCGTGTACAGAGGCACGAAGATGTGGACATGTATGTCTCTGCAGAATTACCAGAAAAAGTGATTGATCCAGAAGGCTATAGAGTTATTACAGAGTTCATGATGCACGGACCGTGTGGCCTGGTCAACAAATCTGCACCATGTATGCGACACGGTGATGATTGCAGTGAGAAGTTTCCTAAACCTTTTTGTCCTGCGACATTCATTGATCAAAAAGGTTATGTACATTACCGCAGACAGGATTTAGGCACAACAACATTAAAACAGAATGTCCTGCTTGATAACGGGTACGTGGTTCCGCATAACCGGTCTCTATGCATGCGGTTCTATGCACACATCAACGTTGAATACTGTGAATGGTCAATGCTCATAAAATACCTCTTCAAGTACATTTCTAAAGGCACTGACCGAATAGTCGCTCAAATTACAAGAACACTGGGAACTGCAGAAGCAAGCACAAGTCAGCGTTCATTGCACATTGATGAAATAAAGAATTTCCAAGATGCTAGATACATTGGCCCACATGAAGCATGCTGGAGGATTCTCGGATTTAGCATACATAGCAGAGATCCACCGGTCCAGATACTCGCAGTTCACCTTGAAAATATGCAGCGCGTCACTTATAGAAGGCAACAGCAATTGCAGGCAGTTGTCGATAGTGAGCACAACAAAAGAACAACGCTAACTGAATGGTTAAAATATAACACTTACAATACAGAAGGGCAACATCTAACCTATTTAAACTTTCCTAGAGAGTTTGCATGGCATAAAGATGGGAAATATTAGCAGCGTAGGCGGCGTACTACCAGCATAGCTATTGGTCGTTTGACATATATCCATCCTAGCTCTGGAGATGCATTCTACTTGAGACTGCTACTCTGCCATCAAAAAGGTAGAAAGTCGTTACGGCATATCCGTACAATTGACGAAACTGTCTATCCTACAAATAGAGCAGCGTGTGAAGCAATGGGCCTTTTAGGTGGTGATCAAGAATGGAACATCGCTTTACAAGAAGCTTCTTTCTCAGCAACTCCATCTCAAATGAGAAATATTTTTTGCCAAATCCTCATCTTTTGTGATGTTTCTAGCCCAGTTACATTGCTGCAGTCACATGTAGATTCCATGTCAGAAGATATTCCTTTAATACTCTCAGAGGTATTACACATACCAAATCTTCATGTTAGTGCGGAAGACTTAGAAGGTGGTCTTATGTATGAGCTACAGGCGATCCTTACTTTCTATGGAAGATCGGTTCAAGATTTTGGCTTTCATCTACCTCCACCTCACTTGCTACAGATCTTGAATAACAGAACAGTAATGGAAGAAAGGTCCTACAACCGTGAACTTTTACGTAGTGAAAGTCAAAGATTAATCGCTTAATTAAACACCGAACAGCGAATAATCTTCGACCAAGTAACACAAGGTCTTAGTAATCACCAACAAAAGCTCATATTTGTTTATGGACACGGAGGCACAGGAAAGACTTTCGTTTGGAAGACCATAATTTCTAAAGTCAGGTCAGATGGAAAAATTGTACTTGCAGTCGCTTCTTCAGGTATTGCAGCTTTGTTACTCCCATCAGGCCGAACTGCTCATTCACGATTCAAGTTACCACTTGATTTAACTGACGAATCAGTGTGCACCATAAAAAAAATACGCAGATAGCAGAACTACTTAAGCAGACTGATCTTATCATATGGGACGAAGCTCCTATGAATGATCGTAGATGCTTCGAAGCACTTGACCGTACATTAAGAGATGTAATGAATGCACCAACCAGTGTGTTTGGCGGAAAGCCGGTTATTTTAGGTGGTGATTTTAGGCAAACACTACCTGTCAAGAAAAATGCTTCAAAACAAGAAATTATCTCTTCTTCTATAACACTTTCATACTTATGGCCGTATTTCAAAATCATTCGCCTTAACCAAAATATGCGGCTACGACAACCAGGCCTCTCACCTCACCAATATCAAGCAACTGCCACATTTTCTGAATGGTTACTGCATGTTGGAAACGGTACCATTGGCCAACCAGATGAAACTAATCCAGAAGATACAAGTTGGCTCAAGATACCACCAGCATACTGTATTCCCGAAAGCGAAACAGCTATCCAAGAACTCATTGATTTTATATACGACGACGAAACATTACAAGCACCCACTGCAGCATCGTTACAAGAAAAAGCTATAGTCTGCCCCAAAAATGAAACAGCCGATATCATAAATTCTACTGTCCTCGATATGCTACAAGGAGATACGTATACTTTTACAAGTATTGACGAAGCTACACCAAAAACAAATGATGGAGGAGCAACAGAGCTATTGTATCCTCAAGAATACTTAAACACACTTTCCTTTTCAGGAATGCCACCTCATGAGCTTCAAGTTAAAATAGGTGCACCTATAATGCTGCTAAGAAACCTAAACTTAGGCGGTGGTTTGTGTAACGGTACACGGATGATTGTTACTCAAATCTTCACCAGGCTTATTCAAGCAAAGATCATCACCGGCACAAGAATGTCTGAAAAAGTTTACTTACCTCGGATTTTGCTGATCAATAAAGACGAGAAACTACCGTTTGTGTTTAAAAGGAAACAGTTCCCAGTTAAGGTGTGCTACGCAATGACAATCAACAAAAGCCAAGGCCAATCCTTAAATAAAATAGGCGTATACTTACCTGAACCTGTCTTTGGCCATGGTCAGTTGTACGTAGCATTGTCAAGAGCAACATCTCCTCAAGGGTTAAAAATGCTTATCAAACAACATCCAGGCAAAGATAAAAACACGACTAAGAATGTTGTTTACAAAGATTTTTTAGCTATGGTCACAACAGCACAGGTTCTTCATGGTTGCATTTAGCTTTTAAAAATACATTTCTCCAAGTGGCACATATGTATACCAACCCACTTAGAATTGTTATGCCAAATGCTTACCTATTATTGTTAGTGTAAATAGCCAAATATTTTATCTATTGTATGGTTACTTAGCTTTATAATTTTCAATATTCATGGTTGCCTTCTCAACTTTTTTTTTGCACTAAACATAGACTTAGATACACTTATCATTAACATAACCTTTTTAACATATAGGCAAATGGACCAGAGCTCTAGCATTGTTACATCTTCTACCTCTACAGGGAAACAAGTTGTCACAGGATCACAAGACATCAGCCTTGCCAACATAAAAGAATCAGATACTGATAAGGGTATATGTATAAAAGTATACCGAAAATGGACGCCAACAAACAAGCAAGGGAAACCGGTACTATTTTGTTGCGTGTTAATTGATCAGCAGGTATACACGACTATCCTATCATCCAACAACAGAATTTCACACACTTATATTCTATAAAATTAAATTTGTTGGTTACCATTCTATTTGCAGGGTGAAGCTATACAGGCAAATATTAATTTTCGTGAAAAAAACAAATTTGATGCAATCCTTCAGATTAGCAAAACTTACAGGATAACCGGCTTTGGCTTTCAGCCTGCAAGAACATGGATGCAGGTTGTTCCTCAGTCACTTTCATTAGTTTTCGGAACACACACAGACATTAAGCCTATACCAGATACAAGCTTCCCAAATCATTATTTCAACTTCAGCCAGTATCGAGAACTTTATTCAAAAGTAGATGTAAAAGAAGGCCTACTAACAGGTATACAATACATGCACATATAAAACAAGTATAGCTAATAGATCTCTAATTCGGTCCTACTATTTACAGATTATATCGGTTGTGTCCAATATGTAACTGGAATACAGCAATCACTGAAAGCAACGAAAGATTCAGCTATTTGGAGAGACATTGGTATTCAAAATTTAGAGTATGTATCTACCATTTATCTTTAAAAGTGCATTTTTAGATTTGCTCTTACAAATTCTTTGTCGTTCTAATAGTGGTCACACAGTCCGTTTTACTTTATGGAATCAGGATGCTCATGATTTTAAGAAAATAGAATACGAAAAAGCAGAACAACCAGTGATCATAGCGGTCAGTTCATGCTTTGTCAAAAACTATGGAGGTAACATTATTACTCTAAACTTATAATTGACCTTTTTACCTCACTTGCTTAGCATCTCCTTAAAATAACGCAGGCCTACAACTTTCAGCCACACCTGCAACAGCATACTATTTCAATCCAGACATACCTGAATGCCATGAAATCCGCAGTGTGTAAGTCAGGAAAATAAAAAAGTAATATTGACTTTAAAATTTTAAAAGAAACTAGACTCACAACAGTTAATGATACAGGTACAAACAGTTCATTGATCCACCAGCGATACTCAATGTCCAGCATGAAAGGTGTGCAGATGCGCTTCAAGAAAAGTTCAGAAACCGAGTGACCCTAGCAAATTTGGTTAGCAAAAATCCACACAACCAACAGGTAACCAGCAATTCTACTATAACCATAATCAATTCAAACATTGATACACACTTTATATTTTTGTAAAACAGAATGTCCGGTTCACTGTCATTGCTACAATTGACAACATCGATACAACAAGAGAATGGTTTTTCAAGAAATGCCATGACTGCAAACGCAAAATCTCTCAACGCTTTCCGCACACCCATTGCAGCTAGCCAAACTCTGAAAGCGACATATCTTACAGGTGAAGCACAGTATTCACACATTCGTAGCCTAATATATACAACCAACTTCTTATAACAAATCATTTCCATTATTAAAAAGCATTCTATATATTTTTTACACAGCTATTGCTTCAGAGTACAACTGTCCGATGGTACTGCCAATGTAACAATGACATGTTTTAGCAATGAAGCAAACTCGCTGCTAAAGGATTGCAAAGAATTGCTGCAAGCTATGCCTGACCAAAGTCCCTATGACTACCCAACGGAATTGCTTTCTCTGGAAGGAAAACAGAAGATTTTTCAACTTCACTTTGACCCAGAAAGTACCAAAGAAAAACAGCTTTTCATTCTCGATACATGTTGGGACAATACACCATCAATAACAGAACGGCTTGCTACTGACGCCGAGGAAAGTGGAACAGTTCAACCTAAAGAACATCAGACTACACCACCAACACAACATACCCATTTACCTGAACCATCAAAATCCACAGCCCAACCTCAAAAAAAACCTACTAGGAAATCCCTTTTCACAGAAAACAAAGATGCAGCCACACCACCACCACCAAAAAAAACCAGAAAAAGAAACTAATCATTGCAAGCTTTCAAGCCACAGATGCAACAGAACATGGCAGATCATCCATGTATAATATAGTCTACGTATGTGCGCACTACTTTCATATGCTTTAAACGCAATAACTTATGTAAATATATATCACTACTACTTAGCACCAATCATGTAGGCAAATCTCTGCCATAGAACAGTTAGGTCATTATCTCTTTTGTATAACGCATATATGCGCATGGCTTTAACATTAAATAAATAGTAGGCCTGCTCTTTGGTGCAACATATGGCTCCCAAATCAGTTATCTCAGTGTTCTAACATAAGTCAACTTCCAAATATATCAAGCAGTACCAAAAAAAAACCAATGTTATACAGGTTGCAAACATGTAACACATCAAAAAACAAAAACATAAATAATGGAAAAACAAAACAAATTAAACTACATAATAACACTTATATTTATACATAAAAGCTAAAAAAGTTCGTCCATACATAGAGGCATATTCAGTACCTCCCCAAAATTCGCCCAAAGGCTTACAATTAAGTCAAACATAAACATTCTAGCAAAAGACAGCAACCCAAGAACACTTACATACCCTTAAGACTACCAAACCTAAACAAGCAACCTAATCATGTAGATCCATAGCATTTATATGATGATCCTTCTCCAGCCTTCCTTCTCTTGCCAAATCAAGCACAGAAACCAAACCTTCCAACATCCTAGCATGTCTATCCACAGTCTCATCCATAGACTCAAGCACATCCCCAACAACTTCATGAAAAGGACTAAAAGTCTGAGTTTCAGCAATCAAAACTTGACGGTTCTCAGCAGTTATACGCAACTCATCACATAATTCTCCAATACGTTGAATCAATATTTCCAACTCAGCCCTCTCCTGACCGAAGAAAAACCTAAAACAATCTTGGAGTCTATCCAACCCACAAGCCTCCTTCAGTTGTTCAATGTGCGGCAGAGAAGCCATTCTTTGATTCAGATGTAAAATAGTTATGAAAATGCTTTTAAGTTATAATAATAGATAAGTAAATCCTAAAAAAAGGGCGTTCCTTATATAACCGGAGATAATTTTCCATGTTATATCCTATTCTCTCTTTGATATTTATCAGAATGTTAAATCTTCCAAAGAACCATGAAAAATTCACACAAGACCTCTTTCAGTTCCACTCCCATGCAACAACACAATGCAATTAAAAAAAAAAAAAAAAAAAAAATTATAAATAAAAAAAACTTAGCTAAAAAGTTAAACATCTTATAAAAAAAACATTCAAACACATTAAAAAAAATAAAAAATAAAAAAATTGAAACACATTCAAAAAAAAAAAAAAAAAAAAAAAAAAAAAAAAAAAAAAAAAAACACTTATATTGTAACATTGCATTTATTAATATTACACAACTGTTTTTTTTAATAACTTTTCAACCATTTAAAACATTAGCCGTAAAAAAAAAAAAATTTATAACTCTAAATAAAAAAATCTTAGCCAAATAAACATTAGCACTTATATTGTAACATTGCATTTATTTAATATTATACAACTTTTTATTTTAATTGCTTTTCAACCATTTAAAACATTAGCCAAAAAACAGGCACGCCCGCAACGCGGCGTAAGTCGCCCATCTCGTAATAATAATAATATAAAAAGTTAATAATTAAAAAAAAAAATAATAATAATAAAATCTTTTATACCCACTACATTTAAAGTATAAGTTTAGGTCGGATATGAAGTTACTACTACATTTAAAGACCACTAACTTGGTTAATCTAAGAATGCTACCATTAGTTTAATAAAAGTTGCTCTTCTCAAAATAAAATATATTAAATGGAGAAATTGTTTATAACTAGAAGGGTATCCGCGCAATCCGACGGCGGGTACTCGCTGACTATTTTTGTGACAAGCAAATATTTTGCATTTTAATTTTTCTTTATTTAGCATGTCACAAATATTTTATAGCGTAGCAGATGTATGTTTTTTAAAAGTAGAATGTCGAAATTATTAATAGTGTAAATAGTTAGCACTTTTATTTTTCAAAATTTAGCATTAAATTTATCGTTATAAGTTTAGTGAGTTTTTCTTATAAACAATTCTATTAAAATATATCATTATTGCAGGGGGTTACTATATGGTTTAAATGGGATTTAAATTTTCAAATTTTACATTAATTTTTGAATTTCATTTTATATTAATGTTTTTTGTCTTAAAATTTTAAGACTTCTTTTTTTAAGAAGTTTCAAATACTTTATAATGTAGTATAGATAAAGTGTGAAGCAACCAAGGAATTTATGCACAAACAATTTGAATGGAATGATACAAACAACCAAACAGTTGAAGCCACATTGCATCTTTATTTTATTACAAAAAGGTTTAAAAAACCTTAACGTAATTGTCTAAAAGTGACTCTTAACATAATTTTTTTTTTTTTTTTTTTTTTTTTTTTTTTTTTTTTTTTTATTTCTTATTTAACGCACTAGGTGCGTTACCGTTGGAAGTGCTATTAGAAATGTTTATAACCATACAATTGAGTATAATGCAATTTGAGCATAGATGTTTGCACATATTCAGCCACATGTTCTAGTTAAAAGTTGGACAAATTAGATGTTTTTGTATTTTGTATCTCAAAATTTCAATTTGGAATATGTGCAAAGGTAGCGATAATCGAATCTATGTAGCTCAACTTTGACTTGTCCTCATTTGGCTAGTTCTATAAGGACTTAACAATATCCATATTGAAAAAGATTGGTTCAACTTACCATGGGTTAGGAAAATAGTGCATCAGTGTGTCTCACATGTACAATGATCTCAATAACGCTTTAGTGTGTCTCACATGTACGATGAATCTGAATAATGTTGAATGATAAAAACCTCGTTGGTTATTCTTTATTATCATCAATTATTTATAGATTACAATCAATGATGAGTTGGTCTAGTGGTTGGGACTTTAAGTCTGAGGGAGCAGGGTTTACCGCTATTAATCGTCGTGCCTTCGGCGGATTAGTAGGGGGTTTTCCCCTCATCGGGTATTTGAATAGGCATTCATACTTCGAAGGAGCTCTCTAGCGCGGGCCCGGTTAAGACAACGTAAGCTAGACCTTCCGCTATCGAATCGCGACACGAAATTTCAAGCGAAATTCACCTTTCAAAAAAAAATTATTTATAGATTACAAGGATATCATATTCTTTATTATTGCCAACTATTTATAAATTACAAGGATACCATATGCATAAACCATAATGGATCCAAACCCACAACAAGACTTGAGCCAACTAACTTTATAGTCTAATACTCTCCCGCATTTCGAGCGGTGAATTCACGAAAGCTCGGAGCAGAGTATAGAACTTAAAACATTAAACTAAAACTAATTTGTTGATGAAGACATCCGCAACAACCGGAGATTATCTTCATGCAGCAACAACAAAAGTAAAAGCAAAAGCCAACGTTGTAGGTGTGGCCGACAACAACGACATCTTTGACTGCTATTAAAATTTTATTTTATTTTTCAATTCTTTTGTTATAGAAAAGAATAACGTAAGACACAACTACTTTTTTTTTTTTTTTTTTTTTTTTTTTTTTTTTTTTTTTAAGGAAACCAAGATCGTAAATAAGAAATAAAGAATAAAAAATTATGAATACGAAATCAAAAGTAGGAAATGTTATGTGAAGCGGCAAATTAAATAAGTGGCAATCTAAGACAGGGATGATAGAAAAAGAGATTGTGCAGAACAAATATTAAAACATCACATATATGTTACACATAAGCTTGGATGGTTTTGAGATAAAATAAAAACTTACGGAAGGGAAAGAAAAAGAACAGCAAACAAGGGCGTAGTAAAACGATAAAGCATAACATCTGCAATCTTTTTATGGCGGCAATGGTTGTGTTTACGGTTTTAAAAATGATAAAGAAACTTTGAAGGGTGGTTAGAGTTTGACGGGTGGCATAGAGGCAACAGCTTATGGAGGCCAACTACTGTAGGTCTCAGGGTCAGACTTGCTCTTGATACCATGTTGAACGATGAAAACCCGTAAATTCTTCTTTATTATTGCCAACTATTTATAAATTACAAAGGTATCATATGCATAAATCTTAATGGACCCAAAACCATAATTAAACTTGGGCCAAATAACTTTAGGGTTAAAGGCTTATATTACCAACGAACTTTTCAAAATTTTCAAATACGGGTAATTTACTTTTTTTAATTCCTTTATCACCAACAAAAGTTTACATTTGTTTCAAATATCACCAGTTTTCTCAAATGTTACCGGCTATAGCAGGTTTTCACCGCCACGCCATCTAGTTTAGCCGATCATTTTTTTTTCTTTTTCTTTTATAACCCATGCCACGTCAGCGAAGTCAAACCCAAACACAAAAACTCAAGTCAAACATATAATTAATCCCACCCCATTAAATTCTTTACCCATCCCGATCAAACACAAACACACACATTAATCACTCAAACCCTAATAATCACTCAAAACCTAATAATCTGTCAAACACACACACACAAACAACGAAGCCAAATAACAAAAAAGGTATTTTTATTTATGTTTTGATCTATCAGTTGCTGATCTAATTTATCATTAACAGCTTTTTTTTATCTATAAATGATGTTGTTTGGGGTTGTTAGTGATTCTCTGTAAAATGGAGTTGTTTTGGGGTTTATAATGGTCGTTATGTTATGTGTATTGTGTAACACCCCCGTTTTCGACATACGCAGCGGAATATGAGTTTGGGGTGTTACTTCAAGGTTCACAGTCATGAGAATAGAAAACGACTCGAAAAGAGACGTTTTAAATAAAATTGTTATCATTCATTTATTAAATCAGAGTTTACATATAGAGGTCCCAGCGGAAGGTTTCGAAATACGTTATAAATGATACATTATTCGTTTGAATGATAACAAAACGGACACTCTTTTATAAGAAAGTCCACGCCACTCCGTGCCAAGTTCAGCCCTTTTAATTACCTGAGATAAACATGCTAAAACGTCAACACAAAGGTTGAGTGAATCCATAGCGTTTAAAGTTATAATCGGTTGAACACAAGCTAAATAAAGAGAAATCAGTTATATCATAGTTCGGGATATTGCACTCTCATGACACGCAAAGCGTTGACAGTTTTCAGTCTCACTAACATATTAAAAATGATAGTGGTTTGCCCCCAAGTGAGAGCTTGCCAAAACTCCTCTTAGATTTCAAATATAATACATCTGCCTAGCCGGCTACCACAAAGATATCCATCCGACTAGTACAAATGGGTCGTCAGGCCAATAGATCTATTCATTATATTCGCGCTCCCCAGCAGGGGACTAATGGTGCATGATACGAGGGACTTTTAAAATAAATATGAATATAAAATTCAAATAGGCAAACGTTAACTTAGTGCAATAACAATCAGAAAATACTTGTGTTCGATTTAGTAGCATGTATCTCCCCACAAGTTTAGAAAACATGATAAAAAGTGGGACTACGAACTCACCTTGACAGTCTGGATGGAAAACAACGTTAAACAGAGTTGATAAACATCTCCGGCACGCAACCTGGTTCGTTATGTCAAATTTTCAGTAAACGTTTCTGAATATATAAGTTTTATTATTCGTTTCGTAACGTTTTCAGTTGATGGTTAAATGTTTATTTGAGACAACATGAAGTCTCTTCAAAAGTTGGATAAAATTTTATCTTATTGTTCATTTTTATGTTTTCGTTCGTTCATCGGTTCATTAAATATATCTCTCGTTCGTTAGTTATCGAATTAAACGTATTACGTTTATTTATTTCTATTAATCTAAATCAGAGAATATATATATATATATATATTATATATATATATATATATATATATATATATATATATATATATATATATATATATATATATTAAGAATAATAATAATGATATTAATAATTATAAAATATTATGTTTTCGCCCCTGAAGTTTCATATATTGACAATTTATAACCTTGAACTTTGATTAAATGATAGTTTATACCCTATAGTTTCAAAAATGACACTTTCTACCCTTTTTATTAATCGTTGACAAAAATGGTCCTTGATTTAAATAACTTTGGGAAATCGACAAATTTGGCCCATAAAAACTCCAACTTATTAGTCTCGAAAAATATATAAAAATAGTTCGCGATCACCCAGTTTTGGACACAAATAAAAGCGAGGCGAAAGCATGTTTTCACTTCGTTCTTTTTCCTATATGAAGTTAGCTAGGTGGTCTAGTTACTGACCAAGTTTCATAATTTTCGAAGTTCATTTAAGGGTTGAAATAAATTACCAAAGTTGGTTGAGTGAAACAAAGATTTAATAAAACTGGAAAAATAGTTTTAGTTCTTAGCGATAGACAGATTTTGGGATTAAATAACTTTATGATCACTTCATCTTTTTACGATATTCTTCTTCCTAAAAATAGTTAGCTAGGTGATCTCTAACGTGGCAAAAACTCAGATTTTATGAAGGTCATTTAGAGGTCGCAAATTAGATCCAAAGTTGGCGATCTGGACCATTACTCGACCATAATTTAAAAGAAATAAAACTTAAGTTTTTCAGTTAGCGATAGAGGGATATTTGAGACACAATAACTTTATGATGACTTGATCATTTTACGAGATTCTTTTTCCTGAATTTAGTTAGATAGGTGATTTATATCTAGGCCAAAATTCAGAATTTTTGATGATCGTTTGAAGGGTGAAACCAAGGTCCAAAGTTGGGTTACTGGTGCAGCCTAGCGACAGAACCAGAAAAGGAAAACCAATTGGGTTTTCGATATTTAAACGTTATAACTAATTTTTATTGCATATTAACATGATCATAAGTATACTAAGTCTATATTTTACATGTTTTAAGGTTTTTGATTTGTTTTCACAAGATTTTAAAATATATAGGGTGCGTTTTTGGTTCTGATCGAACAGGAAAGAAAAGGAAAAAGAAAAATATTGTTTTTGACCTTGTGGTTTATTAGAGGTTTATTAACAATGTTTTTAAGAATATTTAGGATTGATAAAAGAAATGAAATGAAACTTAGGATTACTTACTTGGATATTGATCCGATTAGGGTTATAAGGGGCGAATGGATTTGGAATTTGAACACCAAGGTTTCCTCTTGATCCTAGGCTTTCTAAGGACCTTATTTAGCTCCTTAGAGGATTGTTTTAATCAGTAAAGGTGATGGTTTAGGCTGTTGGGATTGGGTTCGAATGAATGTGGAGAGAATAGGGGAATATGGATTGTTATTTATAGAAGGATGGGGACTAGGGTTTTCTAAAGAGATTATGTCATCTTGTTATGTTATAGAGATGTGTCTTAATGTTTGTGAGGACAAGTGTGAGGAGGGGGGGAAGTTAGACGTGGCCTTTGGGGGAGGGTGATGTGGAGTTTTCTTTTCCATACAAGTATCCTACTTGTGAGGTCATGATGATGTGGGGGAGGGGGAAAACTAAGGAGGGGATATTTGAGGAAGGTTTTATGGAGAAACTAATTTAGTTATGGCTTAGTTAGGAATTGAACTAGGAGGGGGAAAATGGGACCGAATGGGCTTTAGATAGTGGTACTTAGGGCTATATTGAGTTGTATTTAGGGTTTAGGGATAGTAACAAGATGAGTTTAAGGATTTGTGGAATAGAAAATATCATAGGGTTTGTAAGTATTTTATGGGTCGAATTTTATGAAGAAAGTAAAGGAAATGGTTTGAGCTTATAAGGGTTGTACCATGAGCTTAATAGGGTTGTAATTTGGGTTTAGAAATATAGAAATTATAGTTTTAATGTTTCCTAAAGTTATATAATTTTTATGTAATTTTTATTACGTTAAAAATATATATAAATGGGATTTTAGGATTTTGTGCATTAGGCGCTTGTACACTAGGTTTAGAGACTTGTACTAATATTTAGTGAGTTTAGAAAAATATTTTTTTTAAGGTTTATGTATGAAAAACTTGTAATTTGTGCTTTAAAATAAATATATTTAGGGTTTTAATAAGATTTTTATTAATATATGGATTTTATGCATATGAGACTTGTACCTTGGCTTAAATGACTTGTACATTTATATTTTGTAAAAATTCTCTTATAAATAAATTAGGGTTTGTGAGTTTTGTACATAAAATCACAGTTTTATAAAATTAGGGTTTTACCGGGAGTTATTATGGAATTAGGGTTTCTGAGCTTTAGATGCTTGTACCTTAGTTGGATGAGTTGTACTTTAGTATTTTTAGAGTTTTGTTACTTACTTTTGTTGTTATGATAGTTTAGAGTTTTATGGAAATTCTATTAGATAAGGAACGTTCAATTTATACGTACGTTAACAATTTAACGTAAAGTGGCAAATGATATATATCTTAAAGTTTCATATGGTAATGTTTACATAGAATAAACATTAAATACGTTGAGGTTAGGTTGCATGCGAGCACGTTTATCGAGGATGTGAACTACGTCACATAAGATAATAGTTATGATCAAATAATAAAAAAATTTACACGTAGAAAAGGATAAATATTCTGAGAGATAGTTTATTATAATGTGGGATTTTTCACAGTGGTTACATATTGTATGAATGTATGCTATGTTTTTTGTTTTCCATGCTCTGCTTTTCGTATATATGATAATTCTTATGTATTTGATGAAATATTTATAAAGTAGTTGGAACTTAGAATGATATGTCATTAGAACCTTATTTGTGGTGCCTGTAATGTACCTAGAACCATTGCCTGTAATGTGCCAAGAGTGTAGTTTCATGCCTAGTTATGTGTTTTGTGTTTGATTATTCGTGGTGCCTGTTTGGGAGTACACTGAGAGGACCAAATCAGTGAACACATTGGAATGTGCCTAGTTTTTGCTTGGCCACCAAAGAGAGAACAATGCAGCCTTGTTTGTGATTGGCCACCAATGAGAGTACAATGCAGCCTAGTTTGTGATTGGCCACCAATAAGAGTACCTTACAACCTTGTTTGTGCAACCTTGCTGCCTTGTCTGGGATAACACAAAAGAGGACCAAATAAGAGAACACACTAGATTCTTCTACATAGCAGCCTTCTTTGGGATCACTTAATTCTGCAATGGTATACCTTGAAAATCTTTGTCTTTGATTGTGATATATCTTAACATTTTCATCAATCAAACTGATCTACCATTTCTTATTTGTAGATGTCATACCCATTTCCTCTTATTCAAGCACTGCTGGCACATCAATCCCACCACAATTGCTTGCTTGGTATTTGTTGGGTCCATTAAGTACCCAAGCTTCCTTAAACAAGGATTTGAATGGAAATTAACCTAAGTGTCGTATATCCTTAAACGTTCTCAGGTCACTGAGTGAACAGTCACTCAGTGAGTTATCTTCAAGATGCCTAGGACGAGTCTAAGAAGAAGGATTATCCATTCAGTGAGGCGGAACTCCCTGAATGGCACCTAAGCCAAAGAAGAAGATAACAGGTTCAGTGAGTGATGACAATAACTCACTGAACCCCAGTCTCCTCAACAACTATGAAGAATGAAGACTAAGGACTGAAGACCAAAGACTGAAGAACTATGAGACTGAAGGAAAGGCGGCACAAGGCGGGAAAGGTTTGAACTGATTTAGAGAAGTCCTTATCAGTCTAAGGTCAAACTTTCCCCGAAAGGCTACATACCAAGAACAGTGTCATCACTGTTACTCAGAAAGCACTCTTGTCCTATACCTAAAATAGGTTCTTGTAACAGTGACAAAATACATCAGTATTTTGTCCTGATTAGCTTAGGTCATCTTTTGTCTTGTACTTAACGGTTGCTCATTTACTTGTCTATAAATAGGATCATAAGATGGAGTAAAAGTGGACAAGTTTGTGCAATTAATGCTTAGACATTCACAAACCACTTTTACTCCTCCATAGAACAACCTAGTCCCTGAGATAGCTCAGTGGTTCCTTATAGTTGCCACTTAAGCTTAGCTTAAGTTTAGAGAAGAGACATACCATACTTGTCATTTCAATCCCAAGTGTTTTTTCCGCAAACACTTGGGTATAGATTCTTTTGATTTACTTCCAATATGAATTTAAACGTTGAAAAACTCTTGTCTTTTATCCTTTACTTTTATACTTATTTGTCAAGTTAATCAATACATTACTAAGCTATGGAACACGGTTAGCTTAACTTAATAGTTAATTTTAACCGTGTAACGGGAACAACAAGTGGTATCAGAGCCTCTGGTTTATAAAACTTTTCAAAAACTAAAGAGTGCTCAAAAAGTTTTTAAAATCAAGATCCTACCATGGCTGACAATAATGTACCACAGCTAGTTGATAAAAAGGGAGGAAGCTATTCAGCTGTCGCTCCTAGATTAGAAGCTGGTAAATTTAGCAAGTGGAAAAAGCGCATGCTTTGCTACTTGACTGGTATGGAACCATACTACATCCAATGTATCAATGAAGGTCCCTTTGTCCCTAAGACAGCTGAAGGTCTACCCAAACCTGAAGCTCAGTGGACAATTGATGAGAGGAGGGTGGTTAACCAAGACCAACGCCTGAAAAGCATCATTATATTGTGTCTTCCTGACGATACAATGGAATTAGTCATTAACTGTACAACAGCCAAACAAACTTGGCTTGACTTGGTTCACAGCTTTGAAGGTCCCTCAGATACCAAGAAAAACAGGATTATGGACCTGAAACTTAAGTATAACACCTTCAGGGCCAAAGACTCTGAAAGTCTCTCTCAGACCTATACACGGTACAAAACCTTGCTCAACGAACTATCAAATGATGGTGTAGTCCTGTCTAAGCATGAAATCAATGTTGGCTTTGTCAACAGTCTCCCTGAGAAGTGGTTAAACTTCTCTCAGGGTCTCAGGAATGCTAACCACATTCAAAATCTTGAGCTCCCTGAGATCTATGGGAAGTTTGTCTATGAGGAAAACTTAATCTCAAGAAGATACCCTGACTCAAAGAAAGCTCAAGAGATTAAAAAGGCCCTGACAACCATACCCTTATCTGCTGCCTTTTATTCTAATGGTGTTGTGCAGGGTTTCCAAGAGAATTCAGATGATGAGGCTGATGAGAGAACCAGTGAGGAGTACCTTAATGATTTACACACTTAATTTCAAGAAAGGGCACTCCTTGCTAATTCTAAACGTTTTATTAAAAGAAATCAGTCAAATTTTTCTAAAGCAAAAGCAAATGAAACCACTAAATGTTTCAAGTGTGGTAAAAAGGGTCATTTTGCAAAAGACTGTTTTTCGAAAACTACCTCAGAACCCTCATACAAATTCTCTAGTAATAGTTCTTCTTCAGGAACCAGCAAGTTTCAAGCAAAAATGCTTCAGTTTACTCGATATTTTCAAAACAAAACTGTTCAAAATTATCAAAAAGATTTTGAAGCTAAGTATAGAAAAGCTAAAGCTAAACTTGCTCTCCTTGAGGCCACTCCCTCAGTATCTCAGGCTGCTTAAACCACTAAACCTGTTCAAACAAAGAACAAATTACTTGTGGCTGAAGCCTTTGACTGGGATCAGGAAGATGTCTTCTCAGATGATGAAGAAGTAAGAGTCAGTGCACTGATGGCACTTTCAGATGATGACAAGCTGGCTGTTGGAAAAATCCATGCAAGAACTGGAGAGTGGGTTAACATCACCATGAAGAAGGTAAATATCTTACTATCTATGGATGATGATTCTGACTAGCAATCTGTAGCAACCTGTAAAATTCCCTAGTAATTTGTAAATGTTAATCAAGTATTTATTTACCATCACAGTTTATATAACCATTTTTACGAGCAAAATTTAAAAATTTTGTTTATTATATTACAATGAATCAAGAACGTTGTTACGTGATTCACATTATCTTTGAACGAGCTCACACACGCACCACGACAATCCAATATACGAATAAAAACAAAACGGATCCTTATTACTTATTTCTCAGCCCAACAGGCTAATCAAGCCCACTACTGTTCAAGCCCATTATACATTTTTCTTTTATTTCATACGAGCCAACCCTTATTCACTTGGCCTCGATATTTTTATTTTTTGACACACAAGCCATGCCACATTTTTCATGGTTCGAATCACCACACTTCAAGGATTCAGGTATGACAATCCATATTACTTGGTTCGAACGTCTACCATTAAAACGAACCTATAAACTAGCACCATTCGACCACCTTACAAACTCATTCGAGTGTTAACTAAAATAAATAAATAAATAAATAAATAAAAAAAAAAAAAAAAAAAAAACTTATTGTTACCTAATTCTTTGTGTGTTATCTAGTCGAAGAGGTTCCACAAGCCTCACCATATGTTTTCTAGACTTTTTGGTCACGTCTACAAGTCGTGTGGACTATAAGCATGTCGAACACAATATTGAGACCAAGCCACTTGACCCTTATTACTATAAACCGAAACTCACTCACACACACCTCTCTTAATATCAAAACCACTCGAGTGCCTAGCTAGGTTTAATCCCCAAATCCCTTTTCTAATCTCTTCGGGATCCAATCATCCCAACTGTGTGTATAAAATAAATTATATACTAGTTCCATGCATATCACTATATACATATACGTATACACACTCTTTCATTCACACACAAATATCACACAAATATTTACTAAGTATTCTCTCTACCGAGTTCATTCGAGAATCAAGAACCACATCTCTAGGCGTTCATTCCATTTTCCAACTCGTGAACCATTGATCTCGATTCTTTTGTGGGTGTTCTAGCGAGCTATGTGCAAAACCCATCGTCCTTAGTTCTATTTCAAACATTCTCACCACCCTTGTTGGTGTAGTAAGTCACTCGACACCATTTCAATTCTTACATATGATTTTTCTTAGTTCATGCACTTTATTATTTCATTCGATATCATTTACTAGCTTTCTAGTCATATTTTCGATCTCTCGTTATTCATTTTATGTATATATTTGACCTCCTATATCTATGGATGGCTAGACATGAAGTAAAATAATCATTCGTAACATATATCATCATTTAATAAGCTATCGAGACCCATTTTGTAACCTTGTTGTATCTCGAACGTAAATATGTCATATAATCATATTGGACCATTTGGTTATATCGACTAGGAATCGAGCCATAAAATCTTTTCTAATCGTGTAACCTATCGAGCTAACTACTCAACTCATTTTTCCATAATCTAAACTAATAAGCAATATCAATAACCTCCCTTGATAAGCTCATGGAATACCTTTTCGAACCTATAAGTAAATCGCACTCGAAACAGGTTATAAAACTAAATTGTTTTCGAGTGGGCCTTAAAGCCCACTAAGCTCAAAATTAGCACTTCCTTAATAAGCAGTCCATAAGCAGTTTGGATAAGTTAAAAGTAACATATTTTAACCCCAATCGATTCGAAACCCATTGGATCATTAATACCTTAACGGGCATGTTTTATTTCCTTTAAGGCCCAATAACTTAAAAATAAGCCTTTTTCATGTAATAAGCAGTTTTATAAACTTAAATATGCTGTTTGAGACATATGTAATTCTCGGAAAAGTTAAATTCTAATATTTGTGATTTTTGGACTATAAATGCAAATATTATGCAAATCGGGTTAAAAATGTAAACTCTCATATAAATTAGTGTCAAACTGTCATTTTGGAAATTTAAGGATAGAAAGTGAATATACAGTAACCAGTAGTATTAAAATGTCATATTTGAATATTATGGACCAAAAATGTAAATATAATCTAACCTTGGACTAACGATGTAAAAGTTTCACCGTTAGGGTTAAAAGTGTAAATTTCATATAATTTGGAGGACCATTCAGTAACTTTATTCTATTTATATTCACACTAAATGTCTTATACATTTTCATCTTAAAAAGGCATTTGTACATTTCGTAAGGTTATTTAAAAGACGATATATATATATATATATATAACGGAGTTTCTAACGAATAACATAACCTATCATCCACCAACTTTTGAAGAGACGATATCTACGGATTCAATAAACATAAAAACAAGATAATATTATATATAATATTATTTTTGAACTTTAAGCATTTTAAGCATATCATCCATCCTCGTCACAAACCATTTCGTTATCCGATACTATATCCACAATCATTATTCACATTAAGCCAAGCTTAAACTATCGAAATCTCAGACTTCCCTATTATTCAGGTCGTGTGTTGGAGCCGTTCCCATAATACATTTGACCTCACATTATCTTTGTCAACTACAGCCGAGGTGAGCTCATTGTCCCACTTTTATCTTTTATATATTTTCAACTCGTGGGGAGATACATGCTACAAAACAGAACACAAGTATTTTCTGTATGCTATACCTTATTGATATTACCTAAGTTACCACTATTTCCAAAAGCCCCTCCTATCATGAACCATTAATCACTTGCGAGTGAACGTGAATATAGTGAATAGATCTATTGGAGGATGACTACCTATTTGCACTAGCCAAAAGATGGCCTTAGTTGCTAGCCGAATTAGTCAAATGCACTTTATTTGAAGGAAATAGGAAGATGGCAATCTCCTACACGAGGGCCACATACTTACACCATTTTGGTGGTGTATTCATACCATTTCAATGGTACTCGTTAAGGTTTGAGTGTCATGAGACTTAGGGCAATATATCGAACTGCAATATTACTGTTTCTACTATGATTGTGTTTCCATGCAATTATACAAATTTAGACTTGTGTTCAAACTGATTACTATATACAAACACTATGGATTCACTCAACGATTTTGTTGACTTTTAGCATGTTTATCTCAAGTAACTAATGGAGCATTCAAGGCACGGAGTGGGAATTAAACTGATGTTTTTTGGTGTCAAATAAATTCTATCATTCATTTCAAACTATCATATCTTTTGTGAGATATTAAACATTGAAATCCCTTTTTGTACTTGAGTTAATGAATGAATGATAATAACTTTCAAAACGCCTCTTTTGAGCCGTTTTCTATGATTATGACTGTGATCCTTCCAGTAATACCCCAGTTAGTCTTCATCTGTTAAGTTGAAATTTAGGGGGTGTTACACAATCTTACTCGAATTATATAAATGTTGATCTTAAGTTTGTAGAAGAGCAAAGACTTAATTTGTTTTTAAAATACAATAAACTTGTTCTAGAATTAAATAATTGTAGAGATGAACTATTTGTCTTAAAACAAGACAAACTAGAGGCTGTTACACTTCAAATTCAAAACACTAAAATTTTGAAACAAAACCAAGCTCTTTAAACAGAACTCAAGAAAGAAAAAGCCGTCATTGAAAGGTAGACAACAAAGAATCCTAAAGTCTATGAAACTGTTTGTCTTATTCCTAGTTCTAAAAAGGAAATCATAGGAGAAGACCAACTCACTGAATCCCTCAGTGAGAGTCATAGTGAAAAGGTCTTTTTACCAGCTGGCATATCTTTTGAACAAGAACCTAAGTCTAGTGACTGGGTTGAAAGAAACAACCCAGACAGTAAGTTACCTAACTTTGAGACTGGGAAAATCTTGCAACCTGAAAGTCAGGCTATCAAAGATATGCTTGGACTCACTGATAAACCCAGTAACACTGTGTCAGTTAATGAGTCTGAATCAAAATCACAAACACCACTCCCACCACTGAAAGTCCTTCAGGGAGCAGCACCATGCTCAGACCTAACACCTTTAGTTTACTCTCAACAATCTCCAAAGGAGAAGTCAGGATTGGGTAGAACAATCCTAAAGAGACCCACACCTGAAGTCTCAGTTCCTACTAATGACTCAACACCTTCAGTCTCAACTGAGGTGAACACTGAAAGCCCTGATTCAAAATATGATCAGTTGGCTGAGCTTCTCAGGAAGCTGAGTGAAAAGATTGAATCATCTGAAAAACCTCCTCAATCTAAGATTAAAGAACACAAACCAGCTTCCGCAAGCACCTCCAAACCAAAACCTCAACAAAGATGTGAACTGTGTAACTATACAAATCATTCTACTGACGACTGTTATAGAATCCTCTTTTGCATTATATGCAAAAAGGAAGATCACAGGACTTCTGATCACTTATCATACACAGTCTCATCCAATGTTGCAACACATTTTAAAGCAAAGGCTTTTCATTATCCTTCTGGTTCAAAACAGATACAAAGGCAAAAGGCAAAGCCTTTTTCACCTTGTCCACATTGTTGTCTTAATGACAATCATCCTGATGATTGTTTAATGTATCCTTGCTGTGACATATGTGGAGATCCCACTCATGACACTTCAGGACATGAAAAGGTCATCCAGGCTAGAAAAGGTACTACCAAGTCCTCTCCTCAGTCTACTGAGTCCACATCAACAACCAAATGTAAAGTATATGGAAGCACAGTCCATACCACCACTGACCATGCATCAATTGTATCTTTCAAAAAGGCCATCAAAGCCAAGCCTACCAGGAAGTGGGTTCACAAGAAAAACTGACACAGTTTACTATTTGTGCAAAGACATGCCAGGGAGCCTGTTTGGCATCTAGACAGTAGATGTTCAAGGAGCATGACTGGTGTGAGGAATATCTGCACAAATATGTTGAAGAACCAGGACCTAAGGTGATATTTTCTAATAATTCATCATGTCTCACTGAAGGTTATGGTTCAGTAAACTGTAGTGGAATAGTTTTTACTCGGATAGCTTATGTTAATGGCCTCAAGTACAACCTTATCAGTGTCAGTCAACTATGTGATGCTAAATACATAGTTCAATTTGATGATAAGCAAGGCACCATCTTTAATGAAAATAAAGAAATTGTTCTTATTTCACCAGGAAGACAGGATGTTTATGTGTTAGATATGTCTACTCTAACTCAGAATGGAACTTGTCTTTTTGCTAAAGCTACTGAAATACTAAACTGGCTTTGGCATAAGAGACTCTCCCATCTGAATTTCAAAAACATAAACAATCTTGTCAAACAAAACAAGGTCCTTGGCTAACCATCACTTGTGTTTTCAAAGGATAAACCATGCTCTGCCTGTGAAAAAGGTAAACATCATAGAGCATCCTTTAAAACCAAACAAAACTTCTCCATCAAAAGTTGCCTTCATCTTCTCCATATGGATCTTTTTGGACCTGTCAGTCCAATGTCCATTCATCATGAGAAGTATACTCTGGTCATAGTGGATGAATACTCAAGATACACTTGGGTTTACTTCTTGACCAAAAAGAGTCAGGCAGCTGAAACAATCATGTCCTTTGTCAGGAACATTGAAAACCAAAATGACATAAAAGTCAAACAAATTAGGACTGACAATGGGACTGAATTCAAAAATCATGATCTTGAGTGTTTCTGTGATGAGAAAGGAATTTCTCAAAACTTCGCTTCTCCTTACACACCTGAACAAAATGGTGCTGCTGAAAGGAAGAACAGAACACTCATTGAGGCTGCTAGGACAATGCTAAATGGATCAGTACTATCCAAACATTTTTGGATTGAAGCAGTTAAGACTGCCTGTTATACTCAAAACAGATCCATCATTGTTAAGAGACATAACAAAACTCCTTATGATTTATTCAAAGGAAGAATCCCTGACATTAGCTATTTCTATGTCTTTGGGTGCCCTGTGTTTATTCATAATCACAAGGATCACTTAGGGAAATTTGATGCAAAAGCTGATGATGGATACTTTCTAGGATACTCTCTTGTCTCTAAAGCCTTCAGGGTGTTCAATACAAGGAGACAATAATTTGAGGAAACATTTCATGTCACCTTTGATGAGAGTACTGAAGCCATCAGATTCTCAAACACCTCAGTAGAAGAGATTGGAATTGATGACTCATCAAGATACCTTCCTAATGAATATCATCTTGATAGTAATCCTTCCACTTAATATCAACCAGATGCTGATATATCCTATTACATTCTCCCACATAACCTCCCTCAACCAACCATCACTGAGTTTGTTGAAGCACAAACATGTACTGGTAAAATCAATCAGTCTGAACAAATTGTTCAGGAACCAATCAATCTCTATGATCAACTTGGTCAGTCAGATACCCAAGATCCTAATACTCTTCAATTTTCTGCACCTGAACCTACACCGCCACCCAATCAGGCCTCTACAAGTTCAAATCAATATCCAAGACCTCAGGACAGTTGGACTAGGTCTAAAGATATAGAACTTGTCAACATAATTGGAGAGCCCACTGAAGGAATGCTTACTAGAAGCATGGCTGCTAAACTTAAGGCAGCCTCAGCCAATGAATGTCTGTTTGTGGACTTCATCTCCAATATTGAACCTAAGAGTGTCAAAGAAGCACTAAAACATCCTAGTTGGATTCAGGCTATACATGATGAACTTGAACAATTTGACAGAAACAAGGTAATGAACTTGGTCAAATATCCTCAAGATGTTTCCATTATTGGCATGAAATAGGTATTCAAGAACAAAACTGATGAAAATGGCATAGTCATTAAGAACAAAGCCAGACTTGTTGCCATAGGTTATAATCAACAAGAAGGCATTGACTATGAAGAAACATTTGCACCAGTTGCTAGAATGGAAGCCATCAGGATCTTCCTTGCATATGCAACCTACATGAACTTCAAAGTATATCAAATGGATGTAAAAAGTGCCTTCCTCAATGGAACACTGAAAGAAGAAGTTTATGTTCAACAACCTCCTGGATTTGAAAGCAGTGAGTTTCCTAACTATGTTTGCAAGCTTGATAAAGCCCTTTATGGACTGAAACAAGCTCCTAGGGCATGGTATGAAACTCTTTCAGCCTTTCTCATCCAAAACAAATTTGTCAAAGGAAAGATAGACAACACCCTGTTTATCTATAGGACAAAAGAAGATGTTATTCTTGTTCAAGTGTATGTGGATGACATCATATTTGGCTCAACAAATTACAAACTTCGCAAATAGTTTGAAAAACTGATGACAAAGAAATTTGAAATGAGTATGATGGGAGAACTCACTTACTTCCTTGGACTACAAATCAAGCAAACTGATAAGGGAACCTCCATCAGTCAAGAAAAGTACACTAGAAGCCTACTGAAAAAATATGAGCTCAGTGACTATGCTTTAGTGAAAACTCCAATGGTTCCCCCAAACAATCTAGGTCCTGAACCTGCTGGGAAACCAGTAAATCAAACTCTATTTAGATGTATGATTGGGTCACTGATGTACCTACTTGCATAAACTCCAATGGTTCCCCCAAACAGTCTATGTGCCAGATATCAGTCTGACCCAAGAGAATCACATCTCACAGCTGTAAAAAGGATCATCAGGTACCTGAAAGGTACTCCAAATCTTGGATTGTACTACCCTAAATGTTCAGGTTTTGATCTCAAAGGGTACTCAGACTCTGACTATGCAGGCTGCAACATGGATAGGAAAAGTACTTCAGGCTCCTGCCAATTCCTTGGTGGTAAACTAGTCTGTTGGAGTGCTAAGAAACAACAATCAGTATCCATGTCCTCAGCTAAAGCTGAATATGCTGTAGCAGCCAGTTGTTGTGCAAATGTGCTATGGATGAAAAGTCAACTCAGTGACTATGACATCCATTACAAGATGGTACCCATCTTCTGTGACAACACAAGTGCCATTGCTATCTCAAACAATCCTGTTCTTCATCAGAGAACCAAGCATATTGATATCAGATATCATTTCATCAGGGACCATGTCATGAAATTAGGTGACATTGAATTACACTTCATCCCCACTGAATATCAGCTAGCTGATATATTCACAAAACCATTGGATGAACCAACTTTCACAAGACTGAAAGCTGAATTGGGGATGTTGGATATTGAAAATCAGTCCGCTGACTAAACCTATCCAACTAAGTGTAAATAATGGTAACCATTGGTCCCTGACTCAACAAATCTCTCAGTGAATGAGCATCTTATGTCTCACTGAATAAACTTCCCTAAACACCCCCACACTGAATGAAAAGTCATTCAGGGGCCTCAAGACATCAACAAATGACATTCAATGCAAAACTAAATGCTCTAAATACTTAGTTAGTAAATGTCTGAGGTTGGTAATTGGATACATATTTAATATAGGAATATATGTTCTTATACCTTCTGGCATCCACATCTTGGGCCCCCACATCATCACCACATATCCTATTTGGCATTTAATGCCACTCCTCACAAGTAATATCTTTTGATATTATATGTGGTGACGTCACCCTGCAAAATGCACTTTTTGCAGAATGTTGCAACTGTTCACCTTAACAGTTGCGCAAAACCCGGGAAGTGGATTGGTGGCATTTAATGTAGATATCAAACGGTTATATTTCAAATTTATTAATGAAATTCGTAAAATTGCAAAAACACCCCTCTCTCTCTACTTCCCTATAAATAACCCTACAAAAAATAACACACACACGCTTTTTACATTAATCAAACTCTTGCAATTTCTCTACTCTAAAAACTTGTGTGTGTTTTCATCTCATAACCAGACCCTTTCTTCAAAATCAAAACTTTTCTCTTAAAATGGCTACTTCTAAGGCTATTACCTACGCTCCAAATGTGCAATTCCAATTGTAAAGCGTAGACATGACCAAAAACAATGTCGTAGGGAACTTTGCTTATCCGAAATTTTTTCCTGCTTATAAGGATATGGTGAAATACCTTCAAAGCTGTTTTCTCTCTACGGCATTTACAAAGACATCCTCAGTCATTTACAATGACTACTTGAGGGAGTTTTGGTATACAGCAGTGGTCACCAACCCTGATGTCATCAAGGACTCCATCATTAAGTTCTAAGTGATGAATGGGAGGAAAACCCTCTCCCTTGACTACAAAACCTTCATCAAAGCCACAGGCCTTGATTTCACTAAGACTTTTGCCCCTCAACCCTCAGAGAGTGAAGTAACGGCCGAATTGCTTTTACTTGGGCCACATGACGATAAACACCCTGGTGTGGCCCCATGGACCCTTTTGGCCAAAGCCCCAATTATAAAAACATGGTTTCCTGCTGTTTGGAGGATACTGATGACTTTTGTCATTCAAGTCATGGGTGGAAACAAATCCTCCATGGAGCAATTGAACACTGCTTAACAAATGATAGTGTTCAGCCTCTTTGAAGGTAGAAAAATTTATAATAGAGAAATTATATTCAGGGACCTCATAGTCAAGCTCTCAGGGAAATCTAGGCAAAGACACATGTCTTACCCTAGGTTCATCTCCTATATGCTCGAAGACTTATTGGGCTCTAAGTACGTTAGGCCAAATATGCAGGGATCTATCCCTGATGTCTTACACAAGGCCAACTACTCAAGAGACCCCAATGAGGTCACACAAATCTCCTTGACCACCTACATGTTGATGGTCATTCAGGGTGCTGATGCTATATCACCAGTACCTTCTCCTTCCAAGAAGGAGAAGAAGAAGAAGAAGGGGTCCAGGAAGGTGGTTCAACCCAAAGCACTCGACACTGAGACCTCTGCTTCACAACCTGAGAAAAGAAAGCACAAAAAGCCCCAGCCCACTGAGACACCCATTGAGGAGGCCAGTAATATTTTGACCAAAGAACAAACGCCAACGGAGGGCACTGAGAAATCACACTCAGTGTCCACGGGTAAACCATCTCCTAAAGACTCAACTAACATAAACAAGTCAGTGGAGTCAGGACCAATAAAGCAATCACTTCTCGATGAAGGCATTAGTACATCACAACCTTTGCCCGAAGGAGAAAAGGGTCCTGAATCCTCTTAAGAGTAGCACTACTCTACCGAGAAGGGGACCCACACCCTCTCACATCCTGCTTATGGCTCTGATAAATCACAATTAGAGTCTCAGGGAGGACTGGTCCCTATATCTTCATCACGGCAGCACCACTCTGGTGGAAAGGGGGACCTCAACATCTCACATCCTGCTTATGGCTCTGATAAATCACAATCAGAGTCTCAGAGAGTACCAGTCCCTATATCTTCATCAGGGCAGCACAACTCTGATGGAAAAGGGGACCTCAACATCTCATTTCCTAGTGATTGTACTGGCTCAAACCAACCAGTCCCTGAAGGAACCTCAGGGGACAAAGACTTAGGGGGCATGCAATTACCCACTGATATGGAACCTGCACCCCCTCATGGCGTTGCGCATGACTTGGGAACTGACTTCGCGGACTAGGCAGAGACAACCCACTCTGTTCTCCTGGAGGGGTCAGGACCTGGCCACAACAAAGGCAAGCCCTCTTCTAAGGGGGAGCCAGATGTAACCTTGGCTCCTACCCTGACTGATATCCAAAGGTTCATAGATGAAGAGTCAGAGGAGGAGCTAGTTGATTTTACTGATGATGAAGTTTTCCCTGCTTAAGATGCCATGGATACTGATGAACAACTTACTTACTGGTCCCCTCAGCATACTCAATCGGAAGCTTCATCCCCTCCATCCGAACTTAACTCTCCTTATCAAGAACATAAGTCACCCCCACCTGAAGATCAACCTAACACACCATCATCATCAACATCCTCATCTCATCACACATCAGGCTCCTTAGATTCTGCTGCTTCAATTCCTGACTATTTGCATAAGTATGATGATGTGCTTCCCCTCACTGAAAGGCAGCTGGTCAAATTCCTCAGGAAGTCTAATACTGCCCTCTTCAATAAGATCATCAAGGAGCAATGGGATCAACACACTGAAGCAGCAGCCTCTTATGCAGACTTCAGGGCGACTGTTGAAGGGTCACAGGGTCAGCTCAACAACATTACAACTTCTACTGCACAACATGTCAGTGACCTGAAGACCTCCATTGAGAAACCGGGTCTTGATCAAGGGACGCAATTCAACAATTTGCTTCAGTCTCTCAGTGCCATTCTGTGACAAATGGTAAATTTTCCCTAATATTTAATTTATAACTGTCCATTTAGTATGACTAAATCACCAGATTAGGCATTTATATGATTAAAACGGAAAACAGACCCGCACACTGTGACACCCGGAAATCTCACCAAGAACAGTGAAATTACCCCATCTCATATTTTACCCACTATAATGTAGTAAAAATGGGAGACTATCCCAGTTTTACTCAGAAAGACACCACACGCAAACCAATGTCTAAACAGTAATAAATTTAAAACTCAGAAAATTATTGTGAATTCATAAAACTCAAAATACATTCAAGTATTCTATAAACATCTCTAAAAACCCGATCTTCCATATTTATGACAGTTCCGGGAAGGACCAGAGTTTAACTCAGTTCAGCGAGACACGGGTATGAGTTACTCGTTCTTGTAATTAATGTCAAACCCGGATATAACATAAAATAATATCCACTCACACAAAACCCAACACACTCCTATCTTCATTCTCACTTTTGTCTGCTACACCACAAACCTAGGCACCACCGAATCCTCACCATCAAACTTTTATCCCCTTCAAACCCAGCTCATAGTCAACCAAAAATCATCTCCTTTTCTCCTTTCCACAAAGATAGTCACGGGATCTAATTGAAGATAGTCACGGGATCTAATGGCTCCTTTAGATCAAGTCAATCCACACAACACCATTCGATCACCAAAATTTATTAAGTGTCAAAGAGGATTTAAGGGCAAAATTGATAGGTGTGGGTTGACTGGGATTGATTTGAAGAAGCTAAGGAGTCGGGTGGAAGTTCTGTTCGAAGAAATTCGAGGTCCAAAGGTCTTTAGACGAAGCATCACTAGGGTATAAATCATTCGTATTCATCTCTTGATATCAAAGTCCATTATTTTGACTTAGTTATGTTGTCATTAAATCAATTGTAAGAAATTTTGATGTTGAATTCGCGTTGTTGTTGCTTTGGCCGTGACCTAGGAGTTAGAAAACCTGAGGTTCAAATTGCTAGTCTTAGGTCCATGGTGGTTCGATTTAAAACAGACAGGTCTTAGGATTAGAGTTTTATTCGAAGTTCACCATCCCTTGAAACCATTGTAGGGAATGAAATTGTATCCGAACCATCTCAAATCTATTTATTTTAGGTTGTTCATGATTAATCCTAGGCTGAATATAAATTAATTTAGGTTGATATTTGAATTGCGGATGATGAGTGTTGTCCAGTCTTGGTGATTCTTTGTTATAGAAATTATCGTTAGGTGTTATTGTTGTTGTGTCCGTGTGACCTAGGACACTAGAAGACTAGAACTCGGTTACTAGGGTAATAAATCTTGTTGCTCAAAGTGGCAAAAACATGTGATTCGAGTCAATGACTCCAGGGGTTATAGGTTCTAGTATTGAACTAGTTTTGATGATGGTAGAAGACAAACTTGAGTAATAGCACCATTTGAGGTAATGTATTCTTTTAGGTTAGTAATCCGAACAAATACCATCTCCACTCTTAACCGAATGAGAACCACCCAAAACAGGGCGTTTTGGTGGTCACTCTAGGCTGGGAAGGATCACCCTGTGTAACGGAAATTCTGGCCAAGTTCTTCTCTTCAAGATAAGCCCAAGACTTTGAGGGTTGTACCCTTGGTTCGAGTCTTAAACATACCCACGTTAACTCAGGACCAAACCCCAATTAGGATAGAACCACTTTCGCTCCAAAACAAACCGCAAGGACTGTTAATGCTCGGATGATTTTAGGCCTCAAACATTAGAGACTCAAGAATACTTGTGGTCAAGGATTTACCTCCCACTCTAAGTGCTTATTCCCCTCGCGAAACATGATGATTTGGCTAAAGCTAAACCAAGGCTTCTAGTATTTGGAGATGAGTAGTACTCAACTTAAGATATAACCAAGCCATGAGTCCTTTAGACCCTTGTGATGTCGAATGAAATAGTCAGGGAATTCCCAGAAAGAAAACACCAAGTCTTTTAAGACTTGTATGTATATGTTCTATTTTCTGTTCCAGGCCAAACCCAAAATGCAGCCCACATAGGACCCTTAAGCAGCCCAACCCAAACTCCAATAGCACACTTAGATCCAGTCCAGCCATATAGGGTAGTAGTGTTGTGACCAAGCTAGCCCACCAGGCCCATGTGGCTGTGGTGGTAACTCTCCTCAGTCCAGCTCAACAAATATTGCGTACACAAAAAAAATAGTTAACAATTACATATTAAGTCGCAAACAATTTATATCGGAACTAACATATATATATACGAAACCTGTGAACACATAAATACTAGTCGTCAACGTAAAACTTTAATATAGCCGTTCACGATAAACATTTTTGTAGTAACCAAAATATATACATAAAACTTGTATAGCCGAATATACAATTAATTTTCACATTGAACTAACATGTATGTACATAAAACTTGAATGGCCGTAATTTAAAAACTCGACAACAATAAACGAACCATTCAGACTATACTTAGCACTATATATATTGTCTCGCGATTTCACAAATAGTAGAATATACAATCGGAAAAGGAAATATAAATTTGATACACACAGGTGTAGTTAAATATATGAAACTCAAGTGGATTAACGACAAACCGACTTCACATTAAGTATAGACAATAACACATGCCGGGAAGTATATATATGGACACTCACACACTTGTCGGTTTAAAACTAAGTCAACTAATATAAATGTCACTAACAAAAACTAGAAAATGAAATATATAACTTGAACCTTACTTAAGCAAAATCAACGAGTTAAATTGTTACTAAACTTATAATTTATAAAAATGAGTCATAACTAATTATTAATAACATTATAAATTTAGTTCATTTCAATCAACCAAATTTTGTTAAATTAACTTTATGTTACATCTTCTCAAGACATTTAACTAGTGAATGATAAACTCCACTTACGTTAAGTCTAGCTTCTAAAGCCTATATAATTGGATATAACGACCAAACCACATGATTTTAATATATATATATATATATATATATCACATCTCGATTTAATCCATTCGTACAAGTTGTTCATTTTATTTCTTTCCAAACTCCGACACTTAAGCTTCTATAATACCCCCTCGTTTCCCCATACTATACATTTAAGTCATTTGTAGAGCCAAACCTTACCATTTCTTAGGAAAACCCTTCGTAACCTCCCTTGCTGCCACACAAGCGACAACAACAACATAAGCTCACTGAAATATTGGAATTAAAATTCTGAAAGGACTTAAATTTAATACTTGAAACTAAGACATGATTATTTAATCTAGGTTGCATGTTCGTGCCGTGCACTCTTAAATTTCACAGCTTTCACTGTTCAGGCCATTAAAGGTGAGTTTATAGCCCCTTTTTACTTATACTTGTTTTATATGAATGGGGTGAGAAACATGCAAAACCAATTTTATAGACCATTAATACTATTTTGTTGAAACTATTGCGCAGTAAGCCTAAGACTCTAGAACCCATTACTTTGCCCGCCTTCATGCACTGTTAATTCCGGTTAGGAAGCACGATTGATATTAAGTCGTTATAACTTAAACCTATGAACTCACCAGCTTTTTTAGGTTAAGCACTCTCTAAGGGCCCCATTATTATTATTGATGTGCTAGGTTATAGCGCACTGAACGGTCGAGCTTCGGTTGCATGAACTTAGTGCTAGTGCAAATAAGATATTAATGTGACATTTCAATGTTCACAAACTAAACTATTGGTCCAAATTTGTTATAACTTAAACCTATGAACTCACCAGCTTTTTTGCTGACTTTTAGCATGTTTTCTCAGGTATCTAGAATTATGCAAGTGTGGCAAGGCTTGGCAAGGCGATGGAATTATACTATTGGCCAAAGTGTTTTAACAAATGTTGAAGACTTGTTTTTGAGGGACCATTAAACTTGCAAACAAACTTGAAACATGCAGATTGTTATAATTGGATTAAACAAATGAATACGTTTTATAAAGTGTGTAATTGGTTCTTCGTTACCTTGTTTATGATTTCCATTTCAGTAGCACCTCATGATTCTAATGCTTCCGCAAAGTCAGATTTTGGGGGTGTTACAAATTGGCATCAGAGCCTAGGTTATAGAGAACTAGGTACATATAAACCCTAAACTATAACCACTTTTTCAAAAACAAGTCCCTATCACCGCCACTTGCCTTGCTTGCCATATTGCTTGGTATTTATTTGCTTTGACTGTATGTTATGATTTGTGACTTATTTACATGATCAAGGGTACTATAAGTATTATATGTATATGTCTATGTTGACATAAATAATGCCTAAAAACATTATTCATATCTCTATGTTTTAATGATCACAAAATATAAACTCATTAAACATAAACTTATCAAATAAACAAGTATTTAGTTGTAAATATTCATTTCTACAACTTAATCACTTAAGGTATGAATAAACAAGTGCTTAATGCATTATATGATCAAAGGAACATTTTCTTAATAACTAGATTTTTATAAAACATCAAAAACATTTTATATATTTTTGAAAAACATTTTTGGTATTAAATAAAAATGTTTAATCTTTTATAAAAATATGAATTCAAATTTTTAACCAAAATCAGTTAAAATGTTCCAGAAAAACCTTCCCCACAAAAGGACAAAATTGGCCAACGTTCAGTAGGGGCGGCCCCCTTAATTTTGCTAGGCGGCCCCCTTAATTATTAAGGGGACCGCCCCCGCTCCAGTAGACCTCCAGCTGTCCAATTTTTCTCCTATAAATACCAGCCTTCTCCTGGACTTTTACTCACCTTTTGCACACTGAAACTTTCTGTTTTAAATCACATTTCATATCTTCAAAAACCCTTTGATCATATAATCCTAAGCTTTGGTTTCTAAGTGATCCAAGCTTCCTCCATTCAAGTGCAAGAGAAGAATACTCCTTCAACAACTAGAAGAAGTATTGCAACTTAGATACCTAAGTTGTTTGTGTCATCATATATATTTGTATATAAGTTGTGTATTGTTGTTAGATAGTTGTGTGTATAATTGTTTGGGATAGGTTAGTGTGTAAGTAGAGAAGTTGTGTTGTTAAGGTGTGTAAGTAGTGAAGGTGTGAAGAAGTAGTAGTGAACATAGGTTGTGCTTAGTCGTGAAGTGTCGTGAAGAAGTAGTGAAGAAGTCGTGAAGTGTCGTGAAGAAGTCGTGAAGAAGTCGTGAAGAAGTTGTGAAGAAGTCGTGAAGAAGTCGTGAAGTAGTCGTGAAGAAGAAGGTGTGATTAAGTCGTGTTTAAGTTGTGAGATTGGTTCTAGCTACGATTAGAACTCGACATCTAGCTTTGTGTCGTTAAGCCGGTGTAAGGTAAAGTTGTGTAAGGTTTTCTCCGCCATAAGGGAGCTTGTTGACATAGTGAAGAAAACTCTCGAGTTAGGTGCTCGGGGAGTGGAGTAGGGCAAGGAAGGTGTCCTTGTAGCCGAACCACTATAAATCTCTTGTCTCTCGGTTAGATCTTTCCATCTCTAGCTTTAATTTCATTTTATTACCTTACTTGCATTACATATTTATATTTACTTATATACATATTGTTCATATTGTTCAAGAAGTTGAGATCACATAAATTCGAATCTAAGTTTTAAAAAGCAAACAAAGTTTTCACAATAAAATTTAAAAGGACATAAAACTATTCAACCCCCTTCTAGTTTTCCACAATTGGTATCAAGAGCCTCGTCAAACAAGATTTTTAAAATTAACTGTATTTTAAAACTTGAAACGATCTATGGAATCTTTAAAATATTTAGAAGGGCAATCTATGCAAAGACCACCACTATTTGAAAGTGATGGTTTTCTTTATTGGAAAAATAGATTTGAAACTTATGTGAAATCAAAGGATCTTGATCTTTAGCATGTTATTACCTATGGTGATTTTCCCCATATTCAATATAATATCCTAACTAAAATAGATGAAATTGTACCTTTTGAAAAACAAAATGATGATTTAAAAAAGAAACTAGCAAAAAATAATGAAGCTAAAATGGTTATTTATAATGCGTTACCACACAAAGAATATGAAAGAATTTTTATGTGTCAAACCGCAAAAGAGATTTGGGATTCTTTACTAATCACTCACCAAGGTAATAGTCAAGTCAAAGATAATAAAATAGATCTTCTTGTGCAACAATATGAACAATTTACAATTCCTGAAGAGGAATCTATTGATAATGCATTTGCTAAATTTAACACAATCATCACAAGTTTAAAAGCACTTGATGAGACCTTTTCTAGCAAAAATTGTGTAAGGAAATTTCTTAGGGCATTACATCCAAAATGGCGCACGAAGGTCACGGCGATTGAAGAGTCAAAGAACTTGATGACGTTATCACTTGATGAGCTTATTGGCAACTTAAAGGTTCATGAAGAAATTATAAAAAGGGACTCGGAAACGGTCAAGAGCAAGAAAGATCAAATCAAGTCTCTCGCGCTAAAAGCCAAAAAGGAACTTAGTGATGACGATGATTCAAGTGACGATAGTGAAGACGAAGAATATGCAATGGCCGTTAGAGAATTCAAGAAATTCTTCAAGAGACGAGGAAGATTCACGAGACAACCGCGAGATGAAAGAAGATCGCTACAAAGAAATAGAAATGATAACTACGGGAAAAGAAAGTGCTTTAGATGTGGAAGTCAAAACCATCTCATTGGCGAATGTCCAAAGCCACCGGGTTATGATTACGAAAGCGCATTTGTTAGTGGAACATGGAGCGATAGCGACAAAGATGAAGCGGACAAAGCAAAAGACGAAAAGTGCCTTGAAGCACATGACGGGAAACCGGAAGCTATTCTCCTCCTACAAGGCATACAACGGAGGTAACGTTATTTTCGGTAGTGATTTTCGTGGAAAAATCATTGGCAAAGGTACGATCTCTCAAGACTCCCTAACTATTGAAAATGTTGAGCATGTAGATAACTTAACATATAACTTGCTTAGTATAGGACAAATATGCGATAATAAGTGTAGGGTTACTTTTACAAGTAAAGATAGCGAAATAGTTAAGGACGGAAAGGTCATAGGTAGAGGAGTTAGGAAAGGTGGCGTATATGTTATGAAACTAGGAAATAAACCGGAAGATAAAATATGTCTAGCAACCTTAGATGAAAACTCTACATTGTGGCATAGAAGATTAGGTCACGCAAATATGCAACAAATACAATCCCTAGCCTCTAAAGAATTAGTTAGAAACTTGCCTAACCTAAGATATGACCAACACTTTTGCGATGCATGTAAAATAGGAAAATAAGCACATGCTAGTCACAAAGCTAAGCATATAGTCTCCACTACTAGATGTCTAGAATTATTACACATGGACCTTTTTGGTCCAACCGCTGTGCGGAGTTACGGAGGTAATCGTTATACCTTAGTAATTGTAGATGACTATTCACGATACACGTGGACTAGTTTTTTAAGTGATAAAACAGAAGCCTTTAATAAATTTGAAATATTTAGTAAAATGATTCAAAATAAATTAGGATGTTCTATAGTATCAATTAGGACGAACCATGGTCAGGAATTTGATAATGAAGTGCAATTCGGAAAATATTGTGATTTGAATGGGATATCTCACAATTTCTCCGCTCCTCGCACTCCACAATCAAATGGGGTAGTAGCAAGAAAGAATCGAACCTTACAAGAAATGAGTAGAACAATGCTAAATGAACAATCTATCCCACAAAAATTTTGGTGCCATGCCGTAGATACATCAACATATATAATAAATAGAGTCTCAATTAGGAGAATATTAGGAAAAACCCCATATGAGTTATTAAGAGGTAGAAAACCTAATTTAAATTACTTTAGGGTATTCGGGAGCAAATGTTTTGTTCTCAATACAAAAGATTACCTTACTAAGTTTGATCCTAAGTCGTACGAAGGAATCTTTCTAGGGTATTCACAAAATAGTAAAGCATACATAATACTCAATAAACACACTATGAAAGTAGAAGAGTCCTTAAATGTAACATTTGATGAAACTCCACCACCACCTAAGACATTGCCCCTAGAAGATGATGACCTAGTTGAAGAAGAAGCTATTGAGGTTAGTAAAATTAAACCCTTAGGTGATGATAATGAAGATATAATATTAGGTGAAAACGAAATAGTAAATGTTAAGGAATCTAAATCACACCCATTAGATAATATAATAGGAAACTTAAATCAAAGAACCCTTAGATCACAAGCTCAAGATAAAAATAACTTCTTTTGTTTCCTATCAACTATAGAACCTAAAAATATAAACGAGGCATTAAAAGATGAAAGTTGGGTTATGGCTATGCAAGAAGAACTAAATCAATTTAAGACTAATGACGTTTGGGAACTAGTCCCAAATCCCATGAACATGACCATCATAGGAACTAAGTGGGTTTATAGAAATAAGTTAGATGAAAATGGAATAGTTACTAGGAACAAGGCTAGGTTAGTTGCCCAAGGATATAATCAACAAGAAGGAATAGATTATGATGAAACTTATGCCCCCATAGCTAGATTAGAATCTATAAGAATACTACTTGCCTATGCATGCGCCCTAGATTTTAAGTTATTTCAAATGGACGTGAAAAGTGCATTCCTTAACGGTTTTATCAATGAGGAGGTATACGTGGCACAACCTCCAGGATTCATTGACTTCGCAAAACCTGATTATGTTTATAAACTCAAGAAAGCTTTATATGGACTCAAACAAGCTCCCAAGGCTTGGTATGATCGATTAAAGGCATTTCTTATTAAACATGATTATTCCATGGGAATGGTAGATAACACTCTTTTCAGGAAAAAGAAAAACCCAAATCTCATCATTGTCCAAATATATGTCGACGACATTATATTCGGATCGACTTGTCAGGATATGTGTGATGAATTCGCCAAAATCATGCATGATGAGTTTGAGATGAGTATGATGGGTGAACTTAATTTCTTCCTAGGATTACAAATAAAACAATTAGAAGATGGAATATTTTTTAATCAATCTAAGTACATTAAGGAAATGCTTAAGAAATTTGGATTAGAAGACGCTAAGCCCATGAAGACACCAATGTCTACGGAAGTAAAACTCACAAGAGATGAAGAGGGTGAGTCCGTAGAAAACACTAAGTATAGAGGAATGATAGGTAGTTTACTATACTTAACGGCAAGTAGACCGGATATCATGTTTAGTGTCTGCCTTTGTGCTCGCTTTCAAGAGGATCCCAAAACCTCTCACCTAGAAGCGGTTAAGCGTATCTTCCGATACATTAAAGGCACTATACACTTAGGATTATGGTATCCTAAGGGAACGGGCATAGAAACCATCGTCTATGCGGATTCGGATCATGCGGGAGACTACGTGGATAGAAAAAGCACTAGCGGAATTTGCACGTTAATGGGATGTTGTCTAACATCATGGTTCTCGAAGAAGCAAACCACTCTTGCTATTTCTACCACAGAAGCCGAATATGTAAGCGCTGGAAAGGCATGTCAACAAGCACTATGGATGAAACAAGCTCTCGTAGATTATGGCATTAGGTTAGATGACGTCCCAATTATGTGTGATAATAAAGGTGCTATAGATTTAAGTAAGAATCTCGTTCAACACTCTAGGACTAAACATATAGAAATACGCCACCACTTCCTCCGCTATAACGTTCAAAAAGGAAACATATCTATAGAAAAGGTTGCATCGGAAGATAACTTAGCAGACATATTCACTAAGCCCCTTAAGCGTGAACTCTTTAACTACTTACGTTTAGGCCTAGGAATGATGGAACAAATTGATTGAATTTTCTGCATTTTTAGTAAATTTTTTTTTCCAGATGGGCAGACCCCTTAATGTCATAAAGGCGGTCCCCTTAATTATTAAGGGGACCGGCTTGTCATTAAGGGGACCGGCCATCTGACTGTAAATTTTTTTTTTTGTTTCCTCCCATCTGAGTCTAGGAATCTGTTTTGCACAAAATAAAAGATTGGGATATTTCTTTGCATAAACATATTTATAAACAAAACCCAATCTATTTTCCACAAATCATTCTCACATCTAGGAAAACACATTTTTCTTACATTGTTGAATAATGCTAAAAACATTTTTTTTTTCTTTTCATGCATAAAGATCTCACATGAATTGTCAAAGTATATAATCTAATATATACATCTTTGATATTCATATATTGAGCAAAATCAAATCAAGGAGACCTTGGATTGTTTCTTAGGAAATTTTTTCATTTAGGAGTCGAAACAATCACATCTCCACATTTGTTGCATATAGGCACACACTAGAACAAGCTTATTAATCACATCCTCACAATTGTTCCATCACCTATTCCCCATTAGTTTCTAGTGCCTTTGTTTCATTACCCTTGCCTTAGATGATTAGGTTCCTTAATTGCTAGATATTAATTATTGCTTGCTTATTTATTTGTCTTATATGCCATGCATGCTTAATATGTTTCTCTATTGCCTCAAAGAGTGGGACTTGCCTAAAACCAAAAGCTCAAAACATAGCCATCCTCACCTATTTCTGCAGAAAAACCCATTTCTGGAACCCAGAAAGGTACCAGATGGGCGGCCCCCTTAATTCATAAGGCGGCCCCCTTAATTATTAAGGGGACCACCCATAATTAAGGGGACCGGCCATCTGCTGGACGGGTTCAGAGAATCTTTTTCTGCTTTTTAGCCCATTTGATCCTATACTTCCCCAAATTCACAAACACATTTTGTCCTAATCACCCAACAAGCCTATTCATTCCTAAACAACAAAAATCCTCCACTATAAATAACCCCATATCTCACCACATTCAATCATCCCATCATGTCTTCTTCAATCAACCCAAAACCAAAAACCTCTAAGCTAGCAAGGATGACCTTAAAACCCGGGTGGAAAAGAAAACCTAACCCTCACCACAAGCCCATCACAACTAGACAACCAACACCTCCATCATCATTTATCCCAAACTACTCTCCAAGATCACAACCTCACTCCATTGAACCATTTCACAAACCTTACCATTTTGGCCAAACATCCACATTCATTCCAAACTACTCCCCTAAACCTCAAACCAACTTCAATGGAATACTTGAAAACCCTCATCACCTTGGTCAAACATCAAACCTTTCACCCCAATACCATCCATTTCCACCAAATAACCAAATCCCCATTCATGAAAGGCATAAGCTTCATGAAGAGATTAACCAAATCCATGATCTTAATGATCTCCTTGCTATGCACCTCACACAACGCTTCATGAAGAGATTAACCAAATCCATGATCTTATATATGATCATCTTTGTAACACCCCAACCCGACAAGGGTAGAAGTATCACACAAATGGCTCCATATCAGATCAAACAAAGCATACAATCAATAGTAATACAATGGTTCTCAAAGGTTACAATTGAAATCTTGCAATACAAAGGGTTACAAAGGAAAATAAAAGCTGCCTATCAAATCCATAAGTACATCTCTTCTAATGGCTTCTACTCAAAGTCTTCTAGGTCCAAAGTCTCTTCACTCTTACCCAGCTTCCAACTAAAACCTGCCGCGGGAAAAGAAACGCGGCTGAGCTACTAGAGCTCAGTGAACAGATATAACGTAACAAGCAGTAGTATAATGTATAATTTACATGAGTAAAAGAGTGTGGAAGCATAAATACATGGTATCAAGATGAAAGGTAAGAGTACATGGTATCATAAGGAAAGGTAAAAGGGTACATGGTAAAGGAAGTCAGAAATCCACTACGAGCCCATAACATAACATGAATCATAATCATAATCATAATCGTAAACATGCAGAGGGGAGACCTCTTAGTATCCTGTGAATATGAGGGGTGTCCTTAATCATGGGTATCCTGTAAATATGAGGGGTGTCCTCAATCATGGGTTGGAGTAGCTAGCTCCCAGAGTGTGAAAGACGTGTATCGCACACACCATCAGTCACCATGAATAACATAACATAACATGAACATGAACAAATCTAGGATGCATCCATACGCCCCAGGTGGCCATAATCTGCCTCTACGTAAACATAACATGCAGGGACGGGACAGGTCATCACTCTCCTGCCCTAGAGTCATGCCATCGGTGCATCGACTGACATGGACATGAAACCCTCATGCCTAGTGAGTGGCTCGTAGTATCAAACTGAGGGTAAAGGTCAAGTATCATGAATCATGTTTTTAGTTTACTTGCATAGGTCAATATCATGTTTCATAAGTTCATAATCATGGTTCATAAGCATGGTTCATAAGCAAAGGTTCATGAAGCAAAGGTTCATAATCATAAAAGGTTCAATATCATGATGGTTCAAAGATCGGAGTTCATGAATGAAGGAAACATGACAATGGTATAGGGAACCCTAATATGAATCATAATAAGAGAATGAAGGCCTCTTATCAAAGAAGCAGAATATCTGTACCTTAGACCGCAGGTGCAAACACAACAGAAAACATAAAGATCGGAAGTAAACTCCATCTTCAGCGAATCTACACGAATTCATGATCGTCTTAATAATAATTCAATTTAAATCAGATTACTCATTTTAGTCGGCTTTCCATTTTTTTGTAACTTTCCTTTTTATAGTAACTTCTCATTATGTAGTAAGTTTTCCCGAAATAGTAATTTATTACTTTAAGGTTGACGATAAAATAATAGTCAAGGGTTAAAATGACCAATATAATAGTTTAGGGTTAATTATGTCAAATCAATAAAGTTTAGGGTCATAATTGTAAATTATCAATATTTAATATTTAAAATGTCGATTAATTAACTTTGGGTTTTAATATGTTTAATATAATGATTTAGTATTTAATATGACGACTCATAATAGTTTTAGGGTTCAAAGCGTTAATATAGCAAAATTTAGGGTCTAACATGTAAGTTTATCATTGATTTGGGTTGGATGTGCTAATTTACTTTTCTTTGGCCTATGTTGTACGCCAACTAGCTTTCAACATGCAATCTCCCCTAATTAGCTTACTGATATTTAACGTCAAAATATTTCACAAATGTATAAGCGTATATCGATCTATTGTACAGTATACCTTGCATGCCTTTTTAATGTCAACAAATCATGTTACTATAGCCCACAATTTCTTAACTGATATATAAGTATTGTGTTTCAATTTAGAGTTGGGGTGACATAAGTTATAACAATAGGTATAAATTATGGTTCTCAAATAATTACCTCCAAGCCAATACGAGTATAGGCTGAGTCCGAGATCGAACCCGAGTGACCAACGAAACTCGAACACGACCATAACCTCCTGCTCACGAAACAGCAGCCCACAACCGAAACCAAACTCGGATCGACATTATCGAACCCAAACTCACATGTATACGACTAGATGAACCCAAAAGGGTCAGCCTCACCACAAGTTATAATCGTAACAGCGAACCCACCCTTAACCCCGATCACGCATCGATCAAACCAAAACCAAAACTCTTTTTTTTTTTTTTTTTTTTTTTGAATCAAATCACAACACGATCCTAACCTGAATATAACCCGATCATCACACCACCTTCGTACATCCTTCGTATCACTCGAATAATGAAGAGAATAAAGCTGTCGTATTTGTATTATATTATAGAATTTCCAGTGAGAATGGAAATGTGATGAATGGGTTCTTGGCGTAATGTCACAGAGAAGAAAAGGCCAAGTTCAATGGACTATTTAATCACATGGAAGTAGTCATATATTTTGAAGGAAGTAATAGCAGTCGAATGTGGGTATGGGTTTGTATGTTTTTTTTTTTTTTTTTTTTTGCCTTGCATAAGAATTAGTGGGAGAGGAGAAAGCGTGTTTTGTCCGAGATTGTAAGGGATAATTTGGAATGTATTAAAGTTTCTTTATTATGTTTGATTTAGGAGTAAAGGGTCGGTTATCTTTGGTACAAATGAGCCGAAATTTATGGAATTGAATGTGAATGATTTGGTTTATTTAAATTGAGAAACAATTGGGAGGATGGCTGACAATTAAGGCTGAGTATTTGGGGATATATGGGACTCATTCTTCAACTTTCCAAATATTTTGATCCCATCATTAAATTACATATTTTGTGTACAAATTTAAAATGACCTTGGACCTTTATAAGACTTATTTAACATGTAACATTTCTTAGTGACATATAAATTGTGTCGACCTCATAATAGATAGATCATAGGTTAAGTCGATTTTATTTGTAGCTTAGGTTTAAGACTTCGCATTATATAGTTTCACATTATTCGCGTTCAATGTTCAACTATGTTCTCTTATCCTATATATTCAATGTGGTCTCGAGTCATAACACGTTATATAATTCAAATTTTAATTTATAGCGTATTTTATAAGTTCTCGAAATTTCAAAATTAGAGGGTATTTTGGTCATTTCAGATTGTGGTAAACTTTGGGGTTTTACATCATGTACAACCATATCATCTTGAATGCATTAGTTGGTTGTTCTAAATATTTTGCTATGTATATGTATCTTGTGTCTCCTAACTTGTTTGTGTAGCCAAGATTTCCATAGCTCGTTTCCTTGGTGCCCTCGAACGAGGGGGAGTAAACATCAAGGGGGAGTTCTCGTCCCGACAAATTTAGTTTCTAAATCTTGTCGGCATAACCTTTTTGATTCTACAAAAAGGGGGAGAAGTGAATGTAAACTCACTAAATACTTGTCCAAAAATAAATTTTTGGATTTAATAAGTTTAAGTTTTGTAATCATCAAAAAGGGGGAGATTGTTGACATAAATAATGCCTAAAAACATTATTCATATCTCTATGTTTTAATGATCACAAAATATAAACTCATTAAACATAAACTTATCAAATAAACAAGTATTTAGTTGTAAATATTCATTTCTACAACTTAATCACTTAAGGTATGAATAAACAAGTGCTTAATGCATTATATGATCAAAGGAACATTTTCTTAATAACTAGATTTTTATAAAACATCAAAAACATTTTATATATTTTTGAAAAACATTTTTGGTATTAAATAAAAATGTTTAATCTTTTATAAAAATATGAATTCAAATTTTTAACCAAAATCAGTTAAAATGTTCCAGAAAAACCTTCCCCACAAAAGGACAAAATTGGCCAACGTTCAGTAGGGGCGGCCCCCTTAATTTTGCTAGGCGGCCCCCTTAATTATTAAGGGGACCGCCCCCTATTTAAGGGGACCGCCCCCGCTCTAGTAGACCTCCAGCTGTCCAATTTTTCTCCTATAAATACCAGCCTTCTCCTGGACTTTTACTCACCTTTTGCACACTGAAACTTTCTGTTTTAAATCACATTTCATATCTTCAAAAACCCTTTGATCATATAATCCTAAGCTTTGGTTTCTAAGTGATCCAAGCTTCCTCCATTCAATTGCAAGAGAAGAATACTCCTTCAACAACTAGAAGAAGTATTGCAACTTAGATACCTAAGTTGTTTGTGTCATCATATATATTTGTATATAAGTTGTGTATTGTTGTTAGATAGTTGTGTGTATAATTGTTTGGGATAGGTTAGTGTGTAAGTAAAGAAGTTGTGTTGTTAAGGTGTGTAAGTAGTGAAGGTGTGAAGAAGTAGTAGTGAACATAGGTTGTGCTTAGTCGTGAAGTGTCGTGAAGAAGTAGTGAAGAAGTCGTGAAGTGTCGTGAAGAAGTCGTGAAGAAGTCGTGAAGAAGTCGTGAAGAAGTCGTGAAGTAGTCGTGAAGAAGAAGGTGTGATTAAGTCGTGTTTAAGTTGTGAGATTGGTTCTAGCTACGATTAGAACTCGACATCTAGCTTTGTGTCATTAAGCCGGTGTAAGCTAAAGTTGTGTAAGGTTTTCTCCGCCATAAGGGAGCTTGTTGACATAGTGAAGAAAACTCTCGAGTTAGGTGCTCGGGGAGTGGAGTAGGGCAAGGAAGGTGTCCTTGTAGCCGAACCACTATAAATCTCTTGTCTCTCGGTTAGATCTTTCCATCTCTAGCTTTAATTTCATTTTATTACCTTACTTGCATTACATATTTATATTTACTTATATACATATTGTTCATATTGTTCAAGAAGTTGAGATCACATAAATTCGAATCTAAGTTTTAAAAAGCAAACAAAGTTTTCACAATAAAATTTAAAAGGACATAAAACTATTCAACCCCCCTTCTAGTTTTCCACAAGTATTATATGTATATGTCTATATACACTTGACCCACACTGGTTATTATGAGTACCTTCCATATATATATACCATTTTGTCACATACTATGCCCTCCCAGACTTCACCAGACTCAAATGATTCCAGCATACAAATGCTCCAAGATCATCATGCATCAAACCCTAACACCATTGAGCCTACACCACCTACCTCATCACCACACTCACCTACCCACTCACCTCTACGTCAGAGGCTCAGAAGGAGCAATGACTCTTGTTCAGCAAAGGATGTTGGACGGACATTAGCCGAGAATACTCCTGCCGAGGGTACAGAGATTGATGCCTATTTCGATTCAGGGACAGGGCAGAGAGCAGTTGTGCCCCAGATTAGCATAATGCTGGAGAATGTACCTAGTGCTTTTGAGACTGGAGAGAGCTCAAGGAGAGCTCAGGATGATACAGAGGATAGCACAGAGATATCACATTCCTCACTTCCAGCAGCATCACTAGCAGCTACAGAGACCCACACTATCTCACAGATCCAGACCCAATTAGACTTACAGACTAACATACTAGGTCTTCACTCTGATCTGTTTAGCGAGTTACATCCAGCTCGTTTCGAGCAGTATGATGACGACTTCAGCAGACTCTATGCTAGGACACACTCCAACAGTAGAGACATCCTTGACTTAGGTGACAAATCAGGTAGGATTGAACAGACACATGTGATAGCTCAAGAGGCAGCCCAGATGATGCATGGGAGGATGCTGACCCTCGAGGCTCAGGTTGCAACATTGTTAAGAGCTAATCAGGCACACCGTAGCAAAGACTTAGCATTAAGGACTCGCCTTGTTGAAGTCGAGGCACAACTTAGGGAGTACGCTTTTAGGTTCCGACACCTGGATAGGATCAGGAGCCAGCCTTAGTTATAATCAGTAGTGATTCACTTAACTGAGTAGTCCTTAGTCAGTGTAGGATTTTATTAGAGAGCTTATAATTTTCAAACCTTGTAATCAACTCTTAATCTATAGCAAGCTCATTTTGTTATATATTTCCATTATTAATTTAATCATTTCCTTTCATAACCTACCGTAATGATATCCCTTTATATGATGACTTTACCTCACCTTCCCAAAAATCTCACAATTGTTCTTAGATAAATGACGTCTCCATTTAGTTATAGACTATATTCTGCTAATGACCTGTAAATCATTTTGTCCATTTCTTTTAGCCACAAAATTCCCAAAACCCCAAAATTTACCACTTCACAAGGTCCCCAAAAATATGACCTCACTTGAAATTACCAATCATTTTACCCTACTCCTTAATCGCAAATCAAACGACAAATTTTTCTACTGTTCCCCAAATAATAAACCATATATTAGACACCCCATAAAATTTCTCGAAAAATATTTCCCATTACCACCCTCACCAACAAATACATCCCCGTAAACTAAATTCAACACCCCTTTCGCCAAGTCTAAATCCTAGTTCAAGTGATACACAAGAAACAATCCTTGCCACAAGGTAAATCGTCTGCTTCCATTCCCAAGAAACCCAAAGGATTACATATAATGGAAATATGAGAATTAGGCAATCGTGCAAGTAACAACAAGAACCGATTTAACCTAGATATCATAGAAGTTTGTCTTGCCCCCTATTCCGACCTAGTTCGATAGGAAGCCCACAACTTCCGACCGTCGTCAGACAACCCCATCGATTAACATCTCATACTATCTCCTTCCAATTCTGACCCACCCCAGCATTAGTCTAACCAATCTTTAAGTTTGATAGCTACTAGGTATATTGTAACCCCGTAGGCGACTAGAATACATTATGGCTCTATAGCAAAAGTGTTAAATGACCGCAAAGGTTATATTCAGGCTCCTAAATCTTCCTCCTGTATAGACACAGCACATTTAAACGAACGGACTGGTCAATTGCTAGTAGCAATCAACATGGCCCTACCAAAACAAAACTCCATGCGTCAGATAATCCACGTCCCACTAAGCCGACTAATTGACTGCTAGCGGTAGTCAACATCGTCCTTACAAGACTGAAATCTAGAACTACGAGACGTTACCCCCAAAACCCGGAGATTTTGGCAGTGTCCCCGGTATACACTGGGTGTCAAAATGCTCCATCATAAACTTCCACGGGAGGAAAAATCTGTCCATAAGACTCATAAGATCCTAGCCACGAATGAAGGACTCCTTAGCAGGAATAAGCAATGATTGAATCATAAAACCTTTGAGAACCTGGAGACTTACTAGAATTAACCGGTAGCCTAGTAGAAACCCTAAGACAGCATGGAATAAATGTAACACCCCAACCCGACAAGGGCAAAGATGTCACAAATACATGGTTTCATATCAGATATAAGCATTCAAGAAATAAAATAGCGGAAGCCTTAACATTAAAATCCAAAGGAAAATAAGTCAACACGACTTATATCAAGTGCAAGACAGAAATAACAAAGTACAAAATAGAATCCAAAATGCCCAAACAATGGCATAACAGAACTAATATCCAAATGGTCACACTAGAATGACAAGGTCTAAACTTCACACAAGTTGCTCTCATCCCAAGATAAACCCAGCTCCTAGCTTAAATACCTGCCGCAGGAAAAGAAATGCGGCTGAGCTACGAGAGCTCAGTGAACAGATATAACGGAAACAAAGCAGTAGTAACGGAATAGTAAAGTAAAAGAAATAATACCAGGTGTAACAAGAGTCAGGAAAAGGAATACAAAAGAGTTATGCAGACATACCAGGAACTAAGAATGGTTACAATGGTAGATGTAAATGAAGCCAGAACCCACCAAAATCCCAAGTTAAATCAAGTCAGGTCAAATATCAGGTCAAGTATCAGGTCATAAGGTTACAAGGTTTCAGGAAAACAGAAATCCTCTACGAGCCCAAAACATATCAAATCAAATCAAATCATATATTAGGGTGTATGGAGGGGTGACCTCAGCATACCAGGTACAGGGTGAGGGGATACCTCCAGGGGTTGGAGACGCGTTCTCCCAGGGTTGTGAAAGACGTGTATCGCACACACTCGTCAGTCACCAGGAAATACAAATAATACAAACAAATCAGGTCAGGTCTAGGATGCATCCATACGCCCCCGCAGGCCACAGGGTCTTCCTCTACATAACAAATCAAATCAGGTCGGGGACGGTGTAACCAAATCACTAGGGCTACACACTAGTCATGTCGGTGGTGCATCACAGACATGGACATGAAACCCTCATGCCTAGTGGATGGCTCGTAGTCTCAAACTATGGGTCAAGGTCAAGTATCAAGTCTCGGGTATCAAGTGTCAGGTGTCAAGTCTCAGGTATCAAATGTCAGGTATCATATCAGGGTTCATATCAGGGTTCAAGACAGGAGATAAATGCAGGGGTTCATTATCAGGAGGTCAATATCAGAAAGGTTAAATACTAGAAAGTCAATACCAGAAGGTTCATAATAGTTTATTAAAAGAAATCCTTTTAACATGGTTTTAATAAAATGATCGGTAGAACAGTTTTCATAATAAAAGTCTTTTAAGGAAATGTTCAAAACCTCTTCATATATAACTAAAAAGTAGTTCTAAAAATCCTATGAACCTTCAAGTACCCAAGGTCTTAATTATTCAGGTTACCAGTGGTGAACAAGTCATGTCAAGTATCGGAAGAAAACATAGCAGGGTTCAGGTCAAAGGTTCATGGCAAGATTTCAAGTAGAGGTTCAAGTCAAATGGTTCGTAATCAAGTGTATCAAGGTTCAAGTTCAGGTTTATGACAAGGTTCAAGACAAAGGTTAAAGCAAAGGTTCAAATCTACTGTTCACAATACAAGGGAAACATAGCCATAAATCAGGAATCAGAAATGAGACGAAGGCTCCTTACAAGAAGAGCAGAATATTTGTACCTTATTCAAATAGCAAGCACAAACACAAGAGTAGCTGACAGGGATCAAGATCACTCCCTCCTTGAACCTAAAGGAGTAGAAGACAGAAATACGAAAGGGTGTTTCAGTTATCTTCCCATTATAAGTAACTTCTATTTTTAGTAACTTTCTATTTTTAGCAGGTTTCCATAATTAGTAAGATTCAAGTGATATAGTTCAAGTCAAGTCATTAGTGTAGGCTTATTATGGACGTCATGTTCATTTTGACAGGTTACACAAGTTCAGGGTTATTTATGACAAGTTTCATAGTTCAGGGTTATAATTGTAAATTTACCAAAGTTCAAGGTTAAAATAGAAATATCATAATTTACCATTCGAATACCTTATTTTCCAGAGTTTCACTTTTAGCCTTCAAGTTTCAAATATTTACAAGTTACACCCTTTTATTTAATTATCTTACAAATTAAACCTTATAATTATGTAACTTACAATTTAACCCTTATTAATATTACTACTACACATCAAGCCCTTCATTACTCATTTTTTTACAGAAAAAACCCTTTAAAATTATCATGTTCCAACAGCCCCTTCATCTTTTGGTAATTTACACAATTAGTCCTTATAATTTCCAAAAGTGCAAAACGAATTATAATTTAACCATAATTACATATTAAGCCTTTAAATAGTCAAAATTACACATTTCACCCTTCATAATATTAGTTACACCGAGAACCCTTGAATTTCTAGATTTTACATTTTCAGCCCCTCAATTTATATTTATTTTCAAATCGCCACATAATTTACAAATTAAATCCATATTTCGCTCAATTTACAAATAAGGCCCTCATATAATAATTTTTATATGTTCCCCCTGATCTATAAAACATTACAAAAATATCCCACAAGTTTTAATAATTACAAAACACCCCCTTAACTTATTATTTTCCAATCGGTATACAAAATGTTTTATCAAAAACAAACCCTAATAATCCCAATCATTAGGCCATCATTCTATCATCATTATACAATGTTTATTTCCAGTTTTCACCCATGAAAACCCTAGATCGATCGGTGTTGCATTTTGTCCATGATTTCCTTTTTATTTCCAAGAATCCGATTATAACAAAAATCCATAAATCACGATTTCGACTTAACAAATCAAGATACCATTTTTATGTGATCATATGATGTATATAAGACCCACGAAAATTATAAACAAGGCCCATAAAAATCGCATTCATTTTATAGCTCTCGATTTCGATTTTAGGGTTTTATAGCTCATCATTTTTCATTCGATCGATCTATAGTGCATGGCTCGATTTCAATAATTTTTACATGTTATATATGATTAGTAGGATGTTAGAAAATTACCAGAAAAATTATAGATCAAGGGATCATACGTTATGGATTTATGTTGCTCGGTTTCAAGTATTTCGACTCTAAAAATCGCCACTACCAAACGAACGACCCCAGGACCTTGTAGCTATTTTTCCCACCTCCTTTGCACTTGGAAGAACACCAAAAAAATACCTCCTTGCTTCAGAAAAATCGGATCAAGTGTGTGTTGATTTTAGTGTGTGCCGGCTATATTTTGTTAGGGTTTAATGGGAAAATAAATTATGGGATTGCTATTAGAAGTTATAGGCCGAGTCTAGAGGAGAGAAATCAGCCAAAGAACCGACCTTAATTGCCTACAAATCAGGATTCTATTTTTGGTTTGATTTGCACAATTTATTTTGTGTTTTTAAAATGTTTTTAAATATAAATAAATGTATATATTATGTAATATTCGGCCCATGTATTCTTTTTGTGAAATAATACTCTTTTGTACATTTCAAAAATATTTGGAGCTTGCCTCAAAATTATCTCGCTTGATTTGTAGTTCGTTTCCAGATATTCGGGTTTAATTTGGAACTTTAAATAAGCTTTAATTAAATTTTAAAGTTTCAGGGGTAATTTGGTAATTTTTGCATGTTTTAGATTTTCGGGTTTTACAACTCTTCCCCTCTAACAGAAAAATTTCGTCCTCGAAATTTGCAAGGACATAGAAATGAAAGAGAACGGAAAACAAAACAAGGACATACCAGACGCCTTATCTGCCTGGTCACGAGAAAGCGAGAAAACACGACCGGTAGTAGGAGTAGGAGGAGGAGGATCAAGATATTTCCCAAGTTTTGCCAGATTCCGCCTAGGACAATCTTTCAACTTATGCTCCCTCGAACCACAACTAAAACAAGCTCCATAAGTCGTACGACAAAATCCCGTATGGTTCTTCCCACACTGAGGACAACTAGCTGACCCCTGACTGTCGCTGCGCCCCCGACGATCGCCATCCTGCCTAGAAGCTAACCCTGAATCCCGACCTCGCTGATCATGACCACGATCCGCCCGATCTCGTGGTTCCAAACCCCTACTAGCTTGCCCCTTCCGCTCATAATCCTGGTCCCGGTGACTCTTATAATCTCTACTCTGGTCCTGCTGACTCTGCCCCCTGGAATGCACCCGATTACCGTCCCTATCCCGCTTATTAGAATCCCCATTTGCATGTAACAACTCGATGTTGCGGGCAGCATCCGCAACAGCAGCCACATCCTCGTGCTCAAAGTTCACTATACGATCTAATACCCATGTCTTCAACGCCCACTTAAAATGACGTGCCTGACGATGAGCATCCCCAGCAACCTCTGGCCCAACAAAGCTGGCCAACCGTAAGAACCTCTGCATAAACTCACCCGACGACTCCCGATCCCCCTGACGAATCGTCCCATACTCCCTCTCATACTTCTGCTGCTCCGATAATGGAATATACTGCCTATAGAACACCTCAATGAAATCCGCCCAAGAACAGGTTTCAGCATACTCATCCCCCTTAGCTTGAACAAGAGCAGTCCACCAATTAAGGGCTTCACCTTCTAGCTTGAATGTGGCCAACCGAGTTTTAAACTTGTCAGCACATCCGAGAACCCTGAACAACTTTTCGACATGGGTGATCCAGTCCTCTGCTTCATGGGGAGTGGCAGCGGACTTGAAAGAGAGAGGCTTAAGCTTGTTGAACCTCTCGATCCACACATGAATGCCAACAGGTGGGTTAACAACAGGTGGAGCACCACCACCACCACCACCGCTACCGGAAGATCCAACACCATTGCGGATGTTGTTGGTGACCTCGGTCACCACCTGAGCAGAAAGGTTAGGGAGGACGTTTTTCAAAGCCTCAGCAATCATGGCCTCGAAATTTGGAGCATCATACTCGTTAAAGCGCGTGTTCACCATCTGAACGATCACAAAAAGGATTAGCAACTCAGATAGAATATGACAGAGCAGATCAAGAATATATGACAGAGCAAAACCGGAAAAGAGTGCACGAAAGGAAACCTAATGTCTACCCAATCCTCACAGGTCACGAGCCTAAGCTCTAAGGGTTTCGGATGCCTATTCTCCGATACCATAAATTGTAACACCCCAACCCGACAAGGGCAAAGATGTCACAAATACATGGTTTCATATCAGATATAAGCATTCAAGAAATAAAATAGAGGAAGCCTTAACATTAAAATCCAAAGGAAAATAAGTCAACACGACTTATATCAAGTGCAAGACAGAAATAACAAAGTACAAAACAGAATCCAAAATGCCCAAACAATGGCATAACAGAACTAATATCCAAATGGTCACACTAGAATGACAAGGTCTAAACTTCACACAAGTTGCTCTCATCCCAAGATAAACCCAGCTCCTAGCTTAAATACCTGCAGCAGGAAAAGAAATGCGGCTGAGCTACGAGAGCTCAGTGAACAGATATAACGGAAACAAAGCAGTAGTAACGGAATAGTAAAGTAAAAGAAATAATACCAGGTGTAACAAGAGTCAGGAAAAGGAATACAAAAGAGTTATGCAGACATACCAGGAACTAAGAATGGTTACAATGGTAGATGTAAATGAAGCCAGAACCCACCAAAATCCCAAGTTAAATCAGGTCAGGTCAAATATCAGGTCAAGTATCAGGTCATAAGGTTACAAGGTTTCAGGAAAACAGAAATCCTCTACGAGCCCAAAACATATCAAATCAAATCAAATCATATATCAGGGTGTATGGAGGGGTGACCTCAGCATACCAGGTACAGGGTGAGGGGATACCTCCAGGGGTTGGAGACGCGTTCTCCCAGGGTTGTGAAAGACGTGTATCGCACACACTCGTCAGTCACCAGGAAATACAAATAATACAAACAAATCAGGTCAGGTCTAGGATGCATCCATACGCCCCCGCAGGCCACAGGGTCTTCCTCTACATAACAAATCAAATCAGGTCGGGGACGGTGTAACCAAATCACTAGGGCTACACACTAGTCATGCCGGTGGTGCATCACAGACATGGACATGAAACCCTCATGCCTAGTGGATGGCTCGTAGTCTCAAACTGTGGGTCAAGGTCAAGTATCAAGTCTCGGGTATCAAGTGTCAGGTGTCAAGTCTCAGGTATCAAATGTCAGGTATCATATCAGGGTTCAAGACAGGAGATAAATGCAGGGGTTCATTATCAGGAGGTCAATATCAGAAAGGTTAAATACTAGAAAGTCAATACCAGAAGGTTCATAATAGTTTATTAAAAGAAATCCTTTTTACATGGTTTTAATAAAATGATCGGTAGAACAGTTTTCATAATAAAAGTCTTTTAAGGAAATGTTCAAAACCTCTTCATATATAACTAAAAAGTAGTTCTAAAAATCCTATGAACCTTCAAGTACCCAAGGTCTTAATTATTCAGGTTACCAGTGGTGAACAAGTCATGTCAAGTATCGGAAGAAAACATAGCAGGGTTCAGGTCAAAGGTTCAAGGCAAGAGTTCAAGTAGAGGTTCAAGTCAAATGGTTCGTAATCAAGTGTATCAAGGTTCAAGTTCAGGTTTATGACAAGGTTCAAGACAAAGGTTAAAGCAAAGGTTCAAATCTACTGTTCACAATACAAGGGAAACATAGCCATAAATCAGGAATCAGAAATGAGACGAAGGCTCCTTACAAGAAGAGCAGAATATCTGTACCTTATTCAAATAGCAAGCACAAACACAAGAGTAGCTGACAGGGATCAAGATCACTCCCTCCTTGAACCTAAAGGAGTAGAAGACAGAAATACGAAAGGGGGTTTCAGTTATCTTCCCATTATAAGTAACTTCTATTTTTAGTAACTTTCTATTTTTAGCAGGTTTCCATAATTAGTAAGATTCAAGTGATATAGTTCAAGTCAAGTCATTAGTGTAGGCTTATTATGGACGTCATGTTCATTTTGACAGGTTACACAAGTTCAGGGTTATTTATTACAAGTTTCATAGTTCAGGGTTATAATTGTAAATTTACCAAAGTTCAAGGTTAAAATAGAAATATCATAATTTACCATTCGAATACCTTATTTTCCAGAGTTTCACTTTTAGCCTTCAAGTTTCAAATATTTACAAGTTACACCCTTTTATTTAATTATCTTACAAATTAAACCTTATAATTATGTAACTTACAATTTAACCCTTATTAATATTACTACTACACATCAAGCCCTTCATTACTCATTTTTTACAAAAAAAAACCCTTTAAAATTATCATGTTCCAACAGCCCCTTCATCTTTTGGTAATTTACACAATTAGTCCTTATAATTTCCAAAAGTGCAAAACGAATTATAATTTAACCATAATTACATATTAAGCCTTTAAATAGTCAAAATTACACATTTCACCCTTCATAATATTAGTTACACCGAGAACCCTTGAATTTCCAGATTTTACATTTTCAGCCCCTCAATTTATATTTATTTTCAAATCGCCACATAATTTACAAATTAAATCCATATTTCGCTCAATTTACAAATAAGGCCCTCATATAATAATTTTTATATGTTCCCCCTGATCTATAAAACATTACAAAAATATCCCACAAGTTTTAATAATTACAAAACACCCCCTTAACTTATTATTTTCCAATCGGTATACAAAATGTTTTATCAAAAACAAACCCTAATAATCCCAATCATTAGGCCATCATTCTATCATCATTATACAATGTTTATTTCCAGTTTTCACCCATGAAAACCCTAGATCGATCGGTGTTGCATTTTGTCCATGATTTCCTTTTTATTTCCAAGAATCCGATTATAACAAAAATCCATAAATCACGATTTCGACTTAACAAATCAAGATACCATTTTTATGTGATCATATGATGTATATAAGACCCACGAAAATTATAAACAAGGCCCATAAAAATCGCATTCATTTTATAGCTCTCGATTTCGATTTTAGGGTTTTATAGCTCATCATTTTTCATTCGATCGATCTATAGTGCATGGCTCGATTTCAATAATTTTTACATGTTATATATGATTAGTAGGATGTTAGAAAATTACCAGAAAAATTATAGATCAAGGGATCACACGTTATGGATTTATGTTGCTCGGTTTCAAGTATTTCGACTCTAAAAATCGCCACTACCAAACGAACGACCCCAGGACCTTGTAGCTATTTTTCCCACCTCCTTTGCACTTGGAAGAACACCAAAAAAATACCTCCTTGCTTCAGAAAAATCGGATCAAGTGTGTGTTGATTTTAGTGTGTGCCGGCTATATTTTGTTAGGGTTTAATGGGAAAATAAATTATGGGATTGCTATTAGAAGTTATAGGCCGAGTCTAGAGGAGAGAAATCAGCCAAAGAACCGACCTTAATTGCCTACAAATTAGGATTCTATTTTTGGTTTGATTTGCACAATTTATTTTGTGTTTTTAAAATGTTTTTAAATATAAATAAATGTATATATTATGTAATATTCGGCCCATGTATTCTTTTTGTGAAATAATACTCTTTTGTACATTGTAAAAATATTAGGAGCTTGCCTCAAAATTATCTCGCTTGATTTGTAGTTCGTTTCCAGATATTCGGGTTTAATTTGGAACTTTAAATAAGCTTTAATTAAATTTTAAAGTTTCAAGGGTAATTTGGTAATTTTTGCATGTTTTAGATTTTTGGGTTTTACAATAAACCAATCCATTATCATGTGGGTAAACTATCTAGCCCTTTCACTAATCCCTTTAGAATTACAAACTGACCTAGGACAAGGAGTTTTAATCAATACACCGTGACTCATCAAACCAAACCTTAGAAATCAATCAAACGCCATCACCCAGACTATAGATGTTGGCATGACATGCTTTGATGAAGATCACCGAAATACGACTTATTATCTCTAGCCCTTAAAACACAAGGCCCTCTAGGAGTTCAGACTATAAGACTAAAACATCTACAGTAAGACTTAAATCCTAAGCAAAAACCATTTACAAGCCGCAAGATACTAAAGGATTACTCATACACAGTTCTCGCTAGGAAGATATCTCCCAGCATAGCGTCCGACCGACATATTCATTTCAAACCATTGACCAAACAATTTAGGACGGGATATCTCTCGAACAAGACTTGGAGTAAAAAAAAAGTATATTTAAGACTATAAGTTTCGCTTGTTACTAGATTTCAAACTTTACCCAGCTAGGCAACCAAAGTATACCCTAGGATGTTAGTAGGGATACGGACCTCATTTATACCTCCTCCGATGATTTTCCCAAAATGTGCTTTATCAATTGTAGAAAACATATAAACTCCCTCCCCTGTTTAAGATCTCATTCGTATTCATCTTTTATGGTATAGATGACACCTACAGGAAGGATAGCCAAGGCCACTCAGAGTCAACCTATTGCTGCCACTATTCCAGCTGAGAATGGAGCGAATCTACTTATCATAAATCCAGCAATGCTAGATATATTAGTTAATCATCGTGTGACAGCAGCACTAGCTGCAACAGAGTTCAACAACATGACTACTAAGATAAGAAGCTCAAAACTTAAGGACAATAGCATCCGTAATTGCATTTATCAGGAGTTCCGAAAGGCAATGACTGGAGGTCTTAAGGGAACTGAGGAAACTATTGCTATGAGCAGATGGATTGAAAAGCTGGAGGCTGTGTTTCGAGCATGTAGTTGTGCGGAAAAGGATAAGGTTAAGTATGCATCACTCACCTTCACATATGTTGCCCATACGTGGTGGAATAGCTATTTGAGGTCCACAAGCATGGAGGCTGCATATGCAATGCCATGGGAACATTTCAAGGAGATAGTGTTCAGAAAGTACTGCTCCTACAACGAAGTAAGAGAGTTGGAGGAAAAATCTTGGAATCCCAAGGTGCAGAGTACTAACATTGTTGCATCTAGCCAAGGAATGACACCGATAAGCCTTGAGATGGTTCGAGCAGACACTTGATTTCGGGAAAGATACCTAGGAAAATTACCCCCTTACGTCAGAAGTAATGACATTACTTCGAGGACCTCTAATCCCAGGAGCCCATGGATGCGGCCAATAGGCCAAAGGATCCAGTAGTCAGGATTAGCGCCGAGAAGGGTGACTGACTGTAAAACCCTCATTTCCCATTCAGTTGAAATCCCTAAATTACCCTCTAATTTGAATTTTTCAAGAAATCATAAATTATAACAATAGAATTAAAGAATTCCATAACCTAAGTTACTAAACTAATTAAAACCTAAAATGTTATTCCTTAATCCGCGGGTAATTTGAACTCGAACCGATTGTAATATAATATGAGAATTTGCAAAATATAAAGCTATAATGAAGGCTACATAAAATCGACATGCTTAATTAAACAAACACTTATGTCACGCCTAATATATCGTAAGGTCCAAAATAAATATAATTTTGTGCACAACATCACACGACTAATGAGTACCCTATAGGTCCAATCTCATTTTTAAGATGTACAAAATATATGTAAGTTAAGGATGGGCTCAGATTTGAAAAGTTCTAAGCGAATGGGTTACCCAACTATCCCTAAAACTCGGCATTCTATTCACCTTATATCTCTTTATGTATACATTTATATTGTGGACCATAATCACACGTCTACTTTTAAATATATCTATGTATTTGCATGCTATCTTTTCCAAAACAGGCATCCTCTTTTCATCCGTATCTTCACACGCTTTCTTCTCTCAAATCCCGTTTTTCTCGCCTAAATAACTGCAACTCATCTCTATATACTTCAATACTTGCTCATCTTCCGTAAATCCAAAGCAATCCTAAATCATAAGAACATTAGTGAATATAAGTGAGTCGACGAAGAGGAGCAGAACTCAAGCTTGGGACCCGCGTCAAACATTACTCGTGTTCTGTGTTTGTGTTCGTATACAAGAGGGTGTTTGATCGTGGCAGTAAATTAGGGTGATCGTGCATGGTTTTAATCTGGCTCGAATATGGTGTAGGTCCATTGGATTCTGATTTGTTCGATCGTCTTTTGAGGTATCCCTAAATATTGTTCTTGTGTTTCTGAATTTAACATCCATAATATGAATATGTGAAAGCTGTGTTTAGTTAAAATAGCCATGCGAATAACTGATGTAAGCGACACATGAAATAACGAATACATGAAGAACATGAGTGTCGATCTTTGTTCAGTTAGTTATTCGAATCAGTATACACATAGGAGCTTTTGAATCTGATCTTTGGTATCCTAACATACTCATAACGCAAAGCCAAAACCTGGAAATAAAACATGAACAATTTATCATAGGGCGTACAGGTCACTTACGTGAAAAAGGGTGTGTCACATATGATATTATGTCATGTATGGTCTGTTGTACATCAGGGTGTGTGGAGTCGTTTTGACAGCTCGTTTAGACACATATATTATCCAACATAAAACCCTAAGAACCTGTTAATATAATTATTTAATGAAGCATTTGAACTCGCAGCCCTAGGCTGTTTTTATTGTACATTGTGGTGTCTTGTCTCGCTAACTGGGCTGTCCTTGTGTTATGTGTGTGTGTGTCTCGTTTGAAAGCTGTAAGAAGTGTATTTGTTGATGGGTTAAAACATGGGTCATTTGTGATTTTATGGGGTCGTATAGAGTGTGTATCGAGTGCGTTAAAACTAAGACATATGGTTTGGTCTTGCGTGTGTCGCGTGGTGATATAAGGTGTGTCGAACAAGGGCTAGGTGTGGGTCATATTGTGTGTTGAATAGGGAGTATGTTAAAAGTCTGCTATGGGTATACGCATGGAATTTATTACATGCATAGTCTATGGAAAATAATCTTTGTGGTATGCTTGGCGTCGTGTGAGTGTGTGAGACGATGATTGCCAAGTCTTGTGTTGACAGTTATATTTGTATGTTGAGTTGTTGAACGCTCAACAAGGTGCTACCAAAATCACTCTTGTTTCCTTTTCCAACTCGACACACTTGTTATATAATCTAAACATATAAAACATCTAAATACTCTATTCGTATATATGATGAGCCAAGACCTGATCGGTTTGCTTGCTATTCGAGTTGGAGGTTATGAGTACGTTTTAAAGAGCCACATGAAATCATAAAAGCTAATATAATTAGACTCTTAATAACCTATGACCTGACCTACTCGATGTTATAATATTCGACCACAACTTAAAATAATTATGACCTTAATCTGGTTCTTTATGACATACATGGTTTAAAAACTGATAAAACCCTATTATATTAATATGAAACGTACTAAATATGGAAAGTTACTAGAAAGGAAAGTTACTAAAAATGAAAAGCCGATTAATATGAGTAATCCGATTTAAAATAAGTTATTAATAAGACAGTCATGAATTCGTGTAGATTCGCTGAAGATGGAGTTTGCTTCTGACCTTTATATTTTTTGTTGTGTGTTTTCACTTGCGGTATAAGGTACAGATATTCTGCCCTTTTTCAGTAAGGGTTTTTCATTTCCTTTTCTTTCAGTTTTTCATTTTCCTTATTAGGATTCCCTATACCATTGCTATGTTCCTTTCTGTTTGTGAACCTTTCATGTGATCTCTTTGTTTTGTGAGCCTTCTATGATCTCTCTCATGTTCTGATCTGTTTCACTTCTGAGTTGATGTCCTTATTATAATCCTCTTTGCTTTGAACCGTTTGCATGATTCCCTTTTGTTACGACCTCTGATATAAAAATCTGTTATGTGAAAACCTTTTTAATTATGACCTGGAAATGTTTTGAGAAAAATCAGTTATTTTAAAAGAATGATTATGAATGGTGATATGATACTATTTTTATATGACGTTTGTTAACTTTTGTGGAAACTAGTTTAAAGAATATTTTTATGAAAAACCGTTTTGCAAGATTATTTTATGAAAACTATTCTGAAAGATCATTTTATTGAGAACCATTATTAAAGGATTGCTTTAAATGAGCTTTTGACAGGAACTTCTAAAATGAACTTTTGCTACGAACTTTAATTATGAACCTGTGAAATTCTTTTCTGAACCATTTGATATAGTCCTTTTGATCTGAACTTAAACTTTGTTATAAAACTTAATCAGATAAACTTTGATTTGAACCTTGACATTTATTTCTGAACTGTTTGACATGAACCTTTTGCCATGTACCCTTAAGATATGACTTTTGATTATTTTGATAGTACATCTGACCTTTGACCTACAGTCTGATATCCGAGCCAATCACTAGGCATGAGGGTTTCATGTCCATGTCATTGATGCACCTTTGACATGACTCTAGGGCAGGAGAGTGATGACCTGTTCCGTCCCTTATTTGTTATCTGCTATGGCCATTATGATTATGATTTGTCTGCGGGGGCGTATGGATGCATCCTAGATTTGATATGTTTCTGTTATCTGTTATTATTTACTGGTTATATATATATCTCTGGTGACTGATGGTGTGTGCGATACACGTCTTTCACATTTTCTGGGAGCTGATCACTCCATTGATACATGAGGACACCCCTCATATTATCTGGTTACTTGAGAGGTATCCACTCTAGATTGCTTATATGATTGCACTGTTATGATATTATCTGTTATCTGGGCTCGTGATAGATTTCTGTTTTCCTTATCTTATGAACCTTATGAATTTCCTTTTACTTGTTCCTTTTCCTTTTTCCTTAAACTTTATTTCTCAGTTATTCCTTATTCTTATTCCTTCACTCTGATTATATCTGCATGATCTTAAATTCTGATTATTTGTACTACTCTCTACTACTGCTTTGTTATCGTTATATCTGTTCACTGAGCTCTCGTAGCTCAGCCGCATTTCTTTTCCTGCGGCAGGTTTTAGTAGGAAGCTGGGAATGAGTGGAGAGTGTACCTTTGGACTTAGAAGATTGGATAGCTATTCTGGATTAGAGTTGGCTAGAAGATAATATATTTTAGAATAAGTGTTTTTGGAAGTTTTCATTTGTAACCTTGTAGATTCAGTATTTCATTTGTAATCCTTTGAGATTTTTGTATTACTGTAGATGTATGCTTTGTTTTGATTTGATATGAATCCATTATTGTGATATCTTTACCCCTGTCGGGTTGGGGTGTTACAATTTATGGTATTAGAGAGACAGGCTGCGACTCGTAATACATTTACCCTTGACCTGTGAAGTTTGGACCACTAAGTTTCCACTATAGGTGCTCGTAGGACAACCTTTGAGAAATTGCTTTAGGATTTCCCTATAGGAACTTAAATTCTGACCAGTGTGGAATGGGTAGACTATAAGTCATATGTTTAAGTAGCATTGCTTCCGCATCACTCTGATTCGTGTCTTGCTTTTGGTTAAAGACTATTGAAATCACATTTGGAAATTTAGAGCATATGCCTTGCACCACCTAAGAATTGAAACCTAAATAAAACCTGAAACGTTGAAAAGTTGCATAGTAATTGTCTGACACTATTTGATCCTTGTCTTCAGATTCTGACTCCAACCTCTGAATCTTTTGTTAATCATTTTGATGCCTCTTCAGGCATTCTGAGAATTCCCATGACAATGATATACTTGATACATTCTGTTAGTTGTTTCTTGTTTCTAATAATCATCTATGAATCTTCTGACACTATTTGATTTCATCTTAACCATCTCTGTTCTCATGAGAAGTCTTGTGGTGTTTAACCACGAGTATAAAAAAATGTCTTCCCTCCCATTCTGAATGGTAAGATCTGCTTTGTTGATCCGTCTTTCCTTGGTAGTAACCTTGATTTTATTCTTATAAGGATTGATTGACTGATCATTTAATATTGACGACTATCCTCCTATGTCTCACCTTTGGCGTTTGAAAGAATTTTGGAACCCCTGCCATGATTACCGATTGTTAAACTTTTGCTGCCACTACCCGATTTTGACCTTCACTTCCGATCTGTTTGATAAACAGTCTGATATTTTTCCGACCATCCCGAAGGCCGTTTAACCCTAATATGGTTGACACCTTCTATAAATTCATTACCCATGCTGGATATAAATGTATCATCTGATACTATTCTGTCTTGCAAAATCCATACCACTCCTATGAGAACTCTGGTAATTATTAACCTTGGATATAGAAGTTTATTCCCTCCCTTGAATGATGAATTTTATTTGCCAATCAGTTTTCCTTTGGAAGGATTTGATGCAAATACTATCTCTGTATGGAATTGTTAACTGAGCATGATGATGCTGATAACCGATGTTCCATACGCCTCACTTTGACAGTATACGATGTTCGTATTACCGATTATTCGCAACCTACCTGCCACTTGTGCTAAATAGCTAATAAGATTCCAACACCTTGAATTGTTCGCCTATATATCTCCACACTATACTGAACCATGTACTTGACTCTGACATATGAACTATCCGTCTGGTAAAAATAACCATATTCGTTCTGCGGATCTGTTTACTTTTGATATATTCGATTTCGAGGTCTTTTGTTGACTGGCTCTTTATAAGCTACCAGAGACTACCATATCTGATATGAGACCTATTGAAATCTGTTTTCATCCTACTTTTGTTACGACAACCTTTCCCGGACACCCAATAATATCCATCCTTAGAAAGATTTGGCATTGGAAGTCTTGCTGTACGATTTTTTGATGTTTCTGATGAACCTTTTTGATTCCCTACTGCTCGGGAGATGGAGTTGGCATTGAACTGATCCCAGTTGACGAACCATGATGCTATAGAAGTTGAGAGATTGAAGAAGCTGATGAGATATGTTTTTGTCCACCTCAGTGTTCCCCTTGAATACCCCTATTAAATTATGAAGAAGAAAGAGAAAATTTTGCGTCTGCATATCAACTATCGTAAACCTAACCGTAATTCTAACCGTAATCACTTTTCATTTCTGCGTATCAATGATTGATTTGTTCCACTTTGAAACTCTGTATCAGACGACCTCATTTAATGTTTGAAGGACTGAAGAAGCAACCACAAGAACTCCTAAGATAGGAGATGACTAACTGAGAGCAACTTCCGTAAAGTATTTCAGTTTTATTCGTAAAGATTGGTGATGTGAATTAGATATGAAGTTTTCCCTGAAACGATTCATGAAAACTGTTTTCGTACTCATTGTGACCATCATGAGTTTTAAATAATGCCAATTGTATTGGCTAATGGAATCATGTTTTCGTGAGTAATTGGACAACTGTCATAGTATGACAGCATGTTTGTGCTCTGAGACGAACAAGGAACATGCAGACCATTTTCGTATTAAGTAGAATGACCCTTTGGAAGAGTAGATTTGATTGGCATTCAGAGATTGTAGCAGACAACACTATCAGGCATCTGGTGACGACAGCAATCTGAGTTGGCAAATTTTGAACTGTGCTAGAAGACCTGTCCAAGACTCGCAGTCTTGCTTCTCTATTCATTTTAGTTGTACTAAGATGAATTGAGAGCAGAAGCAGACTTGCGAATAGAAATTGAGATCATGATTTTGAATGGATAAAATTCTGAAGCGAACGTCTGTGTTAGAATTAATAATTCTGTGATGGATGAAGCTATGGATGACGTAATTCATTTCCTCTTGACCCATTTAAATTTCTGTTACCTGATGATAAAATCCTTTGAATGATTTAGGTTCTCTATTAGTAATTTCGCTCTGTGTTCATTCTGCGTATGTCAGATGATGGTTTTGTTATGTGAAATTTGACGAATGATGGATGATCTGATGCCTTTAACGATGTACCAAATCCTGATAGACATTCTGGGACTTCCGTTAACTCTTTCGAGTAGTTTGTTCTCCTCTTAGTTAGGGTATTTGATATTGATGACCTCTGAGACCGTAGGAAGTTAGGTGGAATAAGATAAGTTGTTCTGTTCATGACTTGAGATAAGTATAACCATCATGAGGGCATATTTATATGATGCCAGTATTATGACGTCTGGCCAACGTGATAATACTTACATCATATAACGTGCACTTGTTGTGGGCATAGGATATTTCAAGGAGTGCCTTAGAGCTTTGGAAATTCTGATAACTATTTGAGATTATCTGCGTTAGTGAGACTTTAAGTTCATCCTAACTGTACGCGTAATCTGCTTTCACCGTTATGTGAATTGATACGTCTGGATTCTCGTCACGCATTCTGCTGACCTCTGAACTTCCGATAAAAATCTTAGGTTCTATTATAGAACTTTCTGCCAATTGATGTTAGCAACAATCTATTTTCTGTATGTTCTCATCTGATTTGTCTAATCAAATTCTGAGGACGGCATAACCGTCAAAATCCTGTGTAATTCTTACGTCTCTTCTGAGAGAATCCGATTATCATCTATTATGTCTGGTATGTCATTCTTTTGATCTGGATTCAGCATAAATTGTCTTTTCTGAGAAAACCGAAGCTTTGATCAGCAAGATAGAGACATGAGAAACAAGTCTTTCACATTTCTGGTCAGTTGTGTTTCTGTTTCGTTTCACTTCAATTTTCGAGGACGAAAATTTTTTTTTAGAGGGGAAGAGTTGTAAAACCCTCATTTCCCATTCAGTTGAAATCCCTAAATTACCCTCTAATTTGAATTTTTCAAGAAATCATAAATTATAACAATAGAATTAAAGAATTCCATAACCTAAGTTACTAAACTAATTAAAACCTAAAATGTTATTCCTTAATCCGCGGCTAATTTGAACTCGAACCGATTGTAATATAATATGAGAATTTGCAAAATATAAAGCTATAATGAAGGCTACATAAAATCGACATGCTTAATTAAACAAACACTTATGTCACGCCTAATATATCGTAAGGTCCAAAATAAATATAATTTTGTGCACAACATCACACGACTAATGAGTACCCTATAGGTCCAATCTCATTTTTAAGATGTACATAATATATGTAAGTTAAGGATGGGCTCAGATTTGAAAAGTTCTAAGCGAATGGGTTACCCAACTATCCCTAAAACTCGGCATTCTATTCACCTTATATCTCTTTATGTATACATTTATATTGTGGACCATAATCACACGTCTACTTTTAAATATATCTATGTATTTGCATGCTATCTTTTCCAAAACAGGCATCCTCTTTTCATCCGTATCTTCACACGCTTTCTTCTCTCAAATCCCGTTTTTCTCGCCTAAATAACTGCAACTCATCTCTATATACTTCAATACTTGCTCATCTTCCGTAAATCCAAAGCAATCCTAAATCATAAGAACATTAGTGAATATAAGTGAGTCGACGAAGAGGAGCAGAACTCAAGCTTGGGACCGCGTCAAACATTACTCGTGTTCTGTGTTTGTGTTCGTATACAAGAGGGTGTTTGATCGTGGCAGTAAATTAGGGTGATCGTGCATGGTTTTAATCTGGCTCGAATATGGTGTAGGTCCATTGGATTCTGATTTGTTCGATCGTCTTTTGAGGTATCCCTAAATATTGTTCTTGTGTTTCTGAATTTAACATCCATAATATGAATATGTGAAAGTTGTGTTTAGTTAAAATAGCCATACGAATAACTGATGTAAGCGACACATGAAATAACGAATACATGAAGAACATGAGTGTCGATCTTTGTTCAGTTAGTTATTCGAATCAGTATACACATAGGAGCTTTTGAATCTGATCTTTGGTATCCTAACATACTCATAACGCAAAGCCAAAACCTGGAAGTAAAACATGAACAATTTAACATAGGGCGTACAGGTCACTTACGTGAAAAAGGGTGTGTCACATATGATATTATGTCAAGTATGGTCTGTTGTACATCAGGGTATGTGGAGTCGTTTTGACAGCTCGTTTAGACACATATATTATCCAACATAAAACCCTAAGAACCTGTTAATATAATTATTTAATGAAGCATTTGAACTCGCAGCCCTAGGCTATTTTTATTCTATATTGTGGTGTTTTGTCTCGCTAACTGGACTGTCCTTGTGTTGTGTGTGTGTGTGTCTCATTTGAAAGCTGTAAGAAGTGTATTTGTTGATGGGTTAAAACATGGGTCATTTGTGATTTTATGGGGTCGTATAGAGTGTGTATCGAGTGCGTTAAAACTAAGACATATGGTTTGGTCTTGCGTGTTTCGCGTGGTGATATAAGGTGTGTCGAACAAGGGCTAGGTGTGGGTCATATTGTGTGTTGAATAGGGAGTATTTTAAAAGTCTGCTATGGGTATACGCATGGAATTTATTACATGCATAGTCTATGGAAAATAATCTTTGTGGTATGCTTGGCGTCGTGTGAGTGTGTGAGACGATGATTGCCAAGTCTTGTGTTGACAGTTATATTTGTATGTTGAGTTGTTGAACGCTCAACAAGGTGCTACCAAAATCACTCTTGTTTCCTTTTCCAACTCGACACACTTGTTATATAATCTAAACATATAAAACATCTAAATACCCTATTCGTATATATGATGAGCCAAGACCTGATCGGTTTGCTTGCTATTCGAGTTGGAGGTTATGAGTACGTTTTAAAGAGCCACATGAAATCATAAAAGCTAATATAATTAGACTCTTAATAACCTATGACCTGACCTACTCGATGTTATAATATTCGACCACAACTTAAAATAATGATGACCTTAATCTGGTTCTTTATGACGTACATGGTTTAAAAACTGATAAAACCCTATTATATTTAATATGAAACGTACTAAATATGGAAAGTTACTAGAAAGGAAAGTTACTAAAAATGGAAAGCCGATTAATATGAGTAATCCGATTTAAAATAAGTTATTAATAAGACAGTCATGAATTCGTGTAGATTCGCTGAAGATGGAGTTTGCTTCCGACCCTTATATTTTCTGTTGTGTGTTTTCACTTGCGGTATAAGGTACAGATATTCTGCCCTTTTTCAGTAAGGGTTTTTCATTTCCTTTTCTTTCAGTTTTTCATTTTCCTTATTAGGATTCCCTATACCATTGCTATGTTCCTTTCTGTTTGTGAACCTTTCATGTGATCTCTTTGTTTTGTGAGCCTTCTATGATCTCTCTCATGTTCTGATCTGTTTCACTTCTGAGTTGATGTCCTTATTATAATCCTCTTTGCTTTGAACCGTTTGCATGATTCCCTTTTGTTACGACCTCTGATATAAAAATCTGTTATGTGAAAACCTTTTTAATTATGACCTGGAAATGTTTTGAGAAAAAATCAGTTATTTTAAAAGAATGATTATGAATGGTGATATGATACTATTTTTATATGACATTTGTTAACTTTTGTGGAAACTAGTTTAAAGAATATTTTTATGAAAAACCGTTTTGCAAGATTATTTTATGAAAACTATTCTGAAAGATCATTTTATTGAAAACCATTATTAAAGGATTGCTTTAAATGAACTTTTGACAGGAACTTCTAAAATGAACTTTTGCTACGAACTTTAATTATGAACCTGTGAAATTCTTTTCTGAACCATTTGATATAGTCCTTTTGATCTGAACTTAAACTTTGTTATAAAACTTAATCGGATAAACTTTGATTTGAACCTTGACATTTATTTCTGAACTGTTTGACATGAACCTTTTGCCATGTACCCTTAAGATATGACTTTTGATTATTTTGATAGTACATCTGACCTTTGACCTACAGTCTGATATCCGAGCCAATCACTAGGCATGAGGGTTTCATGTCCATGTCATTGATGCACCTTTGACATGACTCTAGGGCAGGAGAGTGATGACCTGTTCCGTCCCTTATTTGTTATCTGCTATGACCATTATGATTATGATTTGTCTGCGGGGGCGTATGGATGCATCCTAGATTTGATCTGTTTCTGTTATCTGTTATTATTTACTGGTTATATATATATATCTCTGGTGACTGATGGTGTGTGCGATACACGTCTTTCATATTTTCTGGGAGCTGATCACTCCATTGATACATGAGGACACCCCTCATATTATCTGGTTACTTGAGAGGTATCCCCTCTAGATTGCTTATATGATTGCACTGTTATGATATTATCTGTTATCTGGGCTCGTGATAGATTTCTGTTTTCCTTATCTTATGAACCTTATGAATTTCCTTTTACTTGTTCCTTTTCCTTTTTCCTTAAACTTTATTTCTCAGTTATTCCTTATTCTTATTCCTTCACTCTGATTATATCTGCATGATCTTAAATTCTGATTATTTGTACTACTCTCTACTACTGCTTTGTTATCGTTATATTTGTTCACTGAGCTCTCGTAGCTCAGCCGCATTTCTTTTCCTGCGGCAGGTTTTAGTAGGAAGCTGGGAATGAGTGGAGAGTGTACCTTTGGACTTAGAAGATTGGATAGCTATTCTGGATTAGAGTTGGCTAGAAGATAATATATTTTAGAATCAGTGTTTTTGGAAGTTTTCATTTGTAACCTTGTAGATTCAGTATTTCATTTGTAATCCTTTGAGATTTTTGTATTACTGTAGATGTATGCTTTGTTTTGATCTGATATGAATCCATTATTGTGATATCTTTACCCTTGTCGGGTTGGGGTGTTACACTGACAACAAGAGGAAGTGGGAGGATCACTTCAAAAATCACGGTAGTACTGGTCCAAATAAACGAAAAGAAGTGACCAAAGTCCGTGCTACAGGCACCAGCACAAAGATAGGGTATGCTGGAGCGTTACCCAGGTGCAGCATGTGCCCATTTCATCACCGTGGATCTTGCCCCGCTCAGCGTGGGAACTGCCAAAAGATCGGACACAAAGCTAGGGATTGCAAGGCTTCCACCCTCGTGATGAACCCGAATGTCACAATAACCTGCTATGAGTGTGGAGTGATAGGGCACTTCAGGAGTGAATGCCCGGAGCTGAGGAACTAGAATGAAGGAAGAACTCGTGAAAACGCATACGCGATAGAAGGGGGAGAAGCTCGACAGGACCTCAACAACGACACCAGTGATAACAATGCTTAAGGAGAGAGTTCTCTATGTCGCATAAAAAGACCTACACCTAGATTCTCTTAGATCAGATTCCCCCGTGTATCTGTACCATCTTAAAGGACATGTTGTATCAGTACTTTTTATGAATTTCTCCGTGACGAATTCTTAGCTTTTGAAATCAAGATATTATGATAACTCTCCTCCTATCCCCATCACATTTGAATTTGTTAGTTAATTAGTACATTCTTTTCATAAGAGGTGGTGCATCTTTAGAAACCTGTTGTTATTCTGAACCTATAGAAACCCTATGTCATTGTGACTAAACCCGGCATCGCATCATCAGTCCTCAACTAAGCATAGCCTGATCACCTATGTTTAGTTCAGGGAGGATCATCCCATGAAGGGAATACTCATCCTGAAAATTCCTGCACACTAGAACTTTCACTACACATGTCGATTATCGAAGTTCAACCGTCCCTCACAAAACCTCGAATTCACATAGGAAATGTGAAAAAAAAATAGAACCAAAACACTAGAGCATTCAAAACCCCAACCCCTTCGGGTATTTCTAAGTGAAAACCAAGGACGTCTTTCGTTCCTAAGACGGGGAGGATGTGACAAATGGTAAATTTTCCCTAATATTTAATTTATAAATGTCCATTTAGTATGACTAAATCACTAGATTAGGCATTTATACGATTAAAACGGAAAACAGACTCGCACACTGTGACACCCGGAAATCTCACCAAGAACAGTGAAATTACCCCATCTCACATTTTACCCACTATAATGTAGTAAAAACGGGAGGTTATCCCAGTTTTACTCAGAAAGACACCACACGCAAACCAATGTCTAAACAGTAATAAATTTAAAACTCAGAAAATTATTGTGAATTCATAAAACTCAAAATACATTCAAGTATTATATAAACGTCTCTAAAAACCCGATCTTCCATATTTATGACAGTTTCGGGAAGGACCCGAGTTTAACTCAGTTCAGCGAGACACGAGTATGAGTTACTCGTTCTTGTAATTTATGTCAAACCCGGATATAACATAAAATAATATCCACTTACACAAAACCCAACACACTCCTATCTTCCTTCTCACTTTTGTCTGCTACACCAAAAACCTAGGCACCACCGAATCCTCACCATCAAACTTTTATCCCCTTCGAACCCAGCTCATAGTCAACCAAAAATATCTCCTTTTCTCCTTTCCCAAAAGATAGTCACGGGATCTAATAGAAGATACCAAGGAGGAAAATGAGTTATACTCATTTCGGATGTCACAAGAATCAAAGCTAAGAAAGTAGCCTTCCACTATTCTCAAACTTCTCCTTTTAATGGCCGCTTTAGATCAAGTCAATCCACACAACACCATTCGGTCACCAAAATTTATTTAAGTGACGAAGAGGATTTAAGGGCAAAGATTGATAGCTGTGGGTTGACTGGGATTGATTTGAAGAAGCCAAGGAGTCGGGTGGAAGTTCTGTTCGAAGAAATTTAAGGTCCAAAGGTCTTTAGACGAAGCATCACCGGGGTATAAATCATTCGTATTCATCTCTTGATATCAAAGTCCATTATTTTGACTTAGTTATGTTGTCATTAAATCAATTGTAAGAAATTTTGATGTTGAATTCGCGTTGTTGTTGCTTTGGCCGTGACCTAGGAGTTAGAAAACCTGAGGTTCAAATTGCTAGTCTTAGGTCCATTGTGGTTCGATTTAAAACAGACAGGTCTTAGGATTAGAGTTTTATTCGAAGTTCACCATCCCTCGAAACCATTGTAGGGAATGAAATTGTATCCGAACCATCTCAAATCTATTTATTTTAGGTTGTTCATGATTAATCCTAGGCTGAATATAAATTAATATAGGTTGATATTTGAATTGCAGATGATGAGTGTTGTCCAGTCTTGAAGATTCTTTGTTGTAGAAATTATCGTTAGGTGTTATTGTTGTTGTGTCCGTGTGACCTAGGACACTGGAAGACTAGAACTCGGTAACTAGGGTAATAAATCTTGTTGCTCAAAGTGGCAAAAACATGAGATTCGAGTCAATGACACCAGGGGTTATAGGTTCTAGTATTGAACTAGTTTTGATGATGGTAGAAGACAGACTTGAGTAATAGTACCATTTGAGGTAATATATTCTTTTGGGTTAGTAATCCGAAAAAATACCATCTCCACTCTTGACCGAATGAGAACCACCCAAAACAGGGCGTTTTGGTGGTCACTCTAGGCTGGGAAGGATCACCCTGTGTAAGGGAAATTCTGGCCAAGTTCTTCTCGTCAAGATAAGCCCAAGACTTTGAGGGTTGTACCCTTGGTTCGAGTCTTAAACATACCCACGTTAACCCAGGACCAAACCCCAATTAGGATAGAACCACTTTCGCTCCAAAACAAACCGCAAGGACTATTAATACTCGGATGATTTTAGGCTTCAAACATTAGAGACTCAAGAATACTTGTGGTTAGAGGTGCAAAAAAATCGGTTAAAACCGGTTTTCGGTTTTGGGAAAACCGGTTATAAAAAAACCGGTTTTCTTAAAAACCAGTTTCAGTTAAATCGATTTTTCGGAAATCGGTTTTTTTTCTGTTATAAATGTTCGGAATCGGTTTTTTTATCGGTTTTTTACCGGTTCGGTTTTTTTCGGTTATAAATTTTCGGATTTGGTTTTTTTATCGGTTATTTACCGGTTCGTTTTTTTTTCGGAATTTTACATACATGTTTGAACATTTTTTTCGGTTTAATTAAACAACCCAATTATACAACTAAAAATACAATCATAACTTTTATGAGAGTGTTTTTGATGTGTTTTCATTTTTCAACCACAACTCATTACATGTATTTATACTACCAATCCATGGCTTAAAATCATCAAAAAAACATTAAAAAAAAAATGGCTAGAAACGTTCATATTACCGTTTTATTAGAGAAATTTAATTTTACAAAGATAGTTAAAAAAACGGCTAGAAATTTAATTACTGTGTTAGTCGTGGTAGGTCGTAGCCATGGGATTTTTCCAAGCTCACAATTAAATTTAGTCCTGTATCAATGGAAAAGTACTATATTTATTACCACATTTAATTGATAAAGCAATGAGCCACTGACAAGGAAAAGTACTCTATTTACATGTGAATGTGATACGACTCGTAGCCTATTGTCTAAAGACTAAAGAAAAGTAGTATATTTATCACCACATTTATTGATAAAGCACTGAGCCACTAACAAGGAAAAGTACTATGGGATTTACATGTGAATGTGATATTAATTCCTGTGGGCTGTGGCCTGTGGTACGACTCGGGCCTCTTTTGCAAAAAAAACAAACAAAAAAAAAACCAGTTTTAACCGATTATTTGAATAAACCGGATATAAAACCGGTAAAAAACCGGTCCACTTATAAAATCGAAAACTGGTCTAACCGGTTCGGTTAAAAAAAACCGGTTTTTTTAAAAACCGGCTACGGTTTTTTGAGCCTGTTAAAAAAAAACCGGTTTGTGTTTGCATCTCTACTTGTGGTCAAGGATTTACCTCCCACTCTAAGTGCTTATTCCCCTCGCGAAACATGATGATTTGGCCAAAGCTAAACCAAGACTTCTAGAATTTGGAGATGAGTAATACTCAACTTAAGTTTTAACCAAGCCATGAGTCCTTTAGACCCTTGTGATGTCGAATGAAATAGTCAGGGAATTCCCAGAAAGAAAACACCAAGTCTTTTAAGACTTGTATGTATCTGTTCTACGTTTTCTATTCCAGGCCAAACCCAAAATGCAGCCCACATAGGACCCTTAAGCAGCCCAACCCAAACTCCAATAGCACACTTAGATCCAGTCCAGCCATATAGGGTACTAGTGTTGTGACCAAGCTAGCCCACCAGGCCCATGTGGCTGTGGTGGCAACTCTCCTCAGTCCAGCCCAACAAATATTGCGTACACAAAAAAAATAGTTAACAATTACATATTAAGTCGCAAACAATTTATATCGAAACTAACATATATATATACGAAACCTGTGAACACATAAATACTAGTCGTCAACGTAAAACTTTAATATAGCCGTTCACGATAAACATTTTTGTAGTAACCAAAATATATACATAAAACTTGTATAGCCGAATATACAATTAATTTTCACATTGAACTAACATGTATGTACATAAAACTTGAATGGCCGTAATTTAAAAACTCGACAACAATAAACGAACCATTCAGACTATACTTAGCACTATATATATTGTCTCGCGATTTCACAAATAGTAGAATATACAATCGGCAAAGGAAATATAAATTTGATACACACAGGTGTAGTTAAATATATGAAACTCAAGTGAATTAACGACAAACCGACTTCACATTAAGTATAGACAATAACACGTGCCGGGAAGTATATATATGGACACTCACACACTTGTCGGTTTAAAACTAAGTCAACTAATATAAACGTCACTAACAAAAACTAGAAAATGAAATATATAACTTGAACCTTACTTAAGCAAAATCAACGAGTTAAATTGTTACTAAACTTATAATTTATAAAAATGAGTCATAACTAATTATTAATAACATTATAAATTTAGTTCATTTCAATCAACCAAATTTTGTTAAATTAACTTTATGTTACATCTTCTCAAGACATTTAACTAGTGAATGATAAACTCCACTTACGTTTAGTCTAGCTTCTAAAGCCTATATAATTGGATATAACGACCAAACCACACGATTTTAATATATATATATATATATATATATATATGACATCTCGATTTAATCCATTCATACCATAAGTTGTTCATTTTATTTCTTTCCAAACTCTGACACTTAAGCTTCTCTAATACCCCCTCGTTTTCCCATACTATACATTTAAGTCATTCGTAGAGCCAAACCTTACCATTTCTTAGGAAAACCCTTCGTAACCTCCCTTGCTGCCACACAAGCGACAACAACAACATAAGCTCACTCAAATATTGGAATTAAAATTCTGAAAGGACCTAAATTTAATACTTGAAACTAAGACATGATTATTTAATCTAGGTTGCGTGTTGGTGCCGTGCACTCTTAAATTTCACAGTTGTTCAGGCCATTAAAGGTGAGTTTATAGCCCCTTTTTACTTATACTTGTTTTATATAAATGGGGTGAGAAACATGCAAAACCAATTTTATTGACCATTAATACTATTTTGTTGAAACTATTGCGCAGTTAGCCTAAGACTCTAGAACCCATTACTATGCCCGCCTTCATGCACTGTTAATTCCAGTTAGGTAGTGTGATTGATATAAATAGATCTATTGGGTGACTCCCCCGTTCTGTTTAAACGGATAGGCAAACGAGCGTATATTAAGTCGGATTACAAGTGAATTGGGTTAAGCACTCGCTAAGGGCCCCATTATTATTATTGATGTGCTAGGTTATAGCCCACTGAACGGTCGAGCTTCGGTTGGATGAACTTAGTGCTAGCGCAAATAAGATATTAATGTGACATTTCAATGTTTACAAACTAAACTATTGGTCCAAATTTGTTATAACTTAAACCTATGAACTCACCAGCTTTTTTGCTGACTTTTAGCATATTTTCTCAGGTATCTAGAATTATGCAAGTGTGGCAAGGCTTGGCAAGGCGATGGAATTATACTATTGGCCAAAGTGTTTTAACAAATGTTGAAGACTTTTTTTTGAGGGACCATTAAACTTGTAAACAAACTTGAAACATGCAGATTGTTATAATTGGATTAAACAAATGAATACGTTTTATAAAGTGTGTAATTGGTTCTTCGTTACCTTGTGTTATGATTTCCATTTCAGTACCACCCCATGATTCTAGTGCTTTCGCAAAGTCAGATTTTGGGGGTGTTACATGGATACACGGAAGACCACCTCATCAAATCTTAGTGAACTCCTCACAATACTCAAGGAGGTGGATCTTGCTACCCTCAGGTCTTAGCAGGAAGCCCTTCATAAGTCAGTCACTGTAACAACCGTGAAATTTTGATCCATTATTTTACTATTATCATTTACTTATTATCCTATTTTAAGTAAATTACATTTACCGAGAGAATTAAACCGCACACGTCGTAACACACACCATAATTTTTTCAGACTCACTTTTATAATAAATTATATTATTATTACTTATATTTCATTTTCAAACTATTTCGAACTCATTTGATTTAAAAACGAGGGATTATCTCGCAAAACGTGAAAAACTACACACAACGCGTTTCGGCAATCGTAAACCTAGTAAATCATTTAATTCAATTATTATATTGTTTTCAAAAGACTAGTCATATGAATACTTGTTTTTATTGGAAAAATTATTACAAACGCAATGGTGTAAATTTCGTGTCCAAAATCAGTAGTTATCGAGCCTAAACAAGTCCCAAACCTTAATTTTATAAGAGATTGCATAAATTACACATATGGTCCCTGCACCCATTATATAACCTATTAGGGTTTTATATCCCCCCATTTTTTTTAATAAACATACCCTTTTTATCATAAACCCTAACCCTAAACTCTCTCCTCCCCTCCTCTCTTCAGTAGCCGCCGCCACCAAGGCTGGCCACCATTACACCGTCGACCACCGCCACCTCCATCACTCTCCTACACCATCAATCTCTAGATCTAAGCCTCTAACACCCTTTGTGTACTCGGATCTATATCTACAAAGAAAATATATTGTGTTAGAATCGGATCCGTGAGATTTAATCACATGCATGTGTAGGTTTTTGTCTAACTATCATTTCCTTACTTTTACTTTTCGATTTGGATGGTTAAATAATGAAATACGAATTTTTGTAATGTTAATCTATGGATCAAGAGCTTATATGTCTCATATGAATCGGATCTATTATGTACACTTTTTATAAAAATTAATAGTTAATTACTGGTGGTTGTTTTGGTTAAATAAAGTTTGTTTTGCTAAAGAACTTATTTCGAGATTGTAGCTTATTGGAATAAGCTACCCGCTAGCTTATTAGCTTTCGGGGCTTATTGAATGCTCGGTACAAAAACCCGACCGAGAGGTCTCGGGTTCGACACCCACATAGGATCGTTTGATTTATTTTTGTTTTTCTTCCTTTACTAGCTTATTTAATAAGCTTATAGCTTATTTGGACATATGGCTTATTTTGTTTTCTTTTGTTTGGTTCGGCTAAACCAAAACAGCCCGCAAGGGTGTTTGGTTGTTTGGTCTCGGTCCACCAAAACAGCCCAAGACGGGTGTGTTTGTTTGTTTGGGCTTCAGCCCACCACGGCGACCCAACAGTTAAGGGTTCGTTTGGTTGTCTCGGCGAACCCCAGTAGAGGGTCCGTTTGGTTTTGTTTATTTTCAACCCGCAAGGGGCGTTTATATCTGCTTATATTAGAGCCCAAAGGGGGCATTTGGTTTGCTTATTTTTCTGCCTACGGGGCGTTTGGTTTTGTTTTTCCGCCCAGCCAAACAACCCACGAAAGGTGAGTTTGGTCCGGTTATGTTTTAACACGCAAGGGTGTGTTTGATTTACTTTGCGACTTGATTAAATGGTTAAACTTAAAGCTTATGGACTTAATTAAAACTATTTTAAATATATGACTTATTTGGTAATTGGTTATATATATTGAACATAGGAATTGTCATTTGATATTATAGTGCACTTTGGTTTTCATAAACCAAAAGGGGCGTCATTTGTTTTGGACCTTGTAATTATATTTGAATTGTCGGATTGTTTTAAGTGGAAAACATTAATTTGTAAATATGGGAAACGTTGTATAAACGTATAGGTCATGCCGAAATTTATAAAAATACCTATACTTAGTAAATTTTCATTAAAACTCCTTAAAAACCCGATAAAAGGGCGAAATTATAGTGTTTTATAATTAATGACTTATGATTATACAATAAACCGACAGACGAACAAAAACTATACTTTTACAAATGAGATAACTAGTTTATCTAAAACCCGACGAGAAAAAGATATTAAATTATAAAATATTATTTTATAATTTATGACAAAGAGACTAAAGTCATAACTTTTGTAAAAACTTTAAAACTACTTCCATTTAGTTCGTAACATTAGATCGTATGTTTCTTTTGAACGTGAACTCTTTATTCCTATATTTGGACGTTTCTGGATTCGAGTCGAATTATATTATTTTAGTTTGAACTATTTTTTTTCTTTTTTTTTTTCTTATATATATAATACCCACCATGTATTATATATATATATATATATATATATATATATATATATATATATATATATATATATATATATATTCCCTATGTAATATATATACGGATATATATTACATACATTGCTATTTTCTCTTGATTTATCTTATTTAACCAACCACAAAACTATTACAAATTGAAAACTAAATCTTTTATCAACGTATCGTGTTGATGTAACCATCCTTTCAAAAAACTCAATTTCATTACTCTATTCTTAACGTGTCATAACTGTTAAGATAAACATTATCTTTTAGATCGAGCCGTCTGATTATTGTTGTGTTGTACTCCTTGATTATCTGCTCATGTTGTTTGCTCATTCACTTCGAGGTGAGTTCATAGCCCCACTTAAACTCTTTAAACTGTTTATAAAACCCATTGGGGGAGATACATGTTATTTTACAATTTGGACACAAGTGTTTTAAACTGTATGCTTATCAGAACCATTAATCACTCGTTGTTGCGAGTGAACGCGAATATTGTGAATAGGCCTATTGGGATTGACGAATCCCGTTTGTGTTGATTTGATTGACAACCGAACACACTATATTTGAAATTTAGGTAAAATGGCAATTTACCTTTCAGGGAATTAGTTCATTCTATGAACCTTCAGTCAGTTTGAGTGTCATGAGCTTAAAGCAATAATTATTATTTACCCATAATTGTATTCGTTGCAATTTTTATTTTAACTCTGAAATCTTGTGGTCCATTATTTATTTATAAACCTATGAATTTCACTCAACCTTTGTGTTGACTTTTTAGCATGTTTATCTCAGGTTTCTTTTAGTTGGCATGTAAAGGCGCACGGATAATATTTTTGAAGACAATGCATCATTATCATTCGATAAAGCTTTTAAACGTTTATGATATACTTTTTAAGTTTTATAAACTTGTTGGGATCTCTTAAACTCTGATGTTTAATTTAATCGAATGATAAATTATTTCAAAACGTCACATTTGAGTCGTTTACTGTAACTTGTACCGTGAGCTATGAAATAATACCCAGTGACACCATATTCCGCTGCGATATTTTGGGGGTATTACAGAATGGTATCAGAGATACAGTTATAGAGAACTAGGTTGCATTTTAGACCTAGACTATAACTACTTTTTACATTAAGACCCGCTTCACTCATTGTTGTCTTCACATTCCGTGCGCCATGCTTACTCTTTAACATATCAATGTTCTCTCTATATATAGACTATTTATATAAACGTTTGACTAATCTTGACTTGTTATGTTTGTTTCTTGATCTTCATGTCGAACCTTATTTTCCTCAATCATGTACCTACTCATACATTCTTGTGATTCATGAAACCTTTTCAAGACATTCATTGTAAGCTGCATAATGGTCTCATTTACTTCTTTGACATTGTGAATTGCACGATTGTCTCTCTTATTTCTCGGACATTGTAACTCATTACAATGGTCTATAAACTATTTCATAACCCTATATAATATCATTTCATACGATGATGAAACTCGTTACAATTTATCAATTTCTTTTGATTTCCTCACTCCCCGTGCACTTATATTTTTCTGAGCATTTTTGCTTATTTTGTTTGAAGCACCACTATATATATAAAGACTATTTATATACACTTGATTTGCTCTCGACTACTTATATCTATTTACCAGAGCGTTACTCCTTATTTACATAAAGATTAATTCTATAAATGTTTTATCGATTCTTACCCTTTATATAATTAGTCTCCAAAACATCATGACATACTATACTTATCCCAATTATGTATCTATTTCACCGAGATTACTAAACTATGGAATACACATTTATTCATTTTTATGATCCCCCTAAAACTTTCTCATACGCTGTGGTTGACACAGTGGTCTCATTTATTTTCCCAAAAATCGTCAGTGATGCCATGATCTTTTAAAACTTTTCATGACCTTACACAGCAGTATGTTACATGAAACCGTCATAGTCTATCTATTTACCTTGGCAATTTAACTACCATTTTATAAACAACTCAGTTATTATCATATAAACTTTCTTTCACAATATTACAAATGGATTTACTACTCTCCAAGAAATTACCTTACTAATACCTTGTAAACGATTAACCAGACTTACAATCAACTTATTAACTGTTTTGTTAGTCTCATATAAATTATTCTGCAAGAACCTTACAAATAGCTTTGCCACTAACTTAAATATTTTACTATCGCTTTATAAACCATTTCGCAAAAAATTTAATACAATGTTTTCCACCCTCTTGCAAACTACTTTACCACAATCTTATAAACTAAATCACTTATATACTACTACTACATAAACTGTATTGGATTAGTTCCAAATAAGCTATTTTGTTATCACCTTGCAAATAGTTCTGTCAATTACCTTATACCAAAATTTTCACAACCCTATAAACCATTTTGTTACTTTCTTACAAATAACACTACCCTTGTCTTATTAACTAAAAACTCTTATTTACTATTACCTCACTGACTATTTGGTTATTATTTTATTGATCGTCATTTTCGTATAAATTTTATAGACCGATTCTGTGTCGTCGCTTAAAACTTCGTTTAAAAGTTCTTCTTTACAAAAGCTGAAGTTCAGCAAGTTTCTCTACATTCACCAAGTTCTCTTCCGAAACCTTCACTATTAAAGTTCTGTGATTCTGGCCCGGTGTGGACTGTTTTAGAACTGCTTAAAACTTCCTTTCTGCGCGTATCTTCCTTATTCGCTTGTGTTACACACTCATACTACGTACTTATAATTGATTCGCTTGTGTTACGTATGTACAAACTTATATCACTTTTTGTATCTAAGATACTTATACAAACTCCATACTTGTCCAACAACGGACATATCTCGAGTATAACTAAGTTAAGTATTTGAAAATTTTATCGAACCTCGGTTAAATATAGTCTAGTCACCTATATTTAACCTAGGGACAGTGGAACATAGTCTGACTACCTATGTTCAAATTAAAATTTTCAAATACTGGGAATAGTTATATATGGGTTATGTCTAATTGATTTTCTACTTGATTTTTGAGAATCACAAAATTCTTATGTGAGTATAAACAATTCAACGGTATTCATACGATCGAGCACAACATCTAAGCAGATTCTTACTCTATCCTTACCCCGTGTAGTTAACCTTACTCTATACCATATTCCGAGACGACGAGAATCGAACTGCATCTCTAATTATTCTAGACTTCATTCCTTACAAGTAACCACACCTCCTCACTGACATCGCTTCAGCACTAACACTAACCGAATCACGAGGACGTGATTCCCTTTTTAACGGATGGGTGATGTAACAACCGTAAAATTTTGAGTCATTATTTTACTATTATCATTTACTTATCATCCTATTTTAAGTAAATTACATTTACCGAGAGAATTAAACCGCATACGTCGTAACACGCACCCATAATTTTTCCAGACTCACTTTTATAATAAATTATATTATTATTATTTATATTTCATTTTCAAACTTTTTCGAATTCATTTGATTTGAAAACGAGGGATTATCTCGCAAAACGTGAAAACTACACACAACGCGTTTCAGCAATCGTAAACCAAATAAATCATTTAATTCAATTATTATATTGTTTTCAAAAGACTAGTCGTATGAATACTTGTTTTTATTGGAAAAATTATTACAAACGCAATGGTGTAAATTTTGTGTCCAAAATCAATAGTTATCGAGCCTAAACAAGTCCCGAACCTTAATTTTATAAAAGATTGCATAAATTACACATATGGTCCCTGCACCCCTTATATAACCTATTAGGGTTTTATATCACCTCATTTTTTTAAATAAACATACCCTTTTTATCACAAACCCTAACCCTAAACTCTCTCCTCCCCTCCTCTCTTCAGCAGCCGCCGCCACCAAGGCTGGCCACCATCACACTGTAGACCACCGCCACCTCCATCACTCTCCCACACCACTAATCTCTAGATCTAAGCCTCTAACACCCTTTGTGTACTCGGATCTATATCTACAACGAAAATATATTGTGTTAGGATCGGATCCGAGAGATTTAATCACATGCATGTGTAGGTTTCTGTCTAACTATCATTTCCTTACTTTTACTTTTCGATTTGGATGGTTAAATAATGAAATACGAATTTTTGTAATGTTAATCTATGGATCGAGAGCTTATATGTCTCATATGAATCGGATCTATTATGTACACTTTTTATAAAAATTAATAGTTAATTAATGGTGGTTGTTTTGGTTAAATAAGGTTTGTTTTGCTAAAGAACTTATTTCGAACTTATAGCTTATTGGAATAAGCTACCCGCTAACTTATTAGCTCTCGGGGCTTATTGCATGCTCGGTACAAAAAGCCCGACCGAGAGGTGTCGGGTTCGACACCCACATAGGGTCGTTTGATTTATTTTTGTTTTTCTTCCTTTCCTAGCTTATTTAATAAGCTTATAGCTTATTTGGACATATGGCTTATTATGTTTTCTTTTGTTAGGTTCGGCTAAACCAAAAGAGCCCGCAAGGGTGTTTGGTTGTTTGGTCTCGGTCCACCAAAATAGCCCAAGACAGGTGAGTTTGTTTGTTTGGGCTTCAGCCCACCACGGCGACCCAACAGTTAAGGGTCCGTTTGGTTGTCTTGGCCCACCACGGCAGAGGGTCCGTTTGGTTTTGTTTATTTTCAACCCGCAAGGGGCGTTTTGATCTGCGTATATTACAGCCCAAAGGGGGCGTTTGGTTTGCTTATTTTTCTTCCTACGGGGCGTTTGGTTTTGTTTTTCCGCGCAGCCAAACAACCCACGAAGGGTGAGTTTGGTCCGGTTATGTTTTAACACGCAAGGGTGTGTTTGATTTACTTTGCGACTTGATTAAATGGTTAAACTTAAAGCTTATGGACTTAATTAAAACTATTTTAAATATATGACTTATTTGGTAATTGGTTATATATATTGAACATAGGAATTGTCATTTGATATTATAGTGCACTTTGGTTTTCATAAACCAAAAGGGGCGTCATTTGTTTTGGACCTTGTAATTATATTTGAATTGTCGGATTGTTTTAAGTGGAAAACATTAATTTGTAAATATGGGAAACGTTGTATAAACGTATAGGTCATGCCGAAATTTATAAAAATACCTATACTTAGTAAATTTTCATTAAAACTCCTTAAAAACCCGATAAAAGGGCGAAATTATAGTGTTTTATAATTAATGACTTATGATTATACAATAAACTGACAGACGAACAAAAACTATACTTTTACAATTGAGGTAACTAGTTTATCTAAAACCCGACACGAAAAAGATATTAAATTATAAAATATTATTTTATAATTTATGACAAAGAGACTAAAGTCATAACTTTTGTAAAAACTTTAAAACTTCTTCCATTTAGTTCGTAACATTAGATCGTATGTTTCTTTTGAACGTGAACTCTTTATTCCTATATTTGGACGTTTCTGGATTCGAGTCGAATTATATTATTTTAGTTTGAACTATTTTTTTTCTTTTTTTTTTCTTATACATATAATACCCACCATGTATTTTATATATATATATACATATATATATATATATATATATATATATATATATATATATATATATATATATATATATATATATATATATTCCCTATGTAATATATATACGGATATATATTACATACATTGCTATTTTCTCTTGATTTATCTTATTTAACCAACCACAAAACTATTACAAATTGAAAACTAAATCTTTTATCAACGTATCGTGTTGATGTAACCATCCTTTCGAAAAACTCAATTTCATTACTCTATTCTTAACGTGTCATAACTGTTAAGATAAACATTATCTTTTAGATCGAGCCGTCCGATTATTGTTGTGCTGTACTCCTTGATTATCTGCTCATGTTGTTTGCTCATTCACTTCGAGGTGAGTTCATAGCCCCACTTAAACTCTTTAAACTGTTTATAAAACCCATTGGGGGAGATACATGTTATTTTACAATTTGGACACAAGTGTTTTAAACTGTATGCTTATCAGAACCATTAATCACTTGTTGTTGCGAGTGAACGCGAATATTGTGAATAGGCCTATTGGGATTGACGAATCCCATTTGTGTTGATTTGATAGACAACCGAACACACTATATTTGAAATTTAGGTAAAATGGCAATTTACCTTTCAGGGCATTGGTTCATTCTATGAACCTTCAGTCAGTTTGAGTGTCATGAGCTTAAAGCAATAATTATTATTTACCCATAATTGTATTCGTTGCAATTATTATTTTAACTCTGAAATCTTGTGGTCCATTATTTATTTATAAACCTATGAATTTCACTCAACCTTTGTGTTGACTTTTTAGCATGTTTATCTCAGGTTTCTTTTAGTTGGCATGTAAAGGCGCACGGATAATATTTTGAAGACAATGCATCATTATCATTCGATAAAGCTTTTAAACGTTTATGTTATACTTTTTAAGTTTTATAAACTTGTTGGGATCTCTTAAACTCTGATGTTTAATTTAATCGAATGATAAATTATTTCAAAACGTCACATTTAGAGTCGTTTACTGTAACTTGTACCGTGAGCTATGAAGTAATACCCAGTGACACCATATTGAGCTGCGATATTTTGGGGGTATTACAGAATGGTATCAGAGATACAGTTATAGAGAACTAGGTTGCATTTTAGACCTAGACTATAACTACTTTTTACATTAAGACCCGCTTCACTCATTGTTGTCTTCACATTCCGTGCGCCATGCTTACTCTTTAACATATCAATGTTCTCTCTATATATAGACTATTTATAAAAACGTTTGACTAATCTTGACTTGTTATGTTTGTTTCTTGATCTTCATGTCGAACCTTATTTTCCCCAATCATGTACCTACTCATACATTCTTGTGATTCATGAAACCTTTTCAAGACATTCATTGTAAGCTGCATAATGGTCTCGTTTACTTCTTTGACATTGTGAATTGCACGATTGTCTCTCTTATTTCTCGGACATTGTAACTCATTACAATGGTCTATAAACTATTTCATAACCCTATATAATATCATTTCATACGATGATGAAACTCGTTACAACTTATCAATTTATTTTGATTTCCTCACTCCCCGTGCACTTATATTTTTCTGAGCATTTTTGCTTATTTTGTTTGAAGCACCACTATATATGTAAAGACTATTTATATACACTTGATTTGCTCTCGACTACTTATATCTATTTACCAGAGCGTTACTCCTTATTTACATAAAGATTAATTCTATAAATGTTTTATCGATTCTTACCCTTTATATAATTAGTCTCCAAAACATCATGACATACTATACTTATCCCAATTATGTATCTATTTCACCGAGATTACTAAACTATGGAATACACATTTATTCATTTTTATGATCCCCCTAAAACTTTCTCATACGCTGTGGTTGACACAGTGGTCTCATTTATTTTCCCAAAAATCGTCAGTGATGCCATGATCTTTTAAAACTTTTCATGACCTTACACAGCAGTATGTTACATGAAACCGTCAAAGTCTATGTATTTACCTTGGCAATTTAACCACCATTTTATAAACAACTCCGTTATTATCATATAAACTTTCTTTCACAATATTACAAATGGATTTACTACTCTCCAAGAAATTACCTTACTAATACCTTGTAAACGATTAACCAGACTTACAATCAACTTATTAACTGTTTTGTTAGTCTCATATAAAGTATTCTGCAAGCACCTTACAAATAGCTTTGCCACTAACTTAAATATTTTACTATCGCTTTATAAACCATTTCGCAAAAATTTTAATACAATGTTTTCCACCCTCTTGCAAACTACTTTACCACAATCTTATAAACTAAATCACTTATATACTACTACTACATAAACTGTATTGGATTAGTTCCAAATAAGTTATTTTGTTATCACCTTGCAAATAGTTCTGTCAATTACCTTATACCAAAATTTTCACAACCCTATAAACCATTTTGTTACTTTCTTACAAATAACACTACCCTTGTCTTATTAACTAAAAACGCTGATTTACTATTACCTCGCTGACTATTTGGTTATTATTTTATTGATCGTCATTTTCGTATAAATTTTATAGACCGATTCTGTGTCGTCGCTTAAAACTTCGTTTAAAAGTTCTTCTTTACAAAAGCTGAAGTTCAGCAAGTTTCTCTACATTCACCAAGTTCTCTTCCGAAACCTTCACTATTAAAGTTCTGTGATTCTGGCCCGGTGTGGACTGTTTTAGAACTGCTTAAAACTTCCTTTCTGCGCGTATCTTCCTTATTCGCTTGTGTTACACACTCATACTACGTACTTATAATTGATTCTTACGTATGTACAAACTTATATCACTTTTTGTATCTAAGATACTTATACAAACTCCATACTTGTCCAACAACGGACATATCTCGAGTATAACTAAGTTAAGTATTTGAAAATTTTATCGAACCTCGGTTAAATATAGTCTAGTCACCTATATTTAACCTAGGGACAGTGGAACATAGTCTGACTACCTATGTTCAACTTAAATTTTTCAAATACTGGGAATAGTTATATATGGGTTATGTCTAATTGATTTTCTACTTGATTTTTGAGAATCACAAAATTCTTGTGTGAGTATAAACAATTCAACGGTATTCATACGATCGAGCAGAACATCTAAGCAGATTCTTACTCTATCCTTACCCCGTGTAGTTAACCTTACTCTATACCATATTGATCCGTGCTGAAACACAGTTATATAAATATATGCAGTCTCAGAACCGGATGCTCGTGTGTAGTGTGAACCCGGCAAGTGATCACCTAGGTCGTTTCCCAATGAGGTGTGAATGGAAAACTGTGAAAAGCTAGGATTAGAGTGATTGATGAATCAGATATTTTTGATTTTGCTTTTCTAATAATTCTAAATAACAATTTAAAAACAGATATGCACAAGAAATTTAAACGCGAATAAAATTAAACTAAAACGCGCAACGGGAATCTAAAATGGGACAAAAACTGAAATTTATAAAATTTATGAAATTTAAAACCTAAAAATCTAAAATTACTAAAAATTTATTTAAAAACTTAAACTATATATTTTTTTATACTTTTTATTTAATTATTATTATTTATTTATAATTTAATTACTAATTAAACTAATTTATATTATAAAAAATACTAAATAATTAAATAAAAAGTATAAAAAATATATAATTTAAGTTTTTAAATAAATTTTTAGTAATTTTACATTTTTAGGTTTTAAATTTCATAAATTTTATAAATTTCAGTTTTTGTCCCATTTTAGATTCCCGTTGCGCGTTTTAGTTTAATTTTATTCGCGTTTAAATTTCTTGTGCATATCTGTTTTTAAATTGTTATTTAGAATTATTAGAAAAGCAAAATCAAAAATATCTGATTCATCAATCACTCTAATCCTAGCTTTTCACAGTTTTCCATTCACACCTCGTTGGGAAACGACCCAGGTGATCACTTGCCTGGTTCACACTACACACGAGCATCCGGTTCTGAGACTGCATATATTTATATAAGTGTGTTTCAGCACGGATCAAATTTTGGCGCCGCTGCCGGGGAGGTGTGCTGCGACAGTTGTGTAAGTTTTAGCGATTAGTGATTCGAGATCCTTCTATCAGAAGTTCCTATTTCCCAAAAACCATATAAAATACAAAAATATTTTTCTTTTCTTTTCTATATATATTATTATTATTATTATCATATAAAAAATAAAAACACCAAAAATAATTTCCGTTTTCTTTGTTAATAATAAATAACAATAAAAAATTACTATCGAGAACCAAGACAGAGTACTACCTAACTGGGGGTACGACCATAATAAGTTCCCAAACCAAAGATTTAAAACTTGCCTTTGTATCACTTGCGAATATCGGCTCACCTTTGATTGATAAACAAACTCTAACGGAGGTTCTAGGATAGTCTGACATTAAATTGTCGGACTGAAAGAAGCGGGTTTTTAAGGAGCGTAATTGCCCACCTTTGCTTCTCCGCCACTCTGTGCGTTTATCTTTTAGAGAGCTACCGTACACTTGTTGATTATTGGTTTAAGTTCACTTGTGTTTTGCTTCTGTCTTGTTTTAATTGGAATATTTTACTTAGTGCATGCGCACTCGTTCTTCCACGTCATCAAGCCCTTTACGTGAACTCGTAGAAATTCCGAGAAGACGTAATCGTAGACGTGCTGCCCAAATAGTCGAACCCGAGATTCGTACTGTTCTCACTGATAATATGGCAGACGAACGCACAATGGCTGAAATGCTCCAGGCACCCACCGAGGGTTATGGAGATGCCATCGTTTTACCAGTCATCGATTCTGATCATTTTGAACTGAAAACACATTTGATTCAGCTCGTGTCCACAAACCAATTCCACGGGTTTGAACGAGAGGATCCTTATGCACACATTCGTTGGTTCAACAAACTGACTTCCACAATCAATTACAAGAATGTGCCGCAAACAGTGATCAAATTGATGCTATTTCCATTCTCACTTGAGGGGGCAGCCCGAATTTGGCTGGATAAAGAACCCCCTCGATCCATTGAAACCTGGGAAGATCTCGTTAAGAAATTTGTAAATTATTTCTTCCCTCCATCAAAGACGACTAATCTAAAAAATGAAATAGCTGGATTTCGTCAAGGTTTCGATGAAAATTTCGGAGAGGCATGGGACAGATTTAAAGATCTCCTAAGAAAATGCCCACATCACGATTTCAATGTGTTACAACAGATAAATACGTTTTATAATGGGTTGACCCAAAACGATCAAGATGCACTTAATGCAGCCTCCGGTGGCAATATCTTGAATCGTAAACCTAGAGAGGTGGTCGAAATTTGTGAAAATAAATCAAAAGTTCCTATTTCTCGAAACAAAGTGAATGTTCCTGTCACTCCTGCTTCTTCTTCATCCGGTAACTCATCAGAGTTAGCCTTTTTAACGGATTCAATGTGTTGTATGATGAAGGAAATGAAAGAATTAAAAAGTGAAATTCATAAACCGGAACAAATCAAAACAATAAACAAAGTGTGTGAAACTTGTGGTGGCCCACATGCGTATTATGATTGTCAAGCAACCGATGCTTCTGTTTACCCAGCTCCCGTAGCTGCAGTAAACCAAAATCAGTACCGTCCGCATGCTGAGACTCAGTACCGAGCACCGAATGCTATGGTCCCACCTGGTTTTCCACCCCTGCCAAATCAGAATAATCAAAATCGCTTTGTTCAAAATCAGGGACAAAATTTTAACAATTCTCAAAATTTCAATCAAAACCGAGGTCAGAATCAGGGTAATTTTAACCAAAACCGTGGTCCAAATTTTAATCAAAACCAAGGTTCAAACCGAAATCAGACGTCCTCAGATGAGTTGCTTATGCAATTCATGAAAACCCAAGAGGAAACAAATAAGACACAACGTGAGACAAACCAGTTATTGGTTGCCCAATTAAACCAGATCAAAAAGTCTTTAACTGATATACCTTCTACCTCGGGAGGTCTCCCAAGTAACACTGTTGTCAACCCTAGGGGTGAACTCAAAGCTGTCAGTACACGTAGTGGTAAATCTCATGTTGGATTCAAGGTGATAAAGGACCCGGTACTTCCCACTAACAATGGAAGTGCTAAATACGTCCAACCTTCGGTCATCCAACCTTCAGTCATCCAAAAATCTACACCCACAATTGCTCCTCAGCCGTCAAGAATAGATCCTACTCTATCACGATTTACGGTTAAAAGTTTGTCAACCAAACTTAGTGAGCAAAGATCAGCCAGATATTATTCCGAAATGCTCAATGCTGTTCCTGTCAGTGTACTTGATGACAGTGATGATGATGAAGATACCACTTTCGTCAAAGCTATCACCACTCGGAGTGGTGCTTCTTATAAGGGGCCAGCTGGCCCTATTCCTCCTCCGTTGTTTGAAATGGAAAAAGAGACGGAGGATACAACAGACAAAGTGCAAATTCCAAGCCCACAAAGTACAGCACATGTCCATCCTCCGGTAGTCCCGAAAAAATCCAAACCAGGAGTTGTCTTTGAATCTGTTAAGACTCCTGAAGTCATTGCTCCTAAATCCAAACCTTACATTCCTTACCCATCGCGCTTAAATGAGCAAAAGCTCCGTGAGAAGGCTAGTCAACAAATGGACAAATTCTTTCAAATCTTTAAAGAATTACATTTTGACATAAGTTTTGCGGATGCTATCATTCTGATGCCCAAATTTGCATCACCAATCAAAAACTTGTTAAGCAACAAGGAAAAACTGATTGAAATGGCTAAAACTCCAGTAAATGAGAACTGCTCAGCGGTTATCTTGAAAAAGCTTCCGGAGAAGCTTGGAGATCCTGGAAAGTTTCTACTACCTTGTGTATTTCCGGGAATGGTTGAATGCTATGCCTTAGCAGATCTAGGTGCAAGCATCAACCTGATGCCTCATTCAGTATGGAAGAAACTTTCTCTTCCGGCTCTTACTCCTACCTGCATGACTCTTGAGCTTGCAGATCGAACCATAACTCATCCCTGCGGCATTGCCGAAGATGTATTTGTGAAAATAGGAAAGTTCCATTTTCCAGCTGACTTTGTGGTTGTTGACTTCGACGCAGATCAAAAGGTTCCTCTAATTCTTGGAAGAGGATTCCTAAAAACGGGCCATGCTCTTATTGATGTATTTAAGCATGAAATCACCTTGCGTGTGGATAAGGAAGCTGTTACCTTTAATCATGATCAAACTTCAAAGTACTCCTCTAATTATAATTCTGCATCGGTTAACCGAATAGATGTCATTGACATTGCTTCAGAGGAGTACTCTCAAGAGAGTGTTGATTATTTTCATAATTCTGTGAGTGGTGATCCCACTCCATCTTCTCAACCTATCATTTCCGACTCTTCCCCTTCTCTCCCTCCATTTGAGGGAAGTGATTCCAATTTGGAAGAGATCGAGGCTTTTCTCAAGTGTGATTCATTTCTTGAAGGAATTGATAACGCTGAGATTGATCTGGAGGGAGATATTCTTTCTCTTGAGAAATTGTTAAATCAGGGCAATTCTCCTCCTCTCCCTCCCGTTAAACTTCATAAAAAGAAAATCAAGTCAGTTGAGAAAACTGATAAACTTCCGGAGATCAAGTTTAAGGACTTGCCTCCTCCACTTGTAATTCTTGAGGAGGAAGTTCTTGTCTTAATTGCTATTCAGATCTCTCTTCTTCCCTTCACCTACCCGGTGATTTCCCCTATCTTTCACTCATTTGGGAGTGAGGATATTACTTTTGACCCCGGCATTGTCCATATAACATTGGTTTAATGCCAGATATATCTCTCTTGGTGTGGAACTTTCATGTACTTCAATGTGTATACAAACATCTTGAATGAAAATCCGATGGAGATGGTTTCTTCCACTTACTTCCCCATAGACTTTTAAATTGCTTTTTCTCCCGGGCTGTTCAGGAGCCCTTTGTTACGGTTGACCGTTCACAAGCGGTTAGCTTGCGTGATAAACCTGACTGTTCGGGAGGAATCAACTCAATTCGGGGTCGAGTCAAGCTAGCGACTCGGGAATCAAAAACAGTAGCAAAATATGGGTTTTCACCCATGTCTCACCCTAGTGTGGGGGAGATGCCCCACATGTTGTATATATGTACATTCAAAAAAAAAAAAAAAAAAAAAAAAAAAAAAAAAAAAAAAAAAAAAAAAAAAAAAAGTGTAAAAATAATGGCTATTAGTATTTCCCTTTCACGTTCTAAGTGTTGGTTTAACAACCGGTTCTTTGAATATTGAGGGCAATATTCAGTTCTAAGTGTGGGGGGGAATTCTAGCGAATTTAACCAAAATGTATCATCTAGTACCCCCATTTTAGCCAAAATTTTAAAATTTTTTCTCACTTAGAACGCAATAAATGGTTATCAGTCCGCCATGTCTAACCCACATAAGGATTGGCTAATCCGAGAGCAAACGGCTCTTGGTAAAGATGTCTCAAATCCGTTGATGGCTTACAATTTGCCAAAAATTGTATGGTATTCGACTCACCATATCTTCATAAGTGAAGAGTTGGCTAGCCCGCAAGGTTATGGCTTGTGGTAAAGGCAGTGAAAATCCATGATTGGTAATCAGCTCACCAAAGATAATATTGATAATTTATCTAAGAGTTGGCTAGTCCAGAAGCAAACGGCTTTTGGTAAAGACAAATCAAAACCGTTGACAGCTTGTGGTTTGCTCAAAATCACTTGGTTATCATTGTACCAAAGTTCTTACTTGAACTGAAACAATTGGCTACTCCAGAAGTAATGGCTTTTGGTAAAGAGATGAAATCCATTAAATCTTCATAAAATATTGCTAGGGACTAGCAATAGTTTAGTGTGGGGGATTGATGAGTGTCTAAATACTCATCATTTCGTTCACATTTAAGCTACAAAAACATCTGAAAACACTCAGATATGCTTCAAAATACAGGAAATATCAATAAAATGTGTTTTTATGTGTTACAATTGCAATAGGATTGAAAACTGATGAAAAACAACAAATTTTACATAATTTACAGTTTCAGTCCCCAAACTTTCATAAATTGGCAAATCTAGTCCCTGGAATTAAAAAAATGTGGAGTTTTATCATTCAAGGTCCCTGAAATATTCTAAGTTGTAAAAATTGGTCCTTGAATGATTCTTTGGGCAAATTACAGAAAAGGTCCTTGAACTTTTGAAAGTTGTCAATATTAGTCCCCGGGTGTTTTAAAATGGAAAATTATATTTTAAACCCTTGTACTATTGGAACTTGGCAATATTTACCCTTGTGATAACTTTGGATAAATTACAGGTTTAGTCCTCAACTTTTCAGATTTTACAAGTTTGGTCCCTATGATTATCTAAAACAAAATCCGGATCTAAACACTAAACCAAATCCAATAATACCCAACTACCCAAAACCCATCCCTTATATTTAAAAACCCAACCCAGCCTATCCATTATCCAATCCCAATGAATAAACAAGCCCAACCCCTTATAATAAAAACCCGACCCAACTTTTATTTAAATAAAAAGTTTGACCTTCGGTCAAACTTCTTATCCCTTACCTTCGAACCGCCATAACCAGTCACCATACCACCTCACACCCCAGCTGGCTTCACCACATCATTCCCCCTCCAAACACACTACCTAACATTGCCAAATGCAATTAATGCATCTCTTCCACTCCCACTAGCTAAATCAGAGATAAACACCACTTTCCTGATTTCCCGCCAAAAGCACAAATGGACGATTGAGATGATTTGAAGTAATTCAAAGGTGGGATTGAGCTCAGAGGATGTCGACTAGAAGTTCCCAGTCAATGTAGTATAAATAGAATAGCTTGTAAGCCAATTTTGGCAAGTAGTTAACTAGTAGCATAATTGTTTTTAAATTCCAGTAGCTATCTTTGTAATCACAAGTTACCAGTGATCAATATAATTCAATTTCAGTCCAATGTTCTTGTTTTGTGAGTATTAAATCCAGTTCACAAGTAATTCAAAAGTTTAACTTAACTGTTATAAAATAGTAGTTCGAATCATAATAAGTAGTATATAAAATAGCTTCTCAGCTGTTTTTAATAGCTTATATAAGCTTTATATAGCTTATTGTAAGTGTATTGTAGTGTAATTCTGTTCTATTCATGGCGCCATCCGTGGGATAGAACTACTGGGTATGCAAAAACACCAAAAGCCCTATCAAAATCTTCCCAATTGAGGCCCAATTGGACACAAGATCAGCACCCTCAGCTGCTTTTTTGACTGTGTTGTGCAGAGATTTGCACAGAAATGTGCACAAGGGTGCACAGGTTCTAGGCTTTTGTGGACTGACTAACTAGACTAAATGAAGCACAAAAATGCCAAAGGTAATAGCCAAATAAGCCTGAGGCTTATATTGGCTTGTATGAGCTTCTAATGGACTGAAATTCACAAGGACAATGTAAAACTAGAATAACTAACTACAGGACTTATCTGATTTTGGAAAGAGCTTATTATGAGCCAACTAAGCTGATTTGAAGTTCAGCTTTTGGCAAATCTACAGTAGCACAGTATTTGGCCTATGGACAGTGTTAAACCAAACACTCCTTTAGGAGTTGACTGCTATGATTTTACAAAGGAAACACAAATTTAACCTATGAATTCTGATTATTACTAATTAGATAAATTATATTAACTATATTAATCAACTTTTAAAACAAAATTAAGCAACTAACTAAGCTATGCTATATGTGACTGATTTTGGTTTTTCTAAGTTTTTAAGTAAAAATTAAGACAGTGACAATTTAATATGATCTACTAAAGGAATACAACTGAAATATATCTAAGAACTATTAATAAGCTGAAAACAAAAAAGATAAGCTAGAAATAAGTTATTATACAATAACTTAGAAAACTAAATGAAACTAGAAATTTTGCTTACAACTGATCCTGCTAATGGAATGATAGAACAAAGAACTAGAACCACTCTAGCTTGTCAGAAACAAGCTAGAAACCCAAGAAAAGCTTCCTGAATAGCTTATCCACCAAGAATCAGCTTATTGGAGCTTATGTTGACCATGGTTGACTTTTCTTCAAATCTTTGAATAGAACAGAATTACACTACAATACACTTACAATAAGCTATATAAAGCTTATATAAGCTATTAAAAACAGCTGAGAAGCTATTTTATATACTACTTATTATGATTCGAACTACTATTTTATAACAGTTAAGTTAAACTTTTGAATTACTTGTGAACTGGATTTAATACTCACAAAACAAGAACATTGGACTGAAATTGAATTATATTGATCACTGGTAACTTGTGATTACAAAGATAGCTACTGGAATTTAAAAACAATTATGCTACTAGTTAACTACTTGCCAAAATTGGCTTACAAGCTATTCTATTTATACTACATTGACTGGGAACTTCTAGTCGACATCCTCTGAGCTCAATCCCACCTTTGAATTACTTCAAATCATCTCAATCGTCCATTTTTGCTTTTGGCGGGAAATCAGGAAAGTGGTGTTTATCTCTGATTTAGCTAGTGGGAGTGGAAGAGATGCATTAATTGCATTTGGCAATGTTAGGTAGTGTGTTTGGAGGGGGAATGATGTGGTGAAGCCAGCTGGGGTGTGAGGTGGTATGGTGACTGGTTATGGCGGTTCGAAGGTAAGGGATAAGAAGTTTGACCGAAGGTCAAACTTTTTATTTAAATAAAAGTTGGGTCGGGTTTTTATTATAAGGGGTTGGGCTTGTTTATTCATTGGGATTGGATAATGGATAGGCTGGGTTGGGTTTTTAAATATAAGGGATGGGTTTTGGGTAGTTGGGTATTATTGGATTTGGTTTAGTGTTTAGATCCGGATTTTGTTTTAGATAATCATAGGGACCAAACTTGTAAAATCTGAAAAGTTGAGGACTAAACCTGTAATTTATCCAAAGTTATCACAAGGGTAAATATTGCCAAGTTCCAATAGTACAAGGGTTTAAAATATAATTTTCCATTTTAAAACACCCGGGGACTAATATTGACAACTTTCAAAAGTTCAAGGACCTTTTCTATAATTTGCCCAAAGAATCATTCAAGGACCAATTTTTACAACTTAGAATATTTCAGGGACCTTGAATGATAAAACTCCACATTTTTTTAATTCCAGGGACTAGATTTGCCAATTTATGAAAGTTTGGGGACTGAAACTGTAAATTATGTAAAATTTGTTGTTTTTCATCAGTTTTCAATCCTATTGCAATTGTAACACATAAAAACACATTTTATTGATATTTCCTGTATTTTGAAGCATATCTGAGAGTTTTCAGATGTTTTTGTAGCTTAAATGTGAACGAAATGATGAGTATTTAGACACTCAACACATATTCCAGGACGACGAGAATCGAACTGCATCTCTAATTATTCTAGACTTCATTCCTTACAAGTAACCACACCTCCTCACTGACATCGCTTCGGCACTAACACTAACTGAATCACGAGGACGTGATTCCCTTTTTAACGGATGGGTGATGTAACAACCGTAAAATTTTGAGTCATTATTTTACTATTATCATTTACTTATCATCCTATTTTAAGTAAATTACATTTACCGAGAGAATTAAACCGCATACGTCGTAACACGCACCCATAATTTTTCCAGACTCACTTTTATAATAAATTATATTATTATTACTTATATTTCATTTTCAAACTTTTTCGAACTCATTTGATTTGAAAACGAGGGATTATCTCGCAAAACGTGAAAACTACACACAACGCGTTTCAGCAATCGTAAACCTAATAAATCATTTAATTCAATTATTATATTGTTTTCAAAAGACTAGTCGTATGAATACTTGTTTTTATTGGAAAAATTATTACAAACGCAATGGTGTAAATTTTGTGTCCAAAATCAATAGTTATCGAGCCTAAACAAGTCCCGAACCTTAATTTTATAAAAGATTGCATAAATTACACATATGGTCCCTGCACCCCTTATATAACCTATTAGGGTTTTATATCACCTCATTTTTTTTTAAATAAACATACCCTTTTTATCACAAACCCTAACCCTAAACTCTCTCCTCCCCTCCTCTCTTCAGCAGCCGCCGCCACCAAGGCTCGCCACCATCACACCGTAGACCACCGCCACCTCCATCACTATCCCACACCACCAATCTCTAGATCTAAGCCTCTAACACCCTTTGTGTACTCGGATCTATATCTACAACGAAAATATATTGTGTTAGGATCGGATCCGTGAGATTTAATCACATGCATGTGTAGGTTTCTGTCTAACTATCATTTCCTTACTTTTACTTTTCGATTTGGATGGTTAAATAATGAAATACGAATTTTTGTAATGTTAATCTATGGATTGAGAGCTTATATGTCTCATATGAATCGGATCTATTATGTACACTTTTTATAAAAATTAATAGTTAATTAATGGTGGTTGTTTTGGTTAAATAAGGTTTGTTTTGCTAAAGAACTTATTTCGAGCTTATAGCTTATTGGAATAAGCTACCCGCTAACTTATTAGCTCTCGGGGCTTATTGCATGCTCGGTACAAAAAGCCCGACCGAGAGGTGTCGGGTTCGACACCCACATAGGGTCGTTTGATTTATTTTTGTTTTTCTTCCTTTCCTAGCTTATTTAATAAGCTTATAGCTTATTTGGACATATGGCTTATTATGTTTTCTTTTGTTAGGTTCGGCTAAACCAAAAGAGCCCGCAAGGGTGTTTGGTTGTTTGGTCTCGGTCCACCAAAATAGCCCAAGACAGGTGTGTTTGTTTGTTTGGGCTTCAGCCTACCACGGCGACCCAACAGTTAAGGGTCCGTTTGGTTGTCTTGGCCCACCACGGCAGAGGGTCCGTTTGGTTTTGTTTATTTTCAACCCGCAAGGGGCGTTTGGATCTGCGTATATTACAGCCCAAAGGGGGCGTTTGGTTTGCTTATTTTTCTGCCTACGGGGCGTTTGGTTTTGTTTTTCCGCGCAGCCAAACAACCCACGAAGGGTGAGTTTGGTCCGGTTATGTTTTAACACGCAAGGGTGTGTTTGATTTACTTTGCGACTTGATTAAATGGTTAAACTTAAAGCTTATGGACTTAATTAAAACTATTTTAAATATATGACTTATTTGGTAATTGGTTATATATATTGAACATAGGAATTGTCATTTGATATTATAGTGCACTTTGGTTTTCATAAACCAAAAGGGGCGTCATTTGTTTTGGACCTTGTAATTATATTTGAATTGTCGGATTGTTTTAAGTGGAAAACATTAATTTGTAAATATGGGAAACGTTGTATAAACGTATAGGTCATGCCGAAATTTATAAAAATACCTATACTTAGTAAATTTTCATTAAAATTCCTTAAAAACCCGATAAAAGGGCGAAATTATAGTGTTTTATAATTAATGACTTTTGATTATACAATAAACCGGCAGACGAACAAAAACTATACTTTTACAAATGAGATAACTAGTTTATCTAAAACCCAATGAGAAAAAGATATATTAAATTTTAAAATGTTATTTTATAATTTCTGACAAAGAGACTAAAGTCATAACTTTTGTAAAAACTTTAAAACTAATTCCCTTTAGTTCATAACATTATATCGTATGTTTCTTTTGAACGTGAACTCTTTATTCCTATAATTGGAGGTTTCCGGATTCGAGTCCAATTATATTGTTATAGTTATTTTTCAATTTTCTTATATGATACGTGCGATGTATTATATAATTTGAACTTTTTTTTTTCTTATATGTATAATACCCACCATGTATTATATATATATATACTTTTGCTTCCCTATGTAGTATATGTACGGATATATATTACATACCTTGCTATTTTCTCTTGATTTATCTTATTTAACCAACCACCAAACTATTACAAATTGAAAACTAAATCTTTTATCAACGTATAGCGTTTATATAACCATCCTTTTGAAAGACTCAATTTCATTATTCTATTCTTAACGTGTCATAACCGTTAAGATAAATATTATCTTCTAGATCGAGCCGTCCGATTATTCTTGTGCTGTACTCCTTGATTATCTGCTCATGTTGTTTGCTCATTCACTTCGAGGTGAGTTCATAGCCCCACTTAAACTTTTTAAACTTTTTATAAAACCCATTGGTAGAGATACATGCTATTTTACAATTTGGACACAAGTGTTTTAAACTGTATGCTTATCAGAACATATTATTGCTAAAGTAACGATATTGCCAAAATAAGACCCTAATGAATCATGAACCATTAATCACTCGTTGTTGCGAGTGAACTCGAATATTGTGAATAGGTCTATTGGGATTGACGAATCCCGTTTGTGTTGATTTGATAGACAAACGAACGCACTATATTTGAAACTTAGGTAAAATGGCAATTTACCTTTTATGGCATTGGTTCATTCTATGAACCTTCAGTCAGTTTGATTGTCATGAGCTTAAAGCAATAATTATTATTTACCCATAATTGTATTCGTTGCAATTATTATTTTAACTCTGAAATCTTGTGGTCCATTATTTATTTATAAACCTATGAATTTCACTCAACTTTTGTGTTGACTTTTTAACATGTTTATCTCATGTTTCTTTTAGCTGGCATGTAAAGGCGCACGGATAATATTTTTGAAGAAAATGCATCATTATCATTCAATAAAGCTTTTAAACGTTTATGTTATACTTTTTAAGTTTTATAAACTTGTTGGGACCTCTTAAACTCTAATGTTTAATTTAATCGAATGATAAATTATTTCAAAACGTCTCATTTAAAGTCGTTTTCTGTAACTTGTGATGTGAGCTATGAAGTAATACCCAGTGACACCATATTCCGCTGCGATATTTTGGGAGTGTTACAGTCACTGATACCCAAGGCTGCCTGACCAAGATCTCCACAGCTTTTGACCAGCTCTCTGATAAGCATAATGTGCTGGTGAACCACTACACCACCAAGGTCACCCAACTTTCTTAGGCTCAGGTCACCATGACCAAGGACATCTCCTCCCTGAAGACAGAGGCCTCAGAAATCAAGGGCATGGTCTCCACGATCCTGACACTTCTTCAGTCTCCTCCAGTTCACCCTGCTCCTAAATCAACAGATGCTTCCACTGAAGCTCCAACATCTGTTGAGGGGGAGAAACCAACTCCTAATGAATCAGTTCCAGAACTTAATGCTGAGGTTATCACTGAAGTTGTCCCTCTTCAAAGCTTCATGCCAGGAACTACAACATCTTCAGCACTTGTTGTTACTACTACTCCTATTCCAACTAAAGCAACAACAACCACAACATTCCCTGAATCCTCCTTTAGTAGAACCCCACCTACTAACAAAGGGATGGTGTGACAAATGGTAATTTTCACATTTTAAATTAATAATAAATGGTTATTTATTATTTTTAAGCTAAGCATTTCTATGAGCAATTGCATGTTTCTGAGTATTTTTAAGCATTTTTTGGAGCTGTCCCGCATACTGTAGCTTACAATCACTGCAAAAAAAGTTTATTTTTGTCAGTAAGCGTAAATTATTCCCTTTCTGATAGTTACTGACAAGTTTCGTAATTTACTGAGAGCTTTCTTGTAATTACTGAAAAGCAACCCCACACGCGTACCGACAGCACATTATATATGATAGCAGTCAAATAAGTTCATTTTGAGCAAATAATAATATTTTATTATTTTTCTGACGGAAACGTCTACAAAAATTTTATTTTGCGTATACGTGTCCAAAAAGTCAAACCGGGACTTTACGGTAACTTTTAAGCTTAAATCGACACACGATACACCAACGAGGATCAAAAACCCACCAAATTCCCTCCCCTTTTGTCGTGTACAACCAACACAAGAAGACAACATATATTATATGAATCGATTTCATTAGTGGGATTATGCATGTATAGTTTTTGTATTTACACCATAATAGCTACCCATACTCTTTACACACACATTCTTATCACTAAAACATACCAAGATCATTTTTTTTCCTCTCTTCCTTTCAAAACTCACGGCTACATAAACATTCAAGATCCATAAAAATTTGTTGAAGTTACAAGTAATCGGGGTGTACTTTCAAGTGTTTCGGGTTATTTAGAACGTGTATTGGGTAAATTTGGTGCAATCTGGTGTGTTCTAGAGCCTTCTACCACTCGACATCTTTAAAGCATTGTAAGGATTTTCAAAAGGTTGTTCAAATCTTGTTCATATCATGTTGTTTTGATGTTTAAAAGTGCTAAAAAGTGTTAAATATATATGATTTACTAATAGGAACAAGTTAGGGTTTGAGGTATACATATATAGTGCTCGACTTTTTTTTTTTTTTTTTTTCACTTTTCATACAAATTATGTTGTTTCTTGCTTGTGTGGTAAATCTTGTTGCTTGTGGTACTAATTTGATGATACAAAAGTTATTAGTGCTAATTACGTGAAATTAAGTCAAAATAATCACTTTTATGTGCATATATATGGATCGGCTAGTTTTTAAAATATATAATTATTGGGGTTTTGAAAAATATAAAATTTTGGCTCTAGTGGTGAAATGGTGAAGATTATGCTTATTAGCTTATTGTAATAAGCACTAACTTATTGATTTTACACGACAAAAATTGGACTAAAAATTATTTTGGCATAAATGGGCCGAGCCCATCATGTTGTCAGCCTACATGGGCTGTTTTGGACCAAGTGCTTATTTGAAAGCGCTTATTGGCTTAATTGATATTTAATGTAAAATATAACGTACCTAAAATGGGTTAATTAGTTATCGGACTAAAAATGGGTTATTGGACTAAAAGTGGCCTATTCGGCCCAACAAATATGCCAGGAGACAAAAATGAATTTTGAAACATTTTTAGACTCGTTATAACTGTTTTTGTAAAATAGAACGATATATATCGATAAAAACCATTTTAGGCTCGTTTTGGCATTTTAGGCCCAATAAGCCAAATAAAAGGGATTTCGACCCATAAATTATGAACATTGACTTTTGTTGAATTTTGAAAGAATTTTGACTAAACGTTGACCTTTGTATCGAAAACTATAATAATGAAGTAATTATAACGATAAGTATAGTTATATCGATAAATATACACTTTGGGCTATTTTTGCAATTATAGTGATAAAAACGGATTATTTGAGAAAATTTGCAACACTTGAGAAAAATGAGAAAGCTTGAATAAACGAATGGGTTATGCCCGATTTTTCTAAAATTTCGACACTTAGAATATTTTTCGGACAAAAACCGACTAAAAGATGAAACAGGTTATTTTTATTATTAAAAATATTAATTTTCTTAAATTAATATTTTTATGGCTAATAAGACTTATAAATATACTTTTGGCACTTATGCACTCACACTTATTTAATTTCTCAAAAATCAAATACTTATAACTTCTTTATAATTATTCTTCTATTATAAATAATTGTAATAATTTATAATATAATAATACCCCACTAGCACCATTATCATATTAATTATTCAATACTTATTTAATTAATTATAAGTCTTAATTAATCATTAAATATATATACTAGTTTTCGAAGCCCGCCCAATGGACGGGCACGCTTTGTGATTTTACTTTTTGTAATTTACACGCTCTTTATTACATTTGTTAATGTCATATAAAAGGGCATGACATATAATTGTTATTTGGATGGTATTAGTTAACTTATTATTATTTATGATTTAAAAATTGTTATTCGGGTAAAAAAAATATATATACAATAATTAGCTATGATTTAAAAATTGTAGTCCGGATTAAAAAAAAATACAATATTGAACTTATAATTTTTGTTACGATATATTGATGATTCTTAACCAATTATTGGTTGTTTTATTTTGTTATGGTATTAGGTTGTGTTTCTTTAATATTAAGGCAAATGTATTTGAGTAGCATGCAAGTGGTATAGCTTACTCATGAAAGTTAGCCTACCCTTGATCATTTCATGCATTTCATTTTGTTACTCTCTTCAAAGTAGGCATGATTACTTTTCAATGCATTTAAAATATGTATAGAGTTGTTGCATTAACAAAATAGGTAAAAGTTGCTTTAAATTTATACTGAGTAACCATTTAATAAGACAATGTATATTGTGTTTTAATCTTCCAGTTAGTTAAAAAAACAAACACACACATCACCTTACCTTCACCCGATAATTGCCTGCGTTCATAAAAGGTTTTTTTTTTTTTTTTTTTTTTTTTCGAACATTTATAAACATAGTATGAATATTGAGTTACTTTAAGAGTATGTGTTTGTATATTATTGATTTAAGTTTTAAGTTGTTAGTTAATATAATATAACAATGTAATTAAAATAAGGTTTTTTTGCAGATCAAGTACTGGTTGTAATTAGATTTAATGTTTAATTGTAAGATTTTAATATTGCATGTTGGATACGTTGCTTAGTTTAAAAAACCCCAAATGTTGTAGTGGGGCAGTCAAACCTGAAATCACTACTACAAAAAAGACCTTTTAGACCGGTTAAAAACGGCTTTTAAACCGGTTACACGGGGGTCTAAATGGGGGGAGGTCTAAAAGGTGTAGAACAAAAAGACCGGTTTACGCACCGGTCTAAAAGATGGGTTTTAAGACCGGTTCATTTGCATATAAAGACCGGTTCACGCACCGGTCTAAAAAAGGTCTTTAAGACCGGTTGTTATGATATAAACCGGTCTTTATGTGGCTTTTTTAAAATAAAAAAAATGGGCTGTTTGGGATTGCTCATAAACTTTTTAAGCAGTTTTAATAAGCAATCCCAAACAAACCCTAGCACTTATGTTAGCAACAACAGCAACATCTCTTTCGGTTCCATTGCCACCTCCAACTTTTAGCAAAGGCCACATATGTTGTTTTCATTGATCAATACTCATATTTGGTCATTAACAGCTAGTTAATCTATTACACATTAGCATCTATTTAATCTAATAACATTACAAGTTGTTTCCAGTGCTGTATCACCAGGGTCTATGGCTCTGTTTGGTTGTACATGTCCTGCTCCATAGCTGAATGGTGTTGCTTTAAGGTGGGATGCATTTGTCATTGGTTTTACTTCATTGTCCCGTGTTCTTGCTGCATGATGCATGATTACAAGAAAACATACATAAGTTTCTGAATACAAGATCAATTTACCAAATAATTTTCTCTAAGTGATTATATAAAAAAAGCTTAAGCAACGAGACACTGTACTATAATGCTAACATCTTAACAATCTTAAACAAATACCAATGCCTAGGTGAGTATTCATGCTTGCGTATCGGGCAGTTCCAGTCAAGTTCTTATTTTCTCTGCAGAGCGATGACCATGAGTATACACACGCTAATTAGAGAATGTGTTGGTCAATAGTCTTACCTGTATGGAATGTGTTGGTGAGTGTTATCCCGATATCTTTTTACTAGACCAAAGTCAATAATGTAGACCTGCAATTAGGCGAACGAGGGATATTACAAGGTAGTCCTAAGGCTCCAAATTGGAAACTAAAAGAACGGTCAACTGCATTACCTGATTCGCTCTGCATCCTAAGCCCATAAGAAAATTATCTGGCTTGATGTCACGATGTAGAAATGATTTAGATTGAACAAATTCAATAAGGTTGACTGCTGCTGTACGAGTGTGTTTTTCCATCATACCATCATCGTCTGAACTCAAACTCGGTGCAGAAGAAGCCCCTGGTACATTAGCAGCAGTTTGTGATGCGTTATATTGCATGTTTGAAGCTGCAGTCTGTTGTTGTTGATTGCCAACAGCAGCCAACGAATTTGACTGATATCCGTTGTCTGCATTGGCCATAAAGGAAGATTTAGCATCCAAACCCGGTGAACTAAATGCAGTCCCTGATGTGTTTCAATTGTGCAATGGTATCAGCTGGTGTTGATTAACAACCTCAGCCAACGGATTTATATAATCTGAATTGGCCATAGAGGACGACTGACCATCTTGATTTCCCCTCGCACCCTCGCACCTTACAAGCAAAACATATTATTCTGGTTGAGTGATGACTTCAAGTATACCATAATTCAGCATGAATGAAGCAAAATCAGATTTTGTGGTGTTTAGATGTCGAGAAGCAACCTCCTTGGATCCTCAACCACGTCTTTAATTCGGCGAAGGAAGAACACAGCCTCTCTTCCATCAATTAGCCGATGGTCATAGGTCAGAGCGATGTACATCATGGGCCTCGGGACTATGCTGCCCCCAACCACCATTGGGTGGCTCACAATTGAATGCATACCCAAAATTGCAGACTGTCACCATTTTTTTTAAACGAGCTTTCTAGAGGAAGCCCCCACCCTCACAAGTCTAGGCACAGATGTAAATGACACATGTTCAATTTCTTGAGATTCAGAAACTAGACATGATACAAATATTTTAAGCTTACCTTTGGAGTACCCACAGCTATGCTGATATCAATATAATCTCTGTATATGATGTCATCTCCATCAATCACTGCATTAATGATTGGCTGGTTTTGGAGTCCACTTGCAGCAGCCTGAAATTTGTAAGAATTGTGAGTATATCAAAAGAAAATGGATAACAAAACACATTTCAGAAACAAAGGCAAGATATTATATTTGTATCCTTAATTCTACAAATATAAATACCTTAACAAAGCCGGACATCAATCCCAACTTGACTCCGTGCTTCTCTAAGAAGGCGTCCTTGTATTCAGAACGGAGTTTCATCAAATTTGTCCTGCAAAAAGCAAGCATACAACAAAATAAGCAAAATGATTCTCGAAACTCGAAAGACAGCCAGCATTTAATTGTTAGCTATGCTAGAGTTGGCAAAATGGACAGAATAAAGGGGGTTGGGTAACTGGTCAGACCAGGTAGCTTTTGGTATGATCGAAACACGTTGGGTCATGTTGGGTTGACTCAAAAATGTTCAAGTTTTCAAAACAGGTTAGATCATGTTGGGTTGACCCCAAAAAAATTGTCCAAAATTTTTTAGGTTAATATGAATCATTCATATGATCACAAATAACATGGAATCAAATACACCTTAATAAACTTTCAATCCCTTCGACCTATTTCATCAGTTTTCTTTTTAGCTAATTTTTTTGGCTTTCCCATTTAGCTAATAAACAGAAATTTAAGGCCACATCATCTATTGTATTGGATTTATATTAATGTCACTATAGTATTGGCATAAGATTTGAAACTCACACGTCTTTCTCTTTCTTTAGGGGGAAGCTGGGGTTCTGAAGCAGAGGTTCTAGAAGGAGGTGGTGGAGAAGATGGCTTAGGCTTCTCCTCTACCTTCTCAGCAGCAGCAGGAGGTGGAGGTGGCTGAGAAACTGCCTCTTCAGATGCTTTCTTGGGTGGAGCAGCTGCACCTTCTGCGGACTTAGAAATGATAGCAATTTTTGTACTTGGTTCAACGGTATCCCCTTCCTTTGCTACAAACTACAATATCAAAGCTAAATTTCAGGCTTTTGGCTTCTTATATTCAAACAAAAGAATAGATTTGCACAAACTTAGCGCGGTTGTGCGAAATTACAAGATGTTTTACCTCTTGAATTACACCAGTTCAGGACTAGCAACATCAATAGTCACCTGCGACAATCTACACAGAACATAACAATACAACACTTTGACTGTAAAGAAAACCCACAAAGAACACCAAGATAAACAAGTCACTAACACACAACACAAAGCTACTAAATCTTAAACCACTTTGACTGTAAAGAAAAACAGAACAGATTAAAGACTCAAGGTTTAATTAAACCAATAACTACAAAGTACAAACACACCAGATTGTTTCTTAAAAACATAAAAACAAAATTAAGCATTTCATCAAACACTTTATGTGCAAGCTTGAATCACATGAATCTGCCACCTAACTAACTATAAGTTTCTCACATAACCTCTATTCTTGCTGTCACCCACTAGATGCAAAATATAAACATTACAAAAAGCAATATATGGGCAAAATCTAGAAAAATAGCTCAACTGAAAAGTAATACCTCTAGCATGTATGTAACAATCTGAAATCCTGCACAAAAGATACAATCGTTTAATTAAACCAAAAACTACAAAGTACAAACACACAAGAATAAAAGATAAAACATAAACAAAATCACAAACCAAGCAACTCTATTAAACCAAATCGAGAGCGGATGGTGGTAGGGTCCTTTTGGTTAGCGATAGGCGAGGGAGCAGTGGTGAGGGTGAGGGTTGTGGTGATGGCGTCGAGAGGTTGTGAGAGAGGAGTGATGAGAGTTGGAGAGATATCTCAGATCTGGGAAAATGAAAGTTAGAAAATGAAATTGTAAGAGGGAAATAGAAAATGAAAGTGAAAATTGTAAGCGGGAAATGAAAATAGATTTCACAATCATTGGTGCATAAATAAACCGGTTTAAATAAGTTTATTTAGACCGGTGCATAAACAAACCGGTTTAAATAAGTTTTTTTGGACCGGTGTTTTAAAAATAAACCGGTCTAAATGTTAAAAAGACATTTAGACCGGTGTCTTCTATTTGCACCGGTCTAAATAACTCTTGGCGGGGTAAAATCCTCATTTAGACCTGTATTTTTTTTAAGGGTCTAAATAAGGGGGTCTAAAAGACAGTTTTTGTAGTAGTGAATTAGGAATTTTTTATACATGATAAGTGGTTTGTTTATGCATTTAAGTCATTTTTATATGTGATTGATAGATTGTGGTAGGCATCATTTTATTTCTGGATTTTTAATTATCTTTTGTATATCACAAAGTAAAGATAGTATTCGTTTTGTTGTATTTCATTTTGGTATAATGAGGATCTCTAGCGTTTTTTATGTGTGGCATATTAGTTGATTAGTTTGTTAGGTTTTATAGTGGTTATTCGGTTGTTAAAAGGTTTTAAGAGTACTAAGTTAAAAAGTGCAGTACTAACGTGACAATTAGTATTGATGGAAGTTGAATGTTGCTAAGAAGCTTTAACAGTAATAAGTTAAAAGGATTCAAAGTATAATGGCTTATTGATGGAATTTGATTGTTGCTAAAAAGCTTTAACAGTACTAAGTTAAAAGGATTCAAAGTAGAATGGCTTCATCAACTTCAAATACTGCAAACTATATGAGGATTTTTAGGTTATAGTCTAGGTTAAACCACCTAATTCTCTATAACCAAGGCTCTTATGCCAATTTTTCACACCCCAAAGATCCTTCTCCTCCTTCTATGCCTTCAAAATACCAAATCTTTGGCATCTCCGAAGCTATTTGGAAAAAATGTAAGTATGGTCAATTTGGAACAGAAAAAACTCTTATTGAGCTTTATAATAACCGTATAAAAAAGCTTGAAGAAAAAAACAAAGAAGATGAAGAGATTATATTGATGCATCAGAAGAAGATTGAAGATCGTAATAAAGTGATAGAAGAAAACCGACAGAAAATTGTTGAAGTTTATAAAAGTATTGAATATTACTAATCTATTTAAAATGTATGTACTATGAGATATGACAAAATGTAATGTTGGAATATTTTGTAAGTTTGATTTCTACTACTATAATGCAATATTATGTTGGTTTGTAAAGTTATTTAATTTTCTTTTCATAGAAAGTTTGCACGCAAGGGTCATGTTATTCTGAAATTGAAAGGGGACACAAGGGTCCTTTGTACTGATATCAACAATACGTATATTTTGTTTCCGTTTGATATTACATAAAAATGAAAAATGAGGGGAGTAATTTTGGTTCAGCTCATGCCGGTTCAGCATGATTTGTTTCTGTTAGATAGTTTTTGATCGTCATTATTTCCTCCTTTCTTATTCACATGAATATGAAGCACTATATCTTTTTTCACGCAAGAAGCACACAAGTGTCTCTAACTTCAACATGAATAGCTTTCATTAATTCATAACAATTTTTTTTTAGCTATGGTATTGGTTTTCAATCTTGAAAAGTTACCTGCAATACCATACCTAATAAAAGAGTCGTTTGAATTTATAAAGGCAAGTATGTTTGAAGATAGAGATATTTTACAAAATGCTTCATTCTCATGTGAAGAGGAATCGAGGGAGTGAGAAGAAAGGAAATAAAAAGGAATCGAGACAGAGTAAGGAGATAATTGAAGTCTGTTATGAGTTACTGTGGATCAAGGTAATTTTTAATTGTTTAGAATTATCTTAATCCTTTGGTGGGGTTGATAATTGTTTTAGAGTATAATGAATCAACCCTGTTACCATGACATGTTGCGAAAGTGATGTTTGTTAGATGCAGATGTTTTGTTTGGCTGTTATTTCATACATGTTGTATTGGTGTTCGTTATTACAATAGTATTTGAGTGTGTATTTGAAGGACTGGTTCGTGTTTTCATCTTTGCTAAATGTCTTGTGTTTTTGGAATGGTTGCAGAACAATGACAACACAATTCATCATGGATTATAATCATGTGGAAAATATGGGAACATTGGTAGGTATTTATGGAATTATATTCCCATAATAATCTTCTTATACACGTTCTTTGAGCTTGTTTGTTCATGTGTTTGTTTGTTTTTTGTAAAACCATAGGTACTGCCTGATTACTATCATATTAACTACTACAACAATAATGACTATGTGTACCTGATTAATAATAATCGGGTTAAAAGGAAAGTTTTTATTTTTCGGGAAAGAGGTAGCGAAGAATGGAGTATATCTGGTGCAAGGTGGGATAATTTCATAGAGCAAAGCGGCTATTTGAATATTAGGACTTTGCATTTCATAAAGGAGGCTGCAGACACCTTTTTTGTTACAGCGTATGATGCAGATGGATGGGAGAGCGGTGGTTATGGGAGAATTCATACACGGAACAGGCTGGTTAGGTGCATTGCTGAAGTTGGGGTTGATCGAAGTTCATCACCGGTAAAGTTATGTTATAATTGTATATATGTAAAATTTATGGAATTTATAAAGCTTGTTTTAATACTTTTAAATTTTGTTTTATTAGTGGTTTCCTGTGGAGTTCCTTCAAGGCGTTGAACGCAATGATTTTGTGATTGAATTTTCCGATTCTGAAATATATGTGGTTGCAAAGCAGAGTGTTATTCCTGATACTTTGGATAGCGTTGGTTTCCAGTTTAATGTTCACTGGAATACGGTTGTTCACCGTGCAAATCTAATGGTTGGTGAGCGAGTTGTGTTGACCAAAAAGACTGATATGCGATTGGCGTTGATGAGGTTTGATAATGATGGTTTTCAGCTCATACATGAACATCATTACCCCACACATCTTGCATTTGTTCAAGGGCATGATGCAAATGAGCCAGGTAGTATTACGTTTTTTTAAAATATATATTCAATTTTACATGTTAATTTGAGGTGAATCAGTTGTATTTGTTTGTGAATATGTAATGTTTACTTTGTTGTTGATATTCGTTAGATGTAAGGTTGGTACACGGGTGTAATTGGTTCCAACATGGAGTGCATTTGTCTGAAGAGAATACTTTCTACCGAAGGCTTTTCCCGTTTGTGGTCGATTCTGGAAGAATGCTAAGGGTTGTCTCTTTATATACATTATGTAGTTTGAAATTTTTAATAGATATTTAATAGTAAAAGAGTTGAAGTTATTAAGTTGTTGTAATTGCTTTCAGACTATACCAAGTGGTTTTGTTTCTGATAACAATTTGCAACAATTTACCCATGCGCTCCTAAGGAGGATGGACAGTGAACGCCGTGTAGTCATGAAAATTAAGCGTCATGCTGATAGGCCATGGAGAAACAATCATATGAACTTTAGGACAAATTGGAGGACCTTGGTCGAAGATTTCCAGTTTCCAATGAACAAAATGATCAGATTCTAGATGGTTGGAACAACAGTCGATCCGGCTTTTGAAGTTCAGTTGTTTAATGGGCCTATTCCGTTGGTGGCAGTGTTTGATGTATGTTAAAGTGCAGTTGTTACTTAAGTCGTGTTTTATGGACTTATATTGAATTTGGGGTAAATTGATTGTAATTACATGCTTCAGGATTGTATGGCTTTTGTAGACAATATGGTTATGTCCGTGTAAAACCGCATCAAGGTTGGCTTGATAACCCCGTTTTCTGTGTATGATATTTCTTTTTTGTGTAACTGTGCATGTTCAAGTCGTCACGGATTATTGATTTATTTTTTTATTTGTTTATGTTTTTTTATTTTTTTTTAAGTTAAGGATTCATATAAAATTCCATTATACCTTTGGCTGCTAAATATATAATAACACCTTCAACACTGGCAGTACGTTTTATCAAGTTAGAGTGTTTTTTTTTTTTTTTTTATTTTGAACATTGGTTTTCTGTAATGACATTAAAACATTAAAATCAAGTATGCTATTGTAACGTAACAAATTAAAAGTTTTATCAGGTTACGATGTACTTTGATTTTGAACATTGGTTTTCTGTAATGACGGTAAAAAATTACAATCAAGTATGCTTAATTTTGGACAGATTGATTATAAGGTTCATAAAGTTAAGATGCAAGTATCCTACTTCCAAAAAATCAAAAAACAAATGTTCCTAATTTCTTTGTGGCGTCATAAGCTGATACCCTGTGATAGAATATTAACAAACATGGAATATTGGGAATCGTTGTAGTTGGCCTTCGTCTGAATGAACCTCATAACGCACCAACTTTATACGCATCATTTTTTGTTGTTGAAAGCCACAGTCTTGTCCAAACTGATACCAGTTCCCTGCCATCACAAGGGATTTGATCTTAAAAGGGTTATCTATGTGTAAAACCTGATACAGGGTGATTGAGTAAGCCCATTCCCTGTGTATGATGATTGCTTTCCTGTACTTGTGTAACTTCAAGTTGTCCCAGATCTCTGATTCGATCTCCTGTGTTGTAAGACAGATAATGGGGTTACTTTCGTTTTTTCAAAACATATACTCGATTTTTTTGGTTTGCTCATTTATTGTTTCTATCTTACCAGTGGATAGTAATATCCAACTTCTGGGCGGAACCGTGTGTAAACGACCATATCTTCATTTACATGAGCATTGTGATGGTACCATTTGCAAATGTGATGCATTCTCGGGTCTGCAATAATATTGTGATTGCGTTGTTAAGCAGTTTGACAATAGATGTTTAGGATGGTTTGATTTGTATTTAAATTATAAGAAAAACTAAAAAACATATACTTTGACTTACCATTACGATCTCGATAAAGAATTGGTCTAGGTGGTTTCTTTAGCAAAGTAGTTCGTATGTCTTCCTTGCAAAGTCCAAGACCATCATAGCCTCCTATGACCACAACTGATAATGTGTATCTCTCTAGGTTTGTAAAGACAAGTTGTTGACCCCACTCTATCCCCGCTGTCACAACGAAGTCGTCCCACCCGTAACCTGTTAACCCATTCATCCTGACGGGCTTATCATCCCAAGGTTTAATCCTCTTGTGGCGAACATGGAATGCCATTCCTGCGTACATGAGGGTGAAATTGTCTTGCCAGATATCTTGTATGAAATCGCCTGGCAGTAACTACACATAGAAAAACGAATTTCATAAATAAGGTATACATTGATAACAATATATATATTTTAGTTTTAAATCGAGAGTATGATTAAAATATATATATTTGATTACCTTTACTCTCGGAGCATACGTTGCCAAACACCTGGTCATTCTTGGTCCTATTTTTCGCCTATTGTAACCCGCACACTCTGATCCACTAATGTCGTAGACTGTCACGTAGTAGTCGTCTTGTCCGATATTAACAAAATGCATTGTAGCTGCAGTGCGAGGAACATTTGCTACAACAAACGCAGACCACTCTTTGTCACATAGCACCCATTTTCCATCTCTGTTTTGTAGTTCTGTTTTGTATCGGTACCTGTCGGTGCCGTTCAGGTAAACCATGTTGCTTTCGTTCTTGAAGTAGTCGGCAAAAACATCCGGCAAGACCTGTCGTTGTGAATCATAACAAAACCCAACCTTTTTTATCCATCGACTTAATTTTCATAACTGTATATTCATTAATATGTAACATAAATATGTATCAATAAAATTTACCTGCTGATTTTCAAATGTGTCGTGCGTGTATTGGAATAGAAATTGCTGAGCCATCTTGTTTGAAGTGAATTTGGTATGTAAACTGATGTGAATCATGTATTTTTAAAAATTAATACTTGAATGTTGTGAAAATCTTTAGACAACATTACCATCTAGTGAGTGTCATAAGAATATCAAAAAACACCAAGTATAAGTAACGGTTTAAACGTTATGCGTCTCGGTTATCAGATCATTGTTCTCACTACTATGGAACAATAAATAACGATTAAAAACCTTCGACTAACATCAAAGTAACTCTGGCATAATACCAACAAATTCATTAACAGTATTTATCAGTGTAACTGTTGGTCGGGTAACTGTTTAAGTAATTGTCAACTATAACACACTATGATTAACCTAAGTTTAATATGAATATAGGTTTAATGAACATCTAAAAGAAAAATGTGTCAATTATGACAGGGGTAAAATTTGGTATTAACTTATCTTAAACATAAATCCCAAAACACATATATATTTAGTGCATGTATGAATCATAACCAATATGTTACATGGTACGACTTTGCAACATAAAAAATGTAGTGACTGTGATAATAATATTAAAAAACACAAAGTATAAGTAACAGGTAAAAACATTGTGAGGGTTGATTATCATATAATCGTCACCACTACGATTGAACAGTAAATTACGATTATAAAATTTTTGTCAACATTAAAGTAACTGTGGCATAATACTAATAAACCCAGTATATAAAGCGAAAAAGTTGTTGCACTGATAATGGGTGAGTTGTTAGATCATGATCAGATTTACAAATTGTTATAAAATTAAATATCGTGCTTACCCGAAGATTTTTTAAAGAGTTGTTGATTTTCCAAGATTTGATAGAAGCTTAATGAAGAAGGAGATTCAGTCGAATAATTATGATGGGATGGGATATAGGGAGATTTGGTTTGCATGTTTTATTGTTAACACAAAGTCCCAAACCGACCTTGTGTTTGACTTGTTTTTTGTTTTTTTTGCTTTTTTTACCCCTTCATACGAAAAAATATAAATTCATATAATGTTGCATAACACAATGTGTGTCAACCCGAGTATATTTACATATATCGGGTTTTCAAACATGGTGTATGGAACATTATACTTAATCCAACACAAGCAACTAATGGATCATGTGTTTTATTAAGTAGAACCTATTCTATTGTTTAACCAATGTGGGATAATAAGTTACTTATTAGACACATGAGTTATTCCACTTTCTTCAGCGGAATCAACTATCGGGTCAATATTATTAACGCCTAATGTGTTTACATCATATTTTTAAACATAAATCCCGAAACAAAAATGCATCTAGTTTATGTATGAATCTTAACCTATACGTTAACATTAATCACGAAGTATTGTAAATCAAATTGACCGAGTACTATTCTACATAACATAGTGGCATAACCTTAATGCACACATTCAAACTCTCAATAGTCAAACTAATATTTACACATTTAATAAACTCACTTAACGAACTTAACGACGGCACCGCAAACGATTGCAACTTCCTATTACTATCGGAAATACTCAATTTAAGCGTTTCGAAACCGGATAAAAGAGACCTTAAATCATAAGCAGCTAAAATGAAACCCTGATAATGAACTTTACAAACCTATTCGATTTCTGATTCATTAGATCTACAAAAGCGACGAAGATGATGTAGTGGCATATGTACAAAAGTGCCTAACATGTGGCATGCCAATATAAACCAAATCTAACTACTAATCTAATTTAGGGTGTTGAAGCAAAAGAGTATGCCAAATGCAAGTCATCATAAGTGAAAGTTTCAAAGTCTTCAGAGTCAATGTCGTCTTCGTCTCGAGCAACATCAACTTCTTCATTCCTGACTTTTGATTGCTCAAATCCACCATCTTCTTCCAAAAGTTTCTTAGTAGCTTGTCTTTCTTTTTTCACCTTTTCATCTCGTTCCTCTTTCCGTTGCCAGTTTCTCATTCTCTTGGCTAATTGCTCAGAAATCAACCAATCATAAACAGAACTTATGGTCTCTGTTTCATCATCATTTTCGGAATCCTTAACTTCTTATAAATGAATAAATATAAATCAAACATAGTGGTTAGATACCATATCAGTTTAATGATATCGTTTTTACCATTAATTTCACCATGTTAACAAAGTACCTTCAGATGTTTCTTCTGATTGAAATATTTCTGCAAGTGATTGGTTTTCATTGGACAACACCTCATTTCCTTCCTGTTTGGGCTGCTTGCTACAAAAAAATCAAACACATTCAGTTGCTAAATATATAGGATAACACATACTGTAAAGATTTTAACATACTTTGGTTGATCTTGTTGATTGTCTTCAATATCTGCAACTTGTAGTGTTCTTTTCTTTAGAAATGACATTTTTTTTTACCAGCAGTACCTTCAGTTTAGAATTGTTTTTTTAAAATAAATTTACAAATATGTTTATCAAATGGTGTTTATGTAAAAATTTATAACCGATATGACATATGAACAGTGCAGCCGTATTTCACATTGGAAAGTGTATATTTGAAGAGTCAAGTTGGGAATATAATGATGATCCTTTAACTTCTTTTGTAATTATGATAAGTATTTATTTTTTTAAAATAGTAAACTTTTACGATTATCATTAATATCGAATGAAATATTTAATAGGACAATTCTACAAATAGCCCGGAGCTTAAAATGTTGGGCTTTTTTAGCTCCAAAAAAGTCGCTTTCTCAAAATAGCCCAAGGAATAAGCGACTAAATGTGGGAGCGACACGTGGCAATTTTTTTTGGCCCCTAGCGAAAAGTTTCTTAAAAAGTCAAAAAGTCGCTTAAAATCTAGCAAAAGTCGCTTAAAAAGTTACTTTTTGGCTGCAAAAGGACACAAATAGTAAGTCGCTTAATTGAAAAAAAAGTCGCTTTAAGCGACTTTTTGAAAGTCGCTTATTTTCTGGGCTATTTTGAGAAAGCGACTTTTTTGGGGCCAAAAAAGCCCAACACCTTAAGAGACCGGGCTACTCGTATATTTAGCCCATATTTAAAAGTTTGATATCTTTCAATCTTCTAAATATATAGAATGATTTTTGTTTGAATTAGATTTTTATCTGTTATGAAATTTTAAATTAAAATCCACACTCGTTTGTGTATAAACATTTAAAAATGTTGTTAGAATTGATGATGTATAAAAACAATGGACTACGTATATTTAAAGTGATAATGCGTTTTAATAGAACTCTTATGAACTGGTTATAATATCAGTACCAAGTCGGGAGCGTAGCAGTACAAAATTAAAATATTTACAAAATTAAACTTTTACGATTATCATTAATATCGAATGAAATATTTAAAAGTTTGATATCTTTCAATCTTCTAAATATATAGAATGATTTTTGTTTGAATTAGATTTTTATCTGTTATGAAATTTTAAATTAAAATCCACACTCGTTTGTGTATAAACATTTAAAAATGTTGTTAGAATTGATGATGTATAAAAACAATGGACTACGTATATTTAAAGTGATAATGCGTTTTAATAGAACTCTTATGAACTGGTTATAATATCAGTACAAAGTCGGGAGTGTAGCAGTACAAAATTAAAATATTTACAAAATTAAACTTTTACGATTATCATTAATATCGAATGAAATATTTAAAAGTTTGATATCTTTCAATCTTCTAAATATATAGAATGATTTTTGTTTGAATTAGATTTTTATCTGTTATGAAATTTTAAATTAAAATCCACACTCATTTGTGTATAAACATTTAAAAATGTTGTTAGAATTGATGATGTATAAAAACAATGGACTACGTATATTTAAAGTGATAATGCGTTTTAATAGAACTCTTATGAACTGGTTATAATATCAGTACCAAGTCGGGAGCGTAGCAGTACAAAATTAAAATACAAATTGTCGACAACTCAGCAGTACAACATAACATATACGTATTGTTGATACCAGTACAAAGGACTCTTGCGTCCCTTTTTAATTTCCGAATAACATTACCCTTGTGCAAACTCTCTATGAAAAGAAAATTAAATAACTTTACAAACCAACAGAATATTGCATTATAGTAGCAATTATATGTCATTAACAATTATGTAACTATTTAACACGTACATTTAATGAAACGCAATAAATTGATAATAATTTCAAATGTAAAGGAAAATTCTATGGATGTATTTACAAATCTACCAACATTAAACGTAAATAAAAAAAATAGAAACATTAAGAAATATTATTGTATACGAATGAAACTACAAACAACAATAATTATCCACTTGTTTATTAACATCGTTTAGCCTCTCTTGATACTCTAATATTTTTTTCCTTCGTTGATCAATAGCCTCTTCACATTTCAATATTGTTTCTTCGTTGCTCACAATTTCTGCTTCCATCACTGCTATTAATCGCCTAAGCTGCGCAATATATCGTATTGGTAGAAAATACCTCACAGCCCCTTGGTTCCTTTTTGAATCTGACGAGGGTTCCTTTGGTGGGGAAACACTTCTTGGGCGTTTGTTTGGCGACCTTGACGGGGTAAAAAACTCACGACCCATTAGATTTTTTTTTTTTGTTTTTTTTTTCTTTGTCAAACGAAAGTAGAAGAGGGTTGTATATGTTTAATTGTTTGTGAGATCGAATTAGCATTTATAGATGGTGAAAAGTTGTATAATCTATAATGAATATATTCTAAATTTAAACAAAATTCGGTATACCATATTTATATGTTACTATATATTAGCAAATATGTTAAAAAAATATTAGCATTCGATAAGTAAGAAATGAATTTTAATTATTTGATTTAAATATAAGCTTATATTCGGGAATGATGTGCGCATATCATATATTTATAGTATAAAATAATGTAATTATTTGCATTTATTCAAATGGTGAAACACCATATATGAAAAAATAAAACAAATGAAAAAAAAAAAAAAAAAAAAAAAAAAAAAAAAAAAAAAGTAGTATATATCGTAAACAAATTTTATAGGAAATTCATTAGTTTAGTCAAAGCGGTTATTAAGGGATATACATAATTTTATAAATTATATGAAATCTTATTGTATTAACACTAATATTGATTCACAATTGTGAGTTAACCGATTTTGTTTTTATTCATAATGATAAACGTTATCAATTATTCAAGATTCGCAAACAGCAGAAATACATTTTATATCAAAAACGTTTCATGGACTAACTAACCAAACATGATTGAAAATCATGAAAATCAAAGTAATTCATTTATTATTTAAACTGAAAGCAACTAAACTTGTAAACAACGACTACTAATAAGATGATGAAATTTCAATCTTCATCACTGAAGAAGTTTAAATCCACCAAATATTCATCAGTTAACTCATGACCCATCTCGCGTAGTTCGTTAATCATTACTTCTGCTTTTAGGACCTTCGACATAACGCCATTGAGAACTTTTTGAGACTCTTGAGGATCCCCGACATTTAGTTTAAGCCAGTTGAGGAGAATAGATTCGTCTAACTCATCTATTAAATTAAAAGTACATGGATTAATAAACTTAATATGAAAACATAAATCTATTTAAAAAATATTTGAAAACTTATATGCGGTACCTTTATTACTTTGAGAAGGTCCACCTTCTTCAAAGACTGATGCAAGAAATCTCAATGCATCGTCCACCTTAGTATTTGGCTCTTCATTGTGTTGATCACGTATTCCATCTTCCATCTTTGGTTGTGTCTCATTTTTTTTTTCAGGAACGGTTTGATCTTTGCAATTTGAATCATTGTGAGGCGCACGTGAGTTTGTATCTTGAAAGGTTTTAGGGTTTGATGATGCCATGGGAGGAATATATGTCGATGGATGTTATTCTCTTACCCATTATATAGTTTTTTCATTGATTCCTAATGTTTATTACTGGATTGCTTTTCTTGGGCCATAAGTTTTTTTATATGTATTAAAACAGATATATGGTATTTTCAAATTTAAGATACATGAAGTATAAATATATTTGTACACAATATATGGTGTTTGTTAAACAATTCAGAAATACCAACAATATTATTTTAAATTTTAACATACATGTAGTATAAATATATTTGTACACAATAAAAACATGTAGGCAAAGGAGTTGCTCACATGTTACATGCTGCAAAATGAAGGGGTTGTGTAACGGAACTGGAGTTTTTCTACAAATTGTTCCAAATTGGTGCAATTAATCACACCCATGCTTCATTAGGTTTCCCCATTCAATCGGTACACATTCATATACATTGTTTTAATTCACAACGTCACAGTCCTTTTCCACCAGTATGTGAATTCCAATTCCTCTCATCAATACTGAGTGAACGCCACATGTCTCGAATTAAACTCCAGTTTTGATGATGAGGGGATACTTCCAAACAATTCACCTTCTTTTCTTCTTCAGGGATTGTGTCTCTTCCTTTCAAACTGATCATATATCCTCTGTATTAGATTTTGAACTACTTCAGAATTTTCTTCATTTCTGAGCTTTAAAGAAATCATCATTGCAAGTACTTCATAACTTAATGGATATTCTAGTTCAGCTAACATAAATATATCAATTCCACCTTGCGTCGACAAATGATGAACATTGCAGGTACCATAGAACTCCCATACAGTAGATAGCTCATACCAAGGAAAATCCCAATGAACATCCGTAGGATCTGGTTCATATAACCTCTTTAATTCAACCCAAAGCTCTTGCTCTTTCACATCAGACTTCTTCTTTGTTTTGAGCTTATTTTGAACTAACCTCCATAAAGTATCCAGATCTTCTCTATCAAAAGCTCTCAGCAAATTTTCAAAATTCTTGTACACTGCTGTCTCTCCACCAAATCTAGTAACCTTCCAAGCTTTCCCAAATTTGTCTATGTAAATCTCCCAGTCAATTATTGGATGTCTAGATTGAAGTGGATCAACATGTAGAATTTCTGGCACTTTAACTAACATTTTGCTCATCTTCTCTTGTGATAATTTTACTCTTTCCGTATGTGCGTCCACCTTCCCAGGTTGTGCTTTCTTAGCAGTCGTGAGCCTTTTTGGTGATCTTTCATGTTGGTCCATAGGAATTTTCATTCGAGCAGTTTTGTATGCATTGTAATACAGAGATTCAATTTCTGCATCTGATTTTCCCTTCAACTGAACTGCCGTCAACCCAGCCTGATTCCTAAGATACATCTTCATCTCTCTGATGACTTGTGCCTTTGTTGGATTTTTCTTTCTCTTCTGACCTTTATTCTTACTAATAGTCTGTGTTATCTGATTATAGGCTTCTGCATAACTCTTTAAGTTAATAAAATCATCAAGCAGGTCTGACTTTTCTTCAACAGTTATGTTTTCATCTGCTAATAGTTCTATACTCTTCTTCCTCACAATTGTATCAGAAGCAATTAGTTGTTGTATTTTATCTTGTTCTGTCACAATAGCATCTGAAGCTACTATCTTCCTTTGCAATTTCGGAGTCTCTATAAAGTTTGTAGCTTCATTTTCCCAGACCTTTCTTCCTAATTGTTCATCCAAGCCAATTTGAACTTGTGTTTTTGGATTAACTTTATTTTTTTCTCAGCTTCTTGCTCAGCTTCATCTACTGTCATAGGTGCCTTTCCTTTTTTTACCCTTTTTAGTTCATAATCTGAAACATTAATAGCACGTTCTTCCATGCAAACATTTTGTACTGTTAACTTTGTACTGTCACCACCATTTCCACAACCAATACCCTCTTCATCAATATCTATTTACCTCCCACCAACTGCTAATGAAACTGATTCATCCTGTTTTTCTCCTTCAATTTCATGCTTCTTGAATTCATCGGACTCCAGTAACTCTGATCCTCTTGTAACACTTTTGTTGGTTTCAGTTTGAATCACAAACCCTAGGCCAAAAGGCTTCTGAACCAAATCATCATCCAATGCTATTCGTGCTTTTTCCTTCGTCGACAATTTCCTTGATGGTTCTTGCTCAGACATTATTCCTTTTCCCTTGTATGCCTTTGATTTTCTTGGTGTCCTTGTATAAAATGCACTGGCAGAACCTTGATACCCAGCATCCATTAAACTCTGCAGGATAGTAGCACCTTCAATACTGGCAATACCATGCTCTGTTTCATCATTACCTTCATCAAATCCACCAGTTCCTTCACCAAACTGTGCAGCATCATAATCCATCTGATCTTCTTGCCTCTCCTGAGTCCCATACTGCTCTCGAACAATAGAAACATATGGATCTTGGTCAATCTGGGCAATCTTCCCTCCATGTTTGGAAGATCCCTCACCTTTATTTGCACCCTCACCATCCGATGAACTCGATGAAGAAGATGATTCAATAGATGCTACCATGTAAGCTGACCTCTTTCTTTTAAGTGTCTTGACCTGTTGTTCCAATTTTTTTATTTTACGCAACAGCTTTTTATACACATTGCTAAACAACCTCTTGTGAGAAGTGAGATCAGCCTCCAAAGTAGTAAACTTCTCAGTTATTTTTGAATTCTGAGAATTGAGATCAGACTCCAACGCAGTAACCTTCTGAGACAATTTTGTACATGTTTCCATCAATACCTTAAGTGTCTGTCTGCCCTCAGTACTCTCTGATGTATTACCTTCATACACAGGTGCATACATGTGGCACAGACTCATAATCCACCATGTGGTGAGTTTCTGAGCCAACAAATATCTCACGTTGGCTTGCGATTCCACTAATAGTACTGGGTTCATAGGAACTTGATACTGTTGGTGTTGCCATAGATTGGGTATCCCTTTCTATAATGACAAAGCCAGCCTCATCTGCTACATGGGGAGTTGTAGGGTCTCCGTGCTGAGGAACAACAGAGCCCTCTCTAGATATAGACCTATCTGGTGTGTGATGGGGATCAACTTGACATGCTGATCCTTCACCATGTACTTGTAGCATAGAATCAAATAAAGGAACCTCTTCTTCATTATACCATTTTGAGGACATCTTCATATTACTGAAAACTTTTTGGGAAAGCTTGGGAGTGAGATAAACATTTTTATGAGGAATAAGTTGATGTTTAGATTTGTTCAAAATAATTTGTATGAACCTGGGATACATCAAAAAATTTGATTTGATATCAACATTTTTAAGCATGGCTTGAAAGATAAGTTTAGAAAAATTGAAAGTTATGTCAGTGGCCAAGCAGATGAGAGCGGTCGCGATATTGCTACTGAACTGTTCCCACGAGGTTTTCTTAGGACTGAGACAGTGAAGGATGGTGTGAATTAAAAACCTCCATTGTGGGGCAAAACCCCCTTTTTGGAAAGTTAAAGATTCTGATTGAATATTGTAACCCATTCTGGTTAAAGTTTCAAAAATTTCTGTGTTTGGCATAGAACTAATACCGTTTGAATCATCCAATCGGAGATGCCGCCTGATTGATGATTCAGTAAGAGTGATAGATTTACCATCAACTGTTGCAATTAATTCGGTGTCACCATCTTCAAATGTTTTGACAGTGGCGCTCTGCCAAAACTCTTTGATTTGGGAAACATATATAGTAGGATTTAATGTTAAAGAATACCTTATGTGAGAAGCATTTAAAAAGTCGACTATCTGATGGTATTTGGTGTCATCCTCTGCTTTTTCCAAATAAGCTACCATGTTGTGCTTCTTGGCAAAGGTTAAAGTAGCCATGACTGTTGGTAAATTATTGATTTGACTGCTGGGATTAAAGTAATTTGGGTTAGAAAGTAAGCTGAAGAAAGTGAATTGAAATATTATGAAATACTGTAATTATTAGGGTTTCTATTGGAGCACCTTCAAGTAAAAGATAACTTTTCATTCAACAAAGGTGAACAAAATATATTAAAATTAAAAATATACAAAAAGTAATCCCTTAAATATAAATAAATATTAATAATAATATCAACATAGTCCTCAACGGATATTTTAATAAAGCCGTAAATTCGACCCAATACCAACGTCTATCTAGCGGTACAAATATATTCGTACCAGTACTAAACTTTTAAGCGACAGTACTAACCTTTTGAAATTTTTTTGCCGTAAATTCGACCCAGTACCAACGTCTATCTAGCAGTACAAATATATTCGTACCAGTACTAAACTTTTAAGTGACAGTACTAACCTTTTGAAATTTTTTTGCCATACCAGTATTGAGTCTCAACCATGACTTTTAGATCTACTTCCAGGTATGCCACTCTCAAACATTCATCTGTTAAAGAGATTTTTTTTCCATGTGATTTTAAAAATACAAAGTAATTAATAAATTATATTAGCTGATAAAATACCTTGCAGGCTTTTATCCTACTGAATATTCCTTGCTGATACAATAAATATGAGTTATGCAATGAATGTTTAATATGTTTAAAACCATGCATATTTAACTGTTAATAAACAAACTACCTGTTTAATTGAGTATAACGGTGTTGGTTGCCTCCTTTGATGCTGTTGGAATTTTGTACCCAAACAATTGTTGATGATGTTTACAAACCTAATCATACAAGTGGTGTTCCTTTAGCAAATATGTCATACCAGTACTAAATTTAAAGTTAGCAATGTTCCTTTAAACTCATTATAGCAGTGTAAAGCTTTTTAATATTCAACAACACACATGCAGTTCATAATACGGTTCATATTCATGCAAAAATATTCAATGTTTAATTCATAATACGATTCATACTCATAACCGTATCATTAATTAAATACAAACTATATGCAATGAAATTAGTCAATAACACAATAATCAAATTACTCAATAACACAATACCTTTCAAACAACTTTGAAAACTTTTGTTTTGATTACGTTTTGAAAGCCTTTCAGGATGTCTTTGCCGCTGCATCTTTGATTAGAGTTGCTTTGTAGATCCGAAGTTAATGAGGTATACACAGTGCAAAATTTAGGCCTAGAATTATGTGAATTATAGATACCTATAAACTATTTTTGGAGATAAAAGATATCACAAAATCTATTCTAAACTTATCCTCATACGAATCAAACTGCAATAGGTATTGTATTCGGATTAAGCTTCCCAAATAGGTGTATATCCTTCCCTGCGTTTATAGATTTTAGTTTGCAAAACAAATACAAAACATTGTGTTAGTACAGTGGTTAAGATGTGATTAACACTTATTCACAAACCCATGTTCGAATCCATGATAATGAATTTTTTAACAAACAAATTCCGGAGTTCACAATACATAACACTGCTTACGTAGACTCATTGTGATGATGTGGAATAAAAATATGATGAGGTGGTATTCCATGTCATTGATGATGTCATACACAACCTGTTATATATATGTTATAGATATGTATATTACTTACGCAGTTTGCTACAAGCAAAGCACGGAAGTTCCGTCGCATATACATTCACCGTACACTTTCACCATGAGCCATCACCAAAGAGTTATATACGATAAACCATTTTGAAATATACTTTACCACACAGCAACCAAGAAATACATGAGCACTGGTCACACGTAAACTTTTTCAATTGAGTTAAGACATTTAAAATACGAATATTTCGCTAAGACTGACCATACTGATTATATATATATATATATATATATTACTTACGCAGTTTGCTACAAGCAAAGCACGGAAGTTCCGTCGCATGTACATTCACCGTACACTTTCACCATGAGCCATCGCCAAAGAGTTATATACGATAAACCATTTTGAAATATACTTTACCATACAGCAAGCAAGAAATACACGAGCACTGGTCACACGTAAACTTTTTCAATTGAGTTAAGACATTTAAAATACGAATATTTTGCTAAGACTGACCATACTGATCTAGGTCGCGTGTCGGAGCGGTCGCACTGTTTTGTTGATTGATTAGTAGATTTTTATCATTTTTAAGGTGAGTTTAAAGCCCCATTTTTATACGTATTGCTTTTATAAACCTTGGGGTGAGAAACATGCAAAACTGTTTTCATGGACCAAAATGAGCTTTGTTTTTATACACACTTGTATGCAGAAACCTAAGTTAGCTGAATCCCATTGCGCCCACTATCATCAACCGTCAATTCCTGTTGGGAAACGCGTGTGATATAAATAGATCTATTGGGGGTGACTCCCCCGTTCGGTTGGCTCGGCATAGTCAATGCGAACGTATACCATATCAAAATTTGCCGAGTGTCTGGGGATTAACACTCGCGGGCACCCTTTATTTGCTATGCCAGTTTGGCATATTGTTTGTCTAGTTCGGTTGGATGAGCTTAGCGTTTGCATAGCGGGATAGTGTGTGATTTGCTGAATTGTTTGCTGAATTATTGGCTATGGTCCATATGTGCTTATTTACTTTAAACCTATGAACTCACCAGCGTTAGCTGACTTTTAGCATGTTTTTCTAAGGAAATTGAGATGTGTTTGCTGAAGGCAGGGCATGGCGATGGTCATAAAATTTGTTGGAAATGTTTTTATTGTTGCGTTAAACTCTGAATTTGGTACCGCTTTGTTAAGTGGGCTACATTTTTATTTGAACTAAATTTGATGTATGACAATATGACTTTGAACATGTAATGTATTTTAAAACGGATTTTTAATTCGTTCTCTATATCTTGTGTTGTGATTATCGATTTAATAGCACCCAAAAGTGTATGCTTCCACAATATCTTGATTTATGGGGTGTTACAGAAGGGAATCATGGAAACTGAAGACTCACCTCCCAAACTTGTTAAGGCACCAAGAGAAGTGCGTCCTGATCCTAATGCACCAGTACTTATGGAAATCATCTTGCACAATGGGAAAGTCTTCAGGGGAACCAATGAAGAAGTGGCTGCTATCTTGGAACAAGAGGATAGAATCAAGGCTGAAATGCTGAGTAAGCCCGTCATTGTTGAAGTGGCCAAGGAGGTAATCAGGGAGACTGATCAATCAATCAAGGGAGAACAGTTTCTTCAACTTCAAGCTGACATGATCAAGAAACATAATGAAAAGGTCAAGCTGATCAATGAAAAGAAGAAAAGAAACTATGAAAGGTATGTCTGGACCATGACAAAGACTAAGGGTGAAGGTCTCATCACTGACATGATTATTCATGCAAACACTGATCCTCTTGCCATAACTGTTCAAAGAGGACCAAGGATGTCTGAGAAGAATGCTCCCTTCAAGTTCTCAGCATATGAGATCAAGGAATGGGACATGATGGGACCCATCCTGAAGAAGAAGAACAACAAGTGCGTCCCAGACCTTCTGACTGCCATGACAAACAAGTATGAGGAACTGGAAAGGGTAGCCAAAAGTTTAGGAATTGACCATCAGAAGGCACTTGCGTCTCAGGGCCTAACAATCCCTGAACCCACTCAGAGCACGGGGAGGAAAAGGAAAACAATAGGTCAGGAACCTAAACAATTCATTGTTGCACTTCACTGCAACAGAATTCCCCCTGATGGTGTCAAGTTCATTCCCAACAAAGTGATCAAGCACCCTGAGTTTGGAATCTTCTTCATAGACGAGTTTGGTCAACAAGCCTTCCAGAGAGTCAGTGACATTTACTTGGTAGAAACCACAACCCTACTAGCCTACAAACTAATGGCACTCCATGTGAAGAGTCATGAGAATGATGAATTCATTAAACTGATAGAGAAGATGATGAGTGAGAGACCTGACAAGCAGGTGTTGGTGTCCAAGAAATCTAAACTAGAGCTCATGGGAATTAAGGAAGTCGGAGTACTTAACCCTAAGTATTTTGTATTAGATGATAGGACTGATATAATTTTGATGAATAAGATGATGGCCTATGTTTATTAAATCAGTGTCCTTTAATTGCTTTATAGTATCTTCAGTGTAAGAAGAAGCCCAATTGCTCACTTACACTGATCAAACACTTAGGCTATATTTATATCCAAATAGGGGGAGATTGTTGGGTACATTCAGTACCCAAGCTTCCTTAAACAAGGATTTGAATAGAAATTAACCTAAGTGTCGTATATCCTTAAACGTTCTCAGGTCACTGAGTGAACAGTCACTCGGTGAGCTATCTTCAAGATGTCTAGGACGAGTCTAAGAAGAAGGATTCTCCATTCAGTGAGGCAGAACTCCTTGAATGGCACCTAAGCCAAAGAAGACGAAGATAACGGGTTCAGTGAGTGATGACAATAACTCACTGAACCTAGTATCCTCAACAACTATGAAGAATGAAGACTGAAGACTAAAGACCAAATACTGAAGAACTATGAGACTGAAGGAAAGGCGGGAATGGTTTGAACTGACTTAGAGAAGTCCTTATCACTCTAAGGTCAAACTTTTCCTGAAATGCTACATACCAAGAACAGTGTCATCACTGTTACTCAAAAAGCACTCTTGTCCTATATCCAAAATAGGTTCTTGTAACAGTGACAAAATACATCAGTATTTTGTCCTGATTAGCTTAGGTCATCTTTTGTCTTGTACTTAATGGTTGCTCATTTACTTGTCTATAAATAGGATCATAAGATGGAGTAAAAGTGGACAAGTTTATGCAATTAATGCTTAGACATTCACAAACCACTTTTACTCCTCCATAGAGCAACCTAGTCCCTGAGATAGCTCAGTGGTTCCTTATAGTTGCCACTTAAGCTTAGCTTAAGTTTAGAGAGGAGACATACCATACTTGTCATTTCAATCCCAAGTGTTTTTTCCGCAAACACTTAGGTATAGATTCTTTTGATTTACTTCTAATAAGAATTTAAACGTTGAAAAACTCTTGTCTTTTATCCTTTACGTTTATACTTATTTGTCAAGTTAATCAATACATTACTAGGCTATGAAACACAGTTAGCTTAACTTAGTAGTTAATTTTAACCGTGTAACGGGAACAACAGTACTACCCTCAGTCAGATTCTACAAGCTCTGAGTATCTAATTGAATATTCCAGTTCTGATGGTGAGCAAGTTATTCCTATTCAAGCTATTGAATCTCCAGAGCCTCTCCCAGCTCAGAATCCTATCCTAGCTCTGCCTGTCCCAGTTCAGAAGCCTCACAAACTCAAATTTAACCAGGATATAGTGTTAGGACTACCAGCTAAGAAAACCTGGACTGCCATTGGTGACAAGACATTTGGGACTACAAAACCTAAAGGTTTTGGAGCACCTGAATGCAACCAAGGAAAAGGCAAGAGGAAGATGGTGTAGGATCTCCAATAACACCTTTTGTAGTAGGTAATCATGGTAATGGGTATAAACCTGGTGAAAACTCACCCAGCTCTCTAATATGATTTTCCACATGGGATAAAATTAATGACGTGGAAAATAATATTGGTATTTTGATGTAGTATAATGATGGTTTGCAGTCTTTTATTCATAAAATTATGTCAATGAGGATGAATAATGGAGAAGAAGGAAAAGTGATGAAAAATGCTTATGATCCCACAGGTTTGAGTACTTCTTGAGCCATTAAATTACGGTTTTGAATAATTGTTTTTAGAAGTAAAAGTTGTGTGACATTTAAGCTTTGGTCAAAGTCTTTCCTAAATACCTGCGAATTAGATACCGAATTTGATTTTATGGTGATAAGATAAGATAATAGGGAATATAACAAGTTGATGTAAAGGATAAAGTGAGAATATGTTCAAATTTTTTGCTATTTAACCTCACTAAGCAACAGAAAAGAGTTATCGAGCTCAAGATCACTTTTCAAGAAGATTGGTTAAGATCTTTTCTGATCTTCTTATCCACGTGATCTTTATGTCCCATCATGGGTTATACATGAGTTGAGTTTAAAAAGCTTTGAACTTGCTCACTCACCTGTGCAGAAATTCAAGCTGCTAGTGGGATTGGTGTGTTGGATTGTGCAGATTTATTAGGAGATTCAATGTCTAATAGTCGTGACGTTCAGTCCCTCAGGTGAAAATCATACCGAGTATCATGTTTTATTCTTTTTTGATAATTTATAGTTTTATTCATTTTTTTAAAAATTCTTGTCTTTTTTTCATTAGGGTGTTCACGGCAACTTGGAATGTAGCAGGAAAATCACCTTCTAGTGATCTCAATTTTGATAACCTTCTGCAAATTCATCGAGAGTCTGATATATATGTTCTAGGGTGCGTTCTTTTTTTTTTTTTTTTTTTTTTTTCGAAAGTTGGACCGGAGATTATGCCTTTTTCTATAATATTGTTCTTAATATCTGTTTTACCTTACCAGTTTTCAGGAAATAGTCCCTTTGAATGCTGGAAATGTGTTAGTCATAGAAGATAACGGTTCTGCTGCAAAATGGCTATCATTGATAAGTCAGTCCCTGAATAAAGCAACCAATAATGATTATTGTACTCTAAAGAGATCGTCCACAAATTCAAATTCTTTTGAGAGAAAATGCAGCGGCAGTGGCTCGATGTTCTTGCAAAGAACATCCCTTAAAGCAGCCAGCAGAAATTTCCGATCAGAGAGTAGAAGAGTGCTTAAAAGTTGCAATTGTGCTACTATCGAGCCTGAAAGGAAGAGTTATGGTAAGGATTCATGTTTTGCATGTCAAAAGTCAAAGTCAAACGGTTTTGAGGATCCCTCTTCATCAGAAGAAGATGATACCACTAATTCCGTGGCTGCTGATGTCAGCACTGTTACGCCAACTAGCAAGAACCAACATTTGAGATATAGTCTTATCAAGAGCAAGCAAATGGTGGGAATTTTCGTTACAATTTGGGTTAAAAAGGAGCTTGCTCCACTTATAGGCCACTTAAGAACTTCTTGCATAAGTCGAGGGATTCTGGGTTATCTCGGGAATAAGGTATGCCAATATCTTATGTATCCCACACAATGAACTCCCCATATGCAGTACAAGTTGGCCCTCACGGGTTCTGCATGTATTACTTTTTTCAGTATTTCATGTATCTTCTATGATGAATAGTAATCAAGGAAGAGACTTATCTGCCAAGGAGTACAAGCGGGCCCTCACATAAGGGCTTGCATGTATACGTCTCTTTGTTAAAAGAAAATTTTAAATATGATGTATCCGGCAAAACAAATAACTAAAATAGCCAGAGGCTTCTCCACACGGGGTACTAGGGGGGCCTCTCTTACAAGTTCCGTGCATGTGGATGTCTCGTTGTTACTTTTTCACTATGTAATGTATCCAACACAATGAATAGTACTTACAAAAAGGACCCTCACATAATGGTTGGCATGTGGGACGCCTCTTTGTTACTTTTTGACTAAACAAGTTGTTAATGCGATTCTTTACAGGGTTGTATCTCAGTAAGCATGACCTTCAAGCAAACGAGCTTATGCTTTGTCTGCAGTCACTTGGCTTCAGGAGAAAAAGAAGGGGACGAGCTGCGAAGGAATTTAGATGTTAGAGAGATACATAAAAGCACACAGTTTCCAAAGATCTGCAAAATTCCAAATGCTAACGTGCCAGACAAAATTCTAGACCACAAGTAAGCACAATGCTTTTATTCGTTGCTTTAACTGTATGTATGGATTAATTATATCAAGATCTGACTTTAATATCATCCGATATGAATTTTCAGCCGCGTGATATGGTTAGGGGATTTAAACTATCGAATAGCTCTTAGTTACCAGGAAACCAAGAAACTGTTAGAGCAGAATGACTGGGATGCTCTTCTTAATAAGGATCAGGTACTTTCATATGTCTGTTTCTCCCCTTTTATTACTGTCTTTCGTGTTAGTGGTGACAAGATAGGCGGTTGGGTAACTGGTAATAATGATTTTGGCTTGAAATGGGTCAATTTCAAGTACGGGTCATAATGTGCTGGGTTGACCAACAACACTACCTATCCAGTTTTTTAATAATAACGAAAGCTTAAATTCTGATTACAGTATAACTACTTTTTCAAAGGCAATTTATATGAGATATGTGAATAAATTGAATTTAGAGGTTCTATGCTATATAAAAAAACTTTGGGTGACTTTTAACCTCTTTGACCCGCTTAAAAAATCATTATCCGAAAGGCTTCGATGTTGCCACTTCTAGTTTTTATGTTTCGTAATATTGGTTGGATTATGCTTTCTTTTATACAGAGGTGCTAACTGAAATAGTAATTGTTAAATAATTTTGCTTACTTTATTCTTGGATCTTGATTCTAGTGTAAAGGAAGTGTAGCAACTACATAAACGATCTTGAATTTTCACTTGAACGGGCGCTCACTTGTGTTTCAATGTTTTTCTGTTGTGTTTCGTTCGGATGTTTGAATAGCTCAAGATCGAAAGGGAGGCTGGGAGAGTATTTGAAGGATGGAAAGAGGGGAGGATATACTTCCCACCAACTTACAAATACTCCTACAATTCAGATATGTATGCAGGAGATACCATAAACTCAAAGAGCAAAAGGAGAACACCAGCATGGTAATGAGTTCAATCAATAAAGGTGTATGCTTTGACTTTATTGGTCAAAGAAATTACTTTTCACTACAAACCAATAAAGAAATTATTAGACTGTTAAAGTCAAGCCATGCAGCACCTTTTTTGTGGTTTTCTTTGGTCCCAAATGAAGCATTCAATATGGAAGCGTGAATTTCTTTTTGTTATTGATTGAGAACCTAAAATTTGCAGGTGCGACAGAATACTTTGGTACGGGGAAGGGATCCATCAGAAGTCATATACACGTTGGGATTCACGGTTTTCCGACCACAGGCCTGTTTGTGGGACATTTATAATTTTTTTACGAAATCAAAGGTGAGTTAAACTGAAAATATTGGTTGACATGATCTGTTTTCTTGATCAGTTTGAGCTAAACTGCATTCTTTTGTGCAGTGTATAAGAAGACCAACTGTGACTGCTGATCGATGACAGATGCTCAGTAATTTTACCATACGATGGACACGCAGAAACATAATAAGCAGCTTATAATGTCTTCTTTAACTGTACATAGAAGCAACATACTTGCAACATATATCAGATGAAGAATGAAATGAAAAGATTTCCTTTGCAGTGTCATCTTGCATCACCAATTTTTTTCAAGTTTATGTAAGTCAACAATAATGTTTAAGGGATTAGCCATTCTTTTTATTTGATCATTTTTTAAAACTTTTTAACTGTTTCTAAATACAGACTTGTAAGGTTATACAACATTTCTTCGTGTCCAGATTTATGTAGTCTTTATGTTTTCGCTAGCTAAAAGACCCATGAACGGGTACTTTAAAAGATAGTTAAAAAAAACTACATGTTGATATCTTGTAATAAGAGGGGGGAAAAAACCTATATAACATATCGTGCTAGACATAGTAGAAGCGAGCAATAGTTTATGGACTCACGGAAAAACACGGATGAATAAAAAGGCAACCTGATAAATTAAAGGGGGTGATTAAAGGGCGAGTTGTATATATAACCGGTGAAATTTGAATATTTGCATATTTTCTAAAATTACGAATTTTAGTGCATAACTAGGTTTCTACCCGTCCGATGGACGGTTTTCTTAATAGTTAATTAAAATAGTAAAACAATGTTTAAGATTCAACGCACACTAATTATAGCCGGATAAACACACTTTGCGACGAGTAATATTAAAGAAGTCATAATAGAATAACATGATGTTTCAGTTACATGTTTAAGTTTTCATATGTAATAAAAATTAGAGTATATATTAAATCAATAAAAATAGATACTACTAAGAATTATGTGTTAGAGTTGACGGTTGTAAAGTGATGGTTCTAAACGGTTTGTTCAATTAAAAGAATGACATAATTTATAATTTAAGTGTTCTAGTAACATTTTTGGATTTTACATATCGGTTTAGAAAAACTTAAGGTTTGATAATTGGTAACTAATCACGTGTGTTTTATAAAATTAGGCCCCCTTGTTAGTATATAAATATAAATTACACAACGGGTCAATAAAAACCAACTATGATTAGTTCTAAATCGGTTACAACCTGAACAAAATTTATGTACAATTAATTACTGAGTAATTAAAAATTACTTAAAAATATAACTCAACCCGTAAGTTAACACTAAGAAAATATTAAAGTACCTCAAATAAAAAGCACCAAAAATCCAATTCGATTAACATAAAGAAAACATAAAAAAATGGTTCAATTATTCTAGCGAAAAAGAAACACCAATAAGAAAACATAAATACATAAAAGAGCAATGCTTGATATTTCGGCATTCTTCAGATGGATGCTATTAAAGCTACCAATATTTTTATTTTTATTTTTTTTATTTTTTTCAATTAAATTTGCCAAATGCTTTGTAGCCATGCTAGAGTTATAGTCATGCTTTGTAAATTGTGATGATCATATTTCATAGAAAACTGCAATAATTAATTAAGTGGGACCACGAACTCAAATATATTCAAAGACTAAGTGCGTCCGTACTTTATGTTGTTCTATTACTCCGTATTTTACTTTTACATTTCTTTTAATCATGTTTCTTTGTGTCTTAACTTTTGCATTTTTAATTTCAAAACAAAACTAAATTGACATATCACGTAATCAACAACCAAAAGTCGCGTTATAATATTTAAATTGATTAATTTAATTTATTGCAAAAGATTTTCTATTAGTGTACGAGAAAAGTTCAATGTAAATATTTTCTAAAAACCTAAATAAAACAGTTATAACCATCCTTTTTTTTTATTAAAACAAAAGAAAAACAAACTTTCATCATTTTTATAAAAATTAAATATTTCGCAAACCGTTAAATATTTAGGTAAAAATAATTACCATCACGACGAGAATTAAATCATCTACCTACAGAAGGTCACTTCTATATACTTTCGAAGAACTTTTTTTTCGACAATTTTTTTTAAGTATTGAAATTTACTTTTAGATTTGCTATTTTAATATCACATATGATTTTATGAAATCACATAAAATTTGACTTTGTTTGACTATCATGGTGTTGAAATTGATGGTATTTAAAGTTTAACAATTGATATCATGTTTACAAGAAATTTGTGTTTAATAGCATGTAACGAAAAATTTGGCTACGACGTGTTGCGACGGAGACAATTTGTAAGTCGTGTATACGTGAAAATATTGTGATCGCCCACGTGAATGGTAACCATTATATTAGAGTGACTCTAGATGAAAGTTGTCCAATCCCGCCAAATCACCAACAATGGAGGAGGTACAAAACTGAGGTCGCATCCGCATGGGAAACTATATATTTAAGTCGACAACGCATGTATACTCAAATTATTCATAATGAAAGACAAATGTATTCATGACTTTTTATCTTATAAAGTTATTACAATTGTTACATGTTTTTATTTTTTTAATAGACAATTTATTTTCTCGTTAACTATTTGCATTCTGATAATACACCGATAAAAAAAATTTAATTAGAAATTAAACTAAAATTAAAAACAAAATAAATTATAGAAGATATTAATTACAAAACTAGAGAAAAAAATATAAAAATAAAAGAGGTATTAATTAATATTTAAAAAACTTGAGTGTGCAAATCAATTCCCAATAATGATATGCGATATTGTGGTTCAAAATAGAACGTGAAAAGATCAAAATGTAATTGCAAACGGTTGTAACATGTGATACTTCAACTCTAACAAAAATTCTTAAGATGTATCAAACGACATATAAAAATATTTATTGGGACTGAAAAAGAAAACATTACATCAATTATGAGATACTAACTAACAATGCACGTTACTCGTCGCGTAAAACTTTTGGGTTGTCTCTCAGTGTATGAGTTGGAATTTTTTGGGTGGAATATAAAAGGGTTTTTTTTTATAAAGTTACTTTTGGGTTGTCTCAGTGTATGAGTCCATTGGAATTTCTAACACAATAATGTATATTTTTATTAAACTTTTATTAATATTTCTTTTAATAAATCAACACTTTATTTTTCTTATAAAATAGTTGTAGGAGTGGGTTTTTTTATATATGTTTTTGGAATTTTTCAGTTTTTCTTTTATCAATATTTTGAATTTTTAACATTTCTTTTTTTAATAAATAGGTGTTCGCTTTTTACGAAAATCATTCAATGAAAGCTGATGAATTTATTATGACTACACCAGAATTTTTCACTGATCAGGTATTATATCTATAAACAATAGAGTATATATATATGTTTTGTTGAGTTTTTATTAGTAAGTGTATTTGTTATCATTATATTCATATGTATTTTTATTGAATTTTTATTATTAAGTGATTTTTTAGAATTATATTTATATGTTTTAACTTTCAAATTCTTTCGATAAATTCTAACACAATAGTATTCATTTTAGGTGTTCGGGTCCCGGGAAGAATTGATGAATTGGGTAAAAGACTTGGCACACTCTATTGGTGTTGTCGTCATCACCAAAAGATCGAACAAATATCCTAGTGGTTTCGTGTATAAAGTTGTACTCATGTGTGATGCATTATGTGAGATGCATTATGTTATGGTCGAGTTACAAGGAGAGTACCCGATGCCCGTCATCACGCCTTATTGTTTTAACGAGTTTTGTCACTCTACAGTTAGATGGGAAACCATGTATAGGTCACGTCTAGAACTATATACACAAATTTTTCGTCGTGAAAGTGTATTTGTTGATGTAAGTGATTAAGTATTTTAGTGTTTGTACTCTTATTATTTTTATTAGAGATTAGTATCTTTATTTATTCATAATCAATTTTTGAATTTTCTTATTTATAGATTGTGTATTTTTTTTATTAGAGATTAATAATATAATGGAAACATAATTATTATGTATTTTAGTGTTTGTACTCTTATTATTTTTTATTAGAGATTACTAATTAAAATAGACTTAAAAAAAATTAAAATATATATATATATAAATATATATATATATATATATATATATATATATATATATATATATATATATATATATATATATATATATATTCTCATGATTACATAATCATTACTTATATAACTATTTTAGTTACATTTAAAATAAAGAACTAAAAAAAAAAAAAATAATAAATAAAAAAATAAAAAAATAAATCATGATTACTACATTATTAGTATTTGACTTTGATTACTTTAGTATCTCTAATGAAAAAAATTGGTATGAATAATGAGTCCACTTCATATTCCTTCAAGTGGTTAGTTGATTTCAAGGTCTGTGTCCTTTTCCTAAACTGATGAATTGCATGCGATTTAAATGTAAATACTCACCAACTATGATGCGGCTATGTCATTTAACACATTGATTTAAACATGATAATCCAAAATGTGAGACACAATATTAGCACATGGGTATAACATATGTTATGGTTAGTCTTGGTAATCTAAATAACCAATGTTTTTCAAACCATGTCATATAACTCATACATAATTTTGTCTTGGTTATCAGCAAACAAATCATACAAACTTAAAGCAGATTTACCAAAGATTTGGTAACTTCAAAATCAAATAGTATCAAAGAAGTAAAAGTCTTAGGCTGGTCACAGTAAGTAAGGGGATTCAATCCCCCCCATTTTCTCTGCCACGTCAGCTTTCTCTCTTCAGCGACCTTCAGGCGATTAGGTGCCCCAGCAAGGGCGGCCATAATCAACTTTTTTTTTTTTTTTTTTTTTTTTTTTACATTTTTAAACACAAACTCAAATTTCATTAATAATTAAAACGTTACATAATAATTCAAATAAAATAAAAACATTACAACACTTATTAAAAACTAATAATCTAGGTTGTGTCGTTCCTTGATTTCTTCCTTCATTTCTTGCATCCTTTGTCGTAAATTTGCGGGCAAATACGGGTCGATTGGTGTGAGATAGAATATGATGTCTTTATCCCGTTTCTTTTGCCGGTCAAATTCAAGTCTTTCTTTTTCGACTTGAACTTTTGATGCCTCTATTTCCAGCGTTTTTTTCTTCAACTCGTAGTAGCCGTCTGCCAGTTCCTTCTTCTTTCTGAAAGCAATGGACTTAATGGTTTTCCAATTCTCGGCTACATCTGCCATATAAGAAGACTTGGAAGAACTCTCCGAGGACTTCTTCTTATTTTTCTTAGCGGCATCTCGACCAATTGGTCGCTCATTTCGAACGACTACTTCTTCATCATCAGGCACATCCGAACCCGTTTCAGAAGTCCTTGCCTTCTTTCGACCCACATCTTGGCTTAAAAAAGCCGGCATCTCATTATCCTTCCAGACCTCATGGTCCTTCAGAATTTCCCAACAATGCTCCAATACGAACGCATGCTTATACATTATTTGATATTCTTCACACGCTCGTCTGTAAATGATCCGTGTGTGAGTATATATAAATAAATATAGTATCGTGCACACGTGATACTTTGGGAAATGACAAATCAAACTTTAGGAAAAGTCAAACTTGCAAAACCCGTGGATGTGATGTGTGTGATACCGGGCAAGTGATCACCCGGGTCGTGTCCCAACGAGATGTGAATGGGCTATTGTGAGAAGCTTTGGATTAGAGTGATTGATGATTCAGATTGATTTTGATTTTGCTTTGTTTAACAATTAAAACAGATATGCACAACTAAATTAAACGCGAATTAATTAACTTAAAAATGCGCAACGAAAAATCTAAAAAAGACTAAAAAGTAAAATTTATGAAATTTAAAACCTAAAAATGTAAAATTACTAAAAACTTATTTTAAAACTTAAATTCTAATTTTCTACACTTTTTATTTAATTATTTCTAATTATTAATTATTTAAATGCTAATTAAACTAATTTAAATTCTAAAAAATACTAAATGAGCTAAGAAAATTATAAAATTGAAATTTACTTAATTAAAATTTAAAAAGATAAATTCTATTAAATAGAAGCTATCACTAAATGTCTATTTCGTTTAATCTAAAATACGTTAAAAACGCGAGTCGAAAACTAATTAAAATGCGTACACTAATGAGATATATGAAATACTAGTCCTATGAGTACAAATCTATTTTAAAAACTAAATTTATAACAGAAAATAAAATTCTACAAAAGTTTAGGGCCAAAAGTGTAAAAACTTAAACTTTAAATACACTAAAACAAAGACAGGGACTGAATTGTACTTTTCCGAAACTTAATTATAACTAAAAACGGGTTTTGCAAGAAAGACAGGGGCTGATTTGAACTTAACTGAAACTAGAGGACTAGATTGTAAAAAGGGAAAACTCAAAAACGACTTTTAACTAGAAAAGACCCAGGTTCGAACCTGGGCAACTACAACTAATAAAAACTATTTTTTTTATTTAACTTTTCTCTTGAAAACTGATTAACACCCAATCAATAAGCTTAGATAATTAATCTTAGCTTTTTCTAGTTCAAAATAACCTCAAGAATAAGCTCTAAGTGAGCTCAAACCTCACACAGGTCTGCTGCTAATCGAAGTGCAGGGCAAAAAAGGTCGAATTCAAGGCTTAAACAAACCGACTTAATCTACTTCTAAAATCCTAGAAAAAATTATTTAAGTAGATAAGCTGGTGAACTATTCGAATCCAAAAATTCAAACAATTCCAACTTAATTCGAAGTCACAACAAATTCGACAAGATTTGCAAAAACCTGGAAAACTAAAAATTTCTAAGTCTGGTGGTGCAGGGCAGGCAAATGCTCAACAGGTCATCTTCAAGGACAAATTCAAAGGATCAAATGAGTTTCAAACTTGGATTTCTTCTTTGATTTGGATGCACCAGCAACCAATTAACTCAAAACAACAAATTACATTCATTTCCAAACATTAATAAATCCTACAATTGATCTAGAGATCTGTCCCATATTATCAGCTTACAATTTTGACTTTTGAAGATTCTTGAACAATTTGACTATTGTGAGATTCCAATGGGAAAATCTCACTGAAAATGTTGTATTAACTCCAAATGAAGGTGAATTAAGCAAGTATAACAAGTTTTAAGCTTAAATGGAGGTTATGCTCATGCAAATTCACAACAGTTATGCAGAAAGACAAATTAAAAGGAAATTTTGACTTTTTACTAATAGCAAGTGGATTATATGGTTCAAATGTTCTATTCCTGCCTATAGCAACTTGTCTTAACCATATGCAACAACTTAAACAAGCTAAAACCTCTTGTACTCAGCAAATCCAAACACCCCTTTTAAGACTCTAAAGTGGATTTTTAAGCAACAAGGGTCTGATTCAGGGCCTTTTATGGATCAAGTCAAGTTACTAAAGATCTAAAAACATCATTTAAGCAGAAATTAACAAGATTCAGACAGGGAGCAATAGAAATTAAAGATCAAGCAAATCTTGGCTAACTATGGCAGTTTCAAGCCAACTCATGAACTAGGATTATCAAAACTACAAATTAAGCAGGACAAGCACTTAAACATTCAAATAAGCTAGAATTGACAGAATTGAACAAGAATTAAGCAGTGCTACAGTGATATCAAAAAAAATTGATAAAAATAGAAAATTGGTACACCTTTGGCTCTAGCTAAACAAGAGCACCACAATGGCAGCTACAAGCTCCTAGCTTGTTTCACAACAAGCTAGGTACAATCCTTCTGGCCAATCCATTACGACCACTTCCAAAGCATTCCACATTGTCAAGCATAGGTACCCTGTGATTCATTTAATTTTCTGATTTTTTTTATTTTTTCTTTTTCTTATTTAATCTCTTTTTTTTTTTTGTTTTCTATTTGATTACTGAGAACCTAGGTGAAGTGATAAAGGATTGGAATAATTATAACAACTGGGAACAAGATTTAAGAACATTCAAAATAGATTTTGAAACAGCCAAAGTTAAACTTGGAATTTTTTTTTGAAGAACTAAATTACTTTCATTGATTACTGAAAAAAGGTTACAAATTACACTAAGTAGCTGAAATTAAAAATTACATAAGAAAATTACTACTTGCCTCAAGGCTTACAAATGATACCTATTTATACTAAAAATAAAAGAAACTAGCTCCTTCCCTTTGTGCTTTTCCTGTGAGATAAAGCAGCTGTGCATCATCTTTGTGCTTTTCCAAATAAATCCCAGCTGTCCAATTAAAGTTCAATTGATCCTGTCCCTTAATTCGTTTTTGGCACCACTAAAAGGTTGTGGATTGCCAGCGTGGGGGGGACAAAGAGTAGTAAAATAATGGGGTTGACTTTGTGGAGGTGGTGGAGTAGGGTGGCTAGTAGGAGAGGAGGGGGGGGGAACAAAATTGTCGGGTGAAGGTACTGTTGGGAAGTTGTGATTTTGGCGGGATAGGGATAAAGAAGAAGAAGGGTTGACTTTGGGGTTTGACTGATGGCTAACTAAAAATACCGGGTTGTGGGGTTTTTTAGTTGGATTGGTATTTATTTTGTGTTGGGCTTGGGTTGTGTGGGGTGATGGGCTGAGGTATTTGGATTGGGTGGGATGGTTGGTTTTGGGTTTAAGGATAATAAAAGGGTTAGTTTGGTTTGTTTAAGTGAATAAGCCCAAGGACCAAATGTATAACTTCTGAAAATTGAGGGACCGATTTGCCAACTTCCAAAGTATACCAAGGGTGAAATCCTGTCACGTTTCCATAATCCAAGAACCATAATTGCACTTTTCTATTTTTTTAAAATTCCCAGGGACTGTTTTTGACAGATTTCAAACTTGAGGGACCAAAGATGTAATTTACTCAAACTTTTCACCAAAGGACTAAATATGATAAATTATGATTAAAAAGGACCTTTGGTGATTTTTCTGACAAAACAAATGCTTAGGGACTAATTTTGACAAGTTTTGAAACTTGAGGGACTGAAACTGCCAATTTTGCAAACTTTGTTCGTTTTTCAACTGTTTTTAAACATTTTGCATTTAAAACACATAAAACACAATCCCTGGGATATTTTCAGTATTTTGATGCATTTCTGAGTATTTTTGAATGTTTTGGCAGCTCAGATTGGGTAAAAATGATGAGTATTTACACACTCATCAGTAAACAGTGAGGTCATTCTCACCACTTCCATAATTCTTAAATGCATTGTCGTAAATGGCACAAAACTGACCAACTCTAGGACGAATCCTATTTTTCCATTTGGTAATTATCGAGTTGTAAGTTCTTTCTGCACCAACCTCATTTTCAAAGTAGTTAATCACTTTCTGCCAAAATACCTTAGCATTTTGGTTGTTTCACACAATGCTATTCTCGGACACATCACACCAAGCTTTGCACAACGCGATCTCTTCGTTGCGTGACCAAAGCGACGAATCATTCTTGGTTTCCTTCTCAACAGCCTTCTTCTTAGCCTTCGTTGCTCATTTTTTTGGTTTGACCGGCGACATCTCTTCTAAAATAGTGTTGTCATCGTCATTTGGAACCGATCCATGACCCGAACCTTGACCGGAACCGTGATACTCTTGATTCGGATAACCCGAACCAGTTCTCACATAAAAATCAGGATTGTTATATAATTGTTCATCAAAATCACAAGCATCAAAATTCATACGGTTAACCGGAGAATAATGTTGATAACTTGAATGTGAAGACATTGATGAATCCATCGTTGGACGATACACGGATTCGGGTGAGCCGTACATAGATTGTTGGCTTCGACGGGAGTCGCTTTGTTGTTGTTGTTGGTTGCTTTGATATGGTGGAATAAATGGACGATTCATAGGACGGTTTAGATAAAATGGATTGTTAGTTTGTTGTTGTGGAAGTTGCGATTGATAATCTAAACTAGGAGCTCGGAAATTGTTGTTTGGTGACATACCGGTTAACCGGAAATTCGGATCCGGTGTTAATTGCGGGATGTTTTGTGGCAATCGGGATTCCGGCCTTTTGATTGTGGTGTTTTTTTAGACATATTGAATTGATGATTGAAGTGTGAGATTTTGAATAGAGAATTGTGAGATTTTGTTGTTTGAAGTGTGTTAATATGTTGTGTATTTATAGTAGTTAAAAGATTTTTTTTTTTTTTTTTTTTTTTTTTTTTTTGAACCTTTTAAAACAACGGTTAGAATTTTGTTTGCTTCTTTTTTTCAATCGATCATGTAGGTGACCAAGATGGGGAGATCGATTAGGCCGATCGAATCTTCACACTAAGCCGATCGACTAGTGATCGATCGACCAAAAGCCACGATTGATGCTTCTGTGACTAGCCTTAGTTTACTCATCAACAACAATAACTTCCACCTTATAACTGTTTCACATATGAGACATAGTTAATAAATAAACTATAACCTATTATCTGAGTTACATTAGCTAAAAGTATGCATGATTTATTTGCAATGAAAATGAAATATTGAATTATACTTTAGAACAAACAATTAAACATCAAAGATTGTATATGCATAAAACTTATATTTATTCAACTTTAAATATATATATATCGCCTGACAAATATTTGTGATTTGGTTGAGCTGATATGTGCATGCTGAGTTAGCGAGGAATCTCTCGGGAGATAACTAAACAACTTGTTTTGCAAGTAGACTAATGCTTATAGTTGATGCAATACTGTAAAGTTATTAGATAAATTAGTTTATAACTTTGCAAGTAAATTTTTTTGGTAACTTAGGTTATTATAAGTATTCGACAAATATCTTTTAATTATTATATACTAGCTTAAAGGCCTGATGATTCGCAGGATTTTTAAAAAAATATGAAAATGAGATTATAAGAAAACATGTTAAATAGCAAATGTCCATTAATATATGAAATAAACAATGAAATAATACGTGAATTATTTGATAATCAATTGAGTATGTAACAATTAAAATAATAAACGTCAATGTCTTGTCGTCTCCAAATTTGACGGTCTTGAATAGCAAATGACTTATATGAGCGCTAATCAATTTAATAGCAAATGTCCATCCCGTGAACACCTAATAATCTATAGAAAATGTAAGTAAAAGTAGGTTGTAATTGATAATATATTAGAAGTTTCAATATGATACACAAATTGATATCCTTTTATAAGACCTGAAGTAAATTATTAGAACTCCCAAGATAATATATAAATTTGTATCCTTTTATAAGACCTCCAAAGTGGTAATATATATTTCTAACGGTTTCAAAATTACTACGGGAAGAAACATGAACAACAATTTAGACGCCGATTCACTTTTTATCCATTTGTCATACTAATTACTCAATGTGTCCCACCCATCCTTGTTCATGTATTAAAAGGTTGATCTTGGATCACCAAGTTTAACACCTTTTCATGCTACATACACCAGATAGATGCTCAAGAAGTAGCTCAAGACACATTATATTATCATTAACCGTCAAACCTGCAATACTATTTATTACATTTGTGAAACCTAAACGACTCCTCTCAGGAGCCTCATCTGATATTATGTTTTAGTATCGCTTTAAGAAACAATATTAATATAAATATGATTTTGACACCTACCATGTGTACGGAGGGTATTAGATACCAAAAAATAGCATCAAGTAATACTAAGTATGTACCAAACCCATTAAGCTCTGTCAGCATATACACTCTTATGCTCATAAATGTTTTTGTTGTAATTTATGACATAACTATAACTTACAAATAATATCTCACAAATGTCTCTAACGATATCTCCATGCTACTATAATTCTTCAATTCTCCTTGGCTAACTACACTTTAGTACCAAAAAAAGTTTAAGTTGTATAGATGTGATGTTTTTACAATCATGTTGTTATAATCATTTACAGAAGACAAACATCTTACATGAATCGGCTTTTTATACCTCCTACCACTAACGCAAAAATTATGTGATTTCTTTGCAAAGGCAACTACTCCAATGTTGTTAAAAAAAACAACTCCAATGCCTCATGTGATTTCTTTGCAAAGGCAAAGGCAATCCTCTTTTATCTTAATCTTCATCATTTTTTATCACATTAACTATGACGCTTGTTTATACAGAGACACTGCACTGTTGCAACACAAAATTATTAGTATTATATAAAGATGAATTGATGGATATTACATTAATATTAATATATGTAGATATTTTTCTTGGTATAGGGTGGGTTGTGCGACCTGAAAACATCTCTTTTAATTATATAATAGAATGAACTTTTTAATGACTACAAAAAAAAACTACATCACAATAATGAACTAACTTTTTTAGATAGTAATTTTGGAGTACCACTTTAGATAAATTTTGACCCATTTGACCCGTATCCTTTTCATTAAATTTTATAGTATAACCCGTTTGACCCGTTAGAGATAAACATAGCCAAAATAAGCCCATTTATAAACAAATTGGTCAAAACTTGTCACCACTAATTAACTGCCAAAATGCACTATAACTGCTATAGAATACTTACTTGTAGTAATCGGTTTCTCCGAGAATAGAGGAAAAGTCAGCACTAAGTCTCAAGTTCTGTAAAACAAAATTAACAAACATGATGAGAATACATCGTTCGTATCTGCAGTATAATAAAATGTTCAGATCTTCGCATCATAATGAATTTTACAACAGGACTAATTCTCTTTAATTTGAACTTATTTGATTTGAACTTATTTTTATTTCTTAGTTGAACACCCTGCTAAAAACCCACCTACATTAGCAAATAAAAAGTATAAAATCAATACCGCCAAAAATACACTATAAAGTTATACACAGACAAAGAGAAGCCAACTTGGAGAGAAATTTGAGTAAGATCTAACATCTATTGATCTCAAATCCCCCCACATATTAGTTATTAACACAATGAAAAAATGAATCATCTAAGTAGTTCTAGCGGTGAACCTACTGTTCCAGGAAAAGAGAGATTGAGAAAAACACTTAAAGTTAACAAAAATAGGACTATTGTGCAAGGATAACGTCTTATCTTTGTTTATAGAAGAAAGTTTGCCTTTAAGAGAAGGAGTCAATGACCTTGTAAAAGACCTCTACATGTTCTAAAGATTATATTATAACAATTATTGATCAAGCAAAGGAAAACAAATCGTAGATCCATAGGCTTTAAAGCTAAAAAATTAAAAACGAAAATTTAACTCACTCAAAGATAAAAGGGTTAATTTGCATGTTGTATTTCACGGGTCAACTTGGATGGATACTTGTGAAATAAGAGAAAGAATAAAATGCCAACAATGTACTTCCAAGAGCATATCCTTAATAATATATCATTTTTTCAATAATGTAGTTTCTAAGATCATACTTGACGCAAACATTTTTAATTAGGCGAGTCATGTGAATTTTTAGCATTTGACTCTTGGAAGTATAATAACTGTTAAAACTGGATCAAAGAAAATAGTTCGCATAAGTGGAGTAACAATTGACCTTTGACTCTTAATTGGAAGCGGGAAGCCTTGCGCTAACTCCAGTTTTAATCAGCCCTGCAACTCACGATCGATTCTGAATAAAAAGATTAACTTAAACGTCGAGCTTAATGATCTAAATCCGTCCCGAATATCAAATTAGCGTAATGGAATTCATTTGAAGGCCATTAGGAAATACCTAACAAATGTCTAAATGGATGAAAATGTGTTACCTCTGCACATGTGTATGATGTCTGCAAACCCAATGGTTCTTGCAAACCCTGTTATATTACATAACAATCTAATATTCGTATTAAAATAAATGAGGACATTGTATGCCCTTTCAACCACCCTTTCATTTAATACAACTTTAACCCGTTTGACCCGTTTCATCACCAAATAAAATGCTAGTGATCTTCAAAACAATTAATCAACTACGGAGTACATGTTATTCTGGTTATAAATGAATGAATATATCAAGTAAAGAAGAAAATTATAGTACCTTTTTACACACGATGATCTTTGCTTCTAACTCAATCACATCTACAGATATGTATATCATAAAAAAAATGATGTGAATAAATAGAATCGGTAAATGTATCTTTTTTTCTTTTACTTTTTTGCGTAGAGAAAAATCAGCATCATCCACAACGACATCAACGTCTTCCTGTTTTCAATTTCAAAATCTTAGAATAGTAAATGAGAAATCCAAAGATAACTGAAAGAACACTCACTTAATCATGACATCAATTTTTAATAATTAAGAGCATGTTTATGTGTATAATTGAAAAATACATCGATATCAAGTCGGAAAAGCTATCCACTGTCCAAACATGAAAAGAAATATACAATATCTTAAATCTCCGGTTAATAAGTAATTCAATGTAGAAACAATAAAGACCAAAAAGATGAGAGATACCTGCGCTAAAAAAACATCTTTTTTCTTTTACTTTTTAGCGTAGAGCAAAATCAGCATCATCCACAACGACATCAACGTCTTCCAGTAAATTTCAAAATCTTAAAATAGTAAATGAGAAATCCAAAGATAACTGAAAGCACAACCAATTAATCATTACATCAATTTTTAATCATTAAGAGCATGTTTATGTGTATAATGAATAATTGAAAAATACAATCGATATAAGTCGGAAAAGCTATCCACTGTCCAAACATGAAAAGAAATATACAATATCTTAAATCTCCGGTTAATAAATAATTCAATGTAGATACAATAAAGACCAAAAAGATGAGACATACCTACGCTAAAAAAACCAAAAATGGGCTTCCCATGATTGGCCTCCCATCAAACTCAACACCCAGCATAACTCCCATCAACCATATCCTTAAAAACGTTAAAAACCCCTTCCTGATCATACCCTCCAACACACACCCCAGGTGAAACCTTCACCGTAACCTGAGCTCCACCATTCGTAAATTTACGGCCATTTGAATCCTTCGTCACTAACCGACAAAGCAGAAAACTCTCACGTCTTCTGAACGTCCTTAAAAGTAGCATCAAAGGCCGCCGCTGCTTCGTCTTTCTCAGCTTCTCTTATCCCTAATCCTGTTAAAATATCAGCAAATCATTAACAACCATTAAGCTACAATTGCCATTTTTCACAGTTTAAACAGCCAATGATTATTCTAAAAATCATTTTCATCTGTACGAAACACCAACTCTAATCAATAATTAGAAATAACAAACCTATAAGCTATAAATTCGTTGTTATCCAATTTAAATTGTAGTTAATTATTCCCGAAAAAAAATCATTCGATACTAAACCCTAACTCTAACACAATTCAATAAATAGCTACTAAATGGATAATAAATGAGCAAGTTGTGATAAAAACCTGTTCACATCTTTCTTCAATTCCTTTCTTGTCACCAGCCCCATCAAGGAAGGATAACAGTATCATCCTTTGATATTAAAGGTGGAGTAAGAAATTAATAATGATCATGAAATATATAGTCACATAAGAAACCTAATTAAGTTATCTTGTACCTAAAAGATTAGCATACTAAACAGATGAACTCAAACCAAAACCAAATTAAACATAAGTAATTTATAAATTAAATTTGTTCTTAGTACCTGATAAGTAACAAGGTGATTTCCCCCAAATTTTTTCTATGGTTCTGGCAAAACACAATTAAAATTGAACATAATCAATGGAAAGTATGTTATAATACTTCTGCAACAAAATAGGTACATACCTATGTTTGATGTTGACAGAACACAATTGATGGCACAATGATGTAATCCAAATCGATGTTGAATTGGTATGGCGTATAAATCATTCTTCCGATTTGGATCTGTGATATGGTTTTGAATTTTTGTTTTGGTTGTTCGGTTACACATATAATTGTCAATAATCGGTGGAACTATTTTAGGCTAAAGGGAATGGGGCTTCCTCGGAGGCGATAAGGCCTTGGAACGCCCCAAGGTCGCCCCAAACACCGCCCCCTAGACGACCCATTTGTATCGCCTGGAAAGTTTGACTACTTTGCTTCTTTTCATGAATTTCTAGCCGTTTGAAACGGCAGTTTGTATTTTTTTTTTTTTTTTTTTTTTCCTGATTTCATACCTCTGTATGTATATATATATATATATATATATATATATATATATATATATATATATATATATATATATATATATATATATATATATCTCACATTTATAAAACTCATTCACTTCATTCTCTACACTTCATTCTTATAAAACTCACTTCATCAACTCTATAAAAAATATGTATCCAAATCCCAATCCAAATAACTTTCGCAGCCCGTATGGGTATCGTTCACGTCCAAACGTCCCAAATCAACCGGATATGAATGATCCAAATTTGCTTAATAACCCGGCATTGTTTCAATATATCCAACAAATGAACGTCCAAAATCAACCAATGCCGGGTTTCGTTCCTTGGAATTCGTCACAAGAGGGATACGGTTTCGCCGGGGTTACTCCACAAAACACACCGGGTGGACATTTTGGTATAACATTTTTACTCTTTATTTACTTATATATATATATATATATATATATATATATATATATATACATACATTATATATAACAGGAGGCGTTACACGTAGATAATGCCACGTCAATGCCACATAATCATTTAAATGCCACATAATCATAAACTATGCCACCTAAGCATTATTTTAGTTAATTAAAATTCGGATTAATTAAAAATTTGACATTGGCAAGAATTGAACCTGGGTCATTTAATCCACATACAAATGCTTCTAACCACTAGACCAACCTAATTTTTGTGATTTACAATATAAACTAAATATGTCATGCTTAAATAATTGATATTATTAAGCTATAATTAAAAAATAGAATGCATAAAATTAAATTATTATTATTATCCATATATTTTTCCAAATTCCTATAACAAAAACCTTCCGAGCAAAAACACACGTAAAACCCTAAAACAAAAATCCGGAACAAAAAACACCCAAACAAATTCATCAATTCACCAGTAGCTAGGCTCCAATCTCATTATCATGTTTCCAATATTCTTATTTGCTATTATGAAGCATGCATCAATAGCTTTTGAACCAAGGTAATCTTAACACTTTATCTTGATCTCGATTTTGATTAGGTAATTAATTATTTATTGTTAATTTGACATAATAAAGATGATCTTAAATCTCGATTTGAACCAAGGTAATCTTAACACTTTATCTTGATCTCGATTTTGATTAGGTAATGATCCTAAAGTGAGGAACCCGATAAAGGAGCCTCTTACTAGCGAAGAATTATGGTGGAATTGGAGGAAACCGGAGAAGGAACAATGGTCTAGGTGGCAGAAGAAGCGTCATGTGTCGGGTTATGTAACGGGTCAACTGCGTTGGGTTAAAAGAGCGCTTAGGGATTGGGTTTTTTTCTCTGGATGACCCGGAAAGACAGCTGCATATAATTTACCTTGCCAACGACATTCTATTTTATGGTATAATTAACAATTTTTTTTATTGAGTTGTTAGTTCATCTTTTATTTTTAATACTAGGATATGCTTATGTTATGCGTATATTTTGTGTTGGAAACTGCAGCTCGCAAAGACGTGCCAATCCTCATGAGATCGATAACGAGGCACTCGCATTTAGGCATGTTTTAGGTTATTGCAGAAAATTGTTAAGTTCTGGGCATCTAAGGAAGTTTATGATCCTGATACTATACGTCTACTTGAGAATGAGATGCTGAATGGCCCATCCGTTGGATCTGTTCCACCAAATAATAATGATTTCTCTATCCCAGGTGCCTCATCTCGCTCCACACACTTACACATGTTATTGGCGGATGTTTAAATTGATTATATGATTGTTGTCTAAATTGATTATCTGATTATCGTGACCTGAAGTTGAAAAAAAAAAGGTGTAGATGCGGGCTGTGAAGAATATTGTTGACACAGGAATAACAATTGTCTGTACCATTCACCAACCGAGCATTGACATATTTGAGGCATTTGAGCTATATTACGAAGCAAGCCTCCCTCCAATAGACCCACAGAAGTTAAATTTAGAGAGCCTAGAAAGGGATGACTCCACTGAAGCTTAATTTCATCCTTTAACTTACTTGGCCTACAATGGGCTATATGAAAGAAGGCCACTAAAAGTCACTACCTTCGCTAAGCTTTTGTAAGTTGCTATCTATCACAAGTATGTCCATTATGGTCATTAATATTTTAATTCCCTGAGTTTTCAGTATTCGTCAAACATTCAATATTTAATCATTACAGCGACAAGCAACAGATACATGTCCAAACACTATCTTCTGCAACCAGTTTTATAACTGATTTTCAATACCACATCAGTACTTTCCATATGCACATCCAAACACCCCTTAGGTTTTGACATGAACCTTTTTATTGGTACCCAAATAACTAATGGATATTTTATTCAGAACACTGTTGTCAGCTCTCCTCTTTATCCTAATTTGTAATTGATTTTGTTTTTGTTTAAGTTATCAGGTGCTAATGGCATGATGTCCACATAAACTTAAAATATAATAATATACATGTTACAGGTTGGTGCGATTTATCCGCAAGGCTTGGAGCCACAACTACAAAGTTTACACAATTGTTTCAACAATACTGATTGGACAAATTGAAAATAGGCTGCTGATGCATTGAATGCCCTGGCTTTGCATTCCAGCAACTTGATCACTGGAAAAACAGGTCCAACAATAACCGCTCTTGAAGCTTTCCGATTTGATAAGGTTAGTTCATGCATTGTTGTCCAACAATAACCGCTCTTGAAGCTTTCCGATTTGATAAGGTTAGTTCATGCATTGTTACTATAAAAGCTCGAAGAAGTTAAAGTGATACCCCTTTTGATGTCTTTTATCATGCATTTATTATTTTGTACTACACTGGATACCGTATCATTAAGTTTATAATTTTTTGGGTTTCCCTGATTTACTAAACCCTTTTTTTATCAACTTCTACAGATAAAACCTGCAAGAGACAGTATAATAGAGGCTTTGCAACAATGGCAGGGTGTTGCAGGTGGTTCCATGGATCAAAAACGGGTGACGGTAAGCATAAAACTTACTATTATTTTCTACATTGGTTGCTCCAACCTGTGTATCTGTACATGTGTCAATTTTGACCCATCATTGACCTGCCTAATGTCAACCTCAACCTCGAGAACCAAAAAAAACCCCTAATATTATGAACTGATGGAGACGGATAGAGGTGGTACCTTTCCAATCCTGGGTGTGTGGAATTTAAATATTGCTTGCTCAATAGAATTGGCACTTATATATATATATATATATATATATATATATATATATATATATATATATATATATACTAGATGTCGAAGCCCGCCCGATGGGCGGGCATGACTTGTGATTTTCCTTTGAATGCACTTCTTTTTTAATATAAGTGTGATCATGAACGAATAATCCAAGAAACGAACCACAATTGCAACTTCCTTCAGGTATTATATTGTAGGGTTCAAGGTATTTATGTAAATGTATATTCATAAACTGAAGGCATTTTTACCACGCATATATCTAGCTCGGCGTTCATCCTTGGTCAGAAACACAAACAGCATGTTAAGATTATCTTGGCAAATGATTATTGTTGAAAAAAATAAGATATAAACATACCAATTTTTATATTGAATGAATTAACAATGAAATTAAATGACCGTTAACATCTATAGAACAATTAAAATATACAAAGTTCTTTGTAACAACATAGTATATGATATAAACTATTACCATCCTTATCAAAACAGAAAACTTTTAATCCCTTCCTACTCTTCACTCTAGAGACATAATACCCATTTGCAAAAGACGGTTTTGGTTATCATCCAGCATTATGTTGATCTAGTCTTCTGTGTCATCTACATACTCCCTCAACTGCTCCGGTGAGCAGGATGTGAGAATCTCTCTCATTGCTCTTCTTAACCTTAAGGGACCATAAAGAATCCATCAAAGACCACTCTCACCCACGAAACTCGCCCTTTCCTTGATTTAACATTCGTTAAACCAAATATTGATAAGCAAGATTAAATCACACCATGTAAGTATTTTTTACATTATCCACAAATCATGATTAGACTAAATATATTTGAATTTATGGTACATGCAAGTGAACATTTGGTTTTGCCATAATATTATAAAAACATATGTCTTAACTGACTTAGACATGATTCTCAAATACATGGTATTTCAACCCTTTAAAAACCTATTGTAAAAGCCAAAGTTAGCTTATTAAACAAAAATAAACCAACATTAAGCCCATAAAATATATACCTCTATAAGATTTTCGGGGGCCATTATCTATCAGTTTAAACTATTTGTGCATTCAAAGGGAATGAGCAAACCCAATGTGGCACTTAGTTCATGTTTTGATTTTTGAGATTTCCAACAACTAAATGCTCTAAAAACATCTTCTCCTGGTCATCTCCATTGTCCTTTCCTCAATTGTTCATCTTGTTATAAGTCTAGATCATTACCTGCAAAATTGCAAATAACAAAAAACGAACAAACAATCTCGTGAGACATGCAACTTTGAATACTGATGAAGGGTTTTTAAGTGACTGCCAAACTAACCTCCATCGTATCATGAGTTTCACTGATGTGGTTATTCATAGCAAATAATGAGGCCAAAACCATGTCAATGGCCAATATATGCTTTCAACATAATAACCTCAGCAAATCATGAATGGGGCTAACAGTGTTTGAATGGCTTAGCACCGGTGTGATTAGCAATAAATTCAAACTGAACTCTGGAGATCTTTATTTTACACCCGTTTACTAAATCAAAATTATGAAGAACATGAAACCTTTCTGGCTAGAAATCAGTTGCTGGTAATATTAGGGTAAGGATAAATTCAGCCTAATTAAATTAGTTGTCTTTGAGGAATAGTTGCAACGAAATTAATGGATATGCTTGGCTTACCAATACAAAGAATTCAGTCAAAGAAACAATTATAAACCTTTAACATCAAAGAATGGAAAATAACTCAAAACCACTACGACATATGTCAATAGTTCCATATAAGTCTTGTCTTTAACATATGAGAAAAGATGTTACCAATTTATCAGTTGCTTTCCCGGTGTCTTTACGTGAATGAACAAACACCATGACCTGATGCCCTTGTTTTAATGAATCAGCAACCTGTGCATAGAATGTTTTCCTGAACAAACAAAAACGTATACAGATATACTACAAACTCAGGGGAAGAAACACAAAACCTTTCTGTAGAAAATTTCATTCAACAGTTCATTTCGTGCTTGAAAGTTAGGCTCTGTAATTCCAATGTATTGTTGTGCAAGAGGCACAGGGCGGTAGCTAGAATCAAAGAAGAAGAGACCCGCATTTGGATTAACCCTCAGGAATTGCGCTACCTGAAAGTAGGAAATAAAGTAATAAATCAAACTACACATCATAGAGTTTAATTACACCCAGTGGCTTATAAATCACAGTTATTGCCAGATTCCTAATAGAAAAGAGTGAGGGATATCAACCTCCAGATAATTAGGAAGAGTGGCTGAAAGTCCCACAATACGGATCATGGACTGTGTGGATTCCACCTGACGAAGCGTGCGAGGCACTAATGCTTCTATTACAGGCCCCCTATCATCATTCAGCAGATGTACTTCATCGATAATTAAGAGCTTTACCAGCATCGACATGTCACTACTTTTACGGGTGATTCCATCCCATTTCTCAGGTGATGTCACAATCATCTGCCAGCACAGATGTAAAAAGTTATAACTGAAACATCAATCATATGATTTCATTTCAAAACTTCATATTAGCTGGACAAACCTGAGTTTCTTCAAGTTCACTTTTAGACAGTTGCATGTCGCTGTCGCGAGTGAGCTCTCTCACAACCATGTTCAATGGAGCTAATCGATGTGTAAATGTCCTGGTAACTTCCGCAGCTAAAGCCTAGAGATTGAATGTAAAAACAATAAAAACTTGTTAGCATAAAAGAGGCACCGAGGTCAAATAAAAGCATAAGTTCTACCTTCATTGGAGCCACATAAACTATCTTGAACTCATCTTTATGCAAGTAACCGTCTTTAAAGTGCTGTCCAATATGAATAAATGATCACATTTGGGTAAGATAAATATAGCAAGATCAAGAAGATTTTTTTTATACCATTACACCATATGGACAATAAGCAAGACAACACTTATTTAATGGGCCTATGATTCCTCAATGGCAGTTCTTGTGCCAAAAATGTAAACAAACAAAAAAATAATGGAAAAAAAAAAGATTAAAAAAAGATATAAACTAATTTGACTTAGATTGGGACAAACCAATGACTCATTTTCTGCGGCGTTACTAATCAAACTCTTTATTACTCAAGGAAAAATAGTGCAATGTATGTTATCATTCAATGATTGTTCATATATATACTTTCTATGTCATTGTACACCCTATACTAATTTTTATAGTGGTCATATAGACTTTATATTTTATCATTGTAACAAAAAGGTTTACGTAAATGATAACATATATATTTTTACAAAACTTACTAATTAACATATTTAAGCTGAACTTTATAAACATATCCATTAACCCAACTCATTAAATGTGTACGAACAAATACTACCGTAGGTTATGGAACGTTGTATTGCTTGCACATGAACCTTGGGATACCCGTATGCCATAGATGCCTTGAATGTAACTCTTGTAACATTCTTGCTCACCCATCACATCCGCACCATCCAGTGTGTAAGAAGCTGAGTTTTTTTCGATCCTCACTCCCTACACATTTATAATACAGTAAGAGCATGACAAAAAGACTGAAAAAGGTTGAATTATCAAAATCTATAATTTCCAAAGCTTAAATCAAAATCTATAAACCACAACAATCCTCGATGGGCGGGCTAGTTTCGATATATTATTTACTATATTAAAAATAAGTGTAATTTAATGATATGTTGTTTAATTGAAAACGTCATCAATGAAAGAGTTTTTTTTTAAATGTAACATATACTTATTCATTCATACAACAAAGATTGGCAATATCGCTTCATATAATTTCCAATTGTTTTTATGTTGTAACCACCGAATTCAATCTTAAATACGTATCTCACTCAACTTTTCTAAGTTTTTAAGGTACGTTTCGACATCACCACGGTAAATAAAAATGATGTTCAATTAAGGAATGGCATGGCATTAAGGTAGTCAATTTTAATGAAAACAATTGTGGCTAATCACACAACATAGGTAGCTTGCAAATGGAAGGTAAATTTCATTGAGTTCGGGAAACATAAATTAACACCAACAATTTTTAGAACGAAATTAATTTATAAGAAAGAGTTACCACACTGATCACTCAGATCATCAATAGTCTTTGTTGTGTATTTCTTATAGAGTTCGTCTAAAGTAGAGAAGACTTTTCCTGAAGTCAGTTGGCTAATCTTGTTAGAAGATGACTCAGTTTCATTTTGCAACAATAGTCCACGCTTCTCAAAAACTAAAGGTGTACACAACTGCATAAATGGTAGTATTTTATATCAAAAGATAATCAATGATTTATTAGGGATATTTAAGAATCATGTAACCGGATTGTTGAAACTAAAGGGAGTATGATGGTTGCATTTTTTAGTGTGTAGATGGTATGTTTCTTAGTACTTGGATTAGTATCAGTTTTTAGAAAATGTTTAAAACAAATATTGGTGGCTGAATAGTCTATGGTTCAAAGGGGCTTGAAGTTGTTGTTTTGGTCCAGTAATAAGTGAGTTTTATCCTTAGAAGTTAAACGTGAATTGAAATGTAACATTACCTGCTTCGACATGGCCAAATGTGCGCTTCTCTTTGAAATCTTTTATCAACTGGTCCAACTTAATTTTGAAGACTCTAGATGTGGCATCTGGGCGATCTTGAGTTTTTAGACCTTTTCTTGCATATACCTTTCAATTTCTGGCCAACTCGGGTTACATGTAAATGTTATAAACAGATCAGGGTAACCATAAAACTTTCAGAGTGCCATAGCATGGAGATAGTTCTATAACATGTATCTTGGACTTTTGGTGAATGACGAGGGTAGTATAACCTTTTTACCAGACGTCCCGTATTCACATCTTGTAATTCACAGACGTGTTGACCTTAAAATGGACCACGTCCTGTATTCACAGACGTGTCGACCTTACAACCCAAAGACGTGAGTGAAAATATCAAATTATAACGCCTTATGTTATCAAGAAATGATGAGCTCTTTGGAGTTTGGATGTTCATTTTTTTTTAGGCTCATGAGTAGTGGTGGGGGGTCATTCAATGCAACAGCGAGTTCAACCTTCCCTTTCATTCAACAAAAAGAGAATGAATCAGACTTTTCCTTTGTAGCTCCTCGCATACTCTTCGCTTTCCACAACATAGCGCCGCATTCTATGCATCGTACAACTGGATCACCATGATCTATGTATTCTGCAAGGTAAAGAGGTAAATGTTGGTGTTAACTTTTTGTTATATCAGACATTTATGGTATTGTAAATATAGGATTTATTTGATGTATATCACCAACTAATAATTACTTAAAAAACTTGATGTAGTAAATGCTTCCTGTTGTCGTGTCCTTATTTGGCGGTCTACCTCTACGTCGAGTAGTGGCGGAAGATATGCTGACATGTGTTGACATACAGTTGCTATTTACCGCTACATGGTTTTCAATATTGTTCAATGGATGTGTAGCAGGTGAGATATGGTTATGGGCTGATCCTCCAACATCGTCTTTTTTTGTCTCTATGAAAGATGAATGGATATTAGTTTTATTAAAATTTGTTTTGTTTATCAAGATAATACCAAGCAAGCAAGCATATCAGATAAAATGTCTGATAACATATGCATAAAATTTAGGTGCAGGTATATGGGTTCACCTTTTTAGATGTGATTTTTTATAGGCCTTCCAATAGGGCGAAGTGCCAATCTGATAGAGCATTAGAAGATGGAAGTATTTCGAAACTACTTGACGGGTGGAGTTCCTTATTTTGTTGAATGGTAACTTCCTAATTAGATGGTGTTGCTAAGGAGGTTGTGTATGAAGTATAAGATAATAAGACAATATACAGTATGTTATGGACGATGAATTCAATAAGAATATAGCTTAAATAAAATATATAAAAAAACTTACTATTTGTTATATCAGTTAGTGCATCGAGAAGGTGAAAGTCAGAGTCTTTTGTCTTGGATGGGTCAAAGTTTTCAGTCCAGGCTCCCTCGAAATAAACTGCATTTGCAAAGACAAGCCTTGTGGAGTTGTTGACTGCGTCATTTTTCCACTTTACTATTAAATGTGCATAACGGTCATGAAAAACAATATGCTTCTTATTACATCCAACTATTTATCTATCTCTCTTACACGCAACATGGATAAGTCCAACAATTCCTTTATCCACAACAATATGAGTTATAAACACAACTTAATCCGTGTTGTATGGGGGTGTCTTGTTGCTGTCAGGGGGTGTTTGGATGGCTGCTTAAGAGGGTTTTTGTTGCTGTCAGGGGCTGTTTGGATGGCTGTTCTGAGAGGGTGTTTGGTTGCTGACATGGGGTGTCTGGATGGCTGCTGTAAGGGGGTTTTGTTGTAATACGATTCAAAGGAGCAATGACACTACAAAGTGGTGCATATTGTAGACGTTTTTTTGTCTCTACAATTTTCATGTAAAATTGACATAGCAAATTACTCATTGGTATCTACTTGTTCATCATTCAGGAGTGTTTTGAATGTGTTCTATAAAACATGATTATCTGAATATTGTATTATGGAGTCATAGTTAAGCAAACACTTGATTACACTAAACATTAAGACGAAAAAGATAGTTTCCTCAATTCTAAAACTATTTTTCAATTGGGAGTAACCTATGTGCATTAGGATAAATTAACCTATTCTTACCCAGATAAGCGAATAAAAACAGGATTTTAGCTTTGAACAATGGTCAAGTATTTATAAAAGAAAAAAATCATCAATTGTCCGTTTAACAATGGTTAAGTTGTTTATGACTTAATGCTACGAAACTATTAACTTACCCAAACACTCCTAGACCCGATATGTCGAGATTTTGCGCTCTATAATCTTAGTGTATTAGCACTTATTTGATTTAGAATCTATAAGTACTAAAACAAAAGTTATAGTGAAACATACCACATGTCTGATAAAATAGAAACGCAAACCTTTTCCTGTCCAATCCCAATGCAAGTTGGTTAAGTAATTCGGTTTATTTGGAACCTAACTAAAAAACTGATGTGTTTAACCGGTCCCATTTTGACATGTTAAATATCCTGCCTGACCAGCCCATTATGCCACATTCGTGCTGTCATCCAACATTAGTTTCATATTTGTAAAAGTAACTGACATATACAAATGATGTTCAGTAAATACATGTATTGAAATTACAGGAGACAACCAACCTTAAGGTGGAGACCGTGCCTGTCATTTTAGACGCAAATATGCTGCTCCAGGAAGAAGTGGTCTCCACATAACGTCTTGCTCTTCATCCAATTTTTCCATCTCTTTGCTATTGATGTCATCTAAATTATTAATCATTTTCTGGTTATAAAAGATGAACATACCTTCCTAACACCATTCTTTTTTGTTGCTCTCAATTATATTACAGTAATACCAATTCCATATGTCTCCCCACCAATTAAATAGAGAGGGATTTGACCATAGATAATACGTAACTTTTGTTTGTCTTGTACAAAAGGAGCTGCTATTTGCGGTGTTGTAGCCGTAAAAAAGCATAAAAAGGTATAACTATTTGAGCATAAATGCACCATCACAATGAAGAGTGATAATAGATTTGAAAGTAAGCGTAGGTAAAGTCTCACATTGATTGCTGATATTTTGAGCCGCAACAGTTATAGCGGCTATGGTACCGGTTGCTAAGGCACATAGAGTGATATAGTTACTATGATTTTTAACATGAGTTTCATACGAATATTTACGACACATGTGTCTTTTGATTCTTAATCTTATGATTCTTTATATGTCCTGACCCTGCATTTATATATATAAAAAAAGTAATTGTTTTGAATTAAACGACGTCAATCTATGAAAACATTGTTAGAAATTCTATTCACATACGGGATTACAACCTTTCTCCAAGGGCGTAACTGCCATTTTAAAACTTGACACGCAAATCCGTCTCACTTTTGCATGATCATCAGGGACTACACTTTCTTTCTCTGGTGCTAACTGAATAAGGTAATGGAGACTGGTATTATAGCACGAGTTAAATTTCATAGTTAATGAAACATAATAAATACAGTAAAACTGAAAACAATAAATGCAACTTACTTGATGGATGAGCTTGTAGTTTCCTTCAAAGTGTAATGAAGTGAAAAGTTGGATTTGTTGTTTTTGTAGGAAATATGTAAACGAAAGTGAAGAACTGAAGATTGAGGCAATCAATTAAAATTCAAAGCAATGTTGGTATAATCTGAGTTTATTGTTCATTGCTTGGCTTAAAAGCTAAGAAGAACTGATTCCCCGTGCATGCATATGTCTATATGACAACTTGACTTGAGGTCAAAGATATGAAAAACAATTTGAATTTTTTTTATATATCAGATCATTTGGAATACGCATAGAAAATTATTGAGAAGATTACAAATTTATAGCATGGATAAAAAACTATCAACAATCCTGATGAGCCTGATTGAAATTTGGAGATAGCTTACTTGTACAAAACTTGACATCCTATTTGCAGTTGACTTTGCGAATCTGGCACCTATCACATCATAACACGATTCAAAGGAGCACTGACACTACAAAGTGGTGCATATTGTAGACATTTTTTGCCTCTGCAATTTTCATGTAAAAATGACATAGCAAATTACTCAATGGTATCTACTTGTTCATCATTCAGGAGTGTTTTGAATGTGTTCTATAAAACATGATTATCTGAATATTGTATTATGGAGTCATAGTTTTTAGCTTTTGGTGGATACAATGATTCTGATCATATAACATATTTAGGGGTCAAATTCTTTTAGGATGGAAATTCGATTTCATAATTGATGCAACAAAACTTTATATAAAACATTTACAACAATGGTGTTTCATACCTTTATTATTCTATCTGCTTGCCCAACAAAAAGTAGTTTTACTTTTAGCATAAGCCAAACATTCAGTAGGCCATGTTTGTTGTGTAACCATAAAAATATCCTAACTTGCCATTAAAAATTAGCAGATCATCAAATTTTAACAGAACTTTATCGGACCTGGGCACATTTCTTTTATGGTCATATATAAATTGTGTTCCTGGTTTCTAATCAGTTACGGGCCAAAAAGCCGCCGTATGCCTTGTAACAACTATGGTGCCAGCAGTACCCGTTAATAGCTGATGTGTGCGCCCTCCTCATATAAAGTTACTATATAACCACACAAAACCAACAATTGAATAATAGTAGTACAATTCGATAGTGTAAACGCAGATTACACCTGTCAAGTAGTCGCGTATAGTATTCATTAAACAGAATGCGACAAATAATTGATTTAATTAGGAGTAAATTTCAAGAAAACTGCTATCTAGACTTTCATGTTAGGTCAGTGTATAGGTTAATTCACCTTTGTCAAACGATGGGGCGCGTCCATTATTTCTGCTAAAAATGCCATATACACTGTCCACTGGTTTATTTATAGCTGCAGAAACGATATAATGTCACATGTTAATATGACATGAATAAACCAAATGTTACCAATGTCATATCAAGTGAATGAATGAAATTATTGAGGACGCGAGCATCATATAAACAAAGCTTATTATTTGGCAAACTTTCAGTGGCTTTTCGCTCGTTTAACCGGTTTAATACTTTCCAGAAATGTAAAATTATTACCTGTACTTGAATTGTGGGAACAAATAACATACTTCCATGCAGATACAACTCCGGAATTGACCGAAAAGCTGTTGTTTCGTGTCCAGAGAACACACCCAATTCCATGTGAGTTACTGCTATTAAACCGCACACGTCTGCAATCATGGCAGTACCTGACCAAATAGTAACTAACTAATGTCTGTTTCCTGTCCAGAGAATACACAAATAAAATATCCTTACCTCCTCATCCTGCAATATAGATTTCGACATACAATACATGCTTACAATTATGATGAGAACATGGCACTTCACAAACTGAATTTAATCAATTATCTGCACATTACCAATCACCAATCATAAGTTCAAGAAACAATATTCATATGATTTATTAGCAAAATCAAATGAGACTAATGAATACATACCTTGTAGATGTCAAACCAATATGTGTGCTTAACAGGATACAGTCTCAAACCTGATAATATAGAACTATGCAAAACAATGGTAAGTCGACAGTTGATACATGTATCCATGAACTCCAATCGTGTTTCATTAGGGTTTTAAAAGAGGCGTACATTTTTTTTTATCAAACCGTAATAGAGAGAAAATAAATATGGGGTTTATATTGTAGGGTTTTAAGAATGTGTTGTTATTAAGACATTACACTTTGATTTTGAATTGCCTATCATAACTTGTGGCTTGTTCCATTGGTTGTGGTGTTTGTTTGTGAGCTGGCAGACCCAGGTTCGAATCTAGCATCTTGCATTTTTGTAGAAATTAAATCCGAAATTTATGAACAAATTAAAGGGTGCTTAGGTGGCATTAATTCCTGATTATGTGGCATTTATATGATTATGTGGCATTGAGGTGGCATTTATGTGGCATTATCTACGTGTAACGCCTCCTGTTATATATAATGTAGAGATATATATATACCAATCACAATGTTTTTGATTATGATGGATGTTTTGGTGATCTATGCTGCTATTGAATCATATCAGATTCCTCAGGTTTGACGAGTTTTAATGCTTTTTAGTGTGTTTTTTTTACAAGGCCCTTCTTAAAGACCCCCTATGTATGGTTTTTTGTACTCGTGGATGATTGACAGTCCACTAATCAAAGTTTAAAATTTTGTTCTATTAATAAATTTCATCCAGTACTTAAATCAATGTTTTTGTGACTTCCGTTATAGATGATGATAATAGTTCCATTTGTCTAGATTTGGGATTGCAACAACACCGTCTTGATGGAGAGGAGTATATTGCTGTTATTGATGAATTTATGGAGGTTGTGTTCACCCGTTGGCCCCATGTTATAGTGCAGGTAATCCTTTATCCTAGGATTATAATATTTTTTCTATCGAATGTTCTTAGAAGATGCTCATCAGGTGTAAACATCTATATAGTTTGAAGATTTCCAGAGCAAGTGGGCCTTCAAGTTACTACAACGCTATAGAAATAGCTACAGAATGTTTAATGATGATGTCCAGGTAAACGATTGACATAACTTGATCATGTTAAGATTACTTTCCTGTTAAGTATTGTATGTGGCATTGTAACTGTTCTTAGTTATCCATATTCGATAATCTGCTACAGGCAATTGGAAACCTTACTTTCTGTTTGACAAGGAATTTATTCCATTGTTTTTCTATGCAGATAAAGAAGCAGGTGTTTGGTCTCAAGCCCATGAATTTCCCAGGCCATTGCTTGATCTTCATTAACAGTGTCCGTTCTTACAGAGGTCAGTCTTATATATAAATATCGAATTTTAAGGTTACCTTTTTATTGATTTAAACATGTTTAATAATTATGATCACAAAAGGCTTTAGAGGTTATATGCAATTATGCATTAGAAAAGGTCTGAGACCTTAGCCCATTTGACCTATTCCCCCTTTAGCTAAATTCACCGGTTTGACCCGTTACGGGGTAAACACAACTGAAAGCGGCTCATTGATAACTAAATTGCCACCTCTAGCTGCAATCTAAAACAGTAAAACTGACCAACATCACACCATATTTTCACAACTCACCAAGTAAAATGTGTGTGAACACAATATCAAGCTGTTGTTTCTCACTCGAATGCAGGTCTTTGTGTCCCAAGAAAGGAGTCGTATAGTCCCTTTTTAGCCTGAAAGTAAAGCTCGGTGACCACTTTCAGTTGAAAGTATCCCCTGATCAATGGAAGATTTGTAAATAAACAAATAAAATATGAATATAAAGTAGATGCTTATAAGCAGATCTTAAGACCAACGTCAGAAAAACATGGAACAATAATCGTATCTCCAGATTCACATGCATTTTGGCCCTATATAGACAAAATTATAATCAACTTACACGTAATGCATGTGATGCCATCTCAATTATCTCAACAGATTCATCCATCAAATACTTTTTTAAAAGCTTCATTACTGCAACTAACAGCTCTTCGGATAAACCCGAATCCATATGAAAACTGAAGCCACTACCACCATCAGAACTAAGAGGCCGGCAAACATGTATCCAGTTTAACTCCCTAGGAAGATGGAAAACATGTACCTATTTTCTTCACTTGGTCAAAACAAAGATCCAGCTATCACATATATCCTAATTACGGAGCTAATTTTTATTGCATAATATATAATAAGCAAGTAATGTATATTGCTTTTGTTACAACAGAGGCCGAGACTGACGACCCTGAGAGTGAATTAAAGCCTGGTGTAGATCTTATGGGACCCGTGGATGAGATCTTCTATGAAACTTATGACATATATGAGCCCACAAATGATGCTGAAGCTGACAGCTGCTTCATATCAACTGTAAGTAGTCCTGTACTTTTTTAGCTGATATTAGCATGTATTGATTTTTAAGATGGTAAAGCCAATTTTATGCATGGGCGAATTTGGTTTCTTTTTTCTGTCAAACGGGTCAAAGAAAAGAAGTTAACTTATATACAAAAACAGCTTGGTTATAAAATCTACTCGAGTAATGCTTGTGTAGTTTCTAATCTTCCCACGAAGTGTTCATTTGCTCCATAACTAATGAATGCATCCTGTTTCTATGCAATGTAGTGCTCAAGGGCAATCAGCCTGCTTAGCATATATTGTTGGGTCAAGAATTTGCCCCAAGTTCCCTGACAGGATTTGAACATAAAATAGCCAAACTCACTGATAAAATAGTGGGTTACTCACTGATAAAGAAATCAGTGAGTGTTGTAAAAAGCCCGTTGTTGAAGAAACATTTACTTACTGATACGGTGTCAGTGAGTAAAGTATACGAGCTACAAACAACACCAGTATCACTGAGAATTGACAAAATGTCTCAGTGACCCTGAAGATACTATCTCTACAAGCAGACTGAAATATGGGGGGGAACTTCCAACAAAGAAGTCAGACAAAGTACAAGAGGGACCACTTGGTGGATGACAACTCACACCAAGTGGACAAGTGGATGTCAACTCATAGCAAGTGGATGTCAACTCACACCAACCCACTTGTCTTTATTTACCTATATATAGTCTGTATTGTAATAGAGTTAGTATTGATTCCTAAACAAACAAAAATATACACATAGTGTATTAGTTGATAGGAACATCCTCTCACTGAATCACAAGCATAGCTTGGATCAGTGAGAGTTTATTTGTCACCCAAAGAGGCCAAACCCTCACCTAAGGGGATACCATACCGAAAGTATCCCCTTTAAGAAGTTGAAGATGTTATCATGTAATCTAATAGGTTTTGAGTAATCTTGTAACATTTGTTAATCATATTAATGAACTGTTCTTGTTTTACTCAAATTTCATGGACCAACAAGTGGTATCAGAGCCTAAGGTTCATTCTTATGAGCCAGATCCATGCATGATTACTGATAACAATCTTCAATGAAAAAAATAAATGTGATCTTCAAAAAAAAACTGCTACTGGTATAGCAATTTTTGAGGTGGAAAAACACATTTATTTTGGTGACTGACAAACACCAATACCCCAAAACCTTCCCTGACATACCCCAAAACCCTCCCTGACACACACCCACCACACAAATCTTATCCCCACCTACCAAATCTTATCCACACACAAACCCAACACACCCGCACCGCACAAAAATCTTATCTAAACTTATCTAAACTTAAATAAGATTTAACACCAAAACCTTATCCCCACCCAACACACAAAAAAAAAACCAGATCTGAAAAAAGGATCTATTATCTCTAACACAAACCCACAAAAACAAAAATCACTCAAAACAAACTCACCTCAAAAGCAGACACACACAAACAAATCCATTCTCACCACTACCAAATTCCGGATCTGTTATTAAAAAAAACAGATAAAATCCTATTATTACCCAAATAAATCCCATCTATTACCCATCTCAAACACAAACAAACGACCAACAGATCTCAATTAAAAAAGAGATCGAACTCAAAAAGTTCATCAGTATCCAACCACAACTCCGACAGATACAACTCAGTTGGGATAACATCATTTCAGATGAATACGAGGGTGATGGTATAGTTGTGATTTGGATTCTGGTCGTTGAGTGAATGAGAGAAGGTGTGGGATTGGGGTTGTTATTTCTTGCTCGTTGATTGAATGGTACAAATAGAAGACGAGATTGAAAATAACCTTGAATCGGTTTTGTGGTTTATGAGTAGAGGTGTTGATTAAATGGTGTTATGGGTGCCTGAGATATAAATGGGGATTCAATCAGTGATATTGTTTAATTGTTTTGGGTTAAGCGAAAAACATGTCCCTGATGAAAAAAGGAGGGCTGTTTCTTGTTGTTGTTTCAGGCTTAGCCTGAATGTGGAGTTGGTAAGTGATAAGTTGGTGTCATTAGGCTTAGCCTAACGAGATGTAATTCTCACCAGAAAGTCTGATAAAATCAGGCTGTTGACACTAATCATCAGGGAGTGTGGAGCGTATCAGGGAGTGTAAAGGTTGAAAACGAGTTGAGCTTCAGGAGTGAAAACTATCTGGCAAAGCTGATGGTGTTAAACTGATGGGTCCCTGATAAGTATCAGGGAGTGGCATGAAAAGGGTGGTATCTCAGGAGGTAGATGAGAAAAATTCTCATCAGGGGCACTGATAAATCTCAGGATGGTTAATCAGGAGAAAGAAAGGAGTTGAAGGGAATCAGTATGCTGAAACAAGTTCAACCTAGACACTGAAACACAACCCTTGACCTACTGAACCCTTCTCACTGAAATTGAACCCCCTTCAGTGACTTACCCTCCTGAACCCTCACTCACTGAACTAAACCCCCATCAGGACCCCCTGAACCCCATCAGTACCCCCTGACCCCATCAGGACCCCCCTGAACCTCTCAGGAACCTGAACCCTCAGTAGACTGAACCAGTGATTAAAACCCAAGTCATTGTATCAGGTGGCACGAATTGCGTCAGGGAGTGATCTGGTTAAAGTATAAGTAGTAATACTTATCAGTAATGTGATGTTTCGGGATGATTATCAGGCTGAGATACACAGGTCAAAAAGTTGCGTTGAGACGCAAAATTTTGAGGGGGAGAAGGGAGCAGGAAGTGAAAAGCACTCAGGAAGTGTTTGACTCAGGAAGCTGAAATGGTTACTGAGTCAAACGAAACTGAACTGATGTCACTCTTGCTCACTGCAAAACAATACTGAACTTACAACCTGAACAATATTGTGTCCATCAAAGTGGAGAAGGGAACAAGGAGCAGGAAGTGTTTGAATCAGTGGGAGGGATCACAACCTTGAAGGATCCTTCAGGGTGTAAAGGGTGGGAAGCTGAGAAGCAGTTGTATTGATCAGGGAGTAGTTATACTTCAGGTAGTGTTCCAAGATTATCAACACTGAACTCACAACATCGAACCATAAACCCCATCACAAAAAAAAAAAAAAAAAAAAAAAAAAAAAAAAAAAAAAAAAAAAAAAAAAAAAAAAACCTATATCCCTGAACCCTTGGTGACTGAACCCTCAGCTACTGAACCCCTGAAGTCCTGAACCCACAGGAACCAGAACCCTCTCAGTGAGACAAATAACGAACCAGTAAAAGTGAACCCTCAGGACCCATGAACCCTGAACCTAATCACTGAACCGGTCAGTCAACTCACTGAACCTTCAGGAACTAAACCCAAGTTTCCTGAACTATTGAACCTGAACCTCAGGAACTAAACCCAAGTCCCTGAACCCTTGAACCTCAGAAACTAAACCCAAGTCTCTGAACAAGCAGGTTTGATCCAAGGCTATTTGTATATTCAAATAGGGGGAGATTGTTGGGTCAAGAATTTGCCCCAAGTTCCCTGACAGGATTTGAACATAAAATAGCCAAACTCACTGATAAAATAGTGGGTTACTCACTGATAAAGAAATCAGTGAGTGTTGTAAAAAGCCCGTTGTTGAAGAAACATTTACTTACTGATACGGTGTCAGTGAGTAAAGTATACGAGCTACAAACAACACCAGTATCACTGAGAATTGACAAATGTCTCAGTGACCCTGAAGATACTATCTCTACAAGCAGACTGAAATATGGGCGGGAACTTCCAACAAAGAAGTCAGACAAAGTACAAGAGGGACCACTTGGTGGATGACAACTCACACCAAGTGGACAAGTGGATGTCAACTCATAGCAAGTGGATGTCAACTCACACCAACCCACTTGTCTTTATTTACCTATATATAGTCTGTATTGTAATAGAGTTAGTATTGATTCCTAAACAAACAAAAATATACACATAGTGTATTAGTTGATAGGAACATCCTCTCACTGAATCACAAGCATAGCTTGGATCAGTGAGAGTTTATTTGTCACCCAAAGAGGCCAAACCCTCACCTAAGGGGATACCATACCAAAAGTATCCCCTTTAAGAAGTTGAAGATGTTATCATGTAATCTAATAGGTTTTGAGTAATCTTGTAACATTTGTTAATCATATTAATGAACTGTTCTTGTTTTACTCAAATTTCATGGACCAACATATATATATATATTTCTTTTGCCCAAAATTCACCATTCAAATGAAGGTGGACATATAAACATCCTGTTATAAAATGGGTAACAATGGGTTTTGATTGGAACGGATCATTTTTGCATGGGTCGGGCTGGTCCAGTGTTAAAATTTACCTCAATAAGGTAGAAGTAATACTGCTACAATAATATGTGCAGGTCGGCTTACTCATAATAACCAAACATATCCTTTTTACGTTTTCAGTTTACCTCCGATGAAACCATCTTCTATCGACATAAAAAAACCTACAACCAATTCTTCACAACCTTCGTCTTCATCATGGTGTTACATCTTAGAGATCAGGTATAATAATCTAACTTTAGTTCTAATTTGATATAAGTTTTTGTTTAATGATTAGGTATAGTATGATTTATCGTAGGAATTTTTTTTAATATATAGGTCGTTGTTTTAATAATATATATGTTATGTCAGTGCTGCTAACTGTGGTGATAGTAAAGCTATTCTTTGCTGTGGGTGATACAACCGACGTCATAAATGCACAAGTTTTGTCATCGCTTCCGGGGGATCCAGTTATCTATCATAGTTTTGATATGGTTACTCCAGTCTCCAGTGATGCAGGTGAATCTGAAGTATTATATCCTCCGGAGCACTTGAACATTTTGAATTTTAAAGGTCTCCCCCAACATCAGCTTACCTTGAAAGTCGGCGGTCCAGTATGTTTATGAGAAATATGAATGTGCTTTCTGGGTTGTGCAACAGAACAAGAATGATTGTACCACAATGCCTTCCAAAATTGATTGACGCAAAAGTTATAACGGGTACGAAGTTTGGTATCTACAACCCTAATAAGTATGAATAATTTGTTACACTTCCAGAAAATTGCAACCCTATAATGCTATTGGTAATATACTTTTGCAGGCTCTGGATTCAATAAAGAAATTCCTGCCTAAAAAGGATATAGGACAGGACAAGGAGAAGAGAAAGCTAAACATGTCTCAGCCTGGTGGTCATAACCGCATGAGAGATGAATGTGGTTACCGTATAGAAAATGATTACAGAGCGAATCGCAGTGATAGATTTGATAGAGATGAGAACAAAGATTCAATGATTTTGAAAGATGTCGGTGCAGGGCCTCTGGTGACCTAATGTTTGATACATATCTCTATTATTGTTATCTTCATAAAGAAAAAAAGAATCAATGGTCCATTCGAAATTGTAAACGTTACACTATTATCTGTTAGTTGATATGAGTAAAACAAGCATTTTATATTTCATCTTTTTATTACACAACAACCTCGCAAAAATGAGTAAGATTACACTTTTATTGCATATTAGATAAAATCAAGATCGGAAAACACGGATTGCTACACGGGGTTCATTTTATAAGTTTCAGAATTTTTATCCTTTTCGATCTAATGTAAACAAAACGTCTTGAATTCTACTGAAATGAAACATCTTTCATGTCTTGGATATCTTAATCCAACTGCCATATAACTTTCAGTTACCCTCACTACATTCGCACAACAAACATGGCATATATTACACTAAAATAACTACTTAAGCACTAAGTGGCTAAGTAAATTAGTATAAGTGTTGCTAAACTATATAACATTATAAAATGAATACTTATGACTTGAAAACGTAATAATGAGATAATAACTTCTTCAACGTAATGCCAAACACCCCTTTAGTGAGTTGAAACATTCATTTTGATTCTTAGAAGACATGTAAATCTTGATTTCATCAATAAATTCATTTTCTTAACTATAACGATCTTAAAATTAAAAAAAATTGTGCGAATATGGTGCTAGAAACGTGTTTTGTATCCCCAAACTTACTGACCATATTCTATTTGTATTATCGGTTAATGAGTTAATGACATGAAAAACCATTACAAGCATATCTCTAATAAGTAATTGATTCATATAACTCGCGAAAGGCAAACCCTGTGTCTTCAGGTATAACCTTTTGGAGTGACCTTTGGACTCATTTCAAGGACAAGAGTATGGCGATTTTGGTTAGCTACTATATCAATGTTTATCTTTATAGGCATAGGGCCCACCAGAACCGATCTGATTCGAGTAATATTGATAGTGATGATGATGAGCTCGAGAATATTGGAAATGATGCAAACAACAAAGCTGCTCCTGGATCCATCTTTTGCTCCCCAAAGAAGACTCGTGTAAATGCTAGATAAAGTTACTATTTTCATATTAAGTTGCTCGGGTTTTTCTTGATTCTAAAGAGATATTTGACTCGAGTGTTGACCGAAAACGAGAAAAAAGTAGGGTTGAAGTGTCTAAAGTTTTTGTTTATGTTTGAGTGTGTACATGGAAGAGGTATTAAGGTGGTTTTGCTACTTTTGGTTACTATGATACACCATATTAATAGTTATTTGTAGGCACCTTATATTGCAAATTTTTAAGGGGGAATTAAACATTTGCATTAATATCAACGGGTTGCTTGGGTTTACATACAAATTTCTCTTAGAGCATTGGGTGTGGTGGCTTGAGCCGTTTTGCCATCTTACCGCCACCTCAACTTTTCACATTTTACATTCACTCATAAGAAATGGCAAGGGTGCTATGTGACCGTACCTTATTGCATAGCCAATTTAACTCGTGACTGGACACCATATTTTTGCAAAATAAATTGTTTTAAACACTACGGTAAAGGTGCTTTTGATTGGGAGGAATGGTTATAATAGTATCTTTGAACTATCATCACACAAAATCAAACCGAGTAAATCCCTTAATTTTTAGAGTAATTTTAGACTTCTCACAATTTATTAATGATGGTCAAAAACCTTTTGCCACTTAGGCCACAATGTTGTTGTTTGTTAAAAAAAAAAAAAAAAAAAAAAAAAAAAAAAACTGTGTCCTTTTGAGTGCTTCAATGTAGTGGGTGCTCAAACCAGTTTTGACATTGGAATGCCAATCACAATGTTTGTATTTCTCCCTTCTCTTGATTTGGCAACTTAATGATTAGGTCAAGTTAAAGTCACGGGTCAGACGGGTCATCCCACTCAAAAAACACGGGTCAGACGGGTCACTTTACGATGGGTCATAATAATGGTCAACAACATTGACCATTATTAAATATAAATATAATGTACTTATATTTGGTATATCCAAAATCACAATATTAACAATTTTTATACCTGTAGGTTAATAAAAATGATTATGTATTTATAAAAAATCATAAATATAACATTGATAATCGTTTGTTATATAATTAGATTAATAAATATATTTATAATTACTTTTATAATACCATAATAAGAAAAAAAATTACCTGTCCTTAAAAATAATTTCCCACTAACTGACACTATCTACCATCTTATAATTATGATATTAAAAAATACAATAAAAGTAACGTCCTTAAAAATAATTTTAGAATATATATATATATATATATATATATATATATATATATATATATATATATATATATATCTACATTATATACATTATATATAACAGGAGGCGTTACACGTAGATAATGCCACATAAATGCCACCTCAATGCCACATAATCATAAACTATGCCACTTCATTGCCATGTAATTGGTTAAGGGAATTAAAATCCGAATTTAATTAGTACAAAAAGTTCAATGGTGAGGATCGAACCTTGAGTGTTTTGTAACATTAACACACTTGATAACCACTAGACCAACATCTTTTTTTGTTTAATATTTTGCAATACCAAATCTATAAACCTTATAAAAGTACGGAGTATAATTTTAAAGGGATACTTTCTCCCAAAAAATCTCCTACTAATTTTTACATACAAGTGTTTAAAGAATACTGAAATAGGCGTTGTGGTAGCTGTGGCGGGTTAGTCATTCAGTAGGCAATTCCAAGGGTATATTGTAACTTGCCACTGAAAGTTTCGCTAGCAGTGGTTTTAAGCCGAGTCTTCAAATTTTAATTTTAAGAATGACATTCATGTCTATATGAATTAGAAAAAAAATGCCTTTTATTAAGAATAAGTTGAATTTTGAGGTTTTGATGAATAATGAAAATGATAATTTTCTAAAACATGTTTATGATGACACTGATATCCTCATTTAAAAGTTATATGTCATTTTTGATTGAGTAAGAAAGTTTCCATATGACACCAAGTTCTTGAAACCAATCCCTATGCTCTTTATGTTGCAATATCTCATCAACTATGCTGCAAAATGAAAATCATGCGCATGAAGAAGGCCACAATACTAAAGATTTAAAAGGGGTTAGGAGAGCTGTTATTGGTCGAAACTTGGTTCCATATACACTTTGTATCCATTCATCCTATTTTTTGTTAGCATTTTGTGACACTTTTATTTAAGACATTGATTATTGGACTGGCTTTTAGTGACATTTACTAAATATTTGTTGCACTTCTTATGTGTTAGTATGTACATGGGCATAATAGAAAAGGGGTCAACAATAGTGGAAGATCGTTTTGGTTGCAAATTTTTGATCAATTCGAAGGATGCAAAGATATTTGCATCTTTTATAGAATAAAATTTGCGTGTCGTAACAAAAGACATATAAAATGAACTTATCAAGTCAGATAATTTTTCAACATATAAAATTTGATTACACATTTTAAACAATTATAAGTTCATTCTAATTTACTTTGAATACACATTAGATTTTACTCGAATACCATAAACATGTGCATGATATCTAAATTAAGCATGATTCGCGTGAAAATCCCGTGCGTACAAGAACTTTGTAACTAGAAATTGATTAATTTAAATCACTTGAAACCATTTGTAATTACTTTCACTCAAAGTTTATGTGTAACAACCATTTGTCACTTAAGACAATGAGAAAAAAAAATATACATATCCAACACATTTAAATTCAAAAAGTTACATAAAAGATTATGAGCTAAAGTAATAAATGTAAAAGTTCAATAAATTCTAAGCTAATATATTCGGTATTAATACAAAATAAACTAGGCATAATTCAAATAAAGATATCCTACTTAAATAAATAACACCCAAGCAATAAAAACTTTGTGAAAGTCATATTTCAGATTAAAAAAACGTAAATGAGTTTCACATGTTTATTGGATACTCGGATTCTCGGATATTGTTGTTGCGTGGCTCATGTTGAATTATTGAATTCACAATTAGCAAATATCCTCAAGATAAGTTATCTCTGACGAGATAAGTATATACCGAGCTTTGCTTGAATGTATTTAATCATGCAAGCCGTGCAAAACAAGTGGACACATCGGTTGCTATTAATGAATCTTTTGTTGGGTAATGATACGACTCAACAAGCCTCAAGTGTACACACACCACATTAAGTTTACACACACCACATTAAGTGACAATAACGGAATCGTCGCGGAACGGATGACGAGAAGTCAAGAAGAGACAACGGAGATAACTCAAAGAACTCACACACAATAAACACGTCAAATAATTGAAAAGATTGGTAGTCGTCGATTTTTAATCCCATTACATTTTATAAAACATACATGTTTTATATATTTAAGTAAAAATTCTTCATGACTTATTCGTTCGTAGAACGCTCCAAGTCAAGTGACTTTATTAGTTTCCAAATACGTTTAGTTAATAAGGATTTATAAATATTATTGTTCATTAGACATCATTTCCATATTGTTCGTCCGTTACGGCTCAAATACATTAAATTCATTTCAAGTCTAATATCATTCTGTTCCACAAAAACAAATCAAGGTCTCGAAAGGCGAGCAGGTGGCTATCAAGGTAACATTTACCTATCTCCGTTGTATTATCAAGTGACTTTATTAGTTACCAAATACGTTTAGTTAATAAGGAATTATAAATATTATTGTTCATTAGACATCATTTCCATATTGTTCGTCCGTTACGGCTCAAATACATTAAATTCATTTCAAGTCTAATATCATTCTGTTCCACAAAAACAAATCAAGGTCTCGAAAGGCGAGCAGGTGGCTATCAAGGTAACATTTACCTATCTCCGTTGTATTATCAAGGTCTCGAAAGTGTTCATCTCATTTTATTGCTTTTGATTGTAAGAATGATAGTACGAGTATATTTATGCTAATTATTAATTTTAAACAATAGGTTTAGATTGTTAAAGATTCTCTAATGTAGTTTTTTTATCTTATTGGTATGTAAAATCATTGGCTTTAAATAGGGATGAAGGTGTATGATGATAACAGGCCCGAGGGAAAGAAAAATTTGGTGAAATGGGCTATTGCATAACTATAAAAGTCATTGATATCCGAACATAAATGAATTAAAATGTAAAAATAAAAGTCATGGCCACGTCGGGTGAATACATAATAAATAACTATAAAAGAACACTAATATCCGTATATGATCAAATTAAAATGCAAAATTAAGTTGAATTTTTTTAGTCATGTTCTTATAATATATGATAACAATTTATATAACTACTTATCAATAGATTTGAAATGATATCCACTTTTTCGAGAACTCATTTACTCCCTGAAGGCTAAATGAAACACCACTTTTGCTGGTGTGAAGAGTGAGATATATGCTTTTGGAGTGGTAGTTCTGGAATTACTAACAGGGATGAAGGTGTATGATGATAACAACCTCGAGGGAAAGAAAAATTTGGTGAAATGGGCTATTGCATAACTATAAAAGTCATTGATATCCAAACATAAATGAATTAAAATTTAAAAATACAAGTCATGGCCACGTCGGGTGAATACATAATAAATAACTATAAAAGAACACTAATATCCGTATATGATCAAATTAAAATGCAAAATTAAGTTGAATTTTTTTAGTCATGTTCTTATAATATATGATAACAATTTATATAACTACTTATCAATAGATTTGAAATGATATCCACTTTTTTGAGAACTCATTTACTCCCTGAAGGCTAAATGAAACACCACTTTTGCTGGTGTGAAGAGTGAGATATATGCTTTTGGAGTGGTAGTTCTGGAATTACTAACAGGGATGAAGGTGTATGATGATAACAACCTCGAGGGAAAGAAAAATTTGGTGAAATGGGCTATTGCATAACTATAAAAGTCATTGATATCCAAACATAAATGAATTAAAATTTAAAAATACAAGTCATGGCCACGTCGGGTGAATACATAATAAATAACTATAAAAGAACACTAATATCCGTATATGATCAAATTAAAATGCAAAATTACAAGTCATGCCCGCCCATCGGGCGGGCTTCGACACTAGTATATATATATATATATATATATATATATATATATATATATATATATATATATATATATATATATATATATATATATATATATATATATATATTTCGGTATATATATATATTAACGGTATATATATATTTTTTTAACACATAAATTTTTTCTAGATCGTCAACGAGTTATTGACACTCCACCAAGGACGCCAAATTCTCCAGACGTTGAAGTCGTCGAAGAAACCCAACCGGAAGTCCAAGCCGGGGGATCTATACAACCTAGAAAAAGATGACAACACAGACGGAAATCCGCCGACGAACCGAGGGTGAGAACCACGGCTATTCCGTGGCAAAAAGAGGAGGAGATGTGCCTATGCAAAGCTTGGTTGGAGGTTACCGAGGACCCGCTAGAAGGTATTAAATTTTGCGTTTCTTTTTATAAATTTATATATACATTTACGGATATTTATATACATATGAAATGTTGTTTTTAATTTTTTGTAGCTAATTATCAAAAGGAGAGAACATATTGGTCCCGAATAACGAAGATTTTTGTGAAGCTCATGGGCGAGGAGGAGGGATATCGTGACCCGGACGGGGTGAGTGCCAAGTGGAGGAAAATACAGCTATCTTCCGGAACCCGAAAGATCAATCATGGAAAAAGCGAAACAAGATCTTATTCAAAAATATCGGGATGCGTAGTTTATTAATTTTTAAGTAATATTTATGTTTTAGGATTATTATTTATGTTTTATGAACAATATTTATGTTTGTATTAATTTTTAAGTAATATTTATGTTTTAGGATTATTATTTATGTGATATTGTTGTTTTTATATAATATGTAATTTTAGTTATTATTTATGTAATATGAAAAAAAAAAATGTTGAAAAACAAAAAAAAAAATCAATCATTAGAAGTGCCACATGTCAGGAGTCGCCCCACCCTCCTGGGTAGCCCCACTCCCCCTTTTTTTCCAGACTACCTAACTTGCTGACTCAGCGCCACGTGTCGCGAGTCGCCCCTTAGTTGGGTAGCCACACTCCCTTTAGTCTTAGGATATGATTGTTAGCATTGAATCAAGAAAAACCGATTGTTAGCATTTAATTGATTCAATAAAAACGCTCGATTTTGAATTATAATAATGACTATCCCCAAATACAATTGTTGACTTTACTATCTCTAAAAACATTACAAAAATAACACATATGACCGGTTTATGGGTTTATTTTTTTAGATGCATGATAGGTGTTATACAATGGGGCTATAAAAGGAAGGACATTAATAATTTTTTTAATGCTCGTGCTTTAGATATAGATATAGATATAGATTTATTAATGTCTGTTGTTGTTATAAATTTAATGTGTACCAATAATAGAATAATTAATAATAAGTTGTTTTTTATGGTGACCATGGTTTTCAGCTTTTGACCGACTAATTTACAGAGTTTGAAACTTAGCGTCACACGGACTAACATCATGTAAAACCATCCTATTTGCAGGAAATTGGCATAGCCATTTCATGATTGTTTGCACGTAATAAAAATTAAACCTGAGACCTCACATATATTAGAATGTAGTCACAAGTCTTTTTGTCACTCGACAACTCTAATCATGCAGAAAACGATAAATTACGATCGGCTTATATATGTCACACAAAAGTTTTTTCAACATAATTAACATAAACTATCCTGAAATTCGAATTTGGTATGCGCACACAGAGGTGTGTTGTGGTACTGAAGTTGATATAACTTTAGTATGTAAAAAGAAAACACAAATTTAATGCATGATTCCGCAGTATAATGCTATCATTTATTCCCCAACTTCCATCACCCTTTGGACCCATCGACCTCCTACCATTCTCACACCCTGATAAAAAAATTGACCCTTCACTTATTTTCTATTAGCTTAGTTTTCCTAATAACTAATTAATGAAAACAGTTAGTTTTAATTGTCGACATGATCTTATACTTTTGAGAACTGAATAGCAATTCATATTATCTTATACTTTTGATTTTGAAAACAGAATATGATTTTCTTTACTATAACTTACGAAGCATATCTAAAAGAATTGATTTACAACTTCAATTTTGTTAACCCAATGTTTGTATCGAATATGCTTCCTACCAGATTTGCCCAATTTAAGTATGTAACCATACCCTGGGACCTTAATCTAACTCTAGCATTTGATCCAAATGGCATTATCTCACCATCGCACCACATGCCCAAAGTTGTCGATTTCAGCTTATTCTCCTTAAGGAAAAAAAAAAAAAAAAAAAAAAAAAAAAAAAAAAAAAAAAAAAAACTATTCTTGATTACAAATCAGGACACAAGTAAATTTTAAGAATTGATGGAAGCTCAAAAGGTTGTTTGCTAGTGCATAGCTCTTAAGATCACAACACTTGATGCAACGGAATAACCTCCCGCAATTGCAAGCCGAAAATTCCACATATCTTACCAAAAGTCCAAAACGATCAGAATTTCCATATATAGTTACACTAAAGAAAATCCATGGCACCTTGTGCTAACATACTAAAGATTATAAGAAGACGAAAGTTTATAATAAAATACACTACCTCAAAAGTCATGGAGCCAAGCTTTATAGTACAATACAAATCAGTTAAGAGGTTGTCTTATAGCTTGAGGAAAAACGTCACGATAAATTTGTATTCGCCTTTGTAGTTTCCAGCTTCTAAACTCAACTCTTGGACTAAGAGTTGCAAAACTGTATCATAAACTAACTTCAATGATCCACAATCTCGCAACCTGAAAAACAAATTTAAAAAACTACATTAGAAGTAAAGAAAAAAAATCAGGTTGGTAACACCATTGTGTCCGGCTCGACCTAACGATTATTGACGTTTGGCCTAAAGATTATTGACCCTTTACCACTACAGCCCTACGTGGAGAGCTCGCCGTCCGTCGCCATGGTACCGGCCTCCCTCGCCGTGCGTTGCTTGCTCGTCTGCACGGCGAGGCTTTGCCTTGTACTTTATGTCAGAAGCCAGCAAAATATAAACGTTTGATAACGTTTAAAAAGGACTTTTGGAACGTTTTAATTTTTTGCTTATAAATAAGATTAGAACATTTTATAAAAATCACATACATAAACAATACCAAATCACATACATACACACATACATTTCAAACTAAACTCTCTAAAATAATAACCAAAAAACATGAGTGAATCATCTCATTCCGGCGATAGTGATCTTGAAGAGATTGCAGAGCTCGAGATGATTATTCAAGAATACGAGAATGAGCAATCGTTGCAGCAACAAGAAGCCGGAAGTTCGAAACGGACATACATTCCTCGGGAACGTGAAATTGCTGAAGCACGTCTAATGCGGGATTATTTTGGTAACAACCCAAAATATACGGACGAATATTTTAGGCGTCGCTATCGTATGGGCCGTAAACTATTTTTAGAAATAGTTCAAGGTATTGAAACATATATCGAAACTCATGAATATCTTCCTAAGCATTTTCATTTCTTTAGAGTCCGACCCGATGCTACGGGTGTAATGAGTTTCAGTGTAATAATGAAATTGTTAGCTTTAATTTTAGTGTAAAAGTGATGGTCATTCAAAGATATTAGAACTTTGTATCATGGGCTTATGTTAGATTTAGTAATATTTGTAAAAGTCCAATCCAATGGACTCAAGCCCAACCGATTCTCCAAAGCCCACAAGAGTTTTATCTCTTGTAGTATTTAAAGGCTTATCTCCTCATTTGTGAGGGTGGTTCAGTGGGTGTGTTGTGTGTTAATAAAGAAAAGCTTTAACTTTCATATCTCTCTTTCTATATACGATCCAACATATACATCATTGTCCCATCTCATCTCTTGTGTTTAAACGCCCCATATTGTGTGACAAAGAGTGATTATCGACTACAACAAGTGGTATCAACGAGCCTAGCTTCGAGGTAGGAGTTTTTATGTTCAGTTCTTGTTAAAAAGTTCATATCGGTGCGTTCTTGATTTTTTGTGAAACGGGCTGTTTTGTTTTCTGTGGCTATCGAACTCAACATCAAAGATCAAAGATAGTATTTTGTGCATGTTTTTTATCTACTCGATCTATACACAAAAAATCAAGGCAGTAAGTTTGTGGTTGTTTTTATGTTCTAACGACTTGTTGATGTGAAGATTTGCTGCTATTTCAATCGATCACAGAATTGGTGTCTTGGAATTTTTGTTGTTCTTATCTTCCTAGATCTACTTTTTCAAAAAATCTTGAATAAGATTTGTCGTTGAAAAGATTGTGTTAGATAGTGATTGATTGGATTGAAAAAGTTAGTAGAAGTGGGTGGGAAAAGTTCTACAAGTTACAAGGAAGTGAAAATTGTCAGTGGAAAGCGTGGGAGTGTAAGGAAAAAGTCAAAAAGTGGTTGAAAAAGGCAAAATATCGAAGTTGGCCTCAATCAGCGCGTTTTATCGCAATTGCAGAAAATCCAGACGTTTTATCGCATTTGACACATTTTATCGCAATTGAGGCTCACAAGATTATCGCAATTGACAATTCAGATACTTATCGCAATTGACTTATCGCGATTCAGACTTATCGCAATTCAAAGTTATCTGATTTCAAGTTTTATCACAGTTGGCATCAGATATCGCAATTCAAGCTTTGTCTGAGATATTTGCCCAATTGCGATATCGGACAAAGAAGACTTCTGCGATATCGGACAAAGAAGGATTTTAAGCAGTTTTCAGATTTGTCAATTTCAGTCCCTGTACTTTCCAGCAGCCTTAGAGAAGTTTCAGATTTGACAGTTTTGGCCTTTGTACTTCTGTGAAACGATTTCAAAGTTAAATAACTTTTAAGGATTTGATTCGAACGTAATTTCGTCAACTCAAAAGTGAACTCGGTATTTTAACTCTTGTATAAGAGTGTGAAATACTTCGACAAACGGATATCTACCCTCTTGTATAAGAGTGTTAGATTTTTATATAAATTGCCAATTTATATAAATTGGATATATTTCTATCTAAATTGACATTTTGCCATAATTTATATAAATTTTGGTCAAATTGAAATTTCTATAGAAATTATCATTTTATCTAAATTGTAATTTACATAACCTTTCTCGAAATTGTAAACTTTTGACTTTGTCTTAATTATACTCTAATCAGATTTTGTAACTTTATTTAAATTTGTTTCGTTTATATAAACTGCAACTTCAACCATCATCAGCAACACAACAAGACTTCGCAACAACAACCAATCTTAACCTTCAACAACAACATCTCCTATTTCGTTGCAAAGATCCTGAATCAACTTTTTCACACATTGGAGCTAAATGGAAAAAGAAATGAAAATGAAAGAGAGAAAATCAAGGAAAGCGTTTACTGTGTTCAAGACTCATATTGAGAATGTCATCATTTCTTCAGGATATGACTCAAGTTTCGATCAGGCATTTGAATACTACATAAGATGCCAATTTCATTATTTCACCCCTCCACTTCAACAAATCCTGAATCAATATGAGAAGATACTGAATGAAGAAGAACTGTATACGCACAACTGCAAGGATGCTCTTGAAGTGATCAAATCTCAACTTCAGATTATCCTGCAACCTGGGATATTAAGCCTGTCAGGGTTTCTCAATGCATTTTCCCGAAAATATCGGCTAGACTTCAAAGACTTCCAAACTCAATGCATCGATTACATGAGTGAACTCGAAAAATCACTTGCTGAAGAAGAAGTTGAGCAGAGTGAGATTGAAAAGCATAAACGGGAAAGGGAGCAAATTGAAAGAGAACGGCTTCTAAAGGAATCAGTGGTGAATGAGAAAGAGACAAACAAGGATGAAGAAAAGGTCGATGAGGGTACAACATCTGATGATAGCTCGGTTTTAAAGGGAAGTGACACATCGTCAGAACAGCAGATTGAATGCAGTACTCCAAGATACGATTCGGATGCTAAAGGTTCGCACAAGAATGAAGCTGTTTGGGATACTCAAGCTGACCACATCAGACTTTCATCCGACATTGCAATAGTGGCTACGGTACAACATTCAAACGATCATGATAATGTTGATTTGTTCGAGAATATGTTTGTTCATGACAAGACACATCCTGCGCATCCTGAGTCCATCAGTGACACATATGTGGAGCAAAGGTTTGATAGTAATATCACTCCCACAACCCCAGATATGGATCCTAATGGAGGTGAGCCTGCCCAGGATGGATCTTCTCATGATCAAGATCATGCCATATTTGCTTCTTTAATCGCTAATTTCAAACATGAACTTGAAAAGTGCAAAGAGGACAATCGCAAAGCTAAGCAAGCGAATGTCTTCTTGTCCAAAGAGCTTGAGGGATTTAAAGAAATGGAAAAAGATTTTGAAAAATTAAAACAAAGCAAAGACATTCAAATCTCAAACCTTAAATCCCAAGCTCAGAAATTTGAAATAAACGAAGATGTTCTCACGCCAATTTTAAAACGAAACAAAGAACTTGAAGTTGAGTTAAGCAAAGCTCTTTCACGTGAAAAACGTTCCATTCAACAACTGGATGAAAATTTGGGCCCCGCCAATAGAAAGGTCCAAGAGCTTTTAAAAGAGAACGTTGAATTAAAAATGAGATACTCAATGCTTCAAGAAACCACGTCAAATATTAAGATTGTTAATACAAAACTTGAGAATGAAAATCAAGAGGTTTTAAAACGTGCAAACAATCTTGAAGAAAAACTTCGAAAAACAGACCAAAGTGCTCAAACTCTTCAAATGATGATTCCTAAAGCTGAGAAAGTCCATAAGGGAAAATCAGGAATTGGCTTTGAAAGTACCGATCATGTGGAAAATAAATTTTTGCCGACTGATGCTCTGTTCATATCAGAAGAAGATGAAAAATTGAAAAATGAAAAACGCTTAAAAGTCAAACAAAGAAAAAGCCCACTCTCGTACCAAGGCTTTGTGTATGGTTGTATACAATTGTCAGAAATACCAAAACCACCTTTGAAAAGAAAAGACACTAATGTGAAAAGATTTTTCAAAGAAGTTCAACTTGCTACTTATGATGCTAAATTATAGAAAAATAAAGCAAGGAAACAGTTTTGTAATCTTAAAAATCACATTGAGCACACGTTAAAGGTCATTTGGTCGAAACAACAATACACCGAGAGTGACTACAGTCGTCTCATGTTATCAGACTCTTGGCTAAAAAGGGAAGTCTGTAAGTTACTAAAAGATGAGATTGAACCTCTTGTGAAAAATATCAACTTAAGTTTTGAATACTTTGAAAAATTTCTTGTCACTGAAATGAGAGAAGATTTAAAGTACATCCATTCTCTTGAAGATGAATTTGATGTAAAATGCTTAAATCTTGATATCCAAAAAGAATTTTTCACAAATCAAATTGAGTCACTTAAGTCGGTATCTGTCTGCCATGAGCATGAGAATGTGGATTTTTTGAAATCTGAAAATCTTTGTTTCAAAAGGAAAATCACTGAACTTTCAAATGAAGTAGCTGAAGTCAAAGAAGAATTGTCAAAAAGAATTGCTTCTTCTGAAAAGGAAAAGATTTTTGAAGAAAATTGTGATGATGCCAATATCAAGTTTGATTTGGATGAACTTGATACAAAAAATATTGAATTGGAACATGCTGTGGCATCATTACAAAAAGAAAATGAGCATTTGAAACAGACTTACAAAAACCTGTTTGATTCAATCAAACGTTCACGTGTTCTGAATCAAAAATCAAACACGAAACAAAAGGAGTCTGAAGTATTGAAGCCTCAAGTTACAAAAGTTTCCTATCCAAATCCTCTGTTTGATTCTAATTCTTCAGATTTTGAAATGGAAAACGCAAACCATGTGCTTCAAACAAAAGTCATTGAGCTTGAAACTCTTTTAGCTCAAAGAACAAACGATCTTGAGGATGTCAAAACTGATCTTTTCAACAAAACAAACAATTTCGAAACATATTTTGAAAGGCTTGAAAAAGAAAATATTGTTTTCGAACGGAAATTGGCACGTAAAATAGATGATTCAAAGGCTGAAAAAGATCATTTTTTGAAACAAATTGCCTCTTTGGAATCTAAATTGACATCTCAAGATCTTCTTCAAAAAGAATACAATGATTTGCGAATGTCATACAATGCCTTAAAAGCAAAGTTTGATGTTCTCCATCGATCAAAAGGCAAATCTCCTGTTTCAAATCTTTCAACACCAAAAGTGAGTGTTCCAAAGAAGGTTTACACGGGTGAATCTTCAAAACCATTTTTGAAAAAGGTTTCCCAGTTTACAACCTATTCTTTGTAAAAAGGAAGGAAGTTTTCGAAGAAACCAAGATTTTCTGAAACGCTCACTTCTCAAAAGCTTTCAAGCTCAAACATGTCTCATGAAGAGACTCAAATATTTCAAACTCCACTATCTCGCTTTACACGGGTAAGGCAAGTGTGGAGACCAAAGCAAAGTCCTTCAAACTCTGAAAAACTTTCGCTGCAAACCAAGAATGACTCTGCTTTGAAAAATAGTTTTAAATCACCGTTGATTCCGCGAGTGTTATTTCCAGATGAAAAACTAGTTTTCAGTCCTCGTTGGAATTCAACTTCTTTGAACCAGATTGACACAACTTACAAATGGATTGCAAAACATGCTAAACCCGTTGGTGTAACACCCCCAATTTCGTGATGTGCAGCGGAATTTAATTTGGGTGTTACTTCATTGCACAACAGTTGAATTGTAGAAAACGATCACTAATTTGGTCGTTTTAAAAGATTTATCATTCGAATATCAGAGTTTATAAAATAAGGTCCCCAGTAGTTCCAAAGTTTATTAAATAAGTTTTCGAATGATATTTATAGCCTTCATAATTATCCGTGCTTCTCCGCACCATCCGTGCTCATTGTGAACCTGAGATAAAGACATGCTTAAAACGTCAACACAATGGTTGGTGAGTTCGTGGAGTTTGATAGAAAATATCTTTCTTTGAAAGGTGTATAGTGATTGTTGAAATAAATAATAGTTATTCATGAAATAAATAACGAGTTGCGTTGTATAAAAATTCACGAGCGAATCATGTATGATCTCCAAAATCATAAGTTTCATATTATAATTGAAGCTGAGCTACGTTGTTATATGCTCGAAATAGAATGTTAAGTCAACTTTTAAATGTAACGATATATCGTGCTTTTTGGGTTGTCTTTTGTAAAATTCTCATTTAAATCACATACGTTAGCAATTAAAGTTCAAGTACAGGATTCAATAATCATATCACATAGTGGGAAGAGTAACTTAGAGTCTGAAATCTATTCGTGTAAAGTGGTGGTTTTCTAAATACAGCTGTATCCTAGGATATATATGAAACATTCATATATTCATAAAGTTATATTGCTCTAAGCCTCATGACACGCAAAACGTTAACAGAGTATCGTAAAATGGCGGTGCCCCACCAGGGTTACTGATGGGTTTTTATGGCCCTCATGTTAATAGGTGACTTGCCAATTCCTATTTTTCTCAAATATAGTGCATCGCGACTAAATACGACTAACCATGTAGGCATTCCGTCACAGTATTTAGTGGGATAGGTTGTCAGCCTTTAACAGGTTTCGACGCTGTTCACTATATTCGCGCTCACCGCAGTGATTAATGGCTCATGATCGAGGGACTTTATGGCAATAAAGTAAACTTAGGCAATATAGGTGAATCATGCGTAATTTTAGTCTTGGCAATTATTTATAGTGAAATGTAGAAATATCATATTAAAGTAGCAGTACATTCTTTTGTCACATGAATGCATACAATGAGTCTCAGTGTCATATTACATCAAGTAGCTTAAAAATGTTATCTTCCAAGTTCCGTGTTTAAGCTAAACAGACAATTTGCACATATAATGAGTATGTATTCCTTTCAAGTATGATTCAAACATGTAAAGCATAGTGGATGATTTTGAGTAAATCATGAGAGTTTTATATAAGTAACTTAAAACAGTTAAAACATGTATCTCCCCCAAAAGAGTTATTAAAACAAGAGTTAAAAGAGTAGGGGCCACGACTCACGGTAAGTCATAAGAGTTTTCATAGTGCTTATAAAAGTATTGTATCGCAAAGCAAATCATATAGTTGATAAATAAGTAAAACATTTCGAAGCATGTATCTCCCCCAAAAAGTATAAATCAAGTATTAAAATAGGAGGGGCCACGACTCACCTGGAGCGTATCTGACAAGACGAAATTATCAGATCTATGGAAACGATCACGGAAACGTCTTCGATACGAAACCTGAGTATAAGAGAAGTCTAAGAGTCTAACTTACTACTAATAACGAATGTGGAAAGGATAAATCGTGTAACGATTTGATCGGTGATGTGAGTGTGTGATATGCTTAAAATGCCTCAAGTTAAAAATATGATATATCTATAATATTGTCTTGATTCTTATCTTAATCGACCCAAAATATTACTTTCTCGAAATATGCTGAAATAATATGCAAGTGAAATCGCTAATATTTCTAATAACGAAACTTTAAATAATGCATAACTTAAAATGTAAAATGCATATGATGTGAAGGGTGCAAAATGAAAAATAAACTAAGAATGTCAAGTGAAATTAAATAGGTCCTTGTCCTTTTCATATTTTATACTTTTTAGTCTAACTGCGATTGCGTTACATCGTTAGTCCTCGGTTAAGTCCAAAGTCCATAATAGTCCAAAATTTGTCCATATGTCCATATAAGGCTTGAAGTCCAAAGGTATGTCAACTTAAGTCCTTTATAACCTGTTTTAACAGTTTCAGTCCATAGTTTTCACAGTTGGCAGTTTTAGTCCCTCCAGTTAAATCGCGTTACATTTTTAGTCCTTTTTGCATAAAAATAACGGGAGAAATATTCTGAAAATTTCTATAACTTTAGTAAGTTCATTTTAACTTATTTCAATTGATTATTTCAGAAAATACCTTATTTTTAGCTTATTGGACTTATTAACGAAATATACATAGGCCCGTTAAGAAATCGAGAGGCGAGGGCATGAAAATAGTTTTGGGCTTGGACTTGGGCTATTTTTATGATTCTAAAAATATGCCATATGGGCCTGTTGGGCTGTTTAATCGTAAATTCTTATTGGGCTGAATGTAAGCCCAATCGGAAATTAATTTATTTCTGAAAATGTTATACTTATTTTACTAGTAAGTCAGTTTTAAACGAGTGGTTTTGAGGGTCGAAAAGATATTATAAGGTCGAACTTAAAATACCAAATAAGTAACTAGCTGGGTGGTTTATCGATTGGTGTAAAAATATGTGGTCGTTGTTTGTTCCAATTGTAAGTAAACAAGTCTTGAGTTGTACCAGTCGCACATGTGCTACTGGAAACTTTTGAAAATAATCTAAGTCTTCTTTTTAAGGCAGTTGTGTAGCGTTTAATAAAGGTTCGTTTCTCAGTTATTTTTACGTGTTGTTAAAACGAGAATGATAGCTTGTTGGGAGTTCTATTAGGTCGTATAAAAATGGGACATTGTCCTGCATTCGAGTCGCAAGTTAATGTGAGACTTAATAGGTGACTTGGGCTGTTTCTTATTAAATGAAATTCTTAGTAAAGGTTCTAAGGGTCTTCGAGTTTGCATGGTACTTGTAATATAAGATGTTTATATGTTGGGTTAATGCATGCATGTGTGTATTATTTTAAACGTGTAAAGGAGGTGTGGATGGTCCTTAACTCGATCACAGTGAAGATTGTGGTGATGTGGGTTTCATGCAATGAATCCAAATAAAATCAATATGACATCGATATGCAAAAATAAATTACTCGCCCAAATGTACAATGCATGGTGATATCTTAAACATGGAACTGAGGTGAGTTGTGGTTCTATGTCCTCCAAGGTGAAAGTTTGTCGCACGTTGGTGGGTTACAAGTAAAAATATATATAACAGGTCATGCATTCGAGTGTGACTGTGGATATGCATGGATGTAGTGTGATATGTGGAGTGTGAGATGTGGAAAGAAAAGTCATGGGATACTTACTGCATATAAAGAAGGTGGTGAAAGCGCTGTGAAGCTCGAAGGGAACACAAACCAAAACAGTCCACTTACTAGTCAAGCTAGGTTACTTTCTTACATGTTGGGTTATTTTTATGCATTTGCTTTCCAAGGTCGTATGAACTTCTGGCTTCTAATGGTATTGGTGGGAATGACAATAATGAGAAGGTGTGTTGAGTTCGAAGGATCACAACAAAGTAAGGAAGGCAGTAGGCCTTGACGCCCTTTTTCCTCGATTTGTTTCTTAACTTGGGACATTATGCTTCCTGGTTCTTAAGGTGTATTGTGATAGTGAAAGGAGTGATGTTAGGTAGGGCAAGTGGCTAGCATGGGTAAGATTTATAGAAGGGATATTACACGTTTTTGGTGACTAGAAGACTTCCCATTTCAATCATTGGAGGGGACTGTACATGAAGGGACACCTAAGCTATGTTTTACTGTCACTGTAAAATATCTTAAGTTTGGTGAAGTTTGTCCTTTGGCTGTTGGTTTGTATAGAGATTCACATGCTTTGTTATTCACATTATTTCAACAAATGAAGCTAGCGAGTCCTAATGACTTTCTGAAATTCTATTATAGTTCCATATGTGGATAAACGTTAGGAAGAGTCTTAGAAATTGGTAGGACAAATCGGGTTTAAGAATGGTTGAATTTTATGGTTTTTGTATATGTCGGTTTTTGTGAAATGGGACAATCAAATGGGCTTTGAAATTCTTATTAACTTGCGACCTGTGAATCTGAAACTTGGCTCCGTTATAGTCTAGTGGGTGGTGAGCTAGATGGCGCAAAAACATGTGCGAGTTGTGTTTAAAAATTGGAAGATCTAAACCTGTTTTTGAGAGGGTGTGACAGTCGAGTTCTACTTATGATCACAAAGTAAAAATTGAATTGGGAGTTGGGCCTGGAATAGTTGGGCCTGGTGTGCGTGAACAGATTGGACTTTGGGTCCGATTGGTTTGTAGAAAATTTGGTGAAAGAGGAGTATAGTTAATGTAAATTAAATGTAATTAGTGTATTATATTAAGGTATGTTGTAATGTGATCTTTGGTATATAACTAGTGACATTTGAATTTAGTGAAGACGGGATTTTTGTGAAACACTGAGTCTCGAGGTATGTGATGTTATTTAGTATATGTCACGAGTACGTAATGTGGTAATGATAATAGTAGGAGAAAAATTTAAATTTCCCCGCAAAAATGGGTTTTAGCAAATAGTAACACAAGGTTATTACTAATTAACAAAGATTATCATAACGGATTTTCGTAGGATCTTACAGTATCTACCCCTCAATTTTGAACTTCGTCCCGAAGTTCAGTCCGTGATAGGTGTTGAAAAATGTGGTGTTCTGAGGTGAGAGTTTAAGGAAGATGTTGTCGAGAGTTTTCTTATTTGAATATCAAAGAGGCGAGATTCAACTAGCTTTATTTGTACTAAATGAAATAAATTCGAATGTTTGGTCAATAAATTAATTTATAGGCTACGAATAGTGAAAGTAACGGCCGAGAGTAGGAAGTATTTAGCACTTAATGTTTAGTGTTCTAGCAGTTGAGACTAGTGGCTTTTTAATGGTAGCGGTTTGAAATTTAATGATCGTGAATAGTAAAATAACGGGTACTTTCTCCACTTACATTCCCTATTTAAACCCTATCCACCTTTTTCCTTTTTCATTTTTCCGCCTCTCCTTTTTCATTTATCTTCTCCGAACAAAATTTCACTATGCCGCCGATTGCCATCATTGCAGCCACCGTATACATTGTCCTTGTCGCCGTTTATCTGGCCTTCTTCCCCGATGAAAACTCCGATTACTACATCGCATCCTTGGTGTTCATCGTACCTCTCACAGTGTTAGCGATTAACGTCGACAAGCTGTTGGGGTGAGGATCTAGATTGGTGTTGCTAGTGTGGTTAGAATGTAGTTTTGTTGGGTGTCGATGTAACCTTTAATGAATGTGGAATAAAATCTTGTTTATGTTCAATTATAGGTCTCGATATAGCTTTTAATATTTTGTTGTATTTATGACGCAGAATAATCAAGATGCTTCATCCTATGGTGGCTCTTGCTATCGTTGGGTTGGTGGGGGTCGTTGTTTCTATGGTGGGCCAACCGATTGAAGATTGTATGCCTTACATTGTGTTTATTGTACTGTTAGCACTTCCGATGTTAATCATTTCGTTATGTATTAACTTCCATGGTTTCAAATAAAATTTATGTTATTTGTGTTTTATATAGATTGTTGTGAATTCTTATAGTTTCTAGTTTCGTATTTTTCTCGACTTCGTATAATAGAGTGATAGGTAATAAGTGTAGAATCTTGCTGGGGTTGATTAAAAGTGAGATGTATGAACAAGTTATTTTGTTTCGAGATTATGTTTTTGGAATGAAAATTGTTATTCTATCGCATTTTGAAAATACACATGATTCATAATTTTTGAAAATCACAGATTTATGGTGTAACCTTCCTGTCAAACAAAGAGTTTGTAGATTTTTAACAATGAGAGTTTCGGACGAGAACTTGATGAATATAAAAAAAAAATAGTTGTTGAACTTTAGCTTTTGTAAAGAAAACTTGTTAGATAAGGTCTTAAGTGCTAACACAAAATTGGTTTGCTTTATATAAAACCGTGTCTTACGTTAATAGCTTGTTTGTATTTATTTTTCAAAGTATCCAAGTTATTAGTAAAGTATGGGAGCTAGGAGGGAAATCAATATGCCATAAGATGAAATGTGTTGTGGTAAAAAAAATCATTTTGTTTCTTAGGGTTGTTAACCGTTGTTGGGGACAAAAGAGAAACACGAAAGTTGGTTTGTTTTAGTTGTAGTTGAGTCCACAAAGAATGAAACATGACCAAATAACTAGACAGGGTTTCGTTTGAGTTTGCTGAGGTTGTTGGAATCTTAAATTAAACAAAGTATCTAGACAATCCATGATTTTTGTTGAAGCCATTTGAGAACATGACCGTCAGAATGAGTTTTGATGATAACTTTGGTCATCACATGATCGAGTATCTGGAAAAGATTTGTTGCGCATGATTTCTTGGTAAGTGCCTAATTGAGACGTATGAAAATATTGATAGATTGTTAAGTGAATGATCCAAAGCAAACGGGCATGAGTCGATTCGATTAGAAATAATTCTTAAGCCTTTGAGCTTAATTAGAGTTGGGCTGGAGTTTTAATGATAAAGGCCTAAGGATAAACAAGGATGCGTTGGATTGCTGTTGACAATAGGTCGAGGATAAATGTTTCAGGGATAAGTTTAGTTTGGCGAATGTGAGATGTTGAGCACCTGTTCCATGAAATATATGGTTACTAGGTAGTTTCGAGATTATCGACATCTCGTATAATGCCTGAGAGTTTTGAGAGGATGTTAGGAGGTTTACAATTTCCTAGAGATTGAGTAGTCAAATCGTATGGAAAGTGTTATTTGTATGTGGCGTGTTCATGATTTTTAAGTCATGGTGGGGCGTGTTTAACGCGATTTGTTCCTGCCTCTTGCGTTGAAATGCGAAAATCAAAGCAGAATTTTTACCACGTATCCTAGAACTAGTTGCTAGTTTTTAATAGTCACAAACTTTTACTGTTTGATTACAAACGGGTATATTTCTTAGAATAAAATAATCTAAAAGTATTTTTCAAATCCTTATAAATACCATTGGCATGCTTGTGTTATCCATACACACACAATCAATGGCTTGTAAGTTACCACATACCGCTGAACAAATTCAGCTGTATATCAAGGCAGAAACTGAGGGTAGTGACGTGGATCGTCAGAATGCTATTGTGAAGGTCATTTTGCAGTTTGAGGCTACGAAACAACTGAAACGACGACTTAGAGAAAACTACGCCATGTGCACAGACATTTCAGATGATAGGAAGTATGTGATCGACACATTTTTGTATGATGAATCTTGTATGGATGCTGCTGTCATTGAATCGCTGTGGTCTTGTGTTCATCAGATAGATGACCAGATTTCCAACAAGATCCGTTGGAGTTTGGAAGAGAATGTTGAAGCTGCTAGGGTTGAACATCAATGACAACAACAACAACAACAACAACAACAACAACAACAACAACAACAGAATCCACCACCACCACAACAGCAACAACAACCACAACTTCAACAAGGTGCATCAAGTTCATCTACACCAAGGGTGGTTGTGCAACAACAACATTTGCCTCATCTGGATCATTTCCAGCCAAGTTTTGAGGAGAATGTGGCAGTTGATGATGGTGGTTGGACTTCTGACATGGAGCGGGATCTGAGCAGGTTGGAAGCTCAATGGGAAGCAGAGAAGTTGGCGAGCTTTGATCCTTATGATGACGGTTATTATTCCAACAACTCTCAGACTTGGGATCATCCAGACTACCTTTGAAGTCTAGGTTTATGTTGATGTGATGTTTTAATCCAGTATCGTTTGTAATGTTTAAGTATTTCTGTCAAGTTTATTTGAATAATATGGTGTTTTGAATTTTAATTGGGATTATTGTAGAATTTACAATGCATGAGATTGAAATATAGGGATCACTGTATCACTTACAGTTTCCAAGAAAAGTAGAGGCCATTGTACTTACTTACAATGCCTGCTAAGAAAATAGGGACTACTAGAGTTTTGTGGTAAATTCAAAGTGGTAAAAAGTAAGGTTACAAAGAGATTTTGAGACCCTTGTACATACAATGTCTGGGGGTTTAGGGGAAGCATCATGAAATTCACAACGTTAAAGGAATGAGTAAAGCCATGGTGTAGTTCATAATGTCTTAATAGTGGATGAAGTTATTGAAATCTTATGTGAAATTTGCTATTTCCCAGTTAACATAACTTGGAAAATTTTTTCCTTTGGAATAACTAGTGTTATTCTTTTATGAATTTTTACATGGTTTCTAATTGTAAGAATCTGTACGGGTAACCTACCCGTTAAACAAAAGAGTTTTGTTGATAATAGACCCTTACACAGAGATATTCGAATAAGGATTCGGTGTAAATAGAGAAAATTGCTGAATCCCGACTTTTAGGGGATGAAAATCTTGTTTGTCTTTGTGTGAGGAATAGTTAATGCAAGTGGCTAGAATAGTGGGAGATAGTATTACGATAAGAATATTGCTTTGAACTCGTATAGTAACATCATGTATTAGTGTTTTATTGCATTTATAACTTGTGTATTCTTGTTGTACAGGATATTTGAGGTGTTGAACCCAGTCGTGGTTCTTGTTCTTGCTGGTGTAGTGGTGTTTTTCATGGGTATAACGGGTCAATCGATTGAGGATGTTATGCCTTTCTTAGTAATGTTAGCATTACCGATGCTAATTATATCATTATGTATCAATATTTATGGTTTCTAGTAAGAGTTATGCTGTGTGTTTGATGAATTCCTGTGGTTATTGGTTTCATACTAGTGCCCTTTACAGATATAAATAAGCCCACTTATTTATAATTCGTTATTTACATAGAGAGGCGTCCCAAACAATGTAAATGAGGAAATATAAACTTATGGTTCAGCGCTTTACAATTTCTTTATTTAAACAAAAGGCATCCCAATCATTCAAATAAAGACATTGTAAACCATCTTACTTAAGAATTTCTGATTTAACACTCGTACCAATCCACACAATATCCATGCGCGGATTTTCCCGAAATACAGTAAAGTTTATTTCACACGCATCTATAAAGATACGTATAAGATAATTAAAGGTGGTTGGTACAGTACTCGAAATAGTTGGTGAGTATATACATCAATATATTAGAGTATTGGGGTAGCAAAACTATCTAAAAGTCACATAAGCGTCTAGCGGATGGTAAGTACGGAGAGCGAAAGGCTATAAAATGTTTTGTTTGTAAAAGTAGTTATAGTTCGGACCTCATTTAGACCCGTTTCTCTATAACTGATTATTAACTGTAGCTCTGACACCAATCTGTAACACCCCCAATTTCGTGATGTGCAGCGTGTTGAAGTATGCTCGTGTCATAATTACTAATTATATGGCTAGACATATGTGAGCCTATGGGGTCACACACTTATACACAGAGACACCATTTTATAGATTGTATTTATCGTATTTACAATATATAAACGACTACGTAACTTGGGATCGATAACGGGCTACTAATAACTAAGCTAGTACTTAGTTTATTGGATTGGACCAACAAATGGGCAAGCCCATTTGAAGCTCCATAAGGCCGGCCATGGTTAAGAGAACAAGAGAGAAAGATCAAGGGGTTAAGTGTAACTTTTCCTTGATTATCTCCTAATTGATTTGTCATTAAGGAGATGGATTATTAAAATTAATAACTAACCAATTTTCTCTCTTCTTCCTCTCCTCAATAACCACGAAATAAAACACACCCATATTAGGGTTTGTGTTTTTTAGATCTCATCTAACCTTATTCTAATGTAGTTCAAGGCTAGATCGCGTGTTACGGGGGTTTAGACTAGCATCGGGTGGTGATCGATGACGTGTAGTGTGGATCAAGCATAGAGTTGATCTCCTTTGATCACTTGGTTTCATGCTTGGTTCGTGTATATTGGTGATGGTGACCATACGATTCTACCGATCACGCTACAAAGGTATAAAACATGTTTGTTTAATTTGTTTTTAATTTAGATTGATCATATGGCTATATGGATCCTTGTATGGTGATGTTTTTCCGCTGCGTTTATAATATTAATTGTTAATTTATATTTTACATCACCTATAGTGGTATCACGAGCCATCATATGTCGTCATATGATCATCTTGTATGCGTAAAAATGGCTAAAAACGTTGTTTTTTTAATGGATTTAAAGGTGTTATTTTAAAACAGCCCCTAGGGCTTAAATATTATGAATAAGTCGACCTTAAGAAGGTCTTAAGATCTGGACTTTTTGATCCTATAGTCATTTGTTATGCATACATCAATTGTTTACTTGATCGGTACCCGTAAAATGGCCTAAAAACGCGTTTTTTGGAAGATTTTTAACCCGATTTCAAATCAGCCCATGAGGCTTATTTTTCTGTGGTAAAATGGTGTTAAGAAGGTCCTAACATCAGTGGGTTTTGAGTCTTTGGCCATTTGTCACGCGTACCATTCGGGGTTTTAATTCTTGTTAATTATTTCTTCGATTCGTTGGCTAACAATTTATTTCTTGTTATTTATTTTGTTATCCATGGAAAATACATGCATGTTTGTCCATGGAGTTAGCCAACACCATGTAATAATCTTTATTTGAATGTATTATTATATGTTCATATGCAAAGCCGATGAAAACCTAGACCACTTGTGCGTTGTGATTGTGATTGTTGGTTGTTTTTTCTTGTTTTGGGGTTTGCCATTGTTTCGGCACTTTTGTAATGTAATTCATCTTTGGTGTAGCCAATGTTTGGGCATTTTACAGTAGATACAAAGTATATTAGTTTTATTTTACTTTATATGTATTGTAAACAAGAGCTTGGAAGCAAATGGCGAAAGATTGAAGAGTTGTAGACCGAAAGTTGCTGCTGGACACCTGTTGGGAAAACGTGATTTCCCGCTGATTGGTAAGGTATTTTTTTCTAAAATTTTTGGTGCAGGTCCACAAGACATAGGGATACAACTTTGTAAACTGGGCCGAATCATGAGGAGGTGATCTTCCTGGGCATTTGGGCCTTGCAAAACAGAAAAACTGGGCTGACAGAATCTGAAGTTCATGTGCATTATGGGCTTTTTACTTGCCCATGATTGTCTTGGGGCAAGTGGGAGCCCTCCGTGTGGTTGTGGTTTATGTCCCTAGTTGACTCTTGGTTCTCGTGATGGCTCACGAGACCAAGCATAGGATTTTCATCGGTTGAGGCTTTGCATATTGTGGTTGTATGTTTGTTTGGTTGTTTCATGTATGTTGTGACTACATGTAAAACGAAAATTGTTTTCTTAAAACTTAAAACGAAACATAAACCATTTTGAACTAAGTCTTATGATTTAGTTTAACTAAGTTTAAATATGATTTGAAACTTAAAATCATTGTTTTTCAAAATAACACTTAAACTAGTTAAGTTGTTTATTTATTTATTTATTGTATTGTCCAAACTTAATAATCCACTTAGGATTTATATTAGTCTTGAAAATGGACAACTTGACACACATAAATTAAAACAATGATTAGACTTAAGTTAAGAAATGTTTTTAACTTGTGCTACGAAGAATGAATGCATGCTTCTTTCGTACACGTTTTTGATTCACATCAAAATATTTTACCCGTCAAAATTTAAGTCGTGCCGTCCAATTTTGAGGACACTTGCAATTACTTTTTGCCTATGCGTGGGACCTAGGTTGAATTGTAACCCAAGGTGACTATTCTCTATGCGTGAGACCTAGATATATTATCACACGTTTTCAAATTGGATGACTTAATCGAGTTAAGCGGTTAGACCTTGACCCGAGGCAAAGATGGGACTAAACATGCCTACATGACACTAGTTGTTTGACACTAGATGCCATGAGTCCCATAAGGATCTAAGAGTTGTACATGTAATACAATTGGTGATCGTCGCCTACCAATTGAATCTACTATTGCTAGCAGATCAACTGATGTGATAGTAGAAGCACAATGTGGATCTTAGCCTTTTCGTAAATTAATTGTTTTATATTATAAACATGGGGTAGTTAATTTATAAAAGGATAATTATCGAAAATACTAAAATTGAACTTTGTAAATTCATTTAATGAATTAATGCAACACAACCGTAAACAAAAGTTTGTTCTTTTCTTGTTAAAAGTACGAACTGAGTCGCTCTTTCCTTGTAAGAAAGAGACTTGTTCCTATCCTTTTTCTTTATGAGGAAAAGCCATAATAGGAATATTTGAATTTTCCTAATTCTAATCAAACTCAAGGAAAACCTACTCTAGAAATCGTGATGTCTTGTAAAAGTCAAAACGGTTAAGTATGGTTACACATCTTATTCCTTCAACGTTGTTTTATAACCCTTGTTTCGGTTTTGAAACATTGACGAAATATAAGATATTTGGACAACCAAGAACACGTGCACTTGACTTGACCTCTTTGGTCAGACCTTAGGGCCATTTCAACCCATGGCGAATTTTGCTCATTCGTCAGACCTATGGCGATATTTGCATGTTCTTGCTTGGTCAACCTGTTTCGTACTAGCTACCAAACTAAAATGAGTTTAAATAATTAGAAGACGGAAGTATCAATAAACCGCAATGTGGTAAAGGCAATTACTAGCATGATTACCTAGCAGTTTGCCTTAACCCAATATGCCTACTAAGGTCCTACATACCCTTGTGGTAAAGTAGACCAATTATGGAGGAAATGCATACCTATTTTCAAGTTAAAATAGCAATGATGGCTAACCCATCATATATATGTTAGAACTTGATGCACTTTCTTGAATACCTAAGTACATGCTTACTAGTCAAAGTGACTCACATTAGCAATAATGAGTAGATATTCAAAGAAAGATGGAAAGTATCAAATCGCTACTCACTCTCCACTGGTGACGTAACACATTGTAATGTTGTCTAATCCAGTGGGAGCTACGTGATTATATTACTGGTGACGTAACACATGTAATGTTGTCTAATCCAGTGGGAGCTGTAAGCTTTATTACTTGCAAGTTGCCCATCTTATTTCCAGATTGTCTTGAAATAATAAATTACTTTCCACGTGTTAAGCATCATAGTTTATATAAGAACCATTACATAAGTTTTATATGATAACTTGTCGCGTTCCTGGTGTTGCTTCCTGAAATGTTATCTATAAAATTGTTATGCATGATTCATTATTCAAACGATAAAGTTCTACATATCTATATTTTGATTTTTGACTAAAAATCATATGTTATCTTATACATTGTCATATTGCTCATACAAACAAACGAGCGTAGTGTTGTTTGCATGCTCTCACGATGTTGTGCCATGCACAAGTGGGAGAAATCTTAATTGTGTGCAAGGTACAACATATAACAATATGACTAATAGTTTTTCTTGACTGCAAGGTAAGAAACTAAAATTCTACTAGGACTTCTACACATAAAATGTATGTTGCCCTAATTAGAACAAATATCAAGATATCATGAAAAGCTACTTCAACATATTCACTGAATTGTTTAGTAAATATGATTATGTTTTCTTGTAAACTCATAATCATGAAGTACAAAATTAACTTGAATATACTATTGAGGCCAAGAGTCGGCGCTCGTAATTACTTTAGTTGAATATGTTTAGGTCTCTTGTAAAGACACAAACATCAATTCCGTTAATTCTTGAAAGACTTATAACGTAAAGTAAGACGTTGATTTGTTATGTCTTCTTGTTAGGACATGTACACTTACGACGTATAATATTAAATGTTTATGTTTTCTAGTCAAAACATACACATGAAGTAAAGTATGCAATAGGCTAAAATTACTATTGATACCATCTAGTTTGACTTGGTTGGTAGATATATAAGCCCATAAGTATAAGTTCATCTAATGAGTTGTGTGATAGTCTCACAACATCAGTCCTCATGGAATACCACAACTTTATGATATGTCCATCATGGAAAATCAAACACTATTGATATTGTTTGATCTTTGATAACTTAAACTGTTTTACCTCCAAAGCTATCAAGGTTAGAAATTGGATGTGCCATGTGTACACTCAATATGATTCCAACCCAGAAGGAATTTAAGACACCATTGTATTATGGCATGGGATGAATCTCATTATGTCTTAATTGAAGTTCTGAATTTGTTAACTACTTAAGAGTAAGTAATTAACAAACTAGAGTCAAGAACTAACGGTGTATTTTGGATGTCCCACTTGAAAACAATTTATTGTTACTCAAGATGCTTAGTATATAGAGATTAGTCTCTACATACAAAAGCAAGTGGGAGTACCTTTAGACCTTGAAGTTGTTCAAGAACTAAATACACAACCTTCTGAGTACACTTGCTAATGTCATACTAAGGTTGAACATGGATATGTTAAACCATATATTGATATCTCTCATTCATAAATCCACAAGGATACCTCTTGCACCTGAATGATATAGTTTTTATATCAATGCTGAGGGACATAAGTTAGAGGATCATGGTGAACCTGCTAACTACTGAGATGCATTATCAGATATTGTATCTGATGAGTAGCTCAAAACTATGAATGTTAAGATGCAGTCCTTGAAAGACAATCACTCGTGGAGTTTGATTGATCTCTTACTAATCAGTTAGACTGTGAGGTTAAGAATGAGTTTCTTGATGAGGAGACTCAAAAGGACAAACTTGTACACACATTTAATGCACGTGTAGTAAATGGAGTTTACTCGTACTCAATAAATTGACTATGATTAAATCTTCCTAGCTACAAACATTAAATGTATAAAGACGATTAATTGTCATACCTGATTTCATGTATATGAAATATGACAATAGGATATCAAAACACTTTTCTTGTTGATTACCTTTGCGAGGACGATGAGTAATCAAAAGGGTTTATGAATCCATGTAATCTTTATTAAGTATACAAGATAAAAGAATCCATGTGTGGATTAGATCATGCATCTAGGAGCAGAGATCTTGTGTTAATCATAAAATCATTAACTTGATTTTGATTAATAAGATTTCTCCTAAGTACACTGAGAGCAAGTTGGAGCATTTTATTTATTTTCTTAAATCTCATATGTCATTGACATATTAGAAACAATATTCCACCTAAGCTAGACTTTAATCCTTAGCTTGGAATGAAGTTCCTCTTGAGGGATTTATAAAATAAAACATATAACCTTGTTATATATATGTTTATTAGAATAAACATAAGCGGTTATTAAGTCTAAACACAATATGACACATTATTAAGGGGAGTCTCAATGATCAATCTTACTTGATGAGATTGAACACATGATTGAAAATCTTAAGTTTGACTGAAGGATTCATCATGTAAGTCATATTAAGTATTGGACTATATATTTATCATTTGCATGAATGCAAGATGAGTTGATAACAACCAATATCTAAGTGAAAGTCGTTAGATAATTGTTAAACGAACATTATATTGGACCTACATAGGACCAAAGATATGTTCAAACGTTTACGGATAATTGAGGAGCTCTGTTTTGTTTGCATACGCTGATGCTTATTTAACTGAGATAATACTCAACCCTAGTCATGGTAGGATGTCATCATGAATGATGACATTGCTGACTAGATGTGCTCGACTGAGAGCATTAATGCGTTATACATTAAAAGAATAAGAATACTTTATAGTTTGAGAAACTATTCAGATGACTATCTAAAGTAGGTGTTTTGCTGGCTTCAAACACCCTATGGAATGTATTGTTGCGATACTCGTCTTGTACTTGAATGTGCACATACAAAGGACAATCATCATTCAAACCTTTCATGAGTTTTGAAACAAGTATTCTCAAAGTTTACTCAGATGACTACTTGTTGTCTTGTACAACATGATTCGATCATGGTGGGAACATCGGATCCCGACCTATGAGTAGTCTTATGCATATCTGTTTTTAGTATTTGGATAATGGAACTGTAAGCAGTCGTATTATACAATGAATTGATATACCGGGTATGATCGTCTTCATTTATACTACTGTGTTCTATATTTGCATGTTTAATCCATGAATAATTTATTTATTCTAAAATTATCCATTGTCGGTTGACGATACGGGAGTATCATCAAATTAAGACAAATGTGAGCGTGTTGGTGATTTATTTGCCACACTCACATGTTGTTCATTGGGATGAACATTGGATTGACCCAACCTACGAGTATTCACTACATGGATCGTCGTCAATAGTGAATCTCGCAAGAGGTTATGTCTCTTATCCTCATACTTGAGATGCAAGCAGGTCTTGCACGTGTGGAATTTCATTCCTTGATATGGTTAAACGTTATCCTGAATAAGGTAGTTATAAAAGCCATTATCAGGAGTGATATGAAGCATGTGAATGACACGTGTAGTCAAAATGGGATTTGTTCCTCCACTTGTTTTGGAGTTAGATACTATTGGGCCCCTTGATGAATTGAACAGATGTTTGTATGGCCGTACCCAAATGAGATTAAGATGAATCTTAATTCACTTGGTAATCTTGTTGAATATCTATATCGAGAAACATAATAGTTGAACTATTAGAATGACATTTGATCCATGTCTAATGTTCAACACGGTATCTGTAACAAAAGGATAGATGACATATAAACCATCTAAAATGAGACGTTTAAGAAACTAACCTCACATATTTCTAGGGGCATTGGCGTGTTGCTAGACGCTAACCATTGCTTGTATAATTACTTGATTATTATGACGTCGCAAGTGGGAGCTGTTGAAGTATGCTCGTGTCATAATTACTAATTATATGGCTAGACATATGTGAGCCTATGGGGTCACACACTTATACACAGAGACACCATTTTATAGATTGTATTTATCGTATTTACAATATATAAACGACTACGTAACTTGGGATCGATAACGGGCTACTAATAACTAAGCTAGTACTTAGTTTATTGGATTGGACCAACAAATGGGCAAGCCCATTTGAAGCTCCATAAGGCCGGCCATGGTTAAGAGAACAAGAGAGAAAGATCAAGGGGTTAAGTGTAACTTTTCCTTGATTATCTCCTAATTGATTTGTCATTAAGGAGATGGATTATTAAAATTAATAACTAACCAACTTTCTCTCTTCTTCCTCTCCTCAATAACCACGAAATAAAACACACCCATATTAGGGTTTGTGTTTTTTAGATCTCATCTAACCTTATTCTAATGTAGTTCAAGGCTAGATCGCGTGTTACGGGGGTTTAGACTAGCATCGGGTGGTGATCGATGACGTGTAGTGTGGATCAAGCATAGAGTTGATCTCCTTTGATCACTTGGTTTCATGCTTGGTTCGTGTATATTGGTGATGGTGACCATACGATTCTACCGATCACGCTACAAAGGTATAAAACATGTTTGTTTAATTTGTTTTTAATTTAGATTGATCATATGGCTATATGGATCCTTGTATGGTGATGTTTTTCCGCTGCGTTTATAATATTAATTGTTAATTTATATTTTACATCACCTATACAGCGGAATTTAATTTGGGTGTTACTTCATGGCACAACAGTTGAATAGTAGAAAACGATCACTAATTTGGTCGTTTTAAAAGATTTATCATTCGAATATCAGAGTTTATAAAATAAGGTCCCTAGTAGTTCCAAAGTTTATTAAATAAGTTTTCGAATGATATTTATAGCCTTCATAATTATCCGTGCTTCTCCGCACCATCCGTGCTCATTGTGAACCTGAGATAAAGACATGCTTAAAACGTCAACACAATGGTTGGTGAGTTCGTGGAGTTTGATAGAAAATATCTTTCTTTGAAAGGTGTATAGTGATTGTTGAAATAAATAATAGTTCTTCATGAAATAAATAACGAGTTGCGTTGTATAAAAATTCACGAGCGAATCATGTATGATCTCCAAAATCATAAGTTTCATATTATAATTGAAGCTGAGCTACGTTGTTATATGCTCGAAATAGAATGTTAAGTCAACTTTTAAATGTAACGATATATCGTGCTTTTTGGGTTGTCTTTTGTAAAATTCTCATTTGAATCACATACGCTAGCAATTAAAGTTCAAGTACAGGATTCAATAATCATATCACATAGTGGGAAGAGTAACTTAGAGTCTGAAATCTATTCGTGTAAAGTGGTGGTTTTCTAAATACAACTGTATCCTAGGATATATATGAAACATTCATATATTCATAAAGTTATATTGCTCTAAGCCTCATGACACGCAAAACGTTAACAGAGTACCGTAAAACGGCGGTGCCCCACCAGGGTTACTGATGGGTTTTTATGGCCCTCATGTTAATAGGTGACTTGCCAATTCCTATTTTTCTCAAATATAGTGCATCGCGACTAAATACGACTAACCATGTGGGCATTCCGTCACAGTATTTAGTGGGATAGGTTGTCAGCCTTTAACAGGTTTCGACGCTGTTCACTATATTCGCGCTCACCGCAGTGATTAATGGCTCATGATCGAGGGACTTTATGGCAATAAAGTAAACTTAGGCAATATAGGTGAATCATGCGTAATTTTAGTCTTGGCAATTATTTATAGTGAAATGTAGAAATATCATATTAAAGTAGCAGTACATTCATTTGTCACATGAATGCATACAATAAGTCTCAGTGTCATATTACATCAAGTAGCTTAAAAATGTTATCTTCCAAGTTCCGTGTTTAAGCTAAACAGACAATTTGCACATATAATGAGTATGTATTCCTTTCAAGTATGATTCAAACATGTAAAGCATAGTGGATGATTTTGAGTAAATCATGAGAGTTTTATATAAGTAACTTAAAACAGTTAAAGCATGTATCTCCCCCAAAAGAGTTATTAAAACAAGAGTTAAAAGAGTAGGGGCCACGACTCACGGTAAGTCATAAGAGTTTTCATAGTGCTTATAAAAGTATTGTATCGCAAAGCAAATCATATAGTTGATAAATAAGTAAAACATTTCGAAGCATGTATCTCCCCCAAAAAGTATAAATCAAGTATTAAAATAGGAGGGGCCACGACTCACCTGGAGCGTATCTGACAAGACGAAATTATCAGATCTATGGAAACGATCACGGAAACGTCTTCGATACGAAACCTGAGTATAAGCGAAGTCTAAGAGTCTAACTTACTACTAATAACGAATGTGGAAAGGATAAATCGTGTAACGATTTGATCGGTGATGTGAGTGTGTGATATGCTTAAAATGCCTCAAGTTAAAAATATGATATATCTATAATATTGTCTTGATTCTTATCTTAATCGACCCAAAATATTACTTTCTCGAAATATGCTGAAATAATATGCAAGTGAAATCGCTAATATTTCTAATAACGAAACTTTAAATAATGCATAACTTAAAATGTAAAATGCATATGATGTAAAGGGTGCAAAATGAAAAATAAACTAAGAATGTCAAGTGAAATTAAATAGGTCCTTGTCCTTTTCATATTTTATACTTTTTAGTCTAACTGCGATTGCGTTACATCGTTAGTCCTCGGTTAAGTCCAAAGTCCATAATAGTCCAAAATTTGTCCATACGTCCATATAAGGCTTGAAGTCCAAAGGTATGTCAACTTAAGTCCTTTATAACCTGTTTTAACAGTTTCAGTCCATAGTTTTCACAGTTGGCAGTTTTAGTCCCTCCAGTTAAATCGCGTTACATTTTTAGTCCTTTTTGCATAAAAATAACGGGAGAAATATTCTGAAAATTTCTATAACTTTAGTAAGTTCATTTTAACTTATTTCAATTGATTATTTCAGAAAATACCTTATTTTTAGCTTATTGGACTTATTAACGAAATATACATAGGCCCGTTAAGAAATCGAGAGGCGAGGGCATGAAAATAGTTTTGGGCTTGGACTTGGGTTATTTTTATGATTCTAAAAATATGCCATATGGGCCTGTTGGGCTGTTTAATCGTAAATTCTTATTGGGCTGAATATAAGCCCAATCGGAAACTAAATAGTTTCTGAAAATGTTATGTTTATTTTGCTAACAAGTCAGTTTTAAACGAGTGGTTTTTGAGGGTCGAAAAGATATTATAAGGTCGAACTTAAAATACCAAATAAGTAACTAGCTGGGTGGTTTATCGATTGGTGTAAAAATATGTGGTCGTTGTTTGTTCCAATTGTAAGTAAACAAGTCTTGAGTTGTACCAGTCGCACATGTGCTACTGGAAACTTTTGAAAATAATCTAAGTCTTCTTTTTAAGGCAGTTGTGTAGCGTTTAATAAAGGTTCGTTTCTCAGTTATTTTTACGTGTTGTTAAAACGAGAATGATAGCTTGTTGGGAGTTCTATTAGGTCGTATAAAAATGGGACATTGTCCTGCATTCGAGTCGCAAGTTAATGTGAGACTTAATAGGTGACTTGGGCTGTTTCTTATTAAATGAAATTCTTAGTAAAGGTTCTAAGGGTCTTCGAGTTTGCATGGTACTTGTAATATAAGATGTTTATATGTTGGGTTAATGCATGCATGTGTGTATTATTTTAAACGTGTAAAGGAGGTGTGGATGGTCCTTAACTCGATCACAGTGAAGATTGTGGTGATGTGGGTTTCATGCAATGAATCCAAATAAAATCAATATGACATCGATATGCAAAAATAAATTACTCGCCCAAATGTACAATGCATGGTGATATCTTAAACATGGAACTGAGGTGAGTTGTGGTTCTATGTCCTCCAAGGTGAAAGTTTGTCGCACGTTGGTGGGTTACAAGTAAAAATATATATAACAGGTCATGCATTCGAGTGTGACTGTGGATATGCATGGATGTAGTGTGATATGTGGAGTGTGAGATGTGGAAAGAAAAGTCAGGGGATACTTACTGCATATAAAGAAGGTGGTGAAAGCGCTGTGAAGCTCGAAGGGAACACAAACCAAAACAGTCCACTTACTAGTCAAGCTAGGTTATTTTCTTACATGTTGGGTTATTTTTATGCATTTTCTTTCCAAGGTCGTATGAACTTCTGGCTTCTAATGGTATTGGTGGGAATGACAATAATGAGAAGGTGTATTGAGTTCGAAGGATCACAACAAAGTAAGGAAGGCAGTAGGCCTTGACGCCCTTTTTCCTCGATTTGTTTCTTAACTTGGGACATTATGCTTCCTGGTTCTTAAGGTGTATTGTGATAGTGAAAGGAGTGATGTTAGGTAGGGCAAGTGGCTAGCATGGGTAAGATTTATAGAAGGGATGTTACACGTTTTTGTTGACTAGAAGACTTCCCATTTCAATCATTGGAGGGGACTGTACATGAAGGGACACCTAAGCTATGTTTTACTGTCATTGTAAAATATCTTAAGTTTGGTGAAGTTTGTCCTTTGGCTGTTGGTTTGTATAGAGATTCACACGCTTTGTTATTCACATTATTTCAACAAATGAAGCTAGCGAGTCCTAATGACTTTCTGACATTCTATTGTAGTTCCATATGTGGATAAACGTTAGGAAGAGTCTTAGAAATTGGTAGGACAAATCGGGTTTAAGAATGGTTGAATTTTATGGTTTTTGTATATGTCGGTTTTTGTGAAATGGGACAATCAAATGGGCTTTGAAATTCCTATTAACTTGCGACCTGTGAATCTGAAACTTGGCTCCGTTATAGTCTAGTGGGTGGTGAGCTAGATGGCGCAAAAACATGTGCAAGTTGTGTTTAAAAATTGGAAGATCTAAACCTGTTTTTGAGAGGGTGTGACAGTCGAGTTCTACTTATGATCACAAAGTAAAAATTGAATTGGGAGTTGGGCCTGGAACAGTTGGGCCTGGTGTGCGTGAACAGATTGGACTTTTGGTCCGATTGGTTTGTAGAAAATTTGGTGAAAGAGGAGTATAGTTAATGTAAATTAAATGTAATTAGTGTATTATATTAAGGTAAGTTGTAATGTGATCTTTGGTATATAACTAGTGACATTTGAATTTAGTGAAGACGGGATTTTTGTGAAACACTGAGTCTCGAGGTATGTGTTGTTATTTAGTATATGTCACGAGTACGTAATGTGGTAATGATAATAGTAGGAGAAAAATTTTAATTTCCCCGCAAAAATGAGTTTTAGCAAATAGTAACACAAGGTTATTACTAATTAACAAAGATTATCATAACGGATTTTCATAGGATCTTACAGTTGGTGCAGTGCTCAAATGGGTTCCAAAAGTTGTTGTCTAATCAGGTCAAAATGGCTTTCGTATACTTCAGTATGAAACCCGAGCTTAACCCGATGGCTTCGGAACAACTCAGTTTCGGACCCGAGCTTCAAAGAAAGGAAAGTGCTTCATCAAAAAAATTTCGAGCACTTATCCTAAAAATCAATGGCTTGTAAGTATTTCAGCTTACAACCCGAGCTTCAACGTTTTGGCTTATGCGCACATAACAGTGCATAACCCGTTTTTCAAAGAAAGGACCCTGTTGTACAATTTAATGCAACAATCCTAAAATGATAAGAAGTTTTCATGCAAAGTTTATCAAACCAAACTTCTTCATCTTAAGCAAAATTTTATTCAAAATTCATCAAAAGGTTTTCAAATCTTTTCAAAAATTTTGCTTAAGATTTTTCAAATCGTTACTCCCCACTTGCTCCAAAGTTTTCAAAAATGTCAAAATCAATGCAAGTTTTGAGGGGGAGTATTCCAAAAAGAAATTTGTTCCAAAAAGTTCATGCATGATCGTTTCTCCCTATTAGCTTTCCAAAAACAATGATTTTAATCAAACGGTATCAAACATACCATCGAAATGCTATTTTTGAGGGGGAGAAATGGGATTAAAATGTGATCATGGTTCGAATCTCAAACGAGCTCTACAAAAAGACTCAGAAAATACCATCGAATTGACGAAGCTTAAATGTCAGTAATCGAAAAGACTAGTCCAGGACGGGTAATAATTTCAAGATGGTTACCCATTTATGTAAGCGTGTCTCGCAAAGGACTTGTCTAAGTAGAATGTACCAATTCGAGAGATGATCATTGAATATGACTGGGACGGGTAATAATTTCAAGCTAGTCTAACTAGTGATGTAAGCGTGTCTCGCGAAGGTCATGTTCATTGAAAATTGATCATTTCAAATGTGCGAACTCTACCCAACATGTGCTATTTATTTCAAAAATGCATGAGCATATGTGAAGGGGGAGTATTTCAGAAAATGCAAAACTCTTGAAGTGTTAACCAAAATGTGTTTTATACATAAACGCTTTGAGAGATTTTCACAAAATGATTTTATGGCATGCGATCAACAAATCTAGGATAATCATGGGGTAATAAGGTGATTATGGTTAGGTAATGTCTAATGATCCACCAGAACCGGAGGGATCTACCCAAGGACAATTCCAATAGATTAGAATTAGAAGTCCTTAGGTATGATTGAAAAAAAAAGGAGCAAATGAGAAAGGAGAAAGAAGGGGTTGAAGAATAAAAAAGAAAAGTTTAATGAAAGGGTGAAAAGAAATAGCCCTCCATGAAAACTTAGGAAAGAAACCGGGTCAATACATATGCTATCGGTACTCACTAAGGTGATACTGATATTGAAGACAAGACGTCATGGACCCAGTGACGCGGTGCACAAACCCCTCTCAGCCACTCAGATATCTCTTAAAAGATATTTGTTTTATTTCTCACGGAGATCAATGCATAATCTATCGACCTCTCACTCCGAGATGTGTTGATATTGAAAAGGTGGCACTCTGCTCCACGCCTCCGACATCTAAAACCAAAACGCACATAATTGAGTCTAGAGCCATGAGATTCATCAAAGATCTCTTAGGAACACTTCCAATAAAATACACTTGTGTTCGCCAAAAAGGACATAAGTTGTAAGTGTCATAACGAGATCTGAACCTGGAAGAGCTGGATGATTTATTGCTAACTGTTTTATGCAGGTACTGAAGAAAGTCCATCGATCATCGTATGTCTCAACATCTACATTGAAAGAAACGACGCTGTTAATACATGAAGATGTTGATCAAGGTAAAGAACAATCCAAAAGACGATGCTTTGAAGATCACAATGCATGAAGGAACAAAGAATCACAAAGTTCAAGACCCAGAAGTCTAAAGATCTAATCACGTGGTGCATATTTTGAATGACCATCCCTTAGGGGGAGATTGTTAGCTTTAATTTTAGTGTAAAAGTGATGGTCATTCAAAGATATTAGAACTTTGTATCATGGGCTTATGTTAGATTTAGTAATATTTGTAAAAGTCCAATCCAATGGACTCAAGCCCAACCGATTCTCCAAAGCCCACAAGAGTTTTATCTCTTGTAGTATTTAAAGGCTTATCTCCTCATTTGTGAGGGTGGTTCAGTGGGTGTGTTGTGTGTTAATAAGAAAAGCTTTAACTTTCATATCTCTCTTTCTATATACGATCCAACATATACATCATTGTCCCATCTCATCTCTTGTGTTTAAACGCCCCATATTGTGTGATAAAGAGTGATTATCGACTACAACAGAAATGCACAAGCGCCCTACGCCAATTGGCGTATGGCATAACAGCTGATGCATTTGATGAGTATTTACAAATGGGAGAACATTGTGCACGCGATTGTTTAGATAATTTTACTATGTGCATAATCCAGTTATATACGCGTGAGTTTTTAAGAAAACCAGATGTGAATGACATTCACAACTTATACAACGCACATAATGCGGTTCATAAGTTACCTGTAATGTTGGGAAGCATTGATTGTATGCACTGGGAATGGAAAAATTGTCCGAAAGAATGGCATGGCTAATTTCACAGAGGTGATAAAAAATATCCAACTATAATGCTTGAAGCCGTTACTTCATACGATTTGTGGATTTGGCATGCATTTTTTGGGGTGGTGGGTGCGAATAACGATCTTACCGCTTTGAATAATTCTCCGTTATTCGACGACCTGCTTGATAACATGGCCCCCGAGGTTCCGTTTGAAGTAAACGGGCGTACATTTAAACAAGGGTATTATCTAGCTGACGAAATTTACCCGGAGTGGTCATCTTTTGTCAAATCATTCACGGTTGCACATACCCAAAAAAATACCGTATTTAAAGCGAAACAAGAAAGTGCTCGAAAAGATATCGAAAGAGCTTTTGGTGTCCTCTAAGGACGTTGGCATATTATTTCCCAACCAGCGCGTGCATTTACTGTGGCCAAGCTACGGAGAATCATGTACACGTGTATCATATTGCATAACATGATTTTGAAGGATCAACAGTTTGCGATATCCGAAATGAGTGAATTGTATATTTGTCCGCGAATAAATTTACAACGGGCATGGATTGAACGATGCTAAGTGCAACGAAAGAAGGGGAGGGAACTACGCGATAAACGCGTACACGCAACGCTTCAACGAAATCTCATCGAGCATGTTTGGCAAGTAAATCAATGGGAAGAATTTCAGCAACAGCAGCAACAACAACAAGATAATTAGTTTCTTTATATTTGTTGTATCGTTATTTTAATTCCCGTATCGTTTTTTTTTTTTTTTTTTGTATCGTAAGTTTATGTTTAGTATGTGTTTAAATTTGATGTATTGTATTTTTATTTTTATGAAATAAATTTAGTTTATTTGGATATTTGAATAAAAGAAATAAAAATAGATGGTGGTGGGGCCCAAATGAGTAAGTTGTTGAATGTTACGGGAAGAGGGGTTGTAAAGGGAGTTATGTCATGCTGACGTGACACCTTGTGGAGCCCGAATGGGTAATTTTGCTTTGTCATGACACCTTGTGGTCTAATTAACCTTAACGAATGAATTTGTTATGAAGGAACCTAGCTTATTGTTTATACATCTTTGATGATAAAAACCGTTTCCATGGTCATGGAACCCTGAACAGGTTTGTTGCTTATTTATGAATAGGCCATATACCTTGAGTAATGGAATAAAAGTATTAACATAAAGAATTTAAAATGATTAGTATTTATTATAATTGAATGGTTTTATAAGAAAATCTCACCTTGATTTACTTCTGCATACTTCACCCAATATTTTGTCAGATTATCTTGCACTATTAGTATCCATACATGAACCATCAGAATTAGCTACAAAATAACTTAATAAGTGCAAAAAATTATGTCAATAACGACTGCCTACATGCAATGTTTATAGTGATTTGGATGATGATTATATGTTATAAAGTAATAATTTTCAGAGAGGTTGCATCAAAAGTGGTTATTCGAGGATATCATATAGTAACTATTCTCAATTAAACAAACATTTCAACTTTACAAGTTGACCCAGTTTTACATTAATGGGCTAAATATGTCCACTCTACTTAAGGAATTCGGAATATATTATACAGAAAAGGAAATGACCTAAAGAAACAAATATTGCACTAAGAATAGGTCAAAGATGAGTTCTTGTTTATCGACCATCATAGAAATTGTACTCCTAAATATTTAATATGTCGGTTCTTTTACTTAGGAATAAAACTTCCTCGACAAAGTATACGAAATGCTAGACAAATATGAACACACAAACCATTCTCAATAGACCCAATAACATAACCCAATGAGAGTGTATGATCTAAGAAGATTAGTGAATGGTCGAAGTTATAAGAAAGTATGTATGATACTAATCATCGTTCTTGATACCTTCTCTAAACAAAAAAAAAATGCTCTTCTCAAAATAAACCGAGCGACTTGCGACTTTCTTACTTTTAATAAAAAGTCGCCAAGTGGCACAAAAATGTTCGCGCCATTTCTTTTTTTTATTTCTCATGTGTAAGTGTGTATTTGTCATTTGACAAAATACATTTTCACATCTATTTTTTTTTCTCACTCTCATCTAACAAAAACACACAACCCAGTTACAAATCTATTTCATCAAATCAAATCCAACCACCACAAAAGATATTTTTCCACCGATTATACTCCTAACCCTTTTTTATATAAATTTCATTTCCTATCATTTTCTTGATTCAAGATTATTTTTTCTTCATTTCTTCAAATGATCATCAATTGATTAAAAAGATTCGATCTTTATCATTTTTTTCAACACAAACAAGGCAAAATCGAATTGGGCATTCTTCATTTCTATCAAATAATCATTAATTGATTAAAAAGATTCGATCTTTATTAAAACCGAATTTGGTTGGGTTCATTTGTTATAAAGATCTGTTATTTACAATCTTTTTGGCGAAAATAAGGCTAAATCGAATTGGGTATTTTATAAAGATTCATCAATTGTATAAAAAGATCAAATCTTTATAATTTTTATAAAGATCTATTAGATGTCAACTGGATCTTTATCATACTGGTGCTACAGATGCAACAGATGTATAAGGGTTAGAACCCATCAAGATTCATCTCTATCTTGCCCTGATTGCAGCGGTGGATTCATAGAAGAGATAACCAGTCCTAATAGATCAACCGGGTCGGATCTTTGTGGTTGTTGGATTTTATTTGATGATCATGGATTTAAAAAAGTCTGATATTTTTGGTTATAACTTGCAGCGGTTGCCAAAAAAGCAACAAAAAAGCTTTACAACCACATCAAAAATTATGTGAAAACAGATATTGTAACTGGGTTTGTGTTTTTGTTGTGTGTTTTTGTTGGATGAGAGTGAGAAAAAGAAAAGAAAATAGATGGGAAAATTTGTTTTGTGAAATACAAAAGCACTCTTACACATGAGAAATAAAAAAGGAAATTGCGCGAATTTTTTTGTGCCACTTAGCGACTTCTTATCAAAAGTAAAAAAGTCGCAAGTCGCTCGGTCTAGTTTGGGAAGAGCATTTTTTTTTTTGTCTAAAAAATGTATAAAAATTGAGCGACTGGTCTAATTTCGGAATTTTCTCTTCGTTTTATAGGAGTGTTATTCACCCCGGAAAGTCGGTTTTTACCTACAACATTCCTACAACACAAAATGAAAAAACAACCTCCTAAATATAACTATAGTTACAGGTACACGGAACCTTTTTTTTTTTTTTTTATTTTATTTTATTTTTATTTTTATACTAAAAAAAAGAAGAATACTGTACATTGTTCACTTGGCGAGTACCCAGCACAAAAGGATGGCGCTACTATAATGGTTATAGGACCAAGGTATAGGAACTAAAATATAACTTACCCTCTTAAAGTTATAATATAACCGTCACTTGTACTGATCATGCATTTGACTACTAATTTCATGCATCGTCAAAACTCAAAACTACATATTAATTAAGAACGTTGTACTTATCATGTAATGTAGTACTCCTAGTAATTACTATTTGTAAATGAGCAACAAAACTACATATTAGCTAAGAAGGTGATCGAAAAAGTAAAGGCTAATGAAGAACAACAAAGCTTGTAAGCGAAAATTTTAGCAATCCACAAAATAATTTAGAGAAAATGATAGCCCTTATTTTAATCAAAGCGACAAACCATGGACTTCTATTAATCTTGGATTTAGAGCATCCACTATGGTAGACCTTTATAAAGGTTTATAATTGATCAATGTCATTAAATTTTAAACCTTTTGGTTGTATAAACCTATTTCCACTATACATAAACTTATTAAAGCTTTATAAACATCACATATATCTAAAACGCAATAAATCGTAAAGAGGTTCAAGATTTTATGCCAAGTAAGCATGAAATAGGTTTTCACTATGGTTAATAAGAGTATGAACCTCTTCATCATATTATAAACCTATTTATAAACTACGATAATAGATGCTCTTAGTTTCTTTTAACATAAATATGAATTAAAGAAAACTAACATCATACATATCATTCCTCGAAAGCGAGGTAAGTTCTTCAGGAAAAGTAACATCCCAACTAAACCTTAAAGTGTTTGAAAACGTATAACGGGCGACCCATTGAGTTACTTGATTTCTTTCTCGATTAACCCACGAAAAGGATGTCTGCATATTTTTTGCCCATAAGCGAATGTCATGCACTAGAGCAGCTAGATTCCATGGCGGAGGAGATTCTAAAGATGATAACGAGATAGCCATTTGGGAGTTAGATTCCACAATAGCATTAAACCACCCACGATTAAATGCTAAAATGAACTGTGATGATCTCGATCTTGGATTTAATTGGTGATTTGGTTCAAAAATTACATACAAATCAATCTTATAGTCTATATTTAAAAAAAAAAAATCTTTTATACCCACCAAAAACTAACAAAATCACATTCTTGAAGCATAGCGACAAATTTGTAATTCTATGGCTAATGTTATTCGCTTAGAAAAGAATATTTTAAAAGAAACTTCTAAAAACATTTTGAGCCATAGCAAAAAACATAATTATTTGAAAAATTAATTAGGATGAACTAACGAATTCAGGATGCACAACTGTTATGGGTGCCAATTAAGAAGTTACCACTACATTTAAAGTATAAGTTTAGCTCGGATATGAAGTTACTACTACATTTAAAGACCACTAACTTGGTTAATCTAAGAATGCTACCATTAGAGCACCCGGTGTGGATCTCTTCATGGCTCGCCGTGCCAACGTGGCTTGCTCGTTCTCCCTCGCCATGGTACCATGCTCTCTCGTCGTGCCTCGTCGTGAGACGCCTCATCGTCTGCACGGCGAGCTTAAGTTCTGACAGGTATTTTCTTTTTTTATTTTCGATCTATAAATCACTTCGATCTATTAGATCTATAAATCAATTCGATGAAATCAGGTTTTGAGGTAAGTTGTGGTATCTATAAATCAATTCGATGAAAACAATATGCGGAGAGTTTTGCAACAAATTTAATAAAGATTAAGAGGGAGTTGTTTGAAAATGGCAACTGTAGAGTTGTTTGATTCGGATGAAATCAGGTGGTAAAACTTTGGTGATGATGACACTGTTTTTGTTTTAATAAAGATTAAGAGGGAGGTTTTTTTGTTTTTTTTTTTGTTTTTTTTTTTTGTTTTTTTATGTGTTAATTTGTATTTTTATTGTGTTTTGTATGTGTTAATTTGTAATTTTAATTGAATGAAATGAATTTTGTGTTATTTAATAAATTGAATAAAAGAAATAAAAATAGATAGTGGTGGGGCCCAAATGAGTAAGTTGTGATATGTTATTATAAGGGGGGGGGGTTAGTTGTGGTGACGTGGCACCCGTAGGGCCCGAATGAAGAGCTTGAGCTCCTTCATGATACCTAATGCTCTTAGTTTAATAAAAGTTGCTCTTCTGAAAATAAAATATGTTAAATGAAGAAATTGTTTATAACTAGAAGGGTATCCGCGCAATCCGACGACGGGTACCCGCTGACTATTTTTGTGACGAGCAAATATTTTGCATTTTAATTTTTACTTATTTAGCATGTCACAAATATTTTATAACGTAGCAGATATATGTTTTTCAAAAGTAGAATGTCGTAATTAATAATAGTGTAAATAGTTAGCACTTTTATTTTTCAAATTTTAGCATTAAATTGTTGGTTATAAGTTTAGTGAGTTTTTCTTATTAACAATTCTATTAAAATATATCATTATTGGAGGGGTTACTATATGGTTTAAATGGGATTTAAATTTTCAAAATTTACATTAATTTTCTAATTTTTATTTTATAGTAATGTTTTTTGTCTTAAAATTTTAAGACTTCTTTTTATAGGAAGTTCCAAATACTTTATAATGTAGTATAGATCAAGTGTGAAGCAACCAAGGAATTTATGCGCAAACAATTTGAATGGAATGATACAAACAACCAAACAATTAAAGCCACATTGCATCTATATTTTATTACAAAAAGGTTTAAAAACCTTAACGTAATTGTCTAAAAGTGACTCTTTAGAGTACAAGGTGCAATGCTTTTCATGCCTTGCCAGTCCAAGCTGACACCATCGCCACATCTCGCCTCCACACCTAGGTGGCTTTTTTTTTCGCCACTTACACCCTCGACGTCTACATGACGAGGGTAAAAATCGTCCTTTTGTCAGTTATTTTTATTTTTTTCCCATGTTTTGTAAATATGTAATGTATTAATATTTATGTAAAGTTGAATAAACTTGTAAAGTTTTTATAAAACTTGTAATGTTTTATAAAACTTGTAACGTTTTTTAAAGTAGGAAATGGAAATACATTAAACATCGAATTGAAAAAACAAAGTACGATTAATAGAAACTATGATACGGTAATGAAAATGAAACTACAAATTAATGAAATGAATCATCTGAGTTCCAATCGTCTTCACTCGAAAAGGACCTAAACTCGCCAGCATACTACTTTCCTTCCATGATGTCAAACCAATTGTTCCTAAGATGTTCTGCATCCCTGGCTTCCTACTCCAAACGAGCAGCTTCCTCTCGTAGTTCTCTTTCTTCTGTTTCTCTCCTGACTTCCTCATCCTGCTCAAGAAGTCGGAGTTCATCCTCAGTGAGTCCAAATGGATTGGGTTGTTGTTCGACAACCGGTGGAGTGTTTACCGGTTCATTTTCCGGTCGGAAAACCGGAAAGATATCTTCCGGTGGAGTGTTCACTGGTTCATTTGGAATCAGGTTCGAGCTAGGGAATTGCTGTGAGAAGTCATGTTCATTTGGGAATTGTTGTGAGAAGTCGTGGTGACTGGAGAATTGTTGTGAGAAATCTTTGCGAGGACTGGAGAATTGTTGGGAGAAATCTTTGCGAGACATTGTGTTGGGTTCGTCAGTACCCAAGCGTCCTGAAAACAGGATTTGGACACAAATTAGCCAAGTGTTAATCAACCTTAAACACTCTCAATTCACTGAGTGAACAGTCACTCAGTGAGTTACCTTCAAGATGGTTAGGACGAATCTAAGAAGAAAGATTCACCATTCAGTGAGGCGGAACTCTCTGAGTGTCACTTAAGCCAAAGAAGAAGGTAATGGGTTCAGTGAGTAATGACAAGAACTCACTGAACCCCAGTCTCCTCAACAACTATGATGATTGAAGACTGAAGACTGAAGACTGAAGACCTAGACTGAAGAATCTGAAGTCTGAAAGAAAGGCGGGATTAGGCGGGAAGAGTTTGAAAAGATAAGGAGAAGTCTTATCGGGCAGAAAGCAAACTTTCCCTAAAACGGCTAAAAGTCAAGATGTGTCATAGCTGACACTCGGAAAGCACTTTTAGCTTATTCCCAATAAGGATTCTTGGGAATGACAAATACTTTTGTACTTTGTCAAACTAGCTAGGTTATTCTTTTTGTACTTCTATTGGTGCTCTTTTATACTTGTGTATAAATAGGAACAGATGGGAGAAAAGTGGGATAAGTTTTGTGCATTAAAAGCCTAGACTTTCACAAAACAATTTTTCTCCTCCAAAGAGTAACCACGTCCCTGAGATAGCTCAGTGGTTCATTATTGTTGCCACTCAAGAACAACTTGAGTTTAGAGAGGAGAACACACCATACATTGTCTATTCAATCCCAAGTGTTTATTCCGCAAACACTTGGGTAATAGATTCTTTTGATTAATTTCTAATAAGAATTTAAACGTTGAAAAACTTGTGTTTTTATCTTTACGTTTTACTTATCTGTTATAATTAATCAATATATTATCTCAGTCATAGAACACAATTAGATTAACTTTGTAGTTATTTCTACTTGTGTAAAGGGAACAACAAGTGATATCAGAGCCTTTGGTTTATAAAATCTTTTCAAAAACTAAGAGTGCTCAAGGTTTTTAAAACCAAGATCCTACTATGGCTGATATTAATGTGCCCCAGCTCGCCGATAAAAAGGGAGGAGGCTATTCAGCTGTGGCTCCTCGACTCGAAGCTGGAAAATTTAGCAAGTGGAAAAAGCGAATGCTTTGCTACTTGACTGGTATGGAACCATACTACATCATTTGTATCAATGAAGGTCTTTATTTCCCTAAGATTGCTGAGGGGTTAAACAAACCTAAAGCTCAGTGGACTATAGATGAGAGAAGGGTGGTCAATCAAGACCAATGCTTGAAAAGCATAATTGTATCTTGTCTTCCTGACGATATAATGGAATTAGTCATTAACTGTTCTACAGCCAAACAAACTTGGGTTGACTTGGTTAATAACTTTGAAGGTCCCTCAGATACAAATGAAAACAAGATCATGGACCTGAAACTTGAGTACAACACTTTCAGGGCAAAAGACTCTGAAAGTCTCTCTCAGACATATACCGGATACAAGACCCTGATAAATGAATTTTCAAATGATGGTGTAGTTTTGTCTAAGCATGAGATCAATGTTGGCTTTGTCAACAGTCTCCCTGAGAAGTGGTTAAACTTCTCTCAGGGCCTCAGGAATGCTAACCACATTCAGACCCTTGAGCTCCCTGAGATCTATGGGAAGTTTTTTTATGAAGACAACTTAATCTCTAGAAGATACCCAGACTCAAAGAAAGCTCTTGAGATAAAAAAAGGCCCTGACTTTTTCACCCATATCAACTGCCTTTTATTCTAATGGTGTTGTGCAAGATTTTCAAGAGGATTCTAATGATGAGGTTGATGAAAGAACTAGTGATGAGTACCTAAATGATTTACACTTGGAATTCCAAGAAAGGGCACTCCTTGCTAATTCAAAACGTTTTATCAAAAGAAATCAGTCAAACCTTTCAAAAGCTAAAGCAAATGAAACCACTTAATGTTTCAAATGTGGTAAAAAGGGTCATTTTGCTAAAGACTGTTATTCAAAAACCATCTCAGAACACTCTTATAAATTTTCTGGAAATAGTTCCTCTTTAGGAACTAGCAAGTTTCAACCTAAAATGCTTCCGTCGACCCAACATTTTCAAAACAATAATGTTCAAAAGGGTCACAAAGATTTTGAGGCTAAATATAGGAAAGCTAAGGCTAAACTTGCCCTCCTTGAAGCTAATCCCTCAATGTCTCAGGCTGCTCACACTTCCAAACCTGTTCAGACAAAGAATAAGGTTCTTGTAGCCGAAGCCTATGACTTGGATGAAGAAGAGGTCTCCTCAGAAGATGAGGAAATTAGAGTGAGTGCACTGATGGCTCTTTCAGAAGGTGATCAGCTGGCTGTTGAAAAAAGCCATGCTAGGAATGGAGAATGGGTCAATATAACCATGAAAATGGTAAATATTTTACTTTAAATGGATGATGATTCTGATTGGCAGTCTTATATGAATTACATTTGTGTAGATCTTAAGTTTGTAGAAGAACAAAGGCTTGATTTGCTTTCAAAATATAACAATCTTATGTTAGAATTAAATAAGTATAGAGATGAATTGCCTGTATTAAAACAGGCCAAGTTAGAAGCTGTTACACTACAAATTCAAAACACTGAGATTTTGAAACGAAATCAAGCTCTTCAAAATGATCTTAATAAAGAAAAGGTTGTCATTGAAGGCTGGACTAAAAGGAACCCCAAAGTCTATGAAACTGTGAGTCTAATTCCTAGTGAAAACAAGAAAGTTATAGGAATAGACCAACTCACTGAAACCCCCAGTGAAAGTCACAACGAAAAGACTTTTATTCCAGCTGGCATATCTTTTGAGCAGGAAATGAAACCGAAGTCAAATGACTAGATTGTCAGGGACAACCCAGTCAGTAAGTTACCAAACTTTGAGACTAGGAAAATCTTGCTTCCTGAAAGTCAGGCTCTAAAAAATATGCTTGGACTCACTGACCAACCCAGTAGTACTGAGTCAGTCAATGAGTCTGAATCTGAATCACTTACACCAGTCCCACCTCTGAAAGTCCTTCAGGGAGCTGCACCAAGCTCAGACCTCACACCATTGGTCTACTCTCAGCATTCTCCAAAGGAGAAGCCAGGAATGGGAAAAACCATCCTGAAAAGGCAAACCCCTGAAGTCTCAGTTCATACTGATGACTCAACAACTTCAGTCCATTCTGAAATAAAAACAGAAAGCTCTGACTCAAAAATTGATTAGTTGGCTTCTTCAAGGGGATAATTCCGGTAAACTATCCCCTTTGGGTGACAAATAAACTCTCATTGATCCAAGCTATGCTTGTGATTCAATGAGAGGATGATCCTATCAACTAATACATTTTGTATTCTTTTGTTTGTTTAGGAATACATACTATCTCTATTACATTGCAAACATACATATAGGTAAATAAAACAAATACATGTGGGGTTGGTGTGAGTTGTCATCCACTAAGTGGTCCCTCTTGTACTTTGTCTGACTTCCTCATCCAAAACAAATTTGTCAGAGGCAAGATAGACAACACATTGTTTATCTATAGGACAAATGATGATGTCATACTTGTACAAGTATATGTTGATGACATCATTTTTGGCTCAACAAGTTATAAACTTTGCAAACAGTTTGAAAAACTGATGGCAAAGAAATTTGAAATGAGCATGATGGGAGAACTGACTTACTTCCTTGGACTGCAAATCAAGCAGACTGATAAGGGAACCTCTATCAGTCAAAAGAAGTACACCAGAATCCTACTGAAAAAGTATGAGCTCAGTGACTGTGCCTCAGTCAAAACTACCATGGTTCCTCCCAACAACCTTGGTCCTGACCTTGCTGGTAAACCAGTCAATCAAACTCTATTCAGAGGAATGATTGGGTCACTGATGTATCTACTTGCATCAAGGCCTGACATCCAATTCTCAGTATGTTTGTGTGCCAGATATCAATCTGACCCAAGAGAATCACATCTCACAGCTGTGAAAAGGATCCTCAGGTACCTGAAAGGTACTCCAAGCCTTGGATTATATTATCCAAAATGTTCAGGCTTTGATCTCAAAGGATACTCAGACTCTGACTATGCTGGCTGCAACATGGACAGAAAAAGCACCTCTGGCTCCTGCCAATTCCTTGGTGGAAAATTAGTCTGTTGGGTGCTTAGAAGCAACAATCAGTTACCATGTCATCAGCAGAAGCTGAATATGTTGCAGCAGCCAGTTGTTGTGCAAATGTACTGTGGATGAAAAGTCAACTCAGTGACTATGGAATCCAGTACAAGATGGTTCCCATCTTTTGTGATAACACAAGTGCAATTGCAATCTCAAACAACCCTGCTCTTGATCAGAGAACCAAACACATTGATATCAGATATCACTTCATCAAGGACCATGTCATGAATGGTGACATTGAATTACACTTCATTCCCACTGAATATCAGCTAGCTGATATCTTCACCAAACCATTGGATGAACCAACTTTCACAAGACTGAAAGCTGAATTGGGAATGTTGGATATTGAGAATCAGTCCACTGATTGAATCCATCCAACTAAGTGTATATTCTAAATACCTCAGGTCCCTGACTCAATGTGTCTCTCAGTGAACAAGATCACTGAATAACCTCCCTAAACCCCTCAGACTGAATGAAAAGTCATTCAGGGGCCCCAAGATGATATTCAATGCTAACTTAAATGCTCTAAGTATATAGTTAGTAAATGTCTGAGGTTGGTAACTGAATACCTATTTAATATAGGAATATATGTTCTTTTGCCTGCTGGCATGCATATCTTGGGCCCCCACTTCCCACTTGGCATTTAATGCCTCTCCTCTCATATAAAATATATGTGATGATGCAAACTCTGCAAATTACACTTTTTGCAGATGGCACAATTGTTCACCTCAACTGTTACGCAAAACCCGAGAAAGTGGAGTGGTGGCATTTAATGCAGATCTCAAACGTTTATACAAAACGGTTTTCAAAATTGAGAAAAACCTGGTTAGTGCCAAAACCACCTCACCCTTCCACTTCCCTATAAATACCCCCAACCAAATTAACACACATACGTTTTTTAAAAAATTTTAAGCAAACTCTTGCCCTTTTCTTTCAAAAACCATTGTGTGTGTATTCTTCATCTTTAGACCCAGACCATTTTTTCTTGCAAAACCAAGACATTTCAAAAATTATGGCTGCCTCTAAAGCTATCACATGCTCCCGAAATGTGGAATTCACAATGGAGGGCGTGGATATGACCAAAAATAACGTTGTAGGGAATTTTGCCTACCCCGAAAAATTTGGGGCGTATAAGAATGTAGTGAAATATCTTCAAAACTACTTTCTTTCTACAACGTTTACAAAAACACCCCCAGTCATATATCATGACTATCTTAGGGAATTCTGGTGTACTACAGTGGCAACTAGCCCTGATGACATCAAGGAAACCCTTATTACGTTCTCAGTGATGAACGGGAGAAGGACCCTCTCCCTGAATTACCAAACCTTTATCAAGGCCACAGGTCTTGATTTCGCTGAGAACTTCGACCCTCAGCCAACTGAAGTAGAAGTAAAGGCCGAATTGCTTTTACTAGGGCCACATGATGAAAAACATCCTGAAGTGGCCCCAGGAACCTTATTGGCCAAAGCACCAATAATAAAGACCTGGTTTCCTGCTGTCTGGAGGATCCTGATGAACTTTGTCATTCAGGTCCTTGGTGGCAATAAGTCCTCCACGGAGCAATTGAATGCATCTCAACAAATGATTGTATTCAGCCTCTTGGAGGGCAGAAAAATAGATATTGGAGAGATAATCTTCAGAGACCTCGTAGCCAAGCTATCAGGGAAATCTAGGCAAAGACACATGTCTTACCCAAGGTTCATTTCCTGTGTGCTTCAGGACTTATTAGGCTCCGAATATGTTAGGCCCAATGCCCAGGGATCCAACCCTGACGTCTTACACAAGGCCAACTATTCGAGAGACCTTACTGAGGTAACACCAGTCCCCCTGACCACATATATGCTATTGGTCATTCAGGGACAAGACGCTATTTCTCCTGTGCCTTCTCCTACAAAGAAGGAGAAGAAGAAAAAGCAGGCAGGGTCCAGGAAGGTGGTTCAACCCAAACCACTCGCCACTGAGACTTCTGCCTCAAAGCCTCAAGAAAGGCAAACAACGGCCAAGACCTCTGAGACACCCACAACTGAGACCCTCTTGACCGTAAAACAAACGCCAACAGAGGGTACTGAGAAATCATCCTCAGTATCCTCGGGCAAACCCCTTCCTCATGGCTCTACTGACATACACAAGTCAGTGGGGTCAGGAACCTTCCAACTTTCACATCCCTATGAAGGCATTCGTCAATCACAACCTTTGCCTGAGGGAGTACAGGATCCTACACCCTCAGTAGAGCAGCACTACTCTGCTGAGAAAGGGACCCATACCCTATCACATCCCGCTTACGACTTTGACATATCACAACCAGAGTCTCAGGGAGGAACGATCCCTAATTCCTCGTTAGGGCAATACAACCCTGCTGAGAAGGGGGACCTCAACATCTCACTGCCTAGTGATAGTACTGGAAAACACCCACCAGTCCTTGAAGGCACTCAGGGGGACAAAGACTCAGGGGGCATACGACCACCCGCTGATACGGAACCCAAAACCCCTCACGGCGGATCCAGTCACTCGGGAACTGACTCCATGGACCAGGCTGAGAAAACCCACTCAGTTCACCTGGAAGGGTCAGAACCTGGCCACAACAAAGGCGAGCCCTCTTTTGAGGGGGAGCCGGATTCAGCCAAGGTTCATTCTCTTGTGGATATTCAGCCACTCATGGATGAAGAATCCGATGAGGAGATGGTCGATTTTGGGGATGAAATTATTTTTGGTGCTGGGGAGGAAACAAAGACTGACACATACAACTCTCCTCAGCACACTGAACAACCATCTCCTCCTCCTGAGGATCAACAAGAGCCCCAAACCAACCCAACAACAACATCATCATCATCATCAGGCACCTCATCTGCTCCTCAATACCTGCAGAAGTATGATAATGTTCTTCCTCTCACGGAAAGGCAACTCGTGAAGTTCCTCCGAAAGGCCAACAATGCCCTTTTCCGAGAAATCACTGAAGACAATGGGATTAGCACACTGAAGTGGCAGTCTCCTATGCCGACTTCAGGGCTGGTGTTGAAGAAGCTCAGGGTAAGTTACATCAGGTCGCCAAACTCACTGACAAACAACTAGGCGACCTGAGGGCATCTCTTGATAATCTGGGGTCTGCACAAGACATGCAATTCTCCAACATCCTGAAGACTCTTGACTCCATTCAGGAAGAATTCAGAGATGACCCAGCCCTGATCACCAAGCTGACTGAGTTTATGGATACTCAGAAGACCACCTTCACCAACATTACTGAGCTACTCAAGCTTCTTCAGGGGGTGGATCTAAAACTGTTAAGGTCTCAGCAGGATACTATTCAACAGTCAGTCGCTGATACCCAAGAGTGCCTGACAAAGATATCCTCAGCCTTTGATCAGCTTTCCAACAAGCATAATGAGCTGATCAACCACTACACCAACAAGGTCACTGAACTCACTGAAACTCAAGGTACCATGGCGGATGACATCTCCGCACTGAAGAATGAGACCACTGACATCAAGAAGATGGTCTCCAGCATCCTGTCAATTCTTCAGGCTTCTTCGGTTAACCCACCTCCTCAGTCAACAGATGCTTATACTGAAGCACCAGCATCTGTTGAGGGGGAGAAACTTGATGAACCAACTTCCTCTGCCCTTGTTGTTGCTACAATTCCTATTCAACCTGAAGCAACAACATCGAAAGTTCCTGAATCCTCCTTCAGTCAAGCCCCTCCCACTGACAAAGGGAAGAGAATCATGGTGACTGAAGATCCTCCTCAATTACATATGGTGAAGGCATCTACTGAAAGACGTCCTGATCCAGACTCACCTTTTGAAGTTACCTTAGATGATGGGAGTAAATTCTTTGGTACTCCTCAGGAAGTGGCCGTAGTCCTGGATGAACAGGACAAAAGAAGGGCTGAAAAAGAGGCTGAGAAACTCAGTAGGCCTGAAATTGTTAAAGTGGCCAAGGAGGTAATCAAGGAAACCGATCAGGTCATCAAGGAGGATAAATTCCTCAAGCTTCAGGCTGACCGCATCAAGGAACATAATCAGGAGGTCAAGCTTAAGGAAGAAAAGAGAAAGAAAACTTATGAGAAGTATCTGTGGTATCTGACAAAGACCAAGGGTGAAGGCACCATAACAAACATGACCATTCACAACACCAAGCCAGTAAGCATTACGGTTCACAGAAGACCAAGAAAGACTGAGGTGAATCAACCCTTCAAGTTCTCAGATTATGGGCTAAAAGAATGGGACATGATGGGACCCATCCTAAGGAAGAAGCAAAGCAGGTTTGTTCCCCATATCCTAAAACCCTGAACAGCAAATATGAGGAGATGGAAAGGGTGGCCAAAAGCCTAGGGATAGACCATGAGAAGGCACTAGCTTCTCACGGACTTGCAATTCCTGAACCTACTCAGAAGATGGGAAAGAAGAGGAAAGCTGTGGGACAGGGGCCTGAAAAATTCATAGCTGCTCTTCATTGCGACAGGACTCCACCTCCAGGGGTCAAGTTTGTTCCCAATCTAGTTATCAAGTCTCCTGAGTATGGTATTTTATTTGTTGATGAGTTTAGACAAGAGGCATTTCAACGAGTCAGTGATATAAACCTTGTGGAAATGACAACTCGTCTGGCATACAAGCTAATGGCACTTCACGTGAAGAGCCCTGAAAATGAAGAGTTTGTCAAGCTGATGGATAAGATGATGAATGAGAGACCTGACAAAGAAGTGTTAGTGTCGAATAAGGCTAAGTTGGAACTCATGGGAATCTTGGAAGGCTGAGTACAAGGTCCCTGAGTATTATGTTTAGATGTTAGGACAAATGTAATGATATTAATAAAATGATGGCCCATGTTTTGTTATATCAGTGTCCTTAATAGCTTTCTAGTATATTCAATATGATAAGAAGCCCATTTGCTCACTCATAACTGATCAAAACACTTAGGCATAATTTATATCCAAATAGGGGGAGATTGTTGAGTCCGTCAGTACCCAAGCGTCCTGAAAACAGGATTTGGACACAAATTACCCAAGTGTTAATCAGCCTTAAACACTCTCAAGTCACTGAGTGAACAGTCACTCACTGAGTTACCTTCAAGATGCTTAGGACGATTCTAAGAAGAAAGATTCACCATTCAGTGAGGCGGAACTCCCTGAGTGTCACTTAAGCAAAAGAAGAAGGTAATGGGTTTAGTGAGTAATGACAAGAACTCACTGAACCCCAGTCTCCTCAACAACTATGATGATTGAAGACTGAAGACTGAAGACCTAGACTGAAGAATCTTAAGTATGAAAGAAAGGCAGGATTAGGTGGGAAGAGTTTGAAAAGATAAGGAGAAGTCTTATCGGGCCGAAAGCAAACTTTCCCTAAAACGGCTAAAAGTCAAGATGTGTCATAGCTGACACTCGGAAAGCACTTTTAGCTTATTCCCAATAAGGATTCTTGGAAATGAAAAATACTGTTGTACTTTGTCAAACTAGCTAGGTTATTCTTTTTGTACTTCTATTGGTGCTCTTTTATACTTGTGTATAAATAGGAACAGATGGGAGAAAAGTGGGATAAGTTTTGTGCATTAAAAGCTTAGACTTTCACAAAACCACTTTTCTCCTCCAAAGAGTAACCACGTCCTTGAGATAGCTCAGTGGTTCATTATTGTTTCCACTCAAGAATAACTTGAGTTTAGAGAGGAGAACACACCATACCTTGTCTATTTAATCCCAAGTGTTTATTCCGCAAACACTTGGGTAATAGATTCTTTTGATTAATTTCTAATAAGAATTTAAACGTTGAAAAACTTGTGTTTTTATCTTTACGTTTTACTTATTTGTTATAATTAATCAATACATTATCTCAGTCATAGAACACAATTAGATTAACTTTGTAGTTAGTTCTACTTGTGTAAAGGGAACAATACATTGAATTTTGAATGTTGAGTTTTGATTTTGAATTTTGATTTTGAATGTGTTTGTGTGTGAGAAGTCTGTGAATATGAATGGGTATTTATAGGCTAGTTTTGAAATTTGAATTTGAATTTTAAATTTTAAATATATCCCGCCCGTTGAAATTTAAATTTGAATTTTAATTTTAAATATATCCCGCCCGTTGAAATTTGAATTTGAATTTTAAGTATATCCCGCTCGTTTTTTAATTTGAATTTTGATTTTGAATTTGAAAGGTCAAACGGCTATAAATAACATACCATAATACACTATTTTTCACACACTTGTATATCAAAGTTCAAAATTTTGAAATGAATACTCGTTAGTCAAAAGAAGAAGAAAACTTGGTAGCTGAAGTTTTGGTTGCAGTTTCCCAAGACCTTGCCAACTACAATGAATACTCCTTTTGGAATCAGGTTGTAGACATGTTCAACAATCATACTGACGATGACAATCGTAACAAAAATATGGTCACGGGTAAAAAGATAAGACTTAACAGTGAATGTCAAAAATTCAATGCTATTTACAAACATTTGCAGCATACAAGCGGGGAAAATGACAGTAAGATTCTCAAGAATGCAAAGACCATTTTTGAACAACGATTTGGGGGGACGAACTTCCAATATGTTCACGTGTGAGAGGTTTTGAGAAACCACCACAAATGGGATGAATGAAATGCTTAACGGTGTTATATGATTTGTTTTTGTTGTTCCCTTTACACACTTAGAAGTAGCTACAAAGTTAATCTAATTGTGTTTATTACTGAGATTAATGTATTGATTAATTATAACTGATAAGTAAAACGTAAATATAAAAACACAAGTTTTTCAACGTGTAAATTCTTATTAGAAATCAATCAAAGAATCTATTACCCAAGTGTTTGCAGAATAAACACTTGGGATTTAATAGACAAGGTATGGTGTTGTCTCCTCTCTAAACTCAAGTTATTCTTGAGTGGTAACAATAATGACCCACTGAGCTATCTCAGGGATGTGGTTACTCTTTGGAGGAGAAAAGGGGTTTTGTGAAAGTCTAAGCTTTTAATGCACAAAACTTATCCCACTTTTCTTCATCCGTTCCTATTTATACACAAGTATAAAAGAGCACCTATGATTAAAATACAAAAAGAATAACCAAGCGTGTCTGACAACTACAACAGTATTTGTCATTTCTAAGAACCAATAGGAATAGGCCAAAAGTCTTTCCGAGTGTCAGTTCTGACACTTCTCGACTTTTGCTATTTTAGGAAAGGTTCACTTCTGGCCCGATAAGACTTCTCCTTATCTTTTCAAACTTTTCCCGCCTAATCCCGCCTTTCTTTCAGACATCAGGTTCTTCAGTCTACGCCTTCAGTCTTCAGTCTTTAATCACTTATTATTGTTGAGGAGGCTGGGGTTCAGTGAGTTCTTGTCAAATACTCACTGAACCCATTACCTTCTTCTTTCTCTTAAGTGACACTCAGGGAGTTCTTCCTCACTGAATGGTGAATCTTTCTTCTTACATTCATCTTAAGCATCTTGAAGGTAATTTACTGAGTGACTGTTCACTCTGTGACTTTGAGAGTGTTTAAGGGTGATTAACACTTGGCTAATTTGTGTCCAAATCCTGTTTTCAGGACTCTCGGGTACTGACGGACCTAACAATCTCCCCCTATTTAGATATAAATTATGCCTAAGTGTTTTGATCGGTTATGAGTGAGCAAATGGGCTTCTTCTCATACTGAATATACTAGAAATCTATGAAAGGATACTGATATAACAAAACATGGGCCATCATTTTATTAATATCATTACATTTTTCCTAACATCTAAACATAATACTCAGGGTTCTTGTACTCAGGCTTCCAAGATACCCATGAGCTCCAGTTTTGCTTTCTTCGACACCAACACTTCTTTGTCGGGTCTCTCATTCATCATCTTTTCCATCAGCTTGACAAACTCTTCATTTTCAGGACTCTTCACGGAAAGTGCCATTAGCTTGTATGCTAGAAGAGTTGTCGTTTCCACAAGGTGTATGTCACTGACTCTTTGGAAGGCCGGTTGGCTGAACTCATCGACAAAGAAAATACCATACTCAGGATTCTTGATAACCTGATTGGGAACAAATTTGACCCCTTGAGGTGGAGTCCTGTCGCAGTGAAGGGCAGCTATGAACTTTTCAGGCTCCTGTTCCACAGCTTTCCTTTTCTTCCCAATCTTCTGAGTAGGCTCAGGGATTGACAGTCCCTGAGAAGCAAGCGCCTTCTCATGATCTATTCCTAAACACTTAGCCACTTTTTTTAGTTCCTCATATTTAGAGTTCAGGGTCTTGAGAAGGCTAGGAACGATCTTGCCTTGCTTCTTCCTCAGGATGGGCATCATCATGTCCCATTCCCTTAACCCATAGTCTGAGAATTTGAAGGGTTTATTTACCTCAGACTTTCTTGGTCCCCTGTGAACCGTAACGCTTATAGGGTTGGTCAGGTGAATGGTCATATCTGTGATGGTGTCTTCTCCCTTGGTCTTTGTCATGTGCCAATATACCTTTCATAGGTCTTCTTCCTCTTTTCATCTTTAAGCCTGACCTGCTCATTGTGTTCCCTGATGCGGTCGGCCTGAAGCTTGAGGAATTCTTCCCCCTGATGACCTGATCAGTCTCCTTTATTACCTCCTTGGCAACTTCAACAATTATGGGTCTGTTGAGTTGCTCAGCCTTCTTTTCAGCCTTTCTTTTGTCCTGTTCATCCAGGACTTCGGCCACTTCCTGAGGAGTTCCAAAGAACTTGCTTCCATCATCCAATGTAACTTCAAAAGGTGAATCCGGATTAGGACGCACTTCGGTTGATGCTGGCACCAGTTGCATTTGAGGAGGATCTTCAGTCACCATGATTCCCTTCCCTTTGTCAGTGGGAGGGGGTTGACTGGTGGAAGTCTCAGGAACTTCTGTTGCTGTTGCTTCAGGTTGTACAGGGATTGTTGCAACAACAAGTGCAGAAGATGAAGGTTGAGGAGCAGGATCATCAAGTTTCTCCCCCTCAACAGATGCTGGTGCTTCAGTAGTAGCATCTGTTGACTGAGGAGGTGGGACAACCTGAGAGGCCTGAAGAATAGACAGTATACTGGAGACCATTTTCTTGACATCAGTGGTCTCATTCTTCAGGGCGAAGAGGTCTTCCGCCATTGTGGCTTGAGTATCAGAGAGTTCAGTAACCTTGTTGGTGTAGTGGTTGATTAGCTCGTTATGCTTAGTGGTAAGCTGATCAAAGGCTGAGGATATCTTGGTCAGGCACCCTTGGGTATCAATGATTGACTGTTGAATAGCATCTTGCTAAGACCTTATTAGTTTTAGATCCACCCCCTGAAGAAGCTTGAGTAGGTCAGCAATGTTGCTGGAGGTGCTCTTCTGAGTATCCATGAACTCAGTCAGCTTGGTGATCAGGGCTGGGTCATCTCTGAATGCTTCCTGAATTGAGTCAAGGGTCTTCAGGATGTTGGAGAGTTGTTTGTCTTGTTCAGAACCCATGTTATCAAGAGATGCCCTCAGGTCACCGAGTTGTTTGTCAGTGAGACTGGCGACCTGATGTAGTTTACCCTGAGCTTCTTCAACAGTAGCCCTGAAGTCAGCATAGGAGATTTCTGCCTTAGTACGTTGATCCCATTGTTCTTCAGTGATTTCTCGAAAAAGGGCATGGTTGGCCTTGCGGAGGAACTTCACTAGTTGCCTTTCCGTGAGAGGAAGAACATTATCATACTTCTGCAACCACTGAGGAGTAGCTGGAGCAGATGAGTGACCTGATGATGAGGATGATGTTGTTGGGTTGGTTAGGGTGAGGGGTTGTTGATCCTCAGGAGGAGAAGATGATTTTTGTTGTTCAGGGTGCGGAGGAGAGTTGTATGTTTCAATCTCCATTTCCTCCTCAGCACAAAAAACGTCTTCATCTCCAAAATCGACCATTTCCTCCTCTAATACATCATCTAGCAGTCTTTCAAGATCTGCCAGAGTGGGAACCTTGTTGGAATCCGGCTCCCCCTCAGAAGAGGGCTCACCTTTGTTGTAGCCAGGTTCTGACCCCTCCAAGTGCACTGAGTAGGTTTTCTCAGCCTGGACCTTGGAGTCAGTTCCCAAATGACTGGCTTCGCCATGGGGGATGTGGGTTCCGTATCAGCGGGTGGTTTTAATCCTTCTGAGTCTTTGCCCCCTGAGTGCCTTTAAGGACTGGCGGGTGTTTTCCAGTACTATCATGAGGCAATGAGATGTTGAGGTCTCCCTTCTCAGTAGGGTTGTACTACCCTGATGAGGATTTAAAGACCGTTCCACCTTGAGATCCTGAGTGTGATTTCTCAGGACCGTAAGCGGGATGTGAATGGGTGTGGGTCCCCTTCTCAGTAGAGTAGTGCTGCTCTACCGAGGATTTAGGACCCTGTTCTCCCTCAGGCAAAGGTTGTGATTGACTAATGCCTTCATCGGGATGTGAGAGGGTGAAGGTTCCAGACCCCACTGACTTGTGTATGTCAGTAGAGCCATGTGGAAAGGTTTTGCCTAAGGATATTGAGGATGATTTCTCAGTACCCTCCGTTGGCGTTTGTTTTATGGTCAAGAGGGTCTCAGTGATGGGTGTCTCAGAGGTCTTGGCCATAGTTTGCCTTTCCTTAGGCTTTGAGGCAGCAGTCTCAGTGGCGAGTGGTTTAGGTTTAACTACCTTACTGGACCCTGCCTTCTTCTTCTTCTTCTCCTTCTTTGTAGGAGAAGGTACTAGTGAGACAGCGTTTGCCCCCTGAATAATTACCAGCATGTAGTCGGTCAGGGGGACTGGTTGTACCCCAGTAAGGTCTTTTGATTAGTTGGCTTTGTGTAAGACGTCAGGTTTAGATCCCTCAAATTCAGACCTAACATAATCAGAGCCTAGTAAGTTCTGAAGCACAGAGGAAATGAACCTAGGGTAAGACATGTGTCTTTGCCTAGATTTACCTGATAGCCTGGCTACGAGGTCTCAGAAAATTATTTATCCGATGTCTATCTTTGTACCCTCCAAGAGGCTGAATACCATCAATTGTTGTGATGCATTCAATTGCTCTGTGGGGGATTTATTGCCTTCAAGGACCTGAATGACAAAGGTCATCAGGATCCTCCAGACAGCAGGGAACCAGGTCTTAATGATAGGCGCTTTGGCCAAGAGGGTTCCTGGGGCCACGTCAGGTTGTTTTGGGTCATGTGGCCCTAGTAAAAGCAATTCGGCCTTTACTTCTGTGTCATTGGGGTGAGGCTCAAAGTTCTCAGTGAAATCAAGACCTGTGGCCTTGATGAAGGTTGGGTAATCCAGGGAGAGGGTCCTTCTCCCATTCATCAATGAGAACGTGATTATGGAGTCTTTGGTGTCCTCAGGGCTTGTTGCCACTACTGTACACCAGAATTCCCTCAGATAGTCATGATATATGACTGAGGGAGTTTTTGTAAACGCGTAGCAAGAAAGCAGTTTTGAAGATATTTGACCACATTCTTTTACGCCCAAAATTTTTCGGGGTAGGCAAAGTTTCCTACGACGTTATTTTTGGTCATGTCCACGCCCTCCATTGTGAATTCCACATTTGGGGCGTAGGTAATAGCTTTAGAAGTAGCCATTTGTTTGAAGGTCTTGGTTTTACAAGAAAATGGTCTGGATTTCTAAAGATGAACAACACACACTAGTTTTTGAGAGAAAAAGGGCAAGAGTTTTGCTTAAAAAATTTCTAAAACATTGTGTGTGTTGATTTGTTTGGGGGTATTTATAGGGAAGTGGAGAGGAGGGGTGTTTTAGGCGTTAAACGGTTTATTTTCTCAAAAGAAATTTTTTGGAAACCGTTTTGTATAAAACGTTTGGGATCCGCATTAAATGCCACCACTCCACTTTCTCGGGTTTTGCGCAACAGTCGAGGTGAACAGTTGTGCCATCTGCAAAAAGTGTACTTTGCGGAGAGATTACATCATCACATATATATGATGTGTGAGGAGAGGCATTAAATGCCAAGTGGGTAAGTGGGGGCCCAAGATATGCATGCCAGTTGGTAAAAGAACATATATTCCTATATTAAATAGGTATTCAGTTACCAATCTCGGACATTTACTAACTAGGTACTTAGAGCATTTAAGTTAGCATTGAATGTCATCTTGAGGGCCCTGAATGAGTTTTCATTCAGTGAGGGGTTCAGGGAAGGTGATTCTGTGATCTTTTTCACTGAGGAACACATTGAGCCAGTGAGCTGGGGTTTACAGAATTTACACTTAGTTAGAAGGATTCAATCAGTGGACTGATTCTCAATATCCAACATTCCTAATTCAGCTTTTAGTCTTGTGAAAGTTGGTTCATCCAATGGTTTGGTGAATATATCAGCTAGCTGATATTCAGTAGGAATGAAGTGTAGTTCAATGTCACCATTCATGACATGGTCCCTGATGAAGTGATATCTAATATCAATGTGTTTTTTTCTCTAATGAAGAACAGGGTTGTTTGAGATGGAAATTGCACTTGTGTTATCACAAAAGATGGGAACCATCTTATACTGGAATCCATAGTCACTGAGTTGACTTTTCATCCAAAGTACATTTGCACAACAACTGGATGCTGCAACATATTCAGCTTCTGTTGAGGACATGGCAACTGATTGTTGCTTCTTAGCACTCCAACAGACTAATTTTTTACCAAGAATTTGGCAGGAGCCTGAGATGCTTTTCCTGTCCATGTTGCATCCAGCATAGTCAGAGTCTGAGTATCCTTTGAGATCAAAGCCTGAACACTTTGGATAGTATAATCCAAGGTTTGGAGTACCTTTCAGGTACCTGAGTATCCTTTTCACAGCTGTAAGATGAGATTCTCTCGGGTCAGATTGATATCTGGCACAAAAACATAATGAGAATTAGATGTCAGGCCTTGATGCAAGTAGATACATCAGTGACCCAATCATTCCTCTTAATAGAGTTTGATTAATTGGTTTACCAGTTAGGTCAGGACCAAGGTTATTGGGGGGAACCATGGGAGTTTTGACTGAGGCACAGTCACTTAGCTCATACTTCTTCAGTAGGCTTTTGACATACTTCTCTTGACTGATAGAGGTTCCTTTAACAGTCTGCTTGATTTGCAGTCCAAGGAAGTAAGTCAGTTCTCCCATCATCCTCATTTTAAATTTCTTTGCCATCAGTTATTCAAACTGTTTGCAAAGTTTATAACTTGGTGAGCCAAAGATGATGTCATCAACATATACGTGTACAAGTATGACATCATTATTTGTCCTATAGATAAACAATGCGTTGTCTATCTTGCTTCTGACAAATTTGTTTTGGATCAGGAAGGCTGAGAGAGTTTCATACCATGCCCTGGGTGCTTGTTTCAGTCCATAAAGGGCTTTGTTAAGCTTGCAAACATGGTCAGGAAACTCACTGCTTTCAAATCTAGGAGGTTGCTGAACATAAACTTCTTCTTTTAGTGACCCATTTAAGAATGCACTTTTAACATCCATTTGGTACACCTTGAAGTTTATGTTGGTTGCAAATGCAAGGAAGATCCTGATGGCTTCCATCCTTGCTACTAGTGCAAATGTTTCTTCATAGTCAATGCCTTCTTGTTGATTATAGCTTTTGGCTACAAGTCTGGCCTTGTTTTTGATGACTATGCCATTTTCATCAGATTTGTTCTTAAACACCCATTTCATGCCAATGACTGAAACATCTTCAGGACATTTGATCAAGGTCATTACCTTGTTTCTGTCAAATTGTTCCAGTTCATCATGCATGGCCTGAACCCAACTTGGATGTTTAAGTGCTTCTTTGACACTTTTGGGTTCAATTGTGGAGATGAAGTACATAAATAGGCATTCATTAGCTGAGGCTGCTGTTAGTTTAGCAGCCATGCTTCTGGTGAGCATGCCTTCAGTTGGCTTTCCAATTATATTAGCAAGTTCTATATCTTGAGACCAAGTCCAACTGTCCTAAGGTCTTGGATACTGATTAGAACTTGTGAAGGCCTGATTGGTTGGGTCTGGTGTAGACACCTGATGATCTTCAGGATCTTGAGTGTCTGACTGGGTTGGCTGATCACTGAGATTGTTTGGTTCCTGAGCACTTTGTTCAGACTGATTGATTGCATCAGTACTTGTTTGTGCTTCAACAAACTCAGTGATGGTTGGGTAAGGAAGGTTGTGAGAGATGATGTAGTAGGAGATGTCAGCATTTGCTTGGTACTGAGTGGAAGGATCATTGTCAGGATGATGTTCATCAGGAGGGTATCTTGATGAATCATCAATACCTATCTCTTCCACTGAGGTGTTAGAGACACTGATTGCTTCAGTACTCTCATCAAAGGTAACATGGAATGTTTCCTCAGCTTTGGCATCAAATTTCCCTAAGTGATCCTTGTGATTATGAATAAACACAGGACACCCAAAGACATGAAAGTAGCTGATGTCAGGGATCCTTCCCTTGAATAACTCATAAGGGGTTTTGCTATGTCTCTTGACAATGATGGATCTGTTTTGTGTGTAACAGGCAGTTTTTACTGCTTCAGTCCAGAAGTGTTTGGAAAGGACTGATCCATTTAGCATTGTCCTAGCTGCTTCAATGAGTGTTCTATTTTTCCTTTCAGCAACACCATTTTGTTCAGGTGTGTAAGGAGAGGAAAAATTTTGGGAAATTCCTTTCTCATCACAGAAACATTCAAGTTCATAGTTTCTGAACTCTGTCCCATTGTTAGTCCTAATCTGTTTGACTTTAATGTCATTTTGATTTTTAATGTTCCTGACAAAGGACATGATTGTTTCAGCTGCCTGACTCTTTTTGGTCAGGAAGTAAACCCAAGTGTATCTTGAGTATTCATCCACAATGACCAGAGTGTACTTCTCATGGTTAATGGATCTAGGACTGATGGGCCCAAAGAGATCCATATGGAGAAGATGAAGGCAGTTCCTGATGGAAAAGTTTGTTTTGGTTTTAAAGGATGCTCTATGATGTTTACCTTTTTCACAGGCAGAGCATGGTTTATCCTTTGAAAACACAAGTGATGGTAAGCCAAGGACCTTGTTTTGTTTCACAAGATTGTTTATGTTTTTGAAGTTCAGATGGGAAAGTCTCTTATGCCAAAGCCAATTGAGGGTTTCAGTGGCCTTAGCAAAGAGACAAGTTCCATTCTGAGTTAGACTGGTGATGAACTCAAATAAGTACATTTTATTCTCATCATTTATCCTATTTATTTGACTTGTTTTATTATATTATATATGAGAATTGATACGTTAATGTTTACTTTTGTAATTCTCAGGTAAAAACAAGTATTATGTGAAACTTGGCGATTTTGGACTAATTATGGAGCAAAACAAGCAAGATGTTAAGAGTCTACTGAAATGTACAAAGATCAAGATCATTCTGCTCCAGATACGCCGCAACCTACTTCTTACATACGGCGTATCTGAAGTAGGACAGCGGAAGGCTGGTTTGTTCACAGCAAACGCTTAGTGAACAGGAAGAATTGCAGACGCAATAAACCTGATGATTACTTAACTACACGAGTAGAGAAGAACAAAATTGAATTGAAGTTTTCTAATAATGAATTGAATGAATACAACTATGCTGGAATGTGGTTTAAATAGACCTAAGAATCCTAATTCTAAACTGACTAGAAGTAAAGGTTTCCTAATTGCATACCAATACTAATTAACAAATAAAGATAAACATAAGAAAAGTTTCCTAATAAAACTGAAAAAAATCTGCTGTGACTTGGATTCCTTGCTCTCCAAGTTTCCTATTCCTTGTTCCCCAAGTTTAAATCTGTTTCCAGATTATCTACTTCATCATTCTCTCCCACCTGAAAAGGACTCGACCACGAGTTCTCATTAGGGTAAAGAAGTTCATCAGGAGAGTAGTAGTCGGTCAGATCTGAAATGTTGAATGTATTGGAGATCGCCATGTCTTCAGGTAGGTCAACTACATAAGCATTGTCGTTTATTTTTTTCAAAACTCGACAAGGACCAATCGTCTTCTTCTTTAACTTGTTGTAAGTGCCAACTGGAAATCGTTCTTTCCGTAAATGCACCATAACAAGATCACCTTCTGTAAAAATCTTGGCCCGGCGATGCTTGTCTTTGTCCTCCTTATATTTAGCATTAGAAGCTTCAAGTTTTAGTCGGACATCAGTTTGAATAGCTTCAATCTTCTCAGCAAAATTCTCAGCAGCAATGTTATAACCTGGGATTTTTGGTAAAGGAACCAAATCAAGTGTGTGGTTTGGAGGCTTCTGGTAGACAACAGAGAACGGCGTTTTACCCGTTGAACGACTGACCATGTTATTGTAAGCAAATTCAGCAGGAGCTAAACAAAGATCCCATTGTTTCGGGCGATCACTACACATGCATCGAATGATGTTCACCATTGTCTTGTTGACAACTTCTGTTTGCCCATCAGTTTGGGGGTGGAATGAGCTGCTATATTGCAAGTTAGTCTCAAAAAGTCGCCATAAAGTGCGCCAGAAGTGGGACAAGAATTTAGTGTCTCTGTCAGAAGTGATAGTCTTTGGCACCCCATGAAGCCGAACTACTTCCCGAAAGAAAATACCAGCAATATGTGACGCATCAGATGTTTTCTTGCAAGGAAGAAAATGCACCATTTTTGAAAAACGATCAACCACTACAAATACTGAATCATAAGATCTTTGTGTACGTGGTAATCCTAAAACAAAATCCATGGATATATCCTCCCATGGAGCTTCAGGAATTGGCAGTGGAGTATATAATCCAGTGTTTTGAGACTGACCTTTGTTGGTTTGACATATGTAACACTTTTTAACAAATTTATTCACGTCTCTCTTGATTTGTGGCCAATAATAGCGCTCTTCAACCAACTTAATGGTTTTGTCTCGACCAAGATGACCACCAAGACCTCCCCCGTGAAGTTCCTGAATTAAGTGCTCTCTAAGTGACCCGCGAGGTATGCACAACCGATTCTTAAAAAATAAGAACCCATCTTGAACGAGATATAACCCACCTGGAATACATGTTTCGTTCTGTTTCCATACTTCTCCAAAGTCATCATCTGATATGTACAAATCTTTCAAACAGTCGAAACCAATTACTTCACTTCCCATGGTTGTAAGTAAAATTGCTCGTCGACTTAAGGCATCGGCTACCTTATTCTGAGTGCCTGCCTTATGCTTTATGACGAAAGTAAATTGTTGCAAATATTCCATCCAACGAGCATGCATACGACTAATCGACTTTTGGCTGTTGAAATATTTCAATGCTTCATGGTCTGTTTGAAGCACAAATTCTTGCTGGAAAAGATATTGTTCCCAATGCTTAACAGCCCGTACGATAGCATAAAATTCGAGCTCATAGGTGGTCCACTTTCTTCGAGCTTCACTAAGTTTCTCACTAAAGAATGCTACAGGACGCCCTTCTTGTGATAAAACTGCTCCAAAACCAATGATGGAAGCATCAGTTGCTAACTCAAATGGTTTTTGAAAGTTTGGTAAGACAAGAACAGGAGCTGATGTAAGTTTCTGTTTAATTAGTGAGAAGCTGTTAGCAGCATCATCTCCCCAATGAAATCGCCCTTTCTTTAGGCATTCAGTGATGGGAGCCATGATTGTACTAAAATCCCGAATGAAGCGACGATAGAATGTTGCCAAACCATGGAAACTTCGAACGTCACTAATTGTCTGAGGTGTAGGCCAATCTTGTATGACTTTAATCTTTTCATCATCTACATGGATACCACTAGCACTAACCACAAATCCTAAGAAAAGTAGCTTGTTAGTCATGAAGCTACACTTCTTCAGGTTTACAAATAGCTTATGTTCTTGCAAAGCCATAAGTACTTCTCGTAGGTGGTCTAAATGCTCATCCTCTGTCTTGCTATAGATAAGGATATCATCGAAGTACACAACTAGAAATTTGCCGATGAAGGGCTTTAAGACTTGATTCATTAATCGCATAAACCTGGCTCTGATACCACCTGAAGTAGGACAGCGGAAGGCTGGTTTGTTCACAGCAAACGCTTAGTGAACAGGAAGAATTGCAGACGCAATAAACCTGATGATTACTTAACTACACGAGTAGAGAAGAACAAAATTGAATTGAAGTTTTCTAATAATGAATTGAATGAATACAACTATGCTGGAATGTGGTTTAAATAGACCTAAGAATCCTAATTCTAAACTGACTAGAAGTAAAGGTTTCCTAATTGCATACCAATACTAATTAACAAATAAAGATAAACATAAGAAAAGTTTCCTAATAAAACTGAAAAAAATCTGCTGTGACTTGGATTCCTTGCTCTCCAAGTTTCCTATTCCTTGTTCCCCAAGTTTAAATATGTTTCCAGATTATCTACTTCATCAGTATCACTATCAAGATTTCACAAGTTACTATCCAAGACAGCAAAGAACATGCGCCGCATAGAGAAATGGAGTTACACCGCATCTTAAGGCGGTGTACGAATATTCCTGAATATATTAATCTTGGACCCCACGCGAAGTTAAGTCAATGCGCCGCATCTACTTATCCTATGCGCCGCATCTAACCCTCAGACAAAAACAATAAATACCCCAAGGTCAGACGAATTTCAAGAGTTTTTTGGTCGACACTTAGCTTAACTCAGAGACAGAAACCCTAGCCGAATTCAGACGTATTAGCAGCACAAGACACACCCTAAACGAAGATACAAGAGCTGTAAGAAGGTCCTGCATGTATTCAATTCATTAAGTAGTTTTGTTTTATTGTATTAGTACACTTTAATTCATCAGGATTGGTGGGCCGATTTCATGTGACTACGGAAAATCATGGGCACCCCTTAAAATTGCTTTCCCATTAGTTAAAGTTTATATGTTGATGTCTTTGGTGACTTTCATTAGTGCATTGATAACCTCTGTGTCTAGCTGAGCATTTGATGAACTCAAATAAGTACATTTTATTACTATCATTTATCCTATTAATTTGACTTGTTTTATTATGTTATGTATGAGGATTGATACTTAATCGTTTACTTTTGTAATTCTCAGGTAAAAACAAGCATTTGGTGAAACTTGGCGATTTTGGACTAATTATGGAGCAAAACATGCAAGAAGTTAAGAGTCTACTGAAATGCACAAGATCAAGACTATTCTGCTCCAGATGCGCCGCATCTCACTTATTACATACGGCGCATCGCTATCAAGATTTCACAAGATACGATCCAAGATACAAGAGGACATGCGCCGCATCTATTTATGGAGTTACGCCGCATCTTCTGGCGGTGTACGAATATTCTTGAATATATTAATCTTGGACCCCACGCGAAGTTAAGTCAATGCGCCGCATCTACTTACTAGATGCGCCGCATCTTACCCTCAGATAGAAACTATAAATACCCCAAGACCAGACGAATTTCGGAGAGCATAATATTATATACGAGGTACGAAGACCAGAAACCTAGGACGAATTCAGACAAATAGGCAGCACAAGACACACCCGAACGAAGATACAAGAGCTGTAAGAAGGTGCTGCATGTGTTTAATTCATTAAGTAGTTTTGTTTTATTGTGTTAGTAAACTTTAATTCATCAGGATTGATGGCTTGTGTAATGTGACAACGGAAAGATTGCACTCCCTTAAAACTGCTTTCCCATCAATTAAAGTTTATATGTTGATGTCTTTGGTTACTACTTATTAGTGCATTGATAACCTCTGTGTTTATTAGTGGCCTGCGCATTTGACTGCGGAAAATAATGTGGCTCCCACGGTTGTTACTAAATTGATCACTTAGGAATAACTTTTAGACATAAGTAATCATTAAGGGTTTACTCGCCGATAAGAATAGGGCCAACGAGAAAGGATTAACTACATACACTTCATATAAAACTATCAATAAAACAAGTGACAATCTACTTAATCATCAGGACAGATCTTCTAATTGTCTCAAGTATTTATCTGTGTACGTGTGTGCTATTCGCTGATTCGTGCCTAATGGTTTAGTTTATTATTTAATTGCAACCAAATCGTGCCAGTCTCTCAGGCTGAACCCCCTTGCGTTAGATTAGGTTGTATAGCTAACTTAATATATTAAAATACTGATTAGAATAACTAGATAATACGTTCCACTCTTAGTGATCGACACTCTACTTACCATTATATTCATACTGACCGGGTACACTGCTCGTTAAGTGTGTGTGTTATTGATAAGTCGGCTAAATATAAATTTAAAACTTGAGTAGGCATTAATACTGCTAAACCGCAACGACACATCGCACGCATCAAGTTTTTGGCGCCGTTGCCGGGGAGTGAATTGTTATTATCTGTTAATTTGATTAGTATTTTAATTAGGTTTTTAATTTTTTATCTAACTGCTAACTGTGCTGTATATTAGATTAATTTGCATTCATTATATTATTTTGCATATTTTCTGTTTTTGTGTGTTATTTGTTTTCTTTGTGTTTATTTTCGTTTGTGTTTTTATTTGTTTTTATTTTTCGTATTTTCTGCATACTGCTATCGTTGTACTGAGCTAAATCGAACGATACGGCGCATCTGATTTCTCAGATACGGCGTATTGCGTTTAATTTTTATAAAATAAAACGCGTTTAATTAATTCGATACGACGCATCTTTTCCCCAAGATACGGCGTATCTGTTTTTGATAAAAAAAATTTCTAAACGTTAACGCGATACGACGCATCTGCTTTAGCAGATACGGCGTATCTATTATTTTAATTAAAAACAGTTTTCGAATTATTAAACAGATACGGCGTATCGATTTTTATCGATACGACGTATCTTCTGAATCAAAAATCTTATATTTTGAAACGTAACGAAAATACGGCGCATTAACCTTTGTTAATACGACGCATTTAATTTTAATAAATATCGATTTTTGATAATTAAAACAGATACGGCGCATTCTAATTTATAAGCGGCGTATCTATTTTCTGAATTAAGTCTGATTTAATATTAACGATTATAAGATACGGCGTATCCAAGTTTTTGGATACGGCGCATCGTCTGCAGATATCAGCTATTTGTATTCTTATATCCGTTTCTGAATTCATTAATTTCTTTTATAGCGAACAAATCCTACTGATGATTTTACTTGTGATGACAGATTTTGCTATGGAAGATATGTCGAAGAACGGATATCTTGCTATGGAGCTCTTGCTTTCGAACTCATCCATGGAAGTTTATGATAATGTCAACTTCAATGTACTCGAGATTGATACGGATTTATTCTCTTGGGAGACCCCTCTTGAAGCTGCTTTTAAGGAATTCATGCGTTTATGCAACATTGACAATGGGGTATTCTCTTATGATGTATTTGTAAGGTACACTGGAGATGAATTGTTGCTCTTATGGCCTATCATTGAATCCAAAGGATTGACTTGGACTACTATCGAAGAAGATGATGGGAAATTCTATCTTGCATACATGGACTCAAGCAAAAAAAGCTGTGGTGGAGGCAATACCCAAATCTCTTACATGCCTTATTCCGAACAGTACTGGGGATTAAATGAGAACTATCTGGACGATGAAAGAATTTATGCTGTGGCGGAGTTACTATTTCATGGCAGGTTGGTAAGATTGATGGACCTCTCCCTCAATGATTGGCTTGAACTTAAATATGGTAGTCCGAAATTTGCCCCTGCTAATGAAGTCAAGCGTATTATGACTTCATGGTTGACACGGAGTTTTAGGGAGCAGTTTAACGAGTTCATGGAGATAAGGAGGAAAATGATTGGAAAAGCTTGCTTTGACGTTGACCATGATCCTAACAATGTTGATTTTTCAGAATGGTTGGCTAGTAAGTTCAATAACCATAAGAGTATGGATCGGGCTACTAAAGATGCGTTATGGGTATATTGGATGAGAGGTGAAGACGAAGAAGTAGAGAGCGACTATGGGTCGTCACTTCATGATGCAACAGTCAATGAGGGCATTGAAGAATTATTCAGAATTGACATTGATGTGTTCGATTATGAGACACCCTTGTGCAAGCAATTCAAGGAATTTAATTACCTTCTTCGAGTTGACGATGATGTGCTAACTGGAGATCTACCAGGGTTCAAGACTTATGATGATTTCAAAAACACCTGGTACTACGAATGGAATGACCAAATACCATGGGTTTGGGATAAACCATGGGAATTTGAGCACATTAATCACACCTGTACACCTTTTGTTTTCAAGGACGGGAGTAGTGTTTGGCCGACCTGTGATTATAAGAGTGACGGAACCTGTAATGGGGGAAGTATAATTGGGATGAAACGGGTTGGAAAAGATGTAACCTTTGAAGACTATGAGTGGTATGATAATGTAGAAGACTGCCCACAAAAAGAGGAGGCTTTGCAAGAAAAGGGTAGAATTGAATACTTGAAGGGACTTAAAGGAACATCGAATACTACTTTCTGGGAATGGGTGCATGAACAATTTGATGATTACACGAAGCTTAGTCGACGGCTACAATGGGAATTGGAAAGAGAGTGGGAGGCAATTCAAGATGATGATAACAATAAGTCATTAATTGATGAACTAGATGACTATTTGATTAAGGATCCTTATTTTAAGTTTGTTGATAAAGACGAAGAAGAATTCACCAAAAGAAAGTGTCAACTACTTGGGATCCCTTATAATGAGCCACCCATGATTATTTCTGAAAAATTTAAAATCATCAAATACTCTTTGGGACCAGATGAAGAGTATGTTGCGACGAAGACCAAGAGTTATACTAGATTAAGTCGAACGGAAGAAAATGTCGCAAAGCTATAAGGGAACATCTTTCGGATGAAGGAAGAAGGATGGACCGTGACAAGGACTAAATGAAGAGCTGAACGTGAGTCTAACTTGAAGACTCTGGAATAAATACAAGTGCTGACCGGGAGACAACCCGGAGAAATTTTTATTATTCTGTTTTTGTGTCGAGTCAGTCAGGCCGCATAAGATACGGCGCATCTCAATCCTGAGATGCGACGCATCTCCTGCAATGGTCATATCTTACTTTATTTTTCTGCATTTTTTTACTTTTTGACTTTAAAACTTTTTATCAGTTTATTTCAATGCGGCGCATCCCTGGTTAAGGATGCGGCGCATCTTCTATTCTGATCCGTATTTATTCCAGGCTCGATACGACGTATCTACTTCCATAAGATACGGCGCATCGACTGACCTGACGATTTTCATTTTTAATTTTTAAGTTCTATTTTTTCTAACTACTAATGTATTATGCAAGTTTGAACCTTTCTTAACTTAGGTGTGTTTTAAAGCCTTGGTGGTATTATAGATTCCTGCATTTTCTGTGGATACATCTATTATGAAGCTTAAACGTTCTCATCCACAAGAAAGATGATTTTTGCTCTTATACTAATGGAGGATCATACCGAGCAAATCTCAGGGGAGTTTTTCTGTTCTAATTCTTTTATTTTCCAGTTTTTAACCTTTTATACAAACAACGAGGACGTTGTTTAACTTAAGTGGGGGGATTGGAGAATTAGAACACTTAACACTTACTTGTCCTAAACTTTTAAAAAAATATGCTTAAAATGTGCTTAATATATAAAAATTTAAAATTTTTAGCATGTTTTTGTTTAAAGTCTAAGTTGCATAGCTGCACACATGACGTTATTTTCAAAAATTGTGATTTTTCAAAATTCACAAATCTATGAGTGTGCCGGTGACTTAAACTTTAGAACTTGGCTTGTATACTATTCGAGACCACCATAATAAGTATTATTTATATAATTGGAATGACTTGTCTAAATTGGTAAATTTCTAGGATTACACCCAAATAGCCTTTATATGTTATGTGTTATTAGCTAACTACACTGGTTAGTTAACCCCCGTATAAACCCTTTGTTACTCTCACTTTTAGAGTAAGATACCCCTAGAAAAACACTCAGAGCCATTCCTTTCGTTTCTTACACCTTTGTTAAAATGTTTCGTTACACCCTTACACCTTAGCCTACCCTGTAGATTAAAATCCGTGGTTGGTTAATTGCTTTAGGCAAAGTGTGTTTCCTTACATTACCTGTGTTCGCGTGCGTAATTCATTATCTATGGTTAGGTCGGGAAATTGCACAATGCAATTGGAGTGAAAGTAAATATTGTATACCTTTGAGTTTATTTTTCGTGTGTTTACTACTTTCACTATTACCGTTATTTCTGAAGTTATGAAAAACATGGAAAAATTATCCAGAATTATCATTATAGTGATGTGGTGAAATTTTACACATCTATGTTAATGTTATTTATAAAAAAAAAAAAAAAAAAAAAAAAAAAAAAAAAAAAAAAATCGAAAAAATAGAAAAGAAAAAGAAGAAGTTGGATGTTTGTTTAACCAACTCATATAAAGTTTTGTATTAAGTGGTCGATATCACCGCTATTTGTTGTACTATATCTATGGATTGAATGGGAGTTGGCAGTTATGGGAACGCCAACTAAGGTTTATTCTTTGATTGAGATCTTGTTGAGTATAATTCGTGTCTACCTAAAGCGTGTGTTTCAAGTGTTAAAGCGTGAGTTATTCTATGATATGAGTCTTATTCATGGGATGGTTGGGATAGTGATTAACCACACTTAGGATTTTAATTTATTTGTTTTGTTTATTTTTCATTTTTACACCAATTTATATCCCAAATATTATCCATACCCTGTATTATTCTTTATCCAACCAAACCTTTGATTTATTGAGATTAGGGATTTGAGCAATCTTAAGTATCGTAGTCGTGGATTCGGCTATGTATTTATGATTTTGTCGCCCTATTTGATATATTATTATTGGTAAAGTTGGGACCTATCTTTAGCATGTTCGAGTTAAGGATTTGAGCAATTGCAAGTATCGTGTTCGTGGATTCGATCATGTATTTGTGATTTTGTCGCCTTTTCTGGAATTTGAGATCGATAGAGATTAAGGAGAATAATTAACCCTTAAACCTCAAAACCCTTTTTACCGCTTTAGACTTGTTATTCCTTGGCTTTAGTGGGGGAGATGTGTATACTTGCCAAGCTTATGATAGAATATTCGTCACGACTGGACAGTTAAACGATTAGATTTGCTTTTATCTAAATATTTTATTTTATTTCTAATTCGTTAAGTGTTTGGTTGTGTGATTATAACAAAATGAATACATGCTTAAATATAAAAATAAATCCTACTCCCTCCGTCCCATATTAAGTGTCCACTTTTCAAATGCACAAAGTTTTAGGAAAGTGGGGCCAACTACACTCTCCACTAATCAAATATCACTATTACCCACTAAAGTCTCTTCTCATTGGTTGAAAATATTCCCTGGACACTTAATTTGGGACATCACAAGATTCCATTATGGACACTTAATATGGGACGGAGGGAGTAATATCTTTTAGGATACATTTTCATAAGATTTATTCTAAGGTTTACTTGGGGACAAGTAAAGTTCAAGTGGGGGGATATTTGATGAACTCAAATAAGTACATTTTATTACCATCATTTATCCTATTTATTTGACTTGTTTTATTATATTATCTGTGAGAATTGATACTTAATCGTTTACTTTTGTAATTCTCAGGTAAAAACAAGTATTATGTGAAACTTGGCGATTTTGGACTAATTATGGAGCAAAACAAGCAAGAAGTTAAGAGTCTACTGAAATGTACAAGATCAAGATCATTCTGCTCCAGATGCGCCGCATCTCACTTATTACATACGGCGCATTGCTATCAAGATTTCACAAGATACGATCCAAGATACAAGAGGACATGCGCCGCATCTATTTATGGAGTTACGTCGCATCTTCTAGCGGTGTACGAATATTCCTGAATATATTAATCTTGGACCCCACGCGAAGTTAAGTCAATGCGCCGCATCTACTTACTAGATGCGCCGCATCTTACCCTCAGACAGAAACTATAAATACCCCAAGACCAGACGAATTTCGGAGAGCATAATATTATATACGAGGTACGAAGACCAGAAACCTAGGACGAATTCAGACGAATAGGCAGCACAAGACACACCCGAACGAAGATACAAGAGTTGTAAGAAGGTGTTGTATGTGTTTAATTCATTAAGTAGTTTTGTTTTATTGTGTTAGTAAACTTTAATTCATCAGGATTGATGGCTTGTGTAATGTGACAACGGAAAGATTGCACTCCCTTAAAACTGCTTTCCCATCAATTAAAGTTTATATGTTGATGTCTTTGGTTACTACTTATTAGTGCATTGATAACCTCTGTGTTTATTAGTGGCCTGCGCATTTGACTGCGGAAAATAATGTGGCTCCCACGGTTGTTACTAAATTGATCACTTAGGAATAACTTTTAGACATAAGTAATCATTAAGGGTTTACTCGCCGATAAGAATAGGGCCAACGAGAAAGGATTAACTACATACACTTCATATAAAACTATCAATAAAACAAGTGACAACATCTTAATCATCAGGACAGATCTTCTAATTGTCTCAAGTATTTATCTGTGTACGTGTGTGCTATTCGCTGATTCGTGCCTATTGGTTTAGTTTATTATTTAATTGCAACCAAATCGTGCCAGTCTCTCAGGCTGAACCCCCTTGCGTTAGATTAGGTTGTATAGCTAACTTAATATATTAAAATACTGATTAGAATAACTAGATAATACGTTTCACTCTTAGTGATCGACACTCTACTTACCATTATATTCATACTGACCGGGTACACTGCTCGTTAAGTGTGTGTGTTATTGATAAGTTGGCTAAATATAAATTTAAAACTTGAGTAGGCATTAATACTGCTAAACCGCAACGACACATCGCACGCATCATCATTGCTTGGGTCGCCATGCCCCTTCCTCGCCTATTTATTCTATCGTTTCTAGGATAGTGGGATAGACATAAGTGATCATTAAGGGTTTACTTGCCGATAAGATTAGAGCCAACGAGAAAGGGTTAATTATATACACTTCATATAAAACTAGCAATAAAATAAGTGACAAGCTACTTAATTATCAGGACATGTCTTCTTATTGTCTCAAACATCTATCTGTGTACGTGTGTGCTAATCGCTGATTCGTGCTCATTAGTTTAGTTTATATTTAATCATAACCAAACCGTGCCAGTCTCTCAGGCTGAACCCCCCTGCGTTAGATTAGGTTGTATAGCTAACTTAAGATATTAAAATACTGATTAGAATAACTAGATAATACGTTCCACTCTTAGTGATCGACACTCTACTTACCATTATATTCATACTGACCGGGTACACTGCTCGTTAAAGTGTGTGTTTTATTGATAAGTCGGCTAAATATAAATTTAAAACTTGAGTAGGCATTAATACTGCTAAACCACAACGACACATCACGCGCGCACCAAGTTCTTGGAGCCGCTACCGTGGATATAAAAGAATTAGAGCAAAAAACACCACATCAAGTTTTTGGCGCCGTTGCCGGGGAGTGAATTGTTATTATCTGTTAATTTGATTAGTATTTTAATTAGGTTTTTCTTATTAATTTTTAGATTCTAACCGCTAACTCTGTTATATATTAGATAAATTGCATTCATTGTATTATTTGCATATTTTCTGTTTTTGTCTGTTTTTATTTTCTTTAATTTTTGTTTCTTTTTGTTTGTTTTTATTTTAGTTTTTTGTTTTTCTATTTTTCTGCATTCTGCTATCGTTGTACTGAGCTGATACAAACGATACGGCGCATCTGTTTTCACAGATACGGCGTATTGCGTTTAATTTTTACAAAATATAACGCGTTTAATAAATTCGAGTACGACACATCTTTCCCCAAGATACGGCGTATTCTGTTTTTAATAAGAAATTTTTCTAAACCCTAACGCCATACGACGCATCTGTTTTCACAGATACGGCGTATTTTCGATTTAAATTAAAATCAGTTTTCGAATTATTAAACAGATACGACGCATCGATTTTTATCGATACGGCGCATCTTCTGAATCAAAAATCTTGTATTTTAAAACGTAACGAAAATACGGCGCATTAGCTTTTGTTAATACGACGCATTTAATTCAATAAATATAGTTGATTTTTGATATTCGCTTTGATCGTTCCACTACTCTCGTGCACAAGTTGGTTTACTTTCAGGATAAATGATGGCTTAAGCATCACTATGGAAGATTACATTCTGAACCTAACCAAGAGACGCTAGCTGGAGTAATCAAACCTTTGATGACTGAAAGGCTGAAATAAAACGACAAGAGTGGAGGAGAATTCAGTACTGGTAACATTTGAGTATCTTAAAATTCTTGAAATAGAATTCCAGGTATCCTCTACATTAATTTACCTAGCCTTATAGAGAGTTCTCTACGAAACCTCTCCCGAATATAATCTTAATTTTGTACGCTTAAATCGATATTTGCTTATAACCTTGGAGTAAATCATTATCCACTAAACAAGAAGATTATAATCATTAATAAAACGGATATGCTTATTGTTCTTATCTTAAATTTATATATATCATATGGCATACCGTTTTACCCCAATTTGATGTGTATGGAAATGTGTTGCGGAGGCCAAGAATGGATCTCCCAGTTGCTGCCCGTAGACACCCATGGCTCCGTTTTGAAACAATGGGACTGACACAAGGTGCCGTTGATGATTACATGCCTAGACTTAGGAAGTTTTATCAGAGGAAGGTGTTCAGTGTTCCAGTTTTGGATTTTGACAGCATCGGGCATATTGATGGGGGTAACGCTGCTGGTAGGTTATGGACTAGGTTGGAGATGGTACACAGTGATGGGTAAGGGCAGGTTTTATTCAGGTCTTACGCTTGGGAAAGGTTGTTTAGGATTGAGGAGCCGTTGGTGAAGGTTTTGATGTTGGAGTTTTTCAGTACAGTGCACTACAGGGAGACAGATCTTGATCTTTACACGTTCGATACTTTGGTATTCAGACGGGGTGGTTTAGAGCGAAGGATGTCTATGAGGCAGTTCATACTAGCTCTCGGGTTGCACACTGCAGAGGAAATGGCATCTCCAGGTTTTGCTGATTATTGGGCTGACAGTTTAAGGGTCGTTCCGGATCGTGGGGAGTTAGGAGATTATTGGGTTGAGATTTCATCTGGGGGTGATTCGACCACCACCACTCCTTCATACACACTGATTAGGGAGCCCATGAGGAGGCTTTGTCACCGTCTGATAGCCCTGACTATTGCCGGGAGGGGACAATCACCTGAGAAGGTGACTACTTTGGACCTTTTTCTTTTAAGGAGCATGGACGAGGGAGCTGTGGTGAACATCCCTCACTTCTTGGCACATTATTTATACAGAGTAGCTCCAGGGAGAGACGGTAGAAGCCAGATGACTGGGGGTCACTTTGTCTCTCGACTTGCTAGGCACTTTGGGGTATTAGATGATGAGATTCCTGCTGATCTCCCGATTGATGTAGCTAGATTACCTGGTATGGATGCAGACTATCTTGCGACTAGGCTTGGGATATGCGAGGAGATGATGGGTGGATACTTCTGGGCACCGTTAGGACCACCTAGGCCTGCTGAGCCGGAGCAGGGGGATGCTCAGGCGGCCCCAGCTGCTGCTCCAGCCCAGGAGGAAGTACAGGCACCAGCACCACCAGCTCCCCGCACTGTAGGACAGAGAGTCGAGAGAGTGGAGCTAGAGGTTAGGTCATTGAGAGAGGCTCTCGAGGCACAGAGAGTTGAGCTTGCTGGAGTGAGGAGAGATGCGAGCTGGTTAGTCGACGGTGCCAGTAGAGTGATGGCTCTTCATGGGATCAGCCACCACCTCCCAGATGGTGCTTATGTTAGAGGGATGGCCACATACAAGCGCAGGGTTCGCCGCAGGACTGACGGAGCTAGTACCTCAGCAGCCCATACAGATGACGTGACTCCCGACCAGCCTATAGCTTGACCACTCTTTGCATTTTCATCTTTTGATTACGGACATGTTTCCTCGTACATTACTTATATTCTTTTGGGACTATACTAATTATTACTACCATGTTTATATTTAATGTCTCAGTTTATGTTTCCATTGATGCTTTATTAAGACTGGCATTCAGTTCAGCATGAGTAACCGAGAGAACCCGAGAGATATACCGAGGAGAACATGAATTTTACACCAGACTGTACCATTCTGGTTATTAACCGTATGCGCCGCATCCAGTAACACAGATGCGACGCATCCTATCCTTTATTTTATTTTATTTCGTATTTATTCCAGGCTCGATACGGCGTATCTTCTTCCATAAGATACGGCGTATCGACTGACCTGATGATTTTTAATTTAATTTTTTAAGTTTTATTTTACTAACTACTAATGTATTATGCAAGTTTGAACCTTCTTAACTCAGGTGTGTTAAAGTCTAATGGTATTATAGATTCCTGCATTTCCTGTGGATACATCATCTATGAAGCTTAAACGTTCTCATCCACAAGAAAGTTGATTTTTGCTCTTATACAAATGGAGGATCATACCGAGCAAATCTCAGGGGAGTTTTTCTGTTCTAATTCTTTTTATTTTCCAGTTTTTAACCTTTGATACAAACAACGAGGACGTTGTTTAACTTAAGTGGGGGGATTGGAGAATTAGAACACTTACTTGTCCTAAACTTTTTCAAAATATGCTTAAAATGCGTTTAATATATCAAAATTTAAAATTTTTAGCAAGTTTTTGTTTAAAGTCTAAATTACATAGCTGCACACATAACATTATTTTCAAAAATTGTGAACTTATCAAAATTCACAAATCTATGAGTGTGCCGGTGACTTGTAAACTTTAGAACTTGGCTTGTATACTATTCGAGACCACCATAATAAGTATTATCTATATAATTGGAATGACTTGTTTAAATTGGTAAATTTCTAGGATTACACCCAAATAGCCTTTATATGTTATGTGATATTAACTAACTACATTGGTTAGTTAACCCCCGTATAAACCCCTTTGTTACTCTCACTTTTAGAGTAAGATACCCCTAGAAAAACACTCAGAGCCATTCCTTTCGTTTCTTACACCTTTGTTATAATGTTTCGTTACACCCTTACACCTTAGCCTACCCTGTAGATTAAAATCCGTGGTTAATTGCTTTAGGCAAAGTGTGTTTCCTTACATTACCTGTGTTCGCGTGCGTAATTCATTATCTTTGGTTGAGTCAGGAAATTGCACAATGCAATTGGTATGAAAGTAAATATTGTATATCTTTGAGTTTATTTTTCGTGTGTTTACTACTTTCACTATTACAGTTATTTCTGAAAGTATGAAGAGTATGGAAAAATTAATCCGGAAAGATAGTGATAGTAAAGTTGTGAAATTATACACATATATGTTGATGTCAAAAAAAAAAAAAAAAAAAAAAAAAAAAAAAAAAAAAAAAAAAAAAAAGTTGGATGTTTATTTTAACCAACTTATGTAAAGTTTTGTATTAAGTGGTCGATATCACCACTATTTGTTGTATATTATATTTATGGATTGAATGGGAGTTGGCCGTTATGGGAACGCCAACTAAGGTTATTCTTTGATTGAGATCTTGTTGAGTATAATTCGTGTCTACCTAAAGCGTGTGTTTCAAGTGTTAAAGCGTGAGTTATTCAATGATATGAGTCTTATTCATGGGATGGTTGGGAAAGTAATTTACCACACTTAGGATTTTAATTTATCTGTTTTGTTTATTTTTCATTTTACACCAATTTGTATCCCAAATATTATCCATACCCTATATCATTATTTATCCAAACCTTTGATTTATTGAGATTAGGGATTTGAGCAATCTTAAGTATCGTAGTCGTGGATTCGGCTATGTATTTATGATTTTGTCGCCCTTTTTGATATAATATTATTGGTAAAGATTACTTGGTCCTATCTTTAGCCTATTCGAGTTAAGGATTTGAGCAATTGCAAGTATCGTGGTCGTGGATTCGATCATGTATTTGTGATTTTGTCGCCTTTTCTGGAATATGAGATCGATAGAGATTAAGAAGAATGATTAACCCTTAACCAACAAACCCTTTTTACCGCTTTAGACTTGTTATTCCTTGGCTTTAGTGGGGGAGATGCGTATACTTGCCAAGCTTATGATAGAATATTCGTCACGACTGGACAGTTAAACGATTAGATTTGCTTTTATCAAAATATTTTATTTTATTTCTAATTCGTTAAGTGTTTGGTTGTGCAATTATGACAAAAACGAATACATGCTTAAATATAAAAATAAATCCTAATATCTTTTAGGATACATTTTCATTTGATTTATTCTAAGGTTTACTTGGGGACAAGTAAAGTTCAAGTGGGGGGATATTTGATGAACTCAAATAAGTACATTTTATTATCATCATTTATCCTATTTATTTGACTTGTTTTATTATATTATATATGAGAATTGATACGTTAATGTTTACTTTTGTAATTCTCAGGTAAAAACAAGTATTATGTGAAACTTGGCGATTTTGGACTAATTATGGAGCAAAACAAGCAAGATGTTAAGAGTCTACTGAAATGTACAAAGATCAAGATCATTCTGCTCCAGATACGCCGCAACCTACTTCTTACATACGACGTATCACTATCAAGATTTCACAAGTTACTATCCAAGACAGCAAAGAACATGCGCCGCATAGAGAAACGGAGTTACGCCGCATCTTAAGGCGGTGTACGAATATTCCTGAATATATTAATCTTGGACCCCACGCGAAGTTAAGTCAATGCGCCGCATCTACTTATCCTATGCGCCGCATCTAACCCTCAGACAAAAACTATAAATACCCCAAGGTCAGACGAATTTCAAGAGTTTTTTGGTCGACACTTAGCTTAACTCAGAGACAGAAACCCTAGCCGAATTCAGACGTATTAGCAGCACAAGACACACCCTAAACGAAGATACAAGAGCTGTAAGAAGGTCCTGCATGTATTTAATTCATTAAGTAGTTTTGTTTTATTGTATTAGTACACTTTAATTCATCAGGATTGATGGGCCGATTTCATGTGACTACAGAAAATCATGGGCACCCCTTAAAATTGCTTTCCCATTAATTAAAGTTTATATGTTGATGTCTTTGGTGACTTTTATTAGTGCATTGATAACCTCTGTGTCTAGCTGAGCATTGCTTGGGTCGCCATGCCCCTTCCTCGCCTATTTATTCTATCGTTTCTAGGATAGTGGGATAGACATAAGTGATCATTAAGGGTTTACTCGTCGATAAGATTAGAGCCAACGAGAAAGGGTTAATTATATACACTTCATATAAAACTATCAATAAAACAAGTGACAAGCTACTTAATTATCAGGACAGGTCTTCTTATTGTCTCAAGTATCTATCTGTGTACGTGTGTGCTAATCGCTGATTCGTGCTCATTAGTTTAGTTTATATTTAATCATAACCAAACCGTGCCAGTCTCTCAGGCTGAACCCCCTTGCGTTAGATTAGGTTGTATAGCTAACTTAAGATATTAAAATACTGATTAGAATAACTAGATAATACGTTCCACTCTTAGTGATCGACACTCTACTTACCATTATATTCATACTGACCGGGTACACTGCTCGTTAAAGTGTGTGTTTTATTGATAAGTCGGCTAAATATAAATTTAAAACTTGAGTAGGCATTAATACTGCTAAACCACAACGACACATCACGCGCGCACCAAGTTCTTGGAGCCGCTACCGTGGATATAAAAGAATTAGAGCAAAAAACACCACATCAACTGGACATGTCTAACACATAAACATCTTGCCTTCTTGGTGCAATAAGGACAACTTCCTTATTTTCATTGAAGATGGTTCCTTGCTTATCATCAAACTGAACTATGTACTTTGTATCACATAGTTGACTGACACTGATCAAATTGTACTTAAGACCATTGACATAAGCTATCCTAGTAAATACTATACCACTACAGTTTACTGAACCATAAGCTTCAGTGAGACATGATGAATTATCAGCAAATACCACCTTGGGTCCTGGTTCTTCTACGTATTTGTGCAGATACTCTTTCACACCAGTCATGCTCCTTGAACATCCACTATCTAGATACCAAACTTGCTCCTTGGCATGTCTCTGCACAAATGGTAAACTGAGTTAGTTCTTTCTAGGACCCCTCATCTTGGAGGGCTTGGATTTAGTAGCCTTCTTAAAGGTAACAATTGATTCATGGTCAGTGGTTGAGTGGACTGAGCTACCACAGGTTTTACATTTGATTGCTGAGGTAGACTCAATAGACTGAGAGGATGACTTGGTCATACCTCTTCTGGTTTGAATGATCTTCTCATGTCCTGATGTGTCATAAGTGGGATCTCCACAAATTTCACAACTGTTGTCCATTAGACAATCCTTAGGAAGGTGGTCATTGAAGCCACAGTGAGGGCAAGGTGCAAAAGGCTTGGCCTTTTGTTTCTGTTTCTATTTAGAATCAGAAGGATATTTTAAAGCCTGTGCTTTAAAGTTTGCCATCTTTGATGTGGCTGTGTATGATTGGTGATCAGAGGTCCTGTGATCTTCCTTTTTGCATATCATGCAGTAAAGGATTCTATAACAATCATCAGTGGGATGATTGGTATAGTGACACAGCTCCTCACACATTTTCAGGGGTTTGGAGGGTTTTGGTTTGGTGCTTGAGGAAGCTAATTTGGGTTCTTTAATCTTGGATTGAGAAGGCTTCTCAGAAGATTCAATCTTCTCATTCAGCTTCCTGACAAGCTCAGCCAACTGATCAATCTTTGAGTCAGGGCTTTTTGTTTTTACTTCAGAAGGGACTGAAGTTGATGAGTCATCAGTATGAACTGAGACTTCAGGGGTTTGCCTTTTCAGGATGGTTTTTCCTATTCCTGGCTTCTCCTTTGGAGAATACTGAGAGTAGACCAATGGTGTGAGGTCTGAGCTTGGTGCAGTACCCTGAAGGACTTTCAGATGTGGGAGTGGTGTAAATGATTCTAATTCAGACTCATTAACTGACTCAGTACTACTGGGTTGGTCAGTAAGTCCAAGCATATTTTTCAGAGCCTGACTTTTAGGAAGCAAGATTTTTCTAGTCTCAAAGTTTGGTAACTTACTGACTGGGTTGTCCCTGACAATCCAGTCATTTGACTTGGGTTGCATTTCCTGCTCAAAAGATATGCCAGCTGGAATAAAAGACTTTTCTCTGTGACTATCACTGGGGGTTTTAGTGAGTTGGTCTATTCCTATAATTTTCTTGTTTTCACTAGGAATTAGACTCACAGTTTCATAGAGTTTGGGGTTCTTTTTATTCCAGCCTTCAATGGCAGCCTTTTCTTTGTTCAGTTCATTTTGAAGAGCTTGATTTTGTTTCAAAATCTCAGTGTTTTGAATTTGTATTGTAATAGTTTCTAACTTGGCTTGTTTTAATACAAGCAATTCATCTTTACACTTATTTAATTCTAACACAAGATTGTTATATTTTGAAAGCAAATTAAGCCTTTGTTCTTCTACAAACTTAAGATCTACACAAATATAATTCATATAGGACTGTCAATCAGAATCATCATCCATTGAAAGTAAAAGCTTTACCTTCTTCATGGTTATGTTCACCCATTCTCCATTCCTTGCATGGCTTTTTCCAACAGCCACCTGATCACTTTCAGAAAGTGACATCAGTGCACTTACTCTAATTTCCTCATCTTTTGAGGAGACCTCTTCTTCATCCCAGTCGTAGGCTTCTGCTACAAGAACCTTGTTCTTTGTCTGAACAGGTTTGGAAGTTTGAGTAGCCTGAGACATTGAGGGATTAGTTTCAAGGAGGGCAAGTTTAGCCTTAGCTTTCCTATATTTAGCCTCAAAGTCTTTTTGACCCTTTTGAGCATTATTGTTTTGAAAATGTTGGGTCGACTGAAGCATTCTAGGTTGAAACTTACTAGTTCCTGAAGAACTGTTTTCAGAAAATTTATAAGAGGGTTCTGAGATGGTTTTTGAATAACAGTCTTTAGCAAAATGACCCTTTTTACCACATCTGAAACATTCAGTGGTTTCATTTGCTTTAGCTTTCGAAAAGTTTGACTGATTTCTTTTGATAAAATATTTTGAATTAGCAAGGAGTGCCCTTTCTTGGAATTCCAAGTTTAAATCATTTAGGTACTCATCACTAGTTTTTTCATCAATCTCATCATCAGAATCCTCTTGAAAATCCTGTACAACAACATTAGAATAAAAGGCAGTTGATATGGGTGAGGAAGTCATGGCCTTTTTGGTCTCAAGAGCTTTCTTTGAGTCTGGGTATCTCCTAGAGATTAAGTTGTCTTCATAGACAAATTTCCCATAGATCTCATGGAGCTCAAGGGTCTAAATGTGATTAGCATTCCTGAGGCCCTGTGAGAAGTTTAGCCACTTCTCAGGGAGACTGTTGACAAAGCCAACATTGATCTTATGTTTAGACAAAACTACACCATCATTTGCCAATTCGTTTATCAGGGTCTTGTATCTGGTATATGTCTGAGAGAGAATTTCAGAGTCCTTTGCCCTGAAAGTGTTGTACTCAAGTTTCAGGTCCATGATCCTGTTTTCCTTGGTATCTGAGGGACCTTCAAAGCTATTAATCAAGTCATCCCAAGTTTGTTTGGCTGTAGAACAGTTAATGACTGATTCCATTATATCGTCAGGAAGACAAGATATAATTATGTTTTTCAGGCGTTGGTCTTGATTGACCACCCTTCTCTCATCTATAGTCCACTGAGCTTCAGGTTTGTTTAACCCCTCAGCAGTCTTAGGGACATAAGGACCTTCATTGATACAAGTGATGTAGTATGGTTCCATACCAGTCAAGTAGCAAAGCATTCGCTTTTTCCACTTGCTAAATTTTCCAGCTTCGAGTCTGGGGGCAACAGCTGAAAAGCTACCACCCTTTTTATCGACGAGCTGGGGCACATTAATATCAGCCATAGTAGGATCTTGGTTTTAAAAACCTTGAGCACTCTTAGTTTTTGAAAATATTTTATAAACCAGAGGCTCTGATACCACTTGTTGTTCCCTTTACACACTTAGAAGTAACTACAAAGTTAATCTAATTGTGTTTATGACTGAGATTAATGTATTGATTAATTATAACTGATAAGTAAAACGTAAATATAAAAACACAAGTTTTTCAACGTTTAAATTCTTATTAGAAATCAATCAAAGAATCTATTACCCAAGTGTTTGCGGAATAAACACTTGAGATTGAATAGACAAGGTATGGTGTTGTCTCCTCTCTAAACTCAAGTTATTCTTGAGTGGTAACAATAATGACCCACTGAGCTCTCTCAGGGATGTGGTTACTCTTTGGAGGAGAAAAAGGGTTTTGTGAAAGTCTAAGCTTTTAATGCACAAAACTTATCCCACTTTTCTCCATCCGTTCCTATTTATACACAAGTATAAAAGCGCACCTATGATTAAAATACAAAAAGAATAACCAAGCATGTCTGACAACTACAACAATATTTGTCATTTCCAAGAACTAATAGGAATAGGCCAAAAGTCTTTCCGAGTGTTAGTTCTGACACTTCTTGACTTTTGCAATTTTAGGGAAGGTTCGCTTCTAGCCCGATAAGACTTCTCCTTATCTTTTCAAACTCTTCCCGCCTAATCCCGCCTTTCTTTCAGACTTCAGGTTCTTCAGTCTACGCCTTCAGTCTTCAATCACTTATTGTTGTTGAGGAGACTGGGGTTCAGTGAGTTCTTGTCAAATACTCACTGAACCCATTACCTTCTTCTTTGGCTTAAGTGACACTCATGGAGTTCCGCCTCACTGAATGGTGAATCTTTCTTCTTAGATTTGTCTTAAGCATCTTGAAGGTAACTCACTGAGTGATGTTCACTCAGTGACTTTGAGAGTGTTTAAGGTTGATTTACACTTGGCTAATTTGTGTCCAAATCTCGTGTTTTTTTTCGTATCGTGTCCTTTACCGTATCGTTATTGTACGTTTCATATGTTTTTTATTGTGTTGCATTGTATTTTTATTTTTAACGAAATAAATTTAGTTTATTCGAAAATTTGAATAAAAAAAAATAAAGTTGTAAGTGGTGGGCCCCAAATGAGTAAGTTGAGGTTAAAGCACAAGGTGCAGTGAGGAACCAAAGCTCCTCATTTGAGGCCCACCGGGTGCCACATCACTTTAACAAACCTCTACAACTAACCCCCCTCACTAACAATTAACCTCAACTTACTCATTTGGAGCCCACCACTTACAACTTTATTTTTTTTATTTAAATTTACAAATAAACTAAATTCATTTCATTAAAAATAAAAATACAATACAACACAATAAAAAACATACGAAACGTAAAATAGCGATACGGTAAAAGACATGACACGAAATTTAAAACACAAATAACAATACGATACGAAAACACAAATAATCCAACGATTCTCATGAAGCTTTTATATAGATTTGTAATTGTCGATGAGATTTGACTTCTCCCACACTTGCAACACTTGTTCCCTAACCATCTTCAAGGCGACATGAAGTTGCAGATCTGTTTCATCATTTCTTAATAGAGTTTGTAGACCGACCCTGATAGCTGGATGGTCTTGAGGCAGCTCACGGAAAGCATTTCATTCATCCCATTTGGGGTGGTTTCTCAAAACCTCTCACACGTGAACATATTGGAAGCTTCTCCCCCTAAATCGTTGTTCAAAAATGGTCTTTGCATTCTTGAGAATCTCACTGTCATTTTCCCCGCTTGTACGCTGCAACTGTTTGTAAATAGCGTTGAATTTTTAACATTCACTGCTATGTCTTGTCCATTTACCCGTGACCATATTCTTTTTACGATTATCACCGTCAGTCTGATTGTTGAACATGTCTACAACCTGATTCCAAAAAGAGTATTTATTGTAGTTGTCTAGGTCTTGGGAAACTGCAACCCAAACTTCAGCTAGCAAGTTTTCTTCTTCTTTTGACCAACGAGTATTCATTTCAAATGTTTGAACTTTAATATACAAGTGTGTGAAAAATAGTGTATTATGGTATGTTATTTATAGTCGTTTGAACTTTCAAATTCAAAATCAAAATTCAAATTAAAAAACGAGCGGGATATATTTAAAATTCAAATTCAAATTTCAACGGGCGGGATATATTTAAAATTAAAATTCAAATTCAAATTTCAACGGGCGGAATATATTTAAAATTTAAAATTCAAATTCAAATTTCAAAACTAGCCTATAAATACCCATTCATATTCACAGACTTCTCACACACAAACACATTCAAAATCTAAATTCAAAATCAAAACTCAACATTCAAAATTCAATGTCTCGCAAAGATTTCTCCCAACAATTCCCCAGTCCTCGCAAAGATTTCTCACAACAATTCCCCAGTCGCCACGACTTCTCACAACAATTCCCACATGAACATGACTTCTCACAGCAATTCCCTAGCTCGAACCTGATTCCAAATGAACCAGTGAACACTCCACCAGAAGATATCTTTCCGGTTTTCCGACCGGAAAATGAACCGGTAAACACTCCACCGGTTGTCGAACAACAACCCAATCCATTTGGACTCACTGAGGATGAATTCCGACTTCTTGAGCAGGATGAGGAAGTCAGGAGAGAAACAGAAGAAAGAGAACTACGAGAGGAAGCTGCTCGTTTGGAGCAGGAAGCCAGGGATGCAGAACATCTTAGGAACAACTGGTTTGACATCATGGAAGGAAAGTATTATGCTGGCGAGTTTAGGTCCTCTTCGAGTGAAGACGGTTGGAACTCAGATGATTCCTTTCATTAATTTGTAGTTTCATTTTCATTACCGTATCATAGTTTCTATTAATCGTACTTTGTTTTTTCAATTCGATGTTTAATGTAATTTCAATTCGATGTTTAATGTATTTTCATTTCCTACTTTAAAAAATGTTACAAGTTTTATAAAACATTACTAAGTTTTATTAAAAACTTTACAGTTATAATTTATAATAATTTACATACATAAATATTAATACATTACATATTTACAAAACATGAAATAAAAAAGGAAAAAAAAAAAAGAAAAAAAAAAAAACAACTGACAAAAGGACGATTTTTACCCTCGTCGTGGGTGCAACTAGCGAAAAAAAACAAGGCACCACGGTGTGGTGGCGAGTTGTGGCTAAGGTACCAGCTTGGACTGGCGAGCTTTGAAGAGGATTGCACCTTGTGCTCTTAGTTTTTAGTTGGGGGGGGGGGGGGGGGGGGGGGGGGGGGAGGGGTAGTTGTGAAGGTTTGTTAGAGTGATGTGACACCCGGTGGGCCCCAAATGAGAAGCTTTGGTTCCTCACTGCACCTTGTGCTCTTAGAAATGTTTATAACCATACAATTGAGTATAATGCAATTTGAGCATATATGTTTGCACATATTCAGCCACATGTTCTAGTTAAAAGTTGGACAAATTAGATGTTTTTGTATTTTGTATCTCAAAATTTCAATTTGGAATATGTGCAAAGGTAGCGATGATCGAATCTATGTAGCTCAACTTTGACTTGTCCTCATTTGGCTAGTTCTATAAGGACTTAACAATAGCCATATTGAAAAGGATTGGTTCAACTTACCATGGGTTAGGAAAATAGTGCGTCAGTGTGTCTCACATGTACAATGATCTCAAATTCTCAATAATGCTTTAGTGTGTCTCACATGTACGATGAATCTGAATAATGTTGAATGATAAAAACCTCGTAGGTTATTCTTTATTATCACCAACTATTTATAGATTACAAGGATATCATATTCTTTATTATCGCCAACTATTTATAAATTACAAAGATACCATATGCATAAACCATAATGGACCCAAACCCACAACCAGACTTGAGCCAACTAACTTTATAGTCTAATACTCTCCCGCATTTCGAGCGTCGAATTCATGAAAGCTCGGAGCAGAGTATAGAACTTAAAACATTAAACTAAAACTAATTTGCTGACATCCACAACAACCGGAGATTATCTTCATGCAGCAACAACAAAAGCAAAAGCCAACGTTGTAGGTCTTTGGCCGACAACAACGACATCCTTGACCGCTATTAAAATTTTATTTTATTTTTCAATTCTTTTGGTATAGAAAAGAATAAAGTAAGACACACAACAACTTTTTTTTTAAAGGAAACCAAGATCGTAAATAAGAAATAAAGAAAAAATTTGAGATAAAATATAAACTTACGGAAGGGAAAGAAAAGGAATAGCAAACAAGGGCGTAGTAAAAACAATAAAGCATAATATCTGCAATTTTTTTTATGGCGGCAATGGTTGTGTTTACTGTTTGAAAAATGATAAGAAACTTTGAAGGGTGGTTAGAGTTTGACGAGTGGCATAGAGGCAACAGCTTATGGAGGCTATTTACAGTAAAACCTCTATAAATTAATAAGGTTGAGACCGAAATATTTTATTAATTTACCGAAATATTATTATATCGATAAATTAATAATTTATTAATTTAAAGAGATTTTACGTATAACATTTAAATTTCCAAGTCAAATATACTAGTTACAATATATACTAGTTAGAGATGAAAAATAAATTAAAAAAACAAGTTACAATTAATATTTTATGAATTCACATTCACAAATTAATTGAATTTGTCAACTACATTGTTTTTGAATAAGTAAAAAGTTAGTTTCGTTGAGACAAGTTCCAATTACGTATTGTCTTAAGTCAATTAATTGAATTTGTACAAGTTCCAATTACGTATGACCTTTATATATATATATGAAATTTTTTAGTAACTATTAATTTATAATTTCGTCGGGACCAATATATATACACTAGGGTTTCAAAAAAATTATTATCTTATTATTTTATTGATTGGGATCCAAATTTGTACTGGTCCCAAGTTGGGACTGGACAAATTATTAATTTTATCAAGGTTATTAATTTATCGAGTATTAATTTATAGAGGTTTTACTATAGGTCTCAGGATCGGACTTGCTCTTGATACCATGTTGAACGATGAAAACCCGTAAGTTCTTCTTTATTATTGCCAACTATTTATAAATTACAAAGGTATCATATGCATAAATCTTAATGGACCCAGAACCATAATTAAACTTGGGCCAAATAACTTTAGGGTTAAAGACTTATATTACCAACGAACTTTTCAAAATTTTCAAATACGGGCAATTTACTTTTTTTAATTCCTTTATCACCAACAAAAGTTTACATTTGTTTCAAATATCACCAGTTTTCTCAAATGCTACCGGCTATAGCCGGTTTTCACCGCCACGCCATCTAGTTTAGCAGGTCACTTTTTTTCTTTTCTTTTATAACCCATGCCACGTCAGCGAAGTCAAACCCAAACACAAAAACTCAAGTCAAACATATAATTAAATCCCACCCCATTAAATTCTTTACTCACCCCAATCAAACACAAACACACATATTAATCACTCAAACCCTAATAATCACTCAAAACCTAATAATCTGTCAAACACACACACACAAACAACGAAGCCAAATAACAAAAAAGGTATTTTTATTTATGTTTTGATCTATCAGGTGCTAATCTAATTTATCATTAACAACTTTTTTGATCTATAAATGGTGTTGTTTGGGGTTGTTAGTGATTCTCTATAAAATGGAGCTATTTTGGGGTTTATAATGGTCGTTATGTTATGTGTATTGTATCAATGTATGCTATATTTTTTGTTTTCCATGCCCTGCTTTTCGTATATATGATAATTCTTATGTATTTGATGAAATATTTATAAAGTAGTTGGAACTTAGAATGATATATCATCAGAACCTTATTTGTGGTGCCTGTAATGTGCCTAGAACCATTGCCTGTAATGTGCCTAGAGTGTAGTTTCCTGCCTAGTTATGTGTTTTGTGTTGGATTATTCGTGGTGCCTGTTTGGGAGTACACTGAGAGGACCAAATCAGTGAACACATTGGAATGTGCCTAGTTTTTGCTTGGCCACCAAAGAGAGAACAATGCAGCCTTGTTTGTGATTGGCCACCAATGAGAGTACAATGCAGCCTAGTTTGTGATTGGCCACCAATGAGAGTACCTTACAACCTTGTTTGTGCAACCTTGCTGCCTTGTTTGGGATAACACAAAAGAGGACCAAATAAGAGAACACACTGGATTCTTCTACATAGCAGCCTTCTTTGGGATCACTTAATTCTACAATGGTATACCTTGAAAAGATTTTTCTTTGATTGTGATATATCTTAACATTTTCATCAATCAAACTGATCTACCATTTCTTATTTGCAGATGTCATACCCATTTCCTCTGATTCAAGCAGTTCTGATTCAAGCACTGCTGGTACAGCAATCCCACCACAATTGCTTGCTTGGTATTACCCTCAGTCAGATTCTACAAGCTCTGAGTATCTAATTGAATATTCCAGTTCTGATGGTGAGCAAGTTATTCCTATTCAAGCTATTGAATCTCCAGAGCCTCTCCCAGCTCAGAATCCTATCCTAGCTCTGCCTGTCCCAGTTCAGAAGCCTCACAAACTCAAATTTAACCAGGATATAGTGTTAGGACTACCAGCTAAGAAAACCTGGACTGCCATTGGTGACAAGACATTTGGGACTACAAAACCTAAAGGTTTTGGAGCACCTGAATGCAACCAAGGAAAAGGCAAGAGGAAGATGGTGTAGGATCTCCAATAACACCTTTTGTAGTAGGTAATCATGGTATTTGGAAGTTTAAGAAGGTAGTACTACTTCTTAACTTTTTATGACTGTAATTAATGATAGTACTATAACGGGTAATCTTTTGGAATGATGCAACATTTGATGGTAATGTAGTTTAAAACTTTAAATGGTAGCAGTTTAAATGGTTATATTGTCTTTTGTAAATTTTTGTTCTTGATTTCTGTACAGGTTCTTGATTTCTGCAAATTATGGATTCTGGATTTCTGCAAATTATGAGTTGTTGATTTCTACAAATTATAGGTTCTTGGTATTTTACATGTTTTCTGCAAATTTGAAGTTTACATGTTCTCTTCAATTTTTACATTTTTTCTGCAAATTTGTGTTCATGATCTTGCTGATTTGCTGTATGGTTTAATGATTTGTAGAAATTTGAGTTTTAGATTGACATGCAAATATGTGTTAATGATTTGAATGATGATTTCTTTATGGTTCATGATTTGTGTTTAAGAGAATGATAAAACATTTTCAAATGGGTATAAACCTGGTGAAAACTCACCCAGCTCTCTAATATGATTTTCCACATGGGATAAAATTAATGACGTGGAAAATAATATTGGTATTTTGGTGGTATTTACAGGTAACATCAAGTTTTGTTGGTGATAAAGGAATTAAAAAAGTAAATTACCCATATTTGGAAATTTTGAAAAGTTCGTTGGTAAAATAAGTCTTTAACCCATAACTTTATTGTCTAATAAATAATTGTTACATTACACTGAAAGTCAGAGGTCTTTAAATTATCCTATTTGCAAATCTATGATCCTTAACATTCTTTCAAAGTAAGGTGCGATGGAGTAAGCTACTAAGATACTATCAAACATCAGTAATAGATGATAAACCCTTTAGAAAATGGTAACTCAAGTCCATGTTAGACACTATAGAAGTATAAGGGTTACTAATGTCAAGTTAGTAACTACAAGGACCAAAGTTGTAAATATATTCAAAAGTTAGTTAGTAGCGGTTATTAGCTATTTTCCTTGTATAAGTACTGTTAATACAAATAAACCTTAATGTTTTGTCGATAACAAACATAAAATCATTTTAACGAGATAAATAAAATACGTAATGCTTTGAGCCAAAAGTTTACTAACTCATTTCACTAAACAAATAAACCTTAAACATGTTTAGTTAACAAGCTTACATAAAACCAAAACCATTTTATAAAAACACTTAAGTAACTTAGTTACTTAAATTTTATAAAATACATGTAACTTGTGAAAATAAACTAGGAAAGAATTGGACTATCCATGACCCAAAACCAAGTCCATAACCCATAACCCATTGAGCTTGATCCATAACCCATGAACCATTGCATGACATCATGCATGACACCTAAATGGGTAAAACCCTTGATCCATGACCCAAAGTCCATAACCCATAACCCAAAGTACATAGCCTATAACCCAAGATGTCTTTGACATCATGAATGACATCACATAAACCATGGATCATAACCCATAACCCAAAACCTGGAATTGTAACCCAAAGTCCGGACTGATGATACCAGATACCCGGATCCCTAGGTTTACACTAGCCGGATCCCTTTGGGAAAAGATCCGCCGGAACCGGTTGAACAGTGCTCAGTTTGCCTATAAATAGTGAGCCATTTCTCTCTTACTCCTCACCCCTTTTAGAAATATCTTCTCTCTAGGTTCTAAACTCTCTAACCTCAGATCCAAGGATCTTTCTATGTTGTCTTTCTATGTGATTCTCTAGGTTCCTTCTAAAGGCGAGATCACAACCTCTCGAAGACTTGCAAGCTCGTGATATGAGTTGCTAGGATTCTTCTTCTCCTCAACATCACAGAAGTGCATCTTGTTGTTCTTTCTTCTTCTCAAGGGTGTTGTAGATGTGTTGAGTCGTTAGGTGTAAAAAGGACGTTGGTTCCTTTTAGTTGTGTTGTGTTGATCGGGTAGTGGTTCCTCCTTTGTAATGGAACTCGGTATCCAGCCTTGTACCGGATAAAGTGTAGGCGACGAAGGTTTGGCTCTACCTCGTGGAAGAGCTCGATATTTAGCTTTGTACCGGATAAAGTGTAAGCGATGTTGTGAAGGCTTCTCCACCGGTGAAAGGAGTTTGTCTTGTGTAGTGTTTACGAAACTCTCGAGTTGGGTACTCGGGGAGTGGAGTAGGGCAAGGAAGGTGTCCTTGTAGCCGAACCACTATAAATACTTGTGTTGTGGTTGTGTCTCTCTATCCCTCTCTCGTAGTTTAGTTTTATATGCTTTTCTACTATCAATATCCAACACGTCAAAACTAGATTGACATAAGTCGATCTATAAGTTTTAAAACGAAGTTTTAATTGGTAAAACTATTCAAACCCCCCTTCTAGTTTTCTACAATTGGCATCAGAGCTTCGTTACCAAGTTTCTTAGAGTATATTGTACTTTAAAAACTTGATACGATCCGTGTATATTTTGAAAACTACAACGAAGGAAAATCTTTTGTAAAAATTGACATCTAACTCATTTTTTCAAAAATGATAAAACTTCCTATATTTGGATATTGATAAAGATCTTATAATATTTAAATGTTTCTAACATACCTCCTTTTATAAATCTTCATGATGGGAAGCTCTTTAAAAGTTCATGAAGTATTGCTCATCTAGGAGTGCTTACACTCTCCAAGATAATATGGCAAAGGTATGTTTATTTTCCCTTTTTTAGCCGTTACTTGTTTGCGATTGAAAAGTGTTGATTTATATGGTACACACTTATTTGATATGCTTGTATCTACATGATTTGTCCTTCAAAACTCTTTCGTACATTTATTTTCTTCAAAAGAGTCATATCAACACAAAAATCTTTTTAATCTAAATCACAAATCTCAAAAGTCTCTCTTCAATCATAAGGAATAATATTCCATCTAAAACTCCTCTCTCCTCATTCACTTCTCTATAAAAGGGTCAAATCAATGTAAGGAAAAGGTTTCTTACTTCTTAGTCATACTCATGACATTCATCTATTCTTGTCTCAAAACTTCTTCACGACAAATAAATTTTCTTTCATGTGCCTTTCGTACAACTTCATTGCCTAGAGCATCTAAGGAATTTCTCTCGACTAAACCATATTTTTAAACACACAAGGTGTTTTTCAAATAAACCGGACTAATAATGGCGAAACTTGATTTATTACAAACTATTTAACTTGTGTAATCTTATGTGACATTAAGGGATTGGCCTTACATGCCATAATGCATTAAATGCATCCTCGCGTCGATATTAGCAAAATCAATGGTGTGCTAATATATTCATAAAAATCAAAACTTCTTCTACGTCTGTTGTAATGCCGGATTGATGAGTGCCTATTTACTCATCATTTTATGCCCATATAATATATAAAAATAACTAAAAACAGCCAAATATGCCAATTTATATTGCAGATATCCTTGGATTGTGTTTTTATGTATTTCAGGTACAAAGGATTGAAAATAGAGCAAAAAAGGGCATTTTTGGGATCGACTCGACAACATTTGTGCATTTGATCAAGTGAAGACAAAGTCAAAGTCAACCCCAGGATTTAGCATTGGATTGAGCTTGGAAAATCGAACCCGAAACCAAAACCTATTTTTCACCATTAATCCTAAAACCTAATTTTAAAATTAATCCTAATTACCTAAACCTAAAACTAATAACCCAATCCACTACAAAATCCTACAACCCGGCCCAAACCAAAACCAAACCCATCCCCTTTATTACTAACCCGGTCAAAAGAATAAATAAAACCCAGTCAAACCCCCTTCCCCCTTTCCCGCTCATCCTCACCTTCTCCCCTGCACCAGCATCATTGCCCTACAACTCCACCCCCTCCAAATAGCTCCAGTCCACCCCACTCCAAGACAAAACCCCTTCACATGTATCCCCCTCCTCACAAGTTACCATTGCCAAGCTGGCAATCCTGTGTTAATTTTGGTGCCAAAATGGAATTAAAGGCTGAGATGAAGATTAGTTAAATCCAAGGGCTCAGAGGCAATCCAAAGAAGCACAAGATGATAATGAAGCTGCTCTCTCTCAGAAAAGAAACACAATGGCAATGAACCCTAGTTTTTTAGTCTTAGTATAAATAGGCTCATTGTAAGCCTGAAAAAGGCAGTATATAGCTAGCTAGTTGTTAAGTTAGATTTTAATTTAAAGTTGTAATTTATTTTCAGTTCAAAATGCATTTTCAGATTGTAATTTTCACCTTTTATTAATGCAATTAAGTTTTCCTTTAATTTCCTTGTTTAATTTACATTTTAAGCATTTACTTTATTGCAAATCTATTTATAAGCTTTCTTTACTGTTCTCACAAGCTCATATAAGCTTATCATAGCTTTTTGTGAGTTTGTGCTATTTAAATCCTGTTTTAATTACAAAAATACAAAAAAGTCAATAAAAGTCAAAATAAGCACTTGTGGATGATAAGCTAGCAAGGGAAGAGCTTATTGATGTTACTAGCTTCTCTTTTGACAAGCTAGAGCTTGTAGAGTAGCTCCTCGAGCATAATTTGCCCTGTTTGTGCATGGGCTTTTGTAAGTTTCAATCATTTTTAAGTTTTTAAGTGCATTAGCTTATTTCTGCTTAATTTAGTGCTTATTTGATTAATGTCAGTTTATTTGTTCTACTTGTTGCTAGATTATGCTTATTTGTAGTTTGATCTTAGTTGTACTTGTTTTAACTCAAAAAATCATAAAAATACCAAAAATAGCCTAATATAGTCTTAGCTTATTTCAGTGCTTATTCATAGTTGAGAGATGCTTTTTAGTGCTTAATATACTTAGTGTAACATCTGTCTTTAATAAATATGGCTTAATTTGGACTTTCTTAGCTTAAAAGTGCAAAACAGTCCCATTAAGGGGTGTTTCGCACAAGAAAGGAAATGGGTCAAAATTAGTTTCTACTGTTCATTTGCCATTTGTCCAACTCTGATTAGGTGTTTTTAAGTCATATGAGCTAATCTCAGGTTGATCATAGCTGATTTCATTAGTTTTTCATGTTTATGTTGAATTTCCTAGATTTTAAGTATTTAACTATTCATATATGCTTATCATTGAGATAAGCAGTTTTGGTACCTGTTTTTGCTTTCTATAAGTTCATTATAGTGTTATAAGTTGTTGGTTTAGAGTTGGTTGCAATTTCATTAGATTTTGAGGTGATTTGGATCAATGTCGTGAAAAACTTACATCAGAATCTATATTCACACCATGATAGTGTTCTAATCAGCCTCAATAGCCCTTTTTTATCACATATTTAGACTAGCTAGAGTAGGAATTAATGTCCAATTTTTGGTTTATAATTAGCTTGTAGTATGAACTTTACATGTTTTAACTTATTTTAGGTTTTTGAGCTTTTTTTGGTTGGCTTATTATAGGCCGCAATCATTAGATCGGGCCTGCATATCCTAAAATTGTATCAATAGCCCATCTTCTCAGCCCCTCTCACAAGCTCATTATAAGCTCAAATAGCCTGAAAATTGGAATTTAAGCTCCTTGGTGCATGATCTTAATGTGTTTTCAGTTGTTAATGAATTTGCTTAATGTTAGAGTGCTTTTTTATAAGCTCAAAAGTGACCACTTGGACTGTTTTGGGCTGCAACATTAGCCTTATTTGCTTATTTCTTCATCAGTGCTTATTTGCTTGTTAATTTAGCTTTTTCTGTTTACTTTTGCTTATTTGGATTACTTGTAGCTTATTTAGCTCATTTCAGTTTGAACTTTAGCTTTTAGAAGCTAGTTAGCTTATTTCCATTTAGCTTTTCCATTTGAGTTCCCTTTTAAGCATGTCTGATCAGGCTTTTTTTCCAACTCACTTTTAAGCACTAAAATAAGCTCTTTTTTTATCTAATTTTCATTTTACAAGTTTATTGGTAGATCTAGTTTACAAGTTTTCAGTTTTTAGTGTTTGGCTTATTGATCTTAGAGCTTATTTTTAGCCTCCAAAGTGCCTCAGTGGACTGATTGGGTCTGCACCTCAGAACCATAAATGCTTATTTGGTACTAGTGCTTATTGGCTTGTTGTTTTTCTGCTTTCATTGGCTTAATTGATATGCTTTTAGCTTAATTTAGCTTTCTCAGTTAGGTTTATAGCTTTTAGATAGGTTATTAGCTTATTTTCATTAGCCTTAGCTTGCTTTGTATTTATAAGCAGTCTGTTCTTATCTGCTTATTTCTGGCTTTTTTGTTAACTTCTAAAAATTCTTCTTTCACAAAAGTTTCTTATTATTAGCTTATTAATGACTTTCAAAAGAAAATTTTCCAAAAAAAATTAAAAGGGAAATGGGAAGTCCAGGGTGAGCCAGGGCTCGAACCCTGGACCTCTACTATCTCAACCTTTAACACCACACCACACTACCATCATGCCCTTGGGACTTCTCTGTCATTCTGTAATACCTGAAATTCAGATAACCCGTAAAATGACCAAGTTACCCCTGAAACCATAAAACCTAATTAAATAACTTATAAAATTCTGAAACAATTCCGAAACTTCTGAAAACGAACTATATCTGAAACGAACTAATTTCTGGGACAACGTTACACCATTTCGAATGTTCAAAAAAATTATTATACACATACACAATTATTTATAAAATCCGAAATAAATATATTAAAGTAAATATAATTACTAAATCTTTTAATTAAGGAATATATTAAAACAAATAAAGAAAATATGGGATGAATACAATCCGAATTATTATGTGATGCTAGTACCAAAATTTCCTGATCTCAGCCCTCCCCTAGGTCGGTTGTTATTATATTTATACAATTTTATTATTTTTCTAAAAACCCTAATCGCATAAATAATAAAAACCCTAAGCGATCCAAACAAAAATCGGCCAAAACATCCACACAACTTCTGGACGTGATCAAGCATTTTTTTGGGGTTCTTTGAGGTGCAAGCAAGCTAGGAAAAATAAGGGTTTGCTCGTGGATTCGCTGGTTCGTTCTTGGTACATTGTTCTTGTCGAATTTTTCCATACGCTAGGTAACAAATTCATGCGCCTAAATTATATGTTCTAAAATCAATATAGCAATTTTCCTATGATCTTTACATCCTTTATAACTTATATAAATTATGTAAATCGAATCATGCAAGAGGAATCGTGCGTATGAAAATTATATGAACATAGAACACGTAAATTATGAATATATGTAATCCGAACTTCTGGGCGTGATAAGTATTTTATTTAGACCTCATATGAAGTAATAGATCTGGGAAAAATGTAGGAACGTATTACGGAAGCCTAGATCATATCGTTGTAATTTTAATATCAAAAACGTACGTAAAAATCTAATATATGCTAAACGATTTTTCTGGGCATGTTATTTATTTTTCGTGGGCTCTTTATATGTCTTATGATCTGGGAAAAATATGATTTTGATTTTTGGAAGCTTAGATTAAGCGTGGTGAATTATTGTTAAACCGGATTTTAAATAAAACAAAGTAAACAAATAAAAATCAAATCGTGGCTATTAGGGTTAGGTCTTTTGGGTACAAATCTGATCATTAATGGTGTTTTAAGGATAAGGTAATGATGGGACAATGGTTGGTTATTAGTAGGGTTTGTAGTTGTTTAAAAAAATGTAATCCGATCTAAAATAAAAAGTAAAAGGACCTGTTTTGACAACTTTGAAACTTCTGGGGTATTTTTGTATTGTCATATACATCTGTAGGAATGTGGGAAAAATATAACTTTGGGGTCCTAAGTGTAAATATTTCAATATAATGAATTAATGGCATATTAAGGATACGAATTGAAATTAAATAAAAAGAGAGGGACTAAAAGTGTAATTCTGGAATCTTGAGGTTATTTTGAGTAAATACTGATATAAAAAGGCTATTGTGTAATTTTGAGTAATTATGGGTTAAATATGAAATTGTTATGAATTATGATTTAATTTATAAGTTTTGGTAAACTTAAAGGACCAATTATGTAAATTCTGAATTCTGAGGGGTCTAATCTGTAATGTACTAAATTCTGATGATACATTCTGTAATTATGAAATATAATATGCTTGTTTGATATATTTGGATATTGTAGGGTTTAATTTGTAAAATATGAAAATATAAGGTTGGTTTTGTAAATTATATAACTAAAGGGGTATAAACTGTAAGTTGTGAAACTTAAGAGAATAAAATGTAATTCTGAATAAAATGAGTATATAATTCTGTAACTTAAAGTATTTTCACTTAAGACCTTGAAATTGATGAAATTACAATTAAAACCCTAAACTTTGTGACCATGTCAAAATTAACCCTAAACTTCTGTAACTTGATAAAATATATCTTTATTCCATAATAATCTTTGAATAAGGGTTTAACCTAATCTGAAATGGTAACATCTGTTAATTCTGGAAACCTGCTAAAAATAGAAAGTTACTTAAAATGGAAAGGTAAACTAAAAGTAATAATCTGAATTAGAATCCGTAGTAATTCCGTCTTCTACTTCTTTAGGTGTGAAGAAGGAGAAGTCCTGATTTCTGTTCTGTGTCTGTTTTGCTTATTCTGCTTTGCTAATAAGGTACAGATATTCTGCCCTTTTTCAGTAAGGGTCTTTCATCCCCTTTTCTTTCAGTCTTTCATTTTCTTTATTAGGATTCCCGATACCACTGCTATGTTCCCTTCTGTTGTGAATCTTTGTTGTGATCTGTTTGTCTTGAACCTTTTGTTTGAACCTCTGCTATGATTCTTTTATTCTGAACCTTTCTTGAACCTTTGTGTTTTGATCTCTTGTTCTGAACCCTGAATTTGTGAATCTTGATTGAATCTGATCTGTGAACCTTGTTCTGAACCTTAACCTGATATATCTGTTGTAAACTTTGATTTGATTTTGGTATAAACCTTAACCTGTTAAATCCTTATCTGAACCTAATTGATTTTGAACCTTTATTAAACTACATATGAAACTGTTTAAGAAAAGCTATTTTAAAAAGAAGTGATACCACTTTAAATGGAAGTTACTAAAAGTTTTGGAAGACCATTTTTATGAAAACTATTTGGTAAGATCATTTCAATGAAAACCATTATTAAAGGATTGATTTAAATGAACTTTTGACAGGAACTTCTGAATGGATTATTGCTATAAACTTGTAATTCTTAATCTTTGATATACTCTTTTGGACTATTGGAAATAAACCTTTTAATCTGAACTTAAGCTTTGATATTAAACTTAATCTGATAAACTCTGATTTAGACCTTATTATCTTAATCTGAATTGTTGACATGACCCTTCTGCCATGAACCCTTAGATGTGACTCTGTTTATTATATGACATCTGACCTTGACCACAGTCTGATATCCGAGCCAATCACTAGGCATGAGGGTTTCATGTCCATGTCATTGATGCACCGATGGCATGACTCTAAGGCAGGAGAGTGATGACCTGTCCCGTCCCTGATTTTATCTGTTATGTAGGAGAAGAATCTGGCCTACTGGGGCGCATGGATGCATCCTAGATCTGATCTGATTTCTGTTATCTGTCATTATGTTATCTGTTATATATATCTCTGGTGACTGATGGTGTGTGCGATACACGTCTTTCACATATATCTGGGAGCTGATCACTTCGAATTGATACATGAGGTCACCCCTCATATTATCTGGTTACTTGAGAGGTATCCCCTCTAGATTGCTTATATGTTTACACTGTTATGATATTATCTGTTATCTGGGCTCGTGATAGATTTTTGTTCCCTTTTTCTTACACCTTATTTATTTCTTATTCTTATTTCGTTTCACTTATTCCATTTCTTGTCTCTATTCTTTCATTTGACTTCGTTTCTGTATGATCTGTATTTTCTGATTTCCTTTGTACTGCTATCCGTTATCGTTTCTGTTATCTATATATCTGTTCACTGAGCTTTTGAAGCTCAGCCGCATTTCTTTTCCTGCGGCAGGTTTTAGTAGGAAGCTGGGAATGAGTGAGAGTGTACCTCTGGACTTAGAAGGCTTGGTAGCTATTCTGGATTAGAATTGGATAGAAGATATTGTATTTTAGAATTAGTGTTTTTGGAAGTTATCTTTTGTAAACTTGTAGTTCCAGTATTTCATTTGTAACCTTTGAGATTTTTGTATTACTGTAGATGTATGCTTTGTTTTGATCTGATATGGAGCCATTATTGTGACATATTTACCCTCGTCGGGTCGGGGTGTTACAATTTATGGTATCAGGAATCACAGGCTGCGACTCGTAATACATTTACCCTTGACCTGTAAAGTCTGGGTCACTAAGTTTCCACTGTAGGCGCTCGTAGGACAGCCTTTGAGAATTTGCTTTAGGATTCCCTATAGGAACTTAAATTCTGACCAGTGAGGAATGGGTAGACTATAAGTCATTTGCTTAAGTATCTTGCTTCCGCACCACTCTGATTCGTGTCTTGCTTTTGGTTAAAATCACATTTGGAAATTTAGAGCTTATGCCTTGCACCACCTAAGAATTTAAAAACCTAAATAAAATCTGAAGCATTGGAAATTGCGTAGTAATTATCTGACATTATTTGATCCTTGCCTTCCGATTTCCACTCTGACCTCTGAACCTTCTGTTAATCATTCTGATGCCTCTTTGGGTAATCTGAGAATCCCCATGATGATGATACACTTGATACATTCTGTTATTTCTTTCTTGCTTCTGATAATTACCTATGAATCCTTTGATTCCGTCTTAACCATCTCTGTTCCCATGAGAAGTTTTATGGCGTTTGGCCACGAGTATAAAAATGCTTTCCCTCTCATTTCGAACGATAAGATTTATCTTTATTGATCCGTCTTTCTTTGATAGTAACCTTGATTTTATCCTTATAAGGATTGATTGATTGATCATTTAATATTGACGACTATCCTCCTATGTCTCACCTTTGGCAATTGAGACAATTTTGAAAACCTACCATGATTACCGATTGTTAAATTTTGCTACCGCTACCTGATTTTGACCTTCACTTCCGATCTGTTTGATAAACAGTCAGATATCTTTCCGACCATCCGAAGGTCGTTTAACCTTACTGTGTTTGACACCTTTTGTAAATTCACTACCCGTGCTGGATATAGAAGTTTATTCCCTCCCTTGAACGATGAATCTTAATTGCCAATCAGTTTTCCTCAGGAAGGATTTGATGCAAATACTATCTCTGTATGGAATTGTTAACCGACCATGATGATGCTGATAACCGATGTTCCATAAGCCTCACTTCTGACAATTATACGATGTTCGTATTACCGATGATTCACACCCTACCTGCCACTTGTTATATATAGCTAAATGAAACCCCAACACCTTGAACTGTTCGCGTACCTATCCCCACACTATACTGAACCATGTACTTGACTCTGACATATGAACTATCCGTCTGGTAAAGTGACCATATTTGTTCTGCGGATCTGTTTACTATTGATATATTCGATTTTGGAGATCTTTTGATGATTGATTGGCTGGCTCTTCGCATCTGAAATGTAACAATCTGCTCCACCCTACTTTTGTTATGATAACCGTTAACCGCTCAAATCTGCTAAGCTTAAAATGCTATGGAAATACTTACCCTGATCTCATTTGATCGTCAAATTCTTCTGACAATTATTAGTATCCACCATTAGAAAGTTTTGGCACTGGAAGTTTTGTTGTACAAATTTTTCTGGTGCTTTCTGATGAAACTCTTGGATATTTTTCTCCCGTTTGAGAAGTAGAATTGATTCTGAACCGATCTTGGTTAGCAAGCCATGATGCTATAGAAGTTGGGAGATTGAAGAAACTGATGAGATATGATTTTGTTTCACCTCAGTGTCCCCTTTAAATACCCTATTAATTTATAAAGAAGAAAGAGAAAATTTTGCGTCTGCATACCAACTATCGTAAACCTAACCGTAATTCTAACCATAATCACTTTTCATTTCCGAGTATAAATGATTAAATTATTCTATCCTTGTGAACTCTGTATCAGACAACCTCATTTAATGTTTGAAGGACTGAAGAAGCAACCACAAGAACTCCTAAGATGGGAGATGACTAACTGAGAACAATTTACGTAAAGTATTTCAGTTTTATTCGTAAAGATTAGTGATGTGAATTAGATATGAAGTTATCCCTGAAAAGATTCATGAAAACTGTTCTTGTACCCATTATGACCATTATGGGTTTTAAATAATGCCAATAGTATTGGCTAATAAGAATCATGTTTTCACGAGTATCTGGACAATTGTCATAGTATGACAGCATGTTTGTGCCCTGAGACGAACGAGGAAGCATGTAGACCATCTTCGTATTAAATGGAATGACCTTTGTTCTGGAAGAGTAGATGTGATTGGCGTTCAGAGATTGTAGCAGACACCACTACCAAGCATCCGAAGACGACAGCAATCTGAGTTGGCGAATTCTGAACTGTGCTAGTAGACCTGTCCAAGACTCGCAGTCTTGCTTCTCTATTCATTTTAGTTGTACTAAGATGAATTGAGAGTAGAAGCAGACTTGAGAATGGAAACTGAGATCATGACCTTGAATAGAAGAAAATTTTGAAGCGAATAAATTCTGTGACGGATGAAGCTATGGATGATGTGATTCACTTCTGCTTGGCCTATCTAAATTTCTGTTATCTAATGATAAAATCCTTTGAATGACTTAAGTTCTTTATCAGTAATTCCGCTCTGTGTTCATTCTGCGTATGTCGGATGATGGTTTTGTTATCTGAAATTTGACGAATGATGGATGATCTGATGTACCAAATTCTGATAGACATTCTGGGACTTCCGTTAACTTTTTCGAGTAATTCGTTCTCTTCTTAGTTAGGGTATTTGATTCTGATGACCTCTGAGACCGTAGGAAGACTAGGTGGATTAAGATAAGTTTGTTCTGTTCACGACTTGAGATAAAGTATGACCATCATGAGGGCATATTTATATGATGCCAGTATTATGACGTCTGGCCAACGTGATAATACTTACATCATATAATGTGCACTTGTTGTGGGCATCGGATATTTCGAGAAGTGCCCTAGAAGCTTTAGAAATTCTGATAACTGTTTGAGATCGTCTGTGTTAGTGATACTTTAAGTTCATTCTACCTATACGCGTAATTTGCTTTCACCGTTATGCGAATTGATACGTCTGGATTCTCGTCACGCGTTTTGCTGACCTATGTACATCTGATACTAATCTTAGCTTCTGTTATAGAACTTTCTGCCATTGATGTCATCGATAATCTATTTTATGTATGTTCAAATCTGATCTGTCTAATCAAATTCTGTGAACGGCATATCTGTCAAAATCCTATGTATTTCTTTGTCTCTTCCGAGAGAATCTGATTTCATCTATTATGTTGGGTATGTTATTCTTTTGATCTGGATTCAGTATATTATGTCTGTTCTGAGGATCTGAAACAATTTTGGAATCTACAAGTTCGAGTCATGAGAAACGAATCTTTCATATTTCTGTTCACCGTCAGTTGTGTTTCTGTTTCGTTTCGCCTCAATTCTCGTCTTAGTCTGTTATGTCTTTGTTTTGTTTTCTGCTCTCTTTTCTCTCTGCTTTCTGCAAATTTCGAGGACGAAATTTTTTTGTTAGTGGGGAAGAAGTTGTAATACCTGAAATTCAGATAACCCGTAAAATGACCAAATTACCCCTGAAACCATAAAACCTAATTAAATAACTTATAAAATTCTGAAACAATTCCGAAACTTCTGAAAACGAACTATATCTGAAACGAACTAATTTCTGGGACAACGTTACACCATTTCGAATGTTCAAAAATTATTATACACATACACAATTATTTATAAAATCCGAAATAAATATATTAAAGTAAATATAATTACTAAATCTTTTAATTAAGGAATATATTAAAACAAATAAAGAAAATATGGGATAAATACAATCCGAATTATTATGTGATGCTAGTACCGAAATTTCCTGATCTCAGCCCTCCCCTAGGTCGGTTGTTATTATATTTATACAATCTTATTATTTTTCTAAAAACCCTAATCGCATAAATAATAAAAACCCTAAGCGATCCAAACAAAAATCGGCCAAAACATCCACACAACTTCTGGACGTGATCAAGCAATTTTTTGGGGTTCTTGGAGGTGCAACCAAGCTAGGAAAAATAAGGGTTTGCTCGTGGATTCGCTGGTTCGTTCTTGGTACATTGTTCTTGTCGAATTTTTCCATACGCTAGGTAACAAATTCATGCGCCTAAATTATATGTTCTAAAATCAATATAGCAATTTTACTATGATCTTTACATCCTTTATAACTTATATAAATTATGTAAATCGAATCATGCAAGAGGAATCGTGCGTATGAAAATTATATGAACATAGAACACGTAAATTATGAATATATGTAATCCAAACTTCTGGGTGTTATTAGTATTTTATTTAGACCTCATATGAAGTAATAGATCTGGGAAAAATGTAGAAACGAATTATGGAAGCCTAGATCATATCGTTGTAATTTTAATATCAAAAACGTATGTAAAAATCTAATATATGCTAAACGGTTTTTTTGGGCATGTTATTTATTTTTTGTGGGCTCTTTATATGTCTTATGATCTGGGAAAAATATGAGTTTGATTTTTGGAAGCTTAGATTAAGCGTGGTGAATTATTGTTAAAGCGGATTTTAAATAAAACAAAGTAAACAAATAAAAATCAAATCGTGGCTATTAGGGTTAGGTCTTTTGGGTACAAATCTGATCATTAATGGTGTTTTAAGGATAAGGTAATGATGGGACAATGGTTGGTTATTAGTAGGGTTTGTAGTTGTTTAAAAAAATGTAATCCGATCTAAAATAAAAAGTAAAAGGACCAGTTTTGACAACTTTGAAACTTCTGGGGTATTTTTGTAATGTCATATACATCTGTAGGAATGTGGGAAAAATATAAATTTGGGGTCCTAAGTGTAAATATTTCAATATAATGAATTAATGGCATATTAAGGATACGAATTGAAATTAAATAAAAAGAGAGGGACTAAAAGTGTAATTCTGGAATCTTGAGGTTATTTTGAGTAAATACTAATGTAAAAAGGCTATTGTGTAATTTTGAGTAATTATGGGTTAAATATGAAATTGTTATGAATTATGATTTAATTTATAAGTTTTGGTAAACTTAAAGGACCAATTATGTAAATTCTGAATTCTGAGGGGTCTAATCTGTAATGTACTAAATTCTGATGATACATTCTGTAATTATGAAATATAATATGCCTGTTTGATATATTTGGATATTGTAGGGTTTAATTTGTAAAATATGAAAATATAAGGTTGGTTTTGTAAATTATATAACTAAAGGGGTATAAACTGTAAGTGTGAAACTTAAGAGAATAAAATGTAATTCTGAATAAAATGAGTATATAATTCTGTAACTTAAAGTATTTTCACTTAAGACCTTGGAAATTGATGAAATTACAATTAAAACCCTAAACTTTGTGATCATGTCAAAATTAACCCTAAACTTCTGTAACTTGATAAAATATATCTTTATTCCATAATAATCTTTGAATAAGGGTTTAACCTAATCTGAAATGGTAATATCTGTTAATTCTGGAAACCTGCTAAAAATTAGAAAGTTACTTAAAATGGAAAGGTAAACTAAAAGGAATAATCTGAATTAGAATCCGTAGTAATTCCGTCTTCTACTTCTTTAGGTGTGAAGAAGGAGAAGTCCTGATTTCTGTTCTGTGTCTGTTTTGCTTATTCTGCTTTGCTAATAAGGTACAGATATTCTGCCCTTTTTCAGTAAGGGTCTTTCATCCCCTTTTCTTTCAGTCTTTCATTTTCTTTATTAGGATTCCCGATACCACTGCTATGTTCCCTTCTGTTGTGAATCTTTGTTGTGATCTGTTTGTCTTGAACCTTTTGTTTGAACCTCTGCTATGATTCTTTTATTCTGAACCTTTCTTGAACCTTTGTGTTTTGATCTCTTGTTCTGAACCCTGAATTTGTGAATCTTGATTGAATCTGATCTGTGAACCTTGTTCTGAACCTTAACCTGATATATCTGTTGTAAACTTTGATTTGATTTTTGGTATAAACCTTAACCTGTTAAATCCTTATCTGAACCTAATTGATTTTGAACCTTTATTAAACTACATATGAAACTGTTTAAGAAAAGCTATTTTAAAAAGAAGTGATACCACTTTAAATGGAAGTGATGAGTGTCTAAATACTCATCATTTTTACCTAATCTGAGCTGCCAAAACATCCAAAAACACTCAGAAATGCATCATAATACTGAAATTATCCCAGAATTGTGTTTTATATGTTTCAGATGCAAAATGTTTAAAAACAAGTGAAAAATGAACAAAGTTTGCATAATTGGCAGTTTCAGTCCCTCAACTTTTAAAAGTTGTCAAAACTAGTCCCTGGTTATTCTAAAAAAACAGGAAAAGTCATCAAAGGCCCTTTAATAATCATAAAATTACATAATAAGTCCTTTGGTGCAAAGTTTCATAAAATTACAACTTTGGTCCCTCAACTTTGAAAAATGTCAGAAATAGTCCTTAAGGTTTTAAAATTGGAATTTATCAAATATAACCCTTGTACTATTCTCAAATGACATAATTGGTCCTTTTTGATAACTTTTGGATAATTACAAGTTAAGCCCTTCAAGAATCAGAAAATTACATAAAAGGTCCTTGGTTTTGTAAAAATGGAAAAATGTGCAACAATGGTCCTTGTATTATCTAATATTGCAGGTATGGTCCCTATGATAACTTTTGGAAGCTTGTCACATGAGGTCCTTGAAAATCAGAAAGTTACAATTTTGGTCCTTGTGATTTAGCTACTATAACCAACCGGACCTAAAATAAAATAAACAAACCAACCCACCCTTTGTATTAATAAACCCAATCCAATACACAACCACACCAGCCCAATCCACAAGCCCAACTCCCTTTTAGTTAAACCCGACCCAACCGGTATTCAAAACCAGTTTGACTTAGTCAAACTCTTCCCCAACCTCACAAACCCGCCAATACCACCTCACCCATTGTTTCTCTGCTATACCACCCCCCATCCAATCCCACTCACCTAACAATGCCAAAAGCTTTAAAAGCTTCTTCTCCACCTCCTCCTAAAGCATTAAATGCTTAAACCTGCTCAATCCACTAGCAAGAATTTTGGCGCCAAAATGATGAATCAATGGGTGAGATCGATTTGGAGCAATTCAAGGGTGCTGATGTGTTCAGAGATGTCTAATTAGGGTTTCCCAGTTGTATTTTGTATAAATAGAGCAATGTAATAGGAAATTCAGTAGTAGTTAAATTAGTTTAAATCGCATTTTACTTTATCTAGTTGTAATCTTGTAATCTCTCATTTCCAGTTGTAATTCAAAGTAATTCAAGTTATAAAAATCTTGTTTCATATTATCTTGTGTCTGAATTTATTGTTGTTCAAAATTTGTATGTCTCTGTGAGAATTTAAGATTCGAACCACCACTAAAAAGCTTTCACAAGCTCCCACACCCTTGTAATAAGCTTATATAAGCTTTATATAGCTTCCTGTAAGCTTATTTAGTATGCCCTAGTTCTAAATGCAAGATATTCAAGAACAGTCAATGAAAGTCAACTCTGGGTGGAATAAGCTACTCTGGGTATTAAAAGCTAATCTGGAAGGCTTAGTGTAGTTTTCTAGCTTGTGTGAACAAGTTAGAATAGGTTCTGGTCCTTGTTCTTTGCTCTCAGTTGAAGTTCACTTGTAAGCCTTTTGATCAAATTTAGCATTTCACTGCATCAGTTGTTTATTGCTTGAATCTTGATCTTATTATGACTCTGTGGTAATTATAAAGTAATATAAAGCTTAAAATCAGTTGCTTGTTCTTTGATTTTGATAGTTGCTATAATCTCATCATAACAGTCAAAATAGCATTTGGTCCATTTCTGTGTTTCATGCTTAGATCATTGATGTTTTATGCTTCCTTGATCTTGTGTAATGATGTTATGAGTTCTGAAATCAGTGTTGTAGTTTAATTCTCTGAGTTGCTTTGGAAATCATAAAATCAGTTAAGTTAAGGGGTGTTTGGATCTTGCTGATTCAGTGGTGTTGCTGAGTGTTTGTGTTGTTATTAGTTGTTGTTACATGTCACTTTAGTCAAGAACAACTCAGAGGAACCATAAAAACCTGTGCTTGTTTGATAAAAAGTCAAAATTACTTTTAATCTCACATAAGTTGATCACTGTTGGATTTTTAACTTGTGAAATCCATCACAGTTGTGTAAAACTTGTTAAAATAGCTTAATATCATCTCATTGTAGCTTATTACATCATATTCAGTCCATTAGAACCAATCAAAACTAACCAAAGTCAGCCCTTGTGTTTTTCTGCAAAAGTCAAATTCATCAGCAGACCTTGTGTTTTGGCATCTGATCTTTGATCAAATTGGGATTCAATTGGTATATTTGTGATGGGGCTTTTGTGTTTTTAAGATACTCAGTAGTATAGAGAAGCTTTTGCCCCCCTAATATTTCATCTCAGTAGCTTATTACCTAGCTTAATTCACTCTGCAAGTTTGCTAGTTTTCTGCTATTTCTGCATAAGCTTTGCATCTGCCATAGTGCTTATCTAGCTTATTTCTTGTGCTTATCTATCTGAATTAAGTTGATTTGTGCTTATTTAAGTTGGTTTAACCTGTTCTGAGCTTTTGGTGAACTTTTGTGCTTATTTGCTTATTTTTGGGCTTATTGCAAACTGCTTATCTGCCCAAATCTGCTTATTTGGCTTAGTCAACTTTTCATTTTATTTTTCCTAGCTTTTTAATAATATTTTAGATTTATCTGTAAATTTTCATAATTTTCTGAATAGTTTTGATATTTTTAATCTTTTTAATTAGTTTATAATAGTAATTAAATCATAATAAATAGAATATTAATCAGAAAAATATAAATCCAATTTTCATAATTTTATTTTATCATTTTTAATCTAGGAAAAATATAATTTCATTTTTAGTCCTTAAGAAAATCAAAAATAGAAATATAGTGATAGCTTCTATTTAATAGAATTTATCTTTTTAAATTTTAATTAAGTAACTTTCATTTTTATAATTTTCTTAGCTTTTTCTCATCTTATAATATTTTTAGAAAAAGTTTTAGAATTTTCTTTGTTCATTTAGTATTTTTTATAATTTAAATTAGTTTAATAAGTAATTAAATAAATAAATAATTAATAATAATTAAATAAAAAGTATAAAAAATATAATTTAAGTTTTTAAATAAGTTTTTAGTAATTTTACATTTTTAGGTTTTAAATTTCATAAATTTTATAATATTCCAGTTTTTGTCCCATTTTAGCTTTTCCGTTGCGCGTTTTAGTTTAAATAATTCGCGTTTAATTTTATTGTGCATATCTGTTTTAATTTGTTATTTAGAATTGTTAAAAAGCAAAATCAAAAGCAATCTAAATCATCAATCACTCTAATCCTAGCTTTTCACAGTTTTCCATTCACACCTCGTTGGGAAACGATCCGGGTGATCACTTGCCTGGTTTCACACTACACACGAGCATTCGTTCTGAGACTGTTTATATTTTATCATTTATTACGGTTGACCATTCACAAGTGGTTGACTTGTGTGATAGAGAAATAAAAGATAACTAGTTTGGGAGGGATCAAATTTTGGCGCCGCTGCCGGGGAGGTGTGCTGCGACAGTTGTGTAAGTTTTAGCGATTAGTGATTCGAGATCCTTCTATCAGAAGTTCCTATTTCCCAAAAACAATATAAAATACAAAAATATTTTCTTTTCTTTTCTATATACATTATTATTATTATTATCATATAAAAATTAAAAACCCAAAAATATTTTCCGTTTTCTTTAATAATAAACAAAAAAAATTAACCATCGAGAACCAAGACTGAGTACTACCTAACTGGGGGTACGGCCATAATAAGTTCCCAAACCAAAGAATTAAAACTTTACCTTTGTATCACTTGCGAATATCGGCTCACCTTTGATTGATAAACAAACTCTAACGGAGGTTCTAGGATAGTCTGACATTAAATTGTCGGACTGAAAGAAGCGGGTTTTTAAGGAGCATTAAGTTGCCCACCTTTGCTTCTCCGCCACTCTGTGCGTTTATCTTTTAGAGAGCTACCGTACGCTTGTTGATTGTTGGTTAAGTTTACTTGTGTTTTCTCTCGATCTTGATTTTAATTGAAAAATTTTGCTAAGTGCATGCGCACTCGTTCTTCTAGGTCATCAAGCCCTCTTCGTGAGCTTGGAAAAATACCTCGAAGACGTCGTAGACGTTCTGCTCCGTCAGTCGTACCCGAGTTACGTACTGAACCCATTACCACTATCATCATGGCAGAAGACCGCCCTATGAATGAGCTTCTCCAAGCTCCCACCACTGGGTACGGAGATGCCATTGTTGTTCCAGCCATCGTGGCTGAGAATTTTGAGCTTAAGACTGGGTTGATAAACCTGGTAACCCAGCGGCAATTCTATGGTTTTGAAAGGGACGATCCTCAAGATCACATTAGATGGTTCAATAAAATCACATCTACCATCAAATGCAAAAGTGTCCCTGAGGAATCAATAAAACTTCTTCTTTTCCCGTTTTCCATCGATGGGGCAGCCCGGATTTGGCTTGACAAACAACCCCCTCGATCGATAACAACATGGGAAGATTTGGTTCAGAAATTCGTGAATGAATTCTTTCCTCCTTCTAAAACCACGCATCTCAAAAATGAAATCATGAAATTCACTCAAAGGTTTGATGAACCATTTGGAGAAGCATGGGATCGTTTTAAAGAATTGCTCCGCAAATGTCCTCATCACGGTTTCACCGATTTGATGCAGATGGACACTTTCTACAGTGGGTTAAACCCATCTGACCAAGATTCTCTCAATGCCTCAGCTGGAGGTAATTTTCTGAGCAAATCCACTAAGGAAGCCATTGCTCTCATTGAAAATAAGTCTAAGGTCCGCACTACACGAAACAGGACATATAATCCCCAGGCTAGTGCTGGTCCTTCCACTTCATCTCCCGTGAGTCAGTCCAGTACTGATACTCAGCTTGCTGAACTCACGAAGGTTATTCAAGCTTTGGTTTCCTCCACACAAAAGAAAGAGTCCGCTCCGCAAACTTCTCACACTGCTGAGGTTAAAAAAATAGAAGTTTGTGTTACTTGTGGTGGTCCTCACGCTTACTATAATTGTACTGCCACCGATGGCAATACATTTGATGTCAATGCTATAGCCGGAACATCCAATCAAGGAGGTAATCAATACCGTCCTCAAGTGGACCCAAACCACCGTGCTAGCAATCAATTCGGGCCACCCGGATTTCCTCCTCCCAACAATCCAAACAGGATTAATCCTAATCAACAGAGAGGGCAAAACATGCAAAATCAATTTAATGCCCCAAACAATCAATACCCACCCCAGAGGGGTAATCAAGGGTATTCAGCTCCTAATCACCAAGGACCTCTCCCAAATGAACTTGATAACTACATCAAGTTTAATGAGACCAAAATGAAGGCAATACAAAATCAGATATCTGGATTGAGGAATGAATTTCAAACTTCAATATACAAGCAAGGAACTGAGCTTAAGAATGAGCTTTCTAATAAAATTGATCATTCTCAAAGCGAAGTTAAGAATATGCTTACCAGTCTCATGAACCATATCAATCCACCTTCTACCTCGGGAGGTCTCCCTGGTAATACCATTCCAAACCCAAAGGGTGAACTCAAAGCTGTCACCACACGCAGTGGTAAAGCTTATGATGGACCCACTATTTCTACTACCACTTCTTCTCCTCTCCCAAAGGTAGTGGAAAGTGAACCTGAGGTGACTAAGGACAAGGAACTTCCTATTAATAACGGAGGGACCAACAACGTCCTACCTCAAGTTGTCCAGAAACCAAAACCCAAACCAGGAGTTGTTTTTGAAATCCCTGTTGAAAACCCTAAATCCAAACCTTCTATTCCTTATCCATCACGTTTACATGAGCAAAAGCTCCGCGAAAAAGCTAGTCAACAAATGGAAAAGTTTTTCAAAATATTTCAGGAATTACATTTTGACATAAGCTTTGCGGATGCTATCATTCTGATGCCCAAGTTTGCATCCACAATCAAACACTTGTTAAGCAACAAGGAAAAACTGTTTGAAATGGCAAAGACTCCATTAAATGAGAACTGCTCAGCAGTTATCTTGAAAAAGCTTCCGGTGAAGCTTGGAGATCCTGGAAGATTTTTACTACCTTGTGTCTTTCCAGGAATGGTTGAATGCTACGCCTTGGCCGATCTTGGTGCAAGCATTAACCTGATGCCTTATTCAGTCTGGGAGAAACTTTCTCTTCCTGAACTCACTACTACCTGCATGACTCTTGAGCTTGCAGATCGTTCCACATCTCATCCTCGCGGCATTGCTGAGGACGTATTTGTGAAAGTAGGAAAGTTCCATTTTCCAGCTGACTTTGTGGTTGTCGATTTCGATGCTGATCCTAGGGTTCCTCTCATTCTTGGAAGAGGATTCCTAAAAACGGGCCGTGCTCTCATTGATGTTTTTGAACATGAAATCACATTACGTGTGGATAATGAAGCTGTTACTTTTAACCTCGATCAAACTTCGAGGTACTCCTCAAATTATGATTCTGAATCAGTTAACCGAATCGATGTCATTAATATTGTTTCAGAGGAGTACTCTCAAGAGTTTCTCGGTTATTCTCATAATTCTGTGAGTGGGGATACCACCACATCTTCTCTACCTATCATTTCCGACTCTTCCCCTTCTCTCACTCCGTTTGAGGGAAGTAATTTCAATTTGGAAGAGATCGAGGCTTTTCTCGAGTGTGATTCATTTCTGGAAGGAATTGATGACGCTGAGATTAATCTGGAGGGAGATATTCTTCTTCTTGAGACATTGTTAAATCAGGACAATTCTCCTCCACTCCCTCCCGTTGAACTTCATAATGAGGAAATTAAATCAGTTGAGAGAACTGATGGATTTCCTGTGGTCGAACTCAAAGACTTACCACCTCATCTTGAGTACGCATTTTTGGAGGGTGATGATAAATTACCCGTCATTATTGCTAAAGACTTAAGTGATGAAGAAAAGACTGCTCTAATAAAGGTCTTAAAGTCACACAAGCAAGCAATTGCTTGGAAACTCTCCGACATAAAGGGTATCGACCCTGAATTTTGTACTCACAAAATATTAATGGAGGATGACTTTAAACCAGCAGTCCAACACCAGCGAAGGGTAAATCCCAAAATCCACGATGTTATCAAACAAGAGGTTCTCAAACTTCTTGATGCAGGATTGATTTATCCCATCTCTGATAGTCCTTGGGTAAGTCCCATTCATTGCGTTCCAAAAAAGGGTGGCATAACTGTTGTCAAAAATGAGGAGAATGAGTTGATTCCAACTCGATTGGTTACTGGGTGGCGTGTTTGCATTGACTATCGTAAGTTAAATGATGCCACCCGAAAAGACCATTTTCCTCTGCCCTTCATGGATCAGATGCTTGAGAGATTAGCGGGAAACGAGTACTATTGTTTCCTTGATGGTTTCTCAGGTTACTTTCAAATCCCCATTGATCCACAAGATCAAGAAAAGACCACCTTTACATGCCCTTATGGAACCTTTGCTTATAAACGTATGCCTTTCGGCTTATGTAATGCTCCAAGCACATTCCAAAGGTGCATGATGTCCATATTTTCCGACATGATCGGGAAAACGATGGAGGTCTTTATGGATGACTTCTCAGTCATTGGGGATTCATTCGAAACATGTCTCTCCCATTTAGAAAACATGTTGAAGAGGTGTGAAGACACCAATCTTTGTCTAAATTGGGAGAAGAGTCACTTTATGGTCAAAGAGGGCATTGTCCTCGGCAATAAGATATCAAAGAACGGGATTGAGGTTGACAGATCTAAAGTTGATGTCATTGGTAAATTACCTCATCCCACTACCGTCAAAGGTATTAGGAGTTTTTTGGGTCATGCCGGTTTCTATCGTAGATTCATACAAGATTTTTCTAAAATCGCCCGGCCTATGACTCATCTTCTTGAAAAGGATGCTCCTTTTATCTTCTCACCCGAGTGTATCGAAGCTTTTGAAACATTAAAGAAAAAGCTTACTGAGGCACCCATTCTGGTTGCCCCCGACTGGGATTTTCCCTTTGAACTCATGTGCGATGCAAGTGATTTTGCTATCGGTGCAGTCCTGGGGCAACGAAAAGCTAAACATTTTCAGCCTATCCACTACGCAAGCAAAACCATGACTGAAGCTCAAACTCATTACACCACTACAGAAAAAGAATTGTTGGCTGTGGTGTATGCCTTTGAAAAGTTTCGGCCATATTTAATCTTGACAAAATGTGTAGTGTATACGGATCACTCGGCTCTCAAATATCTCTTTGCAAAACAAGATGCAAAGCCGAGATTACTCCGTTGGGTTCTCCTCCTGCAAGAATTTGATATCACAATACGTGATAAAAAAAGGAGCTGAGAACCTAGCTGCTGATCATCTGTCCCGATTAGAGAACCCACACCAAGATGTTTTCGAGAAAAAGGAAATAAATGAAACATTTCCTCTTGAGACACTCAGTGCAGTTGCTTTTCGTGGAGATTCTACTACCCCATGGTTTGCTGACTTCACAAATTACCATGCGGGTAACTTCATAGTGAAAGGGATGTCGACCCAACAGAAGAATAAATTCTTCAAGGATGTTAAACATTACTTCTGGGACGACCCCTACTTATTCAAAATCTGTGCGGATCAAGTCATCCGACGGTGTGTTTACGGACAGGAAGCTATTGACATTCTCAAAGCTTGCCATGCTGGACCCACTGGGGGCCATCATAGTCCAAACTACACCGCCAAAAAGGTGTTTGATTCCGGGTTTTATTGGCCCACAATCTATAAGGATGCCCAAGATCTTATCAAAACTTGTGAAGCTTGTCAGCGTCACGGTAATATTTCACAACGAAATGAAATGCCACAAAATGCTATTCAAGTTTGTGAAATCTTTGATGTCTGGGGCATTGACTTTAGGGATAATTACCAAAATAGCCCAAACACAAATGGGTGGTTCCCTATCTAACCCGAAATCCAAAAATAATTGTGTTGCCCAGGGCAACCGGCATTTTTTGGGGCAACCGAAGGATTTCCAGTGTATTTTTTGGGCAACAATCGCCCTTTTTTGGGCAACTGGGGGCATTGCCCAGGGCAACCGGGGTAGAAATATCCCATTTGGGTTTTGGGCTATTTTAGTAATTATCCCTTGACTTTATGGGGCCATTTCCATCATCTCGAGGAAATAAATACATTCTCGTGGCTGTTGACTATTTGTCAAAATGGGTTGAAGCAAAAGCTTTACCCACTAATGATGCCCGAGTTGTTGTAAAATTCCTGAAAGCTCTGTTTGCCCGTTTTGGAACTCCACGTGCTATAATCAGTGATCGTGGTACGCATTTTTGCAATGACAAATTTGACAAAGTCTTGCAAAAGTATGGTGTAACTCACCGTCTTTCTACTGCGTATCACCCACAAACAAGTGGACAAGTAGAAGTTTCAAATCGGGGTATTAAAAGAATTTTGGAAAGGACTGTAGGAGAAAATCGTGCATCCTGGTCGGATAAGTTGGATGATGCACTATGGGCCTTCCGTACAGCTTACAAAACACCCATTGGGTGTACGCCTTACAAACTTGTGTACGGAAAGGCATGTCATCTACCGATCGAATTAGAGCACAAAGCCTACTGGGCCTTGAAACATGCTAACTTTGACCTCCAAACTGCGGGTGATCACCGTAAAGTTCAAATGAATGAACTAAATGAACTGCGTGATCAGGCCTACGAGAACTCTTTGATCTATAAAGAAAAGACGAAGAAGATTCATGACTCAAAAATTAAGAACCGCGTTTTTAACGTTGGTGATCGAGTCCTTCTTTTCAATTCAAGATTAAAGATCTTCTCAGGCAAACTCAAATCCCGATGGTCTGGTCCATTCACTATCACAAAGGTTTATCCATATGGTACCGTTGAGTTATCTCAAGCTGACGGGCCTAATTTCAAAGTGAATGGTCATCGTTTAAAACACTACTTTGGAGAGGACATACCATTCATGGTTGTCCCGGATCTTCAAACTTTCCCCATGAACCAATGAATGCGGGGATCGAGTCAAGCTAGTGACTCGGTGATCAAAAACATTAGCAAAACATGGGTTTTCACCCGTGTCTCTGTTTTCTTTCTCTTTTCTACCATCTAGTGTGGGGGAGATGCCCCACATGTTGTATATATGGAAATATCAAAAAAAAAAAAAAAAAAAAAATGGCTATTAGTATTTCCTTTTTACGTTCTAAGTGTTGGTTTAACAACCGGTTCTTTGAATATTGAGGGCAATATTCAGTTCTAAGTGTGGGGGGGAATTCTCGCGAATTTGATCAAATGTACCATCTAGTACCCCCATTTTAGCCAAAATTTTAAAATTTTTTCTCACTTAGAACTCAATAAATGGTTATCAGTCCGCCATGTCTAACCCACATAAGGATTGGCTAATCCGAGAGCAAACGGCTCTTGGTAAAGATATCTCAAATCCGTTGATGGCTTACAATTTGCCGAAAATTGTATGGTATTCGACTCACCATATCTTCATAAGTGAAGAGTTGGCTAGCCCGCAAGGTTATGGCTTGTGGTTAAGGCAGTGAAAATCCATGATTGGTAATCAGCTCACCAAAGATAATATTGATAATTTATCTAAGAGTTGGCTAGTCCAGAAGCAAACGGCTTCTGGTAAAGACAAATCAAAACCGTTGACAGCTTGTGATTTGCTCAAAATCACTTGGTTATCATTGTACCAAAGTTCTTACTTGAACTGAAACAATTGGCTACTCCAGAAGTAATGGCTTTTGGTAAAGAGATGAAATCCATTAAATCTTCATAAAATATTGCTAGGGACTAGCAATAGTTTAGTGTGGGGGATTGATGAGTGTCTAAATACTCATCATTTTTACCTAATCTGAGCTGCCAAAACATCCAAAAACACTCAGAAATGCATCATAATACTGAAATTATCCCAGAATTGTGTTTTATATGTTTCAGATGCAAAATGTTTAAAAACAAGTGAAAAATGAACAAAGTTTGCATAATTGGCAGTTTCAGTCCCTCAACTTTTAAAAGTTGTCAAAACTAGTCCCTGGTTATTCTAAAAAAACAGGAAAAGTCATCAAAGGCCCTTTAATAATCATAAAATTACATAATAAGTCCTTTGGTGCAAAGTTTCATAAAATTACAACTTTGGTCCCTCAACGTTGAAAAATGTCAGAAATAGTCCTTAAGGTTTTAAAATTGGAATTTATCAAATATAACCCTTGTACTATTCTCAAATGACATAATTGGTCCTTTTTGATAACTTTTGGATAATTGCAAGTTAAGCCCTTCAAGAATCAGAAAATTACATAAAAGGTCCTTGGTTTTGTAAAAATGGAAAAATGTGCAACAATGGTCCTTGTATTATCTAATATTGCAGGTATGGTCCCTATGATAACTTTTGGAAGCTTGTCACATGAGGTCCTTGAAAATCAGAAAGTTACAATTTTGGTCCTTGTGATTTAGCTACTATAACCAACCGGACCTAAAATAAAATAAACAAACCAACCCACCCTTTGTATTAATAAACCCAATCCAATACACAACCACACCAGCCCAATCCACAAGCCCAACTCCCTTTTAGTTAAACCCGACCCAACCCGGTATTCAAAACCAGTTTGACTTAGTCAAACTCTTCCCCAACCTCACAAACCCGCCAATACCACCTCACCCATTGTTTCTCTGCTATACCACCCCCCATCCAATCCCACTCACCTAACAATGCCAAAAGCTTTAAAAGCTTCTTCTCCACCTCCTCCTAAAGCATTAAATGCTTAAACCTGCTCAATCCACTAGCAAGAATTTTGGCGCCAAAATGATGAATCAATGGGTGAGATCGATTTGGAGCAATTCAAGGGTGCTGATGTGTTCAGAGATGTCTAATTAGGGTTTCCCAGTTGTATTTTGTATAAATAGAGCAATGTAATAGGAAATTCAGTAGTAGTTAAATTAGTTTAAATCGCATTTTACTTTATCTAGTTGTAATCTTGTAATCTCTCATTTCCAGTTGTAATTCAAAGTAATTCAAGTTATAAAAATCTTGTTTCATATTATCTTGTGTCTGAATTTATTGTTGTTCAAAATTTGTATGTCTCTGTGAGAATTTAAGATTCGAACCACCACTAAAAAGCTTTCACAAGCTCCCACACCCTTGTAATAAGCTTATATAAGCTTTATATAGCTTCCTGTAAGCTTATTTAGTATGCCCTAGTTCTAAATGCAAGATATTCAAGAACAGTCAATGAAAGTCAACTCTGGGTGGAATAAGCTACTCTGGGTATTAAAAGCTAATCTGGAAGGCTTAGTGTAGTTTTCTAGCTTGTGTGAACAAGTTAGAATAGGTTCTGGTCCTTGTTCTTTGCTCTCAGTTGAAGTTCACTTGTAAGCCTTTTGATCAAATTTAGCATTTCACTGCATCAGTTGTTTATTGCTTGAATCTTGATCTTATTATGACTCTGTGGTAATTATAAAGTAATATAAAGCTTAAAATCAGTTGCTTGTTCTTTGATTTTGATAGTTGCTATAATCTCATCATAATAGTCAAAATAGCATTTGGTCCATTTCTGTGTTTCATGCTTAGATCATTGATGTTTTATGCTTCCTTGATCTTGTGTAATGATGTTATGAGTTCTGAAATCAGTGTTGTAGTTTAATTCTCTGAGTTGCTTTGGAAATCATAAAATCAGTTAAGTTAAGGGGTGTTTGGATCTTGATGATTCAGTGGTGTTGCTGAGTGTTTGTGTTGTTATTAGTTGTTGTTACATGTCACTTTAGTCAAGAACAACTCAGAGGAACCATAAAAACCTGTGCTTGTTTGATAAAAAGTCAAAATTACTTTTAATCTCACATAAGTTGATCACTGTTGGATTTTTAACTTGTGAAATCCATCACAGTTGTGTAAAACTTGTTAAAATAGCTTAATATCATCTCATTGTAGCTTATTACATCATATTCAGTCCATTAGAACCAATCAAAACTAACCAAAGTCAGCCCTTGTGTTTTTCTGCAAAGTCAAATTCATCAGCAGACCTTGTGTTTTGGCATCTGATCTTTGATCAAATTGGGATTCAATTGGTGTATTTGTGATGGGGCTTTTGTGTTTTTAAGGTACTCAGTAGTATAGAGAAGCTTTTGCCCCCCTAATATTTCATCTCAGTAGCTTATTACCTAGCTTAATTCACTCTTAAAGTTTGCTGTTTTTGCTTTTTGATAAGTTTGCATCTCCATAGTGCAATTATTTGCATTTCTTGTGTTTATCTGTTAATCATTGTTTATGTTATTTATTGTTTACTTGTTATGAGTTTTGGTTGAACTATTTGTGTTATTTCTCTAGTTTGCTTTGGCAAATCTTTTAAATCTGCTTATTGGGCTGTTTGTCCTTTGATTATGTTTTCCTAGTTTGTGTTTTATATTGTTGATTTATCTGTAACATTTTCAAGAACTTTAAGAGTGACATTATAATCCTTTTTATTAGTTTATAATAGTCAAATTATAATCATAAATAATAGGAATTTTTAATCAAACATAATTAACAATTTTCATAATTTTCTTTTGTTAATTTTAATCGAAAATTAATTCATTTTTCAGTCCTTAGAACCAATCAAAAACTAACAAAAGTGATAGCCTTTATGATTTTCTTTTAAAAAGTAATTCATCTAGAATTCTTAGCTTTTCTCGATCTTATCATATTGTAGAAAATTTGTGTATTTTTGTTGGCTTTTGTATTTTTTAAGTTATATTAGTTAGAAAGCTTTCAAATAATTTCATATATTAATTAATACTTAATTATGAAAGTTTTAGTTTATGTTTTTCAATAAGCTTTGAAATTGCCATTTAGGTTATTACTTTTCATTTAATCTTGTTAATATTATTTTTGATTTATGCTTTTTCATTGGGTTTTAAAATGTTTCTGAGCTTTTTGTTTTGTGCTTATTTGTTTTTTTGTTATTTGAATGTTTAAATTGCAAATCGCTAATTTTTATCAACTCTTTATTTTTATTTTCCTTTTTTGAAAAATTGGTGATTTATCTGTTTTTCAATAATTTTCTGAATAGTTTTATATTTTATCTTTTATTAGTTGATTAATGTATTAAATCATATATAGATATAATAAAAGATATAACTATTTAATAATTTACTGTTGTTAATTTTTAGGAAAAATTATTTGCATTTTTGTCTAAGAAAATCAAAAATAGAAATATAGTGATAGCTTCTATTTAATAGAATTTATCTTTTTAAATTTTAATTTTAGTAACTTTCATTTTTATAATTTTCTTAGCTTTTTCTCATCTTATAATATTTTTAGAAAAAGTTTTAGAATTTTCTTTGTTCATTTAGTATTTTTTATAATTTAAATTAGTTTAATAAGTAATTAAATAAATAAATAATTAATAATAATTAAATAAAAAGTATAAAAAATATAATTTAAGTTTTTAAATAAGTTTTTAGTAATTTTACATTTTTAGGTTTTAAATTTCATAAATTTTTATAATATTCCAGTTTTTGTCCCATTTTAGCTTTTTCATTGCGCGTTTTAGTTTTAAATTATTCGCGTTTAATTTTTCTGTGCATATTTGTTTTAATTTGTTATTTAGAATTGTTAAAAAGCAGAATCAAAAGCAATCTAAATCATCAATCACTCTAATCCTAGCTTTTCACAGTTTTCCATTCACACCTCGTTGGGAAACGATCCGGGTGATCACTTGCCTGGTTTTCACACTACACACGAGCATTCGTTCTGAGACTGTTTATATTTTATCATTTATTACGGTTGACCATTCACAAGTGGTTGACTTGTGTGATAGAGAAATAAAAGATAACTAGTTTGGGAGGGATCAGGAAGTTACTAAAAGTTTTGGAAGACCATTTTTATGAAAACTATTTGGTAAGATCATTTCAATGAAAACCATTATTAAAGGATTGATTTAAATGAACTTTTGACAGGAACTTCTGAATGGATTATTGCTATAAACTTGTAATTCTTAATCTTTGATATACTCTTTTGGACTATTGGAAATAAACCTTTTAATCTGAACTTAAGCTTTGATATTAAACTTAATCTGATAAACTCTGATTTAGACCTTATTATCTTAATCTAAATTGTTGACATGACCCTTCTGCCATGAACCCTTAGATGTGACTCTGTTTATTATATGACATCTGACCTTGACCACAGTCTGATATCCGAGCCAATCACTAGGCATGAGGGTTTCATGTCCATGTCATTGATGCACCGATGGCATGACTCTAGGGCAGGAGAGTGATGACCTGTCCCGTCCCTGATTTTATCTGTTATGTAGGAGAAGAATCTGGCCTACTGGGGCGCATGGATGCATCCTAGATCTGATCTAATTTCTGTTATCTGTTATTATGTTATCTGTTATATATATCTCTGGTGACTGATGGTGTGTGCGATACACGTCTTTCACATATATCTGGGAGCTGATCACTCCGAATTGATACATGAGGCCAGCCCTCATATTATCTGGTTACTTGAGAGGTATCCCCTCTAGATTGCTTATATGTTTACACTGTTATGATATTATCTGTTATCTGGGCTCGTGATAGATTTTTGTTCCCTTTTTCTTACACCTTATTTATTTCTTATTCTTATTTCGTTTCACTTATTCCATTTCTTGTCTCTATTCTTTCATTTGACTCCGTTTCTGTATGATCTGTATTTTCTGATTTCCTTTGTACTGCTATCCGTTATCGTTTCTGTTATCTATATATCTGTTCACTGAGCTTTTGAAGCTCAGCCGCATTTCTTTTCCTGCGGCAGGTTTTAGTAGGAAGCTGGGAATGAGTGAGAGTGTACCTCTGGACTTAGAAGGCTTGGTAGCTATTCTGGATTAGAATTGGATAGAAGATATCGTATTTTAGAATTAGTGTTTTTGGAAGTTCTCTTTTGTAACCTTGTAGTTCCGGTATTTCATTTGTAACCTTTGAGATTTTTGTATTACTGTAGATGTATGCTTTGTTTTGATATGATATGGAGCCATTATTGTGACATCTTTACCCTTGTCGGGTCGGGGTGTTACAAATTCCCTTCCACATTAATTTACTTAACCAATATTTTCCTTATTTTGCTTATTTTCCCCTTTTGCTTAATAACTGCTTATTTAGATAAGCAGTTACCTTCTTTTTATTTTTCCTAGGATCCTACAATCTTAAGCTACTTTTCTGTAAATTTTCATAATTTTATCATTATTTTAATATTTTTAATAAATTTTTTTTCCAAAATAGTTTTTAATTCATAATAAAAAATATAAAAGTCAAAAAAATATAATTCTTTTTTCTAATTTTTTTTATCGTTTAGGACTTAGGAAAATTAGATTTGCACTCGTAAGGTTAATTTTTAAAGATTTTGGTTTTTAGGCTCGTTTTTGGAATTCCCGTTTACGTTTTTAGCGTAAATTGATTTCTTTTCCTTGTATATTTGCTTTCCGTACCTTAACTAGAATTAGAAAACAAAAACAAAAGTGAAAATCATCTTTCAAGCACTTTAATTCCAAACCGTACACGAAATCCTCGATTCACACCTCGTCAGGAAACGACCCGGGTATCACTTGCCCGGATTCTTATATCGTATTCACGGGTTTTGCAAGTTGGCTTTTTTCCCAAAGGGTTGTCTTGTTAGTTCCCGCGCCTTACGCATATCTGATATTTTGATATATACTTCCACACGGATCAATTTTTGGCGCCGCTGCCGGGGAGGTTGTGTTGCGACAATATCGTTAAGGTTTAAATGATTAGTGACTTGAAGATCCTTCGTCGTGAAGTTATCGCTTTCATAAAAATATAAAAAAACAAAAATATTTTTCTTTTTCTTTGTATATATATATATAAGATAAAAAAAATACAAAAACATTTTTCGTTTTATTGTGTTAAATAAAGATAAAAGACAACCTCAATATAATACTCTCAACTTTGAGTATTATCATAATAAGTTCCCAAACAAAAGATCAAAACTTGCCTTTGTGTCACTTGCGAAAATCGGCTCACCTTTGATTGATAAACAAACTATAAGAGGGGTATAAGGAGGGGCGATCCAACGAACTTCGCCCCGAATAGAGATCCATTCTTCTCTTCCGCACCTTTGTGCGTTTATCTTTTAAAGTGCTACCGTACGCTTGTTGATTATTGGTTTAAGTTCCTTGTTTTTTGATTCGGTCTCTTTTTAATTGAGTTGTTTTTTTTAGTGCATGCGCACTCGTTCTTCTACGTCGTCAAGTCCTTTACTTGAACTCGTAAAAATTCCAAGAAGACGTAATCGAAGGCGTTCCACCCCAATAGTCAAACCCGAGATTCGTACTATTCTCAATCCTTCCATTGTCATAATGGCGGATGATCGTACCATGTCTGAGCTTCTCCAAGCACCCACCGAGGGTTATGGAGACGCTATCGTTGTTCCGGCAATCGTTGCCGATAGCTTTGAGCTTAAGACCGGGTTGCTATCCTTAGTAACTTCAAGTCAATATTTCGGATTTGAGAGGGACGATCCTCATTCCCACATTCGATGGTTTAACAAGATCACCTCTACCATCAAATACCGAAATGTTCCTCAAGAAGCTATCAAACTACTTCTTTTTTCCTTTTTCTCTGAAGGGGGCCGCCCGAATTTGGCTCGAAAAACAACCCCCTCGTTCGATCGAAACATGGGAAGATTTAGTATCGAAGTTTGTGAATGAATTCTTTCCTCCGTCTAAAACCACAAGCCTTAAAAATGAAATCACCAAATTCACTCAAAAATTTGATGAATCCTTTAGAGAAGCGTGGGATCGTTTTGAAGAATTACTTCGCAAATTTCCTCATCATGGTTTTTTCGAGTTGCATCAACTCGATACTTTTTACAATGGTTTGAACTAAACCGATCAAGACTCTCTTAATGCTGCCGCCGGTGGTAATGTTTTGAATCGGACTCCGAAAGATGCTTTAGCTATCATCGAGAACAAGTCTAAGGTGCGCACTACACAAAGCAATCCGGTTGTTTCCCAAGTGAGTGCTTCTCCTTCTACTTCATCTCCGGTGAATTCTTCTAGTACGGATGCTAAGATAGACAAACTTACGGAGGCTATCCAAGCTTTGGTTCTTTCCAAACAAAAGAAAATTTCTACTCCACAAACTTCTTCTCCCGCTCAAGTCAAAGCGGTGGAAGAAACTTGTGTCACTTGTGGTGGACCTCATGCATACTACAATTGCACTACCACTGATGGTAGTCAATTTGAGATAAAAGCCGTAGCCGGGGCTTAACACCAAGGAGGTAACCAATACCGTCCTCAAGTTGACCCGAACTATCGTGTTAGCAATCAAAGTGGACCACCTGGGTTTTCTCAAAACAACCAAAATAGATTCAATCAAAATCAACCCAGAGGGCAAAATATTCAAAACCAATTTCAAGCCCCGATCAATCAATACCTAACCCAAGGGGTTAATTTCAATCAAGGCTTTCAAGCTCCTAATTACCAAGCCCCAATTGTTCCCTCCAATGAACTTGCTAATTACATCAAGTCAAATGAGGCTAACATGAGGGCAATGCAAAACCAAATCACCACTTTGAAAAATGATTTCCAAACTTCAATGTCAAAACAAGGTAATGAGCTTAAAAGTGAACTTAGGACTACAAATCACAAAATTGATCAATCTCAAAGCAAAATTGAGAACATGTTTGCTAGTCTCATGAATCAAATGAATCAAGCTTCAACTTCTGGAACTTCTGGAACATGTTTGCTAGACTCTCGAACATGCAAACTGATCGGTTACTATTCCGAAAGGTATTGCCGAAGATGTCTTCGTTAAGGTAGGCAAGTTCCATTTTCCTGCTGACTTCGTAGTGGTCGATTTTGATGCCGATCCCCGTGTCCCCCTTATCTTGGGAAGACCATTCTTGAAAACGGATTGTGCATTAATCGATGTCTACGAAGGTGAGATGACTCTTAGGCTCGGAGATGAAAAATTTGTCATAAATATTGAGAGCACTTCAAAATATCCTCTCGAGCATGGAAGCGAATCAATTAACCAGATTGATATCATTGATGCTACATGCGAGGTGTGGAAAACTAGAAGGGGGGTTGAATAGTTTTACCGTTTAAAATTAATTCGCTTTGTTACTTATCGTGATTTCAAAGTCAAGTAAACAATCAAGTACACAAACAAGTGATATAAGTAAATAAGTAAAGAGAAGAAAGATCAAACCACACAACACAGTCGTTTATAGTGGTTCGGCTACAAGGACTCTCTTCCTTGCCCTACTCCACTCCTCGAGCCTCTAACTCGAGAGTTTATCTTCACAAAGAAACAAGCTCCCTTCTAGGCGGAGAAAACCTTTACACGTCACTTAATCTTTTTCCGGTACTAAGCTAAACACCGAGTTCTTTACAAGGGTACAACCACTCCCGTTTGTTTCTTTACAAGGGTACAACCACTCCCGTTTGGTTCTTTACAAGGGTACAACCACTCCCGTTCACTCTATGTGTTTTGAGGACTAAAACACTAACCAGACTCTACTGTATGAATGATACTAACTATGATGTGTGACTAATACAAGAACACACAGACTCTATGTTAGAAGGAAGATAACAAACTGTTACTCCTTATATGTTGAGATCTTCTTTGCTACAAAAGGAAAGATCTATAAAATGTTAGTAAGCTAAGGGTTAGTGATATGCAAATGAATGAGTATGTATTTTAAGCTGTATGAGTGATGAAATGGCCAAATGATCAGCTTGTTATTTATAGGCAAAGCTGATCAACAGGCGGCGGATCCGGCGGATCCCCAAAATTGGATCCGTCCGTGTCCCACTTTGGATCCGCCGTGTCAGGCCAGCTAAGAGATCTTCAAATCTTGCCATATCTTTCCATATCTTCAAATGTCAACTCTTTGTCTTGAAGATCTAAACAAAATATCACAAAATCTTACCAAGATTGTGTACATGATGCATGCCATGATGTCATCCTAATATTTAACTAATAAAGTTTCCATTTTAAGAAATAAACATGTAAACTTGTATATGTCATTTCTAGAAAACTTTGTGATGTGAAAATGTGTTTGTAAAATGCTTATCACTATAAATGTAAAAGACTTAATCTTATTTATGCTTTGCTTAAAGATAAACTTTGTAATTGTCATTAACAAAACTAGGCAAAGATCGTAAAATATAAATAACATTTTTAGGACGATATTTGTATTAACAATCTCCCCCTTTTTGTTGATGACAAAACATAAAGTGTATTTTTTAAGTAGAGAGCTTAAATAAAGGATGACTCTTTTAAAAATATAGATTAAGTTAGTTTATGCAAGTTTTAAATTTTATTTTAAGCTAAAATGTATGTACTGTGATGTTTCACAGTTGATGCAAACTTAATCCTATCTCCCCCTTTTTGTCGAAACAAAAAGAAGATATGCGTAGCGAAATGCGATTTTGAGAACTTTAAAGCTCCCCCTTGATTTATACTCCCCCTAAATGGAGTAACAAGGATATGATGTATGATCCTACAAAATAAATGGTTAGAATATGCTATGCTCCTCTTTGATGTATACTACCCATTGCTAGAGTACCAACGTATACATTTCAAGAGTATGATATGATGTATGATCCTACAAAACAAATGGTTAAGCTATGATATGCTCCCCCTTGATGTATACTCCTCATTGCTAGAGTACCAACGTATACGTTTCAAGGATGAGAAATGCTAAAAATGATGAGTTAGTATATGATATACTCCCCCTCGATCTATACTCCCCGTTGCTAGGGTACCAACGTATATGAATCAAGGTTGAGAAAAGCTACAAAAGAAAAGTTAGTTACTTCAATCAAGAAGCAATATGCATATGCAATAGTCAACCAAGAAAGGTCAACCCATTTGACTTCTAGAAAGTCTAAATGAAGTGTCTGATCAATTTTTTTGTATCTAATGTACAATTGATCAATGCAATATGTGGAGTTAAAACGACCACACAATGATGTTAGTATTCTAAAATGAGATAATATGCTTAATGTTGATCACCCACAAGCATAAAAACATAACAATCATCTATTGAAAATATGTGACAAAAGTCACAAAAATGATGTTACATAAAAATAAATCCTAAAAAGTCAAATACTACAACATCATCCTAAAAAGTTCCTATAAGAGGAAACTAACAAAGCTCCTATTGAGGAGGATGAGAGATTGCATTGAGACGCTCGAGAACATGGTTCAAGATGAACCTCATCTCATTTTGGAGCTCATGGACCAAAATGTTGGTCCTTTGGGCCAAGTGAGCCGTTCTCTCGCAATGTGAGCAATCATGGCTTGAAAAACCGGGAGGAAGAGTAGTCTCAAGGTTTTGTGGTGGTGGTGGTGGTGGTGGTTGTTGGTTGTTGTTGTTGGATGGTTGTTGTTGTTGTTGTTGGTTTGATGATGGTGGAGTGGGGATGGAGTTCATCAAGATGGTTTGGATATCCATTGCTTCACTAAGACGGGTATCAACCATATTAGAGAGAGTATAGAGGCGGGTGAGTTCATCACTAATCTCTTCTTAAGTTTGTGGTATATTCATCCACATTGCCTCATCAATGGCAACTAGAGTGGATGTGGGTGAGAGAGGTTGTGGTTGAGGTTGAGGTGGTGGTGCATCACGGTATAAAGGACCGTGGATATCATGATAAAGTGGGTGAAATAGCATAGGTTCTTGACCTTCAAAGGTCATGGGTGGAGGATTGGTGGACCTTGGTGGAAGTTCTTCCAACTCATCAAGGTAAGGGTGTGGTGATGTTGGTGGAGTCCTAAATAGCTCCATGGGTTGAAGTTTGGGTGATTTTGGTGGTGATGGTGATCTAACAGGCTGTGATGGAGCCGGTGGTGGAGTAGTGGCTATTGGAGTAATGGTTGGTGGTGGTGTATGGATGGAAACATTGGATGGTGTTGGAGTGGAAAGTGTGAGGAAATTCTCACTTGCAATGGGTGATGAGATATTTAGAGGAGATGATTCCTCTGATGATGAGTTTGCTAAGTTGATGAAGCAACATGGTTTAACACTAATGCGGGTTGTTCGTTTTGGAGGTCTAGAGGTGGAAGAGTTGTTTGACTTAGTCATGGTGAAGTAAGGTTGCTAAGATGTACAGGAGAGCAGGTAGAGAAAATGGTGAGTGAGTGAGTTTAGTGATGATCCTAAGGTACTAATTTATAGGCAGAAGGTTTGTTGGTCTGTGTGTTTGGATTGGATGTAAATCCAATGGAGAATGTTGGTTTCTAATTATTTGGAACAAAAAATTAAGCTTGTCATATCTCAAGGTCAATCCATTGAGATGAAGTTGAGTGATATGAAGTTGATTTGCAGTAAATGCAAGAAGATAGTGGAAATTCTGATGATAAGATGTTTCCACGGATTTGACGGATCCCTAAAAAGGGTTCCTTGCTTGTATTAGAACGGGTAACTCACAGGAAAATTTTGAAAATTCAAATTTTGGTGGGAAATTGAGTTCCTAATGTTCTAAGAGTTTCCTAAAGCATTCTAAGTAGTTTAATGATCAGTGAGCATAATAAAAAAAAAAAGCTACAACCTAAAATCTAAGTGTCAGGATGAGTCAGGAGTTTTTGAAAAAAAAATTGACTGATGTACCCACGGATCCAATCGACAACAAAGGCGGAGCCAAAGTTTGGGAGCCGTGGAATCCGTGGGTCCTGGACTGGCGGAACCAAGTGATACACTAGGCGGATTCAATTTCTGGGATCCGCCGGATCCCCCATCCAAATGAGCTAAAACTAACAGAGAGCTATGCAAATTTTGCATTTTTCTACCAAAACCCGAAATTTCTCCTATAACTTATGTAATAACTAATATATAGTACAAATATACTAAATATATATATTCTAACACGCGTTTGCACATAAATAAATCTGATCATAATATTCTACCATATAGAGAGTTAAACCAAACGGGGGCTTAAACTCGGAAAATTGATAACACTAAGTGCTATCGACCTGAAAATCTGAGTTAGTTCACATACACATCAAGTACTACCACAGTAAGTTAAGAACCATACATGTTTAACACATAATTGTCAAATAATGTCAAGACCCAAACACTCCTCTCATTTGAACTTCTTACTTAACTTCTTGTACCCCTTGTGAAGTTTCATTATCCAATGCCCCAAGTTCTTCATCATCCCCTTCGTTTGCTTGAACTCCGGTGATTCATTCGTAATCGGTGAAAGTTGATGCAAATATTCCGGTAGAGGGATCCTAGAGTTTGGCAAGCCGTCATCGTCACTCATTGATGATGATGATGATGATGTTTGAGCACGAGGGTGTTTGCCTTTGTCAACCGCTACCCTAAAATCGCTTAAGGGAACAAAGGTGTGTTGAATTTCATCATAATCGGGAACCAAACTAAGGCATTTCTAGGAATAGATGCAAAAGCTCTATAGAGACGAGTCAAGAGCATTCCATAAGGCATTGCCATGTTACCTTGAACCGGAATATCGGTCATTCGCTTGGCGATATAGAATGCAAGGTTGAAAGGTTGACGGGTGGACACACTATACATCATGTAACATAGACAAGCATTGATGTGATCTCGATTTCCTACCGTGCTAATGACGTTGGCTCTCAAAACTTCTTCTAACTTCCTAAACTCGGGCTTGAGTTCATTTAGCTCCATAGCAAATAGATCTCTAGCCACTTGCTTACCTCGATGTACCCTAGTTAGGTTATTCCTAGGTAAGAAAAGATGTTCCCTAATGGTTTCTTTGTCGGTCAATGGAGTGGCATATGGTGCCGTTCTTTGAAGGTTTGATTCTAGAATAGTCAAAGACCATTTATCGGAGTAGACACATGTTCCATAATTTGGAACTCCTAAGACCTCACCAAATTGATCTAGGGGAATATTGAACAAGGTTCCATTGACACTAAAGTGAATGCTCATAAGACCATTGTCACTTGAACTAAGACCTATGGTGGCATAGAACTCAAGAATGAACCTAGGTACTATAGGCTCATCAATATCTAGGAGACTATCAAAATGAATTGCGGCTAATTGCTCGCGGAGATTGGTGTCTTCATAGAATGAGGGGTCTACTACCCTACCCTCATGGAAGTAATGCTCAAAACATAACATTTTTTGTAAGTGATGCTTTAGCATTCAAAACATTATGCAAGTGATGCTCAAAACATAACGTTTTTTGTATTTGTATGAACAATGTCCAAAAACCATTTTTCCTAGTCGTGAGAAGATTTTAGCAAAAATTTCTCATGGGGTTTTTGATGAATAATGACAATGTACTACAAGATGCAATTCCTAACTATGAAAAACATGATTTGTTATGCAATTTAGTAAATATGCTCCATGATTTTTCAAGAATTATGCATAACCCCAAGTTTTGGTTTTGTGCATGAAATAGAAATCCTATACGCAGATCAGGAATGCAAACATGTTAAGGATACTTACAGTGATGATTTGAGCACAATTTGGTTGAGAAAGATGGCCTAATTTGTGAGTTTGGTGAATTATGGGTCGTATTTCCAGTGGGTGATATGTTTTTTAGTGAATGATAAATAGTACAAGAGTTTATTTAATATAAAAACCTGGTCATCATGTGATGGATCTGGCGGATCCCAAACAAGGGTTCCGCCCTTGTTGTCGTTTGGATCCGCAGGATCAGAACACAAGGTTTGGCTTTTGCCGTGTTTTGGTTAATCTAAGGTTTGAGCTAACGTCTAATCTACTCACTAGGTTCCATTAATCCTAATCCAAGTCTAAGATAATTGAAAGGTTCTCTCTTAAGAGGTTTTGTGAGGATGTTGGCAATGTTGTCCTCTGAGGAAACTTTCTCAATTGAGATGTTTCCCTTCTGAACATTGTCACGAAGGAAGTGATGACGTATCTCTATGTGTTTGGTTCTTGCGTGTTGGACTGGGTTTTTGCTAAGATCAATAGCTCCTTTGTTGTCACAAAGAATGGGGATGTCGTTGAGTACAATTTCGTAGTCGACGAGAGCTTGTTTCATCCACAGTGCTTGTTGGCAAGCTTTTCCTGCTGACACGTACTCGGATTTAGTTGTTGATATGGCGAGGGCTGTTTGTTTCTTAGCAAACCATGCGGTGAGACAATGTCCTACAAAAGTACAAATACCGCTAGTACTTTTCCTATCAACATAGTCACCGGCATGGTCTGAGTCAGCATACACTATGGTTTCTACACCTGTCCCTTTGGGATACCATAATCCTAAATGTGTAGTGCCTTTTATGTACCTAAATATCCGTTTAACGGCTTCAAGATGGGATGTTTTGGGATCTTCTTGAAAGCGTGCACATAGACAAACACTAAACATGATGTTCGGTCTACTAGCCGTTAGGTAGAGTAAACTCCAATCATACCTCTATATTTAGTGCTATTTACGGATTCACTTTCGTCATCCTTGGTTAGTTTGGTTTCGGAAGACATTGGTGTTTTCATGGGTTTTGAATCTTCAAGACCAAACTTCTTAAGCATATCCTTGATATACTTAGATTGGTTGAAGAATATCCCATCTTCTAATTGTTTTATTTGGAGACCTAAGAAAAAGTTTAGTTCCCCCATCATACTCATTTAAAACTCGTCATGCATGATTTTTGAGAAATCGTCGCATAACTCTTGACAAGTTGAACCGAATATAATGTCATCCACATATATCTGGATGATGATAATATGTGATCCCTTTTTCTTGGTGAAGAGAGTGTTGTCTACTAGGCCCATGGTATACTTATGGTCAACTAGGAAGGTCTTAAGTTGATCATACCAAGCTTTTGGTGCTTGCTTAAGTCCGTATAATGCTTTCTTAAATTTGTAGACATGATTAGGTTTTTCAAAATCAGCAAAGCCGGGAGGTTGTGCTACATATACTTCTTCATTTATGAAACCATTTAGAAATGCACTTTTGACATCCATTTGAAATAGTTTAAAGTCATATGCACATGTATATGCAAGTAATATCCTAATTGACTCAAGTCTAGCTACGGGTGCAAAAGTCTCATCATAATCTATACCCTCTTGTTGATTATAGCCTTGGGCTACTAACCTAGTTTTGTTTCTAGACACAATGCCATTTTCATCCATTTTATTTCTAAAAACCCATTTTGTACCTATTATGGTTTGATTTTTAGGTTGTGGAACTAATGTCCAAACGTCATTCCTAACAAATTGATTTAATTCTTCTTGCATCGCAATGACCCAAGATTCATCTTTTATGGCTTCATTGACATTTTTAGGTTCTATTGTTTAAACAAAACAAAAGAAATTACTTTCATTTTGAGCTTTAGACCTTAATGTTCTTTCGTTGAGTTTTCCAATGATGTTTTCTAATGGATGACTTTTTGTTTCTTTGATGTTGACTAAATCTCTTTTTACTGGTTCATCTTCTTTATCATTTTCAACATTTTCCTGATTTTCAACCATTTGGTTTTCAACTAAGTCATCATCTACCAAAGGTGATGTCTTATAGGGAGGTGGACTTTCCTCGAATGTTACATTCAATGATTCCTCGACTCTTGAGGTTTCTTTGTTCAAAACTATGTATGCTTTACTAGTTTGTGAATATCCTAGAAATACACCTTCATACGACTTTGGGTCGAATTTGGTGAGATAATCCTTTGTGTTTAAAATGAAGCACTTGCTTCCAAACACTCTAAAGTATCCTAAAGTAGGCTTTTTGCCTCTGTATAACTCATATGGAGTCTTTCCCAAGAATGGTCTAATTAGAACTCGGTTTAGAATATATGTAGATGTATCTACAACGTGACACCAAAACTTTTGAGGTATGTTTTGTTCATTTAACATGGTTCTACTCATTTCTTGAATTGTCCTATTTTTGCGTTCTACCACACCGTTAGATTGAGGGGTTCGAGGAGCCGAGAAATTATGAGTTATGCCATTGGCATCACAAAAAGCTCCGAATTTTAATTCGTTGTCGAATTCACGACCATGGTTAGTTCTAATCGATACTATGTTACTTCCTATTTGATTTTGAATTTTCTTACTTAAGATTTCAAATTTATCAAATGCTTTGTTTTTAGTTTTTAGAAACTTAGTCCATGTATACCTAGAGTAGTCATCTACTATTACCAAAGTTTAGAAGTTTCCCCCGTAACTTTGTATAGCGGATGGACCAAACAAATCCATGTGTAATAATTCTAGACACCTAGATGTAGACACCATGTTTTTAGCCTTATGACTATTATGAACTTGTTTTCGTATTTTGCAAGCATCACAAAAGTGTTGGCCATATTTCAACTTGGGCAGGTTCCTAACGAGTTCCTTAGATGATAAGGATTGAATTAACCTCATATTGGCGTGACCTAAGCGTCGATGCCATAGAGTTGAGTTTTCGTCCAAGGAGGTAAGACAAAGCTTGTCTTTAGGTATTTTGTCGAGTTTCATAACGTAAACGTTATTCTTCAAAACACCATTTCCTACAGTTATGCCATCCTTAAGTATTTTACTTCCATTTTCACTGAAAAGGACGTTATACTTTTTGCGGCATAATTGACTAATACTAAGCAAGTTAAATCCTAAGTTATCTACATGAGCAACATCATCAATAGTGAGAGAGTCATGAGAAATCGTACCTTTTCCGATGATTTTACTTTTAAGCTTGCTACCGAATGTGACATTACCTCCGTCATACACTTGGTAGTCTGAGAAAAGGCTTTTGTTTCCCGTCATGTGCCTTGAGCACCCACTATCTTTGATCCATTCATCAGGTTCTAGTTCAACTTTTAAGCACACCTCTTCTGTTTCGTGAGCCATGAGAGCAATTTCGTCGTTCTTAGGCTCATCATCATCTCCTTCACTATCACTCCAAGCTCCACTGACAAAGGCTCTTTGAGACTTGTTCTTTGGAGGCTTTGGACATTCACCTATCAAGTGACTAGAGTCTCCACACCTATAACACTTCCTATCTATCTTTCCTTTTCTATCATCACGGTCTTTTCGAGAGGATTTCTTTTCTTCATGAGGTGGTCTAACGAACTTTCCTCGTCTCCTGAAGAATTTCTTGAAATCTCTTACCGCCATGGCATATTCTTCATCTTCACTACTAGAACAAGACTCTTCATCACTTGACTCTACTCTAGCTTTCAAGGCAATGGACTTCATTTTCTCCTTCTTGCCTTTAACTATTTCTGAGTCTTTTTCCATTACCATTTCGTGAACTTTGAGGTTTCCTATGAGCTCATCCAGTGTCATACTTGAAAGATCCTTAGATTCTTCAATAGCTGTCACCTTTGCTCTCCACTTCGGGTGGAGTGCTCTTAGAAATTTCCTGACAAAATTCTTACTAGAAAAAGATTCATCAAGTGCTTTAAGAGATGTAATGATAGTATTAAACCTAGAAAAAGCACTATCATTGGTCTCATCTTCAGAGATAACAAATTGTTCGTATTGTTGAACAAAAAGATCAATTTTGTTATCTTTGACTTGTGAGTTCCCTTGATGAGTGATGATTAGTGATTGCCAAATATCTTTAGCCGTTTTACACATGAAAGCTCTTTCATATTCCTTTTTAGGTAAGGCATTGTAAAGCATCATTTTGGCTTCATTATTTTTGGCAATCAACCTCTTTTGTTCATCACTATGATGAATAAAAGAGTTACCTATATCCCGACAACCTGAAATGTCACTACTTATGGGTTTGTATCATTATGGAAAAGATGGCGGCTTGTTGTTGATTGATTCTGCACTTTAGTGTTTAACGAAACCCTATTTTTAGGGTTTTGTTCTCTATCCATTGTGGTGATGTACATGCTTCAAAGTTGCAAGGTAACCTGTATTAGGGTTTATTTGTTCATTGATTGTTCTTCATCAGATGAAAGTGCTCATGTTCGTGGGTATTGAGAGATGTAAGTCAAGTTTTGTTGGGTCTAAAAGTTGAGTTGATAAAGACAAAACATGTGAAACATGAGGGACTTATGGAGACAAAGAATAAAACTTCACAAAAGGAAAAGATTACAAGATATCTTTTATTATTCTAGAATATTCTTTGTAACCCTAATCCTCTATTATATAAAGAGGATTAGAGGCGTAGGATTTTTTGTATGTGTGTCAAAGATGTAGACGTCTAAAGTGTAGGTTGTGGCTAGGCATCGAGTTTCCACAACGGATGCCTAGGTTTTGTGTATGTTAGTAGTTGTTAGAGATGATGACGAAGAACCTTGATAATAATAATGAATCTTTTGTTATTCCGATGTGCATCTTATTTTGATCATTATTATTGTGCTTATTGTTTATCCTAGATCAAGGTCTAAACAACCTGGAGTCCAAAACGGTCCAAGAACTTATAGATGGTGGCGTACATAAGTTCTATCAAGTTTTTGGGTATTCTTGTTCAAAAACCCTATTTTTATGCTCATTGATCTGTTTGCTTAATGATATATTTCTGGGTCTTTGAGCGTGTTGTTTGGACGTTAGGGTTTTGTCACCATACTTTATGTATTAACAGATCTTCGCATGGTTTAGTTCGTGATCTGTTTTTTCATTGGAGGTTAGGGTATGAACACCCTTGTCAGTCTCGTTGGTATTCATGATGCTGGAATATAGGGTTTCTCTAACCCTACTGTTCGACTAGCGAATCACCATGTAAGTTAGGGTTTCATAAACCCTATTATCATCAGTTAGTCCCAAATCTGGTCCTTAAGCGTGTGCTGCTGTGGGATGGTGAGTTGGGTGTTGGTACGCTTGCATGGGTGAATATAGAAGACACATGACCTGCTATTGGGCTATTCTTCTGTGGATTCTTTATTTGTTGTATGTAGCTGCGTTTGGATGTTCGTTTCGATACATTGGTGGTTTTTTGTAAGTCAAGTTTTAGGATATGCTTGTTCAAAAATCCTAGTCCTACAGCCAATGATCCGTTTACTTTCATTCTTCTGTTTGGTTTGTGATCGTTGCTGATGGAGGTTAGTGTTTGTTTACACTAGCCGTTATATATAAGTTAGGGTTTTATTAAATCCCTATTGGTCGTCTATGGCTGGTTCTTGTCATGTTTTCATTCTGAATCACTTTTGCGAGTGAAACCTAATCATGTTAGAATTGCGCCATAGTTTGAAGTGTGGTAAACATTGATCGCATGTGTTATGGTTTGTTGAGATGTCGATGGTGATTCCGTAATTATAACCAATTTGTGATCATGGGAGCTACTGAGTATTTGGTATTCTTGGATCGATGGGGGGTTCGTTGTAGTCTCTTGGTGAGGATGGTACCATGGTCTAGGCTGCTTTGAGAAATTGTATGGACTTCTATGACGACTTTTGAAGAATCAAGTGTGTTTATTTGAATAGCATTTAATTTGTTACATTTTTTAGTCGTTGTAGTTTATGTCCTATTATTAATTATAAGAGTGGTTTGTCACTCTTATATTGTGATTAGTGGTAGTTTATGTTTGTTAAGTTATAGGAATGATTTGTCATTCTTATATTGTTGCTTGTAAGTGCCTATGTAACGGGCTGAGATATGGGACTTCACCCATATCCATTTTACTTAAACGTTTTTTGGTTTATATACTTACCAGGGTGCAGGATTACTCCCCTTTACCCAAAAATAATATACCATAGATCTATGTCCTTTGACTTCACATATGTCTCAAAGCGATTTTTCCAATATATGAAACAATTTGGTTCAAATAGTGGTGGTCTTTGCATAGATTGCCCATCTTTAAAGTTTTCAAAATCCATTGATCGTTTCAAGTTCTTAAAATACAATATATTTTGAAAATCTTGAGTAACACCGCTCTGGTACCAATTGTGGAAAACTAAAAGGGGGTTGAATAGTTTTACCGTTTAAAATTAATTCGCTTTGTTACTTATCGTGATCTCAAAGTCAAGTAAACAATCAAGCACACAAACAAGTGATATAAGTAAATAAGTAAAGAGAGGAAAGATCAAACCAAACAACACAGTCGTTTATAGTGGTTTGGCTACAAGGACTCTCTTCCTTGCCCTACTCCACTCCTCGAGCCTCTAACTCGAGAGTTTATCTTCACTAAGAAACAAGCTCCCTTCTAGGCGGAGAAAACCTTTACAAGTCGCTTAATCTTTTTCCGGTACTAAGCTAAACACCGAGTTCTTTACAAGGGTACAACCACTCCCGTTTGGTTCTTTACAAGGGTACAACCACTCCCGTTTGGTTCTTTACAAGGGTACAACCACTCCCGTTCACTCTATGTGTTTTGAGGACTAAAACACTAACCGGACTCTACTGTATGAATGATACTAACTATGATGTGTGACTAATACAAGATCACACAGACTCTATGTTAGAAGGAAGATAACAGACTGTTACTCCTTATATGTTGAGATCTTCTTTGCTACAAAAGGAAAGATCTATAAAATGTTAGTAAGCTAAGGGTTAGTGATATGCAAATGAATGAGTATGTATTTTAAGCTATATGAGTGATGAAATGGCCAAATGATCAGCTTGCTATTTATAGGCAAAGCTGATCAACAGGCGGCGGATCCGGCGGATCCCCAAAATTGGATCCGTCCGTGTACCACTTTGGATCCGCCGTGTCAGGCCAGCTAAGAGATCTTCAAATCTTTCCAAATCTTTCCATATCTTTCCATATCTTCAAATGTCAACTCTTTGGCTTGAAGATCTAAACAAAATATCACAAAATCTTACCAAGATTGTGTACATGATGCATGCCATGATGTCATCATAATATTTAACTAATAAAGTTTTCATTTTAAGAAATAAACATGTAAACTTGTATATGTCATTTTTAGAAAACTTTGTGATGTGAAAATGTGTTTGTAAAATGCTTATCACTATAAATGTAAAAGACTTAATCTTATTTATGCTTTGCTTAAAGATAAACTTTGTAATTGTCATTAACAAAACTAAGCAAAGATCGTAAAATATAAATAACATTTTTAGGACGATATTTGTATTAACAATCTCCCCCTTTTTGTTGATGACAAAACATAAAGTGTATTTTTAAGTAGAGAGCTTAAATAAAGGATGGGTCTTTTAAAAATATAGATTAAGTTAGTTTATGCAAGTTTTAAAATTTATTTTAAGCTAAAATGTATGTACTGTGATGTTTCACAGTTGATGCAAACTTAATCCTATCTCCCCCTTTTTGTCGAAACAAAAAGAAGATATGCGTAGCGAAATGCGATTTTGAGAACTTTAAAGCTCCCCCTTGATTTATACTCCTCCTAAATGGAGTAACAAGGATATGATGTATGATCCTACAAAATAAATGGTTAGAATATGCTATGCTCCTCTTTGATGTATAGTACCCATTGCTAGAGTACCAACGTATACATTTCAAGAGTCTGATATGATGTATGATCCTACAAAACAAATGGTTAAGCTATGATATGCTCCCCCTTGTTGTATACTCCTCATTGCTAGAGTACCAACGTATACGTTTCAAGGATGAGAAATGCTAAAAATGATGAGTTAGTATATGATATACTCCCCCTCGATCTATACTCCCCTTTGCTAGGGTACCAGCGTATATGAATCAAGGTTGAGAAAAGCTACAAAAGAAAAGTTAGTTACTTCAATCAAGAAGCAATATGCATATGCAATAGTCAACCAAGAAAGGTCAACCCATTTGACTTCTAGAAAGTCTAAATGAAGTGTCTGATCAAATTTTTTGTACCTAATGTACAATTGATCAATGCAATATGTGGAGTTAAAACAACCACACAATGATGTTAGTATTCTAAAATGAGATAATATGCTTAATGTTGATTAGCCACAAGCATAAAAACATAACAATCATCCATTGAAAATATGTGACAAAAGTCACAAAAATGATGTTACATAAAAATAAATCCTAAAAAGACAAATACTACAACACCATCCTAAAAAGTTCCTATAAGAGGAAACTAACAAAGCTCCTATTGAGGAGGATGAGAGATTGCATTGAGACGCTCGAGAACATGGTTCAAGATGAACCTCATCTCATTTTGGAGCTCATGGACCAAAATGTTGGTCCTTTGGGCCAAGTGAGCCGTTCTCTCGCAATGTGAGCAATCATGGCTTGAAAAATCGGGAGGAAGAGTAGTCTCAAGGTTTTGTGGTGGTGGTGGTGGTGGTGGTTGTTGGTTGTTGTTGTTGGATGGTTGTTGTTGTTGTTGGTTTGATGATGGTGGAGTGGGGATGGAGTTCATCAAGATGGTTTGGATATCCATTGCTTCACTAAGACGGGTATCAACCATATTAGAGAGAGTATAGAGGCGGGTGAGTTCATCACTAATCTCTTCTTAAATTTGTGGTATATTCATCCACATTTCCTCATCAATGGCAACTAGAGTGGATGTGGGTGAGAGAGGTTGTGGTTGAGGTTGAGGTGGTGGTGCATCACGGTATAAAGGACCGTGGATATCATGATAAAGTGGGTGAAATAGCATAGGTTCTTGACCTTCAAAGGTCATGGGTGGAGGATTGGTGGAACTTGGTGGAAGTTCTTCCAACTCATCAAGGTAAGGGTGTGGTGATGTTGGTGGAGTCCTAAATAGCTCCATGGGTTGAAGTTTGGGTGATTTTGGTGGTGATGGTGATCTAACAGGCTGTGATGGAGCCGGTGGTGGAGTAGTGGCTATTGGAGTAATGGTTGGTGGTGGTGTATGGATGGCAACATTGGATGGTGTTGGAGTGGAAAGTGTGAGGAAATTCTCACTTGCAATGGGTGATGAGATATTTAGAGGAGATGATTCCTCTGATGATGAGTTTGCTAAGTTGATGAAGCAACATGGTTTAACACTAATGCGGGCTGTTCATTTTGGAGGTCTAGAGGTGGAAGAGTTGTTTGACTTAGTCATGGTGAAGTAAGGTTGCTAAGATGTACAGGAGAGAAGGTGAAGAAAATGATGAGTGAGTGAGTTTAGTGATGATCCTAAGGTACTAATTTATAGGCAGAAGGTTTGTTGGTCTGTGTGTTTGGATCTGATGTAAATACAATGGAGAATGTTGGTTTCTAATTATTTGGAACAAAAAATTAAGCTTGTCATATCTCAAGGTCAATCCATTGAGATGAAGTTGAGTGATATGAAGTTTATTTGCAGTAAATGCAAGAAGATAGTGGAAATTCTGATGATAAGATGTTTCCACGGATTTGACGGATCCCTAACAACGGTTCCTTGCTTGTATTAGAAAGGTAACTCACAGGAAAATTTTGAAAATTCAAATTTTGGTGGGAAATTGAGTTCCTAATGTTCTAAGAGTTTCCTAAAGCATTCTAAGGAGTTTAATGATTAGTGAGCATAATCAAAAAAAGCTACAACCTAAAATCTAAGTGTAAGGACGAGTCGGGAGTTTTTGAAGAAAAAAAATTGACTGTTGTACCCACGGATCCAATCGACAACAAAGGCGGAGCCAAAGTTTGGGAGCCGTGGAATCCGTGGGTCCTGTACTGGCGGAACCAAGTGATACACTAGGCGGATCCAATTTCTGGGATCCGTCGGATCCGCCGTCCAAATGTGTTAAAACTAACAGAGAGCTATGCAAATTTTGAATTTTTCGACCAAAACCTGAAATTTCTCATATAACTTATGTAATAACTAATATATAGTACAAATATACTAAATATATATATTCTAACACGCGTTTGCACATAAACAAATCCGATCTAATTTTCTACCATATAGAGAGTTAAGCCAAACGGGGGCTTAAACTCGGAAAATTGATAACACTAAGTGCTATCGACCTGCAAATCTGAGTTAGTTCACATACACATCAAGTACTACCACAGTAAGTTAAGAACCATACATGTTTAACACATAATTGTCAAATAATGTCAAGACCCAAACACTCCTCTCATTTGAACTTCTTGCTTAACTTCTTGTACCCCTTGTGAAGTTTCATTATCCAATGCCCCAAGTTCTTCATCATCCCCTTGGTTTGCTTGAAATCCGGTGATTCATTCGCAATCGATGGAAGTTGATGCAAATATTCCGGTGGAGGGATCCTAGAGTTTGGCAAGCCGTCATCGTCACTCATTGATGATGATGATGATGATGTTTGAGCACGAGGGCGTTTGCCTTTGTCAACCGCTACCCTAAAATCGCTTAAGGGAACAAAGGTGTGTTGAATTTCATCATAATCGGGAACAAAACCTAAGGCATTTCTAGGAATAGGTGCAAAAGCTCTATAGAGACGAGTCAAGAGCATTCCATAAGGCATTGCCATGTTACCTTGAACCGAAATATCAGCCATTCGCTTGGCGATATACAATGCAAGGTTGAAAGGTTGACGGGTGGACACACTATACATCATGTAACATAGACAAGCATTTATGTGATCTCGATTTCCTACCGTGCTAATGACGTTGGCTCTCAAAACTTCTTCTAACTTCCTAAACTCGGGCTTGAGTTCATTTAGCTCCATAGTAAATGGATCTCTAGCCACTTGCTTACCTCGATGTACCCTAGTTAGGTTATTCCTAGGTAAGAAAAGATGTTCCCTAATGGTTTCTTTGTCGGTCAAGGGAGTGGCATACGGTGCCGTTCTTTGAAGGTTTGATTCTAGAAGAGTCAAAGACCATTTATCGGAGTAGACACATGTTCCATAATTTGGAACTCCTAAGACCTCACCAAATTGATCTAGGGGAATACTGAACAAGGTTCCATTGACACTAAAGTGAATGCTCATAAGACCATTGTCGCTTGAACTAAGACCTATGGTGGCATAGAACTCAAGAATGAACCTAGGTACTATAGGCTCATCAATATCTAGGAGACTATCAAAATGAATTGCGGCTAATTGCTCGCGGAGATTGGTATCTTCATAGAATGATGGGTCTACTACCCTACCCTCATGGACGTAATGTTTTTCTAGTGCCTTAAAGATGTTGACTTGGGCTTCGGTTAGACCCTTGGTTTTGTGATGTTTGGGAAGGTAATCGAGAGTCTTTTTGTGATCGTAATTGGTTGCGGGAGGCATAGTTATCCTAGACACGAAAAATATGTATAGTTTAGTTAAAATTATCAAAAGTATATGTATATATATATATATATATATGTCTAGTGTGTATTCCTACATGGGGACAATGTGGAGGTGCGGTTATCTCGACTCCTTTTGATGCATGAAAATTATGTTTATGCAAGTTTTATGATAAAACGAGAGATAACCCAAACGCTCCTACTTCACTGTAGCTACGATTGAATGTACCCGAAATTTCATATTAATTATGTATTCGCTTTAGCATTCAAGAGACATTATGCAAGTGATGCTCAAAACATAACGTTTTTTGAATTCGTATGAACAATGTCCAAAAACCATTTTTCCTAGTCGTGAGAAGATTTTAGCAAAAATTTCTCATGGGGTTTTTGATGAATAATGACAATGTACTACAAGATGCAATTCCTAACTATGAAAAACATGATTTGTTATGCAATTAAGTAAATATGCTCCATGATTTTTCAAGAATTATGCATAACCCCAAGTTTTGGTTTTGTACATGAAATAGTAATCCTAGACGCAGATCAGGAATGCAAACATGTTAAGGATACTTACAGTGATGATTTGAGCACAATTTGGTTGAGAAAGATGGCCTAATTTGTGAGTTTGGTGAATTATGGGTCGTATTTCCAGTGGGTGATATGTTTTGGAGTGAATGATGAATAGTACAGGAGTTTATTTAATATAAAAACCTGTTCATCATGTGACGGATCCGGCGGATCCCAAACAAGGGTTTCGCCCTTGTTGTCGTTTAGATCCGCAGGATCAGAACACAAGGTTTGGCTTTTGCCATGTTTTGGTTAATCTAAGGTTTGAGCTAACGTCTAATCTACTCACTAGGTTCCATTAATCCTAAGCCAAGTCTAAGATAATTGAAAGGTTCTCTCTTGAGAGGTTTTGTGAGGATGTCGGCAATGTTGACCTCTGAGGAAACTTTCTCAATTGAGATGTTTCCCTTCTGAACATTGTCACGAAGGAAGTGATGACGTATCTCTATGTGTTTGGTTCTAGCGTGTTGGACTGGGTTTTTGCTAAGATCGATAGCTCCTTTGTTGTCACAAAGAATGGGGATGTCGTCGAGTACAATTCCGTGGTCGACGAGAGTTTGTTTCATCCACAGTGCTTGTTGGCAAGCTTTTCCTGCTGACACGTACTCGGCTTTAGTTGTTGATATGGCGAGGGCTGTTTGTTTCTTAGCAAACCATGTGGTGAGACAATGTCCTACAAAAGTACAAATACCGCTAGTACTTTTCCTATCAACATAGTCACCGGCATGGTCTGAGTCAGCATACACTATGGTTTCTACACCTGTCCCTTTGGGATACCATAATCCTAAATGTGTAGTGCCTTTTATGTACCTAAATATCCGTTTAACGGCTTCAAGATGGGATGTTTTGGGATCTTCTTGAAAGCGTGCACATAGACAAACACTAAACATGATGTCCGGTCTACTAGCCGTTAGGTAGAGTAAACTACCAATCATCCCTCTATATTTAGTGCTATCTACGGATTCACTTTCGTCATCCATGGTTAGTTTGGTTTCGGAAGACATTGGTGTTTTCATGGGTTTTGAATCTTCAAGACCAAACTTCTTAAGCATATCCTTGATATACTTAGATTGGTTGAAGAATATCCCATCTTCTAATTGTTTTATTTGGAGACCTAAGAAAAAGTTTAGTTCCCCCATCATACTCATTTCAAACTCTTCATGCATGATTTTTGAGAAATCGTCGCATAACTCTTGACAAGTTGAACCGAATATAATGTCATCCACATATATCTGGACGATGATAATATGTGATCCCTTTTTCTTGGTGAAGAGAGTGTTGTCTACTAGGCCCATGGTATACTTATGGTCAACTAGGAAGGTCTTAAGTCGATCATACCAAGCTTTTGGTGCTTGCTTAAGTCCGTATAATGCTTTCTTAAGTTTGTAGACATGATTAGGTTTTTCAAAATCGGCAAAGCCGGGAGGTTGTGCTACATATACTTCTTCATTTATGAAACCATTTAGAAATGCACTTTTGACATCCATTTGAAATAGTTTAAAGTCATATGCACATGCATATGCAAGTAATATCCTAATTGACTCAAGTCTAGCTACGGGTGCAAAAGTCTCATCATAATCTATACCCTCTTGTTGATTATAGCCTTAGGCTACTAACCTAGCTTTGTTTCTAGACACAATGCCATTTTCATCCATTTTATTTCTAAAAACCCATTTTGTACCTATTATGGTTTGATTTTTAGGTTGTGGAACTAATGTCCAAACGTCATTCCTAACAAATTGATTTAATTCTTCTTGCATCGCAATGACCTAAGATTCATCTTTTATGGCTTCAATGACATTTTTAGGTTCTATTGTTTAAACAAAACAAAAGAAATTACTTTCATTTTGAGCTTTAGACCTTAATGTTCTTTCGTTGAGTTTTCCTATGACGTTTTCTAATGGATGACTTTTTGTTTCTTTGATGTTGACTAAATCTCTTTTTACTGGTTCATCTTCTTTATCATTTTCAACATTTTCCTAATTTTCAACCATTTGGTTTTCAACTAAGTCATCATCTACCAAAGGTGATGTCTTAGAGGGAGGTGGACTTTCATCGAATGTTACATTCAATGATTCCTCGACTCTTGAGGTTTCTTTGTTCAAAACTATGTATGCTTTACTAGTTTGTGAATATCCTAGAAATACACCTTCATACGACTTTGGGTCCAATTTGGTGAGATAATCCTTTGTGTTTAAAATGAAGCACTTGCTTCCAAACACTCTAAAGTATCCTAAAGTAGGCTTTTTGCCTCTGTATAACTCATATGGAGTCTTTCCCAAGAATGGTCTAATTAGAACTCGGTTTAGAATATATGTAGATGTATCTACAACGTGACATCAAAACTTTTGAGGTATGTTTTGTTCATTTAACATGGCTCTACTCATTTCTTGAATTGTCCTATTTTTGTGTTCTACCGCACCGTTAGATTGAGGGGTTCGAGGAGCCGAGAAATTATTTGTTATGCCATTGGCATCACAAAAAGGTCCGAATTGGAATTCGTTATCGAATTCACGACCATGGTTAGTTCTAATTGATACTATGTTACTTCCTATTTGATTTTGAATTTTCTTACTTAAGATTTCAAATTTATCAAATGCTTCATTTTTAGTATATACCCGTGGCTGTTGATTACTTGTCTAAATGGGTTGAAGCGAAAGCACTCCCCAACAACGACGCCCGAGTAGTTGTTAAAATTTTGAAATCTCTCTTTGCTCGGTTTGGAACTCCCTGTGCTATCATTAGTGATCGCGGTACGCACTTTTGCAATGACCAATTTGCAAAGGTCATGCTTAAGTACGGTGTTACACCGTCTTGCTACCGCGTATCACCCACAAACCAGTTGACAAGTGGAAGTTTCCAAACGTGGTTTAAAAAGAATTTTGGAAAGGACCGTAGGTGATAACCGTGCCTCTTGGTCAGATAAATTAGATGATGCACTTTGGGCCTTCCGTACCGCTTACAAAACACCCATCAGATGTACTCCTTACAAGCTTGTGTACGGAAAGGTGTGTCATCTAACGATCGAGCTCGAGCACAAAGCCTATTGGGCCTTGAAGCATGCAAACTTTGACCTTAAGTCCCCGGGTGATCACCGGAAGGTTCAACTCAATGAATTAAATGAACTTCGCGATCAAGCCTACGAGAACTCTTTGATCTACAAAGAGAAGACAAAGAAGATCCACGACTCCAAAATCAAGAACCGCGTTTTCAACGTTGGTGACCGAGTCCTTCTTTTCAATTCTCGATTGAAGATGTTCTCGGGAAAACTTAAAACCCGTTGGACCGGACCATTCACCGTTGCCAAAGTTTTTCCTTATGGTGCCGTCGAGTTATCTCAAACCGACGGACCAAACTTCAAGGTGAACGGTCATAGGTTGAAGCATTACTTTTGAGGGGACATACCACCCATGGTTGTCCCGGATCTCCAAACTTTCCCCATGGACCAATGAATTCGGGGTCGAGTCAAGCTAGTGACTCGGTTAGCAAAAACATTAGCACTTCATGGGTGACAACCCATGTTTCTGTCTTCTTTCTATTTTCTAACACTAAGTGTGGGGGAATTCCTCTACTGTGCTTTGCTTTTGTGTGTTTGCTCTTATTTTCAGGTTTTCCTTAGATCGTGATGATTGATGCGCCTGTTTTCAATCCAGCCGCCCAATATCCGATCTTTTTGCTAACGATTATCTAGGGATATCTTATTAATCCTGTTTGTGAAAAAAGATTTCGTTCCCACACTTGACTAGTATGTTACCTTTTTAGGTTCTAAGTGTCGGCATAATAGCCGGTACTTTGAATATTGAGGGCAATATTCAATTCTAAGTGTGGGGGTGGGGGAACTCTAGCGAATTTGATCACATTTGTACCTTCTAGTGCCCTAGTACCCCCGTTTGGACCAAAATTTTTAAATTTTTTTCGTTTTTAAATAAGAAATTGCATGAAAAAGAAGTGATTTGCACATAAAAAAAAAGTGTTTAGTCTTGATTAGGTTAGAATAAGGGGAATCCCGACTCTGCTAGAGTGTTGATCTGGTTGCTTCCTTAACGATTAGACTAAGGTTTTATAAATTGTGCAAATGAAAATGCTAAGCGTGGAGTAGTTGATTCTCTTTAGAGCTTATATAAGTAATCTATGGCTTTTCCTCCCAGAAGCTCTTAATCTGACTAAAATATGAGCTGTTTTCAAACTTTTGAACGTTAAAATCGTTTTCTTACGCAAAACAAATTTTTATACAATTTTGATATAGAGTCCGAGTTCAACTTTTTATTTTAATTTTGGAGAAAGCATACTTTCTTAAAAATAGAATGATATTGCAAAATGAAATAAGTTAGAATATTGCAAAAGTAAAGGTGTAAGTATGAAGTGAAAAAAAAAAAAAATGAAAAAAGAAATATATATATACATATATATACATATATATATATATATATATATATATATATATATATATATATATATATATATATATATATATATATATATATATATATATATATATATATGTTGCTTGAATAAAAATGTCAATATCGCTTATAAATAAATGTACGAAACTTGCTTTTTCTTAAATTTAAATCGGGAGTTGAACTAGTATTCGTCAATTTTGTCATAAAGGTTAAACGGTAATCTGGTAGATTGTTGATTTCAAAGGTCTCGTGAGCTCCGGTACTATTCTCTGTGAGGTGTCAAAAGCCTGGTCACCTAAAACCAACTGGTTTGGGATGTGCCGAGAAGAAAGCCGCTACATGGAGTGATCGATCCTTTGAGTCTATAATCTTTAAAATGATCGTTTGTTGCTATTTATTTAAGTATTTTATACTAACTTAGTAGGAGTATCTAAAATCTTTGAAATCGAAATCCCGCTGATTCCGGTACTATTCTCTGTGAGGTGTCAAAAGCCTGGTCACCTAAAACCAATTGGTTCGGGATGTGCCGAGAAGAAAGCCGCTACATGAAAAAGGCCTTTTTGATCCTTAGATTTTTGAGGTTCCCGGTAAATTAGTATTTGACTTAAACAAATAACAACCATAATAAATATCGATTTTTGCGGTCAAAATTTTGAAAATAAGCACACTCACCTAACTTCTTGAATAAATTGTTGGAGTGAAAAGTTAAGTTTCGGCTTACATAGATTACTAGTATAAGTAGCGTTAGCATTTTACAAAAACATTTGCACAATGATTTTAAGCTTAGTTGGGAGTATTAAAAAGAGGATGACGATTACAATTCCCTGGAGACACCCATTTTGTGTGAATCCCGTTCCATGATGCTATTTTTGAAAATCAAGCATGTTATCTATTTTTGTTCTAGTTTAAATTTCTTGCATTGACTAAAAAGTCAAAACGGGGTATCCTTGGTATTCTTTTGATCCTTTCATTACTTTATATGATCGGATTGCTAGGGACTAGCAATTGATAGTGTAAAACTTCTTCTACGTCCATTGTAATGTCGGATCCCTTCAACTTAAGGGGCCGGATCCCTTTCTCAAAGGATCCGGCGGAACCAGCTGTACAGAAGAACATATTATATCACAGTCTACTTAATTCTTCCTATCAACCCATCCAAAATGAACAAAAACACACGGTTCTCTTAGGAACAAATCTTCCCTTAGTTCAACCCTTCAATCATCTTCGTAAGTGATTATCCTTTTCTTCATTTAACTCTATGTATTTTCAAAAATTAATTCGAGTAGGTATAGGATAATCATCCCTAAAGATTCATGTTCTTATAATTAGACATTAGGTATGATATCTACATCAAAACATCATACAATGAAAATTAAAAGGGAATTTAGCCTTGTTAATACAAAGTATGAAATTAAAAACTTTATACTAAAAATCACTTGATTGATTGTAATAAAGAGAAACATTTTTTTTACACATTTAGACATTAATTTGATCTGTCATAAGGTTTAATCAACTTGTATAGGTCTCAAGATGCCACACATTTATGATTTCGATCATCATCCTACCAACGCCTATATTCCAAAAATTTCGTTAGAACCTTACACACCAAGAGACTTCATTCCGGGATTCAAAAACCTTGAGTCACGTTATATTCATGAAGGTCGGGTTTTGGAACCTCCTATAATTTTTCAGAGAGAAATTAAAAGAAGTTTTCAAGCTATTAAATTTGAGTGTCTACTTACCATTAACGAACAAATTTGTCCACGTTTCGTTTTAGAATTCTTCCGCGACATTAGTCTCGTACGCAACGCGGATCGATCCCTCTCACTTTGGTTTTGTATTCAAAACTATAAGTTCCTCATACCTCTTGAGCAGTTCGCTCAAATTCTTGGGATTCCAAATCTCGGGCAATTTGGCTATACGGAAGAATTCTCTCTTAACTCTGTGAGTCAAGAAGAAGACGGTCCATATTACAAATTCGCCCCACCTGCGGAAGAATTAATTAATGTTCTCTGTAGCTCACCACGTGTCAGAGATCCCGACAAAATCCGTATGCTCGAACTCCGTCACTACCTTCAACCCATGGCAGTTATTCTACGTGAAAATGTCTTGAGTCTATTAGGAGATCGTAAGTATTTGCCAGCATGTTGTGCTCACATGCTTTATTGCATTGAACTTCAACAACCATACAATCTTACCTACTTCTTCGCTAAGCGAATCGTACATCTCAAGGATAGTCCAAACAAAATTTTTCCTTACGGGATGTTCCTGACTCGTCTCTATCGTCATTTCATGACCACTTACCCATCTCTTCTAAACCCTCAATACTATCTTGTAGACAAGGTAATGGAACCCTTGAATGAATCACACTTAACATCTTTTCTCGTCCCCTAATCATCTATCAATCTTATCCTCCTCAAAAATCCCAAAGGCAATAATGATGAATGGAGCAACTCAAGATTGAAGAGAGTCTAAAGGAAAATTGTGATTTGAAGAAACATGGTTGTTATTTTAAAATTATCTAAGTGTAAGAACTTTGTTGATTTGTTTCTTAAACCTTTATGGTCATGTTTTCTATGTCTTCTACTATGTATCTTATTTGATCAAATATTGTACTTGACATCTTTTGTTTGCTTATATGTGATTCTTACATGCTCTACTTGCTATACCAGACTTGTATCTATGTATGATTGTTGCTTGAATCACTAGAGATTATATTCGATAAGTATGGAGAGTTTGGCGAGCCCTCTGTTAACAAATATGTCTCAGAAGCCGAATCCTTTGGATATAACTGGTCGGATCCCTTTTAAAATGGATCCGGCGAGCAAACAGAGAGAATTTTATACCACTTCTTATCCCCTTCAACCTTCCAAACCTTATTACACTAGTTATCCATCTCCTATTAGTCACATTTGAGCTGACCTTGAGGTTAGTAGCTCTTTTGATCCCTTAGGAATAACTTAAGTTTCTTCCGAGATGTTTATGATTTATCATCTCGAAGATAATCACCATTTTTCAGTTCCACTTCTTGCATCACCTTTCTCTGAACATAATACACTTACTTACACAATAAATAAAATTTTAAAAAATTTATTTAAACCATCTTTCTCTCAAAATGCTCTAAAACCAATCTTTTAATTCTTATAATTTTTAAAGAATTTTTAAAATTTTCATTTCACCTTTCCCTGAATCCTACAATCATTAAACACCTAGTGATATGATTATCTTCACGCTTAATCACTTAATGGTCTTCTTTGGCCTTCTTTCTTCTCTCTAAAAGTCCATTAATGGCAACCCCTCATCATTAGTCTTAAACCACTCAGGATTTCTTCATTTAAGACACTTATTACAACAAGAAACATAGGGCTGCAATAGCTAAATCCTAATCATTTTCCCTTTTCATCTGTTCTGTTAACCGGATCCCTTGGCTAAAGCTAGCCGGATCCCTGTTGAAAAGGATCTAGTGGATTCGGGCAAACAGACACAGGTATGATCAATCATAGCCTTCCAAAACTCAACTTTATCCATTCAAACACTCCACATTGCCTTTAATAAATCTCCTAGAAGATTATATCACTGTAGTTGACCTTGGTGCATGCAAATCATTGCAATTCAAAGGATTTTGATAGTTTAGGCTTTAATCCCTTTACTTGATCCTTCACTATATAAACCACTTGTGTTTGTGCTTCAAAACCATACAACCATTCTTCTACTATAAACTCACTTTCTAAACTCACCTCAAAACATGACTAAAGCACCAAGTGCAAGATCATCCACTAGAAGCCCTCCAAGAAAAACCGCATGTATTGTGTATGAAATATCCTCAACCGAAACCTCACCCATTAAAACACCCTCTACTAGAACACCTCTTTCAAACTATATCCAAACTCCTTCTTCTATTAAACCAACTCCACCACAACTTGCTTCCACCAAAACAACCTCACCACAACCTACTTCTCTTGAACCAACACCTATTTCAACTCAACCAATACAAGCCTCACCTCTTCAACCTCTACTTCTCTCCTTTACCACACCTCCTACCTCTCCTCCACCCTAAACTGGCCCATTTTGGGTAATGAGAAGATGTCAACCATCTTAACCACCTCAACCAAACAATGACACACTTCCTCCCACACATACTTCTCCACCAACACCCGTGGTACATCCACAACCTCTTCACCTAGGTGCTTCCACCTCAAACATGCCTCAACAACCTTCTATCTTAGGCCCTTACCAACCAAGTCATGAGGAGACTTGTTTTCATTGCCAACATACCCAAACCTTGGTACATGAATTACGCAATGAAATGCGCTTCATGTTTCATAATCTACTTGAACGTCTAGAAGACGTCACCAAACCTAACCATTCATAGAAACCTTGAAGTGCAAGCACAAGTGGTCATCCTCCTCTAGTCTTAGGCCTAACTTATGTCACTAGGACTTTTTCATGTTAGATCATTTCCTTAGTTTTAGAGAATTGACCAACGTTGTATCACTTCTCTTATTTTTATTAAATGAATCTACATGATTATGTGCTTCTTGTTTATGTGAGCATAATTGGTGTGATTATTACTTGTTTTCATACCATTTTCTATCTTTTACTGCTACTAACAAGTTGCAGGTAGTCGGATCCCTCAGTTTATACCAGGCGGATCCTTTCTGAAAAGGATCTGGCGGATCCGGGCACTCAGAATACTAACAGAACTCTTATGCAGTTCAATTTTTCAGCAAAGGGACAACATCTACTTGCTTTCTAACCTTTGTTTTGTAGATTTTCAAAAATACACATGGAGTATTGACGCCCTCAATAAGGGGGAGCTTTCGTCCAAGCAAAACCATTGCAAAAACTTGCAATGATCACGTCTTAGTCTTCCTAATTACTTGACGCCCTCAACAAGAGGGAGCAATCGTCAAGGGGGAGCAACTAAGCACTTCTTACTCTCTTTACTCCATTTTACACCTTTCATTCATTTTTTTCTAAAAACTTGCATTCGGGTTAGTTTCTTCTCGACACTCTTTTTGTTTCGACAAAAAGGGGGAGAAAAGAGTAAAAACTTAAATTCAAAAACTTACGAATTTTATAGTTTTACTTAAAATAATTTTATGTTTTTTCATCAACAAAAATGGAGAGATTGTTGATACAAATAAACCTTAAAAACGTTAATTTATATTTTACGATCTTCTAATGTTTTGTCGATAAAAACGTAAAATCATTTTAACGAGATAAATAAAATACGTAACGCTTTGAGCCAAAAGTTTACTAACTCATTTCACTAAACAAATAAACCTTAAACATGTTTAGTTAACAAGCTTACATAAAACCAAAACCATTTTATAAAAACACTTAAGTAACTTAGTTACTTACATTTTATAAAATACATGTAACTTGTGAAAATAAACTAGGAAAGAATTAGACTATCCATCACCCAAAACCAAGTCCATAACCCATAACTCATGGAGCTTGATCCATAACCCATGACCCATTGCATGACATCATACATGGCACCTAAATGGGTAAAACCCATGATCCATGACCCAAAGTCCATAACCCATAACTCAAGATGTCTTTGACATCATGCATGACATCACATAAACCATGGATCATAACCCATAACCCAAAACCCAGAATTGTAACCCAAAGTCCGGACTGATGATACCAGATACCCGGATCCTGGGTTTACACTAGCCGGATCCCTTTGGGAAGGGATCCGCCGGAACCGGGTGAACAGTGCTCAGCTTGCCTATAAATAGTGAGCCATTTCTCTCTTACTACTCACCCCTTTTAGACATATCTTCTTTCTATGTTCTAAACTCTCTAACCTCTGATCCAAGGATCTTTCTATGTAGTCTTTGTTTGTGATTCTCTAGGTTCCTTCTAAAGACGAGATCACAACCTCTCGAAGACTTGGAAGCTCGTGATATGAGTTGCTAGGATTCTTCTTCTCCTCAAGATCACAGAAGTGCATCTTGTTGTTCTTTCTTCTTCTCAAGGGTGTTGTAGATGTGTTGAGTCGTTAGGTGTAAAAAGGACGTTGGTTCCTTTTAATTGTGTTGTGTTGATCGGGTAGTGGTTCCTCCTTTGTAATGGAACCCGGTATCTAGCCTTGTACCGGATAAAGTGTAGACGACAAAGGTTTGGCTCTACCTCGTGGAAGAGCTCGGTATTTAGCTTGGTACCGGATAAAGTGTAAGCGACGTTGTGAAGGCTTCTCCACCGGTGAAAGGAGTTTGTCTTGTGTAGTGTTTTTGGAACTCTCGAGTTGGGTACTCGGGGAGTGAAGTAGGGCAAGGAAGGTGTCCTAGTAGCCGAACCACTATAAATACTTATGTTGTGGTTGTGTCTCTCTATCCCTCTCTCGTAGTTTAGTTTTATATGCTTTTCTACTATCAATATCCAACACGTCAAAACTAGATTGGCATAAGTCGATTTATAAGTTTTAAAATGAAGATTTAATTGGTAAAACTATGCAACCCCCCCCCCCTTCTAGTTTTCTGCAAGTACTTCATCTCTTTCACTGTAAATGTAATGACTTTTATTTTCATTCAATACAATCTATAATTTCCGCATGGTATCAGAGCACAGATGCTCGTTATCAAACCCGTAGTAAATCCCCAAATTGATTTTGATTCGATTATATTGATCTTGAATCAATTAATCATTTCATAACCAAGTTCTTGTGACGTCATCAATGGCGAATGCATCATCTTCCTCCACTAATCAAGATTCAAACCAAAACCAGAACTCTAATCAAATCAATGTGAATATGATCAATGATCCTCTGTACATAGCCAGTTCTGATCATTCAGGAATGGTCTTGACTAACACAGCTTTCAATGGGAGTAATTTTCATGGCTCGAGTAGGAATGTGAGAATGGCATTGGGGGCTAAGTTGAAATTAAGGTTTATTGATGGTTCTTGCTCAAAACCAGATGTTGGTCATGTTGATTTCCAGAGATGGATCAGATGTGATTACATGGTTACCTGTTGGATCTTGAATTCAATGGTACAAGACTTATCTAAGGCCTTTCTTTATGCTCAATCTGCATGTGAATTGTGGAAGTAGATAGCAGAGAGATATGGGCAAAGTAATGGTCCTTTGGTGTATCAACTTGAAAGGGAATTGACAAAAATCAGTCAAGGTAATCTCACCATTGCATCTTATTTTAACAAGTTAAAGAAATGTTGGGATGAGTTGCAGAATATCAATGGTTTACCTACATGTGACTGTGGTAAAATGAGGGAATGTACTTGTGATGTTCTTGAAAAATTCTTGCTGATAGATAGTAATTCTAAGCTGATTCAATTTTTGATGAAACTCAATGATGAGTATGAGTCAGTTAGGAGTCAAATTCTTGCTATGAATCCTCTGCCTATTGTAAATAAGGCATACTATATTGTTCAGCAAATTGAAAAACAAAAGCAAGTGACTAATCACACTTTTGAGCCTACTACATTTTTTGCTAACATGAACAATAAGGGGACACATGGAGGAAGAAAAGATGTTAGAGGAACAAGAAATGATGGAAAAAGGTTTTGCACTGGCTGTAATCAAGAAGGACACACAGTTGATCAGTTTTATGAGAAGATGGGATATCCTGATTGGTACAAAGGAAAGAAAGCTAAGAAGCAAACTAGGATAGCAGCACATGTGAATTCAGGTTTTAATGAGCATTTCAATGGTGAAACACCTTTTAATATGGGCAGTGAGAATGTGATAGGAATGAATCAGAATGGTGGATTTGATCAGAAATTGGTGGTAGTTGTATGTCAAGAAATGATGAGAATGTTTAAGGGAAAGGGTGTTGTTGGTGAGCCTGGTACTTCAAGAGATTACGCAGGCACTTCTCATTCAGGTATACTATCCTGTTGTACCATTTCCTTTTCCTTATTCTGTCATCTAAACATGAATGTTAAACTGGAATGGGTGACTGATACAGGGGCCTCTGATCACATGACACCACATTTTAACTTCTTTATCTCAATCACTTATCTTAAAACTTCTATCATTGTGCATTTACCAGATGGTAGTTCTAAATCTGTGACCATTGTTGGTAGTGTACAAATAACACCCACTCTTGTGCTCATAAATGTCTTTTATGTGCCTGATTTTCAACTCAACTTGTTGTCTGTTGGGCAACTTATTCAAACAAATCAGTTGGTTGCGCATTTCTATCCCAATGACTTCTATTTTCAGGACCTTACAACTAAGCAAATTGTGGCAGTGGGCAAAGGTTCAAGGTGTTTATACATCTGCAAACCCACTGTTGATCCAACTGCATTTTCTACTTCTGTATCTCAATTTTAAGCTTCTCATTTGAACTCTATTCATGCTGTTTGTTTGAATAAAGAGTCTTATAGCAATACTGTGTCTAAGATTGTGTTAGATGTAGCAACCTTTCATGCTAGGCTTGGTCATTCATCTGTATCAAAAATGTCCCAAATACCATTGTATAAATCCATGAATTTCTCAGATTTCACTTGTGAATGTTGTATGCTTTCTAAACATCATAGACTTCCTTTTCCTAAAAGTGAAAGTATAGCTTCTATTCCTTTTCATCTGATACATGTTGATTTATGGGGCCCCTATAAGCAAGCTGCTATGAATAGTGCTCATTACTTCTTTACTATTGTGGATGACCACACAAGAGCTACTTGGACTTATTTGGTTCATTCAAAGGAGCAAATTCCAGCTTTACTGGTTTCTTTCTTTGCTTATGTTAAGACTTATTTCAATTGTCAACCAAAGTTTGTTAGATCAGACAATGGAACTGAGATAGTTAATGCTACTTGTGCTAAATTCTTCCAAGAAAAGGGTTTTTTGCATCAGAAGTATATGCCTTACACTCCACAGCAGAATGGAAGAGTAGAGAGGAAATATAGGCATTTACTTGATACAGCTAGAGCCATTAGGTTGCATGCTAATTTGCCTCTTAAGTACTGGGGTGATTTCCTTTTAGCTGCTACTTATCTCATCAATAAGCTGCCTGCTCAAGTTCTTAATTGGAAGTCTCATTTTGAAAAGTTATTTGGTGAACCTCCTAGTTATGATCATTTAAGGGTGATTGGATGTTTGTGTTATGCTGTTGTTACCAAACCACACAAGGATAAGTTGTGACAACCCGTAATTTCAGGCCATTTTCCAAACCGCGACAAGTTACTATTCATCATTTACTATTCATCATTTTACTATTCATCATTTTTGAAGTCAGTTTGAGACTTTGAGAAGTTTTCAAAAAAATTTACTATTCACGAAATACTATTCATTCCCGGAGGGAAATCACTATTCATGGTTATCATTCATCATTACGTAAACTAGGTTTACGGGTATTCAAATGCGCGTAACCAGTATGGTTTAGCTGCGTAATCATGCATCATCATTAAGGGCAATCATATAGACTAGAGTAGTCTACACATCATCAGTAACATCACCATCATATTAGGCCATGCACGGGTTTGTGTGATTTTCGTTAACGTATGTTTAAATATTTTATAAACGTTACCACTCAGTCATTACTACGAATAAAACACCCGACACTCCCGACAATGATCATAATACATTTTCAAACTCATTATAATGATATAGGAATTATATTATTACTTTACCCGGTGTTTTTAAATCGTTTGCTATATTTTCCGTTAAAAGCTTATAACGCCGTCGGTTTGCGAAATTTCAACCCGATAATTATTCTAACACCCGATTCTTGCAAGGAATATGATTTTACAATTTTTACAACTTCGTCATATTTTATTTTAACTCGTCAAGATTTATTTCTAGTTAACTCGGTACCCGGTAACACCTAATGTATACTTAATCAAACTATCACATGCTTATTTGGGGGGGGGGGGGGGGGGACAAGGGCTTTAATTAGCCACTTGGTTTCTTCCTTTCTTCCAGATGCCCCCCCCCCCCCCCCCCCCTAGCACCCCTAATCTTCCCATTTTCACTTGATTGCATAAGACTACAATTAATGTTTCAAGTATACATGTCTTAGATTTAATTTCAATAACACATACATAGCAAGAATAACTAGCAAAATATCAAAATCCTCTCTTCCTTTTCCTCTCCATTTGCTCGGCCATCATCAAGAACACAAGCAAGATCCATAATTTTTTCAAGAACTAGTGTTAATCAAGTCTCTTTTGTATTTCTAGTTAGGATTTTGAAATAAAAATCCCAAGAATACATACACATTTACTTCCAAAAATCATCAAATCATCAAGTAAGTTGCAAGTAAACTTTTCTAATCTTTTATACTTCTATTTGATATATTTTGTTGTTCTAGCAACTAATCATGCAAATATATACATGTTAAACATACCACTTGTTACACATTTTCATTTTAAACATAAATCTATGGATTTTTAATTATAACCTCATGAAATCCACCATTGTTGGTGATGTTTAGGAACCCATGACACCCTAAGAAGGTGTATGGTAGGATTAGACTAGTTGTGGTGTTGATTGGAAGTGTTTTGAACAAGTCTTGAACTAGAAAAGTGATTTTTACAAACAATAGAAAAGGTTCTGTCCAAAATCGTGAAATCTGGAAATCTCAGTAAATGTTGAACTATTTTGGCCTTCATATTTTGAAAATACTTTCAAAAACGAAAACGTGGCCGCTTGAATGAGCAAAAACCGACTTACGACGAAAAAGATACGCTAATTCTAAGTTTGACGACGAAAAACTAAAATCTGAAAATATTGCGTGCTGTTTGCCGAGATTCAATGGACAAAATGAGGCGTTAGACGTGATCTAGAAGAGCCGACCTACTGAAAATATGTTAGTTCATGTTAATACGAAACCGTGGATATAAAGAACGTAGAAAACGAGCTTATAACGAACGAGGTACACGCGTTTAAAGTCCGACGATTTCAATAAAATTCCATCAGCTTTTCACAAAAATGTTTCTAAGTATAGAAAAACTGTTTTTGCAATACACTATATTGAGAGCCGTTTTTCTCATTGAACGAGACCCGTATGATCAAAAGTTAAATAATACGTCTTCAAGACATCGTTACAAGGTTTTCAGAAACACCGAGCCTATTCACTAACACTTAACGAGAACACTTTTATGACTAGTTTTGCAAGGTCATTTGGCCATATATTTTCAAGTTGTGAAAAATATTAATTTTTACGACGAAAACTCTATAATTATCGATAAATCATCAAACGACGATCGTGGGTTATCATTGCAACATATTTACACGAAAGGTGTTTATTAACTTAACAAGACGTCAAAAATATATTTTTCGACGATAAACATTATTTCCAAAATTCCCGAGTGGTATCGGTAACATACGTATTTGCATGTGTTGCGTAAATTGATGACTTACATTAGAGCATATTAATCATATTAGGTTGCGGTTAGAGACCGAGCCTCATTTCAGCATATTCATATTTGTCATTGTTGCTATCGCATCAGGTGAGTTTTCATAGCCCCGTTTTCAATTAATTATTTGATTTCTAAATTCTCGGGGGAGAATACATTGCACCATTTTTTTTTATATATATATACGGACCAAAGTATCAAACTCATTTACATTGCTTAAGTTACCATCATTGCCCAGATTAAAGTCCCCTATTATTTATCATGAACCGTTAATTTGGATGTAAGCGAGAGTGAGTGGATAGATCTATTGAGGGTGACACCTCCGTTCGGGTTGGTAGCACCAACTGGTCATACGAACGCATTTCATTTGAATCATATTAGAGTGTATGGCAAAACACTCAGATGGGGCATTTCATACCAGTCTAGCTTCGGGGTCATGAGCTTAAGAGCTAATGTATTATTTTATGTGACATTTTTGTCATTCACTTTATACTTGTGGTTACCGTAGAAACATTTCATTTACATAAACCTATGAACTCACCAACATTATTGTTGACCATTTTTAGCAATTTATTTTCAGGTAATTAAGGTAATTGCATCATGGCTTGCTTATGGACCTATTTTGGCGTCGCCGCGTCTCACTATATTTTTATGCACTTTGACTTATCGTTTGGTTTGTAATGACTTATTTCCGCAAACTTGGAACACCTTTTGGGACCTAACTTTTGAAACTCTGAATGTTTTAATCAATCAAACAATGTATTTTCAAAACGACACTTTAGGTCATTCAATATAACTATAACTGTGATGTTATGACAGTCACTGATGAAGCGAAAAGTGTACCGCTTTTAGGGGGTCATTTAAGCCCTAAATCGTATTTATTTGATCAAATATTGCCCTAAATCGTTCCTTTTGTCATTTTAGGTACTTTGGAGAAGAAATCTGGAAAAGGAAGCATTTTGGACGTTTTTGGAGCATAAAAGTGAAGAAAACGACAAAGTCTCAAATTCGGCTGGAAAAGTACATGTAACGGCGTCAAGTATTGCTCTTGACGGCGTCATGTATTGGCAAAAAAGGTGGATATGAAAAATACACATGATAAGCCAGTGAGATTTGCATTGGAAGTCTGACGGCGTCACGCTTTGTGACGCCATAGGTGGTCACGGTTTAATTTATAAAGAGACGGCCCAGAAGATCTTGAAGGTGACGGCGTCAGGACTCATCCTGACGACGTCAGAAGATATAGAGTGACGGCGTCAAAGTATTCTTACACGAGAAGGAACCTTAGTGAAACTGCCACAAGTTAATCAAGACAATCACAACTCGCGCGCGGAGTGGCTGTTACTGTTTTGGCCATAAAATCTTCATACGAACTTGGATTTTGGTGATTCAAGAGGCCACGGAATCGGGACGAAAAGATCTACAATTTGGTGAAAAAGGAGAGCTGACGCCGTCACTTGTTAAGGCTGACGCCGTCAGAACCCCTCGGACAGCAAACTGCCTATAAATACAACATCATAACTTCATTATTTGTAAGCCCTAAACCCTAAGTCCGATTCTAGGGTTTAGGTATGTGTTTTTCCAGCAACTTAGAGGGTCCTAATCATGCCATAAACATCTTGTAATGGTTTGTTTATCGATTCAATCTTATGTTATGTCTTCAATTATGATTATTGTTGATTGCTCTTCATTAATTATGCTTGGCTAAATCACCTTGTGTCTACTTATGATTGTGTGAAACTTGTGTATAACTAATTAGATCTTATTGATTTCTTGTTGATGTGTGTGTCCATCTCCATCAATTAGGGCGTGACAACTTCAATAGATCTAGTTGGTTTAGTTTATAATTCTTGTTTCCTATTGTCTCTTGTTTGATTGGGTGATATCGATGTTAGGCTTAAGAAAACTGGTTAACCTCCTATACGGTAACTTGCTTGAACGTCTTAAGAAACATGAACCAATGCGTACTAGGTTTATTTGGTTGTATTTAATGCATGAGCGAATTCTAGTGATCCCATGTTAGGAGCTTCTTAGCCGGCTCGACATAGGAGTGAAGTAGGAGCTTATAGAGTTGGGGAAGTACGTACGCCACCCCACGATTGGTATTAAGGAATACAACCCGTCAATTAAAACAAGGTGTGACAATTCAATAGGTAGAATTGGATAGCTAGCAAGGATTAACATATCATAGGTAGACATGCTTCATTTCCCTTGTAGAACCCTAGTTTACTTTTCTTGCATATTAGTTTAATTAGTAGCTTTTGGGTTAGTTGATTAGCAACTAATTCCGCCCCTTCTTCCAAAACCAGAGATTTTTACTTGCTTTCCATAAAATATAAAAATACAAAAAGAATCATCCCTCACCTTTAGACCTAGTTAGATTAATTTCAATCCTAACGAACACTATTCTTTGAGTTGAACGATCAATCCCCGGTACTTGCCACTTCACTATACTACAACGGTCAGGTACACTGCCTGGTGGGGATTGCAAACTTCTCAAGATCCCTTGAGAGGTAAAACCTGTTGTAAGGTTGCAAAACCACGCATCAAGTTTTTGGCGCCGCAGCCCGGGGAGTAGTTATTGCTTAGGTTGAAATTTTATTTTTATTAGGTCTACTCACAAGATTCCTATCAAGTGAGATATTTTCTTTTTATTTTGTAGCTTTCTCGTAGTCTATCTTTTCTTTGTGATTTTGTTTGTAATTTGCTTCAAATGGACTTTTCACTTAGATTTCTAAGATTGCACGATATGGTTGAGTGGCTAGAACACCAAGAAGTTCAAAATACCTCATTTAGAGATACTTATGAATCGTATGAGCCTTCACCTAGGATAGATTCTTATGAACAACCTCCATGTTTAGGATCTTGTTTTAGTGAGGCTAATAGGAAAAGCGACCTAGTTTGCCAAGGAATTGTGGATAGAGCCGTATCAATAAATCATAAGTTGGATGAAGCACTAGGTTTGTTATTATCACTACCTAAGAAAACAATTGACGAGGATATAGGTGATCTTGACACGTGGAATAATGAGGTAAACACCATAAGCCCACAAAATACTCAACCATCATTTGAGGCACCCACACCGCCCGTGACTTACCCGAAAGAAGTAGAAGAGACTTTAGGAATCCCGATGGAGGTAGAACCCTTGGACCAAGCACAACTAGAGGATATAGGTTTGCACACTTTTAGTGATGACCTTACTCATAGTTCTAGGGAATTTCCTAGTGTTGATGAGCCGGAACCTCAATCTTTACACACCTTTCCATCCTTAGATATATTTCTAGGAGACAAAAGAGGAACCGACCCACCCATCAACCAATATTATCCGGGTAGTTTTAGGATGAAGGAAGCCATTCACTCACCCCCTTCACCTCACGTGGCATATTCACACCCTAAGGGTGTGTATCGCTACTTTCACCCGCACTTAATCCTAAGTGTAGGGAAAACCTCCCCTATTTTTGTTAAATAAGGGTAGAGTCAGGCTCGTGACTCGAACAAAAACAAGCGCTTCTTGGGAGGCAACCCAAGCTTTATTTGCTTTGTGTGTTTATTTATTTATTTGTTTGATTGTTTGTTTATTTAATTTTATTTTCCGTATGTGTGTTTAATTTTTATTAGTATTGATTCATGTTCAAAAGTAAATTGTGAAAATGCTTTATTTTGTTTTTAACTTCGTCTTAACTACATATAAAGGTATTTTGCAAAAGATAAGTGTAAGGGAAATCTAAATCGGTTTATTAGAACACAAATGAACATGAATCGTAATAATAATAAATTAACATACATATTAGTGTGTGTTTGAGTCAAATGCTTGTATCGAGTCATAATGATGTTTTGCAGGATTTCCAGGAAGTAAGGTAAAGGTTTTTCCAGAAATTTTCCGGAAACTTAAAATGAAAATTTTTGTCAGGTCATTTCTGACGGCGTCATGGTTTATAACCTGACGGCGTCAGATTTAATTTTCAGAAATTTTTGAAAGTTTTGTTTTCATAAAAAGTTTTTATTAAAATCTCCAACTTATAATCTCCAGGAATCTGCAAAATTATCATTCCACAAGCATTATATCCCTATATATAGATTTTTCCCGCCGATGTTATGCAGGTTTTCGTGTTTGTTTTCTCAGGTTTAACAGGTTATTTTGGACAAGGAGATGTTTATGGAATCAAGCTTATGGCGATGCATTAGTCATGGAGCTTCAACATTCTCTTTGGAGGAAGATTTAACCGTGTAATTTCATTATCCACCGAGCGAATCAGGGGAGTATTTGATTTCATTCTTTTACTTTTTGCTTTTACATCTTGTTATTTGAACATTGGGGACAATGTTCATCTTAAGTGTAAGGGGGGGGGGTAAAAGTACGATTTTAGAAAATGCCATTGCGCTTGATTTTTGTTTGTTTAATGGTAGATGTGTAATAAAACTAAGATAAATACTTGTTAGGGCAATTTTAGTGCCAAATTTAAAATTTTTTACAACATATAGGAGTGAAACTTTGATCTTAATGAGCGTCTCACGGATAGGAGTTATATGACTAGCAAAAAAACCGTACCACTAAAAAATTTTTCCACCCCCAAATATGTGAGGTTCGCCCCTAGAATTGGTAGGAAAAGCATTTATGCTATGATGTGTGTACCGGTAGCACTTAGATTCTAGAACTTGCGTTAGGACCATTCCGAGGCCACAAGTGAGACTACATTCGTGTAGTTAGATTTACTACATGATAAGAGGCATTAGGATTAACCCATTGTTTTACACCTGTGTTTTTGTTATAATTACGTTGGCTACATTGGTCAAGTAATTCTCCCACACCCTTTGCGTTGTACTCATTTTTAGTACACGATACCCCTAGTACACCCCTCAGAGCCTATCTTTTCATTTCGACCTTTAAGCATTTTACTTAAAGGAAGAATTTGTTACACCCCACTAAAATGTACACCCAAATCGCCTTAGCCTACCTTGTATGCACTCATTTTTAGTGCATTATTGTTACAACATTTGTTTAAACCCCAAGTTAATTATCTAGTTGATTACATGGTTGCTAAGTCGAGTCATATCCTTGTACATATTGTTTTGGGACGATTGGGACTCATGGGTAAAGTACTAGTGTAATGGAGTAATGGGGAAGAACATCATTTATTACCCCCATATGTGCTAAATGTTTTAAAAGTACTCCAAGTTTTTCAATTATCTTAATTCGAGTCATTAGAATAGTTATTTGTAAAGTTATGTAAAAGTTCAAGTGTAAGGGGAATGCAATGCCCCTATGATGTATTATTTTGGATGGTAGGGCAAAAGTGTATGTCAAAAAAAAAAAAAAAAAAATGAGAAAAAGAAAAGTAGAAAAAACATACGGACTACCATCCCGTTTCATTTTATGTTTGTTTTATGTTTTTGTTTTTGTTATTTCGTTTCTAGCTTAAGATCGAGTCTAGTCTTGGCTTAGCAACATTGTATAGTACATGTAATTGATCAAGATCTTTAACTCGCCACCAGTAAAATATCCTTTATCCAACAAAACCGTGTTTTCCTTTTCCCTACACCTAACGTTATAACCCATTTAAAAGCCCTCTTTGATAGTTTATCTTAGGTGCTTACGCCTAGTGGAGGAGGTTTTCGATCCTTTCCCAAGCCTATGGTAATCTATTTGCTATGACAGGTAGTGAGAGATATTATCCGTTTTCATTTATGAGATTTATTTTGATGACACCTGAGAGATGTGAGTATCTAAACACTACTTGTGAGGTGCTAGTATGTAATCTCCGTGCTTATTATGATTAAAGTGGAACGACTGTTTGTTGTAATTACTTTTATATTAGCGTTAAATGACCCCTAACTTGTATTTTAATTAGAATAAAAGCGCATTTGCTTGAGGACAAGCAAATCTCAAGTGTAAGGGTATTTGATGAAGCGAAAAGTGTACCGCTTTTAGGGGGTCATTTAAGCCCTAAATCGTATTTATTTGATCAAATATTGCCCTAAATCGTTCCTTTTGTCATTTTAGGTACTTTGGAGAAGAAATCTGGAAAAGGAAGCATTTTGGACGTTTTTGGAGCATAAAAGTGAAGAAAACGACAAAGTCTCAAATTCGGCTGGAAAAGTACATGTAACGGCGTCAAGTATTGCTCTTGACAGCGTCATGTATTGGCAAAAAAGGTGGATATGAAAAATACACATGATAAGCCAGTGAGATTTGCATTGGAAGTCTGACGGCGTCACGCTTTGTGACGCCATAGGTGGTCACGGTTTAATTTATAAAGAGACGGCCCAGAAGATCTTGAAGGTGACGGCGTCAGGACTCATCCTGACGACGTCAGAAGATATAGAGTGACGGCGTCAAAGTATTCTTACACGAGAAGGAACCTTAGTGAAACTGCCACAAGTTAATCAAGACAATCACAACTCGCGCGCGGAGTGGCTGTTACTGTTTTGGCCATAAAATCTTCATACGAACTCGGATTTTGGTGATTCAAGAGGCCACGGAATCGGGACGAAAAGATCTACAATTTGGTGAAAAAGGGGAGCTGACGCCGTCACTTGTTAAGGCTGACGCCGTCAGAACCCCTCGGACAGCAAACTGCCTATAAATACAACATCATAACTTCATTATTTGTAAGCCCTAAACCCTAAGTCCGATTCTAGGGTTTAGGTAGGTGTTTTTCTAGCAACTTAGAGGGTCCTAATCATGCCATAAACATCTTGTAATGGTTTGTTTATCGATTCAATCTTATGTTATGTCTTCAATTATGATTATTGTTGATTGCTCTTCATTAATTATGCTTGGCTAAATCACCTTGTGTCTACTTATGATTGTGTGAAACTTGTGTATAACTAATTAGATCTTATTAATTTCTTGTTGATGTGTGTGTCCATCTCCATCAATTAGGGCGTGACAACTTCAATAGATCTAGTTGGTTTAGTTTATAATTCTTGTTTCCTATTGTCTCTTGTTTGATTGGGTGATATCGATGTTAGGCTTAAGAAAACTGGTTAACCTCCTATACGGTAACTTGCTTGAACGTCTTAAGAAACATGAACCAATGCGTACTAGGTTTATTTGGTTGTATTTAATGCATGAGCGAATTCTAGTGATCCCATGTTAGGAGCTTCTTAGCCGGCTCGACATAGGAGTGAAGTAGGAGCTTATAGAGTTGGGGAAGTACGTACGCCACCCCACAATTGGTATTAAGGAATACAACCCGTCAATTAAAACAAGGTGTGACAATTCAATAGGTAGAATTGGATAGCTAGCAAGGATTAACATATCATAGGTAGACATGCTTCATTTCCCTTGTAGAACCCTAGTTTACTTTTCTTGCATATTAGTTTAATTAGTAGCTTTTGGGTTAGTTGATTAGCAACTAATTCCGCCCCTTCTTCCAAAACCAGAGATTTTTACTTGCTTTCCATAAAATATAAAAATACAAAAAGAATCATCCCTCACCTTTAGACCTAGTTAGATTAATTTCAATCCTAACGAACACTATTCTTTGAGTTGAACGATCAATCCCCGGTACTTGCCACTTCACTATACTACAACGGTCAGGTACACTGCCTGGTGGGGATTGCAAACTTCTCAAGATCCCTTGAGAGGTAAAACCTGTTGTAAGGTTGCAAAACCACGCATCAGTCACGCCCCAGGTATTCCATTCCGTTGCAAGTCAGGTATTTTGGGGGTGTGACAGATTGGCATCAGAGCGAAGGTTATAGCGAACTAGGTTGTATCTCGGACCCTAGACTATAACCACATTATCACAGCATCACGCCATTTCATCATAAGTGCATATTCACTATACATGCGGTTTCATACATACACTATGCGAGTTATTTATACTTATACTTATGTATATTTATATTGAACTGGTTCACAGCGATATGTCTTCCCCCAGCCACCCTATCATCATTCAAGCAGACTCGGATATTGAGGACGTTTTTTCGTCCACTAATACACCTACATCACCACTCTCACCTTCTTATACCTCAACATACACATATCACTCACCATTGTTAGATGATAACTCCCACCTAATTGAGGTATTAGCACCACCTGAACCAGACTTAGAAAAGACTACCATGTATAACACTGAGACCTTTGAGATTCAGGGGACTGCCCCTGCCTTCCCACTATCACTATTGTCATTCCCCTTTTCCATTCCCACATATCAGGAACTAGATGACACTTTGTGGATGATACCAAGATCACCGACTCAACAGGAACATCAGCAGATTCCTCAAGAATGGTTTGGAATCTACACTATCTCGGACATGATCGATGCACAATTCCAGACCCCGCATCAGGACCCATCCCAACCCTATGACACCGTAACACTGGATTCACCCAGAGGGACACCAAGAAGCCTCTAGACTAGACTTATATCTTTACTAGCTTTTACTATTATCCTAGCCACGGGATGTGTGGCATAGTTCAAAGAAACTTGCAGTATTTTGATTGTTGTACAACGAAATCACCAAGTATTGACTCTACTATATGGATATGGTTGTGCTATCTATAATATCGGCCCATGTAGACCGAAACTTTCATTTCATATATTCACGTGTGTTATTATTATATTTATGATATTTCGCGATTTCATCTTGTTGTGATTTCACTTCACTTATACATGTCATGGTTGTGTATATGTGAGTAGGATGATTCTTACTACTTATAAATTCTTATGGTCTCTTAGGATTTCAAAGAATTATGTCGAAGCAAGCCTCTCCAGACATGACTCAAGCCACTGTTGAACAAATCATTGCCAAGAGCATAGCTACAGCCCTCGCCAACAATCTCACTCACGAGGAATTTATGGATTGCAAACCCCCCTCCTTTAGCGGAACTGAAGGCACGAAGGGATTTTTCAAATGGGTCGAAGAAGTAGAAACAATATTTCGATGTGGCGACTGTCGCAAGGAAGACCAGGTTAAGTTCGCCACTTGCACTTTCCGGGATCATGCCCAGGAATGGTGGACTAAACATGTTCAGATAATAGGAGTCGACGCTGCTTACTCACACTCTTGGGAGAAACTAAAACGGATGATGATTGTAACATATTGTTTAAGAAGCGAATTACGAGCAATGGAACAGGAAATCCTAGACTTTACCATGGTAGGAGATGATGTTGCCAAATACACTGATCATTTTTACGAATTAACACGACTAGGCCCCGCAATGGATGAACCGGAAAGCAAGAAACTTGAAAGGTATATCGGGGGACTCTCCCCTGAAATCCGTATGTTGGTCGCCTCATTAGAGCCCGATACCATGCTTAAGGCTATCCATATGGCGACCGAGGCAAAGGAACACATAGCTCACATCAAGGCCGTAGGAAACAATAATGACAACACACGGAAATGGAACCACAACAAGAGGAAGTGGGACATCAACCAGAATGACGATGCTACTCAACAACCACCCAAGAAACAAGAGGTTGTTAAGGCCTATGCTGCAGGACCAGCTAAAAAGAAAGGATATGCAGGGACTTTACCCAAGTGCAATAAGTGTCAATTTCACCACAATGGACCTTGCCCCACTCAATGTGGAAACTGCCAAAAGGTCGGGCACAAAGCCAAGGATTGCAAGGCTCCCACCCTCGTAATGAACCAGAAAGTCACGGTAACCTGCCACGAGTGTGGAGTAATTGGACACTTCAAGAGTGAATGCCCAGAACTGAGAAAACCAGAATGAAGGAAGAGCTCGTTGAAGTGCGAAGCTCGTCAAGACAACAACGACAATGACAACGGTTAAGAACAAGGAACTTTTGCTTTAATAATAAACCATAGACGATGCCCTCTAGGGTTGTATTTCTTTAAGTATTATATCTTAAGTACTTCCTGGTAACCTCGTTGTATCATGAACTTTTCTATCTAATATAATCTCTATCTTTTATCACCTCCGCAGTAATCACAATCTTCGTTTATTTCATTTCCTATTCCACTTGCCCAATTTCCAATCATTTCGCAACAACACCCCGCTATCCTAGTAGGAGTTAGACAAATTTCGTCTTTGACAATAGACTGTTACCATTTTGTGAGATTCTCCCACGCATCCTATAACCTATACAGCAGATTGTATCCCAAACTATTCCACTACCACTTTATAGAACTGTTTTACACAATTTTAATGCAAGATATTTTACTACCACTTCATAAAACCACTACACATAATTCTACCCAAAGCTGTTTTACTACCATCTCAGGAAATTATTTCACAAGATTTTCAAACACGATATATTACCATCATCTCATAAGTTGATTTACTAGCATACTACCAACTATTCACTCTCACACGAAACGATTTTTCGTGTTAAAAACAAAAATTTAAACTACCATTTTAACAAACTACACATTGAACACCATCTAAAACTTTTGAGAAAAGTAATGCTATTTTGACTAAACCGAGCATCGCATCATTAGTCCTCAATTATACATAGCCTGATCACCTATGTCTAATTCAGGAAGGATTATGCCATGAAGGAAACAATATTCTTTTCAAAGTTCCTAATAACAATCTTCATTCAAAACATCCCAAGATGTAAAGTTTTGTGAGCAAATAAATTTTTCATAAACATCCCTATTGGCAAACTCTCTCTGAGTACCTACACCACATGTCACTTACTTAGCAGTTAAGTTGGATTTTACCATTGACCTCTCTAGGAAAGACTTCTCATATACAAGGAGCATTCCATGACATAAGAAAACAACGAAAGGATTTCGGAACTACAAACAGGGACTAGAAGTATACAGTAAGTTGATTCGTATCGCAATGGAAAACATAAGATCTCACGAGGCAATCCAAATCACTATCTTTGGCATAGTCACCAAATCCTATCATTTCCAAAATACTAAATAGACCAAGAAAGGCAACGAATCTAAGGCGTAATTCATTCCAGAAACAACCAAGTAAGTTGAAATACTCATACCTATAGGTCTTGCTTATCATTAACCAATAGGCATCATCCGACACCAGAGACAAAACGTTAGACAACTAAGCATCCATGCAGACATGCCTACCCGACTATTTCATCCTCTTAATGCTTTCAATTCCAACGAATTTCCTTTAAAATGCAATTATACATCCAGCTTGTAGAAAGATATTTTCTAAAGTACCTATTCTGACGAATGGATCCTTTATGATCAGCCTTTAATAAAACCATCGTACGGTATAACATCAATGTTTTTTTACTAAACGGTACTATTTACATCATATCGAAAACCCGTCTATAAAACTTTGGGGTCACATTTGAACACACTCCAACCTTTCATAACCACTGAAACTATTCAAACTTGACAATTCATTTATTCAAAGAAAGATTTCGAACAAACACACAGTACCGAAAGAAAGGTTTATTCATTCAAACATAAAAATTCATTTATTCAAACTTACGAATGCATCTAATCAGAAAAAGGTTTCAAACAAAACACTCCATGTCGAGAAAGAATCTTCATTTATTTAAACTTGAAAATTCATTTATTCAGACTTACAAATTCATTTATTCAGAAAGATTTCATTTATTCAAACTTGTGGGTTCATTTATTCAAATTGTAAAATTCGTTTATCCAAACGTGTAAATTCATTTATTCGGAGAAGGATTCCGAGCAAGAGAACAATTGAAAGGCTAGGTCGATACATGACACAAATCATTGGAATTAGGTGGCCCTAAGCCGCGAACCAGTAGGATTCAAGTTGGAAAATAAGTTATGTTGAGAGCCTTGCCTTGGAAAGGCGCGATACAATTTTGGAAACACGAAAAAATTGAACCCTAGGTATATTGGACCATTTAAGATTCTATGTAGAATCGACCGACTAGCTTACAGACTTGAGCTTCCGTCAGAGCTAAGCAAAGTACATAACTCATTTCACGTTTCAAATTTCAAGAGGAGTCTTTCGGATGAATCACTCGTAACATATTTCATTTCATTCCATTAGAAGAAATTCAACTCGACGATAAGCTCAATTTCGTTGAGGAACCAGCAGAAATCATGGACCGTGAGGTCAAACAATTGAAGCAGAGTCGAATTCCTATCGTGAAAGTTCGCTGGAATTCTCGAAGAGGTCCCGAGTTTAGTTGGGAGCGGGAAGACCAGATGCATCTCAAATACCCACATCTTTTCACCGAGTCCACTCCAGAGACCAACATCAGCTGAATTCAGGGACTGAATTCCTTTTAGGGTGGAAGACTGTGACAACCCGTAATTTCAGGTCATTTTCCAAACCGCGACAAGTTACTATTCATCAATTCACTATTCATCATTTTTGAAGTCAGTTTGAGACTTTGAGAAGTTTTCAAAAAATTTACTATTCACGAAACACTATTCATTCCCGGAGGGAAATCACTATTCATGGTTATCATTCATCATTACGTAAACTAGGTTTACGGGTATTCAAATGCGCGTAACCAGTATGGTTTAGCTGCGTATTCATGCATCATCATTAAGGGCAATCATATAGACTAGAGTAGTCTACACATCATCAGTAACATCACCATCATATTAGGCCATGCACGGGTTTGTGTGATTTTCATTAACGTATGTTTAAATATTTTATAAACGTTACCACTCAGTCATTACTACGAATAAAACACCCGACACTCCCGACAATGATCATAATACATTTTCAAACTCATTATAATGATATAGAAATTATATTATTACTTTACCCGGTGTTTTTAAATCGTTTGCTATATTTTCCGTTAAAAGCTTATAACGCCGTCAGTTTGCGAACTTTCAACCCGATAATTATTCTAAGACCCGATTCTTGCAAAGAATATGATCTTACAATTTTTACAACTTCGTCATATTTTATTTTAACTCGTCAAGATTTATTTCTAGTTAACTCGGTACCCAGTAACACCTAATGTATACTTAATCAAACTATCACATGCTTATTTGGTGGGGGTGTGGGGGGGGGGGACAAGGGCTTTAATTAGCCACTTGGTTTCTTCCTTTCTTCCACATGCCGCCCCCCCCCCCCCTAGCACCCCTAATCTTCCCATTTTCACTTGATTGCATAAGACTACAATTAATGTTTCAAGTATACATGTATTTGATTTAATTTCAATAACACATACATAGCAAGAATAACTAGCAAAATATCAAAATCCTCTCTTCCTTTTCCACTCCATTTGCTAGGCCATCATCAAGAACACAAGCAAGATCCATAAATTTTTCAAGAACTAGTGTTAATCAAGTCTCTTTTATATTTCTAGTTAGGATTTTGAAATAAAAATCCCAAGAATACATACACATTTACTTCCAAAAATCATCAAATCATCAAGTAAGTTGCAAGTAAACTTTTCTAATCTTTTATACTTTCATTTGATATATTTTGTTGTTCTAGCAACTAATCATGCAAATATATACATGTTAAATATACCACTTGTTACACATTTTCATTTTAAACATAAATCTATGGATTTTTAGTTATAACCTCATGAAATCCTCCATTTCTGGTGATTTTTAGGAACCCATGACACCCTAATAAGGTGTATGGTAGGATTAGACTAGTTGTGATGTTGATTGGAAGTGTTTTGAACAAGTCTTGAACTAGAAAAGTGATTTTTACAAACAATAGAAAAGGTTCTGTCCAAAATCGTGAAATCTGGAAATGTCAGTAAATGTTGAACTATTTTGGCCTTCATATTTAGAAAATACTTTCAAAAATGAAAACGTGGCCGCTTGAATGAGCAAAAACCGACTTACGACGAAAAAGATACGCTAATTCTAAATTTGACGACGAAAAACTAAAATCTGAAAATATTGCGTGCTGTTTGCCGAGATTCAATGGACAAAACGAGGCGTTAGACGTGATCTAGAAGAGCCGACCTACTGAAAATATGTTAGTTCATGTTAATACAAAACCGTGGATATAAAGAACGTAGAAAACGAGCTTATAACGAACGAGGTACACGCGTTTAAAGTCCGACGATTTCAATAAAATTCCATCAGCTTTTCACAAAAATGTTTCTAAGTATAAAAAACTGTTTTTGCAATACACTATATTGAGAGCCGTTTTTCTCATTGAACGAGACCCATATGATCAAAAGTTAAATATTACGTCTTCAAGACATCGTTACAAGGTTTTCAGAAACACCGAGCCTATTCACTAACACTTAACGAGAACACTTTTATGACTAGTTTTGCAAGGTCATTTGGCCATATATTTTCAAGTTGTGAAAAATATTAATTTTTACGACGAAAACTCTATAATTATCGATAAATCATCAAACGACGATCGTGGGTTATCATTGCAACATATTTACACGAAAGGTGTTTATTAACTTAACAAGACGTCAAAAATATATTTTTCGACGATAAACATTATTTCCAAAATTCCCGAGTGGTATCGGTAACATACGTATTTGCATGTGTTGCGTAAATTCATGACTTACATTAGAGCATATTAATCATATTAGGTTGCGGTTAGAGACCGAGCCTCATTTCAGCATATTCATATTTGTCATTGTTGCTATCGCATCAGGTGAGTTTTCATAGCCCCGTTTTCAATTAATTATTTGATATCTAAATTCTCGGGGGAGAATACATTGCACCATTATATATATATATATATATATATATATATATATATATATATATATATATATATATATATATATATATATATATATATATATATATACACACATATATATATATATATATATATATATATATATATATATATATATATATATATATATATATATATATATATATATATATTATACATATATATATATATATACATTATATATATATATATACGGACCAAAGTATCAAACTCATTTACATTGTTTAAGTTACCATCATTGCCCAGATTAAAGTCCCCTATTATTTATCATGAACCGTTAATTTGGATGTAAGCGAGAGTGAGTGGATAGATCTATTGAGGGTGACGCCTCCGTTCGGGTTGGTAGCACCAACTGGTCATATGAACGCATTTTATTTGAATCATATTAGAGTGTCTGGCAAAACACTCAGATGGGGCATTTCATACCAGTCTAGCTTCGGGGTCATGAGCTTAAGAGCTAATGTATTATTTTATGTGACATTTTTGTCATTCACTTTATACTTGTGGTTATCGTAGAAACATTTCATTTACATAAACCTATGAACTCACCAACATTATTGTTGACCATTTTTAGCAATGTATTTTCAGGTAATTAAGGTAATCGCATCATGGCTTGCATATGGACCTATTTTGGAGTCGCGGTGACGACGCGTCTCACTATATTTTTATGCACTTTGACTTATCGTTTGGTTTGTAATGACTTATTTCCGCAAACTTGGAACACCTTTTGGGACCTAACTTTTGAAACTCTGAATGTTTTAATCAATCAAACGATGTATTTTCAAAACGACACTTTAGGTCGTTCAATATAACTGTAACTGTGATGCTATGACAGTCACGCCCTAGGTATTCCATTCCGCTGCAAGTCAGGTATTTTGGGGGTGTGACACCGACCGACAACATAAGTTTGATAACAGGGGTATTAAGTGTGTTTTACTTGGGTATCCTGCTAATCAAAAGGGGTATAAACTGCTTTATTGGGAGACAAAAGAAGTTTTTCAGAGTAGAGATGTGACTTTTGAAGAGAATGTGTTTCCTTTTAAACAATCCATCACTTTAGTACCCCTTCCTACACCTCCTGAATATCCTACTTTTGACAGTCACCCTTTGGAAGAAATAGAATTTGTTATCCCAAACACTGCTTTACCAACAGTACAACCTACACCTAACCCTGCATCCACTACACCAACAGTTTCCAATGTACCAAATCCTATCCCAAATGACCCTATACCGCCTACAAGTACACCTACACATCTTACAACTACAGCTGCTCCTATGAGGAAGTCTACTAGACAAGGTACTAGACCTGCTTGGTTAAAAGATTTTGTGACTCCTCCTTTACCTGGCAATACTTCTTCTTCTCCTCATTATCCCTTATTTGTCTCCACTGAGTTTAAACATGTTCCACCCAGTTATATAGCTTTTTGGTCAATGTTTTTACAACTATTGAGCCAACTTCTTACAAGCAAGCAAGTACCATGAAAGGCTGGGTTGAGGCAATGAATGCAGAAGTAACAGTTTTAGAGAAAAGTAGGACATGGATAGTTATTACTTTACCACCAGGGCATAAATCAATCACTTCTAAGTGGGTTTTCAAAATCAAATATTATCCTGATGGCAATGTGGAGAGACTTAAAGCAAGATTGGTGTTCAGGGGTTTCAATCAAAAGGAGGGTGTGGACTATAAGCATACTTTCTCACCAGTTGCTAAACTGGAAACTGTGAGGGTTTTGATTGCTATGGCCACTGCTAAACAATGGCCACTTCATCAATTAGATATCAATAATTCCTTCTTACATGGCTATATTGATGAAGAAATCTACATGGTACCACCTGAGGGTTACACTAAGGCCAAGCCATGACAAGTATGCAAGCTCAACATATCATTGTATGGGTTACAACAGGCCTCAAGACAATGGAATTATGAATTGACAAAGTTTTTGGTGAGTTTGGGATTAGTTTAGTCTAAACATGATTACTCCTTTTAGACTGAAGGGGGGATTTCAAAGCTATTTTAGTTTATGTTGATGATATGCTCCTTACTGGTAATTCTACTCAGACAATCATTGAGCTCAAACATGCCTTAGATCAGAAGTTTACCATTAAAGATCTTGGACTAGCAAAGTATTTCCTTGGTATTGAATTGTGTAGTACTGATGCTGGCACTCACTTGAACCAGAGGAAGTACATTTTGGATTTACTATCAAATGCTGGTCTTACAGCTGCTAAACCTAATCCCTCACCATTTCCTACTAAACTCAGGCTATCCCTAAACAAAGGTACTCCCTTAGCTGATGTTGGTTCTTATAGAAGGTTAGTTGGCATATTGTTGTACCTCACTATGATAAGACTAGACATCTCATATGTTGTACAACATTTGAGCCAATTAGTGTCTGCACCAACAGATGCCCATATGCAGGCTGCTATTCATTTGTTAAAGTACCTAAAAGGGGACAATCTCCAAAGGTTTATTCTATCTTGTGCAGCCCCATTTAAAGATAATTGGCTTCTCAGATGCTGATTGGGCTACATGTTTAATGACAAGGAGATCACTCACTGGATACTGCATTTTCTTAGGACATGCTTTAGTCTCTTGGAAAACTAAGAAACAAGCCACAGTTAGTAGATCTTCTACTGAAGCAAAATATAGAAGCATGGCAGCTACAACTTGTGAATTACTTTGGCTAAGTTTTCTGCTAAAAGATCTACATATTCAAGTCCAATTGCCAATTACATTGTTCTGTGATAATAAGTCTGCACAACAGATTGCTGCTAATCCATGCTATCATGATAGGACCAAACACTTGGATATTGATTGTCATTCCACTAGAGACAAGGTTCAAGAAGGATTCCTACAAAGTATTCATTCCCACTCACTTACTTGCAGATGTGATGACAAAGGAATTGGGCAAAGAACAACACTCCTTTCATGTTGACAAGTTGGGACTCTCGGAGGCTCCAGTTTGAGGGGAGGATATAGAAGTATAAGGGTTACTAATGTCAAGTTAGTAACTACAAGGACCAAAGTTGTAAATATATTCAAAAGTTAGTTAGTAGTGGTTATTAGCTATTTTCCCTGTATAAGTAGTTCATCTCTTTCACCATAAATGTAATGACTTTCATTTTCATTCAATACAATCTATAATTTCCGCAGATACAAATCAGAAAAAGATGCTTTGTTAGTAAGCATTTAAACATCTTATGAAATAACATGACACAATATGTGGCCATAATAAAGTGACCACACCTATCAAACCATAAGGATGTGATCATTGGGACAAATGGATGCAACTCCCAGCTGCAGCAAATCTTGTGCAAATCTTGGAAGAGATTTGTGTAACAATTCGCATTTTCGAAAATTTTACTATTCACTTTTACTATTTATCATTACTATTCATCTCGTAATTTTTTTTTTGTTTTACAATCAAGACAAAATAATTAATAATCGATGAGTCGTCCTGACGATATACGTTGAATCCATCCAGAACCGATTTCATGAAACCGTGTCTAAGAATTTCTTTAAGGTTTAAACGTCGTTTAGGCATCTCGATATGTTCCCACGACATCACAAACAAGAGAAATGTAAGTTTTTCACCTTCCGTGACATTCTCAGGAATTTTGGAATTTTACATTTTCCGAATCTGCGTTTTACGCGATTTATGCGTTTTAGGCTTACGGTTTTAGGTCTAAAGAACGTTTAACACCAACCGACACTAGACTGAGCCCAGTCTAGACATTATAGGCCATTTTAATTCATTATAATCATATTAGAAAAGTTACATTTTACTTTTCTCAGTTTTACGCAACTTTCGTACGTTTTACGCGTTTTAAACCCGCGTTTCCAGTTTTAACAGCGTTTAAGCAACCCGATGGAACTTACCACTCATTTTATAATTTATTATAGATTATAATGATAAGTTAAATCATTTCTACAAGTTTCATATTTTTACGATACCCGGTTTTACGTTTCGTGACCTAACAACTTACAGTTAGCGATTACCGGGACAAAACTCACTCCGTAAAAGCAAGATATTATCAAATCTCATATCTAGTCATCCAAGATAGACCTTGAACGAAATTTTATGCTAAGTCACAAGCCTTGTTGGCTTGTGATAAGCCTTGATGAGTTTTGGTTCATCCAAGTGTTACCATGACTAGCCTATATGCAAAATATCTAAATGAAATTAACCTCCTCATTTCCTTATAAGATCAACACTCATTTCACTTCTCTTTTACACCAAAAATATGATCACCCATAATATATTAGAGCAATACATCCTTTGATTTCCAAGTTGCAAGTTCCATATCATAGTTAAAGCTCTTGTCAAGCTTTACATGATTCTAGTGTTTGTTTCTTCATCCCTTTGGTGATCTTCCATCCACACAAGAAGTGTTCTAGTAGAAGACTTCAAGTGCCTTCTCAAGTAGTCACAAGTTGGTGTCAAGAGCTTAGAGAAGTTGGAAGCTAGAGATCCTAGTTCTTGTTCAATCAAAGTCCTAATCCTTGTTCTTAACTTCTTTTCTTTAGAAAGCCAAAAGTTGTAAGAAACCCTAACACACTCTCTTGCTCAACATCATTTTCATGCTTCTTATACTTCATTTATGCTATATATGGTCTTTATATTATGTTCATGATGTACAAAAACCTTTAAAACAAGTTATGAGAACTATATGTTAACTTAAAATAGGTAAACAAGAAAACTAGTGACATATATTGTGAAATACGACCAAAATAGTATAACCATGATATTAGACACTTACCTACTATTAAAGAGGACTTTACAAGGAAAACATAGCAATTTGAATCGCCGAAAACGAGTACACGAGTCAAAAGATACGGCCAAAAGAAGTTAGCAAAACCAAAACGCCGAAACTGCCAAAACAAAGCTGTTAAGCAGCTGACCTTTTTGAACGAGGCCCTTCTGGTCCGTTTCATCAAAAAGTTAAAACACGAAAGTTGTCCGGAACGACGTTTTCCTTCACATACATCAAAGCTCGGGTCCTGAAAACACTTAACAAATGGTATTTTTCTTCAAAATCTTAACAGCCCCTTTATATGCCTAAACAACCATGTATTTTGTCACGACTAAGGAAAACCAAATGGCCTAAAGGCCTAGGAATGAGATCACAAATGCGGCTAAGGCCAAACTTAAGATCTCAAAGACATATTAGCCAAGACCAAAGCCACGGCTAGGACCTCAAGGCTTTTTAAACCGAAATCATTAACTAAAGTTTTAGTCTTACCAAAACAAAACAATTTGGATCTACTCCATCGATAGACCATGAGATTTTGCAAGTAATATCACCTCCGTACTATACTTAATAAACTTATAAAGATAACAATCTTCATTCAAAATAAACTTTCCAAAGTTTATTCGACCTTAGGACATGTAACTTTTAATGACCAAAAACATATATTTTCTATCGAATACTACAATACTAGGGATCTTCATGTGAGGGGTTCATTAGAGTAAAACGGATCGACGAGTTGCTGGATTTACGAATTAAAGTGTCCTGGCTCATCGAAGGTTTACTGCATGACCTCTGGATTATGATGGCCCGAACGGTAGTACGAGATATACAAACTAAACATGTTTCATAAACCATCTTTATACAACGACATACACAACATACTAAGTACTACATCATGAACAATATGAAAGACATATATAGGCACGTCTTTGTATTCTTAGACATTATTCCAACCTAAATCGCAACAATCTATTATAGGTTGCTCTTAGAGACTTTCGCGACTCGACTACCATTTTCATTACTCACTACATAACTCACGGTGAGTCATAGCCCCACTTTCTCGTTTAAAATGTTTATTTAACTCTTTGGGGGAGATACATGCTCAACTATTTTAATTCAATTTCGATTATTTGCAAACTATATGTTGTATCTGAACTAAATGTTTATTCATGCTAAATAACATTATTGCAATATTTAAAGTTTCTATATCATGAACAATTAATCACTATGCGTAGTGAACACGAATACTATGATTAGATCTATTGGGATTAGTGTAACCATTAAGTTAACTCAGTTAGAGCAAACAAACGCAATAAACACTAGGTACAACAACAGATTACCTACTAGGCTATGATTGCGACTACTATGCCAATTTCTATTGGTCTGAGGTTATAGATTAACCAAAACGATGTTACTACTATGCCAATTTCTATTGGTACGAGGTTAAAGGTTAACCATAACGATGCTACTATTATGCCAATTTCTATTGGTACAAGGTTAAATATTAACCAGAACGATGTTACTATTATGTCAATTTCTATTGGTACGAGGTTAAAGGTTAACCAGAACTATTGGTGGCCCCCTACCGGGTAGATTTTCGATAAACTACGATATCGACATCTACAAGAATGGGATGAGACAACTATGGGTGTATAACAACGTAACCCACGATTCAACAAACTTGATACAATTACGATTCAACGGACTTAGTACAATCGTGAACAAACCAGAACCAGAAACGAGGAACTAGAAAACTTAAGACATCGGTACTAGTATCCTAGGGCAACGAAAGTACTATATCTATTTGATATTATAATAGTCATACACTCGAAAGTTCTATGAACTACATTTAGTATTTACATATACTTGGCACGATGATTTCTACAAGGTTTTCACATTTATTCCACAAACTCTATGAACTCACCAACCTTTGTGTTGACACTTTTAGCATGTTTATCTCAGGTCCATAATGATCGAGGCTGGCACGGAGGGGCACGGATACTCAAGAAGGCTATAAATTTTATTATCATTCGAAAACTCATTTAATGTAATTTGTAAACCTTGAAACTACTGGGACCTCATTTTGTAAACTCTGATATTTATATAATTCGAATGATAAATCTTTTAAAAATGACTCCATTAGAGTTTGTTTTCTATCGTTATAACTGTTATGCCATGAAGTAACACCCAGTTTGAATTCCGCTGCATTCACGAAATTGGGGGTGTTACAGATTGGTACCAGAGCCATGGTTATAGAGAAACGGGTCTAATTGAGACCTAAACTATAACCATTTTTACACTAAAACATTTTATAGCCTTACGCTCTCCGTGCCTTCCATCCTCCAGACGATTATGTGATTTTTAGACATTTCATGCTACATGAACATACTAGTATATTGATATATATACACACTCAATATACTTTCGACCATTTTATATAAACGATGTACTAAACATATCTGCGTATGCCTATTCCAAGGCATTACGGCACAACCACATTTTCCCGATCATTTATCTACTCGTGCATTTTAGGATTTACGAAACCTTCTCAAGATATTGTAACTGATTACAATAGTCTCTATAATTTCTCAAGACATTGTAACTGATTACAATGGTCTTTATTATTTCTTAGACATTGTGAAGTTACACAATGGTTTAAATTACTTCCCATACATTGTGAGTTGCACAATGGTCTATCCTATTTCTCAAACATTGTAAGTGATACAATGGTCTCTGAGAAACTATTTCATAACCCTAATCATTTATAAGAACTCGTTATGACCTATCGAATTCCTTGATTTCCGTACTAAATGTCTTCAAGAGACGAGTTGGAAACGGCCACTCAATACTTCTGAAACACTTACGTCGCCTTAGAGCACATACCTTTAGGACATATCTTTATGACGTCTCACTCTTCTTTTCTTATGTTAATAGAATCATAAAACTACTTGACTAAACCGAACATCACATTATCGGTCCTTAATTATACATAGCCTAGCTACCTATGTCTAATTCGGGAGGGATCATGTTATGCTGGGAGCAGTCACATGTATGTTTTATGAAAGACAAACTTTTCACTTATATCCTTAAAGCAAATTTCGTGTAAGTATAAGCAATTCATGAGTATTCATACGATCAAGTACCACAATTAATCAGACTCTTACTCTATCTTTCCCACGTAAAAGTTAGCCTCATCCTATGCCATACTCTGAAACAACGAATCTAAATACACCGCTAGTTATTCTATAAACAATTCACCGCAAGTAACCACATCTTTTCACCAACGTCGCTTCAACCTGTAACTCAAACTGAACTTCGGGATAAAGTTCCCTTAAGGGGTAGAGACTGTCACAATTCGCATTTTCGAAATTTTTACTATTCATCTCGTAAATTTTTTTTATTTTACAATCAAGACAAAATAATTAATACTCGATGAGTCGTCCTGACGATATACATTGAATCCATCCAGAACCGATTTCACGAAACCGTGTCTGATAATTTCTTTAAGGTTTAAACGTCGTTTAGGCATCTCGATATGTTCCCATGACATCACAAACAAGAGAAATGTAAGTTTTTCACCTTCCGAGACATTTCCAGGAATTTTGGAATTTTACATTTTCCGAATCTACGTTTTACGCGATTTACGCGTTTTAGGCTTACGGTTTTAGATCTAAAGAATGTTTAACACCAACCGACACTAGACTGAGCCCAGTCTAGACATTATAGGCCATTTTAATTCATTATAATCATATTAGAAAAGTTAAATTTTACTTTTCTCAGTTTTACGCAACTTTTGTACGTTTTACGTTTTACGCGTTTTAGACCCGCGTTTCCTGTTTTAACAGCGTTTAAGCAACCCGATGGAACTTACCACTCATTTTATAATTTATTATGGATTATAATGATAAGTTAAATCATTTCTACAAGTTTCATATTTTTACGATACCCGGTTTTACGTTTCGTGACCTAACAACTTACAGTTAGCGATTACCGGGACAAAACTCACTCCGTAAAAGCAAGATATTATCAAATCTCATATCTAGTCATCCAAGATAGACCTTGAACGAAATTTTATGCTAAGTCACAAGCCTTGTTGGCTTGTGATAAGCCTTGATGAGTTTTGGTTCATCCATGTGTTACCATGACTAGCCTAAATGCAAAATATCTAAATGAAACTAACCTCCTCATTTTCTTATAAGATCAAGACTCATTTCTCTTCTCTTTTACACCAAAAATCTGATCACCCATAATATATTAGAGCAATACATCCTTTGATTTCCAAGTTGCAAGTTCCATATCATAGTTAAAGCTCTTGTCAAGCTTTACATGATTCTAGTGTTTGTTTCTTCATCCCTTTGGTGATCTTCCATCCACACAAGAAGTGTTCTAGTAGAAGACTTCAAGTTCCTTCTCAAGTAGTCACAAGTTGGTGTCAAGAGCTTAGAGAAGTTGGAAGCTAGAGATCATAGTTCTTGTTCAATCAAAGTCCTAATCCTTGTTCTTAACTTCCTTTCTTTAGAAAGCCAAAAGTTGTAAGAAACCCTAACACACTCTCTTGCTCAACATCATTTTCATGCTTCTTATACTTCATTTATGCTATATATGGTCTTTATATTATGTTCATGATGTACAAAAACCTTTAAAACAAGTTATGAGAACTATATGTTAACTTAAAATAGGTAAACAAGAAAACTAGTGACATATATTGTGAAATACGACCAAAATAGTATAACCATGATATTAGACACTTACCTACTGTTAAAGAGGACTTTACGAGGAAAACATAGCAATTTGAATCGCCGAAAACAAGTACACAAGTCAAAAGATACGGCCAAAAGGAGTTAGCAAAACCAAAATGCCGAAACTGCCAAAACAAAGCTGTTAAGCAGCTGACCTTTTTGAACGAGGCCCTTCTGGTCCGTTTCATCAAAAAGTTAAAACACGAAAGTTGTACGGAACGACGTTTTCCTTCACTTGCAAAGAAGCTCGGGTCCTGAAAACACTTAACAAATGGTATTTTTCTTCAAAATCTTAACAGCCCCTTTATATGCCTAAACAACCATGTATTTTGTCACGACTAAGGAAAACCAAATGGCCTAAAGGCCTAGGAATGAGATCACAAATGCGGCTAAGGCCAAAGTTAAGATCTCAAAGACATAGTAGCCAAGACCAAAGCCACGGCTAGGACCTCAAGGCTTTCTAAACCGAAATCATTAACTAAAGTTTTAGTCTTAACAAAACAAAACAATTTGGATCTACTCCATCGATAGACCATGAGATTTTGCAAGTAATATCACCTCCGTACTATACTTAATAAACTTATAAAGATAACAATCTTCATTCAAAATAAACTTTCCAAAGTTTATTCGACCTTAGGACATGTAACTTTTAATGACCAAAAACATATATTTTCTATCGAATACTACAATACTAGGGATCTTCATGTGAGGGGTTCATTAGAGTAAAACGGATCGACGAGTTGCTGGATTTACGAATTAAAGTGTCCTGGCTCCTCGAACGTTTACTGCATGACCTCTGGATTATGATGGCCCGAACGGTAGTACGAGATATACAAACTAAACATGTTTCATAAACCATCTTTATACAACGACATACACAACATACTAAGTACTACATCCTGAACAATATGAAAGACATATATAGGCACGTCTTTGTATTCTTAGACATTATTCCAACCTAAATCGCAACAATCTATTATAGGTTGCTCTTAAAGACTTTCGCGACTCGACTACCATTTTCATTACTCACTACATAACTCACGGTGAGTCATAGCCCCACTTTCTCGTTTAAAATGTTTATTTAACTCTTTGGGGGAGATACATGCTCAACTATTTTAATTCAATTTCGATTATTTGCAAACTATATGTTGTATCTGAACTAAATGTTTATTCATGCTAAATAACATTATTGCAATATTTAAAGTTTCTATATCATGAACAATTAAGCACTTTGCGTAGTGAACACGAATACTATTATTAGATCTATTGGGATTAGTGTAACCATTAAGTTGACTCAGTTAGAGCAAACAAACGCAATAAACACTAGGTACAACAATAGATTACCTACTAGGCTATGATTGCGACTACTATGCCAATTTCTATTGGTCTGAGGTTATAGATTAACCAAAACGATGTTACTACTATGTCAATTTCTATTGGTACGAGCTAAAGGTTAACCAGAACGATGCTACTATTATGCCAATTTCTATTGGTACAAGGTTAAAGATTAACCAGAACGATGTTACTATTATGCAAATTTCTATTGGTACGAGGTTAAAGGTTAACCAGAACTATTAGTGGCCCCCTACCGAGTAGATTTTCGATAAACTACGATATCGACATCTACAAGAATGGGATGAGACAACTATGGGTGTATAACAACGTAACCCACGATTCAACAAACTTGATACAATTACGATTCAACGGACTTAGTACAATCGTGAACAAACCAGAAACCAGAAACAAGGAACTAGAAAACTTAAGACATCGGTACTAGTATCCTAGGGCAACAAAAGTACTATCTCTATTTGATATTATAATAGTCATACACTCGAAAGTTCTATGAACTACATTTAGTATTTACATATACTTGGCACGATGATTTCTACAAGGTTTTCACATTTATTCCACAAACTCTATGAACTCACCAACCTTTGTGTTGACACTTTTAGCATGTTTATCTCAGGTCCATAATGATCGAGGCTGGCACGGAGTGGCATGGATACATCAAGAAGGCTATAAATTTTATTATCAATCGAAAACTCATTTAATGTAATTTGTAAACCTTGAAACTACTGGGACCCATTTTGTAAACTCTGTTATTTATATAATTTGAATGATAAATCTTTTAAAAACGACTACATTAGAGTTCGTTTTCTATCGTTATAACTGTTATGCCATGAAGTAACACCCAGTTTGAATTCTGCTGCATTCACGAATTTTTGGGTGTTACAATTTGGGCTAGTAATGGTACCTTGTTGAAGCTTTGATTGCTGGAAACTCGACATATTGAATTGGAACCATATATCTTAAACATTAATAAAAACTTTTATCATTGACATATGAACTACAAAAAACCAACCAAGAAGATCAACAATCAACCAAATAGAATCATAATAATGGTTTAATGTTAAGTTAGAGGTGTTGTTAAAAGAAATCATGCAAAGTAACCTCATGGTATGATAGATGCATGAGCCTCCCATAAAAAAAAGTTGAAACCATTTTTACTTGATGTAGGAGATAGTTTTGCACCGTGCATTAACCTGACATGGTTGCAGTCTTGCAGACGAAGATGGTGTTATTCAAAAACGTATGTTCTTGGGCTAATTGACAATGTATATAATATTACTAGTATTAAACTAGGTAAAAAGAATCGAATGGCCAGATAAAGATTTGGTTAGTTCTTGTCATGAACTGATGGACTCGTGGTTTACTATGGGCTTGGACTTGGGCTCGTTGTTCTCAAAGAAACATAGGTCATATTGAGGCCTAATATGCTTATTCTTTTTATAAACCTGTACACAGTAACATCTAGTTTTTGTAATACTAACTAAAACAAACAAGCAATTGATACTCGAGTATTGTAACTAAAATGTTATTTCATACAGATGATAATAGGACATAAAAAAACTTATAACAGTTGTAAAATTGGATAGCGGAAGGGAAAAAAATGAGCACCATGTCATCATTACACGTTTGACAATTTTACAAAATAGCAACTAATTATGAGATAGATTAGAAAGTTCTCTAATTTGGTAATTTAGTTTGCGTGCTCCTAGTGCTTAGGCAGGTTAATATGACAGTATGACAAGAATTTTCGCTTAACGGGAACTAAAATAGACAAATAAAATAAACTGTAATAAGTAACTCTTTACTAAAAGAGATGCACGAACAAAATGACTAGACACACTCTCTATTCACCTAGCAACCCTACAAAAACCACCAACACATTGTGACGCACCATCCCCTGCCACCACAGCTCATCCAGGAAAGTGAGGAAACACATATATGGATAGCAAAGAGCGAGATTAGAGAATCTGAACAGACTAAACCGCGAATATCTATCCATGACAAGTGGGTAATCCCGAAAGTTTTACGTAAGGGTGAGTGAATGGGCGAAAACGCCACTATTCGTGAGAAGGAATAAAGTGATATAGCGTTTTTCGCCCATTAACTCTTTATTCTCTAGCTTGTAATTTCCTGTCAAATCGGCCGTTAGGAAAAAAATGTTCTCCTTCATTGCTCCAAGGTTAATCCATTTTGGCTTAAAGTTCTTAGTTGGTGGTGGATCAATAGTCGAGATAGTATATTGACCGTCAGTGGTGTGATTAATGGGTCTTTGTAAAGAAAAGTTTACTTGTTTATATATTATGATGTAAATAGCTCATATAAGTTGACATTAGTACTGTGTAATCGATTATATCCATCACGATGGTATATATGATTGAGCACATTGTATCGTATGGTTTGCGGTAAACTTTTTGTGACTTATGATTTGATATTAGTCTTAGTATTATGTAATAAGATCAAGTTATAGTTTGTAACTTGATATTGGTAATTCGAAACTTGTATGATGCTTTTTGTCCCACATGGTTTGAAGAAAGAAAAGTTCGTTTGTTTATATATTGTCATGTAAACAGGTCATACAAGTTGACATTAGTATTATGTAATCGATGATATCCGTGCATTATCGTATATATAAATTTACGATATGCATGTTTGTCTTCGACTAATTCATACAATTTGTAAACTTTTTGTGACCTTTGATTTAACTTTCTAGGTCCACTTTGACTTTAATGTATATGAATCCACACTTGTTTCTTGCAACAAAATAATGAGATATTTCGCATCAGGGCCGGTCCATTTCGGATGCCCTGGGCGAGCCGAGTGAAATATGCTCCTTGTAAACAAATAACACATTTTCTTTTAGGGGTTTGGAACATGGTCAAGCCAAGCGGCTCATCCCCACGCCGACTTTTATTCATTAAATAAAATGTTACAATATGAGGAGATAAATTCCGAATAACAAGTTCAACATGGATCACCTAAAACGATGTCTTCGTGCGTTTCTTGCAGCAAAAACATCAATTATCTTATCATAGTCGACATTTGCTAAAAATTTACTTTCAATACCACGATCGCTAACCCGTTCAGCCTCTCTTGACTCATTGTACTCCGCATATAAGACTTCAATATCTTTAATTTTGAAAAGCTTCTTTCTGCGGACGCTACCGTGACTGGAATGGTTAACAATATCTTGTATGCAAGTAAAACATTCGGGAACATATCCATTTTCTACGTAAACTCCATAATTTGAATGGATGTCCAAGGTCTTTCTCCTTCATATACTCCATTAGGCAACATGTCCTGCAAACTCCATAAACAAATCATTCCCATCAATATCACAATCTTTATCATTTGTCAAAGCAGATTCAAGATTTGAACAACATTCTTTCAAGTTCTTATCATCTAAATAAGCCAATTTTGACGCATTAAACATGAAACCAAAGATAGATTCAAAATATTTCATTTGCTCAAATCTGCTATTTAATTGTGTAAGAGTCATATCAACTAAAACAAGAAAGTAATCAGTTCTAAAATTTTCTTTGCAGATTGTTGTTCTCTTTCAGTATTTGAAATCTCATCAAAATGTTTTTTCCTACAATGAGCACTTTTATAGGAAACTCAGGTTCAACTCCAATGGTTTTTGCAATTTGTTCAGCTTGAAAAATAGCATTTTCAAACTCATTTTCCCTATAATTTTTAAAATAACTAATGAGTCCATCCAAATTATAGATTGGAACATCAATAAAGATATCTTTAGACTGTAACTTCTTACTAACTAAATTAATTCTAAATAAAATATCAGACCAAATAACCAAACTTAGAACAAATTCAAAACTTGAAATTCGCCATTTACCAATGATAGAGCATCTCTACATAATTTTGCGTCATCACTTACTTTAGCTAACTTGTTTAGAGCTTCTTTTATTTGAGAAAGTTGAGTTTTTATAGCTTTAACACTTTCTATACGACTTTCCCATCGAGTAGCACACAATGATTTTAAAGTTAATTCATCAATATACTCGTGTAAAACACTCCACCGTTTTGTAGAACTAGAAAAGACATTATAATACTAAATTAAGACAATGACAACCACATGGCATATAAAAAGCTCTTGGGTTTATATCAAGTAATCTTTTTTGAACACCTTGATGTTTTCCCTTCATATTAGATCCATTATCGTATCCTTGTCCTCTAATATATTTAATATCTAAATCAAGACATTTCAAAACATCCTGTAGCACATTAAAAAGACCTAAACCTGATGTATCTTCTACGACCAAAAACTCTAAGAAAAACTCTTCTACCTTTATAGGAGAGCTCGATACATCGACACATCTAATAATTAAAGTCATTTGTTCTTGACGACTTACATCGGGAGTGCAATCGAGAATTACAGAATAATATTTTGCCTCTTTTATTTTTTAATTATTTCTTATTTTATCTCAGATGCCAACATCTCAATTAGCTCATTCTGAATTTTATGACTTAGATAATGATAGTGAGTTTCTTTGTCTTTAATTCTGCGAAAATGTTCTTTCATGACAGGATCAAACTCAGCAATCATTTGCATTATGCCTAAAAAGTTCCCATTAGATTTTGTATAGAGTTTTTCATTTGAACCACGAAAAGGCACGTCATATTCTGCTAGACATTTCACAAGAGCAATTATTCTAATTAAAACTTCCTTCCAATGAGTGGTATCTTTTTTTATAAGTTCTTGTAACTCTTTATCAATTGTTTGATTTGTACTTAACGTCACCCGCAACTCAGACATAGTTTTCAAATTAATCATATACTCAGAACTATTTTCATGGAACTTTAAAGTATTGCTAAGATGTTTCCAATCATTTATTCCTTCACTTGCTAATTAACTTCTAGATCTAGCATTTTTAAATAACTTACAACAAAAACAAAATACTTTATCAAGCTCTTTCAAGTAAATCAACCATTTTCTATCATAAGAATCGCCATTTCGTAACTTACATGCATAATGTTCGCTAGAGAAGCATAATGTTCACTAGAGAAGTGTCTACTAAATCTATCTTTTGGATAATTTATATTAGTTTCTCTAACGACTCATTTGCTTACAAGTAACTCTTTTAAGTTTGAATCTAAACCATCCCAAACTCTTACATAAAAAATATTGGTGATTAACTCCATCAACATAACAATTTTGAGGATTTTCGTTATTTTCTTCAATATGATTTTCAATATCTTCGCTAACATTAACCTCATCATTGTCTAGATTTCATTATTTATAATATTTTCATTATCATTGTTTGTGTTAACCTCATCATTTTCTAGGTTTTCATTGTTTATAGGATTTTCATTATCATCAATGGTGTTAACCTCATTATTTTTCAGGTTTTCATTGTTTATAGGATTTTCATTATCTATATTAACGTTAACCTTGTCATTATTTTGTTCAACACTATCATTATTTTTTTTCATTTTAATTACAAACCCATCCATTGAACCGTATAGAGCTCGCTCAGATTCTTGTTGATTTTTTTATTTTTTTTTTTCATTTTCTATTTTGGGCACCTGACGGTTGTGAACGGCGCAACATGATAATCTCGAGTGTAAATTTATCTACTAAAGCAAGAATAATAAGTAATTAAGTATGGAACAATATCACCTTATCAAAGTTGTCGAAGAGAAAAAAAGATGATCGCTTGGTTCGTTTGATGCCTTGATTATTTCGAATTCGACTCTTATTAGTTTTGTTCGTTTGATACTTTGATGGCCTGATCGTTTGATGAAAAATGATGAAAAAAAAAAAAAAAAAAAAAAAAAAAAAAAAAAAATTGAAAGTGAATAACTGGTGCCCTACTCGTGTGTATTGTTTTGAATCAGTAAAAGTACTATATGTTTTGAATCAGTTAAAACTAAAAGTCATACTACATATCAAGTTATGAGTTACTAAAGTGGCTACTGGGTTTTTAAAAGAAATGGCCTTAAATGAGACTAGTATAGGTAAATATGGACTGGTAAAATGATGCCCTCTCTATTGGGTTGCCCTTCGGCCGTCGCCCTTATGGCCCATAGCTAAATCCGGCCCTGTTTCACACTTTACTTCTTTTAGCTTTTGTTATTATAAATGGCACCTACTAGGGCTGTAAACGAACTGAACGTTCAGCGAACCGTTTGCGAACCGTGCGGCGGGAAACTCGTTTATGTTCGTTTATTTAATAAATGAACGAACACGAACAAGATTTTTGGTTCGTTTAGTTAAATGAACGAACATGAACAAATGCTTCGTTCGTTCATTTGCGCTCGTGAACGTTCGATTATTTCGCTCGTTTACGCTCGATTATTTCGTTCGTTTACGTTCAATTATTATCGTTCGATTAACAACCCATATATTAAAAAGTTTTAATAAATTATATATCAAGTATATCAAAGCTTCCTAACAATAATATACTACTTAAGTACTTTTGTACTTATTAATTTATTTAGATAATAGAGTAAAGTTTAATGAATATTGAAAAGTAGCATCAAAAGTTCAAAACAGTGGTCTTCAAATGAGCGGGATTGTTTGGCGCCATTATAATTCACCAGTACATGTGAATAATATTTTTTATAGAAGATATTTTCTTGACATCTTTTGGACATCTTTTGGATGACTTCTAAACCTCTTCTTTGATGACGTTCAAAAATATGTTTTATAGAAGTTATTGTGTATATATTAACTAAGATAATGATGTTCTTTAGGTGTCTTCAACTCTTTTATGTAAACATCAACTAGGTTGATGATGCTGGTATGACTATATGTTAGGAAAATGATGACTATAAACATCAGCTAGGATAAATGATATTATTAAGACTATCTTTTGGGATAATGATCAGATGGTACGTTTAAAGTAATAGCTTTAGTTTGCGCTCGTTTATGTCCGTTTACGTTTATTTATGTTTGTTTGTCTATTTTCATTTATGTTCGATCGTTTACGTTCGTTTAGTGTCTTAATGAACGAACATAAACGAACATGAACAACTCATTTTCTTAATAAACGAACATGAACAAGAAAATTCGTCCGTTTAAACGTTCTTGTCCGTTTATTTGTCCGGCTAAAATTAAATGAACGAACATGAACAAGGCTCCGTTCGTGTTCGTCCGGTTCGTTTACAGCCCTAGCACCTACTAGTCATTTAGGCAGTGAGATCTATAAGATTAAAAGTAGTGGTGGGTGAGTCACTCACCGTCAACTCAGCGCTACCTCAACTTTCTTTCTCTTTTTCACTTTCACCTCCCACTCACCATACATCTGTTTTGGTCACCTTACTCTCACATTTCATTAAAATACCTACTTTATAAAAATATATCTCACTAAATATCTCATACACACTTACAAAACAAATAAAAAACAATTACTTTTAAGAGTGGGGCTACTTTGTCAACTTTAATACCATGGTGAGTAACTCACCATAATTTGCATTTCAAGCCGTGAGTTGGGATATCTGTTTTGGTCACTCACGAGTGAGTGACTCACCTTTGGCGTGAGTTACATTCCACTCCGTTCAGCCTAAGTTTTTGAATAATATCATAAACTTAATTCACATTGGAGAGAACTTGACATTTCAGTTAGTTGGCTGAATGTACTTGAGCTACTAGAGTCAATGTTTAAAACATGGGGAAATTGTGCATACATTACAATGTATGCAATTGCCTACATTTTCATTACAAAAAATATAAAAAAAAAAAAAAAAAAAAAAAAAAAAAAAAAAAGTTCAGTCCCTACAGTAAGTTCCGGATACATATTTTCCCCATGTTCCTCCCCTTTTTTTCAAAGAAAATTTAGGCAATTGCCTACATTGGAATATATGCATCATTTCCCCTTAAAACATAATCGGTTAATGAAACTTATGCAATTTCTTATGAGCTTAAATGATATATATCAAAACTTATGCAATTTCTTATGAACTTAAATGATATAGTAGAGCCTATCAAAATATTAGGAGTAATTACTTGCTAGAGAGTAGAGACTGTAAAAAAAATTCAGGGTTATCCACTTGTCACAAATAGTGGCCGTTTTCACTGTCTGCGAGCTCGCAACACCCATTTGAAACAAACGTCGGTATTCATGTATGTAAACCCATGAACCTGCAATACCTGTCATTAATTTACAATTTACATATTTTTCTAACATGAAATACTCTCCCAATTAATCATGTCTGTGTTTATTGACTTATTTATATATCTCAACAGCTTCTGCAAGCAAGTATTTTGCGATTTTCACAACTATGAATGACTTGACTATGCTTGCTATCTTTAGATTCTCATTTCAACATCTTTGAAACAGTCACAAGTAGATTGGAGTAACAATGACCAAACAATTTAACTAATCACCAAATGTTTTTTATCATAACTTTATTTAAACTTATACACAACAATGCTAACAACAGCCCTACAAGTTGTGGTTAAGAATATATATTTTATTACATAGTTAAGAATGAATAATTATGATTGGGTGACAATTTTAAAAAAGGTGGGTACAATCTCAAAAAACATGATAGCACAACAAAAAATTAATTGTGATTGGATGATTCAAGTTCTTACAATGAGTTGTAGTTGAAATGAACTTGTTAACCACATCCCTAAGGGAAGGGCTGTTGTTAGCAACCCTTTAATTTATACTACCTAAAAAAGATTTTATTTAGCAAACATGTGTAGCTTGTGATTATTGTTTTGTATATTTACTTGATAGTTAACATGCTTTTTTGCACCTAGTCAACTCAATTCATCATCAAAATATTCGATCGTTTTAACTTTTAAGTTGTAGATTAAAGTGATCACACACAAACCATAAGGAACTAAACTTTAGACACCAAAAAATTTACACGAAGAAGTGCAACTGCTATCTTACTTCTTTTTTTGTAAATCCTTGATTCAGTACAAAAAGTCGCTTTTTAGCAGAAACACTACTAAAAAAAAGTTGTAAATGTAATCGTAAGTATGCTTTGCGAATCAGGGGTGTTTATCGGGTTATTCAGTTTATTCAATTCGATTAGTTCAGTTAATTTTTTTTTATGAGTAAAACAGAACTGAACCAAATTCAAATAGGATTAAATTGAAACTTAAAACCGAATTTGAATTCGGTTCGGTTTTCGAGTTGGCCCAAATAACCCAAATTACATAATTTATATTTTTTTCATTTAATTATATATATTTTCAGCAGAAAAAAAAATGAAGTTTAAAAGATGTTATATTTATACTAGAAAAGAGTTTAATTGATTTTTTTAATAAATATATGAAAAATGTATATATTTATGTGAATTCGGTTTCGGTTCAGTTCGGTTTTCATTTTGCCAAAACTATATCCAAACCGAATATTTAATTTGGTTCGGTTCAGTTATAAATTCAGTTCAGTTCGGTTTCGGTAATCGGTTCATTTGGGTATTACTCGATTTGTGAACACCCAATGCGAATGATCCTAGAAGGGCTTGAGTCTGCTTTCCAAAACATAGATGGGCTTGAGTCCGTTAATTTTTGTCTAAGCTCAAGCTCAACCCAAACAATTTTACATTTCTTACAAAAGATTTGAGTTCAACTCAAACTTTTACTTGGTTAAGAACTTAACATGCATGACAAAACATCTTCAGTAGCACATAATTTTAGTTAGTTTATGTGGTTTGACAAGACCTTAAATTGATACGCATTCATAAATTTAGAGGTATATTAACTTTAGCATATTATGGATAAATCAATCTATGTTGAATTATGTAAAGCTAAAATTTGAATAGTCTACATTTCTCAAAGTTTAGCGGATTGTATTATGATTATTTTTCTGGACACAATTAAACAAAATGCTTAATTAGTATCATTTAATCAACCGACTCTATCATGACACTAGCATGGCACTAGAGGTTACTAGTGTGACAATTCTAGAGGTTATTATTCGATCAACAATAATCTAGTCACTACAAGTGCGAAAATCCAACAAGGGTTCTGATAAATAAACAAAATGCTTAATTAGTCTAAACACTTATTGATAAGATTAAAACTTGTGAGTCACACTTTTTTGATGCAAATCCAAAAACACATACTTGAAATACTTGTGTTATGTAAGTACACCAACAAGGGTTTTGGACACTCGTGGGTTGATGTGATAAACCCACAAAATCAAAACAAATTTGACCACTTGGACGGAAGAGGTCGGAGCAGTAATTAGGAGCAAAGCCCCCGCACACGTGTTTCCCACACTCTTACATCAACTCTTTATTTCGTTGTTGTTTTTATTAAGTGCTTCTACAGTCACCCCCACCACTCTAACTGACAAATGTGTATGTTACTTTCAAAATTTAAACCCCACCAGATTCTATCACTTTTAGTCCTTCAAAAATTATCTTTTTCATAAAGATGGCTATCTATGTTTTACGACTTTATTGTTCCCGTTGTTATGTCAACAGCAACGACAACAACAATGCCAAGTCCCGTCAGAACAGGGTAATGTAAGATGTAGAATGTTACACCGCTACTAGAGGGTGAAAAATTGCGTTTAAAAAACACTTCTAACATTTTTCCTTTTCACTTCCCTTATCACTCACATAACAAAAAATCTCTACCTGATCACTCAAGCAAAAACCTCATTTTTTTAATTCACAATTTTATTTAATTTTTCATTTTTTAAAGATAAACTAATTTTCTAAAATAAAAATATATTAAATTTAAAAGAAAGCATTATATTTAATTTGAATTAACTTTGCAATTTTTTTAGAATTGTTACTCACTATACAACTTTCTAAAGTTTTTGGGCAGAAACGAAAAAGCAACATTTCTAAACGTTTAAAATGATAAAATGCAAAAAAACTATAATAAATAAATTAATAAATAAAAACTCAATCCTGTATTTTTCTTCTATGCCCTGACATACTTTCACACATATTTTCAAAAGAAAAAAAAAAAAATGAAAAGAAAAAAGAGAGGGATTGTCTAGGCGCAAGTCACGGGAGTCACTAGCTCAATGGCGCATGAGGAGGGGTATGGTGGCGCCGGCTTGACGTCGTGTCACGTATGAATAGCGTGGGTGTTGCGTGATGTAACACCCCCAAATCTGGTATTGCGGAAGTATTCGGGTCATGGGGTGCTACTGAATTAAAACCATAACACAAGGTAATAAAGAACTGAATACATACTCCGTTAAAATACATTAAATTTAATAAAAATCAAGTTTACAACAGAGTTTTAAGATCAATAAATAGGCCCAAAGTCTAGTTGTCCCAATAAAACAAGTCATAATCAATGTGTGAAAACACTTCATAAACTAGTTATGACCATTGCCTTGCCAAGCCTTGCCAATGATAATTTACTCAAACACCTGAGAAAAATATGCTAAAAGTCAGCAAAAGCAGATGAGTTCATAGGTTTATAAATAAGCAGTAAAATCAATAGTTTGGACCATGAGTTTGGTATATGAACATTACAACGCATATAATGTCATATAAAAATAGACTATTACGCTAGCACTAAGTTCATGCAACCGAAGTTATAACAGTGTGCATGCTCAAAGAGCATGTAAACATATATAGGGGCTCGACAAGTGTTTATCCCACACACTTGTGTTTCGACATGGTATACGTTCGCTTGCCTATCCGGTCAAACCGAACGGGGGCGTTACCCCCAATAGATCTATTTATAACATTCGCGCTTCCCAGCAGGAATTGACGGTTCATGAGTTGGGCATAATGGGACATAATAGGGCTTGGCTAAACCACGTAATAGCATAAATAACAGTTTTGGTCCATAAAAGAGTTTTGCATGTTTCTCACCCCAATTGTAAAACAAGTATAAATAGAGTGAGGCTATAAACTCACATCAGCAAAGTAAGTAGTAAGTGAAGTAAATCAGATAGAGTGCGGCTCCAACACGTGACCTAGATTAGTAAAGGCATGTTTTAGTTCACAGTTTAAGTTTAAGACTCAACGAATTAAACTCAAAAGTTTTAAAGTGTTGTGTTATTGTTGCTTGTGTGGCAGCATTTAAGTTTGAAAATAGTTTTCTAAATGTTTGTGTGTATTGTCTTTTGGAAGTGTGTAAGTGTACAACGAATAAGATATCGAGGACGAGTAGTATTTGGCTTGAAAATAACCAAAAGACAAATGTGGAAAAATAGTAACTATTATGTGTTGGATGTTGACGGATCATATAAACCTCTTGGTTAAAAGAATTTATAATGTTATGTGTGTATAAGATGTCTAAAAAGTTAAGTATCACTTCATTTGCAAGTCGTGATTAAACGTTGCCATTGTAGTTTATAAAAATAAACTTAAGTTTATATTTCTTTCCTTGGGAAAAATGGGCATGACCCATGTATACGTGCTTGTGTTCCACGTAAAAATTATAGAAATACTTGTCTAAGTAGTAGTTGTTTTATAAGTTTATAAAATTACCGTTTCAAGTATTTATAATTTAAATAAATTATATAAGTACGTTTAGTTTTTATAGTTTTTGAAATACGTTTCGAATTAGGTTGTAAGGTACGTTTTATATTTTGATATAAGACGTGACGCGAAAAATGTTGTCGATATAAGTAGGACGTATTTCAACTTGTGTTGCGGGATAGCTCGAGTACGAAAAGCGTCGATATGCGTAAAAATCACCAAGTTTATTTCCGTTAGTTTTTAAAAGAGTGAATGGGCTGTGGCCCAGTCTCGTTTTATGCTTGCTAAGCGATGTGGGCTTTGGCCCAATAACAGTTTCAAACAACAATATTTAGTGTGCATTGGGCTTGGCCCATTGGCCAGCGAATAGAGCAAGTGTTTACGTATGGGCTTCGGCCCAAAGAAGTATATTAGCAATGAATTTTTTTTTTTATTTATTATTATTATTATTTTTTTTTTTGATATTCCTGACCATTCCAAAATGAGACTACTCCTTGACTCAGCCATGACAATTCTTACAAATTTTTGACTCGACCATGCTGCGGCTTAACCAAACCAAATCATGAATACTTATACTCAAAATGTCGTTTATGTGTGGTTTATATCAGTCCAACGAAAAGACGCAAGGGTTATAGACAAAACATAAGACCCAAAACTCTTTTTAGTTTAGTGGTTACGACTAGGTAACCAAAATGAACGTACTTGTTTTGACCTCGAGCCAAAGCAATGACAACCCCACCCTTGTGGGTTGTGGGTGTCGACTAGGGACTACAACGAGGTCTATCATCGACCAACATAACTAGTGTCCGACACAACCGTAACGAACATATACGATTCGACATAAGCTAAAGTTTAAACACATAACGCTAACAAGCAAGGTCTAAGACAAGTAACCAAGTCGTTTCCGCCGCGAACCCAAAACGACATAGATTATTATGAAGACGCGGAATCAAAAGACCAAAACAAAGAACAAAACTTCCACATTCGAGCCACATTAAATCCGGTTTCGACTTGTTTCATGATCTTACGACACAAAAATTTTAACACAACGTTTTATCACCAAAACTACATAACCTATTCATCAAGAACAAAACTTAATTGATTCACCACAAAAGATTATAACTAATTCGGATTCACCAAAAACCCAACACATTAACTTTTGATTTTACGCATACAATTTAATTCACAACAAAAGGTTCTAATAATGAAAACTCCAAAATTTCACAATAACTAGCAAACATTAAAAAGAACAGAAAAGTACCCACATATTCGAATGAAAACAAATCAAACAAGGATTTTTAGAGCCTTACGACAATAGAGTCGATTGACGAGGAGATCAAAAATCAATAACCCAAATCCAATTCCAATCAAACCCACACTCCTCCGAAAAGCTTTTGAATCTTTATAAACCGAACCTTGTATTTGTTTTGTTAGAGTTTGAGTGTGTGTGGATTTACCAGAATCGTTTTTCATTTAAAGAATCGTTAGGGGTAGCTTTGACTTCTCCTTTAGGGTATAAAGGAATAGGGCATAACCGATTTGGCCTAAAGTGCTTATCATTCTTGGTCTCTTCCTCCATTGTCGTCGCTGACCTTGATGTTTAGACAAAATGGATCCAGACATGGTGTGGCTTCAAAGACGATGGGGACCGGTTGGATATTAGTTGTGTAACCACTGTAAAAATCCCACATTATAATAAACTATCTTACAGAATACTTATCCATTTTTCTACGTATAATTTTTTTTATCTGATCATGACTACTATCTAATGTTACGTAACTCACATCCTCGATAAACGTGCTCGCACGTGGACCAACATCAACTTACCCAATGTTTATTTTACATAAACATTTATATATGTCAAGTATAAAAATCCTACAAGATACCATTTGCCACTTTACGTTAATTCGTTAACAAACGTATAAACTAAACATTTCTTATCTATTAGAGTTTCTACGAAACTCTAAACCATTATAACAATAAATATGAGCAACTAAACCCTAAAACACTAAAGTACAACTCATCCAAGCTAATGTACAAGCTTCTAAAGCACAAAAACCCTAAATTCACTATAACTCCCGATACAAACCCTAAACTCACAAAACTATGATTTTATGTAATAAAATCACAAACCCTAATTTATGTATATAAGATTTTTACAAAATATAAGTGTACAAGTCTTTCAAGCCAAGGTACAAGTCATTTATGCATAACATCATAATATATATATAAATCATATTATAAACCTCAATGTACCTATTTTAAAGCACAATATCCATGTCTTTTATGCACCAACCTTAAAAATAGATTTCTTAAACTTACTAAATATAAGTACAAGTCCCTAAACCTAATGTACAAGTGTCTAATAAATAAAAACCTAAAAATTACATTTATATACTTTTAAACCTAATTAACTAAACATATAATTAAAGTAACTTAAGAAAACCCTAAAAATATATTTTCTATATTACATAGACCCTAGTACAACCCTACTAAGCTTATGGTACAACTCTTTAAAGCACAAATCCATTTCCTTTTATTTTCTTATTAATTCGACATACATATTTAGTAAGTAAACCCTAGAATATTTTCTATCCAACAAATACTTAAAAAAAACCCTAAACCTAACTTGTTACATCCCTTAAACCCTAATGTACAACATTTCAGACCCTAGGTACCATCATATAAAGCTATTCGATCCATATGTGACATACATGGTTCGATCCTAGCTAGATATTAACCAAACCATTACCCCACTTAAATCTAAGCAATTCTTACACCATACACTCCCTTCTAAGACCTAAATTCTTACACATAAGCCTTGTCCCCTAGATATTATACCAAGTCAAGAATTGTAGGTAAAATCTATGGTTAGGAATTTACCACACCACGATTTCCCTCCCCCTCCATACATGTGTCACCCAAGAGACTAGAGACACCTCACCTTGTTCCCCTCTTACCACACATGACCATGTAGAAGCCTTGAAAACCCTAAATATATATATATATATATATCGATCCATGATCCTTTCTTTTTCTTCACCACAATTCGAACACACCCAAAAACAGTCCATCCTCACTTGTCTATTGATTCCATAATCCACATAAAAGCTAAAGAAAGATCTTAAGAAGCCTAGGAAGGAGGAGAACATTCGGTGTTCAAGTTCAAACCCATTTCGCCCAAAAACTCTATAAGTCGAATTAATACCAAGTAAGTATTTCTAGACCTTTTCAAATCTACTTGTAAGCTTTAAATACTTATAGAAATAATATTAAATAAGCTTTAATAGCTAACAAGATTAAAAACCAAACTTTTCTTTTCTTTTTCTTTCTATCGAGCAAGAACCAAACACCCTAATTATTTACTTTTACACATTATCAAATCAAGGAACCATAAAACATTTAAAAGATGGATTAGATGAGTTAATAATGTTGTTAACATGCAATAAAAACTAGGTCATAAGCTTAAAAATCAAAAACCAAACCATTTTCCTTTTTCAGTTTTTGTCGAACACATGTCCCAAACACCCAACTTTGGACCAATGTTTCAACCATCAAACGACCCCCATAAAATCTGATTTTTTGCCATATTAAAGACCACCCAGCTGGCTAATAGTAGGAAAAAGAACGTCATAAAATCATAGCATTGCCTCGCTTTTATTCAAGCTCTTTTCAGCCTTGTCGCAAACTGAAGTTTGCGAACCCTTTTTAATTATTACGAGCTCATAAGCTTGAATCATAAGCTAATAAGCCATAAATAAGGTGTTTACAAGCTGATAATAACTTGTACAAAGGAGTCGTAGCAAGTTGTGCCTTTTCCCGAAACTTAGAATGCGTTGAAATGGAAAAAGGATATCGTGTGTAATGAAAAAAATGCTTTGAGGGCCAAAACTGCCAAAACTCCACTTGTTTTTATAATTAGGACCTAAAATGAAGTCGACCCAAAAGTTTAAGGGGAAAACCTGCCAACTTCGAAAGTTAGAGTTTTATTGGGCCAAAAATGTAAATATTTCAAAGTTATTAAAAACAAGGACTATTTTTGCCAACGACTAATAGTTGTGGGTATAAATTGTCATTTTTGAAACTACAGGGGTAAAAACTGTCATTTCACCAAAGTTGAGGGGTAAAAATTGTCATTTTAAGAAAGTTCAGGGGTAAAAATTGTCATTTTAAGAAAGTTCAGGGGTAAAAATTGTCATTTTATGAAAGTTCAGGGGTATAAACTATCAATATATGAAACTATAAGGGTAAAAAGCGTAACATTATATAATTATTATTAGAAATATATTTATAATAGAAACTAGTAAACGAACTACATTTATCTCGATAACAAATCAACGGAAACATAAAAATGATAAATAAGATAAAATCTTATCCAACTTTTGAAGAGACTTCATGTTATCTCAATTAAACATTTAACTATCAACTAAAACGTTACGATACGAATACTAAAACTTATATATATATTGGAATACGATTACTGAAAATTGACATACGCCGGAGACGTTTATCAACTCTATTTAATTTTTTTTTCCATCCAGACTGCTAAGGTGAGTTCATAGTCCCACTTTCTATACATTTTCCAAACTTGTGGGGAGATACATGCTACAAAACCGAACACAAGTATTTTTCTGTATGCTTTCCTGATTAATATTGCCTAAGTTACCTGTTGCCTAAAAGACCCTCCATCATGGACCATTAATCACCTTCGGGTGAGCGCGAATATAGTAAATAGATCTATTGGGTGTGATGACCCCTTTGTGTTACAGTAACGTGACCAAATATACTTTATTTGAGATCAATAAAGAGACCGGCAATCTCCTACTCGGGGGCAAAATTACTTCATTTAATTATGTAGTAATATACATCATTAGCTTATAACTATGATGATAAACCGGTTAACGTTTTGCGTGTCATGAGACTTAGGGCAATATATTGAACTGCAATATTACTGAATTACTTTCTACTTAACTTGTGTTCAAACTGATTATAACTTTAAACGCTATGGATTCACTCAACCTTTGTGTTGACTTTTTAGATGTTTTATCTCAGGTAATTAGAAGCTTGATTTGGCACGGAGTGGCTGTGGACTTTCTTCTTATAAAAAGAGTGTCCATTTTGTTATCATTCAACGAATAATGTAACTTTTATAACGTATTTCGAAACTTCCGCTGGGACCTGTATTATGTACTCTGATTTAAATAAATGAATGATAACAATTTTATTTAAAACGTCTCTTTTCGAGTCGTTTTCTATTTTCATGACTGTGATACTTGAAGTAATACCCCAACTTATATTCCGCTGCGTATATCGAAAACGGGGGTGTTACAGATTGGTATAAGAGCTCATGGTTATAGAGAACCAAATGTTAACTACACTTTCAAAAATAAATGATTTTACACCATACCATCTTACGCCCTCCGTGCCTGCATATTTCCGTGCTCAGTATATTACCTATTAGGAATTATTTTGCACTAATCTTCACACACTTGATTATTTCACCTTTATTTTTCCTCCCTTAATGTTATTAATTACTTATAATTATTATTTGCGAATTACTACAGTACCATGTCCCCCGAAACACCTGATATTAACGAAACTACCCTCCGTACTACTTGTACATCACCTACCCACTCACCTCCACATCAGAAACTTAGGAGAACTATGTCAGATGAAGAGTTGATTGGTTGTCCGACAACGTTTGAGGTTGGACAGAATTCACACCAAGAAACAATTCGGAAAGATGTTGAGTCAAACTCTCCACTACCTGACACTCCAAATTCCCCAATACCAGACATCCGAGACAACATATCTACACCTAAATCCCCTGACCAAAATTTAAGCCCTCGTGATTCCGTATGGACACTTCTTTATCAACACGCCAGCACCCTAGACATTCACACTGAACAGCTGGAAGGGTTACAACTATTACGTTTTGAATGGTACGACCGTAACCTTGACACTCTGTTTAGAAGAGCCGATGCCGAGAGACGAGCAGTGTTCGATTTAGGAATAAAGGTTGATAAGATGAAGGATACTTACAACCATGAATTTAGAAGCTTAGATTCCAGAATCCGCTATTCGAGAAGAGAACACGGTCAGACACATGGTAGAGTGGAAGACATCGAAAGAACCCTATGGATGGCCAGAGACACGACAAGAAACCTGGGTCAGAAGATTTTCGCCTTAGAAGCCATGTTGGCCAACCAAATGAGGATGTACCAGGAATTTCAGGAACGCTTCTCAGAAATGGAAGCTGCACAACTGAAACTTGAAACTGAAGTTAAGCATCTACGTCAAGGACGTAATTGATCTTAAATTCACATGTATCGTTGTTGTGTCCACTAAACCAAATAGTTTTTGGTTAGTATTTCCTGTATTTTCCAATAAGCCCGAAACTTTCAGAACTTGTAATCGGTCCTTAAATATATAACAACCTTTTTTTGTTTATATATCTCTGTTAGGAATAAATCCATTCTATTATACCCTACTATGGTGCTAGTCATGCATGTAATGACTTCTCATGACCTCATGCAAAATCCCACCATTTGTTACTCTCCTTAATAAACAAATGGCTCCACTTGAAACGCAATAAATGTCACTTTCCTTTTCCTCCAAACCTAGTCAACCGACCAACTTGTAGCACAGTAAGTAACAGAAACTAGGACCACTATTGTCAACAAAGGACCAAACACTTATGCTAGAGACAGAAAATCCTTAACCTACCACATGGAGCATTAATAAAAGACTTTGTATCAATTGTTTTGCAAAAACAATCGATCAAGTTATTAATATCATGTTATTTTCAGTAATTATATCCAGACCTACCTTGACATTACTTACGATTATTATAATTCCTTATACCTACCATAACTAGGCTATAACCATAGAATCCTCTAAGACAAATTTCGAAAGAAAAACTTGATGAATGAAGAGAGAAAGTTGCTGAATTTCAGCATTTGCAGATGAATTAGTTTGTTCCTTAGCAGTTTTATACCAAGAGTAAATCATTTATCTACGATATTAACCAGACACATCGTAATTTTGTGATTCTCAATTGGTTATGACTTCACATTGTGACCACTTGTTAGGACTAAGTATACTCAAATTATGTTAACATGGTCATTACGTAAGTTCTAAATTCGTGATTCTTGTGATAGTGATAGAAGATAGCCAGCATGAATAATACAAATACCCCATCAGCACTAACCACGCCAATGACTCCTGAAGCTATCCAAAAATTGGTAATCAACCTCATTGCAGCAATACTCGAAGTGACTACAGTAGCTCACCTGAGTAGCAATACTATGGCAACAGGAGAAAAGAAGACGGTTGTGTCTTGTAAGCATATCCCTGAAAGTTTCACGGGTTGTAGACCAGCTCACCATAAAGGCCCAGAAGGAATGACTAAACCTACCATCACCCGTGCCCAAGGAATTAAGCAAAGTGTTACACCTAGGAAAAATAACCATAAGCGAAAACTTGATGAGAGAAAAACCATCATTGCCACCTACTGCAAGTACACCAATGACCACGACTGTCACCGCAAGCATCTTCAAGATCGCATCAACTACCACCACCAACAGAATCGTCAGCAGGAAACTGCCAGAGCCTATGCAGCCACACCTGCTAAAGGGAGTGGTTATGTCGGAAGAAAACCATTGTGAAATCAATGCTTGTTGCACCACTATGATCCATGCATTGTTAAGTGCGCAAGGTGCCAGAGAGTTGGACATCAGACCAAAGACTGTAAAGCAACAGGAACCAATCTATAGCCAGTAACCGTAACCTGCCACGGATGTGGTAGAAAAGGACACTACAAGAATCAGTGCCCAAACTACAATACCAAATGGAAAGCCAAGACTAGTGCAAGAGAATGAGAACTCCTTTAAGATCCCAACAATGTTCAAGGATGACACTCATGTTTAAGCAGAAGATAAATTCCTGTTGTAGATAAATAAACAGTAGTTTAGAATTCTCTAAGTTGCATTTCCTTTTGTACTTTACCTTAGTTACGATGGATATAACCTACGTGTAATAACTACCTTTCTACTTTATGAAATCTCTACTTTGTAATAAATCCATAATAATCACAATCTCAGTTTCTATTCCATTTACCCTGTTCATAGTCATTACGTAACAAGACACTGTTACACCATTAGAAATTTGACTAATATTATTTCTGACTAAACAATAGACTATCACCACCCTGTAAGATTCTCACATGAACTCTAAGAGTTATTTCAAGGGTATCCCATTAGTACCCTAGAAAATTCCTAATTCATCACTATAGTGTGAACCAAAACTTTCTTATTCTTTTAATAATTATGTTGTTATTTTCCAAAAACAACACGTTGAACACCATCTAAAACTTTTTGAAAAGTATAAATACCACAGTGACTGAGCCAAACATCACATCATTTGGTCCTCAATTATTCATAGCCTGATCAACTATGACTAATTTAGGAAGAATTATGTAATAAATGGGACAGTTATCCTCTCAGATTTTCTAATAACAATTTTCATACAAAAGCAAAATATTGAAACAAAATAAATTGTTCATAAAACAACCCTTTTGACTAAATACAATAGATGTCTACACCTATTACCCATTACCCCTATGATAGAAAATCGAAAAAAATACGGATAGGGAAACCCTAAGAGTTCACAAAGATTTATGGCAAACACAAATAGTACAAATTTTATTAGAATCCACGAAAATTCATACATAACGACATAATTAGCAACGGGAGTGCTAATGTTACAATGATTACAAGGAAAGGTATAGAATCGCCAATAGGTTGACCCGCAATAGCAACAAAGACCACCACCAATCCAACGATAGCTAGGGCCACCACGGGATGAATCACTTTGATTATCCTGTGCGATAAATACAAACAAACCATTAAACACGATACCGAGACTAGATATTAGACACAATGACAAACAAGTTTTATTTCACTTTTATTAAGGATTACATAGAAATACAACAAGGACTCATTTTAACAACCCTAGCGCAAGACTATTACCCCTATAACTTGTCGACGCCAATGGCTAGGATCAAGATTGGCATAAGAACCGCTAGGACGTAAACCAAGAATAAGTAATCTTCATCAGGAACGTACGCCAAATAAGTAACCGCAAGAACAACATAAACGATTGCTAAGATTGTGATAAGGTGCGGCATTTTGGAGATGTTAATTGAGAGATATATGTTTTGTGGAAGAATGGAAATTAAAATGGAGTATATATAGGCAAAAACTAGCCGTTGGAACACTATTCCTGACCGTTGGAAAACACTGTTCACGACCACTGTTCATGACCGTTAGAATGTACTATTCATGACCGTTGGAAAACACTGTTCACGACCACTGTTCATGACCGTTAGAATGTACTATTCCTGACCGTTGGAAAACACTATTCACAACCTTTGGATTTATTAGGTGGCAAAACATTCATATTTATTTCATCTAGTAGGAATAAATCTAACAAAATTACGTTCTCTTGAATACCGAATGGAAATCCCTAGACGACCCTTTTTAGACTAAAATATAACCAAGGACCAACTGTGAAACAATACTATTGGATATAAAGGACATAAAAACAAGATAATATTATATATAATATTATTTTTAAACTTTAGGCATTTTAAGCATATCAAACTCACATCACCGATCAAATCGTTATACGATTTCCCATTCTCACACTCACTATCTGAATAAGTTAGAATCTAAGCCCAACTCTTTTTATACTTCACTTTTTCCCAACACCTCGACCAACACAGACTGAATATCGGGACGAGATTCCCTCAACGGGGGGATACTGTAACCACTGTAAAAATCCCACATTATAATAAACTATCTTACAGAATACTTATCCATTTTTCTACGTATAATTTTTTTTTTTTATCTGATCATGACTACTATCTAATGTGACATAACTCACATCCACGATAAACGTGCTCGCACGGGGACCAACATCAACTTACCCAACGTTTATTTTACATAAACATTTATATATGTCAAGTATAAAAATCCTAAGAGATACCATTTGCCACTTTACGTTAATTCGTTAACAAATGTACAAACTAAACATTTCTTATCTATTAGAGTTTCTACGAAACCCTAAACCATTATAACAATAAATATGAGTAATTAAACCCTAAAACACTAAAGTACAACTCATCCAAGCTAATGTACAAGCTTCTAAAGCACAAAAACCCTAAATTCACTATAACTCCCGATACAAACCCTAAACTCACAAAACTATGATTTTATGTAATAAAATCACAAACCCTAATTTATGTATATAAGATTTTTACAAAATATAAGTGTACAAGTCTTTCAAGCCAAGGTACAAGTCATTTATGCATAACATCATAATATATATATAAATCATATTATAAACCTCAATGTACCTATTTTAAAGCATAATATCCATGTCTTTTATGCACCAACCTTAAAAATAGATTTCTTAAACTTACTAAATATAAGTACAAGTCCCTAAACCTAATGTACAAGTGTCTAATGCATAAAAACCTAAAAATTACATATATATACTTTTAAACCTAATTAACTAAACATATAATTAAAGTAACTTAAGAAAACCCTAAAAATATATTTTCTATATTACATAAACCCTAGTACAACCCTACTAAGCTTATGGTACAACTCTTTAAAGCACAAATCCATTTCCTTTTATTTTCTTATTAATTCGACATACATATTTAGTAAGTAAACCCTAGAATATTTTCTATCCAACAAATACTTAAACAAAACCCTAAACCTAACTTGTTACATCCCTTAAACCCTAATGTACAACATTTCATACCCTAGGTACCATCATATAAAGCTATTCGATCCATATGTGACATACATGGTTCGATCCTAGCTAGATATTAACCAAACCATTACCTCACTTAAATCTAAGCAATTCTTACACCATACACTCCCTTCTAAGACCTAAATTCTTACACATAAGCCTTGTCCCCTAGATATTATACCAAGTCAAGAATTATTGGTAAAATCTAAGGTTAGGAATTTACCACACCACGATTTCCCTCCCCCTCCATACATGTGTCACCCAAGAGACTAGAGACACCTCACCTTGTTCCCCTCTTACCACACATGACCATGTAGAAGCCTTGAAAACCTTAAACCCCATTCTTCTATATATATCGATCCATGATCCTTTCTTTTTCTTCACCACAATTCGAACACACCCAAAAATAGTCCATCCTCACTTGTCTACTGATTCCATAATCCACATAAAAGCTAAAGAAAGATATTAAGAAGCCTAGGAAGGAGGAGAACATTCGGTGTTCAAGTTCCAACCCATTTCGCCTAAAAACTCTATAAGTCGAATTAATACCAAGTAAGTATTTCTAGCCTTTTCAAATCTCCTTGTAAGCTTTAAATACTTATAGAAATAATACTAAATAAGCTTTAATAGCTAACAAGATTAAATACCAAACTTTTCTTTTCTTTTTCTTTCTATCGAGCAAGAACCAAACACCTTAATTATTTACTTTTACACATTATCAAATCAAGGAACCATAAAACATTTAAAAGATGGATTAGATGAGTTAATAATGTTGTTAACATGCAATAAAAACTAGGTCATAAGCTTAAAAATCAAAAACCAAACCATTTTTCTTTTTCAGTTTTTGTCGAACACATGTCCCAAACACCCAACTTTGGACCAATGTTTCGACCATCAAACGACCCCCATAAAATCTAAATTTTTGCCATATTAAAAATTACCCAGCTGGCTAATAGTAGGAAAAAGAACGTCGTAAAATCATAGCCTTGCCTCGCTTTTATTCAAGCTCTTTTCAGCCTTGTCGCAAACTGAAGTTTGCTCAACCTTTTTAATTATTACGAGCTCATAAGCTCGAATCATAAGCTAATAAGCCGTAAATAAGGTGTTTACAAACTGATAATAACTTATACAAAGGAGTCGCAGCAAGTCGTGCCTTTTCCTGAAACTTAGAACGCGTTGAAATGGAAAAAGGATATCGAGTGTAATGACAAAAATGCTTTGAGGGCCAAAACTGCCAAAACTCCACTTGTTTTTATAATTAGGACCTAAAATGAAGTCGACCCAAAAGTTTAAGGGGAAAACCTGCCAACTTCGAAAGTTGGAGTTTTATTGGGCCAAAAATGTAAATATTTCAAAGTTATTAAAAACAAGGACTATTTTTGCCAACGACTTATAGTTGTGGGTATAAATTGTCATTTTTGAAACTACATGGGTAAAAACTGTCATTTCACCAAAGTTGAGGGGCAAAAATTGTCATTTTAAGAAATTTCAGGGGTAAAAATTGTCATTTTATGAAAGTTCAAGGGTATAAAGTATCAATATATGAAACTATAAGGGTAAAAAGTGTAACATTATATAATTATTATTAAAAATATATTTTGAATATATTTATAATAGAAACTAGTAAACGAAATACATTTATCTCGATAACAAATCAACGGAAACATAAAAATAAGAAATAAGATAAAATATTATCCAACTTTTGAAGAGACTTCATGTTGTCTCAATTAAACATTTAACTATCAACCAAAACGTTACGATATGAATACTTAAACTTATATATATATTGGAATACGATTACTGAAACTTGACATACCAACCCAGGTCGCGTGCCGGAGACGTTTATCAACTCTATTTAATTTGTTTTCCATCCAGACTGCTAAGGTGAGTTCATAGTCCCACTTTCTATACATTTTCCAAACTTGTGGGGAGATACATGCTACAAAACTGAACACAAGTATTTTTCTGTATGCTTTCCTGATTAATATTGCCTAAGTTACCTGTTGCCTAAAAGACCTTCCATCATGGACCATTAATCACCTTCGGGTGAGCGCGAATATAGTAAATAGATCTATTGGGTGTGACGACCCCTTTGTGTTACAGTAACGTGACAAAATGTACTTTATTTGAGATCAATAAAGAGACCGGCAATCTCCTACTCGGGGGCATATATACTTCATTTAATTATTTAGTAATATACATCATTAGATTATAACTATGATGATAAACCGGTTAATGTTTTGCGTGTCATGAGACTTAGGGCAATATATTGAACTGCAAGATTACTGAATTACTTTCTACTTAGCTTGTGTTCAAACTGATTATAACTTTAAACGCTATGGATTCACTCAACCTTTGTGTTGACTTTTTAGCATGTTTTATCTCAGGTAATTAAAAGCTTGATTTAGCATGGAGTAGCTGTGGACTTTCTTCTTATAAAAAGAGAGTCCATTTTGTTATCATTCAACGAATAATGTATCTTTTATAACGTATTTCAAAACTTCCCGCTGGGACCTGTATTATGTACTCTGATTTAAATAAATGAATGATAACAATTTTATTTAAAACGTCTCTTTTCGAGTCGTTTTCTATTTCATGACTGTGATACTTGAAGTAATACCCCAACTTATATTCCGCTGCGTATATCGAAAACGGGGGTGTTACAAGTTGTCAGACTTAAAGATTTTTCTGATTGATGATGAAGTGTCTCAGGATCGGAAGGGGTAGTGTAAAGGGAGATGCTAATCGGCGGGGTCGTCCTATGATGGTTGTGGTGTAACTTATCTCGTGTTGTGAGACAAGGCTAATTTTATGTAGTAAGATTGCGTCGAAATCTATTTGGTTACTGTGCTTCTAGCACGGTTGGCCATGTCTTGCACTACTTTTATGTAGCACACACGCGAGTTTTTGATTTCTCGAAATGGAAACAGAAAATTTGTCTTTTGGTAAAAATTTTAAGGCAACCACTCCTAGCACAACATGGTTCTACCTGAATTATACATAGGTGATCAGGCTTTGTATAATTAAGGTTCAATGATGCAATGCTGGGTTTAGTTTAAAAGGAAATATCATTTATTTTGTTTATGAGGTAGTAGTAAGAATACTTTTCAGAGAAGTAATCAGTTCACCAGGTGATGACAAGATAGTTTGTAGAGCGGTTTGCAAAACAGTTTGTAAGATACTCTAAATCATAACACAAACACAAGATTAATGCTAGCTTGATTTCTAGAGAGAGAAAGAGAAGAGTTGGGAACCTTTAGAGAGAGAAACTTGTGAGATATTAGATTAGGGAAGATGAAAGGTCCAACCCTCTCCCTAGGTGGAGAGGGGTATTTATACTTACAAGCATATGTGCCCCGAGTGGGCTGTAGAGTAAGCTGACAGTGGGTAAAGACCCGACCCACTCCACAAATACTAATTGTAACTAAGCTAATAATAATAATACTAATAATCCTACGAGCTAGTTAATGCTAACAGATACTCGGAGTGACCGAGTCTTCACATGAATATTTATATTCCTAATAATCTCCCCCTAAGGGAGGTCATCCCGAAAATAATATTTTGAATTCTAGCATTCTATTACATGATTGTAAATTTCTAGCTCGTAGTCTTGATTCTTCAATGTCTTGAAACTTTGCACTTTCAGCAGTAAACTCTTTTGACGACTGATCTTTTGTCTTGGATGATCTTTGAAGATTCTTCGATGATATCATCCAACATATGTCTTCTAGTCATCTTGTTTCAGCATCGTCTCTGTGTAAAGTTGTGATCTTTGAGCATTCTTTGAGATCATCAGTCACCGTAAATCTCCAAGCTCATCCGTTGTAATATTGCCTTCATGTGATATGTTGTGATCGTTGAACTCGCATGCTCACACTCTTCAGGATCATGATATCTATCATCAGAGTTTACGGAAGCTGTGTTATAGGTATTTCTTCTATCATGATTTCTTTGATAATGATTTGTAAGTGTGAGCATGGAGTGTGGATTGACACGTCTCTACTGGAATCAGGAACCACCATCGCCATCTTTATATGGATCTGAAATAAAACAGTTAGCAATAAAGTTGGAGAACGAATATGGCTTTGTCATTCGTTCGATGTGGTTGGATTAACCTTCGGTTCTGTGAAGACCGACCTGTGATCAGGTAGAATCCCCTTTAAAGAAGATTCTCCTTGACAGGAATTTCCAGCTTGTAGTAATGATTCTTCCAACAGATTAATGTCAGAATCATCAAGCTAATCATGTTCTCATACCGGAACGTCTCAAAGCAGACAGCACGGTAGAGTGAATCAGCAAATTAAGTACCCACTGATTGACGAGAAATTGATTATAAAAATCACTCGCGTGTCACTAGATAAACATTTTATGCAACACGACGAGGGTTTTATACATTGAATCACATTTCTGTCAAAAACACCTTTGTTTGAAAATTTTCACAATCAATGTGCTCGAAAACTCGGTTGGTGAGCACATTGAAAGGTTTTCCAAAAGCATCCGTCAATCCATTTCCTGGAACAAGTTTGATACAAATGTGAATCGCCCCATCGTTTCTTTTCAGTTGTCACAAGTTTGATCCATGAAGGATCTCACATGTCACCTACCAGGAGCTTGTTTGATGTTGGCTCTAGAAGGATTTCCATCTTCATTGTGAATATTTTCGTATCACTCGGATGTTCTGGCAATACCACAAGGATAATGCGTAGGACTCTTTAACATATAATTTCTTACTTTTCACAGTGTATGAAACAGAAAGCATATTGGAAATGTGTCCTAATGAGATTTATGGATGATCTCTTGGCTCTAGACTCAATAGTGCGTTTTGATTTAGTGATCGGAGGCTGGAGAGGACTGCCACCTTTTCAATATCGTCTAACTCGGAGTGAGAGAGACGATAGAAATGTATTGATCTCCGTGACAAATGAAACAAGAGTTCTTTGAGGGACCTTGAGTGGCTAGGGAGGGTTGTGCAGCGTATCACTGGGTCCATGATACTTTTCTTCAATGTCAGCAATCAACTAAGTGATTCTGACAGCATATGTATTGACCCAGTTTCTGCCTAAAGTGTAAGGAGGGCTTCTTTCTTTTCACCCTTTATCTTTACATTTCTTTTTCATTCTTCAACCCCTTCAGTGCTTACCGAGACTTCATTACTAGAACCTTGTTGGGTTTATTCCAGTACTAGTTCCATCTCAGTCTGCACTCTTCCCTTATTCAATTTTCTCCTTTTTAATCATTCCAAAGGACTTCTATTCTAACTATAGGATTGTCCCTGGGTAGATCCCTCCGGTTCTGGCCGGATCATGGGAACTAATACCTAACCTCAACATCCTTATAACTCCAGTGCATTAAAATAAGATTGGTCGGTCTTTGGTATTCTTCCACAATTGCCATCATAAACCATTAGCTCCCCCACAATATGTGCATCGATATACGAAAGAGTTTAGCACATATTTGGGAGCCTACACATGAGTCCAAAAGATCACATTTTATCAGATTTCATATTTAAATCACATTCTCTCCCCCGATCAAAAATTTCAAACCTTTTGAGATTTGTGATCCCAATTGATTTAAATAAGTTTAGAAAATATGGGAGAAAATGTGGTCTGATTCAATATATACTGATAATGGAACATTACAATGCTCCCCCTCAATCAATGAGGGAGAATGTTAGTGTCAGGTATGATAAGTTTGGAAGATTTTGAATTAAAAAATCATACACTGACACATAACAACCACATTTTATTCACTGCTTATTATGTACATAATAACTGTAATGACACATGTGACATTGACCTTTTTGTACATACGATGTGATCATCCGCTTCTCTGAGGGGTCAGTAGTCAACATCAATTATCCATCCACCAACAAAACTTCCCAAGTATTGTAGATCCCCACTTGGCGAGACCAGAATAAGTAATGCTTTGTTGAAATGAAGGTGGTGGTGGTGATGACAGTGTTGTTGTTGTTGTTGCTGATGTTGTTGTTGTTGTGGTGAATTCAGAGCCAGTCAATAGAGTTTGAACATCTGATCAAATGGTTAGAGCGGGAATAGGCACATTCATATCGGCCATAGAATCTGCATAAGAATATCAACACAGATATACATACATACAGATTCACTCTTCATTAAAAGCTACCACATAGCAGCTTGCCAACTCATAATACCATATTCATCTCATACTCAAACCACAGTCAGGAAATACATCAAACCGCTATCTAGCATGAAGAGCAATCAGCAATCATGAACATGGCAATTCACTCATATTTCAACATTCAACTCAGGATCTTAGGGACAAGATTCTAACATGATAGCTACATACCTAAGCATATCCTGAGTGCACATGCACTAAATCAACAACAATTAAGCAGTTATCGACTAACAAAAGTCAATCTACATTTGAAACTCATTCAATCAGACCATACAAATGCCTGTGGGGTATTCAAGAACATCAAACACAATGGGTTTTCTAACTTCTCTTAGATTTTGAGTTTTAAAGTATTTGGGGGATTAAACGAGGATTCCAAAGTGATACAAATGGACCTTCTAGGATACTATAAGCAAATTGCACATAATGCCCTAATCTTTCTAACAACTAACACATTTGGCCATTTGAGATAAAGCTTAGTAAGTTCCTCTTCAACTAATACCCCATTAACTACAAAACCTTTTCTAACAATTATGAGATAACCAAGAAACCCGTTTGATGATATAAAATTTGAAATCACTCTCCCCCTCAATCAATGACCCGTATTCTAGTTAACGAGTTGTAGTCATTGATTGAGTGACAAATTTTATGAACAATCCAAGTCTGAAAGAATTTTCAACCAACACGTTACCACCATGTGTCTCACAAATAATTTTCAGAAGAATCATAGAATGAAAACTATTTGCATACAAAGAAGATTTCTCTTCCTTTACAAGAAATGATGCACTGAAATGTACATCAAATCAGGAAAACATGGATATAAAGTAATCCATGCCCGGGTGAACTTCACCCAGTGAGAGGAACAACCGTCTTTTTGGCGACGTGCTTTCCCCATTTTGAAAAGCGGGTTGCTATCTGAAGTAATAGCAAACCATAATGACATGTTTTGATAAACCTTTTAAACTTCTGCTCGAGCTTCATTTAAAGACCCGTGTTATTATTGAATGACATTTCTAGGTCCTTAATGTTATCGATAAACAGAAGACATGCCTAGAACAACTATTTTTGGTATTTTCTATTTTTTCTGATTTTTATGGTTTTTCTTGGTTTTAATATTTTTCTATTTACATTTTTCTGGTTTTATAATTTTCTATTTACAATTTGGTTTAAGATATGTACAACCTATATTATTCAGTTTAAGAAGATGATGACATGTATACCAAAATAAGGATATCGTTCTTGTACGTTGTTGAAGTCTGTAGTCAACATCTCTTAAACTTTCACCACCAAAGCTTTCAAGGCTCCTGAATAATCGCCTGAACTTGAGCCTTCTCAATGTGAAGCTTTGATAGCTTCCCCCCAAACCGACAATCTTCTTTTTGAGCAGTTTCAAAGCTCTCTTTCAAGCTTACATAAGGTAAGTGTACAGCGGAAACCGTAGCAAACCACATCAAATATTGCTGCTCCTTTTAAGAATAATCATCGTGATTCTCCGTTCGGGGGATCATCAAATAGATCAGCAGTGTATCATCTCACACTTGAATAATTCTTCTCACATTTCTTCCAGCTAAAGTCTGAAGTAATGCATACCAAAAGTATCCAGAGACCACTTCCCCCAAGTAGTTGAAGTGATGCAATCAGTCTCATTGTATGAAGCCCAAAAACCCGAAGCACACACTCAATCCCATAAATGAAGACGAAAACGTAACATCAAGATCAATTAAGACCCGAAAATCCCCTTTTCTCCCTTCAGGAAATTGCCATTGTGAACCTCTTTTATCATCGGAAACTGTTTCTTACATCTCTTCCCCCACGTAGTTGGAATAATACACCAAAAGCCACGAGTTAAACACTGATTTTCTCTGCGGTTATGACATTTGTCTTCCCGGAATAACTTCAATTAAGAAGAAGTATAAAGTTCATCATGTGTACTCGTTGTGCGTTCAGATGTATGTCTCCTTCCCCCTTGCTGGTTTTGATACCTCAGAATCAGCAACACATTTTATGCACATATACTTGTCATCTTGTGAGAAGAACAAAAATGGCTCAAATGTATCAATTGAGAATCAATCGCGACCGAAATTCTCTCTGACTATCTTTAGCAACCCTTAAGTAGGCTATTTGAAGTGATAACTGATGGAGCAAACCCGATATACCAAACTTGAAGCTGACGAAGAATTCCCCAAATTTGTTACTTAAGCTTGCACTGTTGTTGATTGAAGAACGATGCAGAAGAAAACCCCTAAGTACCCTTATACACTCAACTAAGAGCCAAAGCAAGTACAACACCTCTTGAGACTATCCACATCTGCATCTGCGTGTGACACTGAGTACTACAATGTAACTCCTTGAAGTGATAGCTATGACCCGTGAGAACTTCATTGTAACTCCTTACATCGGGTATAACTAGATAGTCCAAGTCCCAATCATAAATTTTAAGTACGAGCAAGTTATCATTGAAAGTCATGCATCCAACCAACCCCGACTTCAAGATAAAATAAGATTACGCCTTTGTGAAAGTCAACTTCAATCTCAAATAAGGGATGCCAAATAAACTCCGTGATCACTTGACATTCCATGTCCAAACACTTAGCCGTTTTGACGTTTTAGCCGATATTTTCCTTTATGTTCTTGTGGTTGATTTACAGAGTGCACATTAGGAGAAACAACAATCCGTGATGAAGGAGATTCTTCAGAACATGGTTCTGGGAAAGGACTGCCAAAGAACAGATTATTATTCATGTGTGCAACTTCAATATCTTGATAGTCATTATCAACACCTTGAGGAATAACTGGAGATTTGGTTTCTTGAGTAGTTTGAGTTGTACTTCTAGATGGTGCATCTTGATCAATGGAGATTGAAGAAGGTGAACCAGTTGAGTTAGCAGGAACCGGAGCAGGAGCTTCAGGAACTGGATGATCAACATTCGTTGGAGGTTGGAAGTATTCATCAAACATCGATTGAACTAATAAATCCCAGTTATCCGTTGTTAGTAGAACATTTGGTGTTGGAGGAACCTGGTTTGCACGGCTCCTGAACTGATGTATTCAGGAGCCGTATGACCATTTCTCAATCATCAATCAACACGTGGTTTATTCACCCTTCTCCCCCTCAAAAATTGCATATGACTGCCAATTACAATTTTTGATTGAACGAGTGAATAAGAATACCATCAAAGGTAAGTAGATCCACCTGATAACTGACACGTTGTTTATTCACACTTCTCCCCCTCAAAAATTGCATATAAGGTTGCCATTTTTTATAGAACAAGTGAATAAGAATATACTCCAATGTACGTTGATCCACTTTGGTGACTGAATGAGCATGGGAAGATCCTGAAGCTTGTTGACGAGAATGGTCAGAAACAATAAGATTTCTCTTCTTTTGAAGATAAAGCGCACTCAAGCATACACTTTTCTTTTCTTTGATGAACGGGACCTGAAGAGATGTCAGCAGATGCCATTATGTTGACATTGATGCCCGAGGCTTGAACTGCAGTGTTCAAACGTCATTGTCGATGAAGAACGAGGCCTGAACTGATGTGAACAGACGTCATTGTCGATGATGTTCATCAAGCTTGAATTGCTTGAACCCCAACTTCATGAGATATCAACCTTTTCGGCACCCAAACCCTGAGTCTTTCCTTAATATGAGTGAATGATGTACCTACACTTAAGTAAAGACTATCTGCACTGACATTAAGAGTTTGTTTTCATTTATATGGGTTAGTGATAACAACATCTCGACCATTTGGGGTTTCATTGTCAACCTTGGTTTTGCACTTACTGAACATCTTTCTAATAGGTATCCATCTAAGACCAACAATCTTAAAAATTCTATCCGTCGGTATCCACCTAAGACAAGATCTAGGAGTGTTTGGTTTCTCATGCACAGTGGAAGACTTGTCGAGAGAAAACTTTTGTCCTATAGCAATCTGCCTATCAGGTTTCTGAGTATAACTTTTTGGTTCTACGGGCTTGTTGTAGTTTCTAGTCTTAGAGGATTGAACCTTATTACGAGCATTTACTTCCTTCAGGAATTTTGTTATACAATCATCATGGTTTGCATTAAACACACATTTCTGACAAGTTGAGCAAATGTAGTGTTTGGAGTCAGAAAAAGATCTAGAATTCTTAGAGTGATCTGCTACGGGGATCGCTTTAATCGATACGTAACTACTCTTAGAAACAGGCAAATTCCTAGTCTTTTCATGTGTATTTTTCTTAGCATCCTCTAGGTTGTAGTTCTGAACACTATTTTTATGTCTAACATGTTCCTTTTGTGTCACAGATGACACACGATTTGAACTAATCCTAAAAGAACTAGAGGCACTCATATGATGATGTTTTGCAAGCGTATATTCCTTTTCCTTAGGTCTAGACTGTGAAGTGACTGGTTTTGACAAAGCTTGTTTCGAATCAACTTGGGAGGCAAACCTTTGTGTTTAGGATTTTGTTCGTTCTGATCTAAACGCAGTCGGTTGTCTAACAACTGATTGGTTTCTAAGTGGTGGTTTCCCCAAGATTGATGGTTTTGCAAACTTAGTGTTCACACCATTTCCTGTCGATTTTCTTAACTCGTTTTTCAACGCTGCAATTGCAAAACCCTTTTCCTGAAGCTGAGCTTTGAATTCATCATTTTTGGCAATCAAAGAGGTTGTTTGCTCTACAGTCTTAGTTTTCGTTTCTTTGATTGTATCACACAGTTCTTTGCAATGAATTTTCAAAGTCTCATTTTCATTAAGTAATTCAATCACTTTATGTTCTAATTCAGCATTTTTTGTTGCAATGCCATCATTGTCATGTTTAGCCTTAACTTCATTACACATATCACACATCTCAGCAACACGTTTTTTCAGGTTGTTGATCGTTAAGTTTTTGGCTTGTAGCTGAGCTTTCAAATCGTTTATCATAAAAAATTCACGGAATTCAGGAAATTCCGGATTCCTACATGGTTGGTTAGTTTGAAGACTTTCTTCCTTTTGTTGCATTGAGATTTCAAGTGAAATACAATGTTTTTCAAGTTGTAAAAATCTGTTTGAAAGTTCATTATAAGCTTCTTTTTTAACCATATCATTTGATTTGAAAAACTCAGCCGTAGGCACAGAACTTGACGCATCATCATGTTCAGCATTCTGATCAATTTCTCCCCCCTTATGACTCATATTGGTTGAATCAGAGGTGATATTGCTATCAGTCTTTTCCAACAGATATGTGTCATAAGTAGGTTTAATTTGATCAGTATGTTGTTGTTCAATAGAAAGAACATTATGTTGATCAGACAGATGTACCTCAGCAGATGATACTTGGTGATTTACTGGACTGAGATCTGCATCCACACCATGTGTGATATCAGTCCCTGAGCTGTTGCTATCATCATGCTTATTTGACTCTGTCCCGTTCTCCATGTGTTGTGCTCTTTCATTAATGAACTCTTTAACATTACTCATGAGTTGGAGTAGTGTAACTCTGAACATGTCAACCTCGATTCCAGTGTAATTAGCAAAACATTTTTTCTCCATTTGACTGTCATCATCATAATCCTCAGTGTATTGCGAATCAATGAACACTTGAAGTTGGTTGTTGACCACACACAAGGCAGCCATGGATCTATCTTCAGAAAATTCTCCTTTGTCAAGTTGTTGTTCAAGTTGATCCAAATACAGAATCAGTTTGACTGTGAAAGTCTGAACATCTTGACCAAAGAGTGATGCGAATGCATGTCTGTATCCTCCCAAGTATCCAGGTTGTTCAAAAAGAACCTTGAGATGTGAATGAAGCAATCAAAAACATTCAATGCAAATTTCCTTTGCATTAGGCAACATTAGTGACTGAACCAACTCTCTCTCTCTCTTGCGAATTAGAGCACGAAGATTCCACATTAGCATTATCAGAATCACACACGCTTATTTGTTGTACAGGATTAGAAGTCTTGTGTTTATCATTCGTGTCGTACAACTTGAGTATCTCATATATGAAAGAATCTAACGTAGTGGACATGATGTAAACGTGCACGGGATTTTACAGTTCTATTATTTAAACCGAGAAATAGATTCTTTCGCGGGATTTTACAAAAATCAAGAATGAACCGTGAAATGATAATGATAATGTGATTGTGTGTTGAGGGTTTAAGTGCATCCAAATAACCACCGTAGTTATATCCAATAAACTCGAAAATATCTAATAACAAGCACGGTAGTTATATCCAACGAACCCGAAAAATTTCACCCAAGATTAAAATTAATCTCGGATAATTGAAGCTCAATCGAAATCGTTGACCAAAATTATACCACAAAGATTTATTCCAAACCAACCAATTTAAGAGAAACACAATTCGTCCTTGAGATATTGCACCAAAGATATTCAGCCCAAAAAAAAAGAAACCTTAACAACAAATCGTCCTTGTGTTATCTGTTTAGACAAAAATAGGCCCAATGACAAGTTGTAAACTAACACAGCCCAAGTCCAATATTAATACTAAACCTAACCCTAAATATTTTGACTCATAAATTACACTTAACCCTTTCTATCCTAATCCCTTTTTAGCACACTAACCCTAAAAAACGCAGCCACCCATTTTTTTTCTTAACTCAGCCACAAATCGAACACAGAGAGTGTGAAATGCAGCCACCACTAACTATTCTCAACTTTTCTTATCCCAACCGACAACAAAAAGAATCGACCCTTCTTGTTATTGTCTTTTTCTTTATGAATTTTGGATATAACAACAAAGAAATCTTTGAATAGATCGATGATGGTATGACTATCGTGTGTTATAGATCTTTAATGGTCTTGAATTCACATGTGAAACACGATATCAAACTGAGATCGTTAATATTCTTTTGTTGTTTTTGTGTTTTAATCGAACGAAAAGATGAGATGAAACTGATTTTCAGTTTTGTCTGATCTTTTAATTGGTTCGAAAAGAGTTTGCTTTTGTTTCTTGTAATGGGATTGAGGTTCTGAATGTATGGATGGATTTTAGTTGAGATGGATTTAGGATAGAAGAGAAGAGGGGATGTAGTTGTTGAGATGGTTTGTTGTTGTTCTGATTAGATGGTGTTCTGTTTTTGTTGTTCTGATTATAAGATTTGCAAAAATAATCTTTCTCTTTCGGTGGGTCTGTACTACTTCTCCTTCTTTTTATTTTTCTTTTGACTAACCAAGGAAAATTTGTAAGAACTGAGGTCAAACGAGAGTCTCGTATAAGGTTGTAATCAAAGTTTCTTAGGCAAAACGTAACACCTCAAACCGCAACACCAAGAATCAAAACGTAGTACCAGACAAAACTGTCGCTATCAAACCGCAGACGAGGTCAAACCGCAAGACCTTTTGGTCAAACCGCAACCGGAACCCGACAAACCAGTCACTATCAAACCGCAAACGACAAACTGCAAGTCACTGTCACCTCAGTGTCAAACCGTATTGAAGAAACTAATACCGAGAGTCAAACCGCAAGCAAGAAAATGTTCAACCAGATCTTTGTTTTCGTACTTTTTGACTACTTTCCAAACAGCAGAACTGACTCAGGCTAAACCGCAACAAAATGACTTCCTTGACAAGCCCAACTCGCACCAAAGAATCACCAACTCGCAGTCAAGAACAATGAAAAAATGCAACTAAGAACACAAAGATTTTCAAGACTTCTTGACCCGTGACGTTTTCACCAAAACGCAAGCAAGCAATTTACTGGACTTGTAAACCAACCAGATGTTCGAACCAATTAAAATCAATCGAAATAATGTTCGAACAAAAATAGACCCAAAAGTAAAAAATTAGGCAAACAAGCCAAATTCTTAAACAGTTAGTGTGCTTGTAAACCAAACCTGTTAATGACAACTGTTAAAGCCCAAATCCTTAGTGTTCTTGAAATAGTGTTTGAACCAAAACAAAAAAAAATAGAAACCACGAATCTGTGTTTATGAATTCGAACCACAAGAAAAGAAAAAAAACCAATCAAAGAAATCAGAGTACCCAAGATCAAACCAAGGCTCTTGATACCAATTGTAAGATACTCTAAATCATAACACAAACACAAGATTAATGCTAGCTTGATTTCTAGAGAGAGAAAGAGAAGAGTTGGGAACCTTTAGAGAGAGAAACTTGTGAGATATTAGATTAGGGAAGATGAAAGGTCCAACCCTCTCCCTAGGTGGAGAGGGGTATTTATACTTACAAGCATATGTGCCCCGAGTGGGCTGTAGAGTGAGCTGACAGTGGGTAAAGACCCGACCCACTCCACAAATACTAATTGTAACTAAGCTAATAATAATAACACTAATAATCCTACGAGCTAGTTAATGCAAACAGATACTCGGGGTGACCGAGTCTTCACATGAATATTTATATTCCTAACAGTTTTGCAAAACAGTTTATAGGGTAATAGGAAAAACACTTTATTATTCGAAAGATAGTAGAAAAGTTGTAGTTTGGTTTGTGTTTAAATAGTGAAATAGTTTCGTAGGATAATAACAAAATGGTTTGTCAGGCAACCGCAAGATAGTTTGTAGAGTAATAGCAACAGAGTTTATTGTTTTATGAGATAATGACTAAAGTAGCTCACTGGAGAGCAAAATAGTTTATAAGACGATAGTAAAACTGGTAGGATGATTGTAACGTAGTTTACAAAATGATAGTGAAGCCATTTGTCTACAAAAGAAAACAAGTAGTGAGATTTTGTAAGGGGTAAAGAGAAATCATCACATGAATGAATAGTATCACAGTGGAGTATGAAGGAAAAGAACTCAATCAAGATAATCAACAACAGAAGGAGGTAACGAAATGAGCTTGTTATAGATTAAAAGTCGGTTACAAGATCTGAAAATTATAAGCTTCACGATAATATCCTACACTTACTGAGGACTCCTCAGTTAAGTGAAATACAACAACTACTGATCATATCTAAGGCTGGTCCCTAGTCCTGTCTAGGTGCTGGAACCTAAAAGCATGCTCCCCAAGCTGTGCCTCGACCTCAGCAAGGCGAGTCCTCAATGCTAAGTTCTCCCTGCGGTGTGCCTGATCAGCCCTCAACAAAGCTGCAACCTGGGCCTCGACGATCAGTATCCTCCCATGCATCACCTGGGCTACCTCTCGGGCCACAACCTGTGTCTACTCAAGTCTATCCGATCTGTCACCCAAATCAAGGATATCTAGACTGTTGGAGTGGGTCCTAGCATAGAGTCTGTTGAAGTCGTCCTCGTACTGATCAAAACGAGCTGGCTGTAACTCGTCAAGCTGGTTAGAGTGGAGACCTAGTATGCTAGTATGTAACTCTAGCTGAGTCCTAGCATAGAGTCTGCTGAAGTCGTCCTCATACTCATCAAAATGAGCTGGCTGTAACTCGTCAAGCTGGTTAGAGTGGAGACCTAGTATGCTAGTCTGTAACTCTAGCTGAGTCTGAATCTGTGAGATAACATCGGTCTTTGTAGCAGCAGGTGATGCCACTGGGAGTGGGGAATCTGGAGGCACAAAAGATTATGAGGAAGGCACATAATCTGGACTCCCAATAGCATTAGTGTGACTGATCATACACGGTATCTACTTCCATCCCGCGCCATCCTCTGTCTCATCATGAGTTCTCCTCGAGCTCTCTTCGACCTTAAAAGTACTAGGCACATCCTCTAGTAATATGCTAACCCGGGGCACAACTGCCCTCTGCTCCATACCCAACCCTAAATCCATATCAATCCCTGTACCCTCAGCTAATGTCTGCCCAGCAACTGCATGCTCAGTCTGCTCCTCCTCCTCCTCTAGAACATCTACTGAGTAAGAGTCATCGGCCCTCCTGAGCCGCTGGCGTAGAGGTGAATGGGTAGGTGAACATGATGATAAGATGGGTGGAGGTGATACTAGGGTAGTAGGGGTGCCTATGTAGGTGCATAGGGACCTACGGCGGGATGGAGATGACAGAAGAGTGTGAGCAGGGCTCTGGGTACCCTTAGCAGTGTGGGATGATGGTCTGGTAGGTGGGCGTATGGTTATGCGTATAGCACGGCGAGGAATAGTAGGAGAAACCTGAGTGACTGGTGTGGTATGAGTATGTGGTGGTGATGGTGGTGTAGGTGCGGTCTCAGTAAACTCGAAGGGCTCGGTAGACTCTGAGTTAGCACCTGAGTGGGAGTGGGGAGCACGGTCAGCAATAGTGCTCTCCATGTCAGCAAGGTGTCGGAGAGAAGTCATAGTCTGTGACAAAGACGGTATACGTGTGTAAGTATATAGAAAATACTCATAGTAAATAGTGTAAGTTAAGTAGGTATAAGTATACATAAAATACTTATAGTACATGTAGTTAAGTAAAATCAACAAACGGTAAAGCATAACATATAGTTAAGACAAGTAAAAAACAAGTAAAGTGTCAAGCAAGGCAGGCAGGCAATTAGTCTTTGTAGAAAGCGGTTATAATTTAGGGTTTATATGTACCTAGTTCTCTATAACCTAGGCTATGATACCAATCTGTAACACCCCTAAATCTGGTATTGCGGAAGCATTCGGGTCATGGGGTGCTACTGAATTGAAACCATAACACAAGGTAATAAAGAACGGAATACATACTCAGTTAAATTTCATTAAGTTTAATAAAAAAATCGAGTTTACAACAGAGTTTTAAGATCAATAAATAGGCCCAAAGTCTAGTTGTCCCAATAAAACAAGTCATAATCAATGTGTGAAAACACTTCGGAAAGTAGTTATGACCACTGCCTTGCCAAGCCTAGCCAATGATAATTTACTCAAACACCTGAGAAAAACATGCTAAAAGTCAGCAAAATCTGGTGAGTTTATAGGTTTATAAATAAGCAGTAAAATCAATAGTTTGGACCATGAGTTTGGTATATGAACATTACAACGCATATAATGTCATATAAAAATAGACTATTACGCTAGCACTAAGTTCATGCAACCGAAGCTATAACAGTGTGCATGCTCAAATAGCATGTAAACATATATAGGGGCCCGACAATTGTTTATCCCAGACACTTGTGTTTCGACATGGTATACGTTCGTTTGCCTATCCGGTCAAACCGAACGGAGGCGTTACCCCCAATAGATCTATTTATAACATTCGCGCTTCCTAGTAGGAATTGACAGTTCATGAGTTTAAACATAACTAGTGTCCGACACAACCATACCGAACATATACGATTCGACATATGCTAAAGTTTAAACACATAACGCTAACACGCAAGGTCTATGTAGCAACCCGTAAAATTCCCTAGTCATTAGTAAACGTTAATCTAGTTTTAACCCATCGTTACTGTTCACTAAACCATTTTTACGAGCAAATTTGAATTTTTTTTTAATACAATTCTATTTAGAAACGTTGTTACATAATACACAATACGTTGGAACGAGCTCACACGCGCACCACGACAATCTAAAACACAAATAATAACCAAACGGACCCTTAATTATATTTTGGCCTGTTACTATTCATGACCCAACACAAAATCAGCCCAACTCTTCATTATTTCTTTTAGTCTCCTACGAATCAAACTCAATCACTTGGCTTCGATATCCTTGCATTTCGACACATAACCTACTTATTATTTTGCATGACTCGATTCTCTACATTCCCAATATTCAGGAATGATAAACCATTTCACTTAATTCGAATATTTTCTATGAAAACGAGGCTCAAAGTAATCAATAGTTGACACCATCGCAAGTCCATCCAAGATTAGCCAAACTCGACTAAATTCTGTTTTCCTCTAATGCATTTCATTTTCCCAGTCGAATATCAGTTTACAAAGTGATTTGCACCATCTCTAAATCGTTTGGTCACGTTAGAAGTCACTTGGACCTTTTAATACATGTCGAAAACCACATTTAACCACATACATATATACCATTCGACCTTGCTAGCCTTAAACCGAAACATGCACCTTCACATCACTCAAGTTGGCTAAAGATATTCTTTTCAAATCCTATCCTAAACCTGCTACCAATCGAACAAGATCTCAACTTGTCCCTTAAATAAATACATGTCGACATACATATATTGTATTCCCACTTGCTTTCTCTTAACCGAATACACCCTTCTTTATGTCCTAGCAATTGGGTGTTATCTAAATCCTATATCCTCTATATCTTAACTTACTGCCATATTCGAATATATTGTCCCTTATCTTGCCAATCAATCATCAACTTGCACCAATTGTATACTATATATCGAAACAAATGCATGCACATACACACGTAAAACTAAATACTCTCATTCACACATTCAAAATTCATTTCACATAATTATCTAAGTCATCCCTCTACTGCCGAATACCTTCCAAGACACAAGGAGCAAAGTCTAGCAATTACGAGACCATTTTCCAACACGTTGAAGCTTTACTCGAACCTTTAGTGATCATTCGAACGTTCTACGTACCACTTCTCCGAGTTCTAGTCCTCTTACTCGAGTTCTTCACCACCTCAAGGGTGTTGTAAGTCTTTTACAACCCTTTCCTACTCGTTATACTAATTTTCATTGCACCATGCATCGTATTACATTACTACTCGATCGTATATTCATTTTAATGCTTTATTACGAGTTCTTATTATTTATTTTACATTTATACGCAATGACCTCCTTCATGGATGGCTAGTAACTCGTGTTTTATCTCTACTCGACACTTACTTACTTGTTTTATTACTTATCGAACTCATTTTAATTATATCGTATCGCATATTTCATTTATCTCAACATATATGTCATTTTCTACAATTATTGACCATGTTAAACTCGACTAAGAAATGGACTAATAAAATCGAAATCATATACACACCATGTCATTTTTATTGTTCATGCCGATTCTTCATAAGCTCATCGATCTAATTGATGTTTTAAGTTTCCTCTCATAAGCTCATATAAGCACTCTAAAAATCACAAACCTATCGATACTTGGAACCAGTCGAAACTCTTTATTTTTATCTGATTGGACTTTAAGGCCCAATAAGCACTCATGAATAATTTGTGTTATAAGCACTTTGGAAACATTTTTAGGACTATAAAAATAGCCCAAATTCAGGCCCAAACTCGTTTGAATGTCCTCGGATCTAAATCTCTTAATGGGCTTTGTTAAATTCAATTAAAAGGCCAATAATACAAAAATAAGCACTTTTATAAAATAAGCAGTTTTTATAAGTTCAAATAAGCTTTCTAAAGTTATTGTAACTTTCGGAAATTTTATTATAATTTTTGTACATTTTGGACTAAAAATGCAAAAACATTTTACTATTAGGGTTTAAATTGTAACTTTTGCAAAAATTGTGTACAAACTGTAAAAACAGTAACCTGGGGGTAGAAATTGAATATTCAGTAACTGGAAATCATAAAATGTCATATTTGACCCTTTTGTACATAAATTATAATTACTCCCTCCGTCCCAATTTTATTGTCACTTATTCCTTTTTCGGACGTCCCAAAATTATTGTCACATACCCAAAATAGAAAGTGAATAGATAGCGGAGTTTGGTAAAGTTTACTATATTACCCTTGGTTGAAATTAATATTGCAAACTTTAAAGAAGTGTTAATTAATTGGTTAAGGGTAAACTTGTCATTTGGCAAAAAAGTAAGAGAGAGAAAGTAGTGATAGTGACATTTTTCTAAAAGAATGTGTTTTTTGTCGGGTGACAATAATTTTTGGACGGAGGTATTTTCTAACGGAGGACTAACGGTGCAAATATTACACCGTTAGGGTTAAATGTGTAAATTTCATGAAACTACAAGGACCATACAGTAACTTGATTTTATTTATAATCTCACTTATGTTTTATACAATCTCATTCCTAAAAATCCATTTTACAATTCGTACGATTATTATAACTAACGTTACATTTATATTTATTTAACGTAATTTTAACGAATAAAGCATAACTTATCATCCACCAACTTTTGACGAGACGATATTATTGAATCAATAAACATAAAAACATGATAATATTTTGTATAATATTATCTTTGAACTTTAAGCATTTTAAGCATATCAAATCATTTTCATCACGAACCAATTCGTTATCCAATATTCTTTCACAATCACTATTCACATCATGTCAAGCATAAACCATCGAAATCTCAGACTTCACTATTATTCAGGTCGTGTGTTGGAGCCGTTCCCGTGATACTTTTGAGTTTTGACATAACATTACTTTGACCTTACAGCTAAGGTGAGTCATAGCCCCACTTTTACTCTTTTATTCATTTTAAACTATTTGGGGGGGATACATGTTTAAATTACTTTACACATTATCAAATACATTTTGCATTGGTATGCAAGTACTCTATTATATTTTGCATTGGTATACAAGTACTCTAACACATTTTGCATTGGTATGCAAGTACTCTAACACATTTTGCATTGGTATGCAAGTACTCTAACACATTTTGCATTGGTATGCAAGTATTATATTTTGCGTTGGAATGCAAGTACTCAAAACATTTATGATACAATATGTTTTTATACATATGTCCTATTCATACTATGTTAGTAGTGGATTGTAAACACATAGGTTGCAAGTCTTGTATGGCGGTGCTTGGGACTGAGTGAATTTACAAGGCCTTTGTTGTGAAATCTTTACTCAAATGCTTTATAGTTAAACTAAACTCTATGAACTCACCAACCGTTGGTTGACACTTTTTAGCATGTTTATTTTAGGTTTATAAGGCGATAGAGGATGCATGGATTCTAGAGTCAATTACATACTTGGAGACTCATATCATTATCTTTTACCATTCGAAACATCTATGTAACTTTATACTTTGGATTTCTTGTTTAACTCTGATTTATAATAATTCGAATGGTAACATTTTAAAACGTCTCATTTAGAGGTCGTTTTCTATATCTTGATCTATATTATGAAGTAATACCCCCTTGACTCTACTGTTCCGCTGCGGTAATTTGGGGGTGTTACAGTCTAAGACAAGTAACCAAGTCATTTTCGCCGCGAACCCAAAACGACATAGATTATTATGAAGACACAGAATCAAAAGACCAAAACAAAAAACAACACTTCCACATTCGAGCCACATTAAATCCGGTTCGACTTGTTTCATGATCTTACCACACAAAAATTTTAACACAACGTTTTATCACCAAAACTACATAACCGATTCATCAAGAACAAAACTTAATTGATTCACCACAAAAGATTATAACTAATTCGGATTCACCAAAAACCCAACACATTAACTTTTGATTTTACGCATACAATTTAATTTACAACAAAAGGTTCTAATAATGAAAACTCCAAAATTTCAAAATAACCAGCAAGAATTAAATAGAACATAAAAGTACCCACATATTCGAATGAAAACAAATCAAACAAGGATTTTTAAAGCCTTAAAACAATAGAGTCGATTGACGAGGAGATCAAAAATCAATAACCCAAATCCGATTCCAAGCAAACCCACCCTCCTCCGAAAAGCTTTTGAATCTTTATAAACAGAACCTTGTATTTGTTTTGTTAGAGTTTGAGTGTGTGTGGATTAACCGGAATCGTTTTTCATTTAAAGAATCGTTAGGGGTAGCTTTGACTTCTCCTTTAAGGTCTGAAGGAATAGGGAATAACCGATTTGGGCTAAAGTGCTTATCATTCTTGGTCTTTTCCTCCATTGTCGTCGTTGACCTTGATGTTTAGACAAAATGGATCCAGACCTGGTGTGGCTTCAAGGACGATGGGGACCGGTTGGATATTAGTTGTCAGCGAAGTTGGATCAGATCTGCGTATATGAGGTTGAAGATGACGATAGGGAGGAGAGAGAGAGGAGCGTGGTGTGTGGGGATAAGATATGAAAGAGGAAAACGTTTTTATTTTTATTTTTATTTTATTCGGTTATAAAAGTTAGTGGGGTGAATGGATTTATTAATGGAATTAAATAATCATAAGAGAGTAAAATTTTAAATTAGGTTTTTATATGTTTTGTGGGTAATAAGTGTACCCCGTGTCCCGCGGAGCTCCAGTTTAATTTAGTGTTTTCCTGGGTATCGTGAGCACGAACGATATCATTTACGAGTGCGTTTTTATAAAACTCATATAAAAACAAGGTTTTGATTCCCGGATAATAGGTACTAGTTTTATGCCGTTACTAGGATTTGTGTCGGTACGCGTGTGGTGTTTTGTGCGAGGTATTTCTCGTTGTATTACGTAAATACTCAGTAATAGTCAAAAAACGAAATGCTCATATTTTCTGATAAAATAAACAATGAAATGAGTTACTGTAAGCTACAATGTGCGGGTTTGCTTCCCGATTTAGTTATGCAAGCTCATGAATGCTTAATAAAGCAGTTAGGTAATAATAAATCAACGTTTATTATTAAAATATTGGTTGGAAAATTATCGTTTGTCACACGTGACCATACCCAATGCTCTAAGCATGAATTAAAAAACTTATTATGGATGAAATTTTATGAGGCTACTCTCAATAGTCACACCAAAACACCTTCTACCTCGGCGTCACATCAGTTTTATCTCTTAATTTATCTCCCCTCACTCACTCTCACTTTTCACCCTCAATGGTTATCAATACCTCACATTTATTAAAATACCAACTTTGATACAAACATACATCACAAAGTACCTCACACGCTTACAATGTTAATACAAATAGCGTCTCAAAAACGTTATTTATATTCTTTGATCTTTCATTAGTTTTGTTAATGACAAATAAAAGGAATGTCTTTTAGCAAATAATAAATACTAGCTTAAGTCTCTTAAGTACACATTTTACACTTCACATAATAACCAAGAATTACAAGTTTGCTTATTTAGTAACTTGTTTCCTTAAAAGGAAACTTTAATTCTAAAATCATTTCATGACATCATTGCATACATCACATACAATATCTTTGATATATCTTGTTTAGATTTGCAAGATACATAGTTGACATTTGAGGATCTTGGATGATTTGGTAAGATATGGTAAGAGACAACTAAACCTTAGCTGTCACATCCCACGGATCCAAATCCAATGAAGGACGGATCCCTTGTGAGGGATCCGTGGGATCCGTGAGCTGAAGATCAGCTTGCCTATAAATAGCAAGCTTATCATTTGGCTTTCTCATCACTCATATAGCTTTAACACACATATTCATTCAGTACATATCTTACTAACATCATTTATAGTTGCATTTCACTTTGATCTTTCATTTTGTAGAAAAGAGATCAGGCATTCAAGGATCTACAGAACCGTAATCCTTTAGTTGCATTACTGTGTGATATTGTAGTTTGTTTCACACATCATATCTATCATTTGTAATCAGTGAGTGTGGTTAGTGCTTTAGTCCTTAAAGCACAAAGAGTGTAGGGAGTAGTTGTACCCGTGTAAAGAACTCGACATCTAGCTTAGTGTCGGTAAAGTAAATAGGCGACGTCAGGTTGGTTCTACCTTGTGAAAGAACCCGGTGTTTAGCTTAGTACCGGAAAAGGAAGTAAGCGACGTGTAAAGGTTTTCTCCGCCTAGAAAAGGAGTTTGTTTCTTAGTGAAAGATAAACTCTCGAGTAGGAAACTCGGGGAGTGGAGTAGGGCAACGAAGAGAGTCCTTGTAGCCGAACCACTATAAACAACAGTGTCGTGTGGTTTGATCTTTCCTCTCTTTATCTTTTGTTTACATTGTGTGATTATTTATTTGTGATTGTTTCCTTTGAAATTAACATATAGTAACAAAGCAAATAAAACTTGAAAAACGGTAAAAACTATTCAACCCCCCTTCTAGTTTTCCACAATTGGCATCAGAGATACGTTACTTAAGATCTTTAAAATATATTGTATTTTAAAACTTAAAACGATCCATGGATTTTGAAAACTTTAAAGAAGGGCAATCTATGCAGAGACCACCTCTATTTGAACCAAATTGTTTTATTTATTGGAAAAATCGCTTTGAGACTTATGTAAAGTCAAAGGATATAGATCTATGGTATATTATAGTTGATGGTGATTACAAACCTATTAGTAATAATATTTCGGGTGGTCGGGATGAAGGAGTTTCTCTTACTCGTCACAGTGATGAGCAAAAGAAACTAATTGCCAAAAATAATGAAGCCAAAATGATGCTTTATAATGCCTTACCTAAGAAAGAATATGAAAGAGTTTTTATGTGTAAAACGGCTAAGGATATTTGGCAATCTCTTATTATCACACATCAAGGGAACTCACAAGTAAAAGATAACAAAATTGATCTTCTTGTCCAACAATACGAACAATTTGTTATCTCTGAAGATGAGACCATTGATAGTGCGTTTGCTAAGTTCAATACTATTACTACATCACTTAAAGCACATGATGAATCTTTTTCTAGTAAGAATTTTGTCAGGAAATTTCTAAGAGCACTCTATCCGAAATGGAGAGCAAAGGTGACAGCTATTGAAGAATCTAAAGATCTCTCAAGCATGACACTGGATGAGCTCATAGGAAACCTAAAAGTTCACGAAATGATTATGGAAAAAGACTCGGAAATTGTCAAAGGCAAAAAGGAGAAGATTAAGTCTATTGCCTTAAAAGCCAAAGTCGAGTCAAGTGATGATGATGAGTCTTGTTCAAACAGTGATGATGAAGAGTATGCCATGGCCGTGAGGGATTTCAAGAAATTCTTCAGGAGACGAGGAAAGTTTGTAAAACCACCTCGTGATGAAAAGAAATCCTCTCGGAAAGATCATGACGATAAGAAAGGTAAGGTTGATAGGAAATGCTATAGGTGTGGTGACTCCAGTCACTTAATAGGAGAATGTCCAAAGCCTCCAAAGACCAAGTCTCAAAGAGCCTTCGTTAGTGGAGCTTGGAGCGATAGTGAAGGAGATGATGATGATGAGCCTAAGAACAACGAAATGGCACTTATGGCTAATGACACAGAAGAGGTACATTCTGATTCATACTCCTATATAGATGACGAAACCTTAGAAGTAGAATATAACAAACTGTGTGACGTTACTTTAAAAATCATAAACAAAAACAAGTTTTTGAAAACAAAGACAACACTTTTAGAAAATGAAGTATTTTGGCTTAAAGAAAAAGCAATACGAATTGAAAAAGGTAAAGATAGTAAAGAAACGTGTGTGTCTTGTCAAGAACTAAAACTTGAATTAGAAACCTTAAGAACCACACAGGAAGATTTGATCAAACAAAATTCAAAGTTTAAAAGGTTTGATAAAAACATAAGTTGTGCAGATGAAATAATGAAAATGCAAAAGCTACCTCATGATAAAACAGGACTAGGCTTTATGAAACTAGGAACCTTAAGTGATTATAAGGAACAGACTGTGAATAAAACTGATTCAACCAAGTTGGACACTCACGGATCCGATTGATCCGCCAAGTGTATCCAAAGGATCCGCGAGTACAGAAGTTGAACAGAAGGTTCACAAAGTCGACCGTTCCGAGTTTGTTAAAGTTACTAAGAAACCTAACAGTAGTATAATCAATAATAAACATAAACCAGCAGTATCTTTAGGAAGAGGACAAGCTAGAAATGAATATAAAGTTAAAACGGATCAACAGAGACCTCAAATGAGTTTTCCCAAACACCCCTTTCCAAAGAGTATAGTTAATCCACAACATACTTATCAAAATAATTGGAACCAAAACATACCTAGAAACTTTCATGGTCCTAGTTATATGTCATGGAACAATTGTCCACCATTTACATACATAAACCATGATAATGTCATGTTTAACCCAAACGGACCCATGAGATATTGGGGACCAAATGCTTGAGTCTTTTATGAACTTAGGTATGCTTGAAAGTTGATCTTGAACCTGATGAGTGGATCAAAGATAGTGGGTGCTCAAGACACATGACGGGAAACAAAAATCTTTTCTCAACCTATCAAGTGTATGACGGAGGTAATGTCACATTCGGTAGCAAGCTTAAAAGTAAAATCATCGGAAAAGGTACAATCTCTCATGACTCTCTATCTATTGATGATGTTGCTCATGTAGATAATTTAGGATTTAATTTACTTAGTATAAGTCAATTGTGCCGCAAAAAGTATAACGTCCTTTTCAGTGAAAATGGAAGTAAAATACTTAAAGATGGCATAACCGTAGGAAAAGGTGTTTTAAAGAATAATGTCTATGTTATGAAATTAGATAAAACACCTAAAGATAAGTTATGTCTTACCTCTTTGGACGAAAACTCAACTCTATGGTATCGACGCTTAGGTCATGCTAATATGAGGCTTATTCAATCTTTGTCATCCAAAGAACTCGTTAGGAACCTACCCAAGTTGAAATATGACCAACACTTTTGTGATGCTTGCAAAATTGGGAAACGTGTACATAATAGCCATAAGGCTAAAAACATGGTATCTACATCTAGATGCCTAGAATTATTACATATGGATTTGTTTGGCCCATCGGCTATACAAAGTTATGGAGGAAATTTTTACACTTTAAGTCATAGTAGATGATTACTCTAGATATACATGGACAAAGTTTTTGAAAACTAAAAATGAGGCATTCGACAAATTTGAAATTCTAAGCAAGAAAATTCAAAATCAAATAGGAAGTAATATAGTATCTATTAGAACTGACCATGGTCGAGAATTTGACAATGAAATTCAATTTGGAAATTTTTGTGATAATAATGGAATAACTCATAATTTCTCGGCTCCTCGTACACCTCAATCTAATGGTGTAGTAGAACGTAAAAATAGAACAATTCAAGAAATGAGTAGAACTATGTTAAATGAACAAAACATACCACAAAAGTTTTGGTGTCACGCTGTAGATACTTCTACATATATCCTAAATAGAGTTTTAATCAGACAATTTTTAAATAAAACTCCTTATGAAATTTATCGAGGCAAAAAGCCTACATTAGGATATTTTAGAGTTTTTGGAAGCAAGTGCTTCATTTTAAACACAAAGGATTATCTCACTAAGTTCGACCCAAAGTCGTATGAAGGTGTATTTCTTGGGTACTCACAAAACAGTAAAGCATACATTGTATTAAACAAAGAAACATCAAGAGTCGAGGAATCGTTGAACGTAACATTCAACGAAAGTCCACCTCCCTCTAAGACATCACCTTTGGTAGATGATGACTTAGTTGAAAGTCAAATGGTTAATGATATAGAAAACATTGAAAATGACAATGAACCCGTAAAAGGAGAAATAGTCAATATTAAAGAAACTAAAAGTCATCCATTAGAAAACGTCATAGGAAAACTTAATGAAAGAACATTAAGATCCAAAGCTCAAAATGAAAGTAATTATTTTTGTTTTATTTCAACTGTTGAACCTAAAAATATAGACGAGGCAATAAAAGATGAATCTTGGGTAATTGCTATGCAAGAAGAACTAAATCAATTTATTAGAAATGATGTTTGGACATTGGTTCCTCCACCTAAAAACCAAACCATAATCGGCACCAAATGGGTCTTTAGAAATAAAATGGATGAAAATGGTATAGTATCTAGAAATAAAGCTAGGCTAGTAGCTCAATGTTACAATCAACAAGAAGGTATAGATTACGATGAAACCTTTGCACCCGTAGCTAGACTTGAGTCTATTAGAATATTAATTGCATATGCATGTGCACATGATTTTAAGTTATTTCAAATGGATGTTAAAAGTGCTTTCTTAATGGTTTTATAAATGAAGAAGTATATGTTGCACAACCTCCCGGCTTTGCCGACTTTGAAAAACCAAATTATGTTTTCAAACTTAAGAAAGCTTTATACGGACTTAAGCAAGCACCAAAGGCTTGGTATGATCGACTTAAGACTTTCCTAGTTGACCATAAGTATACCATGGGCCTAGTAGATAATACTCTCTTCACCAAGAAAAAGGGATCACATATTATCATAGTCCAAATATATGTGGATGACATTATATTCGGTTCAACTTGTCAAGAGTTATGAGACGATTTCTCAAAAATCATGCATGACGAGTTTGAAATGAGTATGATGGGGGAACTAAACTTTTTCTTAGGTCTCCAAATTAAACAATTAGAAGATGGGATATTCTTCAACCAATCAAAGTATATCAAAGATATGCTTAAGAAGTTTGGTCTTGAAGACTCAAAACCCATGAGAACACCCATGTCCTCCGAAACCAAACTCACTAAGGATGTAGAAAATGAATCCGTAGATAGCACTAAATATAGAGGAATGATTGGTAGTTTACTCTATCTTACGGCTAGTAGGCCTGACATTATGTTTAGTGTTTGTCTATGTGCACGTTTTCAAGAAGATCCAAAAACTTCCCATCTTGAAGCCGTTAAAAGAATATTTAGGTATATCAAAGGTACTACACATTTAGGATTATGGTATCCCAAAGGAACGGGTGTAGAAACCATAGTGTATACCGACTCAGATCACGCAGGTGATTATGTTGATAGGAAAAGTACTAGCGGTATTTGTACTTTTGTAGGATATTGTCTAACATCATGGTTCGCTAAGAAACAAACTGCCCTCGCAATCTCAACAACAGAGGCAGAGTATGTGTCTGCAGGAAAGGCGTGTCAACAAGCACTGTGGATGAAACAAACTCTCGTCGACTATGGAATTGAACTCAACAACATTCCCATTCTTAGCGACAACAAAGGTGCTATCGATCTAAGCAAAAATCCAGTCCAACACGCTAGAACCAAACATATTGAAATACGCCATCACTTCCTTCGCGACAATGTACAGAAGGGAATCATCTCAATTGAGAAAGTTTCCTCAGAGGACAACATTGCCGATATTCTCACAAAACCACTTAAACGAGAACCTTTCAACTATCTTAGACTTGGATTAGGATTAATGGAACATAGTGATTAGGTGAAACATAAGTATAAACATTAGTTTAGCCACACACGACACTAAACCAAAACATGTGTTCTGATCCGCGGATCCAATCGACAACAAGGACGGATCCTTTGTTTTGGATCCGCCGGATTCGTCGCATGCTGAGTTCAGTTTATTATTAAATAAACAAGAACAACTACTAATCATTCCTCGCTCCAAAACATATCACCTCACTATACTCGACACACACTTAATCTCCATCGCAATTTAGACCATTTTCTTCCACAAATTTGTGCTTCTAACATCACTGTAAGTATTCTTATCATATTTATACTCCTGATCTGCGTCTAGGATTTCCTTTTCATGCACAAAACCAAAACTTGGGGTATATGCATAATTCTTGAAAAATCATGAAGCATATTTATTGCATTATACTTAAAAACATGTTTTTCTTAGTTAGGAATTGCATCTCATAGCACATTGTCTTAATTTAACAAAAACCCCATGAAATTTTTTTTTTTTTACTAAAATCTTCTAACGACTAGGTAAAATGATCTTTTTGAACATTGTTCATACAAATGCAAAAACGTTATCTTTTAGACTTCACTTGCATAATGTCTCTTGAATGCTAAAGGGAATACATAATTAATATGTATTTTCGGGTACATTCAACCGTAGCTACATTGAAATAGGAGCGTTTGGGTTATCTCTCGTTTATAAACAAAACTTGCATAAACTAATCTTTCTTGCATCAAAAGGAGTCGAGATAACCGCACCTCCACATTGTCCCCATGTAGGCACACACTAGGAATTTTACACTTACTTTGATCATTTTAACTAAAACTATGTAACTTTTGTACTTAGGAAAATCATGCCTCCCGCAACCAACTACGATCACAAAAGAACCGTTAACTACTTACCCGATGTCTACAAAACCAAAGGTCTAACCAATGCCCAAATCGAAATTTTCAAAGCCTTAGAGAAAAAGTATGTCCATGAGGGTAGATTCGTAGATTCATCGTTCTATGAAGGAACTCAACTTAGGGAACAATTAGCCGCAATTCGATTTGATTCTCTTTTAGATATAGATGAACCAATTATTCCTAGGTTCATACTTGAGTTCTATGCTAGTGTAGGTCTTAGTTCTAGTGACCAAGGTTACTTGAGTCTTCATTTTACTCTAAATGGAAATCTTGTTAACATCCCTCTTGATCAATTTGGTGAGGTCTTAGGAATTCCAAACCAAGGGACATGTATTTACTCGGACAAATGGTCCTTAACAATCTTAGAATCAAATCTCGATAGGACGGCACCATATGTCACTCCTCTCGAATCAAAAGAAGTTATTAGGGAACATCTCTTCATTCCTAAGAACAACCCCACAAGAATGTATCGTGGTCGTGAAGTTGCTAGAGATCCATTTGCAATAGAGCTTAATGAACTCAAACCCGAATTCAAAAAAATGGAAGATGTCTTAAGGGCTAATGTGATGTGCACCATAGAAAACCGTGATCACATCAATGCTTGTTTGTGTCATATGATGTACAACATCTCTACTCATCAACCCTTCAATCTTGCTTATTATGTTGCCAAAAGAATGTGTGACATTCCGGTTCAAAGCAAGATTGCAATGCCTTATGGTATGCTCTTAACCCGACTTTATAGAGCCTTTGCACCCGCTCGTCCAAACTATTTAGGCTTTGTTCCGGATTACAATGAAATTGAACATACCTTCGTTCCTTTGAGCGACTTTAGGGTTAGTGTTGATAAGGGCAAACGTCCTCGTGTACCAACATCATCCTCATCATCTTCAATGAGTGAAGATGATGGTTTGCCAAATTCTAGGATTCCTCCACCCGAATACTTGAGCCATCTTCCTCCAATTCAAAATGAATCCGCTGAGTATCGAAACATCAAAGGAATGGTGAAGAATCTTGGTCGTTGGATGATGAAATTGCACAAGGGGATGAAGAAGTTGAAGAAGAAGCTTAGTTGATGGAGTGTTTGGTTTTGAACAATGTTGGATATTGTGATGTTAAACTACTATATGTCTCGAATTTATCTGATAATACTTGTTGTGTATGTGTAATAACTAACATTTGCAGGTAGATAACCATCATGGTTATCAATTTTCCGGGTTATAGCATATGTTTGGCATAACACCTAAAACGGTAAGTTTCTAAGAACGAATTAAACTATGTACAATCGTGTGTTAATGTTATCATATTTAATTGTTTTGCTATACATATTAGATGTTAAGTAAGGTCTAGGTGAATTTTCGGGTTTTCGTCAAAAAACGCGAAATATGACATATGTTCTGTTTAGTTTCTTTAGTTTTAGGCATACGGATCCGGCGGATCCCAAACCTGGGCTCCGCCAAGGCTTATCGTTGGATCCGCCATCCGCCAACTTGCGGATTCGGCGGATCCCTGAATAAGGTTCCGCCTTTGATTCAACTTGGATCCGCAGGTTTCCCAGTAAAATTCTCAAACTTTTTCGACTTATCCCGATTCTTAAATCTTAGTATTTAGTATCATTTAGGATTCATTCACTGATCATAATTCATCTTAAAATCATTTAGGAATTCTTAGAAACTTAGGAACAAAATTTCCCACCAAAATTTAAATTTTTGAATTTTAGGTGTGAGTTACCAAACTGATACAAAGAAGGAACCCTTTTTAGGGATCCGTCAAATCCGTGGAAATATCAAATCATCAGATTTTCCACTATCTCCTTGTATTAACTGCAAATCCACAACACATTACTCAACCAAAGCTCAATGGATTGACTTCCTTGATATGACCTGCACAAATTTTTGTTCCAAATCATTAGAAACCAACATTCTCTATTGGATTCACATCAAATCCAAACACACAGACTCACAAACCTTCTGTCTATAAATTAGCACTTTAGGATCTTTAATTCACATCACAACCATCTCTTCTCCTGTACATTTTAGCTATCATACTTCACCAAAAAGTCTCAATGACAAAATCAAACAACTCCTCCACATCCAAGCCACTAAAACGAACAGCCCGTATGAGTGTGAAACCTTGTTGTTTCATCAACATTCACAACTCATCCTCTGAAGAATCATCACCACTAAAAATATCCTCACCCATTGCTAGTGAAAACTTTCTTACTTTATCCACTCCAACTCCCTCACATGTAGTCATAAAAACACCACCTCCTACCATTACTCCTGTAGCAACCACACCACCACCCGCTCCCTCTCCCGCTCCATCACAGTCTGAGAAGTCTGCCTCATCACCATCCTCACCAAAACTCCAACCCATGGAACTATTTAGGACACCACCAACATCTCCACAACCATATCTTGAAGAGTTAGAAGATCTTCCACCTACATCAACCAATCCTCCAATAAGTCTTGAAAACTTAGAACCTATGCTATTTCATCCTCTCCATCCGGAGATTCATGGTCCTCTATACCGAGAAGCACCACAACCTCGTCCACAAATACCACCACTATCACCAACTTCAACACTCATTGCCATTGATGAAGCAATGTGGAGCAACATTCCTCAAACACAAGAGGAGATAAGTGCGGAGTTAACACAACTCTATACTCTCTCGGGTATGGTTGACCATCGCCTTCATGAAGCAATGGACATTCAAAACATCCTTATGAACTCCCTCCAAACACCACAACAACCATCAAACAACAACAACAACCAACCACCATCACCACCACCACCACCACAAAACTTGGAGCCTAGTCTTCCTCCCGGATTCTCAAGTCATGATTGCGCACATTGTGAGAGAACGGCTCACTTGGCCCAAAGGACCAACATCTTGGTCCATGAGCTTCAAAATGAGATGAGGTTCATCTTGAACCATGTTCTTGAACGTTTAAACGCAATCTATCATCCTCCTCAATAGGAGCTTTCTAGACTAGTTGTTAGGACCTTTTAAATTGTTGCTTTAGGACTTTTTATTTTCTTTCTAGGATGTCTTTTTATTGTACTTGTAACATCATTTCATCATTGTGACTTTTGTCACAAAATTTTCAATATCTATGAATGTGATGTTTTATGCTTATGAGTGATCAACATATTGCATATTATCATTATCATTATGAACTAACATCATATTATACCTTGATTATGCTTGCTTTAGGTAAAAATAATGATCAGACACTTAGTTTGACTTTTAAAAGTCAAAACATATTGAAAGGCTTGTTTGGATGAATACTTCACAAGCATTCTACTTCTTCATTGAAGTCATTCATTACTAACACTTCATTTGCAGCATATCATACCCTTCATAGTATACGTTGGTACTCGAGAAGTGAGGAGTATACATCAAGGGGGAGCATCTCATAAGCATTTCATATACTAACCGTTTGTTTTGTAGATTCATGCATTATTTCCTTGATTACTCCATCTAGGGGTGGTATAAAACAAGGGGGAGCTTTAAAGTTCTCAAAATCGCATTCCGCTACGCTACTCTTTTTGTTTCGACAAAAAGGGGGAGAAAGGACTAAGTTTGCATTAACTGTGATTCATCACAGTACATACATTTTTTTACAAAACTTTTCTTTAATAAACAAACTTAATATATATTTTTAAGAACTCATGCTATATTTATTCTCTTGCTAAAAAATATACCTTATGTTTTGTCATCAACAAAAAGGGGGAGATTGTTAATACAAATAGCGTCTCAAAAACGTTATTTATATTCTTTGATCTTTCATTAGTTTTGTTAACGACAAATAAAAGGAATATCTTTTAGCAAATAATAAATACTAGCTTAAGTCTCTTAAGTACACATTTTACACTTCACATAATAACCAAGAATTACAAGTTTGCTTATTTAGTAACTTGTTTCCTTAAAAGGAAACTTTAATTCTAAAATCATTCCATGACATCATTGCATACATCACATACAATATCTTTGATATATCTTGTTTAGATTTGCAAGATACATAATTGACATTTGAGGATATTGGATGATTTGGTAAGATATGGTAAGAGACAACTAAACCTTAGTTGTCACATCCCACGGATCCAAATCCAATGAAGGACGGATCCCTTGTGAGGGATTCGTGGGATCCGTGAGCTGAAGATCAGCTTGCCTATAAATAGCAAGCTGATCATTTGGCTTTCTCATCACTCATATAGCTTTAACACACATATTCATTCAGTACATATCTTACTAACATCATTCATAGTTGCATTTCACTTTGATCTTTCATTTTGTAGAAAAGAGATCAAGCATTCAAGGATCTACAGAACCGTAATCCTTTAGTTGCATTACTGTGTGATATTGTAGTTTGTTTCACACATCATATCTATCATTTGTAATCAGTGAGTGTGGTTAGTGCTTTAGTCCTTAAAGCACAAAGAGTGTAGGGAGTAGTTGTACCCGTGTAAAGAACTCGACATCTAGCTTAGTGTCGGTAAAGTAAATAGGCGACGTCAGGTTGGTTCTACCTTGTGAAAGAACCCGGTGTTTAGCTTAGTACCGGAAAAGGAAGTAAGCGACGTGTAAAGGTTTTCTCCGCCTAGAAAAGGAGTTTGTTTCTTAGTGAAAGATAAACTCTCGAGTAGGAAACTCGGGGAGTGGAGTAGGGCAAGGAAGAGAGTCCTTGTAGCCGAACCACTATAAACAACAGTGTCGTGTGGTTTGATCTTTCATCTCTTTATCTTTTGTTTACATTGTGTGATTATTTATTTGTGATTGTTTCCTTTGAAATTAACATATAGTAACAAAGCAAATAAAACTTGAAAAAGGGTAAAAACTATTCAACCCCCCTTCTAGTTTTCCACAGCTTACAAACTAAATAATTAATAATAAAAGATTTAAAAATGAACCACTTTTACACAATGCCCAAGTGGTGAGAAGTCACCTTTAGTGTTTTTTGCTTGGCTCACGCACCACTAAAAAGCTGCCCCAATGGAGCCACTCGTGACATGCACACAAAACTTCCAATGACGCGTTACTATTAGGAGCGGCCTAAGATTTAAAATTTTGCTTAAACCTTCATTGTGGATGTTGAATTTATATTTCATAAAGTTTGTTAGCTATTTTAAATTAAATTGCTCTCGTTTTCTTTTTCTTAATATGTATAATAGTTATTCCAACGCTTAACGCAAACTCGCGTTAAAGGGGTATTTTTTGCACGTTAACGTACGTTAACTGTTGGAAGTTTGTGGTGTTAACGCAGCGTTAAGGGCCACGTTAAACCCTTAACGATGCGTTAAGGGTTAAACGTGTAAAAAAAAAAAATCATTAAACCCCCCTCAACGTCACATTTTCTATCCGTTATTTTCAAAATGATTTTTCATTTAGGCCCCTAAGTTTTTATAACCGTTTATCTTAAACGGCTCTATTAAATATATATATATATATATATATATATATATATATATATATATATATATATATATATATATATATATATATATATATATATATATATATATATATATATATATATATCAAAACCAATTTCACTCACCTATAAATACCTATTTCACACCAAATTTTTTTTCACACTTCCACAAATCAATACACTACATCTAACACTATCTTCTTCAACCTTCCACCAAAAAAAAATGTCTGGCTTCAACTTAAACGACGACAGCGAGGATACGTTCATTAATCTCTTAAACACCCATCTTCAAACCCAAACGCCGGGTCATCTTCAAACCCGAACCCACTAGGTATGTCGAGCCAACAACTTTACGAACAACACCAAGCAATGCTATTTTACGAACAACAATCTCAAGCGAACCTAAACACCAATTTCTCCAATCTCCAATTCACCCAACATTCACAACAATCTCAAACCGCAACCCATGATGTTCCCGATACTCCAACGTCTCCTCCAAAGAAAAACAAGTCCTCGCGTGTCAAACGAAAGGCTAGAAAACCAAAAAGCACCAAACCTTTGGAGGATGATGATGAAGAAAACACCAACATCATCAAACGTTGGAACCCACAAGAGGAAAAATTACTTGTGTCATGTTATGTTGCAGCGACGGAAGATTCATAAGTGGGTCAAAATCAAAGCAGGGATACGTTTTGGCAACGGGTGCAACATGAGTTTAATAAACTCAATTATCACCATAGAAACAAGGATATGATCCAAAGTAAATGGAAAACGTTGAACCGTGATAGCTCAAAGTTCAACACGTACTACAAACGTTCCCAACGCCAAGAAAAAAGTGGGGAAAGTGAATTGGATATCCTGAAACGTGCCCGACAAATGTATCGGGACGAGCACAGAGCCGTTCTTTTTAGCAACGAGGACGGTTGGGAGGTTTACGTTGTCATATGAAATGGGACGCGCCGGAAGGAATTGATTTAACCGACGATGTCCCAAGCCAAAGAAATGAGGCGTTGTTTAGTCATGATGAACAACCAAGGCCAATGGGAAGGCGTGCTGCAAAGAAAGCTCGCTCCGAGAGCACGGGAGGAACGAGCACGGGAGCGAGTACGGGAGGAACGAGCTCGTCGTTGCAATTCGTGGAGTATATGACATCCGAGTATCGTTCGAAAAGGGAAGCGGCCGAAGCCGCGTATCGGGCAACCAAAGAGAAAGAGGAGACGTTAACAAAGTTAGAGAAAATGAAATTTTTGATGACGAGCACCGCCGGTTTGGAACCAGACGTGGTGTATTGGATCAACGAAGAAAAAGCTCGAATCAAGAAAAAATACAACCTCCTTAGTAGATTTAGGATTGTATTTATTTTTATGTTGTAATTTTTAATTTCGTTGTTATTATTATTATTATTATTATTTTAATTTCGTTGTTAATTTTTATTTTTTTTTTTAATTTCGTTGTAATTTTTTTTATTAAGTATGTAATGTTATGTTTTTTAATGAATGTTATGTTTTTAAAAAATAAAGTAATTTATAAGTTAGGGGTTGAATTTGAAAATATTTGATATAAAGATGAGTTAAGGTGTGTTAAAGCTGAGTTATTGTTGGGTGTGTTAAAGCTGAGTTAAAACTGACATGGCAGTGTCTTAAAATTTAAAGCTGAGTTATTGTTATTTGAGCTCTCACTTAATGTGCAAATGATAGTCGGATACAGCCAAATCCTAGTTTAAACTTAATAATATAATTTGTGCAACTTTAGAAAATTAATATTTTAATTGTGCTAATAAATCCGGGTTTAAATTATTTTTTATTTCTTATGACCCGATAGTATGAGGCGGAAAAGAGTAGTTAGAATTATTGAAACCAAATACATGTCATGTTATCAGAAATGGTTCAAGTATTTGCGCTACTATTGATACCACTGATTTATTTTAGGGAAAATCACTTATAAATGTACTCGTAGTAAACTTACTCATTTTTCTAGTTATGTGCAGTCATCATCTTTTTATTTATTTATTTTTTATTTTTTTGCTTTTATACACCCTAAACTTTCTGATTTCTACTTTACACATGTAAATTGACCATTTTACCTTTCGTTTTTTATACAGTGGTTACAAAAATATAAGGGTAAAATTGTCATTTTACATGCGTAAATACACACAAAAGTCAAAATTCAAAAATTTGGTGTATATAATAAAAAAAAAAATATATGACTACACGCAACTGAAAAAACTGATAAGTTTATTACATTTTTAGGTGATTTTCCCTTTATTTGATAACTAGTGATTACATAAGAAATTTCACAACTTGACGAGAAACAAAAGTATAAATTTGGAAAGGCCAAATGGCTGTTTAAGAAAAGATGAAAGTTCAATGGTCAAAATGGTAAAATACATAAAGTGAGATTCTAGTGGGAGAGAGAAGGAAGGTGATTGGTGGCATGGCTGACACTTGAGCCAAGTGTAGTGTGTTTGATTAACTCAACTGGGTTAAAATCTAACCACAATTCTTCATTTGTTTCTTGCTCACGAATTTTAAAACTCCTAAAAAGAGTATTTTAAGTCTCCGAATTTCTATTTTAAGTTGCCTATTGGTACTTTTTTTTTGAACGGTGACTTTCAATTTTTGGATAGGTCACACCTGCCAAACAGCAGGCCCTCATCCACCACGTACCCAGACTATGTTGTCTGAACCGGGTCCACGCTGGCGTAGTGGGGATTAACGGCATCCACCCGGAAACCGTACCGCCTCCACACGAGTTTTACCTCGCTGGAGTAACGGCCGGATGAAAACCGGGGGCGGCTCAGATTCGAAACTGCTGCAACAGCTTCTCCTCTTCATTGCCTAATATCAACGGAGCAATTGTGGTCCTCGTGTGAGGACTTCCCGGCCGGTCACCCAAGCCAGTACTACTCTCACACGAGCACGCTTAACCGACTATGTGATTACCACTAGACCACAAAGCCCTTGACTCCGAATTTCTATTTTAAGTTGCCTATTGGTACTATTATAAAAAAATTTGAACGTGATCATGGTGGTGAGTTTGACAATAACCGCTTACATACCCTTTTTGCTAACTACGGTATATAATTCAGATTTTCTTGCCTAAAAACTTCTCAACAAAATGGCCAGGCTAAACGCATGATTAGAACCATTAACAATGTCATTCGTACACTCTTATTTCAGGCTCACCTACCCCCCACCTTCTGGGTCGAGGCCCTACACATGGCCACTTATCTCCTCAACCTTTTACCCTCTACCGCCATCAACAACGAAATCCCCTACACAAGACTTTTCCACAAAGCACCCGACTACTCTAACTCACGTATATTTGGCTGTCTATGCTACCCCCACCTTCACTCCCCTCACAAACTAGCCCCACGCGCAACATCATGTATATTCTTGGGCTATCCCGCCTATCACCGTGGCTTTCGATGCCTAAACCTTGAAACAAACAAAATTTTACTTTCCCGACACGTGAGTTTGAAATGACTGATCTTGGGCCACTTAATTATTTTCTGGGCATTTCTGCTACTCGACATTCTACAGGTCTCTTTCTATCTCAGCGAAAGTATGCTACTGAACTTCTTGAACGTGCTCACATGACCAACTGTAACCCTTCTCGAAAACCAGTTGATACAGAATCCAAACTGGGTCCTGAAGGTGTTCCGGTTCAGGATCCTACTTTATATCGCAGTCTTGCAGGTGGTCTTCAGTATCTCACATTTACCAGACCGAATCTTTCCTATGCTATACAACAGATTTGTCTTTAAATGCATGATCCTCGCGAGCCACATTTAGTTGCCCTTAAACGTATTTTACGATACGTTCAAGGGACTTTGGAGTTTGGTCTACACCTATATTCATCCTCTACCACTTCTCTTGTTGGATATACAGATGCAGATTGGGCGGGTTGCCCATCCACACGACGGTCTACTTCGGGATACTGTGTTTTTCTGGGCGATAATCTACTTTCTTGGTATTCCAAGCGACAACACACCATCTCCCGTTCTAGTGCCGAAGCCGAGTACCGGGGTATTGCTAATGTTGTAGCTGAGACTGCATGGCTTCGTAACCTCCTTCGTGATCTGCACTCTCCTCTTTCTACTGCCACTCTTGTCTACTGTGATAATGTTAGTGCCATCTATTTGTCTGCCAACCCTGTTCAACATCAACGGACCAAACATATTGAGATTGATATACACTTTGTCCGTGACATGGTTACTGCTGGTCACGTTCGTGTTTTCCATGTACCCTCCCGTTACCAGTACGCAGATATCTTCACCAAGGGACTTCCTTCAGCTTTATTATACATAATGACAAGTTTTTGTAACCAACTTTTTTGTTACTATGGTATTCAATAGTTGGTTACTTAAATTCACAAAATACCAAACTTGAATTTGAATGCACATAAAATGTGATCATTTACTAGCAAAGGATTCACATGATAAAGAGATTCGGTTCAAGTTAAATTAACCAAATCGTTTGGAACATGTCAAGATAATAAAAATTAGATTAAAAAGCAATGTGCTTGTGTGTCCAAACAACTAGTTGTTCATATCTCGCCGATCTAACTTGCTCGTTTATAGTCCATTTATAATATTAAATCTGATATGTTTACACAGTCGTGTTACACAACTCAAGCTTGAATTGGCTTATACGAACCTACTAATACAATGTATCACCTCAACTGAACACTAAAATGACCATGATTAATCACTACTCTCAAATAATGTCTCCCAAAATGCTACGAAAGATCTTGTTAATAACAAATACGTATTGTAGTAAAACTAAAAATTTTAACCACTAATTTATACTTTTGCTAAAACTAACTTTAAAAAAAAGTTTAATACTCCATTTAAACACAACATTCAATCAACCAACTCTTTTTTTGACTTTTATTATTTGAATATAAATTCATTTTGCAATGATTTCCTATTAAAATATATAAACCACATCGTCGCGACGCTATTTTACATTTCAACAGAGTTGTACTTTAGTATACTTTCGATAAACGTTCTTTCTTCATTTCTTGTGGGGGTATTAGAAATTGTTATAAAGAATTGTATGTCTGTTTACTTCAGCTTCTTTTTAAAAAATAAAGCCACACCTTTTTGATAATATTAGCGTTCCACCATTTCAGATTATATATTTTTTGATAAATGTTAACAGGAAATATTGTATAAATTCTACAAAAACCTTATGTACCCAAAAGGTTAAAAACTACGGAGTAATAAACTTATATAAAAATATGAAATCAAACAAAATTACACTTAAGTCCACAACATTACTCGTTTTAAAGTTTTGACTTACAAACTTCGGTGTCGTTTGTTTTTTTCCAATAAGCACTTTTTCCCTTTTTTCAATTCATTTGTCTGCGGGAGGACAGAGGTTTATGTTTGTTTTTTCGCAGACATAAGTGCTTTTTTTCACTTTTTTCCTCTTCTAAATTTCAGACATTATCTTTCACTTTTTATCTCTTCTTTCACAAACCTTACATCTCCTTCTCAATATCCGTTTTTGTACGTTTTAGTCAGTTTTTTAACTTTTTTTTACGTTTTCGTCAGTTTTTTTTACTTTTTCGTCCGTTTTTTACGTTTTCGTATATTTTTTACGTTTTCGTCACTTTTTTAATGTTTCCGTCTGTTAATTTACCTTTTCGTCAGTTTTTTTTTACGTTTTAGTCCGATTTCGTCCTTTTTTTAGCGTTTTCGTCCGGTTTTTTTTTTTTTTTATGTTTTTGTCTTTTTTTTACGTTTTCGATCGTTTTTACATTTTCGTCCGTTTCTTTACGTTTTCGACCATTTTTTTTAATTTTTGGTAATTCTTTCGACGTTTTTATCAGTTTTTTTACGTTTTCGATCGTTTTCGTCTGTTTTCTTATGTTTTCGCCATTTTTTTTTTCGTTTTTGTCTCTTTTTTTACGTTTTCGCCTGTTTTTACGTTTTCGTCTTTTTTTTACGTTCAGTCCGTTTTCGTCCGTTTTTTTTACGTTTTCGACCGTTTTTAACGTTTTTGTAAGTTTTTATACGTTTTCGTACGTTTTTGATCTTTTTTACATTTTCGTTCGTTTTTTATGTTTTCGACCTTGTTTTACGTTTTCGTCTTTTTTTACGTTTTCGTCTGTTTTTTACCTTTTAGTCCGTTTTAGTCCTTTTTTTACGTTTTTGTTTGCGTTTTTTACGTTTTCGTCCGTTTTTTTACGTTTTCGATTGTTTTTTTACGTTTTTGTCCATTTTTTAGGTTTGCGGCTGGTTTTTACACGTTTCCGTCCATGTTTTTACGTTTTCGACCATTTTCTTACGTTTTCATTTGTTTCGTCCGTTTTCTTACATAAGAAATGTACAATAACGTACAAAAACGTAAAAATACTTACGAAATCATATGAAAATGGACGAAAACGTAAAAAATGAATGAAAACTAATGACGTATAGTCCGTATTCGGGTCACAAACCCGACCCATACTTAAGTCCATCACGAATGGACCCATACCCATCACGAATGGGCTATCACAATAGCGGTTTGGGCTTACGATGGCCCAAACCCAAAGCTATTTATGGTTTTGATATAGGTATTCCTTATTTATGGATATATATCATATAACCGCCCTATGTGGGATATGCTGAGGAGTGAAGGACACGAAACCAACTAGGGTTTCGTGTGTATATAAAGAGTCCTTCGACTCTCATTAAAGGTACGACATATCAACCCTAACTCTTCAACTCAACCCTAAAACCGATTACTTACTCTCACGCCGGAGGATAATCGTGGGAGACAATCCCACGGTAAGCCTAACGGTGTTTTTCTGTTTTCTTAGTGCGCAGGTCTCCAGCATTAAGATCGAATTGGTACGGAATCAAGGAACGCCCAACTTTTGTATCAACAAGTGGCGCCATCCGTGGGACCCTACACTAAGAACTTTGCCAAGAACTAGAATGACGAAACACGGAAGTCACAAGAGTCCTCATGCGAAGAAAACGCATGACGACCTACTAGGAAAGAAGCAGCAAACTGATGCGGCCTCTAAGCAGGCCTCTGGGACAACCAGCACGCCTAGAAGCTTAGGAGCGCACTCAGATCTGGTCTTTCCTACGGTGGAATCACTCACCAGGACTACCCCCGCTATTACAACAAGTACTAGCGCAGTAGAACTGGAGCGCACTCCTCTTGCCATGCCAGAGGTGAACTTCACTGAACCTCCAAATGCGCCTATCCGAAACAAGGATCTTGTTTTGGAAACAGACTCCATCGCGCTAGAAGGAGTCACTCCTGAATTGGCGCCAAGTGACTTCGTATCTCAAAACTACGAAGCCTTGGCTACGCTCATGCGAGAGGAGGCAAAGAAGAGGTCAAGCCAAAGTCTGCACGCCAGGCTCAACTTCGACCCTGAGTATGAAGCATCCCCACCGCGCTACCGAAAGGAAAGACGCGAGAAGGATAGCCGCAAACAACCAGTGTTTACCAGGATTGGAAGGAAGGTTGTGGATGATGAAACAGCCGACTTTCAGCATCTGGAGGAGCATGAAGATGGGGAACGGCGCGCCAATGTCCACGCTAGGCTTGGCAGTCGCAGGGTTCAGGATAGGCTTGGGAGACGGTGTTCCCCAAGTGAAAGCCCTTCAAGCTCAAATTCCGATGATAGTCGGCGCAAGCGCCGTAGAGGAGCAAGCTCAGATTCCGATGAAAGTCGACGCAAGCATCGCAAAAGAGTACGCTCATCCTCAAGTGATTCCTCGGACAACGAGGACAAAGAAACTGGACACTGGAAATCAAGAGGAAAATACCGCGACCAGGAAGACGAAGACATGTCTCTTCCCTGGCGTCGCCAAAAAGTTGATGCGTTTACTAGGCGCATCAGCGATTTTTCGAAAAACAAGAAAAGGCGCATGCCTGCTAACATCAAAACATATGATGGGACAGGTGATCCTGATGATCACCTAAAAATTTTCGAATCAGCAGCTACTATCGAAAATTGGCCACAACCTGTGTGGTGCCATATGTTCAACTCTACATTAGTAGGAAATGCGCGCAACTGGTTTAGTAAGCTTCCACGCAGAAGCATCGATGGGTTTGAAGAGTTGCGAAAGGCGTTTCGCTTAAACTTTACTCAAAGGAAGAAGTGCGCCAAAAACCCTGTCGAACTCGCTAGGGTTAAACAGCGACAAGGGGAATCCACAAGCGCTTTCATGGAACGCTTTAAGGACGAATGCATGCAAGTCAAGGCGTGCCCAGAGATACTAAAAATTTCGGGTTTTATGAATGCAATTAATAACCCAGATTTGATAAAAAAAAGTTAAACGATAAGGTTCCCCTAACCTTTGACGAACTCATGAAGCGCACGAGGTCCTTCGTCCAAGGAGAAGCAGCCGCTGCGGATAGCAAGAAAGGCTACTCGAACTATAGGTCACAAGAAGAGCCAAGGAGACAATCCAATGACCAGAGTAGCAACCGTAATAAAAACTATCGCAGTCAAGGAGGCGGACGGGGAAACGACAAGTATACCCCATTAACGAAGACTCCAAGGGAGATACTTGCAACGGAAGGTGCGAACTTTCCAAGACCCCCAACAATGCGCACTCCAGAAGGGCAGCGCACAGGGAATGGGTACTGCGAGTATCACGCACAGAAGGGCCACGCTACCAATGACTGTGTCCAATTGCGCCAGCTAATTGAGAAGTTAGTAAAAGAAGGCAGATTGGATCATCTGGTCAAGAACATCAAGGATGGGAAAAACAAGCAAAAGACTGAGAACAAGAAAGACGCACCTAAGGAAAAGGCTGATACTATCTACATGATACAATCATGGCAGAGAAAGATTAGGCAAAAGATCAGCCAGAAATTTTCCTATGGAAGCGAAATTTCTTTCCCCACCTTAGCTGCGGACAACGCAGTGGCGGAACCACTTACCATCGAGATAAATACGGGGGGTCACGATATCCACCGCATGTATGTTGATGGAGGGGCATCCGCAGATATAATGTACGAGCATTGTTTCAAGAGGCTACGACCTGAGATACAAAGACAGTTAAGCCCGGCCACGACGCCGTTGACTGGCTTTACAGGAGAAAAAATATGGCCTATGGGGCAACTACGACTATTAGTCGCTGTTGGTAATAAGGAACATTCCACAACAGCTTGGATGGATTTTATGGTGATCAGATCTCCTTCGCCATATAATGGCATCATTGGAAGACCGGGAATCTCCGCAATACGCGCAGTACCATCCACAGCGCATGGGATGCTCAAATTCCCCGTAGAAGGTGGCATTGTTACCATCTACAATAACGCTGCGCCACCCAAAGAATGTAACACGATTACATGTGAGACTACGCACGTCTCAGAACAGAGCGCAGCTAAAATACCAAATCTAAAGGTCGCAATTCACCCTGATTACCCAGAGCAGGAAGTATCAATTGGAGGATCGTTGTCTGACAAAGGCAGAGCGGCCGTGTGCGCGCTCTTACAAAGGAATCTTGATATCTTCGCATGGGAACCAAAGCACATGACTGGTGTGCCACGATCGATCGCAGAACACAAGCTAAAAATCCGACAAGGATATTCCCCAGTGCGGCAGAAAAAGCGCGGCCAGGCTCCAGAGCGCGCAAAAGCCATTCTGGAGGAAGTGCACAAACTTGTGGACGCAGGCATCATGCGTGAAGTCTATTACCATGACTGGCTCTCCAATCCAGTCATGGTCAAGAAGGGTGATGGAAGCTGGCGGATGTGTGTTGATTTCACTGACCTCAACAAAGCATGTCCACAGGACTGCTATCCGCTGCCAGAAATAGACTGGAAGGTAGAATCTCTGTGCGGATACCCATTCAAATGTTTCTTAGACGCATACAAAGGGTACCACCAAATCCAAATGGCCAAGGAAGACGAGGAAAAAACGGCCTTCCACACAAGCCAAGGTGTCTATTGTTACACAAAGATGCCTTTTGGCCTAAAGAATGCGGGCGCCACCTACCAGCGATTGGTAGATAACGCATTTGAAAAGCAAGTGGGCCGCAACTTAGAAGTTTATGTGGATGACCTAGTCATAAAAAGCCATACTGAAGATGAAGTTGTGCGCGATATAGAAGAAACATTCAGAACGCTACGAGCGATAAACATGAAGCTAAATCCCAAGAAGTGCACTTTCGGTGCTACAGAAGGCATGTTCCTGGGATACCTGATAGAACCAGATGGCATTAAGCCATGCCCAGAAAAAACAGAGGCTGTCATCCAACTTCCTTCACCACGCACGCTGAAAGAAGTTCAGTCTCTAAATGGGAAACTAGCCGGTTTGAACAGATTCCTGTCCAAATCAGCGGATAAGTCACTTCCTCTTTTTAAAACACTCAAGAAGTGTACAAAAAAGGGAGACTTTCGTTGGACTGCGGAAGCGGAAGAAGCTTTCACACAGCTTAAGCAACATATAGCAGCGCTTCCTAAGCTTGTCGCACCCCGACCAGGGGAGGAGTTAATCGTCTACCTATCTGCGACTCATGGAGCAGTCAGCGCAGGTACTACTGACAGAGAGGAACTCTGTACAAACACCGGTATATTTTGTGAGCAAGGCACTCAAAAAGACAGAGATTAACTATAGCCCAATGGAAAAGTTGGTCTTGGCATTAGTATTCGCCGCCAAACGACTGCGTAGATACTTTCAAGCGCACCCAATAGCGGTGATCACAGACCAACCAATAAAACAAGTTATCTCTAAACCTGACGCATCGGGGCGATTACAAAAATGGAGTGTACTGCTAGGCGAGTATAACATCTCCTATAGACCACGCACTGCGGTTAAAGGACAAATATTAGCAGACTTCATTATCGAAAAGCCAGACACCGATGCTGCACCTCCACCAAGCAAGGTAGAATTACAAGAGCCATGGATCTTATTCACGGATGGATCTTCATGCGTGGATGGGTCGGGCGCTGGCCTTATCCTCACCAATCCAGAAGGAATGGAATTCACTTACGCACTGCGTTTTGAATTCACAGCCACGAACAACGAGGCAGAATATGAAGCCCTACTCGCTGGATTACGAATTGCAACTCGAATGGGTGTACGCAACCTAGAAGCAAACGTGGATTCCCGATTAGTAGCCAACCATGTGTTGGGCGAGTATGTGGCTAAAGAGGATAACATGGTCCAATACCTTGAAAAGACAAAGTCACTAATTCAATGTTTTGATAGGTTTACCATCAAACAAGTTCCTAGAGGGGAAAACAAAAAAGCAGACGCACTGAGCAAGATTGCATCTACAAGCTTTGCGCACTTGTCAAAACAAGTATTGGTGGAGATTCTAAAGAACAAGTCCATCTCAGAGATGGAGATATCTACGGTGATAGAAGAGCAGGATCCTACGTGGATGACCCCTATCATCGATTTTATAAGCAAGGGCAAATTGCCCGCGGAGCAGAAAGACGCTCGACGGATACGGCGCATGGCACAGAGGTTCGAACTTAGAGATGGTATCCTATATCGGCGCTCATTCCTACAACCATGGCTTCGGTGCGTTGGACCTCTTCAGGCAGATTACGTACTCCGAGATATCCACGCTGGTTCATGCAGTATGCATTCAGGACCACGGTCCGTCGTAGCACGCGCACTGCGCTCAGGATACTACTGGCCTACTATGCACCATGATGCGCACGATGTGATAAGGAAATGCAATGACTGCCAAGTTCATAGACCCATTCCGCGTAGACCAAAACAAGAGCTGACACCTATTACTTCTCCATGGCCATTCTATAAATGAGGCATTGACATTGCGGGTCCTTTCCCTGTCGCAGCCGGAGGACTGAAATTCCTTATTGTGGCGATAGATTACTTTACTAAGTGGATCGAGGCAAAGGCAGTTGCGACTATCACAAGTAACCAAGTAAAACGATTTGTTTGGGAAAATATTGTATGCCGCTTCGGATTACCTGGGGAAATCGTCTCGGACAACGGAAAATAATTCCGTGATAACCCGTTCAAAGACTGGTGCGCGGAACTAAATATCACACAACACTTCGCATCAGTTAAACACCCACAAACCAATGGTTTAGTTGAGCGCGCAAATCGTAGCCTAGGCGAAGGAATTAAAGCGCGCCTGGATAAACACAAAGGAAGATGGGTGGACGAATTGTCACATGTCTTATGGGCGCATCGCACGACGATCAAAGTTAGCAATGGAGACACTCTTTTTTCCCTTGTCTACGGGACAGAAGCTGTTATACCAGCTGAAATTGGGATGCCAACTATCCGCACCGCGGAAGTCAATGTCGCGACCAATGACGACGAGCGACGTATAGATCTGGACTTATTGGAGGAAAGGCGCGAGCGCGCAGCTATACGTGAAGCAAAAGCCAAGTCAAGAATGAAAGGATACTACGATGCTAAAGTTCGAAGCACCTCATTCAGACCAGGCGACTTTGTTTATCGCGCCAATGATGCGAGCCACGCAGAAGATACAGGTAAACTTGGACCGAAGTGGGAAGGACCTTATGAGGTCATTGAGGCACTAGGACAAGGCGCGTACAAGCTGCGTAACACAGATGGCCACGAGCTACCACGCACATGGAACGTTTGCAATCTCAAGAGATGCTACCTTTAGATAAGGCTACGGCCTCACACACGGACACCTCCGCACTTTAGTAAGTGCCCAATAAATATCCGTGTATTTATATCTTGTTTCATTTAGACAAATGTTTTTCTTTTTTACAAAAACTTGCAAGTATTAATAAAATGTTGTGGTTTCTAGCTAACTCCGCGACACACTTTACTTTATTGTTTCCATATTATTTATGTTTCAATATTGTCATATTATCTTGTGCCTACATGGCGTATATTATCTTGTGCCTACATGGCGTGCATGCACTAATTAAAAACCCACGATGGTAAAAGGATGAGTAAACCTACTAAATAACTCGTTGAGTAAGAGGGTTGCAAACCCATCAACATCGGATCACGTATCCTTGTTAAACACCTTACTCTCAAGACGTTGGAGTAAGTTCGATGCGCATCTCACGACAGGTGCGCAATTATGCATACTGTGCGCGTTTAACAAATTAGGAGTTAAGACAATTATCCCCTTAACATGGTATTCGCAGTACGCTGCAATCCATACACTTGTGCATCCCACGATGGATACAAAACAACTTGTGCATTTCATATACAATTATGTTATACACGATAATGCCATACACGACTATGTCATAAATTTATACACGCTTATGTCACAAATCTCATACACGATTATGATACAAGTGATTATAAACTCTTTAAGTGTATTTATATAAACGGTTTGATTCTTAGACATCTTTCACGAAAAGACACAATAAACTAAGCACAATCAATATAACCACAATCAAATTTGGTACAATATGCGTACAATCGCATATTTCAAAACCAACACTTTATTATGGATTACGAATTCATACAAAAGGATAGACTTAACATGCACATGTGCAACAAAAATGTTAATCTATTACAAAAAACTACCAAAACAAAAAATATCTAAAGGCTGCGAGTACGCTTGAGCCTAAAACTGCTAACACCACCTTGGGGCGACACCGTCGGTACGCTGACAGGCACACCATCAGACCTGGGGAGATGCGCGGCACCAACACCGCAGAGGATAGCCTTTCTCTTCACACCTTGCTTCTTCGCCAATCTCGTAGCATGAGCTTCTAAGCATTGCTTCAAAGAGATTTCCGTCTCAAGGGCAAATGGATCCTGGACGTTGCGAGGATGGACAAAAATAGGTACCTGCAGCTGTGACACGTCCGGCTTGAGGAAATAGTCAGCCTCTTTCTCTGCGCCCTCTGCTGAATGCTTGGCCAAGGTCAACCCCTCCATGATTACACTTATGGGGTAATCCTGGTCGCGCTCAAGTTGAGCGATATGAGGAAGATCCAACAGCTTCATCTTCTCCATTGATGCAATAAGCTCATCATAAGCATTCGCATTATAGTCAGGCACTTGGACGGCAGGAACCTTCAGCAGACCGCTCTCAAAGAGCTCCTCTACAGCTTGCGCCTTGCCACATGCAAGTGCGCGCTCAACAACCTCCCCAAAGACCTCTCGCACCTCTTGGGACTCCAAAGTACCCATGGCAGCAAGGCGTAACCCATGGCTAATGAGCCATCTGCGCTCAGCAATAGTAGACACCAAATGAGGGTACAGCTCCTCATCATACTCAATGCTCAGCTTACGCAGCTTGCGCTCCTGATTCTCCAGCAAGCTCTCCACAGAATGACGAAAGCCATCCATGTTCGAGATGAGTTTGCCCTTGTTCAGCTCCATATATCTCAAGGCCCAAAGGCAGGAGGCCTTGTATTCTCTTGCTCCATTGCGCTCTTGAGTCAGTTCAACAATAAGCGACATCTTCTCATCAGCAACCTTCTGGGCGTACATACTAGATGCCCTCGCTTCAGCCTGCGCATCAGCCAACTGCGCCCTCAGAATATCTATCTCCTTGTCCTTCTGCGCAACTTGGCTACCCTCACCACTATACCGAGTCTGTAACCGCGCAACCAATGAAGCCAATTCCTCAATAAGGCGGCCTGTTGGCGCATCTTCAGCAGACTTTTCCTCACCCACTGGACTCTTGGGCACAAACTCACCAGTATATGCAACATCAGCCTTGGGTGGCGAATTTCCAACCTGCGCACCCTCATCAACAACAGCCTCCAAACTGCGCGCAAGTAACAAAAAGTCAAACAATGACAACAATATCAACAAGGAATAAAAGGCTAAAGATAGAAGTTTCATTGCTTACTTGAAAGGAGGAGTTCCAGAAGCATCCTTCTGCGATGCAGTTTCTTCAGATGATTGCCTGACAGAGATAGCAGGGCGCTTACTCGATGTACTTGCGCCATCATCACCAGATGATCTCTTACGCTTTAACCTTTGGCTCTCCTCCTCCTCTTCCTCAGATTCATCCATGGCACTCCCCGACGAATCTACGTGTACTACCTCCACAGGGATCTGCGACCCAGAAGCGGGAAAGCTACGCAGAGGAGTAGCCATAGTAACACCTGGGGGGATCTCCCCTGTCTCACCTGTCTCCTCTGGCTCTTCCTGCGCAATGACCATTGTGCGCCCTGCAGTAGCCTGTAGAATTGGCTCTTCGCCATCCCTCAGAGGGCGCACCCCTACAATCACTTGTTTTGGCTTCTCCAAGCGAACAACGCTAAATAAGTCCATTTCTGCGCAACAAGCAACAAACAAACACAAACTAAGTTAGATTATTCACAAAGGGAGGAGCGCTTACTACTAATAATTGAAAAGGAAGGAAGGACGAGCACCCACCCCGGCTATTTTCATCCAAAAAAGATGGCACTTCTTCTGGACTACCGAAGTAGTTGCGACTGATGCCCATGTGCACCAAAAAATCTTCTGGATACGCTTGTATCGGAATGCGATTAGTATTTATCGTGTCCGCATCAGCCTCGTTATACAACCTGGGGTCTGGGCGCTCATCCTTCGGCAATGATTCTTTGGTATAAAACTCGAAAACCCATGGAAAGAAGGCACTATCTACCCAAAAGAACTTTTCCCTCCAAACCCTCAGCGCATCTAACTTATCTGTATAGCATTGCAATGTCCCGGCGCGCTTAGCAAAAGACACCCACCCATTCGACCACGTTGTGTGGTAGAACGCGCGGAATAGATGGACTGTGGGTTCAATCCCCAAAAGGCGACAATTTACTTCGAAATTAGTTATTTTTGCTGCACCTATACAGTGCAGCTGAGAAATATGAAGGCGATAATGATTTAGAACATCGCACAAAAAGAGGGAGATGGGCGCACGCTGGTTAGTGAATTCGAAGAAGCGCGTATAAACCCCCACATTCCCTCGCGGGAAATCTGCTATTGATGCATTCGCAGCCGGAACTACCGGATGCAAGAAGAGAGGGATGTAATAATCGGAGGTGAACTGACGAAGTTCATCCTCCGACATATCGGAAGGAATCTCAGACAACTGAAGAACCATTATTGGAATTTAAAGTGTTATGAAGCGCACGCGCTATTACCTGGGATTTCGTTGATTTCTTGATCGCTATTCGAAGGTTTAACAATGGCGGAAAAATGACGGTTTTTACTGTGGTAGCCACAGAGAAATGACGGCTTCACTTTATATAGGGTACACATATTCGTGGATGTACGACATGTGTACCCCACTTGCTCTAATCGGACGGTTGGGAACTTAAAAGGTAAAGCACTTTTTCACCCACCACACACGATTTTCGAAGAAGATACTTGGACTAGGTTAACTCGCTACTTTTGGCGGGAAATACTTAAAACTTCCCCGCTACGCATCGAAGAATTTTTTTCGCTAACGTTGTTAGTCTAGTATCCGCAATCACGCATTGCGCACACTAGACTGGGGGGACATGATGACGTATAGTCCGTATTCGGGTCACGAACCCGACCCATACTTAAGTCCATCACGAATGGACCCATACCCATCACGAATGGGCTATCACAATAGCGGTTTGGGCTCACGATGGCCCAAACCCAAAGCTATTTATGGTTTTGATATAGATATCCCTTATTTATGGATATATATCATATAACCGCCCTATGCGGGATATGCTGAGGAGTGAAGGACACGAAACCAACTAGGGTTTCGTGTGTATATAAAGAGTCCTTCGACTCTCATTAAAGGTACGACATATCAACCCTAACTCTTCAACTCAACCCTAAAACCGATTACTTACTCTCACGCCGGAGGATAATCGTGGGAGACAATCCCACGATAAGCCTAACGGTGTTTTTCTGTTTTCTTAGTGCGCAGGTCTCCAGCATTAAGATCGAATTGGTACGGAATCAAGGAACGCCCAACTCTTGTATCAACAAAAACGTAATAAACCAGATGAAAACGTAAAAACAATAACGAAAATGTAAAAAACATGGACAAAAACATCAAAAAATAGATGAAAATGTAAAAAGACAGAAGAAAACGTAAAAAAGGGATGAAAACATAGAAAAATAGACGAAAACGTAAAAAAAAGTCAAAACGTAAAAAATAGACAAAAGTGTAAAAAAACACACGAAAACATAAAAAAACGGACGAAAAATTAAATAAAATTTAAAAAACAGCCGAAAACGTAAAAAACATACGAAAACGTAAAATATGATCGAAAACGTAAAAAAACGGACGAAAATGTAAAAATACATACGAAAACATAAAAAACAGACGAAAACGTAAAAAAATAAACTTAAACGTAATAAAATTGACGAAAATGTAAAAAAACAGATGATAACGTAAAAACGGATGGGAACGTAGAAAAATTGACGAAAACGTAAAAAACAGACGAAAACGTAAAAAAACAGATAAAAACGTAAAAAAAAGGGCGAAAACGTAAAAAACGGATGACAACGTAGAAAAAGAGACGAAAACGTAAAAAAGGGTCGAAAGCGTGGAAAACATACCAAAACGTAAAAAAACAAACAAAAACGTATAAAACGGACGAAAACTTATCTACTTCAATAGCACAAAAAATACTAGTGAAAATAAAAAAATAAAAAAATAAAGAAGTACTTTAATAGTACAAAAAATACTAGTGAAAAAAAAATAAAAAAAAGAAAATGAAAGAAGTACTTCAATAGCAAAAAAAACTAACGGTCTTCTTCTTGCAGATGAAGAGCTTTAGATCTACCTCTTCTTCTGCAGACATTGTTTGCAGATGAAGAGCTTTATATCATTCATAATATAGTGTTATTACGTCTCAGTCCACAAATGCATACATAGTTTTGTCTTCTTTTAAAAGTTTTTTTTTTCTTTTTTTATTTTTTTATTTTTTTTTTTTTTTTATTATTATTATTATTTATTTATTTATTTATTATTTCCAGTTAGATTATTTAGATAATCTGAAATCATATCATATGGTTTAGTTTTGTCATGTTAGCAAAATTGGAAAATCAAATTATTTAAGAGATACATAAACTTCTTGTGTTGTGTACAAAAAGTTATAGCATACATATTGTTTTTAGTAACTTTTATATTGCTCAATATCTATTATATATATATTTTTTTCTTTTTTATTTTATTTTATCAGGGTTTTAGACTCGACATTGCGAGTCAGTTAATCTCAAGGCGACTACCCTTTTGAATAGCAATATTTACGAGATTGTGTGAGATATTCTCTAAGCTAATAGCAATGTTTAATTCTGTTTAACACATATGTTGTGAAATAGTTATATTTTTATATAGTGTAATTGTTATTACGAAAATAAATATTTTCTTTGGACATATAACATTAAGTACGCAACAACAAGAAACAAAATTTAATGTCTTTATTTGTTAAATTTTTTTTTACCTATTATACATAAAGACAAGTTTTTGTAACCAACTTTTTTGTTACGAGTACTATGGTGTTCAATATTTGGTTACTTAACTTCACAAAAGACCAAACTTGAATTTGAATGCACAAAAAATGTGATCATTTACTAGCAAAGGATTTACATGCCGATTTGTTTAAGTCGACGTGACTAACTAGTTTGATAAATCGACCCGGTTCAACTTAATTTGATCAAATTGTTTGGAACATGTCAACCTAATAAAAATTAGATTAAAAAGACAAAATGCTTATAAGCCTAAACAATTGCCTATTCACATGTCGTTGATCTAACTAGCTCGTATACGGTCCATTCATGATATCAAATCTGTTATGCTTACATAGTCGAGTTTCACAACTCAAGCTTGAATTGGCTTATACTACTAATACAAATTGTCACCTCAACCTAACATTTAAATGACTCTGATTAGTCACAACTCGCAAGCAATATTTCCCTAATGTTATGAAAAAAACTTGTTAGTAGAAAATAAGTGTTGTAGTAAACTAAAATTCTTAACCACTAGCTTAAACTTTTGTTAAAACTAACTTTAATATAAAAAAAATACTCTGTTTAAACATAACGTCCGATCAACCAACCCTTTTTTGACTTATATATTACTCGTATTTGATTTAACAACTAAGCTAAATATACCTACATGGAAGAAAGAAACAATTTTCCAAAAATTAGTCCCAATCAGTTTTTTTTCTTCCCTAAATTTTTTGTATGTGTTTTTTTCATTGCTTTTTGGTAAGCAACTTTGTAGGCTGATTCTAGCCAAACCTACCTAGCTTAAACCAAACCCCATATATATATATCTACCACCCTCTCACAACCCATTTTCTTGATTCTTGAAAAACCCCTTCCTTCTTTCTCTCTCTCTCTAAAAACAAAGCAAAAAAAAACTCCTTAAATCTAGTGAGAGAAAATGAAAAGAAGAAGGTTGTCACCAACTTGTTCCTCTTCATGTTCTTCTTCATCTTCATGCATTAATGAACTTCAATTACCAAAAGCTAAAAAACCCAAAAGAACCAATAATAAGAACAAAGTTAATAATAAAAATTTGGGCTCTAATCAAAATGCTGAAACTGCTAGAAGAAGCTCTATTTACAGAGGTGTCACAAGGTACAATTTTGAGTTTCTTTATTGGAATTAATTGATTTTTGTGATATTTATAGATACCCTTTTGGTTAAATTTATATAAAGTTTTGACTTTTATGCTCATTTTTGAAATTTGTATTTGGGTACAAAACAGGGGATTTTGGTTAACATGCATTGGATTATTGAATTATACATGATTTTATATAATTTTTGAAATTTAATTGGAATTCGTTGGATGCAGTGATCTTAAAACAGACCCATTTGATTAAATTTGTATATAGTTTTGCCTTTTTTTTTGCTGATTTTGAAATTGGGGTTTATGCTAACATGCATTGGAATTTTTATTATTAATTGGTTTTTTATTGTTAAGGATACAAATTTTTCTTTATAATAATTTACTATTAGTATTGTGATTATAAAAGGTACTCATTTGATTAAATTTATATGAAGTTTGAAGTTTTTTTAGTTTATGAAATTGGTTTTGGCTGGAGAACAGGGGACTCATGTTTCTGGTTACATGCATTGGAATATTCATAGTTTATTAAATTTTTCTTGTAAAAAATTTTTAGTTTTCATTCAAATAAGTTTAGTATTGTGATGTTAGGGACTTAGGGTACCTATTTGGTAAAATATGTCAAATGTATATATTTTTTTAATATATTTTAAACATCGTAACAGATTTTAGACTTTTTTGCTAGTTTTTAAAATTGAATGCTAGGTGTGGAATAGGGGATTTTGGGTCACATGCACTGAAATATTTATAGATAAATACAAATATTTTTTTTGTAAAAGATTCAATTTTATTGAAATTAGTTGAATATAATGCTCATTTATGATACCCATTTATTGAAATTTATCAAAAGTTTTGTTTTTTACTGAATTTAGAAAATTTGTTTTGGGCGTAAAGCAGGGGATGATGGATCATGAGTTACATGCATTGGTATATTTATTATTAATTGGACTTTTCTTGTAAAGAATTCTATTTTTGTTTAATTTAGTTTAGTTTATGCTCATTTAAGATGCACCATTGATGAAATTTTTAAAAAGTTATAAAATTTTTTTGTGCTTTTTTTGCTAATTTTTGAAATTGGGGGTCTTGGGTATAAAACATAGGATGATGAATTCTTGTTACATGCATTGTAATATTCATAAACTTTTATGAAAAATTTTGGTTTTTTTGGAAATTTCAAATTTTCAACATCCAAATCACCAATTTGTGTTAATTTCCTGAATTAAACTTTGACCGCTGAAAAACATAGTGTACAGATTCTGAGTTACATGCTTGCTAATGATCAATCTGATCACTAATTTATTGGGCCAATGTGCATATGATTTCCAAATATCCTTAAAGTTATACATAAACTCCATTATATTTGAATAATCTTTTAGCCCCCTTATGCTTACTTTTAACAGACTATGGAATAGGGCTTATGTGCTATATGCATGTAATTGTCTTCTTTTACTTTATAATTTTGAGTTGCAAGCATTTGAATGAATTGATTAAAATGTTTTATGCTTAATGTTTAACAGGCATCGATGGACCGGACGATTTGAAGCACATTTGTGGGACAAGGGTACATGGAATAGCATCCAAAACAAGAAAGGCAAACAAAGTGAGTACCATCTCTCTCTGTTTTTTATTTTTGAATTTATATAATTTTTAATTAAGTTATTAATTTAATTAGTGACAGAGATCTGCAATCTAAATATCCTGATAATAAGTAAATCTATTTATTTATTTATTTTGTTCTGACTCTGTTCTTTTGGTTGTTCTGGTTTGGTGTGATCCCTTGCTCCTGATTTTCCACTATGGTTCTGCCTTTATAGTTTATTTGGGTAAGTATTCTCTCTCTTTATATGCTTTTTATCTCGATACTTTTCTCACATACTATAATGATTTAGATGGCTTACACGAGTGTTATTCGGTCGTACTGGTATACTACGAATAAAGAATAAACATGTTTAAATTATGATCTCTGTTATGACAATTTTTTTTCCAATACGACGATCTAGTGAATAGTGATCTACCATTCTGTGACTTTGTCGTTAGACTCGTCCCAAGAGTTAGTTTTCTTTGTTTGACATTGCTTCATAAAGTAAATTTGAATAGGCTAGGCATTGTGCTATGATCAACAAATTTCGAAACGATGCACAAAGGAAAATACATCTTCTTTTTGTGCCGTCCAAATAAATAAGACTAAAAGTCAGCTTTTTATTTGAATTTCTGAGTTTGGCATTTTCCATTAAAATCATAAGTTGATACATATAATCTTAATTTTCCTCAACTAATTTTTCTTTATTTTGTCTTTACACACGACATGTTATGATATTTTACATATCAGACAAGTAGCTAAAGATACTTTTATTAATATATGTGTTATATCAAATGTTTTGTTTTGTTAGTTTTACTTGTTATGTTTAGGTACAGGTGCATCTACATATAGTAATAACAGCATGATCATTTTGAGCTAGCAGAAACAAACTTAATGCTGGGTTTGGGGGACACTGTGTATAACATTTGAATGTTGTTTTCATGTAGGGGCATATGATAGCGAAGAGGCTGCTGCTCGCACCTATGACCTTGCTGCTCTCAAGTACTGGGGTCCCGACACCACACTCAATTTTGAGGTACTTGTAACTTTTTTTGGGTAAAAGAATCACCAATAAATTTACGTTTTACACCATTTATTCATAACAAGATGACATTATAAATCTAAAATGATGGTAATCCTACATTATAATATACTAGTACCATTCTTTGTTTTTGGCTTTGTATATATTTATCATTTTTGTATTTATTGCAGATAGATACATACAAAAAGGATATTGAAGAAATGGAAAAATTGTCCAAGGATGAGTATTTAGCTTCGTTAAGGCGCAGAAGTAGTGGATTTTCGAGAGGTGTTTCAAAATACAGAGGAGTAGCAAGGTAAACTAGTACTTTCATAATATAAGCATTAATATCCGAATTTTGATAACTATTGTGTTTTTTCAGATTTAAAATCATGGATAACAGTTCTCATGGATAATTTGTTAAGTACACTAATTTTTTTAATCTCTCAAAGTAGATGTAATCTCTCAAACTAGATGTAATCTCTCAAACTAGATGGAAAGTGTCAAGTACAAAGGTTATAAATTATTTCACATGAAATTCCTGTCGGTATTACCTTTACCAAATTGAGATTTTTATTCACTTCGGGCCGTGAAATTTGCAGTCAATAGTTATTTTTTAAAAATTTATCGCCAAATAGTTTGGAGAAGCAAAGAAAACATGTTGAGTGAGTTTTGGGAGTCATATTTTTTTGTATGTTACATGTGTAAATGTTGGTCCGAACATGTGTTTTTATAAGTGATGTTGATTTTGGCATATGTGTTCTTTCTATGGTGCTTGCTCCATTTTCCAAACCATCATTATCCGTAAGTTAATGTGAAATATACTCTTGACTTCGACTTTTACTTTAGTTCAATTTAATTGTAACAGTACATAAAAGATGGGCTGTGGGCTACCCAAGACCAGATTGGTGGTCGGTATAATTTGTGTGTGTGTGATAATGAATTAATAAGAGTATATTGCTAAGAAGTTACGACAATGACTTGAACTGTTAATGCATACTTCTTTTTGCCTTGAAGAGTTGGCCGTTTTGGACTTATGATTAATATGCATTATAATTTTCAACTAATTTCATAGCAAGATGTATATGCTTCATAAAGTGCGGTTTTAATGTATCAAATCTCTTTCGTATAGGCACCATCACAACGGAAGATGGGAGGCGCGTATAGGACGAGTTCTTGGAAACAAATACCTATACTTGGGAACTTACAGTATGTACCATCTCTCACACTTCATTACATTCTTTCATATTCATGTTTATTTAGTCCTTGTTTCCTTAGAAAAATTCTGATCATCCACGAACTAAATGTTTCCAAAAGTTAGTTGTTTCACTTTTTGTGTCACTTTTAGGATCGCCGTCCAAACAAGGGTTGTTAACTGATAAACAAAAGTGGCTAACAAAGTTGTGTACTAACACCTAGTAGAACATGATTACTCATTGCATTCTAGTGACTTGAGTAATATTCTCACAGTACGTAACTTGTACTAACTAGAATTATACTGGTAATTATCTTATAAAGAAGTCTATATGTAATTATATGGTCAAATGGTCAACAACCGTCCAACCGTAGTTGACATGATTACACAATTGACTTAAAACTTCAGACTAAGAAACTAAAGCATTAAAATAAAATACAACTAGAATTATATTGGAACCACTAGTTACTTTATCATTTATGCTATTAGATATTTTCTAAAACATGTTGAATTATATCAACATCAGCTAAGAATTGCCTTTTAAGAACACAAACGTGTACTTTTGAATGCATACTTTCAAAATTAGTGTGCTCGCCTATCACTACGCCTATCAAAACATATAAGACAAATACTAAGTTGTTGTGTTTTATTTTTTATATAACTAACACGAAATATGATAATCATACAACTATAATTTCATATTAAGTTAATCGACATAAAAGTGGATTGGGGATAGGCCTAACATGATTTAGTAAAACAAAAAGAGTCAATCCTTAAACTATTATTGAAAGTTAGCTATATGTAATTTGATTGAAATTATATAATAGATGTATTTAACATATATCACTAACTACAAATCAAAGCAAAATAGTAAATGGCTACCTCTGCTTGGCAATAAAGGGAATGTTCTCTGTATTTAGTTGTGTGAGTAATTATGACGTGGCACATGCCACTTGTTATTTTGCAGACTTGTTTGATCTCTTTTGATAATTGTGTTTTTAAGATAAAACATGTACTATGTTTAAAAAAATGATTAAACATGTACTATAATATCCATTAAAATTACAATTAAAGAAGACAAAGATCATCCCATTTTCTTACACTCATGTACTAAATTGAAATGTTGTCTATGCATTGAGTCATATTAACATTTCAAAAATAAAACTGTCATCGTATTAAAAAAAAAACTTAAAATTTTATAAGGATAAACACTTGTTATATGCAGTAAACACCACCAAATAGCCTAGTGTTATGACACATAAGCTCGTGATATGGAGTTCAAACATACGAAGTACATCACAAGGTAGTTTTTGTTTACTTATTATATACAATGTTCTGTTCAAAATGTTTATTTTTTTTTCTAATGGCAGATTAAAACATAGACAAATGAGATCTTGACTCTGCAATTTGAGGAGATCCCTAGTAGCCGTATTAAACAGACTTTTAATTCCGAATCAAATAGATCCAATCTCGCAAAGAATATACAATTAGTCCTCAAAAGGCGTGCTATATTTTTATCATTGTTCCAAATCAAATTATAGTAGTTAATGACTCCATTCTGTTTAAAACATGCAATACTTTTAACAGTATGTTTGATTCCTGTTGATGTTTAACTTTTTAATTAAGATAATGTCAAGTTTAACACATAGAGAGTACTGTATACCTTAAGATAGATTATAATATATATTTATGATGACATATACAATAAAGGTTTTGTCTTTTCGGTTTATTTTTACTCATTATCTTAAGCTTTTCTAATTTTGAATATATAGTTAATAATTGAATATTTATATTTAGAGAATACAATATATCATTACTGTACAAATATACAATATATAACAAAGAATAAAAGTGACTTTAGAGTTTAGATCATTTTCTTTCATACTGCAACAGTGCACATGACCTCCCTCTTCCCAAGAAGTATAAAAATATCATAATATACGATTAGCTACACTAATCTAATCTATCATTATTCCTATACTGGTTTATTCTTTTAATCATGGTGTATATTTTTATTAGGATGTTTTTATTTTTTTTGTTAAGTAACATTATATTGTTACAATAGTTAACAATTGATAGTTCAATTCGTGTAAGCTATGAACGCATCTTCAAATTTAGTACAATAATTGTTTCATTTCATACAGTAAAAGATAATTATTCTTAATTTTTTTAAAGGTACTCAAGAGGAAGCGGCTGCAGCATACGACTTGGCAGCCATTGAGTATCGAGGTGCAAAAGCAGTGACCAATTTTGATATCAGCATCTACGCTGATAGATTGAAGAATGTTGTACCAGAAGCCCAATCTACCCCCGAGTCCACTGAAATTGTAGCTTCACCAAAAAACGAGCAAGTCGAAGATGTTCACCATGACATAAATTGTCAAGCACAACAAGAGCAACAACTAGAACAAGAACGACAACAAGAACAGCAACAAGAAACACCATTAGAAGAAATAGAAGATTCGTTAGCCGAGATTCATAATTTGGACTTCACACCTTCGGCTGAGGATGAAAACCCGTGGAGCTTGTGCTTGGATTCAAATTATAATCTCCTTCCGGTACCTCATATGCCTTTTGATAAATCAGGCGAACTACTTGACTTGTTTGATGATACTGGCTTTGAGGACAACATTGACAATATTTTTGACGGAGCATTCTCATACGAGAACGAGTTGGAGAAAGTGGACGAGTTTATCACTTCACCTTCGTCTTCTTCCTCCACAACAACTTCCCTTTCTTGCCCCGTCTCGCATTGCTGAATGGTAGGTTTAGTCCTTTAATTAGGTGTCTTTTCGTGTCTTTGTTTCATTTTTCATTTTATATTTATGCTGTTATTTCTTGTGGACTATAGATGCCATTGAATAGTTTGAGCTTTATTTGTTTCTCTCTAGTCTCTATTCTTAGCTATCCTGTACTTTTTTCTAACGGCAATAAATACAAATATGGTGCCGTGGACCCGTGGTTGGCCGAAATGAGCTAGCTGGGCTTGTTGGTTTTGTTAAATGGTCAGTGGTTATTGGGCTGTTGTTTTGGGCTATACTTTAGTTAATATTGTTATGCTTCTCACATTGGGCTAATAACATACCTAATGAAATAAACTTATTATGAGACTATCGAGTTGCTTGTTACAAAAATGCATACTTCATTTTAATAACATGCTCCAGATGTTTAGTTAAAGTTTATGAAATGTCGAACAAGGGATTTGTTGGTTCATATATATTGTGTGATATCTCGTGCAATTGACAGGGTTCATTATTGTCGTGTTAGGTTGTTCATTATTGTGCAATTGACAGGGTTCATTATTGTGGTGTTAGGTTGAATAATGAATTAAAAGAACTATAGATTTATTTTTGGAATGATATATTACTATAATTTTGGGTTAATGGCATATAATAGCTATGAACTTTCTCAAGTGTTCACATGTCAGTTATGAACTTTTTAAAATACCACAATACCCATCAAACTTTCAAATTTTGTTTCATTATCAGATACGAACTTTAAAAAAATACCACAATACCCATCAAACTTTCAAATTTTGTTTCATTATCAGATACGAACTTTTAAAAAATACCACAACGAGATGAGTTTTTTACATTGATAAAACAAAATTTGAAAGTTTGATGGGTATTGTTGTATTTTAAAAAGTTCATAACTGACATGTGAACACTTGGGAAAGTTCGTAGCTATTACATGCCATTAACCCTATAATTTTTACACTGAGTTCGGTCTTCTTTAACCTCCAATTTTGGTTCCACCTCTAAACGGGCGCATACCATCCACCTCTCACAGCCGCAGAACAATTTCACGTATATAGATAATAAAATGTCCACGAGTCTATCCCCAATACATAGAGGGTGTGTTTGGCAAAAATTGTTGGTGCTGGTGCTGAAAAAGATTAAAAATGTTTTTTTTTTTTTTTTTTTTTTTTTTTTTTTTTTTTTTTTTTTTTTGTAGTAGTGTTTGGCAAACTAGCTGTAATTGTAGATTAAAAGTGTAAAATGACGTAATTGGACATACAAATAACAAACCCAACATGAATTAGAATAGTAAATAAAATTATTAATATAAATTATAAATATGTAGTATTGCATGAAAATCCATGTAAAAATACAAACAACGTTAAAATGATGTTAAATTATCATTCACGATGTGCATTTCATATTAAAGTAGCAAAATCGCAAGTTGCCATTACGTTGAAAGTAGGTACCACTTTTCTACCTATATAGGGTACTTGTTGATTCTCGTCATGTTTACAAGTGGAAGATTAATATTGATAAGAGTTCAATACATATATATTTCTATCAGCGGGTTCAGTTTGTGATCTTCAAGAAGCATTTCCTAATGACAGTGTTCAAGATGATAAAGAAGAAATCAAGAGGATAAAGAAAATATGTGACTAGCTTGATGGCCGTATGTTTTATGGCTGTGAAATTAGGGTTTTATTATGATTTATAACGAACGTGGGTTTTTTGAAGGTTAAAATGGTAATTATACAAAAAATAATTTCTAGTCCTTTCTGAAAAGCTGGTTGGATGAACTTTTAATTTTAGAGATTAATTTTCTTATAATATTTCTTAATCTTGGCAGCCAAACGATACTACTTTTTGGACAATAGATTATTTTTTGTAAAAAAAAAAAGCTGTAACCCCCATAATCTCCCAATAATCTGGGTTACCAAACACAACCAGAATTGCTTCAAGTGGATGAGTAAGGGTGTGAATTTGAACTGGGTTCAAGTTTGCGGGTAAGAATCATCCTTACCTAAATACTAGTCATTTATCTTATTTATCTAAAACTAAAATGGATAAAAAGTTAAATGAGTTTACATGTTGATCAGGGGCGGATCTATGTGTATAGTGGGGGGCATTGCCCTCCATCAAATTTTTGTGAACACACAAATTATATTGAAAAAGAGTTTGGGGCCGTTTGGTTTGTTGGTAGGAATCACAATGGGTATCGAATTTGGTACGGGGTAAAATGACAATGGATATGAAAAAGTGTATCATTACAATTGTTTATGTTTGGATGATAAAATAATGTATTAAAAAGTGTATAGATATTTGAATTTTGTGGTGGTTAAGAGAGGGGCCCACGAAATGAATTTCATAGACACCAAATTGGTGAGTAATGAGTCTATGGCTATAATATACCCATTTCATTCCAGGGCTCACTAAACAAATACCCTTAATCACTATGAAACCTATAACCTTATTCTCATATACTCATACCAAACGCACCCTTAGTCTGGTAGAGAAAATGTTCGGTGCCCCATGCAAATCGTATGTGTGCCCTCTACACTCTTTAAGATTATCAAAAAAAATAAAGTGCTTTTTAATGTTAAAACTGTTATAAAGTGCTTTTGCTCGTCGAAATTAATGGAGAGTAAGAGTTGGGCCAATTCGGTGCCCAATGATCTTAATCTAAGGATTTGAATTGAAAATAACCTAAGTGTTAGATAACCATTTAAACATAATCAAGTCACTGAATGAATAGTCATTCAGTGAGTTACCTCCAAGTCGTTCTACCTGAGTCTAAGAGAAAGACTCACCATTCAGTGAGGCGGTACTCAGTGAATGAAGTCCCTGAACAAAAGAAGAAGATAATGGGTTTAGTGAGTAATGACAATAAGCTCACTAAACCCATCAATCTCCTAAAAATAATGGAGACCTGAAGACTTAGACAAATGTCTAAGTTACTGAAGAAAAAACGAGATACATTTGAAAAGGATAAGATCATGTACATAATTTTGGCTAAAATAACAAAATACGGCATATTAAAAATATCACGTTGAATATTGAATAGAAAGGAAAAAAGTATATAAGTTTAGCTCGAAGCCATTCGTAAATTATATTAACAAATAAAAAAGTTGAGTTTTTATAAATAAGGTAAAAGTTTAATAATTTATTAAAAAACAAAATCGATGCAGTAAGAATGAAAAAGTTGAAACATAAAAAGTACTAGTACAAATCTAGGATAGAATTGTAGAAATACTAGTACAATACAAGAAAAACCTTGGCGGGCAAGAAGAAGCCTAGTTTTAGGGTTTAAGACCATCAACATCATCTATCTCTTCTTCCCCAAAAACCCAACCCACACACAAAAAGATAACCCAAACACTCCATAACACTAATGGCATGAACCCTTCATCATATTCATCCTCATCAATGTCACTCACTACAAGCTTCCGTTTCTTCCGATGCTACACTCACCTCCCTTCATCTCTCTCCCCCACGCGCCTCCCACGCGTCAACACCCTTCGTTTCCTTTCAGTGACGTCACGCCCCGGTAGCCTCACGTCAGTCAATTCCAAGCGGAGAGACAGTTCTGATGATGACGTTGATGGAAACGGGGGTTTGATGACGGTTGGAAATGGTGGGGAGAATGGGAGGATTGTCAATACGGAGCTGCATAAGGAGGCCACCGAGGCATATATGTCGTACGCCATGTCGGTTTTGCTGGGACGGGCGTTGCCGGATGTGAGAGATGGGTTGAAGCCTGTGCATAGGCGTATTTTGTGAGTTTTTAGGTTATGAAAATGCTGAATGTAGTTAGTTTTGGTACAATGTTTTGTAACCAAATGTTGTTATATGTTTTTCTAGTTTACTAAGAAATGACGGGTTGTTTGGGGAGATAATTTGTTATTGCGACTAGGATTAGGTGTTGTAAGCATTTCGTGGTTGTAGACTTGTTTAGTTTGTGAAGAGGCGCAAATGATAAATGTTTTAAGAATTTCGGACAAAGAGGAAATTATTTGTAAAAATAAGGTTGTTTACTCCGAATTGGTTTGGTTAGGTAGTTTGTATACTAAATTTTCTTCATCCGCGTTCAAATGTTTATAACAAAATGTAGCTATATAATTATCTGTTTTACAGCTTACTAAGAAACGGAGGTTTGGAGCCTTTTTGGTTAAGTAGCTACTATTTATAGGAAGTAATTTGACGTCTTAACATGATTTGTTTTTAATTGGTTTCTGATTATGCACACTTACCAATCAGACTTTTATGCGGGCGGTGGTTGTACTTGTGGCAATTGTTTTGTTTTTTGCCTGTTGCTAGCTATACTTCACTTTTGTGGTTGTTGCGTCGTCTAGTGGGTAGATATAGTCAGTTGTGAGATATACATTTCACTTAGTTTTTTTTTGTAACACTTCGTAGATTCGTTTAGTTTAGGAAGAGGCTTCAGCTAGAATTATTTAGTTGGTTCTTGCACAAAGTTTTAGCGAACTTGTTATCTGTTATTGTAGTTTAGTATAAAATGAGTGTTGGACCCTTCTTGGTTACATAGGTAATCTTCACAGGATCTAGTTAGATGTCTGTCCATCATTTGTTTTTGATTGATTTCTTATGAATAGGTTTTATAGATCTTGAGATTTAAGACTTTTATGCTGGGGGTTGTGGCGATTGCATTGATTAGTTGGCCTCTTTTGGGTTATGGTTCAGTATTGGGACTTGGGAGTGTTGCCAGAATGGTAGATATTGTGAATGGTGTAAACGGATAGTTACTTTTTTATATTGTGATTGCAGATATGCATTGCATGAATTGGGGCTCTCGTCACGTAAACCTCATAAAAAATGTGCCAGAGTTGTTGGAGAGGTATGATCTGACTACTAATCTTTACATACTCTAAGAGTCAAAGCTTGTTCCTCCTTTACTTTATAGTTTCATTTTTCACAATTTAACGTCACAAGTTGACTTCGTTTTTATTTCTCTCAGGTCTTGGGTAAGTTTCATCCACATGGTGACAATGCTGTCTATGATTCTCTTGTGAGAATGGCGCAGGTAAATAACATGAATTTTTGATAGAAAGTCTTTACGTGGTCAACAAGGAAATATTAGCATTGTTGCGGAATTGTGGTTTAGGACATTGCATGCTAGCAAGTCTATAGTTGTTATCAACTCTAGCATTATGTAGGTTAGTTTTTTATCTTATCGAGTACACACGTTTTTTCAGGATTTTTCGTTGCGGTGTCCACTTGTAAGTGGTCATGGGAATTTTGGTTCACTGGATGGTGATAATCCTGCGGCAATGCGATATACAGAATGCAGATTGGAAGTATGTTTTATTCATCCTATTTCTCCATCTTATGCCTGTTTCAGTTTTAGCTATTTGTTTTGAAGATTAGAAGCTTAGATATATCGTCTCACGTATGACTAAATGTGACTACTTTGTTGTTTGTTTCTTATCAGTACATTCTATATTTAGTTTGTCTATATATGTGTTGATTTTCTTTTACTTTAACTTATCTCAAGACTATCAAGGACTAGAAGTACTTACTCGTTGAGCTTCAACTTTTCAGGCACTTACTGAACTAATGCTTCTATCGGACTTGGACATGGATACAGTACGTGTCATTTAATCTTCTAATCTTATCTACTTATACAATATTCTTATGCCTCAAGTTCTCAAGTTCATTATTTTAAGTTCTCAACTTCATTATTTTGGCAGGTTGACTTTGTTCCAAACTTCGATAGTTCTCTAAAAGAACCATCATTGCTTCCTGCTCGGATCCCAAACTTATTATTGAATGGTTCTTCAGGGATTGCGGTAATTATATCTTGAGTTCTTGACCAATCACTTCAACCCTTGCATCTTTACATTACATTATTTGTTCAATTGCTTTATGATTTTTCATTTTTTGTAGGTCGGAATGGCAACTAATATTCCTCCACATAATCTTGGGGAGTTGGTTGATGCTCTGTCTGTGCTAATTCATAATCCAGATGCTTCGGTATTTGTTCTATCTTCTGATATTAAATTCCTTTGTTTCAGTTTTCCTTATTATTATGCTGTCCGAATTTCAACCATTTCTTCCTTGTACATCTGCTATCCTACTGTAACCTTTTTTTGGAAGTTGAATAAGCTGAACTAATTGCAATATGAGCTCTAGTGAATTTTGTGTAAAGAAATTATACTTTGGAAAATAGTAATTCCTTAGTTATTTTTTGACTTGTATAACAGATAAATGAATTGCTGGAATACATGCCTGGACCTGACTTTCCAACAGGAGGAATCATAATGGGAAATCTTGGGTATATCCTCTTTTTTTTGTATGTTTGATCAAGAAATTGCGTGTATCATGGTTTATCACCTAAAACAATCCAGATTCTGTTTTTGTCATAAAGCTGTATAATCATCTCTTTTTTTATTGATTCAGCATCTTGGATGCTTATCGAACTGGAAAAGGACGTGTTATAGTCAGAGGAAAGACAGAAATTGAAGTATCTAATTCCAAATCAAAGAGTTCTGCAATTATAGTTAAAGAGGTTACTCTCTATGACTTTATTATATTCTACAGGAAGGAAATTCATGTCTCTTTATATACTTACATTGTATTTTATATATGGAACAGATTCCTTATCAGACCAACAAATCTTCTCTTGTAATGAAAATCGCTGAGCTAATCCAGAACAAGGTACACATCATTTTTGTTACGTACGCCCTGCATATAACCTGATGTTCCATAATGACCTGAATTTAAACTTGATTTTCTTTATTAAGACTTTGGAAGGCATAAGTGATACCCGCGATGAGAGTGACCGGTCTGGAATGCGGATAGTCATTGAGGTATCCATCTGATTTTTGCTTGGTGGTAAAGGAGTCTCAAATGTTTTACTAACTTAATGTTCTTCATTTGAACTTTTCAGCTTAAGAGGGGGTCTGATCCATCCATTGTTCGGAATAACCTTTATCGGTTCACTGCTCTACAGTCAAGTTTTAGCTGCAACATGGTTGGGTGAGTGGTTCATAATTGGTGGCTTTTGTTTTTCAGCTGCTCTAAAGTTATCTAGAGGTCTTGATATTCTTGCTAAGATAGTAGAATAATGAAGTTGATAGAGAAACAAGTTATATAGTTCACAAGATGGGCCAACTGAATTCATGATAATTGCTTTTTAAGCCTACCCAAACACACATAGGTTTGCTTGACATCTGAATTCTTATGTATAATTGCTCCGGCAATATTATTGATGGACAACCTAAGCAAATGGGCTTGAAGGAAATGCTTCTGGTAACTTATTATGACCTATTCCGGGACCTTTCAGTTTTGTTTGCTTATTTTTACAGAGAATTTATATTTATTACTTGATCATTTTATTGTGCAGGCCTTCTTGGATTTTAGATGCTCGGTGATTCAAAGATGAGCAAAGTTTAAGCTTGCACACGCACGTGACAGAAACCATGTTGTTGAGGTATTCTAAAATGTTCCTAGTACTCTTACTAATTGTTAGTTATTGAAGTCAATATACTAAAAGCTTTACCGCCAAATGATGATTATCTATGTTATTTTCTGTAAACAGTCGATCTATAGCATACAAAAATATAAGTGGTGTTTTGTAGCAATAGCTGTCAGTACTGGATATTGAACCCTAAAATCACATTATAGAATATAGATAAAAGATACTAGTGCTCTATGTATATCAAGATGCTGGTTCTTGAACACAACTAAAGTGGATAACTAATTGGAGACCTGCAAGAAACACTTAGCACTTCACAAATTTGAGTGTGAGAAGGTATAGCCTTTGGTTTGTTTCATATAGAACTACACTACTCTGTTGTAAACTTTCTTGAAGTAAGTTGCCTAATTCTGGTTAGGTTCTAAAATTTCGATCATATTTTTTGTGGAAATATTATGTAATTTTCTTAAATTAGTATCATAACACAAATTAAATGAATGTAACCTCGGTCCTGTTAACATAGTATTACAGACAAGCTAAGGTTCATTGTTTTTTTTGTAATTAGGATTGTATTCGAATTAGCTCCTTTGAATAACGTATTGATTTTAGATCAATTTTAATCGGTTTACGATCTAATATACACAAGCATTGTATTCAGTTTACCCTATATGCATGTACACATAAAGTTTCCTGCTCTGTGTTTGGTTCATTGAAGTATTGACTATTTATTTTTTGGGTATTTCAAGGGTATCATAATTGGGCTGGATAATATTGATGATGTAATTGACGTAATCAGAAAATCTACAAGCAACTCAATGGCATCAGCTGATCTGAGGAAAAGTAAGTCCCGCTGTTGTTTTATCTTTTATATATGGTGACATGCTCTAAATTTTTTACTTGCATGTTCATTTCATGATGTAAAGTCGTTTCCATATGATGTATATCATAAGAGCAGCTTCTACTGAACCACGTATGTATGATGTAAAGTCATTACCACGTGGAAGTGGTATTCTTGTGATTCTGCAAGATAAATTTCTTTTTATAGTATAGACTATCATACTTAACGTTGATTATTATCTACATTGCAGAATTCAATTTGTCTGAAAAACAAGCTGAAGCAATATTGGATATCAATTTACGGAGACTTACAATGCTTGAGGTGCAACATTTCCTCTTATCTGTCGCGATGATTCTAAAAGCCTGCTTATTTTAATTTTTTTAAAGTAATAGAAACACACGACTAATATACATTTTGTTGTTGCTTTGCAGAGAAGTAAGTACATTAACGAAGGAAAATCCTTGATAGAACAGATACGTCACTTAGAAGAACTTCTATCAAGCAAAAAGCAAATGCTGCAGGTGGACTTTTATAATTACAATGCTTAATTTTATACTTGCATTTCTCTATTAAAGTATATAGCATCTACTGAACCTTAATCTACTTGCTACTTAGTTAATTGAACAAGAAGCAAGTGAGATCAAGAATAAATTCTCAACGCCACGACGTTCAACTCTGGAGGATGCTGATAATGGCACACTTGATGAAATAGATGTTATCCCCAATGAAGAAATGCTATTGGTAACTTAGAAACTCCAAACACTCGATCAAATATTATTTTGATTCTTTTAAACATACTGTAAGATATTATATTGTACGAGCAGGCCCTTAGTGAGAAAGGGTATGTGAAGAGAATGAAGCCTGACACTTTCAATCTACAAAACCGCGGAACGATTGGTAAATCTGTTGGAAAACTGAGGGTTAATGACACTATGTCCGACTTTCTTGTTTGTCGTGCGCATGACCGTCTCCTGTATTTCAGGTGCTTCTTACAACTTCCTTTCACTTATATTTAGTTTGTTTTCTGTTAACATAAAATGTTTTTTTTAGACAATTTAAATACTTATATATGTGGCGTTTAGTATTGAAACACTAAATTAGGATTAAACTGATTGTCGACATCAGCGTAAAAACACTCAAATATGAAAGCTATTCTGAATTTGGTCAATCTGAGTTTTGACATCAGCATAAAACCCTAAAGTATCAACTTTTTTGCTAGAGAATTCAAACAGAATATTTGTACTTGTTAAATATATATAAAATGGGACATAATATTTGTAATGACAAACTGACAAGAGAGCAGGCAATTTTCTGTATTTTGACTCGAGTAAACCTGATCGTCAACATGAAATGATAAATTACTTAAAAATTCAATCTTTGTGTAGCGACAAGGGTATCGTGTATTCCGCATACGCATACAAAATTCCGGAATGTTCTCGTGCAGCAGCTGGTACACCCCTGATACAGGTATGCTAAATCATCAAATTTTTTCATGAACAAGGCATTTGACCTTTACGCCCTTGTGCTGACAAGTTTTTCTTGTCTACTTGTGTGTGATTCAGATTTTGTCATTATCAGATGGTGAAAGAATCACCTCTATTATTCCTGTTAGTGAATTTGCTGAAGATCAGTATCTTTTGATGCTAACCGCAAATGGCTACATTAAAAAAGTATCTTTGATGTACTTCTCATCTATTAGGCAAACTGGGATAATAGCACTTCATCTGGTTTGTCATCATCTTTTGTATTGCTTGATGTTTAATGCTAAAGTATAAAGGTGGTGAAATGGGTGGGTCAGGTTGCAGGTCAACACGTTTTTCTGTCAAAACAGGCTATTTATATGTGCAGCTGGCTTGACCTACTAAGACAACTTTGTACATTGTTAAATAGATACGGAGTAATAATGTATTAAGTATGATTACCAGAACTATGTAATTTTAAAAACAATAGAGGTTTACAAAGATGAATGACCTAAGCATTGGAATTTTGACCCTTTTACTTGTGCAACCCATTTGACCCGTTTCATGTTTTAGCTATTCATATAATTCTATCCGTCTGACCATTACTAATATAATACAACCCGAATTGACCGTGTTTCTATGTATAAATGGGTTAACTTTGCCACATTTACTAAGAAGAATACGATATCTCTTGAGTAGGTTCCTGGTGATTCACTGAAATGGGTTCGTCATTGCACAAATGAAGACCATGTTGCAATGGCTTCACAAAATGGATTAGTTATACTTAGTTCGTGTGAGATTGTAAGTTCTTTGTTTTTACTTCTTTTCAATGTACTAAAGTATGAAACAAAATAACCCAAAGGTTAACTGAATTTTATCTTTACCTTTTTGTAGATCCGAGCACAAGGAAGAAATACCCGCGGTGCGGCTGCAATGAGACTTAAAGAAGGTGATAGAATGGCATGTGTGGATATTATACCTTCAACAAAACAGGATGGAATAGAGAGCTTGCCTGACGATCACCACAGCCAGTAATTTCTTTAACCATGTTTATATTTTTTTAGTATTTTTAAAGTTATGTTACTAAATCAACTTTTCTATGTGCAGTAAGCGAACAGATGGCCCATGGCTACTGTTTGTGTCCGAGAATGGTTTTGGAAAACGAGTTCCTCTTAGCCGTTTCCGTCAGTCTCCTTTGAACAGGGTTGGTTTAATTGGTTACAAGGTATGTTACAGTTTAATGCCAATATACTTATTTCCCATTCTTCATTCTTCTTCTGTTATTGTCACTGTGCTTTGATAATATCATGATATAATTTTATTTTAAATAATTTTAGTTTTCATCCGAAGACCGCCTAGCTGCTGTTTTTGTAGTTGGTTTCACTTTAGCAGGTAATTTGGTTTCCTAGTTTCTGTCTGGTGCACGGGTTATCAAGCTGCCAGGACAATTGATAATTTTTCTTGCGTGTTATCAGATGATGGTGAGAGCGATGAACAAGTTGTTCTCGTGAGTCAGAGTGGCACAGTGAACCGAATTAAAGTCAAGGATATTCCTATACAATCACGCTATGCGAGGTAAACAAAAAGGGTATATATATATGTATATATATATATATATATATATATATATATATATTTGTCTAGGCATATAATTTATCGATGTCTGGACTATGTGAGACATATCTCTTATCATTTGATCACTATATGAAAATTACTAGTTTATTGTACTATTGATTTGGTTCTTTATATTTTTGTAAATCAATTTATGCATAAAGCATTGCTTCTTTTATTGATTTGTGAAAACACATGTCCATGGTTCTAATTATGATCTACATCTCAGGGGAGTGATATTGATGAGGCTTGAGCATGCCGGGAAGATTCAGTCAGCTTCCTTGATTTCAGCTTCAGAAACAGAGTTGGAGGAAGTTGAAGCTGCTGTCGTATAGGGAGTTTAAATTAACTTAACCATGGTTTGTGGTCATGTGAAGATGTCTGTCCGCCCTGTTTATGTTTAGATTCGATTACTAATACCAAAATTTTGCATGACTTCTGCTTAAAACCATTAACTATGCACGACGGGGGCATGGGAAGCCTACTTGAGAATTTTGTCAAAAAGAAGCTCTAGCAAGGGAAAAACAGTTCGGAGTGTGGGAACGGAGTTGTGACTTTATAATGCGAGTATATAGTAATTATTTGTATCTTCTTTTTGCATTTTGGGAATTTCAATAGGGTCTCTTGTGCAATATCATGTGTAGAATGCGATGAATTAGTGCTTTTATTATTCTGAATATTGTGGATTTTATGGCGAGAGTGCATGAGAGCGATGGCTTTATGGTGTAAGAAGCCAGATTGACACACCGTGAGTTGCATCGGCCTTTGTAGCCACAAGTATTGAATTTACTTGTGGAACTGATGGACCATTGCTATTTCTTCAGGCAATACCCTCCTTGCAGAAATACCTTGACAAAATGAAATTTGGCTTACACACGTCCTGTACATGACTAGTGAGACACTGAACCGAAACCAATCACTCGTTTTAAAGGAAATTCTGTAGTTTATGCAAACTAGGATATTGTCTAATCTAGATAATTTATGATTATTGAGATCATTGTCAATTTGTCATGATTATGTTTCTAGTCTACAAGTTTACTTATTATTATTATTTTTTGTTAGACACCAGGAGTATATACGTAGGTACCTTAGACATTTTCTGTTTGTGCATGCATTTAATCATCTTTGTTTCTTAAATATTTATGGGTACATAAAATCCGTCTACTTTCAAACATTATGATTTTCCTAAAAATGGCGAAAAGTGAAAACCCTATTGACTTTGAGTGTAGGAAAGTTGGTTTCGATCTGGTGTCTAAAAATGCGTATATAAGGACTATATATAGGTGTTACCCTTTTGAACAGTTACTGTTGACCTCTCAGTGATGCCAATCGGTCAAATTCAGCCCCTCGTATAGGCTTGGGTTCAGGCGAGGCGAAGGTTATTCTTGCCACAAGAAGTGGTCAACGTGAGGAAATATTTTGCTATGAATAAAGAGTATAACGTAACTTGAATCGAGTATGGTCAAACAAGTCAATTAATATATTAAGAGTAAATTGCAAAAATCGTCCTTAAAGTTTTGCCAAATTGCAAGTTTCGTCCCTAATGTTTGAAAAGTGCAAGGATCGTCCCCGTGTGAAAACTTTGAGGCAAAAATCGTCCCTGACAAACATCAAATGACTAAAATACCCCTGTCTTTTTCTTTTTCTATATTTCTTTTCAGTTTCTTACACAAATGGTCCTTGTGTTTCGCCAGGCTTTACAAATTTAGTCCTTTATGTTTTTATTTTTATTTTTATTTTTTTTAATTATTTATTTAACTATTAATATTAGTATTATTTTTTTATACATTTTCGTCGGTATTTCTTATGTTTTTGTCCGTTTTTCTTATATTTTCATATGTTTTTGTCCGTTTTTCTTACGTTTTTTTCCGTTTTCTTACGTTATTCTTACATTTTTTCCGTTTTCATACGTTTTTGTCCGTTTTTCTTTAGTTTTTGTCCATTTTTGTCCGTTTTTCTTACCTTTTTTTCGGGTTTTCTTTTTTTTTTTTCCCGTTTTCCTACGTTTTCGTCCGTTATTCTTACATTTTTTCCGTTTTCATACGTTTTTGTCCGATTTCACAAGTTTTTATACATTTTCGCCCATTTTCTTACGCTTTCATCCGTTTTTATACGTTTTCGCCTGTTTTCTTACGTTTTTGTCTGTTTTTATACGTTTTTGCCCCGTTTTTCTTACGTTTGTCCATTTTTATCCGTTTTTGTCCGTTTTTCTTACATTTTTGTCCGTTTTTATTTGTTTTTATAGTTTTTCGCCCACTTTTTGTCCGATTTTATACGTTTTCGTCCATTTTTCTTATGTTTTTGTCAGTTTTTTCTTACTTTTTCCCGTTTTCATCTGTTTTTCTTACATCCGTTTTTATCGTTTTCGCCCGTTTTTCTTACGTTTTTGTCCGCTTTTATCTGTTTATGTCCATTTTCTTTTATTTTTGTCCGTTTTTCTTACGTTTTTTTCCGTTTTCATACGCTTCATCCGTTTTTATACACTTTCGCCTGTTTTCTTACGAAATAAAACAGATGAAAACGGGGAAAAAATGTATAAAAACGAACAAAAACGTATGAAAACAGAAAAAACGTAAGAAAAGCTGACAAAAACGTAAGAAAAACGGATAAAAACGTACAAAAACAAAAACGTAAGAAAACAGGCGAAAACGTATAAAAGCGGATGAAAGCCTAAGAAAATGGGCGAAAATGTATAAAAACTTGTGAAAAAGAAAAAAAATGTAAGAAAAACGAACAAAAACGTATAAAACGGAAAAAAACGTAGGAAAAACAGACAAAAAATAGAAGAAAAACGGACGAAAACGTATAAAAACGTATGAAAACGGGCGAAAACGTATAAAAACGGACAAAAAACGTATGAAAACGGAAAAAACGTAAGAATAACGGACGAAAATGTAAGAAAATGGAAAAAACGTAAGAAAAAACGGACAAAAACTGACAAAAACTAAAGAAAAACGGATGAAAACGTATAAAAACGTTTAAAAACGGACAAAAACTTAAGAATAACGGCCGAAAACGTAAGAAAACGGAAAAAAAGGGTAAGAAAAACGGACAAAAACGGATAAAAAACGGACAAAAATTAAAGAAAAACGGACAAAAACGTATAAAAACGTATGAAAACGGGCGAAAATGTATAAAAATGGACAAAAACGTATGAAAACGGAAAAAGGTAAGAATAACGGACGAAAACATAAGAAAACGGAAAAAAAAACGTAAGAAAAACAGACAAAAACGGATAAAAACATAAGAAAAACGGACAAAAACATAAGAAATACGGACGAAAATGTATAAAAAAATACTAGTAATACTAATATTAATAGTTAAATAAATAATTAAAAAAAAGGACTAAATTTGGAAAGCCTGGCGAAATACAAGGACCATTTGTGTAAGAAACTGAAAAGAAATATAGAAAAAGAAAATGACAGGGGTATTTTAGTCATTTGATTTTGGTCAGGGAAGATTTTTGCCCCAAAGTTTTCCTACAGGGACGATCCTTGCACTTTCCAAATATTAGGGACGAAACTTGCAATTTGGCCAAACTTTAAGGACGGTTTTTGCAATTTACTCATATATTAATTTCATTGCTAAGAGATACATTAATCTTTTCTAAAAGCGCTAGGTACAGTTAGCCCCGTGAGGTGGTGCCATGGGAAAAAGTGGTGCAACTTTAACACTTTTGCCAATGACACCAGTTTTGGCTATGGCACCAAAACACCCCTCCCTGGCATAACATCAGTTTTGTGTTGCCATGGTGCATAATTTATTTTATTTATTTTTATTATATATTTTTTAAATAAAACAATTTTAGTTCAAATTGTTATACTAAAAAGAAACTTAAAAACCAATTATAATTAGATTTTCGGTATAACAATCTAGGAGCCCATTTTTTGATGTCCAGTGGTTAAAAAATACACCGGCCTAAAAATGTAACACAACCAAACCTAAAAACTCTACTATAAAATACTTAGTACCCTAATCTCTCTCACACTAAAAACCTAATCTCAATACACTTAAACGCAGCCATACTACCTTTTTCTTTCACCTAAAACGTAGACCAAAAAATAAAGGAGGAGAAAACAATAGATCCCTTTGATTCTTGTTACATTCGTTAATCACAAACACAAATAAAACCTCCACAATCCAAAGCACACAACGGCCACTTTTTGTTTCCACCCGTTTGGCGTGACCTGGTGGCCACGACGCCAAGACCCACCAGCCCATCTCCGGTGTGATTCCTCGCACCATCGGCCATGGCTTGAGCCAACATCCACTGTACCGAAGGCTCTAAGTAAACATAAACACTTGATTTGCATAAATCGTCCCTAAACTTTGGCTAAATTGCATGTTTCGTCCCAACCATTTTGAAAGTGCAGAAATCATCCATGTGGGAAACCTTTGAGCAAATTTTCATCCCTGGTTTGGACGAAATTGCATGTTTTAAAAGTGCCAAATTGCACGTTTCGTCCCAACCAGGGATGGAAATTTGCTCATAGGTTTCCCACAGGGATGATTTCTGCACTTTCGAAATGGTTGAGATGAAAAGTGCATTTTGGCCAAAGTCCAGGGACGATTTATGAAACTCGCGTTATATTTTCTTTGGGAGCATGAAAAAAAAGCTTTAAGACGTGTATAAAGCTTTAAGACGTGTATAATTTTTGTTTACTATTTTCACTATCTTAACTACTTATAAAGCATGCATCATATCTTTTAATTTTTTAAAAGTTCTTTACTTTTAAGTAACGGTTTTTTACCTATTATGCCCCTTATTATAGATGACAAGTTAGCACAAACTTAATTAATAATAGTTTTCAAAAAATCCTACTACTCTCTAATATATAAACACCATACACTTCTTTTTACTCTTGTTTTAATTTATAGTTAATTTTATGGAGGATATGGAAATGAATGATCAAGAGAATGTTAATGTTGAGGTTTGTATATGTGCCAAAATATCAGTATAACTATCCGTCGTTATCAAATTTCCTTGCTATGCACGAGTAATTGCCCGGAAACAATGGGGGAAAAGAAAAATTGGCTGATGAAAATCTGAAACGGTTAGTTTAAAAGTAATTGCCCAGAAACAAAGCCCACACCGTGTCTTTTCTCTTTTCAGCAAAACAGGGAATAAATCTGATTTTTAATATTAAAAAAAGGAGATTAAACTAATACAACCCTTAATTTACTACATATTGTAGCAGCCAAGATTGACGACTTGTATTATTATTTAAAAAAAAAAATGACTATTGTAGTAAGTAGTACCAGCTCATCAAACATGCATGCTGTTAAAATACCTTCCAAACTTCCAGGGACTGTTTCTATCATAACAGAAACATTCCCTCCTCTAACTCCTAACTTTGTTTCTCTCTATGTTGTTTGTGAATGTGCAGGGACTTAAAGTGTCAAGCTTCATTTGTTGTCCCAATGCTTATCCCACGCTTGCTCAGAAGCATGGGGTATTTTCCTCTTTCCCCATTTCTTGTGGCTGTAAAAGTTGATGGGTGCTCTCCTTATTTTCATGCTGTTGTCTCTTCATCTCTGCCTATATAAGCCCTCATTTCGGTTTGAGATAAGCAACCTTTCAAGTTAATCGATGTCTACTACTTTACAAAGTGTAGTCTAGTGTTCTTGCTTGGTTCCTTGTTAAAACATAAATATGATCTTGTAAACTTGTGACTGATCATTCTGATTCAGTCACTTCTTTGTTCTTAATCTGATTGACTCTTGTTGGAGGTCAATATTTGTTTCTTGTACTTGTATTGTAACTGGTTATTAATTTGAATCAAGGGGAGGTTGGTTAGATTCATCACCAAGTGTGTTTTAGCATTTTTACATCGTATTAGAGCTACGGCTCTGTCGATTTAGTGATTTCAAGATCTAGGGTTTCATCCAATTTTGGGGGTTTCTGAAATTGGTGACTTCCCTAGGTGTATCATTGTTAATTCAACGTTATCGTTGGGTTAATTGCTGGTTGAATTAAAGATCTGGAGAATTAGGGTTTGATCCTTGAAACCCTAATTTTTCTAATTTGGGCGCTTGTGATTCAAGTGGTCTCTGACACTAATTGGGACCTAATTACCTTACAATACCTCTTTATCAAGATTATTGTGGAGGTATTTCCGCTATCTTCTTCTCCAAAGCACTGTAAGTTACTTTCTTCTTTTAAGATTAACAAGGCGTTAGTTTTTTGGGTGCAAACGGGTTCGGTTAACACCTTGACCCTCCATCTTGAATGGTGTGGATACCTGTTCTGGCCAACCCCAGTCCAAAGACTAAGCCTTTGTTATATCTTGGGTGTGTGTCTTTAATTCTTTGCTTTGTTTGAAGGTTCTTGATGTTTAATTCTTTTTTAACTGCTTAATTGTTTCTCTTATGAGTATCTTTTATATCTGTTGTTAGTCTGCTGCATTTTTTAATCTTTTTTTATTCTGCTTATTGTTTGTGTCTCCATCATGTCTGCTGCTAGTAAGGAAGACCTTATCAGTAATCTTGACTTAGGCAACCCTTTGCATCTTCACTCTAATGATATCAGCTCTAGCTCTATTGTGTCTGTCAAACTTTCTGGGACTGAAAACTATAGGGTCTGGGCCACTGCTATGACATTAGCTATTAATACTAGAAATAAAATGGGCTTTATAAATGGAAAATGTGTTAAGTCTGCTTATGCTAGTAGTGATTCCTTGTCTAATCAGTGGGAGAGATGTAACTCTATTGTTCTGTCTTGGATTTTAAACTCTGTTTGTGAAGACTTGTATCTTGGTCAAATTTTTTCTGATAATGCTTATGAGGTGTGGACTGAACTTTAAGAAACCTATGATAAACTTGATGGGTCCATTATTCTCAGTCTTATGCAAAAGATTAATAATTTTAAACAAGGGGACCTGATGCGTGCGATGTGTCGTTGCGGTTTAGCAGTATTAATGCCTACTCAAGTTTTAAATTTATATTTAGCCGACTTATCAATAACACACACACTTAACGAGCAGTGTACCCGGTCAGTATGAATATAATGGTAAGTAGAGTGTCGATCACTAAGAGTGGAACGTATTATCTAGTTATTCTAATCAGTATTTTAATATTCTAAATTAGCTATACAACCTAATCTAACGCAAGGGGGTTCAGCCTGAGAGACTGGCACGATTTGGTTGCAATTAAATAATAAACTAAACCAATAGGCACGAATCAGCGATAGGCACACACGTACACAGATAAATACTTGAGACAATAAGAAGATCTGTCCTGATGATTAAGTAGATTGTCACTTGTTTTATTGATAGTTTTATATGAAGTGTATGTAGTTAATCCTTTCTCGTTGGCCCTATTCTTATCGGCGAGTAAACCCTTAATGATTACTTATGTCTAAAAGTTATTCCTAAGTGATCAATTTAGTAACAACCGTGGGAGCCACATTCTCTTTCGTAGTCAAATGCGCAGGCCACTAATAAACACAGAGGTTATCAATGCACTAATAAGTAGTAACCAAAGACATCAACATATAAACTTTAATTGATGGGAAAGCAGTTTTAAGGGAGTGCAATCTTTCCGTTGTCACATTACACAAGCCATCAATCCTGATGAATTAAAGTTTACTAACACAATAAAACAAAACTACTTAATGAATTAAACACATGCAGCACCTTCTTACAGCTCTTGTATCTTCGTTCGGGTGTGTCTTGTGCTGCCTATTCGTCTGAATTCGGCCTTAGGTTTCTCTGGTCTTCGTACTTCGTATAATATATATATGCCTCTTTGAAATTCGTCTGGTCTTGGGGTATTTATAGTTTCTGTCTGAGGGTAAGATGCGGCGCATCTAGTAAGTAGATGCGGCGCATTGACTTAACTTCGCGTGGGGTCCAAGATTAATATATTCAGGAATATTCGTACACCGCCAGAAGATGTGGCGTAACTCCATAAATAGATGCGGCGCATGTCCTCTTGTATCTTGGATCGTATCTGGTGAAATCTTGATAGTGATGCGCCGTATGTAATAAGTGAGATGCGGCGCATCTGGAGCAGAATAGTCTTGATCTTGTACATTTCAGTAGACTCTTAACTTCTTGCTTGTTTTGCTCCATAATTAGTCCAAAATCGCCAAGTTTCACCAAATGCTTGTTTTTACCTGAGAATTACAAAAGTAAAAGATTAAGTATCAATCCTCATACATAATATAATAAAACAAGTCAAATTATTAGGATAAATGATGGTAATAAAATGTACTTATTTGAGTTCATCAGGACCTTACTGTTTCTGAGTACTATCATAAGCTTAACTCTCTGTGGAGAGAATTTGATATTATGACCAAACTGCCTAAATGTTCTTGTTCTGCTAGGGAAGATGTGTTAAAGTATAATCAACTCATGAAACTTATGCAATTTCTAACTGGTCTTAATGAAATATACCAACCAATCAGGAGTAGCATTCTCTCCAGAGAATCTCTCCCTGATGTCAAAGATGCTTTTGTTGTTGTATCCAGAGAAGAGTCTCATAGAGGCATTGCCTCTTCTTCCTCTGGTTTTGAACCTAAAAATCAAATTGCTAGTTTTGTTGCTAAATCTAATTGGTCTAATAATGGGAATAAGAGGTCTGATAACAAAAAGGGTCATGCCACTGACAACAAAAAGTTTGGAAATAACAAAGGACCTAATCCTAACTGGACTTGCACCCATTGTGGTAAAATTGGTCACACTGCTGACAGATGTTTTGAAGTTGTTGGGTATCCCCCTAGGAGTCCTGGCTATAGACAAACCAATAGCAGACCTTCATATAATGCTAATTCTAGTTCTGTGGAAAATGGCTCTTGTTCTATGACCTTTACCAATGATCAGATGTCTAAACTCATGAATCTTATCAAAGACATGCCTCCTAGCAATGTGCAGGCCAACCTTTCAGGTATGGCCAGTTTCTTAAACAATAATGTTTTCTTTAATGTTAATTTCCACAAGTTTTATAACAACAACACCTCTGTGATTAAAGTTAGTATTGGGTGGATCATTGACTCTGGTGCAAACCAACACATGACTGTTAATACTTTAAACATGTTTGATATTACTGATATATCTGATCTTAATCTCACAGTGGGTCATCCCAATGGTACTTTAGCTAAAATCAAGTTTATTGGAAACCTAAAATTGTCTGCTAATGTTATCTTATATGATGTGTTGGTTGTTCCTGAATACTGTGTCAGTCTGTTATCTGTTCATAAACTTATCAAGGATAGTAGAATGTTTGTTGGTTTTGATGAAACTAAATGTTATATTCAGGACATGACTCAAAACAAACTCATGGGGACTGGGAGTGAAAATGGTGGTCTGTATTTGTTTGATTGTCCCTCTCCTCATACTGTGTTAGGTAATCTATCTGTTAAATGTCATGTTTCTAAATCTTTGTGGCATAACAGGCTTGGTCATCCCTCTGACCAAGCTGTCAGCCTTCTTCAACCTGACCTTATGTACACTAAAGGGGCCCATGTGTCTCCTTGTGACATCTGTCACAAGGCTAAACAGACAAGGGAGCCCTTTCCTTTGAGTGAGCATAAGAGCTCTGCCATTGGTGACCTTGTTCACATAGACCTTTGGGGGCCTTACAAGGTCACTAGCAGAGAAGGTTTTAGATACTTTCTCACCATTGTTGATGACTATAACAGGGCTGTTTGGACTTATCTGGTTAAAACTAAAGATGAAGTTTATAATCTGTTTGTTAGCTATCTTAATCTGATCCACAATCAATTTAAATGCAGTATTAAAACTGTGAGATCTGATAATGGTACTGAGTTTGTAAATAATAAAATGAGTAACTTGTTTAACAGCCTAGGTATTATTCATCAAACCTCCTGTGCTTACACTCCTCAGCAAAATGGTATTGCTGAGAGAAAGCACATGCATCTGCTCAATGTTGCTAGAAGTCTATTGTTTCAAAGTGGTATTCCTTTAAGTATGTGTCCTGAATGTATTATAACTGCTGCCTATCTAATTAACAGGTTGCCGTCTTATGTTCTGAGTGGGAAATCTCCTTTTGAGCTTGTGTATGGTCAGAAACAAAAACTTTCTCATCTGAGAAGTTTTGGTTGTCTATGTTTCTCTTCTGTTTTTAACAACTCTGATAAGTTCTCTGCTAGGTCTGAGAAATGTGTTCTAATTGGCTTCTCTGGTACTAAAAAGTCTTACAAAGTCTATGGTATTGATTCTAAAATGGTTTTCTACTCTAGAGATGTCCAATTTTATGAAACCATTTTTCCCTTTAAAATGAAATCTAAAGTTCAAACTGCTCAGACTTCAGACTCTACTTTGAATGAATTAAACTTTTTTAATGAGAAACATCCTGATCAAAATCCCAATGATGAACAGAGAGGGAACAATGTAGCACCCAATGATGAAGGTGGTGCCTCTTCTTGCCCTAGAAATATAAATATTTCTATCGATGGTGAGACTAATGGCATCGCAACATCCATGGGTGACAACACTCTATCTGAGGGAAATGCCCCTTCCATTCCTGAACCTGCTCTTTTCAATCCCACTCAGCAACTTAGTCCTGGGCAGCCTGCTCTCAGGAGGTCTAGTAGAAATACTAAAGCTCCTGCTAGGCTTAATGATTATGTGGTTAATAGCAGTGTCAAATATGGCCTTGAAAAGTATGTGTGTTATTCCAATTTGAGTCCTGTTAACTATTGTTTCTCCACTACTTTAAACAAATCTATTGAACCCTCTTCTTATGATGAGGCTGCTAGAGACATTAACTGGGTCCAAGCCATGAATAATGAAATCACTGCTTTAAAAGAAAATAACACTTGGACTGAATGTGATCTTCCTAAAGGAAGAAAACCTGTTGGTAGCAAATGGCTATGGAAAATAAAATACAAATCCACAGGTGAAATTGATAAGTAAAAAGCCAGGCTTGTAGCCAAGGGCTTCAGCCAGAGGGAGGGAATTGATTATAGTGAAATCTTTAGTCCTGTTGTAAAAATGTCTACTGTTAGATGTTTGATTAATGTGGCTATCTGTAATAACTGGACTTTGCTTCAATTAGATGTCAACAATGCTTTTTTGTATGGTGATTTAACTAAGGATGTTTACATGACTCTGCCCACTGGCTTTGATAACCACAAGTCCACTGTTGTGAAACTTAATAAATCTCTGTATGGCCTTAAACAGGCCCCTAGACAGTGGAATGCCAAATTAACTGCTACTCTAAAAGAAAATGGCTTTGTGCAATCCAAATATGATTATTCATTGTTTACTAAGAATTCTGAAAATGTGTTTTTGGTCCTCCTTGTGTATGTGGATGACATTGTCATTACAGGAAATGATGAGAATGAAATTGTGAAATTTAAACTATTTCTGAAATCCAAATTCCAAATCAAAGACTTAGGAAAGTTAAAATACTTCCTTGGTATTGAAGTATTGGAAAATGATAATGGGGTGTGTCTTAGTCAAAGAAAGTATTGCTTAGAGCTCTTACATGAATATGGCCTTCTTGCTGCTAAACCTGTTGACACACCCTTGCCTGAAAACACCGCCCTTAATCACATTGAATCTGTTGATGATAAAGCATTAAAAAACATTGGAAACTATCAAAAACTGGTTGGTAAGTTGATTTACTTAACTCATACCAGACCTGATATCTCTTATGCTGTTCATTGTTTAAGTCAGTATATGCATGCCCCTCTTGAGTCTTACTTGGATGCTGCATTAAGGGTTTTGAGGTTTTTGAAAGGCTCACCTGGTAATGGTGTGCAAATTAACAAAAATGGGAATCTTAAGCTCAAGGCTTATGCTGATTCTGACTGGGCAAGATGTCCTATCACTAGGAAATCTGTGTCTGGCTATTGTGTCTTTTTGGGTGACTCCTTGGTCACTTGGAAAAGCAAGAAACAATCTACTTTGTCTAAGTCCTCTGCTGAGGCTGAGTACAGAAGCATGGCTTCCTGTACTTGTGAAGTCATTTGGCTAAATAATCTGCTTGGTGATATGGGTGTTAATGGATCTTTACCTGTGGTTCTATACTGTGACAACAGTTCAGCTCTGCAGATTGCTGGAAATCCAGTTTTTCATGAAAAAACCAAGCATTTTGAAATTGATGTTCACCTTGTTAGAGAAAAGGTGGCTACTGGTGTTATTAAAACTGAGAAGATTCATACTTCTCAGCAGACTGCTGATATATTGACAAAAGCTCTTGGCAGTAAAAGCCATGAGTACTTGTGTGATAAGCTGGGAATGTTGGACATGTTTAGTGTGCAAGTTTGAGGGAGGGTGTTAAAATACCTTCCAAACTTCCAGGGACTGTTTCTGTCATAACAGAAACATTCCCTCCTCTAACTCCTAACTTTGTTTCTATCTATGTTGTTTGTGAATGTGCAGGGACTTAAAGTGTCAAGCTTCATTTGTTGTCCCAATGCTTATCCCACGCTTGCTCAGAAGCATGGGGTATTTTCCTCTTTCCCCATTTCTTGTGGCTGTAAAAGTTGATGGGTGCTCTCCTTATTTTCATGTTGCTGTCTCTTCATCTCTGCCTATATAAGCCCTCATTTGGGTTTGAGATAAGCAACCTTTCAAGTTAATCGATGTCTACTACTTTACAAAGTGTAGTCTAGTGTTCTTGCTTGGTTCCTTGTTAAAACATAAATCTGATCTTGTAAACTTGTGACTGATCATTCTGATTCAGTCACTTCTTTGTTCTTAATCTGATTGACTCTTGTTGGAGGTCAATATTTGTTTCTTGTACTTGTATTGTAACTGGCTATTAATTTGAATCAAGGGGAGGTTGGTTGGATTCATCACCAAGTGTGTTTTAGCATTTTTACACATGCACAATCGAGTCAGTAGCAATAAAAGTTTTAAATTTTTTAAGACCGCGTAAACACGTAGTATGTTTATTTCGTGGTAGATCCTCTTTCACCATAGCTATAAAGATCAACACCTAATTATCATTGTTGCAAACAAAAATGAAGTCATTTCAAGCATACTATTTACTTATTTTCCTTCCAATTATAGCAACATCTATAGAAGTTCCAAACTATGCCAAGCCAGGTTGCAAAGATAAGTGCGGGAACGTGAGGATTCCATACCCTTTTGGAATCGGCGCAAATTGTTCTGTCAATGAATGGTACAATGTTGATTGCAAGTCTCGATCACCTTGAAGTTCTAGGTGTAGACTTGGAACTTCAAACCGTCACAGTTAATATGCCAACAATCTCTAAATACTGCCAGACCAAGAGCATCGATCTTGGTAGGAGCCCCTTCCTGTTTTCCAAATCTTACAATAGGTTTGTTTATGAGGGGTGTGGAAATGCTGTCATGATGGATGATCATGGTAGTGTTCTCACCGGGTGTTCCGCCACTTGTAGCAATAATGACGCTCTTAGAGATAGTAATAAATGTTTTGGCACGAGTTGTTGCCAAACAACAATTCCCGGTTATCTAAAGTCGTTCAGCATGAATGTCACAAGTTTGGTAAGTCAGGATGGAGATAAAGCTTGTGGGTCTGCCTACTTGGTGGATAAGATTTTTTTTTTGAAAGGCAATATTTATTCCACAACAACCAAAACAACTACAAGCAAGGACCTCCACAATATTAACAAGATGCTAACATGTAGAGGACCCAAGGAAAGCAAACATACACTACAAACTTGACTAAAACAAAATACACAAAGACCAAGTGTCCAAGACAAAGCTTGTGGGTCTGCATACTTGGTGGATAAGAATTCACATGCTAAAGGTAGGTTTTCGGATAACACTCTTATTCCGATATCACTGCTGTGGACTCTAGGAGACCTTGACTACGATCAAGTCATTGTTGCAACTACAATGGGAAGTCAAGAGTTATAGTGAATCTAGCTAATGGTACATCAGTAGACACTTGGAAATGCTACATGATAAGCCATTAAACGAAAACCCTTATTTATTCAATGGATGCTATGGTATGTAATTCTATATTTGATTAGTACTACTATTTATTTGTGTGTTTGCTGTTTTACCCTGTAACCATCTCTTATATGACCTGCTCTTAAATTAGATGCCGAAGAGTGTACAAGGTGCAAGAATAATGGAGGTATCATGTTACAATGAGGAAAAATATAGCGTTGATGGTTTGGCTACCAAATGGAGACAAACGTGTACTCATACTCTTTTCCTTGGAGGTGTAAGGCCCGAGCCTAAACGCAAATCACACTTGGGTATTTTTCTAGGTAACGCCTGTTCCCCGTGCTTATGATCCATATATTATGTATATTCTAGGCTATCTGTTCAGGTTCCGTTTAGTTATTTAGCGGAGCACACCCCATTACTACTTAGGTATCTGAGGTGCCTAAGAATGCACACCATGTCTCAAGATACTTAGAGCATCTCAAACGTGCGCATTATATGCATATTTTGCACTAATCAATATGGAGTATTTGTTTTAATAAAAACGTAGAGTTTATACAAAGATATTTAAATTTGAAAATAAACTTATATGTAGTAATTAAGATCTTTTATATTGTTGTAAGTTTCTAAAATGGTCCTTTTTTGGCCTCATCTTAGTGCAAATTTACAGTGCTAATTAACACTGGAGATGATCTTAAGGGCTCACCCAAGTACCGCTTTATTTATTTGTTTCATATCCATGGGTTATAAAATTCTCTACCATTTCTTTGTTGGCACAGGTTCGATTAACTTTAGTTCTTAATACTCTTGAATCAAATAACTAGATTAATTAGGTTGGCTTAATTTGTCTTTAAAAAAAGGTATATGTGACCCTTGTGGCAAATGCAACACCTTTTTGACAAATAAATTGAAGTCTTAACTATAGACATTTTTGAATGTTCTAGACTTTTAGCCATGAAAAAGGGGCAGAATAGTATGAAAATTAGAACACCAGTTAAGTAGCTTAAAATACGAGAGCAAAGAAAGTTGGCCGGGGGATAAAACCTCTAAGCTACAAAACCGACTTGTTGATTTCTTTTAAAGCATTTAGACAACATAGTAACCAACTATCGGGTTTTGTACTGGTCTTCATTCAGGTGTTGGCATAAGCACTGTAATGTTTTTAATCACAACAATCATATGTGCATCCTACAAAGTATACAAGAAAACCAAAAATTAGAAGACGGAGAGAGAATGTTTTTAAACGCGTTAATGGTGAATTACTTTTGAAGCAACAAGAAGAGGCTGGCCCAACTTCAGTTCATAAAACCATACTATTCTGATGCAGGGCATGTTCGAGCTCCTGCTCCTCTGGCTTAGCCGCCGATTCTTCGGTCAACATGTAAAGTCAAGTGTTTAACTGATTCAAGAAGATTGAAGGGTTAAAAACGAAAATTTATAATTGTCGTAATCTATCTTTTAATATATGCATATTTCTAATTTTTGCTAGAGATTTGTTTAGACTTATAAGAATTATTTTGTTTCCTTAATCTTGTTTTAGTAGAGATTCTTAGCTTTCTCTTTAAGACTTCCTTAGACTATAAATAGTTGTAATAGTTTTAGGTTTTGAAGAAGTTATGATGAAATGAATTAAAAAGAGTGTTTCTCTTGAAGTCCCGGTTGGGCACCCTTTGAGGGTTTATAGAATTCCTTTGTTCTTTGTTCTTGTGTGGTTTCTTTCATTCACAATGGTCCCGCCATCATTTGGTATCAAGAGCCTAGGTTCGGGGGAGAAGAAATCACAATACTTTGAGAAGCCAAATAGAGAGAAACGAGTTATTCATTTCAGCTCGTCACATCCTGCGCAGCTGCGGGAGAATTGACGTCACAGATTCGTTAACCGTTAGATCGTTTTGATTTACGGGGACGGGGTACAAAAGTCACAAATCTAAAATCTCACTATTCGGATATGCTATTTGAGGTTTCTACAAGACGATACACTAGTCTGAAGTTGCTGTTTTTTCTGCCTAAATTTGATACATATGGCTATGCTTACCCCTACAATTTTGTGGACGTGGAAGACCTAATGGTTATGTAATTTGTAGATTCGCCGATCGAGGCAACGATACATCAAACCTACAAGGACCACGAGTTGTAAAGAATGAAGACCTCCTTTAACAAGTGAAGGAAGTTTAGACAGATTCTAAAAACAAGCTAACCATAGAGTCGCCGAATGAGGCAACGGTCATGTGAGTGAGGATGATGTCACTTCACCTCGATGATATTATCGAATGGTTGGCATGATGGAACGTGATTCTCCATAGAGAAGCCGTGTTAAGGAAACGGAGAGGGGTTAGAAAGTTTCAGAGTTCGAGACTTGGAAAGATAAGACTCGAGGACGAGTCTTTTCCAAGAGGAGGAGAATGATGCAGGGCATGTTCGAGCTCCCGCTCCTTTGGCTTAGCCACCGATTCTTCGGTCAACATGTGAAGTCAAGTGTTTAACTGATTCAAGAAGATTGAAGGGTTAAAAATGACAATTTATAATTGTCGTAATCTATCTTTTAATATATGCATTTTTTCTAATTTTTGCTAGAGATTTGTTTAGACTTATAAGAATTATTTTGTTTCCTTAATTTTGTTTTAGCAGAGATTCTTAGCTTTCTCTTTAAGACTTCCTTAGACTATAAATAATTGTAATAGTTTTAGGTTTTGAAGAAGTTATGATGAATTGAATTAAAAAGAGTGTTTCTCTTGAAGTCCCGGTTGGGCACCCTTTGAGGGTTTATAGAATTCCTTTGTTCTTTGTTCTTGTGTGGTTTCTTTCATTCACAATGGTCCCGCCATCATTTGGTATCAAGAGCCTAGGTTCGGGGGAGAAGAAATCACAATACTTTGAGAAGCCAAATAGAGAGAAACGAGTTATTCGTTTCAGCTCGTCACATCCTGCGCAGCTGCGGGAGAATTGACGTCACAGATTCGTTAACCGTTAGATCGTTTTGATTTACGGGGACGGGGTACAAAAGTCACAAATCTAAAATCTCACCGTTCGGATATGCTATTTGAGGTTTCTACAAGACGATACACTAGTCTGAAGTTGCTGTTTTTTCTGCCTAAATTTGATACATATGGCTATGCTTATCCCTACAATTTTGTGGACGTGGAAGACCTAATGGTTATGTAATTTGTAGATTCGCCGATCGAGGCAACGATACATCAAACCAACAAGGACCACATGTTGTAAAGAATGAAGACCTCCTTTAACAAGTGAAGGAAGTTTAGACGGATTCTAAAAACAAGCTGACCGTAGAGTCGCCGAATGAGGCAACGGTCATGTGAGTGAGGATGATGTCACTTCACCTCGATGATCTTATCGAATGGTTGGCATGATGGAACGTGATTCTCCATAGAGAAGCCGTGTTAAGGAAACGGAGAGGGGTTAGAAAGTTTCAGAGTTCGAGACTTGGAAAGATAAGACTCGAGGACGAGTCTTTTCCAAGAGGAGGAGAATGATGCAGGGCATGTTCGAGCTCCCGCTCCTCTGGCTTAGCCGCCGATTCTTCGGTCAACATGTAAAGTCAAGTGTTTAACTGATTCAAGAAGATTGAAGGGTTAAAAACGAAAATTTATAATTGTCGTAATCTATCTTTTAATATATGCATATTTCTAATTTTTGCTAGAGATTTGTTTAGACTTATAAGAATTATTTTGTTTCCTTAATCTTGTTTTAGTAGAGATTCTTAGCTTTCTCTTTAAGACTTCCTTAGACTATAAATAGTTGTAATAGTTTTAGGTTTTGAAGAAGTTATGATGAAATGAATTAAAAAGAGTGTTTCTCTTGAAGTCCCGGTTGGGCACCCTTTGAGGGTTTATAGAATTCCTTTGTTCTTTGTTCTTGTGTGGTTTCTTTCATTATGTTCGAGCTCCCGCTCTTCTGGCTTATCCGCCGATTCTTCGGTCAACATGTGAAGTCAAGTGTTTAACTGATTCAAGAAGATTGAAGGGTTAAAAACGACAATTTATAATTGACATAATCTATCTTTTAATATATGCATTTTTTTTTTCAAGAGAAACACTCTTTTTAATTCAATTCATCATAACTTCTTCAAAACCTAAAACTATTACAATTGTTTATAGTCTAAGTAAGTCTTAAAGAGAAAGCTAATAATCTCTACTAAAACAAAATTAAGGAAACAAAATAATTCTTATAAGTCTAAACAAATCTCTAGCAAAAATTAGAAAAATGCATATATTAAAAGATAGATTACAACAATTATAAATTATCGTTTTTAACCCTTCAATCTTCTTGAATCAGTTAAACACTTGACTTCACATGTTGACCGAAGAATCGGCGGCCTATGTTGCACGGAAACGTCATCGGGGTGCCGTCTCCCGTACCGGAAACGTTTCGGAAACGGGAAACGGCTAGAAACGCCTGGAAACGCGCCGGAAACGTTTCCAGAAAAAAGGAAACGTTTCATGTTGACTGGAAACGCGAGGTGTTGAGCCGGAAACGTTTGAGAAACGTTTCGGGGCCTTTTAAACGCGTTTCTGGGCTGGTGTTAAGGGTTTAGTAAGAAGATGCTAATTAAAGTTCAATATATTTTATTAGGAAGATGATAAATAGATAAGAGAGAGAAAGAGACAGGGACAGGGACCCATCAAGAAAAAGCTTTTTGACTTATTAGAACTCTACAAGGGTCTACAATTAAAAAGTTTCTCATATTATTTAACTATTTTATATTGTGTGTAAATTTTCTTTTGTTTTGAGTTTCCTTTTAACTACTTTCAGAAACGCAATTAATTATATCATTTTCTTATCTGGGCTTTTTTTTTTCTTTTTCGTTTTGGTTTCCTCGATTGTTTTATTTTAACATACAACTCTTGTGAGAAATAACAATTAATGAATATAAACTACAAACAAGCAATACATAAGTTTTAACCATAAATATAATAACTTTTTCTTCAAATTGGTGGACAAACTACTAAACGAAAAATTACTTTTGAAAGTGAGTTTTTAGCAAATGTTTGAATATGATAAGATAATTGTGTTTTATTTATTTTATTAATAATTATATATAAAATTATATAAAATACAAAAACGTTTCTGGCCGTACCCGTTTCTTGAATTTTGGGACATTGGCGTTTCTAAGTACCCGTTTCCGTCCCCGTGCAACATAGTCGGCGGCTAAGCCAGAGGAGCGGGAGCTCGAACATGCCCTGCATCATATTCACATCACATGAGTTAGAGAAGGCCACTGACAACTTCAACGAAAATAGAATTCTTGGCCGAGGAGGTCAAGGTACTGTCTACAAAGGAATGTTAGTTGATGGAAGGAGTGTGGCAGTCAAGAAATCAAAGATAGCTGATGAAAGCAAGATAGAGAAGTTCATCAATGAAGTGGTCATTCTTTCACAAGTTAATCATAGGAATGTGGTTAGACTGTTGGGATGTTGCTTAGAGACGGAGGTGCCTATGCTTGTTTCTGAATTCATTTCAAATGGAACCTTGCATGACCATATCCACAATGAAAAAGAAGGGTTCCCAATTTCCTTTAACATGAGATTACAAATCGCTTCAGAGGTTGCAGGAGCACTTGCTTACTTGCATTCAGATACTTCCATTCCAATATATCACAGGGATATCAAAACCACTAATATACTTTTAGATGATCAATACAGAGCCAAAGTTTCTCACTTGACTACCTTAGTCAAAGACACATTTGGCTACCTAGATCCCGAGTATCTCCAATCTAGCCAATTTTTTTAATCTAGCCAATTAACTGAAAAAAGTGATGTCTATAGTTTCGGAGTTGTTTTGGTTGAGCTCTTGACAGGAGAAAAGCCAATATCCTTAGCTAGATCTGATGAAAACATATGTCTGGCTACACACTTTATGTTGGCTATGGAAGAAGGGCGTGTTATGTCTATTTTTGATGAAGTGGTTATTAAAGAGGGTACTAGGGATGAGCTTCTGCTAGTTGCTAACCTTGCAAAGCGATGCTTAAATCCAGTCGGAAAGAATCGGTCAACAATGAAAGAAGTAGCCATAGAGTTAGAAACCATAAGAATGTCACATCTTCGCTCCTTAGTTCAAGCTAATACCAGATCAGTGATTTATGAGGAGGAACTCTCCGTTCCAACTTATGTTGAATCAACATCAACAATGAAAGAAGTAGCTGTAGAGTTACAAACCAGACGAACATCGCACATTCCCTCTACTGGTCGAAAGAATCTGGAATCAGTGTCATTTGAGTTACCCTAGCCAACTGATCGAATCAAAATCAAAAGTCTGAGTTTTAATAACATTACTCAATGATGTAAATAGCCAAATGGTCTGCATTTCTTCTGTTATGTAACAAATTAACATCTTCATAGCTGCAACTATTGTTTTTGGGTCTGCATGCGTATACAACTTGCTATAATTTCAACATTCACAAAAAAAGTAAAAAAAAAAAGTTTGTCGAAAGCATATAGAAGGTCCCTCTATAGAAAAATAATTTAATTCTCATCGTGATGGTATGATTTTCTTCGCGTAACGATTAACGGTTTGTGAGATATTTAATTTAAAAAAAATGATAGAAAGTGGGTTTTTTTGTTTTGATAAAAAATGAAGGACTATAATTGATTCATTGTGTCTAAGAAGAATTTGGGGTCTATAAAAAACTTTTCTCATAATGCGCCTGTTGTCTAATTTAGTGGTGGACTCACACTATTTTCTAGTCAGTTTAATATAACCGACGTTAAAGGTTAAACAACTTAACAGAATATTCTTTGTTAGAGCACAGTGCAGAGCGTTTTTCGTTCGTAGTCCACCAAAAACGCACCAATGGCGCTATCGTTCGGCAGCGGCACCATTCGTCCGTCGTCCGTTCCCCGTCCAGCCCACCAACGAAGCTTTTTTTTTTTTTTTTTTTTTTTTTTTTAATGGGTTTTGTGTGTTTTATGAATAACTAACAAAATTTTATAATGACTAGTGATTATAGTTGAGATATTTTCGTTAAGTGTTTCGTGCAATGTTTATATATAAAACATAAAATAATCAAAATTTAATTGAAAAATGTTGTTGCATACGATAATTCAATTAAAAAACATTTTTAAAATGTCATAAAAAACATTTAAAAACATTAGTTAAAACTGAACATAAAAGCAACATTCTTTTTATCTTGTATGGTTCTAATAACATAAGCCAAACAACCTAAGACAACTTTATTTTAAATATAACTCAACTATTTTTGATAAGTTATTAAGCAAAATATAAAATTAAAAACTATTAAGATTAACCATTAAAATTAAAAAGATGTTATTAAACAAATATATAAAATTTAAAAATACTAAGATTAACCATTAGAGTTGATATCATTTTAGAACCAATATTTTTTTTAGACCCAATGAATCAATACTGATCATTCATTTTTTTAATTAAAATTAATTAAAACCGCTTTCCATTAACTCCATTTTTATTGAAAATAAAGTATATTGCAAACGGTAAATCGTTACGTGACAAAAATAATACTATTGCGGCGAGAGTTTTTTTTTTATCTTTCAGTATACGGGCACTTCGATATACTTTCGATGAACCTTTTTTTCGAGTAGATGGAAAAATCACATGTGATTTGTATGTTAGGATCACATGTGATTTGTATATTTGGAATCACGTGTGATTTCATAAATCAAATGTGATTTTAAAATTACAAATTACATGCGATTTCTCCAGAAGTAAATTTTAACACTCACAAAAAAAAGTTCGTCGAAAGTATATAGAAGTGTCCCTTCTATAGAAAGATAATTTAATTCTCGTCGTAATGGTATGATTATTTTCGCGTAACGATTAATGGTTTGTAAGACATTTAATTAATAAAAAAAATAATGAAAATTTGTTTTTTTGTTTTGATAAAAGAAATTGAGAGCTGTGATTGGTTCATTAGGTCTAGAAAGAATTTGTGGTATACATTAAACTTTACTCTTTTTTTTGAACTGCCGAATAAGATTAATAATAAAAGCTTCTAGTAAGGCACTAGAAGCTAAAGAGTACAATTACAGTCAAGAAAACAACGAAACAACAATAACTAGACTCCACCCGAGACTTTAACTGCGAGGCCTACAAAAGGGATGAAAAACTCTTGCCAATTACAGAAAACCGAGACAAGAGAAAAATCCCCACCCACAGAGGCCGAGCCACTGGTTTTCACTTCGGGGTATTTTTTGATGTAAACCCAAATAAGCCTCGATGAACAAAACACCAAGAACATAAGGAAAAAATAACAGAACTAAAAAACCATCATATGTTGACAACATCACTCAACTGTAATTCACGGGCAGCAAAGGAGACTTTAACCAATCTGACCAGTTGCAAGACATATGACCCCTATGAGATAACAATGAAAAAGAAGATGAGCGAATGTTGTAAAAAATGTCAATTTTCCTCAACTAGTTCGAACAAAAAGTGACATTGTTGTATCTCCAGATCCACCAAAGAGAAAAAGATACAATAACAGCAAAACGACGATATTTCTCTTTGGAAGCATTCCATGAACCAAACCAAGACTTCCAATGCTCAAATGACGTAAAAGGAGGAAAAGAAATATCACACCAAATTCGAACAAGCCTCCAAACCTCCTTGGCAATATCATAATCAAAGAAAATGTGAGAGGAAGATTCAACATTACCATTGCAAGAAGGACAAGAGATCGAAGTTATGTCGATGCCGCGAGCCGAAAGATTAAATCTATGAGGCAATCTATCCAAAGCTAATCTCCATATAAAGATATTGACTTTACGCTGAAGAATTTTATCCCAAGAAGTCGAATGCGCCAAGGAAGGAAGAAGCTTAGAGTCAATGATGCGACGTGATTCTCCAACTGAAAAGATGCCATCGGGTGCCATCGACCACACACAAATGTCTTCATCAACATTTGAATCAACATGGCTAATATCCAGAAACATGTCTCTCAAGTAAGCCAAATTACGAACTCCAATATCATCCCTAGACCAATTCCAATTCCATTGACCGTTAACAATACGATCAATAATCAAACAATCTTTATCTTGATCCAAGCGATATAACCGATCATATCGAATATAAAGAGGAGAATCGCCAATCCAAATGTCTTTCCAAAAACGAATACGAGTGCCACAACCCACATTGAATCGAAAAGAGTTAAGCGGGATGATGTCTTTTGAATGAAGAAAGTTAGAAGAACCAACTATTCTAGCCCACTTACCGTTGAACTTGCAACCCTCGTTATCGAAACCACCCTCTTTACCATGCAACGACTTAATAACTTTAAACCAAAGAGCATTCGGGAAAGAAAACATTCTCCAATGCCATTTTTGAAGAAGGGCAAGATTGAAGGACTTAAGACTACCAATGTTCAATCCCCCTTTATCATAAGAAGAGATGGTGTTAGCCCATTTAATCCAAGCAAGATTTTTTTTTTCTTGAGAACCACCCCAAAAGAAAGTAGCACGAAATCTTTCCAACAAGTTCAAAATAGTTTCAGGAGCTTTAAAGATCGAGAGGTAGTAAATACCAAGGCTACCGAGAACCGCTTTAATGAGAGTGAGACGTCCTCCAATAGATAAAAGGTTCGCTTTCCAGGAAGAGAGCCTTGATTGAAATCGATCGACCAAAATTTGCCAACTAGATAAGAGGTTCATGTTGGAGCCAATCGGAAGCCCAAGGTACGTGAAAGGGAAGGAACCCGAGGCACAACCTGTACTACTAGCCATATCAGCAACTTCGACGTTAGTGACTCCAATACCGTAAATGTTGGATTTTTGAATGTTAATTTTGAGACCCGGAGCTAAGTAGAAAACTTGAAGAACACGAATGATGTTATCTAAGTCGCCAGAATTCCAATCAGTGGTAAAAATCACATCATCAACATAAAACAGGTGAGATATCGTGATATCAGAAGAACCTAGCTTAATCCCGCGAATTAATCCAGAACTGACAACATTTGAAATAGCACAATGAAGACCTTCCATAACAAGGATAAATAAAAAAGGCGAGAGAGGGTCTCCCTGCCTTAAACATAGAGAATTCCGAAGTAGGACTACAATTAATCAAAATAGAAGCTCTGGACGAATGAAGACAAGCTCTAATCCAAGATATCCATTTGGAACCGAAACCAAGGCTAAGAAGAACAAAATCTAAATATTTCCATCTAACCGTATCAAATGCTTTTTTGAAGTCTACTTTAAAGATAAGCATTTTTTTCTTCCTCTTTTTATACCAATCAATGACCTCACTAAGAATAAGCGAACCGTCAAGAATTTGATGACCCGAAATAAAGGCGGATTGCTCAATGCTAACAATCTTATCAATCACTTTAGAAAGCCGATTTGCGAGAATTTTAGCAATGATCTTGTAGTGAATGCCAATCATCGAAATGGGACGGAAATATTTCATATATATAGGATTACTAACCTTTGGAATAAGCGTGAAAAAAGAAGAATTAACACCTTGAGGCATCGATCCAGTGACAAAAAATGATGTAACAAACTCAAGAATATCCATCTTAAGAAGATCCCAAAATTTCTTAATAAATACAAAAGAGAAGCTGTCGGGACCAGGAGCTTTGGCACTGCCACAATCCCACACTGCCATCTTGATTTCCTCCAACGAAACGTGTGTCTCCAAGTAGTCGCGATCAATGGAGAAAAGACCAGTAGTGTAACACCCCAACCCGACAAGGGTCAAAATGCCAGATTATGGTGTCAACAGAACAAACGCAGGCGGAAGACTTTTATAATTATTAAGGTTACAAAGGTTCAAAATGAAACTAAGGACATAAAAAATCTAAACAATAGTAACTATCAAATTAGAATACAAGTCTGAATCAAATCTAAATGGAAAATAACTCCAAGGTCTAATCCAAATGCAAAGGGAATCTATCATCGGGGTAGTCGACTAAGAGCTCCTATGCACTCTTCACTCAAACCCAGCTTCCAACCTAAAACCTGCCGCAGGAAAAGAAATGCGGCTGAGCTTAAAAAGCCTAGTGAACAGATATATATAACAAACGTATATATATATATATATATATATATATATATATATATATATATATATATATATATATATATATATATATATATATCTGTTCACTGGGCTTTTTAAGCTCAGCCCCATTTCTTTTCCTGCGGCAGGTTTTAGGTTGGAAGCTGGGTTTGAGTGATGTGTGCATAATAATATATATATATATATATATATATATATATATATATATATATATATATATATATATATATATATATATATATATATATATATATATATATATATATATAAGATAATCAAACATATATATGTATAGGGAAAGGAAACACAAGCTCCTGCTGAAACGAATATCATCTGTCAGAAGAAAGAGAGATCAAAGACCATCTGAACAAATATCATAAGTCAACTGAAATGGAGAAATACAAAATATAGTGCATTGTGGAATAACAGAAGGTATAATATAGGTGTATCAAAGGTGTAAGGGTTGTCAGAAATCTACCACGAACCCAGAAACATATCATATCATAAACATCATAATCATGGTCTTCATAAATAACATAAGTAACATAATGGAGTAGCTAGCTCCCAGAAATGTGAAGGGCATGTATTGCACACAGTACCAATCACCAGAAATATAACATATAACATAACAGATCAGATCTAGGATGCATCCATACGCCCCTACAGAAATCATAGTGGCCAAACATATATCCTTGAGCTCATAAACATATAACAGAAAAGGGACGGGGTGGAACATCACTCGACCATCTTATAGTCATGCCATTGGTGCATCAATGACATGCTACTAACTGTCATTTGCTACCCGTTAAGAAGTACGTAGTTATTCATTGGATTTACCCCATAAATAAAATTAGTTTAGCTCCGATCAAACACATGGCCATATATATATATATATACATATTCCACAATGAAATCATGAAATGCTATTTTCTTCTACGTATGATATTTTCTTAATTAACACATGCAACTGATGCAAGGTTTTCTTAACATAGTATTTATGATATGCATTAGGTATAACATAAAATGATAGTTCAAGAGATACCTTACAGTTACACAAAATTAGATCGAAAGAAACCAAGACCGAAACCGAATTCGAACACGAATACGAGCACAAAATATAAACGTGACATTCGAATGAATTCTTTTTATTAACAAACAAAATTAACCTATGTAATCATATATATACGAGTTATGTTTATACTTTAATGTGACAAATACATATAAGAACTTCGTATATCTTTCATTAACGTGATCAAAACTTTTGTGTTCATATAGTCCATACAAGGCAAACGTTTTAGACAGATCAAAGAGAATATTAAAAATGGATATGGAGAATACCTTGTAACCAGATTATACAAATGAAAGTACAAAAAACAAAGATTTAGTCATGCTCGAGCCAAGCTATGTGTATTATAAGACCTTCAACTAACGTCCCATGATCCAAAACCTTCCATACTTAGGCGTATTTCTAATTATAAAGAATAAGAGGATCAGTTGAGTTGTTGATGTTGTGTGTGTTCTTTTCTAACTTTCGAATGGAAATGATAAGGGAGAGGGTAAGTGTGTTATCGTTTAATAAAATGGAATAGATAGGAGGTTTTTCCAAACTAGGCAAGTATTATAAATTATCTTTGATTGAGTCGTAAATTATGGAGAGAAATAATGTGATTGCCGAGATTATAGTTAGAAATTTTGAGGTGATAAGGCTGAATTTTTGGTGAGTTTCTAACTGAGTGATTATTCAATCATTGGTTTCCATCTTTTCGAAATAGGTACATGACACAATTTACAAAAAAAATTCGACCCTAGCACGTGTGATATTTTTCATATGTTGTGTCGTTTCTTATTAAGTATAGTTTAGGTTTTCCACTTTTATAGCGTATCATATAAATATTAGGTTAGGTCTTATCGTACGTAAAAGTCATTTTCGAATTTTTAAGTCGTTATAAGTAGAGTGAGTCAATGGAGAAAATATCACTTGGGAGTCTTGAACCCGGTATTTGTCTTTGAAGAAATTAACGTAAGCATCTTTAATAAGATTCGGTTCTGAAATCCAAACACCATCATGCATAATACCGATAATCGCTTGAGATCTCCTTTTCTGATTTATCAACCCGTGGAAGAATTTGGAGTTCTCGTCACCTTCAATGTCCCACTTGATATGAGCCTTTTGAATTAAATCGTGGGCTTCAAGTTTGTCAAGATTATCAATATCTTGAAGGAGCTTAATGCGTTTGTCACGATCAATGTTGCTAGCAGTTCCGTCGTCAATCCTTTTTTCGATAATCTTAAGGTTATTCAAAGCCTCCTTTTTTGATTGCGATCATTATTCTTAACATTAGCGAGCCATTGCTTAATAGTGGTTTTAAGAGATCGTAATTTTTCATGTGACTTAAGAGATCTACCGTCATTATTTGCTTCCAAAGTAGACCAAGCGGACTTAATGACTTCTTCAAAACCATCTCGAAGTAACCACGAATTATAGAATTTGAACGGAGTAGAACCAAAATCAGGTTTCGAAACATGAAGAAGGATTGGAGTATGATCTGACCACCCACGATTAATAGCCGTGATACGAAAATCTAGAAGAGCCTCTAAAATTTCTTCAGAAATAAGGAAACGATCCAACTTGCTAAGTTTGGTTCCAGCTTTATTCATCCACGTGTAGTAACAACCTCCAATGTGAAGGTCAACTAAACCTGAAGAATCAATAAAAGAGTTAAATGATCAGCTTAAATATGGAACCAAACCTTTCGTATTCATAACGAACTGAATTCATGGATCTCCAGCATGAGAATCACGGGTTTGGTCAGTCAGGGTGGAGATAAAGCATGTGGGTCTGCCTTCTTGGTGGATAAGAATTTATATGTTAAGGGAAGGTTTTCTGATAACGCATTTATGCCGGTATCACTTCTTTGGACTCTAAGTGACCTTGACTATGATAAAGTTAGTTGTTGTGATAACAACGACGGGTTACAAGTCGAAGTGGATCTAGGTATTGGTTCTTCAATAGACACTTGGAAATGCTACTATTACAAGTCACTCACTGGAAACCCTTACTTGTTCAATGGATGCTATGGTATGTAATTCTATAGTTGGTATATTTTTTTTAACAACGGAGCCTTCTGTTAATTAGCTTACATGATTTTAATATAGATACGGAAGAGTGTAAGAGGTGTGAGGATAATGGTGGTTACTGTGACTATGAGAACATATACGACGTTGATGGCTTATTTAACAAATGGAACATCACTTGTCGGGAATATGTTATCATTGAGGATTTAACATCTAATGAGGTTATCATATCATACTCGGGTGCTAGTCTAGGTAAGTATTGCCCATTCTTTGTGCTTATAATCCAATCACACTTTATATTTACTTTGCTATCTGGTCAGATATCATGCTATATACTGTACTACTTATTACTGTTAAATCAACAACATGTGGCAAGTGCAACATCTTTTCGACATGTTAATTTGTTATAAGGGTTTGAACCCTTAGATCATTTTTTAAAGTTCTAGCCACGAAAAAGGCCAGGATGGTATGAAAAATTAAAACTCCAGTTTTAAGTAGCTCCAATCAGCTACGATTGCAAAGAAAGTTACTAACTAATATAACACCTATGAGCTATACCATCAAATGTTTTTTTTTTTTTTTTTTTGTTTTTTTTTTTTAAATTAAAATTGTAGACCACTTGCCTATTAATTATCCATTTTGTATTGGTATTTATTCAGGTGTTGGCATAAGCATGGTGTTCGATTTTCATGCAAAAATAATCTATAGATCCTACAAAGTATACACGAAAACAAAAACCAAAAGAAGGAGAGAAAGTGTTTTTAAACGCATTAATGGTGAATTACTTTTGAAACAACAAAAAGAAGCTGACCCGTCTTTAGTTCATAAAACCATGCTATTCACAATTTCACATCACGTGATTTAGAGAAGACCACTGACAACTTAAACGAGAATAGAATTCTCAGCCGAGGAGGTCATGGTATAGTCTACAAAGGTATGTTAGTTGATGGAAGGATTGTGGCAGTCAAGAAATCAAAGATAGCTGATGAAAGCCAGATAGAGCATTTTATCAATGAAGTGGTCATTCTTTCACAAGTTAATCATACGAATGTGGTCAGACTATTGGGATGTTGCTTAGAGACGGAGGTGCCTCTGCTCATTTCTGAATTCATTTCAAATGGAACCGTGTATGAGCGTATTCACAGTGAGAGTGAAGAGTTCCCATTTTCTTTGAACATGAGATTAAAAGTCGCTTCAGAGGTTGCAGAAGCACTTGCTTACTTGCATTCAGTGTTGGAAATTTAGTTCAATTGAGGGATATGATCATACTTGGAAATGGGTTTGGACGTACGGAGTGTACACCCATTAAGTCCCTGATTACCCTGACTATGATAGTGGTTGGAAGTAACTCATCAGAAGGTTCAATCCTTCAGAGAGTTACTACTGCTAGTACTATGTTAGTACTACTGGAGCAGAGTTACTACTGCTAGTACTAAGTTAGTACTGCTGGAATGAGTATGTAACTACTCTGACCTATTCAAGTGGCAGTTAAAACTGCATTTATGACCACGTTTAATTGGTCATGTAACCACTATTGGCTATAATGAGGACAATTATGAGGCAATTAATGGGTCGATTAATCATCATAATTCCATTTGACTAGCTATGAGTATTCTCCTATAAATAGGAAGATCAAATCATGCATGAGAGGGACGAAACAAAAAACCTAAACACTTGGATGCGCAAGGGTTATTGATTTGTGCCTAATTCAATAACATACATCTGGTCTTATCCCAAGTAGATATTCGTGATACCCAGGCAATAGGATCGAATAGTTTACTTTGGAAAGTGATTACACGATTCCAAGTGATATCCGGTAACCATTCATTGGTAATTAGTTAGGCTATTGATTATCTTCACCCTGCTGGGAACTGATAAAAAGAAACCAACAATCAAAGTAAACTAATTTGTGATAATCAATGGCTGCTGCTGCTATGAAACACATGGCTTCAAACTTTGCCAAGCTTGATAAGTTTGAAGGGGTGGATTTTAGAAGATGGCAGAAGAAGATGCACTTCTTGCTTTCAAGCATGAGTGTGGTGTATGTTCTGAGCACACCTATTCCTGATGATGGGGATGATGCTACTGTGGAACAAATGAGGAAGAGGAGAAAATGGGAGAATGATGATTACATTTGCAGAGGTTTAATCCTCAATGGTATGTCTGATTCTCTCTTTCATATTTATCAGAATGTTGAATCTTCCAAAGAACTATGGGATTCCTTGGATGCCAAATATATGGCTGAGGATGCATCAAGTAAGAAGTTTCTTGTAAGTAATTTCACAAATTACAAAATGACTGATTCAAGACCAGTTATGGAACAATACAATGAACTTCTTAGTATACTTGGAAGGTTTACACAACATAAAATGAACATGGATGAGGCTATTTCAGTCTCTTGTATCATTGACAAACTACCTCCTTCTTGGAAAGATTTCAAGCATACCTTGAAACACAAGAAGGAAGAACTGACTCTTGTTCAGTTGGACAGTAATCTTCGTATTGAGGAATCCCTCAGGGAGCAGGATAATGAAAAGCCAAAGAGTAGCAATGCTATTGGTGCATCTGTTGTCAATATGATGGAACATAACAATTCCACCAGGTACAATGACAACCAAGGCAAACGTAAACATCATGATAACACAAGGGTTAACCCTAACAAGAAGGCAACACCTACTTGTTGGAAATGTGGCAAAACTGGTCACATTAAAAGGGATTGCAAAGGTGTTAAGGTTGGTGGTAAAGTCAATGGTTCAGGCACTAGTGGTTCAGGGAGTGGTGGTTCTGCCAACTCACTTAAAGGTCAGAATATGTTTAATAAATCCTTTCAGATTTATTATGTTACGTATGTATCTGAATCTAACTATGTGCAGGATGATGATGTTACGTGGTGGATTGACTCTGGAGCAACTGTTCATGTGTGCAAAGATAGACGCTGGTTTAAGACTTACGAGTCACTCAATGATGGTTCTATTCTTCACATGTGAAATGAGTCAACAACGCTGGTGCATGGTCGTGGTTGTGTAGATCTTAGTTTTAGTTATGGAAAGATTGTAACTTTGTCTAATGTTATTCATGTTACTGATATAAGGAAAAACTTGGTTTCAAGTAGTGTTTTGAATAATCATGGTTTTAAACAAGTTATTGAATCTGATAAGTTTGTTTTGTCTAAACATGGTGTGTTTATTGGTTTTGGCTATTTGTGTAATCAAATGTTCAGGCTTAATATTGTCACTGATATTGTTAATTCAGCCTTTATGTCAACCTCTAAACTGAACGACTCTACCCTCTGGCATGCTAGACTTGGCCATGTACACTATAAAAGGATGCAAGATATGTCTAAGGATGGGTTAATCCCAGCATTTGACATGGACACTGAAAAGTGTAAGACTTGCATGTTGACCAAAATAACTAAGAAACCTTTTCAGGGTGTAAAACATGAGACTGAGCTCTTGGAGCTAATACACAGTGACCTGTGTGACTTGCATGCCACTCCCTCTTTGGGGAATAAGAAGTACTTTGTGACATTTATTGATGATGCTTCTAGGTTTTGTTATGTCTATCTGTTACATACTAATGTTGAAGCATTAGATAAATTCAAAGTATTTAAAACTGAAGTTGAATTGCAACTTGGGTCCCTGATCAAAAGATTTAGGACTGATAGGGGAGGTGAATACATGGATACTCTGTATTTTCAGTCTGTTTGTATAATTCATGAAACGACTGCCCTATACTCCTCAGCAAAATGTGTGGAAAACTAGAAGGGGGGGGGGGTTGAATAGTTTTACCGATTTTTGATTTGTTTCAAAACCTTACTTTCGAAAAACTTTGATTCGAATCTTATGTGTAATCAATCAACACCAATTTGAATACTAAACTAAACTATACTATCTAATGTAAATAATGAATGTAAAGAAAATAGATGGAAAGATCAAACCGGGACAAAGGGATTTATAGTGGTTCGGTCACGAAGTGCTTCTTCGCCCTACTCCACTCCTCGAGTACCACACTCGAGAGTTTCAAGCACTATGTCAACAAACCTCCCTTCAGGCGGAGAAAACCGTACAACGTCGCTTACCCTAATTTTCGACACTAAGCTAGATGTCGAGTACTAATCTTAGCTAGTACCAATCTACCACGATCCACACGATCCTTTCTACTTCACACAATCAACACCCTTGACTCAATCTACCCAATCTACCCTTGATCCACTTGATCAATACACTAGCCCACAAGCTACAAGAGATCTCCAAGATCTCAACAAGATCACAATGATCAACTCTCACTTGACTCAATCTACCCTATCACTCTTGATCAACTCATAAGCTCACAAGCAATAAGAGATATTCAATATCTCTATATGATCACAATGATCTTCTCTCACAAACTCTCAAAAGAAAAATGAACTTGATGTATGCAAGGATACAACAAGTATGTAACAAGTGTTACAAGTGCTCTAACTATAACTACAACACTTTGTATCTTCTTTGATACCTTGTGTTCTTCTCTTGCACTAGAAGAGGAATGAAGGTGATCACTTGGTTGGATGATTGGATCACTCTTTAAACAAAAGAAAACTAAACTAAATGATCAAGAAGAGAAGATGTGATGAGAGTATTGAACTCAGAAAATTCTGTGTGAAAAAGGATGCCCAAAAACTGTGAAGAGGGCTGGTATTTATAGGCAGAAAAAATCTAGCCGTTATAGGTACACGGTACCACTAAATCACCCACGGTACCACTAAATTTAGTGGTACCGTGCCAGACAAAAACGCTCCTCTTTTTGTAAAACATTTCTTAATTATTCAAAAATAACTTGTAAAGTATATTTTTGAAAAAATGTTTTGTCACATTAAAAATGTGAAGTTTTAAACACAAATTCACTTCTTTGATCATTTGTCAAGTTGTAAATTTGTTTGTGCATACCTAGAGTGATTTGCGTAGAAATGGGATCTTTCGACTAAAAACTTGTTTACGTTAATTTTAACGTAACGTGTTTTCACATTTTGTCATCCTCAAAACGTGAAGTTATCGAAAGATATAAATAACGTTTTTAGAACATTATTTGCATCAACAATCTCCCCCTTTTTGATGATGACAAAACCTAAACTCATTTTAAGTTAAAATTAATTTTAACAAGTTTTTAATGAGTTTATATCCCATTTCTCCCATTTTTGTCGAAGCAAAAAGGTTGCTATGGCTCCCCTTGATGTATACTCCCCCTCGTTTGGAGGACACCAAGGAATCGAGCAATGATTCTTGCTACAAAACAAAGTTAGATGACAAATATACAATATCTAACATGTAGCAATCACGACAAATATCCAACCACAAACAAGAAAATGGCTAAATAGCCAAACACAAAAAATAAAAGAACAACCATATAACATGCCAATCCATTAATTAAAAGAAATGTCATACATAAGTATGACTACATCACAAAGACAAACAACAAGAAGCATAAATCCTTAATAACTAGAGGCAAGCTTCATTTCTAAAAGGGGTCCTAATAGATTATTGTTGGAAACTAAACATGAACATGTTTAGTTATGTGGGCTAGGAGGAGGTGGAGATGGTGACATGATTGGAGGTGGTGGTGGTGTCAAGAGATGCTCCACATTAGGGGTGGCAATTTTCGACACGACACGAAACCCGACCTGAGACCGACACGAAAATTAGCAGGTTAGGGTTGAGGCTAAATTAGTTTCGGGTCATTTTTGGGTCGACCTGATTGACCCGTTTATTAAACGGGTCAGGTTCAGGTCGAGTATAATTAAATCGGGTCGACCTGATAACCCGTTTAACTTTTTAGAAAATATAAAAAAAGTAAATACACGTTACTTATTAGCTTAGTTACAAGAAAAATAAAAAGTAATTGCATTGAAAGTTGATTCGATGTATTTGACTGAAAAGATGTATTGACTCTGACTCCATCTCTACTTTAACTCCATGGTCCATAACTCCATGTGATGTCTCCATACTTTAATTAGTTTAATACTCCATGTCTCGTTCAAGAGATTCTCTAATTCTCTTGTTTTTAAACCACTATAATCAACAAATTAACCCACATTTGATTATCGGAGCTGGTACGCAACATATAAGCTTGCATATTCTAGATTTATATAGAAAGAAAGAATATAGCCCCGCTTAGATTAATTCATTATATTTGTTTGAATATTGCAGGAAATCGAAGAATATAGTACCCCAAACACTATTGCTGCTCTGCTACTACTCATTCCTCCTTCAACACTTTCAACAAAAAGCCAGTAACATTAATTAAACGGGTTATATGGGTCGGTTCAGGTTGACCCGAATCAGGTTAGGGTCGAGATTACTGACCCGTTTATATAATCAGGTCAGGTTTGGGTCGAAGGTTTCTGACCCGCGAACCCACGAACCCGAACCCGCGAACCCGGACCCGACCCGAATTGCCACCCCTACTCCACATAGGAGAACATGAAATGTATCTCATCCCTCAAGGAGAAGATGAGGTTACGGTTGTGGAGACAACATAGGCAATTAGCACTATGCAGATCAAAAGGATGAGGTTGGATAGGTTGACCCATGATTGGGGAAGGAGGTGGTGGTGAGTTTGTTGGTGATGGGGTTGGCATGACATACTCCAATGGAGTGATGGGTGAGAGTGTGTAGTCCATGGATGATGGCATGGTGTTGAGAGAGGGAGATGATGAAGATGTGGTTCTAGTGGAAAATGTTTTGGAAGGAGCATTAGGTAGAGATGGTGAGTGAGGAGTGGCTTGGGAAGGTGGTGTTGTGACTTCATCATCTTTTGTGAGATCAACAAAGAGAGGTTTGGATGGTGGTCTTACGGTTATCCTAGGTTTTTTGGAAATGTGGTTTGTTGATCCTTGTGTGGAAGACATGGTGATTGAGTGGTGTGAGGTTGAAGATGAGATGCAAGATAAGCTTGCAATGGTGAGGCCTTATATAGGCAAGAGTGGTGGAATTTGAATTAAAATTGTTGATAGTGTCCTATGGTGTAGTAAGGGAATCTTGGGGTGTATGTGAGTTTGCAAAATTTTGCAGGTTTGAGGTTAGGGATGCAGGTTTCCAGAGGAAATAGTGAAAATTCGTCAAACAAGGGCACGATACCACTAAATACCACATGGTAACGTGGCCTATTTAACAGTACCGTGACATGTGAGTCACGAATTTTCCTGTACAGCCTAGTTCCTGGGTAGCTAAAGGGAGTTTTCTAGGGGGACTATTTGCAGGAAATGTTGGTGCCTCAAATCACTAAATATTTATTTGCCTAATGTGTCCCATATTAAGCTACTCCTAGCAAATAAAGATTATCATGTAGTTTTCTAAGATAATCTATAAGCATGCAAACACAAAGGACAAAATAAGCTATCATCCAAGAATCATATATAAAATTCATGCAAGGTGATAGGATAAATGTCAAGTATGCAAGATAGCAAAGAGTAGTAATCCCTACTATAATTAATCATAAGTAAGTCCTAATTATGAAAATAGTTCCATTGGCTTGAGCACACCCTCATTCATCATCACTCGACGAGACATCATAACACGATATCGAACTGTCATCATGATTCCCTTGAGATGATGTACATTCCCAATAGAGAGAGGTGTAGGTGGTTTGAGTTAAAGGAGCCATGGTGGGATTGACAAGGAGATATCGATTATTTTGGAGGTGAGGGAATGAGTTCATGACAAACCGATATAGACGAGTCAACAACATGCCATAGGGTATCGCCTTATTTAGTCGACCCTGACACTGAAAATTCTCCTTGCCACAAAGTAAGCGAGATTGTAGGGTTGCTCGGTGACTAGACAATACAACATATGAGCACAACACGCCGGAAGGTGCTCACGGTTGTGAGGAAGACAAAAGACATTTTCATGAATGACTTCTATCCATCTACGTAGATGTGGATGAATTTCATCAACATAGACTTTGAGTGGATCTAAGTCATACTCATGAGACTCACGGAACTCAATTTCACCGTTTTCTTTAAGAAAACCATGAACTTTTTAAGGAAGACGAATGTGCTCTTTTATCTCACATGGAGTGGGAATGAGGGTATTGTAAGGACCGGACTCAATTTGGTGACTCGTGAGGGTTTTGAGAGACCAACCTTCCGTGTAGAAACATTGACCATGGTTCGGAAGTTCAAGAATGTTAGCAAATTGGTCAAGAGTGAGTGAGATTTTTTGGTTTTGTATCACGAATTGGAGAGACACAGTTTGATCCTTGTTATGTACGAGTTTAACTTGTCTATAGAACTCAAGGACAAACCGAGGACAAATTAGATCATTAATCCAAAACAAGCAATCGAATCCGATTTCTTGAAACATGGTTTAGATATGATCATGATTGAGAAAGGAGGACTCGACAATACGTCCTTCGTGGAAGAGACGAGACTCTAGGTGACGGAAGCTTTGTATGTGACAAAGTGGGGTGTTTGGTTCAATTGATGGTTTGGGAATGTAATCGGCTGTCAGTTCATGATCGTAATCAAACATGTGATATCTCTTGTTACCTATGAAAAATTTATCAAAGATTAAAATTGAGAATATTTCATTTAAAGACATGTACCTATATGCAAACTATGTGGAGGTGCGGTAATCTCGACTCTATAACTAAAATAATGAGATTACCCAAACGCTCATAATCTTCACTTTTGCTCAAACGAATATGTTGATAAATACATATTAGTTATGTAATTCAATCAATATTCGTGAGATCATGTATGCATGAGAAAAACGTTTTTAGTTTGTATCAACAATGCACGAAAAATGTTTCATGATCCTAGTTTCGTGAAATTTTTCGAAAACAATGGAATTGGGGTGTTTGGCGACCTCAATGTTTTGGCGCCAAAAATTTGAAAAGTTAGAATGTTAATGACTTCTAATCCTAATTGCAAGTATTCTAGAAATGATTCCTCTTAAACCTACTTAATCTAGTAAAAACAAGGTTTGAACCAAAATATGTGATTAAAGTGGGTTTATGCAAATCTTATGTTAAGGGAATCATGAAGGTTATACATTGCCTAATCCTAGTCCTAATTTCATAGAGACTCAATCAAAATTGAAAAACCCCAATTCAATTTTCATGTATGAACAAACCCTAGACTCAAGATTAAAGAAAAGTAGAGTTAAATGACTTACAAGTCATGTTGAAGAAGTGAAAGTAGTTGGTAATCTTGAGAATCAATGCCTTGAATTAGATCTTGAAGGGGTGTAATTGAATTTTGGATTGTGAGGTTTGGTTTTGACAGCAATTGCAGAAGTTGGGAGAGTTTAACATGAATAATGTGGGAAGAGGGGACTGAAATACGACCATTGTCAGATACACGGTACCATGGTACCATTAAATTTAATGGTGCCGTGCCACTTTAGTGGTGTCGTGATCTGCTGGGATGAATTTTCGTCCCATTTTGATTTTTGACAAATAAGTCTCGCTGTTTTAGTGAGACTTTTTGACACGAGGAAAGAATTTATACCTAATAAATTCTTTTGACGAGGAGAACCTAGACTAGACGAAAGGAGATGACTTTAATATTTCCAGTGAAAAATTCAAGTAGTCATACGAGGGATGTGAAGAATGACTCAATACTTCCAGTGAAATATTTAAAGAGTCATGAGACGAGACACATGAGATGACTTCAATATTTCTAGTGAAATATTTAAATAGTCATAAGATTTATGGAATATGTTCCATCATTCCTAGACCTAGGCAAAGATAGTAGAAGGATTCTCGTTTGAGAGGTTTGGTCAGGATGTCAGCGATATTATCTTGAGAGGGAACTTTCTCAATAGAAATGTTTCCTTTCTGAACGTTATCGCGAAGGAAATGGTGACGAATTTCGATGTGTTTAGTACGAGAGTGTTGAACGGGGTTTTTGCTCAAGTCAATAGCACCTTTATTATCGCACATAATGGGAACGTCGTCTAGATGGATGTCATAGTCAATAAGATCTTGTTTCATCCATAGTGCTTGTTGACATGCCTTTCCGGCGCTTACGTACTCGGCTTCGGTCGTGGAGATAGCAAGAGCCATTTGTTTCTTGGAGAACCAAGAAGTTAGACAACAACCCATGAAGGTACAAACGTCACTCGTACCTTTTCGATCCACATAATCTCCCGCATGATCAGAGTTGGCATAAACAACAGATTCTACACTGGTCCCCTTGGGATAGAATAATCCCAAGTGTATAGTGCCTTTAATGTATCGGAAGATACGCTTAACCGCTTCAAGGTGAGAGATTTTAGGATCCTCTTGGAAGCGAGCACAAAGGCAGACATTAAACATGATATCGGGCCTACTTTCCGTGAGGTATAATAAACTTCCTATCATACCTCTATACTTAGTTCTATCCACGGACTCACCTTCTTCATCTTTCGTGAGTTTCGTTTCCGTGGACATGGGAGTTTTCATGGGCTTAGACTCTTCTAAACTAAATTTCTTAAGCATCTCCTTACTATACTTAGATTGATTAAAGAAGATACCATCTTTCATTTGTTTTATTTGTAGACCAAGGAAGAAATTTAATTCGCCCATCATGCTCATCTCAAACTCGTCACGCATGATCTCAGAGAGATCATCACACAGTTCTGGACAAGTTGAGCCAAATATGATGTCGTCGACATATATTTGAACAATGATGAGATGTGAATTACGTTTCTTCGTGAAAAGTGTGTTGTCAACCATTCCCATGGTATATTCATGTTCAATCAAGAATGCCTTTAGTCTATCATACCAAGCTTTAGGAGCTTGTTTGAGACCATAGAGAGCTTTCTTGAGTTTATAGACATGATTCGGTTTCTTGAAATCAACAAATCCCGGAGGTTGTGCAACGTACACCTCCTCATTGATATAACCATTTAGGAATGCACTTTTCACATCCATATGGTATAATTTAAAGTCTAAGGTGCAAGCATAGGCAAGGAGTATTCTAATAGACTCTAATCTAGCTACGGGTGCATAAGTTTCATCGTAATCTATTCCTTCTTGTTGGTTATAGCCTTGTGCTACCAAACTTGCCTTATTCCTAGTTACGACGCCATTTTCGTCGAGTTTATTCCTAAACACCCACTTAGTTCCTATGATGGTTTGATTCTTAGGTGGAGGTACTAAATTCCAAACTTGGTTTGCGGTGAATTGATTTAACTCTTCTTGCATGGCAACTACCCAGCTTTCATCCTTAATTGCTTCACCGACATTCTTAGGTTCTATGGTAGATATAAAACAAAATAAATTACTTTTGTTTTGTGCTTGTGACCTAAGAGTTCTTTGGTTTAGGTTTCCTATGACATTTCAATAGGATGGTTATTGGATTCCTTAATGTTGACAACTTCGTCAACTTCAACTATTTCATCCTCAATGTCATTTTCTAAGGTTTTCTTGCCATTAACCTTAATGGCTTCTTCCTCATCCAAGTCATCATCCACCAAGGGTGATGTCTTAGTTGGTGGAGAACTTTCATCGAATGTCACGTTGAGTGATTCTTCGACTTTCATTGTTTCCTTGTTTAGGATAACATAGGCTTTACTATTTTGGGAGTAACCTAGGAAAACACTTTCGTAAGACTTTGGGTCAAACTTGGTGAGGTAGTCTTTGGTGTTTAGTATGAAGCACTTGCTTCCAAACACTCTAAAGTAATCTAGGGTAGGTTTTCTACCTTTCAAGATTTCGTATGGTGTTTTTCCTAAGATAGGTCTAATTAGAATCCTATTTAGTATGTAAGTTGAAGTGTCCACCACATTACACCAAAAATTTTGCGGAATTGATTGTTCATTCAACATCGTTCTACTCATCTCTTGTAGAATACGATTTTTTCGCTCAACTACCCCATTTGATTGTGGAGTGGGTGGAGCCGAGAAATTGTGTGTAATACCATTAGCATCACAATATACTCCAAATTGCACTTCATTATCAAATTCCCGACCATGATTCGTCCTAACTGAAACAATTATACACCCTAGTTGATTTTGGACCTTCTTACTAAAGATTTCGAATTCCTCGAAAGCTTGTGTCTTATTCTTAAGGAATCTAGTCCAAGTATAGACCAAGTCAGAGGATTCCAAATGGAACTGATGACATTGGTGTATCAGAGGTCTCTGATGAGGTCCCTGATGAGGTTGTGGTTCAACAACCTGTGAACGTGAGCTCAGAAAGAGCAAAAGGATTAGGACTCCAAAGTCTTTTGGACCAGAGTTTCAATTATATTTAGTTGAAGGTACAAGGGATGAGGTCTCTGACCAATACTCCTATGCTTTAATGTTGAGGATGATCCCAAAACATTTGATGAAGCAATGAAGTCCCAGGATGTTACTTTCTGGAAAGAAGCAATAAATGATGAGATGGATTCCATCATGGGCAACAACACTTGGGTGTTGGCTGATCTACCACCTGGTTGCAAACCTCTAGGTTACAAATGGATTTTCAAAAGGAAAATGAAGGTAGATGGAACTATTGAAAAGTTCAAGGCTAGACTAGTCATTCAGGGCTTTAAACAAAAGTCAGGGATAGACTACTTTGATACTTATGCCCCTGTGGCACGTATCAGTACCATAAGATTGCTGATTGCTTTGGCATCAATTCACAATCTGATTATTCATCAGATGGATGTGAAGACAACTTTCTGGAATGCTGACTTAGATGAGGAGGTTTATATGAACCAACCTCAGGGCTTCATCATGCCTGGTAATGAAAACAAGGTATGTAAACTGATTAAGTCTCTGTGTGGACTAAAACAGGCACCTAAGCAATGGCATTAAAAATTTGATGAAGTGGTTTTGTCAAATGGTTATCTTCTTAATCAAGCTGAAAAATGTGTATATAGCAAATTTGATGAATCTGGTAAAGGAGTCATAATTTGCCTATATGTTGATGACATGCTGATCTTTGGCACTGACCAAAATCAGGTTGACCTGACAAAGGAATTTTTGTCATCAAGGTTCTCCATGAAGGACATGGGGGAGGCTGATGTTATCCTTGGTATAAGGATTAAACATGAAAGTAACAAAATTTCTATCTCTCAGTCTCATTACATTGAGAAGGTGTTGAGGAAATTTAATTACTTTGATTGTACTCCAGTGAGTACACCTATGGATACAACTGAGAAGCTGATGCCTAATACTGGCAAAGCTGTATCTCAACTTGAGTATTCTAGGGTGATTGACTGCCTAATGTATGCCATGACTTGTACAAGACCTGATATTGCATTTGCAGTGGGAAAACTAAGCAGGTATACTAGTAATCCTAGTGCTCAGCACTGGCAAGCAATTCAGAGGGTACTGAAGTATTTGAAGAGAACTATGGATTATAGTCTCTCATATACTGGTTATCCTTCAGTATTAGAAGGATACATTGATACAAGTTGGATCAGTAACACTGAAGATAATTCGTCTACCAGTGGCTGGGTATTCCTACTTGGTGGAGGTGCAATTTCTTGGGCATCAAAGAAGCAAACTTGCATCACCAGTTCAACAATGGAATCTGAATTTGTGGCTTTAACAGCTGCTAATAAAGAGGTTGAATGGTCGAAAAACTTGCTTCTTGAGATTCCATTGTGGCCTAAACCTATAGCACCTATTTCTATCCATTGTGATAGTGCAGCTACATTGGCAAAGGCTTATAGCCATATGTACAATAGGAAGTCTAGACACTTAAGTGTCAGTCATATCATGATTCGTGAGCTTATCATGAATGGGGTGGTATCTATAGAATTTGTTAGATCTCAACAAAATTTAGTTGATCACTTGACGAAGGGTTTGGCTAGAGACTTGGTCATAAAGTCTACTAAAGGGATGGGTTTAAGGTCCAACTTAGTCACTGAATGCTAAGACACCCAACTCCCTCCTGAGGAAACTTGGGAGCTGAGTTCAATGTGGAAAGCTGAACATTCAGTGGACTGGATCACATGTTTTACAATCATCCCAAGGTTGTGCTCGAAACTTGCTGGAAAGGAGGATGAAGTCTTTACTTCTTAATGGTTAGTTTCTTTGAAAAAGTGCTATGCAGGAGCATGAATAAAGAGGAACCACCTATGTGAATGTTGAAGTTTTGCCGCTTCAGGGAGCTTTGTACTTTTGGCTCTTACAACATTTATGAATTGGATATGGACACATGGCTTGTATAGTGTCAGGAGCGTTTAAGTGTTTGAAAACTTGTGTGTATTTTATCTTCAGGTATTCAAATGGGTTGAAGGGTTCAATTCTTAGAACACCCTGATTCTCGAATATTTGAACGTGTAATGTACTAAGATGGAAATTCAATCCTCAGGATATTTTCGTTTATGCACTTGTTTTGTTTAATGTTTAATTTTCATGCAAAAGGAATTGTACTAAATTGGGGAGGATTGTTGGAAATTTAGTTCAATTGAGGGATATGATCATACTTGAAAATGGGTTTGGACGTACGGAGTGTACACCCATTAAGTCCCTGATTACCCTGACTCTGATAGTGGTTGGAAGTAACTCATCAGAAGGTTCAATCCTTCAGAGAGTTACTACTGCTAGTACTATGTTAGTACTGCTGGAGCAGAGTTACTACTGCTAGTACTAAGTTAGTACTGCTGGAGTTAGTACTGCTGGAATTAGTATGTAACTACTCTGACCTATTCAAGTGGCAGTTAAAACTGCATTTATGACCACGTTTAATTGGTCATGTAACCACTATTGGCTATAATGGGGATAATTATGAGGCGATTAATGGGCCGATTAATCCTCATAATTCCATTTGACTAGCTATGAGTATTCTCCTATAAATAGGAAGATCAAATCATGCATGAGAGGGACGAAACAAAAAACCTAAACACTTGGATGCGCAAGGGTTATTGATTTGTGCCTAATTAAATAACATACATTTGGTCTTATCCCAAGTAGATATTCGTGATATCCAGGCAATAGGGTCGAATAGTTTACTTTGGAAAGTGATTACACAATTCCAAGTGATATCCGGTAACCATTCATTGGTAATTAGTTAGGCTACTGATTATCTTCACCCTGCTGGAAACTGATAAAAAGAAACCAACATTCAGCCACTTCCATTCCAATATATCATAGGGATATTAAAACCACTAATATAATTTTGAGTAAATATCAAAAATTGTCCCTGTGGTTTACCGGGTCATTTGGAAATGGTCCCTGTGCTTTAAAAAACCCGGATTTGGTCCCTGTGGTTTACGACCCATACGGGTTTGGTCCCTTGACCGAGTCAACCGTCAGTTGACTGTTAACTTAAAGGGTATATTGGTCTTTTCATATATTTATCAGTCAACAAAAACATCTTCCTTAAATCGATTTTTCCAAGGCAAAAATTAAACCAAACATCATCCTTAAATCGATTTATCATATATTCCACTTTCAAGATCCAAAAATTAAACCAAACATCATCTTCCTTAAATCGATTGCATCTGCTTGTCAACTCGATTGCATCGTCTTCCTTAAATCGATTTTTCCAACATCATTTTTCCACTTTCAAGATCCAAAAAGAAAACTCATGACACAAAATTTTCATTTTTTGTCATAAACCCATTACAAAATCTTGAAAATCTTGATTTGGGTTGTTCTTGTTTTTGAGAAAAGTTAGAAAAAAATGGCCACTGATGGAAAGAATTATGATGTTAAAGGTGATGTTAAAGGTGGTGGTGTTTTCATTTTTTGTCATAAACCCCAATCATCATCCCACGTTAATTAAAGGTGATGTTAAAGGTGGTGGTGCTGGTGAGAGGATAGAAAGAATTATGATGAGCCACTGATGGAAAGAATTATGATGAGGGTGAAAAGCTTTCATTACCATCAATAGAATCAACGTTTGTTCTTGGAAAGAATTATAATGAGGGTGAAAAGTGTTTGATGAAATGCCTGAGAGGAATTTAGTTTCTTGGAATTTGATTATATCCGGGGCGAATAAGAATGGTGAGTATGAGGTGGGTATGGAGTTGTTTGTTCATTTGATGCGAAATGGGTGTTTTGCGGTTAATGAGTTTGCTTTAGGGAGTGTTATGAAAGCGTGTGTTGGTATGGGAGGTTTTGAGTTTGGCTTGTGTGTACATTGTTTTGCTGTTAAGATTGGGTTGGAAGGAAATGTCTTTGTTGGTTGTTCGGTTTTGCACATGTATTTCAAGTAAAAGTGATGTGAATGAAACTAGGAAGAGTGCAAATAAGTATGTTGTACTTACTGACAATGATGATGATGGAAGTAAGTCTCGTGCAACTGATCCAAGCTTTGATAGAAGAAAGATTGTGGATGAATTTGTCAAAAATAAGATCCAACCTACATGTTTTGAGACTAAAGGTTGGACTTATGATATGATAAACTACTTCAAATATTCATGGGAAGCTAAGGAGAGGGAGGAAAAAGAAGGGAATGAGGATGAAGATGTGTATGTTAGAGAAGACCTAGCTGCTAAAGCAATGATAAAGAATGAAATAGAGGGGAGTGATTGTGGTTTGCTCCATGCATAATGGAGTATTAAAAGTTATATATAGTAATGGAATTTAAAATTGCAACTTGGAATATCAGGGTGATGAGTAATGAATTCAAGCAAAAAGAGTTAAGGAGGTTTATTGATGAAGAAAAATGCAAGTCTGTGCAGTTTTAGAAACACATTTGAAGGCTAAGAACATTACCAAAGCTTGTGACAAAGTGTTTGGGGATTGGAATTGCGTATCTAATGTTTTACATAGTCCAAGTGTCCAACTTGTTGCAGAATTATAGTAGGTTGGAACTATAATTTGGTGGATGTAATGGTGGTTCATAGCTCTGCTCAAGCCATGTTGTGTATAATTGAAACAAGGAATGCTAAAGTGAAATTGTTTTGTAGTTTCATCTATGCTAATAACTTTGGGGTGGCTAGAAGGAACTTGTGGAGAGATTTGCTGATGTATAAGAACCTGGTGGCTGATCATCCATGCGATTTAGTGGGTATAAGGATATCGCATCATGGAACACCATATTAGCACTTTGTTCTCAGGACACAAATGTTGAACAAGTTGTAACCTTGTTAAATGATTTTATGGTTACGGGGTTAAAACCTAACCGTATAACATTCTCAATCTTGTTTAGAATGTGTGGGGAAGCAGTCACGGTGTCAACCTCTCTCATTAGTATGTTCTGTAGATGTAATTCAAAAGAAAGGGTTTGTGGGTTGTAAGGGTTTAGTGGTGGGGGTGATAAGAATGAAGTAAAGTTAGTTAATTGATGGTTGAATGTTTGTTTAATTGATAAATCTTGTTTTTTACAGGAATCTTGTTTTTCTAATGATGAGGACATGGGTGTTTTTCTGATGATGATGAGGGTTGAATGTTTGTTTGATTAAAGGATGAAGATGAGGGTATATTCGTCATTTAAGTCCTCCATTAATGGTCAACTGACGGTTGACCCGGTCAAGGGACCAAACCCGTATGGGTCGTAAACCACAGGGACCAAATCCGGGTTTTTTAAAGTACAGGGACCATTTCCAAATGACCCGGTAAACCACAGGGACGATTGTTGATATTTACTCTATAATTTTAGATGATAAGTACAGCGCCAAAGTTTCTGACTTTGGAACATCAAGGTTCGTGTCACTGGATCAAACTCACTTGACTACGTTAGTCAAAGGTACGTTTGGCTACCTAGATCCTGAGTACTTCCATTCTAGTCAGTTCACTGAAAAAAGTGATGTTTTTAGTTTTGGAGTTGTTTTGCTTGAACTGATAACCGGAGCAAAGGCAATTTCGTTAACTGGATGTGGTGAACACAAAAGTTTGTCTATGGAATTTATGTTGGCTATGGAAGAAGGGAGTTTTGAGTCTTTATTTGATGCAATTGTGATTAAATAAGGTAATAGGGACGAGCTTCTTCTAGTAGCTAACCTTGCAATGAGATGCTTGAATCCAATCGGTAAGGATCGGCCAACAATGAAAGAAGTAGCTACGAAGTTAGGCTACTCAGAGTCACAGCGGTTTGGCCAGCGGTATGCTTATAACCGGCGGTAACACCGCCGCCGGTTCCAAATTTATGCCAAAAATCTTTGGAGCACGGTTTGGCAAACCGTTGGTGACACCGTTGAAAGAACGTGGGCCCCTCAATTCTTTTGACCGTTACATCAAATGTAACTTACTTTGCTACGGATCTTGATTCATCATTCTCATTTAGACCCATCTCTGGTGAACTTCTTTTGTTACTTTTGATGGGAGAAGATGTCGTTGGCATGTCATCATCAGCGGTTCCTGGCAAGGCTAACCTTAGATTGGTTGCTTTGTAGTTAAGATCCATATTTAAATATGTTGATTTGATGATTCTCCAACGGATTAAGGTTTGAGAGAAAATGGATTGTCGGTATAAGGTTGTGTTGTATATATAAGGTTGTGGTTGTAACTTAAAAAAGGAAAAAATAAAATAAAAATGGGAGGTATGAGAATTTATGCGCCGCCAGTGAATTAGGTTGGGAGGTATGGGAATTTATAGGAATGAGTTGGCTGAAGCTTATTGGTTGAATTTGGAAGGTATGGATGATTCGGAATTATGACTCCTAGTGCCCTTAGAAACCATGCGAACGCCACACATTTCCTCTTTGGTTTAAGGGGAAGATTGGTTTATTTATGTAGTGGGAGGAATTACTTAAGCTAGTTAACTTATGTTGTATCAAGACATACTTTAGTTTCACTGATAATATGCAAAAAAGCCGGGTGCATTTCTATTAAGTTATAATTCTATTTACATTAAATTTTGTTGCAAAGTATGTCAGAGTTTTATGTAATAGTAAGTTAGTAACTAAACTTTCAAAATTATTCATCTTGATAAAATTATGCATTCGATCATAAGGCCTTTTGTAATCATTTTGTTATTGTACATGTGTCTAAAATTCTTGGTATATATACTTTGTTCACATGTAAAAATATGCATGATATTGTTAACGTCATAAGTTTTTTAAATGTAATTTTAGCGTCACAGATTTCGTCAATTTCTCTAATGTTATAGTTTTGATAAAATAATCACATTCCTTTGAAGTTTGTTTATAAAATAACAAGCGCTTTGATACAATTTTCATGACATTTTATTTGTTTAATCTCTCGTAATAAATGTTATGAGAGATTAAACAAATGTGTCAACATTTATTACGAGAGATTAAACAAATGTGTCGACATTTATTACGATAGACGTTGACACTCTTGACAGTGATGATAATAAACGCAAAAGGAAAGCCCCAGTTAAACCAAGGAAAACGTTTTCTGAGTATTGGAAATACTTTGATCAAAAGTTTGAACCAAATGAAAATGGGGTAATCACTAAGATGGCCTACTGCAAATGGTGTGATGTGGTTTTCAAAGCCGACTCCGTTAAACATGGTACGCGACACTTGAATAATCATTATGTAAATTGTGATAAAAACCCCGATGTTGAGAAAATTAAGAAACAAAAACAACTAGCATTTAAAAAAAAGATTGGTGAGAAGGATGAGGGTGGCAGTACCATTGGGACTTTAGAAACCTGGAAGTATGATGAAAAAGTGATTAAAGAGTCATTGATTAAGTTAATTGTTCTTGCTGAGCTTCCGTTTAAGTTTGTAGAACACCCGGCATTCATTGAATTTTCCACGAACATGCAACCTAGATTTAATATGCCCTCTCGTTTTACTATTGCTAGGGATATTTCTATGTTTTATCTTGACGAGAGGAAGAGCCTTGTTGTCAATTTCTTAAGCAACAATGCCACCACAATCCATTTAACCACCGATACGTGGACTTCTACTTGTAAAAGAATGAACTTTATGGTTTTAACCGCCCACTTTATAGATGATGATTGGGTAATGCAGAAAAGAATTATTAATTTTAGACCAATTCATAGCCATAGAGGGGTGGATATTGGTAGGGCACTTTTGAAATGTATAATCGGATGGGGTATAAAGAATGTTATGACCATGACGGTTGATAACATTGCTTCAAATGACAAAGCTCTAGAATACTTGATAGAAAATGTACCAACTAAGTATGATGGTGGTAAACATTTTCACATAAGATGTATGGCTCATATTTTAAACCTAGTTGTCAAAGATGGTCTAAAAACATTCAATAAGGAAGTAAATACCATAGCCTTGGCCGTAAAATACATAAAACATTCGAGCCAAAGAGTTACTACTAACTTTAAAGAAAATGTTGAAAAGGCTTGTACTTCAAATAAGTTTTTGATTTCAGAATGCCCTACAAGATGGAATTCCACACATGATATATTGAAAACCGCTATTGAGTTAAAAGAAGCTTTTTTTTTATTATGATTTTAATAACTCTTGTTTTGCTCGAGACCTTGAGGAAATAGCTAAGCGGGCTGATTTTGAGGTTTGTAAGAAGGTAGTTGCATTTTTGGAGAAATTTAAGGAAACAACAGAACTTGTGTCAAACGTATCAAGTCTCGTAGCTCATTTGTGGTTTGGAGAGGTACTTGATATTGATAAGCATTTTCGTGAGTGGCAAGAAAATGCTTCTTTTAAGGTAATGATTGAAGAAATGAGAAAAAAGTATGACAAATATTGGGGTGATTACAAAAAAAAATCAACCATTATATGTACTTTGCCGTTATCTTAGATCCCACAATGAAATCGGAAATAATTGGCTATGGGTTTAGACATTTGATAGAAAATGGTTGTATACCCATGGAGGTCGATGAAGAAAGTGATAAGACGTCAATTCAATTTTTAACCAACGAAGAATTATGTGCCAAATATCTTAATGAAACATCACTGTGGATACGTTAGAAGATTTAATGAAAGACGACGAGCTTGCTAAAGGTAAACTCATACATAAATTTGTTTGTGAATAGCAGATGTTTTATTTGAGTAATTTTAGGGATGAGCTCGGTAGACTGTTAAATTAAAAACAAAAACATAATTTAGCCGACTGTTATGAAACTATATGATTTTAGTACCACTGATGTTTATGATTTTAGTAAACTCACTGATTTTTTTAACAGCCGGCTTTGATACCATATGATTTTAGTACCACTGATGTTTATGAAAGCCATTGCACTGCACTTTTTTTAACAGTCGGTATTTCTAACAGTCGGTCTTGTACCGTTTAATTAAAAACAAAAACAGTCGGTATTTCAAACAGTCGGCCATTGCACTGCACCTTTTTTTTTAACAGTCGGTATTTCAAACATAATTTAGCCTAAAAGCCTACTGTGGGCATGAAAGGGTAATGCAAGAAAGTGGCCTTAAAGGGTATGCATGAAAATGGCCAACAATTTTCGTCAAAAAGTGCAGCAAGTGGTGTTTGGATATGCAAGAAAATGGCATAAAAGCCTACTGTTTGTATTGGGAATGCATGAAAATGCTTGAAAGGGGTGTTTGGATTGGGTACAAACCGCTACATCACATGGGTACCCTAGTAGATTAGTATAACTTCTCTATTCACCCTCTTTGCTTGAGTCTATCTAGTTAGATATGATGCTTACTTTAAATTTAGATAACTGGATTTACAGAAATTTGTTTGTTTTCATAGTTTTCTATAGTGATTATAGATTTGTTTGTTGTCATGTTTTTTCTAGAAATTCAAGAGGGGTTAGACAAACAAAAGGGAGAACACAATCATGGAAAAGAGAAGAATGTTGCAGTATGATTGAAGTTACGCTTTCAGATTGCAAATGGAATTTGTTGTCATCGAACTTGTGCTTTGCATTTGGTTGCTTACTGTAATGCTACATCAGTACATCCTACATGCTACTTTAATTTGTAATAGTCTAATTGGCATGGAACTTGTTGGTCTAATTTGCATTTAGTTATTTTGTTGGCATGGAACTTGTAATAGTCTAATTGGCATGGAACTTGTAATGATACTGTATTTACATTTTGCATTTTGTTGCAGTTTCCCTCCATTTAAGCATTTTGCATTTTCCCTCCAATTTTGGGAAATTCGGTTCTTGCTGCATAAAACCGAAACCGACCCGATTAAACCGAGAAAAACCGAACCGACCCGAGTCCCATTCGGTTCGGTTTCAGGTAAGTATTTTCACACTTTTTGGTTTCGGGCTGGGTCGGGTCGGGACGGTTTTGGCCCGATGCTCAGCCCTAATTTCATTATTTTCCGATTTTAGGCAATACAAATTTATTTTTATTTTGTAAAGGGTAACTGTACTAAGGGTCTGTTTGTTTGATGGTTATAAGTGTCAGGAATGGAGTCATAATGGTAGCAATTGTTTGTTATGAGGGTATTACTTTTATATTTTGGTTCATACCCAGACACGGGGTTCTGTGAAAGTGTGAATACTCAAAGAATTGGTGGGTGTGAGATATAAAGTCAAGGTGCGTTTGTTATGAGGTCTTCAACTTAGGGATAAGAGTTAAAGTTAAAAAAAGTCGTTTGGTGTGATGATGTGGGTTTTGTTTTTGGTAGTTACAACCAAATATAAGAAGAAAGAGAAACCTCAAGCTCATGACCAGGATTTGATTTTTTGTATAAATGTGTGGGCCATTTATAATTTTTAACCAATGATTCTTTAATATTTATTTTTTCACTTATAAATGTTTGATATAAATAAATTTTAATTTATATTTTAATATATAATATATTTTTAAATATTATTTTCTCTCTCATCCCTTAAATCTCGAAATCCAAATCCAAAACCAAATTCAAATGCAAACCCAAATCCTAATCATAAACCTACCTACAAACCAAACGGGCCCTCAATTTTTTTCTTAGGCAACCGTAAATTCAAAAAACATGTACTGATAGACATTTTTTTAATTGTATTTGCTTTCTAATAGGTGGGTCATTCTTTATTTTCAACTTTATAATAATCACATTTAGTAATCAAATTTATATCTCAAAATATAAACCAAGCAATTATCAATACTATTATTCATTTTCTCTTGCCCTACTTTTCATTCAAACCTATACCAATTCCAAAACCATATAGATACCAAACGCACCCTAAGAAAACATGCTAATTCGAGAAAAGAACAAAAATAAGCATTATAGTTGAAATGCAACTAAATGTGGATGGAGGGAAGCTCTTAGAACCCATATATTTGGAGATGACCCATGTCAATACCCTGGGTCAAATTCAATGTTGGTAGTGAGCACTTTGCTTAAACCCCGTAGATTTGTGATGACCCATGTTGATACCAAATTGTTAATCAGATGAGCCGTTTGTATATCAAATTGTTAAATTTGGTAACAAAATGATTATACGCTTATCTGATGATAACATGGTTTGCTTATATGTTTATAACATACTAAACACTAATTAGATCAAAGCAAGTTGATTTGAGCATAGACATCAGTTGTGGATTTGATTTCAACTCGCTCTGCACTCTGTGATGATGCTGGAGAATTTGCGCATCACCTGTTTCTCGTATGTCAGATTGCAGCAAGCCTTTTAACAATGGTCCAAAACTGACCAAAACTGACGGGGATTCAAAGACTACCTGACTAATCTGTCGGATCTAATCTCATGGGGTGACTATAGTTCTGTTAAACTCGGTGACATCACATTCTGATGTTGTGATTCGAACAACTGCTTTTTCGCCCCATCGATTTCAGTATCCTTGTAAATAACCCAATGCCGAATACATGGGATAGATTCTTAATGAATGTTCTATGGAGAAGGATAACAACTAACAGCCTATGCTATGCATGCCTCGGTCACGTACTCACATGTCTGATATGGAACCAACTACAGAGCCAACTAGGGTCTTGGATGACTGTCCAGGCTCTTCAAATAACAAATAACAAATAAGAATGCACCAAAGTAGATGCCGCTAAGCACAAGGGTCACCCATTACGTGCAACAATCCAATGTTTATTCCTGAAAAAACTAGGCGCTCCTATGCTCAAGAATTTGGATTGTCTAAAGTCTGCAAGTTCCACAAATACAGCACACGTAAGATAAGGGTAAGGACTAAATGTGCTCTACAGCAGACAAGGAAGGTGTGGGTCACTCGTAAAACAGGTGGGAAACATTCTTATGAGCCTTAAATAAGTTTAATGCGCACATTTTTATGAATCTTGGATGCCTACAGTTCTCGAATTACATGAATACCCTACAAAGTAAAACTCACTAAGCAGACTGATTAAAAAAATACAGTATGTGCAGACTGCATAGAACCCTTGTTTATTTTGGAACGGCCAACACAAAGACTTGACACTCCTCCTATACATGCTGTAATACATTTTTGACAATCATCAAATTTTATTGACTGTACTGTTCCTATGCTTAGTAAGTTTGGGGTCTGACTTTTGCTTAGCCGCAACAAGTCAACGACTTCATACAATATAACACAAATGTGGCGTACAAAAAGAGATCGAGCTACAACTGCTGATAAATGCAAAGAGAAACCTATGTCAAGTTCAGGTCACATTTTTTAATTTTTGATAGACACTGCGATGCGAGCAATTCTCTCCTATAAGGCTTATCACCTACTTCTTGTTTCCACTTAGAAAATAGAGATAAGAGACGCAAACTAAGTGCAGAAACGAACAGTTACAGAAACCACATAAAACAGTTGGACAACTGCTTCGATTAGATGTAGTCAATAAAAGCCTAGAAGGTTTCACATGAAAACATATAGCTAAGTTTTCCGTGAAAAATATAGCAACTTTTCTCACAAACGAGGTGGTATTAGCATGTGAATCTTAAAACAATGGTCAGAAATGAAACTAGAACTGAAAACTACAAATCAACTAAAAAGCTAAAAACCAAACGATGGACAAAAACAATTAGTAATATGACAGAGTAATTCCTGATATGACAGAGTAACTCAGTGGACAACAATCAAGGAGATACATTCCCTAGATTCCTTGGTATACACAATTATTATGACTTAAAACAAGGTTGGATAAAGTGATTCATTGCTCATCCAGGTCAATATACACTACTAGCCTCTCCTAAAGGATTGCCAGCGGACCAGATGCAACATGAATTCAAGAGGTGTGGAGTTGAATTCAGCTTGCTGCATGATCGGTGAAGATGCTTCAGAATCTTCCCATCCCGGTTTGTGAATGTCTGATTGAAGCAAGCCTTTGGAATGCAGTACAAAACTGGTGAGATTTGAAGACTAGCTTAAAAATCTGTCAAATCTAATTGACTCAACAGTTTTGCCAAGTTGAGTGAAATCATGTTTTGGTGTTGTGATTCAAACAACTGCCTGGATAACATGAAGATACAGGAATGAGATTTGATTCAAATCATATCTCGTAATTAGAATATACAGAGGAATACGACTTGGAATGATTGTACTAGAGATCCTAAAAACGCTTGTACCAAAGTGTCCTAATCTCTCTTTTATTCACTATTTCTAAAACTAAAAAAAAAAAAAAAAAAAAAAAAAAAAAAAAAAACCCTTCCGACTTTTTGTTTGGTAACAATGCTTTCCGACTTTTTGGCCGGCTAATCCACAAGGTTTGAACCCACCGCCACACAGACTCAAACCGGGTAAAACCCTCCCTTTTCCGATAAGCCTCAATTTAATAAAAAAACTAATCCAAACACCCGCCTAAACAAATAAAAAATACTTGATGCAGAAACATCACATAACAAGCAGTAAATTATTCATTTCAAAGATAGCAAATATCTTAATCAACAACAAATTCATTTTCCAAATGAGAGCAATAATAATCTAAGTGAAAACATGATGATATAAAGTAGTAAAACAAAAAAACAACCTTAGCCCTTAAATGAGTTTAAAAGGGAGAGGCCAAGGAGTAGATCTAGGAAGCTCAAGCTTATCCTTAATCCGTTGAATCTTTTTATCTTTTTTAGGCCTTGAGTTCCCGTAAGTTCCTTTGAAAATCTTCCCCTTTTTTGTTCTTTTGTCACCTCTTCCGCATAAAACAGGTGCAGCCTCTTCAACTTTGGATACTAATTGCTTCCCCCATCTTGAAATCATCATCATACTCATTTTTCTCAAAAACCCTAATCGAAAGCTTTACTGTATTCCCCTCTTCTTTTGTTTATTCTGTTCTTTCCAAAGATGAAACTTAGTTTATGGGCTCTTTGGATCAAGTCTTTTGGGTTGGTTTAAGCCTTTCTTTCTTAATAAGTTGATGTTGTCGGTGACAAAAAGTTTATATCTCAATTTGTTTTTAGTTAATTGTTCATTTTAGAGACGGGACTACTCGCGCGATAGCCCGTACTAGTGTAATTAAATAACTCGGGCTGGCAAATGTATTATAGTATTATACTATCTATTAAAGCATGAGTATATTATTATTTTAATGGTGCTATAGTGAATTACAGTAGCATGAACAGTAACACGCTACTGTAGCATATATATTTTTTTTTTTCGAGAAAAATAATTTTGAAAAAAAAAAAAAAAAATTTGAGAAAATATTTTCATTGAAAAAAAAAAAAAGTTTATGAAAAAATATTTTCAAAAAACTTTAAAATTAATTAATTTCGGAAAAAAAATTAATTTAAAAAAAAATTCTAAAAAAAAAAAAAAAAAAAAAAATCTTTTTCCAAATTTATTTTTTTTTGGATGATAAACAGTAACTTTTTTTTCCTTTTTTTTTTCCCGGAAAAAACAATTTCAAAAAAAAAATTAGAAAAAAAAAAAAAAAAAAAAAAAAAAAAAAAAAAAAAAAAAATTTCGTAAAAAAGTTATAGAAAAAAAATTCAAAAAAAAAAAAAAAAAAAAAAAAAAAATATATATATATATATATATATATATATATATATATATATATATATTAAATTTTCAAGAACTTAACATGTAATGATTATATGAAGACCAACCACATCGTACAACAAAAAACAACTATCTAAACACCCCGCCATAAAATATAATTAAAAATAGAAATAACAAAAAAAAATTTTAAAAAATTAAAATAAAAATTATACTAAATATATCACAAAATAATTATGAACCTACAAAACGTAAAACAAACATCGTATAACAAAAAAACAACTATCTGAACAACCCGCTGCAACGCGCGGGCTTCCATGCTCATTTATTTTATTTTATATGTTTTCGTGAGAATAAACTTATTGATAAGGTTGCTAAAATTATTGATCCCGATAATTGGTCTCAAAGAAAATATTTATGTTATTTAACTTATTTGATTATGACTTTGTAACATTGGATTAAACTAAAAACTTAGTATAAATTCTGTGAACTGATATTGAGAAATCATAAATAAATATGACAAGTTAGCTAGAACATATTAATGAAAATCAAAATTAGTTTGACAGGAATGATAATCAAAAGTAGTAGTCATTTTGCAACATTGAATTTTCAACTTTCAACAATGTAGTTTGCTTTTTACATGTAGCATAGATATATAAAAATATCCCGCTGAGTTTACTATATTATTATTAAAAATAATACAAATTTAAAAGAAACATTAATTAATTAATTAAAGTAAAATTGTCATTATGCATAAAGCGCGAAAAAAAAAAAAAAAAATAAAAAAAATAAAAAAAATTCAGTAATTATTATGTTATTTTTTGAAATTGTGTTTTTTGTTGATGCAGTACATTACTTAAATAGTTTGAACGGTGTACTTCTCAAAATTTGTACAAGTTTATTATAATAATAAAAATTATTATGGAGTACTAGTCTTCGAGTCTTGTGCGCTCATAACGCTTTGACATAAGTCAAAACTAGTTAATATTTGTGTTTAAATGTGTTATAACTCGTGCATACATGTGGTTTAGTATGTAAAGAAGTTAATTTAAATTTATAACAATATTATGAAATTATTATATCTAAAAAACTGAAGCCAACGTTTTATGTATTTATTTTGCATATCTCAATAACCCCTGCTTCAATTTAAAATTTATATCCCGGATGTATATGGCGTTTTAATATTATGATTAATATAATTTAATTTAATAATGATGTTGATGATGATGATTCTAATACCCCGTAATTTTCCCGACGTGTTTTTATACGGAGAACCGATGATTTATTTTGAGTTTGGTATTATTTACGAGATACTAGGCGTATGTATAGTCGTTTTTATTGGAAATATTATTTGGAACGCAATGGCGTAATTCCCGTAAGTTGAAACGGCCGTTATCGAGCCCTAACATGTCCCGAACCACAAAGTGACAAGAGATAACAAAAATTACAGATCTGGTCCCTGAAAGAAAGTTACGCCGCCGCCCCTGTAATTTTAAGAATTATATGAATGGTCCCTCGTGGCTATATAAAACCATTTAGGGTTTCATTGTTATGATAAGATCCACACATTCCACCTCCACCCTTCCTAGGGTTCCGACGCCGCTACACTATTCCGGCCACCTCCGACCACCAGCCGCCGCCCCATCGCCACCTGTGTTCGCCACCAACGCTGCCGCCAACCAAGAAGATGAGAGCAAAGGTTTGTTTTGGGTTTTGTTTGGGTCCGTTTGGTTCGTAAGCCACCGCCACAGCCGTCATCGCCACCACGACTGTCACCACCTCCGTCACCATCGTCACCGCCTCCTCGCTCTCTTGTTCTTGATATGGTAAGCCGTGAAACCCGTTTCACTTCTCCTATAATTTGTAACCGAGTATACATATAGGGTTGTGTTAAGTTTCGTGGATAAAATACGGATTAAAACGCGTTTAAACAAGATAATAACAGTTTCGTGTGGTAACACTTGGTTTTGAGGGGTGTTTGGCTGTTTTGAATCGGGTCGGGTTATAGCCCGACAAGGATTTCAGTTTTGAATTTGTTTAGCTAATTGTTTATGCTCGTATGGTATGCGGATTTGATGTGTTTGTGTCGGATTTAGGTAAGATCCGAATAGGGTGATGTTGTTCGTTTCTTATTTTATGGCTTATTCGTATTTTGTTTATTTTGGTGTCGTTTTGGATTTGCTTATTTAACTTATTTGGTTGTGTGGTGTTAATCTCAGTTTAAGAGAAAACCCGCAATAGGGAAATTGTTTCAAGCTTATGTTTGGTTATGGATGTGCTTATTTTAGTTTTGATAGTGTATAAAAGTATGTATTGGTTTTGTGTTTAAGGGTGTAGATTCGTTGGTGATTCGACAGGAAACACCCACGTAGGGTGTTTTGTTTGTCTCGGTCTAGCAATAAAACCGCAAGGGTGCGTTTGTTTTAAGCCACACAAGGGTGTGAAGTTTTAGTCGCGGTTCACAACGACCCGGATAGGGCGTGTCTTGGTTCAGTAGACACCAAGGAGTGTTCTACAAAATTTTGTTATGAGCAAAGTTGTGATTGTGTTTTTGAGTGAGAGTTGCAGTCAATTGAGGGTGCGTTTAGTTGTATGTGTATGATGGGTCGAGTCCAAGTTAGAGTGCGTTTGGTGTAGCTATGGGCCACAAGCCCAAGGCACTTGGGTGTGTGTGTGTTAACAAGCCATAAGGGTTATGTTTAGTGGTCATGGGCTCATAAGCCCAAAACATTTAAAATATGGCGTGTTTGGTTATTATTTGTTGTGTCAAAATATATTTGACTAGCGAGATATTGACTTTGACATTGTGATGATTGGTACGTTTCGGATATATTGGGATTGATAATTGATATTGGGCGATACGGATACTTAATGAATTAAATATTTGGATTGTGACTATTACATTTGGACATTTGGACAATTATTGGATCGTTATCGGATTTACGATATTAGATATTGGACATATTGGACATTTTGGGACTTAACGGTGTAATATATTAAACTCGAAGAGAATTTAATATATTAGACTCGGAGCGGACACAAACTATTCAATAAACCCAAAACTAATAATTACGCGAATGATAACGAAACATAAAACTTATAAAATATTGTAATTACAGACTTGGTTAATTAAAGTCACGACGACTTGGGAAAGTCGTATAAATGGACGCGTTATGCTGAAATTTGTAAAACTTCCTAAACTTATAGTTTTTGCTAGCATGTAAACTTGTAACACCCCCAAAATCGGGTCCAGCGGAAGCATACAAAACACTAGGGTGCTACCAAATTGATATCACAACACAAGGTACAAGGAACGGATTTAACTTATCCGTTTTAGCATAATTTCATTTCCAACAACATTAAGTTTACATCATTCAAAATATAGTGCGGAAATAAGGCCCATAAAATAAATATAGTGGTCCCAAATATTTATCAGAGTCGTCTATGACTGTGCCCCTTGCCAATCGCCTTCCAACAGTTTGCTATCGCCTTAAACCTAAGAATACATGCTAAAAGTGTCAACACGAGGTTGGTGAGTTCATAGATTTAAGTTTAAAACAATATGGTTGAACCATAAGGTTTTCGCGTTCAATTAATCATTCCCAAATTTAACGTAGGCTCACACTGCCCGATACACAGGTCCAAAACAAATCCACAAATGCAATCATAACCAAATCATACAAACCATAGGCAAACATACATATTGTGAGGATTGTGATACACTCTGAGGATGTTTAGTCCTTTATAAGGTGTATGTGATACTTTGAGTGAATATGATTAAGTATGCGGAATCTACTTAACCACACTTAGAAGAATAATGGTTTGATTGATGTAACAGTGAATGGATTGTATTTTGGACAATGAACACATAAAGTATATCACTAAACGATTCAATATTATTGAGAATAATACGAGTGCTCTCAGTTATCACTAGGGTTACAAAACCTTGAATCTCTATCTTTCTATGACTTAGGACTGATTGCTGTATGTGTTACTACTTGATCAACATATATATATTTTCTAAGCACACACAATATCTAAGCTAAGATTTCCCTTTTATAGAACAAAGGAGATCTTTACAATATTGTTAAGTCTTGTCAACTACTTGCTTGTTGAGTGTGTTCAACTTGTTGACTGATCACTTATCTAAGATATTATCTACCGTATATATTTGAATTTTATACACAAAATATCTTTTTCATACTTATCCTTTCAGCAGTAGTATACACGACAGTTATCCATTCAGCAGTAGCTTCAGATGTACTACTCCAGCAGTAGTATTCTTGTAGCAGTAGAATCTCCAACACTAGCAGTAGTTATTGACACTTAGAGAATTTTCCTTTGTGCACCAGCAGTACCTTCTTTGTACTAGCAGTACTAACTTAGAAGTTAGTACTGTTAGTTATATCTTGAGCAGTACTAATCTTCAGAACATTTAATTCCCAACAATCCTCCCCTAAACTTGTGATTTATCCCAAATCATCAAGTTTCTTCTGAATTAAATGAGGATTGTGAGGATCTTCCAAACACTACATAGTCAGACTCTTGATCTGAGCTTTCCTTTGTTCTGTAAGATTAAATATCTTCGGTTTCCTTGAGAAGAATGTACTAGCAGTACCTTGCTCTGTCTCAGCAGTACCTTCACCAAAAGTAGCAGTATCATCATGAAACTGATCTTCTTGCCTCCCCTGAGGTAGCAGATGCAACATGCAACTGAAATGTGCACCCTAGATAGAATTTTCTCCATTTGAATATCAACAATCGAAGAAGAGAGATGAAAGTGCTTATTCCCAGCATCCATCAACTGAAACTGGAGCTTGTTCTTTTTATTGCTGAATAATAAGACATGTTGGCTTCTCAAAAAGCTGACGGCAGCAGATGATGATGCTTTTACTAGACTCATGCACTTCTTGAACCAAAGAAACTTCTGGGTCTTGATCAATGGGCAATCTTCCTCCCCTGTTTGATCAATTTGAGCAATTCTCCTCCCCTGTTTGGAAGATCTCTCACCATCATCTGATCTTTGACTCCTTTGAAGAACTAGAAGAAGTAGTTGGATTCACCATCTTTGTGTATACAACTGCAAAATTCTTCTTGTGGCTTCTGAGATCATCTTCCAATTTGTTCACCTTATTAGACAATCTTGTACATGTAGCCATCAATTCTTTGAGTTTCTTGCTGCCCTCATCACTTCCAGGTGTGTTAACTCCTGTGAGAGGTGAATCATGAGGCATAGACTTATAATCCATCCTAAGATGGGTTTCTGAGCCACCCTGAATCCAAAAGGTTTTAAGAAACTTTTGACTTAGCAGTATGAACTTGATTATAATGAAAAATCATACTACTAACAACCATTTTGAAGGGATTAAGTGTAATGACAGATTAATCAAGATTTTGGATTAAATTAACCTCTGGTTGTGGTAGAACCAATGCTTTCAGTTATAAATAACTGCCTGTGTACAGATAAACCCATTCAAAGGGCTTTCTTGACAGGGTTTCCAGCTCGTGGCAATTGTTGCCTCTAACACAAGTGTTAGATTCACTTTTGCTCGCTGTTCTTTCTATCAGATGTCCTTAGACTAACTCATTATACTAAGTAAAGTATAAAATGATAGAAAGTGAGTTGAGTCAGTTACTATCTGATCAACTAAGCCATTAATTCAATATGAAACATCACAATAAGTTTCAAGAGAGAAATTTTAAAGAATTGATTAACTTAGGTTGAAACCTTTGTTAATGAATTCCCAAACTCTGTCCATCATGAACTTATTATGTCAGCAACTTGAATCACTAATTTCTGTTTGCTCATAGATTGCACTTGTAACTTCTTTGTGCTTAATCTCCATATCTGCAATTGTTAGTCCAAACCAAGAAAATAGAGTGCATAGCACTTGCCTTATAACAGTATGAATATATGACTAACAATATGAACCAAACAATCCAAATTTGTACTATCAGTACAAACTTTTCAATACCAGTACCAATTGACAATTGCTAGCAGTACAAATCCATTTATATAGAAAATCACACAGTTTGAAAACATTAAGGATTAAGCATTCCAATACTTGCTACCAAGTATTGAAACCTTCCTACATCAAAAGCTTTTGTGAGAAGATCTGCAAAGTTTTGATCAGAATCAATTTTAACCACTTGAATCAACTTTTTCTCATTGCAATCTCTAATAAAATGATGTCTAATTTCTATATGTTTTGTTTTAGAGTGTTGCACTGGATTTTTAATTATACAAATTGTACTGCTATTATCAATATATATGACAGTGTTCATGAAATTGTACCCATAGTCAAGAAGTTGATTTTGAATCCAAAGCACTTAACCACAGCAACTTGCAGCAGCTACATATTCAGCTTCAGTTGTTGAAGTTGCCACAATTGTTTGCTTCTTACACTGCCATGATATGAGTCTGCATCCAAGGAATTGACATCCTCCGGTTGTTGACTTTCTGTCTAAGCTTGCACCAGCATAATCACTGTCTGAATATGCTACCAAGTCAAAAGGTGATTCCCTAGAATACCATAGACCCAACCTAGGTTGACCCTTGAGATATCTAAAGATCCTTTTGACTACAGTTAAGTGAGAAACTTTGGGAGTCACTTGGAATCTTGCACAGGCACAAACAGAAAACATGATATCTGGTCTTGATGATGTAAGATACATCAAGAAACCTATCATAGATCTGTATGTGTGAACATCCACATTCTCTCCATCTACATCTTTAAGAAGAGGCTTCTCAGGATCTATTGGTGTACTTGCCACTTTTGAATCAGTAAACTGAAATTTCCTTAGAATCTCCACAACATATTTATCCTGGCTGATAAATATGCCTTCATTAGATTGCTTAACTTGCAGACCCAAGAAGAAAGTAAGTTCCCCCATGGAACTCATCTGAAACTTATCATGCATAAGATTCTCAAACTCTACACACATCTCCTTTCTTGTAGATCCAAAGATGATATCATCCACATACACCTGAACTAGCAAAAGATCATTCTTGTGCTTCTTGAAGAATAATGTCTGATCAATCTTGCCTCTTTGGAATCCATTATTTATCAAATAGGAAGCCAATGTTTCATACCATGCCCTTGGTGCTTGATGTAGACCATAGAGAGCCTTTACAACCTTGTACACCTTATCAGGATGATCTAGATCAATAAAACCTGGAAGTTGTGAGACATAAACCTCCTCTTCAATAGTACCATATAAAAAGGCACTCTTGACATCCATTTGATAAACTGTGAAGCCCATGAATAAAGCATAGGCCAAGAATAGCCTAATTGCTTCAATCCTTGCTACTGGAGCAAAAACCTCTTCATAGTCTATACCTTCCTCTTGTATGTACCCTTGGGCTACAAGTCTAGCCTTGTTTCTAATCACAATGCCCCTTTCATCCCTTTTGTTTCTGAAAACCCATTTAGTTCCAATTACCATTACACCTTTGGGTAAATCCACTAGCAGCCAAACTTTCTGAATTTTATATTGAAGAAGTTCCTCTTGCATAGCTTCTACCCAGCTTGAATCATCTAAGGCTTTGAGCACATTTTTGTGTTCTATTTGTGAGAGGAAACCTACAAATAAACAAGAGTTTGCATCTTCATGTTGCTTTGATGCATAAAGAGCATTAAGAAGCCCTTGTTGGTCTGGAGATAGAAGTTGCTTCCTTGTCTTCACACCAGATTGCACATCACCAATCACATTGTCCAGGGAGTGGACTTTGTGAATCCTTGTGTGTGGTGTAGTAGGAACGTGATAGGATGATGGTAGATTGTTAAAGTCTACCTCATCTTCTGAGAAATCCACTGCATAAGAGTCTGATGAGCCAGCAGTATGAATACTTGTACTGGCAGTATCAATATTTGGCCTAGCAGTAGAATCATCATCTGGCCTAGCAGTAGAATCATCATTTGGCCTAGCAGTATCAAGTTGGGGTTCAGCAGTAGAATCATCATTAGTACTGCTGATTTGATCCTCTTGTTCCTCAGTTCCATCTACATTGTTTTCACCTTCAATCCCTTCCTTAGCTTCATCAGAAGAAGGTTTTCCATCCATTGAAGTTGAATCCACACTTGTCCATATTGGCATCAAGACATGATCTTGATCTTTTTCCTTTCCCAAACCTGCTTCATTTGTTGCATCATCAGAATCTGAACCAGCAAAATCATTAGTTTCTGCAACAGCAGGTACATAGTTCATGGATTGGGTTAGAGACTCAAGATCAAATAGCCATTTTGGTCCTTCACCTGCAACATTAGATTTGTTCTCTAAGAATTCAACATGCAGGTTTTCCTCAACCTTCCTAGTTCTTGTGTTGTATACTCTAAATGCTTTACTATTGAGAGAATATCCAACCAATAATCCTTCATCTGCTTTACCATCAAATTTGCCTAGATGGTCTAAGGTATTCAGAATGGTCACATGACACCCAAAAGGTCTTAGAAATCCTAGTGCAGGAGTTCTACCTCTAAAAAGCTCATAAGGTGTCTTATTGTGAGATTTAACTACTAAAACTCTGTTCTGGACATAACAAGCAGTATTAACTGCTTTAGCCCAAAAAGTGATAGGCAACTTAGAGTCAGCTAACATGGTTCTAGCAGCTTCTATCAGTGTCCTATTTTTTCTCTCAGCAACTCCATTCTATTGAGGAGTTCTAGCAACACTAAATTCTCTTCTAATACCTTTTTCTTTGCAGAAATCATCCATAACTCTATTCTTAAACTCTGTCCCATTATCACATCTAATGACTTTCACCTTCTTATCCACTGAGTTTTCTATCTCTGTAATGAATGTCTTAAGAATGTTAGATGTCTCATCCTTAGAACCTAAAAAGAAAACCCATGTAAACCTGCTATAGTCATCAGTAACAACAAGACAATACCTCTTATGGTTAATACTACTCACAGAAGTAGGTCCAAATAAGTCCATATGAAGCATAAACAATGGTTGATCAATAGAGTTAAAAATCTTGGGCTTACAAGAAGCCTTATGTTGTTTGCCTTTGAGACAAGCAACACAAGACTGGTCATTTTCAAATCTTTTCTGAGGCAAGCCTCTTACCAAACCATCTTTTACAATTTTATTAATGGTTTTAAAGTTTATGTGACCAAGTCTTCTATGCCATAACATAGATTCATCCAATGTGGCCTTTGCAGCAAGACAAGTAAGGGCCTCTTTGGGAACAATCTTCTTCATATCAACACTGTACATGTTGCCCTTTCTTGGAATTTTGAGCAATACCTGACTTTCATCAGGTAGCTTAAAATCAGGAGAAAGCATAAGATATTCAGTGTCAGTAAAAAGAACCTTGTTCTTTTTGTCACACATTTGTGAGATACTAAACAGGTTATACTTAAGCTCTTGCACATAGTACACATCTTCAAAATCTAATTTACCGGTTTTAAGAGTACCTTTACCAGTAATTCTTCCACCTATTCCTCCCCCAAAGGTAACATATCCTCCATCCAATGGTTGAAAGTCTGAAAGATAGGACATGTTGCCTGTCATATGCCTGGAACACCCACTATCTGAATATCCTTGATCTTCATCATCTGCTTGTGAATGACCCTGCACATGAAATAAGGAAATTAGTTTCCTTGGGGTACCCAAGCCATCACTGACTTGGGTTTGCCTCGTGCATCAATGTAGTTAAATCTTTTGAGAACAGTTGATGCACCATTGGATTTAAGAGGTCTCCAAATCCAACATGCTGAGGCCTTAACAGCATTAGCCCTCTTTTCCCTAGCAGTGTTTTTAAGGTTGCCAGTACTAACTGTTTGGCTAGTAGTATGAACTGCTGGCTTTGCAGTTGTACCCTTTTGTTTCTAAATTTGTTTTTGTACCACTTCTTTTGATTGAAAAGGCCTTTTAGCAGTCTTTGATGCATATTTGAAAGTGGTTTTTGCATTTTGAACTGCTGGTTTTGGGTAAACAGTCTTAAATGGTCTAGCAGTACTAACTGTTGGTCTAGCAGTATTAACTGGTTTTGGGCCAGACTTCCATAAAACTGCTTTGGGTGTTATTCTAGCAAAATTAGAGTGAGATTTAGGCCTTTCTAAGTTCACCCTATGGTTTGAATACCCATTTACCCTTTTGTTGCAGAAAGCTGCAAGATGGTCAAAACTTCCATAAGTATAACAAGCTTTGTTATAGAAGACAAAGTCATTACCTAGTTGGTGAGACTTGAGGCTGTTCCAATTCCTTTGGTTACCTCTGGGCTTGTTTGTGGTTCTATACTGCTCACAATATCTTACTGGTTGCCTAACATGTTTAACATTTGTTTTAGGCCTTACAGTATGATTCTTGACCACTTTAGGAACACTTGTTCCTTTTACCTTAACAACATCAGGTTTAACAATAGCCTAACCTTCCTCATCATCATCAGATGTCCATTCCTCAATGATTGGACCATCTGATTTCCTACCAGAGGACACCTTGTCCTCAGGGAGTAAAGTATCACTTCTACTTTCAAGCTCATCAACAACTACATTTTCTTTTGGCTTAACACCATATTCTAACTTTGGTAGTTGAAATTCAGACAAGCCTGCATGCTCTAGGTCTATCCCTAGGGGTGCAGGAATTCCTCTGTAAGGAGGTGGAACATTATTATATCCTAACCCAGACTTGGCCTTGTTGATTATTTGACATTCAATTAAGTTGGTTACACCCTTAGAGGCATATTCTAATGTTTCTACACTTAATTGAATGTTTTCTTTAGCCTTGTTAATCCTATCCAACTCAGCTTTCAAATTACTAATTTCAGCATTTCTAAACATTATTTCCCTGTTAAGAAGTATTTTGGCATCAGTAAAAGTAGATTTATTGGTCTTATAGTGTATGATCTGCTCCTCTAGGACAGCTAAACCTCTCTTATGATTGAACAAGTTATTATGAGTTTTGTTTAGTTCTATCTTTTGTTCATCATAATGTTTTCTTAAAGTTTCTAGTTCTTTAAGAGCAGTGCAAGTATTAGAACAAACTTTATCAGATTGTACCTCGGTAGCAGAGAAGACCATGAGAGCCATCTGAGTAGAAGCTTCCTCTACATCTGCCATAAAACTCCAATCAAATCCTAAGCCATCAATAGCTACCATAGCTTTTGGATTTGGCTCAGTAACCTCCACAGCCTTGGTCTTGATTCCATAAATTTTGCTCTTGTTATCCTGCTGCCTAGGTCTTCTGCATTCTCTTGAGAAGTGCCCCATCTTGTGGCCGTTGTAGCATTCTATCCTTGATTTGTCAAAACCAGCAGTATCATTGCTGCTGATAGTGATCTTCTTCCCTGTTCTTTGATATAATTTCTTAGCCCTCATGCTAAGAAGAGAAATTTGACATTTGAGGTCCATCTCCTCCAAATCATCATCACTGATTTCCTGGAGGTCTTCATGAGTAAGCATAGACCCATCAATATTATTCTGGCTTGTTAGGAAGGCACAACATGTTTTCTCATCCAGAATACCAATAGTACTGCTTGATGAACTAGCAGTACTAATTCCCACATCAATCTTCACATCTTCAACTGGATTTGAGTTACTAGGAGATGACACAAAGGCCATATTCCCAGTGCTTGAACTAGATCCTCCAGTCTTCTTCACATCTTGTTCCACAATCTTGAAATTGCTATACAGATCCATTAAGTTCATAGTGTCAATGTCTGGTTTGTTCTTCCAGACAACAACATGCATAGCCCATTCTTCAGGTAAACTTCTTAGAAATTTGGAGTTTAAATCTTCTTGAGGTATATCTACACCAAGAACAGCAAGTTGGCTCACAATCTTTTGAAGCCTGTTAAACATGTGGTCCAATGATTCATTGCTGGTTGAAGAAAAATTTTCAAAGTTTTGCTTGAGAAGAGTCTTCTGGGTCTTCTTATTGGCTTCATTCCCACCATATCTAGCAACAATGGCCTCAAATAATGACTTAGCATCTTTGAACTTGCTGAAATTCAAAAGTTGATCATTTGGAATGATCATCATCAGCATACTTCTGGCCTTGAGGTCATTCTTCTTTTGTACTCTCTCTTCTGTAGTTGTTGGGTTGGTTTGCACAGTTGTTACTACCTTACCCTCAATATTTATTGATGTAGAAGTAGAAGGCTTAAAAGAGTTTCCTTCTTCAATAATTTCCCAGAGTGTATAGTCTTGCACCTGGAAATACTGTTCTATCCTTAACCTCCACATATCAAACTCATTCTGCTTGAGCATTGGCAACTTAGCAGCCACATTTGTTTGAGTAGACTCCATGTCCATTTCTTCTTCTAAATCAAAAGTATCAACCTGGCTTTGATACCACTTGTGAGGATTGTGATACACTCTGAGGATGTTTAGTCCTTTATAAGGTGTATGTGATACTTTGAGTGAATATGATTAAGTATGCGGAATCTACTTAACCACACTTAGAAGAATAATGGTTTGATTGATGTAACAATGAATGGATTGTATTTTGGACAATGAACACAGAAAGTATATCACTAAACGATTCAATATTATTGAGAATAATACGAGTGATCTCGGTTATCACTAGGGTTACAAAACCTTGAATCTCTATCTTTCTATGACTTAGGACTGATTGTTGTATGTGTTACTACTTGATCAACAAATATATATTTTCTAAGCACACACAATATCTAAGCTAAGATTTCCCTTTTATAGAACAAAGGAGATCTTTACAATATTGTTAAGTCTTGTCAACTACTTGCTTGTTGAGTGTGTCAGTAGCTAAGATTCAACTTGTTCTGTGTGTTCAACTTGTTGACTGATCACTTATCTGAGATATTATCTACCATATATATTTGACTTTTATACACAAAATATCTTTTTCATACTTATCCTTTCAGCAGTAGTATACACGACAATTATCCATTCAGCAGTAGCTTCAGATGTACTAGCAGTAGAAACTATTACTCCAGCAGTAGTATTCTTGTAGCAGTAGAATCTCCAACACTTGCAGTAGTTATTGACACTTAGAGAATTTTCCTTTATGCACCAGCAATACCTTCTTTGTACTAGCAGTACTAACTTAACAGTTAGTACTATTAGTTATATCTTGAGCAGTACTAATCTTCAAAACATTTAATTCCCAACACATATACTAAGCTCGTATAGTGTTACATAAATTTATCTGTTACACTGGCTAAGGTACATAAACCAAGGCATGAGCCACACTCCAGGAGTGTCTCATATCATAACAATAATCAGCTATAGGTGCACCATATAGTAATACCCCGCACTAACGCAGCACGCATAATAATAACTCCGCACAATAGAAAACATGCATATCAATAATCTTAGCCAGCTCGAGTAACAGTTTTATAACCACAAACACAATTCTAGGTCAAGTCAATCAACAAGTATAAAACAGGTAAACACACAACGCATTCAAGTAACCAACATCAAATATTTCAGCCAAACAGTCAAATCTTGTGCAATTAATTCACGTATCCAAATAACTAACGTTAAGTTTAGTTTAAAACGAGCATGTATCCTCCCCCAAAACAGTTATAAAACCGGTAAAAGTAGGGGCCATGAACTCACCCTAGCCACAGTAATGCAACTATCACAATTGACACGACTGGCATCAAGAGCTAATCACAACGGTATTCGGTGACAGGCACAACGGTACGGAAACGGCGCAACCTAATACGTATATAATTATCTCAAAATACGTCTCGCACAATAATAAGGTCTACAAGAGACCACGTGTCTTAATTTTCGTGGATTACTCTTATCATTACTCATAACAGTTTAGTATCAACGTTTCGTATGGTGGTAAGAAACATAGACTCAAAATACAACTCACGCCAAAGTATAATATATATCACAATATAATTATAAAAGCAGTAAACCAATTGGTAAGTTTCGGCAATTACCCAATAATCCCAAAGTATTTGTATAAGTTTACATGCTAGCAAAAACTATAAGTTTAGAAAGTTTTACAAATTTCGGCATAACGTGTTCATTCATACAACTTTCCCAAGTCGCCGTGACTTTAATTAACCATGCCTGTAATTACAATATTTCGTTATCATTCGCGTAATTATTAGTTTTTGGGTTTATTGAATATTTTGTGTCCGATCCGAGTCTAATATATTAAATTCTTATCGAGTTTAATATATATTACGCCGTCTCAAGTCCCAAAATGTCTAATAAGCCCATTATCTAATATCGTAAATCCAATAACGGTCCAATAATTGTCTAAGTGTCCGAATATAATAGTCACAATCCAAGTATTTAATCTGTCAAGTATATGTATTGTCCAATATCAATTATCAATCCCAATATATCCGAAACTTACAAAAGTATACCTTGTCAAAATCAAACAAACACATTAGTCAACAATTAATACCCGCAAACATTCGACATACTAAACCCCTTTACTTAACTAAAACTAAACACACTCCTTATCTTATTAATAACCATGCACTCCTTTTTGATTTACTCTTGGGCTCAACTCATTTAAGACCAAACACACAGTCATAATTATCTTGGGCTTGGCCCAACCCAACAACCAACACACTCATTTTACCGGAAACACAAACAAAACACTAAAACTTATAACTCGAATTGCAAATAAAATGTTGACTCAAAATGCAAACACCCCCGTTTGCTACCCTTGTGAACCGCGGACCTACAACAAACGCATCCTAACTGCTGGTAATTAGTCACCACTCAAACCAAAAACATACACCCCATGTGTTTGCCATTTACTCGATACAAAACGCACCCTTGTGGTTGTGCTCGATAACCAAACCCAACAACAAAATTTGATCACAAACACACCCAAACTGAGACCCAAATGGGTTTATATACTCGACTCGGTGCAAGCATCAACGAAAACAACAATAATCTTCCAAAAACGACTATTAATAATTAACCCGAAGGTTTATTCGTGACTCACTGAGTCAACTCGGAACCCAAACGGGTTTTACGACTCGACTCATAATAACAATCGGAACAAAACAAACACCACTAGGACTCGTTTCTTACCACACTAATCCATTTCCAAACACGTTTAAATCCGTTTTTAATCACAAAACTATTAACATCAATTTTATTTCTGTTTTTAAATCCGTTCAATCCACGAAAACGTAACACAACCACCTATAATCGGTCAAAACAAAACAAATATATACACGCGGGTTTTACAATTACCATATCATGAACGAGAGGGAGGAGAGACAGTGGCGACGGCGACGGAGGTGGTGTCTTCACGAGTACAACTCGAACCACAACTCTAAATGTGCCCTTCACTCTATACTCGATCCAAAACCACGAACTCTTGATCTACAACGGCGGCGGCGGCGGCCTTGCGAGATGGTGGCAGTTGTGTTGGCGAGGCGGTGTGTGGTGGCCGGCTATGGCGACGGCGGTAGGAAGATGGGAGGAGGGGGCCAGGGTTTGTGGTGTGAAGGATATAACCAAAAAAATGAAAACCATGGTTATCACTTTCTTTATATAGGGCATCTCAGGGACCAAAACTGTAATTATCTGAGGACAGGGGGCGGCGGGGTAACTTTCTTTCAGGGACCAAATATGAAATTTTGACTATCTCTTATAATTTTGCATTTCGGGACACGTTAGGGCTCGATAACGGTCGTTTCAAGGAACGGGAATTTCGCCATTGCGTTCCAAATAATATTTCCTATCAAAACGGCTATACATACGCCTCGTATCTCGAAATTAATACCAAAATTAGAATAAGTTGTCGGTTCTCAGTATAAAAACACGTCGGGAAAATTACGGGGTATTAAGTCTCACCTCCTTAAACGGAATCGCGTCCTCGCGATTCAATTCAAGTTACCCGTTACGGTCGAAAAGGGATGAGGATGTACGCACGAGGATTCATTCTCCACGTTCTCACGTGAATTCAGGACCTTTTCACGAGTTTCGACAAGTTCTATCAATAGGAATACGACTTTACTAAAGTCGTTTGATTTCACGGTTAATCATCTCGATAGGTTTCTCTACAAGGTTTAAACGTTCATCAATCTGGATCTCTCCCAGAGGAATAACAACTGCCTCATCGGCAAGTCATTTCTTCAGATTAGGCACATGAAAACGTCGCGAACACTGCTGAGTTCTGACGGTAGTTCGAGTCTGTGAGCTACCGGTCCAACTCTAGCGAGGATTTGGAAAGGACTAATATAGCGAGGATTAAGCTTTCCACATTTACTAAACGCTTCACACATTCTCATGGTGAATCTTTAAGCATGATCTAGGCTTTATCTGGGGATTCAAGGGGTTTACATCATCTGTGCTTCTAACGATTCGTGAGCAACTTGCATCTCCGTTTTGCCTTTGAACGATCTTCTCGGTAGTTTCATGAACAGGTTCAGGGTCAGTAAGTTGGGTATCTCCAACTTCTACCCAACCAATCGGCAATCGGCACTTATGATCATAAGGCGTCTCGTACGGTGCCGTTGAAATACTGGAGTGGTATGTATTGTTATAAGGGGATTTAGCCAACGGGAGGTGTCTATCCCCACCATTTCCAAACTCGATAGGCATGCAACATGTCTACTAATGCTTGAATGATTTCTTCACTCCGGCCATCAGTCTGGAGATGATACGCAGTATTCATATCCAGGTCTGTTCTCTTGGCTCTTAGGAGTTATTGACAAAATGTGGGTATGAGATGATTGTCACGATCTGAAAGGATAGGAATCGGCACTCTATGATGTGTAACGATCTCCTTCACGTATAAACGAGCAAGGTTGTCCATATTGTCATTTCGCTGGTTAGCAAGAGGTGAGCAGGTTGGGTAGGGTCATCAACACTTTCTCAGGTAGAGGCGCGGGATTCACTGGTACTCTCGAGGGACGAGAGGTTAGGTGGTTGTCCCATGGAACGCGATTTCAGGTTACTCCTTAAGGTCTTAAGATTTCTATTGTGCACAGAATCTCTACCGAATGGGGAGTTTAGCGGATTCAGAGTACGACTTTGAAAGGGGATGTTGATTACTACTAGCAATCAGTCGGTTGACTCAGTACGATACTTGGGGTAGAGGCGGAAGGTACAACCTCGATTGAACATCGTCGATTAAGCATAAGGCTTAGGGTATAGGCGACTGTAGCCGGATCAAAGCTAAATAAACAAATCCAAATCCGCAATGAGGTCCAAAATTACAAATCAAGCTATCCAAATTCAAACATAGTCAAAACCAAATCCAAACATAACCAAAATCAAATCCAAATGCAGCCAAAATCAAATCCAAACGCTCCAATAAGCTCAAAGGGGCTTATTATGATCTCAAGGAGTTATAAATAAGCAACTCGGATTCAAACGGTGCCAATCGGGTCTAACCCGACCCGATGCGAACTACGGTCGACGGCAATAAACAGGAATTTCATATAAACGGACGAGTATAGCGGTGCTAGAAGTATTACGGTTCACGAGGTGTTGGGATGCCAGTGTGTCGTGTGTAAGTGCAGACTTTCGTGATATTTGATGCTCGTGTACACATGCCAAAACTTACCATTCCCAAACTCAAAATCAACCCGAACATAATTCTGTTATAATTACTCCCAGTATAGCAAAATTCACCTCTGAGTCGGACATAGGTGATCAGGCCATGTCCCACTGTCCCTGGTTGAATATAGGTGATCAGTCTATATTCACCCGAGGTTCAATGAATTTTGAAATACTCAGCCTAGTTATACTAGTAAGATGTCCCTTACATCCAAAATCGTTTGAAAAACCACAACAAGCGTACAAATTCGAAATCAAATAACGAGATTACGCAAGGAAATAGCGTAACTCTGTGACAGGTTCAGTGCGTGCATAAGCATATGGAAATGCTTATAGTGAACAGCTAAAATAGGCGGATATAAATTATCTACTAGCAAGGCACACATCTCAACAAATATAAAATCAAGCATCTCATCACATATACCATCAAACATCTAATCACATATACCATCAAACAAAATCATCAATGAGGCTTCGGCTTGGCAGGCAGGCACGTGGCGGTTATAGGGTTAAGTTTTTGCAAAGTAGTTATAGTCTAGGTTTTAAAATATACCCAGTTCTCTATAACCTAGGCTCTGATACCAATCTGTAACACCCCCAAAATCTGGTCTAGCGGAAGCATACAAGACACTAGGGTGCTACTAAATTGATATAACAACACAAGGTATAAGGAACGGATTTAACTTATCCATTTAGCATAATTTCATTTCCAACAACATTAAGTTTACATCATTCAAAATATAGTGCGGAAATAAGGCCCATAAAATAAAAACAGCGGTCCCGAATATTTATCAGAGTTGTCTATGACCGTGCCCCTTGCCAAGCGCCTTCCAACAGTTTGCTATCGCCTTAAACCTGAGAATACATGCTAAAAGTGTCAACACGAGGTTGGTGAGTTCATAGGTTTAAGTTTAAAACAATATGGTTGAACCATAAGGTTTTTGCGTTCAATTAATCATTCCTAAATTTAACGTAGGCTCACACTGCCCAATACACAGTTCCAAAACAAATCCACAAATGCAATCATAACAAAATAATTCAAACCGTAGGCAAACATACATATACTAAGCTCATATAGTGTCACACAAATTTATCTGTTACGCTGGCTAAGTCACATAAACCAAGGCATGAGCCGCACTCCAGGAGTGTCTCATATCATAACAATAATCAGCTATAGGTGCACTATATAGTAATACCCCGCACTAATGCGGCACACATAATAATAACTCTGCACAATAGCAAACATGCATAACAATAATCTTAGCCTGCTCGAGTAACAATTTCATAACCACAAACACAGTTCCAGGTCAATTCAATCAATAGGTATAAAACAGGTAAACACATAACGCATTCAAGTAACCAACATCAAATATTTCAGCCAAACAGTCAAAGATTGTGCAATTCATTCACGTATCCAAATAACTAACGTTAAGTTTAGTTTAAAAATAGCACGTATCCTCCCCCAAAACAGTTAAAAAACTGGTAAAAGTAGGGGCCATGAACTCACCTTAGCTACAGCAATGCAACTATCACAACTGACACGACTGGCATCAAAAGCTAATCACAACGGTATCCGGAGACAGGCACAACGGTACGGAAACAGCGCAACCTAATACGTATATAATTATCTCAAAATACGTCTCGCACAATAATATGGTCTACAAGAGACAATGTGTCTTAGTTTTCGTGGATTACTCTTATCATTACTCGTAACAATTTAGTATCAACGTTTCGTGTGGTGGTAAGAAAGATATACTCAAAATACAACTCACGCCAAAGTATAATATATATCACAATATAATTATAAAAGTAGTAAACCAATTGTTAAGTGATAAAGATTTATTTGGTACCTTTTTAAGGGGTCATTTAAGCTTAAAACCGAGTAAATGTGATCAAATATTGCCTCAAATTGTTTCTTTTTATATTTTAGGTACTTGGGACGAGAATTCTAAAAATCGGCACTTTTAGAGCATATTTGGACAAAAAAGTGAAGAAAACGAAGAAGTCGCGAAAAACCTGTCAGCCAACAGTGTCTGACGGCGTCACATGCTACAACGTGACGCCGTCCCTTGCAATTCAAGATGGATTTTATAGTGTTAAGCTAACAAGTGACGCCTTAGAGAGTTTTGAAGACTTTATAACCTGACGCCGTCAGGTGTTAAAGAGATGGACGTCACGCTTTAAATTAACAAGAGACGGCTCAGAAGGATTTTACAAGTGATGGCCTCAGATCCCTTGCTGATGCCGTCAGAGCGGCGATTACACAGACGAAACCCTAAAACACGGCGAGTTGGCGGCATCAGAGGCTATAACCTGATGCCGTCAGAACTGTATTCCTATATATATTTTCGAATGTTTTTATTGTTAAGTGTGACATCTTTGGAGAGTAAACCCTAGTCGAATTTCAGCAGCTTTGTAAGGGTTTTTCAACCTTTGAACCTTATGCTTTATTGAAGAAAAGTTATTCATTTAATTATTTAATATGTTTATGTGTTGTTTGATTAATTGTTTATCTTTTCTTCTATCTATCATGCTAGCTTAAGTTTGTTTGTGTTTGCTTAGATCTAATGAAACCTAGTTATTGAATATTGATTTGTTGTCTCTTGTTTGGTTGATTGTTATCGCGTTAGGTTAAAAAAACTGGCTGACCTCTTTTATGTAACTAGCTTGAACGTCTTAAAAACGCAACCGTAGAGTGCACTATTGGTTTTTTTCATTGTATTTATTGCGTCAATTGTGGCTTGTAGATCCTAGAAAACTTAATGGATGTTAAGGGATTTAGGGGAGACTAATATTCATAGAGTTGGGGACTTCGGCACCTCCCCACGACAAATATTAAGGAATACGACGCTTCAACTAAAACTAGGACGTGACAATTCAACGAATCAATAGGAGATAACTAGGGAGTAATTAAATCTATGTAAACACGTTTTTCCTATCATAAGAAATTCACCAATTTACTTTTTCTTGTTTTTAGTTTAATTTTAGTTTTATAATTAGTTTTTGGGTTAGTTGATTAACAACTAATCCCGCCCACTCCTTCAAAACTGAGATTTTACTTGCTTTCTAAAAAATATAAAAATACAAAAAAGAATCATCCCTCACATCTAGACCTATCTCGTCATACATCTTGACCTAACGACACTATTCCTCTAGAGAACGATCAATCCCCCGGACCTACCTATACTACACTACAACGGTCAGGTACACTTCCTGGAGGATTGCAAGCTTCTCAAGATCCCTTGAGAAGTAAAACCTTTTGCGTGGACGCAATCCTCGCATCAAGTTTTTGGCGCTGTTGTCGGGGAATAGTTATTGTTTATGTTCAATTTCTATCTCGTTTAGGTCTACTCACTAGATTCCTATCAAGTGAGATTTTTTTATTTTCTTTTTATTAGCTTTCTTTAGTCTATCTTTTCTTTGTTCCCTTTGTTTGTATCCCTTCATTCGCCATCATGGTGGGTGAAGCCATCTTTGAACCTATCAACCAACAACAACAACCACACCAAGACCCACCTCGAGCCCGTACTCTAGGTGAGTACTCCCGACCTAGCCACCAAGGCTATCGAAACACCATTGAGCTCCCCCAAAGAGCCAGTGTGTCTCCCTTGCGATCCGACACCATCCGGTTGGTGCAAAGCGGATGTGTATTCCATGGACTTCGTTCCGAAGATCCAAATCAACATCTTAAGGATTTCCTTAAAATTGTAGATTCCATAGACCTTGATGTTGCAACTCAAGAGACGACACGCTTGCGTCTCTTCCAATTCTCTCTATGTGACCAAGCTAGTCAATGGCTTGAGCGTTTACCCGCGGGATCCATCACATCTTGGGATGATCTCACATCTCGTTTCCTTGCTCAATTCTTCCCACCGGGGAGAACTACCAAATTAAGGAACGATATCTTGATGTTCCAACAACGTCAAGGTGAAACTCTTTATGAGGCTTGGACTCGTTTCAAGGGCTTACTCCAAAAAGTCCCTCATCATGGCATTGATCTTTGGCTTCAAGTCCAAATCTTCTATGATCATGTCAACTATCTCACCAAGCGTGCCATTGATCAAGTGGCCGGCGGTAAACTACGGGAGAAAGATGCTAAGGAATCATGGGACATCATCGATGAACTCGCCTTTTATAGTAACGAATCATGGGATGATCCTCGTAATGTGAACAAAATGGTCAATGTAGTCTCGTCACTTGACAAAGTTTCCAACCTCTCCAAAGAAAAACTTTGTGAACTCGAAAAAAGGGTCGATTACCTACTCGAAAAACAATGGGAACCGTTAAAACCCAATCAAGCGACGGTCAATTCCATCTCGAACCAAAAATCCATCCCTTTGTCCGAGTCACCCCATAGAGAAAACGCGGAATCTTTTCAAAAATACGCACGTTCTCCTTCACCGCCCCACGAACTTAACCCCAATTTTGAGGTTCGAATGAGAGAATATATGTCGGCACATTTTGAAAGGTTGGCTAAATTTGAAGAAGCCGTCTATAAACAACGAGAGGAGAGGCAAGAGAAAATGGCTGAAATGATGAGCTTGCTTAAGGAATACACCAAGATGAAAGCTCCGGAGAAGGTGTTGGAAAGAAAAGAAGGTAACGCTCCCATCACCAAATTTGTCAATGCTATATCAATTGTCCACGAGGATGACAATGAGGTTGAAGGACAAGCAAGCAATGAGGTGAATGATAATGAGACTGATGTAAACATGGTCGATGCCGGAGATAGCGAATGCAAGGAAGTCGTCAATTGTATGCCGTGTTTAAAGGAGGATAAGAATACAACCCGAGATGTAGGAAAAGGGTGTGATAGGGTGATTGAGGAAACACCAAAGTCTCAACCTTTAGGTTATTACTTAAAACACGACATCAATAAGATAACTATTAATAAATGGAAAAACAATTATAGGTATATCAACCCATCACGAAAAGCTTTTAAGAAAAAATGGAATATGATACGTTACCCGCAGGACCCTTATACGAGAGTCTTCTTAAGAGGAAGGTAGCTAAGAAACAAATGGTTTATGGGAATTTCGAAATACCTTGTAGCATAAGTGATCTACAGTATATGGATGCATTAGCCGACCAAGGTTATGAGGTAAACCTTATGCCTCTATCGACCTACCTTAAGTTGACTAGTGATAAACTGGCTAATACTAATGTTAGGCTATCCTTAGCAAATAACTCTTATGTATACCCTATAGGAATAGTAGAAGATGTGTTGGTAAATGTAGCAAGTTTTGTGTATCCGGTTGACATTGTGATTGTTGATGATGAGGAAGATGAATATATGCCCTTAATCTTAGGAGCACCATTCCTTGCAACGGCAAGAGCTACCATCAAATGTGGAGATGGAGTAATTATACTTAAGGCGGGTAAAAGTAAGATTACATTCCATACGGTTCCACGTTATATGAGTAAGTATAAGAAAAAGAGGAAACTTGACGTCGATTTCGCGACACCCCGTAATCACCTCAAGCAAAAAATCCTTTCATGGGAAGCAAGGATTAAGAATTACAAGGAACTTAAGACGGAGAATGAGAAATGGAAAGGTGGAGATTATAAGGAGCAATACACAGTAGGGCATCATTACTCATTGTATAAGAATAGGAACGTTGTGCACGTGACGGAGGATGGAGTCACGTAATAGGGCATGACTTTGAGTCTAGCTACAAGACTCGTTAATAAAGAAAAGCGCTTCTTGGGAGGCAACCCAAGCTTTTTAATTGTTTGTTTGTTTGTTTTTATTTTGTTTGATTTCATATATATGCTCCATCTTTATTTGTTTATATTTCATGTTTCGAATATATTTGTGAAAATGCTTTATTTTGTTTTTAACCTCGTCTTAACTACATATAAAGGTATTTTACAAAAAGATAAGTGTAGGGAAGATCATATTTGTTTAAATTTTTGAAAAATTTTAAGAATTTTAAATTTCCAGGAATCTGCAGACATTTATTTTGCAAGCATTATATCTTACTTTTCTTTCTAGTTTAGTTTTATTATATATAGTGTTTACCGCCGATTTTATGCGAGGTTTTGTGTTTCGTTTTCTTAGTGAATTACAGGTTATATTGGACAAGAAGACGAAAGTATACATTGGAAGTGAAGCTTATCATGTTTATTTTTTTTGGAGGAAGATTTAACCATGTTTTCACATCGTCCATGCCGAGCAAATCAGGGGAGTATTAGTTTCTTTCTCTATTTTATTTTCCCGTTATCATAACTTTGATACTTTTCAAGAATATTGAGGACAATGTTCAATTTAAGTGTAGGGAAGGTAAAATGGGATACCTTAGAAACTATAACTTCGCTTGATATTTGTTTTGTCTTAGAGTAAATGTGTAATAAAACTAAGAAAGATACTTGTTAGGGAAAATTTAGCACCAAATTCAAATTTTTTTACAACATATAGGAGTGAAACTTTAGTTTTAATAAGCGTATCATGGATAGGAATTATATAGGAAAAAGCATTCACCTTTAATGCTTATGAGTGTACCGGTAGTATATAGGTTCTAGAACTTGCGTTTGTGATGCATCCCGAGACCGCTAGTGAGACTACATTCGTATAGTTAGGATTTACTAAATGATAACAGGCAATAGGATAACCCTTGTTTTAAACCTGTATTATAATTACGTTGGCTGATGAAGCGAAAAGTGTACCGCTTTTAAGGGGTCATTTAAGCCTTAAATCGTATTTATTTGATCAAATATTGCCCTAAATCGTTCCTTTTGTCATTTTAGGTACTTTTGAGGAGAAATCTGGAAAAGGAGGCATTTTGGACGTTTTTGGAGCATAAAAGTGAAGAAAACGACAAAGTCTCAAAAATCGGCTAAAAGTTACTCTTGACGGCGTCACAATTTACTCTGGACGGCGTCATGCTTTGGCAAGAAAAGTTGGACGTGAAATTTACTCATGATAAGCCAGTGAAAATAGCATGTGAATTCTGACGGCGTCACGCTTTAACTTGATCAAGGGCGTCACGGCTTAAATCATAAGGGGACGGCGTCACGTTCACGAGCTGACGGCGTCAACCCTTGATAAGCCAGAATGGATTTTGGAAGAGCTAAAGAGGGACGGCGTCAAGAAGGTCATCCGGGAATCCTAAAAGCGGCGAGGTGACGGCGTCACACTCCATAAGGTGACGCCGTCAGATCCAAAAATCTATATATAGTTTTCTAATCTTTTGTCATTAGGGAGAGCTTAGTGTGTGGAGTTTTGGGAGAAAACCCTAAGACGATTTTAGCTACTTTTTCAGGGCTTTTTGCCTTGAGATCTTCCATGTTTCATTGAAAGATAAGTTATCAATTAATCATTCAATATGTCTATGTGTTGTTTGATTCTATCTTATTCTTGTCTTTTGTTTAACATGTTAGGCTAAATTTATCTTGTGTTTGCTTAGATCTAATGAAACTTAGCTATTGATTATTGGTTGTTAGTGTGTTATTAGTTGTATTGGATGATTGTTTATCTATGTTAGGCTTAAGAAAACTGGCTAACTTCCTATTCGGTAACTTGCTTGAACGTCTTAAGAAACATGAACCAAACGCGTACTAAAGGTTTTTATGGTTGTATTTAATGCACAAGCGAATTCTAGTGATCCCATGTTAGGAGCTTCCTAGCCGGCTCGACATAGGAGTGAAGTAGGAGCTTGTAGAGTTGGGGAAGTAAGTACGCCACCCCACGAATGGTATTAAGGAATACACCCGTCATCCACGCGACTAATACACACTAATTAACCGGTAAAAGATAGTTAGGGAGTAAGGAAATCTAAGTAAACACATTTCTCTACACATAAGTTTCTCACCACATTTTCATTTTTGTTATTTTATTTTATTTGCATCCGTAGTAATTTTGGGTTAGTTGACTAGCAACTAATTCCGCCCACTCCTTCAAACCCGAGATTTTACTTGCTTTCATAAAAACTATAAAAACATAAAAAAGAATCTTCCTCAACCCTTAGACCTAATTAGAGTAGCCTTTCATACCTAACGAACACTATTCCCTGTGGAGAACGATCAATCCCCCGTACTTACCACTACACTATACTACATCGGTCAGGTACACTGCCTGGTGGGGTTGTAAGCCTCTTGAGATCCCTCGAGAGGTAAAACCTGTTGTAAGGTCGCAAAACCACGCAATCATTGGCTTCATTGGTCAAGTAATTTTCCCACACCTTTGCGATGTACTCATCTTTAGTACACGATACCCCTAGTATACCCCTCAGAGCCTATCTTTTTCGCGGTTCTCGTGATATTTCGGTGGATTCCAAAATATTAATGAAGAACATTTTTTACAATCCACCTCCAAATGTACACCCAAATCTCCTTAGCCTACCTTGTATGCACTCGTTTTTAGTGCATTATTGTTACAACATATTTGTTAAACCCTTTGTCAATTGTCTAATCGGTTACATGGTTGCTAAGTCGAGTCATATCTTGTAAATACAGTTTTGGGATGATTGGGACTCATTGGTAAAGTACTAGTTGTTATGAAGTAATGGGGAAGAACGTCAATGATTATTACCCCCATATGTGCGTTAATGTTTAAAGTACTCCAAGTGTTTTGATTTTCTTAATTCGGGTTATTAGTTAGTTATGTGTAAAGTATGTAAAAGTTCAAGTGTAGGGAGGTTGCAAGATCCCTTTGATGTATTACTTTGGATGGTAGGGCAAAAATGTATAAAAAATAAAAAAATAAATAAAAAGAGAAAAGAGAAAAAGAAAAGAGAAAAAAAAAAACATACGGACAACCATCCAGTTTCTTTATTTATGTTTAAGTCAAGAAAGTGTCAAGAAAAATACAAAAAGAGTTAGTAGTTAGTGAGTCGAGTCGAGTCTTGGCTTAGCAACGCCTCATTATACATGTAATTGACCAAAATAATTGACTTGCCACCAGTAAAATTCCCTTTATCCAACAAACCATGTTTTCCATACCCTTACACCTAATGTTACAACCCTTTAAAATCCCTCTTTGATAGTTTATCCTAGGTACTTATGCCAAAGTGGTGGAGGTTTGATCCGTTCTCAAGCCTATGGTAATCTATGTGCTATGACAGGTAGAGAGTGTTTTATTTTCCTGTTTCCATTCATGTTATATAACTTTATACACCCGAGAGATGTGAGAATCCAAACACTTTATGTGAGGTGCTAGTATATAATTTCCGTGCTTATTTTGACTAACATGGAACGATTGTATGTTGTAATTACTTTTATATTAATGTTAAATGACCCCTAACTTGTAAATTGATTAGAATAAAAGCTCATTTGTTTGGGGACAAGCAAATCCCAAGTGTAAGGATATTTGATAAGGATTTATTTGGTACCTTTTTAAGGGGTCATTTAAGCATAGAATCGAGTAAATATGATCAAATATTGCCTTAAATAATTTCTTTTTGTATTTTAGGTACTTGGGACGAGAATTCAGGAAATTGGCACTTTTGGAGCATATTTGGACGAAAAATGAAGAAAACGAAGAAGTCGTGAAAAACCTGTCCGACAACAATGTCTGATGGCGTCATATGCTACAACGTGACGCCGTCCCTTGCAATTAAAGATGGATTTTCTAGTGTTAATCTAACAAGTGATGCCTCAGAGAAATTTGAAGACTTTATAACCTGACGCCGCCAGGTGTTAAAAGAAGATGGACGTCACGCTTTAAGTTAACAAGAGACAGCTCAGAAGGATTTTACAAGTGACGGCCTCAGATCCCTTTCTGACGCCGTCAGAGCAGCGATTACACAGACGAAACCCTAAAACACGGCGAGTTGACGGCGTCAGAGGCTATAACCTGACGCCGTCAGAAATGTATTCCTATATATATTTTCGAATGTTTTTATTGTTAAGTGTGACATCTTTGGAAAGTAAACCCTAGTCGAACTTCAGCAGCTTTGTAAGGGGTTTTCAACCCTTGAACCTTATGCTTTATTGAAGATAAGTTATTCGTTTAATCATTCAATATGTCTATGTGTTGTTTGATTAATTGTTTATCTTTTCTTCTATCTATCATGCTAGCTTAAGTTTGTTTGTGTTTACTTATATCTAATGAAACCTAGTTATTGAATATTGATTTGTTGTCTCTTGTTTGGTTGATTGTTATCACGTTAGGTTAAGAAAACTGGCTGACCTCTTATATGTAACTAGCTTGAACGTCTTAAAAACGCAACCGTAGAGTGCACTATTGGTTTTGTTCGTTGTATTTATTGCGTAAATTGCGGCTTGTAGATCCTAAAAAACTTAATGGATATTAAGGGATTTAGGGGAGACTAATATTCATAGAGTTGGGGATTTCGGCACCTCCACACAACCAATATTAAGGAATACGACGCTTCAACTAAAACAATGACGTGACAATTCAACGAATCAATAGGAGATAACTAGGGAGTAATTAAATCTAAGTAAACACGTTTTTCCTATCATAAGAAGTTCACCAATTTACTTTTTCTTGTTTTTAGTTTTATTTTAGTTTTATAATCAGTTTTTGGGTTAGTTGATTAACAACTAATTCCGCCCACTCCTTCAAAACCGAGATTTTACTTGCTTTCTACAAAATATAAAAATACAAAAAAGAATCATCCCTCACCTCTAGACCTATCTCTTCATACATCTTGACCTAACGACACTATTCCCCTAGAGAACGATTAATCCCCCGGACCTACCTATCCTACACTACAATGGTCAGGTACACTTCCTGGAGGATTGCAAGCTTCTCAAAATCCCTCGATAAGTAAAACCTTTTGCGTGGACGCAATCCTCGCATTAGTAAGTTTCGGCAATTACCCTATAATCCCAAATTATTTGTATAAGTTTACATGCTAGCAAAAACTATAAGTTTAGAAAGTTTTACAAATTTTGGCATAACGCGTTCATTTATACAACTTTCCCATGTCTTCGTGACTTTAATTAACCATGTCTGTAATTACAATATTTCGTTATCATTCGCGTAATTATTAGTTTTTGGGTTTATTGAATATTTTGTGTCCGATCCGAGTCTAATATATTAAATTCTTATCGAGTTTAATATATATTACGCCGTCTCAAGTCCCAAAATGTCCAATAAGTCCATTATCTAATATCGTAAATCCGATAACGGTCCAATAATTGTCCAAATGTCTGAATATAATAGTCACCATCCAAGTATTTAATCTGTCAAGTATCTGTATTGTCCAATATCAATTATCAGTCCCAATATATCTGAAACTTACAAAAGTATACCTTGTCAAAATCAAACAAACACATTAGTCAACAATTAATACCCGCAAACATTCGACATACTAAACCCCCTTACTTAACTAAAACTAAACACACTCCTTATCTTATTAATAACCATGCACTCCTTTTTGATTAACTCTTGGGCTCAACTCATTTAAGACCAAACACACACTCATAATTATCTTGGGCTCGGCCCAACCCAACAACCAACACACTCATTTTACAGGAAACACAAACAAAACACTAAAACTTATAACTCGAATTGCAAATAAAATGTTGACTCAAAATGCAAACACCCCCGTTTGCTACCCTTGTGAACCGCAGACCTACAACAAACGCACCCTAACTGCTGGTAATTAGTCACCACTCAAACCAAAAACACACACCCCATGTGTTTGCCATTTACTCGATACAAAACGCACCCTTGTGGTTGTGCTCGATAACCAAACCTACCAACAAAATTTGGTCACAAAACACACCCAAACTGAGACCCAAATGGGTTTATATACTCGACTCAGTGCAAGCATCAACAACAACAAAAATAATCTTCCAAAAACAACTAGTAATAATTAACCTGAAGGTTTATTCGTGACTCACTAAGTCAACTCGGAACCCAAACGGGTTTTACGACTCGACTCGTAATAACAATCAGAACAAAACAAACACCACTAGGACTCATTTCTTACCACACTAATCCATTTCCAAACACGTTTTAATCCGTTTTAATCACAAAACTAATAACATCAATTTTATTTCCGTTTTTAAATCCATTCAATCCACGAAAACGTAACACAACCACTTATAATCGGTTAAAAGAAAACAAATATATACACGCGGGTTTCATGGTTACCATATCATGAACGAGAGGGAGGAGAGACGGTGGCGACGGCGAATACACGAGTACAACTCGAACCACGACCCTAAACGTGCCCTTCACTCTATACTCGATCCAAAACCACGAACTCTTGATCTACAACGGCGGCGACGGCCTTGCGAGATGGTGGCAGTTGTATTGGCGCGGTGGTGTATGGTGGCCGGCCATGGCGACGGCGGCAAGAAGATGGGAGGAGGGGGCTAGGGTTTGTGGTGTGAAGGATATAACCAAAAAAATGAAAACCCTAGTTATCACTTTCTTTATATAGGGCATCGCAGGGACCAAAACTATAATTATCCGTGGACAGGGGGCGGCGGGGTAACTTCCTTTCAGGGACCAAATCTGAAATTTTGACTATCTTTTATAATTTTGCGTTTCGGGACACGTTAGGGCTCGATAACGGTCATTTCAATGCACGGGAATTTCGTCATTGCGTTCCAAATAATATTTCCAATCAAAACGGCTATAAATACGCCTCATATCTCGAAATTAATACCAAAATTAAAATAAGTTGTCGGTTCTCCGTATAAAAACACGTCGGAAAAATTACAGGGTATTACAAAACTTATACAAATAATTTGGAATTATGGGGAAATTGCCGAAACTTACCAATTGGTTTATTATTATTATTATTATTATTATTATTATTATTATTATTATTATTATTATTATATTTGGATATATTATATTATACTTTGGCGTGAGTTATATTTTTGAGTCTATGTTTTTACCACCACACGAAACGTTGATATTAAACTTTTTTAAGTAATGATAAGAGTAATCCACGAAAACTATGACACGTTGTCTCTATTAGACTTAATTAGTATACGAGACGTATTTTGAGATAATTATATACGTATTAGGTTGCGCCGTTCCCGTACCGTTGTGCCTGTCTCCGGATACCGTCGTGATTAGCTCTTAATGCCAGTCGTGTCAGTTGTGATAGTTGCATTACTGTGGCTAAGGTGAGTTCATGGCCCCTACTTTTACTGGTTTTTAAACTACTTTGGGCGAGAATACATGCTCGTTTTTAACTAAACTTACTGAAGGTTTAATTGGATACATATATCGTTTACACAAGATTTGACAGTTTGGCTAAAATAATTGATTTGGTTATTTGGATGCGTTATGTGTTTACCTGTTATATATGTGAGTATTTATGTTTTGGGGTAAGATTATGCGAAACATGTTTACTGTTTAGACCTAAAATTGTGTTTGTGGATATGAAACTGTTATGATAGCTGGCTAAGGTTGTTATTATTATATGTTACCGCACTTATGCGAGGTTGTTATTACTATACGGTGCACCTATAGCGGATTATTGCTATGATATGAGACACTCCTTGAGTGCGGCTCATGACTTGTGTGGAAAACTAGAAGGGGGGGGGGGTTGAATAGTTTTACCGATTTTTAAGCTCTTTTGAAATCTTCTTAAAAGTTTACTTATTAAAAACCTTGATTCGAATCTTATGTGTAATCAATCAACACCAATATGAACTACACACTAAACTAACTAATAATATGTAAAGTAAGTAAAGAGAAAAGTTGGAAAGATCAAACCGGGACAAAAGGATTTATAGTGGTTCGGCTACGAAGCACCTCTTCGCCCTACTCCACTCCCCGAGTACCACACTCGAGAGTTTCAAGCACTATGTCAACAACCTCTCTTAAGGCGGAGAAAACCGTACACGTCGTTTATCCTATTTCCGACACTAAGCTAGATATCGAGTGCTAATCTTAGCTAGCACCAATCTACCACGATCCACTTGATCAAAGACTCAAGCCCAATGGCTTCAAGAGATCACCAAGATCTCGACACGATCACAATGATCAACACACACTTGACTAACACTATCCTAATGACCCTTGATCTTCTTGATCAATCACACAAGCCCAATGGCTTCAAGAGATGTTCACTATCTCTTATAAGATCACAATGATCTTCACTCACACTCTCACAAAAGAAAAATGATCTTGATGTATGCTATGATACAATCAAGTATGTAACAAGTGTTAGAAACAACCTAGCAACTATAACTCTTGTTTCTTCTTGGATACCTTGAGTTCTTCTCTTGCACTTGAAGAGGAATGACAACATCAACTTGGATACTTTGTGTTCTTCTCTTGCTATTGAAGAGGAATGAAGAGGATCTCTAAGTTGGATGATTGGATCACTCTTGAACAAAAGAAAAACTAAACTAAATGATCAAGAAAAGAAAATGGTGTGAGAGATTTAAACTCAGAAGTTTCTGTGTGTGAAAGGGTGCCTAAAATCTGTGAAGTGGGTTGGTATTTATAGGCAGAGAAAATTTGAACGTTACAGGTGGACGGCTCCACTAAATCACCCACGGCTCCACTAAATTTAGTGGAACCGTGGAGCCGTCCCAGACAAAGACGCTCCAAATTTTGTCTTTTCTGGTGAAAACTTATTTGAGGAAGTTTGGAGCTGATTTTGGGGTGAAAAATAGCTGTTATGAATTTTAAACTTATTTTTCCATTAAAACATTTATTAATTATTCAAAAATAATTTGTCATGTATATTTTTGAAAAAATGTTTTGTCACATTAAAATGTGAAGTCTTAAAACCCAAAATCATTTCTTTGATCATTTGTTAAGTTGTAAGTTTGTTCTAGAGTGATTTGCGTGGAAACGGGATCTTCCGATTAAAAACTTGTTTATGTTAATTTTAACGTAACGTGATTTCACATTTTGTCATCCTCAAAACGTGAAGTAATCGAAAGATATAAATAACGTTTTTAGAACATTATTTGCATCAACAATCTCCCCCTTTTTGATGATGACAAAACATAAACTCATTTTAAGTTAAAATTAGTTTTAACAAGTTTTTAATGAGTTTACTCCCATTTCTCCCACTTTTTGTCGAAGCAAAAAGGTTGCAAGGCTCCCCCTTGATGTATACTCCCCCTCATTTGGAGAACCCCAAGGAATCGAGCAATGATTCGTGCTACAAAACAAAGTTAGAAGACATATATGCAATATCTAACAAGTAGCACTTTTGACAAATATCCAACAAAAATTAGCTAAGTAGCCACATATACATGAAACAACCACATTAAAGCCCATTTCATAAACATAAAATAAATGTCATACATGAGTATGACTACAACAATGAAGCAAATTAAATAACAAGAAGACACATAAAAATCAATAGTAGTATGAGGCTTCAAGATTTGCTTCAAATTCAAAAGGTTCCTAAGTATTTATTGGAACAACTAAACATAAGTATGTTTAGTTTGGGCTATTGTGTGGTGGTGGAGGTGGAAGGATGATGGGGCCTATTGGTGGTGTGAGGAGATGCTCAAGGTATGAGAACCTAAAGCTTAACTCATCTCTAAGGCTCATGATGAGATTTTGGTTGTGGTGGCAACAAGCACAACTCAAGGTATGTGGTTGTAAGGGATAAAGAATGGGATAACCCATTAAAGGTTGTGGTGATGGTTATAGTGATGAGGATGATGTGTTAGTGTCAAGTTCAAAGGGTGATGTAGGTGATAGGGTTAGTGTGAGAGCCAAAGGTTGTGGTGATGGTGATGGTGATGGTGAAGTGGATGATGTGTTAGTACCAAGTCCAAAAGAGTTTGATGGTGATTGGGTGAAGGTTAAAGCTAGTGGTTGAGGAGGACTTGGTTGAGATAAAGGTGTGTTGGTTCTAATGGTGGTGGAGGACGAAGATGTTGGTTTGGTTGAGGTTGCCTTGGATGGAGCTTGGGGTGTAGTGATGGAAGATGATGATTTGGTTGAGGTTATGGGTGTGTGTAGATCATCTTCATCATCCAATCTGAGATCAATAAAAGTTATCTCTTTGATGATTGGTTTGGTTGAGGCTTGTGGTGTGTGAACACTTTTGATCCATTGATCAATAAGAGTGGTTTTTATTTGTTGGTTTGATGTTAAGCCTTGGTTTCTTGGCTTTGTGTGAAGTGGTAGCAATGGTAGAAGACATGATAGTTGTATGGTGAGTGTGAAGTGGTAAGGATGGCAATGTATGATGTTAGCTTATATAGCCAAATCAAAACATGCAAGGTTGAAGAGGATGTTGGATTTGGGGATTTGGGTGCATGGGAATCAGGTTATGTTTGCAGATTTCCAGGAAAAGAAAGTCAAAAGTGGAAGAGAATAGTTAATTTCGTCTTCCCAGGGCACGGTACCACTAAAGGTACCACGGCACCACTAAATTTAGTGGAGCCGTACCCTATTTAGTGGAGCCGTGGCCTCCAGTTGACCCTTTTTCCAGGTTTACAGGTTCTAGGCTGCCTAAATGGGGAAATTATGGGGAATCCATTTTCTGCAAATCTCAAAGCCTTAATCTACTAAAGAAAAATAACATAAATTTCCTAACACTAGTCTAAACTAACAACTAAAATTATCATGTGATCTTCTAAGTATAGGCAACTAGCAAGCATGCATTATTCCAAACATTTTTATCATCTAGTGCATGCAATAAAAAAATATATGGACTAAGCAAAGCTCATAAAATATCAAGATTGATTAACTAATAAAAGTAACCAATTTCAAGTAGGAAATGTTAAGACATTTCAAGTTAGTTTATGTCAAGTGGACATTTCCATGACCTTATTTATAATAGCTTAATAATACTTAAGTTAATAGTACTACTTAAGCTAATCCTAACTAGTCTCTTCTCTTCCCCAACTTTTTAATCTTGTTCTCGAGCCTTTTGATCGCCTTGCCAATGGACTTGAACCCCCCAATTGTTTGCTCATGCATCGAGACTTGTCGATTGTACATGGTTGTTTTCCTTCTCATCATTGTGGATAAGTTGGTTTGTCCAAATTCAACATCGGAGGTTTGTGTGAACGATGAGGTGTCAAGGTTATGAAAGAAGGTGTCGGGAGAGGGAGTATTAGGACGAGACGTTCCTTCTTCGTTCACCTCATCATCGTCCTCATCCATAGGTTGAGAAGATGGTTCATGACCAAATGAGGAAGAAGAAAGAGGGATATCGGAAGTGGATTTACGACCACGTTTGGACCCTTTGTCCTTACGTTGCTTTGTGCGACGTTGTGGTCCACCAAGTGGTTTCATGACTGGATTGACTAGGACATAGTCGACATTATTGAGATCAGGGAAATTTTCCATGACCCAATGGAAGAGACGAGTAAGCAACATACCAAATGGCATGAGCTTATCGGAACGACCATGAATATTGGCCATCCGTTTGACCATGTAGTATGCGAGGTTATAAGGTTCCTTGATACTAAGACAATAGAGCATGTGGGCGAGGCTCGCCGAAACGTGATCACGGTTGCCTGCAAGGCTCAACACGTTTTCACGTAGAAGGAGTTCCCAACTTCTAAGGTCGGGAAGGAGTTCTTTGTGATAGATTTTGTTGGGATCAAGATAGACAATGGAACCATCACGTTTTTTATACGTGTGGGCAACTCGAGGAGTTTGGATGACTTGTTTGATGGACTCGAGGTCGGGGAGTTCGGTACGCTAAGTACCTTGATTTTCTAGATTGTAGAAAAGAGACTCGAGGGGATGGTCTTCAGTGTATGCACACTGACCATACGAAGGAACACCGAGAATTTCACCAATCTCGGAGACGGACAGGATGATATTTTGGTTTTGGATCCAAAAAACAAGGAAGACATTACCATCCACATCAGTGAAGGTACGGGCTCGACTATAAAACTCGAGGACAAAATGAGGACAATTTTGATTGTTTATTTTGTATAAACAATTAAATTCAATAGTAGGGAAGCAAACTTGGATGTTATCCAAGAGAACGTAATGAGCATCGACTACACGTCTTTCGTGTATGTGTCGATCTTGGACTTTGGCAAGATGAGCTTTTTGCTCATCAGGGATGGTAGGATCGTCTAAAAGAAGGGGAATGTAGGGTTTTGTGTCTTGATAATCATTACGAGGCATTGTCACCTACAAAAATATAATATTTTGCATGTTAATTTGTTGCATTTTAGTGATCACATTTTGACTCTGTGTGTGTGCCTAAATGCAAACGATGTGGAGGTGCGGTAATCTCGACTCTAAAATAAACCTAATGAGATTACCCAAACACTCCTAACTTCACTTTTGCTCAATCAAATATGTCGAATAATATATATTAATTATGTAGGTCGATCCATATTTGAGAGTTCATGTATGCATGCCCAAAACGTTTTTAATTTGCATCAACAATGCACGAAAAAGTGTTTCATGATCCTAGACTCGTGAACTTTTTCGAAAACAATGGAATTGGGGTGTTTGGCAAACGGCTCAATGTGGCGCCAAAAATCTAAGAATAGAAAAGCCTCAAAGTTAATCATTCCTAATCCATTTTTAATTATCCTAGACATAATTCCATTGAAAACAATTAATCTTAATCCAATTTAATTAGGAAAATTCAGACTAGATTATGCAATATAAGTGGGTTTATGAAAATCCTAGGTTTAGGGAATCATGTAAGTACTACATTGTCTAATCCTAGTCCTATTCTCACAAAAGTTCTTCAAAAATTGAAAATCCCCAATTCGAATTTATGCATATGAACAAACCCTAGACTCAAATTGAAAAGAAATTAAAGATCATTGACTTACACTTTGTGTTGAATTGATTAGAATTTATTGATTCCAATGCCTTGAACTTGATTAGCAAGTGTGTAATAGGATTTTGGTTGTGGGTTCGGCTTGTGACAGTAGGAGGGAATGAGTTTGTTTGTTTGAAATGAGTGTGCAGAGGAAAGTGGAAGAAAAACGGGCATTTTCTCAGACACACGGTACCACGGTACCACTAAACATTAGTGGTGCCGTGCCACTTTAGTGGAGCCGTGGGTCTGTAAGGCCGATTTTTTTCTGTTTTGACTCTTGACTGGTTAATCTTACTTATTTAGCAAGACTTTTTGACGCGAGGAAAAAGTTTATACCTAATAAACTTTTTGACGAAAACGATTAGGCGGGATGACAAGGAATGACCTTAGTATTTCCAAGGAAATAACCAATATGTCATCGAAGGAAAATAGGATTGACTTTCAGTATTTCCCGTGAAATAAGTAAAAGTCGTGAGTTGAGATTTGGAAAATGACTACAATATTTCAAATGAAATATTTAATTAGTCGGGATGCAAGACGTAAGGAATGACTTAATATTTTCAGTGAGATATTCAAAAGTCATGTGACGAGACGTGGGGAAATTTCAAGTGAAATGTCTAATAGTCATGAGAGAAGTGAAAGAGATGACTTGAAAAGTCATGAAGCGATACGTCGGGAATGACTTCAATATTTCTAATGAAATATTTGAGTGGTCATTAGAAGGACGAGATGAGTGACTTAATATTGAGTAAGTCACGAGATAAGACGTAAGGGATGACTTTAATATTTCCAGTGAAATATTGAACTAGTCATGAGTGGGATGAGACGGATGACTTAAGAAGTCATGAGACGAGACGCAAGAAATGACTTTAATATTTCTAGTGAAACATTTACAAAGTCATGAGATGAGATATGAGGGATGACTTCAATACTTCCAAAGAAATATTCAAATAGTCATGAGCGGGATGTGAAGGATGTGTTGGTTAGAATATCAACGATGTTGTCCTTAGAGGAAAACTTTTCCAAAGAGAAGATTCCTTTTTGGACATTGTCGTGACGGAGGAGATGACGTACTTTGATGAGCTTCATTCATGAGCAAACCACGGGGTTCTCGGTCAAGTCAATTTGCATCTCGGCTGTTACTCTTCACATGAGCGTTGTTGAGATGGACGTCTCATTTTATTAGAGATTGTCTCATCCATAGTGCTTGTTGTCATGCCTTTCTGGCGCTTATGTATTCGGCTTCGGTAGTGGAGATAGCAAGAGTTGTTTGTTCATGAAGAATCAAGAAGTTTGACAACAACATATGAAGGTGCAAACATCACTCTTACTTTTTCAATCCACATTCTCTCCCACATTATCATGGTTGATATAGACAACAATTTCTACACCAATCCCCTTGAGATATCATAATCTCAAGTGTATAGTGCCATTAATGCATCGAAAGATATATCAAACACTTTAAGGTAAGAAGTTTTAGGATCCTTCTTACAAGTGGGCACAAAGCCAGACACTAGACATGACAATGGGCCTACTTGCCGTTAAGTAAACCAATTTACCTATCATGCCCCTAACCTAGTGATATCCGCGCACTCACCTTCATCGTCTCTTGTGAGATTCATTTTTGCGGATATGGGCGTCAATGTTAATTAGGATTTTTCTAAGCTATGTATCTTATACATATAGTATACTTAAGTTTATGGGGATACTTTCTTCAGGTAGTATTATATACGGGCTAGGGAAGAAACTTGATTCACTTATCATTGCTCATCTCAAACTTGTCACGCATGATCTTTGAGCGATCATTGTACATTTCTGGGCAAGTTGAGTTTTTCATGATAATCTTTGACAAATATTTGAGTCATGATGATATGTGAATTTCGTTTCTTTGTGATAGTGCCTACTAAGTTAGATTCTAACTACACTATATGTCTAACATTTCTACCAACAAAGGGTGTTTTAAGAAAGCGTACCTGAGCCTGAGGTGTTGCCCTTAAAACTTGAAAACTAGACTACCTTTGTTTGAAAGCTAGGCACATGAGACATGACTTGACTTTTGCGTCACAAGATTTGTTTGATCACAAATCATTCTCCATTTTTTTAGACTTCAAATTTATTTACAACCATGTTTATCTAGCAAAACAGAAGTTCAAACATCTGGTCCCCAATATCTCATGGGTCCAAAGTTGTTAGAATTAAACATCCTACGCATTCGTTGCATTTGTTTAGGATGTGAGAATGGAGGACACATTTCCCATGGTAGGTAACCTTGAGATTGACGGTTACTCCAAGTTACGGGAAAGTCACTTGGATGATTTTGTCTTCTAAGGTTACCTCTCGGTAGAGGAGTTCTAGACCGAGGTTTGGGTGAATTTATTTTTCTAGCTGGAGGAGTCGTTGACCTAGTGTCGGGCTTTACAAATCCAAGTTCAGGAGTTGACGGGGACTTGTAAAGGCTTTTGACTTCCTCTATGCTAGCAATAGGTACTTTAGTACCATTTACAACTATGTGACTTGGTTTAGGACTTAAGTTATTTTTCAAGATTGACCCAGTTCTGACTTCAGCACCATACGGTACCACGGTACCACTAAATTTAGTGGTGCCGTCTGTACCTTTAGTGGTGCCGTCACCTTCAGACTCAGAAACTTCAGGTTTTACAAATTTTACTTGTTTAGTACTACTTGTAGAAGCCTGATTTGGGTCAAATCCTAAACCCGTACGGTCATGTTCATTATATCTAATGTTTTCAAGCATCTCATTAAGTGCTTTAGTTCCTTCTTCGAACTTAGTGATTTTCAAAGCATTTTCTTTGAGTTTTTCGTTTTCTACTTGAAGACTTATGCATGACCCACATCCTAAGTCTACTTCTTTATTTTTCTCAAGTCTTTTGACTTGATCCTTTTAGTTCTAAAATTAGCAATTCAAGTTCTTGCAATTTTAATTTTAGTTTTGTGTTTCTACCTAAAATCTTAGAGCTAACCTCGCATAGTTTATTGTATTCGTCATGTAACCTAGTGCCATCTATTGACGAACTATCATCACTATAGTAAGAAGAGTCGGAATGTACCTCATTAGAAGCTTGAGCCATTAGGCATGTTTCATCGTTGGGCTTCTTGTCTTCTTCTTCACCGCTATCACTCCAAGAGCCTCCTATGAACGCTCGTTGGTTGTTGGATTTTGGTGGTTTGGGACATTCTCCTATGAAATGATTAGGATCTCCGCATCTAAAGCATGTCCTATCACTTGTCCCTTTCTTTTCAACGCGGTTCTTTTGTGATGTCTTCCTTTCATCACGAGGTTGCCTAATGAACCTACCTCTTCTCCTAAAGAATTTCTTAAAGTCCCTAACCGCTAATGCATATTCTTCATCTTCACTATCGGAACTCGAACATTCCTCATCACTAGACTCCTTCTTGGCCTTTAATGCTAGAGATCTAACTCTCTCGCCTTTGCCTTTAATTATATCGGAGTCCTTCTTGATTATCATCTCGTGAACTTTCAAGTTTCCTATTAGTTCATCGAGTGATAATGTCGCCAAGTCCTTTGACTCTTCTATGGCGGTGACCTTTGCTCTCTATTTAGGATGTAGAGCCCTAAGAAACTTCCTAACATAATTCTTGCTAGAGTAACCTTCATCAAGAGCTTTAAGACTAGTGATAATAGTATTAAATCAAGCAAAAGCACTATCTATTGACTCATCTTCCGAAATGGAAAATTGTTCATATTGTTGAACAAGAAGATCAATCTTGTTCTCTTTGACTTGATTATTACCTTGGTGAGTGACTAGCAAAGTTTTCCAAATATCTTTTTCCGTATTACACATGAAAATTCTTTCAAATTCCTTTTTAGGCAAAACATTGTAAATCATCATTTTAGCCTCATTATTTTTGGCTAGTTTTCTTTTAAGTTCATCACTTTGTTTATCATAAGAAACTATTTCATCCTTTTTAGTTTCCGGATTCATTTGAATCGGTTTAAAGTCACCCTCGGTAATAACATGCCAAAGATCAATGTCTTTTGATTTCACATACGTTTCGAATCTTGTTTTCCAATAGATAAAACAATCGGTTTCGAAAAGTGGTGGTCTTTGCATAGATTGCCCTTTTAGATATTTGTCGGAATCCATTGATCGATTCAAGTTTTAAAATACAATATACTTTAAAATCTTGACTGACGTGGCTTCTGATACCAATTGTGGAAAACTAGAAGGGGGGGAGGGGAGGGTTGAATAGTTTTACCGGTTTTTAAGCTCTTTTGAAATCTTCTAAAAAGTGTACTTATTAAAAACCTTGATTCGAATCTTATGTGTAATCAATCAACACCAATATGAACTACACACTAAACTAACTAATAATAAGTAAAGTAAGTAAAGAGAAAAGTTGGAAAGATCAAACCGGGACAAAAGGATTTATAGTGGTTCGGCTACGAAGCACCTCTTCGCCCTACTCCACTCCCCGAGTACCACACTCGAGAGTTTCAAGCACTATGTCAACAACCTCCCTTAAGGCGGAGAAAACCGTACACGTCGCTTATCCTATTTCCGACACTAAGCTAGATGTCGAGTGCTAATCTTAGCTAGCACCAATCTACCACGATCCACTTGATCAAAAACTCAAGCCCAATGGCTTCAAGAGATCACCAAGATCTCGACATGATCACAATGATCAACACTCACTTGACTAACACTATCCTAATGACCCTTGATCTTCTTGATCAATCACACAAGCCCAATGGCTTCAAGAGATGTTCACTATCTCTTATAATATCACAATGATCTTCATTCACACTCTCACAAAAGAAAAATGATCTTGATGTATGCTATGATACAATCAAGTATGTAACAAGTGTTAGAAACAACCTAGCAACTATAACTCTTGTATCTTCTTGGATACCTTGAGTTCTTCTCTTGCACTTGAAGAGGAATGACAACACCTTGTATCAACTTGGATACTTTGTGTTCTTCTCTTGCTATTGAAGAGGAATGAAGAGGATCTCTAAGTTGGATGATTGGATCACTCTTACAAAAGAAAAACTAAACTAAATGATCAAGAAAAGAAAATGGTGTGAGAGATTTAAACTCAGAAGTTTCTGTGTGTGAAAGCGTGCCTAAAATCTGTGAAGTGGGTTGGTATTTATAGGCAGAGAAAATTTGAACGTTACAGGTGGATAGCTCCACTAAATCACCCACGGCTCCACTAAATTTAGTGGAACCGTGGAGCCGTCCCAGAAAAAGACGCTCCAAATTTTGTCTTTTCTGGTGAAAACTTATTTGAGGAAGTTTGGAGCTGATTTTGGGGGGAAAATAGCTGTTATGAATTTTAAACTTATTTTTCCATTAAAACATTTCTTAATTATTCAAAAATAATTTGTCATGTATATTTTTGAAAAAATGTTTTGTCACATTAAAATGTGAAGTCTTAAAACCCAAAATCTTGTTTACGTTAATTTTAACGTAACGTTAATTTTAACGTAACGTGATTTCACATTTTGTCATCCTCAAAACGTGAAGTAATCGAAAGATATAAATAACGTTTTTAGAACATTATTTGCATCAACAACTTGGTTTATGTGACTTAGCCAGCATAACAGATTTGTGTGACACTTTATGAGCTTAGTATACGTATGATTGCCTACGATTTGGATTATTTGGTTATGATTGTATTTGCGGATTGCTATTTTGAAACTGTGTATTGGGCAGTGTGAGCCTACGTTAAATTAGGGAATGACTAATTGATACGACCCGTTAAGGTTGTATCGGGATAGAGCACCACTTCAAGCGGACGCTAGCTCCTTAAGAATATTAAAGAAGAGAAGAGGATTATTTGCTTCACATAACTATATTATTCATTGATGAATGATTCGGTATTTATACCGAATAAACCCTAACTTGTATCACAAGTCGATACAAGATAAACACCCAAAATAAAGATAACTTTCCTAGGTAATGACTCACATGACTCTTTCCTAATATGACTCGAATGCAACATAAATAAAAGATAGATAGTTATCCACGATAGTAGGTGTATCATTCCCCACTCCTTCAAAAACCACCTTGTCCTCAAGGTGTTGCTTCGAACGATCGTGATTCCCGGATCCCATGTTCTTTGTTGACTTCCTTTTGATGACACCAAGTACAGGTAGTAATGAAATTCTTTCACGTTAGGCATAATAGTAGTATTATGCATGGTAGCCAAGTTACTCATGCATGAGACAACATCATACTCAGTAGTCGTTATATTAAAGCTAGTACCAATAGAATTAATACCATGCTTTTTAGAAAAATCACCACCAAAATGTTTTTGAGCAAAATCACTCACATGAGAAGTGATACTCTGCTCAACCCCACACGATCCACATTTTTGTGACAAATCACTTGTCACACCATTCACAACATCAGTTTGAACATCAAAAAAACCGATCTTGTCATTAAAACTGTGACTATCATGCTCCCTCTCACCAATGGTAAACTCAAGAGAACTAGATAGTCCTTCAACGTTTGGTCCCACACTTTCATTCTCATGCAGATTCACAGGTTCATCGACAACATTAGAAAGCGCCACGTTATCAAGATTACCAGTTTCCAAACCGACATCATTAGCATTAGTAACACTAACACTTACAACTGATGTAGAACGTTGATACTGCCGACCACCATTGGTATCCGCCGCTCTAGAAACAATAGAAGTCATACTTTGATCTTCCAACCTTGCCTCTGTGACACAAGCCAATGAAAATGCATCTCCAAGAGATGTTGGTTTTGCCACCAACAACTCTCGTTGTAGAGAGAATTCAAGACCGGATATATAGAAAGAGATGAGCAAGGTGTCCGAGATATTCCTAAACCGATTCATGAGTTTTTCAAACTCGCGTTGGTAATCCTCAACGGTACCGAGTTGTAGCAGCTTCGAAAAAGCACCCTGTGGATCTTCGTATTTGGAAGGTCCAAAACGGTTCTTAACACTTTCCACAAACCGATCCTAATCAGTGATCAACCCATTCTTTGACATCCAACTAAACCACTCCACAGCTGCGCCTTCGAGGCTAAAACCCACAATCCGCAAACGTTGATCCGCGGGTGTGTTAAGTAATGCAAAGTATTCAGTGATTGCGAAAATCCAGCTATCCGGATCATCCCCTGTAAACTTAGGAACGTCCAAACGCATTGATTGTGGCAACAATATCCCATGATCGCCACCACCTCCCTGACGATTGTGAAGTAACCCACGCATGACCTGTAACTCAGCACGCAAAGAATTAAATTGCTCCTGAAAAACCGCAGCTTGTTGTTGTGCAACCTGTTGTGCCGCGTCGGCATGCTCTTTAAACAACAACCGAACAGTGTTTTCGTCCATGCTCATGAGAACAATGAAACAGGAAATTCCGGCGATGAACAGTAAACTCCGGGATGAACAATAATTCCGGCGATGAACAGTACTTTTATTATTATTATTTTTATTATTATTATTATTATTGTTATTATTATTATTATTATTATTATTATTATTATTATTATTATTATTATTATTATATATTATTATTATTATATTTTATTTTTTAACCCTAATTTGGTAGCCCTCTCAACGAGGACTCTCAATGAAAGCACCAATTGATACGACCCGTTAAGGTTGTATCGGGATAGAGCACCACTTCAAGCGGGCGCAAGCTACTTAAGAATATTAAAGAAGAGAAGGGGATTATTTGCTTGACATAACTATATTATTCATTGATGAATGATTCGGTATTTATACCGAATAAACCCTAACTTGTATCACAAGTCGATACAAGATAAACACCCAAAATAAAAGATAACTTTACTAGGTAATGACTCACATGACTCTTTCCTAATATGACTCGAATGCAACATAAATAAAAGATAGATAGTTATCCACGATAGTAGGCGTATCACTAATTAAACACGAAAACCTTATGGTTCAACCATATTGTTTTATACTAAAGCCTATGAACTCACCAAACTCGTGTTGACACTTTTATCATGTATTCTCAGGTTTAAGGCGATAGTATACTGTTGGAAGGCACTTGGCAAGGGGCACGGTCATAGACGGCTCTGATAACCATTTGGGACCGCTTAATTATCATGGGCCTGTATTACTGCACTATAAATTGAACGATGTAAACTTAATGTATTTGGTAATGTAGTTTATAATAAAATAGGTAAGTTAAATCCGTTTCCTATACTTGTGTTATGATAGCAATTGAGTAGCACCCCAGTGACATGTATGCTTCCGCTGTGACCCGATTTTAGGGGTGTTACAATGATGATAATGATGATGATGATGATGATGATGATGAATGCTATTTTTTTCATAAGTTTAAAGTATATGTGGTATTTGTTAAATTTATAAATTTAATAAAAATTATAGAAATTAAGTATTTTACATTTAAGTCCATAAATTGAATTTAGGATTAGCTCTTTCGAAGATTTAGACTTGATTGTAAATTATATTAACTAATCAAAATATAAAGTTATATTATATTTAAGTCAAAATGTATAAAAAGTAGCTCCCAATGCCATGCAGTATTTTTATTAAAATTAATCTAATTCAATTTTGACCAAAATGATATTGGTTTATTGTGTCGTTGTATTCCCAGAACAGGGTTAAGATAATCAATCAAGGTACCGGATATTCACTTGAAATCATGTAATCACTTTCCAATAGAAACTATTCGACCCTATGCCTGGGTTACACGAATATCTCTATGGGATAAGACCAAGTGATGTTCTTGTTTTAGGCACAAATCAAGAACCGAACGTATTCAAGTGTTTAGGGTTTGTGTTCGGTATATCCATGCAGTTATGATACGACCTCTATTTATAATAGAGTTTTCTCAAACCCTAGCCCATAGAATTATGTATAATTAACGGCCCATTAATTATACCATAATAGTTTCCATAATAGTAGGAGTTAGTGGTTATAACCAGCAGCAGAATCGCATGCCTAGCAGCACAATAAATTGTGCTAGCAGCAGAATCTATTGCTAACAGTTCAGCAGCAGTATCTAAGTACTAGCAGCAGTATCACCTACGCTAGCAGCAGAATTGTTTTGCATCAGCAGCAATAAAGCTAGCAGCAGAAACAATAAAGCTAGCAGCAGAATTGATACACTAGCAGCAGAAATGATCAGCAGCATCATGATAATACTAGCAGCAGTATTATCAAAGCTAGGAGCAGGAATGATAATGCTAGCAGCAGGAATGATCTGCATCAGCAGCATTATCATTTACACTATAAACCACTTAAATTGAGTCAGGGTGTTCAGGGACCTAATGGGTGTACACTCCGTACCTCCAAACTCATTACCAGGTGTGAACTCATCCCTTAAGTGTACTAAATTTTCCAACAATCCTCCCCAAATTTAGTTCACTTCCTTTGCATGAAAATTAAACACAAAACAAAACATATGCATAAATGAAAATATCTTGAAGATTGAATTCTCATCTTAGTACATTACACGTTCAAATATTCGAGAATCAGGGTGTTCTAAGAATTGAACCCTTCAACCCATTTGAATACCTGAAGATAAAAATACACATACATTTTCAAACACTTAAATACTCCTGACACTATACAAGCCATGTATCCATATCCAATTCATAAATGTTGTAAAAGCTAAAAGTCCAAAAGCTTCCTGAAGCGGCAAAACTTCAACATTTACATAGGTGGTTCATCTTTTAATCATGCTCCTGCTAAGCACTTTTTCAAAGAAAATTAACCATTGAGAAGTAAAGACTTCATCCTCCTTTTCAGCTGGTTCTAAGCACAACCTTGGGATGTAAATAAAACATGTGCTCCAGTCCACTAAATGTTCAGCTTTCCACATTGAACTCAGCTCCAAAGTTTCCTCAGGAGAGAGTTGGGTGTCTTAGCATTCAGTGACTAAGTTGGACTTAAACCCATCCCTTTAGCAGACTTTAAAACCAAGTCTCTAGCCAAACCCTTCGTCAAGTGATCAGCTAAGTTTTGTTGAGATCTAACAAACTCTATAGATACCACCCCATTCATGAGAAGCTCACGAATCATGCTATGCCTGAAACCTAAGTGTCTAGACTTCCCATTGTACATCTGGCTATAAGCCTTTGCCAATGTAGCAGCACTATCACAACGGATAGAAATAGGTGCTATAGGTTTAGGCCACAATGGAATCTCAAGAAGCAAGTTTTTCAACCATTCAGCTTCTTTACCAGCAGCAGCTAAGGCCACAAATTCAGATTCCATGGTTGGACTAGTGATGCATGTTTGCTTCTTGGATGCCCAAGAAATTGCACCTCCACCAAGTAGGAATACCCAGCCACTAGTAGACGAATTGTCTTCAGTGTTACTGATCCAACTTGCATCAGTGTACCCTTCTAATACAGAAGGATAACCAGTATATGAGAGACTATAATCCATAGTTCTCTTCAAATACTTCAGTACCCTCTGAATTGCTTGCCAATGATGAGCACTAGGATTACTAGTATACCTGCTCAATTTTCCCACAGCAAATGCAATATCAGGCCTTGTACAAGTCATGGCATACATTAAGCAGCCAATTACCCTAGAATACTCAAGTTGAGATACAGCTTTACCAGTATTAGGCAAGAGCTTCTCACTTGTATCCATAGGAGTACTCACTGGAGTACAATCAAAGTAATTAAATTTCCTCAACACCTTCTCAATGTAATGAGACTGAGAGATTGAAATTTTGTTACTTTCATGTTTAATCCTTATACCAAGGATAACATCTGCCTTCCCCATATCCTTCATGGAGAACCTTGATGACAAAAATTCCTTTGTTAGGTCAACTTGACTTTGGTCAGTGCCAAAGATCAACATGTCATCAACATATAGACAAATGATGACTCCTTTACCAGATTCATCAAATTTGCTATATACACATTTGTCAGACTGGTTAAGTGAATAACCACTAGACAAAACCACTTCATCAAATTTTTGATGCCATTGCTTAGGTGCCTGCTTCAGTCCATATAAGGACTTAATCAGTTTGCACACCTTGTTTTCATTGCCAGGCATGATGAAGCCTTGAGGTTGGTTCATGTAAACCTCCTCATCCAATTCACCATTCAAGAATGATGTCTTCACATCCATCTGATGTATAATCAAATTGTGAATAGATGCCAAGGCAATCAGCAATCTTATGGTACTGATACGAGCCACAGGGGCATAAGTATCAAAATAGTCTATCCCTGACTTTTGTTTAAAGCCTTGAATGACTAGTCTAGCCTTGAACTTTTCAACAGTTCCATCTACCTTCATTTTCTTTTTGAAAATCCATTTGCAACCCAAAGGTTTGCAACCAGGTGGTAGATCAGCCAACACCCAAGTGTTGTTGCCCATGATGGAATCCATTTCATCATTTATTGCTTCTTTCCAGAAAGCAACATCCTGGGACTTCATTGCTTCATCAAATGTTTTGGGATCATCCTCAACATTAAAGCAATAGGAGTGTTGATCAGAGACCTCATCCCTTGTTCCTTCAATTAAGTACAATTGAAACTCAGGTCCAAATGATTTTGGAGTCCTAACCCTATTGCTCCTTCTGAGCTCAGGTTCAGGTTGTTGTTCCACAACCTCATCAGAGATTTCTGATACACCAACATCATTAGTTCCATTAGGAATCCTCTGACTTGGTCTAGGGACTGATGAGAATCTATTCTCATCAAAGATTGCATCCCTTGATTCAATTATGGAGTTAATTGAAACAGAATTATTAGGTTCAATAACATAGAACCTATATGCCTTGGAATGCTCAGCATATCCAACAAAGATGCATTCAATGCCTCTTTCACCCAAAGTTTTTAGCTTTGGATCAGGGAGTTTCACAACAGCCCTACAACCCCAAACCCTGAGATAATTCAGGTTGGGTTTCTTTTTAGTCCAGAGTTCATAAGGGGTTGTCTTGTTCCTTTTGTTGGGAACCCTATTTAATAAATAGCAAGCTGTTAACATAGTTTCACCCCAGAACCCTTGACTCAGTCCAGAATAGGACAACATGAAATTAACCATCTCCTTCAGTACCCTGTTTTTCCTTTCAGAAATACCATTTTGCTGAGGAGTATAGGGGGCAGTCGTTTCATGGATTATACCAACAGACTGGAAATACAGAGTATCTATGTACTCACCTCCCCTATCAGTCCTTAATCTTTTGATCAGGGACTCTTGTTGCAATTCAACCTCAGTTTTAAATACTTTAAATTTATCTAATGCTTCATCCTTAGTATGCAATAAATACACATAACAATACCTAGAAGCATCATCAATAAAAGTCACAAAGTATTTCTTATTCCCCAAAGAGGGAGTAGCATGCAAATCACATAAGTCACTATGAATCAGATCCAAAATCACAGTTTCACGTTTTACACTTTGAAATGGTTTCTTAGTTATCTTGTTCATCATACAAGTTTTACACTTTTCAGTGTCCATGTCAAATGCTGGGATTAACCCATCCTTAGACATATCTTGAATCCTTTTAAAGTGTACATGGCCAAGTCTAGCATGCCAAAGGGTTGAATCATTCAATTTAGAAGTCGACATGAAAGCAGAATCAACCATATCATGAACAATATTAAGTCTAAACATCTGATTACATAAATAACCAAAACCAACGAATACACCATGTTTAGATAAAACATACTTATCAGATTCAAATACTTGTTTATAACCACAATTATTCAAAACACTACTAGAAACCAAGTTTTTCCTAATAACAGGAACATGTAAAACTTTAAACAAAGAGACAATCTTCCCAGAACTAAACTTCAAATCCACACATCCTTTTCCATGCACCAGGGCTGTTGACTCATTTCCCATATAAAGAATAAAACCATCATTCATTGACTCGTAGGTCTTGAACCAGCTTCTATCTTTACACACATGGATTGTTGCTCCAGAGTCAACCCACCACGCAACATCATCATCTTGCACAAAGTACACATTAGATATATATGTAACATAATAAATCTCAAAAGACTTATTAAATATATTTTGACCTTTCAGGGAATTGGTGTTACCATTCCCAGATCCACTCGTGCCTGATCCATTGGTTTTATTGCCAATCTTAACACCTTTACAATCCTTCCTGAAGTGTCCAGTTTTACCACACTTCCAACAAGTAGCTTTAGACTTCTTGTTAGGATCAGGTTTGGTGTTATCCTGATGCTTACGTTTGCCCTTGTTGTCATTGTTCCTAGTGGAGTTGTTATACTCTACCACATTGACAACTGATGGACCAGCAGCATTGCTGCCCTTTGGCTTGTCACTTTCATGTGCTTTGAGTGATTCCTCAATGCGCAAATGACTGCCCAACTCAACAAGAGTTAACTCCTCATTCTTATGCTTTAGCATATGCTTTAAATCTTTCCAAGAAGGAGGTAATTTATCGATGATACAAGAGACTGAAATAGCCTCATCCATGTTCATCTTGTGTTGTGTGAAACGACCAAGTATACTAAGAAGTTCATTGTATTGTTCCATGACAGGTCTAGAATCGACCATTTTGTAATTGTTAAAATTACTTACAAGGAACTTCTTACTTGAAGCATCCTCAGCCATATATTTGGCTTTCAAGGAATCCCACAGTTCTTGAGAAGATTCAACATTTTGATAAAGATCAAATAGAGAATCAGACATACCATTGAGAATTAATCCTCTGCAAACATAGTCATCATTCTCCCATTTGCTTCTATTCCTTATCTGTTCCATAGTAGCATCATCCCCATGATCTTCAGGAATGGGTGTGGTCAGAACATACACCACATGCATACTAGATAACAAGAAGTGCATCTTCTTTTGCCATCTCCTGAAGTCGACACCTTCAAACTTTTCATGCTTTGAAAAGTTAGCCGCCATATGCCTCATTGCAGCAGCCATTGATTATCACAGGAATAGTTTCTATTGATTGTTGGTTTATTGTGTCGTTGTATTCCCAGAACAGGGTTAAGATAATCAATCAAGGTACCGGATATTCACTTGAAATCGTGTAATCACTTTCCAATAGAAACTATTCGACCCTATGCCTGGGTTACACCAATATCTCTATGGGATAAGACCAAGTGATGTTCTTGTTTTAGGCACAAATCAAGAACCGAACGTATTCAAGTGTTTAGGGTTTGTGTTCGGTATATCCATGCAGTTATGATACGACCTCTATTTATAATAGAGTTTACTCAAACCCTAGCCCATGAAATTATTTATAATTAACGGCCCATTAATTATACCATAATAGTTTCCATAATAGTAGGAGTTAGTGGTTATAACCAGCAGCAGAATCGCATGTCTAGCAGCACAATAAATTGTGCTAGCAGCAGAATCTATTGCTAACAGTTCAGCAGCAGTATCTGAGTACTAGCAGCAGTATCACCTATGCTAGCAGCAGAATTGTTTTGCATCAGCAGCAATAAAGCTAGCAGCAGAAACAATAAAGCTAGCAGCAGAATTGATACACTAGCAGCAGAAATGATCAGCAACATCATGATAATACTAGCAGCAGTATTATCAAAGCTAGCAGCAGGAATGATCTGCATCAGCAGCATTATCATTTACACTATAAACCACTTAAATTGAGTCAAGGTGTTCAGGGACCTAATGGGTGTACACTTACCTCCAAACCCATTACCAGGTGTGAACTCATCTCTCAAGTGTACTAAATTTTCTAACAAATGAGATTTAACTTTTGACTTTTTATGGTTAATAATCACTCATGAGGCTCCATTTTGCCACGCGTGAAAATCGACGTTCAATTTGGTTTTTTCAAAAGATAGATTTTGCAAAATTGATAGGAAAGGAGTGTTAACTTTTATTGTATTAAAGATTAGGAATAACTGAATAAGTATCTAGAAATATAGATAAATTGTCAATTTTTCTAATTTGCGTACCTTTCATTTTTTGTACTTTTATAAAACATACTTTTGAATTTTGTCTATTGTGTGTATTTTGTGACTATTTTATCATCTTCTATCAATAGAAGTGTTAATAAACGGAAGAGTAAAATGGTCACTAGATACACGCAATAGACAAAATTCAAAAGTATGATTTTATAAAAGTATAAGAAGAAGATTTCACCGCTCTAGAAAAAGTGACAAAGTTAGCTACATTTATGATAATTACCTCAAAAGTTTATTACTGCCTCCGTCCCAAAATATAAGTCAGCTTTTGACTTTTCAAAGTCTTTCTCTTCATATTTTGACCGTAATTATTTTTTTTCGTATTATATAATACTTGATGCAAAATATATAAATAGATTTGTGTTTCAAATGTATTTTCATTAGTATACTTTTCATCAAGTATCATATAGCACGAAAAAAATAATTACGGTCAAAGTCAGAAAAAAAAAAAGACTTTGAAAAGTCAAATATGGATGAGTAAACTACAAAATACATCCCTGTGGTTTGGGCAATTTCACACGATACATCCCTCCCAAAAAAATTGCGCCATACACGTCCTTCCGTTAGTAAAAGTCAGACACAATACATCCCTCCGTTAAAAAAAGGACTAACGGCGCAAACCATTTCTCCGTTATCTCCTAACGAGATAGAAAATGTTTACACCGTTAGTCCTCTGGGTTAACTTTATTTGCACCGTTAGTCCTTTTTAACGTTTTCGTCCGTTTTCGTCCGTTTTTTTACTTTTTCGTCCACTTTTTACGTTTTCGTCCATTTTTTTACGTTTACGTCCGCTTTTTTACGTTTTCGTCCGTTTGGTTTCAAGGATTGACTTAATCAGCTGACTCGAATCATTTATAAAAATTCGAAAAAAATTATAAAAATTCAAAAAATTTATATAAATTCGAAAAAATTTATAAAAATTCAAAAAATTTATAAAAATTCAAAAAATAAATAAAAATTCGAAAAAACTAATACAAATTCGAAAAATTTATAAAAATTCAAAAAATTTATAAAAATTCGAAAAAAATTATAAAAATTCGAAAAATTTATATAAATTCGAAAAAACTTATATAAATTCGAAAAATTTATAAAAATTCAAAAAATTTATAAAAATTCGAAAAAACTTATATAAATTCGAAAAATTTATAAAAACTCAAAAAATTTATAAAAATTCGAAAAAACTTATATAAATTCGAAAAATTTATAAAAATTCAAAAAATTTATAAAAATTCTAAAAAATTTATAAAAACTCGAAAAATTTATATAAATTCGAAAAAATTTATAAAAATTCGAAAAATTTTTTAAATTCGAAAAAAAATTTAAATTTTTTAAATTCGAAAAAAAATTTAAATTCGAAAAATTTTTTTTATAAAAATTCCAAAAAATTTAAATTTTTTTTCGAATTTAAAAAAAATTTCGAATTTAAAAAATTTAAGAATTTTTATAAATTTTTTCGATTTTTATAATTTTTTGAAATTTTATAAATTTTCGTATACAAGTTTTTTCGAAATTTTATAAATTTTTCGAATTTATATAAGTTTTTTCGAATTTTATAATTTTTGAATTTTTATAAGTTTTCGTCGTTTTAAATTTATAAATTTTTGATTTTTATATTTTTCTCACTTTTATAAGTTTTTCGATTTTTTAAATTTTTGAATTTTTTAATTTTTCGAATTCCCTATAAGTTTTTAAGTTTATAAATTTTGAATTTTTATAAAGTTTCGAATTATATAAATTTTGAATTTAAAAATTTTTGAAATTTTATAAATTTTCGAATTTATATAAGTTTTTCGAAATTTTATAAAATGTTTGAATTTTATAAAATTTTCGAAATTTTATAAATTTTCGAAATTTTATAAAATTTTGAAATTTTATAAAATTTTCGAATTAAATTTTTTGAATTTTATAAATTTGAATTTTTAAAATTTTTTGAATTTTATAAATTTCGAATTTATATTATTTTCGAAATTTTATTAATTTTGAATTCTAAAAATTTTTGATTTTATAAATTTTCGAATTATATAAATTTTTTGAAAAATTTATAAATTTATGAATTTTTATTAAATGTTCGACACTAGAATTAAGTCAAATCTTGAAACAAACGGACGAAACTAAAAGGACGTAAACATAAAAAAATATGACGAAAACGTAAAAAGTGACAACTAAAAAATCGACGAAAAAATTAAAAAAGACTAACGGCAAATAGAGTTAACCTAAAGATAACGTTGTAAACATTTTTAATCTCGTAGGAATAACGGAGAAATGGTTTGCGCGTAAGTCCTTTTTTTATAAGGAGGAGTATGTCTGACTTTTATAACGAGGGATGTGTATGACGCAACTTTTTTGGGAGGGATGTATCGTGTGAAATTGACCAAACCACAGGGATGTATTTTGTAGTTTACTCAATATGGATTTATATTTTGGGACGGAGGGAGTATTATTTTTAAAAATAGCATATACAGTTTACAAATTTTGTAATCACGTTTGAGTAGCTTTTTACAAATTGTAGTAGGTCTAATATCTTTGATTTCAAGACTAAGCAAACTTGGTAGGAAATCTCTTTCATTAGTAGGAAAACAATTGTTACATATAGAAGCAACACCTATTTTAACCACTCGAAAAAACGACTTCACGAATGGAACTTATCTAACCAACCAAAAGTTAATTGGTTGGAACAAATATCAACCCAAATAAATAGGTTGGTGGTCAAACACCATATAATTCCAGCCAACCGTCTTAGGCAAGAAAATATCACCTATATATTCCATGTTTTAAATTGTCATGCACGCTATAGACTCTTTGATATTTGGTAAGTTGTTCTTCCTAATAATCATACCCACATACATAATTATCTCCTTATATTTTATATCTAAACAACAAGAATGATGTTAATTCAAGCTTACCATATATTACTAGTTATCTTCCTTTCATTAACAACAACATCACTAGCATATTCAAACTACGCTAAGCCAGGCTGCAATGATACGTGTGGCAACGTGAGGATTCCATACCCTTTTGGAATCGGAGCAAACTGTTCCGTCAATGAATGGTACATTGTTGAATGCAACTCATCGACACCATATCTATCTGCACTCAACCACCACCTTGAAGTGTTGGGAGTTGACTTGGAAAATCAAACAATCACGGTTAATATGCCAAATTTCTCTGAATGCATTCAGACCAAGAAAGTTGATCTTAGTAAGAGTCCGTTCCTGTTACTTGAATCATACAATAAGGTCATGGATGATCCAGTATCACTACTGTGGACACTATCAGACCGTTACAAAGATCAAGTAAGTTGTTGCGATAATTATAACCCAAGAGGGTATAGACGCAAAGTAGATATGGGCAATGGCACTTCAGTGGATACTTGGAAATGTGCCTATTATGAGTTTTACGAAGGAACTCCTTATTTAAGAGATGGATGCAAAGGTATGTAATTTTATATATAACTACTGTTTATTTGTTTGTTTTTGAGTTCTAAGTTCTAACATGGACATTTCTCTTATAGACTATCCTACAGTTACGGAAGAGTGTGCAAGGTGCGAGGATAGTGATGGTTACTGTCACTATGATACCATATATGACGTTGACGGCTTAGTTTACAGTCAGAACTTTACTTGTGGTTTTTATGGAGATTACAATACCGATGAAAGCAGATCAAGCAAACCATCCATGGGTGTTCTTATAGGTAACTTTTCTAGGCTATAATTGACTTTTACGTATGTTAGCTATATTCTGGGCGAATTGTTAAAATTTGTGTAACAAAATTTGTATAGAACTCATAGCCTAGCTAAGCAAATTTTATATGGCCCAAAATTTGAGAATTTCCATTTTGTATTGGTCTTCATTCAGGTGTTGGCATAAGTATGGGGTCACTTTTTCTTGCAGCAATCATCTATGCATCCTACAAACTAATCAAAAAAACGAGAACCAGAAGGCGGAGAGAGAGTGTTTCTAAACACACTAATGATACTTTACTTTTAAAGCAACAAGAAGAAGCCAACCCGTCTGTTGTTGATCAAATGTCACTTTTCATATCATGTGAGGGAGAAGGCCATCGACTATTTTAACGAATATAGAATTCTCCCTAGGAGGTCAAGGTACAGTCTGCAAACAAGTCTGCCCTAGAGTGTGTGCGATCACACATGGCCTCTGAATTCTGAGGGCCTATGGTGCACATGGAATATTTTTAGGGCCTCAAAGTTTACGTACTTCAATATGTGCGATCGTAAATGGACTGGTTGTATATAATACAGCTAAACATAAAGCCAAAAAACCAATGTTGATCCAATATCTAATCAAATGTGTTAATATTGGTGAAATGAACATTTGGCAGAAACAAATGAGATATCTCTGGTTGGTTCATTGTCTGCATATGCAGGGGAGCCGATCTTATTCATAGGTTTGACCAATTTCTAAAGTCTGCATTTTTAGTTTCTATAAACTTCGGATCGGAAAAAGTGGATTAACTGGATTATATGAGTCTAGGTAAGTTCTTGCATAAGTCTCGAGGGCACATTGAAATATAGTGTGGGATTTAATTAATATCGATGGAAACAACTTAATTTCAATGAAAATATGAGATGCATTACTAATTTTAGTTTATCAAACACTTATTCATTGCTATTTCTTTTGCTAATGTACATATACCACATAGAAAAGAGTTATCAAAAGATTGAAGTTACAAAACGTTTAATTATTACGTAGTATTACATACAATGTCACGGAACAGTTTCATGTATCAGAAAATGATATCTACAAAAAGTGATATTTTATAGAAAACAATACTGCAAAAAACGTGATTACAGAAATTGATTAAACGTATGCTCAAAGAATGCAAGAAAGATAAAACTTTTTAAGTAGTACGTTATCACCAAATTCTAAGAGCATTCCACCTCTTTTTAGGCTTGTTTTTCCGTTTGCGGGCCTCATTTGTAGTCATTAATTACTCATTCTTTGGAGAAGCTCTCCAAAGAATGAGGGACAACCCTCTCTACAAACCCATGTTAGTTGAAGGATGGTAGCAGTCAAGACATCAAAGCTAACCCAAGGCCTTTGGTCTAGTGGTATGTGAGTTTCCCATCAACCTAGAGGTTGTGAGTTCAAGCCTCGCTGGAGGCATTTGTGAGATAAGTGGTATAAGGTGTGAGGAAAAAAAAAAAAAAAAAGCCGGAGATATAGCTGAAAGCCAGATAGAGCAGTTCATTAAGTAGGTGCTGATTCTTTCCCAGGTAATCATAGGAATGTCGTCTACAGGGGCGGAACCATGTGTACTCCAGGGGTAGCGGTCGCTACCCCTGAACTTTTATCCGGTAGTGGAATTTTTGGCAATTTTTTATGTTTTTCGTACTATGTTTCGTATTTCGCTACCCCTGAAAGAAATTTTCGCTACCCCTAAAAAAATTGATCAAGGCCAAATCATTCTTTAAAAAAACTCCAAAGGCCCAAGCCCACTAAATGTTTAAAAATAAAAACAAAAAAACATACAAAAACTTATAATAAAACTGAATGGCTTATTATAAAATTATAGTAAAAGTCAAATTAAACAAATTCAACACCCTTTTGTTTCCAAAAGAGGACAGTCTGTTTCCCACTTACCCCTGGCCCAATGCAAGCAGTAAGAAAAGATTATTCATTTTCATTCCTTTCATTAATTATCATTACTTTTGGGTGTTAATATCTTGAATAAACTCAGGCAGATGTTGATAACAGTGGAACGATTGATTATGAAGAATTTGTTGCTGCAACATTGCATATGAATAAAATTGAGAAAGAAAATCATCTATTTGCAGCTTTTTCTTACTTTGATAAGGATGGAAGTGGTTATATTACCGAAAGAAAGAAAGAAATAATCAAAAGAAGACACCACTCCACGAAGACCAGTCACAACCGCTCCCACCACCAGTCATGACCGCCGACCGGCTTCCGCCACCACTATCCATCAGGTTTGTTTAATTTTGTTTTTGCAATTAATTTTGTTTTTGTCCTAATCTAATTTATTGATATGTTAATTGTGTTTTCCCTAATTTAGATTATTGCTAAGTTAATTATTTTTGCCCTAATTTAGTCTATTGCTAATTTAATTGTTTTTGCCCTAATTTAGTTTATTCCCTGTTATTTTTATTTTTATTTTTACATTACAAATTGCAAATCGATTATGTTTGTTAGGATATCATAGGATGTTTTACATTACATTACAAATTACAAATTGCAAATCGATTTAGTTTAAGGTGCTATGTTGTTGTTTTTATTGGTGATACAGTTTGCTAAGGGTGTTTTGTTTATTTTTTGCAGAAAAAGATGGATTTTACTCTGAAAGTAGTTGGTGATGACATATCAGCTACTCCCGGTGTTGCTGATGCTCTTGAGGTGTGACTTTTTTATTTGTATTAATGATCTCTTTCGGGATGTTTATCACTGATTGAATATCTGTGAGACATAAATGTTTTAATAATATTTTTAAGAGGTGACATGTTTATGCAGAGTACCATACATGATGCTGTTGAGGATTCAATCACATGGCCTGTCCGAAAAGTTATTCCTATACTCCCTGGTGATTACAGGTATGGCTGCAAAACCAGCAACGAAACTTTTGCGAGGAAAATATTGTACGTAGGGCTTGTGTCACATATCGACTTACTATAGGGGTGGTTTCTGGCATTGGTTTCTTTTAAAAAAAATTATGGTTAACTTTTTTTTTCCGCTACCCCTGAACTTTAGTCCTGGCTCCTGATGACGTATAGTCTATACCCGGGTCACGAACCCGGTTAGTAAACAACACTAACAATTAAGCCCACCACGAATGGGCCGCAACTGGACTACCAGTTATGCGGCTTGGGTCGACAAGGCCCAAGCCCAAAGTTATTTCCGGATAATATATAGAATATCTTTTAAATAAAGAAGATATATACTATATACCCGATGTCGGCTAACACGCCGAAGAGTAGGGAACACGAAACCCACTAGGGTTTCATGCATATATAAAGGGCACCTAAGCCCTCGGTAAAGGTACGATCTTCAATAAACCCTAACCATAAACTAAACCCTACGTTCGATTACTTACTCTCACGCCGGAGGATAATCGGGGGAGACAATCCCTCGATAAGCCTAACGGTGTTTGTTCTTTTTCTTAGTGCGCAGGTCTCATCAAGCATTAAGATTCGAATTGGTACGAGAATAGAAGCCCTATCAAGGAACGCCCAACTTTTGTATCAACAAGTGGCGCCATCCGTGGGACCCTACACTAAGAATTTTACCAAAAACTAGAATGACGAAACACGGGAGTCATAAGAGTCCGCATGGGAAGAAGGCGCAGGATGACCCACTAGGGAAGAAGCATCAAACGGATGCGCCCCCTAAGCAGACCCCTGGAACAACCAGTGTGCCTAAAAGCTTAGGAGTGTATTCAGATCAGGTCTTCCCTGCAGTGGAATCGCTTACCAAAACTACCCCCGCTATTACGACAAGTACTAGCGCGGTAGACCTGGAGCGCACTCCTTTCACCATGCCAGAGGTGAACTTCACTGAACCTCCCAATGCGCCTATCCGAAACAAGGATCCTGCCTTGGAAACGGACTCCATCGCGCTTGAAGGAGTCACTTCCGAATTAGCGCCAAGCGACTTTGTATCCCAAAACTACGAAGCCTTGACTGCGCTCATGAGAGAGGAGGCAAAGAAGAGGTCAAGCCAAAGTCTGCATGGCAGACTCAACTTTGACCCTAATCCTGACGCATCCCCACCGCGCTACCGAAAGGAAGGACGCGAGAGGGATAGCCGTAAACAACCAGTGTTCGCCAGGATTGGAAGGAAGGTTGTGGATGATGAAGCAGCCGATCTTCAACATCTGGAGGAACCTGAAGAAAGTGAGCGGCGTGCCAATGTCCACGCTAGGCTTGGCAAGCGAAAAATCCAAGATAGGCTTGGGCGACGATGCTCCCCAAGTGAAAGCCCCTCAAGCTCTAACTCTGAGGATAGTCGGCGCAAGCGCCACAGAGGAACAACCTCAGACTCTGATGATAGTCGACGCAAGCGTCACAAAAGAGTCCGCTCATCTTCAAGAGATTCCTCGGACAGCGAGACTGGACACTGGAAATCAAAAGGAAAATACCGCGACCAGGAAGACGAAGACATGTCTCTTCCCTGGCGTCGCCAAAAGGTTGATGCGTTCACGAGGCGCATCAGTGACTTTTCTGAGAATAAGAAAAGGCGCATGCCTGCTAATGTCAAAACATATGATGGGACAGGTGATCCTGATGATCACCTAAAAATTTTCGAATCAGCAGCTACTATCGAAAATTGGCCGCAACCTGTGTGGTGCCATATGTTCAACTCCACATTAGTAGGGAATGCGCGCAACTGGTTTAGTAAGCTTCCACGCAGAAGCATTGATGGGTTTGAAGAGTTGCGCAGAGCGTTTCGCTTAAACTTCACTCAAAGGAAGAAGTGTGCTAAAAACCCTGTCGAACTCGCTAGGGTTAAACAGCGACAAGGGGAATCCACAAGCGCTTTCATGGAACGCTTCAAGGACGAGTGCATGAAAGTCAAGGCGTGTCCAGAGATATTAAAAATATCGGGTTTTATGAATGCAATTAATAACCCAGATCTGATAAAAAAACTAAATGATAAGGTTCCCCTAACCTTTGATGAGCTCATGAAGCGCACGAGGTCTTTCGTCCAAGGAGAAGAAGCCGCTGCGGATAGCAAAAAAGGCTATTCGAATCATAGACCGCAAGAGGAGTCAAGGAGACAATCCAATGACCAGGGTGGCAGTCGTAACAGCCGCAGCAGAGGCTATCGCAACCAAGGGAGTGGAAGAGACAACGATAGATACACACCCCTCACAAAAACCCCAAGGGAGATATTTGTGACGGAGGGCGCAAACTTCCCGAAACCTCCACCAATCCGCACCCCAGAGGATAAGCGCATAGGGAATGGTTATTGCGAATACCATGGACAGAAAGGCCACACAACTAACGACTGCGTCCAACTGCGCCAATTGATTGACAAATTGGTAAAGGAAGGAAAGATGGACCATCTCGTAAAAAACATCAGAGAAGGGAAAGACAAATCAAAGCCAGGAGCCAAGAAAGAGACACCAAAGGAAAAGGCGGATATCATCTACATGATACAGCCATGGCCTCGCGCGACAAGACAGAAAGTTAGTCAGCGCTTTTCTAAGGAAAACGAAATTTCTTTCCCCTCCCTGACTGCGAACAACGCAGTAGTGGATCCACTCACCATTGAAATACATACGGGGGGTCACGACATCCGTCGCATGTATATAGATGGAGGTGCATCCGCTGATATCATATATGAACACTGTTTCAAGAAGCTGCGACCTGAGATACAGAGTCAGCTGACCCCAGCCACAACGCCGCTCACAGGCTTCACAGGGGAGAAGATATGGCCCACGGGGCAATTACGTCTATTTGTAGAAGTTGGTGACAAACCACACTCTACAACTACCTGGATGAACTTCATGGTAATCAGATCCCCCTCCCCGTATAACGGTATTATTGGGAGACCTGGAATATCATCCATCCGCGCCGTGCCATCCACAGCGCACGGGATGCTCAAGTTCCCAGTGGAAGGAGGTATTGTCACCCTTTACAATACCACCACACCACCCAAAGAATGCAACGCAGTGACAAGCGACGTAGGCGTTGTTCCAGAACAGCGAGCAATCAAAGTCCCAAACCTAACGGTCGCCATACACCCTGAATACCCGGATCAACATGTATCTATTGGCGGGTCTCTGTCTGACAAAGGCAAATCAGCTATGTGCGCACTCTTGCAAAATAATTTGGATATTTTTGCATGGGAGCCTAAGCATATGACAGGAGTGCCACGCTCCATCACGGAACATAAGCTACAAATCCGACAAGGATATCCTCCAATACGACAGAAAAAGCGCGGACAAGCTCCAGACCGCGCAAAGGCCATCCTGGAAGAAGTGCATAAACTAGTAGACGCAGGCATCATGCGTGAAGTCTACTACCATGACTGGCTCTCTAACCCAGTAATGGTAAAGAAGAGCGATGGCAGTTGGAGGATGTGCGTAGACTTTACAGATCTCAATAAAGCATGTCCACAGGACTGCTACCCGCTACCGGAAATAGATTGGAAAATTGAGTCCCTATGTGGATATCCCTTCAAATGCTTCCTGGACGCATACAAGGGATACCACCAAATTCAAATGGCGGAGGGAGACGAAGAAAAGACGGCCTTCCACACAAGTCAAGGGGTCTACTGTTACACAAAGATGCCCTTCGGCCTAAAGAACGCAGGAGCAACATACCAAAGATTGGTGGACACTGCGTTCGAGAAGCAAGTGGGACGCAACTTGGAAGTATACGTCGATGATCTCGTCATCAAAAGCCATACAGAGGACGAGCTGGTGCGCGACATGGAGGAAACGTTCAAAACGCTCAGGAGAATCAACATGAAATTGAACCCCAAGAAGTGTACGTTTGGCGCTACGGAAGGCATGTTTCTCGGGTATTTGATAGAACCCGATGGGATCAAGCCTTGCCCAGAGAAGACTCAAGCAGTCATTGACCTCCCCTCACCGCGCACACTAAAAGAAGTTCAGTCACTAAACGGCAAGCTAGCCGGACTGAACCGATTCTTATCCAAATCAGCAGACAAGTCACTTCCCCTGTTCAAGACACTCAAGAAGTGTACCAAAAAGGGAGACTTCAGGTGGACTGCGGAGGCAGAAGAAGCCTTCCAACAGCTCAAACAACACATAGCAGCGCTCCCAAAGCTTGTTGCACCCCGACCAGGGGAAGAGCTGATCATGTACCTATCTGCGACCCAAGGAGCAGTCAGCGCAGTCCTACTGACAGATAGAAATTCCGTCCAAACACCCATCTATTTTGTTAGTAAGGCGTTGAAGAAAACGGAGATTAACTACACTGCAATGGAGAAATTGGTCCTAGCCTTAGTGTTTGCAGCGAAAAGACTACGCAGGTACTTCCAGGCGCATCCAATCGCTGTTATCACAGACCAACCCATCAAACAGGTTATATCGAAACCCGACGCATCGGGACGCCTACAAAAATGGAGTGTGTTACTGGGCGAACACAACATATCATACAGACCGCGCACTGCAATTAAGGGGCAGATATTGGCCGACTTCATCATCGAGAAGCCGGATACTGACACTCCACCTGCGACAAGCAAGGAGGAACTTCAAGAACCATGGATTCTATTTACTGATGGATCCTCGTGTGTAGATGGATCAGGAGGCGGCCTTATTCTCACCAACCCAGAAGGAGTTGAATTCACCTACGCACTACGTTTTGAATTCACAGCCACGAACAACGAGGCAGAATACGAAGCACTCCTAGCTGGGTTACGCATCGCAACTCAAATGGGTGTACGTAATCTAGAAGTAAACGTCGATTCACGACTAGTGGCTAACCACGTGTCAGGCGAATATGTAGCAAAGGAGGAACACATGATCCAATACCTCGAAAAGACCAAATCTCTGATCCAGAACTTCGATAGATTTGTCATCAAGCAGGTTCCAAGGAGTGAAAATAGAAAAGCAGATGCGCTGAGCAAAATTGCATCCACCAGTTTTGCGCATCTATCAAAACAAGTTTTGGTGGAAACCTTGAAAAACAAGTCAATCACAGAGATGGAAATATCCACGGTGATAGAAGAGGAACATCCTACGTGGATGACGCCAATCATTGACTTCATCAGCAAGGGCATACTCCCCCAAGAACAGAAGGAAGCTCGAAGAATCCGGCGCACAGCGCAGCGATTCGAGCTCCGAGATGACGTCTTATATAGACGCTCATTCCTACAACCATGGCTAAGGTGTGTTGGACCTCTCCAGGCAGACTATGTACTTCGAGAGATCCACGCAGGCTCATGCAGCATGCACTCAGGACCACGATCCATTGTAGCGCGCGCCCTTAGGTCTGGATACTATTGGCCAACTATGCACCGTGATGCACGCGACTTGGTACGGAAGTGCAACGATTGCCAAGTTCACAGACCTATTCCGCGTCGACCACAACATGAACTAACACCTATTACATCGCCATGGCCCTTCTACAAATGGGGTATCGACATCGCTGGACCTTTCCCCATTGCCGCAGGAGGATTGAAATTCCTCATTGTGGCAATCGATTACTTTACCAAGTGGATCGAAGCAAAGGCAGTAGCAACTATAACAGGTAACCAGGTTAAACGATTCGTGTGGGACAACATAGTATGTCGTTTCGGATTGCCTGGAGAAATTATCTCTGACAACGGAAAACAATTCCGTGATAACCCGTTCAAGGACTGGTGCGAACAACTGAACATAACGCAGCACTTTGCATCAGTAACTCATCCACAAACCAATGGTCTGGTCGAGCGCGCAAACAGAAGCCTTGGCGAAGGAATAAAAGCGCGCCTGGACAGACACAAAGGTAGATGGGTAGAAGAACTATCACATGTTCTTTGGGCGCACCGAACAACCATCAAGGTTAGCAACGGAGACACTCCCTTCTCTTTGGTCTATGGGACAGAAGCGGTTATAACCAGCTGAAATTGGAATGCCAACCATCCGTACTGCGGAAGTTAACGTGGCAACCAATGACGATGAGCGGCGCATAGATTTAGATCTGTTGGAAGAGAGACGTGAGCGCGCAGCAATACGCGAAGAGATAGCTAAGTCAAGAATGAAAAAATACTATGACATCAAAGTACGCAGCACTTCATTCAGACCAGGCGACTTCGTATACCGCGAAAACGACTCAAGCCGCGCAGAAGACACTGGGAAGCTAGGACCAAAGTGGGAAGGACCTTACGAGGTCATAGAGGCACTTGGCAATGGAGCGTACAAGCTACGCGACAAGGACGGAAATGAGCTACAGCGAACATGGAACGTCCGCAACCTTAAACGGTGCTATCTTTGAAGAAGGCTACGGCCCAACATGGACACTCTTGCGCTTTAGAAAGTGCCCTCAATAAAGATCCATGTAATTTTATTTTTATGAATTATCTAGATAAACATTCTTTTTCAAAACTTGCAAGTATTAATAAAACGTTATGGTTTCTAGCTAACTCCATAACACATTCAACTTTATTGTTTGCATCTTTTATTATCATGTTTCAATATTGTTATATTCTTGCCTATATGGCGTGCATGCACACACTAAGACCCACGATGGCAGAAAGGATGAGTAAACCTAATAAACTACTCGTTGAGTAAGAGGGTTGCAAACCCATCAACACCGGATCACGAATCCTTGTTAAACACCTTGCGCTCAAGACGTTGGCGCAAGCTCCTCACGCACCCCACGACGGATGCGCGATAGAGCACACTGTGCGCGTTTAACAACTCAGGAAATCAAGACTCTTGATTCCTTAAAGTACAATACGACAAGTAAACTTACAAAAATACATAGACGACTATGATTAAGTTGGAAAAATTCAACACACGACTACGGTCCTTAAGGAAATTCATACACGATTATGACCCTTATTTTCTAAGTACGCTTAAACACTTAAAGCTATCTTCACGCAAGGATACATAAGTCATATAAGAACTACGAGTTCAAAAAGCATAAGTATTTAGAAGTTATAGACACACTAAGTACAAAAGCAATTTTTTATTTACAGAATACGTTTCTACAAAAAGGCTTATACAAAAAGGCTAAATGCTATAGGCACGCCTTAGCTGGCTAGAGCCCCCACCAAAAGCCGCTTCCCTTGCGTCCTCGAGTCGCTTCAGTAACTCGGCATCATCAAGGGAAACAGTGGCCACGCAGACAGGCACACCATCGGATCTAGGCTGATGCGCAGCGCCTATGCCGCACAGAATGGCCCTTCCTTTCTCGCCTTTCTTTCGTGCGACCCTGGAAACATGCGCATTTAGCGACCTTTGCAAAGAAATCTCTTTCTCAAGACGGAAAGGATTCAGAATGTCACGAGGCTGAGCAAAAATAGGTACCTTCAACTGCGCCACATCAGGCTTCAAGTAGAAGTCCACCTGCTGATCTGCATCATCCTGCAGATGCCTAGGAAGAGTGAGCCCCGCCATGATCACACTGATCGGCTGGTCCTGATCACGCTCCAAGAGAGCGATGTGCGGAAGCTCAAGCTTCTTTAGCTCCTCCATGGCAGCAACAAGCTCAGCATGGGCATCCGCCTTATACCCAGGCACCTCAGCAAGCGGCACAGTCAGCAACTTGGCCTCCGCAAGCTTGTCTGCGGCCGAGGTCTCACCGTGCGCAATAGCGCAATTCACAACCTTCCCAAAGGATGCGGTGACCTCAGGATGCTCCAGCGTGCACATGGCAGCCAAGCGAAGACCATGGCTGATCAACCACCTACAAAATAACACAAGTGTTAAAGAAAGAAGGTCCAACATATATACAAGTTATAACGAAGTAAATTAGCATATACCTGCGCTCAGCCACAGACTGAACAAGATGGGGGTACAGCTCCTCATCGTACTCAATGCTGAGCTGGCGGAGCTTCTCCTCTTGCGTCTTCAGGGCAAGCTCAATGCGGCTGCGGAACTCTTCAATATTGGCAAAGTGCTTGCTCCTATTCTGTTCCAAGTACTTCAGCGCCCACAACGAGTTACGCCTCTGACGGTCTGCAAAAGCGCGCTCCTGCTCCAACTCAGCCAGCACCATGACCTTCTCCTCACCCATTTTTCGCGCAGACGCCTCCGCGCACTCCAGTTTAGCCTTGGAGCTCAGCTGCTCAGCTTTAGAGCTTGCTAACTCAGCCTGCAAAGACGCTAATTGCGCCCGCAGTCTGGAAACTTCATCAGACTGGTACACCCTGGCTTGCGAAACCAGCTCAGACTGGCGCACAGCTATGGAGGCCAGCTCCTCCATCGCGGAGTCAAAGGGACTTAACTCCACTGCAATGTCCTTCGATGCAGACGCCTCAAGGGGACTCTCCTTGGGTGGCGCACTCTCATCAACAACACCAGCAGGCTGTTCACTGTACGAAAAATCAAGAAGCAAGATCAGCGTACGGAAAACGGTCAAGCATATACAAAATCCTAAGGGATTACTAAAAACTACTTACGTGGGGGGAGGAGTCGAGGACACGTTTTTCTCCTTCTCAGCCTCAGTTGAGGACACGTCCTTCTCCTTCTCAGTTTTAGTCGTGGACGCACCTCCACCAGACTTCTCAACTTCCACACTGAAGACACGGAGCAACATGGTTAGAATAAAATACAACTTGACAAAAGTTTATAACTAACAATTCAGATACTTACTCCATCTGCACCTCAGTAGAAGATGGGCCTTCCCCAGCCTCAGTCCGCGGCCTCTTGGAAGGCCCTTCACCATATCCACCAGACGCTCTCTTCCGCGTCAGTGGGGAGCTCTCCTCCATCTCACTGTCAGTCTCCTCTAAATGGATCACCGTTTCGGGAAGAGGAGGCTGCGCAGCGTCAGGACTTGGCTGCACAGGAGGAGCCACCTCCTGTATTGGCTCAGCCGCTATCACATCAGGGGAGCCTTCGGGATCTGGGATAACCAAATCCACGACGCGCCCTGCCGTCGCCTGCAGAATAGTCTGCTCACCATCCCCCAGAGGACGCACTCCCACCGCCACAGCACGCGGATTCTCCAGCCTCACAACAGCGAACAGATCCATCTCTGCGCATCAAGTAAACAAAGGAAAGCAAGTTACATAAAGTATGGGAAAAGAAGAAGCGCTTACACTAATAACGACAGTAAGGCGACAGAAGGAGCACCCACCCGTGCCATCCGCATTCAAGAATGTGGGGACCTCCGTCTCATGCTCGAAGTAGTTGCGACTGATGCCCATATGCACCAGAAACGCCTCCGGATATGGCTTGATGGGAATACGGTTCTCATCAATGATCGCCGCATGATCCGCGTTATACCACGTCTCAGGGGGGCGCTCATCCTTGGGCAGATCGGCACGGGTGTAAAATGGAAAATGGTCAGGGAAGACGGCTTCATCAACCCAAAAGAATTTTTCCCTCCAATCCTTGAGCTTATCTACCTTCTGCACGTAACACTGTAACTTTCCAACGCGCTTCGAGAAGGTAACCCACCCATTTGACCACGTTGCGTGATAAAACGCGCGAAATAAGTGGAGGGTTGGGTGAATCGCCAACAAGCGACAGTTCACCTCAAAGTTAGCAATCTTCCCAGCGCCAATACAATGCAACTGGGAGATGTGGAGATTGTAATAATTGAGTATGTCACTCAGTAACACGGAGATGGGGACGCGCTGATTCGCCCACTCGAAAAAGCGCGTATATAACCCCACCTTCCCAGCAGGGAAATCCGCGATGGTGTCATTCGGACCGGGTACCTCTGGGCGCAGGCCCATAGGGATAAAGTAATCCGAGGTGAACTGAATCAGTTCATCCTCGGTTATGTCAGAATGAAAATCATGAAGTTGCGCTACCATATTGTGACTCAGATTATGTGCGCACGCGCAATTACCTGTGAATTATCTCTTTTTTGGAAGACGATTGGAAGAAGTGAAAATGGTGGAAGTGTGATTTTTAACTGTGGATGTCACAGTGAATAAGCGGCGATAGTTTATATACTTTTCCTATCCACCACAGATGATCGCCACGTGTACCCCACTAGCTCAAATCGTGTGGCTAGGATAAATGACGGGACAAGGCAAGTGGGCAACCTCTCCACTTCCCAAGGTACCCCAATTGCACTTTTTTGGACTAGATACATTCCACGTGGATTTTAGGCGGTATATTTTTTGAAAGCTTCCCGCGTACGCGTGAGGAATTATTTCGACAAGACCTTAGTCTAGCATCCGCAGGTCTTACCCTGCGCACACTAGACTGGGGGACATGATGACGTATAGTCTATACCCGGGTCACGAACCCGGTTAGTAAACAACACTAACAATTAAGCCCACCACGAATGGGCCGCAACTGGACTACCAGTTATGCGGCTTGGGTCGACAAGGCCCAAGCCCAAAGTTATTTCCGGATAATATATAGAATATCTTTTAAATAAAGAAGATATATACTATATACCCGATGTCGGCTAACACGCCGAAGAGTAGGGAACACGAAACCCACTAGGGTTTCATGCATATATAAAGGGCACCTAAGCCCTCGGTAAAGGTACGATCTTCAATAAACCCTAACCATAAACTAAACCCTACGTTCGATTACTTACTCTCACGCCGGAGGATAATCGGGGGAGACAATCCCTCGATAAGCCTAACGGTGTTTGTTCTTTTTCTTAGTGCGCAGGTCTCATCAAGCATTAAGATTCGAATTGGTACGAGAATAGAAGCCCTATCAAGGAACGCCCAACTTTTGTATCAACAGCTCCACCACTGGTCGTCTAACTATTTGGATGTTGCTTAGAGACTGAGGTTTCTCTGCTTGTTTCCGAGTTCATTCCAAATGGGACCTTGTATTCACAACGATTATATATGAGTTCCCACTTTCTTTCAATATGAGATTACGAATCATCAGAATAAGTTTTTGTTCTCATATTGTTTCACTAAATAATGTTTTCATTTAATTGGTACAAACCTTATATCATGTCCCTTTTTAATATGAAGAAGATCAATTACAATTGATATTCTCAAGCACTAGTACAATCGACACCATCGGCGTCGACTAATTTTCAACCGTGCCGACGTCATGATGTCGGCACCATATCTTATCGACGTCATGTCGTCGGCACGAATAGTCGACAGAGCCACGTCGGCAACGACCGTACCGACGAATAACGCCGACGACAGAGTGGGACCCACATGAATTTCGGTCAAACGTTTGTTTTTGCTCGACAATTTATTACCGACGCCTAGTCGTCGGCACCAAAATAAATATTTAATGGCTTAATTAGATTAACTAAGTAAAGTCAACGAAAGTCAAATATTAACGTAAACCACACCGACGACGATTCGTCGGTACGGTTTGCAATAGTCAAACAAAGTCAAGAAATTGAAAATTGTTGCCGACGCCCTTTCGTCAGTACCGTTTGCAATAGTCAAAAAAGCCAAAAAAATTGAAAAATGTTGCCGACGTCATATGGTCGGTACGGTTTAAAATATAAACATTTTCATTATTCTGTCGACGACATTTTGTCGGTATCATATGCATATATATATTATAGCGACGACATGGTGTCGGTATGGAAGTTATATTGCAGCTGCGCAGCTGCACTACCCAGATTTTTGCCGCAAAAATGTGCAGCAAAAATCTACCAATTCCACTTTCCAATACCTGCTCTTATAAACCACATTCCAATACAAACAACGGCTATAAAGTTTATAACGGCTAAAACGGCTATATATAACCACTAAACACTTAATAGACTTTACAAAACGGCCATAAACTTTACAAAACGGCCATAAACATTATAACACCCTCAAAATACATCATAAAGTTTACAAAATGGGTGTTATAATCGCTAAACCTAGCTACTATATGTACAAATGTTGCAATATCCTAAGTGTTCAAAGACAATAAGATTGGGGTCGTCAAAAATATAGTTCTAGAGACAAAACAACACAAAATAATACCTCTACATGTACAGCCCATCGTCGTCATCCTCGTCATCATCATCACTCCCGCTCCTAGAGCCACTCGCGCTGCTAGAGCCACTCGCGCCGCCTGAGCCACTCGGGAGAGCGCCTGAGCCACTCGGGAGAGCGCCTGAGCCGCTCCCTCCCGCGCCGCTCCCACTGCAGCCTCCAGCGTCACCTCGAGAACCAACCTGGGTAAGAAACGAGTCCCAGTCTGGGTTCCTCGAGATATAACGTGTCAAAAGCTCGAGCCTCTTCTCATTTTTCTTGGCTTTCTTCTTCTCTTTTTTCCTCTTTTTCTCAGCTTCAGCCAGACTCTTTTTAAATTCATCAATCTGCCCCGTAGCTTCAGCAAGCTTCCCTTTAAGCTCGGACATACCTATAAACGAAATAATCAAAATTTAAAAACGGTCATTTCAATACATATATAAGATGCGTCATTTAATATTATCCAACTGTACATACCTTCTGGAGCTGGAGGCGGCATGTCTACCCGTGGCCTCTTCAAGTAGGGTACCATCTTGCCGACGCCGGGTATATGACCACGCTGCTTTCCCCCGATCACCCGAGAAAATATCTCCTCCTCCGTGAGGCACGGCTCGTCTGCCGGCATATCAGATCTAGGCTGCCTCAGCCGGACCATCTCTTCCTGTGTAGTTGAAAAAAAATGAGAAAATTAATATATTAGTCGGGTTAATTACTAGATTATGTTTCAATAAATCACTAAGTGCGTGTTTGAAAAAAAATAAATAAATAAATAAATAAATAAAAAACGATACTTACAAACCGAGCTCTAGCCTCATCCTGCAACCATGCACCATTCTTGAAGTGGGTGTCAAGATATGTATCGAACATGGACGGATACTAGTGGTCCTGGCTCCTCTCAAACTGTATAAATATAGACACATGCATATAGGATGAAACAAATTAAAATGACAAATCAAACACCATATATATTTTACTTAGTATAAATAATTTTAATTAATATATTATTACAATTAAATAATCTTATAAAAATAAAATGTGTCTTACATATTCGTGTCGAGATGCCGCAAATGACTTTGAACCGTGGCGGCTGAGAATCGTGTTCTTCTTTCGATTCTCTTTGTTCACAGCCGATCTTTTCTGGGCTGCCTCCGACATGTACAAATCGACATACTTGTTCCACTCAGACATCTCCAAGCTCGGAGGAGGATTTCTTCTTATCTCTTCCACTCTAGCAGCCCCACCCTTTTTTGTAAAATAATCGCGTTTCATATCTATATTATTGTCATGGTATCGACCAGCGAAATACGATGTGAGCGCCGAGCGAATGGTATCCCAGTCTGGTCTGCTCCTGTGGCGCTCCAAATCGAACATAAGCTGCAATCAAATATAGTTAAAATTAATATAAAGATATAAATAAATAAACTAATTTTAATAAATGTACACATTCAAATAATTAAATATAGAGATATAAATAAATAAACAAATTTAAATAAATATGCACATTTAAATAAATAAACACGATAACATAACAATATATATAAAAGGAAAATGAAATAACTGACCCCGAGCTGTGGAAGGAAGTCAGCCGTCTTCTCCGGCTCTATATCGTACCAGGAGGCATAGGAGAGCGGCAGCCGCCGAATGAGCTCGCCGACATAATTGCTAAACCATGTCGCGTGCTGGCCCACATGAGTGTAAGTCCCCTTATCACCAATCTCAAACTCAATCGACTGTGGGCCACCATCTCTCACGGCGTTCTTGAGCTTCACATTCTTATTTTCTTCGCGTGGGCGCTGCCTACCGCCACTCTGATCTCCCCTACCCCTGCCTCCCCTGCCTCCCCCCTGGCCCGACCTCCTCGGCGGGGTCACCCTGATCCTGCAATTGGAGTGAGTGGAAACGTCATAAAGTAACTTATATAGATATATGTATATGTATGTAATATATATATATATATATATATATATATATATATATATATATATATATATATATATATATATATATATATATATATATATATATATATGATGAACTCAAATAAGTACATTTTATTACTATCATTTATCCTATTAATTTGACTTGTTTTACTATATTATGTAAGAGGATTGATACTTAATCGTTTACTTTTGTAATTCTCAGTTGAAAACAGGCATTTGGTGAAACTTGGCGATTTTGGACTAATTATGGAGCAAAACATGCATAAAGTGAAGAGTCTACTGAAATGGACAAGATCAAGTCAAATCTGCTCCAGATGCGCCGCATCTTGCTTGTCACATGCGCCGCATCACTATCAAGATCTCACCAGATACGATCCAAGATACAAGAGGACATGCGCCGCATCCAAAGATGAAGATACGCCGCATCTTCTGGCGGTGTACGAATATTCCTGAATATTATAATCTTGGACCCCACGCGAAGTTAAGTACATGCGCCGCATCTACTTACAAGATGCGCCGCATCTCACCCTCAGACAGAAACTATAAATACCCCAAGACCAGACGAATTTCGGATGACATATATTATAACCGAAGACCGAAGACCAGAAACCTAGGACGAATTCAGTCAAGGTAGCAGCACAAGACACACCCAAATCAAAGATACAAGAGCTGTAAGAAGGTGCTGCATATGTTTAATTCATTAAGTAGTTTTGTTTTATTGTGTTAGTAAACTTTAATTCATCAAGATTGGTGGCTTGTGTAACGTGACAACGGAAAGGTTGCACTCCCTTAAAACTACTTTCTCATTAATTAAAGTTTATATGTTGATGTCATTGGTGACTTTTATTAGTGCATTGATAACCTCTGTGTCTAGCTGAGCGTTGATCGGGTCGCCATGCCTCTGCCCTCGCCTGTTTATTAGATGCCTATGTATTCTATGGTCTGTAGAAAAGTAGGAGAAAGATAAACGGGATAGTCATAAGTAATCATTAAGGGTTTACTCGCCGATAAGATTAGAACCAACGAGAAAGGACTTAATCTCGGTGCGTTGCATCGAACTATACACTTCATATAACACTAGCAATAAAACAAGTGACAAACTACTTATCATAAGGACAGCCCTCTTATTGTCTCGAGTATTTATCTGTGTACGTATGTGCTACTTGCTGATTCGTGCCTATTGGTTTAGTTTATTATTTAAATGCAACCAAATCGTGCCAGTCTCTCAGGCTGAAACCCCTTGCGTTAGATTAGATTGTATAGCTAACTTAATATATTAAAATACTGATTAGAATAACTAGATAATACGTTCTATTCTTAGTGATCGACACTCTACTTACCATTATATTCATACTGACCGGGTACACTGCTCGTTAAGTGTGTGTGTTATTGATAAGTCGGCTAAATATAAATTTAAAACTTGAGTAGGCATTAAAACTGCTAAACCGCAACGACACATCGCACGCATCAAGTTTTTGGCGCCGCTGCCGGGGAGTGAATTGTTATTATCTGTTAATTTGATTAGTATTTTAATTAGGTTTTTAATTTTTTTTATCTAACCGCTAATTTTGTTGTGTATTAGATTAATTTGCATTCATTGTACTATTTTGCATATTTTCTGTTTTTGTGTGTTATTTGTTTGCTTTTTGTGTTTATTTTCGTGTGTTTTTATTTGTTTTTAATTTTTCGTAATTTTGTGTGTTCTGCTATCGTTGTACTGAGCTAAATCGAACGATACGGCGCATCTGATTTCTCAGATACGGCGTATTGCGTTCAATTTTTTATAAAATACAACGCGTTTAATTAATTCGATACGACGCATCTTTTCCCCAAGATACGGCGTATCTGTTTTTAACAAGAAAATTTTTTCTAAGCGATAAAGTGATACGACGCATCTTTTCCCCAAGATATGGCGTATCTGTTTTTAATAAGAATTTTTTTTCTAAACATTAACGCGATACGACGCATCTGGTTTAGCAGATACGGCGTATCTATTATTTTAATTAAAAACAGTTTGCGAATTATTAAACAGATATGGCGTATCGATTTTTATCGATACGGCGCATCTTCTAAATCAAAAATCTTATATTTTGAAACGTAACGAAAATACGGCGCATTAACTTTTGTTAATACGACGCATTTAATTTTTATAAGTATATCGATTTTTGATAATTAAAACAAATACGGCGCATTCTAATTTCTAAAGCGGCGTATCTATTTTCTGAATAAAGTCTGATTTAATTTTAACGACTATAAGATACGGCGTATCCAACTTTTTGGATACGGCGTATCGTCTGCAGACATCAGTAACTTAAATTTTTCGTATTCCGTTTTCGTTGTTAGTTTTCTGATATATTACTTTCTCGAGCATACCCTACTGATAGTTTTGTGTTGATTTCAGGAAGTGCATGACCAGGAGTTCTACGAAGAACTTGATTCAACCTTTCGAAGATCCTGAACGAGCCCTACATTCGCTTAAAAGGCTTTTCAACACAAGAAGCTTTGATCTTTCAAGTTCACTCGAGCTTGATTATTTTTCTGAAGAGAAAGAGGAAGAAGAAACAGAAACGATGGGCGAAAACACAACTATGGAGGAATACATGAACAAAACCCGTGCTGATCACACTTCAGGAGTTGCTAGACCAAAGTTTGATGATAAGTCAAAGTTTGAATTGAAGGGTCAGTTTCTCAAGGAACTAAGAGAGAATGCTTTCAGTGGATCGGAACATGAGGATGCTAATGAGCATGTTGAAAAGGTCCTCGAGATTGCGGATTTGTTTACTTCAGAAGGAGTGACTGACGATCAAATCATGCTAAGAATCTTTCCACTCTCACTAAAAGGAGCTGCTAACAAGTGGCTAAGGAATGAACCTGCTAGTTCAATCACTACATGGGAAGATTTGAAGAGCAAATTCCTGAAGAGATATTGTCCACCTGCTAAGACTGCTAAAAAGATGGAGGCTATCAACAGTTTCAAGCAAGAGCCTGATGAAACTCTTTATCAAGCTTGGGAACGATTTAAAGATTTACTGGTAAAATGTCCTCAACACTATCTAACCGCTATGCAGGAGATAATATTGTTTTATCAAGGATTGGACGTGCCTACTAGACAAATCTTGGACGCTAACACTCTGTTCCCGAGTTTGATGAGGAAAGAAAAGAAAAGGTGTGGAAAGAAGAGGAGAGGAAAGAAGAGAGGAGGATAGAATACAATTGTAATTTCTTGTGTTCCCGAGTTGAGAAGAAAAGAAGAGAAAGGGTAGTTCTTTTATGTTCCCGAGTTGGGGAGAAAAGAAGAGAAAATTAAGAATTTTACAATTATACCCTTTATAGCAAGATAAATTTTAATTCCTAGTAACTTAATAAAACAAACACATAATTTTACCCAAACATCAACAACATAAAAATGATAATAAGTCCAACTCATTTGATTCAAATAAACAAAACAAGTTCAACATGTTCAACATCAAATAACTAGATAAAGAAACATCTTATAGTTTTCTAAAAATGACCAAACACAATAAAATGCAAAAGTTCGAGCAAAAGAAACTTCACGCGAAAGATAATTAGATGTTTAAATCGAACTCATTTCGTCACTTGATCCCATCATTTTCTTTAGTAAGTCCGCCCGCATGTTAAGAGGACAACTAAATAATAGTCGTGCTTTTTTCGGGTTGTCTGCCAAGAAAATAAGAGCATTTGATATGACATCATCTTCCAATTTCAAAGGCTCCAATTCTTTATAGATTTCATCCCCTGTATACTCACGTTGATAAGCTCTCCCTAATATAACGTTAGTTTCTTGTAAAACCAAATTACCTTCCTTTATTGCATCAGCCACCACATGAACAGTACTCATAATGTCCGAATTGGATTCTTCTTCAAGTTTTCTTTTCTTATTTTTGGATTTTGTTGCATTTGTAGCATCCGGCATGGGAGAATCCACATGAATTTCTTCAAGATTGACGAGGTTTTCATAAGTGACTTTATTGGTAGCTAGTAACTCGTTAATGTCTTCGATTGTTTCGATATCTATGGGTTCTTTGTTGCTTGATTGGCCTTTTTTCTCCTTGGTATTTTTCTCCTTTGCAGTTTGAGAAGCAACACCCGATGCTCTATCTTTAGCAAAGAGTTGTGACAGCTCGTCATAGTTAGAAATTGGTTTGGTCCTCCATTTAATAGCATCAGGATTAACCTATTACAACATAAGTTTTTTTTTTTTTTTTTTTTTTTTTTTTTTTAAGAAGACATCATGTTAGTATCAAGTACAAACAAGAACAGTAATTATTTGAAGTACAATGAACCTGCACATGTTATGAAAACATGCATATTCAAATAAGTAAACATACCTCTTCCAGTTTTTCCCATACTTCTTCTTCTGCTTCAATGAGTTGAGTCATAGAGTTCCAAGAAAACCCGCTTAATTTAGAACCCCGAATCACATCATGACAATAAGCGAAGTTTTCTTTTAGACTTTTCAGACGGTTCTTTAGACGAGCTTTTGTGAAATCTAGTTTGAGCTTTGTTCTTAACTCATCAACCATGTTAGCATATGCTAGTGAACTAAATGTTCCCCTAGGCCTGTTTCCTTTATCTTGTTGTGTAAGCATTGCTTGAATGAATGCATCATCCATGTCACTAGTCCAACCAAACTGTTCCTTCTTCACTTTGGGTTCCTTCTTCACTTTGGATTCCTGGGTTTCTTGTTTGTCCATGACACCTACTACATGATAAGTCAAAAATAAACTTCACAATAATATATAAAGAGACTTGCATGTCCAATATAACTAATGAAATCATTCAAAACACATATTCCAAATAATAGAATCATGCAAAACAATTTAAACGGGTAATGCAAACGTAAAATTGCAAAAGTATTACACATGTTGAATCATGCAAAATATTTAAACAAAATTATTACTTGAATGTCTAACACAAATACTAGAATATATATTTAAGAAACTATCTTGACATATCTATTTCATTGTTTGGATACGTTAAATAGTTAGCCCACATTTCATTCGCAATTGAGTTTCTTAGTTCTTCTCCTCTAGAACCACCATCACCTATGTCTCTGTCATCATTACGTGCATCTTCTTGTGGTGCATTTAAAATTTCACGCATCACCTCTTCTTCAAGATCTTTGTCCCGATCTTCTTCAAGCAAAAAATTATGCAGAATGCAACATGCCAAAAAAATGTCGGATTGTGTTTCACAAGAGTAGAATGGTTCAGTTGTACTTCTAATGATAGGAAACCTTTTTTTAAGTACACCAAATGCCCGTTCAATAGAATTTCGCAACGACGAGTGACGAAGATTAAACAACTCTCGTGCGTTCTCAGGTGCACGTGTTGAGTACTCTTTTAGATGATATCTAACTCCCCTATAAGGTGCTATTAGTGTACTTCTATGGGGTAGACCAGCATCAACCAAATAATACCTACCTTTAAAAAACATATAATTAGTATGATGATGTAAGATTATGGACAAAACTAATGTTGGTTTAAAAATTTACCATCCGGAATGATTAGCTTGTCCTCTCTAGTTAGAGCATTTTTTATTATTCTCGAGTCGGATGCAGTACCCTCCCAACCGGTCAAAACATATGTAAACTTTAAGTCAAACGTGCAAGCAGCTAAGACATTTATTGTTGGGTATCCCTTACGACCACGATATCTTGGGGCATCATTATTAGCTACTCTCACACGAACATGTGTTCCATCAATTGCTCCAACACAATCCTTGAAAAAAGGATAAAACCTTTTTTTTTCTTGAATTTCTTTGGGAACAATTTCGCCAGTGGGTTGTTGGAGGTAACGATCTTCTAACAATATAATTGCTCTCAAAACTCGGTGCAAGCACCTACTCGTCGTTGACCCAGAGCGACGATAAATCCAAGAGGCAAAACGATTTCTTAAATCATTTCCTACAACATGCAAGAATCTAGCAACTTGCTCTTCAACAGACATACGTTGAGTTGGCCGAAGATCACCATCACGTACTAAGATATTGCACAATGTCCTAAAAGCTTTCTCACTCATACGGATTATATCACGACATTTACCACTTGTTGAGAGGTTGTGTAACATCTCTTCCCTTACATTTTTTCTATGTAAAATAACATCTTTAGTAGGTAAATTAGCACGGTTCATGTGAGTAAGTCTACGTCGTGTGATGAAAGCAACCAATAAACAAACTAAATGAACTGCTGCCAATTGGCGAGATCTCACTACACGTCGTATGGTGAGTATTCTTTCGATAAGACTGCTATCCATCCTAAATCTTACATATGATACAAATTATGTGTATTAGTCCACAACAGATACTGTAGTCCACAACAGATACTGACAAGTACATCTACTAAGCAAGTGATTTGAAAATAAACCAAGAAGGTTGTCATAGGTAATTGATAACCAAGATGCAATTGGGTAAATAGAAACATTATTTAAGATATAATTGCCACCATCGAGACATGATTCATAGATACAGAAATCTCAATTAAATTTTGGCATTAACAAAGAACTGGAGATAACGTATTGGGTCAGTTCATGCACTAAAAATCTGTTGCATTCCTTTTGACTATTGTTTTAGTTCTGTCTAAATTGGAAAAATGGTTGTTCACTTCTCAGTCAATTTCAGGTTTATTTCACATTCAGTGTCTACTTTGCTCCATTAAATCATGTCGCGATCTTAACTATATATATATACAATAAACATCACAAGAATGCCACAAAATCATTAATTAACTTGGCCTATGTCACCACTTACATAAATGACAATATACAAAATATATCAACATAAATGCACACAATCCTAACAGCAAAATCCATATTCACGAGCCACTAAATAATATAGAAGCCATATATAGATTAATAAGCAAAACACACATCACGGATAAGCAAGACAATAGTAAGAATTAAAGTTTCACAAAATTACCTGATAATGGAGCAGTGTTGGAGAAATTATAGAGAAGAAAGTGTATTGTTAATCTGTTATACGGCTGAATAATATACGTACATAAATTTTTAATATTAGGTTAAGGGTATTTTGGTGATAATATTTTTATTAAAAGGCCCAAGACTTCTTTCTTTCCAAATCATCCCAATATTGGGAAGAAAGTTAGGAGAGAAGATTTGATGGAATTTACTCTCCTCTTCTTTTCTCTTCTTTTGAACAAAAAACTCGGGAACGTGATTTTTTTTAGTTTTTCATAATTCTCTTTCCTCTTCTCTTCTCTTCTCTCAAAAAAATAACTCGGGAACAGAGTGTAAGGGAGTTGTGCCTCAAATGAGTGCAGCCAATGCTAGGAAAGCGATCCAAGAAGCTGCTGATCATTCTCAAAAATGGCACGATGGGACCTCTACTAGATCTAAGAGCAGTACTAATTTTGACGGGATTGCTGCTATTCAGGCTCAATTGGATAAAATTAGTAGAGAGATGAAGAAGCGTGATGAAAGAGTGTATGCTGCCCAAGTTGGATGTGAAAAGTGCGAAGGACCTCACTACACTAAAGATTGCCCGAATAAGAATGAAAGTGAGACGTTTGAAGAAGCATATTACACCCAATTTGGACAACCATTCCGACCTTCAGGAAGATTTAGGGAAACTACCCCGGGATTCTATCAAAAGAACAACTTTAATCCCGCTTATCAAGAGAGGAGGCAGACTTTAGATGACACTCTAAAGCAAATTATGTCCGATGCTGCTAAAAGACATGAAGAGAATACTGCTATGATCAAAGAAATCCGAGCTTCAACAGACACTACTACAAGAAATCAAGGAGCTTCGATCAAAGCATTGGAACAACAAATTGGTCAAATGAGCAAAGTTCTTCAAGAAAGGGGATATGGAAGTTTACCTAGCTCAACCGAAACCAACCCAAGAGATCATGTCAAGGCCATAAGCACCACTGAAGAAGTCACTCCTTACTTGCCTAGAAGATCGATGAATGGTAATGATGGTGCAAGACCCGAATTTTTCTTTAATTCTTCAATCAGTTTAAGGAGACTACTCAAAGAAAAGACAAAGATTGAAGAAGAGATCAAGGCTACAATGAAAGAAAGGAGCTCTGCAGCCGATTTAAAAGCCTTGCCTCATAAAGAAAAAGACCCAGGAAGTTTTACTCTACCTTGTTCAATTAATAATATATCTTTCAATAATGTGTTAGCTGACTTAGGAGCAAGTGTTAGTGTTATGCCTCTTAAGACATTCACTACCCTAGGACTAGGTAAATTAGCACCGACTAAGTTACTTATTGAATTGGCTGATAAAACGGTAAAACGACCTGAAGGGATTGCTAATAATGTGCTAGTTAAGATTGAAGAGTTTATTTTCCCTGTAGACTTTATTATTTTAGATATGCCCGAGGATGTTAAAATTCCTTTAATCCTTGGTCGACCTTTCTTGTCTACTGCCCATGCTAAGATTGATGTGTTTAAAAGAAAAATCTCATTAAGGGTAGGGAATAATAAACTGGTCTATAAGTGCCAAAATCCTATTAAAAGCATAATCAGAGGTGTCTACATGCTAGGATTAAGAGAGCGTATGGACCTAGATCTTGAAGCCAGACTTATGGGGGAAACATTGATTCAAAACAACTCAGCTAATCCTAATCATGAGAACTTTGAAGAATTTATTGACCTTAATGTACCTACCGAACTTAGACGCGATGTTGTCAATGATTCTGATGATGAGTGGTATGATTGTGTAGTAATTAACAAACGTAGGAGAATAGTTGAGAAAACAAATTTGAATAATGATGTGTTTATTGAACTACCACCCCACCTTGCTTATTTATGCTTATATGATAATAAGAATTTCCCGTCTATCATTTTGTCATCTCTGCCCGTAAGGGACAGGACTTTGTTTATACAGATATTAAAGAAAAACGGCGTGGAAATCGAGGACGAGCAAGGAATGTTCAATATTACTGAATTGGGAATGAGGGAGCGCGATGTTTCCGACTCCTTCAACGATCGATATTAAAGAGCTGAACGTGAGTCTAACTTGAAGACTCTGGAATAAAGACAAGTGCTTACCGGGAGACAACCCGGATTTATCTTTTTATTATTCTGTTTTTATGTCGAGTCAGTCAGGCCGCTGAGGATACGGCGCATCTCAATTCTGAGATGCGACGCATCTCCTGCAATGGTCATATCCTTATTTTTCTGAATTTTATATTTTTCGAATTTGAAACTTTTTATCAGTTTATTTTTAATGCGGCGCATCCCTGGTTAAGGATGCGGCGCATCTTCTATTCTGATCCGTAATTATTCCAGGCTCGATACGGCGTATCTTTTTCCATAAGATACGGCGCATCGACTGACCTGATGATTTTCATTTTTAATTTCTATGTTTTATTTTTACCTAACTACTAATGTGTTATGCAAGTTGAACCTTTCTTACCTTAGGTGTGTTTTGAAGCCTTGGTGGTATTGTAGATTCCTGCATTTCCTGTGGATACATGATTATGAAGCTTAAACGCTCTAATCCACAAGGAAGATGATTTTTGCTCTAATACTAATGGAGGATCATACCGAGCAAATCTCAGGGGAGTTTTTCTGTTCTAATTCTTTTATTTTCCAGTTTTTAACCTTTTATACAAACAACGAGGACGTTGTTTAACTTAAGTGGGGGGGATTGGAGAATTAGAACACTTAACATTTACTTGTCCTTAAACTTTTCAAAATATGCTTAAAATGTGTTTAATATATCAAAATTTAAAATTTTTTAGCATGTTTTTATTTAAAGTCTAAGTTGCATAGCTGCACACATGACGTTATTTTCAAAAATTGCGATTTTTCAAAATTCACAAATCTATGAGTGTGCCGGTGACTTGTAAACTTTAGAACTTGGCTTGTATACTATTCGAGACCACCATAATGAGTATTATTTATATAATTGGAATGACTTGTCTAAATTGGTAAATTTCTAGGATTACACCCAAAATAGCCTTATATGTTATGTGATATTAGCTAACTACACTGGTTAGTTAACCCCCGTATAAACCCTTTGTTACTCTCAACTTTTAGAGTAAGATACCCCTAGAAAAACACTCAGAGCCATTCCTTTCGTTTCTTACACCTTTGTTTAAAATGTTTCGTTACACCCTTACACCTTAGCCTACCCTGTAGATTAAAATCCGTGGTTGGTTAATTGCTATAGGCAAAGTGTGTTTTCTTACATTACCTGTGTTCGCGTGCGTAATTCATTATCTATGGTTAGGTCGGGAAATTGCACAATGCAATTGGAGTAAAAGTAAATATTGTATATTTTTGAGTTTATTTTTCGTGTGTTTACTACTTTCACTATTACCGTTATTTCTGAAGTATGAAAAGTATGGAAAAATTATCCAGAATTATCATTATAGTGATGTGGTGAAATTTTACACATCTATGTTTTGTTATCAAAAAAAAAAAAAAAAAAAAAAAAAAAAAAAAAAAAAAAAAAAAAAAAATCGAAAAAATGAGAAAAGAAAAAGAAAAAGAAGAGTTGGATGTTTGATTTAACCAACGATGTAAAGTTATGTAAGTGGTCGATATCACCACTAGTTGTTATATATTTATGGATTGAAATGGGAGTTGGCAGTTATGGGAACGTCAACTAAGGTTTATTCTTTGATTAAGATCTTGTTGAGTATAATTCGTGTCTACCTAAAGCGTGTGTTTCAAGTGTTAAAGCGTGAGTTATTCAATGATATGAGTCTTATTCATGGGATGGTTGTGATAGTGATTAACCACACTTAGGATTTTAATTTATTTGTTTTGTTTATTTTTCATTTTACACCAATTTATATCCCAAATGTTATCCATACCCTTTACTATTCTTTATCCAACCAAACCTTTGATTTATTGAGATTAGGGATTTGAGCAATCTTAAGTATCGTAGTCGTGGATTCGGCTATGTATTTGTGATTTTGTCGCCCGCGTGCTGGCCTACATGAGTGTAAGTCCCCTTATCACCAATCTCAAACTCAATCGACTGTGGGCCACCATCTCTCACGGCGTTCTTGAGCTTCACATTCTTATTTTCTTCGCGTGGGCGCTGCCTACCGCCACTCTGATCTCCCCTACCCCTGCCTCCCCCCTGGCCCGACCTCCTCGGCGGGGTCACCCTGATCCTGTAATTGGAGTGAGTGGAAACGTCATAAAGTAACTTATATAGATATATGTATATGTATGTATATACATATATGTATATATATATATATATATATATATATATATATATATATATATATATATATATATATATATATATATATATATATATATATATATATATATATATATATATATATATATATATATATATATATATATATATATATATAGTGGGACTTTCTTTTCAGAACCACCTTATCTGCGAGAACTGACAGAACCACAAAAAACATACATGCACGCCTTCAATAATTGTATTTTTGCACATATGTTCGAAAAAACAACATATATGTTTTAAAAAAAACATGGTTGTTCTAAAGAATTTTATAAGAAATTGGAAATACAAAATTTTTCCTTGAAGGTGTGCATGTATGTTCTTATAAGGCGTGCAACTACAATATTGCGGCCGTGTGTAAGGTTTTTGTGAAAAAAGAGGATGAGTTCATGATGATATTGAAGAACATAGGTGGATACTTACGATTATTGATGATTTGCGTGCATTTTTATTTTATTTTAAAAGGCGTGCATGCATGTTTTTGATGGTTCTGTCAGTTCTCGCAGATAAGGTGGTTCTGAAAAGAAAGTCCCCCTATATATATATATATATATATATATATATATATATATATATATATATATATATATATATATATATATATATATACATACATATGTATATATATATATATATATATATATATATATATATATATATATATATATGTATATATATATATATATATATATATATATATGATGAACTCAAATAAGTACATTTTATTACTATCATTTATCCTATTAATTTGACTTGTTTTACTATATTATGTATGAGGATTGATACTTAATCGTTTACTTTTGTAATTCTCAGTTGAAAACAAGCATTTGGTGAAACTTGGCGATTTTGGACTAATTATGGAGCAAAACATGCATAAAGTGAAGAGTCTACTGAAATGGACAAGATCAAGTCAAATCTGCTCCAGATGCGCCGCATCACTATCAAGATCTCACCAGATACGATCCAAGATACAAGAGGACATGCGCCGCATCCAAAGATGAAGATACGCCGCATCTTCTGGCGGTGTACGAATATTCCTGAATATTATAATCTTGGACCCCACGCGAAGTTAAGTACATGCGCCGCATCTACTTACAAGATGCGCCGCATCTCACCCTCAGACAGAAACTATAAATACCCCAAGACCAGACGAATTTCGGACGACATATATTATAACCGAAGACCGAAGACCAGAAACCTAGGACGAATTCAGTCAAGGTAGCAGCACAAGACACACCCAAATCAAAGATACAAGAGCTGTAAGAAGGTGCTGCATATGTTTAATTCATTAAGTAGTTTTGTTTTATTGTGTTAGTAAACTTTAATTCATCAAGATTGGTGGCTTGTGTAACGTGACAACGGAAAGGTTGCACTCCCTTAAAACTACTTTCTCATTAATTAAAGTTTATATGTTGATGTCATTGGTGACTTTTATTAGTGCATTGATAACCTCTGTGTCTAGCTGAGCGTTGATCGGGTCGCCATGCCTCTGCCCTCGCCTGTTTATTAGATGCCTATGTATTCTATGGTCTATAGAAAAGTAGGAGAAAGATAAACGGGATAGTCATAAGTAATCATTAAGGGTTTACTCGCCGATAAGATTAGAACCAACGAGAAAGGACTTAATCTCGGTGCGTTGCATCGAACTATACACTTCATATAACACTAGCAATAAAACAAGTGACAAACTACTTATCATAAGGACAGCCCTCTTATTGTCTCGAGTATTTATCTGTGTACGTATGTGCTACTTGCTGATTCGTGCCTATTGGTTTAGTTTATTATTTAAATGCAACCAAATCGTGCCAGTCTCTCAGGCTGAAACCCCTTACGTTAGATTAGATTGTATAGCTAACTTAATATATTAAAATACTGATTAGAATAACTAGATAATACGTTCCACTCTTAGTGATCGACACTCTACTTACAATTATATTCATACTGACCGGGTACACTGCTCGTTAAGTGTGTGTGTTATTGATAAGTCGGCTAAATATAAATTTAAAACTTGAGTAGGCATTAAAACTGCTAAACCGCAACGACACATCGCACGCATCAATATACATATATATATATAACTTATATTGATAACCCGGGTACAGAGGCTGGTTGGAACTTGCAAGTAACTCTTCATACTCGTTACGCAGAGGAGGTGTCGCTGCTTGAGTAGGCTCGTTACTTGTCTCGCCAATATTTCCATGAGTCGGCTCATTATTCGAAGGAATATCAAGAATATCATTTTGATCATTATTCGGAGGAATGTCAAGAATATCATTAAGGCACGCACTCATGTCACTCATCTCACGTTGTGTTGTGTTATCAAGAATATCATATTGATCATTATTCGGAGGATCCGGTTCACCGTGATCCTTCCATTGTGTATAAGTTGGGTCCCACCCATTGTGGCCTATGTGGTATTTAAGAGTTTCGAGAGATACCCATGGAACATTACGACAACGACGACACGGACATTTTATGTTTCCGGAACTATTCAATAACGGTTTGCAATGATCGAGGAAGGCGGCAAGACCATCAAGAAATTCTTTTGAACCACGATGCTCTATACGGGTCCAACTCTTATCAATTATCATAACTGCATTTTTATGATGCAATCGGTTATTATATGCACTTAATTAATGATTACGATTTGTTTTGTTCACCTAGCGCAACTATGGAAGGCAATCCTAACCCACTCTTTGAATGATTCGTCCCATATATGAATGCGTATAACTGATTTACTATTTGAGAAAATTTCGGCAGCATTTCCCCTCAACTCCCCAAATATGTGCATTAAGGACATATTCGTAGGAGTAAAGGAGAAACACTGTCGAAATAATCTCAAATAGTAAATCAGTTATACGCATCCATATCCTAAATGAGACAAAACATTCAAAAAGCAGTCCCAAACAGGGGACTTTCCGAAATTAATTTCTAATAAATTAATTCCGGACGGGTTTTCTATAGGATGATTAACTTCGGACGGGGACTTTCCGAAATTAATCACTAAAATCCTAAAACATAATACACTGCTACTAAAGGTATACACTGCTACTAAACTAGGCCGGTTCTTAAACACGGTTTTAAACAATCAAATTACACTTAATCCGTCACGCAACATTCACAAACATACTGATATGTAAAAAATAATACGGATATGAAAAAAATAACAACATACTATATCGGCTGTGGTCTGTGGCTCTCGACTGTGGTCTCAGGCTGCAGCTCGGGCTACAGTCTCGGGCTGCGGTCTCGGGCTCGGGCTCGGGCTATATTAAAAGTGAGCACATTAATATATAAAAAGTTTTTTAAAAAAACTGTTGTCGGCGACATGTCGTCGGGATACCAAAAGTTTTTTAAAAAAAAAGGGGGGGACCACATTACCTCTGTCTCAGCTCTCGACTCTCGCTCTCGGCTGTCTTGGTGGAGCTGTGGTGGTGTCGGAGGTGGAGCTGCGGTGTCGGCTGTATAAAATAAATAAAGAAAATAAAACAAAATTAACAAAAAACAAAATTAACAAACATTAACACTAAGATTAAACAAAATTAACAATAAACAAAATTAACAAAAATCAAAATTACCTGTTTTGTAGATCGAAGAAGAAGAAGTAGGGAAGAAGAAGAATTAAACAAATGAGGGGTTGAGGAGTGAATTAAACATGAGAGGAGGAGGAGGTGGAGGAGGTGCACGTGTAGTTGTGGTGGAGCTGTGGTGGAGCTGCGGTGGTGTCGGAGGTGGAGCTGTGGTGTCGGAGGTGGTAGGTGTAGTGATGGTGGAGCTGTGGTAGTGGTGGAGTAGTGGTAGTGGTATCGGAGGTGGTAGTGGTAGTGGTGTCGCCGGCGTCTTCTGCAATTATTGAGGAGAAAAAAGTTATACGTTTTTTTTTTCTAAGTGTTGACCAGATCTAGTTTTGTTATAACTTTTAATGTTACCGACGTCATGTCGTCGGTAAGGTAATAGAAATTTGTCGTTTCTAGTTTGGCGGGACGTATAAAAGTTTGGTGAAAATTTTGGCGGTTATATTACCGACGTCATGTCGTCGGTAATATTATAAATACTTTTATAAAATACTTTTATAAAATTATAAAAAATAGTTTTATAAATTTTTTATTTATTATAAATACTTTTATAAAATTAAAAAAAAATTCAGGAAAACAAATTATCAACCATGCAACTTTAGGATCTTTATATTAAGAAGCCCTAAAATCAAGAAAACCACCTTACATCATTTAGATAAGTTAAGATTGTGGCCCTTGATGTGTACCTCCTGAATGTCATAGACTACAGCGACTTATGCCCCATTCTTGTACAAGGATAATAAACGGTCGTGACTATAAGAATGCATGGCATGTACGTATCGTTCATCATGAAAATAGTTTTGGTTCTACACGAGATGTTTAACGAACGAGCCGAGATGTTTAACGAACGAGCCGAGATGTTATGGTTATACACGAGATGTTTAACGAACGAGCCGAGATGTTATGGTTTTACACGAGATGTTTAACGAACGAGCCGAGATGTTATGGTTATACACGAGATGATTAACGAACGAGCCGAGATGTTATGGTTTTACACGAGATGATTAACGAACGAGCCGAGATGTTATGGTTATACACGAGATGTTTAACGAACGAGCCGAGATGTTATGGTTATACACGAGATGATTAACGAACGAGCTGAGATGTTATGGTTATACACGAGATGTTTAACGAACGAGCCGAGATGTTATGGTTATACACGAGATGTTTAACGAACGAGCCGAGATGTTATGGTTTTACACGAGATGTTTAACGAACGAGCCGAGATGTTATGGTTATACACGAGATGCTTAACGAACGAGCCGAGATGTTATGGTTATACACGAGATGTTTAACGAACGAGCCGAGATGTTATGGTTATACACGAGATGTTTAACGAACGAGCCGAGATGTTATGGTTATACACGAGATGTTTAACGAACGAGCCGAGATGTTATGGTTTTACACGAGATGTTTAACGAACGAGCCGAGATGTTATGGTTATACACGAGATGATTAACGAACGAGCCGAGATGTTATGGTTATACACGAGATGTTTAACGAACGAGCCGAGATGTTATGGTTATACACGAGATGTTTAACGAACGAGCCGAGATGTTATGGTTATACACGAGATGTTTAACGAACGAGCCGAGATGTTATGGTTATACACGAGATGATTAACGAACGAGCCGAGATGTTATGGTTATACACGAGATGTTTAACGAATGAGCCGAGATGTTATGGTTATACACGAGATGTTTAACGAACGAGCCGAGATGTTATGGTTTTACACGAGATGTTTAACGAACGAGCCGAGATGTTATGGTTATACACGAGATGATTAACGAACGAGCCGAGATGTTATGGTTTTACACGAGATGATTAACGAACGAGCCGAGATGTTATGGTTATACACGAGATGTTTAACGAACGAGCCGAGATGTTATGGTTATACACGAGATGATTAACGAACGAGCCGAGATGTTATGGTTATACACGAGATGTTTAACGAACGAGCCGAGATGTTATGGTTATACACGAGATGTTTAACGAACGAGCCGAGATGTTATGGTTATACACGAGATGTTTAACGAACGAGCCGAGATGTTATGGTTTTACACGAGATGTTTAACGAACGAGCCGAGATGTTATGGTTATACACGAGATGATTAACGAACGAGCCGAGATGTTATGGTTATACACGAGATGTTTAACGAACGAGCCGAGATGTTATGGTTTTACACGAGATGTTTAACGAACGAGCCGAGATGTTATGGTTATACACGAGATGTTTAACGAACGAGCCGAGATGTTATGGTTATACACGAGATGTTTAACGAACGAGCCGAGATGTTATGGTTATATACGAGATTTTTATGGAAGGATGAACGACTAGCCAAAATGACCGCTTCTGTTGGAGCTTCAACGCCTCCAACTCATTCCGCAAGACCATCCACAACTCCAACTCGATACACTGCAGGACCTTCAACATCAAGTCCTAGAAATACGGAGTGCTCAAACTGCATCAAACTGAATCACCAGATAATGGTACTCAATAAAATGCTAGAAGTGTATATGCATCCAAACAAACACACAACTGATTCAGCTGCCTTACTTCACGACCTTTATAATGACATGGTAGGTGATATGGGAAATCTTCGTATGTAGGTTGTTGTTGTTGCTGTTATTGTTGTTGTTGTTGCTGTTATTGTCGTTGTCGTTGTTTGTTGTGTTATTGTTGTTGTTTAATAAAATGTTGTTGTTGTTGTGAAAACTGATGTCGAACGTGCTTTATATTTTTAATTTGTACGCTTTAATGTTGGAGGCGTTGTGAAAACTTAAGTATCCATCAAGATTCAACCATAAGGGGTCGTTTGGTTTATGATGTCCAAACAGGGCCGTTTGGTTTATGTTGTTTTCTTAACAACAGCCCACAAGAGCCGTTTGGTTTATGCTGTCCAAACAGGGGTGTTTGGGATTGCTTATTTCCTGCACCAAAAGGGTGTTTTGGTTTATGACCTTATTTGAAGAAACAACATCACAATTAACAAACACGAATGCACACATTTTATTTAAAACACGCAAGAGTTCTCAAACGTAAAACTCGACAACCAAACAAAACAACTCAAACTAAACAACTCGACAACCAAACGAAACAACTCAAACTAAACAACTCGACAACCAAACGAAACAGATCAAACGAAACGACCCGTTTATTTTTTTTTTACGGCTACTTCCCGCTTTGCTGGAACTCGCACCATCTTTTCCTTTCCTTGCTCTCATATCCTTGATACGTGCAAACGTAGCTTCAAGATTTGTTACTCTATTTTCCAGATTACCAAATTCGGTGTTGAGGTCCAACGTGCTTTCAGCTTCATCGTCACCTCCAACAGCAGCAGCTTGAGCTTCAGCAGCACGTTGAGCTTCAGCAGCATCTAGCTCTTCCAAATACTCTCTATAGTACGGCTTTCTCCTCAACCATTCCAGAATCTTGTCCCTCTGCCACGGTGCACAGTTCTCATAAGAACCATATTCATCAAAAATTTCCCAGCCCCAATGAAGTATAATTTCATTATACAGGAGCTCGTGTGATAAAGCCTTCGACCATTCCTGTTCCGGCATTAAACCATCCATTGTTATGTGTGAGAATTTACGTGTTTTGTGATAATTTTATTATATGATATATACATAAGTAAAAAATTGGCGGGGTGGAGGGAAATTTTGGCGGGAAATATCACCGACGACCTGTCGTCGGCATGATAAAGGCGGGAAAAACCCCGCCCAATTATTCGCTATTATTCACAAGAGGGAAAAGTAAAAAAAATTTGACTTAAATATGTCCCGACGTCATGTCGTCGGCGTCATTAAACTAAAGGCAAAACAACTCTTAATCATCCGCTAATCCCGCGCTAATCACAATTATTTTTTGGTTTATACTATGCCGACGACATGACGTCGACATAGTTTTGGCGGGTCAAATTCCCGCCCAGGTTTTCACCAAGTCAAACATTATAATTATTTTACCGACGAAACGTCGTCGGCATAATAAGTATATAAAAATTCAACGCAGCCTTGGCTGGGTCAAGCCATTTTTTTGTCGTTTAGCGTATGGTGCCGACGACATTGAGTCGTCGGCGTGGTGCTCGTCGCCCGTGCTATGTTTTCTTGTAGTGAAGGCTTTTGCGTCATGATCATTCCTCATATATCATGGTCCTAAAAGATCCGATGCGTCTACATTTATGACACATATAAGTGTACCCACTAATATATGTAGATTATTTTTTTAAAATATTTTTGACACCTATAAATGTAGCAAAATTATTATCTATATAAAAAAAAAAGTTCATAGTTGAGTTGACCATACCGTGGCAAAATAAATGTGAAGAATAGAACTATTTTTTGTAGTGGTTCTAGTATTTCAAATCTATTTACAACTTTTCTTGTCGCGATTGAGTAGCTAGGTCTCTACCCAATATGGTAGGTTTAACGCCGTTTACTTTGCAACATAAATAAGCTAAAACAACGGTCCATTTGTTCTTAAATATATTTTTTTCTGCATGCCTTCTACTGATTTAGAAGCAACAATCTTTTTTACCGCTAAAAGAAATTACAGATTTAACCGATTTATGAGAGAAATTTCTAGTTTATTGGTTAGAAACAATATAAATCCAAAGAACACTTCCAAGGTACAAGGACTTGAAATAATATTTTTTGAAGTAGTTCCACGTACCACCAAATAAATGCAACCAATAATGCTGACCATCGTAATCTTAAGAGTAGAAAAAATATCCCCTCTATTACTTCAAAGTCAGGGATTATCATGCACGGCGTAGACTCGTGGTCTACGGGTAATTTCTCACCACATAACTCCAACTAATCAATCATAGCCACCATTATAAACCTAAACACCTCAATCCATACACTTTCTATCTTAACAAACATGAGGTTACTTCAAGCTTACCATTTTTTACTGCTAGTTATCTTTCTTTCATTAAAAGCAGCAACATCGGTAGCAGTTCCAAAATACGCTAAGCCAGGGTGCAATGATACGTGTGGGAAAGTGAGGATTCCGTATCCTTTTGGAATTGGAGCAAAGTGTTCTGTCAACAAATGGTACAATATTGATTGCAACTCCTCGACGCCATATATATCTGCACTCAACCATCTTGAAGTGTTGGGTGTTGACTTGGGAAATCAAACTGTCACTGTTAATATGCCAAAAGTTTGTAATTGTAGCTTGACCAAGAGCGTGGATCTTGGTAGTAGCCCCTTCATATTTTCCAAAACACACAATAGATTTGTCTATGAGGGGTACTGTGGTAATGCTGTCATGATGGATGATGAGGGTAGTTTCGTCACAGGGTGTTCCACCACTTGTAGCAATGACAGTACTAGTGTTACCCTCTATAGAAATAACAAATGTTTAGGAATCAAATGTTGTGAAACAACAATACCTCATTATTTAAAGTCGTACGGCTTGAATCTCACGGGTTTAGAAAGACAGTTGGGTGGAGATGGAGCCTGCGGGTCGGCCTTCTTGGTGGATCAGTCTGCATATGATGAAGGAAGGTTTTCTGGTAACTCTTTTATTCCCACATCACTTCTCTGGACTTTAGGAGACCTTGACTATGATCAAATAAGTTGTTGCAATCAGGCAGGGCCAAGGCTCGAAGTAGACCTAGGCAACGGTACCTCAGTATACACTTGGAAATGCTCGTATTACCAGCCATTCAATGGAAACCCTTATTTACTTGATGGATGCTATGGTATGTAATTCTATATTTTGGTATATATAAATATAGTAGTTTATTATAGTTGTTTTCCAGTGTACAAACTTGTACTTGTTTGTATTTGTTTGATGGAACCTCCGATCACTTATACAACGTGCTTTTGATTTAGATACTGAAGAGTGTGCAAGGTGCAAGGATAATGGAGGTTCATGTGAATATGTGAAATCGTATAATATTGACGGCTTAGTTAACAGATTCAGCTGTTTTTATCTAGCTTATCCATACATGAAATTGTCGAAGTTAGCAATTATTATAGGTAATGCATGTTTGTTGCTTATAATCCATTTACTCTATAGTGTTGGCTATCTGTTCAGTATCATCTTAATTTTATAGTGAAGTACACATAGTTAGAATTCAATTGTAAAAATAATTGCATTGATTTTCATTTAGGTGTTGTCACAAGCTTGGGGTCAGTATTTATTGCAGCAATCATCTATGTATTGTGCAAACTAATCAAGAAAAGAAGAATCAGAAGACGGAGAAAGAGTGTTTTCAAACGCATTAATGGGGGTTTACTTCTAAAGCTACAAGAAGAAGCTGACCCGTCTTTAGTTAATAAAACCATACTTTTCACTTCACGTGAGTTGGAGAAGGTCACTGATAACTTCAATGATAACAGAATTCTCGGTCGAGGAGGCCAAGGTACAGTTTATAAAGGAATCTTGACCGATGGAAGAATTGTGGCAGTCAAGAAATCAAAAATAGCTGATGAAAGCCAATTAGAACAGTTCATTAATGAGGTGGTCATTCTTTCACAAGTTAATCACAGAAATGTGGTCAAACTATTGGGATGTTGCTTAGAGACGGAGGTGCCTCTGCTTGTTTCTGAATTCATTTCAAACGGAACATTGTATGATCGAATTCATGATGAGACTCATGAGTTCCCAATGTCTTTGAATATGAGATTACAAATCGCTACAGAGGTTGCAGGAGCACTTGCTTACTTGCATTCAGCTACTTCAGTTCCAATATATCATCGGGACATGAAATCCACTAATATACTTTTGGATAATAAATACAGGTCCAAAATTTCTGACTTTGGGACTTCAAGGTTTGTATCTATGGATCAAACTCACTTGACTACTTTAGTCAAAGGCACATTTGGCTACCTAGATCCTGAGTATTACCAATCTAGCCAATTCACTGAAAAGAGTGATGTTTATAGTTTTGGAGTTGTTTTGGTTGAATTGTTAACCGGAGAAAAGCCAATTTCCTTTACTAGATTTGGTGAACATAGAAGTTTGGCCACATACTTTATGGTGGCTATGGAAGAAGGGCGTGTTATGTCTATTTTTAATGCAATTGTAATTAAAGATGGTAATAGGGATGAGCTTATGGCATTAGCTAACCTTTCAATGAGATGCTTGGATCCAATCGGAAAGAATAGGCCAACAATGAAAGAAGTAGCTACAGAGTTAGAAGCAATACGAACATCACACATTCCCTCTATGGTTCAAACTGATATCGGAACAGTGATGTATGGTGAGGAATTACACGTGCAAACTTATGCTGAATCAACATCTACATACCTGAGTTTCACTAATATCATTACTCAATGATGCCCAAAGGCCAGATTTGTTTTTAATATGTAATAAATTTATATATTGTCATATAGTTGCAAAGCATGTCATAGAACTTTAGGTAATCATAAATCCATCCAACGTACCAAAAAATTGGATGGATTGTGCATTCTATCATAAGGACTTTTGTAATCATTTCGTATTCAATATGTGTCTAAAGCTTTTATACTAATTTGTCATTTCAAGCAATAACTTTACTTTTGCTATCCAATGGATCACTGTAATAAGAAGACATGCTAATAAAGAACAACAATGACATATAAATTGCAAAAACTGTCTACAAGGAAAATCATGCGACTCTGAGAGAAAAAGGCATAAGAAGTAAAAAAAGATTTAAATTAATAAACTCACCAATTAATGAACTAAATTGGCGAGCCGGGAGATCCTATACAAAATGATGTGTTGGGTATTCTTGTTCATAGCCGTTATAGTCATAATATTGTTGGTAGAAGACGAAAATGGTATGAATTGGGTAGAGATTAAAGAGCAAATAGAGGAGACTCTAAAACGAATCACTTGCTAGTCAAACAAGAAAGTCAACAGAAAAAGTCAAATTACCAAGAACAACACATAACAAACATTCCCGCCAAAACCAATTTAATTTCATTTCACGTTCTCATAGTATAAAATACATGTATCGGTCATTTTACATTTCATCTTTGTACTTGTAATGAGTTTCTCTCTTGTAACAAACTCAATCTTCCTAATAACAAATCACATTCTCCAATTCGAATCTCTATTTCTTGCTTGAGTTCTTGTTAGTTGAATTAGATCTTCCTCATTTCATCTTGAATTCTGGAATGATCATATCATTTGATATCAGAGCCACTTTTTCGGCTAGATACATTGTCAAATTCTGTTAGAAATCTGTCCAACTATCTATAAATACCACCATCACCACCACAATTCATCATTTTTCATTTTTTCACTTCCCAATCCAAAAAACGTACACATGTTCTCTCTTTCTGTTTCACAATCACAAATACGTGTCATTGAGTCAATTCTTGATAGTTAGTTACAGTTCTTGAATAGTTTGTTACAGTTGTTACAGTTTGTTTCTCTGTTTCTTGATTCACTTCTTGATCAAAATGCCTAGCCAAACACGCTGTAGTACCAGTAATGAAGAGTATAGCATGAGGGAGATGATAGCTAGGCTGTAGGGAGAAGAACTAGACCGAAGATTAAGAGTCTTAAAGAATGATTTGCTAACAGAATTAAGGAATGGAGCTGCTGAAGGTGATCAGAATATGGTGGTAAGAAACCAGGGTTAAAATTAGAGGCCAAACACTCAGTTCACTAGAGTTACAAAGCTTGAATTCCCAAAATTTGGAGGAGATACTGTTAGGGAATGAATGTTTAGATGTGAACAATTCTTTAAGGTGGATTATGTGCCATATGAGAACAAGGTAAGTCTGATTTCAATTCACCTTTATGATGTTGCATTAATGTGGCATAGCCAAATAATGTAACACCCCCAAAATCTGGTTCAACGGAAGACAAAACAAGCATTGGGGTGCTACGAAATTGGTACACAACACAAGCATAAGAAAACGGAAATACATTATCTGTTTAAATAAAACTTTTCAAATTCAATATTTAAGTATTACATTTATTTAAGAGTGTGGAAGTAAGCCCAAAAGAAAAACATAAAGATAGGTCCCAAATAGGTTATCAGAGTCTAAATTGATCCATAAACCATGCCGCTTCCAACACATAAACAATCAACAGATTCATCATCAATCACATGAGAAAATATGCTAAAAAGGTCAGCTGGTGAGTTCATAGGTTTAATCATAAGGCATAACATTGGACCAAATCACATAAGAGTTTGCTACGCTGGACTAAGTCACATAAACCAATACATCAACCTCACACAAAAGTAAGCCAAACCATAACAAAAATCCCCTATAGGTGCACCATATAGTAATACCCTGCACTATTGCAGCACGCATAATAATAATCCTGCACAATTGCAGCTCATAACAATAACCCTGCACAGTTGCAGCACATATAACACAAATCCTGCACAATTGCAACTCGTATGGAAAGTAATCTTAGCCAGCTAACATGGCAAACATAGCAAAGTCGTATAATAACAGTTGGTCCATTCAAAACAATTTTGCATGTTTTCTCACCCCAATTTTTCGATAAAACATCATTAAGAATAAAAGTCACTAGTACATTCGGGGCTTTCCCCGACGACAATTTTTATACCCAGCCGATGTCTTGTCGTCGGCCACATGTCGTCCCGACGACATGACGTCGACACCAACTTGTCGACAATGCTCCGTCGTTATTCATCGTCCCGACTACCAAACCTGATGACATCGTGGGACCCACACGTTTTTTCAGTCAAAGATTTTTGTGGTTCGACAATTTGGTACCGACGACATGTCGTCAGTACCATATTACTAATTAACGATTAGATTAGTTAAGCCTAATTACGCTTATAAAAATACCGACGACATGACGTCGGTATGAATTTATAACGGTCAACAAAAAAGTCAACAAAATTTTAATAATACCGATGACATGACGTTGTTATGAATTTATGACGGTCAACAAAAAAGTCAACGAAAGTGTAATCATACCGACGACATGATGTCGGTAAATTAAAAACTTTACATTGATTTAATTTTTTATTGCCGACGACATGTCGTCTGCACCTTATTATAGTGCAGTTGCACAGCAGCCTGCACAGCTGCAATTTTCCAGATTTTTTCCGGAAAATTTTTCGGAAAAAATCTACCAAAACCTGTAATCAACCGAAGCCTTTCAACCAATCAATACTAACACGTCCAAAACCGTACAACTTTATAACGGCTAAAACACTTATATATAACCACTAAACACCCTCAAAATACATTAAACCATTATAAAATTTACAAAACGGGTGTTATAATCGCTAGACCTAGCTGTCATATCCACAAATGTTGCAATATCCGCAATGTTCAAGTCGCCAAAAGGTTAAACTACACAATAATAAGATTCGGGTCGCCAAAATATAGTTTCAAAGATAAGTACAACACAAAATAACACATATATCTTTACCGCCCCTCGTCATCATCCATATCATCGCTACGACGATCCTCATCATCACCACTCTCGCCTCCACCACTCCCGCTCCCGCTTCCGCCTGCGCCGCTCCCTACCGTTCCACATCCGCTGCCTGAGCCTACCTCAGCTCAATAAGGCATCTGACTAATTAACTCGTGCCATTGCGGGTTGCTCCGGACAAAACCCATCAATTGAGCGAGCTGCTCCTTAATTTCCTTAGCTTCTACTATAGCTGCATCACTCTTCTTCTCATCTTCAGCAATCTTATTTTCAGCTTCAGCAAGCTTCTCGTCGATCTGGGGAATAGAACTATTTTTTGTAGTGGTTCTAGTATTTCAAATCTATTTACAACTTTTCTTGTCGCAATTGAGTAGCTAGGTCTCTACCCAATATAGTAGGTTTAACTCCGTTTACTGTTGCAACATAGAATAAGCTAAAATAACGGTCCATTTGTTCTTAAATATATTTTTTTCTGCATGCCTTCTACTGATTTAGAAGCAACAATCTTTTTTACCGCTAAAAGAAATTACAGATATAACCGATTTATGAGAGAAATTTCTAGTTTATTGGTTAGAAACAATATAAATCCAAAGAACACTTCCAAGGTACAAGGACTTGAAATAATATTTTTTGAAGTAGTTCCACGTACCACCAAATAAATGCAACCAATAATGCTGACCATCGTAATCTTAAGAGTAGAAAAAATATCCCCTCTATTACTTCAAAGTCAGGGATTATCATGCACGGCGTAGACTCGTGGTCTACGGGTAATTTCTCACCACATAACTCCAACTAATCAATCATAGCCACCATTATAAACCTAAACACCTCAATCCATACACTTTCTATCTTAACAAACATGAGGTTACTTCAAGCTTACCATTTTTTACTGCTAGTTATTTTTCTTTCATTAAAAGCAGCAACATCAGTTCCAAAATACGCTAAGCCAGGGTGCAATGATACGTGTGGGAAAGTGAGGATTCCGTATCCTTTTGGAATTGGAGCAAAGTGTTCTGTCAACAAATGGTACAATATTGATTGCAACTCCTCGACGCCATATATATCTGCACTCAACCATCTTGAAGTGTTGGGTGTTGACTTGGGAAATCAAACTGTCACTGTTAATATGCCAAAAGTTTGTAATTGTAGCTTGACCAAGAGCGTGGATCTTGGTAGTAGCCCCTTCATATTTTCCAAAACACACAATAGATTTGTCTATGAGGGGTACTGTGGTAATGCTGTCATGATGGATGATGAGGGTAGTTTCGTCACAGGGTGTTCCACCACTTGTAGCAATGACAGTACTAGTGTTACCCTCTATAGAAATAACAAATGTTTAGGAATCAAATGTTGTGAAACAACAATACCTCATTATTTAAAGTCGTACGGGTTGAATCTCACGGGTTTAGAAAGACAGTTGGGTGGAGATGGAGCTTGCGGGTCGGCCTTCTTGGTGGATCAGTCTGCATATGATGAAGGAAGGTTTTCTGGTAACTCTTTTATTCCCACATCACTTCTCTGGACTTTAGGAGACCTTGACTATGATCAAATAAGTTGTTGCAATCAGGCAGGGCCAAGGCTCGAAGTAGACCTAGGCAACGGTACCTCAGTATACACTTGGAAATGCTCGTATTACCAGCCATTCAATGGAAACCCTTATTTACTTGATGGATGCTATGGTATGTAATTCTATATTTTGGTATATATAAATATAGTAGTTTATTATAGTTGTTTTCCAGTGTACAAACTTGTACTTGTTTGTATTTGTTTGATGGAACCTCCGATCACTTATACAACGTGCTTTTGATTTAGATACTGAAGAGTGTGCAAGGTGCAAGGATAATGGAGGTTCATGTGAATATGTGAAATCGTATAATATTGACGGCTTAGTTAACAGATTCAGCTGTTCCGCTTATCCATACAAGAAATTTTCGCAGTTAGGAATTATTATAGGTAATGCATGTTTGTTGCTTATAATCCATTTACTCTATAGTGTTGGCTATCTGTTCAGTATCATCTTAATTTTATAGTGAAGTACACATAGTTAGAATTCAATTGTAAAAATAATTGCATTGATTTTCATTTAGGTGTTGTCACAAGCTTGGGGTCAGTATTTATTGCAGCAATCATCTATGTATTGTGCAAACTAATCAAGAAAAGAAGAATCAGAAGACGGAGAAAGAGTGTTTTCAAACGCATTAATGGGGGTTTACTTCTAAAGCTACAAGAAGAAGCTGACCCGTCTTTAGTTAATAAAACCATACTTTTCACTTCACGTGAGTTGGAGAAGGTCACTGATAACTTCAGTGATAACAGAATTCTCGGTCGAGGAGGCCAAGGTACAGTTTATAAAGGAATCTTGACCGATGGAAGAATTGTGGCAGTCAAGAAATCAAAAATAGCTGATGAAAGCCAATTAGAACAGTTCATTAATGAGGCGGTCATTCTTTCACAAGTTAATCACAGAAATGTGGTCAAACTATTGGGATGTTGCTTAGAGACGGAGGTGCCTCTGCTTGTTTCTGAATTCATTTCAAACGGAACATTGTATGATCGAATTCATGATGAGACTCATGAGTTCCCAATGTCTTTGAATATGAGATTACAAATCGCTACAGAGGTTGCAGGAGCACTTGCTTACTTGCATTCAGCTACTTCAGTTCCAATATATCATCGGGACATGAAATCCACTAATATACTTTTGGATAATAAGTACAGGTCCAAAATTTCTGACTTTGGGACTTCAAGGTTTGTATCTATGGATCAAACTCACTTGACTACTTTAGTCAAAGGCACATTTGGCTACCTAGATCCTGAGTATTACCAATCTAGCCAATTCACTGAAAAGAGTGATGTTTATAGTTTTGGAGTTGTTTTGGTTGAATTGTTAACCGGAGAAAAGCCAATTTCCTTGACTAGATTTGGTGAACATAGAAGTTTGGCCACATACTTTATGGTGGCTATGGAAGAAGGGCGTGTTATGTCTATTTTTAATGCAATTGTAATTAAAGATGGTAATAGGGATGAGCTTATGGCATTAGCTAACCTTTCAATGAGATGCTTGGATCCAATCGGAAAGAATAGGCCAACAATGAAAGAAGTAGCTACAGAGTTAGAAGCAATACGAACATCACACATTCCCTCTATGGTTCAAACTGATATCGGAACAGTGATGTATGGTGAGGAATTACACATGCAAACTTATGCTGAATCAACATCCACATACCTGAGTTTCACTGATATCATTACTCAATGATGCCCAAAGGCCAGATTTGTTTTTAATATGTAATAAATTTATATATTGTCATATAGTTGCAAAGCATGTCATAGAACTTTAGGTAATCATAAATCCATCCAACGTACCAAAAAATTGGATGGATTGTGCATTCTATCATAAGGACTTTTGTAATCATTTCGTATTCAATATGTGTCTAAAGCTTTTATACTAATTTGTCATTTCAAGCAATAACTTTACTTTTGCTATCCAATGGATCACTGTAATAAGAAGACATGCTAATAAAGAACAACAATGACATATAAATTGCAAAAACTGTCTACAAGGAAAATCATGCGACTCTGAGAGAAAAAGGCATAAGAAGTAAAAAAAGATTTAAATTAATAAACTCACCAATTAATGAACTAAATTGGCGAGCCGGGAGATCCTATACAAAATGATGTGTTGGTGTTGATACAAAAGTTGGGCGTTCCTTGATAGGGCTTCTATTCTCGTACCAATTCGAATCTTAATGCTTGATGAGACCTGCGCACTAAGAAAAAGAACAAACACCGTTAGGCTTATCGAGGGATTGTCTCCCCCGATTATCCTCCGGCGTGAGAGTAAGTAATCGAATGTAGGGTTTAGTTTATGGTTAGGGTTTATTGAAGATCGTACCTTTACCGAGGGCTTAGGTGCCCTTTATATATGCATGAAACCCTAGTGGGTTTCGTGTTCCCTACTCTTCGGCGTGTTAGCCGACATCGGGTATATAGTATATATCTTCTTTATTTAAAAGATATTCTATATATTATTCGGAAATAACTTTGGGCTTGGGCCTTGTCGACCCAAGCCGCATAACTGGTAGTCCAGTTGCGGCCCATTCGTGGTGGGCTTAATTGTTAGTGTTGTTTACTAACCGGGTTCGTGACCCGGGTATAGACTATACGTCATCATGTCCCCCCAGTCTAGTGTGCGCAGGGTAAGACCTGCGGATGCTAGACTAAGGTCTTGTCGAAATAATTCCTCACGCGTACGCGGGAAGCTTTCAAAAAATATACCGCCTAAAATCCACGTGGAATGTATCTAGTCCAAAAAAGTGCAATTGGGGTACCTTGGGAAGTGGAGAGGTTGCCCACTTGCCTTGTCCCGTCATTTATCCTAGCCACACGATTTGAGCTAGTGGGGTACACGTGGCGATCATCTGTGGTGGATAGGAAAAGTATATAAACTATCGCCGCTTATTCACTGTGACATCCACAGTTAAAAATCACACTTCCACCATTTTCACTTCTTCCAATCGTCTTCCAAAAAAGAGATAATTCACAGGTAATTGCGCGTGCGCACATAATCTGAGTCACAATATGGTAGCGCAACTTCATGATTTTCATTCTGACATAACCGAGGATGAACTGATTCAGTTCACCTCGGATTACTTTATCCCTATGGGCCTGCGCCCAGAGGTACCCGGTCCGAATGACACCATCGCGGATTTCCCTGCTGGGAAGGTGGGGTTATATACGCGCTTTTTCGAGTGGGCGAATCAGCGCGTCCCCATCTCCGTGTTACTGAGTGACATACTCAATTATTACAATCTCCACATCTCCCAGTTGCATTGTATTGGCGCTGGGAAGATTGCTAACTTTGAGGTGAACTGTCGCTTGATGACGTACAGTCTATACCCGGGTCACGAACCCGGTTAGTAAACAACACTAACAATTAAGCCCACCACGAATGGGCCGCAACTGGACTACCAGTTATGCGGCTTGGGTCGACAAGGCCCAAGCCCAAAGTTATTTCCGGATAATATATAGAATATCTTTTAAATAAAGAAGATATATACTATATACCCGATGTCGGCTAACACGCCGAAGAGTAGGGAACACGAAACCCACTAGGGTTTCATGCATATATAAAGGGCACCTAAGCCCTCGGTAAAGGTACGATCTTCAATAAACCCTAACCATAAACTAAACCCTACATTCGATTACTTACTCTCACGCCGGAGGATAATCGGGGGAGACAATCCCTCGATAAGCCTAACGGTGTTTGTTCTTTTTCTTAGTGCGCAGGTCTCATCAAGCATTAAGATTCGAATTGGTACGAGAATAGAAGCCCTATCAAGGAACGCCCAACTTTTGTATCAACAAGTGGCGCCATCCGTGGGACCCTACACTAAGAATTTTACCAAAAACTAGAATGACGAAACACGGGAGTCATAAGAGTCCGCATGGGAAGAAGGCGCAGGATGACCCACTAGGGAAGAAGCATCAAACGGATGCGCCCCCTAAGCAGACCCCTGGAACAACCAGTGTGCCTAAAAGCTTAGGAGTGTATTCAGATCAGGTCTTCCCTGCAGTGGAATCGCTTACCAAAACTACCCCCGCTATTACGACAGGTACTAGCGCGGTAGACCTGGAGCGCACTCCTTTCACCATGCCAGAGGTGAACTTCACTGAACCTCCCAATGCGCCTATCCGAAACAAGGATCCTGCCTTGGAAACGGACTCCATCGCACTTGAAGGAGTCACTTCCGAATTAGCGCCAAGCGACTTTGTATCCCAAAACTACGAAGCCTTGACTGCGCTCATGAGAGAGGAGGCAAAGAAGAGGTCAAGCCAAAGTCTGCATGGCAGACTCAACTTTGACCCTAATCCTGACGCATCCCCACCGCGCTACCGAAAGGAAGGACGCGAGAGGGATAGCCGTAAACAACCAGTGTTCGCCAGGATTGGAAGGAAGGTTGTGGATGATGAAGCAGCCGATCTTCAACATCTGGAGGAACCTGAAGAAAGTGAGCGGCGTGCCAATGTCCACGCTAGGCTTGGCAAGCGCAAAATCCAAGATAGGCTTGGGCGACGATGCTCCCCAAGTGAAAGCCCCTCAAGCTCTAACTCTGAGGATAGTCGGCGCAAGCGCCACAGAGGAACAACCTCAGACTCTGATGATAGTCGACGCAAGCGTCACAAAGGAGTCCGCTCATCTTCAAGAGATTCCTCGGACAGCGAGACTGGACACTGGAAATCAAAAGGAAAATACCGCGACCAGGAAGACGAAGACATGTCTCTTCCCTGGCGTCGCCAAAAGGTTGATGCGTTCACGAGGCGCATCAGTGACTTTTCTGAGAATAAGAAAAGGCGCATGCCTGCTAATGTCAAAACATATGATGGGACAGGTGATCCTGATGATCACCTAAAAATTTTCGAATCAGCAGCTACTATCGAAAATTTGCCGCAACCTGTGTGGTGCCATATGTTCAACTCCACATTAGTAGGGAATGCACGCAACTGGTTTAGTAAGCTTCCACGCAGAAGCATTGATGGGTTTGAAGAGTTGCGCAGAGCGTTTCGCTTAAACTTCACTCAAAGGAAGAAGTGTGCTAAAAACCCTGTCGAACTCGCTAGGGTTAAACAGCGACAAGGGGAATCCACAAGCGCTTTCATGGAACGCTTCAAGGACGAGTGCATGAAAGTCAAGGCGTGTCCAGAGATATTAAAAATATCGGGTTTTATGAATGCAATTAATAACCCAGATCTGATAAAAAAACTAAATGATAAGGTTCCCCTAACCTTTGATGAGCTCATGAAGCGCACGAGGTCTTTCGTCCAAGGAGAAGAAGCCGCTGCGGATAGCAAAAAAGGCTATTCGAATCATAGACCGCAAGAGGAGTCAAGGAGACAATCCAATGACCAGGGTGGCAGTCGTAACAGCCGCAGCAGAGGCTATCGCAACCAAGGGAGTGGAAGAGACAACGATAGATACACACCCCTCACAAAAACCCCAAGGGAGATATTTGTGACGGAGGGCGCAAACTTCCCGAAACCTCCACCAATCCGCACCCCAGAGGATAAGCGCATAGGGAATGGTTATTGCGAATACCATGGACAGAAAGGCCACACAACTAACGACTGCGTCCAACTGCGCCAATTGATTGACAAATTGGTAAAGGAAGGAAAGATGGACCATCTCGTAAAAAACATCAGAGAAGGGAAAGACAAATCAAAGCCAGGAGCCAAGAAAGAGACACCAAAGGAAAAGGCGGATATCATCTACATGATACAGCCATGGCCTCGCGCGACAAGACAGAAAGTTAGTCAGCGCTTTTCTAAGGAAAACGAAATTTCTTTCCCCTCCCTGACTGCGAACAACGCAGTAGTGGATCCACTCACCATTGAAATACATACGGGGGGTCACGACATCCGTCGCATGTATATAGATGGAGGTGCATCCGCTGATATCATATATGAACACTGTTTCAAGAAGCTGCGACCTGAGATACAGAGTCAGCTGACCCCAGCCACAACGCCGCTCACAGGCTTCACAGGGGAGAAGATATGGCCCACGGGGCAATTACGTCTATTTGTAGAAGTGGGTGACAAACCACACTCTACAACTACCTGGATGAACTTCATGGTAATCAGATCCCCCTCCCCGTATAACGGTATTATTGGGAGACCTGGAATATCATCCATCCGCGCCGTGCCATCCACAGCGCACGGGATGCTCAAGTTCCCAGTGGAAGGAGGTATTGTCACCCTTTACAATACCACCACACCACCCAAAGAATGCAACGCAGTGACAAGCGACGTAGGCGTTGTTCCAGAACAGCGAGCAATCAAAGTCCCAAACCTAACGGTCGCCATACACCCTGAATACCCGGATCAACATGTATCTATTGGCGGGTCTCTGTCTGACAAAGGCAAATCAGCTATGTGCGCACTCTTGCAAAATAATTTGGATATTTTTGCATGGGAGCCTAAGCATATGACAGGAGTGCCACGCTCCATCACGGAACATAAGCTACAAATCCGACAAGGATATCCTCCAATACGACAGAAAAAGCGCGGACAAGCTCCAGACCGCGCAAAGGCCATCCTGGAAGAAGTGCATAAACTAGTAGACGCAGGCATCATGCGTGAAGTCTACTACCATGACTGGCTCTCTAACCCAGTAATGGTAAAGAAGAGCGATGGCAGTTGGAGGATGTGCGTAGACTTTACAGATCTCAATAAAGCATGTCCACAGGACTGCTACCCGCTACCGGAAATAGATTGGAAAATTGAGTCTCTATGTGGATATCCCTTCAAATGCTTCCTGGACGCATACAAGGGATACCACCAAATTCAAATGGCGGAGGGAGACGAAGAAAAGACGGCCTTCCACACAAGTCAAGGGGTCTACTGTTACACAAAGATGCCCTTCGGCCTAAAGAACGCAGGAGCAACATACCAAAGATTGGTGGACACTGCGTTCGAGAAGCAAGTGGGACGCAACTTGGAAGTATACGTCGATGATCTCGTCATCAAAAGCCATACAGAGGACGAGCTGGTGCGCGACATGGAGGAAACGTTCAAAACACTCAGGAGAATCAACATGAAATTGAACCCCAAGAAGTGTACGTTTGGCGCTACGGAAGGCATGTTTCTCGGGTATTTGATAGAACCCGATGGGATCAAGCCTTGCCCAGAGAAGACTCAAGCAGTCATTGACCTCCCCTCACCGCGCACACTAAAAGAAGTTCAGTCACTAAACGGCAAGCTAGCCGGACTGAACCGATTCTTATCCAAATCAGCAGACAAGTCACTTCCCCTGTTCAAGACACTCAAGAAGTGTACCAAAAAGGGAGACTTCAGGTGGACTGCGGAGGCAGAAGAAGCCTTCCAACAGCTCAAACAACACATAGCAGCGCTCCCAAAGCTTGTTGCACCCCGACCAGGGGAAGAGCTGATCATGTACCTATCTGCGACCCAAGGAGCAGTCAGCGCAGTCCTACTGACAGATAGAAATTCTGTCCAAACACCCATCTATTTTGTTAGTAAGGCGTTGAAGAAAACGGAGATTAACTACACTGCAATGGAGAAATTGATCCTAGCCTTAGTGTTTGCAGCGAAAAGACTACGCAGGTACTTCCAGGCGCATCCAATCGCTGTTATCACAGACCAACCCATCAAACAGGTTATATCGAAACCCGACGCATCGGGACGCCTACAAAAATGGAGTGTGTTACTGGGCGAACACAACATATCATACAGACCGCGCACTGCAATTAAGGGGCAGATATTGGCCGACTTCATCATCGAGAAGCCGGATACTGACACTCCACCTGCGACAAGCAAGGAGGAACTTCAAGAACCATGGATTCTATTTACTGATGGATCCTCGTGCGTAGATGGATCAGGAGGCGGCCTTATTCTCACCAACCCAGAAGGAGTTGAATCCACCTACGCACTACGTTTTGAAATCACAGCCACGAACAACGAGGCAGAATACGAAGCACTCCTAGCTGGGTTACGCATCGCAACTCAAATGGGTGTACGTAATCTAGAAGTAAACGTCGATTCACGACTAGTGGCTAACCACGTGTCAGGCGAATATGTAGCAAAGGAGGAACACATGATCCAATACCTCGAAAAGACCAAATCTCTGATCCAGAACTTCGATAGATTTGTCATCAAGCAGGTTCCAAGGAGTGAAAATAGAAAAGCAGATGCGCTGAGCAAAATTGCATCCACCAGTTTTGCGCATCTATCAAAACAAGTTTTGGTGGAAACCTTGAAAAACAAGTCAATCACAGAGATGGAAATATCCACGGTGATAGAAGAGGAACATCCTACGTGGATGACGCCAATCATTGACTTCATCAGCAAGGGCATACTCCCCCAAGAACAGAAGGAAGCTCGAAGAATCCGGCGCACAGCGCAGCGATTCGAGCTCCGAGATGACGTCTTATATAGACGCTCATTCCTACAACCATGGCTAAGGTGTGTTGGACCTCTCCAGGCAGACTATGTACTTCGAGAGATCCACGCAGGCTCATGCAGCATGCACTCAGGACCACGATCCATTGTAGCGCGCGCCCTTAGGTCTGGATACTATTGGCCAACTATGCACCGTGATGCACGCGACTTGGTACGGAAGTGCAACGATTGCCAAGTTCACAGACCTATTCCGCGTCGACCACAACATGAACTAACACCTATTACATCGCCATGGCCCTTCTACAAATGGGGTATCGACATCGCTGGACCTTTCCCCATTGCCGCAGGAGGATTGAAATTCCTCATTGTGGCAATCGATTACTTTACCAAGTGGATCGAAGCAAAGGCAGTAGCAACTATAACAGGTAACCAGGTTAAACGATTCGTGTGGGACAACATAGTATGTCGTTTCGGATTGCCTGGAGAAATTATCTCTGACAACGGAAAACAATTCCGTGATAACCCGTTCAAGGACTGGTGCGAACAACTGAACATAACGCAGCACTTTGCATCAGTAACTCATCCACAAACCAATGGTCTGGTCGAGCGCGCAAACAGAAGCCTTGGCGAAGGAATAAAAGCGCGCCTGGACAGACACAAAGGTAGATGGGTAGAAGAACTATCACATGTTCTTTGGGCGCACCGAACAACCATCAAGGTTAGCAACGGAGACACTCCCTTCTCTTTGGTCTATGGGACAGAAGCGGTTATACCAGCTGAAATTGGAATGCCAACCATCCGTACTGCGGAAGTTAACGTGGCAACCAATGACGATGAGCGGCGCATAGATTTAGATCTGTTGGAAGAGAGACGTGAACGCGCAGCAATACGCGAAGAGAAAGCTAAGTCAAGAATGAAAAAATACTATGACATCAAAGTACGCAGCACTTCATTCAGACCAGGCGACTTCGTATACCGCGAAAACGACTCAAGCCGCGCAGAAGACACTGGGAAGCTAGGACCAAAGTGGGAAGGACCTTACGAGGTCATAGAGGCACTTGGCAATGGAGCGTACAAGCTACGCGACAAGGACGGAAATGAGCTACAGCGAACATGGAACGTCCGCAACCTTAAACGGTGCTATCTTTGAAGAAGGCTACGGCCCAACATGGACACTCTTGCGCTTTAGAAAGTGCCCTCAATAAAGATCCATGTAATTTTATTTTTATGAATTATCTAGATAAACATTCTTTTTCAAAACTTGCAAGTATTAATAAAACGTTATGGTTTCTAGCTAACTCCATAACACATTCAACTTTATTGTTTGCATCTTTTATTATCATGTTTCAATATTGTTATATTCTTGCCTATATGGCGTGCATGCACACACTAAGACCCACGATGGCAGAAAGGATGAGTAAACCTAATAAACTACTCGTTGAGTAAGAGGGTTGCAAACCCATCAACACCGGATCACGAATCCTTGTTAAACACCTTGCGCTCAAGACGTTGGCGCAAGCTCCTCACGCACCCCACGACGGATGCGCGATAGAGCACACTGTGCGCGTTTAACAACTCAGGAAATCAAGACTCTTGATTCCTTAAAGTACAATACGACAAGTAAACTTACAAAAATACATAGACGACTATGATTAAGTTGGAAAAATTCAACACACGACTACGGTCCTTAAGGAAATTCATACACGATTATGACCCTTATTTTCTAAGTACGCTTAAACACTTAAAGCTATCTTCACGCAAGGATACATAAGTCATATAAGAACTACGAGTTCAAAAAGCATAAGTATTTAGAAGTTATAGACACACTAAGTACAAAAGCAACTTTTTATTTACAGAATACGTTTCTACAAAAAGGCTTATACAAAAAGGCTAAATGCTATAGGCACGCCTTAGCTGGCTAGAGCCCCCACCAAAAGCCGCTTCCCTTGCATCCTCGAGTCGCTTCAGTAACTCGGCATCATCAAGGGAAACAGTGGCCACGCAGACAGGCACACCATCGGATCTAGGCTGATGCGCAGCGCCTATGCCGCACAGAATGGCCCTTCCTTTCTCGCCTTTCTTTCGTGCGACCCTGGAAACATGCGCATTTAGCGACCTTTGCAAAGAAATCTCTTTCTCAAGACGGAAAGGATTCAGAATGTCACGAGGCTGAGCAAAAATAGGTACCTTCAACTGCGCCACATCAGGCTTCAAGTAGAAGTCCACCTGCTGATCTGCATCATCCTGCAGATGCCTAGGAAGAGTGAGCCCCGCCATGATCACACTGATCGGCTGGTCCTGATCACGCTCCAAGAGAGCGATGTGCGGAAGCTCAAGCTTCTTTAGCTCCTCTATGGCAGCAACAAGCTCAGCATGGGCATCCGCCTTATACCCAGGCACCTCAGCAAGCGGCACAGTCAGCAACTTGGCCTCCGCAAGCTTGTCTGCGGCCGAGGTCTCACCGTGCGCAATAGCGCAATTCACAACCTTCCCAAAGGATGCGGTGACCTCAGGATGCTCCAGCGTGCACATGGCAGCCAAGCGAAGACCATGGCTGATCAACCACCTACAAAATAACACAAGTGTTAAAGAAAGAAGGTCCAACATATATACAAGTTATAACGAAGTAAATTAGCATATACCTGCGCTCAGCCACAGACTGAACAAGATGGGGGTACAGCTCCTCATCGTACTCAATGCTGAGCTGGCGGAGCTTCTCCTCTTGCGTCTTCAGGGCAAGCTCAATGCGGCTGCGGAACTCTTCAATATTGGCAAAGTGCTTGCTCCTATTCTGTTCCAAGTACTTCAGCGCCCACAACGAGTTACGCCTTTGACGGTCTGCAAAAGCGCGCTCCTGCTCCAACTCAGCCAGCACCATGACCTTCTCCTCACCCATTTTTCGCGCAGACGCCTCCGCGCACTCCAGTTTAGCCTTGGAGCTCAGCTGCTCAGCTTTAGAGCTTGCTAACTCAGCCTGCAAAGACGCTAATTGCGCCCGCAGTCTGGAAACTTCATCAGACTGGTACACCCTGGCTTGCGAAACCAGCTCAGACTGGCGCACAGCTATGGAGGCCAGCTCCTCCATCGCGGAGTCAAAGGGACTTAACTCCACTGCAATGTCCTTCGATGCAGACGCCTCAAGGGGACTCTCCTTGGGTGGCGCACTCTCATCAACAACACCAGCAGGCTGTTCACTGTACGAAAAATCAAGAAGCAAGATCAGCGTACGGAAAACGGTCAAGCATATACAAAATCCTAAGGGATTACTAAAAACTACTTACGTGGGGGGAGGAGTCGAGGACACGTTTTTCTCCTTCTCAGCCTCAGTTGAGGACACGTCCTTCTCCTTCTCAGTTTTAGTCGTGGACGCACCTCCACCAGACTTCTCAACTTCCACACTGAAGACACGGAGCAACATGGTTAGAATAAAATACAACTTGACAAAAGTTTATAACAAACAATTCAGATACTTACTCCATCTGCACCTCAGTAGAAGATGGGCCTTCCCCAGCCTCAGTCCGCGGCCTCTTGGAAGGCCCTTCACCATAACCACCAGACGCTCTCTTCCGCGTCAGTGGGGAGCTCTCCTCCATCTCACTGTCAGTCTCCTCTAAATGGATCACCGTTTCGGGAAGAGGAGGCTGCGCAGCGTCAGGACTTGGCTGCACAGGAGGAGCCACCTCCTGTATTGGCTCAGCCGCTATCACATCAGGGGAGCCTTCGGGATCTGGGATAACCAAATCCACGACGCGCCATGCCGTCGCCTGCAGAATAGTCTGCTCACCATCCCCCAGAGGACGCACTCCCACCGCCACAGCACGCGGATTCTCCAGCCTCACAACAGCGAACAGATCCATCTCTGCGCATCAAGTAAACAAAGGAAAGCAAGTTACATAAAGTATGGGAAAAGAAGAAGCGCTTACACTAATAACGACAGTAAGGCGACAGAAGGAGCACCCACCCGTGCCATCCGCATTCAAGAATGTGGGGACCTCCGTCTCATGCTCGAAGTAGTTGCGACTGATGCCCATATGCACCAGAAACGCCTCCGGATATGGCTTGATGGGAATACGGTTCTCATCAATGATCGCCGCATGATCCGCGTTATACCACGTCTCAGGGGGGCGCTCATCCTTGGGCAGATCGGCACGGGTGTAAAATGGAAAATGGTCAGGGAAGACGGCTTCATCAACCCAAAAGAATTTTTCCCTCCAATCCTTGAGCTTATCTACCTTCTGCACGTAACACTGTAACTTTCCAACGCGCTTCGAGAAGGTAACCCACCCATTTGACCACGTTGCGTGATAAAACGCGCGAAATAAGTGGAGGGTTGGGTGAATCGCCAACAAGCGACAGTTCACCTCAAAGTTAGCAATCTTCCCAGCGCCAATACAATGCAACTGGGAGATGTGGAGATTGTAACAATTGAGTATGTCACTCAGTAACACGGAGATGGGGACGCGCTGATTCGCCCACTCGAAAAAGCGCGTATATAACCCCACCTTCCCAGCAGGGAAATCCGCGATGGTGTCATTCGGACCGGGTACCTCTGGGCGCAGGCCCATAGGGATAAAGTAATCCGAGGTGAACTGAATCAGTTCATCCTCGGTTATGTCAGAATGAAAATCATGAAGTTGCGCTACCATATTGTGACTCAGATTATGTGCGCACGCGCAATTACCTGTGAATTATCTCCTTTTTGGAAGACGATTGGAAGAAGTGAAAATGGTGGAAGTGTGATTTTTAACTGTGGATGTCACAGTGAATAAGCGGCGATAGTTTATATACTTTTCCTATCCACCACAGATGATCGCCACGTGTACCCCACTAGCTCAAATCGTGTGGCTAGGATAAATGACGGGACAAGGCAAGTGGGCAACCTCTCCACTTCCCAAGGTACCCCAATTGCACTTTTTTGGACTAGATACATTCCACGTGGATTTTAGGCGGTATATTTTTTGAAAGCTTCCCGCGTACGCGTGAGGAATTATTTCGACAAGACCTTAGTCTAGCATCCGCAGGTCTTACCCTGCGCACACTAGACTGGGGGGACATGATGACGTATAGTCTATACCCGGGTCACGAACCCGGTTAGTAAACAACACTAACAATTAAGCCCACCACGAATGGGCCGCAACTGGACTACCAGTTATGCGGCTTGGGTCGACAAGGCCCAAGCCCAAAGTTATTTCCGGATAATATATAGAATATCTTTTAAATAAAGAAGATATATACTATATACCCGATGTCGGCTAACACGCCGAAGAGTAGGGAACACGAAACCCACTAGGGTTTCATGCATATATAAAGGGCACCTAAGCCCTCGGTAAAGGTACGATCTTCAATAAACCCTAACCATAAACTAAACCCTACATTCGATTACTTACTCTCACGCCGGAGGATAATCGGGGGAGACAATCCCTCGATAAGCCTAACGGTGTTTGTTCTTTTTCTTAGTGCGCAGGTCTCATCAAGCATTAAGATTCGAATTGGTACGAGAATAGAAGCCCTATCAAGGAACGCCCAACTTTTGTATCAACAAGTTGCGCCATCCGTGGGACCCTACACTAAGAATTTTACCAAAAACTAGAATGACGAAACACGGGAGTCATAAGAGTCCGCATGGGAAGAAGGCGCAGGATGACCCACTAGGGAAGAAGCATCAAACGGATGCGCCCCCTAAGCAGACCCCTGGAACAACCAGTGTGCCTAAAAGCTTAGGAGTGTATTCAGATCAGGTCTTCCCTGCAGTGGAATCGCTTACCAAAACTACCCCCGCTATTACGACAGGTACTAGCGCGGTAGACCTGGAGCGCACTCCTTTCACCATGCCAGAGGTGAACTTCACTGAACCTCCCAATGCGCCTATCCGAAACAAGGATCCTGCCTTGGAAACGGACTCCATCGCGCTTGAAGGAGTCACTTCCGAATTAGCGCCAAGCGACTTTGTATCCCAAAACTACGAAGCCTTGACTGCGCTCATGAGAGAGGAGGCAAAGAAGAGGTCAAGCCAAAGTCTGCATGGCAGACTCAACTTTGACCCTAATCCTGACGCATCCCCACCGCGCTACCGAAAGGAAGGACGCGAGAGGGATAGCCGTAAAACAACCAGTGTTCGCCAGGATTGGAAGGAAGGTTGTGGATGATGAAGCAGCCGATCTTTAACATCTGGAGGAACCTGAAGAAAGTGAGCGGCGTGCCAATGTCCACGCTAGGCTTGGCAAGCGCAAAATCCAAGATAGGCTTGGGCGACGATGCTCCCCAAGTGAAAGCCCCTCAAGCTCTAACTCTGAGGATAGTCGGCGCAAGCGCCACAGAGGAACAACCTCAGACTCTGATGATAGTCGACGCAAGCGTCACAAAAGAGTCCGCTCATCTTCAAGAGATTCCTCGGACAGCGAGACTGGACACTGGAAATCAAAAGGAAAATACCGCGACCAGGAAGACGAAGACATGTCTCTTCCCTGGCGTCGCCAAAAGGTTGATGCGTTCACGAGGCGCATCAGTGACTTTTCTGAGAATAAGAAAAGGCGCATGCCTGCTAATGTCAAAACATATGATGGGACAGGTGATCCTGATGATCACCTAAAAATTTTCGAATCAGCAGCTACTATCGAAAATTGGCCGCAACCTGTGTGGTGCCATATGTTCAACTCCACATTAGTAGGGAATGCGCGCAACTGGTTTAGTAAGCTTCCACGCAGAAGCATTGATGGGTTTGAAGAGTTGCGCAGAGCGTTTCGCTTAAACTTCACTCAAAGGAAGAAGTGTGCTAAAAACCCTGTCGAACTCGCTAGGGTTAAACAGCGACAAGGGGAATCCACAAGCGCTTTCATGGAACGCTTCAAGGACGAGTGCATGAAAGTCAAGGCGTGTCCAGAGATATTAAAAATATCGGGTTTTATGAATGCAATTAATAACCCAGATCTGATAAAAAAACTAAATGATAAGGTTCCCCTAACCTTTGATGAGCTCATGAAGCGCACGAGGTCTTTCGTCCAAGGAGAAGAAGCCGCTGCGGATAGCAAAAAAGGCTATTCGAATCATAGACCGCAAGAGGAGTCAAGGAGACAATCCAATGACCAGGGTGGCAGTCGTAACAGCCGCAGCAGAGGCTATCGCAACCAAGGGAGTGGAAGAGACAACGATAGATACACACCCCTCACAAAAACCCCAAGGGAGATATTTGTGACGGAGGGCGCAAACTTCCCGAAACCTCCACCAATCCGCACCCCAGAGGATAAGCGCATAGGGAATGGTTATTGCGAATACCATGGACAGAAAGGCCACACAACTAACGACTGCGTCCAACTGCGCCAATTGATTGACAAATTGGTAAAGGAAGGAAAGATGGACCATCTCGTAAAAAACATCAGAGAAGGGAAAGACAAATCAAAGCCAGGAGCCAAGAAAGAGACACCAAAGGAAAAGGCGGATATCATCTACATGATACAGCCATGGCCTCGCGCGACAAGACAGAAAGTTAGTCAGCGCTTTTCTAAGGAAAACGAAATTTCTTTCCCCTCCCTGACTGCGAACAACGCAGTAGTGGATCCACTCACCATTGAAATACATACGGGGGGTCCGACATCCGTCGCATGTATATAGATGGAGGTGCATCCGCTGATATCATATATGAACACTGTTTCAAGAAGCTGCGACCTGAGATACAGAGTCAGCTGACCCCAGCCACAACGCCGCTCACAGGCTTCACAGGGGAGAAGATATGGCCCACAGGGCAATTACGTCTATTTGTAGAAGTTGGTGACAAACCACACTCTACAACTACCTGGATGAACTTCATGGTAATCAGATCCCCCTCCCCGTATAACGGTATTATTGGGAGACCTGGAATATCATCCATCCGCGCCGTGCCATCCACAGCGCACGGGATGCTCAAGTTCCCAGTGGAAGGAGGTATTGTCACCCTTTACAATACCACCCCACCACCCAAAGAATGCAACGCAGTGACAAGCGACGTAGGCGTTGTTCCAGAACAGCGAGCAATCAAAGTCCCAAACCTAACGGTCGCCATACACCCTGAATACCCGGATCAACATGTATCTATTGGCGGGTCTCTGTCTGACAAAGGCAAATCAGCTATGTGCGCACTCTTGCAAAATAATTTGGATATTTTTGCATGGGAGCCTAAGCATATGACAGGAGTGCCACGCTCCATCACGGAACATAAGCTACAAATCCGACAAGGATATCCTCCAATACGACAGAAAAAGCGCGGACAAGCTCCAGACCGCGCAAAGGCCATCCTGGAAGAAGTGCATAAACTAGTAGACGCAGGCATCATGCGTGAAGTCTACTACCATGACTGGCTCTCTAACCCAGTAATGGTAAAGAAGAGCGATGGCAGTTGGAGGATGTGCGTAGACTTTACAGATCTCAATAAAGCATGTCCACAGGACTGCTACCCGCTACCGGAAATAGATTGGAAAATTGAGTCTCTATGTGGATATCCCTTCAAATGCTTCCTGGACGCATACAAGGGATACCACCAAATTCAAATGGCGGAGGGAGACGAAGAAAAGACGGCCTTCCACACAAGTCAAGGGGTCTACTGTTACACAAAGATGCCCTTCGGCCTAAAGAACGCAGGAGCAACATACCAAAGATTGGTGGACACTGCGTTCGAGAAGCAAGTGGGACGCAACTTGGAAGTATACGTCGATGATCTCGTCATCAAAAGCCATACAGAGGACGAGCTGGTGCGCGACATGGAGGAAACGTTCAAAACACTCAGGAGAATCAACATGAAATTGAACCCCAAGAAGTGTACGTTTGGCGCTACGGAAGGCATGTTTCTCGGGTATTTGATAGAACCCGATGGGATCAAGCCTTGCCCAGAGAAGACTCAAGCAGTCATTGACCTCCCCTCACCGCGCACACTAAAAGAAGTTCAGTCACTAAACGGCAAGCTAGCCGGACTGAACCGATTCTTATCCAAATCAGCAGACAAGTCACTTCCCCTGTTCAAGACACTCAAGAAGTGTACCAAAAAGGGAGACTTCAGGTGGACTGCGGAGGCAGAAGAAGCCTTCCAACAGCTCAAACAACACATAGCAGCGCTCCCAAAGCTTGTTGCACCCCGACCAGGGGAAGAGCTGATCATGTACCTATCTGCGACCCAAGGAGCAGTCAGCGCAGTCCTACTGACAGATAGAAATTCTGTCCAAACACCCATCTATTTTGTTAGTAAGGCGTTGAAGAAAACGGAGATTAACTACACTGCAATGGAGAAATTGGTCCTAGCCTTAGTGTTTGCAGCGAAAAGACTACGCAGGTACTTCCAGGCGCATCCAATCGCTGTTATCACAGACCAACCCATCAAACAGGTTATATCGAAACCCGACGCATCGGGACGCCTACAAAAATGGAGTGTGTTACTGGGCGAACACAACATATCATACAGACCGCGCACTGCAATTAAGGGGCAGATATTGGCCGACTTCATCATCGAGAAGCCGGATACTGACACTCCACCTGCGACAAGCAAGGAGGAACTTCAAGAACCATGGATTCTATTTACTGATGGATCCTCGTGCGTAGATGGATCAGGAGGCGGCCTTATTCTCACCAACCCAGAAGGAGTTGAATTCACCTACGCACTACGTTTTGAATTCACAGCCACGAACAACGAGGCAGAATACGAAGCACTCCTAGCTGGGTTAACGCATCGCAACTCAAATGGGTGTACGTAATCTAGAAGTAAACGTCGATTCACGACTAGTGGCTAACCACGTGTCAGGCGAATATGTAGCAAAGGAGGAACACATGATCCAATACCTCGAAAAGACCAAATCTCTTATCCAGAACTTCGATAGATTTGTCATCAAGCAGGTTCCAAGGAGTGAAAATAGAAAAGCAGATGCGCTGAGCAAAATTGCATCCACCAGTTTTGCGCATCTATCAAAACAAGTTTTGGTGGAAACCTTGAAAAACAAGTCAATCACAGAGATGGAAATATCCACGGTGATAGAAGAGGAACATCCTACGTGGATGACGCCAATCATTGACTTCATCAGCAAGGGCATACTCCCCCAAGAACAGAAGGAAGCTCGAAGAATCCGGCGCACAGCGCAGCGATTCGAGCTCCGAGATGACGTCTTATATAGACGCTCATTCCTACAACCATGGCTAAGGTGTGTTGGACCTCTCCAGGCAGACTATGTACTTCGAGAGATCCACGCAGGCTCATGCAGCATGCACTCAGGACCACGATCCATTGTAGCGCGCGCCCTTAGGTCTGGATACTATTGGCCAACTATGCACCGTGATGCACGCGACTTGGTACGGAAGTGCAACGATTGCCAAGTTCACAGACCTATTCCGCGTCGACCCACAACATGAACTAACAACCTATTACATCGCCATGGCCCTTCTACAAATGGGGTATCGACATCGCTGGACCTTTCCCCATTGCCGCAGGAGGATTGAAATTCCTCATTGTGGCAATCGATTACTTTACCAAGTGGATCGAAGCAAAGGCAGTAGCAACTATAACAGGTAACCAGGTTAAACGATTCGTGTGGGACAACATAGTATGTCGTTTCGGATTGCCTGGAGAAATTATCTCTGACAACGGAAAACAATTCCGTGATAACCCGTTCAGGACTGGTGGCGAACAACTGAACATAACGCAGCACTTTGCATCAGTAACTCATCCACAAACCAATGGTCTGGTCGAGCGCGCAAACAGAAGCCTTGGCGAAGGAATAAAAGCGCGCCTGGACAGACACAAAGGTAGATGGGTAGAAGAACTATCACATGTTCTTTGGGCGCACCGAACAACCATCAAGGTTAGCAACGGAGACACTCCCTTCTCTTTGGTCTATGGACAGAAGCGGTTATACCAGCTGAAATTGGAATGCCAACCATCCGTACTGCGGAAGTTAACTTGGCAACCAATGACGATGAGCGGCGCATAGATTTAGATCTGTTGGAAGAGAGACGTGAACGCGCAGCAATACGCGAAGAGAAAGCTAAGTCAAGAATGAAAAAATACTATGACATCAAAGTACGCAGCACTTCATTCAGACCAGGCGACTTCGTATACCGCGAAAACGACTCAAGCCGCGCAGAAGACACTGGGAAGCTAGGACCAAAGTGGGAAGGACCTTACGAGGTCATAGAGGCACTTGGCAATGGAGCGTACAAGCTACGCGACAAGGACGGAAATGAGCTACAGCGAAATGAACGTCCGCAACCTTAAACGGTGCTATCTTTGAAGAAGGCTACGGCCCAACATGGACACTCTTGCGCTTTAGAAAGTGCCCTCAATAAAGATCCATGTAATTTTATTTTTATGAATTATCTAGATAAACATTCTTTTTCAAAACTTGCAAGTATTAATAAAACGTTATGGTTTCTAGCTAACTCCATAACACATTCAACTTTATTGTTTGCATCTTTTATTATCATGTTTCAATATTGTTATATTCTTGCCTATATGGCGTGCATGCCACACTAAGACCCACGATGGCAGAAAGGATGAGTAAAAACCCAATAAACTACTCGTTGAGTAAGAGGGTTGCAAAACCCATCAACACCGGATCACGAATCCTTGTTAAACACCTTGCGCTCAAGACGTTGGCGCAAGCTCCTCACGCACCCTCGACGGATGCGCGATAGAGCACACTGTGCGCGTTTAACAACTCAGGAAATCAAGACTCTTGATTCCTTAAAGTACAATACGACAAGTAAACTTACAAAAATACATAGACGACTATGATTAAGTTGGAAAAATTCAACACACGACTACGGTCCTTAAGGAAATTCATACACGATTATGACCCTTATTTTCTAAGTACGCTTAAACACTTAAAGCTATCTTCACGCAAGGATACATAAGTCATAATAAGAACTACGAGTTCAAAAAGCATAAGTATTTAGAAATTATAGAAACACTAAGTACAAAAGCAACTTTTTATTTATAGAATACGTTTCTACAAAAAGGCTTATACAAAAAGGCTAAATGCTATAGGCACGCCTTAGCTGGCTAGAGCCCCCACCAAAAGCCGCTTCCCTTGCATCCTCGAGTCGCTTCAGTAACTCGGCATCATCAAGGGAAACAGTGGCCACGCAGACAGGCACACCATCGGATCTAGGCTGATGCGCAGCGCCTATGCCGCACAGAATGGCCTTCCTTTCTCGCCTTTCTTTCGTGCGACCCTGGAAACATGCGCATTTAGCGACCTTTGCAAAGAAATCTCTTTCTCAAGACGGAAAGGATTCAGAATGTCACGAGGCTGAGCAAAAATGGGTACCTTCAACTGCGCCACATCAGGCTTCAAGTAGAAGTCCACCTGCTGATCTGCATCATCCTGCAGATGCCTAGGAAGAGTGAGCCCCGCCATGATCACGCTGATCGGCTGGTCCTGATCACGCTCCAAGAGAGCGATGTGCGGAAGCTCAAGCTTCTTTAGCTCCTCCATGGCAGCAACAAGCTCAGCATGGGCATCCGCCTTATACCCAGGCACCTCAGCAAGCGGCACAGTCAGCAACTTGGCCTCCGCAAGCTTGTCTGCGGCCGAGGTCTCACCGTGCGCAATAGCGCAATTCACAACCTTCCCAAAGGATGCGGTGACCTCAAGGATGCTCCAGCGTGCACATGGCAGCCAAGCGAAGACCATGGCTGATCACCACCTACAAAATAACACAAGTGTTAAAGCAAGAAGGTCCAACATATATACAAGTTATAACGAAGTAAATTAGCATATACCTGCGCTCAGCCACAGACTGCACAAGATGGGGGTACAACTCCTCATCGTACTCAATGCTGAGCTGGCGGAGCTTCTCCTCTTGCGTCTTCAGGGCAAGCTCAATGCGGCGCGGAACTCATTCAATATTGGCAAAGTGCTTGCTCCTTTTTCTGTTCCAAGTACTTCAGCGCCCACAACGAGTTACGCCTTTGACGGTCTGCAAAAGCGCGCTCCTGCTCCAACTCAGCCAGCACCATGACCTTCTCCTCACCCATTTTTCGCGCAGACGCCTCCGCGCACTCCAGTTTTAGCCTTGGAGCTCAGCTGCTCAGCTTTAGAGCTTGCTAACTCAGCCTGCAAAGACGCTAATTGCGCCCGCAGTCTGGAAACTTCATCAGACTGGTACACCCTGGCTTGCGAAACCAGCTCAGACTGGCGCACAGCTATGGAGGCCAGCTCCTCCATCGCGGAGTCAAAGGGACTTAACTCCACTGCAATGTCCTTCGATGCAGACGCCTCAAGGGGACTCTCCTTGGGTGGCGCACTGCTCATCAACAACACCAGCAGGCTGTTCACTGTACGAAAAATCAAGAAGCAAGATCAGCGTACGGAAAACGGTCAAGCATATACAAAATCCTAAGGGATTACTAAAAACTACTTACGTGGGGGGAGGAGTCGAGGACACGTTTTTCTCCTTCTCAGCCTCAGTTGAGGACACGTCCTTTCCTTCTCAGTTTTAGTCGTGGACGCACCTCCACCAGACTTCTCAACTTCCACACTGAAGACACGGAGCAACAATGGTTAGAATAAAATACAACTTGACAAAAGTTTATAACTAACAATTCAGATACTTACCCCATCTGCACCTCAGTAGAAGATGGCCTTCCCCAGCCTCAGTCCGCGGCCTCTTGGAAGGCCCTTCACCATAACCACCAGACGCTCTCTTCCGCGTCAGTGGGGAGCTCTCCTCCATCTCACTGTCAGTCTCCTCTAAATGGATCACCGTTTCGGGAAGAGGAGGCTGCGCAGCGTCAGGACTTGGCTGCACAGGAGGAGCCACCTCCTGTATTGGCTCAGCCGCTATCACATCAGGGGAGCCTTCGGGATCTGGGATAACCAAATCCACGACGCGCCCTGCCGTCGCCTGCAGAATAGTCTGCTCACCGTCCCCCAGAGGACGCACTCCCACCGCCACGGAACGCGGATTCTCCAGCCTCACAACAGCGAACAGATCCATATCTGCGCATCAAGTAAACAAAGGAAAGCAAGTTACATAAAGTATGGGAAAAGAAGAAGCGCTTACACTAATAACGACAGTAAGGCGACAGAAGGAGCACCCACCCGTGCCATCCGCATTCAAGAATGTGGGGACCTCCGTCTCATGCTCGAAGTAGTTGCGACTGATGCCCATATGCACCAGGAACGCCTCCGGATATGGCTTGATGGGAATACGGTTCTCATCAATGATCGCCGCATGATCCGCGTTATACCACGTCTCAGGGGGGCGCTCATCCTTGGGCAGATCGGCACGGGTGTAAAATGGAAAATGGTCAGGGAAGACGGCTTCATCAACCCAAAAGAATTTTTCCCTCCAATCCTTGAGCTTATCTACCTTCTGCACGTAACACTGTAACTTTCCAACGCGCTTCGAGAAGGTAACCCACCCATTTGACCACGTTGCGTGATAAAACGCGCGAAATAAGTGGAGGGTTGGGTGAATCGCCAACAAGCGACAGTTCACCTCAAAGTTAGCAATCTTCCCAGCACCAATACAATGCAACTGGGAGATGTGGAGATTGTAATAATTGAGTATGTCACTCAGTAACACGGAGATGGGGACGCGCTGATTCGCCCACTCGAAAAAGCGCGTATATAACCCCACCTTCCCAGCAGGGAAATCCGCGATGGTGTCATTCGGACCGGGTACCTCAGGGCGCAGGCCCATAGGGATAAAATAATCCGAGGTGAACTGAATCAGTTCATCCTCGTTATGTTAGAATGAAAATCATGAAGTTGCGCTACCATATTGTGACTCAGATTATGTGCGCACGCGCAATTACCTTTGAATTATCTCTTTTTTGGAAGAAGATTGGAAGATGTGAAAATGGTGGAAGTGTGATTTTTAACTGTGGATGTCACAGTGAATAAGCGGCGATAGTTTATATACTTTTCCTATCCACCACAGATGATCGCCACGTGTACCCCACTAGCTCAAATTGTGTGGCTAGGATAAATGACGGGACAAGGCAAGTGGGCAACCTCTCCACTTCCCAAGGTACCCCAATTGCACTTTTTTGGACTAGATACATTCCACGTGGATTTTAGGCGGTATATTTTTGAAAGCTTCCCGCGTACGCGTGAGGAATTATTTCGACAAGACCTTAGTCTAGCATCCGCAGGTCTTACCCTGCGCACACTAGACTGGGGGGACATGATGACGTATAGTCTATACCCGGGTCACGAACCCGGTTAGTGAACAACACTAACAATTAAGCCCACCACGAATGGGCCGCAACTGGACTACCAGTTATGCGGCTTGGGTCGACAAGGCCCAAGCCCAAAGTTATTTCCGGATAATATATAGAATATCTTCTAAATAAAGAAGATATATACTATATACCCGATGTCGGCTAACACGCCGAAGAGTAGGGAACACGAAACCCACTAGGGTTTCATGCATATATAAAGGGCACCCAAGCCCTCGGTAAAGGTACGATCTTCAATAAACCCTAACCATAAACTAAACCCTACGTTCGATTACTTACTCTCACGCCGGAGGATAATCGGGGGAGACAATCCCTCGATAAGCCTAACGGTGTTTGTTCTTTTTCTTAGTGCGCAGGTCTCATCAAGCATTAAGATTCGAATTGGTACGAGAATAGAAAGCCCTATCAAGGAACGCCCAACTTTTGTATCAACACTGTGGCGCCAATCCGTGGGACCCTACACTAAGAAATTTTACCAAACTAGAATGACGAAACACGGGAGTCATAAGAGTCCGCATGGGAAGAAGGCGCAGGATGACCCACTAGGGAAAGAAGCATCAAACGGATGCGCCCCCTAAGCAGACCCCTGGAACAACCAGTGTGCCTAAAGCTTAGGAGTGTATTCAGATCAGGTATTCCTGCAGTGGAATCGCTTACCAAAACTACCCCCGCTATTACGACAGGTAGTAGCGCGGTAGACCTGGAGCGCACTCCTTTCACCATGCCAGAGGTGAACTTCACTGAACCTCCCAATGCGCCTATCCGAAACAAGGATCCTGCCTTGGAAACGGACTCCATCGCACTTGAAGGAGTCACTTTCCGAATTAGCGCCAAGCGACTTATGTATCCCAAAACTACGAAGCCTTGATTGCGCTCATGAGGAGGAGGCAAAGAAGAGGTCAAGCCAAAAGTCTGCATGGCAGACTCAACTTTGACCCTAATCCTGACGCATCCCCACCGCGCTACCGAAAGGAAGGACGCGAGAGGAATAGCCGTAAACAACCAGTGTTCGCCAGGATTGGAAGGAAGGTTGTGGATGATGAAGCAGCCGATCTTCAACATCTGGAGGAACCTGAAGAAAGTGAGCGGCGTTGCAATGTCCACGCTAGGCTTGGCACTGCAAGGCAAAATCCAAGATAGGCTTGGGCGACGATGCTCCCCAAGTGAAAGCCCCTCAAGCTCTAACTCTGAGGATAGTCGGCGCAAGCGCCACAGAGGAACAACCTCAGACTCTGATGATAGTCGACGCAAGCGTCACAAAAGAGTCCGCTCATCTTCAAGAGATTCCTCGGACAGCGAGACTGGACACTGGAAATCAAAAGGAAAATACCGCGACCAGGAAGACGAAGACATGTCTCTTCCCTGGCGTCGCCAAAAGGTTGATGCGTTCACGAGGCGCATCAGTGACTTTCTGAGAATAAGAAAAGGCGCATGCCTGCTAATGTCAAAACATATGATGGGACAGGTGATCCTGATGATCACCTAAAAATTTCGAATCAGCAGCTACTATCGAAAATTTGCCGCAACCTGTGTGGTGCCATATGTTCAACTCCACATTAGTAGGGAATGCGCGCAACTGGTTTAGTAAGCTTCCACGCAGAAGCATTGATGGGTTTGAAGAGTTGCGCAGAGCGTTTCGCTTAAACTTCACTCAAAGGAAGAAGTGTGCTAAAAACCCTGTCGAACTCGCTAGGGTTAAACAGCGACAAGGGGAATCCACAAGCGCTTTCATGGAACGCTTCAAGGACGAGTGCATGAAAGTCAAGGCGTGTCCAGAGATATTAAAAATATCGGGTTTTTATGAATGCAATTAATAACCCAGATCTGATAAAAAAACTAAATGATAAGGTTCCCCTAACCTTTGATGAGCTCATGAAGCGCACGAGGTCTTTTCGTCCAAGGGAAGAAGCCGCTGCGGATAGCAAAAAAGGCTATTCGAATCATAGACCGCAAGAGGAGTCAAGGAGACAATCCAATGACCAGGGTGGCAGTCGTAACAGCCGCAGCAGAGGCTATCGCAACCAAGGGAGTGGAAGAGACAACGATAGATACACACCCCTCACAAAAACCCCAAGGGAGATATTTGTGACGGAGGGCGCAAACTTCCCGAAACCTCCACCAATCCGCACCCCAGAGGATAAGCGCATAGGGAATGTTATTGCGAAATACCATGGACAGAAAGGGCCACACAACTAACGACTGCGTCCAACCTGCGCCAATTGATTGACAAATTGGTAAAGGAAGGAAAGATGGACATCTCGTAAAAAACATCAGAGAAGGGAAAGACAAATCAAAGCCAGGAGCCAAGAAAGAGACACCAAAGGAAAAGGCGGATATCATCTACATGATACAGCCATGGCCTCGCGCGACAAGACAGAAAGTTAGTCAGCGCTTTTCTAAGGAAAACGAAATTTCTTTCCCTCCCATGACTGCGAACAACGCAGTAGTAGTGGATCCACTCACCATTGAAATACTTACGGGGGTCACGACATCCGTCGCATTGTATATAGATGGAGGTGCATCCGCTGATATCATATATGAACACTGTTTCAAGAAGCTGCGGGTGAGATTTCAGAGTCAGCTGACCCCAGCCACAACGCCGTCCACAGGCTTTCACAGGGGAGAAGATATGGCCCACGGGGCAATTACGTCTATTTGTAGAAGTTGGTGACAAACCATACTCTAAACTACCTGGATGAACTTCATGGTAATCAGATCCCCTCCCGTATAACGGTAATATTGGGAGACTGGAATATCATCCATCCGCGCCGTGCCATCCACAGCGCACGGGATGCTCAAGTTCCAGTGGAAGGAGGTATTGTCACCCTTTACAATACACCCCACCACCAAGAATGCAACGCAGTGACAAGCGAGGTAGGCGTTGTTCAAGAACAGCGAGCAATCAAAGTCCCAAACCTAACGGTCAGCCTTTTACACCGGGAATACCGGATCAACATGTAATTATTGGCGGGTCTCTGTCTGACAAAGGCAAATCAGCTATGTGCGAAACTCTTGCAAAATAATTTGGATATTTTTGCATGGGAGCCTAAGCATATGACAGGAGTGCCACGCTCCATCACGGAACATAAGCTACAAATCCGAAAACGGAAAATCCCCCAAATACGACAAAAAAAGCGCGGCCCAAGCTCCAGACCGCGCAAAGGGCCATCCGGGAAGAAGTGCATAAACTAGTAGACGCAGGCATCATGCGTGAAGTTACTACCATGACTGGTTCTAACCCAGTAATGGTAAAGAAGAGCGATGGCAGTTGGAGGATGTGCTTAGCCCTTTACAGATCTCAATAAAGCATGCCCACAGGACTGCTCCCCGCTACGGAAAATAGTTGGAAATTGGGGTCTTATGTGGATATCCCTTCAAATGTTCCTGGACGCATACAAGGGATACCACCAACATTCAAATGGCGGAGGGAGACGAAGAAAAGACGCCCTTCCAACAAGTCAAAGGGGTCTACTGTTACAAAAAAGATTGCCCTTCGCCTTAAAGAACGCAGGAGCAACATACCAAAGATTGGTGGACACTGCGTTCGAGAAGCAAGTGGGACGCAACTTGGAAGTATACGTCGATGATCTCGTCATCAAAAGCATACAGAGGACGAGCTGGTGCGCGACATGGAGGAAACGTTCAAAACACTCAGGAGAATCAACATGAAATTGAACCCCAAGAAGTTTTACGTTTGGCGCTACGGAGCCATGTTTCTCGGGTATTTGATAGAACCGATGGGATAAGCCTTGCCCAGAGAAGATCAAGCAGTCATTGACCTCCCTCACCGCCACACTAAAGAAGTTCAGTCACTAAACGGCAAGCTAGCCGGACTGAACGAATTTTAAATCCAAATAGCAGCGACAAGTAAACTTCCCTGTTCAAGACATCAAGAAGTGTACCAAAAGGGGGAAACTTCAGGTGGACTGCGGAGGCAGAAGAAGCCTTCCAACAGCTCAAACAACACATTAGCAGGGGCTCCCAAAGCTTGTTGCACCCGACCAGGGGAAGAGCTGATCATGTCCCAAATCTGCGACCCAAGGAGCGTCAGCGCAGTCCTACTGACAGATAGAAATTCTGTCCAAACACCCATTATTTTGTTAGTAAGGCGTTGAAGAAAAGGAGATTAACTACACTGCAATGGAGAAATTGATCCTAGCCTTAGTGTTTGCAGCGAAAAGACTACGCAGGTACTTCAGGCGCATCCAATCGCTGTTATCAAGACCACACCTCAAACAGGTTATATCGAAACCGACGCATCGGGACGCCTACAAAAATGGAGTGAGTTACTGGGCGAACACAACATATCATACAGACCGCGCACTGCAATTAAGGGGCAGATATTGGCGACTTCATCATCGAGAAGCCGGAAAAGACACTCCACCTGCGACAAGCAAGGAGGAACTTCAAAGAAAATGGATTCTATTTACTGATGGACCTCGTTGTAGATGGATCGGAGGCGGCCTTATTCTCACCAACCCAGAAGGAGTTGAATCCACCTACGCACTTCGTTTTGAATTCACAGCACGAACACGAGGCAGAATACGAAGCACTCTAGCTGGGTTACGCATCGCAACTCAAAGGGTGGGACGTAATCTAGAAGTAAACCGTCGATTCACGACTAGTGGCTAACCACGTGTAGGCGAATATGTAGCAAAGGAGGAACACATGATCCAATACCTCGAAAAGACCAAATTCTGATCCAGAACTTCGATAGATTTGTCATCAAGCAGGTTCCAAGGAGTGAAAATAGAAAAGCAGATGCGCTGAGCAAATTGCATCCACCAGTTTTGCGCATCTATCAAAACAAGTTTTGGTGGAAACCTTGAAAAACAAGTCAATCACAGAGATGGAAATATCCACGGTGATAGAAGAGGAACATCCTACGTGGATGACGCCAATCATTGACTTCATCAGCAAGGGCATACTCCCCCAAGAACAGAAGGAAGCTCGAAGAATCCGGCGCACAGCGCAGCGATTCGAGCTCCGAGATGACGTCTTATATAGACGCTCATTCCTACAACCATGGCTAAGGTGTGTTGGACCTCTCCAGGCAGACTATGTACTTCGAGAGATCCACGCAGGCCTGCAGCATGCACTCAGGACCACGATCCATTGTAGCGCGCGCCTTAGGTCTGGATACTATTGGCCAACTATGCACCGTGAATGCAGCGATTGGTACGGAAGTGCAACGATTGCCAAGTTCACAGACCTATTCCGCGTCGACCACAACATGAACTAACACCTATTACATCGCCATGGCCCTTCTACAAATGGGGTATCGACATCGCTGGACCTTTCCCCATTGCCGCAGGAGGATTGAAATTCCTCATTGTGGCAATCGATTACTTTACCAAGTGGATCGAAGCAAAGGCAGTAGCAACTATAACAGGTAACCAGGTTAAACGATTCGTGTGGGACAACATAGTATGTGCGTTTCGGATTGCCTGGAGAAATATCTCTGACAACGGAAAACAATTCCGTGATAACCGTTCAAGGACTGGTTGCGAACAATGAACAATAACGCAGCACTTTGCATCAGTAACTCATCCACAAACCCAATTGGTCTGGTCGAGCGCGCAAACAGAAGCCTTGGCGAAGGAATAAAAGGCGCGCTGGACAGACACAAAGGTAGATGGGTAGAAGAACTATCACATGTTCTTTGGGGCACCGAACAACCATCAAGGTTAGCAACGGGGGACACTCCCTTCTCTTTGGTTATGGGACAGAAGCGGTTATACCAGCTGAAATGGAATGCCAACCATCCGTTACTGCGGAAGTTAAGTGGCAACCAATGACGATGAGCGGGCATAGATTTAGATCTGTTGGAAGAGAGACGTGAACGCCGCAGCAATACGCGAAGAAGAAAGCTAAGTCAAGAATGAAAAAATACTATGACATCCAAAGTACGCACACTTCATTCAGACCAGGCGACTTCGTTTTTACCGCGAAAACGACTCAAGCCGCGCAGAAGACAATGGAAGCTAGGGACCAAAGTGGGAAGGGACCTTACGAGGTCATAGAGGCACTTGGCAATGGAGCGTAAAAAGCTACGCGACAAGGACGGAAAAGAGCTACAGCGAACATGGAAGTCCGCAACCTTAAACGGTGCTATCTTTGAAGAAGGCTACGGGCCCACATGGACACTCTTGCGCTTTAGAAAGTTCCCTCAATAAAGATCCATGTAATTTTATTTTTATGAATTATCTAGATAACCTTCTTTTTCAAAACTTGCAAGTATAATAAAACGTTATGGTTTCTAGCTAACCCCATAACACATTCAACTTTTATTGTTTGCATCTTTTATTATCATGTTCAATATTGTTATATTCTTCCCTATATGGCGTGCATGCACACACTAAGACCCACGATGGCAGAAAGGATGAGTAAACCTAAAAACTACTCGTGAGTAAGAGGGTTGCAAACCCATCAACACGGATCACGAACCCTTGTTAAACACCTTGCGCTCAAGACGTTGGCGCAAGTCTCACGCAACCCACGACGGTGCGCGATAGAGCACACTGTGCGCGTTTAACAACCAGGAAATCAAGACTCTTGATTCCTTAAAGTACGTAAATACGACAAGTAAAACTTACAAAAATACATAGACGACTATGATATAGTTGGAAAAATTCAACACACGACTACGGTCCTTAAGGAAAATTCATACACGATTATGACCCTTATTTCTAAGTACGCTTAAAACACTTAAAGCTATCTTCACGCAAGGATACATAGTCATATACGAACTACGAGTTCAAAAAGATAAGTATTTAGAAGTTATAGACACACTAAGTACAAAAGCAACTTTTTATTTACAGAATAGTTTCTACAAAAAGGCTTATACAAAAAGGCTAAATGCTATAGGCACGCCTTAGTGGCTTAGAGCCCCCCCCAAATAAGCCGCTTCCCTTGCATCCTCGAGTCGCTTCAGTAACTCGGCATCATCAAGGGAACAGTGGCCACGCAGCAGGCACACCAACGGATCTAGGCTGATGCGCACCCCTATGCGCACAGAATGGCCCTTCCTTTTCGCCTTTCTTTCGTGCGACCTGGAAACATGCGCATTTAGCGACTTTGCAAAGAAATCTCTTTCTCAAGACGGAAGGATCAGAATGTCACGAGGCTGAGCAAAAATGGGTTTACCTTTCAACTGCGCCACTTTCAGGCTTCAAGTAGAAGTCCACTGCTGATCTGCATCATCCTGCAGATGCCTAGGAAGAGTGAGCCGCCATGATCACACTGATCGGGGGTCCTGATCAGCCCCAAGAGAGCGATGTGCGGAAGCTCAAGTTCTTTAGCCCCTCCAGGCAGCAACAAGCTCAGCATGGGCATCGCCTTATACCAGGCACCTCAGCAAACGGCACAGTCAGCAACTTGGCCTCCGCAAGCTGTCTGCGGCCCAGGTCTCACCGTGCGCAATAGCGCAATTCAACAACCTTCCCAAAGGATGCGGTGACCTCAGGATGCTCCAGCGTGCACATGGCAGCCAAGCGAAGACAAAGGCTGATCAACCACCTACAAAATAAAACAAGTGTTAAAGAAAGTAGGTCCAACATATATACAAATTATTAACGAAGTAAATTAGCATTATACCTGCGTCAGCCACAGATGAAAAGATGGGGGTACAGCTCTCATCGTACTCAATGTGAGCTGGCGGAGCTTCTCCTCTTGCGTCTTAGGGCAAGCTCAATGCGGTGCGGAAATCTTCAAAAATTGGCAAAGTGCTTGTCTTTCTGTTCAAGTACTTCAGCGCCACAACGAGTTACGCCTTTGACGGATCTGCAAAAGGCGCTCTCGCTCCAAATCAGCAGCACATGACTTCTCCTCAACCATTTTTCGCGCAGGACGCCTCCGCGCACATCTAGTTTAGCCTTGGAGTAGCTGCTAGCTATTAGGGCTTGCTAACTCAGCTGCAAAAGACGCTAATTGCGCCGCAGTCTGGAAACTTCATCAGACTGGTACACCCTGGCTTGCGAAAACAGCTCAGATGGCGCACAGCTATGGAGGCAGCTCCTCATCGGGAGTCAAAGGGAATAACTCCACTGCAATGTCCTTCGATGCAGACGCTCAAGGGGACTCTCTGTGGTGGGCACTCTATCAACAACCCAGCAGGCTGTTCACTGTAGAAAATCAAGAAGCAAGATCAGCGTAGGAAAACGGTCAAGCATATACAAAATCTAAGGGATTACTAAAAACACTTACGTGGGGGGAGGAGTCGAGGAGACAGTTTTTCCCTTCTCAGCCTCAGTTGAGGAACGTCTTCTCCTTCTCAGTTTTAGTCGTGGAGCACCTCCACCAGACTTCCTCAATCCACACTGAAGACAGGAGCAAATGTTAGAATAAATACAACTTGACCAAAGTTTATAACTAACAATTCAGATACTTACTCCTCTGCACTCAGTAGAAGATGGGCCTTCCCAGCCTCAGTCCGCGGCCTCTTGGAAGGCCTTCACATAACCACCAGACGCTCTCTTGCCGTCAGTGGGGGAGTTTTTCTCTCCATCTCATGTCAGGTATCTCTAAATGGATCACGTTTCGGGAAGAGGAGGCTGCGCAGCGTCAGGACTTAGTGCACAGGAGGAGCACCTCCATTATTGGCTCAGCCGCTATACATTCAGGGGAGCCTTGGGATCTGGATAACCAAATCCGAGCGCCTGCGACGCCTGCAGAAAGTCTGCTCACATCCCCAAGGACGTCACTCACCGCCAGCGCGGATTCTCCAGCCTCACAACAGCGAACAGATCCATCTCTGCGCATCAAGTAAACACAGGACGCAAGTTACATAAAGTATGGGAAAGAGAAGCGCTTACATAATAACGACAGTAAGGCGACAGAGGAGCACCCACCCGTGCCATCCGATTCAGAATGTGGGACCTCCGTCTCATGCTCGAAGTAGTTGCGATGAGCATATGCACAGAAACGCCTCCGGATATGGCTTGATGGGAATACGGTTCTCATCAATGATGCGCATGATCGCGTTATACCGTCTCGGGGGCGTCATCTTGGCAGATCGGCACGGGTGTAAAATGGAAAATGGTCAGGGCAAGCGGCTCATCAACCAAAAAAATTTTTCCTCAATCCTTGAGCTTATCTACTTCTGCACGTAACACTGTAACTTTCAACGCGCTCGAGAAGGTAACCACCATTTGACCACGTTGCGTGATAAATGCGCGAAAAAGTGGAGGGTTGGGTGAATCGCAACCAAGCGACAGTTCACTCAAAGTTAGCAATTTCCAGCGCCAATTACAATGAATGGGAGAATGTGGAGATTGTAATAATTGAGTATGTCACTCAGTAACACGGAGATGGGGTCGCGCTGATTCGCCCACTCGAAAAAGCGCGTATATAACCCCACTTCAGCAGGGAGGAATCCGCGATGGTGTCATTCGGACGGGTACTCTCGGGCGCAGGCCCATAGGATAAAGTAATCGGGTGAATGAATCAGTTATCTCGTGTTATGTCAGAATGAAAATCATGAAGTTGCGCTACCATATTGTGACTCTGATTATGGCGCACGCGCAATTACCTGTGAATTATCTCTTTTTTGGAAGACGATTGGTAAGAAGTGAAAATGGTGGAAGTGTGATTTTTAACTGTGGATGGTCACAGTGAATAAGCGGCGATGTTTATATACTTTTCCTTCACACAGATGATACACGTGTACCCCTAGCTAAATCGTGTGGCTAGGATAAATGACGGGACAGGCAAGTGGGGCAACTCTCACTTCCAAGGTACCCCAATTGCACTTTTTTTGGACTGATACAACTTCAGTGGATTTTAGGGCGGTATATTTTTTGAAAGCTTCCGGTAGCGTTGAGATTATAACGTTACAAGACTTTTAAATCTAAAACATCCGCAGGTCTTACCCTGCGACACTAGATGGGGGGGACATGATGACGTATAGTCTATCCGGGTCACGAACCCGTTAGTAAACAACACTAACCATTAAGCCCACACGCATGGGCCGCAACTGGACTACCAGTTATGCGGCTTGGGTCGACAAGGGGGGGGGGCCAAGCCAAAGTTATTTCCGGATAATATATAGAATATCTTTTAAATAAGAAGATTTATAATATACCGATGTCGGCTAACACGCGCCGAGAGAAGGGAACCACGAAACCCACTAGGGTTTCATGCATATATAAAGGGCACCTAAGCCTCGGTAAGGTACGATCTTCATTAAACCCTAACCATAAACTAAACCTACATTCGATTACTTACTCTCACGCGGAGGATAATCGGGGGAGACAATCCCTCGATAAGCCTAACGGTGTTGTTCTTTTTCTTAGTGCGACAGGACTTCATCAAGCATTAAGATTCGAATTGGTACGAGAATAGAAGCCTATCAAGGACGCGCCAAATTTTGTATCACGAACCTATCATGCGCGCTGTGTGCGAACTGGTTGACGTATAGTCTATACCCGGGTGCCATCGTGGATGATATTCCAGGCTCTCCATAATACCGTTTATACGGGGAGGGGGATCTGATTACATGAAGTTCATTGGTAGTTGTAGGTGTGGTTTGTCACCAACTTCTACAAATAGACGTAATTGCCCGGGGGCCATATCTTCTCCCTGTGAAGCTGTGAGCGGCGTTTGTGGCTGGGGTCAGCTGACTCTGTATCTCAGGTCGCAGCTTCTTGAAACAGTGTTCATATATGAATCAGCGGATGCACCTCCATCTATTACATGGAGGATGTCGTGACCCCCCGTATGTATTTCAATGGTGAGTGGATCCACTACTGCGTTGTTCGCAGTCAGGGAGGGGAAAGAAATTTCGTTTTCCTTAGAAAGCGCTGACTAACTTTCTGTCTTGTCGCGCGAGGCCATGGCTGTATCATGTAGATGATATCCCCTTTTCCTTGGTGTCTCTTTCTTGGCTCCTGGCTTTGATTGTCTTTCCTTCTCTGATGTTTTTTCGAGATGGTCAACTTTCTTCCTTTTTTACCAATTTGTCAATCAATTGGCGCAGTTGGACGCAGTCGTTAGTTGTGTGGCCTTTCTGTCCATGGTATTCGCAATAACCATTCCCTATGCGCTTATCCTCTGGGGTGCGGATTGGTGGAGGTTTCGGGAAGTTTGCGCCCTCCGTCACAAATATCTCCCTTGGGGTTTTTGTGAGGGGTGTGTATCTATCATTGTCTCTTCCACTCCCTTGGTTGCGATAGCCTCTGCTGCGGCTGTTACGACTGCCACCCTGGTCATTGGATTGTCTCCTTGACTCCTCTTGCGGTCTATGATTCGAATAGCCTTTTTTGCTATCCGCAGCGGCTTCTTCTCTTGGACGGAAAGACCGTGCGCTTATGAGCTCATCAAAGGTTAGGGGAACCTTATCATTTGTTTTTTTATCAGATCTGGGTTATTGATTGCATTCATAAAACGATATTTTTTAATATCTCTGGACACGCCTTGACTTTCATGCACTCGTCCTTGAAGCGTTCCATGAAAGCGCTTGTGGATTCCCCTTGTCGCTGTTTAACCCTAGCGAGTTCGACAGGGTTTTTAGCACACTTCTTCCTTTGAGTGAAGTTTAAGCGAAACGCTCTGCGCAACTCTTCAAACCCATCAATGCTTCTGCGTGGAAGCTTACTAAACCAGTTGCGCGCATTCCCTACTAATGTGGAGTTGAACATATGGCACCAACAGGTTGCGGCAATTTTCGATAGTGCTGTGATTCGAAAATTTTTAGGTGATCATCAGGTCACCTGTCCCATCATATGTTTTGACAATTAGCAGGCATGCGCCTTTTCTTATTCTCAGAAAAGTATGATGGCGCTCGTGAAGCATCAACCTTTTGGCGACGCCAGGGAAGGAGAATGTCTTCGTCTTCCTGGTCGCGGTATTTTTCCTTTTGATTTCCAGTGTCCAGTCTGCTGTCCGAGGAAATCTCTTGAAGATGAGCGGACTCTTTTGTGACGCTTGCGTCGACTATCATCAGAGTCTGAGGTTGTTCCTCTGTGGCGCTTGCGCCGACTATCCTCAGAGTTAGAGCTTGAGGGGCTTTCACTTGGGGAGCATCGTCGCCCAAGCCTATCTTGGATTTTGCGCTTGCCAAGCCTAGCGTGGACATTGGCACGCCGGTCACTTTCTTCAGGTTCCTCCAGATGTTGAAGATCGGCTGCTTCATCATCCACAACCTTCCTTCCAATCCTGGCGAACACTGGTTGTTTCGGTATCCTCCGCGTCCTTCCTTTCGGTAGCGCGGTGGGATGCGTCAGGATTAGGGTCAAAGTTGAGGTCTGCCATGAGACTTTGGCTTGACCTCTTCTTTGCTCTCTCTCATGAGCGCAGTCAAGGCTTCGTAGTTTTGGGATACAAAGTCGCTTGGCGCTAATTCGGAAGTGACTCCTTCAAGCGCGATGGAGTCCGTTTCCAAGGCAGGATCCTTGTTTCGGATAGGCGCATTGGGAGGTTCAGTGAAGTTCACCTCTGGCATGGTGAAAGGAGTGCGCTCCAGGTCTACGCGCTTAGTACTTGTCGTAATAGGGGGTAGTTTTGGTAAGGATTCACTGCAGGGAAGACCTGATCTGAATACATCCAAGCTTTTAGGCACATGGTTGTTCCAGGGGTTGCTTAGGGGGCGCATCGTTTGATGCTTCTTCCCTAGTGGGTATCCTGGCCTTCTTCCCATGCGGATTTATGACTCCCGTGTTTCGTCATTTAGTTTTTGGTAAAATTCTTAGTGTGGGTCCCAGGATGGCGCCACTTGTTGATACAAAAGTTGGGCGTTCCTTGATAGGGCTTCTATTCTCGTACACTTGTTGATCCATTTATAACGCGGATCATGCGGCGATCATTGATGAGAACCGTATTCCATCAAGCCATATCCGGAGGCGTTTTGGTGCATATGGGCATCAGTCGCAATAACTTCGAGCAAGAGACGGAGGTCCCCAATTCTTGAATGCGGATTGGCACGGGTGGGTGCTCCTTCTGTCGCCTTACTGTCGGTTATTAGTGTAAGCGCTTCTTCTTATCCCATACTTATGTAACTTGCTTTCCTTGTTTCTTGATGCGCAGAGATGGATCTGTTCGCTGTTGTGAGGCTGGAGAATCCGCGTGCTGTGGCGGGTGGGAGTGCGTCCCTTGGGGGATGGTGAGCAGACTATTCTGCAGGCGACGGCAGGGCGCGTGTGGATTTGGTTATCCAGATCCCGAAGGCTCCCTGATGTGATAGCGGCTGAGCCCAATACAGGAGGTGGCTCCTCCTGTGCAGCAAGTCCTGACGTGCGCAGCCCCTCTTCCGAAACGGTGATCCATTTAGAGGAGATGACAGTGAGATGGAGGGAGGCTCCCCACTGACGCGGAAGAGAGGGTTCTGGTGGTTTGGTTTGGTGAAGGCCTCCTTTGCTTTCAACAATAAAGTTGATGTGTTATGGAGTTAGCTAGAAACCATTAACGTTTTATTAATACTTGCAAGTTTTGAAAAAGAATGTTTATTAGATAATTCATAAAAATAAAATTACATGGATCTTTTATTGAGGGCACTTTCTAAAAACGCAAGAGTGTCCATGTTGGGCCCTAGCCTTCTTCAAAGATAGCACCGTTTAAGGTTGCGGAGTTCCATGTTCGCTGTAGCTCATTTCCGTCCTTGTCGCGTAGTTGTACGCCATTGCCAAGTGCCTCTATGACCTCGTAAGGTCCTTCCACTTTGGTCCTAGCTTCCAGTGTCTTCTGCGCGGCTTGAGTCGTTTTCGCGGTATACGAAGTCGCCTGGTCTGAATGAAGTGTGCGTACTTTGATGTCATGTATTTTTTCATTCTTGACTTAGCTTTCTTTCGCGTATTGCTGCGCGTTCAGTCTCTCTTCCAAACAGATCTAAATCTATGCGCCGCTCATCGTATTGGTTGCCACGTAACTTCCGCAGTACGGATGGTTGGCATTCAATTTCAGTGGGATAACCGCTTCGTCCCATAGACAAAAAGAAGGGAGTGTCTCGTTGCTAACCCTTTATGGTTGTTCGGTGCGCCCAAAGAACATGTGATAGTTCTTCTACCCATCTACCTTTGTGTCTGTCCAGGCGCGCTTTTATTCCTTCGCAAAGGCTTCTGTTTGCGCGCTCGACCAGACCATTGGTTTGTGGATGAGTTACTGATGCAAAGTGCTGCGTTATGTTCAGTTGTTCGCAAACCAGTCTTGAACGGGTTATCACGGAATTGGTTTTCGTTGTCGAGATAATTTTCAGGCAATCCGAAACGAATACTATGTTGTCCCACAGAATCGTTTAACCTGGTTACCCGTTATAGTTGCTACTGCCTTTGCTTCGATCCACTTGGTAAAGTAATCGATTGCCCCAATGAGGAATTTCAATCCTTGCGGGGAAAGGGGAAGGTCCAGCGATGTCGATACCCATTTGTAGAAGGGGCCATGGCGATGTAATAGGTGTTAGTTCATGTTGTGGTCGACGGGAATAGGTCTGTGAACTTGGCAATCGTTGCACTTCGTACAAGTCGCGTGCATCACGGTGCAATAGTTGGCCAATAGTATCCAGACTAAGGGCGGCGCTACAATGGATCGTGGTCCTGAGTGCATGCTGCATGAGCTGCGTGGATCTCCGAAGTACATAGTCTGCCTGGAGGGTCCAACCACTTAGCCATGGTTGTAGAATGAGGTTATATAAGAGTCTCTCGGAGCTCGAATCGTGCGTCTGTGCGCCGGATTCTTCGAGCTTCCTTTGTTCTTGGGGAGTATGCCCTTGCTGATGAAGTCAATGATTGCGTCATCACGTAGGATGTTCTCTTCTATCACGTGGATATTTCCATCTTGTGATTTACTTGTTTTCAAGGTTTCCACCAAAACTTGTTTTGATAGATGCGCAAAATGGTGGATGCAATTTGTAGCGCATTGCTTTTCTATTTTACTCCCTTTGGAATGCTTTATGACAATCTTCGAATTTGGTCAGAGATTTGGTCTTTTCGAAAGGGATT